>CAJQTT010000008.1:0-2765589 GCA_906901655.1 Sminthurides aquaticus
GTAATACACAGCGGCATCTCTCCTGTAGTGTCGTCTATTCCTAGTGTCTAGCGGAGGAAATGCTGCGAAGGTAACAGGAAAATCAGACGGATAGATTAATACACCTTTTTCAAAACATGCAATTTTTAGGGTTTGAATACCTATACATACCATTACCGCTCACCAGATTTACTGTTGTAGTGTCTTTGTTACATGCATTTCCAAAATTTACGCGTTCATTCTAATAATTTTTGAATTCGAAACAATTTTGCACTACGGTGGAATAACGAGAAAGTTAGCAAAACTGATACAAGCAAATTTGCGCGCCATTGCAGTACATACAAGTAACGAGCAAGATACCATGGTGATATGAAAGCATTGATCCGTCATCTGAAGTTTATGCTTTTTTTGCATAATATCTTTACTTACGTGCCTTCCAGGTGCTAAAATGTATTTCAAACCGGCAGAATGGGATAGTTTCTATCCTGCTCCAATTTTTACTTCAATTACGTGATTTCTATTCCAAAATGTGTGTGAACGTGAAAGGGCGTTAAATAACCTCTATGGTTTTATCCCTGCACGGCAAATTTTAGGTGTTACACCCCGGGGTGCCATGTCAATTTTATCGGGATTTTGGGTCCGAGCATAATCAGATTCCACTCAAATTTTACACAAGTGTTGTAAAACATGTAATAAACATATTAGCTACTCAAAAAAGTGAGTTTGAAAACCAAATTTATTTGTCAAATAACAAGATTATTTTTAATCGAAATTTGGGTTTTTACTTCAATTACGTGATTTCCATTCCAAAATGTGTGTGAACGTGAAAGGGCGTTAGATAACCTCTATGGTTTCATCCCGAGACGGCAAATTTTGTTGTTATACCCCGGGGTGTCACGTCAATTTTATCGGGATTTTGGGTCGGAGCATAATTAGATACCACTGCAACTTTACACAAGTGTTGTAAAACATGTAATGAACATATCAGCTACTCAAGAAAGAGAATATGAAAACGAAAATTATTTTGCAAATAACAAGATTCTGTTTGTTCGACATTGGAATTTTCACTTCAATAACGTGTTCTCCATTTAAAACTGCGTGTTAACGTTGAAGGGGGTTAGATAACCTGTATGTTGTCATCCCGAGACGGCAAATTTTAGGTGTTACACCCCGGGGTGCAACGTCAATTTCATCAAGATTTTCGATAGTATATGCCAAAATTTTAGTTTATGTCAAAAATTTGGTTTATGTCAAAAATTTGGTTCATGTCAAAATTTTCAAATGGTATATGTGTGTAAATTCAGAAGAAAGGCTCACACGAAAATTTAATGATGATCTATTGATGACCAAGTTAATACATACTAGGTCAAGCTAGTATGTTACAGAGGTGGCTTCGCCTAGTTTCCAATTTACTCATCAGTCAACAGCATGGCTTATCGTAATTCCCTTGTTAACAATTTTAGCCAATCATCATTATCCTTTCCACTTTCTCTGCTTTCTCTTTATGCTTCATTGGGCAATTGACGATGTTGTGATAGGAAAGGGTTTGAAGGGTCACGTAAAGAGGATAGTTACAAAAGAAATTCACAGCTTATTTTACGGGTTGCGAAGAAACGAGTGAGGTGAAAGTAGTCATGAAGGGTGAGATATTAAGAAAGAGAAAGCAAAACTTTTCGAGAAAATATCCGTGACTGTTTCAAAATTGCAAGAAATCGATTTATGATCTATACGGAATGATAAAAGGATATATCCTGCATGTGTTTCGTTTCACTGGGCTAGCTTCACAGCTTTCACTCCCGAGTATTCTATTCTTGACTAACTTAAATAAGGATTGACTGATTTATATGTTCGGCTATGTTCGTGAGAGCGTGAGGAAAGCATGAAAGTATTATGGGACTTTGTGATGCGATACGAGAATGCCGCAGAGAAGCAAGCATACTACAGAACCGGAGGAGGAGTGATACTCTTTTTTGCTTTCTCTCCACGTGTCGAGAACGTATAAAGAATGGGACAAGGGTGTAGTAGCAGAAAAGTGAGCAGCTATCATGTGGAGAATGCCGGAGAAAAGAAAAAAAGTTAGGATGCTAGTCGTTTTGTAAGATACTTTTTATGTATTTTATGTTATTTCATATGTATCCAGAATATTACTTTCCGTAACCACCAGGATGGCCTGGAATGCTGGAGCTTATATGGCAATGGACAAGCACGAACGGCTTGTTGCTCCAGGTTCTGCACAGTCAATCCTTATAGTAAAAGGATAATATTTCGGGAATAAAGTCGTTTGACTTCCCCTCTCGCGTGACAAAGAGCGGGCCCTCCCCAGGAAAGCACAGAGGGAAGAACGCTTTGAAATGAGCCAAGTCCGTATGCTATTAGCGTGCGTGCCTGCGACAAAACTACTCTGATAACCTTGTGATGACAATTTAGTACGGTACGCTCGAGATGTCGGGAAGGGTTCGTTTGAATTTCAAACAGTCCTTAGCTCATACTTTATTAATGCGCTAAGCTGTTTGTCTCCTTCCTTGTTAACTTGGTAGTTACTTACAATGATTTATGTCGACTAAAAAATAAGGCAGATATATTAAATCTAGGATTTTCACATGCTTTAGGATTAGGAGCGCTATGAGGAGGATTTCATGTACAAGCAATGCAAAATATCGTAGTAATATAGCATTGCTATGAGTGAAAGTTGTCATATCTGTCACATTTCTTTTGGTTTCAATATCAGCCGTGGCCGTGATGATGTGAACGTTCTCCGACATATTCCGACTAAATGAACCATATGCTAAACACCCTCAAACCGCCAACTTTTTTGTCGCTCATGATTGGGACCATTTTTCCCAATTTTCATGTACAACGCCAAAAACGTGTTCTATATGTCATCTACTCTATTTCTCGTTCGTCGTTTCGTCGTTTTGTCGTCTTCGTTTTCTAACAAAAGTTATAAGCTCAAACCCCTAATTCCTTTCTCCCCGTTTAAAGCACACAGCGCGGGGTGAAATTTGCAAGATTTACAGCGCGAAAATACGATCAAAATACTCCGATTTTACTGAAATTTCATAAATTAACCATTTTGAACATGATTTCGTCAAAACATTCACGATTTTTTTGCGATGCGAATATTTTTTCGATGGAATTCCCATCGTTTTCAGCCACCTACAGATGCTAGTTTTAATAACCACCTAGTATTATTAGTCAGTATCGTTCGATTAGAATCCAGGGACTTAGAGAAAGTTTGAGATAAAATTGTATTAGTATTTAGTAAACCCACATCAATTCCTCGCTCCTCCCCCTTGGTCTTTTCACTATAAGCATACATGTCTCTCAAATGGTGGCGACATCTACAATAAGTTCAGGGTGTCAGAGCGTGACTGTTTACATAGCAATGCTCATGATTAGCATCGAGCATGTCACTTAAGACTGGTTATTGAGTAAGGATGTGATTTGTAAATGTAATTAGCCTTGTGGAAGCTCATTGCTTTGGAATCCTCCACCACGACTGTTCTATTCTCAGACGGAGGAATTTTCCTGCACACACAGTGCACTCGTATCTAGTCGCGGTCGGACACTGCAGAAAACCCACATTGAACTAGAAAGAGAGGAGGTTAGGAAGGTGGTGAGGATTTTTGTGGTAAAAATAGGAAACGAGGAGAAACTTTTAAACGTAAGTAAGAAAAGCAGCAAGTTGTCGGGATCTGAGAGGCTGTTGTACAATGAGCTGCAGTCCACAGATCTGTAAAAGAGAGGAAGAAATGTAGGGGAGAGCAATTCGGCGGTTCAAGGCAGAATGCTAGTTTCAAACTTCTCAACTGCATGTTTACAGAATAGAGCATTGGAATGGGTTGAATTAGTTTAGGGCTTTTGTAAACCCAGCACTCCTTGCTTCTCTTGGCTTTGGATACTTTTGGAATCGGAGAAAATACAAGAACAAGTTGCAATAGAAAAAGAGAGACAAAGTGGGATGGGAACAGGATGTGCAAAAGGAACACTCGCGATAGACAACCACAAGGTTCAGGATCCTTCCTCCAGGATCTAAAAGAAAGCTAATATAGTTTCAATATGTACGTAGAGAGATAACGGAAAGAACAAGTTACAGCGCTGCGTTATGAATCCTACAAAGTCGCTCTGTCTCGACTATACTTTCTCCCCTTTTACCCGTGCTTCCAAGTAGATGGGGATAGTGTAGCAGGGTTTAGAAATTCCATACGTGCGTCTGTCCCGAAGGATCTCCTGGAGGAAACGCAACACACTCAAATCCCGGCAGATAAATATGACGTTTCTCCTGCCTTCTTCCCATGACTTGAATGTTCCCCGGGAACTGTGTTACCCGTTTCGTGCGTCCATACTCGTATACATATGCAGGTGTGGGAACACAAAAGAGCACGTGTATTCCTTGAACTGGGTTGGCCGGAGACAAAGGCTGTGCTTTTTAAAAGGGGCTTGCACTAAATATCAGGGTTGCTTCACAAGTTTATAATGGTAGTTCCATGTTGAGCCTCAACGATGCGAATCTGTAACGTTATATCCAGGATTTTGAGCCTGAATCATAATAGTTTAAAGAGCTGTGGGAAGAGGAGGCAGGGTAGTATGGAAGGAATTTATGGTTTTGATGTGAACATTTAAATTTGTGCAAACTTTTACAATTTTAGTTTCATGTCTGCCGAGGACTTCTGAGGTTTGAAGATGGTTAATGGTTGGTGGAAAGTTTGAATTTCAATTCCGGCTCATTCTTCAAAAGCCGCGGAGAGATATGGAGAGGAAGCGGTTGGAAGAGTTCGTGGAGAAAGTAGATTGAAAGTTGAGAGAAAACTCGGAAATGAGATCAAGAAGACGAGATGGTGGAGAAATTATGAGAAAGTGGGAAGCAAATAGCCTGGCTAAATTTGCCAGGGAAGAGAGCTTTCTCTTTCGAGAAGCATGTTGCTTTAAAACCATCTCAGTGTAGTGCTAACTTCTAAAAGATTTAAAAGAGAAACAGAAAAACTGCTATAAAAACTACAAGGAATTTAACAAGTAAACTGAGATAAGTGTGAGGAGTTTTAAGACCATCTTCTACTCTTCAGAGTTTAACCAGGTCTGCCGTTCTTCGCTTTAAACTGAGATAAGTAAGAAACACAGTGAAGAAAAGTGAAAGCATGAACCACAAGATATGAACCTGCAAATAGAGAAAGCAAGACGAGAAAGCAGTGAAAGCAAATAAGGAAGAACAGTTCAACCTTAACTTGTTAAGCTGGGATGTAAATTAAAATTTTTTAGAAAGTTGGAGAAAGTTTTCGATAAAACGCGGCTTTGATATTGATGGAAATGTGATTTGAAGTGATCAAAAGTTTTTCATCAACTCCAAAAGAGATTGAGCACGACGAAGAGAGACTTGCCATCAGTTGAGTTTCAGATTTTATCCATAAATGGGATTTTCAAAGGATTACCGAAAGGGCAAAGTGAGTAAGGGGTAGAAGAAGAGTCAATATTTCTCCTCTCTCTCTCTTTCCCACGTATAATAACAATATTATTAATAATTACGATATGGCAGCATAAAAGGAAGGCTACTTCTATGGAGAAAAGCTTTATAGTGTGTAATCCAGCGGTTGGAGACATTAAACCCAGGGTATTATTCATCTTATTATGGAAGTAAGCTAATGTGGTTGAAATGAATTCCACGATTACTCCAAGAATGAATCCTTTTCAAGCCAAGTAGAAAAAGAGAGAATTAGCAATTCCAAATCTTATAGTCATTCCATTAATCATTAGTTGATGGAATTTAATTACTTTCGTTATAAGTATAGACGCTTGCTTTGCAAAGCATAAAAAGATAAGGAGACAGGAAGAATATTTTCCCGACCAGCATTTATTCTGGATTATGCATAAGAACTCAAGTGTCAGGTACGAAGGACAAGTTGGAAATGAAGGCACAGGGGGCGGTTTCCAAAAGTTTTTTCCATCAACTATTAGTAACCGAGTAAAAGAAGAGTATAATAAAGCTCTGCATGAGTAATCCGCTTCATGATGACTCTGCTCCTCTTCTATGTATTCATTGTAATGGAAAATGGATAAAAGCTCATAGTAGTCAGGTCCAAGGTACAGGGAATCAAGAAGAAAACTATCCAACGTTTCATGGACCGTATGATGGCATGTAGTGAAAGCAAGTGAAAGTACAAGGACGGAGGAGTGGTTGGTTCTGATGCAAAGGGGCGCCTGTAGGTATAGGCCATCAAGCCGTAGCGCACACAAGTTTCCTCGAACTTATCGTATACCAATAGAGCATCCTTGCAAGTTAGGAGAAAGCAGCCGTCAAACAGAGAAAGAGCGAGCAAGAGAGATAGAGCAGGGAAAATGTCGGAGAAAGTAGAGAGAAAGCTGTAAGGAAATGAGAAGAGAAAGGAGCGGGTAAAGTAGCTTGGAAATATATTGTCGGTGCCCTCATTCCGGGTAATGGGGTGACACATTGCAAGAGAGGATGTCGGAGAAAGTTTGAGGACAGCTGGAGAGATGGTAAAATTGGACATGTACTTAACTTTTGAACATTTATCGACTTGGGAACTTGTGTGGAGAGAAGCCTCTTAAAAAGGCTTTCCCTCTTATCGAATTTTTACTCTCAGAAGGCTTCTCTCTTTCTCCGTCCACAGTTGCTTCACAAGAAGATTCTCTTCAAATTCGTTATGGCCTTAGTCCCTCTGACTGCAGCCTTGGAACGGCTAGTCGGGCGGGACTAAACCGAGAGCGGACGCTTTGATTTTTTTACAAATATGCCTTTTTCTGGAACACTACCGGCTAGAAAATAGCGAGCCCTCCAATCCAATCATTTAATCCAGTTTTGCTTTCAAAAGCTACTATATTTCTTCCAACAAATATTTCGTAACCTTGGAAACAGCTGCAGATTAGTATATTTTTTCCTGTATTACACAGTGAAACATAGCTCCTTGGATGACTGTTATTAGTAACTACGTAAATCAACTAATTTCTCCACGATAGCTTATTTATTTCTTAAATCAAAGAGTGATAAATCCCGTCTTGGCATTAAATCTCCTCGAGCAAATGATGCACATTCCTGAGGAAGGTAATGCATAATGACGGAGGGGAATCTATTATATTCCTTTGCTATCCATGTGAAACAGCTACTAGCTTGGTAGTCCGTGCAAGTTATGTGCATATGTTATGGTCGCAATATTTAAAATAGCTCTATATGAGACAAAATACCCAGATCCCTGGATGAGATCATGCAGATTCACAGAAATCTCAAACTTGATAAATGTATGCTTGAACAGAATTGGCAGAATTGCAAAATACCAGTAAGCGTGTCCGCCACATCTGAAACTAACAAGTATGTGAGCGACATTACATCGGCCAAACTACGACAGAACAGAATATGAAACGGATGACTGACTCTGGCTGTATACCTACAAGATCAGCAAAGCGAGAGAAGGGCGGCGGAGGAATAGTGAGAATTTTGCACTTTCAATGTGCAACTTTCTGCACATTCTTCCCAGAGGAGAGAAGCACTAAAGCAGACGCAAAGGCTATGGTCGGAGAGCAACTTCCACACCTCCCCTGTATTTTCTTTATCAGACCCATGAGCCTCCTTGCTCTTGAGCAAATCCGTGTATATCGCAACGTAGTATGTGGGCATTAACTGCAAATATGCTAAAATCGCAAATTTATTTCCCACCTAAATCCCGATTAAAACCCACGGAACAGCTAATTAAAACCTTGTCAACTTTATATTACTTCCAACAAGCTCCGATTTCCAAGAGTTAAACCTTCAAACAGTTTAGTCCTTCCGAGTTAGTTTCAAGAGTTGAGGGAAAGACAGACGCAAAGTTTGCATTAGGAATGCATTCCTGGATGCATGAATGATAAAGAAACACTCTTCCAACAAGAGACTCTCTTCAAGAGAGAGATTCAGAGAGCAAAATCCAAGAAAGAGAGAGACTACTCCTTGAGAACAGAGTTTACTCCTTACTAATTTTATTTTAGTTTCTTAATCTTATCTAGGACAACAGTAGTTGTGCCGTGTCTTGCATTCACCCTTCTTATGGCTTGTATGTTAAAGTTGTAACATTACTGCCTTTCCTTCCTCCACTTACTCCTTATGATGACTGCTCCCACTTGCGCCAAGGAAGTACATATTGATGACGATGTGTAATTGAGCTGTGAATATTTTTCCCCTCCACAAAAGAGGACAAAGGAGGGAGAGATTTGGGAATTTACACAATTCCTTTGTATATTTCCATTGTGTAACTACCTACTTGAAACCAACTTTCCGACTGCCCCTCAAAGCATGTGTGGCTCAATGGATTCGTGGTTTGATGCAAGGAGGCAAAACTGACGACTTTTGGGAGCAAACTTACTAGCAAATCATCTCAGATCCCGTCGCGAATATGTCAGAGAACTCCTGATTTTTCGCAAACTCTTCGAGTTCAGTCCGACTATACCCTACACGTCAATCTACTTTAGTCTCAGCTTTGTGACTTGAGCAAGGACCATACAGTGGTGTGAGAGAGACGCTATTTCAACTTTTCAGTGTCCCAAGAGAACCAACATCCACAAGAATCTTTCCTTCCGACTCTCCACAAAGACGTTCCTTATATCTCTGCAGACCCTCGCAACTGACTCAAAGATGCACTCTTCTATTACTCCTAGCTACTCTTTTCCTTCTTTGCGAGCATAATTTAGTAGAAGAAAGACAAAGACACAAGAATGACGTATTGGCGACGTCCGCCCAAATGTTGTGAGATATGATGACTAGAATACCAGAATGAGAGGGCGTCCACTGATACACAAGTTTGAGGGGATAGCGGATCACAACCCAAAAGGTTTGTATCGTGGAAAGACTTTGCAGAGCGACAGCGCGATGATGAATAGTATATTCGATACAAGAACATGGTAGCACTCGGTAGCACTACGAGCAGAAGCTAACTGCTCCCAGTGCTACTGCACTTGTGTGCTGGTCATGTACACGATTAAAACGTAAATTGAATAAGAATCAGATGATGAGTGTGAGAGATGTAAACTGGTTTGTTAGCAGCTACAGGATCAAAACTCCGTGGATTTCTGGATACACAATTTATCACCCCCTCTAAGGGTTCTCAAGGGCTCTCCTCTTCAGGCACCCGTCCTTCCCTCAACCCTGGAACCTGGAAATCAGTCATACAGTAAACATAGTTTAAAGGGATACTGCAACAGATCCAGAGTTACACACGAGGGAGAGAGCAGAGGGGATACGCAGACCGGATCAGAGCAAGGGGAGAGATACTATGCAGGGCAACCAACATAACTCAACTTTATATCCTCGTGGTTGTTGCCCAAGTTTAAAGATGGCATTATCATACGCTACGGCTACGAAATCCGGGGATACAACCTCCAATTATCCACTCGGAGCTATAATCTTAGAAAATGAAGAAGAAATCATCCATTAAGGTACAAGTGATGCTAGCATATTTGTGGAAAAAAGTAAAACATCCATGTGATCATAACCTCCTTCTATGTATGGTTATGATCCACAGGGTATAGTATCGAATGTATGCTGACACACCTCAGGATATAATGTAAAGATATGCCTGGTTTAGAGCTATGGACTACAGATAGATACACTCTGTATATATGAGGTAAAAGAACAGGGCAGATGCTAAGGAAACACAGGATTAGATGATGAAATGAGGAAGAAAGGATATGGTGACGTGATGTTTAGGAAGCAGCAGAAGAGACGGAGAAGAGTTGTAGTGAATATTTTTTAAGGTATCGAGCCTCTTCATATTGTTGGCTGGTTTGGAGGGCGGTGTGTTGGATTAAATGTTAAACGGCTATATGAAATATGAATGGAACAAGATGTATAAGCATCATCTTTTCACTTGGTAAACTAGGCAAAAGCATGAATAGAGGAAATGTTATGGTTTGAGGATAAGAAGAGAAGAGAGATGCTTGTAGCAGGATTCTTCAGAATTCCGAGTATCATGCTGATGATGGCTGTCTGAAATTACAAGTAGTGACATACAGAACATGAAGAAACAAGAAGGATGCTGTATAGCACATATCCTCTTCTTAAGCAAGTTATGAAAGCGGGCCCGCTTCTACTACGTCCGATCTACCTCTTCAAAGATACGACCAAGGGTATGAGAGAATAGATACACAGATCGATACGGAATAGAGGGAAGTTTAGGATGCTCCGAGATATAGTCAAGGATTTAGGAATCAACGTCCAAGAAGCTTTAAACCACGGGAAACATGTGTAAAAGGATACAAGGTGGTCTCGTGTCTTGTGAGGATAGGAGATGATCATCACATCAAAGAGAAAAGCCACAGATTTTATTATACTTCCCCACACGTTCCTCTACCATCTCTTCTTTTCTCCCTTTAAAATCCTCATTCTTCCTATTATTACTGGCTCATATGTCGACTCCAAACCTTTGCCAGATTCAAAAAAGTACTCACTTTTTCAGTCAATAGTTTTCTGTCAAATCTTATTTCAATTCCGAAAGCGAGGGAAAAGAACGTAGAAGCGGTAGTGAAATATGCAACAATCAAGTACAGGCGGAGCTACTAGTAAACCAATTTATCCATGGCCTATCCTTCGTAGCCTTCGTAGCAGTAAAGTTTGTTCGGCCCGGAGCCTAATGAGGAGTTTGGCTTTTCCTACTCTTTCTTGTATTTTCCAAGTGTTTACATTCTAGGCATGGCGGCCTCATATGAGAGTCACTGAAGCGGTAGTAGACAGGTTTGATTGCGTCAAGTTAACCAGGCGGATTTCCGGGTAAGCGTGAGTGAATTTTGTGTGCCGTTTATAGGATGATGGCCGCTCTCCTTTCTTCCCCCTCCCCATCTTTTCCACACGCAGCACAAATATAAGCTTGTCGGACTCCCGTCTTTTGTGCTCCATGGAAAGACAAGCACTGCGGCTTGGAGTACTGCATGCCAACCGTAGTAGTCGGCGGTGGCAGTGTAATTGAATGCGCTCCTGTGTAAATCATTGATTGAGAGTTTATGGAGGAGAGGCGGTCATAAAAACAGGATGGACACAAGGGAAGTAGGCTGGGTCGATGGGTGAGAGAGAGCTGGACTTGTTGGGCTTGCTGGACGTGAGCTTTTTGAGCAATGCTCTCCAAGATATGTAAGATACAATACCACGCAACCTGCTCGACAATAGAAGCATAGAAATGTTGGATATAGGATTCCTAGGGTCCAGGACACGAGCTCAATCAAGTGATAATATGTATAGCATAAACTAATAGTTTGTTTACTCGGACGCGTAGGTGTGGAACGGATCGTCATTTGCTTTGTTTCAATAAGCTTCATGATTGTCAGGATGGCGGATGGCAGCGAAGCTCGGGTCAAAATACTAATGACCCAGCATAGCAAATATTCCATAAAGGTAGGAAGAATAGCGGGTGGCTCGGATCAGAGGTTACGCCGGAGATTACTGGTATACAGTGAAGCAACTTTTATCGGAAACAACAGTATAGCTCTTTTGCGGCGTAAAAGATACAAAATTCAAAAGACAAGAGAAGACGTCAAGGAGAAAAGCAGGGAGCAAACAGAGGAGATGATAATAGAACTGTAGAAGCGTGGAATACAGGGGGAGGAATCAAGTGGAAAACAGGCGAGAATTCAGTTATGTATAGCTTGTACAAATACAATCAAGTGCAACTTTTCCGGGTATTAGCGGGCATTAGCCGTGAAGAGGGAGAAAGCGGGAGAGTCAAAGAGAATATGGAAGAATCCAAGCATGCTATTCCAGTATGCATGTCCAGACATCAGATGCGTGTTCCAGTTCAATTGCAGACTTTTCCCAACTAGTCATTTCTGATATTATACAATTAAATTTCCCTGAGCAGGTACTAGAAAGGAGTAGACTAAATTCAAAATTGTGTTCGAAAAGTATTGGAACCAGTGCTGCAGTGATGTTTTAAGAGTAATTGACTCATACTCCCTCTCATCATTTTCACTGTATTATCAACCGTATTTTACATTTTCCCCCTACAAATTGTCCTCTGTTTAGTTGATCTAGTCAAGGGATTCAATGACCTCCTGTATTTAAACACACTGAGCAATAGTTATTTTGTGTGGAGCTATTGTCGAATAACTTGTGGGGCCTCAGGCTATTCAATAAGCCTTGTGATTATTTAAAATGAGGAGTAAAGCTTCTATATTTCTCCTTTTCCTCTCATCAATGATTCACAGTCCCAGGTAGATTTTACCTTAAGGTAAAACCCAATTTTAAATGCAACACATCCATAGCTGCAGGAAGATAAGAGCAAGGAGCAAGCAGAATAGATTTTTAAAAAGCTTCAATACTTTCAAGCCTTCAAGGGACCCAAGAGGCAACTAAGGGAACCAAAAGATTAGATTACTACTTGTCCTGGATTCTCTGGAAAGTATTTTTATTGTCGGAAGCTTCGTTGTAGCCATAGCTATGGTACGGATGCAAGTTTACCATTTAGGGGACCTGCACTTCAAACCTTGGAAGGGCCATGTGCAGGATGACTTGCTCAGCCTAGGCTAGCAAGCCAGCCTTGGTGGCCTGACTCAAAGACTACTAAGATGAAGGGTGAGAGGGTGAGAGATTAGATGTGACTCACTCCCCCTGCGGACGCTTAAAACTTGTCAAATTCTGGGCATACTTCCAACAAAACTGTTCCTCCAAGGGTCTTCCATTTAGGAACCTCCGTTTCCCTGTCAGCAATCATCATCAGCCCCTTCACAACCCTCCCTTACTTACAGACGACTTACACTTTTAAAGGGCCGTCATGAAGCTAGTAGTCTGGAGGGTGATGAGCTGGAGGGTTCAGGGTAAGGGATAGCACAATAGCGTGTAGGGAGATGAGGAAACAAACAAGACAGAGTCCGTGGGAAGTACCTTCAAAACGCTTATTCCTTGGAATAATCGTAATAATCCGCGGGATTTTTACATTATTTTTAAACATAAAATCCTTCTTCATCTCATGAGAAATAATAGTAACAAATCAAATGCCGAGTAACTCTACACACTCATGCAGAAATCTACAGTCACACGCATCCCAACTAGGAATTCAATGGTTGATGACCACAAACTAGTTAACAAGTTAACGGGTTATCAATTATCATTGTATCCCCAATGAATTCCACAAGTATCCACTCTACTCCTTCCTCAGGGCCAACAATTAACAAATAGATTTGATAACAGTGGAATGTCCTCAACTTCCTACTAGCACCACTTTACTAGCTTGTACTCTTGTAGACGGAGGCTTTAGTGGAGCATAGTTTGAGTAAAACCCATAGAGTATCAGGGGGCGTCTTTATTACTTGAATGACTGCGATAATGTCGGGCCCAGGGGAGTGGAGACAGATATTTTCCATGAGAAAAAATCTAAAACCCTCCTTCCTTCAAAGCTTATTTAAAATACGAAACTCTAGAGAGAAATCTGTGAGGGTGGAACATGGATTAGATTATGTGTGTTGCAAGGATTAATTTATCATCACACTCCTGAGAATAGATGTACGCTCAATGTACATCTTTGGAGTGCTGGTAACTAACAGTTCCCAAGATTCCAACCCTGTCCCGGCCCATTTAAAGAGAAATTTTAGACTCACACAAGTCCTTCCATAATCACGTAAATCCAGCCACTTGATTCAAGCAATTACATCCGAAAAACACAGTCTTAAAGACTGATTAAGAATTTTTAAAATAGCTGTCATGGTCATGGCTTGCCCTAATAATGACTACTGTTTCATGCCATTAGTTTGTCACTTTTGATGCTCACATTGTCAGACTGTTCATGTGTGACAGTACATCTATTAGAACTGACTGTTAGAGACCCTGGAGTAGTTGGTGATTAGACAGCCAAAGCTGGTTAGTCATATCTTATTGGGTGATTATGTGTGAAAGTTTACTCTGGTGTGACAGTGTCCTAGTGACGGCCATGTCGGTGCGATGGTCACATTCAAAAGCTAGCTGTGATAGAGACTCAAAAGAGTTCAAGGTTTATATATAATGAATGAGCTGGTTTAAGTGAGAATAGAGAGAGAGGAGCAACAAGATGTGATGATAACAAGCTAGCATATGCAATATTGGTTGTGTTGGTTGGCTTAAATTGTAAGAGATAGGTTATAGGAGCTTCCTAATCATAAAGCAAGTTAGCCCCATACTATAGTACGAAGTTTGTGCGAAAGTTACATACAGTTGCGGCATTGGAAACCAGAGGAGAGAATATTCGGGTAGAAGCGACGGCAGTCGCTGTCCGTAAATGAAACGCTGCCGCAGCGTTTTTACATATTTTTCCTTGGCAGCTAGCTGCAAACTCCCTTAGCTTGGCTCTGACAGCAGAGGACACAGAATGAGAGAGAAACACAGTAAAAAGAACAGACGGAATAGTTTACGTCAAAGTACGCTAGATGCATACATGTTGCAAACTGTTTACTGTATTTATCCTCTGCACTCTTTGGGGCGGACAGCAGGGAGATGGAAATGGGCGTAATGCATGGCAGCATAGAGTGAATGCATTTGTGCAGAACATAATTGCAAGGATTTGCACGTTGCGGTTACTGTGTGGCGGCGAAACTGGCTGCTTCCCTACTTTTACAGTGGAGACAAGTACAAGTCCTTATTTCTTTTAACGTCCCCTTTGTCCGATGGCAATTGTCTTTAAGGAGGAAAGCTACTCCTCTCCGAGTTCTCCTACTACGAGTTCTCCTAGGAGCTCTCAGAGTTGCATGAGAAGCCATGTATTTTATAAACTGTAGGAGGCGCCCCTGGGCTGAGAGTAGATGATAACTTGTTATAAATCTCTTGATAAAAGTGAGTGAAGGTAGGAAAGCTTCTGGGGAAGACGGAGCATTTTGTAGGAGAAGGAGCAGTTGCGAGCTTCAGGATGAATAGTAGATATTCGTGCCTTGTGTTCAACATTTCAAGATTTTAAGGAATGTGGCAAAGGAAATGAGCTAGCAAATAATACAATGAAAGAACACTATTGGATTCAATCTTATCTAATCGTAGTCAAGGCATTTGAGGACTCAGGAGAGCAGAACTTCCAAAAGAGCTTCTTTGCCCAAAAATGCTTTCAAATGAATTTCAGTTTCACAAACTGGAAATCGCAAATCATAGGTTTAGGCGTACTCGCACTTCTCGTCCTTAATCCTCGCGTCCTAGTTGGTACTTTAGGAACAATGTCTATATTAGCTTGCCCTTAAATCTTGTTTCCCTTTTGGAAACCAACTGCTGCTATTACAGCAAACTCTCCAATTAGCATCATCTCTAAAATCCTGGTTTTCCTAATGTAAATTGGAAAATGATGTAGTTCTAAATAACATCACGATGATGTTACTTGGAACTTGAAACTGAAGCAATAAGAAACGAGTCCACTGAAACACAGGCTTTGTAACTATATGGTAAAATATGTCCAGTTTTGGATGGACGAAAAACATGTTCAGCATGCTCAAGTAATAGGCACATTGCTTTCATTGGTGCCCGGGATTGTGCAAATATTGTTTTTCGTCTTTAAACTGGGAACCATTAAGTGAATTCTTGCGGGGATATGATGCTATTTAGGGATGAAAATACCCTATGTTTGCATCTAAAGGCTTGAAAATCATGGATGCAAATAAATAGGAGCTAGGGTTCTCTCAATAACATCGATGCTGTTCAGAGAAAATTTAACATTGTATATATGGGGGAAGCGCCGGGGATTTACATTTTTTTATGTAAATAGCAGAATGATGCGTATTAGAGGCATGCTAATTGGAGGGTTTACTGTACATAGAAGCATCATTGTATACGGCACATTCACAGTCAACATTGACCATTTCGTTTACACTTATTGTACATTTTTACCCGTAGAATTCCTTCATCACATCTGCTCAACTAGACGTTGGCTAGTCAAGAACTCTTGCTCTGTTTGGTAACCTCTAAGGTTCATAGAGCAAACCCTAGAGCGCTAACATAGACTCATACTTTTGTTTGCCTATCGCGGGAAGTAGGGACATCCTTAATTTATTGGGGAATACCCGATCGAACCTTGATGGGCTATATTACACCTGCATAGTTTTAAATTTCGTAGCGGATATGGGAGTTAAAGTGTAGAACTTGGAAGGGTTTGTATTTCCTCCCCAGTGTGTCGGTCAATGGTCAACCGATTAAATCGTCACGGTTATTTCAAATAAAAATTACATCCATCTTTGTATCGGCTAAATCTGCCCCGTTTCCTCCAGCCATCGTCAATGTGCATCATTGCTCAGTGATAAAGGAAACATAAAAAGTGACTGCTAGGCGGTTTTATTCAGTGCGTGGAGTAAAAATTTGCTGACATAACAGATTTCAATTATAATTCCTTTGAGCGTAGTGCAAGTACAAAGTATATTATAAGAGTAAAAGTTGCCGTTTGGAATTCCTCTTGGTCTTTTAACGGGGAAAAGAGTACAGTGAACTTCCTTATTAGAATCCGGAATTTGAGTCGTGGGAGGAAAGAAACGTTCAGATCTGATTACTTTAGTTTCTCTTGAAGACAGCGAAATGGGTGAGCCAGCCTTTGTAATACCACTTCCAACCTCTGACCACAGAGGGCCGTCATCCGAAGGGTCGTTGAGAAAATGGACACTTTTCAAAGACGTGCCATCTATGATTCTGCGTCAAGTAAAGACTGCGTCTGTGGGGAAACGTATGTTGGAACTGGACAAGTTAACAGTTGAATTGATTTCAAAATTCAAAACATTCACTGGCTCAGAAAAGTCATAAATGATTAAGAATACTCATTATTTCCGGCTTTCTATAATTTTCTTGAACAGGTGGATATGAAATGGTCGGGTTTCTGGTAACATATTCTGATCAAGTTTACGTTGTTGGAAAGGACAATTCTGTACTTGGGTTGCCGGATGACTCCGCGACTACTGGAGGGGTACAAAGGAATCCTGCTCTTTCTGGATTGAAGATACAAGGTTATTTATTTATGAATGATTAAGAGTACGCATAATACGAGAATACAGATATAGTTTAACTCTCGCAATAACGTAGCCACATTAAGACCTTAGCACCTTGGATTATTAACAATTACGAAGGAATACACTATCATTTCAATTTTAGAGTTTTATATTGGTTGGAAATTTGTGGCTGCAAAAACCATCGGAGGTGAAATTCTCACATGGGGTTGCAACGATGATGGTCAGCTCGGTTTGAGCTCCAATTCAAATGCTGCTGCTACAACTGTACCTCACAAAGTCCAAGGAGAACTTAAAAATGGAAAGATACAGAAAATATCCGTGGGCGGGAGGTATTGCCTGTGTTTAACAAATACTGGCAAAGTTATTTCATGGGGAAGGAACGATTACGGTCAACTCGGACGGCCCCTTCGCTCAACTAATATCCCGCAGGAGGTGGAATTCCCACAAACCGTGGAAATTGCAAACGTTTGCTGTACACCTGGATCTTCATTTGCATTAACCAAAGATGGCCAGGTATTTGAAATCATTTCTCTCCTTTTCCTCAATGACGAATAATGTTCTCAAAAGGTTAAAAGACTCACTTGATTCATATAGTCAAATTTAACTTACAGCTGTATGCCTGGGGTAGCAATGTCTATTGTGAATTGGGAGATGGTACTAGGAAAGCACGGTTTCATCCACGAATTGTCAAGTTTCCCGGCAACGTCAAAATAAGCAAGGTTGGGCAAGTATTGAAACAAGAGAAAGGTGTATTTGACTCCATTCAATTTATTCATTTCTTACAAAATTTTTACTGATTATAGGTAGCATGCGGGTTCAACCACATCCTAGCCATTAGCAGGGATGGAGCCTTGTTTGCTTGGGGGATGAACGAGTACGGTCAAGTAGGAGTAAACAGTACAGCAGACGTGCTGATTCCAACCCGGGTTGACTCTATCCAGGAAAGAGTCATAGAGATTGCTTCGTGTAGGTTTTACTTCGTCAGTGCTTGTAAGACGGAGTCAAAAGTGTATGTATGGGGACGCATACATGGCACAATCATTTTAGCACCGCAACCAACTAGTTTTACAACAATTGCGGACGCTTTTGCCAGTTATGGCATGGGCATGCCTAATAATGAAACTTGGCATTCGGATGAAAACAATCCGTTCAAACCTGAAGCAGACTTGAAATCCCTTTTCGAAGATCCGGTAAGTTCCAGTTCTGTCTCATCACTTGTACTTGTCACCTTCTCGTATCTGCTCTGCCGTTTCTGTAGGAAGAATATAAATTACTCATCACTTCTATATAATCAAGGCAAACGCGAACGTTGCTTTCCAAGTTGACGGACAAAGGGTACTGGGATGCAAATTTCTTCTGGAGCGCTGCGCAGCTTTCAAGATCTTTGCGGGAGAATGGAAAGATCACAGCGTCAGGTAACTAATCATTCTAAAACTGATTGGAGTAATTGATTTCCATGTACATTTCCAACTCTTCCTATCCAGCAATCCCATTCAAATAACTGACGCCAAGTATCCAGAAGTCAAGGCTTTTGTCACATTTCTCCACACCGATGAAATTGACATCCCACAGGAACATATGATTGGTAAGACATTTTTCCATCACCAATATCCCACTCTTTTTCAACATTCTCTTCAAGGATTAAATCCTCTAGTTGTATCATATCGCCTTTCTTTACAGCTCTTCTCCGACTTGCACACAAGTATGACATGAAACTCCTCAAGCACAAAGTCGCAGATATTTTGGGAAAAACAATTACGCCCGCAAACGCCATCGAACTCTACCAAGCAGCTTCTGAATGCAAACAGACGGTAATGAGGATTCCTCCATTCATAACCCGTTATAGCTTATCCAAATCTATTTTTGCTACACTTGTATGCATGCAATCAGCAATGGTAAATGCTCCAAACTCACTCCCTTTTCAATTAATGTTCAGGATCTTTGGCAAGTCGCTTTGGAATTCATTGGACCACGCTTCAACAGCATCATGAAGTCAACTAAAGCCTTTGCTCTCTCTCCTCAACTGTTGCAAGATTTAACTACGTTAAATATCGATTTCAAGTAATTTTCGTCCCCATTTTCCCACTACTTAAGCTCTAGCAGTCCCAGCGTTAGAATTTATAGGCTCACGATTTTTTGAAATTATGAAAAACCAACCGTATTCTAAGAAGCAAATTCCTGGTACGCTCCTCATTGAGTTGGATAACTTGGGAATCTATCCAGCCTACAACTAACAATACAACAGTTTCAAATCAGGGTATCAAGAAATTCATTTCAACACAGAACATGGAATTTCAGTCTGATAAAATTCTAAGTTTAATTCCAGTAGTTTAGTTTAATTACTCATTCCGTATGAATTTCATTGCATAGTTTACCCTATTTAACCGAATTAATTAAACGCTCAACTAAATTAATGCACTATTCCTTTACTCAACAAATCCGCCGTTCATTACATCTTCTTTTGCAATTATTCGCAAACTCTTTTCCACAATAAGAGCACTCAAATGGCTTTTCTCCTGCAATGAACCCTGTATGGGTTTTCAGTTCTCCGGACTAAACAGCGTCCATCAGTATACGTATAGATTACACATGACGAAATGACCATGAAACAGAATCATTTACATAGCACGTATAGAGTACAAGATAGGGCGATAGGAAAGAGACCTCAGCATATGGCGATACGTACTTTTAGAAGAATGAGCAGATAGTATATATTAGCTGATAGGGAGAAAAGCATCAGTAGAGTTTCATATAATTTTTATATATTTCATATTTCATTTATATATTAATGCATATATCATGTACAAAACCATCAATTATATATCAAGGATATACCTCAGGGATATTAGTAAATATCCAACATGCACAACGCACAAACATAGCAGAGCATTAAGAGGAGTAAAGGAGGAAAAACTCAACGAGAAAAACAGAGGAGATTATATACAAACGGTAAAGACTATAAAGGCAGTTGGAGACAAACAAAAATGGGAGGCTTATCTTAGTTAAACACATGGAAACTGATTTCAAGTGTTTGGAGGAAAACATCATCATTATCATGGTTACAAACTGACTGTTGGTGGGATATTCAAGATATTTTACGTTAAAACTCAACGTTATTCATCAGCTTTCAAGTGAAACCAACTTCGAATCCTTTTCCTTCTGATAAAGCAGGAATAAGAAATGCAGTCAAGTCCAGCATGCAGAAGATGATAGAACCAAAGCGAGAATATCCAAGGGCTTTTTGAATTGCAAGGGATTTTTGGATTTTTGAACTCCAAGGGCTTTTTCCCGGATTTTCAAAGATTCAACAAGAAACGTGAACTTGAAGATGGTTTTGTACTGTTAGAATGTATGAGAAAATGAAAGATTAAGAGATTCAGCCGTCAATTTGAGCAAAATTAACGTATTTCCGTGCATACACTATTGCGTGCTTCCTTCTGCCTTGACTACCTTCACTACTCCTTTCGCAATTTGTCAGAGAAAGGTTCAACAATTCCCACATCTTTCCTCCATCCCTCTTAAGCATGCAGTCAAATCCATCCCAATAGATGAATAGAGAGCACAACTTCAGAGCAACACGCGAGGGACGACAGCTCTTGCAAAATTTATGAACGGCGTTAATGTATTTGAACTCGGACTGAGGTGATCACAACAGCACACATAGTGTCTTTCTTCCTCCGTCATGCTCATTCTGAGGGAGTTGATCTGACTTTGGTGTATCAAAGGCAAAGGCAGACGGCGGGTAGATTGCAGTATAGAGAATAAAACCGTTTCTCAACTTCCGTCCACAACCTCCTCGACGACGCACGTACGACAATTCTGTACTTAGTGAAGGCCCAAAAGCAGGGGCGGACTGGATTCTGGGCAAAATACAGTGTTAAAGGAGGAAGAGGAGGAGGAGCAGGTGAAATCATTAGCTATTTGCCCGCTAAGCTTATTGTGGGAGTGAGCGTGAGATTGGAACAAAGTGTGTAGATATTCCTGGGAGTGGAATATAAAAGAATGCAACCATAAAAGAATAGAATTCAGTGGAGATCAAATTCAATAGAGAAGCTTGACTCTGAGGATTACATTATTTCTGACAACAAATTATCCATAGAACATATTTGTAGAATCCCAAACAATCTTCACTTCCCTCCTTCCTTGACACATTAGCAGCGTCGAATACATACAAGAATCCTCGACGACGCTTCTGAGGACAAGCTACTACTACAAGCTACGTGCAGAGCAGATGTCGCTACCACAATATTTTTGCGGCAATGGACAGGCGCTCCAAGCGTAGCAGATACATAACTCTCAACTTATCGTATGGATTTGGGTGAGGTAAATACAGTAATTACGGAGGAGTTCATACGAGAGGCTACTCTCTTGACTCGCTTTTGTGGAAGGCCAAACACACAAGGCACAAAATCTATGCAGGTTTCTCTGGTTAATAGGTAATCTAAAAGCCCTAGGAGCAGAGAGCCACCAAAGAGCCACCAGAGAGCCAACAGAGCGAGAGAGGCACACATCATATCACATATCCCTGCTCCTACAGCTAACGGAGAGCTCAAACCATTTCCAGGAAGCACAAGGCCAGGAAGGAACAAGTTGAAGACCAGAAGACCAAGAGAGGATCAGACAAGATATGAATGCTATCGTACTCAGTGCCTTTAAAAGGATCAACAACTTAACGAGCATGAAAAAGGGTCCAAACTTAAGCAGACATTAGAGAGTGGTTAGCCTCAGCAGCTCTAGGACAATCACTCTGCTTGCAGTTTTCAACTTAGTTTTTAAGTTCCGGTGAGATATTGATTGTGACGAGACGGGAGGGAGGATCTTACATTAGGGATCTCAGTCTTGCTTAAATGGCAGCTAGGTTACAAAGGCTGTAGCCATGTGTTTCCTACATGGAAGACGTCAGATTTCAACTAAGAGACTCAGCTGAGATGAGATGGACCAACTAATAATGCGGGCGTAAATCATGAGGTGAGTGAAGAAGATGAGAGGAAGATGAGGATAAGAATGTTTCAAGGGGCGGATTACTTTGGATTAGCGACACACTTTCTTTTTCATAAGGGATTTTATTAATGGAGGAGCCTCCTGCTAAAGGAAGAGGAGCGAGCAAGAGAGAGCACAGATTACAAATAGTTCCTTGGATCCTACAAGAATCCTAGGTGATGAAAGGGATTTTTAAATCCGCTAATAAGGAGGAGAGTGAGCTCTTGGAGCAAAAATCTTTAAGCTTTTGAGTGCTGATTTTAGCGGATTTTTTAAGCTCATTTTACTCAAATGAACAGCTACAAATTCTATGAGACTGTTTCAGAGTAGCTCAACTCAAAGATACAGCAACGAATACTGATAGGGAAACAAAACAAAAAGTACAACAACTACATACAGAATGAAGCGACAGTACAAGTGAGAAGTAAGAGGGGATGTGTTACAAGGATGGCAGAGCGAGCAAGTTTCGAGAGGAGTGTAATTCATGCAGTGTTATATATTCCCACAAAAATTCCGAGCAGAGCATATACGTATAGAGTTCCGAGAGAAGGTTTTGTGGAACGAGGATTGAGCATTTGCGATTCTACATAAATTAGCAAAAAGCTTGCGAATATAACTCTTGTGAGGAGGGGCAGCTGGGCCGTGTGGATGAGGTAGAGTTTATAGAGATTACTCAAGGGTTGTGAGAGGCAAGGCTGTAGGAGCGGACGTCCTCAGGAGAGTAAGGTATTTAAAGACACTAAAAGGAGATTGCAGTTAGAGAGGTAGGAGGATGACAAATGGGAGTAAAGAGAAAATTGCAAAAGAGAAGGGAAGCTCTTAAATAATAGCAACATGGATGAATTTGCTTTGCTTCAAATGAGGGAAAAATCAATCATATTATTTCTATGCGTCCAATTCAAAACCACGTAAAATAATCCTTGAGAGCAAAACAAATTACCCCATGTTGGTCCTTGCTCTCCCTACAAATAATTAAAATAAATTAATTAGCATCAATGAAATTTCAATAGATTTAACCATTTCTCCAGCCCTGCATAATTATCAAAGTGTAAAATCCTTGCCATTTCGCCAGTACCATTTCAAAATTAAATAATTCATTTTAAATTCAAAAATTAATATTATTAAAGTAATAACAAGGAATAATTCTAAGGAGACGTGCAGAATTGAGCATAGTTTAATGAATTAACTGAATGAACTCAACGAGTTGAAGGTGAGGGTCCATTGAGACCTGGAGAGAATGGATGAATCCAAAGGATTCAATTCAGTATATGTTTTCCCTGTAGACTATATTGATACAGATGATTCCTTTTAAATTATATACAAAGTGTGCGTGGAAGGTATAAATTAAAACCAATTAGAGGTTTCCTAAAACCATAAACGAGAGTTTCAGTTACTGCATAATCATGGAGGCTCAAATTATGCGTGACGACTGTGCAGTATTGGGATTGACGTTATAACATGCAGCCAGCTGTAGCTTAAGAGCCAAGAGAACGTGTGAGAAGGAGATGAGCTATATATACGTGCATACTGATGACGTTAACTGTTAAATGCATTTCACAAACTCGGCAAGGAATCAAGTTACAGTAATAGCTTCCAACTTGGGTTTTGCCTGCATACATCTCTCAGTTTACGTAATGAATCATAATTAGTCTTCTGTCTTTAATTTCGAGTAATTTGAACAAACAAACTTGGATCCATGTTGTCATGGCAACGATTGCTAAAAATGCTTTTATTTCTCTTTGCCAATAATGAAACTCATCATAATTTGAATTTGAATTGAAGTCCGTTTTCGCAAAATATTCGTCTAAACGCAAGCTGCACTGCTCTCCTTGCTCTCTTTAAACCAGCCGCAGCTTTCCCAAGATTAGGAAAGAGCGGAAGAGTAGGATGGTACATTGCGGTCGCTCTTAAATTTTTCGCACACGTGCACAACACAGAACAAGTGGGTACGACAGATGTGTAGATTTGGCACTTGCTCCCATCCTCCTCTGAACTGTGGTTAGTGTTGCGGGCGTGCAGAGGTGATAAGTTAGTACAGTCATGAAATACACAAGAATGGCCGGAAGCAAGGGACATACGTCATGGCATCAGTGGGAAGCGGTGGCGGGTGATATGACCCGTTAGAAGTAATCGCCGATTATTATCCAAACCTTTTAACAAGGTTGTTTAATTATGATGATTTTTTTTTGAAAATTTTAAATTCATTCAGAGAAAAGCTGTAAAATCGCGAATTCGAATCACTATTTCGCCAACAGTGCAAATCATAATCAGTCCAGTGCTATAATTTTCAATACAGGGAAAAAACCACGGACACCGCTCTACGGAAGTGGCGAAGACCACGCTTGAAATCAATACCGATTAGCGGATAGCATATCAAGTCAACCCGTTTCTTTAACGGCATGCCGTGGTTGAACAGTTGAGAGAATGAGATAATAAATGTTGTAGGAGAGAAAGGGCGAGATGATGAGAGGGTGTTGTGCACGCGTATGTGGCGAAGCAGTCATGTCCGCTCGGAGCAAGTAAGCGGATGGTGAATGTTTGTACAAAGTTAAAGATGCATGTAGTATTCCATCAAGACCTTGGTTTCTCCACTTCCCTACTACACGGACGGCCTATTATCCTCTTGTAAAAGCAATGCAGGCTTCCTGGGCTCTTGATGTTCTATTCAGGAGGAGATTGAGGACAATCTTGTAGATTTTCTAGAGCCGACGGGCCCCCTCTCACTCTTCTGTATTAGGCTCTAAATGTAAGTGGAAACTATGCGAGATTCTGAGACGTAAAGGGTATTTTCTATTGCTTCAATACCATCCTCATAATACGAGGAGACGTTCTTCTCCCTCCTCCTTCCTTCCTTTCTTCAGAGCTTCCAACATGGGCTACGTGCTAAAGGATCCGGGGCTACGTTTAGAGTTTTACAGGCTGAAGAGCAGTGTAGAAAAAGAGTGGAAATTCTATGACTTGAGCTCCCTCCCTACTCTCCCATCCTGTACATCAGAACATCTCAAAAGAGCGAGAGAGAGCCGAGAGCCGAGAGCCGAAGAGAGCTATGAAAATATGGGGAGTTTCTGAAGGCTAGGTCTCTCTGTGAGCAGGAAGGCTCTGCTGAATTCAACCTGCCTAGGAGAGGAGCAATCTTTTATTCACAGCAACCCCAAAGAGAAGAATCAGTTGACTACGGGATGTTGTGATAGAGAGACGTACGTATATACGCTCCACCCTGCTTTCACCAGCTTTCTCCTTGACAGTGACACGCTTTAGTTCTCCCATCCTCCAAACGAGAGAACCAGTGGAACGGAGTGAGCACACAAAGAGAGGAGTACGCAAAATAGTAGCTCCCCCGCCCTCCTTAACCTCCTGTTCCTCCGGAGTTGAAGGAGATAGCGGAGCCTCTCACTTTCCCGACCACAGCTATTCGAGGACGTGAGAGCGTAGTTAGTAGCAGAGAGAAGGGGAACAAGGATCAGTTGCTAACAGAGTTGTGCTTCGAGCAGTTGTGGACCTCTCGTCGTCGGGGGTTCATGTGAAATACATAGCTTCAACAATCCATACACACTGTAACGTAGGGTCAAACGAAATTTAATAGTCGACCCTTTAAATATACTTCATCGGTAGTGATTATATTGTTGTGAGATTTAAGAGTATAACCGCCCTGAAATATTTACGAGCATTTCAAAAGTCGAAATTAATAGTGCAAGTCCTCCTATTGTGTTAATAAATCCTTTGTTGTGGTCGTCAAAGTGAAAAGCATCGCCTTGTGAGCTCCTGGTGTTGTGGTGAAATCAGTGAATACTTTGTTATTTTCAAAAGGTGATTATTTTTATCCCAATTAACAAATTTTACAATTTTATTATTTGTAAACAAATTCCAATTTATTACCGATGCTGATGCTGAGGTGACGATGATGGTGAATTCTGTTGCGCATTTCTGGGGGATGGGTAGGAGGAGTGAAAGATAGGAATGATAATAGGTTGAGTGAGTGGCGTAATGACGCCATGGCTTCCGAGCTTTCCACTAACAAAGAGACAACTAATAGTCAATTGCGTGAATCACAAAAACATGCTTCAATTTATGTTAGCCTCTCAAACTATGAAACATGAGCTGGAGAGTTTATGAAATTGGTTATACTTTCTATGCTATGTGCTTTGTGCTCATATCGAGTTATGCCTGAATGAGTTCTTAGAATTTATCTTTTTAATACAGTGAATCACCGATGCTATTGAAAGTAGTCGATATATCTGTGTATAAGACATGGATTATTTTAATTTAAATAGAATTACAAATATCAAATTTTAAAGCAAATAATATTTTGTATTTTATTATAGGTATTTTTTTAAATTAAATAATTGCAATTTTAAAATAATCATTTTTATCCCCTTCATTCATCAAATTAATTCATCAAATGTGTAGAGCTTTTTAAATATCATCAACTTTACCACCATTGTTAATTAGTGGTTGAAACGGGTTGGATCTTGTGAAACGCTAGTTTTTCTTACTAAATCTGCAAATGTGTGCCACAAGCTCTGCCCTGCTTTCAAAGTATTACGTTCAACCCAAGGCTGTTTACCTATTAGAGTTAGTGTTGTAGATTCAAAACTCGATTATTACGCTGCTCTATCACAGGCAATCCAAAGAGAGATAAAACACTAGAAAGTCAAGGCCGGGTCGTACTAGGGTAGGAGAAAGTCCACGGGAAGGAGAAAGCAACCGTTGAAAGTAATGATCGGAAATATGAGAACAACCATCGGCTGATTGGATAATGCGATTGAAATTAGTGAAAACTTTAAATTAATATCCTCTTCAATGCATCTAATCCACCATTTTTATGTCATTGTACAGGGCACAGGGTATTCAAGGAATTTCAACGTTAATCCGAAATTAATCCTCCGACTCGCCAATCTTCAGTTCAAGAGAAAAGTTTTCAAAGTGGTGGTCGTGATAGAGATCAAGTGAATCAAGAGATTGTGCCCAGACTTGCTCAACCACCTCCTCTTTTTCAATACGTGTCTTGTGGTAAACTGAGAGAGCACGTCACAGACCGCTCCTACAGTACACACACACACACAGCAACATGTCATCTGCTACTTGTGGAGTCGGATCAACTTCAATGTTTGGTGGACTTTGTTCCGGCAATAACAGACGCCCATCCATGTTCACAGCCAAATACAGACTTCGGGAAGAGCGTAAAAAGGTGAGTCCACCAGAGAGCTCTACTGCCTTCAATTACTTTTATAATAGTTTCAATTCAACCGTCCATAGAAGCTATTTAAAGCTAGAAACCTCTGTGGTTAGTAGAAACCATAGTTAAATAACGTCTAAGATAATTAAATCCCAAACTATACCTAGAAGCAGTTAAGAACAGAAATTTAAGCAGACGAGAACGAGAGAGAGCGATGAATCCGTGGAGTTTAACAAGAGTTTCAAATCCATTCAATATGAGTTCAAGCCCAATTGGACTCATCAAGAGTACATAATACGGAGGGTTAAGAGGAGGAGAGGCGTGTGGCAAAGGGGAAGCGGCAAACCAGATGGGAACTTTTAAAACTTAAGGGACATTCCCTCTCAAGGGTTTTCTGGGTTCGGGTCCTGGCGGAGTAATCATTATGTCTAGGGCTTCAATATAGAAGCCTTCAAGTGTACAGAGCGAGTAGTAAACTGAGGCGGATAGAGAGGCCTTTAGAATCATTTGTGGAAAGGTGCGTAGTGTATTGACAGGGGAGAAGATGGAGGAACGAGAGTTGAAGAGAGCAAGATAAGGAAGCGAAACAAGGACGGAAGATTTGTGGTAGAAAAGATGTGTCGTAGTAAGCATCACGACTTTCACGTTACCGAGCGAGTCAGCTAGCGAAAGAGCACAAGGATAAAACATTTAGAGATCCCATGCTCCCATGAAGAGGAATGATAAAAGATGAGGAAGCTGGGAAGAAGAAGGAGATGAGCAAGTTAAAGGAGAAACAAACTTTGCCCGATAAGCTTCGCGAAAACTTTATAGTTTACTTACTAAAAATCAAAGATGGAAAAAGTCCTCGAGTCCAACACCAAAGAGCCAATACTGTATACACACGAGCAGAGAAGATAAGAAACCATATGTTTTTTTATACTTTTCCAACGGAATTCCCTCTCTTCTTCGGTGGAAAGAAGAGCATACAGCACAGGATCCATCCCCAAAAGTTTCTCCACATTATTTGATTATGCACGAGAAAATCCCAAGGTTGGCCTTCCTGCTAACGGACCGGAGGAAATTGAGGAGATGGCGGAGATGTAGTGAATACTCTCGGTCGTGTAATGTCCCTTGTTTCGCAAAGAGAGCAAATCTAGGGCAACGACGCGAGCACAACTCATCTCCCAAGATTAGGAACAGTCGTTCGCTCCTTGGTTCAATGAGGAATTCTTTGATTACACCCTGAATAGTATTGAGTGGTTGATATGCAACCAAGGTTTACGTAACAAGCATGTAAGAATGGCTCAAGAAATATCATTTTTAATCCACTCAAAAGAAACCAAAATCAATTGTGTTAAAATATTTTAGCCTGATTTTTTCTATTTAAATTTAATTCAGTAAATTCACAGTTTTTTAAATGGAAATATTCTCAAAACCCCTAAAACTTCCATCTTAAAACCCCAATTCTCAATACAGATTCTCCACGGGATGGCATCAGCTTATCTGGATTTAATTAATTAGAATTTAGAGGAATTAAATAGTGAAATAAATCGCAAAAAAAGCTATTTTAAACTAGCCATTTTCTCAGCAATTCTGTACGTGTAGGCGTAGGACTGACGAGGATAGCGGGCTGCATAGTAGAATCAGTGGGTGGCGAAAAAGAGAACAGCTGATGAGAAGAATTCGCGAAAAGGAATTGAAAGAATCCAAGGGATTCCGGACGCTCTTAAGAGTCCGGAACCCCTCCTCCCCTCTTGTTGCTCCCTGGGAATATTTCAAATAACCAAAGCTTTTGATTTAATTAACAGGAGGGCTGGAATGGCGGAATCGTTTCATATAAATTTCATTCCCTTTCTTTCCTGGATAGTTGTTGCAGTAAATATAAGCTAATCAAAGAGGACAATCAAGGTGTGTAGGCCATTTATGGGAGGAGAAGAGGCGGTTAGGTTAAGGGAGGAGGATGTAATTTCAAGTAGTAGTTCTTCTATTGTGGTTAAAGCTCGACGGAGCGTTCTTGTTCGAGCGTAGGCCAGGTAGAGAATAGAGGAGACCGCTTCCTCCTCCTCATCATGTTCACCATGTTCTCACTATTTCAAAAAATACCAATATACTGTACAGGTAGGCTTGTGTTGGTGCTAGATTGTAATTGTGTTGTAGCAGAAGCTTGTTTCGGTTAAAAGCATACATATTTAGCTTCAATCTCCGCTTTTCTTCCCTTCCATTCCGAGCTTGTACACAAACTCGTAGTATTAAGTTTCTCAGTATTTTTACTCTGATATATAGCATTAGCAGGAACCCACTCTTTGGTTATCTTCTTTATCAGCGGCAAGGGGTTCATTTGAAGGACTCTCCAAGTATGTGTGTATAAATCCGGCTTTTATAAACAAGAGTAGAGGCTACATTTACAGGAATGAGGTGCTATATTTCTATGCTATCAACACAAGGGAACAACGAGGAAGGAGTTGTGTAGTTGAGCTTCCAACAAGCCCAGCTGGCACAGCATGTAAATCCGCTCTCGCCTCACCCTAACAAAGCTAACGGTGGTTGGGGAGGATGTTAGGAAATTATTATTATTAGCAACATTTGAGTGTGTCGCTCTGTGTAAAAACAATAGTGACCTCCATGACCAAAAACCCCTCAAATTCCAGAGGTCACGCAAAACCAACTTCATCCAATTCGCCAATTTTTTCAATACTCTATGGTTTATCGCGACTCTGCCAGCGGGAAGTTAACATTTTAATTTTTTATCAGAAACAGAGATTTATCATAAATCCTTAGGAGTTTCAAGTAAATCTTAAGAAACCTTTAAATCACCTAGAACTTCTTGGGTTTGAGAGCTGATACGCGATCACAACTAGGTTTTGCAAAAATTATCCAAGCCAATGCAAAATCAGACCGCTATTTGAATAAACTTCGGAATCAGCAACTCCATGTTGGACTTGTTAAAATCATACAGTGTTAGACTGCCGAGTAAGTTTCAACTCAAATGACTACCGAATCAAGAGTTTTAAGCCTCAGAATCTTGAGCTTCAATCCTCCAACACAAGAATCAGGAATTGCAAAACTATTTCAGATTGGGAGCAGCTCGAGGAGGATTTTACTACATGTCAGATGAGAAAAGTAGGGAAATTGCAAGAAAATGAGGAGGCAAAAGAGAAGGGGGAAGCAAGCATTCTCCCAGCCTTCCTCTATTGCGAAACAACAGACACTTTTATATAGTTGATGGGAAAGCTAGTTGAACATGTTCAAGATGACGGGGGAGGTGGAAGAAGAATCAAGGGGGGAGCACGGATAAAGGCGGGGTTCATGGGATTTAAATATTCACTTGTTTCTGTAAGACTAGTAAAGCTTTACCTTTTATTAGCATCCTTGTCACGCTTCCGTCTCCCCCAAAGCAAGACTGCGTGTAATTTAAACAGTCTGTAGACGACTGCGCAGTTAAGAGATCTTAAACAGTTTACTCCCCGTTAAAATTAAACTGCTCCACTAAATATAAGGGCAAATCATCTGAAGCTCTTTTATCTCTCTCTACCTGATTTTTAATTTACGGCCTTAATACCTACGGCCCGTTTTTCCATCAAAATTAGGTAGCAGTTTTCAAAATTTAGGTAGAATCTTCTAAAGGAACATGTATCCACATAATAATTGCATTTCCAGAATATTAAATCAACGGGAATTAAGGTGAAAAAGTCTGTCAAATATTCCACAAGAGAAAGGCTATACATAGTGCTTGGAGTTACGGTAATATGAGCTTTGAGTAACAAAACCAGCTCCATCACCTAAAGCAGTAATTACAAGACAGAGCTACTCTGTTGAGTAAGGTTGATGTTGTTGTTGATGATGATAATGAGCATATATACTCTTCAAGCTGAGATGAAGAATGAGTGAAGAAGTCATTGTGGAGTAGTGGAAAGTAGAATAGCCCTGTTTTTGTCTTTGGATTTAACTGCTACTACGTTGTTGCAAAGGAATTGTTTCATAGACAAGCTGTGTGTGACGCAGGAAGGTGTAAAGGATGCTCTTGCAGTAAATAAGTACATAGATGAATTGTAATCATGTGGTTCACTTGATTTTATGTACGGCGATACTCTCGCCGTGAGAGAGAGTGTGCTTCTCCGTCGGCTTCTCTTGTTTGTGTTACGAGTGAAGATATTTGTAAAATCAGCAGCCTTGAATGAATTCGAGAGTAGCCCAAACCAAAGAGCTTATGACTTGTATACACTGCTAGAAAAATTAATATAAGAGGAGACCACAGTCTCCAAACAATGTTTTTTAGCAAAGGAGAAGCAGAGGTTGGTTCTGAGAGAAAATGATGATTCGTAGAAGCTAAGATGCAGAGAGGAGAGGATTCTTAGAGAGGAATAGAAGAAACATAGGAAAGACTTAAAGCCATAGAGCTGAACCCATTGAAATTGTATGCGAATTTTTCGCAATCTTCAAAGAGAGAACCATTATAGTTTTTATGCAAACTAAAAGCAAACATTGGCATGTTGGAGTCAATGTAGCAAGCTGATGATGAAATCAATGTTGGCATTTCGTAGCATAGCTCTAAGCTTGCCGTCAAAAACACCATGTATTTCGTTTGAGTTTTAGGAAAGATATTTGCAGGGGAAATAAGTTAAAAACGATTGAAAGTTTTATGGACATCGAGTCAAGAGAAATGAGAGCTAGATATCTACAAGCTGCTTCAAGATACGACTCAAAGTATGAAGCAAGTTAAAATATTCCGGCAAACTCAGCAATTTTTACTCCTGCCCATACATATTTTGTAGTGATGCGAATTTGAATTTTATTTCCCTCCAGCTCAGTGTATGGGAGCAGAGAGAGCAGAGCTGGAAGAGTACGAGTTAAGAGCGCAGATAGATTATAGCATATAGTGGCTCCATAATCCTTTATGAAGGTTTGGAATTACAGACTCTTGTAGATGAGGTATCAGAAGAGAAACGCTCAAGCTCTGCTCTGCCAGAGCTTTGTACATTTAGGAGTAGCATTGATTCGAGCATAAATAAAATATCAGAGGTTAAATGCTATAGTGTGGGTGTTCAAGGACGGCAAAGCCAGCTGTAAACATGCAAGCAATCCTACTAACCCGTGTATGGAGCGGGTGTCAAAGATGAGAATTGAGGATGCGGGGAGTAGAGTAGAGAAGCTGCGGAGGAGATGCAGAGAAGATCTGTGGTGTGGTAGGTTGAAACATAGAATAGCATGTGGCTAGGTAGGTTAGAGCAAATGTAGATTCGAAGCCATGTTCTTGGGAAGACAAGCTAATAGAGTTCTATTCTAATAACAAATCTTCTTCTTCCTCCAGGTCTTAAAGATGTCCATGGGGAAAGTAAAGCGGATAGAGGATCCAGAGAGCTTTCTCCGCCGCTCAGTCCTAATAAACAATACCATAAAGCGTCTTCAGCGGGAAGTACGAGAAGAGAAGATGATGCGCCACGGCGGCGGCTACTCCAAACTAGCATGTCACAGCTTCCGAAAAAGTTTCCCATCTTCCAGACTCAGCGACATGCATTTACCAGATGATGATTCCTCCTCCCTGTCCAGTTTCCGAAACAGCAGCTTCCTCAACAACAACAACGGTCTCCGCAAGCGTCCTCCTTCCGATGAGCCCCACGATTGTCATCTTCTGAGCGGGATGTACGTCCCACCAACTCCATGTGTGATTTCCGGTTTGGACGACGACGACGAAGATTCCTCCATCGACATTAGTCCACGCAAGAAGGCCAAACTGAGCATGTCCGCGGACGGAAGTTCCTTGTTGGTGTCCACGGATGAGTGTACCCTTGACGTGGACGTCGACGTGGACGTTGTGGGCGATGTGGAGACGATAAGTGACTGGCCCACACCCCCAAGTCCGCCCCCACCTCAGACTGACCCCCCAGCCTCACATAGCGCCATGGCTTGTGATCCGCTCCACGATTCCTTATCCGCGCCCCCGCTGGACCTCGATGTCGACGTAAGGTGCGGAGTTTCCGGAGTCGATACCATGGACCTCAGCGCAGTGATCGGGGTCCAAGGGGACCCTTCGGGTGATACTAGCTTAGTCATCAATGAGGAGGAAGAAGTGGATTGTGAATTCTTAAACGCCGAGAATATTAGTCTGACCCCGGAGACCGTAGCGCCATCCGATGACGCCTCTTCTCCAGCAATCCACTCAGCCCTTAGCTTCCGCAATGAACTCCTCCTATCCCCCCCTCATCCTCCCGCCCACCCAGCTCACCTCATGGAAGACATGTCTTCCGAATCTTCGGAACATTGTAAAGAAAATACTTGCGACTTCCCTGGCGGCGGCACCACCTCCCCCTCCTCCCCCCATCTACCGACATCAATAGTTCAAAAGTGTTCACAACCTCCGCCTCCTCCTAGTTCTTGTTCCTGTAACAATAACAACAACAACGCCAATGACTCCAATTGCTGTTCCTCCAAAACCTGTGAAAGTTGTCAAACATCATCATCTTCGTCATCCATCAACCCGCCCTCCGGCAATCCTCCACCCGACTCCAAGCAACAGTATTCTTCCTGTGGACATTCATCTATTTTCGGAGAGTTGCAGTCTGTTGTTTTTCATAGTCTGATCGCTTCCCTAGAAACTTAACCCTGCTTCTCCTGGACAATACACGTAGCCACCGGAAGTAGAGAACAAAAAAGTGCTTATTAATTAATAGTCTCGTCCACCTTCCAGCATCCCGCAACGGAGAATCAGCAGGTCACAACAAACCATGTCACATCACTCCGCAACTCAATCCGTAGTTGATCCATTCAAGTAATTACTAAATACGCGGATAGAAATCTGTTACCAAATTCAAAATTAATTTAGCCATTAAGCAAAACTCCTTTTTTAGTCAACCCCCTCTTTTTCTACGCAGCGCAAACCCCTCTTGCTTATTCCGTATAGTAGCTAAACTACCATCGTCTTTTTCTATAATTAACTACGTATATATACAATACTATGCAATATAGTTTCGTGCAAGAGTATAGTAGCGACGACAGTTTATACAGACTAATAGCACCAACTTATAACTGTCTTTCTTACTCCTATACCCCCGCACAACTTCCTCCTCCTCACCAAACGTAAGTCAAAAAAGGGGCTGAACTCCAAACAAGTCATTAAGCCCCCTCCCCCTCACGCACCAACAGTAACCAATGGAAGCAATTAGAGAGAGAGAGAGAGAGAGAATTATACTACTAGGAGCAACTTGTGAATATATCAACGTCTTTTAGCAACAAGGAGATATTACTAACGACTATAGACTAACGATATAACATCCATAGCAAAACACAAAAATATCAATCGCCTATAAATACTAAAAAAAACCCATCGTCTTTGTACCCCTTCTTCTACCTATTCTTCCTATCTTACCTTACCTGTATTTACCTTAAAAAACCTTACTAGGTTTCTTAGATAACCAACCTAATCCTAGGTTTCCTATAGTTACCTAACCTAACCTTGTAGACGACCATAAACGCCTCTTTAGTAGAATCAGCCTCAATATTGTCCTCTCTACCCTCTGTAGTAGAGAGCTAGTTTTTTTCTAGAGCTATAGTAATAATTATATTTCTATATATATCGATTCCATATTGTGCTAAAACTCCGCGTCGGGGCTCATTAATCAACAAGTGTCAGCGCCCACACTTATCATCACTATTTAATCCAACAGCTAATTATTCAATAAGCGATCCAAATTAAACTTACATAATGTCATTATGTATTCAAGGATTACTAGAAAAACTAAATAGCTTCGGCGTAAACTAAATGTCAATGCCATGTGTGCTACAATGATCCGTTACAAGTGTACACACTTGTACAATCTGAAATTATATATCTTCTACCGCCACTCCTACAAGCAAAAAACCCTTGGATCATTTCCACAAATTCCCAAACCACTACAAAAAGCCATCTTTTCAGCTCCCCCAGCAATTTTAATAGGAGAAACATAGCTAATTGTATCGCGTTTCCATGGAAACTCCGAGGGAAGCAATTAACTCGATTAATTAATTAATTAATCCAGAGAAGATTAGAGTTTCAGCTATAGAGAATCATCATTCAAGCCTTTTTACGTTACCTTAAATACCATCATTTATCATGAATTCAAGTATTCAGCAGAGGGCAACAACAAAACCTTTTAAGTAGCCCTCAATTATAATCCTCTTATCATCCAACAACGATAGAAGCCTTTTAACATACATATATTCTTTTGTGATTATTCAAGTCCGATACATGATATCATTTACTAATATTTTTAATTTTCGAAACAGAGAGAGAGATTCAAGATTATCAAGATTGAGAAAAACAGAAAAAATTACTGTATATAATAATATTTATAATTATCTAATCAATCCAGCACACTTTCAAAAACTAACAGCTTTCAATTAACCTAGTTCCTCCTCCCGCCTAGTTTTCTTGATTGTAATTAGCTAGAATTTCCCATGACGGATACGTCAAGGGTCGGAGAAGAGTGTCAAGGAGACAGATTACTCCTGATTCATATATTCCTGAGGAGACTTTTAGAGGAATCAGTACTTTTTATTTAGTTATTTCATTAACTATACGCTTCCGTATCCGCAATCCAGTTTCGGTTTCGCAGTCGGTAAAAGCGAAAGATAAACAATATTTTATCTTAGAATCCATTAGACGTTATTATTAAGTTTATATTAATCCTTATTATTCTTTCAAACAAAACTGCCAGCAATCATATTGTATTGTACCCAAAAATAATTCAAACTTTTCCCCGTGTATCCATGGAGATGGAAGGAATGTCATTGAAATTCATCCAAGCCATTCACCAACTTAGATCACAGATTACGGGATAAACTATTATAAATATCGCTTTTCAATGTACATTCATGTGGATGATAACACATGTGAACGGAATTGAGATATCTTTATTATTATATTACTTATATAGCGTGTACGAGTCTACTATAGTTGTTAGCAGAATTCGACCACAGCTTAAAACAAATTCGCAAAAGCTGTGTGTGTGTGTGTGTGTTTAAAAATTGTGTATACAGTTGGCGGCTCAAGAGAGACAACTCCAACTAACAATATATACAAAACCACGTGTACATAACAGAGCATCACTATGCGTAATGTACAGGATCCATAAATCAAATCTTGTTGTTGTCACTATAAATATACTTTGATTCTAACAAATAAAAGTATATATCAAAATATAATTATTCTTCAAGTTATTCCCCATCTGTAATCCGCACACATATTTATATTCGCATATTTTGCCAAAATTCCCCATCAATACTCTGCATCCTTAATCCAAGCTCGCGTAGCGCAATATTATTCGCAAAAACTATTCGTAGCTTAAGCGCGCTCCCTTGGCATCTCTCCTAGTATCTTCATACACCTTATTTATTATTGCCATCCGCCCAAGTACCAACGCTTCTCTTGATTCTTTGTATTCAGCGCAGCGCTAGCTTCATCACACAGCAAGAAGGATCACATCTACGCTCAACACAGAAACTGCTCTTAAACTCTTTAGCTCTTGAATTGGAAAACTAACGAGCGCAGAGAGGAGAAGCAACCCTGTGACGAATCCAAAAGCACTACTCGCATAAGCGCAGCGCAGCTACAACATAGTAGTAAGTACCAAATCATGAATGAGGAGATGAAGGGCCATGAAAAACGGTAGTTAAAGACAGCTCTAAGAGAGGAACAAGGACTGCACAAAAGGCACGCCTTGGAATTATTCCTAAAATCCAAGGGAAAACGCAAAATCTGGAACAAAGCGTAACGAATCACATTTTAAAACAACAATATTCTACAGTCACTTCAACAACTCCAGAGAGGAACCGTAGAGCTTCCTCTCAGTAAGAGAGGTCAAAGTAGGCACAGATTCCCAAATATTCGCCAACCAACTTACAAGCGCTACAATCAGTCAGCAGTCAATGACTAGTCATAGCCGCAGCAGCGCCTAGCTCCAACAAGTTAACAAGCCCTGTCGCATATTTGCGCTCCCTGAGCTACAGAAATTCTTTCTTGCTAGTGCAAGACCCTTGTTTCCACAACAGGAAACCTTCAAGTTTGTAGGAAATCAAAAGAGCCTTTAGCAAGACACACACAAGTCTTGCAGTATGCACACTTGTCATATGAGAAGCTTCACAAGGGATTTGGTCTCATGTAGGTTAACAACAAGCTAACTGAGGTTAGGGAATAGTTAGCTTGAGATAATATACATATACTAACACGCTCCTTAACCATTCACCCATTTACGCAATCATAATCCTAGAATCCGCATAGAGTGTCCCGGCTCATATATCAATGAAAGTTTCTATAACTTCCCTTTAAACGCAATCTCTTGTTTTCCACGAGCCCTAGCTAAACTAAACTCACTAAACTCCAACCGATCCCTTAATGACTACTCACTAATCGCCAAGTATCAATCTTAAATCATATTCCCATCCTTCTTCAATGAGGTTCAAGGAGGAAACTCAATAATTCTCATTTACTCGATAATTATGAGGAGGGATGAGTGGGAACATCATTGAACGAAACATTCTTTTAGGTTCTTCAATTTCATAAATGCCTACGTATATACCTGTAATATAGAATCATATCTTTTTCCAAGATTAGAGTTTCAAGGAGACATGAATGTCGTACGGTACATCACACAACAAATCCTTAATGTAGCTTCAATCCTTGTCAACCTACATAGCATAATTACATAGGAAGATACGTGGTGGATAGCTTCGTGGTAGTAGCTTTAGAACAGCTTTACATTTCACGCAACATAATTATGTATCATCAAGATTAGAGTTAGTTGCCATCAAAGTTAGTCACTTTCATCTCTCCAAATCCTTACAGTTGTCTTTAGCTGAGAACCTACGCGATTATCTTGTGGTAGAGAAGGAATACAAGAGCAAGACAGAGGATACTAGGCTAAAGGACTCAGATTTATTTTACTAAACAAACCCTCTACACACTCTGTATGAACTGACAAGCCAAGGCAAGGAGAGAATTCCCAAGGATACTCACTTCCCACAACTCAAAGAGCACCAATCCAACCGTTCACTCCCCGACGGTGCTAGTGAGAAGAAATTGTTACAACATCCCCTAGGGCATGAAGGTCGGGGAATGCAAAGAGATGTGAGAGTAATGCTCTCTGAAGACGGCAAAAGAGAGAGATACCAAATCCACCATTATCCTCTATTTCTCTATTACCATATTCTATACAAACCCAAAGTAAATCACAATTTTTACTGTACCACTTCCTAATTTTAGTTACCTTAAGTTTCTGTAGTTACTTTGTAGTAAAATGGTGTCTTAAATTAGCAAATTAAAATCAAAAATTCCCCTAGATTCGCCAACAAATTACGCCAAAAATCCCGAAAACCAACAATCTCCCCACCTGTCTCAGAGAAACTAGATACTATTTAGACAGAACCTCACAATTCTGAAACACATTTAGTATCGGGAATAAGTTTATATACAGAGCCTGGCTAAATGGCTATGATTTTTTCCAAAAATCACAACAGAGATTTGCCAAATTTCCAACGTTTCCCTAAAGTAAATGCCGTAGAACTGATAAAGTAGGCGAGGTCTCTACAGTCTATCAAGTGAGAGCTATGATTATTATCTTGATAGGATGGTGGTGCTTGAGGACAAGGAGTATGTATTCCAGGTACAAGCGGAAGAGCCGTAGGGATTCAACCGTGTAAAACCATGCTAGAAAGAGGGAAAGATGAGGAAAGACATTGAGAGGAAGATGATGGAAGAGAGATCAACCCTCTGGCCCGTGCGGAGGATAAAGTTGATATAGCGCTATGGGAGAGTGTGGATTCGGAGAGAATGCATCAACGGATTTTCCTAGGATAGGATCTTAAGGTGATTCTCAAATCAAACCAGTGTGGAAGCTTGCTAGCATTCACTCAGCTTCACAGAAGAAGAGGATGCTAGCCGAATGCTAGCCTAGCATTACTAGCAAGATGTCAAGAATCAAATCTCTCAGGCCTCAGGACTACTCACAATCCGGGTAAAAAGATGAAAAACTATTCCAATATACTACAAGGGAGAAGCTATTGAGATCCATAGAAAGAGATGGCAGGGAAATAAACTAGAAAACGTGTAAGCATCAGAGAGAGAAAGCTTAGAGAGGAGATGTTACAACTTCTGGGAAAAGAGGGAATGTCCTGAATTCATTCCGAATCATGCGTAGAGAGAGGAGGAGCTGGCCGAGATCAGTATCCTCATCATATCCTCTTTCTACTCCCTCTACTCCGCTCTTCCCCTAAACCATCCGTCCGATATGGCTTCTATGAGGTAAACAGACAAAACTCTGTGAAAGAATACCAGAGTTATTCAGCCATTATAAATTATAATACAGTGTATTTAATTCCAACCGGCAAAACATCCCCAATTTTACTCAATGTGCAAGAAAACACCAAGTATTTACAGCCTTCAAAATCTCTTGTTTATTAGCGCCACAAACATCCGCTATGATGAGAGCGAGAAAGATACGCTGTCATAACGCAGCGCAAATCCTAGCGGAAGAGGAAAGAGCAGGAGGAGGGATTTCGGGAAGATGGGATTAAAAGAGTAGGATGAATGAGAAATTGGAAAATACATAGAGCGCATTTATAAATAGCAGGAATCAAGGAAAGAATCAAAACCACCTACTACGTCATAGAGAATAGGATTTATAAAACAAATATACAAATTTCATTTACCGGAAGAAATCCAATCCTATTGTGGAGAGATGAGGAGCTTTCGTGGTAGCTTCTTCCCTGGCTACACAATCTTCAAGTCCTTCTCAACGCCAGGAGGGAAGAATGAAAGGAAAGTAGCAGTAATCAATAATCAGTGTAGCGCTACGGTGATTATACTGTAGCAATATAACAGAATTCATTATGAGTGCACAGCTGAGCGGGACTCGCGGCCCACCAAATATTCTAGAGCACTACGCTATTAGTGGGGTGCGGAGTTGAGGTTAGAGTCTGTGTGTAAATACATATATAGAGCAACTTGTGAACTGGATGCTTCATTAGTATTAATTATACTGTAATTAACAAGTTGCATAAATGTGGGTAATTACTGATTGAGAAAGAGTGAGGGATTTCATGATTATGAATAAGCAGATTGGGTTGATTATATTCCTGAAGTTCTGGAAGAGCAAATATTATTTTTCCCAGGGTATGCGAGGAATGATTGCAAAAAACTGGGAAGACTACCAAACACAAAGTGTAGGAAATTAAATGACAAATATTCAGCAAAACGTGTTCAAGAATGCTGGCGAGACTATTTTTACAAGTTCAAAACCGAATGTTTTTCTAACTTTCACATAGAAATTTAAATAAAGTCAAGAGAATATTGAATTTAATACGTCCCTGGTCCGCTGCTCGAACTAGTGGTAAAGTAGAATTCGCATTTAAGTATAAAAAAATATTTTGTATTTTGAATTTTTGAATTTTTAAATTTAAATTTTTAAATTTGATTTTTTAAATTTGAATTTTTAAATTTGAATTTTTAAATTTGAATTTTTAAATTTGAATTTTTAAATTTGAATTTTTAAATTTGAATTTTTAAATTGAATTTTTAAATTTGAATTTTTAAATTTGAATTTTTAAATTTGAATTTTTAAATTTTTAAATTTAAATTTTTAATTTTACCTCTCATTCTATACAAACCTCGAATAAAAGCAGCGGGCAGTTTAAAAAGCTGTTACTTTTGCCCTTTCAGCATAGTGCAAGCACTGCTGTAGTTAACATCGAGTAACCACCACTTCGTGTATGAAACTCCAGGAAAAACTACATGTTACAATTCCGTCTTGCCGCACATCCGCTCCACAAGATTCAAACTTTACAAGTCTCAAGTTGAAGTTCGAGGAAAGTAAGAGGAACCCGCAATCGGAAATGGTGACAGGATGCAAAAGGACGGAGGAGGAGGGAATTATGAAGCGCAAATGGCAAACCGGAAGTTAAATTATGAAACCAGTTCACGCATTCTATTTCCCGTACACTCCATTCATTCTCATACTGAAAAAGATGACGACTAACCGGCTAAATGCCCAAAACTACAGCACCGTAATAACCCTCAAAAACATATACATTTCTTCACATACGGCCCTACTAGTAAAGGCACGAGAATCTGTCAGTACAGCAGAAACAGTTTTACCCGCCTCCTTCTTACCCGCTCTGCCCCCACTCTGAGGCCAAATACCGCCCGCCACCGCCGCCGTCTTGAACCAGAAGAAATGGTTGAAATATGTAGCGAAACCCACAAAAGATTCATGTTAAGTACAATCTGATTCCCTTCCCTCACTCCCTCCTCGTTACTCTCCTCTTTACTCTATCGACAGAATGCAGTTTTTCCAAAAGCAAAAGAGAAGCCATATGAAACCCGTCCCACTCCTTCCCGCTATCCCCTAAGTTTCGCCTCAGGCCCTCCAACTTGCCGTCACGAAGTTTCTATCGGATTTATAGCAATTTTAGTGTATTATCCGGAATCAGTCAACTTTTTGCAACTTTTACTAGCATGCAAAGAGTGAAAACCGAAATTAAGCCGACAAACATTGTATCTTAGTTATACAACACGATTACACAGCAAACTTATAAAAGTATACAGACATTTCACAAAGTCAATGACTGGAGCCAACCTTACCGGGTCGTTACACAGCGTCCAACGGTCCAACACGCCAAGCTTCTATCCCTAATTACAGGTATACTCAATGTTACAGGTGAGCCGTGAGAATAGAGGGTGCTTCTAACTTACTAAAGAACAGCCGAATAGAGCACAAAAATCTCATAAAAAGGTACGTACAATCTCCTTCCTAGATTACTCTCAATTCTTCAACTGTCCAACTAGTCGGACAAGTAAAATTACAAGGTAAAGGCGGCGACTTGCTTGTTAAAGAGTAAATGCCGGAGCCTCTTCCAGGCTACATACATGAGCAGGAATTCCTTAATCGAAGACTCGAGAAATGGTCCTGCTCATCCTCTCTGGAGACTCAGAGACAGAGACGAGAGCAGGACAGGAAATAGAGGAAGCTGGCTGTACAAGCAAAAAATAGAAACGGAAGAGAGATGCACCCAAAACATTTCCAAGTGTCAGCTGGTGGAGAAAGTAGGTGGACATTCGGAGGTGATGATTTGTCTTTTGGCGGGGCTGATTGACAAGGATAGTCAGGCAGGGCGGGAGAGAGATTGCCTGGCAACCAAATAGCGGACATATGTGATGGATTATCTTGGATTCTGAGGTCAGAGGGGCTTTGATTGAATCTCCCTGGAAGATGTGTGTGTTAAAGAGGGAAAGAGAGCTGGAACAAGGCTGGAAATTCGCAAATTACTGGAGAAAGCACCCGGAGAAAGCGAAGAAGATACAGGAAATTTACGACGGCTATGAGGAATTAGGAAGACGTGTGTGTAATGCAGAGGAAAACGTGAGGAGGAATCCGAGACAAGAGCAACTATAGAAAAGCTTTCCTCCAGAATCGGCGCGTCGACCACTTTCGAAAAAAAGGAGAAAGTTTAGCTTTTAGGAAGGAAGTGAGTGAGGGAAAGTGGAGAAAGGGAAAAAAAGAGGACAGTTTAGCCTGTATATGTGGGATGGAGAAGAGAGACAAGATGAGATTCATGGACATGGATGGAGAATGAAATGGTTGGTTTAGGTAAATGGAAAGATAGTGGATGGGAGAAGTGATGGAGCTGCGAGAGGGAAGTGTATATATACTATGTCAAGTAGCAAACTTTCATGTGCGGATGTAGTATCCAGTAAAATGGTCGTAAGAAGAAGGCATAGGCAAACTTTCGTCTGCTTCTCTCTCTCCTGGAACCTCCAAACAGACACGTTTCTGGATAGAAACCAAGCTGTAAAGCTTAAACTTGAATTGGGGAGAGCCTGGAGAGAAGAATAAGTATAAGAGCTATATACGAGCTGAGAGTTACTGGATAAAAGTGGTGTAGCGGAGGACAGTTGGGTGAAAAGTCCATGGAGTGTAAGGAAGAAAGGGAGAAAGTGGAGAGAGTTTGTATTTATGCTCAAGGCTGGAGGTAATATCGTCGACACAGCCTCGAGAAAAAGAACAAGACGAACAAGGCCTAGCTGCAAGAACTGGAAGAACTGGAAGGAAAGCTAGAATTCCAGCCAGCGTGTGTGCTGGTTGAGAAAATCGATTTATCGGCATAAGACATGCAAGACATGGAAGGAACAGCCATAATATGCCAGCTTCATCCCTTTGTTTCCCATAACAATCCCGCCTTTCACCCTCCTCCTTTTCATCCTCTCGTCCCTCACATCTTCAACCTGTCCATTACTCCCCCCCCCGCTAAACCCATCCAATCCTCAAATCTCTCTCTTACGAGCCTCATCATCTTATAAGTCACAAAACCTTTATCTCTTCCACCATAGGGATTAGTAGGCCAGCCAACCTCCAGGCGATCCTGGAGCCATCTTCCGGCTTCAACAGCTTCCGGGGAGGAGGAGGAGCAAAGGTAGGAAAGCGAACATAACATTAGACAGGCGTGCAGTTTCAAAGGATGTGTGGCCGGCGACCGTGTCTCTACCTAGCGGCGCAATTCTTTTAATTCATCCTAAAGGAGAAAATGTCGCAACAACATTTACGTGTAGTATAATTACTATAACTGGTAGCTAGAAATGCACGATTATTGCACACATTTAAAATAATTACCACAAGCTATCCCAGCCTGTAAAGTTAAATAAATTATTATTATTACTTACTATCCTGTAAAATCAAATAAATAAATTATTATTTACTATCCTGTAAAATCCATTATAATTCTTTTAAATAACTGAGCAAGGCTTTGAATAGATACAGCTCATAGACTTTTGTCTCACTCCAAGGACAAAGACTGTGTGTAAAAAGCCAGGAAAATAACATATTTGAAAGCATATAAACCCTAAAGAAGATTAAAGTACTCCTTTATTCCGAGCGCCCAAACAATTAAAACGACATAATATGGAAATAAACTTTTCAAAGCGTCCGTTGACGGCAATATCTTTACAGTAAGTTATTAGTAATTCCAGCAGGTAAAAGCTAAAAGTTAGCTTCTTGCAGAACTCCTCCCCCTTCTTGACGTCTCCGCAGTAATTGCATCAATTCTGTAATGGACAACAAGATTATATGTGTGAAACTACAATGCGCGCAGCGCAAGACTAGCTGTAGCTTAGAGCAAGTCAGCCTTGGAGCACTACCCCGCCAGGAGTTTATTTCCTAGCGGTTACCTTAATTAATATTCGTTACTCCATCAGGATTGCACACGTTTAACTTGTAGTATTTAATACATGCAGCTGCGCAATTAACTTCCCCTAGTATTTATGGGAGAGAGAATCTTAATTTAAGCCAATATTCTCCTAGAAGGTCAACCACTTGCTTATTCCTTCTCGTATTTCCCCTCCGAGGTTACACTTGCAGAATTTCGCGAGAGGTAAGTTTTATAGACGTTCTTAAAAGGAGAGATACTGTAACACAAGGTAAAAGTATCCGAAAGACCTCCATCTTGACACTCCTCCTTGACAAGGCTGACAAGGCTGGAATACTACTTTAGAATAAGAATTAATATAAAAAAACTAGGCTGCATCCATCCACGCAGGTAGATCAGGTGTAAGATTGCTTGTAGTTCCACTTCCTGAGCTTATCTGGATGAAATTATTGCAATATATGTAGCTCAGGGTTGGATTCCTTCAGCAGAGAAGTTGCATTTCCGGTTCACCATATGCATATTCATTTCAAAACACCACCAAGGACCTCAAACTGACTTCCACCGGAGCAAACTCAGAAAAATCGCAAATTTAAATTCTGTGCAAGACAAAATTATTAATACAAAATAATGAAATACGAGCTGCAACGACGGCCCAGCGGATAGTTTATGAAGGAAATGTTGACATTCTCGATAGCCCCGTGTGTGTCTGATAATGTTGGCAAACAGATCCAGGTCTTGACCTGATTCCCAGTCCAGGTCCAGGTCTTTCAGGTCTCAGTCCCTGAAATTCGAATTCCAGGTCCTTCCTAATCAGGTCAGGTCCTGACCTTCCAAATTCCAGGTCAGTCCAGGTCCTGGTATTTTTTAAGACCTGGACCTGTATGGACCTGGACCTGACAGGTCCAGGTCCTTGGAGGGAAAGACCTGGTGGTTTGGCCGCTTGAATTATTCGTCCCCGACCAATGAAATAGTCTCCTCTGGACATGTTGAGAGCGAGATTTCCAAGCCTGAATGCAACAATAACAGTAACAATGTTGGGAAACTTCGATGCGGCAGGCTCATTTGCACATTTGGTCAAGTTTTGGAATGGGGAGAAATGATGAGAAGACAAATGATGTCTGCTGATCTTACAAGTCGTTAGTTTTAGTGCATTGTCCCTTACAAAGCACGCAGCTTTACTTCGTCTCGCTCAGTGCATTCTACTTCAGCTTTAACTATGCATGCTGAACACCTACATATTGGATTTCATACTTTCATAATCCAAACAGGGTAATTTTTAGAAGCCGTACCTTAGAACCGTACTTTAAATCTTCGTACCAGAATTTAAAGTTGTGGGAAGAATGGTAGGAACTGAAAATAGTATTTTTTAATTCCACCGTGGAATCTCCATTGACTACTGTTAGGCCATGACAATATAAATTTTCATGCTGAAAATATTTGCAAGTTTTAGTTGACGGTTGGGCAATCCAAAATAAGTGAAGTTTAACCTCTTGCGTACTTAATGTCGTGTATGCAATAGCATTCAAGATGCATGCCGTTTACCAACGGTGGCAATGGTTCGAATCGCCATTAGGTGAAAAAAAGTTCGAGCAATGCATTTAAAATTACTGAAAACAGCATCATACCGCTATAATTACGTGTCTTCGGTTACGGAATCGGCAAAATGTAGACACATGCAAGAAGTTGAATGAATATATCCCACTTGAAAAGCATTAACTAACTATGTACTGGAAAGACCTGAAATTTCAGGTCCAGATCCAGGTCTTTCAGGTCTAGGTCCTAAAAACTAAATTCCAGATCTAGGTCTTTATAATTCCAGGTCCAGGTCTTGAGCCTTTCAGTCCAGGTCATTCCAGGTCCTGTCATTTTTTAGGACCTGGACCTGTCAGGTCCGGACCAAACAGGTCCAGGTCCTTGCAAAATGGGACCTGTTTGCCAACATTAGTGTCTGATAAAAGCTTTGTGGTTAGTATCATCTATTCCTTTCATATTCTTCATTGGGCTCCCTTGGAAGAGTCAATTCCATTCCCTTCCTCCTACAAAGAGCCGTGTGTGGCAGGGAAGGTTGTAGATTATCCACACCTCACAACAGATTCTATCCTCTCAGCTGTTGTATACCTAGGACTCGGAAAAATAGAGCCTAGTTTCCCATCATATTCTACTTATTATCAACCGTGTATGGGAGGATGAGGAAAGGTTAAAGATAAATGCATCTTGACTAGTTGGTGAGGCAGGATTTCAACTGAGAGAAGAGCGGAGCTCTTCTCAGGATTTATAATAAGGATTATGATAAAAAAAAGAGAGGAGGAGGTTCACGTGAGAAATGGTCCGTAGTTCAAGCAAGCATGGATAAAGAATCCATGGATGCAGCATAGACAAATTATTAAGCCTACAGATCCAGATTGTGGTATCCACACCTAAAACTACAGCAATACAAACTCAACAGTTTGTATTGCCAATGATAAAACCATCAATGCGAATAACTTTCGCATCTCATCTGCAGTAGAAGATCAACGGAAATAGTGAAAGGCTTCTCTGCCTTTCATTATTTCTGCAACGCTTTTAATTCAAATCCTTGGTCCTTGATTCCATCCTACATTTCGCTTTACGGTATTGTTAAAGCGTATTACAAAAACCAACGATATCCAAAATTCGCTAAACATTTTAGCGACTATTTTAGCGATTGTGTTTGCATTTTAAAATCTCTACCACATTTTCCATCGCTTGACAAGTGTGATACAAATTGCTTTGAATTTAAATATTCTCTATAGCTCCTCCTAGTTTCTCCTCAATCTCTGTAGCATCCCTGCCTGTCTGCGGAGAAATGCTTGTAGTAATAAAATATGACACTTGTGTCAAAGCAGGAAGGATAAAAGAGTATAAGAGGAGAGGGAGCGAGAGAGAGAGAGAGAGAGAGTAAACAGGATACAAGAGTAATGCGAGGATGAGAGAGAAGAGGATGAGGAGATGTGATAAAATGATGAGGGCCGGGACGAGAAAATTACAATTTAGAAAGATGAGAGAGATTTTAGAATCCCTCACCGCCCGAGGCATCTCCCTTTATTATGTAAACACAATATTAGACACACGAGGATAAGGTTTTGATTTCAAACAAATGAGGAAACAAGTCAAAGACAAGCTGACATAGAGCCCGGATGATGAAGCATGACGGAAGAGCCCTAGTTTGACGTGGATGAGGAGGTGGTCGTGGCGGCGGAGATTATGTTTGGTAAGAAGTAAGATCAAAGAGTTAATTAATTTGGGATCGCGCGGGATCCTAGTAAGTGATGTGTGCAAATCTTGGATGGAATTACAAGGAGGAGGAGAAGAAGCAACCAGGTAATTACGGGAAAGAATGAGGGAAAAGACGGAGGAGAGGAATATCAACTTTTTGGAGCACATATATCATGATGAGGGGAAATTAGTTAGCTAGAAAGTAGAGTGGTAGCAGAGTATTCGGTAGCGGTATTCCGGACTGGAGAAATCCAGTCCGTTAACATGATGTGCATTGATCCGGGTGTAAAAGAAGAGAACCGGGTAACAGGAGAGAAAATATAGAGCAATGCTTAAACCGAGAATGCCCGGCTTCCACTTTGCAGAACCAAGGTGGAGAGAACGGGAGTGTAGATAGAATCATTATGTATTTAGTCTGTGAGCCGCAAATGCTCTCCCGTCTTTCCCTTCCCCCCTCAGTTCTTTAAGAGCAAGTCAATGGAAGAGAGCAGAGGCGAAGAGAACCGAGCAGAAGGCGCTAGTGTTCGAGACTGAATTACACCAAGTTCAACTTGCTAACAAGTCCAGCCTCGCCTACCTCTTTCCCCCTTACTTATAAAACTAGAGGATTTTAAGGTATGCCAAGGAACGAGCATCAATATGTAGCAAGTAATCCACGCAAAGATGGTAAGTGCCTGCAGAGAGAGGCTTTAATAAAAGTTTGACGAAGGTAAGAGGGCAGAAGCTTTGGCTTCACTCCTTCCGTCCTGTCGCTCGCTCCGTCTTCCTCTTGATGTGCCCACGAATTTTGAATTCTCGAGTCGTAAAAGATATGGATGATGCGATGAATGTGTGTGTGTGTGTGTGCGTGAGGAGGGGGAAAACGGGTAAAAGGACATAAGAGAGGAGCCTATACTTACAAGTCCTCAGGGCATGGACTCACAGTTTTTTTTGTGGTAAATTGAAATTTATTGGCCAGCTCAAGGAAGAAGCAGTTATTAGGCGTATCAACTCTCCTTCCATCCTAGTCGTCCTCGGCTATGCGGAAAAAGGGGATGGGGAGCCAGGAGATTGTTCCCGGAAGAGGACGGTGCCGGTTGAGCTACGGCAAACCATGTATCATCACATACGTTCTGGAACTTCCTGGAGGTTAATAAACCCGGTATATGAGCATACATGGGTTTCATAACCTTAACTTCAAATAACATTGGTACTAGAAGCAAAGATGGCGCCAGGATCGCCGAACAAGTCCAATAATTCCACTCTGCAAGTTCCACACTATTTTACCCATTTCTAGTTGTCATCTGTGAAATTCCACTAAAATCCATTTTTTTCAAATCCTTCAGAAGGTCAATGAGGTGTCGACTAGACTTAGACTCAAGACTCACAGGTCTCAAGACCAGCCAGCTGTTGAAAGAGAGATTTCAAAAATAATATCAAAGTGAATGGCTACCGTTTAGGATTTTTTAAGGCGTGTGCTCCTCAGTGTTCTCGAGCTAACAACCGCTTGTCTACACCGTCTCCACCATTCTTCCACCGTTTCACTTACTCCTTTTTACTCCTCTTTACGACGCAGGGGTTGATCCCAAAGAAACAGGCTACCAGCTTCCAAGTGCCTTCTTCTTGGGCAGTTGTGACAACTGACTTCAATAACGTTCATCATACCTCCTCAACTAGTCTTTAGTGTCTTGTGGCCCCTGTTCCTGTTGAATTCCACTGTTGAAATAACTTATTTTCAGGGAGAAACACCAAGAACGCAAACCTTTTGTCATTCTCTCCCATCGATCCGTCCCGGCTCTGGTTAGAACTTGAACAAGAACAAATACATATTTCTCCAGCATACATGTCCGTTGATGGTTTCCAAGTTTCTTGGTCGCATAGAGGAGGGTGTCAGTACCAGGACCCTGGACTGGTAAAGCTATATGGCCTTCTCCCTATGGTTCTTACTGATTCGCTAAGTCTTTGGTGAACCACCAAAAGGGTCGCGGAAAAGGAAAACAAGAACGTCTATGCCTCCATTCAAACTGGAATAACCTTGTTCCAAAAGCAAACCTCTCCATCCTGAGGATAAGCTACATAAGGTTAGCGAGGACGTGTGCTGACTTTTATAAGCTGAATTGACGAGCTACTGTTTGAACCAGGGCTAACTTGCCTGTAACCTACCTTCCTGTGTATGAAGCAATTTCAGGAGCTGGATGAAAATCTCGAAACGAAAAAGGCGAACCATCTTTATGTATTTCAAAGAGGAAAGAAACCAAGCTACAAGTCCTCTTCTTTGAGCAGATGAATTTCAAAGATTATAGTTTCTCCATAATCGGCCGTAATCCTCCGCGTGATTATTTTCGTGTAGACAACAAGAGAGGAGGAGGGCTTCCTCATGTGGAAAATCCCACAATAAGAAGACGAGGAGCAAATATGAGGAGTTTGCATGAGCATGTTTGAGACAGCTTTGATTCGGGTGTACCGTACACAAAAGAGTGTAGCTAAAACATTGGCAGGAGGTGGTACACACAAGTTCAAAGCTCCCAACAGAGCGAAACTATCAAGCAGGGGCACACGAACCATGGATGATCCACATGAAACAGCATATGCGCCTTGTCTTTATATGTCGGCAGGAATAAAAGTATGCGAATTTTTTTATAGATCTAAAACCCATTCACTTCAACTTGCCTCAACTATGAATCTGGCAAATATCCTTGGCAACTAAAAACTTTGCAAAGATACATGCTTCCTCTGCTCCGGACAGTTCATATATAGCGTATACCGGAAAACTTTTCACCCCAAAAACACAAACTTTCCAATTCGCCAATTTTTAATTCCCACTAAATCTCTTTACCGTCCTACATCTATTTTTTTATACATTCCCAAAATAGCTTATATACTCTTATCACCGATTTCAAAAATATTATCGCCAAAGTCTACTGGATTCATATATAAAACCCTGGATTTTTTTAATTACAACCGATTGCGAATTTCACGTGAAACCTCCTAGAATCCGCGGTTAGAACTAGCAGAACTAAAATACGGGTAAAGTTTCATCACAAATCTCTCCCACTAAAGTTAAATAAACTTAAGAGGCCGCACTCTATGATTCTTTTATGCTAATGCAATCAAGTCGGGAGCCTTCGCCACATCACCCCAGCTCGTCACGCTTCACACAAGATGCGGAGGCATTAATGACCAATATGTGTGGTAACTTCCCGACACACGCAAACACATTCTCTCCACAGCTTCCCCAAGGGGAAGAGCTCTACAGTATACCGGAGCTAAATACCGTCTCCCCTTCCTAGCTCCCTTCTTTCTGTATTCATACTACAGCTGTAGTATACAGTCAAGAACATATAACATAGCGGTTTCGGGGATAATTCCTCTACCCCTCGCTCTTATGTTAAGTAGCAGTAGGATTCCGTACTTGTAATGGTCAATCAGAGATGCTTCATTTACGCTAAGGGGGAATGGATAAAGAAACACACCTTGAGAAGACTCAAAGTAAATCCAAATCCCATTACTCCAAAGTTGGGAGTCCATCCCACCAAACCAAGGAAGCAATAAGAGCTTCCAAGGAGAAATACACAAGACTCCAAGTCCTTCCACATCCGGAACATCCGGAACATGGGCAATTGAGTGCTGAAAGGCGGCGGAAATGGTGAGAGAAATAAAAGAAAAAAAAGTAAGGAATTACATTTAGTGAAAAGGGTTGACTCGGATCTTCCTCTTAAAATCTGTCCTCAAGTGCGCACTTGACTCGGTCGGAGGAGGAGGATGCGGCGTACAAGGAGAAGATAAAGCTTAGAGAGGGGGGAGCAAGAGCAAAGGGGGGAGGAAACACAGGCAGAGAGACAGAGAAAAGAGCAAATGTTAATGGATTTGTTTTAGAAAACAAAAGAGATCTTCCCTCACTGCGTGCAGCAAGTGTTGAGAGGAGACGACCTCCTGGTTTGATGTCGTTTCTCTGTAAAAAAAAGAGGAAAATAGAGAGGAAAATACAACAAGAATCCTCTTAATCTTCCCCTTCAATACACCTTCTTTTAAATTCTTTCACCTTGTCTCTCCTCAGCTCTCTTCTCACTGAGCTTCTTCAATCCAGCCTTGTAGTTTCCATACAACTTTTCATTCACCCTCATTAATCCAGCCAAGAAGACAAGCAAGAAAAGAATAGTGCACGGGAGCACAATGCAGACTGACATGGAGAAAATGTAGGAAAAATCATAAACACTGAAAATCCCCACTATATATCCTATCCTAAACTGCTATACATATTCCTTCACAAAAGTCAGTATCAACCTTCTGCAAGAGATACTACATTCGATATACCTGGTGTAATCAGGAGAGGGAGCTTTCGCATCAGAGGCTCACAACAACAGTCGTGGTCCTAGGGTTCTACAGGTAAGGGATTCCTCAACTCTTCCCCGAACCTCTTCTCACCTGTCATTAAGAGGTGAGGGACGGACGGTAGCACATTCTCCAGCACGCTTCCACTCTCCTTCCACTCCAATCCTCCAAACCGTTCCGAAGTGAGCCACAGTGAGCTAACGTGCTAGCCAAAGAAAGTATCCACAAAATTAGAACTGCCTAACGCGTCTCTCAGCCAGCAAGCTAATGATGATTTTAGACCAAATTCAGTTTAGATTGGCAACATTTTCAAACCCTTCCCGTATTAACAACACTTGTGTATTCTCCTGTTTCAAACTCCATCACAATCAATACTAACATAAGAGATTGGCGTACACTTTGAGAAAATATCGTCAAAATGAACAAGTATAAAAGACTTCACATAATGGTTACTACGGGCAACGTATTTTTTAAAAAATATTTTCCTATTTCACACAAGTCCAGACCAGAATCAGCAAAACTAAACATTTATGTAAAGCAACATTTGCAACATCTTCATGTGAATCTACAAAACTGTCTTTCCCGAAATAAATATATCAGCAGCTTAGATTGACTAAGACAAATACATTCATCTCCCATAGAAATTGTAAAATCTTCTCTCTCCGTCCTCTTTTAATATAGGAAAATACAGGGCGAAACCATAGCAACGCAGTTTCCCCCCAAAATCCACAATCCTAATCTCTCCTTTATCATCACACAGTCTCACAACATTGTCCAACCAAACCTTCCCACCCATTTTTAAATAATCCAAAAACATACATCTCTTCATAAATTATCCACCCAACAGTTTTCACAAAAGTTTCACTTCCCTTTGAATCCTAACGCAGAGCCGCTAGCTCAACTTTAGCTCAACTTCTATGTCTAACGTAATTCAAGAATCGCAGAATTGCAAAACATAATGAGAAACGTATAAGCACACATCCAAACTTTTTCATCTCGCGAATATAACCTCCCTCAGCTTCCGAGCCAAGCCAAGCGTGAGAGGAAGTAAAAACTCTTGTACAGCAGATGCGATAAGTAGCTTTAAAGAGAAGCACATTTCTGAGAGGAGACGGGAATGAAAATATTGTACATGCTAGTTTTTCCCAATAAGTACCCCACGACATATGATAATGATAAAAACTTGGGGCAGGAGCAGTAGTTAACAACAACTTAATATGCACATCCATCTCACCATTATATATACAAGACACTAATAAATTTTAGAATCCTGGGAAACCTCCCAAGTCTTCCTTATGTTCTTTACGATTTCCAAGTAAGGAAAAAAGCAAAATTTCAAACAAAATTAAATATAAAAACTGTAAGGCGGTTGTTTTTAAATTTTATTTTTCAAAATCCATATTAAAACCAATTATTTTGATAGAGGTAGCTTGATCCGAAAGATGCTAGAAGAAATACAATCTCAAAGCTACAGACAATAATTAAGATATTGTGTCATAAGAAAATTAGCTTTGTCTCTGAATTATAATTTTCTAGGATGTGTGACGCATCTCTTAACAGCCGAGAACTATAAAATAGCAACCGAGAATTCAAGCTCAACTATATGGATTAGTGAGAAATTCCTACACTTGTTTTAGGGATAAGAAGATGAATTGACAAAAGAGGGATAGAGCGAGAGAGGATGCGGTTGAGAAGAGAGCGAGAGCGAGAGCGAGAGCGAGAGCGAGAGAATAATATCCAAAAGATCTTGCAGAGAGAGAGAGAGGAAGATTGGAGATGTGGAAACTTGGAAGCTCTGCCTTGGTTTATTATTCATATTGTAGAAATGTAATAGGAGCTGTGGGGTGTTTAGATGGATACATCTGGTGTGAGACTCCGAGAGAGCCACCCATGAGGATTTAAATCCGTATCCTTCTCCAACTCATTAAATTCATCTTGACTCCGATTTTCTCTTACTCTTCGGAACAAGCTCCTCTGCCTCTCCACTACTCCTCTTGTATATTGTCCAATAAATCAGACGGGAGCTGGAACGGTTAATGAGAGCTAATTGCAAAACTGGATCCCCGAATCCCATCTTTCATTATCATTTATATGAATCTCAATTCTCCCGCTTCATTATCCATAGCTTTCAGAGGTAATCATAATTCTATAGAGAAATTCCAATCATTCCCAGAACAGCACCTCAGTCAGCGGAGAATGAACAGTCTTTAAAACCGATTCCATGCCACAAATACAGTAGAAAATACATGGAACGGGATGCAAATAGCTGGGATTTCATGACAAATGATGCTAATATTAAATACTTTTCGCCATCATTTCATGATGACTGAGCAACATAGACACCGCACCCTCTCACTCGGTAAATGCATCACAAAGATGCAAACTCGTTTTTAGCATCCCTCAAACATTGACTCAAGAAAATGCTCAATTACTCCAAGTGCTTGTTTATGTTCATGTGTTGAAAATGATTTAGAGTGGAATAGAAGTGGACCAAACAAACCCACTGGCTCCTTGACACAGCTATTCCTGAAATGATGATATAGAGAATTCCAGCATTTTTCCAACCACAACGACCTTCTTCCTGAAAACTCTTTGGCTTCCCTCTGTCGCCCACACTTGGAGAAAGCGGGAAGAGATGGGAGAGAGGCGGAAGGAGGAGGAGGCGTAAGGAGGGAGGGAGAAAGCGACGTAAGACGCGCGCGATACATACAGCGGTCGTTGTACGGCGTTGACGCAGGATGCTAGAATTTACGTCGTATGACTGGTATATGCATTTAAAACCTCCTCAGAGCTACTGCCTACGCATTTAGTCAGCTCCTGTTAAATACGGAATAGAATAGCGCCTCGGCGGCGTGGCAGCATAGAGAATGGAAATACCGACCAAGTCATCACCGGGAGACAGAGAATAAGTGAGCTAATCCTTGGGGTTTAATGAGTAAATGGATGAATTGAATTGGTGAGCGGTAGGGTGTGTGTTTGCCTGTAAAAGATTCTCCCATCCCAGCCCTCACAAACCCTAGTGCAAGTAGTCAGATTGATTCCAGGGGATGGCGGCTCCCTCTGGAATACAACTTTCCACAAACTTGGGATGGGAATGCGGTCTATTGATTTTCTCACAGATTTCACACCCAACCACCCGAGCAAGCCAGCCACTCCATGGAGAAAGTGGAGAAAGGACGCGCCGTGGTCCTTGTACAAACCAGGACTGTGTAGTCGTCCTTTTCCTTCCAGCTGTCTATTTAGGAGTCTTGCCCTACAAAGACCAGAGTTGAAGTCTCGCTAGAACTTTCCCTCCGAAAGGGCGGAAGGAGAAAGGAGAAACAGCTGGCTTGTATGCCTAAGCTGGCGGTTCATTGCGGAGAAAATTTTCTTTCAGAATATTCCATGAGATGGGAAAGAGGAGAAGAAGAGAGAAAGCAAGAGAGAAAGCAATGGAGAAAGCAACGGAGAAAGCATGGGAGGGGGCAAACAGTAGTCAGCAGTCATGTATAGTGAATCTCTTTTCCCTGGGTATTTATAAGAGGGTGAACCAGGGAAATGGTGAAAGTAGCCGAATTCCTTTGGCTCTTTTCGAGGAATCCAAGAAAACTCTGGAGTTGTGGAAGGTATGCCAAAAGCTTGCGGGTATTATAAGCCTCAAGTATGAAAGAAGAGCTGATGGGGAGAAAGCGGAAAAGAGGAGTGGAGTTGAAGGCTTATTGTGAAACTATTGTATTGATGTGACTTGAAGAAGGAGGCAAGGATTGAGGTAGACCAAAACCCGTGCAATCAAATATTTGTCAACTAAAATTTAAAATTGTTCAAGTCATATTTATATTTTAAAGGTTTATTTAATTTTTACAACATATGCAATTTAAATAATACAAGCTGTTGAAATGAACCTTGCTTTAACCTGTTAAAATATCCCGCCGTTCTCCTCTCTTTCAATAGAATAGACACATTTTTCATCGCTTGGGTAAAGAGAAAGGTCGATGCTGGCATATAGCGGAGAAAGTCTGGGAGAGATGGGAATCTATGGGTTTTTATGGAGAAAGTACGCTCAGGAGAGAAGCGAGAGCCCGGGGATGATAGTATGATGAGAGCCCAGCTTTCAAGATAGACAGATGAAGACAGGAATGGGAGAAAGCAAAAGGTAGAGAGAAAGTAGAGGGAAATAGTCAAAAGTGAAAGAGAAAGGAGAAAGCAGGCTCATATTTCACCCTTTTCACCATATCGATCTTTATCACTTCCGCTCACTCCAAATGATCACCGTCATCTTCCTCTATAGCCATCCCGTCCGTGGCTTACACTGCTATTTATTTCCACCCGACATTTAAGGCCGAGAAAATACGACCCCAAGAATCCATCCACTCCTCCTCCCTGCACTAACCCAGCTCAAGAATCCCAAAGATCCGTAAATAGATGACGGATACCGAGACGGAGAGCTCGCGGAAGGCGGAAGTAAAAAGGCAGTTACTGTAAACCGGGGCGCGGAAAACAATTTACCCCCCGATTCATTTACCAATTCATCCAAACTTTCTCCGCCACTGTCTTGCTAACAAGGAAACCAGCAAGGAGAGACACTTCTCCAGAAATCCTGCGAGCACGAGAAGCTGGAGTAGCAGGTGAGTGAAAATCGGAGAAAGTCGGATAAAGAGGTAAAACAAAGAGCAGCGCGGAAGTGATCACAGATGGATTCCCAAAATTATTTTCTCAACTATTACTTTGAAGAAAAAGAAAAGTTTGTCATCGTTTTGATTTAGGGTAAGGAAGAATGAGCTGCGAAATAAATAATTTCAAGCCTCCCGCGCTCCAAAATTCCACACTTTCTCTTTTTAGGTTCAAGCTTTAACGAAGCGGAGACAAATGCTGGATAAAAGGAAGACAGAATTCCGAAAGCTCAGCTTCACAGCTTTCCCCCATTATTTTCAAAAGGTTTCAATGGGTATCCCGAGTGTGAAAGTTTTAGCAAAGTTGAGAGCAAGAATGGGAGAGAATCAGCAAAGTTGAGAGTTGAGAGGAAACTTTTAATATAACCCGGGAATACAAATAATTGAAACGAGGAGAGAGCGCCTGGAATACGGATCAACTTGAATACACAGGCTATGGGTTCATGATGCTTTTGGAAAGGCCAAGAGAGGAAGACGAACACTGTGTAAAATAGCAATCTCACAGTTTGCTACTGCAGAATTTTAGCCTTTCTTTAGACTGCATCAGAAGCAGAGAGAAAGCCACATTTCAATACAGGTAACCATAGTAACAACTTATAGGTAACCATAGTAATAACTTATAGGTAACCATAGTAATAACTTATAGGTAACCATAGTAATAACTTATAGGTAACCATAGTAACAACTTATAGGTAACCATAGTAACAACTTATAGGTAACCATAGTAATAACTTATAGGTAACCATAGTAATATCTTATAGGTAACCATAGTAATAACTTATAGGTAACCATAGTAATAACTTATAGGTAACCATAGATAGTAACGAACACGTAGACAAGAAGGCAAGTAGAAAAAACAAAGAAGAAGCTAGGAGAAATTTTTTTTCCACAACCAATTCATCATTTTACTTATACTTTTCAAGAAATTAAAACATTCTAGTAAACTGTCGAATCCGGGGTTAATCCCAGCCAAGCTCTCTCCATCAGTGCATCTGTGTGCTTGAACGGGGGGAAACTTGAACAGTGCACGTAGCAGCAACAATCCCGGCTTCCCATTTGTGTCAATATTAAACCTTACGGAAGTTTTTCAACTCCGAAACCAAGGCATCCCTCCTTCCCAGCCTCTTTCCCCCTCCTCATGCTGTGCAAGGAACCAAAAGGGTTCAGAGGGAGAGCAAGAGAGGAAAAGAGGAATCCCCGCATATAAAACATGATACTTTAAAGTTCCTCCCTTCAAATCATAGAATGCGGTCCACAATCTGGAAACGCTTCCTCAAACTAAGCGAGCTGGTCCTGGAGCCTGGAAAATACAATATCCCAGCCTTTGTGAACAAAACTTCCCCTCCTCTAATTTCCTATACGTCTCCTTTCCACAAGACTAACTAAAGGCAACCCATGCATACAATCAAACATGCACAGCAAATGAAAAAGGCAAAATATCAATCCCGCAAAACCTCGTCGAGGAGGCCAAAACTATTAGCAACTACATAGAAGCTTTGATCCCACTGAACACAATCATTTCACAAACTTCTCTACTTCATCCCTTCACTCAATTTGTAGCGGAGTCAAACATTATTTTATTGTAAACAAATATTCCCCGTCTACATTATGTATTAGGGGTAGGTGCAGGTATGTAAACAAGTTCATCAATCCGGATTTTTCTTACAAATTATAATATAAACCTAGAATTCCTCTTCATCATCCAACCCATCTTTCGCAATTTTTAGGTACTTCTCAGTGGATTTTTTGCCAAAACTCCAACCCATCCCATCCCACCAAAGTTCCGCCTTACCTCTCTCTACGAAGGTAACTAGGCAGGTACAAGTTGTTTGGAATCCTGCAAAATATTTGTTTCCAAGGGTGGTGTCTGCACGAGGCCGCGGCGACAAAAGGAAACAATGAGGAAATTGCAACCATACTCCTTCACTTCTTTTAAATCAACCAGAATCAAAACCAGAGACAAGAACAAAAGATACTTAAAGGAAGACTCGTCATTTCAAATTAAGGATTCACACCCTGTACAGGCCTAAGTTCTCGTTGTAGGATGGCTAGTAGGAAGGAATCCACGAAATAACAGGGACCAAAGAGAGCAACAACTTTTTCCAATTCTCTTCCCCCCCTCCTCTCCTCACAATTCACAGTCTCTTCTCTTTTCCTTTAAGAAGATACAATGTGTTAATGTCATAGACTTTTCACAGCCTCAAACTACAAGATCAAGCAATACATGAGGATATACAATAGCTAATAGTTATAATATTCCGCCAAAGCTGGGACAAGCCTCATCTTCTGAGGAATGAGCAAGAAAAGCTAAAGTGTGAATATCTACAGTGTGTTACAGTCAAATATACAAGTAAAGCGTACGTCTATACCTCTTTGCGAAAGATACATTAAGATGTAGGATACAGGAAGGAATCTGGATTGCATTATCAGAGGAATTATATATATATAGAGGATTTAGAGAGAGATGAGTTATAAAGAATAGAGGAATAGTGGAAGGTGGTAGTGGCTAGATGTGAAGAAAGAAGAGATTTATTATGCTTGGAGGCAAGGCTAAAATACAGCAATGAAATATGAGATGTGAGAGGTACAGAAGAGTGCGGATGAGAAGGAATATTAGGTAAATCATTTCAGCCGGCGCAAGCTGAGAAGAATCAAAAGAGGGGGAATTTTCAAGCATCTCTTACACACGCTACATAGAAAGATTCCTCAGTTGCCTCATTCCCTGGCCAAGTGTCAAATATTTTCTCTCACAACCCGTGTAAACGTATAGTTAAATTACAATTAAGGACATTTAACCTCATATAGTATTCCTCTCTCTCTCTCCTTGAGTAACCTCAGTTACTCTCACTCTATCTCTTCCAAAGTTCCAACACGTAGATCTTCAGCAGTCAACCTCCTCCTTCTCCCTTTTACCTCAGTACTTTATTAGTGTGGTAGCATTAGGATATTAAACCATGCATATATACTAATTCCTTTTGTTACAGGAAATCCTCATCCTTCCTCACCACACCAGTCCTCCTTAAAGGATAGTCACTGCAGTAGCTATCATCATCTCTGCTTCTTTTCGTCCTAGGCAAATAAAATACGCTGCACCTTACCAACTATATAATAATTTACAACCAACCAACCGCAAGGTCTTGCAACAACTTTAAAGTTGCAATTATTCCAAGGAGAACGTATTGTATTCTATGATGCTGCATCGATATTCAAGATTCAAGTCATCTTAATATGTATGTGCTTGAATATCTTTAGAAGACGATTAACGTTCTGGAGTGAATTGACTCCTACAGATATTTTGTCTTCCTCAGGAGAAACAGAGGAGAAAGAATTCAAGAATAATTCCCAAGATTTTTTGCAATTTCTCCAGTATCTGTGTGCCCTCAATAATTGAGGCTCGATTATATACACAAAGGAATTCAAGAGAGAGAGAGACAGAACAAAATAGATTGATTTTAGTCCTTGAATCCTTGGAGGGTTATTCAAGAAGATGCACTTCTTTGCAGGAATTCCATCATCAAGAATCTCTCAACTCTGACCTTGTTTCCTCAAGTACTGCATAGATATACATACACGACACAACAACTAAAAAAGTATTTATCCTATTTAACTTGTTCCAGCTTTTAGAGGACAATATACAAAAGACAGAATCTGTACAGACAATATCAGATTACAAACATAGATGGAATTTCCATTAAACACATAATAAATCACCTAAGCTGTACTATCCTGATTCCTGAATCTCAATTATCCCGTCTTCTCTAAAGTTCACAGGGGTGGTCCAATACCCATGCTAATGAGGCAGGTGCTAAGTGATAATTATAGGATAAGATTACCAAATATACAATCGCTTCCATCTTGAGCAACTCAAGACAAGTAGAACCCATACTCAATTTACAATTTACTCACTTAAACCTACTATTGCTAACGACGAATACTATTTTCACATTTCATAATTCAGAGAAACTAGTATAATGAACCCAAGGAGAAGCTCATTATCAGTATGCATAATTTACAGCTTCCAATTTTCGCATATTCCAAATGATAAGAATAAACTTCATCCATTTCACGAGAGAAGCCATCCAAGTAACCAAGTCGACGATATTTCCCACATTACACGTCCATAATCATAGATTCAATCATTCAAGGTCCGAGGGATCGGGAAATGTGGAACGGAAATCCATCCCAAGAACACGGCAATCAAGGCTCCGCTCATACGCTCATACGCTCATACGCTCATACGTTGATAATACAGAGGTAAGCATCATTTAATGATTGGATTACAGAGAGTTGGTCCGTAAGTACCCTTCATCCTCCTCCTCCTACCTCACCTCTTTCTTTTCTTTCGTTGCAAACTGCAGCTATACCTATGCCAGCAATGCGATACAGGCTTTAGTGCTCCCACACTTGAGTCATAGCAAAAACCAAAGCGGAAGATGAGCTTGTAGAACACTATTTGACAGCCTAGGAGACGGATGCTGCATTACCAGAGAGAGCATTCATTGAAAAACCCGAGAAAATATCCAACTAAACCGGAACACTGGTGTGCAAAGAGTAAAAGGAATTCAAGCAATAAGGAAAAGAGTTGCAGCCTCCAGGCTACATACACAAGGATTCCACACGGATGACTTGAACACGGGTGAAGTCCACATAATCGCAGCGAAAAGCATCACAGGAAAAAATACACAGATGGCTACCTCCTGGCACTACTAGCTGTGCAAGCTCTTGCAGGAAAGTATAAGGAATATAATAGGACGGATGAAGCAAGTTTGTGCGGATAAACCTGTGAGTTGTTGTTCTCCGGAAAAACGCTCTGTAAATCCCTGCTGCCGGGAAAGCCAAGAGGGGAAAGCTTGTGGGAAACAGCTCTGGTGATGGAGTCAGAAGAAATGAGAACAGAAGAGAGAGAGAGAGCTAAATTCATAGGAGCTGATAAACGGAAAGAGCAATGTGTAGATTGAGCGGAGAAAGTAGAGAAAGCGGAACGGGTAGAAAAACTTTATCAAGGGATGCAAGGTTATGAGATAAGTTGGACATATGGATCCGCCGGATTTTCAACCCACCTCTTTTCAGAACCAGCCTGGCAACATTGTCAAGTTACAACAAGGATACAACTCTTGTTGATTTAGTAGAGAAGGAGCTCATCTAGGATTTAGTGGGTGTGTGTGGAATTTCCGCTCTTCCACCATTCTCTTATTTTCCCTTACATAATTCACCGAGAGAAAGGTAACCCTGTAAAATGAATTTGTTCAAGGAAAACCCATTGTTACAGCAAGAGAGAAGAATCCTTGAAGAATCCTTGTAGAATCCTGCAAGGGAATAAGGAAGAGAAATCCCCGGGTATTCTCCCGCACAAAATCCCAGAGAAATCCAGACTCAATAAGAATCCGGGAATAGAGCACGGACGACTCCCTAAAAGAACAAACTTCCAGATGGCGCAAGTGTAGCGCAAGTGGGCGCGAGTAAGTCCTAATGCGGTCACATTAAAATTATGTTTTACTCAATAAAATTTTAGAGGGCCATAAAGGTGTGGGCTTCATTTATTTATATGGAATTTATGCGGAGAAAGCACAGAGGAAAACTGTTACAATAAAACAAGGACACGCTTCCTTTCCGGGATTACCAGAAAATACTGCGGGAATCTACGCACGTTCTCCAGGTGTCAAAGCCCACTCCGACCAAGCAACTTCCCCCCCAAGGCAACATACTTTCACCCCTGGTCGCCAAATTATGAGGGGGCGGGGAAATCTAGAAGGGTGGCAGTGCATGAAAGGTAGTACGGATATACGATTGCAATTTTTTAGAACAAAATAACAGGATACCCGATGCGGGATTCCGGGTAAGGGCAAGATGAGGGAGACACGACATGGATCCGTCCCACGTCTTTCTCTCTGCTTTATACAGAGGATACATTATATGGGGAGACGGTGCTCAACTCCTGGAGAATCCAACTGAATTTAGCCACTCTTGGATATATAGAATAATTGGATTTGGGCTCAGGAGAGGCCACAAACAAGAGGGTCCGTGTCGGCAGGAGAGAATACAAGAGAGCTCCTCAAGTTCCATGAGAGACAGCAGCCCAAGCTGCAAGACAAAGTCTTGAGGTAAAATAGCGAGGGGAGCGACAAAAAGGGATAGAAACTAAACCTTCTCCAGAAACTTCATTCAACCTGATATTTAAGAAAGAGAAATACATAGGCAGAGAGAGAAGGGGAAACGAAGAAAAAAAACAAGAAAAGGATACAGTTTAGCAGGAGGAGAAGAGCTAACCCGAAAAGTAACTGAAACTTGGAAGTCATGCAAGTGCAAAGACTTTTGGAATACATTGTCCCCCTCCGGCTTGAATCATAGCGCAGTTCTTACCCGAATGTCCGAACCGTATTCAAGAAGCTACTATGAACATACTGCAAATACCCACCCTCCATTAGCGGGTAAATTCAAGGGACAAGCAAGCCAGGATTACAAGCATGCACACATCTTTATGGTAATTCAAGGTGGCACTGTAAGCTGGATTTCCTACTTAGCTTATGGATTTTTCCCTGGCTTTTAACAATATGCAGCGGCTAGAGGAGACGGAGGGGAATGAGGAGAAAACCAATAGCTAGAAGAGATGGCTTCAAAAAGAGTTATTATGCGGAATCCATCTCCGCATCTCCTCCAACCCGCCTACACATTTCCCGCACAGCTCCACCTTCAACGACGAACCTGCATGTGCCTTCTATAGAATAGTGTTTGGAAGCTGGTGGCTAAGAGAGACGAACATATAGACAGGATACAAAATAGTGAGTTCAGGGTGAGGGACGGCCAAACATCAGAAGCTACAAGACATATTGTAGATGTAGAGATGGGCGTAGTAGAAGCAAGCAAAAGCAAGAAGAGATGCTTCTGCCTTGGGACGCTCACTGAATTTAAGTAGACAAGGAAAGTAGGGAAGAGTCAGAGCTGGAAAACGCTTTAAATACCAAACATTTATACTCCCTGTAACTTGAATCCTAATTTTATTTAACAAGTACACACACTATACAATTTACTCCCGAAACTTCAAAACTTTCAAAGTCTAAATTCCAAAATAAGCTTCTTCTTCTCCTTCAGCTATTCAAAACTCTTGGCATCTTTGAAACAATCCCCTCAGAATAAGAAACTAGCAAAATCCTGAAATACAAAACCTCACTTTCCGCTCCGTCTTTTTTCGCCAATTCTCTTCTTTCTCTTATTCGCAAAATCTAAACAGCTAGCCCTTCCCTCCAAAAGCTAGAGCTCGGAGTAGTCTAAAATTTTGCAAAAACCGCCATGCTTTGGTCACGCGGTTACTTCCAAATCCTGTATTCATCTTAATTTTATAACATTGTATTAACCAAAAAACACAACTCATCCTCGTCGACACAACCCACAAAATTCTAAAATTTTCAATTCCTTCAGAGCTTTCAGCGCTAACACATTGCCTCCAGCTACTCCAGGAGCGTACGACAAAGTCAAACCCAAAAATCCCTAGAAGGACACTTGACTCCTCTCCTTTGGGAATCCTGGAATTTTGGAGAATATTTAGAGAGAAAAACTGTGGCAAGCTTCAAGATTGAAGCCTTCGAGAATCCCTCATGGAAAGAATATGGATATATAAACGGGGGGAAGATACAAAAGAAGTTCTGGAATAAATATATATAAGATTCCAAATTGTGGCGGCGACTGGCTACACAAAACTTCCGAGTTCCCAGAGATAATGATAAGGGAGAAGACAGAGAGAGGCAGGGAGATGGAAAATATACAACTCCATGCAGTGGTGGCATAGCTAGTCAAACCAAGCAGTTCTTCCCAATTGGTTTCACATCATTCCGCTTAGGAGAGACCTTTCCGCCTGGAGTTTCCTGGAGAAATCCTCGGAAATATATAGCGTGAAAAAATATATACAGGGTGAGCATTCCATCTCTGCCCAACTTCAGAGAGCGCTCTTCCTTCACAGACAAAACTCTTTTCGCTCTCTATACGCTCTCGCTCCCAGTAAGTGTTTTCAAAGACATGCTGAGTAGTGTATTCCCCACTCTCTTGTTTTCCTTCCCATGTAATGTGTGTAGTAATAGAGCAAGTGACAGGGTGGAATGGATAGGATTTTCTGAATAATTTATTCCGGATCACGATCCTACTCCTCCTCTCCGCTCTCCCTCCATATCCTCTCCCCATATACACTCTTCGTCTTCTTCCCCCGTCCAAAGAGATCAATAAGTCCGACAACCTTCTGGCTGGGGTGTCATCATAGTCCTTCCAAACCCTCTCACGCACACAAAACACACTTTCAGTCAAATATCCAAGTCTCATAGCTGGGCCCTCCAAGTCACAATCTTTCCAAACATCACAATCTTGTCCATCTCAAGGATACAATTAAAATATTATCATCCACTAATAAGTAGACTTACAGCAGACGCTCCAACGTAGTAGTCCGTATTTCAAATTCAAAGATTAATGGGCAAAATCCCATTAAAAAATGACATGTAACCCATACTGATCTGCAATTTGAGCCAGTAGATTTCAAAATAGACACCTTTCTTTCAAAAAATATTCGCATGTTTTTCGCAATAACTACAGAACCGTTCTAACTTGTCCAACTGCTCTTTTAACAACGGATGCAGCTCACCCTGTCCTACAGTGACGCTTTTCAGAATATCGAAACCAACACCACCAAGTTCCGAATTTCAGACAAGAAACGTTTCAAAATATTAGCGCCAAATTCAAAATAATTAGTTAGTTTTCGCAAAACCTACGGAATCCCTAGTAATTTATTATTTCCTCTTTATCAGAGCTTCTAGATCAACATTTACATCACGGAATGACAATTTTTTTAGGATTCAGCTCTGCACGCCAGGGATGATCAACTACTTAAATACGGCTCAGACTTTTGACTTCTTAGGTTGGAGGTGAGTAAACTTGGGTTTTTTATCCCACACACATTATCCTAGCCTGTCGGTAAACGTGTTGAGAAAAATGAGAAGAAGAAACAAAATATTATTTCCTCATTTACTTTTTCCTGCCAATCCAAGTCGGCTTCAAGAAACCCGGACTGAAAAACAAGTCTCATGAGCATCCCTGCTCAGCAGCTGGAGAGAAACAGCTCTATGGAAAAAGCATGAGCGAGAAAAAGCTGGAGAAGAGGCGCGAGGAAGGGAATCATGAAATTCTATGAGTTTCAAAAATAAGTAGATGCGGTACGGCGGGGACGGTGAAATTTTAAAGGCGCAAAATACAAATTTTCTAGACGAAACAAGATTCCTATGAAACAGCAGAGAGGAAGGAGAAGCAGATGAAGAGCTAGGAAGGAAAGAGACGAGGAGGAAGAGGAAGGGAATTTTCAGAGAATGTTTAGAAATTCTCTGACGCAGGCTAAATAATAATCATTTCCATCCTTTTAAGGAAGAATCAAAATTTAATGTAGCGTGTCAAGGATGGGATTCCTGATGTGTATGGGACTCGTAGGGATTTTTTCAAGTACATATTTCATCCACTGAAATATAATAAAGCATGCAACCAGAGGACACGGCGGAGAAGAGGAAACTACGAAAGGCCTTTAAAAACCTCAAGGCATAGGAGATTGCTGGAGAATTATTCCTTGGAGCAAGCTGGAGCACTTTTCTTTGCAAGGAACACGCTCTTATACAAGTCCAGGGCTGCTAGAACTAATAGTTTCTTCGGAAACCAACAACTACATGCTTTAATACCCAAAAGTGTGCTGGAATCCTTAAGAAACGACGTGACGAGGTGACGACGACATAATTAGCGACGAACCGTTTCATTATTATTTTGATCCTCACCCGATGACTTATAGGTCGGCCGTTTCAGATCTAGCAGATCTAATAGCGACCGCAGCTTGATTTTATGGCGACATGAATGTTTTGCAAAATCTTCATTTTCCATTTATTTTTCTTGTTTGAAAAGCTGAAAAATAATAATGTGGAAGCAGAAATAAGTTTCACAATCTTCTACATATAGCTCAGAATTACGACGACAAATTCAGAAATACACACCGCTAAAGCGGAATCAATAAGAGATGAGAGCAATTAAAAGTAGGGCAACAACCCAGTCCCAAAGGATTCGCGACAGAATTTAGCAAATAGATTTCAGCTTATTTGCTTATTCACTCCAAGGGAAAAAATCTTCAAGTCAGAAAATGCGAAGACGTGGAGGAGGGCTCTAAATTACTTGGGTAGGATTAGTATGCTGGCAATGTTGCGGATCAAGAGATGAAACACTGAATGCAAGATTGGTAAGGTGGTGGGGGTGTGAGGAGGAATTGGCGAATGTATATTGCGGTGTGGAGAGGAATGGAAGAGAGCAGAAGAGGAATCCTTTCCTGCGTTACTGTGGGGAGTTAACGAGAGAGTTGAACATGTGTCCTTGCTCTCCTTTAGCCCTCCCCTCTCTCTCTCTCTCTCTCTTGGAAATGTGAAACAAATGTGGTGGTAACCTAAATTCAGATTGAGGTAAATACGCCATCTCAATGACGATGATTAAAATCACTGCGAAATATTCGCGAATCCAGAGAGACAGAATAGTTTCGCCACAAAGTCGCCATTTATTTTCAAACTTTGCTACTGTGAATTCATTGTGATTTCGTATTTAAATCTCCATAGATGTAAACAGATCTCTCGGATTACCCGGGTCATCTCCCACCATATCACACAGAGTCAATGGAATAAACAAAACAATCATATTATAAAAATTAACGATATTCATCGAGTCAAAATTTAGTACACAACTCAGCTGCGATGCTTAGAAAAGAGCTGCAGACAACTAGTTGAACTTGATCTTCTCCTCTTCCCGCACTTAACCACATAATCCAGCATCCTCCCATCCAGCATCTAGAAAAATACGGTGCACGAGGATGAAACTCCTGAGCGAACGCTCAGGAGTAATACAGACACAGAAGGAGGACGGCAGGCCAGGCAGGCTGCTGGAAGATTATTCTAAAATTCAAAAAGGTACGAGGAAATAAGCAAGAGCCACCTCCTCTTTTTCCCACAGATCCATTTACTTAAACTGAGGAGCAAGTATGAATCCATGAATAATACACACTCTTATATTCCACCCGGAAGCTCCCTCCATACACGCTTTTCCGAAAACCAAGGGGAACGAGGAGAAAATTTCAACAAGAATGAGAACATGCACGAGAGGAATTGCGAATGAGATTACAAGTTCCCGGACAAACCCTACAAGATCGACAGAGGACTTCCTGGCTAAAGTACTACAGCCACGGGTTTTTCTTCACACAATACTCCCCGCCTCCTCTTCTTCTCTCGCATACTTTCTTCCCGTACGCGCCCTTAAAATCCACTTAATTTCTCCACTAGCCTCCTAATTAAATTAATTGAACCGGATTAAAATATTATCCTTGCATAAACCATTTTCCACCCAAACCGCATTCATCTCAATAGCATATGCATCTGTTTTTAGCAGCCTAATCATTCTCAGTTCCTCTTTTGACACTTCATAGCTTCAATTGTATCCTACAAATATAATTTTCATCCTTGACACACAACCTATAGAAGACCCGCAGCCCAGATAAGCATGGATGCCTGGAGGCCATCTCATCCACATTGTTCTACAAGCCACACAGACCCTGCATTCAGCTCTGGCTTATACTGCTTGTACAATCTGTACAACATAGCATCCATCCCTGCTACACAAAATGTCGCCCCCCTTTCACAAACCAACAAGGTAGAGGTAGACTATAGAAGAGGCGGACAACCGTCAGAGAAGATTAATAAGAATGAGCTGTACGAGATGGGAACAATAAATTCCTTTTTCACTAGGGGTCCCACAACTCAAACTTCAAAACTCACAGTCAAATTCAAAACGGTCGATGTAACGGATTTACTGGTCTTCTTGCTTCAGTACTGATGGCAATTTAAAAAAAATCCCCCTTTAAAACACAATCTTTTTAACGAGTTTCAGAGAAAAAGTCCAGTGCCGCTTGTAAAATTCAAATAACTCTTCAAGTAACTTCCAGTTAAACTAGACTAAACGCTAATGAAAGTTAAAACAAAGTTTGTTTAACAAACTATAAACTACAAAGATGATTCTACAGATTACAACTTGTCATAAATTCTTTCCAAACGGCCAAGGTAACTTGTGACAGACAAATTTAAATTTAGTCAAATATATTCTCAATTCACTCCTGAGCTTAACTCTTAGGACATTTTTTCTTACACTTGATACGAGAACAAGTTACTGAGATCAGATGCTTTAATACCGAGTGTGGAAAGGTTAAATGGGAAAGAGTATGTCTTACATAGTTGTGACTCCACGCTTTTATGTTTACCAAACTTATAGTACTTGTCTTCCCTTCTTTCTTATTGGTATTCATATCAAGCTCAATCCTAAACTCAATGTTTGGTCCTTGTAGACGGAGGACCACAAGTTTCATGAGAATCAAATTCAATCCCACGACTCCCTTCCGTCCAAAGAAAGATCAAAAGAACTTAGGAGAGTCTTAGCATACATTTATGAAAGGCTAACTTCCTTGTAAAACTTACGCTCAGATAAATCCTGTGATCCTCATATATATTTTGACTTTTCAGTCCTCTCAGAGTGAAAAGTCAAAGATGAAAGTTCAAAAGATGCTTATGGGCTCCAATTTTTAAAATCAGAGTTTCTCTCAGTTTCTCCTCCCTGCCCTCTTCTAAAAAGAGCTCACCGTAGCTCCAGCTCTCCTGGTAATTTTATTTAAGAGCTTCAAACACAAATTTACAGAAACGGGTGGTAAACTTGATTTTGAGCTTTTTCAATCTGGTCCAGATCTCATCAGTCTGCACTCTCTAAATTCTAAATACAGTCCCACAAGCAAGTCTTTCGCACATATCTGCCCGGTCTTATGTATTTACACCCAGTTTTCCGTCGTACAAAACCCTTCAAAATTCCAGAGAATCCGTCCCGAATACAACGACGGAATTTGCGAAAAATTATTTACAAAATTGCATTTTTTATAGAATCCGTGTAAATATTTCTTTACTACAAATTGTCCCTGTATCAAAACAACTTCCTTGCTTAGTTTTTTTACTTAAGTCCTTAATTAATGTACTTTCAAATACTTTGAAGATTTATCCCTGGTGAATCTTGCAGTGAAGAAAAGGAGAAGATGTACTTGGAGATCAGTCAGGAGAAGGGACTCAAGGAAACGAACCTTCAAGACGGCATCTTCCACAGCTTTCAACCAGGATCATGTAGGCTGGGAGGAGGACGAGAGGGGGCGGTACAGACTCCTACCCTCACTCCTTCTTCAACAAGATTCGAATCAAGTACAAATTTCCCCTTCCTTTCTCACTCCTACAAAAACCTGCAACTAACCGAACCAACTCTAAGAGGGAAGAAGCGGTAAAACTCTTTGAGCGCTCCAAGTGATAAAGCGTGAAGCAGACACCACCCGGCTGAATAAAAGGGCGGATAAAAAACCGGGAGATAAGCCATAGATTTTCATAAGCCTTCCTCCTTTCACCTAAATCTCTTTTAAAGGCAAAAGGGCAGAGGGCTTCCTGGGTTGCGCTCGGAATATTCACCAACATCAACTCCCGCAATTTCCACACTCTTTCACCATAGTTTATCCCTTGATTGTAGAGGCGGGTATTAGGATATTAAATTACTGGAATTCATGTAGAAAATATTAAACAAATGTAATTAACAGGTCAAAATGTCCAGATGATTTAAAGAGATTGAGCCGTAAAAATTAAGAGTTTTAGTTCAAGAAAATTGTAATGAAAGCATATAAAATCAGATTTTAAGATGGTTTCAGACTTTAAACGACGACAAGGTTTCGCGATTCTCTAAGCACGAAGCTCCGTAATAGTTATTTAAATTAGGATTAAAAACACAGAGTTAACTCTTGGCTTTCATGTCCAATGATTTGAGCTACGCTAAGCGGGAAAACAAATCTTGCAAAACCCTCGCACCCATCCTCTATGCAGCAGGAACCAATAAAAGGCGAACGCTAAAAGAATCTCATCCCAACAACTAGCAGAGGAGAACTCAAGGCAAAAGAGTTTAGAGCAAAATAAAAAAGTGAGAAAGATACCGGAAATGTATACAGAAAATAGAAAGAAAAATATTACTTCAAAAATAAAGCATCAAAGAGAAAGCAGTGCGTTGGAAAAAGAGAATAAGGAAAAGCTATGTTGTAAAATTGATGATGGATCATCTCTGGATACAAGAGGCAAGGGAGGAGGAAGAGAGGAAGAAAAGAACGAGGTCTCTATAGTTAAAAAGCAATGGATGGTTGACAAGGAAATAGATACAGGAGAAACACACAAGAATTGCTCTTTCCCTGGAGAAAGTATATAGTACAAGAGAAAGCGGCGGGATAATGCTTACAACCTCCAACTTGTCTGCTACCAGCCATCCAGTCCAGGATATGAGCATGTAAAGGCCAAAGGAAATTATGAGCATACGCTCATGGAGAAAGCAGTAGCAATACGGAAGACATGCATGTGTAAAGAGAGAAAGCGGGCAATTTATTAAAGGCTCAAAAAGAGCTGGAAGAATGTGTAGGGAAGAGAAAGCAACTTTCCGCATTATCTTACCAACTCACATGGAGTTCGAGTGTGGGAAACGGAGCAAAAAATAGGATACGTTCGCAGCCTGCTTTCTCTCTCTCAAACTTTCTCCCTCGCATTACGCCACTCCTCACTCGAATCCTTTAGGATGCCTAGACTAGGCAGAAGCTATACATATGCTAAGAAGAAGCTTTAACTAAGGCCTAGAAGAGGAAAACTAGGATCGAATTTCCTAAAGTGAGCCCGCCATAAGCTATGGCAAAGAACCCAAGTTCCAACGAAGAAAAGTCGAGTCTCCTGCGAGCCATGCATACATTTTACATGCTTATAAGAAAGGCTTGCAAGGAGAAAGCTTGGTACAAAAAATAAAAGACAGCACAAGGATTCCAATGAGCGTAGGCAATACGAAGAAAGCGTGTACACAAAGTGAAAGATTTAAAAACGAAATACAAGAAAGTCAAAGGAGAAAGTAAGTTTCAAAACTTTTCTCAAAATATACTACTTCCCTCTTTCCGAGTATTCAGACTATAAGCAATACAAGCAAGAAATGAGAGTTGCCAGCATGTTTAACTTGGTAAAGAACTAAGATAAGGTGAGACGCTCACTTTTTCTTCTTTCATCCATTCACCCAAACTTTATCAAAAATACCTGAATCCCAGCTTTCGAGGAGAAAGTATAGCATGAATATGATGAAAACTTCCCTCCTTTCACCATCAGAACACGCTATGACATGAAAGCAAACCTGCCTCAGACGGGTGTCAAATAAAATCATATGCCATTCTATCCTCGACATTTTCACAATAAATCCGATATGCTCCATGCTGGAGAAAGTTAGAAATCAAGTTTTTCAACTTGTACTTCTTTATTTTTTTCCATAACTTTCTCCGTCACAAGTAGCTCTTGTGTATTCCCATACAAACCCAAACTATAATCTTAATCATACATCTTCATTACTCTTCTACTGATTTTTCCTGCTCAGAAACCAGTGAAAGCACAAACTTCCTCTGAGACTTCCAACAGTGGTGAAAGAAAGCAATATCCGCAAACGACAGAGAACACAACTCGAACACCAACATTATATACAGATCCTCAACTTGTCACCACTTTCCCTCCCAGTTCACAAGAATCCCTCCCACTAGAGAAAGTCTTGAACCGCCGAGGAGAAAGCAGCAAAGAGTGGGAACAAATCCCAGAGAAAACCAACACAAAATCCCATATAACTGTCTCAACCTCTTGGGGAATCATGTGTCTCTTTGGATAGGATTATTATTAGCGTCGTAGGACTTGAGTGAGTTCAAGTAGCGTCCATCTCTCTTTTCATCCATCCTTCCCGAACCAACAATCGGAGAGTGACGTTATTTCCCCTTTGAAAAATCACTCCCGCTCTTCTTTCTCCTCCCTCATCAAAGGCTAAATTTGTAAAGTGAAAGCGATACAAAACGGAGAATTCCTCAAAACTCCCAAACATGAATACAGAGCAACTCGAGAGAAAAAAATTTAAAGCTCTATGAATTTCAATTCAAACCTTGACTTTATCCTCCTTTCTCCAATGCCCAACTTCTCCACTCCATACTTTCTCCTCCTTTCACCAACAAACCTACTCAAGCCAATTGACTCTTGATTACCCAAAGCAGACATCCCAAGAAGCTATAGTTATTTTCTACCGCTTCAATAACTTCGTTTCCCGTTATTGTATTTTAGGAATCCCTCTCGCTTCACCAGCAACCAGCAGGGCATAAAACCATCCCAGTGTTTATAACACGCATTTTTTGGCAACGATTCCAACACACATGACGAAACTTCCCGACGATCCCCGCTACAATAATCCCAGTAAATCATCCAGAGTTAATTGGGCTACTAAATGTGTGATTAATTATGATAAATTAAGTAGGCAACCAGAGAATGAGGAGCAAACATGTAAATTCATGGGGTCGTTTGTGTTGTAGCTACAACAAGTTAATTTCTTTTTTTCCTCCCTTCTCTTCTACATACGTATATACAATTAGATTTATGGACGGAAGGATGGAGACCGTGTACAGGGTTTACGCTACATATTTTCGAGATTCTACAGAGGCACTACGCTCCTGCCAAGGATGAACCATTATAAGGATGAGTCCGAGAATATGTTCCTCCAGCCCATTTAGATTCCGTAACAAGTTGTAAAGTAGAGGGCGCGGGCAAGGTGCCAAGGGTGTGTTAATCATTCCATGTTTTCTCCTGTTTCCCTGCGTAGTCGAGTGTGAGAAAGGGTGCGATTTAAAGCTACAACCAAAGAAAAAGCTTCAGTTCACGGCCATTTAATCACGCACTCTCACAGTTTATCCGTTTATTCTGTACAAGAGCAAAGACAATTTTTCAATACAACCCAAATTCCCTGAAAAATCCAAGTCATGTGCCTCCTTTTAGCCCGCCATCATTTGTTAATAATTTTCATAAGGGTTTTTAAATTTTAAACGCTCATTTGTAGACGCAGAGTGAAGATTATGAGATACGGTGAAGAAGACGGGAAAAGTAATCAATGTGAACATTAAAACGGATTTCATTGTGTGGCAACTTTCAAGAGAATCCACAGTCGGCAAGAGTTAATCATGGATCAAACAGAGAGATGAGAAAACAGGGCCACCCGCCGCTCCCCTCTTGAGCTGTGGAGCTGGAGCTGGAGCTGGAGCTGGAAACAAAGGCTTGCAGAGCAACGACAAGGGGACTCCGGCAAGACATCAGCTTCACTTTAGCAGGAAGAGCAGAAAAGGATCAAGCAAGAAGTGTGTCGGCGGGAATAATTTGAACTCAAGGGGTTCGAATATTGGGATGAAAATTTATGTAAATGATAATATGCTCTTTTATTACCGCGAAGAGTGAAGGGATAAATTTGGTAGAGGGAGAGGAAGGAGGAGCAAGTATATATGTGGGCTGTGATGTAAACACATCTTTTGGAGGATCAAGAATAGGGGAATAGTGAGAGAGAGAGTAGGGATGATGAGATAAGAATAGGGGAGAGAGCAGCTTCAAATAGTTTTTTTCCCTACCAGTTTTTATCTTGGGCAAGAAAATGGGGAAAGTGTTTTGACATCCCGGCTTATATGCCTCCCTCCCCCGATTCTTCTCCTCTCTTTCATGCCTTTACAGCCATTTTTTAAGGAACCATAGAGTTATAGAAACGCTAGAACTTATACAGTGGAATCACAGTAAGTTGCGGGTTGGGTTGTATGAAGAAAAACAAGGGCGGCTGATTCAAGAACATCTTTTCCTGGTTTGTAGCAGCTTTTTCCGCATATACATCCGTTGCTATCTCCTCTTTCCTGGAGCTTTTTCTCTACCGGCCGCAGCAGTATTGATCCGTCCGAGGCATAACATCATGTTCACCCCACATGATTTTAGTTCCATCTGTAGATTCCTCCCTGTCCAGAACTCCAAAACAGTAACTAAAACCGTATGGAAACAGCGTCATCACCGGCTCCTCAAATTGTAAAACATGAGCCTCCGAAACGAGGTTATTTGCAAGGCAGGGACTTGATACACATACATTATAAGAACATACGCTAAATACAAGGCCCATATGTAATATCTTTGTGGTCGGGCAATCACCGCGTAACCACCAGAAGAAACCGGATCAAGAATCAAACCGTCCAAGAAACTATAGCTCTAGCTTTTATGCTCCTGCTAAGCTCCTAATTCCGGGATGCCTTAAAAGGGATTAACAAAAGATGTAAGTCTCCGGATTGTCCAGATTACTGCTACCAAGTGATTAAAAGCTACCCATTCATTAAGTCCCATATCGTACAGCCTCCGTTGCCATGGTATTTAAATTAGTGCCCCAAAATATCGCAAATTTCTCAATGTCTCTACCTGGTTTAATTCACTAGAGGATACACTGAACCGCATATATACTTTCAAGGTTTCCCTCCACCTCATCTCCCACCTCGCAATTAATTACTCAAATCCGGCGTAAAACGGTAGCGTAATAACCGTTTAAACAAGTCAACATCTTCCTTCATAAGAGGGAGCAGGAGGGCCCAAACAGTATCAGAAGCATGTGGTCTGGATTTTAAAACACTCGTGCGAAGTTTAGAGGCAGCAGGCAGGTGCGTGGGTTGCGGCTCTGATGTACAGCCCGGACGTCCCGCCGCCGCCGCCGCCTAACGTCAGAATAACAAGATTGAGCAAGAGTGTGAGGCAGGCGGCAGGCAGGCAGGAACGGAGGATGCGGGAACGAACAAGAAAGAGGAGAAGATGACATGTTAAATACAAGATACTCTGTGTCTGTAAAAAGCCCTAGAAGATGAGCTCCTGACTCCTGAGCCAGGAACAAGAGCGGGAGCACGGAGCACTGGTGGTAGTGGTAATTGAGGCTAAATAATATATGGAGCTCCTTCCTCCGAAGGTCAGACAAGTTATGGAGAGAGGAGATGAAAAGTTTCAGTATTTTACCTCCAGGGAAGAACATGTCAGGCGATAAGAGCAATAATGAAACTCTAGCAGAGAAACAGTTTCAAATCCTCTCCAAGCTCTTGCTTTCCTCATGCCAAAGACTCAAAATCACGGATAGATCAAAGTTTAACAGTCAATGGCTAGAGGAAGAATGAGTGTGGAGAGATGCATAAAGTATTGTTATTCTCAGGTAAATTTGAAATACATGGCATTATACAGTCTGTACTATGATTTTTCCACGCAAATAAGAAGGTTGCAAGTAGAGAATTCAGAAAAGATGTGCTTCAAAAAGCCTAAAGCCGCACAGAGTTGAGAAAACTTGCAAAAGAGACCGCAGATTTTACAGAAAAACGCGGGAGATTTCCAGAGAAAGTTGCGAAACCGGATAGGAGAAAGCATACAGTGTGGAGAAAGCATACAGACTGGTGAAAGCATATTAAAAGCAGGTTCCGTCTACTCGAAAATATTTCATATTCCCAAGTCCTAAGCCTTGTTATTGTGGCGGGCGGTGTGGGAAAGTCAAATGCCCGGGGGATAGCGCATTTCCTCCCAGCCGAGGATCAAGTATAAAAGATGGTAAAAAATATATGAAGCAGAGGACAAAATGCCGGGGGGATAAGGAAGAAACGGTACGAGTAAAAGTAAGGAGCGTGGGTGCACCATATTCCCCTTGTAATGTCTACTGGAGAAAGCGGGAGTGGGCTGGAAGGAACGCAGATAAACTCTCCGAGGAGAAAGTCAGGAAAGAAAGCAGCCACTTAAGCATCCACCAAGAGCTTTCCCCCATTCTTACCTCCCGTCCCCTGTCACCTACACTTTCAACTCCATTTAAGAATATGACTTGCGCTCAGATTATTCTCATTGATTTTCAATCTATAGACGCTTCAATTCACACTATACTCTCCCACCTCTCCTTTTATATTTTTTCTCCAAGTTTCCCACACAACTCAACTCCAACCCCGACGTCACTTCCAACATACTTGTATTTTTAAACCATGTTTTTAATCATAATTATTAAAACTCTTGTGCTAAAATATCAAAATATACAAGGCAAGAGAAAGCAGCGTTTACACTCCTGTATGCAACAATACCCGCCTTTACACTCATGAGACCGTAGTAACGAGACCACTTAATTGAACATAATTGAAAAAATTAATACACACTTACAACAATCATCAAATCAAGAGCTTAGAGGGAAAACTTAGTGCTTTAGGGAAACGGATGGAAAGTGAGAATCACACCCGGGTTCAAAATTATAGCACCAGTTCGGATGCAGTAAATGTAATAGGGGAAACAAAGCGGGTAACTTAGCAGGACGGTCCGCAGAGGAGTGGGAAAGGGAAAAAATTCCGTGCTTCGTGAGAAAAGGAAAGAGAAGAGGAGGAGGAGAAAGAGAAAGGGGGAAACATTACAGCTCTCTCAAGCTGGGAAGGTCGCTATTTAGATAATAATAAAAGGGAATAAACCCAATCCGGGCATTAGATATGAGAGAATGAAATGAGGATGGAAATCATAAAAGAAGACGCGCCAATCCTCTCTAAATGAATCAAGCTGTGAGGGGAGCCAGAGGGAAAAAGTATGTGGTAGCATCCCAGGATTTTATTACCCTCTTCTAGCATTTACCCCATCCGCACCGCTACAAGACATACATACAGCTCCAACCCGATAAAATAGATAAACCCGCCGAAACCTCGTAAGTTTACCCGGCAAGTCCCGGGTCCTCTCTCCGCTCTCCCACTACTACAGATACATCCGAATCCGCGTCTGATACCATCACAATTGATCATTATGTAATCCTCAAACTAGCAAACCAACCACCCTTCTCTCAACTCAATAATGTCCTCTTCATCTTTATTATTTTCCTATGGTCAATCCTCAACCCTCTTCCACACGACTATCGGCCTCAAGGGATCCAGGGTTCCAACAAGGATCACTGCATTGCATGCTGACTGTGATTCCACGAGGGGGTGAAGAAAACCGCTAATTTATTTATTATTTTCATTAAAATTTTCATTTTCTTCCATCGCCCAAGATTTCCCTTTTGTGTATAAACAATTTAAAAATTTTATATAAATAACTTTAAATTGTACAGCTTCTTTATCCTACACATCCGGTTTACAGGCGGTAAAAATTAGTCAAATTAAGTGTAGCAAATGAATGAAAGATTTGGAAGAGAAGTGTTGAAATATAGATACTGGAACCCTGGAGAATCCATGGTAGCAATAAATAGTAAAGATTTAACGAGAAAACTCCTGGAGAAGAGCAACCGATAGCAGAGTTTCTTGTGTGGACAGGCTGGCCTCAGATCCGCAGGTGAAGAAAACTCTTGAGGCAGTAAATTAAGAGCTAACAAACTAATAGAATTTCCTTTATGCTCTTAGGCTGTTAGCCCTGCAATCAAGAGCGTATTAGGAGTGAGTGAGCTTCCTACATCAAGTGGCTCCGTGTAGCTCCTTCTTTCTCACAGAAGCTCCCACTTGTTGGGAGCATAGGATATATAGAAACTGGAGACTCAAAAGAGACCAACGCAACGGGAGCAAGCTGAAGAACATTTAGGAGCAGTTCTTAAAGACTTCTTCCCTAATGTACAAGCTTTAGGAGAAGAGAGAGAGAGAGAGAGAGACAAAGAAACAGTTTCAGAGGAGAAATACAAATCCCGGGTAGGACTGGGTTGAAACTTTCTCACGTAAAGCAGGAATTCGCTCCTCGTTGGAGCTGTGTGAGACGGGTTGCTCTGGAACTGCTGGAACAGTCTTGAGTTAAGTCTCGAGTTCTGCAAGCAAGGGAGGGGATACGAGAAGGCTAAAAGCATATGCCCCTGCCTTCTGTTTTCTGTCTGCTTGGTTAGAATAAAAGAGATTCCTGGAAAGGACAGGGAGGGAGCTATCCAAGTTTGAAGAAAGTTTTCAAACATCTATACGTAGTATTTCTCCACAAGGCTGCGGCTATATGCTATAGCTGCGGCTGCTCTAAGGATTGGAAATTCCAGAGAATTTTCCTCAATTTTAGTCTACAAACTACGGTCCTAAATTAGTTGCAAGAATTAGGTAAGCCAGAAGGTGAAAAGTCAGGAGGAGAAAGTTTATCATGGTTTCACCCAGTGAAAGATTCAGAGAGTATTGCTTTCAACCCATGAGGAGAGATTGAATTTCATGCCTCATTTACACAGAGGCTTGAACATATTTTAAGTGAAAGTCATGCTTCCGGAAAAAATTCTAGAGTGAAAGCCAAAGAGAGAAAGCTGAGCGTCTCAAGGAAGCTTCAAACGGAAATCATGCAAGGCTAAAGCGTAGTTTTGGCAAACATTTCTTGGACGACTCACATCCCTGAGAGTAATCTGGTTGTGACAGGAGGAGAAGGTAAGAGAGTAGCCACAGGAGAAAGCAGTGAAAGTACAAAAGCAAAAAGCCAGGGTATGTATAAAACCAGGAACCAGGATTCGCTGAGAAACCACTTTTGATACTCGCTTTCACTCGCTTTCATACATGCAGAGACCCGCTTTCTCTCCAAGTTTCTGACTCTATAATACGCCTGTATACTAAATAAAAAAGCAACAATTTTATCAGGCCCTTTTGGTAGTCAATATATCCTATAGGATTCATGTGAAAAACAAAAAAACTCTGGACAATTAAATAAGGAACATGATAAAAAAATGGAGAAAGTGGGAAGAGAAAGCGGTATCCAAGGCGTTCAAGGAAAGGAAGACAGTACTGTGAGAGAGCTACTGAATTTTTAAGCTAACGTCTGAAAGGAAAGGCAGAAGGAGGCAGACAGGCCGAGTGGAGAAAACTACAAGATGAAAGTTTAGGAGAAAGCTTTAGAAACTGAGAAGATAAAGGGGAAACGGTGGGGTCCTGAATGCGGTAAAGGCTCTTGAAAATAACTTTACCCTTTTATCCTTTTATTACAGCAGCATTACAAGGAAAACTGTTAGTTTGATAGATTCAAAATTTCTAGAACCACTTCAACTACCAACACCAGCTCAAAAATGCATGAAATGGATAGAGTTGATAGAGGAAAAGTATGGAATCAAATTACCCTCTTTTCCCTTCCCCTCTTTCCCTTTACCAAACATTTGCTTCTACTCACAGCGCAGTAGCTATAACTATCTCCATCTGCATGATCCGCATGCAAATCAAAATTCCAGTCTCACACATTACCCCCGATACCGTATCAATATATTTTTAGCTGGACCGAGACGAAGTCTAAGGGAAGCTTATGTAGAGCCGGGCAAATGCGAATTTATGCTTTTGGATCAACCCAAAAGTGTGCAAAAACTCTCGAAAACTTAAAAGGAAAAAGGTGTGAAAGTATAAGGAAATGTTATATTCTCATTTCCCTCTCCGATCACATTTCCTGTAGCTTTCACGTTTCAAATTCCGTTTTTGCACACTTTTGGGTTGATCCAAAAGCATAAATTCGCATAAACAGGGTGATGGTGTGCCTATAAAAGGGTGAACTTTCCTCCTTGCTCATTTCGCTTTCCGATCACATTTCCTGCAGCTTTCACGTTTCAAATTCCGTTTTTGCACACTTTTGGGTTGATCCAAAAGCATAAATTCGCATAAACAGGGTGATGGTGTGCCTATAAAAGGGTGAACTTTCCTCCTTGCTCATTTCCCTTTCCGATCACATTTCCTGTAGCTTTCCCGTTTCAAATTCCGTTTTTGCACACTTTTGGGTTGATCCAAAAGCATAAATTCGCATTAAGAGGGTGATGGTGTGCCTATAAAAGGGTGAACTTTCCTCCTTGCTCATTTCGCTTTCCGATCACATTTCCTGTAGCTTTCACGTTTTAAATTCCGTTTTTGCACACTTTTGGGTTGATCCAAAAGCATAAATTCGCATTAAGAGGGTGATGGTGTGCCTATAAAAGGGTAAACTTTCCTCCTTGCTCATTTCGCTTTCCGATCACATTTCCTGTAGCTTTCACGTTTCAAATTCCGTTTTTGCACACTTTTGGGTTGATCCAAAAGCATAAATTCGCATAAACAGGGTGATGGTGTGCCTTTAAAAGGGTGAACTTTCCTCCTTGCTCATTTCGCTTTCCGATCACATTTCCTGTAGCTTTCACGTTTCAAATTCCGTTTTTGCACACTTTTGGGTTGATCCAAAAGCATAAATTCGCATAAACAGGGTGATGGTGTGCCTATAAAAGGGTGAACTTTCCTCCTTGCTCATTTCGCTTTCCGATCACATTTCCTGCAGCTTTCACGTTTCAAATTCCGTTTTTGCACACTTTTGGGTTGATCCAAAAGCATAAATTCGCATAAACAGGGTGATGGTGTGCCTATAAAAGGGTGAACTTTCCTCCTTGCTCATTTCGCTTTCCGATCACATTTCCTGCAGCTTTCACGTTTCAAATTCCGTTTTTGCACACTTTTGGGTTGATCCAAAAGCATAAATTCGCATAAACAGGGTGATGGTGTGCCTATAAAAGGGTGAACTTTCCTCCTTGCTCATTTCCCTTTCCGATCACATTTCCTGTAGCTTTCACGTTTCAAATTCCGTTTTTGCACACTTTTGGGTTGATCCAAAAGCATAAATTCGCATAAACAGGGTGATGGTGTGCCTATAAAAGGGTAAACTTTCCTCCTTGCTCATTTCGCTTTCCGATCACATTTCCTGTAGCTTTCACGTTTCAAATTCCGTTTTTGCACACTTTTGGGTTGATCCAAAAGCATAAATTCGCATAAACAGGGTGATGGTGTGCCTATAAAAGGGTGAACTTTCCTCCTTGCTCATTTCGCTTTCCGATCACATTTCTTGTAGCTTTCCCGTTTCAAATTCCGTTTTTGCACACTTTTGGGTTGATCCAAAAGCATAAATTCGCATAAACAGGGTGATGGTGTGCCTATAAAAGGGTAAACTTTCCTCCTTGCTCATTTCCCTTTCCGATCACATTTCCTGTAGCTTTCACGTTTCAAATTCCGTTTTTGCACACTTTTGGGTTGATCCAAAAGCATAAATTCGCATAAACAGGGTGATGGTGTGCCTATAAAAGGGTAAACTTTCCTCCTTGCTCATTTCGCTTTCCGATCACATTTCCTGTAGCTTTCACGTTTCAAATTCCGTTTTTGCACACTTTTGGGTTGATCCAAAAGCATAAATTCGCATAAACAGGGTGATGGTGTGCCTATAAAAGGGTAAACTTTCCTCCTTGCTCATTTCGCTTTCCGATCACATTTCCTGTAGCTTTCACGTTTCAAATTCCGTTTTTGCACACTTTTGGGTTGATCCAAAAGCATAAATTCGCATAAACAGGGTGATGGTGTGCCTATAAAAGGGTGAACTTTCCTCCTTGCTCATTTCGCTTTCCGATCACATTTCTTGTAGCTTTCCCGTTTCAAATTCCGTTTTTGCACACTTTTGGGTTGATCCAAAAGCATAAATTCGCATAAACAGGGTGATGGTGTGCCTATAAAAGGGTAAACTTACCTCCTTGCTCATTTCGCTTTCCGATCACATTTCCTGTAGCTTTCACGTTTCAAATTCCGTTTTTGCACACTTTTGGGTTGATCCAAAAGCATAAATTCGCATAAACAGGGTGATGGTGTGCCTATAAAAGGGTAAACTTTCCTCCTTGCTCATTTCGCTTTCCGATCACATTTCCTGTAGCTTTCACGTTTCAAATTCCGTTTTTGCACACTTTTGGGTTGATCCAAAAGCATAAATTCGCATAAACAGGGTGATGGTGTGCCTTTAAAAGGGTGAACTTTCCTCCTTGCTCATTTCGCTTTCCGATCACATTTCCTGTAGCTTTCACGTTTCAAATTCCGTTTTTGCACACTTTTGGGTTGATCCAAAAGCATAAATTCGCATAAACAGGGTGATGGTATGCCTATAAAAGGGTAAACTTTCCTCCTTGCTCATTTCGCTTTCCGATCACATTTCCTGTAGCTTTCACGTTTTAAATTCCGTTTTTGCACACTTTTGGGTTGATCCAAAAGCATAAATTCGCATAAACAGGGTGATGGTGTGCCTATAAAAGGGTGAACTTTCCTCCTTTCTCATTTACCTTTCCGATCACATTTCCTGTAGCTTTCACGTTTCAAATTCCGTTTTTGCACACTTTTGGGTTGATCCAAAAGCATAAATTCGCATTAAGAGGGTGGTGTGCCTATAAAAGGGTAAACTTTCCTCCTTGCTCATTTCCCTTTCCGATCACATTTCCTGTAGCTTTCACGTTTCAAATTCCGTTTTTGCACACTTTTGGGTTGATCCAAAAGCATAAATTCGCATAAACAGGGTGGTGTGCCTATAAAAGGGTAAACTTTCCTCCTTGCTCATTTCCCTTTCCGATCACATTTCCTGTAGCTTTCACGTTTCAAATTCCGTTTTTGCACACTTTTGGGTTGATCCAAAAGCATAAATTCGCATAAACAGGGTGATGGTGTGCCTATAAAAGGGTAAACTTTCCTCCTTGCTCATTTCGCTTTCCGATCACATTTCCTGTAGCTTTCACGTTTCAAATTCCGTTTTTGCACACTTTTGGGTTGATCCAAAAGCATAAATTCGCATTAAGAGGGTGGTGTGCCTATAAAAGGGTAAACTTTCCTCCTTGCTCATTTCCCTTTCCGATCACATTTCCTGTAGCTTTCACGTTTCAAATTCCGTTTTTGCACACGTTTGGGTTGATCCAAAAGCATAAATTCGCATAAACAGGGTGATGGTGTGCCTATAAAAGCGTAAACTTTCCTCCTTGCTCATTTTGCTTTCCGATCACATTTCTTGTAGCTTGTACGTTTCAAATTCCGTTTTTGCACACTTTTGGGTTGATCCAAAAGCATAAATTCGCATAAACAGGGTGATGGTGTGCCTATAAAAGCGTAAACTTTCCTCCTTGCTCATTTCGCTTTCCGATCACATTTCTTGTAGCTTGTACGTTTCAAATTCCGTTTTTGCACACTTTTGGGTTGATCCAAAAGCATAAATTCGCATAAACAGGGTGATGGTGTGCCTATAAAAGGGTGAACTTTCCTCCTTGCTCATTTCGCTTTCCGATCACATTTCCTGTAGCTTTCACGTTTTAAATTCCGTTTTTGCACAGTTTTGGGTTGATCCAAAAGCATAAATTCGCATAAACAGGGTGATGGTGTGCCTATAAAAGGGTGAACTTTCCTCCTTGCTCATTTCGCTTTCCGATCACATTTCCTGTAGCTTTCACGTTTTAAATTCCGTTTTTGCACACTTTTGGGTTGATCCAAAAGCATAAATTCGCATTAAGAGGGTGATGGTGTGCCTATAAAAGGGTAAACTTTCCTCCTTGCTCATTTCGCTTTCCGATCACATTTCTTGTAGCTTGTACGTTTCAAATTCCGTTTTTGCACACTTTTGGGTTGATCCAAAAGCATAAATTCGCATAAACAGGGTGATGGTGTGCCTATAAAAGGGTAAACTTTCCTCCTTGCTCATTTCGCTTTCCGATCACATTTCCTGTAGCTTTCACGTTTCAAATTCCGTTTTTGCACACTTTTGCGTTGATCCAAAAGCATAAATTCGCATAAACAGGGTGATGGTGTGCCTATAAAAGGGCAAACTTTCCCCCTTTCTCATTTCGCTTTCCGATCACATTTCCTGTAGCTTTCACGTTTCAAATTCCGTTTTTGCACACTTTTGGGTTGATCCAAAAGCATAAATTCGCATAAACAGGGTGATGGTGTGCCTATAAAAGGGCAAACTTTCCTCCTTTCTCATTTCGCTTTCCGATCACAATTCCTGTAGCTTTCACGTTTCAAATTCCGTTTTTGCACACTTTTGGGTTGATCCAAAAGCATAAATTCGCATAAACAGGGTGATGGTGTGCCTATAAAAGCGTAAACTTTCCTCCTTGCTCATTTCGCTTTCCGATCTCATTTCCTGTAGCTTTCACGTTTCAAATTCCGTTTTTGCACACTTTTGGGTTGATCCAAAAGCATAAATTCGCATAAACAGGGTGATGGTGTGCCTATAAAAGGGTAAACTTTCCTCCTTGCTCATTTCGCTTTCCGATCACATTTCTTGTAGCTTTCACGTTTTCAACTCCGTTTTTGCACACTTTTGGGTTGATCCAAAAGCATAAATTCGCATAAACAGGGTGATGGTGTGCCTATAAACCCCTGTGTGTGTGGTGGTTTCCCTTTCCGATCACATTGCCTGTAGCTTTCACGTTTCAAATTCCGTTGAATTTCCATTACTCGGTCCAGCTAGTTAGTTACAGTGGTGGCTTCGCCTAATTTTTATTCAATACGGTCCTGGTATTTACATTGCAGGAATTAAAATTATAGTAGTACAAAATTCAAAGTCCAATTTTTTTATTCCGTCAGCAACACCGGATGCCTTCTCCTCAACCGGCTTATGTTGCTCTGAACACGGAGTAATAAAGCGGGAAACACCCGCATTTTGAAATGGACACCTAAAATCAGCAGAGAGGGGCTTTAGGAGCGGAAAGATTGAGACGGATTCCCTATAGGTGTCTATAGGAGGAGCAAGTGGTAGAGTTAAACCTTGTTGAGAAGCGAGCGAGAATGGATAGAGATGAAAATATAAAGGATAAAAGGAGGATGCGGGATCAAAGGATCAAGAGTTAAGGATAAAGAATGGGAACAAGTATAGGAATCCGAGGAGGAGGATCCTGGAGAAAGTCTAGAGAAAGCTACTACAACTACCACAAGTTCAAAGGATTCCAAGGGTGGAGAAAGTAGAAGCACCTTGATTTTGAATAAGTTATTAGGAAAGGATGATGAATACGTTTGATTTAGCTCATCACTTTCATGTTCTACATGGTTCCTCCGACAGACTTGTAAAACGATATGGCCGCCGTAGAGTAAGGAGAGAAAGTGGGAAACCCGGAGAATGTTGAGGAAAAATATATAGCGCCTTTCACCCATTCATTCTCATTCCAAAAATTGCCAAGTATGGAGAGTTCGAGGTGGATGGGCTACCCATACTGGGTATCGGCGGATGGGCTTGTTGAAAATATGAAAATCCCTTTCACCCTAAGTGTGATGGATGAGATTGAATGGAAATTGTGAATATCGCGGAGGAGGGAAACCCAAATTATAAAATATCACAGTTTTGTAAGCAGGCTAGAGAAATTTCATCCTTATTGACTTGTGTTCAAAGCCAAAGCGTTATCGAGTATAGGGAACATGCAAAACCTAAAGTAGTAATGGAACATGGGGATCCAGCATCCGCTTGTGTACACAGCCAGCCTCAATTTAGTACAGCAGTGTACTAAATTCAGAAAGATTGTAAATCCCCAATGCAACAGTGCAAGATAATCAATTCTGGTGGGTGTGCCAGCTGTGAGAAACCTGGGAGCAAACACAAAAACCCTGGGAAGAACCACAGAGCTTGGTGGCCTCTAGCGGGAACTTTATCAACTACATGACATAATCTTCGTCTTTCCAGCCTTTTCTCACCGCTACCCTTTTAAAGCATTCAGAAACACAAATCCTCATCAAACAACGTTTCTTACAAGAGGCGACTAGCACTGAATCATTACCTGAAACTAGAGAAGCAGAATCGCTAAACAGTGAGCAGAGGAAATCTTCGATAAGGTAATCAGTCTTATCAATGACTTGCTTGCTTAACCCTCTTCCATCCAACAACGGTACCGACAACAGTTGTATGCTATGGACTCTTTAGACTTACTGTCATCATTGGCCGTTATGCTGGATTCCCAAGCAACTTTCCCTATTCTCAATTACCAAGAGTGAAATACCAATTTTATATCGCAAGATTAACAGCATCTCCGCCTTCACCCGATCCTTAAACGTTCTAAACTCTAGGAGAAAACCTCTAATTATAATTATCTGTCTGAGCATTTGGCATCTTAATTAGCAACCTCATTAAAAGCTTGCTTCCCCATTCCAATTTTAGAGCATTTATTATAGCTACTTATTCTTTAGCCATGCATTATTATTTTAACTTGATTCCACTTCATCGGACAAGTCAATCTCCTTCCGTTCTTCGTTCCTAAAAAACCGTTCCACCAGACACACGTGACTACAATCCCGTGTAAGTCCATGTAATTATTCCAAAAAACGCCACCTGCCTTTCTGCCTAACGAAGCTGTATACACATCCTCAAAACGTGCCTCTTCCGTAATTCCGCCCCACAGTTTGCTCACCAGACATATGCAAAGGTGTTATTGTAATTGAAGTAGCATGGACCAAGAATAGTTGTCCTCCGACTAGACACTTCCGGATATCCACTTGAAGAGCAAGTTTAAAAGCAGGGGAGGAGAAAATTCCAAATGATTCACCTTTACATTACGGGATCACCCTCCTCCCAGTTCCTTAACACTGCACACTCTGTCTCCAAAGCTATTTAACATACACAGGTAATTAGAGGCACCTTTGCTTCCGGAAGCGGCTCTGCAATAATCAGCGAGCTGATAAACAGTCATGCGTGCTTATCGATAAAAATAATGACTAATCACATGCATGTAAAACAGAGATTAGTCGAGAATGTACATATTTGCAGAGATCAAATGCGTAAAACTTTACCAATGCATCCATGAGCCGCTTCCAAAATTGCGAAATTCACATCCAAGTATGATCCGTTGACAGAGTCATCACCATGAGGTGTTAGGATGTATTTAGGGATGAAGCGAGTCAAAAATGAGAGCATAAGCCAATTACTCAGACGACAGGGGTGAGAACAAGATAGCACTGAGGAGAGGTGGGGAGCAAGATAAAATTGATAAGAAACCACAAAGCTTAAAGATGGATGACATATTAAATCAAACAACGTAAAATGTGTCATCCCGGAATGAGAGATTTCGCAGTTTTGCCAGCTTCGTTTTGGCCAGATAAGAAAAAAAGGATAAGCACAGATAACAAGGATCTGACCCCTTTTATATATATCTTTGTGGATGCAAAAGCTGAGGGATTCAAAAGTATTATTCCAGTTGTGCTTTCCCATGAGCTTCAACTGTGTCATTTGTTGTGTGTTAGAGCCGGGATATTATTTTTGATCCATTTTTTTAAAAAAAACAAGCAACAGCTTTAACCATGGATCTCAAATCACAAAAACGTTTCCTATTCCTTGGAGGTATTTTAATTTCAAAATATTTAATCCTTAATTATCGTTAATTAATCTCCGGTGCAATCCGTCCGACCTGCATAGCTTACAGAGAGACACAGACAGATAGAGAGGAAGAGATTCATGACGGGAATCCGTTATATCAGTTTAGCTCATGTTTGACGCCATTTTAAAATGTTTTACAAAAATATTTGTTCCCATACTCCAGGTTTCCTTTGCGTAATTGCCTTCGCTGCAGCCCAAGTTGCCAACAATCAAATCCTAATCAGCAATTGCTACCAAAACAATACGGCGTACAACCGCTACACTCGCCAACCCGTCCATATTGATAATTTAATATCCATCATACGCAAGATTGAGGAGAAAACCCTGTACCAATGGGATAACCGAAGGCTTTCAAGGACTATTATTCACCAGTAAGTGATTCTACAATTCCGAGAGTATTTAAAACACGCCGGCCGGCGCATATAAGGGTCACTACTGACCAACTCCTCAGGTCCGATTAGGTCGGTCGGATTAATGTTTAATATTCCAATCCTCGCATAGGTTTCAATTCGACGGTCTCAATTACGATGCCGATAAAAAGAATGGATACGAGTACGAGTCTGCCAGCCCTGAGGCTGCACATACTTCAATCCTGCGGGACATCCTTCCCTCAAATGAACGACTCCCCGACGGAATCCTCAACAATGATGAACTGGTGGGTCATGTTTTGCTACATATTCTTGGCTATAGTTAGTATGTTGCTTTTTCCTGGGATTGAGCCTTTGGAACTAGGACACCAAGCATATTTCCAGCGGTTGGAATACAAAAATGGTGGACCGGTAGGAGGGACCCTTGTTTGTTTAACACGTCGACGATAAAAAATTACTCGTTGGGCGATGATGTGTCCTTCCGTATCTAGGCATTAGACTCTGCCAATTTCCTGATAAGAACCGCTAGCTAATAAACTCACAAAAGCTTGAGATACTTTAGAAGCTGATAAGAGAGAGAGAGTAAGCAGGTAAATCAACAAGGTGTTCCAATGATAGTGTGCAATCACTGGACTGCTAGAAAGCATTGATGGTAGAGTTATTCCCCGCTAGAGTGCAGCGCATACAACGGAAACGGTCATGATAATCGCTCCACACAATCCCCATAGTACATATGCATCGTGATTATGGAAACACTTTAAACTAGTTGCAACTATCTGATAATGCGAAGATTAATTTAATAGGTAGAATCTAGTTAAAGATTTAATTGCAAACTAATCATAATTTCCCTTGACCTTTTACAGTGTGCTCTGCACTGGATGTTATCCCATTCTATAAACGCAACGATGCGAGACGACGAAGGTCTTAATCAATGGCAATACAGACCGAAACGAAGTGCGAGCGATCAAGGAATCTATGATATCGAGCACCTGGATAAAGATGACGACGACTACCTCCGCTCTCAGAGGCACAGCCCCAAGTCTGAACGGGCAACGATTTTAGCCGAAACTCCAGTCCCGCTCGAAACAGGAGTCGTTCATACCAAATGGGGACCTATTGCTGCTGGACGGTTGCTTGGAGGTGAGTACTAAAATTAGCTAAACTTCTCTATAGCAATAAATGGGCAGTAACTGATAACCACCAACTGTCCTGTATAGGTATCGCTGCTGGATTGGAACCCATGCAGATGTATGTGCAAGTCGTTGCCGGAGGCTATGGCAGCAACGGATACGTACCTTTGAACATTCCTGGCTCAAATACTGGGTCCAATAATGGTAATGGTTTCTCCCCGGAAAACTCTGCCGGATCAGGACAGTGGAATCAGTATGGTCAGCCAAGTTACCGCCCATCCTCCCGAAGATACAAGAGACAAACTACCCCGGCGCTCCCTGCGCTTTACAATTACCATGCGGCAACGTTAGCAGGTATTTAAGCACGAGTTTGAGGATACCACCAGAATTCCTCGTGTCACATCTGTGAACTAAAAGTACAAATTAATATTCACAGGTGACGTGGGCCAAGCGGCAATCTTGAATGCTGTGTACCGTACTCCAAGTCAAAACAGCCCCCCCACCGGACAATTCAACGACACCATTTGCCCACGCGAGTATGTTTTACATGCCTTGTCGAATTCCGATCATGACGTTTCCCATGACCATGATACTTGGTCGTACATGACGGCTGCTGAAATCAGAGGCGGGATGGATGGTAAGTACGGTCATACGGTACTCAGTACGATACAGGTACTGCTGAACGTACCTTGAAAAACCTAATACTCATACTGAATGCAGGACTACTTCTTGGACTTCAAATGCAAAACTTCAACCGATACGGTTACAGGCTGAGCGAACTACTGTCCATGTACTACAGCGAGCGTGGAATCGTAGGAGAATACCGATACAGAGCATGTAATCGAAACTCACTTTTCGCCGGAACCATTAACCCAACAGAACTCCTGGATCAAGCAAAGTCCTTCGGATACATCTACAGCAACAGGACAAGCAGTCGCACGGTTACTGTTAACACTGTAGAAGGTCTTCAAAAGCTGTATGCGTTGGTGGAAGAAACATATCAGAAGATGACCGGAACTATCAGTAAGTCAATGAAGATTTCAACACTGAAGCTAGATTACAAGTACCGACATAGTACCTGCAAGTACATCGGCGACCGAGTACGGTTTCAAAATACCACCCACATGTTTAATAATTACTTTATACTTACAGGCGGATTCTCCAGCACTGACCCCGCATGCGTCCTACGAGAAAACAGCGGAACCGAATTACCGGAAGCTGATAAGGTTACCAACCCCAAGTTGACCGTATACGCTGTACTTGACCACTCCGACACTGATTTGACACAACAACAGAGATTTTTGGCGTAAGTACTCACGATTTGCTTTAAATGTTATCAGCTATTACTAGGTCATTGAGAAGGGTATGATTAATGATCCATTTTAATTATTTAACAGACAATTAGCATTTGAACTTGGAGTATCACCCAAGGGCTCACGTCTGGGTGTGGTCAATGGTGCGACAGGTCAAATACTTTTAAAGCCCAACAATACCGACAACCCTGCAACTTTAGCTTGTGATATTATGAGTCTCCGAGTTTGTAAGTTAAATTAAATTTATTTCTCCAATTAACTTGACACGAGCGCAATTTTTCTAACGCGTATTTAATTTAATATACCATATGCTTGATAACCCGCAGTTCCTCAAAGCCAAAACGGAATCGTGTCAACTCTCCGCTCCTTGTACACTGAAATTGAGCGCATCAAGTTAGAAGAAGAACGCATAGATTACGCTGACCAAAACGGTATCGTCATTCTTGTACTAAACCAAGGGGTGCTATTTGAAGAAACTATGAGAGCAGATATTCGTTCTGCTTTGATTGACATGTACAATACTCTTGGAGGTAAGCTCAACGATTCAAGCGCCATCTACATTCACCGTTAATCAAAACAGTTTTTTTAAACTAATCCTAATTAACTCATTCTTAAATTCCTTATTAGATGTACACGTAGTATATGCAACAAGCAAATTCCAGACTTCAGATTACGATAAATTCGCACTCTACCCTGAATATGACATCATCCGAATCCAAAACGCTGCAAATCTGTCGACGGAAGCGGGAAGATTCTTAACTGATTTAACTAAAAGTATGCATGTCTTTCACTCTTTTAATGCGATTCATCATTCAATCATGCCAAACTTTTTTAATCGTGGTTTATTTTAATCGTTAATCGTAATTATATTTGCAGTAACCCATGCAAGAATCACATACCCTCGGTGCAACAAAAACCGTTACGATCAAAGCAACGAACAAATGCTCCCGCAAACATTTTTCGTTTCCCCCAACACCCTGGAATACTACCAAATCAGCCCGGATTATTTCTACAGCGCTAAGAAATTGCAAATGAGGGTAAGCTGCAGATGGCAGGTGGCGCTACGGTTGCGCCAAGTTTTTTTAGTACAAGCAAAAATACCATGAGAACAATTACGCTAATGAAAAATGCAATTTATTCCTTGCAGTTTTCCAGCACCAACGGGAAAGTTCGCGTTTGCATGTCCAGATCCAACCGCTTTCCAAACTCTGGCAACGCTGATACCAGCGATGAAAAAGAAAAGAACAAGCGAGTCGTTTGCAAAGAGACCTCTGGCGTCAGTCAACCAATATCTGAATCATCCGGCAACAAGGACATTGAATTCAATTACGAAAAACCGTGTGGTGGCGACGGTACACGGGCAAAATGCGGGCCCATCTACGTTTCCATAACACCCATCACAACGGTCGCTGATGGATCAACGGGACTTGATTGTACCAGTAAGTTTTCCATTCAAGTAGAGCCAGTAGAGGAGCAGAGAAAATTTTTTAAATTAGAAAATATTATTCATGGTTAACGCTTTTCTTGTTACAGTTGAAGGATGCCAGTACCCCGACCAAGTGAAAGTAGTTTTCACTCACTACGACATGAGATGTAACGGAGCTCTACAGAAGGTACTCTCGCTACCGGCTTTCCTCCTAGCGACACTTGCGACCCTCCTTACTTTTTCTAAATATTCATAAACGTCAAAATTATTTTAGACGGCAGTGTTTATTACTGTTTATAGATTTTAAAAAAATACACGTATTTCATTGAATGTTCATATTTCAATTGCCAAAGAACTAGGGAGAAATGCTTATTTTAATTAAATACTTTTTGAATGTTATATATATTAATTTAGTTGGGTGAATGTCAATTGCACAGAGTGTAGTAGAGGAAGTGGAGTCATTAATTTATGAATTTATCTTGTTATTAATTCCAGCTCCCTGCCATTTTTTCAATAAATTATAAAAATACACAAATATCCATTTTTCATAGTGATTATTCTGTCTTGATGCGTAGATGCCAATCCATTTAGCTTTTGAATTCATTCAGTTACCATGACAATAGAATCACATCGCGTAGATCCTTGTAGGTTTCGAGCATGTCCAGTGGCACTTTTGAATTCCAGCAATTAACCCTGTCGACAATCATAATTGATCGTGGAATTTATTTTTAAAACTAATTATGAATTATAATTTTAAATCTATCTGTATTTAATACTTATAATTTTTTTCCCATCCGAGCAAACTAGATATGTGGGGAAACTTGGACCTTACAAAAATAACAGGAACTGCTAGTGAATGTAAGCACGTCTGATGTACAATACTTAAACATGTACTACAACTCTTTACATTATTATATACTTGACATATTTTTCAAGTCAGAATTAAATTTACTCAAGGATGGGTGGAGGAAGCTGCAAATATCCAACCAGCAAGCTTAGGCAATCCTTACGCAAGAAGCGAGAATTCCTTGAGCTTAGACTTGAAGAAAGATGGCGACACAAGCACCGTACTACCCGACTCTGCAGATCACATCCCAACCCGCCCAAATCTTCCCGCCGGAACCGGGAGGAGGCTTGAACCTACAGCTCACAACAGGCTGTCCAATGCAGTGGAAATGGATCAAGTAGAGAAACCGTACGGTCACTTCAGAAGCCACGCCCAAGATGACCCCTTCCTTGAAGACGAGTTTCCTCAAGATACATCGCATCCACACATGTTTGTATCAACTCTTGGGAACGCATCCAAGATACCTTCAGCCGTAAAACCAATGAAACCAGCCTTGAAAACCGGGAAACTTGCCGCTGATTCCCAAAACTATCGACACGCGCTTGTAAAACAAAATCAACCGTTCCAAGGTGTAAGATTCACTAAACCAACAAGCGATAAAACCGAAAACGCCGTTTATGCGCAAGGAGCAACCACTCAGGATGTAGGCACAACCATTTTTGAACCAAAACCGCAAAATCCTAGCCAATACTCAAATGTGTGGATTAAACCGGTTAAAACCAAATTGGAACCAGCAACCCAACCACCGCCTGCGCTACCTCCAAAGAAACCAAAAGTAGTTCCTGGTTTTACCAAGGTTGGAGTTAGCGGGTTCAAGGACGCAAAGTCTAGAGTTGGAAGCGAAGCGGTCAAATCAGTGAAGCAAAAATTAGTCATCAGCAATAATACACAAAAATTGGTGGAAAAACGGTCCAACCCACGTGTAGAAAATGTCAAAGTCGGAGTTAATATAAGCAAAAAAACTAGAAGACAGTCTCAAAATACTGCTAACTTCAAATCAATTACAAGAACTGGACCGAGGAATACGAGACCGGCTCAAACTCAAGATGAGCAACCTAATGAAACCGGAGGCCGACCCCTGCGACCCAACCCGTCACAGCGTCTTCAGGATGGCCGTAAATCCATCAAACAGTTTTCGCTTTCCACGAATATAAGACCAGCTCCAAGGAAATCCAACAAGATTACTTTTGACGAGGACGTGATAACCCTTGTTTCCAAAGACGACGATAGGGTTGTCAAACCTGAGGAAACTACACCGGAAACCCTTGATAACCAAGGGATAAAAAAGCGAAAAATACTTGACGGGGAGGATATCCTTCGTTTAACGACGATCCAACAACGGAAGACAGGTTATCCAGGTTCTAAAGCGCTCCACAAAGTCGAAACAGCTTCTAGAACAGGTACATCAAAACCAGATTCGGTTATCAAGCATCGAGAAAAAACCGGAAAGTTACAACAGCACCTGCGCAGAACTAGCCTAAAAATACTAACGATATTAGCACCGGGGCTCAAAAGCCAAAAACATTTCGATTCCAGCGGAACCAGCATTAATCCCGTAGTTGCATATGAAAATGAAACGATAAACGCTCCGACAGAGCCTGATTTACGCATTCAAAAAACCCATTCACATGAAACCGGAAGCCAAGAACTAACCAGACTCTTCTACCATGAAATGACTTCCGGAAGTGAAAGTGTCCTTCCACAACATTTCACACCCCCTCTCCCAAGGGTTAGTGCTATTCAGCCACATGTGCATCGAGTCTCTAGATCCAAGTTGAGATTTAAAACCAAGCCTGGGAAAAAACGGTTTTCCCAGAGGGCGCTTCACCTGGATGAACCGAAAAAGCCACTCAAACGACCAGAGGGCGCGGAGAGTAGAAAAAACGTAGAGGCTAGCCCATTGCCCAGTGCAACGGAACAGGAGAAGGATAAAACGATCGAATCCAGTCACGCGGAGCTGATTGTGGTGAAGGCAGGAAAACAAGAAGAGCACCCAGAGAAGATGGCGCTGAAAGCAGAAAAGAAACTGCAAGCACTGCAGCCGATGGCCCTGAAAGCGGTTGAGAAAGTATTCCAGAAGTCCCTGGAAACGCCAAAGAAGGACGAAACTCCCAAGAAGATGGCGCTGAAGCTAGAAGTAGATCGGATTCTGTTCGAGCCACCTGGCGGTGGTCTGGCTAACGATACCGGAGAACATGCCGGAATCCACGCCCACAAGATTCCTGAAGTGACCATTGCAGAACCGGAAAAGCAACTGGATACATCTCCTAGGGATAATTCGCCAAAGGGTAGCAAGAACAAAATAGTCAATGACGTCCTGGGCACGGTTTGCAACGAGGAACCGCCCACCGAGACAGCTCTGCCTCCGCGAGGCGACCGATCGAAATTGCGGTCGCCAAAAGTAAATTTCGCCCAGGAGCTCGTCATAGGGGACGCTGCTGGCGCAGTGCATGCTCCCATCACACCAACTTCTAGTGCACCAAGTAGAACTTCAATGATTTCAACGAGACGAACAAGGGGAAAAGATTCTCGACTAACGAGAAGTTCTTACGTACAACCTATACAACTTGAATCTAACAAGTTTAAAAGTTTTATGAGAAAAGCAAAACCATCATTAAAAGATAATCCTCGACTCAATCATGAAAACAAGCCAAACCCAACTATTTTATACTTTGAAACAAGAATCCTTCCCACTAGAACGAACGTTATTCCGCAATCCATCGAGCTAACGCCATATGAACGAAAACTGAAACGCATGTTCGAAGACAATGATACGGTACGTGGCTCATAACTACGTGGAACACACAAACTGATTCGAGTAAACCGTTTCAAAAATACACGAAAAAAAACTGAAACTGTTTACAGGGGATCGAGGCTCGGCCGGAACTCTTTGACTTGGATTTACTGCAAGAAGTAGTCAACGTCAAGGAGATTTCCGACAAAGATCGTCCCAGTAGCGGATGGAATGAAGACACATTGTTATACAACTTTGGATCGGGTGAAGCACCTCAAGTGGAATGGATACAGCATGATTCCGAAACTGTTCTGTACCCACTACCACCGCATAACTCGCCAAAAATCTCCCTTTTTGAAATACCGCGAAGAGTGTATCGGAAAATCAAAAAAATTAAACAGCATAGGGGGGAACAAATGCAAACAAATTGATTTAACAAAGATTTTATATGTCCGGAGCGTAAATGCTCTTAATTGTCAAGTTATAATTATTTTTCGTCCCATACGAGCATACATATTCTGGGATCGTTACTCTTAATTTTAGTGGTAGAATATAAATTACTCTGGAAGTACATGTGTATACTTATTACAAATAACAGTCACAACATTGAATCCTCAAGTTAAGAGAGGATAAATAGGATTAAGTTATCATATCCTTCAGACTTTGGAGAAGACCAATTTCAAACTGTAAGTTTTGTCCGCAATAAGCCTCTTTTGGCTTCGGCGGCTCTGGGGTTCCATTCATGGTACCCAGTCCAAACAAAACTGTAAGTTTAAGGATAAAAAACAGAGTTTCAATAACTTATTCATCTTCGCTCTATATCCATATTATTCACGTAGCGCTTGTTCGAAAGAATTAAAACTATGATTTTTGTAAAAATTCACATATAAAAACGCATCATACATTGGCGACAAAATTACTATAGTTCCATAAAAATCTGACTTAATTTTCTTTAAACAAATCTAGAGTTTTGGTGATGTTTCCAGGTAAGAAACGACACCCATTATCGGCAATGAAGATTGCCACGATATGACAATTCTTAATTGCTGTACCGTCCTTGATTTCAAAGTATTAACAAATCCTAATACAAGGCTCATTATCACTCAAGGACAAAGAAAACCGTGTACGAAATCATTTAACACTACAGCAAAACCGGTAGTTCAGCATCAGATCGTGCGTGAAAAAAAAATTACAATAACAATAAGCACATCCGCTGTTGCAGGCTACACTTCTGCTCCTAAATCCATAATGCCGGTTTCCGCAACTGGAACGAATTTATCATCGATCTTAATTAGTAAAATAGTCTTGTCCGTGATTGAGCGACATTTTGGGTCACGGTGGAGTGGAACCCATTTGTGAACGACCTGAAACGTAAAATAAAGTGAATTATTCATACTCATCAGAAACTTGAATTTGCAGACCGATAATATGGTTGAAGCATAAAATTTAAACTCTTACGAGTCCTTCCATTCCGTCCTCAGGAACCCAGTTCCCCCAATAAGATTGCCCGCCGCGCAATCTCATCGTCTCATCAGGCCAAATCACATCGATCCGTCGGCCTAGATTAAGGCAATCGTACACCTGATTTGCGTCTGTTATTTTCACACGTTGTAAGCTTGCTGATTTAAGTTCTCGCTCTCTACTGGATTCCTTGTCTTTATTGAGGTTCGTATCGGTGAGAAAACCTGGTTAAAAGAGTATGTTAATTAACAAATGTAAAATAAAAAAAGAAATAAGCAAGAACACAAGTGTTACAAACTGTTCTGCTATTAACGTACCTGCTAATCCGGCCAGAGTGGAGGAAGAAGGCTTTCCAAATGATCCAGAAACATTTGAAGCGACACTACCTCTATTAAAGTTGCCCCTGGTTAAGGAACTGCGACCTACGCTGCCTCCGAGCTGACCACCTTCAAATCCATAACCATCCAGGGATTGGCTACCAGATAGATTCAAGCCGCTTGCAAGCACTGCTGAGGCTATTGGAATAGAAAACACATGTTCCAAGTATTACTATAATTATAATTAGAAGTTTAATTTACGGAGAACTAGATATCTTAATTCTTAAACACTACTTAATCACTATTTGTAAGTATGTACCAGGTAAGACTGCTGAAGCTGTATATATCCCCTCATGTCCATACGCTGTGTCTTCATGAGGAACAGATGAACCGCTGGAGCAGCCTTCACCACAACGCCGTCTTATTCGACGCCACAAGGATATGGCTGCTTCTTTAATCTTAGTGAAACTAATAGGTCCCCCAATCAGTGATGTGAGTTGGAGATGTGAATCCGCATAGGAAGTTGTCAAAGGTGATACATAAATCGGGTATCCAATGGGTTGATCGCAAGACGAGTTTATAATATTACGCAGAGCCTATAAAATAATAATAACAACTCAATTAAGTTACAACGTTCACATGGATTATGAAATCATTTTCTGAAGATACACGTGATAATAAATAGGTATACCTGCTTTGCATTTTGAATACTACCCCTCTCTGGATCCCGATTTCGGAGATACACTAATTCCTGTTGCTGACCTGCCCAAAGACCTCGAACACATTCTCTATTCAGTTTAATGACGCGGAAGCTCAGGTGACGTTTGTTCAACATAATTATTTTGTACTCGTCTCTGCCATCGTCCATAACATGCCTGTAAGAGAATACGAGTACACAGTCAATTATTAATACCCAGAATACTGCATTGTGTTTTTGACGGAGAGGAAAAAAGGATTGGCTTAAGCAAAAAATTAACGAAAACGAGGGAAACCATAACTTCCACTGGGCAACAGTAATAAATTTAAGGTATGAATACAAATGAAGACAGAATTAAGGGAATGCGTTCACTACGTATGGCGTAAAATTCAATTTTCGTGCTGACTTGCTTGATAACAAGTATCTGAAGATCCCATGTTTTATGAAATTGGAGATATCACCTACCTAAGAGCAAGCAATGCAGGAGTTCCACTAAGAACCGCACTTCTCCATGCTGGGTCTCCTTCATGAGATATGACTAAATGGTCGTTGTTATAATTGATTGCATCGTAGAGAGCGCGATGATCGTCATATTCGTCAGGGCATGTAAAATGATCCTGTAATTTAAACACAGAAAGAAATGAGAATGACATCAACGCGATTACAATGTGTACAAATACAAGATAGGATTACCTGGTGGAGTTTAAGGGACATTCTGACTGCGGGTGAAACAACTTTTCGGAGCAGATCCATATCAGTGAAGACCCATTCATCCCTGGACGAGGTAATGCGAAAATCCCCTTTGAATAATGCGTGAAGACCGTAAAGGAAGAACTCAACACTAGACAAAACGTACAAAGTTGCAGATACATAATTGCAATTCATGAAACAAAAACTAATGATGAGTGTTAAAGTTTACACATACCTAGCTAAGGAATTACTGTGAGAGGCCACTCCCAACGCTCTACGACCCAAGATACTTAAGGCAAAACAAAGTGATACCACGACTGACTCTTTTCCACATTCAATTGTCTCACCGTCCTGTAAAAAAAAATTGTAACGGGATTGAGCATTACATCCGCCAAAACTTTGATTTCAAAATGATTTTCTAAAAAACAAGAATGGGCATGAGTTGTATCAGCCTACCTGATTCCTCCTTTGCAAACAATGTTGAATCCAAGAATAGTAAACATTACAAAAACTGTTCCTAGTAATACCGGATGTCGTAAAATCGTAATCTTCGTCGATATTTACGCTAAAAACTGGGTCCAGATCAGCGTATTGCTTGTCCAGTGTAGGAAGTAATGCTGCAACAATTGAATCCATCTGTAACCATTCTTCCAGTTTTTCTGCTTTCACCGTGTAGTAGATGATACTCTGTTGTAGAATAAACAAGGGATGGTGAGATTACAAGAGAAGATCAATATTTAGATTGTTGAAGCATAAACTAATATATTTTGTTTATGTAAATTATAATAACACCTGCTATACATTTTAAGGAGTACTTACTTTGACATAGTATGTAATAAGGATCTTCCTGAGATCGAACACTTGAAGCATTGAGACTGCACTGTTATCCGAAATACTGTATCCTTCTAACACATACTTAGTGACTGTTACTTCCCAAGCTAACCACCTTTGACTAAATGCGGCATTCACGCTCAACAAATGAGGAATATGACCCGGATCAAACCAGCAGCAACCTATAGAATGCATCAAGTCAAAGGCAAGATTAATGATTTTGTTTCCAATTTTCCCTTGAGATTTTATAATGCATGACTGTCGGCCTCTAGAAATTAAAAAATTACCGTCGTCTTCTTCAACGCCTTCTGAAATTGCCTCGACTTCCCTCTGTTGGCAATAAGTTCCTCGAAACTCTAGTCCACGTACTTGGAAAGTAACATGGCCATTCCCCACTTCCACCATGTGTACAAGGCAGTTAAGGTAATCGGATGCTAAAACAAAGCAATCACCTTGTGCTACCACGCCCCATCGACCTAAATGTAAGAAGTGAATTATTTAGCTTTTTTATTATGTTAGCAAGATTCACAGCTCATTAGTATTAAGAAACCGTCCGTTATTTACCCAAAACGAGATCGCCACAAAGCGAATCCTGAAGAGACCGCGTCAGGTGCTCATAAAAGATGGAATTCAAGTTATCATCATCAGCGCCAGGATTTTTTTCCAAATGGGCTGACAGTCTCGTATTGGAATGATCTACTCTTTTAGTGTTGTAATCCCGCTCCCAGAACTTTACCGGCCGGACATACGAAGTTATAAAGATGGCACTTCCCATAAACGGATTCAGTGGAGCAGAAAATATGGACGAGACGACGGCTTGAAGAAACAACATGGCAGAGTGAGGTACGCTAAATGGTTGTGCGAAGGCATGGAAAGCAGATCCCCAAGTGATCTGCCAGGGGGCGATATAAGTTATTACAAACTGTAATTTAAGCCACAACTCCAGGATTTTTTCAAAGGCAATACAAATGAAGAAAAAGTCGATCAAAAATGATTCGGAATACGCTTCCCAATCAAAGTGAAAAAACAGAAGCGTGAAGATGAGTTTGAGGTAGTGTTTTCCAGGATCTGAGAAACTTGTCCTTAGGGCTTTTAGTCCAGTAACAACGATTATCAAACTACCAAAAGCAACGCTGTGTCGCTCTAAAACTTTTGTCCAGGTCTTGCTTTCCGTTAAGGCACTTATGAACAAGAGAGGATAAAATACATTTTTTTCCAAGAAGGATAGCCAGACGAACATTTTCTCGAACCACATTAATCGAGCTTCATCCCTGACTTCGAACTGCTTAAATTCTCCGGGTCGTAGAATTGGGTGCGATACCAAAAGGCAGGGCAACTGTTTTCGAAACTGAGGTATCACATAATGGAGGAGAAAGCCGAGTACGATTGCAACCGATGCGAGGACGTAAGTGAGGCTTGGCTGTAAAGCTGTGAATACTGTGCTGCTATGTAAACCAAATGCAACGAGAGCGATCAGCGGACAAATGATTACATCTGATTTCAGACGAGCGTTGACACTGTCCCGCAGTTTCTTAGGCAATGGATCCCCCTGTTCTTCAGCTACTTTTGACTTGACCGTTGTTGAAGTTTCACCGAAACAGTCTTCGTCAGGGCCAAATTGTTGTTTAATGATATTCCACATGACGGTTGGATCGGAAGCACACCGGCTTAGATGGTACGAGAGAGATACGAGCAGTCCGCAAAATATTGAGAATAACAAATGCTGTGTTTTCTGAACTTCACAAAGCGCACCGTATGCGAAACCGTATAAAAGTCCGACGGCTGTGGAGCTTCTTAGCAAACATACGACTGATGCCGAGAGGCTGGAGGTTGCGTTTCCTCCGAAGCAGTGCATTTCCAATTGTTCGAAACAGTACATGGAGAAGGTATTGAACTGTGGAAAAAGTCCTAGGCTAAAGAGTAAGGGAAAAAATAGTATCACAACTAGTATTAAATCACGTAGGCCCTCGATCAGGGTTTTGTTCGTTAAATCACAATTGTAGATTTCGTAGTGCGCTCCATTGTCCTTGTGAGTTTCGAGGATGTAGACTAGGCCTGCACATATGCAAAAGTACATGGGTCGACTGAAGGCAACTATTCTGTTGAAGCCGTGGGTTGGGGACGATGCATCCGGTTGGACACTTTTAAGGAGGGAGAATTGACAGCTGGCCATAATGAAGCAAAGAAGGACGACGTTGAGTTCCTGATAAAAGCCACTGTGCAATAAGTACGCACCTGAACAGGCTGAGGCGAATGCAAGTAGAATCGCAAAGAGACTTTCCCACATTGTTAGATTTCGGTCAAAGAGGGCGATCAGGTTGAGTCGATCAAACCATACTTTGGTGTTCAGCCCAGGTAAGAGTTTCATTAAGTAGTAATGTCTTGGTTTTTTACCACGGGCTTTGTTGGTATGACTGTTCAGATGGCGGCCCTGCTTTGCCATGTTGTCGTTGTCGGAGGATGCTTGAGAACCGTACCCGCAGCTAAAACCACCTGCTCCACCGGCGGCAGGATAGGCAGCAGGCAGTCGACGTCGCTCGATGATAGAGTCCGTTAGGGCTTGAAGGACTTCGAGGCGATTACGTTGCCAGGAACGTTGCATTGAAGCATAGTTTGGTAAAGGCATTCGACTACCAAGGCTTTGAACTGCGGACGCATGAAACTCTGGAGTTATAGTGATCAGAGATGGCATCGATGGCATAGGTGAGGGGTCGCCACTGATGCTGCCGGTGTGACTTGGATTGTGACTGTTTGCATGATTTCGACGGCGGGATAAATACACTTTTTTCGTATTCGGATCGATTGCTAACTCGGATGAACTTTCACTGGTCCAGGATTCTGAGCTTGATGGAGTTTTTACTGTCATACTTAAATTTCGCTTGCTGCTGCATGACTGCGTGGGCTCGATGATAATCTCGCAGGCTGAATCGACATCCTTGTCAAGGTCCATATCGGTTTCAGTCGGTGGACCTGTTCCTGTTCGCATTGAATTTGTGCGGCTGTAAGGTGAGTTGGGACCGGAAACAGCTTCAGGCGTTGAGGTTGAGGGAGGAACCGGGATTCTTCGGGCTGCTAAGTTGACTGGGTTTGTGATTCCACCAGCACCTTGAGAAAATGTGTACGAGTGCCAGTGTCCAAGCTCATCTTGAAAATAATGAATAGCACCTTCGGTTGTATCGTCGTAAGAGTTCGCCACGTGCGTTCCAGGGCCGACGTTGCTAGGCGGCAGTGCTGGAAATGGTAGGCCAGGAAGTGGTGAGCCGTATGGAGTTTCACGACGACGCTCAAGAGACCGACGGCTATGCGCTAATCTTCGTAACCTGCGATGACTGCAACCGCAGATTAATTAGTACAGTGAGTAACGAGTGCGGCATAATTTGTGACAGCATCGTTAGTATTATAACAACTTTACAGCATTTAATAACGAATAATCAGTTGTATCATCACCTATTCACTGCGCCTGTGGCATTCTCAGCATCACCCTGCCCTCCTACTTCTTCTCGTGGTCGAAAAACTCCATGTGCATTAGCACGGGAAGGATAACGCTCGTTTGCTGCTGCACCTAAGGATCCGGCAATATCAAGTGAATTTTGTGTTCCAAGATACCGGAAATGGTTTCGAAGCTCTCGGGCTGCTGACTGAAGAAACGGGTTGGGATTAGGAGTTGAACTTGAACGATCTAGTCCTCTACGATGGTGAGCACCAAAAGTATGTAGAATATCGTCGAAATTTTGAGATAAATCTGCACACTGTCCGTGAGAACCACCAGGTGGTATGGATGAAGATGGTGAAGGTTCCTGACTCTCTTCCAGCAGCCTTTCCAATATTCTTGGACTTGTTTCTCGTTCTCCTCTCCCTGTAATACAAATATCATATAGATCAAAAACGAAAGCTCCCAAAAACTGTACCTACAGATGGGTTTAACTTGTTTAAGCCTTACAAGCAAAGCCGTAAGGCGCATCACTTTCGGGTGCCCTGTTTCTTCTGTGCCCTCTTCTTTTTTTATCTCGGTCAGATCCTGCAAAAACAGAGTTTGACTAAAAATAGAGATTCTAGAGTATTTCGTAAATCTAGATGCACCATCAAGTCTGCCTGTAGGAATTTACTTTGATGTCTGGAACGAGAAACACGATCTTTGTCATGTTTAGATGGTTTGGAGCGTCGTGAAGTGCCAGAAGACGCTGCTCTCTGGTCTGAGTTTTTGCCTGGAAGGGCACAGATACAAAAAATTACCCAAACTAAAACTTCCAAATTTAAAAATTCAACAATGATATTGCAATAAAATTACTTGTTTCCGTCGAACTCAAATCGCTTCCAGATCCAAATAGACGTCTGATTCCGTTTAAGCCCAAACTCATTTGAGAGTCAGTTGACCGTAATGATACCGTGTCGACATTTTGTTCGGTTACCTCTGCAAGAAGTGGTAAATTATTACTTTTTTTGAAGATTCATTTTTTACATTTGTTACCGAGTAAGCAACCGTTTAGGATGTGCTTACCATCTTTATCAGCATCAGTGCCTAACTCGCTGGTTGGTTTTGCCGCAACATTAACTGCTTGCAGAACCCACTGACTAGGAAAAGGTCCGCCGACTGCGTTCCAACCTGTGAATGAATCGTCTTGTGGTACTAGCACAAATTTCTTTTCACGGGCGGGCAAGAGGCTAATTTGATGAGCTGTTACTTCTCCGTCTTTCCTAGCAACCTCAACGCTTTCTTGTCCTAATAAAGAAACCGTAAAACCTTATCACTAATGGACATCAACTCTATCTCTATCACTAGAGTTTGAAATTTTGTTAGTTAACTTTTTGTTGGAATATAACAAACAAAATACAAATAAAACGAAGGATGAATGGCCTACTTGCCTTTCGATTCGTTGTTACTTCGGGCTAACAATGGTGTGCTACTACGAATTTGGTCATCACTATCACTGTTGTCACTGGATTCGACGCTGTGGTTTGCTACAGACTGCTCACACGTACTACCGTTGAGACCAGGAACACTATTGGCTTGACTTTGGTCATAACTCCGTTCTTCTTTTCTTATATCGTCAGCCGACCCTGTTACATTCGAGCTTATTTCCGAGTTAAGAGACAAGTCGTTGATCGTACTTGCTTCTTGAGCGCTCTGAGTTCTCTTGAACTGGTCATGCCTCCGGCGTAGGTTTGTTTCTGTAACAATACAAGTTAACATTGTAACACATTACTCCAACAAGCGTTAATATAATTCCTATTTAACCAACAGAATACTTACCTTCGGACATCATAACATGGCCCAGCTCCAATGAAGTAGTACCCTTTAAGTGCGATGCTTCGGGAGGCTGAGCCTCTAAACCAGACTCTAAACTGAAGACATTGACAAAGCGGCGAGCTTTGGAACTTTGAGCATCATCCTAGAAAACAATATGAGACTCGGTTAAGAAAGGATAACCCGTACATCTTATTATTAAAGTTACATCAGAAAGTAAACCATCTTACAGCAGATAATACGGAAGCTTCCTGAGAAGTTGGAGAAAGGCCTGTGCCATCTTGTGCTGATCGAAGCCCAGGGGAAGTGTTTTGCGAGTCGCTTTGTCCCTTTCGTCTTTCAAGGCTAGTTTGATCATGCTCATCGGAAATTAAGGGAGGTTTCTGACTCTGGCTAGCGGATGCTCCCCGGTTATCTGTTTACAGAAATTAAGTTGAATTAAATTCGACATAATATGTAGGCGGATATTTACATCGAAATGATTCATACCTTTCTTTAGTTGCCTCTGCCTTGCAATTCTCGATCTTTGCTGTCCTTGTGCCTCGGAATCATCCCCAGCAATTTCCGAGCTGTCACTGCTAACGCTGCATGAGCTTCCGATCCGATGCACATCAACTTTCAGAGCTACACCTAGCGGAAAAATAAGCCATGTAAAGCCACACGATTCTTTTAAAATGTTTCAACAGTATTCCTATATTGTACTTCATTACCTGGCGGTGAAAACTCTGAAGTAAGATCGGGGATCTGCATACCCCCAGGATTAGGTCTAATGACGCGCATCTCCAATCCAGAGGATCTAAAAATGGACAAACAATATATCACACCATTATTCAGACCATCTAGATGAGTGTAACAACAGAATTTTTTATTACTCTAAGAAACTTACTCTTGCCCTTTTTCGAGATCGAAAGCTTTACCGTCCCCATCTTCAGCAACACTTAAATTCGGCAGTGAAAAGGTTTCGTCCAAAGTTTCTTCCGTAGGGTCCGTCGTGTCGAACAAATAGTGAAAACGTGTGTTGAGGATTTTTAGAAGGAGAAACAAAGCTCCAATGGCACCGCAGTAGATTGACCATATCAAGTCTGATGGAGTCACGTACTGCAGAAGAGAGAAAATAATTTTTATAATTAATCACCTTGTGAATCTCTTTTAGCATGTTCACTTCATGACAATGAAATACCACTTACAATACATAATGTTAAAGGAAGTGCTAACAAAAGGAGCCACAAATACAAGTGCAACGTATTAGTGAACAAGGGTTGACGTGGATCATGGAACCATCCTCCCGTAATTGAAGCCCAAACGCCTTGGCGCAGGACTTCCAGTAAATGGGAGCCCATTTAGTGGAACTAAGCGATCTTCGGAAAACAGCAATCATTTATACCTGAGAAAATCAAAGGAGTTACATTAAGTAGTTGCTCAAAATTACTTTCAACCTGTTTGTAGCATTATTGACAGACCCAAGTTCGAATTTTACATCACAATTTCTTTACCTGATCCAAGCCCGCACATTGTATATTTCCTCCTCTAATCAACTTGGGCCCGAGTTTAGAACGAACGCTAAAGTTAAACTTGATCGACCCAGTTTTTCTTCCAGCCCCTTCTTCCAAGTTTGAAGTTTTAGCTGTGTGAACCAAAAATTGATTATTAACGAACCGTGTAAATTTAAACTTTAAATCGAATTCAAAAATCTTACCGTGACTGTCGTTGCTCTTACAATGTCACAAGCAGAACTACATAAATGTTAATAGTCCTACACTAGTTAATGTATGCTGTAATCATCAGGATCTGATGCGTCACTTAAAAGTTAATTCACAGTCATCGTGGATTTCACGCTAACGTCTAAGTATTGATTATTGATAACAACGAAATTAAATTAAAGTGTATCGCGTATGGCTAAATTCTTAGGAAATACGTACTAATGACGTGCATGATTTTCGTACTAGGAGATTGACATTCTATATTTCAATCCGCTATCACTGCGATTACGTCTTAAATATTTCAATGTATCGTTTAACAGCTATTCATAGTTATAATAATATGTCACATTCGAGAAGGAAATGAATGTGCATATTAATTGCAACACTAATTAAGCCAAGCACAATTAAATGTAATCTCGCGAAACTTTTTCCCTTCCGTTTTTCATTGTTTTTACATTTCATTCTGTTGCTCCCATCCAATAGCATTGGACTCGCCTGCATATTCTGTCCCGGGATTTACAGCTAAATGTTTTCCCCGGACTCCTCTCTCTTATTTCCCTTGTTTTTCCTCTGCAATCTGTCAGCTGCGACAGTGGAAGTACACTACATTGGACTGGAATCATATCTGCTGACGTTATTGATGCCCAGACCTTCCCGGGAAGCGCCAAATTTGAAATTTATTATAAAAAGTTTTAGGGGAAAAATTAAAAAAATTAAATTTTAAAATTGAAATCAAATTCAAAATTATGATGATCATTTTTCCAAATTTTTTACATGGCATTCCAGTATTACATTTTCCTAAATGCTAATGGCTCGCATTCTAAAAAAGAAGGAATCATAGCAGTATATATATATCTAGTTATACATATGCATGGCCCCCTATAAAGCGAAGCACTGTATACACGCGATGTTCTTGAATTTGGGATTTATGTATGTACATACGAAGCCTTTAAGGGTAGAACAATTGAAACACCCTGCCAGTAGATTGTGTCCGGTGCCATTTTATATATGAGCAAATAGTAAAATGGCTCTGGTCTCATTTAAAAATTTATCAAGATTAGCTACTACACCATATACGGACAGACCGTGTTCAAAGGGGACGGACACTATTTTGCACTTATGCGAATCTCTTGATGCGAGGCTAACCTTCTTCTGGGTTGGCTCCTTGTTCACGGGAAGAGTTGTTTAAAAGTGTGTTGGGGAGAAGGTGATCGAGAAGATCTCTCTTCTCGAATTCCTGTTTTCATTTAATTAAATTTAAATATACAGTTAAATTAATGATAATCTTGAAGCATTCCACGAAGCAAGACAGTTTGCTTGTGTTACAACAATTGAATACATTTGGAGTCAGTTTGGTACGTGGGATTATATTTACAAAACTAACATGATTCAAGTAAATAATCCAAGATATAGTAGATAAATAAAATTAAAACTATTAACAATTCCTTTGAATCCTCGTGTCCTAGTTAAGACACAGTGGTTTAACTTTTGTAATTACTTTACGTAAGTGCATTGCGTAACGATAGTCAGTATGTGATTTGTGAAACGTTTTGGGAAAGAAGTTCGAATTAAAATTGTGAATTAAAGAAGATTCAAGATTCAAGATTCCAAAAAGCGTTTACGAGATGAGTGAAGAAGGAACCAAGGAAGATTGAGTGGTATCTTGTTAGAGTTGTCGAAATTATTAGAAAACCATGGAACTTAAGGACAAGTTAAGCATGATCAGTGCTGAAGGGTCAAGGTTGAACACATAGAATTTTAGATAATTTGTCGTACTAGGCCATTAATTGCTAAGTGATTTCCGCTAATAAATGTACATAGCAGGAGCGTTAGGATTATAAACGTGCGGTCAAATTTGTTTGGTTTCTTTTTAAAAAATAGTACCATTGTTATGTGCAATAACTTAATGACATTAAGTCGAGAGCAGCTAAAATCGTGATTTATTGAAAATAGAGTCACCGTGATGAATATTGTATTATCGGGGATTGTAAACATATCTTGATAGTGACACTCGTGACTTTGGAGATTCGTATTTGAGATGAGTTACATTTTCTTTTAATTAATCAACACCAAATCTTGTAGGAAATCGGTAATGAACCACCGAATTAATAATAAGTCATATAAATTTTTATCAGGTAGTCAGTAGTACCAGGCATATATAAAGGATCGAGCAAATGTAAAATTGAGAAACATAATAGGAACCATGTTCCTGAACAAGTACAGCTAAGAACCTAAAGATCCTTTGCGCAATTAAGAGGTCATCATGAGGGTACAGTTGGTGCTAGTATGTAGTCATGGAGGTTGAGAGGATAGAATGGAATACTAGTGAAAATACTCTAGTGGAATCAAGTGCATTAGTTAAAGGATTGCTGAATCAAGAATGGATCCTTTAAAGAAGTTCGGCAATAGCGGAAGCCACAACAATGGCTACAACGATGACGATGAAGACTTGATCTCCGGAGGAGGTCGAAATCATGGAGAACCTTATCGAGTTGGATACAACAGTTCCAAGGACGATGGGATACTAAGCTCCATGTTCGGAAGCATCGGATTGTATCGTTCGAGTCGTCGAGGAAGTAAAGATAGTCATGGCCAAGCCTCCAAGGGTTCTCAATCCGCGACATCGTCACCTTTATTTTCGACGCAAGGCAAGATTCGGAACAACGTGCAGGGAGCGTATAATATGAACGGGAGTCAAAACGGCACTCCTACAAAACTCAAGAGGCAGGTGGAACGAAATGCTGGAAATTACGGGATCGGAGCCGGGAGTCATCCTAGAAAACCCGGGCATTACGGAAGCATGAACCATTTGGTTCATGAAAGCCCGGAAGGCTATTACGAACATGGAGGAATGTACGGAGATGGTGGTGGAGGATTAATTGGCGCTAGTCCATTCAGATCGACGACTGCACTTGCTGGACACGACATGTCTATGACACCACCGTTAATTGTAGGCAACAATTCAGGATATCGTCGAAGGGGAAGTGCAAGCAGTAGCGAGTGTATGTACCCAGGTGGGGACAGTAACGGCGGTGGATTACACGAAATCTCACCCTCCTCCCGACTGACTCCTGAGAAGACTTCCTATATTGTTGTATTCGACTACGATGCTCAGGGTGAGGATGAACTCAGTTTAAAGCGTGGAGAAGTGGTTGAACTATTATCAGCGGATGCTAAAATATCTGGAGATGATGGATGGTGGGTAGGTAAGATCGAGTCCCGAGGAATCGGTATATTCCCATCCAATTTCGTTACACCCTGTTCTTTCGAACTCAAACCCCGCGAGATTAAGCACAGTGAGATTCAGTTCAAAGAAGTTATTGGCCAAGGAGGATTTGGAACAGTGTGGAGGGCAAAATGGCGAAATGATACTGTTGCTGTAAAGCAAGCACGTGTTAGTCAGGATGCTGAGTTAGAGGATATCATCGAAAGTGTTAGTCAGGAAGCCAAATTGTTTTGTCTGCTCAAACATGAAAATATTGTCGCACTCCTCGGAGTGTGTCTGGAACCACCCAATTTATGTCTCATCATGGAATATGCCAGCGGAGGATCCCTGTATCGTGTTCTTTCCGGAAGGAAAATACGACCGGACATACTTGTGCAGTGGGCGATACAAATTGCCAAAGGGATGGAATACCTTCATTCACCATCCATATCTGTCATTCATCGTGATCTCAAATCATCTAATGGTGAGTTTTGATGGAGAAATGCCATATACATACGGAAATCATTTAATTAAATTCATTACTCTTGTGTGCTTGCGTTAATTTCTTTTGTTGACAGACAGCTTGTGAAGATACTATCTGGACGGTAGCATTAATTTTGTTTATCAAGGATCCTTTATGTGAATAATACGTTGTTGACAGACATTCAAGATTCCCTCTGGCAGTTGATAATTTTGTTGACAGACATTCAAGCTTACGGCCGCCCAAGTTATTCAGTGTATGCAGATATTGACAGTTAGCTGAACGCACAAGCTCCTAGTCTGTGTGTCACATAGTAGTCTGTTCCCTGCAGTGATCTATGCTTTTGCGGTTGCCTTATCTCTTATCAGTGTCGCATTAGTTAGTTGAGATTGTTTCATGGAATTCCAGGAATAATGATGATAAGAATAAGAGTAAAGAATTTATTTTTCTTATCCATGTGTATTAGAAAGACGGCGGTGATTGTTAGCACAAAAACAAGTCATTCATTGTATTCCTAGTTTAATTTTTATTAACATTGGTGACACACATTGGTTAGTCGATGCCTTGCATTATATCATGTAATTCAATTGTGTAGGCGACATTGTTCCAGGTTTACAACAATTTCTGAGTCGAGTAACTTGATATCATAAACGTGATCAAATGAATACGGGAATGAACCCGGTAAAAGTTTTCGACAAGCTTACTCTAGGTTTTAGTCAGGGGCAAAGGGGAGAAAAGTTCAACAAGAAAAATCTAGGAAAGTCATGAAAGACAAAGAAAATAAACTACGGGCATCAAAGAGCCTATAGGAGCAAGCATAGAGAACAAATGGGACTAGATGCTCTAGGACCTACTTGTTCAACTACTCAATAGAAATGTTAAGAAACTTTGGATTCCTTGGTGGGTAATAAGGAGCAAGTTATAAAAGAAATGACGTGGAAAAGAAATGAAGCACATGCTTTGAAAAGAAAATGCTTTTCATTGTACTTGTGAACATTGCAACAACTCGTCTGAAGAGCATCTACGTATGTTTTTAGAGTGGAGAAAGCGAATCCTTACTATGAAAGGCTTGATGGATGAAAGTCTTTCAAGTAGGCACACATTCCTAGAAACCCATGCTTGAACTAAGGGTTGCCGGAGTTCAAGAGATAGTAGTTTCACAGAGCGTAGGGACTGCAGGATACAAGAAGAAGAAGCTCAAAGTATATGATTGTTGTATTTTTGAAAACTGAACATATAGATGCGCGATAGCCGTTTCAACTGCAGTAAATGGAGTAGTAAGTTGGACGGTGTTACGGAACTTTGTTCAAGGAAGTTGGCAGAAAGTACTTGAAAGTTTCCAAGAAAAAAATACCGACGGAAGCCGTGGTAAAAGTTTTATAAATGATGTGCTCAAGTCAGGAGGGAAAGTTGCTTTCGATTCACCTCCGGCTACGTCTGTTTTTCTTCATTACTTCTTGCTTCCGGTGCGAAGCTGCAGGTTGCTTAGGAATGGTCAGGAATAATGCGAGGATTTCTATGCCATGTCTTAACTAACTGGTTGATTTCTTTACAACGGATTATTATTATATTATCTGATGAGTTGATTGATCAGTGTATGAATTATAATTTTTTGTTTTTTACTGATATTAGATGTGCAAAGAGTAATCATGAATGAGCAAGCAAGCAAAGGGCTAAGTTTGAGAATCTTAGTTTCATGTGTATGCGGAACATGCCTGGTGGAATTTTCGACTCAATTCAAGCTTGGGAATAATGAATATATAATGGTTAGCTAAGATTTTCGGGATGTGACAGCAGTATTTTCAGAAACTAGCAGCAAGTAAGTGGAACGTGAACGTGTAAGGCAACAGTGCTTTTCTTCCTGTTTTTTCCCGCTATGTTAGCTTCTTTTCGCTAGAAAATAGTTTTGGTAAATGTGCTACGTTTCTCGGTATCGATTAGATATAGATTGGGAGCAAGGTGGACCTAGCGATAACTCATGTTTGATGGCACGTAGTCCATTGATGATTCGGCTCCTAGTGTTGCGCATCCATGCATAAAATTAGCACGGCGGGGAAAAAGGAGGAAACCATGTGTTACAGCCTTCGGAGCGAACGTTTCGATCGATATTCATGTTATTTACATGCCGCATAAAAATCAAGTATTAAGGAGAAATGTGTGAGGTAGAAACTGGGCAATGCTGGCAAGTTTCGGAACGAGTACTAGCGGAAGTATCAGAGATTCTTTGGAAGATGTGTGTTGTAAATGCAAAGTATAGTGTGGAATAGAGAAAGCCCCTGCATTACTCCATGGCTTACTTACAACTTAAGGAAAATTGCAAGTTAAGGAGAGAAGTTAGGTAAAGTGAGACCAGTTACCTTGAGAGAAGAGAGCAGATTTATCCCTTAAGGAGGTGAATTATATCCAATTCTGTCGTGGTTAATGCCTACTGTAGTATATTGTAATGAACGTAGTAGTGGGATTCCCATGAATAATCCAGCAGAAACGTGCAATGTATATTAATAACGAATCTGTTCTTATTCCCGGCCTTTTAAATATCTAAAACTCCGTTGGAAAGTAAGCAGTCTGAGGTGAGCTTGCGAAGCATGCTGGGATAGATTTGCGAATAGAAATTCGAGAAACAAGGGAAAGTTGAAGGACATACATGTATTCACTGTAAAGTTGTTCTAAAGAAAGAAAGGAATGGAGGGAAGAGATGCAGGGAACGTCGAATCCAGCACAGTTCTCTCCATAAGCCCAAGGAGGTGGTAGGTAGGCAGGTATTTCTGGGTTCAGTGGTCACTCCGTGCGGAAAAATCATTTCTTTTTTCCGTTTAGTGGGTAGACAGTTGTGAGTCACGTTTAGTTACTGAGACATGGAGATATAAGGTGGTCTAAATTGTTTGAGTCAGTAATTTTACCGAGGTGGGATTTGAACAAGTAACAACTGTTTGTTTTTCAAGTTAGCCGTTTGTATCGAACCCGGATTTTTTCAAAGTAGAATAAGAAAAGTAACGGCAGGAATAAGTAAGCACATGAGAAGAGAATGCGTAGACATTTTTTGGTGAAAGCTGTAGTAGCTAGAAGCAGGAGTGGGAGTGGTAGAAAAGAATGGAGAAACCCATGTTAGCATTGTAGAAAGAAAGTAGTGGAGAAAGCAGTAAATAGTGGCATTTGTAAGCAGGGTCGAGAGAGAATGTTTGGCCAGTTTGGCGTTAGTTCAAAGCACGTAGCGTAGAAGAAACGGATTGTGGATGTGTGGTAGAAGAAAAAGAGAAGTCAAGATGGGAATGTTAAGGAAGCGAATGATAATTTGGCTGGTTTCGGATGCTAGAAGTCCATGTGAAAAGTCCAGGAAGCAGGGGAGCGTATAATATTTGATGTAGAAAGTACAGGAAGGAATGTGAGAACTTCTTTCTCTTCCACCTCAAGCCTATAAGCTACGCAAGCAAAAGGTAGAAAGGAATGCATTCAATGTAGTGGCTTAACTTGTTTTCTTCGTATTTGATGAGGAAAATAATTAAATTTTTCCCCACAGACCCACCATTTCAAGAAAGACTTGGTGGTTCTTCAAGGGTTTTTTTCTCTTTGATTGACAGGACTGACACGGTATTCTCTAGAGAAATGCGGGTAGTAGTGTGCCAAATATTGGTGTGCTACTCATGGGAACGACACAACAACTAATGACTGTGTCCAGGACAGGGAAAAAAGTATAAGAATGAAATAGTGAAAGGACGGGTAATGCTGGGGCAGTAAGCCGTATGAGGCTAACAAGAGCCTGCCTGAGTGGGATTCGATGTTGCGGAAAAATAAAGTTTTACCGAAAAGAGGAGAGAGTTGACTTCTGCAAGACATTGAGGTGATATCCAGTATAAGCGCCGCGGTAGCAATTCTCTAGAGAATTTTTCAAATGACTCTATGCACACAGACAGAGGAATGGATGAAATAACTAGAGTTCCATTTGCTGGAGGCTGCTTAGTGGACCACATGTATTCTTCGGCTCAACGAATATATTCTCCGCCAAGAACCGAGGAACAGAGATCTTTAGGCATTGGCGAGCCGTGATCTGAATCCTAAATACCGGGCAAAATCCGTAAAGAACCTGGGAATTTTTCAAAGTCTCCCTTAACACATGGCAGTAATGATTAAGAGGGTTTCTGGTATACCGGAAGGACACGCGTACTAAGTAGCAAGTATCAAAACCTACTACGAACGTGCAACCACACCATGAAGTTGGTAGGAGTGTGACGGATGACAAATAGGCAAACAGTGTTTGGAATAGGGTTTGTAGGAAGGAGCCATTCCAGGTAGAAGTGAAACTAGGAGAAAGCGTTTGAATTCGTTCTTGTAGAAAACCCAGGCAGACGCTTCAAGAAGGTGGCAATTCTTACATCGCGATCGGTACGCCCTGGCAATGTTATGGAGCATTGCGGTCTAAAATCCCATCCTGAAAGCTAAATGTGAAGGCAGATGAAGACTAATGTTTCAGAAAATAGCATATTCAGAAGACGGAGAAGGCGAGGATTCTATGACAGAAATTACATTATAGCGGGGGAAGCGGGGAGCTAAAGCTGGAGAAAGCGGAAGGAAATTGTAGGAATGTGGTGTCTTCTGCTTGTATGAGTTAGTGTTGGGATGGCTAAATTGACTTTCGTGAAAATATACGCCCAGCATCTGCGCTTGGATAGGTAAATTAATGACTTGAAAATACGGCAGGGAAGGTGGAAGAATAGTAAGACATTTCTGGCTTTTGGAATCATTGGTCCAACTTTTTCATTAAGAAGCAGTAGTCGAATAGTCTTCCTGGTGAGAGAGCGCGTGTTGTGCGGGATGGAAGAAACTTCCACTACGTTTTCATTCAGAGATGCTCCTGTCATGTTTGTTTTAATTATAAAATCCAACGTAAGCAATCGCCTTCGTGTTGACTTGGAATAATATTGCCACACGGACGATGTCTGCTTTAATAATAAGAAAGTCTAGATGCCCTTCGCGGAGCTTAGAATGAAATGTAATGAAACCCGTCTTCTTTATTCCAGTTCTATTAAGCGACAAAGTGGATTCAGAAGAAGACCTCGCCAGTACTTTGCTCAAAATAACAGACTTTGGGCTAGCAAGGGAGGTGGATAAGACTACGCGAATGTCAACGGCTGGAACATATCCCTGGATGGCTCCGGAAGTTATCCGGGCTGGAACTTTTTCAAAGGCTTCCGATGTGTGGAGGTAACTTTGATTATTTATTATTTATTGCAATTCTGAGACAGAATTTTCTATAGGACACTAACTTGTACACACACAAAATTCTCCAATTCTTCATGCGTCTCACGTGTCGTTGTGTGTAGGCTTATCTTTTAGATAAGGTGAGGATGTAAGGCTTTAGAGAATGACAAGAGCGTTAGATTTTGTCAAGAGCTACAAGCTCCTGATTATTGTATGTAGTGAGTTTTTAAGGTTAAATGGACATATATGTTAGGTAAGAAAATTTTTAGGTTCTGACCGAAGCGACTCTAGTCGGAATCATGTGATAAGAACAAGTTTGATAGCATTCCTTTTAGAGTGAATCAGGGTTATTTTAAACTTCCTGATTCATGTAGTCCTTGTCTAATACAGTGAAAAGACGTAACAGCATAGTTGAAAATTATGAAAGTTCCAGTAAATGTAATGACCTATTTTTTGATGTACTAGATGCATATAGGCGTAAAATAACTGGTAGTTTTTAAAACCCACAAATTATGTTATTTTTTCAATTTAAATTTAAATTTTTGAATTTCCCGCCAATAAAAATCACAATTTAAATTTAAAAATTTGAATTTTAAATTTCCCGCCTGTAAAATTAATTTAAATTTTTTGAATCTCAAGGGTAATGAGGAATTTTGAAGAATTGTAACTGCTATTCTGCAGTCGTTTCTAAAATGACCAATCAACTAGTTGAAACAAACTTGATAGAATATTGAAATAATTGGGTTTGAATCAGTATTTGAAATTAATTCAATGATTTAAATCTTTTGCAGTTACGGAGTTGTACTATGGGAGCTTCTGCATGGGGAGACGCCGTATAAAGGAATCGATGCCTTCGCTGTGGCGTATGGTGTTGCCGTTAATAAATTGAAACTTCCGATACCGTCGACGTGCCCCAAGCAATGGAAAGATCTAATGGAAGGTTGGTGGCTAATCATTACCACGTCGTTCAAAACTAAATGTTAAATGTGTCCAGCTGATTTCAAGAAAATTGCTTTAGAATGCATGTTGAACAGTTAGTGTGGTAAAAACTACCGTAGTGTAGCGCTTAATATTAGCGTTGGGATTTGAATTCGGCTGGACAAAGTAGTTCATGTTGTTGTTAAATCATAAAAAGTGTAATGGTTTAATGTTATGTTTCTATTTTTATCTTTCAGCGTGCTGGGCGCCGGAACCACATGACAGGCCCAATTTTGGGCAGATACTGGAGCTGCTACAGAATATTTTGGAATCAGCTTTCGTCTTCCATGAAAGCTTCTACACAATGCAAGAAACATGGAAAGTTGAGATTGCGGAAGTAGTGAAAGAGATTAAATCCAAAGAGGCTGTAAGTGCCGTTCGTGTTTGCACGTAATCTGAGCATCTCTTTGATATCTGATGCTCGTGGTTTGAGAATCCGAGAAGGTTTTTACGAGCATCGCATGATGAATTATTTATTACCTCGTTTAGGAACTTCAAACCCGGGAAGAGGAAGTCAAGAAGAAGTCCGAGTTTCATCAACGGAAGGAAGAAAACTTGAAACAAAAGGAGCAGGAACTTTTTCATAGGGAAATGATACTGCTGCAGAAGGAAATCATTTTAAGCTATCTGCAAACACCGTCTCATACCAGGCCGGTGCCAAAGAAGAGAAAGGGGAGGGGCGTCAAAAACATGAAAGAAATCATAAGCGAACCTTCGGGTAATATGAGTTTGTGTATTTTTTAGAAATTGGTACAAGCATTGCAGTTTCAAGATATGAGAGACATTGTCTAAATTCGTGTGAATTGAACAGATTTTCGCCATACTCTGACTGTGAAACCAACTGAAAGGGGATTGAAAACAATTGCTAGTCCAGAAACACCGCCAAAATCTCCTAATACTGCCCTTCGAACCGTTGTCCGTAAGTAATTCGAGAAGATGCTTATATTTTCTGAGTTGTAACGTAGATGATGATGTGATGATTCTTATTTGTTTTAGTACCACCGGACGGCCCGAAGGGTAAAACATGGGGTCCGAGCAGTTCGCATCAAAGAGAACGACGCACAATTATTGAACCACAGGAATCGCCTTACCGGTGGAGTAAAAGCGCTCCGAATCTTGAAAAATCTCAGAAAGTTGTTCAGAATAAGACCGGTTCGCAGCAAAATCTTGGTAAGATCGTAAATTGGAAGTTACAGAATAGCGTACAGGCTAATTGTTGTAGTAGGTTGTCGTTGGGTTACATATTTTAACAAATAATGCTGTTCTGCTATAGACTTCAATCCTGGTGCGCCGATATCATCATTACGGAAGCTTAGTAACGACTCAAACGATTTATCCGGGAAATATAATAAGCCAAATAAAATCCAGGGCGCATTGTATGATGCAACCGCGATTCTTGCGAGTTTAGTTGGTATCGATGTACGCTCTGCAACAGAAGCTCAAGCTCGGTAAGTTTAGTTTTACGAGCAAAAGGATTGCTGTAGTTTCTTGTAAGCATTGGATTGTGTCCCGTGATGTTATCATTAATTGTTTTTGATGTGTCTCTAGAATCGCTGGTCGTACTCCTGGTCCTCAACGCGTCGTATTACTTGATAATGTCGGTGGTTTTCATAACGGAGGATTTGGAGTGGACACCGAAGGTAGTCATGCTCTTCCAAGAGTTGCAGCTACAAGTGGTAGCCATACGTATCATGGGAGGACTAAAGATGTGCGGCAGAGTATTGCGAATACCGGGGAAGGGTCAAAATATCACGTTCCTTTCAAACAAGGCGGGAATGCCTCAGGAGTGACCTTGCATAACCCTTTAGCTCAAAATCCAGATGCTGTTCCTGGTGGAACTCCAACCCGAAGACCAAATGGTTCTTCGGATAACTCTGCGAAAGTTCATGGAGAAACTAACGATTGGTCTGATGTAAGTTTTTGGACAAAGTTTTGAATAAGTTCAAAGAGTTGAAAATCCTCGAGTCGGAGTGACGACTATACTTAGTTTGCTTCACTTTATAATGCTGAGGTTTGTGGTGGTGATGGGATGATGTTTTCAAATGCAACTACAGGCGCGATTAGTTGTAAATATTTTCTTCAATTTTGCTGATTTCGTTTTTTTTATTTCTTTTTTTTATAATTTGGGACGGGAATGGCAGAAATCGGATGCTTTTAGTATAAAAGGCTTGAAGAAACTTCGACCATCTTTAACAAGTCCTATTCGGAACCTGCCTAATTCGATTTTGCATAATGGGAGCTCGAGCAGCCGGAAAAGTAGTTCTACTTCTGCTGCTTCAAGTGGAGATGGATACAACCGCCTTATCGATTAACATTTAGTTTGCTTAACAAATTTAATTTTAATTTAATCACTTATTTTAATCATTTATTGTGCTTTGCTCGTCAATTTGCACTCGATTGAGTTGAAGTAGGTGCCGCAGTATTTGTATTGTGACGTATAACAAGGAAAGAGAGTGAAGATGCCTGTATTGAACGAAGCGAATGAGTTCATACAATAAGATTTTAGGAGCCGTTTACGACAGTATTGCAATATTAATTGCAATCATTAAGTTTGATTATATGTATGGTTACTTTCAGATTCAGTCTTTCAAGTAGTATCTATTGCATTGTAAAGGAGGTGCCCGTTAAGTAGTATTTGTAACCTATAACAGCTACGGAAGTAGTCAACTATACTGCTGGTACATATTGTGATTCAAAGAGTGATAGTAGGACGTGATTGGTGACTGCAGTATATGAGCTTTGTTATTTCGTATATAGTGTTACAATTTACGATGCAACGAAAATTAACTACAAACGCGAATTCAATTTTAAAATAAATTGTTTTTCTGCGGTAATCCTTGCAGTTCTGAAATAAGTTTTTAGCTTTGCTCCACAGATGCAGGCTTTTGCATTTTGTTCGGTGGTGATTCAATGTGCTTGATTGTAGTTATTTTAATTGGTTTTTGTATGTCGAGCAGAGAGTATTCAGCGATGATGATGACCCTCAACCGGCGAATCTGCTTGATGCACGTTACCGAAAGCTGGAAGCCGGTCGAGCTTCGCTGAAAGTCAGCAACGAGTACGCAAATCGGGATGATATCGTCGCTAAGGAGTATTCCAGTCCGTTTCATCGAAGTAGAGGTTCGTCGATGACCCAGAATAACAACGACCATGTGAGAGAAAATTACAGCAGCCCACCGTTCGAAAATCACGGTCATATTATTCGAATGTCGTCTGCACCGAATCCTGGTCAACAGCAGGGGTACTCTTCGTCGTTTGTTCCGGGGGAGAAAGGCCAAGGATCAGGAAAAATAGAACGAACGGGCAGAATGTACCCAGAGATTAACTATAACGTGCAGATGCCATCGGTGATAAGTGAACCTGGACGGCATGATGGACTATATGGATACCACGGGATGAGTTCGAATATGTCACCGAAATGGGGACCGTCAGCTGGCCATGCAAGAACTGGAAGCAATCTTAGCCTTGGATCCATGGGCTATAATCAGGCTGGGGAGTCTGAAGTTGGTCCTGCGTCAATGCATGGATCAAAGAATCCGTTTAGGTATGTGGATACGTTGCTTTTAATAGGTCTTCAGCAATATTTTATTATCCTAGTCGTGTAAAACAATGCGTAACATACTATTCTTTTTTTGTAGTGGGTCTTCGTTAGAGTATAGCTACGATTTTCGATACAATTCTGGTGGAAATAACTGGATCCCGACTCATGCAAGGCATCACAGCTCATCTGGAGATAGGTCGATGACAGAACGACCAGATACATTGGAACTGCCACGGCCTATGCGATCAAGCCTGCGGAAATACAATAATTATTCTTCGTACAGTCCAGGACCAGCAAGCACTCGATCTGGGTCTGCGTTTAGTTGGGCGGACTCTGGAACTGTGACGAATGCTGAGACACCACCCGATAGTAGTCTGAGTGAAGATAGTAGTTATGTATCTGCCCGAGATTCTTCATCGCTGAATTCATCAATGAATCGTGTCCGGTTTTCACCGATTACGATGATTGGTGGATCTGAGCGTGTTGATACGACGTTATTAGACTTGCCAGTCCTGGACCGAACAGTGCCATTACAAGCCTTCCGCTCTCTATCTTCCCGGGCGTCGGAATATTCGCCAACCCTTAAGAATAAGCTCGAGTATGAGAAACACAACGTCCTGCGCAATTTTTAGGACGTTTGCGATTACTTGATATCCACACGAGAACTCTCCCAATGTAAACTCCAAGATTGACACGTGCGGTCCCAAGAGATAATGCTAGTCACATGTTTATAATCTGAAGACGCGTTAGTGATTAGTTCCATGCTGAATCGGATTCAGTTTCAAGTGAATCTTTGTGCAGCACTAGTGGTTGAGTGGAAGCTCAAAATCATATTAATGAAAAGTCTGATTAGTGTGTCGTGACGCCTCTTTACGTATATATGTCAACTAATTAGTGCAATTGAGGCGATAAGCGCATTCACTGTCAGGTACAAGTTGTACTGCATTTAAAATAGAGATACTGTCATAAGGATACAATATAGCATAGAGTTCCGTGTTTTTGCAAAAATTCAAAATGAGTTCAAATATATACTGTACCGGCTGTAAACCAGGGAATAATAATTTTTGCGGGTTAGTTACATTGTAAGCTAATGGATTCAATTCACATTTAACTATAGACTGTACTCAAAAAACGCGCGATGGATTTTACGCATCTTAAGTCTAAACGGTCTTGTCAAAAAAAAATTGTTTGTGTTAACGTTTGTACCTGCGAAAATGATTAATTTTCAGCTAAGTTGTTATTATTTAAATTTTTCCATAATTTTCATGTACAGCTTTGATTATGATAAGAAAATTAGATTCAGACCCTAAAAGTATGATGACATCTGCATAATATTTATATTCGTATGTATTGTACATGTACACGAAGCTCTAATGCTCCAGAACGTATTCAATAAGTCAAGTATACCTCCATTTGTCGAGTTTCTTTAACTTCGATAATTTGCCATTACTTAACTCTTACATATCAAATTCCACATCCTTGTCTCCTGATTCAATTGTCGATAATTCCTAAGTGAAAGAAATGTCTCCTTCTCTGTTTAAGAGGTAAAAGATGAAAAAATAATTGTATACGTGAGTGTAAGTCAGTTAATTCCGACTTGCAAACATGCCTTTCGTATCTCACTCTAGAAGCTCAGACTAACCAAAAGTAATATTTCATTCCATTGCCCCCATTCCGTTTTTCATTTTATCAGGAGGAGCGTGTTTAACGTGTAGTAATTACTGGAAAATCTGAAAGTATTTCCTAAAAGCGTAGTAATTAAAATTAAACCGAATCATTCCATGTAGGTATTGAATAGTAACGACTGTAAAAAGTAAAAGGTAATGTAACCGCTTAGGTCAGTAGATTCAACTAGACTTTTTATTAATTTAATAGAATGCAATACGTTTATTTGTAGTACTATACAAAATAAGAGACATTTTTAGAACTAAGAATTTTGTATGTGAAAAAACGCTTTTTTACGAGTTTATTAAACTATATATATACCCTGTGAATCCTTAATGGAAAAATGAGAAAGTGTTGTAAAAAAAGCCAAGTTTATTAACATTACGCTTATGCAGATAAATTTTCAAAGTATACTTTATTACCACAAGTCAGTATTGTTGAAGTAATCAAAAATTATACAGGCTAGGGTCCGTAAACCGTAGGTCAAACGTAGGTCACTTTAGTCAAGTATCTATATCTCATTGCATTTGTAGGCAAAGTTAAGCTTCACGATATCCGTCCTGTCCAATCCCTTGCGCTGACCCATGTTCGGATTCGGTTCCTGTAAACCAGTCCATGTTAATCAAATAATTTTCAATAATTTTTAACTTCAAGCTAGAACTAGGACCTGCCGCGATAACTGGAAATAAGCTGATTATATAATTATTGACCTTAGGTAAAATAATAGGTTTATTAATATCGATTGCAGCATGATGTGACCAGTTTGCATAATGCAGAATACTTGTTAGGTCGTATGGGAAGCCGTAGGTCAGTTCCATTGGGTATGTTGATTTGCTGAATTGAATTGCCTCACCTGAAAACAATAATTTATAACTGATAATAATAATGAATTTCATTTTACAACTTACAGGTACACTGCTAAAACTCCTCTGTGCCCACCATCTTTGATGTTATCCCACATGATGTCAATATACTTGTCTCGGTCCGGTCGTTGATGTTCATGATTGAATCCCAAGGAGTGCATCAGCTCATGCAGTATCCGTCCATGTTCCAGACACCACGAGGGATCCAGTGACATTTCCTAGGTAAGCGTAATATCAGTCAAGTAATTATTGTAAAATTCTACCCCTAAAATGACAAGCATTGACTAGGGACCAAACGCAAGGCTATAATTAACTAAACTCGTTATTCCAGAATTAGACCGATTCAAATTACCCGAACGCCATTTAGCAATTTCTGCTGAGCTTCAGTGTTTGTCTTACATCCATCTCCGTGATTCTTTCTTATAAACAGGTAAACATTTTCTTTGTCTCCTTCTTCTTTACGTTTGAAAACAATGCAAGATGCTTTCTCAATTTCATCCATTGCCTTTCTGATTTTTTTAGACTCGCCATGCTCTGCAATCAAAATCCCGGATTTTTAAAGTATTTCGCAAATCTCTCGTATATCACCAGCTACAAAGTGCCTTTAAAACGTTGCAAATACAAAAATTATAGCTAGTGTATTACCAAAACTTGACGAGATTTCATACGGGATGATGCCAGTCTTCCAAGATTGACGAAAGTAAAACTCTTTCTTGTTTCGTAGTAATGGACCTGCAACAATTGTAAAACTCTATTAACAAAACTTATACAAATCTGCTAATGTCAAACCAGTTAATTACATGAAGCTTACCTTTTTCCTTCGAGTACGCCTTTGATGTCACGAGTAAATTGGAAAAATACATCGTTCCAATCAGTACGAAAATGTTTGCAAGGCGTGAATGAGCCATGATGTCAAGTCCAGCCAAATAACTTTGTTTAAACGCTCAACGTAACACAGGAAAGGAGAAAACCAAACTAAAAATCTTAAGAGTTTTAGTGGATAAGTTTAACAGTTTAAGAAGTTAATTTCGTTGAGCTTCAACCAAGTCTTCTCATCTTTGAATATCCTAATGAGAAATGTGCGGTATTTTTACTGATATTACTCTCATGACTGACAAAATCTTAGAAAACTACTAATTATGAACTGGAAAAGGCGAGAGAGGTTTTTTCTAGGAACAACAGTATCCAATGCATAATTTATCTACCCTATTTCCGTCAATGGGTAGAAGTAAGGGAAGGGAAACGTTAAGGAAACTCTTAAGGTAAATGTCTCTTGATGACGATAAATTAGGTAGAACTGAGCTTTGTATGCCGTTAATACTAGACTAATGTAATGGAGTTGTAGTTGCAGTGCATAATTAGCAGAAACATTTACGTTTCAAGCTATACGGAAGTAGGCGACAGGAAACCATAGAACGCTAATAAGAAAGCGTGTGTAACGGAAACCACAAAAACCCTTGGTGAACGTGTATTTCAGAGAGCATATTTTCAAGTATGAATTTTAAACCTGCTAGAAGCATATTAATATATCTGGTTATATTTGCAAAATTAATCGTAGATAAGGGTCTTCATAATGTATAGTCTCATTCATGCCAGTTTATCCATTCCAGCTTAACCATCCTAGTAAACGTGCTGCTTATGTTTTCCAAAATGCAAAATTGAAATTGCCGAAACCCGGGATTGAACCAGGGACCTTTAGATCTTCAGTCTAACGCTCTCCCAACTGAGCTATTTCGGCACTGTTGAAAGCAGTGGAGTTTATACCGAGACTCGTTCCTTCTCTGTCCAGTAAGCTCGTAGGTGGAAACTCTAGGTATATAGTAGTTGGGTACAAACATTCTGAGAATTCACATTTCTGTGAATTCTGACGTTACAGCGTGGATGCTTATGGCTATGCACATTTCTATGGTACTCCCGGAAAGACCATAGAGTTTACCAACAATGTTCTAAACGCTAGTCACTTGACTGGCGTTGAATCTAAACTAGGTATATAGAGACATAGAGTAGAACTACAGTCTCAAGTAAGCGCACACCTACTGTCACCAGCCATTAGGGATATGTGCTGTACTCTAGACCGCTGCTCTTGTGTTCTAGCATACTTATGGTGTCACCTACCACATTAGGTGTAAGCTAAATCCTATTTTCTTGCTTAAAATGCCGTGGACATTTTAATTGCGCATGGATTTTACTAATTGTTTTTACAAATCATAACTACATGTTATGAATCACAACAATCCGGGGTGCAAGGAAACGCAGCATTTCATGTTTGCAGGGAAAACTTATTTAAAGTTAATAACTTTTACGGCATACGTGAGAACAACGTTGACGTTCAACTTTCCCCCGTTCCTGCTCATGTGGTGACAGCTCTTGTACGCTACGGCCACTCGTCGTGTGGCATTTTGGACACAGCTGCTGTTTCTTTTACACAGCTAGAGTATTCTACGACGGGACTGAACTATGTATCATCCATGGTACCAATGTATTGCATTTCTGTCGGGACCATTCCCATATTACACCAATGGGTCATCAGGGGTTCGGTGTCTTCCTTCTGGCTTCCGGGTTTCTTATCGGTGTTTCGCCTGAATCCTGAAAGAAACTAAAACAAAAATTAATTTAACCCAAATGAATAAATATGTAAAAATAAAAGAAAATAAATACAAATAAATTAATAAAAATAAATAAATAAAAAATAAATAAACTAAAATTAAATAAATAAAAATAAATAAACACAAATTAAATTAATAAAACAAAATCAATCACTAAAAATAAATATCTAGTTAAAAAAAATCAAAAAGTGCCAACAATTAACAAAAACTAACGAATGTGATCAAACTCCTACAAAAAATAGGATAAGATCCCATCTCCACTAGGGATTGATGACAGGCCGGAACCGGATCCTCGTTCGAGGAAAGCTAGTCCCACAAGTAGGACCCGGCCCCATCTCCACTAGGGATTGATGACAGGCCGGAACCGGATCCTCGTTCGAGGAAAGCTAGTCCCACAAGTAGGACCCGCCCCCATCTCCACTAGGGATTGATGACAGGCCGGAACCGGGGGCGTATTTAAGCAAGGCATATTTAATGCGCAAGGCATAATTAAATGCGCAAGGCATATTTAATGCGCAAGGCATATTTAATGCGCAAGGCATATTTAAATGCGCAAGGCATATTTAATGCGCAAGGCTGATTCAATGCGCAAGGCATATTTAATGCGCAAGGCATATTTAATGCGCAAGGCATATTTAATGCGCAAGGCATATTTAATGCGCAAGGCATATTTAAATGCGCAAGGCATATTTAATGCGCAAGGCTGATTCAATGCGCAAGGCATATTTAATGCGCAAGGCATATTTAATGCGCAAGGCATATTTAAATGCGCAAGGCATATTTAAATGCGCAAGGCATATTTAAATGCACAAGGCATATTTAATGCGCAAGGCATATTTAAATGCGCAAGGCATATTAAATGCGCAAGGCATATTTAATGCGCAAGGCATATTTAATGCGCAAGGCATGATTAAATGCGCAAGGCATATTTAATGCGCAAGGCATATTTAATGCGCAAGGCATATTTAAATGCGCAAGGCATATTTAATGCGCAAGGCTGATTCAATGCGCAAGGCATATTTAATGCGCAAGGCATATTTAATGCGCAAGGCATATTTAAATGCGCAAGGCATATTTAAATGCGCAAGGCATATTTAAATGCACAAGGCATATTTAATGCGCAAGGCATATTTAAATGCGCAAGGCATATTAAATGCGCAAGGCATATTTAATGCGCAAGGCATGATTAAATGCGCAAGGCATATTTAATGCGCAAGGCATAATTAAATGCGCAAGGCATATTTAATGCGCAAGGCATAATTAAATGCGCAAGGCATATTTAATGCGCAAGGCATATTTAATGCGCAAGGCATATTTAATGCGCAAGGCATATTTGAATGCGCAAGGCATATTTAAATGCGCAAGGCATAATTAAATGCGCAAGAATGCATAAGGAGGGGGATGAATGAATGATGTTTTGAAGTGGTAAGATGCTGTGTTCCAGCATACAACCAGTCTTTAGCATTGTTTACAATGAGCTGGGGGCATGCACATATTACATAAATGCATACACTCCCTCCGCATTATTTCGCATCGATTTTAGAGTTACAAACTTTTGTGATAATAACTTTATAAAGTTATATATATATTTTTCACTGTTAAACACTATTTTACACCGCGCAGCTGACGCCTGTGCGAATATTTATAATCCTTTTAACAATTTTACTCTCAAATTGAGCAAAGATGGTTATGCGCTCATGGAAGCGCGGCAATCTTTTCACTTTTTTCAAAAGTTAATGGGTGGTAGCCTCGGTTAATTGTTACAATAGCATTTCACATTTTCCCAAAATTATTTACGGCTTGCATAGTCTGGGGGATGAGACGGTGGGGTGAGAGCACTTAAAAGAGAGAAAGTGCTAGCATCCAAGCACATTACCTACAACATTTTGCACATCAGCTACATAACCTCCCAAAGGTGCTTCAGATACTTGGATATACGTCAATACTCCTTAAAAGGAGAACCTTCATAAGATTATGTTAGAGATGCGCTGGCTTGCGCTCCGTTCCGCTACAGGCTACAAATCTGCAATAGTCTTGATACAGGAGAGTAGAGGGATGTGTAGGGAATTGCATCCTTGCTATTTTTTAAGGTGGTGGGTGGCAGATTCTAAAGTATAAACCCACCTCCATTTAAACTCAGTCCACCCCTCGCGCAGCAGCTAAAAGACAAAACTACCTGAATCACTAAGTAATTCCAAGTAAAAGCTTAAAGATCACGTCGGCATGGAAACTGCAACAAATCCTGACATACTGCTCTCTTCTCACTCCGCCAAATGCTTCCATACCTTTTCCCCTTAGTTAGTTTTTGGGCTTCCCAAACGACAAACAGACTTTTGCACACACTCTCTCTCTCATCCCTGGTTTTGCTAAAAGCAATATCGGAGAACCGCTCTTCCAGGTGTAGAGTGCATCCTGCATTTTCACGTTTTCTAGCCGTTGATCCCTTTGATCAGAAGAAGAAGAGAGCGAGTTAGTGAGTGGGTGGCTCCTGCACATCTTCCGCTTTCTGTAACCAAGATATAACTAAGGATTCAAAGTCAAAGATGCAGAGAGAGAAGAGCAAACTAAAAAATATATATAGACTCGTCGTTGGACTGGAATCGAATTTTTATATTCCTCTTCATTGACTTGGAAGCGTCGGATCAACGCTGCAGTTTCACTCAACATCTGCACCACCCATAAAAATTCCAAGTTGTGACGCAAAAGGAACGCTTTTCCACAATTTCACCCGAATTTTTAACCCCGACTCGAATTTATTTAGCAGCATCACCCGCTGTGTTTGATGTAAGAATTTCGGTGCAGAGGTAAGCAAAAACTTTGTGTAACGTACAAGGCTAGAGTACAATTTCTCCATTTCAAGGAAGCAAAGAGAGGTCGATGTTGAGATTCAGGATTCAGCTACCGGTTTGCAAGTATCCGTCAAAACCGCACAAGGTGCAATACGATAGCGAACTTGAAAAGATAGCGCAAGGTTATTATAGCCAAATATCTACTCTTCCAGTAGCTTCCCACCCTATAACCAGCAGCTAGTAGCTACCCGAATATTGGTTTACCCTTGATTTAGTGATGGATGATAGACAGAGAAGAAGTAGCGGTAGCTTGCCGAAGAAACCGCCGTTGCCCTTGACATTCCTTCCTTGTTTACAATCGATATAGATTCTGGTGGGAATGCAAATCACAAAGTCTGCAGTCTGGCTGGAATCAAAAATCAATTACGTAATAAAATAGCTTTGTATAAGCTTTAAATGTAGGAGGACAAATTATCCCAAATGACTTGCATTCAAATCTTCCTTTTTTAATATTGTGTAGATCGTAAATCAAAAAATTGTTATGATTTTTTAGTAGAATCATAGGTGTTATGGAAAATCCCAATTCTGAATCCGCATATTTTTTTGGAAGAAAATTCAAAAGCTTTTTAAATTTTCCATCCCAAGGACCTTATGCCAAGGTTGATGTTATCCTTGATCTGATTTGACAGAACCTCGAGGAGGTTACAACACAAGAGGTCGCTAAGCGGAACAAAAAGAGAAAACTTCAAAAGTGTCTCCGTCATTCTCTCCCTCTTCAAATAGTGTCGCAATTTACAATCCCAGGAAGTGTTTGTGTGCTAAGGATCAAAGTGTCAAGTTGACGTCCCGCCTTCCGTGTGCAGTGTTCATTTGTGAGATAAAATTCCAGGACTTCATGTCCTCTTGAGTGTCTTGAGTCATTGATTATAAGAGGAAGACAAGCAACTAAAATGTCAAGCTCGACGACGACGGAGAAGAGCGCACTTCCGCCAACATCAAGGCTATCCAGAATGAAGGTAAGCAAAAGATTTCCTGGTAGATGCAGAGGGAGCATACACAACTAGCAACGCAGAACGCACCTGCTCGGATAACTTTCAATTGACCCGTGTTCTAGCATACTTTACAACATGTGTCTCACAGTATTTCTAAGAAGCTTGAAGTACATCGCAAGGGTAGGAGAAAGCAGGAGAAAGCTTCCAGACATCTACTTGAGCTTCTTGGGCATGTGCTTTGCGAAAACCATAAAAACGTTTTTAGAGACGCCTCAAACTAGATTAATCATTGATAGGTATACGATGGGAAGCGGAAACGATTTAAAGGTTATAGCTTGCAAATTGCTCAGGAGGTAGAAGCTTGAATAGACCTACCCTCATATAACCTGCATAAAAAGAATAACCTAATAGTCTTATATCTCTCCCTCTACGCAGTTGGACAATGGAAAAGGATGAGAAAATAAATTATGTTTGATAACCGGATCAAGAGAAAGCATCCTGTAACCTGCTTTCCATTGGTCACTCCGTAGAAACTTTCACTGAGAAGAAAGAGGAGAAAGTAGAACAGGGAATGAAAAATCCCTAGCGCATTTTCCGAATCTCCATGACTGGGTGTATAATATAACTATAGTAATTATATTCATTTTGAATGGATGATCCCTGTATTCTGGTTTAAGGCATAAATGTAGAGCATCTACAATAGAACAGATGTCAAATGTATCAAGTTTTATATTATTATTTAATTATGCAATACAAAGACGGAGTCAATCTTCAATTCAAAATTAGCCATCGCCCAAACAATCTATAAAATTTAGGGTCATTAATTTCATTTCAGCTTGGCTGCAGAATAGTCTCTGACGCAACATATGTAGAGCACAAAGAGAAAGCTACACAGGAAAATAAACGTTTACCAGCTGCTTCTTGACTGCCTTAAGTTGCCATTTCATAACATTGCTCCACAGCTCGCAATCACATTAAGATGAGTCTTAGAAAACCTATTGTGTCTCCAATCATTCAATATGTGTGAGCATTATATCCAAACATTATTTGTAGTCTCAGAGATAATTAAAGCATTTATGATTTCCAACTAGCTAAAAAAGAATATAGGCGGGCTCACAGTACCACCACATTTTTCACCTTAGATGGCCTGTACGTAGACATCCATTCTGCTCCCTCAATTCTGCTTCAATGACTAACCATCCTACTCACTCGGCTCTCTTCTAAACCGATATGGTCATTCACAAATTAGGGGCGAGAGCTTTACAAACAAGGTAGTAAGTAATGCGGAGGTTGACAGTAGAGAACAAGGTCCGCGTGAGTCATGGTCTGCTTGCAAAAACAAGTTACGAAAAATATGGCAAGATAGATCCACCCGGCTCTTCGCTTCACATCCGCATAAACTATGTAATCTCAAAAGTCCGAGCAAGAGAGAGCAAAGTGCGTGGGTGGAAATTCAAAACAATAGAGAAGAATAGGAGGGAAATGAATTGTGGATAAACATTTAAGAGAATACTTGAGAGGATCTGCGAGCCCTTCTTTTGAGCCTCTTCAGAACTAAGCTTTCCGTCAATCAAAACAATTATCATTCCTATAAAAGTATAAAACGTATAACCCGATCATCCTTTGTCTTTTCTCTCATTTTCATACACAGCTATTGTACCTTCCTGTACATCTTTCATCTTATAGTACGCTTTGATACTATTGCGTACCTCCTGGGTGTTCTTAAATATTCCTACAGGAAGAGTATTAGGTTTAGTTCAGGAAGTAACAGCTCAAGCTAATTCCATATGACTTCTTCCTCCTATACATCTGCGTCTCTCATTTCTTTGATACCTTAGAATTCTTGAATTGTAGACTCAAATGATGAGTAACAGCAGATTTAAAATCGCTAAACCAAACACGTTCGATACAAGGGAACTTTAATTTATTTTCATTTTTTAAAACAACATAATAATGGTTAATTATATTTAGAAAGCAGAATTATTAGGATGCATCAGCTACAACATCCCTACAACTTCAAAGCTAAAAAATATGCAAAAACATCTAAAAACCAACACGCTCAGATCCAACTTGAATCAGATGAAGATTAGACAAGCTCCAAGGGCTTTTATGGTCATGTGAAGCAAAAGTTTTGGCTTGTTTATTATTTACTCCGTTAGGCGTTTCTCCTTTAAAGCAGGTCATACATGGACCTTTGGTCATCTTCATATTGTAATCGCCATCTTTTTTCACCTTTTGAAATACAGATGGTGCAGAGGTGCTATTTACCAGCGAAACCCTAACTAGGGCCGTCATGACATTTTGTCCTCATTTGAATTCCTAGTTAAACAAGACAGCGAAAGTACAGAGGATGATGGGCGGGAATGTTCAGTTCTTATAAGGATAAAACTAAATGAGATTAAGATTTTTATATAGCCATCTATAATGACAATCACCAAAGGTTTTAATAAGTAGATCCTCCTACAAATATTCTCGGCAATCCCCAATATCACTTCGAAGGACACTGCAAAATAAGCAATCAAACAAGAGCTCATACGCTTTCATAGACAATTTCGCACTACATACACAGATCCTTGAAACTCATAGCACAGCAGACTAATTAAACGACCTTGCTAACTTCTTCCAAGTGTGTCCAAGGCCCACGAGTGCTTTGTTGACCTATTTGAATTCATAAGTAAGTGGTCAGGGAATGAGCCAAGTAGATTTTACCAGGAGCAACATGGATTGCTACACCAACGAGTTTTCCACAGCAAGAATATCCTTGGCTACCTCAAAGTAAGCCACAGCTCGACCTTGTCGATGATTTCCTGGTGTAGACAGCAGGAGAAAGCTCCGATGCTTGGGTTACCGCCGCGCTCTCCATTTTCCCCAACACCTATCCCTATACGATGGAGAAAGTCGACTTTCTCTCCTTTCCGGATCCCTTCAAGCCAACCATCCCGAGGTCTCTTACCTCTAGATTTAAGTCTCACAGTTCCACCCTCTGAATTATTAGCGAATTAGCACCATTATCAACTTGGAAATAGTTTGAAAGAAAAAGTGTTATACGACAAAATCATTTCATCAAATTTCCTCTCTATTGAATCTCTTGGAGCTCACATATGAATTTATACGTCATAACAATACTCAAACAAAGTAATACATGGGAACATTTTCAAAATTACACGGGCATTAGCCTCTCAGGTGAAAAGTTTTTAGCGAGGACATTAACTCCCCACGTTGATACCCAACTCAAAGGTGTGACGCGGAGCATAATCACCATTTCATAGTTAGTTTCTATAGCCCGTGGGAAACTAGCCGGCTGTAAAATGTATGCAATTCAAAGGACGACATACACCAAAACACGGTAAAAAATTCCTATGCTCCCCTCTGAAATGCTGAAATGTGAAAGGAGTAGAGACGCAAGCCTTTTAGCCCTAACAAGAGAAAGCGAGTGAAAGTCACCAGGTGTAAACTAGCTACCTACGGTTCACCTCAAGGAAAGCATTTACAGGAGTGTATACGTCGTAGATACGGTGTTGGAGAGAGTCCAAAAGCACGAGTGCTAAAAACCCACACAGCCTGCACAATGTAAAGCAAGGTGAGAGAGACTTTCACCGAGGTGTACTCCTACTTAATACTAGTGAGCTTCAGTTTCCTAGCTTTCTCCGTGTTTATCAGACTTATAGAGAGGAGGTTTTGCGTGTCGATTTGCGAGTCTCTTTTTCCATGTCCGCTGGGCTAGAGCACAGTATTCCTCACGTTGAACTCGGATTACCCTTGAAGCAGTTCCTAGAGAAATATTCAAATGATTTATTAAAACCTTGAAAGCATTCTTGTTGAAATCCAAGTGCGGATTTGCACAAGCAGCTGTGAAATTCGCAAACGTGTGAGTTATTTCTTAAAACCCTTCCCTCACGATTCCTGCAGCTTTAAAGTTTGAAAATTACTTAAATTAGATACAGAAGCAGCAACAAGGTTTCACCAGTGCCGATGAAAGTGCATTAAACCAGTACTCTTGTGATAAATTTTAAAATTTCAAATGTCAAAGCTGGATTAGTTTTCCCGGTGAAAGTTTAGAGTGGGATTGAATAGCCTCAGGTTTTTTTTCAAATCGAAAAATATCCTTGAAGGCAGTGCATTTAAACAGAACACCTTTTTAATTGCTCTGAAACTCTAAAGAGTTGCACACGGTGTAATGTTTCATAATGATGGAGCCAATGCTAGGCTACTATTTGCATCCCCAATCCCCTCGACATATCGAGGACTCGATAATGAATTCCATTATGAAGGTGAGTATCATTTACGCCTCTCAAGCATGTCTGACTTCCAAGGAATTTGTTGTACAGACTCGTAAATCTTTAAGAGAATTTAGAGCAAGATTAAATTTTTAAAAATTACGAGAAAATACATGAACAGTCCCCCTTGGCTTCCTTCTACATTGTTTAAGGACTTATCGCTCTGTATCATCGTATCGTGATTCTAGGTTCCGGTTATTTGAACTTGAAGAGAGTTATGTGACCTGCTCATAGAAATTTGATGGCTTTTAGCACTATGCTGTGAATTCCAAAGCTCAAATAGAAAGCTAGTTTGTGTCCACTGTAGCCGGGCCAGTGTTCCTTGCAGATAAGCATATTAGTCCGGAGCTCTTACTCTGTTTCATAGTCAGGTATCATGCATATATTACAAGGACTTAAATGACATTTGAGAGTAGCGGGTATATCATAGACCAAGAGCTTGTCTTCAAAGAACAAACCTGCTATACTTATTTTTCTACAACGTGTCTGTTCCAGCATTCCATTCATTCCATGGCCAATGGCCCGTCCTAAAAGTCCACTATCAAACTAGACCCAATAATTGCAAATTAAATTCGAAACCTTACACTCCTTATATCTTTCAGGCACAATTCCAGCAGAAGCAAATGCAAGAAAAGGAGCATAAACTTTTGCAAATGTTGGACAATCAACAGCAGCTTGGAATGCAAAAGGCCGGACTCAATGGAGTCCTCCCATCCAAATACTCAAACAACTCCTACAACAACTCCGCCAATGGCACTTCAACACCAGGCTCTTTTCAACCCGGCAAGGTAAATCCTGTATGATTATAATCCCGAGTCCTTGAAACTCACAAAGCAAGTGTTGCTCCTCCAGGCACTTGCGATGATGAATTTTTTCCTAGTTTGATCGCCAAGTATGCTTCCTTCCTCTCTTATCAAGTGCTATTGGTAACACTGCTGCTGGAGAAAGCAGGAGAAAGCAGGCAGAATAAAAGCCACATACTTTCACCCAACTTGCCCTTCCAAGGAATGTCAAGAACATTTGACAACCGTCTTTTTCAAGGAGAAGTAAATGAATGGCTCCCATATTTGATATTATGCTTCTTCCTCTCCATTCCAGGTACGTCAAATGTTTGAAGAACGAAGAAAAGGCGGTCCTCTGCCCTCCAATCACCTCTACTCTGGACCAAACAATGGGAACAATAACCCGAGTCCCGGCTACAGGAGCGGAGGGATTATAGGCATTGATAAAAGTTATCCCCTGGATCCGATTGTGGCTCCCCCTGGGAAGAGCCGAACCTCTAGCAGTAAAAGCGATCCCGCTCCAGTCACGACCTCTACATATGCAAGAAATACTCGAAATAGTGTTAATCAAAAAGTAAATCCTGTTGTGCCTCCGGCCTCCAAGAGAGGAATATCCTTGGACAGAACGACACCAGGTGGCGGTAGAAGCAGGGACGGAAGGGACTCTAGCTTTTCCACCAATGGCCTTGCACCTATCGGATCCTACCGGAGAGCTAATAGCGGCCTTAGTGGCTCTTCCTACGACGAGGACCTCCTCAACTCTAATACAAGAGTAGGGATTAATAATAATGGAGAGAAGACTACTACTACGAAATACTCGGAGATTTACAAAAACGCCCCACCCCTCAAGTCACCCAGTCCTGATGCGCTCTCCCAACGTGAAAGTAGGGAAACGACACTTGGGAATAAAATCAAAGGACTGAAAATCAGGGACGATGACGATGATTCCCAGTCTTCCAGAGCTCCTGGTAGACCTAGTTCGCCCCCAAAACGGCCCGTTCCTCCGCCACGGGTAAGTATTTTTTTTGCAAAAACCCGAATTCCACAGTCGTTCTCGTAATAGCTTTATTCTTTTTAATTTAACGGCATCGATTAGCGAAAAATCCCCAGTTCCCACGAATGGATTACGTGCCAAGGACCATTAGTTTCAGAAACGCCTTGGAGGCAGTCATTTTTAAATTTATAGGTCTTTTAGAATCATCTAGACAGTTCTAGAGTTGTGTCCAGAATTTTACCCGGGAAACGTAGAAAGAAATGGCAAGAGTGAAAAATATGCATAGCGTGCGCCTGAAAATACCCAGAAGAAGAGTAGGGTGCGATGAGCAGAAAAGCAATTACCATATGTCCACTTACGGTCAACGAAATGAGCGTTTCCCAAGGTTTGATAGAATAGTAGTGGTCAGTTAAGGTGAGTGTATAAGGTTTTAGCACGATAGTTTTTCCAGGACAGGTAGAAACGCAGGTACGTAAACCCGTACGTCAGACACTATAGTACTCTTCACTTGTCTATACGAACAGTCCTTGGATGCGTATATATAACCTATAGCAGGATGCTATGCATCCTTCCGTCACCAAGGACGACACACAGTGTCCTCAATACCGGGTATTTAGCACGCTAAATATTCCCATCCATCCGTCTTTGGTAGTTCAAGTAGCAGAAGGTATAGGAGTACTTGAAGAGTGTGGAAACCTTGGTGAACGGTAAACTAAAAGCACATGCAGGAGGACACTGTCAAACACACTGGACAATGGTCAGTCCGGAAACGGGCACAAGATAAAATCCCAGCGTATTCATGATTATAAGTACGAGAGCCTCTTATACAAACAGCATCTAGCGGTGGATTTTGGCACTGAAAATTATATAATATGCACAAAAATCAAATGAAAAAATTATTACCACCTCATAACACCTGTATAATTAAATTATTTTAAAAATACTAAATATTATTATTTACCCATTTCAGTCCAAACCAAAAGCACCTACGCCACCGGCAAGGGCCGCTGCCGTTCTTGCGCCTAAAAAGGTAAAATCAATCAATTCTTGCATCAAAATAATAAAAACCAAAAATCAAAATTATATAATCTAATGCACACGTTTCAGACTGCTTCCACTGTAAAGCCACCACCACATCGCGGACCACCGCCTCCAGGGCTTGAAGAATGCAAAGTATGTGGCAGATATTTTGCATCAGATCGAATAGCCAAGCACGAAACAATTTGCAAAAAGACTACAACAAAGAAACGCAAAATTTTCGATCCAACCAAAATGAGAATGCAAGGAACGGAAGCAGAACCTTACATTCGAAAAGTTTCCGCCAAGGCTCCCGTTCAGAAAAAACAAGTTAGCGCGGTAAGCGACGACAGTAGTAGTCTTGGTGAATAGTGGATTAGAAACTGTGCGCTTTGAACTATAATCTACCTTCATTTCTCCGCGCCTGGAACAAATACTAACATTTTAATGCGCTTAAATCCCCGAACAAAACGTTATTCTGGCAGCATGGCGAAAGTGTCCTGACCCAGTTACCATAGTTTTCACTTTCTCTCACAACTAAACCTCCTTATTGGAGTTAGTCATGCAGAGGAATATCGATGAGGCATCACGTGGGGATCTGTGATCAAATGGCGCATCGATTACATAAGCCAATCTTCCTTTCCTACCCCATCTCTTCCGTATCTTCGGAGGAGCGTCTACGACATGCATCCAACAAAACTAACCATCAATTGCAGCAACAACCGCAGCGTCCGCTTTTACTAACTCTAAATCCGTCATCATGACTCACTTTCTCTACTTTCTCCACAGGGAAAGAAGGGAGACTGGAGGAGAAAGCACGAGGAGTTTATCAAAACAATTCGCGCTGCCAAGGAGTACCAGGCTCACGTTGCTGCGGGAGGAAACCCGGCGGATTTACCACCCCCACCCCCGGCTGATACATCCGACTACGTTCAATGTCCTTACTGCGGTCGCAAATTCTCAGGAGGCGCTGCAGAACGTCATATTCCAAAATGCAAAAATATTAAATCCAATAAGCGTTAACTTGGGACAGGTCCACAGGGAAGAGAGGCAGAGCTGAGAGACTCATCAGCGGTATCAATGAGTTTAAGGGCAAACACCTTAGAGGAGTGCGGACTCTGGGCAAGCTATAGATCGTCTGGATCAATTCTAGAAAATCCTATGCTCAGGCTTAGCCTTCTTTTATAGTTTCACACGGGAAGTCCATACTTCTGTGTATCTCGTTGAAATAAATAAACTTACACGCATGCAATACTTACGTTAAGCAGTTAGGGGCAGGTATATATATATAGCAATGCAATTTTCTACTAATTAAAGATCCAATTATTAATACGCAGTAATTAATTTCAACAAGAGAAACCGTTTTCCTATTTCCCTTGAAAGCTTCTATTGTATTGTACCTCTCCTTAATCATTACAATTTCATCATAATTAGTCAGCGGTTAACACTTAATACGCACCCTCTAGCGGTTCCAGATTCATCAACGGAATCATCGTTTACCATCCGCCCTTCCGCCATCCAGTATCTCAATAAATTGTAATATTTTTTAATTCTGCTTACCCCCAACCTAACAGGACAATAATAAATCTGCAAATTAAACTTTGCAGAGGAGTGAAGGAGAGTGAACAGTTAAGAGACTATCCAAAGTCGGCGGTGTTGGTAACGGAAGACGGATAATAATGTACCTTATGTTGAACGCTAAGGATTTTAGCCTCGGCCCAGCACTCCCAGTGCAGTGCTGCAACAGTAATCTTAAAACTAGATTAATAAAATTCTTTGTAAATAATTATCATCTACGACCATAACGTCTCCGTCTGCAGCTAATAAATGTGCATATTATCCATCCTTGCAATTATAAACAGTTAATATCTCTTATAAAATCAACAATTAACCATACCCCCATGTGTGATACTTGAAAAACCAAACCTTAAATCAAATCCACCTCTTTAACACACTTGCCTGGAATAAACCAAATTCTTTCATTAAATGCGGGTGACAAAACCAATGGTTGGACATGTCCTCAGCAATTTTAGCTCTGCCTCTCCAGGCATCATCCACCGTCAAACAGCTCATGATAAATTTGATGATTAGGCAAGGTTACCATGGAGCCTGCATGGGATTCACTTGAGCATTAACCGTGGGACTTCCTCATCCATTCGAAGTTTATCCCTCAAACTTCGATTATCGATGAAAAAGCAAAATTTTTTAGTAGGATTTCATTTCATTCATTTTTTTCCAGCCGAATCAGTCTTGTAGGAATTGAGTAGAAATGATGCATACATAAATATAGCAATGCTATATAGCTACCATACACTGTGCAACGCAGCTTTCCGCAAGGACCAATTCACCGCTGTCAAAGGCCATTCCTAATTCATATTCCTCTTCAACGCTACCCTAAGAATGTCCAGAGCAACAACTTCGAAGTCCAGAAGAACTGCTGGAATCCAGAACGATAGTATGAATCCAGTGGCTTCTCAAGCCTCGTCCAACGTCACCTCGTCGCGACAATCCCGCATTGGAATTCAATCCCACTATAAGCGCTCCGAAAGCAGCAATCAGCGGGCTAATGTCCAATCCGCTCGGCAAATAAATCCACCTTTCATCGATCCACGGCTAATGATGAGTGCAAAGGGGGGAGAAATGATTCCTAATTCTGATCTCGTCACCTGCAAGTATTGCAACAGAAAGTTTTTCAATCATCGAATCAGCACTCATGAGGCCATTTGCAAGAACATTAGCCTAACTCCTCCAAGAAAACCCTTCGATTCTACAGCGATGCGATTGCGTGGAACGGAAGCAGAACCATTCGCCAAAAACGCTAAACCAGTTCAGGTAAATATATATGTAACTATGAAACCATCAGAATAATCGCAATTAAATCCATGCTTCTATGAGATCCGTTATCAGCAACTAGCTCTAATAGCCCCAGAACCTTAATTGTCGTCCCTCAAACTAAATAAGGGGTGGTAAATATAAATGTAATCTCTTCAATTTAGCGCCCTGTAAGTAACTGGAAAAAGAATCATGAAGACTTAATCCAGGCCATCCGTACAGCAAGAAGGGTGCATGCTTCAATGTCCAAAGGACGGAAAAACTCTTCATCTCATCCCTACTCCGACTCTCAAATGGAATCAATCACCATTTATGCTGCCCCTCAATTTATAACTTGTCCGCACTGTGGACGACGGTTTAGCGAGAAAACAGCTGGGAAACACGTGGAAATTTGCGAAAAGGCGTCTCTTGGAACTAAAAGATGGAAATAACCCAAACCCATCCGCATCATATACTCCATTCTACGAAATTAATAAGTTGTACTTTTCCTCAGAACAACACAAAATTTCTGCCGAAAGAATTTTTATTGCCGTGTCAAATTTTTCGTCAAAATTGTCGAGTTTGCAATTGAATCCGGCATGAGAATGGTGCAATCCTATTTGAATACCATTTCAAATCTTAACTTCAATTATTAGTCAAAATAATATTATCAATAAATATAAATGGCTTGAGAGCATGTGTGTAGGAATCAAAACATTTAAGTTTAGTTATGACTGTTATGGTTTCAAGAAAGCAGAAGCCATTAATCAGCATGTGCTAGTAGTGGTTCTCAGAAAACAACCAATGCATGGGGCATGAATGAGAAATTCCCTCATTCTGTCAAATAACTCACGAATACAACTAAATCAGTGGATAAAGGATAAGCCCTTTGGTGTAATCCAAAAAGTATATATTTCTTTCGGAACAGCAAGAAAAATACTACGCGCTTTGACATCGCAATCAGTGTAACACCTAAACTTAAATATGACCGCAGTTAACTTTAAGTGAGGCAACATTTCTGTGCAAAGGAGTCGTACGCCATCTGCTAGCAAATACAATACTTCAGTCCCGGTAGATTAATGGCGCGGTTTCCAAATTCGTCCTATGTTTTCAAGCACGTGTTTTCTGAGAGAGACTTCGAACAAAAAGCATCACAATAATGTAAACACATCAAGAAATTAATCGAAATATTTTCTATATTTAAAGCTCTGAATCTATTACATTTTTGTTGGAGTTTGGTATTACTAGTAGTTTCGTGATTACATTAGCGACTCAAGGATATTGTTGGAAAGCTAACTTCTTAATTAAATTTTAGTTGTGGTAAGTCAATTTTTTCAAATTTAATATTACGAATTCTTTTATATGTCATTTAAAAGTATACCTCCATGAAACTGTTTTAATAATTGGGTCATGTTCCTATTTTCGTGTACAGGTCTGGGTCAATCATGGGCAAGAAGGAGTATAAAGTTGGAGCTGTGTCTAATTTATTGGCATCAGACGGGCTGACCGGGGAGTCTAAGCTGGACAAGAAACTAGTTGACGTCTTTTCCAACAACTCATTTAAGGCTAGAACAGACATTAAGTCTGAACTCCAGACAGTGTATGGCAACAAACCGAAAAAGAGTCTGAAGGCCGCTGCTAAGGCTGCAAAAGCTGTTGCAGGGACGGTAGCTGCACAGCCTGCCGAAATAATGCAAAAGAAAAAGGATAAGAAGGCTAAAAAGATCCAATTTGAAGCTACTTCATCTGTCGGCAATGGGGTTCATGAATTATCTTCAGGAAACCCGATAGAAGAAGCTCAGATGTTGCCAAAACAGAAGAAGAAAAACAAAAGGGTCAAGATAGAAGACATGTCCATGCAAGTTTATCCTGAACCACCCGTGGCGAAGGAAACTAGGACGAAAAAGAAAAACAAGCAAGTCAATATAGAAGACGTGTCCATGGAAGTTCAAGCTCAACCGCCGATCACGAGCGCAACTAAAGCGAAAAAGAAGAAAAAGAGCAAGCTTGCTACTAATGATGAGATTATTTCCGCGTTCGATAAGGAACAGGGATTATTAGATCCAAGCGATGATGAAAGCGATGTAGATGAAACGACAAAGATTAAAGACTCCAAGGCTGAGAAGAAAGCGTTGAAGAATTTCCAACTGAACACTCCGAAAGAAAAGAAAATCGAAGAAGAGGCTCGGACTGTATTTGTCGGCAATTTACCTGCTACCATTCCGAAGAAAAACGTATTGAAGATGTTTAAGAAATGTGGTAAAGTTGAAGCTGTACGGTTGAGATGCGGGACGCCGCTGAAACCATACTTGTTGAAGAAAGTAGCCATTAATTGGTAAGCAGAATCAATAAGTATATTCGTACCAGATAAGTGTAAGATGAAGCCGTTAATTTTGGTTCCGTGTGCTATTTTAGCAAGAAACTCAATCCTAACCAGAGCAGCCTCGCCGCGTATGTTCGATTCACGACGATAGAAGAGGCTAGAAAAGCTATACAAGATATGAATGGAGTCGAAGTGGATAAACATCATCTAGTTGTCGACACTTCTTGTCCTGTAAAGAAGGATAGGAAAAAATCAGTTTTCCTCGGAAATGTACCCGCAAGTAAGTTCTCATTTTTAACCCTGCTGCATTCATTGTAGCTAAACCTAGTTGTTTAAAATAATCTGATACTTATGTATCGATAAGTCGATATATATATTATATGTCGATATCGATAATAGCTTTTGCTCCATTGTCATGAGTACTATCGACCTTAACATGGTAACCGTCTTCGAAGCTACGAAGTTGCAACTTAAAATCGTAATTTCATTCTTTTTCCAGAAACGGGTGATGATGAGCTCCGTAAACTCTTTGCCGATTGTGGAGAAATCGAGAGCGTAAGGCTTGTCCGGAACAGCTGTACTGGTCTTGCAAAGGGATTTGGTTTTATAAATTTTAAGGTACCCTTTTCATAATTATGAAGTTTAAGTTTACTTTATTACGGTACAAAGGATGGTTAGTGCTAGCTAAATTCGAAACGACAAGGATGGTGAGGATACTATAGACAAATAATGTAAAGCATGAATCGTTCGTTTACTCAGGAGTCCTCTAGCATCCAGTCAGCACTCAAGAAGCATGGGACGGTATTTAACGGCAGAGAACTGCGGGTCATGTCGGTTGTTAAAAAACTCAAGAAGCCTAAAGGAGAAAAAGACAAACTTGCAGAGCAAACGGGTCCAAAAACTCAATTTGCAAAGAACAATGCCCAATCTCCGTACCAACGGAAGTTCATAAGCGGTGCTGAGAGAAGAATTGAAAACAGGAAGAAATTCGCCTTCGGGGGTGATCAACATGCTGAAGGAAAATTAAAGGTACCGAAATAGTTTTTGTGCTTAATTAGAATACATGCCATGTGTATGAATCGGGATGTAGTTCTAATGCTTATCATATTCTTTTTCAGACTGGATACAAGAAACCCAATAAGACAGCACTCAAGAAAGCTAACATTGCATCCCAACTAACAGGTGTCTCGAAAACGCAAATCAAAAAGTCTCTAGGACAGAAAAGGAACAATCAATAGCCAAGCTGTACTTTAGGTATGACATACTGAAAATGTCTAGTTTTCTATACAGTAATTGAATGATATATTTTATTTTCTCTTAGTGCTACACATATGTACATTACATAGCCCGTTTTTCTAACTTCTTAACGAGTTCTTGCGGAAGTAAATTAATTTTTTCTCTTACGCATACTGAACACAATCGTTTTGTGTAAAATACACTACATTCTTGGCATACGGATTTTGCACATAAAGCACAGTTCGATCCGAGCAAGAGAAAATTACAATTATTACCTTGTCTCGTAGAAAATGGATCTTTCATTACGTAGCTATCCTCTGAGAATACAATATTCCTACAAAAACTAGGCTTTTTACCATAGTAATCATAATTTTCCTTTAAATTACATATGAAGCATTCGAACAGTTCTTTCTGATCATCTTCTAATTTGATCCCAGTGCGTTCAAGTTTCACCGTTCCCGATGAGGCTAACGGTGCTTTTGTCTCCTCTTTCGTAGCCATCGCTATCGTTGACAGCCTATCTGACGCTGCCTCAACTGCGTGCGCTGACCTGCGACTCCTTTGGTGCAGCAAAAGGCCACCAGTCAGGCTTCGTTATAGACACGGGATGATCTTGCAATGTAAGATCGGGAGAGCTGGATTCTTCGACTCTGGCCAGTACCAATCCGTGAGATCCACTAATTCCTCGCACTTTCCCCACAAGTTTACTTCCTTTACTGACTATCTTCTGCTCCGTAGGGTTATCAATGGAGACTTCGTTTCCAGATGCAAACCTGTTCAAAATAATTGTAAACTGATCAATTTAACTGCAAAGGACTCACGATGAAAAGAACAAACTTCAAGTTCCGCAGCTTACCTAAATGGCATCAGTCGTTTCCTCACAACTCCAGTATGGTGTGTTCTTGCAGTAAGCTCCTGACCTATGTAGCAGCCTTTTTGAAAACTGATTCCGTGCAAATAGTCACCATTGGATTCTAATGGGAAGCAATTCCCGGATGGAAGATCCTGTGTTCCTTCTCCAACTCCCAAGGTATACCTCAATAAACGGTACTCTTTCTCGTCCCGCACAGCAAAGTTCTTGAACACAGCTTCTTTACTAGGAGACAACAATACCCGCCAGCCAAGATTCTGAAGTCGGGGATCACGAATCCCTTCGATAGTGTTCTCATCTGAATTTCCGTGAGGAAACAAATAGAGCACTTCTCTTTTGCTACTATGATGTTCTGAAGGACTTGAAGATGAAAGTTCGTCTTTTGGACTGCTATCAGATGTACCTGATTTTCCAGCCTCGCATCCGCTCGGATCAAAAACAGTCCAAACTTTCAGATTCAGCTCAGACCCGTCTGTAATTTCCACCTTTTTACGAACACGAAAAAACTTGACGTGCTTCAGTACAGATTCTTTGATGGATGAATCGCACTCCAGCCAGATTTCATCAGCACTGTTGCAAGAATATAATATCGTATCATACAAAACTCGTCCTTGATGATTTAGCAACAGAGTATAAATAGCGGGTTTCGTTTCCAGGTGATGAATATCGTTAGTGATTATCCCCTGAAGAAAGGCGAAAGTGTCCTGTCCACGTAATCGAATCAAAGATCTTGAATCCAGGCAACAAGCTACCAATTTATCGGATGTAACGTTAGTTTTCAGGGATCTTGCCTCTCCAGAATCTGCAGATGATCCAGCATTACGACTTGGCCCAATCCAAGTCGGCGTCCACTCTTTAAGATTTCCGTTCCCAGAGAAGGAAAAGTTAGTTCTAATCCTTATACTCGCCAAACATTTCTCAACTACTTTAGCCAGTATGCTCATACTTTTAAAAACGATAGCGTCGTCTAGTATACCAGGTCACACGTATTTACAATGATTACTTATATATTTAACTGCGCGAAGATTAGTAGTACATTTTGTTAACCACAAGTCGAAACAAATTTAGTACTAGTCCGGTCTACTCCCCCACAAACTATTACTATACAACCTTTAATTCGACCACATTTAACCTCATGCAGGAAGAATCAGGGATGTCCTTTGACCTCACAAGATTCAATACGCATTTTATATGCGGAGAACTTTTGATTTTATTTTTTTCTGTACATATAGTTAAATAATACGAAACAGATTGGCGGGTCTTTCTGGTCGCAGTATTTAGTACTGCTTCCTCAAGTAAGAACCAAAGTTTTTGTAAACCCGGATAGTTTTCACGCATTTCTGATTTCCGATTAAAGCATTTTCGAACGTTGTCAGTTAATACAATTAAGTACGGGCTGGATTCACCCATTAGGACATTAATTCACGCATTCGAAAGTACCAAGTTCGTACACACTTTACGCTTATAGACTTAAAGCAATTTAAGTTTTATAATTTGCAACCTTTTAATAAGTTAATCTACTTCCCGATTACAACAGCAATCAGGCGAAAACAATGTCAGGAAGACTTTAAACATTCATAGTTTCCGAATTTTCAGTTTTCTTTAATTTCGAAACGAGAAAATGGAGCGATGACCACATCTAGCGTAAGTCCGATCGTTAACCATTTCGTAAAATTGTGCATAGGCGCATTAAATTATCGAATTTTATCGCTCTTACTTTGCACTTAAGTGGGTTTGTCGATACGTCCGATAGTACTGGTTAGCAAAAGTCTTTATCACCTGAGATGGTGCATCTCAAAATGTTTTACGAAACGTTTAATGGTCTTAGATCCACAGCACAGGATTCCTTGAAATTATCCGAAGGCGACCTCAAGACTTTAAACCCTAGGGGTTGCGCGAGCTAAACCCGAAATGAGCATCAGAACTTAATCATATATTGTTATTGTTTTCTTCTTTAAGAGCGGGACTGACGGATAGAAGTGGTTTCTGTGACAGAGAAGGTCACACGGATCTTCGAGACGGATAATTGGAGTTTTGAAACGGGAGTGCAAGAGTATAAATGAGTTAACGTAATGCATAGTAATCTCATGTGTAGAGTGTGGGAGTTGATATCGTTTTTTGCTTGCTTTTCAGTTTCCCTTTTGGTAGAGGAGCCAATGAAAGGATGTGTTCCCATATTTGGTCTTTGCTATTCACTGAGTTTCATGTAAGAGTTTCTGTGGACAAGAAAATCTCACTCTGAATCCTTGCTAAGTATATACGTGCGTGAAGAAGATATCGAATATGTGTACCACTAACTACTACATCGACTACATCGTACCCTTCTCTCCGAAGTTTCGTCCTCGAGTAATAAGCCAGAGTAAGTAAGTGAGGATCATGAAAATAGCCTTCGGGCTCTCGAAAAAGTTCTCATGTGATGCATGTTTTACTTTCAGAGAGTTGGAGCGTAGGCACTCTAAGGCAAAATATTCCTGAAGAGTTTTTCTCTTTAGTACAGCAGATATACAGTGAGCTTTTAGACAAGCCGCGTGAGTCTATCTCTGAGAGTGAGTTTTTGGATGGTACTACTACTACTACTACTACACTGCACCGATGTGACTGCAATCCTCTTGAAGGAAGGATACCGAAGAGCTGATAGGGATGAGCTGCAACTCGGTAGAAGTTGATCAGTCTTGAAAGCAGCACTCGCTCAGCGTGTTCTCAAAAATATGTTCGGTTATACCCGTCATTTTCTCTCTTGAATCACCCGGGATTCAAAGTTTCATACAGGTTATTCAGTTCGCGATACGGGTTTACAACTCCGAACCCTTGGCATCAAAGCAATCAAAGATTGAGTGTAAAGAGAAGAATCCCATCGAAGAAATATTTAATTCAACGCTTTTAGTGGATTAACACTCAAGACCCCAAGACGGGAATAGCAGAATCCTGCTACCCACATGTGTTACATCAAGTATAAGTGCGCACAGCTCGATATTAATTCAGTTCAAGGATAAAAGTATCTCTTCAAGAGTTTAATGTGATTGATTCGTGATTCGGTTGTGCCTAAATCAGATCCTTAAGGAAATATTTTCCAACATTAATCCAAGGAGCCATCAAGTGAATTTCCGTTTTCCCTCACGAAGCGAATCAGTAATCGGAAGAAAAGTTTACCGACTTGTTGCCAAAGCAGTGAGCAAAGTGTGAACAAGTGACGAGTTGCAGATGCGACAACCTAACTCTGACTCACATGGGACCTTCGATATAAAAGTTTAACGTTGCAACAAAGAATGTCCACAACTTTTATTTGTTATCCTCCGCATATCCGCTCTTACTGACAACTCAAGGATGCTTCCACCCCAAGACACATGTTTCCATAAACGCTTATAATATACAGGAAGACGCTCAACGAGGATACAAAAGTGATTCCGAGTGAACCTAGGATTGAAGCAGTGATTTCTTTATTTCACGCAAGGATTCATTATTTTCAAACACAATGTTGGCAAACGGTAACGCTGTCGCGGATGGATCCTGGGAACTCAGGGTTTGTGTCACAGACCTGCCCGAGGACGGGCGAACGCTTCGTGTAAAAGGAGATTTGCACATTGGAGGAGTCATGCTACAGCTTGTTGAAAGCTTAGGTGAGTATGATAAACCTTATTATTCCAATTTGATACCAACCAATCCCCCCCCAGACACCTGCTAAACCTCTTTGAGCAAACCGTTTTAAAATACAAGTCCATCAATGAAAGCTACTTCGCAACTCCTCACCCTTATCACAGTTATGATAAATTACAATCCACCCAGGTTTTACACAAGATAAATAATGGAATCTTCTCTGCTCCTAACACTCGCATATAATCATCATCTCCTCCGGCTATCCATAACCAGTAGGATGAACATGACAGGAGTTTGGACTGCAAAAGCAGGGGGTTCAAATTTGTAGGCGAATTAGCAAGAGCTGGATTAAATAATGAGATAGACCAAAGAGATTGATTCATTGCTGTGATACCTGTGCTACGACGGAGGTAGCTGTGGGAAGTTGAAAACTCTTTGATTAATAGCAAACTATCAACAAGGTAAACTCGGTTTAGAACCCTAGGATTAAGCAATAGTAAATATATTGTTTACATACTCATCATTTCTTCCCATACCTCTGGAATTTACGTCCAACCCAAAAATCAATCCCCGTTCAAACTCTCCGAACCGCACAGTTTAAAAAAGCACGGCCCAATTTTATGTTTACTCCCCGCGAAATATTTAGAAACATGTGAAGGACGAGTTTTATTTTAGTTACTGAATCTAGAGAAATACAACTCTTTCAAATCCTCCTCCTCACTCCTGACCTAAATCCTCTACATGTTTACATGTCCAAAAGAGCAGAGTCATGAACGATAGTAGAGAGCGGGTTCTAGAACTGAATAATCTCCTTGCATTCCTTCCCGCGCGCAAAAGGAACATCATTCTCAACACACAAGATTAAATAATCTTCAGGCACTTCCAGTGTTTATAGGTTACCCGAAGGTAATCAGATTCGAACTGCTATTCCAAATCCTACTCCGGATCCTTCCCAATTCAAATACATAGCAGCCGTGCCCGCCCAGGATTTATTCCCAAACGTTACCCGGGTAGTCAGGAGGGTAATAAACGTTCCGTGGCCAGGGAAGCAATCCTTTCTTTTTATCTAGCAACTGTAACTAGAGCAGAGAAGGCTGACGGAGCAGCCGGGCAAAGCAAAAGGCAGGGATGTATAGGCGGAAAAAGACAGGCGAGCGGGCGTTAGAAGCAACCTGTATTTTAAGAACCGGGCAGTAGTATAGTACAGTGCTAATATTCTCTGCAGAATGATTTACAGATGTATAGCCTTCCTTCTCTCCGTAGCTTCCCGCATTTCTTAGTCTCTCAACTCGGAATAGAAAAGGGCGTTTTCGCAAAGATAGAGTATCTAAAAGTAGAACGACAATGTTTAGATTTCTTTATTAGCTCATCCGGATCATGTGTTCTTTGCCTTTATTTTTACGCGGTATCAGGCGGATCACCAGCTTAGAAAGGTATTTCTTAAGAAAATGCAATTTAGTAATCCATTTCATCGTAAATCATTAAAGTCGTCCAAATCGAATAACCTTCACTCCTGAGAGAATTTTGGAGGGAATTTTATCCACTCAAGAATGGACCGGGTGTCCGTATACACTACACATTCAAGAAGTGTAAAGAGTAAAGAAAAAGGAATGGAAGGTCAAGTAAATCCTGAAGACGGATGCATAGTTAGCTTATAGCTAGCTGAGCTTGTTTGCAGTGTGTGTTGGATGTGAGGAGAAGAAGACCAAACACGTCCCTCTCACTCAACTCTTGATCATGGAGAAGATGAGAACAAGAAAAGATGAGGAGGAACATCTTCGTTGGGATTCCAAGTAGTCATGGAGAAATAATCTCATATCCTTTCCTCCCTCAACCCCTATAAACACTCCTCTCTTCTGGTGACGAGACAAAGATTTGAGAATATACAGCCTCTTACAGAACCTTCCAACAATTTACTGTATATGCATATAATCCAGTATACACACTACACACAGATCTTAAAAGGAGGTGAACAAGACAGAGAGGAGGATAAAGAGATGCGGAGGCCAGAGGCTGGAGGAGAGTTTACGTTCAAAGATGCTTGTAATAAAGCGTAGGGGGATGGGAATAATTGTCCAAGGCTCCACGACCTTCTTAACTACAAGACTAACAACCTTGAATGCACCGACTCAATCCCTCCATTCTTTTGGCTCTCCGCTCTCCTGCCTACACGCTTTGAGATGTTGGAGTTATTTTCTGGATGAATTTTATAAATGAAAAGTCCACCTACGAATACTTCAATGCGAAGTATCAATTACAATATTCTTCATTATATCACATCTTTTGACAAAATATTGGATTTTGGTACTGTGCGGGTTTCATCCACCCTCACAAGTGTCCAGTCCAAGTCCGGGTATTTACGGACCTACATAACTACCCGGGTTAATTACGATTTTCTAAACCCGCACAATGTTATTCCCCCTTCCTGAACCTAATAACCGCTCCCATTTACGAAATACAATCACCAAGTTCCGAGCAACATTAATATTACTATGAAAATATGAAAAATTACGCAAAGTTTCCGTTATTAGCTTCTACCAGTGGTTATGTAAGTATTATCGCTCATTTTATGTAATTCCAAGAAACCTTAAACCACTCTCCTTCCCTTTCAACGGAAAGAGGAAAACTTTTTAAATTAAACCTCTACAAGCGAGCACATGGTCCGCTGATTTTCCTGCCTTTGGTTTTCCTTCCTTGAAGCAATTCCGCCGTAAATGATGAAATTACCTGGGTGGGAGTTTCAAAGCCTAGTTTAGGACTACACTTAGGTGTAGGCGGCCTAGAAGGCGGAAGGTATGGGATATAAGCTGATTCTCGCTTCCTTAATTCTCCATGTCAAAGATTCGCCAGCAAGATATTGATGGTAGTGTCGAGCCGCAAAATGTCAAGGGAACGGGAATATATGGGCTGAACACAATAAATGAAGGTTGGCAGAAGGCCGTGGAAAGTAGACGTTTCCTCCAGGGATGTAACGTTGGCGTCTGCACGTAAAGGTCGTGATTCCTTGTGTAGAATTTCCATTGTCATATTACCACTCGCTAGGCTTTTTGTTAAAGTAATATTTGTTGGCAGGGATGAGTATAATAGCTCATTCTTCTTCTTAAGCTATTGCAAAAGCGAGGTAGCGCATTCCTACTCAGGAAATTATACAAAACACGTGTTCTCTTTCAGATTGATTATAAGATTATTATTATTGCCATGCAAATGGATCCAAGGATTAGCTTATCTCTTCTGAAGTATTCTTCAGGCTCACAATTCAAAACGTAGTTCTCATGCTGGTAGACTTTCTCCAAATATTTATACTATCCAGCTAAAACAAGTTACAAGTTGCCATATGTTTGTAGAGAATCCCGATAATATTTGCCAATTCTTAGAGCAAATTACTCGCAAAGGTCAAGTTAGAAGATGCTACTTTTAAAGAACATTTAGCTCAAAATGCAGGTGCATACCTGAATTAATCAAGGAAACCGACTAACTTTCTTGACTGGTCAGTAAATTATCACTGTTGAAAATCCAGCTTCTTCAATTCGCAAATATTTTTGCATAAGTCTGAGGTACAAAATGAACTCCCTTGTACTTGTACCTACCTGCAGACTAGTAATGAAGATGATGCTTCAGGAGCCAGACGCTTTGTCATTGAAATCAAGGTTAAACTCTTTAATATTCTGGAGGAGTTTTGCCATCAATTACCTGAGCTCTCGAGGGGTTAACTTAATGAAGATATGAAAGAAGGCTAGGAATGACAAAGTCAATGGGCCAACAAGAAAAAGGTAGCTCCAACGAAGAAAAAAAATAGATGCAGAAACAAGAACGAGATTAAAGCAGGTTTTGTTAAAATATATTAATTTTAAGAGGAATGCATAATTCCAAAGCGAAAAAACCTTCTGGCAGTCTCGTCTCTCAGCAGCTGCGACTCCTATTCCTAATTTCTATTCTGGTAAAAAGAGTACATATGTGTTCAGATAGTTGAGAAGAGCAAGAACACTTTAAAGAAGAGGATAGACAATAATATTTGCACATATGAATATGACAGTCAACTTATGAGAATCTGATGATGTAATTTAAATGCAGGAAGGGAGTAATTGATAAATACATGAGCTCATGTTTTTATTTATGGAATTTCCTCCTACCACCGCAAAATCCTCTGGGAACTATGAAATATAACATGCATGCATGCAGGATGATTAAACACCTGGAATAATGGCCGCAATGCATCCGAGTACAAATTACAAAATAACTTAGCGAGAGAGAGTTGCAAAAAATTATAAATGCAGTTTACAAGCATTATCTAAACTATTATGCACAAGGTGTGAATTAAGGCTGAAATATCTAGCCTGGGAACGCCTTTTGCAACTTTTGCAGACAAACTACACGAGTGTTAAGTGTGGGAGGAAAATGGAATATGTAGGCAGACCATATTTTTCAAGGATCTTGTAATTGCCTGAATTGGGAAACAGCTTTCAGTTTCGCAAAATATAACTGACATGCGCGAATTAGATGAGTAGACGCTAAAAAAATTATAACAGGCAGTCATAAATATTTTCTAAGCTTAACAGAATTTTCCAACTCCAATTTCGCGAAAAAATTATAGGAAAAACCACACGTAGTTGTAGAAAAATTCATGCAACTCCTTGCATTTCCCCCAAAATCATCAGAAACTTCCGAATCCCATAAAACTCTGTTACATGTAGTCTCAAAAGCAAAAAAACCATATAAACTGACTGAAATCCGTACAAAAGTAATAAATTATTCACAAAAGTTTCCATTAACTTTTTCGCAAAGGTTTTCAACTTGTAAAAGTTGAGAGAACAAAGTTAGTTTCCAGTATCTGCTCAAAGATTAGCAAACCTCAGAAATCTGCTCATAAATAACCATAAGACCTCTGACCAACTTCTTGCATGCTCTTTGCAAAAATACATTGAATAGCATCCTTTGATAACTTACAATTGGAGTAGAAAATGTCAGAAATAAATACAAATTATTATTGCTACGACACAGTAGAACACCCCTCAGAGTGTTATTTCTAAACGAATCCTAATTGATTGAAGGTTTAATCCTGTTAAGAGAATTAAGCAAGGATTAGTCGAGCTAACAAGTACATTATTTAATTGAATCAACCCTTTGAAAGAATTGACACAAAGATTCATCTTATGTCCTTCTCCCGCAATATGCGACCTAAGCTTATTCAGTCTTGCTATCTATTATATGATTCTTCTTCAGACTCTTGAGTCAAAGTTATTAGTTCATCAATGCATTGCTTAGAGACAGGAGTTGCATATGGTTGCCGATGTAAAAAAGGGATTGGCAAGGAAGAGTACAAGGAGCAAAACAGGAGAGTATGAGGAGACCAAGGAAGAAGAGGATGAATATGGGTGTGCTGCTGATGTTTATAATTGGCAAGTCAGCAATGTCCGTCACGAATTTCCTACGCAAGGGGTTACAGTGTCAGCAATTTTCTATTTTATACAGCTAGCGTAAAACCTCTCTTCGCTCAAATCTTTTCAACTCTTCCAAAGGCACAATGAAACTTGAATCAGTAATGTATAATCTTTACGATTCTCTTGAATGCAGCAAGCTTAGAGAGGATTACCGTATCCATTTGCCATAGGAAATCCAGTATCATTAGTACAAAGCCCCAAGATTATTTAAGTAGGTTGGAGGAGGATGAGAGGGCAGTGAGGAATGAGGCGGAAGATTGACAAGATTATCGAGGTAATTAGTGTAACATGTGTGGAAAGAGAAGCGCCATTTTAGGAGGGAGAGATGCACTTTTAAAAAAGCTTTTCACAGACAGCAAAAGGTCAGAGGTGGATTTTGAGAGGCAGGTTTTTTAGCAAGCGACTATACGATGCGAGCAGGACTAAAAGCAAAAGATCATTAACAGATTTAGCGTGGGAAAGGAGATTAGTTTGTCGTTAAAAGGATAGGCTTACGTAAGCATTACTTATGCTTAATTAGTTGGCACATTTTATTGTGAATTCGGACAACACGACCGCAAATATGGGAAATTGAATGAATGGAAAGGATCGTGCAAAATCTATATTAACAGCCATATCCTCGCAATTTAAAATACAGATTGCAGAATCGTGGTTCTGAACCCTAGTACGCTTTGGACTCTTCCTAGCTGCTTGAGTGACAAGTAAAAGCGATATCATTGGGGTTATCGATTCCAATGTAAACTGGACGTGTGTTTCCAGCTTATTGTTCAGAGGAATGTCGGCTCGCAGTTGTGAGTAGGAATGAAGCTTTGTTTACGCATCACCTTATTTGGAAATGAACGCATTTTATCATGTTTACGATATTGCGTAAAATATAACTAGTTTACGCCTTCCAAGGACTGAGGCATGCCGGAAGGAATCACAGCGCCATACATGTCATTGTGTGTCATCTCATCAAAGTGTTGTTCCTTTGTGAATCACGAGCAAAGGACATGCAGTTTCCTAGCAGGTTTTAAAATAATTTTAGGACATTTAACAACTGAGTAACCCGGTAGTTGGTATATCGATGAATGATTCATTTAGAGGCAGATTAGCGGAACTTCTTAGGAGCTTGAATACCAGATGAACAATTTCTGATGTCATTTAATTGACATTGTGATGAAATCATTAATCAAATTCGTGGAAACTTCAAACACAAGAACCTATCAATAGGAAACTTGGACATTGGCTTCTGTGTGGTTAGATACACATGACGTGATACTCAGTTAGAATAAAATTATAAAACCATGTAAATTGAAACTAACAAGCATACAGGAAGTGACTTCCCGAATCTTTATCAGGATTCATCATCAGCGAATCTATAAATTGCGTCAGGACACAAAGTCTTAATTCCTGAATCATAGTATGAATCCGATGAAAAGCAAAGCAAGAGAAACAAACGTAGAGCGAATTACGAGTTTTAAGTAAAACTACAACCGTGAATAATCCGAACGTGGTGGGATTACTCAATTCGTTTTATGAATCCGGCACACGGATCATGAAAAAGAATAGAAAATCATTAAACGAACCGAATCGGGTATCCACAATTCCAGAAATTCAGGGGAAACCGACCCAATTTGTATTGCATTTCATTACTCCAGAGGGTTCATCGGAAATCATTCCCCTTGTAACTTTGATTGAAGCTATTCAGTTCCTTTGTTGAGTGCATTATCCAGCAGCGTGCCGGGATGAGCAATGAGGGATGATGCGAGAGGGTGATTAAGTTTCGATGACGGCGAGGGCGGATGTAAAGGCCTACAGTAGAACGGGCCCTTCATCTCAACGGTTCTCCCGGGTAACATTTTTGATCCTCAAAGGGTCCGTCAGAACAAATCCGGATTCATAGATTTTAGGCAACATTTTCTCAATGAACTTCATAAAACCGAAAAACCCTTGTTAGTTCATTGATAACCGGGGAGCATATTGGCGTCCAGGGTTTTGAATTTCATCAGTTATTTTTGGATTTCGGGTAGGCATGTGCAGATAGATGCATATCAGCATCACTATGTATGCATTCGAGTCAGCAAAGAACAAGATGCGCTATAGCGGGTTACTGTTTCAAGTAACTGTAGGCTTGAAAACAAGATTCTGTTTATAGAAGGACTAATAGAAAATAAACTAAAAGAAAAGCCCAGGGAAGCTTCGTACAGATTCCCGCAGAGCTCCGCTGTATTCAGCCTTCCTGCATCTTTGCATATACACTGCAGAATACGATATTCCCCAACTTTAAAACGGCAAAGCACACACGAGAATCTAAATGTACAGTAGATGGTGATGATGACATGGTTTTAGTCTGATGGATCTTCTGTCAGTGTCACAGTTTTGAATGGTTTAGGCGGCTGTAAATGTTTTCAGAGCAATTCTAAAATATTATGCATGCATCTTTTAACGAGAGGCTTATGTTATAAACTCATCCTATGATTCCATTCAACCAGAGCCAGAGAGAGAGCGGGAAGACGCAACTAAGAGGAGGAAATATATTTTTTCATAAAGAGAAACTTGAGATTCCTTGATTGTTTACTTTATTGACGCTAAATCCATCCAAGGGAGCAAGGATGAACTCCAAGGAGAAAAAAACCCGAGAGAATAAAAATAAATGCCACGTGGATATTTTAGCCATCCTTTAAACCATGTACGTGCTAAGCACAAACTTAGTTCCACACGCCTTTGAGGAAAAGACAGCCGACGTTGAAAAAAGGCTTATAATGTAATTATTCAAATTCTGAATCCTCTCAAAGCCATCCTTCATGCTTTTTCCTCACACTTTCCTCGTAAACTTCTTCAAGAGCTATTATTTAAATAACCCAGCAATTATTCTACCCTTTTAATTGGATTCTAGACGAAATGGGGGAAAGGATTCATATGACCATATTAATTTTAGTCATCGTGTACTCATACTAAATATACTGTACAAAAATGTGTAAATCATATCAACTATATATAACATATAATGGCAGGTAAATCCAGGGCGGGAAATGGTCCGTTAATATTAAATCGGTGAGTGCTAAAAGTTTGAGCAGAATCTTACATTTAATTTAGAGGCCATTATTAGAGCGATAATAAAAGGGGAGAGAAAGAGGATTCAGGTGTCATTTACATGCGTAGTAGACGAAGAGAAAGCTAGAGAACCACATCGCTCCTTCAAAGCTTCATGATGCACATTCATTCCTAATGGAGAAAGTTCAGGGTAGTTCGTGCAATCATAGCGCTAGACACCAGCGACTAGCAGCTAATGCACGCAAGGAGAACGCAGCAAAGAGCGTGGTGGTGAAAGTTGAGCAGAGTCACAAATCCACAGCACTGATTTACTCGGCTGCGGACATGGTGAAAGCTAGGAAAGCAGAATCTTGCACAACTCCGTCATTAGTATTCTGTATAAAAGGGGGAAATGACGTGGAAATTATATTGATTCCACAGAGTCTGTTTACTTAATGATATGTGTTGATTTAGTGACCGGGAGAGAAAGGAAGCTAGAACAAAGGGGAAAGTAGAAGCAGGAAACTAGAAATCCATCATGGAAGCTAATAAAATCGAGGTACAGAGAATTAACGCAAGGGGTTGAACTTGAGTTATCGGTAAAAGGTTTAGTTAAAATGCAATTGTGATAATAGCCATGGCTGTTAAGGAAATGTAATGCTTTTTCAACCCCTCTTTTAAATTCTAGCTTGAGTGGAAACTAACAAGAGATGCTTACCTATACTAACAGTGCGAGAAACATGGTTCTTCTGGATACAAACTCTAAATATAAGGCTTTCAAAGACGGAAAAGTAGGTAGAAACCTTCGGATTGTTTACATTGAAACAAGTTAGCTTCAATTTAGATAACAAGGCGATAGGGAGGCGGGTTATAGCCTGGGGTGCGTAGGTGGCAATAATCCCGGGTATTCTAAAAACGGGCTGCCTTCCATTCACAGTATCTCAAGCGGCACGCACACAACTTTCATTCTGTCTCTAAATGCTAAAGCCAAAAGCAGGACGAAGTTGCTGCTGGAGTGGGTGCAAGAACCCAGACCTTAGAAAACCCGTGCCGGGATTCCGATTTCTGGACGAATGTTAGCATAGCATCCTTCCCTCCTGTAGTCCACGGCTAATGGCTTTGAGAAGAGTGAAAGAAAGATGATAGGAAAATAGAAGGAATATAAATGTCTGTTTGGATTGTGCAGTAGTGCCATGAGGTTCTATCTAGTTGCTGGGGGAAAATGGAGAGAGAGTTTCTCCTATTTGTTAGCCAGGACGATAGTGGATGGTTATCTGTGCTGTCATTGATGGGTAAATTGGCTACGATTTATTTCCACAGCTTTTCACACGCTCCTTATTTCCTTCTATTGTGCACGCATATGCAAACCAGGCTTTAACTGGCCAGTCCCGATGCCGCGGCAGGATCCAAGGAACCCTCAATGGATTTAATACAAACCCAGTCAATTATTCTTTAATTCATATAAGGAATCAAGAAAAGGTGTGGGTGGCTAGTGTCAGGAATAACCGAGAAGCAGTAATAAGGAAACCAACCCAACCAAGCCTAGAGATAAGGATAATTGGAAATCATCAAGTGAAAGCATGGCACATTCATATAACTGTCAATTTTAAAATATACCCGATAATTTTCCATATTGCACGCAGTTCCAGCCTCATCCTATACTGGGCAAACCATTCCTAGAGAAATGGATATTACAAGGGCGGGACACAAAGTGTCTGAGATTCAAACCGGGCAAAATAATTGCCGGATTTAATTCTCCAATTAGCGACTATTATTTAAAGAGCCGTGGAATTCCCGAACAGTGTCCGCACGCACATTACACAAGAGATCTTATGTAGCTTTCATATTCATGAGGATACCCATGGATCAACTCTTGGAGAATTGTATAGGGTTTGTTGGCTTTGAATGAATTGAAGAGATTGTGGTGGAGTGACGGGAATGAAATGTTATTTATTGCAATATAAAATATTATAGGATAATTTACGTTAGGGGAGATGATTAAAAAAGAGGAGCAAAAGGAGTCGTTGCTAGAGCGGGAAGAGGCAAAGGGATGAAATGAATTTTCTTTGGGTTACAGCAAGCATAAGGCTATGATGTGATGGCAATCGTAGTGGTGCTGTACTTGTTATTCTTGCCGTTCTTTAAAACGTCCCACAGTTAATTGTAGAGAGGGCTCATGTGTAGATTATTTAAGATTCAATTACAGCGAGAGCTGATTTATGAATGTGAGGCAATAACATGACAACCGCGTTCTAGTCTGACCGGACATGCTAGTGATACGCATCACCTTGTAGATTCACATCCCGCCTATACGAAATGAGCTACAAGCTTTAAATCTGTATGTAATTTCAAGAACAGATGAGCTATAGCTGGAAAATATACAGCTCTGATATGCTTGTAATTTAAATTTAAATCCAGTCCGCTCACTATTCCGTTTGGAATTTGGGCTTTGAACAGTTGAACCGGACTGGTTAGAGCGCTTTGTGTGTTTCCTCAAACCATAATGAAACCCTTTAATATCTTTTTCACCTTTGACCTTAGGGAGTGGGGGAATGAGGCTGTATTATGAAAGAAGCTTTAACTTCACAGGATGAAGGTAAACGGTTAAAAGGTGTTAAGACGCACAGAGTCGTCGTCTTGGTCGCAGACGGCAGAAGAGAAGAGCAAAGTAAGCGTAAATAATCTTCCTTTCTTAAACACCAAGAGACAATTTGAAGTATCCATGGCTAAAGCGTTCTCTTACAGGATCTCGGCTGTAAAATCGTTTATTTACCTATGCAAGAGTCTCTAACTGACTGGATTTAAAGTTTTTTAGTAAAATAATAAATGCTTAAAATAATATCACAGGAAGCAGAGAAATGAAGGTTTGCTCTGAAAAATCCAGAAAGAGAAACGTCAAGAAAGAAAGCCGAAAAGGCTAAAAAAAAGAGTTTGAAAACGTTATAAAAATTCAAATATATATGAAAACAAGACTATATTGAGAAATTAATATTTCCTGCTTCTAGCCAAAAGACTCGAATGGAATGAAACTAAAATACGTGGAGTTTACAACGAGATTTCAGGGATTAAGGAGATAAAATGAAAAGTTTATGAAGAATCCCTCACTCTTTCATAAGACATTCCACTACTTAAAATAATATTTACAAGGAAGCTATGCAAAGTTTTATGTTGAAATCCCTTGCTTATTTCGAGTCACAAAGCTTTGTGAACGGGGCTGAACAAGACCAAGATCTTCCTCCAAGTGCAAGCCTTCAGAGTTACAACAACAGCTATGTGCTTTAAATACGGTACAATTTTTACTGATTCTGAGACAAACTAAGACCCGAGATGAAAAAGGAAGATTGTATTTAAACTCATCGTCAAAAAGAGACACCAAACTTTTTGCACTTTTCTTATACCAATTCTCAAACCATACCAAAAACTATACGGAATATATATATTTGCTTCAATATTAAGCAGGGTTCTTTCCGAGCATAAGAATATGCCATTTCTTCAAAACATGTCTGCTTGGCATGCGGGTCGTAAAATTGAACATGTGTCGGCTTGATTTGAATTTATGCACTCGCTCTACGTTGTATACCACACCCTTGTGGATGAGTTAAACTTTGAAGCCTTCAAATTCAAGGGTTTGCATAGCGGATAGAGTTCGTGGATCGGAATTAGCAACATCCAATGAATACGCATGAATCCTCAACTTGTTTCCTTTTCCTCCATCAAAGATTTCAAGATTAGCAGACTACATTATTAGCTTATGTTTTACTGGACTGTAGAACAACCTCCGGTTCCAATCTCAGATATATGCGGATAGCGAGTGGTGAATTTGTCTTAACCGATTCAACTTTGACCTTCTCGATATTTCGGTCATAAATAATTTTCCGAATAGTCGTTACCGAATTTATTACAAGTGGGAATGATTCTCTTGTAGGGTTGTACCCGGACATCTCCTGCTGTAAATGCCCGGCAATACTGCCAAAACAGTGTAAAGAAAAAGTAGCCAACTGTGCTACAGCAGCAGGAAAAAATTAATTACCGTTACGAGTGTTAGTTTGGAATTCCCAAGATTGGATACGCTAATTACATTTCCGGGTGTTGACACACATGTGTAAATTGAATTAGAGTAGAGGAAATACAATCACAAAAAACCAATTAATTATAGTTTTAGTCCCCTATCAAAAGCATGTGTGAGAGGAAACCACGGAACCGAGAACCGTAGTTGGCTTCTACTCTGTCTGGTTCCGGTTTGCGAGACCTTTAGGTTTATACGCTATAACAGAACATTTTGAAAACACTTCTGAAACCATGTTCATGCAACCACTGCTGCATTCAGAATTAACTCTACTTCTTCCCGCATCCATCTATTTTTCCAGAGTTTCGCAATTCAAAACTTTTCCCAATCAACTGGTCACTATTTGACCGCCACCATGAATCCTAGGATTCAAAACTCTGGAATTCCGAAACCCTCCAAGAAATATCAACAATCCCCAATTGATTAACGTCTCATTCAGTTGTGAATTGTAGTCCAAAGTTTACATCAACCAGTGCCTTGAAGGTGGTGGAGAATGACCAAAGCTATTGAAAAGGGATCGTAAATTTTTAGCTGTATGGCTTCTGATTAAGTGGTTCGATAGTCGTACACGATTGGATGTGAAAGATAGGAAGCTGTGGGAGGGTAAGGGCCATAGCTTGTAATAAATTCAAAGTGATCTATTGACGCGGGTGTCTTGGAAGTTGGGCCCGAAAACGTCGCCCCAGCCTCCTTTTCTGAGTAGCTTTCATCTGGCTAGGAACGAGTCTGCTGTACTAGCTGTGCCACTCACTTATAAATGAAGAGGAGAATCCATCCGACAACTGGACAAATCAACTAGGGGGCATTCACTAACCTTGGACATTAATAAGAATAGATGAGAGGAGGAGTAGGTTGACATCAGCAGCAGCAGGGATGAATCGAAGGGCAACAAGAAAAATAAATAAAAGAGAGATCGCTCCAGAGTTTTAGTACCCGAATAATAGAAAATGTTCTCCAGTTCCTGATTCTTGTATCTCTTCTAAAGAGTAGTAGTAGTAGATTCTACGCTGTCCATTCGGATTCAAGATCCTGGTCATGATATCGCTCATCTGATAGTGTCGAAAGTATCTGCTAAAATTTCAAGCTTTCATCAAAAACAGAAGTAGTTCAGAGACAATGCGTGTAGGAGCATCGAAAAAGCCCTAGGGACCACCCAATCTGACCTTCCATTCCATTTGAAAAATACTCCTGGAAATAGTCTTAGATTGGATGAAAGCTTAATTGTGATGGTGGTGTTGTGGGTGAGAGAGTTGGAGAAATATAGGCAAAATGTATTTGTAAAAATTGTCCTATGATAAAGCGGCTCTGTGGGAAGATGCACATAAAAGGAAATGATCACGATGATAGTGCCGTGGATTCAAAATGTTATCTGGAAGCTAAAAAAATGTCAAGATGATGAATGCGTACAGAGGAAATGTAATGATTCTCTTTTTAACAAGCAAGAAAGGATGACAATGTAAATTCCTTCGTGTATGACTCGCATCACTTTCTGATAGCATGCAAAGTAAGTAAAGTGTAGCATCGATAACGCAAACCTCTTTGAATACATCAACCTTATCCTCGCAAGGAAGAGAGTCTCTGTTGGTTTAATATTTCTGAGTCATAAGGAAATACCATAGAAGCAGTACCAACAAAAGAAACTCCTGAATCCAATGTATCAAAGTCTCTGAAAAATCTACAAGATAAAGGATGGAGTAACAACAGACCAAACTGCCCCCGAGTCGGACACTAAAAACTCCCTGGCCTCAAGGAGCCATCAGTCATACGCGGAGGAGTTGATCCAGAGTTCTCTTGGATTGAGAACGCTTCCACCACTGTTTTCCAGTCTGGAATTAGGGGGCGTTTTGAAAGTTTGAGGGAAAATTTCAAAATAGAAAAATTAGATTCATATGATGAGAAGATGGACAGACGGATCAAGAACTGGCGAGGGCAAAAGGTGCTCATAGATCCCTGGAAACGGGAGACTCCAGGTGCGGAGCAGTTAACAGCCTTGCATTGGCCGGATAACGTTCCTGAACAAGAATGGAAAACCCCAAAAGATACGGACTGTACATGCTATTAGTTTTGTAGCTAATTTAACAATGAAAGAATAGAGGCTGCGGCGAAAAAATATTATTTCAAACGTGCATCATTAGCGCCAACATAATAACACACACACGTTCCTCATCTTCAAACACTGTTTGAATAGTAAGTGTGACTTGTGAGTGGTAACTATTTACCCGGGAAGTGAGAGCCACAGCCATCCAAGGCGAGATAAGCTCAAGGTGTATCCGCCCGCTAAACCTTGCTGCTACTACCTACGGAAATTTGACAATCCTCATTATTATGAGCAGAGGAGCCCCATTCTCATCCCTGTGTAGAAGATGAGAGGCAGATGTGGTTGAGAGATGTGAGGGGGATGAAAGGAATTAAATGCTGGCTTGTGCCAGGACAATATTGGGATTGTAATCGTTCCAAAGCTGGTGGATACCCTCCTGCACGTGCTCTGGCGCTTCTTCTATTAGTTTTGTACAAGATTCTGAAGGATTTTAGGGGATAATACTAGTGGCCGCGGCTATGTGATGCTCGCTAGAGGCAATGGAAGCCAAGGTTTGTTGTGGGGGAGGGATGGGGATGATTGAATATGTTTGTCATATGGGTCTGGCGTGGAATTGGAGTGCTGAGGATTCCTCACCACTGAGACAGACGTCTATGCTTATGAAATGCATCAAGGAAACGGTTGAAGATGATTGCCTGCGTGGGGTGTAACCGGAAAACCTTTTCCGGTCCTCGCATGTGGTTTAGATATTTTTTCTCCCGCAAATCCTCTCACACGCTTTCAAACGAAGAACGAGCGGGCACACAGTAAATCCTAAAGCTCCATGGAAATGAGAAAACTCGGGAGATTCTATGCTCTGCACACGCGGCTACTAATTATGCTGTTTTTTCGGATTAATATATTAGAAAAAACCCAGGCAGGATAAAAACCAAAGAGGGTGAAAATTTCAACAAATGTGCCCAACAAATATGTCCCTGGAAGCCTTGTAGTAAAAATGCAAGCTTACTCACATACTGTAAATACCCATAGATTCAAGTCTGGAAATAAACCTCAAAAACCCGGAGAAAACAGGGCAGAAACAAGGGTTTCAAATTCAGTTCTGGTATCCAGAACTAACCCAAGCCAGTCGGGTAACATTGGAGACAAGGCGCGAAAAAGGGTAGCAGTAAGGGCATTTAGGGCATAGCCAAAGGGAATTTCAAGGAACGTACAAAACTCCCGGGTCTGGAGGATCCTGAAACAAAACATGACCTAGCTCGAAAGAGGGGGTACGAAAGAAAAAGTGTGAAGCGTTTTAGGGTGAAGTGAAGAGTGGCACGCGCGGCTCATGTAGCTCAAAATTAGGGACTCACCCTTGAAATGTCCGTCCCCCTCCCTCTGCCTGTCTGTCCATCCATCTATCTGTCGTAGCTTCTCCTCCGAACCTCTTTAACTTAATGAAAATCCTGACAGAGACAGAGTAACAGCTAACCGAGCAAGATTCCGCCATGTTGAGAATGGATTTACAACAAACTAGACGAAACTTTAGACCAAGAAACTTGCATACTTTTTACAACCAATCCTCCCTAAAAACAGAAAACTCTGAAAATACGAGTCCTGCCTTCTGCCTTAGCTTTCTAAGCCTGATTGCACGCTGAAGATTTTCTCGACGACGAGCCCGGCAGCACAAAGCTAGAAAGTACGGGCGCGCGTGCGGCAATAATGTGTGCGTAATTTAATTAACTCAGAATTAGCAGATTAAAAGAGAGTGCGTTAATTAGGAAAGATTGTGAAGCAGATTTTCTTTTTGGAAGATTAAAACCCGGCTGCTCCAAGGAATTTCTCTCTGCTTTTTCTTGATTGTAAAAACAATGGGCTGTGAGACCCATTAGAACCAGACCAAAGAAGAAATTCTAATGACAGACCTCTGTGTAGGTGTTTTTCGTGTGTAGGGGGGATGACGCCAAGTCTATGCATTCGAGGAAATGAATTAGGCCAATGACATGTGGTGAATGAGAAAGATGTGGTGAGACAGTTGCTTAGAATACATGCATTCCAAATTAACGGGTCATGACGTGGTAGTGCTCCGACTTGGAATAAACCAACGTAGAATACAGTAAAGCAAAAGGGTCAAACTCCCCACATTTTTAAAGTCAGATACAAGAGGCTCCGCGCTACGGACAGAATCCTCCTTTACAAATTTGCATATACGTACAGACTACCCCGTTACCTTGACTCCCAATCAAGTCAATCATTGCAAAGAGGAATACGTCAATTGACATTTTTGGAAATTTACGTAGGAAGATTCCAAGAGAGGGGAAGACGACAGTAGCCAGGGAGATTTGAGTTAGAATGGGTTGTCGTGATAGTGAAATGGGCGTTGGTGCGTGGACAAGTCCAAGAACGTGTTTACTTTTGCAGATAGATTGACTGAAAAAAAATTTAAATTGCACTTCTTTATTTGTAATCACTCTCTCTTAGGCTTTATCCGTGTATCGTTGTGTAGGTGGGAGCGTCTCCCTTGCCAAAACCTCATCACCAAGTCGTAATTTAATGCAGCATTTGTTCGACTTTTGACGGAGGGCCGTGTGGAAGCAATTATGAGAGAGGATATTTTCTAGCCAAGATAAATAGACGGATGCTTTCCTCCTTCCAGCCTCTGCTGTGGCTGCATCAAATCAAGCCTCTCACAAAGCTCTTACTCATAAAGAAGAAAATGTGCAATTCCAATCTTTAGTACAGTTTTAAAAAACAGATAACTCCCGCCTCCGAGAGGTATTAAAAGTCTCTCTAAATTCAAATCAGCTCATGGGCTACTTTTCACAACCCTCAAGCTAATGGCGGTTTCAAACTCCTGCCCAGCAAAGTCAGCTTCCAACTGGAGCGGGAACTACACGAAGCTCAGCAACGAAGACTAATAGACTTTCACCCAACTGCTTTCAAGGAGCAAAGTGCATGAAAAGCATACAATATGACTTCACAACTCTTACTGTGTGCCATTAATGTGGGAAATTGAATCTTTCATAGCTAATTCTTCTATAAAGCATCCTTTGAACATCGCATTCTGCGTTAGGTCCAACCCGGGTTACGGAATATAAGCCCGAACAGAGGAGTTCTTCCCAAGAGAAATCCGCCAAGGAGAAAATACTCTGCGAATATTACAACTTCCGCTCCGATTCCAACAAAACCAAGAGATCTGTCTTATATTTCCAAGACCCAGGCAGCTTTTACGCTCCAAGGGATGTAGCTTCTCCTCTAGCTCTTACTCTTCATAATCCTCCCTATTTGTTTTCTTCAATGGCAAACTTCCAAGAGACCTAAATTCGTAGATAACTCCCAAATCTTTCTTGGATTTCAGACATACGCATATAGAACCATGCTACGCACATGTACGCTTCATTTTTTAATGGGTGTATGTCACAAATTCAGAGTATGCACATAGGCTTACAGAGAACCAAACGAACATACAAGTTATTTTCAGGTCCGTGTCAGCCTCTTCAAGCGGGGGTGGAAACATCTTTGAGTAACGCAAAAGAAGATGCAATTTCAAATATTCTATGAAACGATGCAGCAAAAGAATTTCATTCATTAGCACAAGCTTCACTTCTTCCCTTGTTCAGAGAAGGAGGAAGAGAAAGTGAAATATTTCGGGAGGCGGAAACAAATAATATTTTTAAACTCTTTTGTCAATTCATTCAAGCGATAGGATATGTGGGTGGTAAAATAAATTTGGAATTGACACAAGAATCCCGATTATTGATTCCTCTGCAGATAGAAATCCTGCCTTGGTTATGGACGAGTTGTAAGTAATCCGATTCTCAAAGGGATGTAAGCTAGAAATCCTCTATGCAGTCCCTTCTTTCTTGGCGCGTTGACGTGTGTGGGAAGTAAGATAGGAATTCGAGTGGGCAGACGAGACTGATATGAGATTGCAAATTATGATTATTAACAACAAGATTGGATAATGTGAACAAAGTTTGTGCTTAACTCATCCAAGGCATGGCCTCTCAGAATCCAGAATGAGTTTAGAACACATTCCAAGTGCAAAAGGGAGGAAAGATTGCTTGGGCTGTACCTTTTGCAGCGTGGCTAAGCTCTGATATGCAGTTAGGATTGAGGCCTTGAGGAAATTTCTTAAAGTGGTCAAAGTTTGTCGCGTGGGATGATACAGGCCATGATAGTGTAGGCGATAAAGGTGATGCAGCGCAACACTGGACGGGTATAATAATAGTAATAATAAAAGAAATATCATCATCATGAGGGCATTTATTATGTATGCTCCATCCATTTAACTAATGGATTAGCTAAGGTGGTGAGTTTGGTTCGCGGGATGAAAGATGAATGCAAGGGAAGTTTGATGAATGGGTAAAGGATTACTGCCGGCGAATGAAATGACGGGGTCGTATCGCATTTGAATCCCTTCAACCGTACTTACTAGGGTTTACTAACATGCAGACTGTGTGCTCGTCCCTTGGTGCATATTATTATCGACTTGAAATGATGCAAGTTGAGAGGAAATGTAATGGATTATTGCATTGTAATGATGCGCGTTATAGAATATTTTATGCAGCCAGTACTGGCGGAAATGAGATTTCATAGAGCTCTCCGGACAAGCTAACGGGTTGCAAGTAGAGGGAAGATGAAATTCTCAATTCTTAGAGACCATCATAAATGTCACGCTGTAATAAATCTTACGAAATCTTCTACAGCAAATCCTCTGAGAGGTTCGCGAAAATTTTAAAACCTTTTCCTCCTACAGAGGTGGAGGAGCAGCCAGGGATGACGACGACTAAAACTATTAAAGTTCTAGGGGGTTTTAAATTACTATAAAGCGGGGATGATGAGAAAAATCCGCAAGGCGTGAAATTTATTAAATGGAGAATCTTTTTCTGGTGCGTCGGGGCTGGAAAAAGTTACCCGGGTGATACTGCAACCCGTTTTTGTAACAGCAGGTGAAATATACAAGGGAGTAGCGGCAAGGTAACGGGGTGAGTAGTAGTGGGATGCGGCTTCTTATTCAATGAGTCGTCGATGATAAAGAATGAAAAATGCCTCCGGCTAGCCAAGCCATGATATGATGAGATGGTGAGGAGAAGATTGGGAAGCTATCTGTCTCATCTGTAGATGGGAAGGATGAAGACAAGAGGGATGGACCTGTATAACAGTTGGAGTGGAGTGAGAGTGCCAATTTTGTATCTTCCACGCAAGCATACCTTTGAATCTGAAGTGGTGGAGCTAACACAGAGATGACTCAATAGAATCAGGATTGATTCCATTAAGAAGGTTTAATTAGATTTTGCTTAGACGCACATTATTGTCCTGTAGCTAGGAGGCCCGTAAGCGTGGGAATAATTAAGAAAATAAAAGGCTAAAATGTCAAGCTTGAACAGGAAACTAGGAGAGGGTCCACGCTTTTTAAGAGTTTAACGCCGATTCAATTTGTATAACTTCCTCTGGAAACCTCCAGTGGGGGCAAGTTAGGTAAGTATCAGCAAAGCAAGTAAGGTGTTAAGCAGCATATTACTAAAGTACCCGTTACGCGAACCTGCGAACCCTACGTTTCAAATATTTGAAATTTTTTGTTGATTGATTAGAAGATCATTTGTCGTAAACCTTTAATTTACATTACAGTTCCTCCAGCCAATAATCCATATAACAAAGTTTATAGTTTTGAATCGAATGTCTAATCACCACCAGAGAGTTTTCACTAATTTGAATTACCTTGAAAAAGTTGAGCTGAAAAGATACTAATTTTCAAGGCAACCAGTATCTAAAAGTATAGAGAGAGGGCAGTAAAGGATTTTCAAAGGATAATTCGCTACAGATCCCGGGAAGTGACTTGTCTATTTACATTTCACATTCATGGATGGGCGGTGGTGAACTGCGAAGCCTAGGTTGCTGAGTACAATAAGGTGTGTTTGTTCGGAGATGATTTGGATGAGATGTGATGAGTCCGGAGGTTATGGGAATGTAGAAAAAAATTAGGGTGAGAGAACAATTTCTATTTGAAATGGGAGAGTCCCGAAACATGACAAGAGGATGAGGAGGGGAGAGAAAAGGTGAAAACCCAAGTGAAGAGTCTCTCTTGTTATTATTCTTACTACTTGTTACATTACTCAATTCTAGCTCACAGACATGGCTGGAACAGCAAAGGTTTTAAGCATAGCTTCGTTCGTGTTACTGAATTGAATAGCATTATGGAATTTATGGAAAGATGCAAAGGAAATCCACCTGCTCATCCTCTCTCCTCCCTGGTTAACAGTTTTTCGTCCCCTGAATTCAGCTGGATAGAAGCAAGGCAGAGAATTTTAAAAGGTGTGAATAAAATATATGCCAAAAGCTTTGGAAAAATAAAAAGGGAATATAAGCTCCTCTTGTTGAGAGATGATCCTCAATGCCGTACATTGATTCAATATCCAACAATGTTAATCATTGTTATTGTCCAACTCAGTTTTTTACACGGTGTAAATTGCTCTTTTCCCTCTTTTATCCAAGGATAATACACGGCGCTTATTTGTTGTAGAGGCGCACGAGTTTTCTATTCACAAGATTCACTCACGTCTGAACAGACAAAGAAAGAAAGTATATTATAAACCACCAGATGATGATGAGATTAGAAAGGAGGAAGCCACGTTCAAGGGATAAAAAGCCCTAGGAGATAAAATAGCGAGGAATTGGTGTGGGAAATTTATTTCAACTTTATGAATATCCAGTCATTTTTGTGAGAACTTTTTTAAGAAGAATTACTCTATTTCCCAAACCCGCTCTTCTCACAAGCTCCAACCTTAAAGCCAAAGCCATGTACAGTTACAACGACGTTTATAATTTTTTCAGTACTCCCTTGCCTCCGGGAGTGGGTAAGTTAGTCCCTGCTAGTCTTATGTAGAACAAGAAGTCGGAATGCGTTTTGTGCATCATGAATTTTATTTACGCGTTATTAAATTATACAGCTCCAATGTAAACGGCGTCAAAGCCTGTAAAAATCTCTCGAGATTTTGGCCTTGAGCTTGCATATATTAAAAGCATCTCATCTCTTGACCGTAAACACAAACTTGTAAATATTTGCTATTAGGCTCCTTAATTTATCCCCAGCTACTACTCTAATCTTATCTAAATGACATTTATCGATTCACGATACTCGAGGCTACAGTTTCTCCCTTGAGTTCAATCATCTACTCTGCGGGCTAGCAGCATTAAGTCCCTTCTTCTTCTCCATACGTTGCATTAGCATTTGTATCACAGCTTAAGTGCATCCGAATATCCAAGTTCAAGCTTTGAATTGACAGTTATGAATGTGGTTTTTACGATACTTGCCGGACATCAGAGCAGAGAAAGTAGCATTATGTTGTATATGAGTCTTCCGGCAGCGATTTCCTGTGGCTAGCCGGATTTTCATCCTAGTATTAATTTTGACCACTGCTGTCATATTAGATTACACCAGATTTCAAAAGTACTAGATAAACAGATAAAAGCTTAGAGGGCAGATCGAGGTAGTGTGCATAATTATTGCTTTCACAAGTGTTCCTGAAATGCTCGGAGGAGGCGTAGATGTTAGAAATGCAAATCAAGGATCCCCAAGTCTCTGCTAATGACTTGATGATTAGGGTTTAGATTGTAGGGCGTTATGTAAATATTCCTGGGTAATTTTGCCTAATGCATCCTCTTTGACGCTGTAAAAGGGTGCGGGAGGACAAGTTGTGATCTTGAAGAAGACCAAGATCACATATCCACGACGATATAGCTACAGACCCCAGCAGAATCTTCTTTGGAAACACGAGTAACTGTGCGTGGTGAGATGCAATCGGAATAAAAGATGAAGAAGGCGGTGGTAGCGAGTCGTAATAGTTAATGGATATTTTTTCGAAGAAAGAAACGTCGTGTAAAATGGAAAGATATATGGAGCGTGTCCAGGGGATGCTTAATGTTCTTGTGAGAGGAGGAAGCAAGGAAGCTGGAGACTGTCTCAGAAATCCAGCATCCCAGCCTTTACTCTTCCCATCATTCCATCCCTGTCCCTTTACCGGGGGAGGGGAAAAGATGATGATGGAATCGATACGGACGTAACAGCGGGGAGGTTACAGGAAGGCTTTTAGCGAGCTCGTCCTCAGGGTTAAGGATGTGTAGTTTTGGACATTTCCAAGCGGGAGACTAGTTTCTTAACGGTCCAAAGTTTTAGATTCCAAAGCTTTACAAACGTCTCGTGAACTGAGTACGCAACAAACCAAGTGACATGTTGACTGGTTTAGACAGGTAGTAAAACGATACTGTGATCGATACAGGAGGGAATCGGTTCATCGGCTTTTACATTTTTTTCCATTCGTCTAAAACATATTACATTCGACAGTGTTTTATCGTAAGCTGGGTCCAACGACGGCTAAATCCGGGATTAGGCCCAGGAACCAGGCTTAAATCTACAAAGCTTGGAAGCTGGGAATTTTATAACGCTTCATATAAATCCTACAGAGTTATCAATCTAGAGAGGAGGGTGTTAAAAGATGAGATTGAATCCACACATCTAGTTTAAGCTAGGTGAAAAATGATACGAATGAGATTCAATTTCAAATGAAATTAGAGAATCGACAAGAGAGATGGATTATTTTTACGCCGTCTGAAGAATCTCAATGAGCAGGGGTAGCTCCTGTAGCTAGTTGTGAAGTAAAAGTCATTGGCAGGGATTCTAAATAAATGTAAGAGGAGTAGATACTGACAGTTGAAAAAAATCCTAAGCTCCATATATATTGATACGTGTATATTTTAAATTCGAGATTGTCGAGAATTTGTTGATGTCAGTATTTCAGGATACCGGATGAGGATCGGTGTAAAAAATAGAGGCGTATATTTTTCAACTCCCGATTCTAATTTTAATAGCAAGCTAAACTGAAAAAACGTTTCAAGTAAACAAATCAATTCAAGCAAATCCAATTTTCAAAATTTTACTTTTTCAGCCTCCAATATACTGAGAATTTCACCACAATATTTTTTATCCCAGCTCCGAATTTCAAGTGTAGACATTTTTTAGAAAATTCAAGGTTCATGATAAAAATCCTCTCATCCTCTCTCACTTAATCATCCTCATCATCAACTTGATGAAGCCATAGAAATTCAGATGGAAAACCGTATAAAAATAAGTGACAACACCAGCGTAGCGCTGTGCAACAGCTACAACCAAGTGACATCACTCCATGCAGCATTACAATCAAGATGAGTAGAAAAATGACTGGCGTGTAATGAAAATATGCAGATTCATCTCTTTTACAGCAACATGAAATCCCAGTTGTAGAACCATTTCACAAACCCCGGTGATAATCAGACTGACATCTAAGAAACTGGGAGAACATCCGTCTGTTTTTTCCATAAAATCCAAGCGACAGGAAAAACTAAAGGCGCTTCATAAATATGCAATTTAACATCCCCAAACCGCGTGTCCTCTCCATCAAGGCATCCAACTTGTAGTCAGTAAGAACTCCATCCTTCCAGACTGTGAAAAATCAGATTCTGGTTTAGTAAATCCTGATTGAATGGAACGAGCTGGATGGTGATAGACTGGAAGATGTGCGGGATGGAAAATAGCTCAAATAAGAAGACGATATTATTATCATTTTCAACTCTGTAAATACAGACCATGAAAAATAGAGTTCGTGCATCAACTTGAGCTATATAGTTACATACAAGAGTATTTGATAACTGCAAGACGGAACCACAAGCTCCAACATTTTTTCATAGAGACGTTTCCAGTCTTGTGGAAATGAGAAGAAGACACACAGAGATGTTTCGGATCTAAATCCCAGAGTTAGCTCCTACTTCTCAATCTACCAGGCTACCCGGAGTGAACCTTGAGAGCACAGTGAATATGCTCTCATGATAGAGATGGAAAAATGGCTCATACTTGTTGTCACTCAGTGTGGAGGAAACTAGCTGGTGGGCGCAATCATGATAGTAATGCGTATCGTCGTTAATGCATAAAATGTATGAATGCACGGCTGAGAAACTGGGGGAAACTATGTGGAGACGCTGGAAACTTTTATGACAAGGATGAGCATGGATTCTCACAGCATGCGGAAAAAATCCCACTTTTTTCTTCAACTATAGCACCGTAATAATACTCAGTCTTCCATGCTACGGGTGAACCCGGTCGGGAATTATTATGAGAGGGAGGGAGAAATATACCCAAGCATCCAGAAGACCAAAACCAGGGCCTTTAGACAGACTAGCTGAGACTGTAAAAAAAAGAATAGAAGAATAACCTTTAGGATAACAGCTCCCGGTAAAAGTTTCAGATTTTCATGACCATTTTTATTATGGAGGTTACCAGGGAGAAAGGAAACTCTTCAACATTTCCGATCGAAGCATAGCCTGTAAAGCCTCTATGAGACTGAGAATGAGGAGAAAATTAATGTATAGGAAAGCATGAAAAAGCTTCATTACTATAACGTCGTTTAAAAAAATTGCTGTCAATTGTAATTCTTACTGATGTTGATATGTGATGCAGACGCTTCGGTTCCAGGTGCTTTCACTCGCAAATACTTTCTCCCCCAAAGCTACGCCAAAACTATACTCGTCATTTTAAAGACAAATTGCGGAGAAAGTTCCAGGGAACATTCCCCATTCCCCCTTAAATTCATCTCCTGAAAAGCCGTAGAAGCGGGAAATTTCAAACTTCTGACATAAGCCAAGCGGGAAGATCGAGCGAGGCCATTAAAAATTCACAAACAATACGAACGTATTAACCACAATGACTGAGATGAAGGAATAAAAGGTAAAAAGTCGTGATTGATTGCGTCTTTAATGGCTATGTAGTGATTCGTGTTACACACTTTGGTGGTGGTGAGTATTTCACCAAAAAGATAATTTCCATCAAGGAGGGAAACCTACATGTTCTATGGCAGGCTTGGCAGGGCGGGAGACGTCGGAATGAATCGATATGAGGCCATTAGCGATAAGAGCAAGACAGCAAATATGCTATGTTATGGTTGAGGAAGAGTCAGCCTGAGTGAGAATCCTACCGTGTCTTACCGCCTTGGAGAAATTGTGGTGGTAGGAGGTTTTCAAAATCTTGAGAAGGCTTTAAGAACAACTGATTTATGTTATTCACCATTTGAGGAGCTGGGTGTGTTTCTCTATGGTGTGATGGGAAAAAAGCTTGTCTTCCTCCAGAATTATTGGGCATAGAAATGCAAGAAATCCAAGATGAAACTATGGGAGGATCGTAACCGGTAGATGTTAAAATGTTATTAGCATTTACTTTGGAAACAGCCCATTTTTTTACGTAACCGGCGTTTACACACACTGTGTTTGGAGTGGGCGTTAAGGGATGCTGTGAATTGTAAGAAGATGCATACTTATTAAACATTAGCTTAAGTGGAAAAGGTCATTGTTTCTCCTTTAAAATAATTACCGGCCGCGTAGGGGCTAATGCATGAGTTGAACGCCGGTTTCTAAATTAAAGAATTTCCCAGACGCCTGTAGGCATATAGTTCTTGCGCTGATTTCCATGGTTGATCAAGTAAGAAAAATTCGGATTTGATTAATGCAGTCCGCAGACACAGGTATCGGATTTAAATAACTGCTACCACACACTTTTCCACGCAAATTAATTTGTTAAAATATATTTTTACTTATGCCATCGGGGAAAGCGAGAAAAAAACCAAAGGAACGCGCAGCAAAATTTTCCACTTCAACGCCGATTTAAAAAGCACTACACACACAGCAAAGGCCTATACGCCAGATTTATGCCAGCGTTGTTTAGCAGGGTGTACATGGGAAAATAAAAGCAAGATTTTCATGGAGAAAGTTTTAAATAATACACAACCACGGAATATTTCGTTGAGAAGCGTGTTAGCATTCTAGGGGAAAGATGAGCTTTAAATTCAAGATGTTGGTTAGAATCTCAAGAATAAATCTGCCCATAAGATAAATCAATGTGGTCTTAAAATAAGGGTTTAGTTTATAACATTCTTAGAAATCCGGGTTCTAGGAAGAAACAAATTTTTGTAGCTGAGTGCACAGCAGCCGCAGATTCGGAGAATCCGGGTAGAATTCGGGAAAGTCGGATTCAAGCTCAAATAAATGTGGGAAGTAGCGAATATATATGAAAATTTATAAAAGTTTTAATGCAATTCAAGCTATAAATTTAGCCCTGCTTTATTTGATGGCATTATAGATTGTTTTATTGTCTCCTGGCACGTGTGACAGATTGTAAGTGTGCTGAGTTAAGTAGTGGCTCTGTCTCAAACTTGGAAGGAGTGAGAAAAAGAGGCACGGAAAGCAGTCCCTCTCTCTCGAGTATTTTCGTATCAAAGTTCAACACGGGATTTAGGTTTGCAACCATCCAGAAAGAAGCAAGACGTTTACAGAGTTACACAAGACTTTTTAAACACCCGCATCACCCAGATATCCGTCCGATTTTAAAGTATGTAAAACCCTTTAAAGAAATACACAGCTTTGGCTGGCAATACCAAGAGCAAGTCCCAGGGCTGCAGAATGAAAGCAGGGTGGATTTAGGAAAACATTTCAAAGAGGAAATCATAGCAGAAGATGCAAATTCAAGTAGGATTTTTAGGGGAAAGTGTCTGTCTTGAAGTTGTTTTACATGGTGTCACAAACGATTCCTTTCTGCTCTTCTGAACTAGCTTTATATCCAGCCTCGAGGATGGCATCTCTACAGCATACAGGGTGAAGTCCTACAGAGCGAAATCCCCGAGAAGTTCCAAGATCCCGGAACGATTCTGTGATCCTAGAAAAGCTCTCCCGATTTCTCATATAGAATCCAGAGATGGGAGAGCGTGAGAGAGAGAATTGAAGTGGGTTCAGAAGGACGGGAAGTTGTGGTCCTAAAGTATGAATGGAATGCAGCTAAATTGACAGGACAAATCAGATGGATGTCTAAAGCTACCATTTAGCTGAAAAGGAGGCTTGTAGTATTCCCCTTCTTCCTCATTCCCATCCTGTGGTTATGTGTTGGGACAAGAACGGGAAAAGGAAATTAGGGAATCAATAGGTGTAGAAGCTGTGTAGAGTGCATGGAGGAGCACTATATATATTTTCCTTTGGCCCAAGCCAAATGGAACATGGTTGCTGAAACGGAATGAGAAAAACTATCAAACAAGAGTGATTCTATGACCTTGTTCCGGGCACTTTCGGGTATTTTTACTTGGGAAAACTGCTAATTGCGAGCCGGGTATTTTGTTTTCCACCGCAAGAATTTGTAGACAAGTCAGTACGGAAGAGGAGACGGGGGAAGAGACAGGGAAAATGTAATTCAAGAAGGGGATGTAAGAGCTGGTGATTGAGATTTAGTTGAAGAAAAAATGCAAAAAACCCAAGAGACGAAGATGAAGCTCCAGAGAAAACGGTGTGGGGGAAAGCACGCATTAGCGTTTCAAAAGGCGGGAGAAATGTAATCCCGAGGAGCAGAGCAGAAGCTCTTGTTTTGCAGCAATATTTTTGGAGGCTATTTAAAAAATAACTGAAAAGCTTTTTTTAAGCGTGGCAAAATATTCAAGCAATATTTTTAAAACCAAATGCGATTCCATGGCATGGACGGAGCTTAGCTCAATTTCTCCTTAATAATAACATAATCCGGAGGGAAAGTAGCAGTGATGATGTATTATTTTGACGTCAGAATCTGTAGCGCGAAGAAAGTTATGGATTTGAATCAACCCGATAGTGAGCTTGAGAGACAGCAGAGTGCGTACGCACATTTACAATGTTTTAAAACACAATGGCTGGGTGTGCATGAAAACGGAGCAGATTATGTCTGTGGATCATCTTTGAATTCCCAAAAACAGTTCTTTAGTAAGTTCGTGGTAGAGTTGAGTTGTTAGCTGAATGATGAATGACTTGAGGGAAGAATTCTGTTGAAGAATGGACTCTTGAACTCGTGGATCTGTGAGAATCCACTCATTTGTTCTCACTTCCAACGTTTCCTTTAAAGAAGCGTCAACTTAAACCAAGCTTCCCCTCACCTAGAAACTTAAAAAAGGCTGGGCCTACTCTGACAAAAGCGATGCTATGATAGGGCAAGTGGAGTGTCATGTCGGAAGTAGACCAAGTGGCAAATGGCAGCCTCTCAATGAATAGCCCCACACGAGAGTCCACTCCTTGGTTACAACCACTATTGTCCCGAATTATTAGCGTTACACCTGGAAACCCATTAGGCAGTCGTCTAAACGGATTAAAAATTGTATGATGGACAACCCCAGGAAGCGCTCAAAATTCTAGTCTCTCTCAGCAGCAACTGAGAGAAACTAGAATAGATTTGTAAAGAAGCAAGCATTATGTTATTTGTACAAGAGAAAAAATCCATCCTTTTGGCACCCTCTCTCACTTGTTCAGAAAAGATTTGTTATAAAAAAATCAAGGGAATTTTAAGAACCGAAGAATTATAGCTTCAACTCTATGAGCTTCCTAAGCTTTGACAAAGTTGTAAAGGTACGTTGAAGCTAGCCAGGAAAAATCGGGTGTAAAAAACCCGGGTAGTAGAAAGAGTACGATGAGGCAGTTCGTAGTTCGGAGAACCAGTATAACATTCTGTCTTCTCAACAAGCGAAGATACTATACGTTCTAAACTGAAGGGCTAAGGTACAAAGAACATATTACCCGGGTATCCTACTGGCTTATACCCATGCACAAAGAATCCCACAAGACTGTAGAAACCCGGGTAATACAAACTCTTTTTATCCGCCACGTTGACAAAATTATTAGGAAGCTATATTGATTGATGTAGGAGGAAATAATGTTCCTCAAACAAGTACACAGTTATTGATGAGTAGTGAAGATATTTGATTTGGAGGGTGATAGCTCTCGTTATTTATGGAAGTGGAATCCTATGAGCCGTGAGTTTGAATATCGTAGTAGCGTGCCAAGAATTTCCTGTGAATTGGGAGGGGCAATATATATTTACTATTCCCATTCTGGGATGCGTGGGTGGGTTTTGTAATGTGAGATGAAATGTAAAAAAGTTCCTCCATCTCTAAGTGGAATCCTGGGAAGGAAGCGCCTCTTCTCCTTTAAATTCAAAGCAAATAGTCGTGATCATGTAGGAAATTATTTTACAAACGATAGACTCTACATTTGCAATTCTCTCCAACAAGGTTTGCAGTCAGTTTAACCCGTCACTGTTGACTTTTCTCTTTTGGCTGCTGCACCTCCAACTTAGAGACTCTATAACTTGATGATCGTACCTAGGCGTGGGAAAGCATTACAGCAGAGTTGATAACCGGAATAGCTTCTCTGTGCGTGTACGCACATTCATGTTGATAACATTGCTAATGCTACGTGTGGAAACGGGATACTACTAAACCAGCATCCTTGCATTTTCTATTTGCTTATGCTATAAACTAAACTTGAACAAGATTCATCAAGCACGAGGTCTGGGGTGTCTGCAAAGACGGTTAAAAATAGTAACGGGGATTTAATGAGACACTGCCAAAATTTCAGGCAACAAGATTCCGTCGTCTTGGCTCCTCAGTTTGCCTGATCTCCTCCTCTGAAACTTTGTCAAACCTACGGTAAAGCTAGAGTGTAATTGTAGCCTTCGAAGCCAGTGAGGAAAAGAGGGTAAAAAATCCGGGTAATTCAGATTCAATCCAATGTAGAAATAGATTGAAAGCAACAGGATCAAAATTGCAACTAGATTAACAAATGACAGCTCAGAAAAAATCCTTCCGATTCTTTATTGAGCTTTAGGAATTTTCCGTTTCCAAACCGAGTAAAACTGTAGAAAATAAGAGGATTTTTAACCATTTACTCCATAACGCAGATTACAAGAGCACAGGAATGGTGAAAACATGAGCTCTAAAAATACTTTAGCCTGCTCCTGTCCTCTGCTCTTCTCCCGCTCTTCTTCTGCCTCCAGAGCTAATTCTACAATCTTCAGACTCGCTCTTATAGAACCAGCTACGGCTACGAGGTGTTTGTCAATGCAGAGGGGAAAGCTAGGATTGAAAACCACACATCACGGAGACTCATGGAGACAGTTTTAGAGAGGAAGAAATCTTCAAATTCAACAAGATTCTTTAAGCTCCGGTAATGGAAGAATTAGGAGGACAGGGGGATGAGGCTGTCAAGAAGATGTACATAGATGAAGGCAGCAAGGGGAGACCCATGAAAGTGACAGAAAGCAAAGGAGAAATGTTTAGATTTGTATTCCCGTATTCAGCCCATGGCTCTCCTCCCTTTACAGCTGACGGACAGACAGAGAGACAAACATGTGAAAATGTTTTGGAAAACATGGGGGAAATTTTAGAGAACCTTCCTAAATTTCACTCAGTCTTAGCTAGTGAGGGCGGCCACTGGGAAGAAGAAATGTCAAGGGTGAAGAAAGGAGGGTTGCTGGGCGGAACAAGATTCAATTCGCGAAAAGACAAGACAATCTTCCCTGTCCTTCCAAGGGAGCAGGGAAGACTGCCTTGTCTGTCTCTTGTATTTCTTGGAGGTTGACATTAAATCATTGAGGCGGAATCTGACTGCCATGAGCGGAAATACTCTCCTTTAATGAGTGGAGAACGACAAAATAGATGACAATGTTGCTTTCAATAAGGTTTTACTCCAACAAATTCCCTTTTCTTTTTGCATTCCCAACAGCAACATAAATAAACCCCTTCTCTCTCCATGCTCATTCCAAGCTGACTATGGGCTTCCTCTATGACCGATGATAGGAGAAAGCAACAGAAAGGGTGGACTCAGCAGATTGCCCATTTATGCGCAAGAAATTATGGGATGCCTACTATATTATCCTTGTAAATTACAATGTGGGAGGAGGGATGCGAAAGAGCGTACAAGAATAACGAATATCCGTCCTTCCTGAATCAGTCAGTCTGAATGTGGGCATTATTGAGGAATACAAATTAGATGCTAAGGAAACGAATAAGGAAACAAGGCAAAATATATATTTCTTTTAGCACATTAGCTTTTGGGTGTAAAATAGATGGATGGAGGGAAGTTTATGGACACTATCTTCCCCCTATCATTCTGTTCTGTAGCTCTCATCCTCTGATCCTCTGATCATGCAAGGGGACACGCGTAGATCTTCTGGTGGAGGCAATTCTCCAAGTTCATAGTCCTGCTCCGCCAAAGTATGGATTAGAAAAAGCCAGGAAAATCAACATTTTAAAAAACCACTTCATTTCACGCAATAAGGTGTTGAACACTTAATAATTGCTAATGGGATTTACATGGAAGGCGTAGGCGGGATTTGATTGAGTACACGTGGATCATGTTAGGGTTCAAGTATTTCAGTCCAAGTATTAGCATTCCAAGAAAGACTTGAGAGAGTTTCAGAAACAAGTGTACTTAACGGTCCACCAGGTTGAGAAGAAGGTGGGAAACAATATTTCTTGGAAGTGCCAAGAGAAAATAAAATATATAACCACTACATAAAAATGTGATGCAAATACCGTTGGGAACAAAGACCTTACCATTTCAGCAAGGGCCCACTGAAGAAAACAAAGGGAAGCTTTAATTTCTACACAAGTAGATCCAAGTGGGCGTTTTTGATTGAGTCTTCATCAACTCATCAAAGACTTGTCGAATGATTCTTGTTTCTAAATAGAGGACGTTTTTGTTTAATCCATGCAATCCCTCAGCAGCTTCTTGGATCCCGTATTTAAAATGTGTACATCATCTTCTCCTTTGAAAACATACAGCAAAGTGAGGAAAGCTTCTTGTTCGTTAATTTGTTGCAGGAGGCAGAGACAAGCCCTTCTCCGAATCCTCTCCATCTTTCCTTGTATAGGAGGACGAGATTGACAAGAGGAGGTTGATTGTGTAGCAGATTGAGTAGCATGTCCGGTTTAAAGAGTTTTTAAACATCCATATCTCTGCAAAGTATTGAGCAAGCAAACTCTAAGGTAGATTTTAAGGAAGTAAGAAGTGGAAGCAACTACAAATGGTCTTTCCAGAAGAGGCGTCTTCTGCATAATGAGGGCACGTTTCCCCGCTCGCGTGGGATGTTTCTTATGATGGGATTTGTAGACTATGGATGGATTGATGGAGAGCCCCGGGATCGTTAACGGATGTGTAAATGTCTTTTAGAGAGATGTCTGCAAATGTAATTGAATTTACCGGGAAGGTGATGGCGGACAGCGGGAGCTGGATGCTAACAAGGAAATGATTTCTTTCAAATGAATTTCCTAGAGTTTTATTACACAGAATATGGAGTTGTGTCCTGGAGGGATGGGTCCAGTGTAAAGTTCTTCTCTAAAATTTCCAAACACTGAAAGCAGTCCCAGATGGAGCAGCTAACTCAAACTGCAAAGACCCCTTCGGTCAGCCCAAGTTATGGCTGGTAATCTTCCAAGGAAACAAATAAGGAATTGTTTAAAACTCTCGCTTGTAAAAATTCAATTTGCTCCGTTAATTAGGATGAGATTGTATGCAAACTTGGAAGGAGACGCATGCTACAAATGCTCAGAACGAGGAGTTGCCCATGAACCATTAGTATGGAAAGACTGCGTGTAGGGGGCGTGAGGAAATGCGATGACAAATCCTTCATTTTCTCTGCATTCCAACCAAAATACCCGCTCATCTTTTCTCCTAGTACGTAGTTGGAACACAGGGGAGGACAGTAAAAAGCAGTATTCATATCTGCTCTCAAAAGAAAAAAAACTCAAAAGGAAAAACGCACTAAAATAACGTAAAGACATAAAATCTTTTCGTAGTTTTTTATTAGCCTCAAAAACCAGGAAATCACTGCGTAGGTTTATCATTACGTTCGTACTTTGCTTTTATGACTTATGTTATCAGTTTTAGAGGTCTCAGAGATAAAATTAAAAGAGCCCTAGACACATTATCTCTCATTCTCTGTAATGATGCTTAGAATCAGTGGTCAAATACTTACACATACCATGGAACTTGTGGACAAGAACAGCGGAAACCTGGAATAGCTCCGGGTCGTTCCGACAACGCAATTCGGATAAACCGGAGCCAGAAATAATAATCGTCAAGATATATAATTTCTCTACTACGATTCCACTTCAAGATTACTAAAAATTGAAAATCTTCCGTCCTCTGCATGTTTGGCATCCAAGGGATTATTGACGCGAAAAATTGGTCATGAATGTGGGTGCTAAGAGTGAGCATGTGCTCACTGCTTTCTATGGAAATATACACTAATAATTGCTGTTACAAACAAGGATATCCAAGAGCAAATACAATGCGAGATGCGGAGGAGGGCATAGAAGGTCTTCAAGGAATAAAGCGAGAGAGCGTTAGATTTCTTTGGTAATGGGCAGGGACAAGGGGATGATGATAAAAAGACGCCGGTAAATAATTTTTATTTTATGCAAGCAGAGATACTGCTAAACAAAATGAGGAAACGAGCATGATTGACCGAAGAATAGTTGCAAAAGGAATTTTTACGTAGGAGTCCCACACCAACTGATTTTATGCACTGAATCTTTTAGCAAGATGCAAGATTTTCATGATAAATACACACAAGAGAAATATAAGGACCTGTCCTGTGTCTGGTCGTCTGGTTAGCAGGGACTAACGACTGACTGACCGCCGAAGACAAGGCGATGGAGGTGATACTGAGATTGAGCAAGATTGATCGGAGCCGGGTTTGGGCAAAGTGCTAAAATGGCAACGCATGTATTATCTTAAATAGAGGTGCGGGATCGATTAATTTCTAAGCGGTGTCTGGAGGTGCATTGTTGAAACCCATGTGTGATTTGCCGCAAACTTAAATGACCAAGAGGTCTGGCTGTGGCGTCACCACATTATCTTTCAAGTCTTCACTGACTCCAACCCGAATCCTTTAATTCATGAATCGTTTTTACATTGTTACAGGTATTTCTATCGATTGGTCGGATCATGCGCTATGGTGGCCGGAAAAAAACATGTGGCTCACAAGGACCAGATTCACTTTGGATCAGTACGGAGTTCAAGCCGATGCTCTCCTCTATTTTACACCAGTGCACAAGGTAAACGCCGATTTTCTTTTATTTCCCGCTTTGCCGAGTCCCGGGTGTCCATTGATGAGACATTGGATTCCGAAAATTATAATGAATCCTAACGCCGTTTTGCAAATAATACCGCTCGGTGGGAGCCTCCACGAGTTTTTACAGATATAAAAGCCATAATGGTATTGTTGCATCAGTTGTCCAATTGCATTTAGAGCTTTAGAACTACACATGATTTCCAATCCGCACCTCAGGATTCAGGTATCAAAGCAAGCTAAGGTGTGAGCAGAGCTCAATGCCGTGTGAATAAGATTGATTACAGGTAAATTATTCTGACAAATTGAGAGCCATCAGCCACTGATAACATGGTAGAGGAAACGGACAGATAGTAATTGCTGTAATCTGATTAGGGCGAACAGCTGGATAAGATTATGTGTTAAAGACATTGGAAACCCTGACAGAGCGAGAGCATCTTGTCAGCAGCCACAGGATGAATAACAATGAGGGAAGGCGTGAGGTGAATACAGGAAATGTGCGTGTCATGACCGTCTAGTGCATAGCCTGATTTTAACAAGGAGGTGGACTAGGATATGGGGGGAGTTAACTTTGACCGGTGTTGGGTAACCAACGGAAGGTTATCACACATAACTGCCCTGAAATTATTCTTAAACGAAAGTGCTGTATGTTATCATGTATAATAAACAGTTTCAAAATTTTAAATTATCCAGCAACAAGTTATCCACTATAGTCCTAGCTCTAAATTAATATCCTTAAAACAATATAGGTTTCTTAAATTTAAAATACGCCCTCTGGCCGTCCAGATTAGAATAATCCTAGGTATGCAACCAGATATTATTGTACTTATCAGTAATAGGTTAGAAAAAATGATGTCATGAAGGTTAAAATCATTTTAATCATTATTACAAAAAGAATAAATTGATTGACATCATACTTGTTTGATTATTTACAGATGCTCAGGGTTCAATTACCAGACAGGCGGACGATGGATTGTAAAGTGGATTTTTCAATCAAAACATTCAATGCTGTTGTACAATTGTGCAAGGAATTGGGTAAGTTTATCATTGTGAAATAAACAATAGTGTAACCTTGTGATGATGATGACATTTGCTGTGTCAGTTCCTCGTTTTTTATCTATACAATTCCTCTTGTCGTAGTGTCCTTTCTAAACGTTTTACAATCACCGTACTAGGTAATGGAATATTCGTGTAGAGCTGTTGAACCACATGACGACGTAATACTGAAAAACTAAGTTAGAACCCAAGTCTGCGGTCCAAGGGATTTTTTTATTCGCACTAGTTTCCAAGAATTATACCAGTTCCTCCTTACTCATAATCAGAGATTAAATTGTGGTTAATCACCACATGCAGTCTGGCACAGTGGTCAGTTAAATTTATACCCGAACTAGAAACCCCCGAGAGGAATTAAATTTAATATTAGGAAATATACATCTTCCAGAGACGTTTTTATTAAAACAGAGTCACCAGGGAGGTTAGAATTTAGAAGTTACGCAACGGTTAAGAATGGCAAAAAACCAGAACGAGTGCGATTCGTTTCCACAAATTAGTTCAAGATTATGAGCCAAATCCGAATCCGGCCAAAAATATCCCTTGCTAAAAAGCGCAATCTCTAGCATAAACTGTTAAGATCCTTGATGTTGATGAAGAAGATTGAGCAGATGCTCTGTGTATTATTCTACTAATATTATCTAGAAAATACAAAAGCATGGAAAATATTTCACCACGACGGGTAAACATTAAAGAATTCCTCCCACAAAACTCCCATATTTTTCCTCTCTCAGTCACTCTCAGAGCATGTAGAGAAAGCATAGATTCTAAAGCCGTAATAAAGAATATTTTAAGCTCTTCTCAAGCAAGGCCAGCTTTGTTTACACGGTCACAACGATCGGATATTTAGTTCAAGGATAAACTTGAGAGATGAGAGTATAATGGGTGAATATAATATTTGATGGATGAGTCTTCCTACAGTAGTATAGTCTGGCTAGAATTAGGTAGATTAAGGGGAGGATTTCCGCTTTTCTGACATTGAAATGGGAGGAGAAAATTCTAGCGGGTATCGGTTTACCAGGGGGAAAAATTCCTCAAATCCTGTGTGACAGGACGTCAACTGACGCGTGGTCCTGGAACCGGTAGCTAGCAACTAGCAGAAGACAGCTTCAGGGAAATATGATCTGGAAGAGGCATACATTCTGGAGAACGGATGAATGGTAGGCAGCTCTACTTCCAAGTTAAATTCATCCTCCACCTTATTTAGCATATTTCAAGAGTCGACTCATTGTTCGGCTCATAAATGAGATGAGTTCTTGAGGAAAACGAGACTCACTTCCAAGGGCTACTGGTCTTTACCAGAGAATGAGCATGACTGGTGTCATTGTAGAAAATATGACAACCGAATCATAGGTGCAGAGTATGACAACCTGAACGGATGTAGCTAAAGGGGTCCAAGAATTTTCCAAGAGGTTTGTGGGAAATTCTTTTCACGTAGGCGTATCTCAGAATTTTCATACTCTTCCTCGTTAAATAAGGATTGATGAAAAGTCAAAGGTCTTATTTGCTCAAGGCGAGGTGAAACTTCCAAGGAATGGTTCGTAAGTTCAGAGAGTCCTAAACCCTGCTCGCTAGTTTCGTAGATGTCCATCTTTCCAGATGTAACCGCGATAACCATGATTGATTATTCTCTTCATTCCTCCAGCTATACGTCACCCAGAAGAGTTATCCTTGTGTCGGCCCCTAGGCCCGGAGCATCTCAAGCAGAATTACACGGAAATCAAGCGGAAGAAACAAGGACATCAAGAAGAAATAAATCGCGGACGCTCACCCCTTCCTCCAGATACAAACACATTCATTGCAACCACAAATGGATCAATGTACAGCCGGCACAATCACAGCACTGGAAGCAGCAGTAGCTCTGGAAGCAGCAACGGCTACGGAGAAAGATTCCTTTGCGCACCTGTGAGGTCACCCTCCAAAACACCGCCAATTAGCTCACCTATGGGATCCGGTGGTAGCGGCGGCGGATGGAATTCTAATCAAGCCTCCCCCTATAACACAATGAATTTAAATGGCTCCTATTCCCCACAGCCCGCCCATTTGAATGGTATGAACGATATCGACGTTGATGCCCTCGCTTCAAGTCCTCCTTCCGTCCCTAACGATGTCCGTGCAAGAATGCTAAGACCCAGGAATCTTGTCGAGAGAGCACGTATGAATTTGGCGTAAGTTTAACTTCCTTTTACAACATATTCAAGCAGTTCACAGGGAAAACTACAAGGAATAAAAGAGTATTGTGCCTAATTGCGGCGAATTATTCTACACAGTGAGCAACTCTTCTGCCGTACAAGCTTTACAAATTTTTAAATTACAATAATTCCAATCCACAGGTGGCTGGACTCATCCCTTTCAATCATGGAGCAAGGTGTACGGGAGTTTGATACTCTCTTCCTCCGATTTAAATTCTATGCCTTCTATGACCTCAATCCCAAGTACGATGCCGTCAGAATTAACCAGCTCTACGAACAAGCCAGGTGGCAATTGCTTAATGAGGAAATTGAGTGTACAGAAGAAGAGATGCTCATGTTTGCCGCGCTACAGGTGCGTTAACATCATATCGTTGTATTACCTACCTCTTTCAAGTCATGCTATTTTAGAGACTTACTAGAATTAATCCGCGTCCAAGTACTTAAATATCCTCACGTATCACTTTTATTCTTTACAGCTTCAAGTCAATTTGCAAGCCAATGTACCTCAGCCCGATGCTCTTCCGGAGGAAGATGACATCGATTCAGCACTTGATGCCCTCGTTACAACCCTCGAAGGAACTGCCGTCAATAAAAGAAATATGATTAACGCTCCACAGCTTGCTGATATATTAAAAGTCCTCAAGTAAGTGTATTCATTCAGTCATCATTAATTAACATTCATCAATTAAATAGCAATGGAATACTAAATTCCAAAGAGCTTCAATAAAGCAACAATTAAATTAATTTCATTTATTTCAGGCCAAAGAAATTCACACTCAAGGCATACAAGAAATACCATGTTACTTGCCGTGACCTCAGCATGGAATTCCAAAAAACCCGAGGAGATGCCGAATCCGCCTTCCACATCCATTTAAGAGGATGTGAAGTTACACCGGATGTAAACATTGGACAGAAAAAATTTGGCATCAAACTAGAAGTCCCTGGACCTGAAGGCATGTCGGAATATTGGATCAGATGCGAATCGGTACGGAATGCTCATTTTAGCAGTTCTCAATACCACTATATCCTTCCCTCTTGAAGCTTTATTGAGTTCAGGAGGGCAGCCGCAGCCATAAGAACAAGAATGAACTCGTTTTATTTCTTACAGGAACAGCAATATGCCAAATGGATGGCGGCATGTAAGCTTGGATCCAAAGGCAAAACCTTGGCGGATAGCTCCTACGATTCCGAAGTCAAGACAATCGAAACCTTTTTGGCAATGCAACATCGCTCGCCCACGCCTGCCATCCACGCCGACTCTTTGGAGATCACTCCCCAGGATTACGTGGCCCCGAGGTTTTTCAGAAAAATCAAAGGCAAAGTAAGAAGAGATCTTAAAGCCCATCCTCAGTTTCGTCAGTGACTGTTGATGGGCTTACGTACGTGCAAATGCGTGGGCTCAACTTTTGTTATGCTCATTCAAACCCTCGTCTGCTTTTTCAGCTTACACAAAGAATCTTAGAGGCCCATGCTAACGTCAAGGAATGCAATTTAGTGGAAGCCAAGATGAATTACATTAAAGCCTGGCAGTCCCTTCCGGATTTTGGCTTGTCCCTCTTTGTAGTGAGGTTCACTGGCTCAAAGAAGGAGGAACTCCTGGGTGTTGCCTTCAATAGGATCATGAGGATGGATATTAATAATGGTGACCATATCAAGACCTGGAGATACACCAACATGAAGGTGAGTCACACAATAAGCTTATAACCTCCATCCACTTATATACCTGTATATATAGCTTCAGGTAGTATTAAATAGACTTGCTAACCATACAGAGTTTAAAATATCATGTTTTTACCTAATAGGCATGGAACGTCAACTGGGAAGTCAAAATGATGATGATTCAATTGGACGATGAAAACATTAGCTTCAGCTCACTCTCCGCAGACTGTAAAGTTGTCCATGAGTTTATCGGAGGATATATTTTCCTAAGTCTTCGCTCCAAGGAAGCAAGTCAAAATTTGAATGAAGAACTCTTCCATAAACTAACAGGAGGATGGTCATAGACTACCTCACCGAAATTCAGTACAAAGATAAACCAAGAATTGTAACAGTATTCCTCTGTCAACCCGTACTTTGGATTTTTTTATTCTCTCTCCCTCTAATGAGAGCTCACATAATGTGCTTGTTATTAATCCTAATCTCATCCTCCAACTCAGTTTAGTGTCAACTTTTTAACTAAATTAACCAAGCACACAAAATTACCTTACATTTAATAGCTATTCCTATGAAAGATTAATCCAAAATTACCATTAGGTAGTTTCCATTGGTAGTTTCCATTCTCCTGTATTTAAATCAGAGTGTAAACGTGTGAAAGTGTTAAGTAACCTCAGAAGAGACACTGAACGTTGTTCCAATTGTGTGGACTCGTCCCACCCTTGGGTAATGTACCTGGAAGGTAGTATGATTATTGTTAGAAATAACTAGACAAATACTTTAAGTAGATTTCAAAAATGTATTGCATAGCAAACAAGTTTTAAGCAGACCAATGAATCCAATTGAGTCAAGAAAATATAATTATTATACTGTATGCATATATTCTATGTGTGTACATAATCATGTATTCTACAGTAAGAGAGTTCTGGGTATTTAGTTAATTTAAACTTGAAAACGTGGCCCAACTTATCATGTTTACACAAAGAACAGTACTTTTGTGACTCCCGATCACGTATACGGGTGTAGTTCGTTGTGTATGCCTTTAATTATTTTTTATTGTATAATTATATTCGACGAGTATGACTAGTGTAAAAATTTTGCGTCTTACGAGAGTCATTTATGTGTTAATCTTAAAGCTCCATAGAGAGATTGAGAGTATCGTCTTGAGATTTACTCTTTCAATCAATCTTGAGCACTATAGATCTAGTTTCCACTTAAGCTTTCTCCTTTCATCTTGCGTAATATTTTAATTAAGAAATAGATAATTACAAAGAGCAAGAGAGTTAATTACACCTGCGAGGCAGAGAAGTTAACAGATCCAAAAGGTGCCATAATCTTGTACATAATAACTCCCATGTCCCCACCCCCAGTGTTGTTCCTCCACTCCTAATTTTGCTCCTCTTCCTAGCTCAGACGAAAGAGTATGAAAGTCCCAGTTTCCACAAACCCGAGAGCTTAATCCTTGATTAGAATTATGTGTGTGAGCCTCTTTGCAGCCTTGGATTAATTACGTTTAAAGCCACCTGCTCAAGCGTGACAAAATCCTTAGGCTCACGCTTGACACGTTGCAAATTAAGTGTGACGAGTGTGTTAAAGAGAACAGATTCGCGTTTAACTTGTTTCGATTTGGATGTGAAATCGCAATCAATTTAGTCATTGTATACAAGTGTGTGTGTGTGTGTGTGTAGGTACGGACGTGAGATGTTTTTCTTTAAGAGAATTTATTCAACCAAAACGTTTGAATATCTTATAGCCTTTGTTCAATGTAATGCTTTCCTCAAAGTAAAGCACGACAGTCAAGCTTAAAACTATTATACACTATCGAAACGGGTGAGAATCCAAACTTAATGTGCTTTATTATCAAAAGCCCGAATGAATGCCTTATCTTACAGTCTTAAAGAGTGTGTAAAGTAATTAAGCGATAGAGAAATATTTTCAATACGAATATCAAATTATATTCTCCACACGCTGTATATAGTAATAGACAGTAAGCGGCTAAAATAGTTTAGCGCGAGAGATTAACTAATAGGCACATTGCAATGTAGTAATCATGAAAATAACTCACCTCTTCTAACCAACTGTTAGCCTTTGGGAAAGGTAGGAACGAGTGTATGACTGCAAAGTTAAGTAGCGGCGACAGGTACATGACTATTTAGTTTTGCAATTGATTTATTTAAACTTAAAACAATTAAAATGCTGCGATGAACAAATCGGATGCCTATCGGCAAATCGCCTTATCTGCATGGTACAGTAATTACTACACAACTCTTAAATATAAGATTAAGGTAAATCCGAAATAGTTGTTTATGTAAGCCATATGATCCATGTAATTTTAGTTACCGCTTTCCAGCGGATTTGCTACTATTTTTCAATTGAGCAATCTAAATTCTTCGTTTTATTAGATAACACTAATCATGGGTCAGATTAATCGTTTGAGTTTAAGACTCAAAGTCATTTGTATGACGAATTCGCGTAAGCGCATGTTCGAAATTGTTAAATTCTAGCATAGACGATATAAATTGTACAATTCTTGCGTTTTACTGTTGTGTTAATGGCAAGTATTTAGTTTAGTGAAAAATAGTAATTAAATTAATCTCTATTTAGTGTAGAAAATCAAGTGAAAACTTTAATTATCGTTATACTTATGTGTGATTATACTATATATGATAACAACTGAATAACAGAGTAATGAGACTATTGATTTGGTCGCTGGATTTTAACGAAATCACATTTGTTATTATTATAGCTTTTACTAGCTCAGCTACCCGGCTTCGCCCGGTGCTGTGTCGTTGTGTGGTGCAAAATTTACCGCAAAAACCCCTTACTCTTTTCGAACCTATTGCTCTTGCATCCATCTTATTAGCTCTGCCGTCTAATAATTAGGTCTCCCTTCAAACCCTTGACGGGTCTCCCGTCAAACCAATGGGTCTAGTTTCTAACAGTCTCCAGTCAACACAATAGGTGTCCGGTAACACCAATAGGCATCCCATCAAAACCAATAGGACTTCCGTCGAACCTTTACGCCTTACACCCCAATTACTCCAAAATTAAGCCAAAATTACGCCAAAATTACGCCAAAATTACGCCAAAATTACGCCACAACTACTCCTACACCAAAATTACGCCAAAATTACGCCAAAAACACTCCAACATTTTTTAAACATATGTGGTACTTTTTGATCATTTTCGATACTTTTCGATCATTTTCAAAACAATTGGACCATTTTTAAAACTTTTTCTTTTATTTTCGAAACTAGTTGATCAGTTTTGATAATTTTAAATTTAAAACATGCATGATACTTTTGCAAAATGGAAATCTGTTCGGTGTCACATACAGACATTGAGATTTGTAGTATAAAGAAAACTAATAGCCATCTTCGATCTCGTTTCTTTCTCATACAAATTCTTAAAGTTTACTTTACAATAACCAGTGAATCACGATGAACCAAGCGAAATTATTCTAAAAAACATTTTTCCATTTGAATCAGCGCAAAACTACAATATTTCAAAGACCGAAACGAAAATAATGGAATACCAAGAGTGACACTATGAACTAATCATCGTCTCCAGTATCCTCTCCTTCAGTATCTTCTTCTTCGTCTTCCCCCTCTACTTCATTATCCACAAACTTGGGTTCTATGTCTGCAATTTCCGAGAGCTAAAACAACAACAAGAATTTTAAAAATTTCAAGTTTTAAAATTTAGTTGTTTTAAATTCTCCAAATAATGATACAATTATTGAAAAATATACCTGTAATTTAGCGAGCCATTCCTGCTCTGCTTCTACAGGCGGATCATCAATTTCCATAATTTCCGGACCTTCTTTGTATTCTTTCTGGGGCTCATCCGGTATGAACGGAGCATAGGATCGAGGATTGAATTTTAACCCATCTCCAAAGTAAATATTTTCAACTTTTCCTCTGAAATTTCCAACGCATTAACAGCGTCAATTTGGCAAAAAACCCGCAATAAACTTTACTCCAACTAAAAATCAAAACCTCCTTACTTGCTTGTACAGAGCGCATGCGCTCCAGGCCAAATGTTTGACCTCACATACGCGACCTGGAATTCCTTGAATATTGAAGAAGAGGCTCTCACAGCCCACGGATTACTATCATCTCGAGCCTTGTCCTCCGACAACGGGGAAAATAGCTCAGGACCATGCTCCTTATTAGCTGGAACAGCAGCGCCCTCTTCATCCTCCTCCTCATCACCGAGTTCTTCATCTTCTCCCAGTTCTTCGTCCGGAGGTTTCTTTGCTGGATTTAAATCAAACCATTTCGTCCTTCCCTGTTTCAGGATATGGGAAGCGTGATGAACCCATTGACCGAGCGGTGTAGTCGTCAATGCAGCAATGTCCGCAGGACGGAATTTATCCTTAGGGTAAACAATGTCACCAACTGCATGGAGACAACCGTCAATCACTGATCAGTAAAACCGAATGTCATAGGTCAACCGCAAGCTCCAAAATCTTACCCGCAGCCTGCTCTTCCTCGTCTTCTTCGTCGTCCACATCTTCTTCCTCCTCTCCAAGCTCGTCATCTCCTTCTTTCTCCTTCTTCTTCCCGCTTAAATAGCCCTTGGGAGATACTGCTGTTCCTGCCGTTATCCTCGCCAAGAGGGCGCGCAGATAGTCTGCTTCGCACCCGGGAAATGGAGGCACTGATATGACCTGTAGGTCAAAAGGTCACAAATCCATCATGAACGACTTTCAGAACTCCTTGTCGCATAAGAAACTTTAAACTTTATCATTTCAAGCTAACCTTAGCGGCCAACTCTCCAGTAAGATGCCATCGAACCATCCTCGAAACATTAATCTGCTGAGGCGTAACGCTCCCTAGCGGAACTATCTTCAACCCAGTCCCACCCTCCTCAAAAACCCTCAGATTCTCCCACGCATTCGGCATTATAACAGAATCCGGTGTCGTCCGATCAGAAACTGGCTCAACCACCACAAAAAACTGACGCCGGTTAACTCCTTGACCAACTTCTTCAGGGGGCGCTTCCCTCACTTCCTCGAACTTGGGAACCGGGAAACCAGTCATCAGCTCCATCTGGAATTCTTGCCATTTCGACAAGTCTTCCAACTCACTAGAATCCTGGAAAACAGGTAGCCTCTCCCCTAAACTTTCATCACCACCCGCGGAATTAGGTGGCACTAACGATCCCTCTGCTTTGCTAAATTAAACACAAGAGGGAGTCACTACAATTTATAGCCAGCACACAGCTCCATCTACAACTATTTAAAAAGTTCTTACCTTATCTGATATAGTTGTAGGATTTCAGGATCCGTCACCGCATTCCCAGCCCGCTGGAAAGTAGCTCCCGCCCCGGGTATTGAAAAATAGGGGTCATTCTCTTCCATTCCCTGTCTGTCCGGAGGTGAAGGCTGTGATACATCAATCAATCCTTATAAATCCTTGTAATTTGATTCATTTCTTTAAGATAAATTGATTACAAATTAAATTACCGGTGGCCCATAAAACACATCCCTTAAAGCCTGATTACTTTCCAGCTCCGATTCAAAAACATAATAGTTATTCTTGATTGCGAATATTTTACCCCAGAACCTGTAATATTTTCAAGAGTTTGCATTTCTAAAAATACCCTCCAGTCTACTATTCTAAGCTTAAATGTAAACAAGAGAACGGGCAGATCATGAGAGAGAAAACAGCAAAGATGATCCAAAGGTTAAGCGCAATTACCGAACTCGGGGCATTGAGGGGTAGCGAACTTGAATTTCTCGAAGCATTAGGGCTACACTAAACATTTCCTCTCTTGGAAGACCCGCATTGATTTGCTCGAGGTAGTACTGAAGACGTAATAGATTTGGGAAGCCTCCAAATGTTGGCGAATCCTCTGACGCTAGTCTCCGCTCCTTGGACCACATTGCATTTTTCTGCAACATACGAAAAAATTGGCAAAACGTGCGAATCTTCGCCATTTTTTAGTTATACTATTCCCGATACCATCTCCGTCAAACTGAACTCTGTACCTTCCAATGCCTGATGATGCTGTTCGCTTCTTTTACGACATGAGGGCTGAGAAAATACGAATCTTGAATCATATCCTTAGGCATCCCAAACCGGTATCGCTTTAAATTCAAACTTAATTCTTCGATAAAATCCACAGGATTGTCTGGGGCTCGATTATCTAAAAGTTTTCGTATCAGCTCGCTTAAATGATCATAGCTGAAAACCAAGTGTCAAAAGGTCAGAGATGATACAGAAAAGGGTCAAATCAAATATTAACGAAAGCGTCAGTCGCTAACAGAGATATTCCGGACACGGCGCTTTTTGTCATAAAATATTCCTTGGCCCGAACAAAATCGTTAAGTTTATTATTAAGTTCTAGCATTCCTTCCTGTGGACAGTGTGCAGCCGCGTCCTCATCATCATCTTCGTCATCTTGCTCTGTAACGATAACCCGTTCAACGTTACAATACACACTGTAACTCTGTTTCACTTCTTCCACAGGTACTCCTTACTATATTTTTCATCCGAACCTCGATATTCCGCCGATCCTCCGTAGTCATCCGGGTTTTCGTCCATCTAACGGTAAAAAAACTCGTTAGCGACTCTCTTCTACAGAGTCAACCAAGTAAACAATTTCGTAGAAACCCTAACCTCGGGATTATAAATCTGTATGTCATCATTGTATTGGTAATCGCCGTAGAGATCCTCCTGACCTCCATAAGACTCCGCCCCTTGGCTCCCCTTTCCAGTCTTGCTAAGTCGCCCCTCACCTCCCGCCGTACCTCTAAAGCTACCTTGGAAAGTGCCACCAGTACCATCCTCCTGCCCTCTACCAGCAGCGCTGCCCCACTCTCCTTCCTCTATACTGAACCGCTCCGAACCACGACTCTCGTGGCTCCCTCTACCACCAGACCCGCCACTTGCCCTAACCCCTTCTTCCCTACTAGGTTTCACTGATAAACTCGTCATCGCAGCCGATTCTCGTGGCGGGCTATGTGAATTTGAGGATTGCAAGCTTTTTTTAAGTATCGGCGCTCCGGAGATGCTTGACTTGCCAGAACTGAAACTAAATTTTTCCTTTGATCCAGGACGCAATATGGATTTCGCAGATCCCGTACTGGTTTTCAAATTCCCTTCTCTTTGAAAGCTAGTCCGTTCTGATCCGACACTCGATTTTGCCAACGTTCTCCTAGGCGAGACAGTCTTTACTGATCCGATGCTCGTTTTGCCTAGCGTTCCCCTAGGCAAGCTAGTTCTTTCTGATCCGATACTCGTTTTGCCCAGCGTACCTCGAGGCAAGCTAGTCCTTTCTGATCCGATGCTCGTTTTGCCCAGCGTTCCCCGAGGCAAGCTAGTCCGTTCTGATCCCATGCTCGTTTTTCCCAGCGTTCCCCGAGGCAAGCTAGTCTGTTCTGATCCGATACTCGTTCTAGTCGGCGTTTCCCCAGCTAAGCTAGTCCGTTCTGATCCGATACTCGTTCTAGTCGGCGTTTCTCCAGCTAAACTGTTCTTTCCAGATTCAATGCTTCCTTTACCCGCATAATCCCCAGAAACATTGCTTCCAAACGCCCTCTTGCTTCCTTTCGCCGAGCTAGAGCCTGCTGATCAATTTTCATAAAAAACATTCTTAAAATCTCAACGCTTTGTTCCCAGCTCCTCAAAATCTTTTCCAATACCTTCAAGTTTGCTCCCTCGCTTAGCCTCGCCAGTAACGTTTGACGTGCTCATGTCAAGCTACTCTTCTACCAAACAGGTTACAAGAAATCCATAAAATTCCAACTCAAGCATCAGCACGCATGAAAAACTCTTTTTCAAAATTTCACTTTCCGCGCTTCATTTCTCCCAACCATGCGTACAATTTACAACATTCCAAGCTTCTTCTCAACTTGCTCATAGCTATCAAGCTTTATTAATATCCCCCGCTTTCAATAATTTAAACGTTTCCACTATCCCTACTGGTTCACATGGAAACAGACTCCAATGTCAAGACTTCCTGGATTCCAAATCATTCACAAAATTATCACACAAAACTAGTCAAGCAAGTGTTATCTGCACACGTTCCGACATTAATGCTCCATTCATAAATTCCTAGTTCTCATCCTGAGCTCCACTTCAAAGCGGCCTCAGGTTCCCACACAATCAGCAAAAAGTGGTTTGCAACAATAGCAGCAAAACACCTACTTGCCTCACCTCTCAGCCCATACCTGACCGACTCAACAACCAGGTTAGTGTGCAAGTCCTCAGTCCTCAATATTTTTGACCTACTAATAGTATAAAGTATTGAATTTATTAAGTTTCAAATTTCAAAGCTTTGATTGTAGAGTAATTCAATTTTACTCATCAGCTATCATCATCTTTTATAAAATCTTCTTCTTAAGTAAGTAAAAGTTTGCAATTCCAAACACCATTTCGCAAATTCAAAACTTCAAAGAATCTCTTGCACTTGATGCAACAAACCCCACCTCATCACAATCCGTCTTTCATGGCCACATTTTACAAATTCGCAGTTCCGCAAATCCGTTCAAGCTATTTTACAACGGACAAATCCCTCTTTTTCCCTGACATTAAGAATAACTACTATAACGATGCAACAAAATGATTGAAGGATACTTGCGAATCCTTTTACAAATTTTAAATCTCCGTACATTCTTCTTTTCGCGCGCAAGGACAAATGCGCTAAAAATCCATAGAATGAATATTCGCGAAAATGATGCAAAAATCCCAACAATTCCTTTTCCACCCCCTTTTATTTTTTACTATCCAGGCTCCAAGATACAAAATCTGTACAAGGCAAACTTATTCAATGCTTTGTCTTCATCAGTGTTCCGCCCTTGTTACAAAAATTAAGACACACAAGCCAAAAACACAAAAAATCCACCACCCTCTTCTTCATCCTTCCATCCATAATCCCAGCTCCCCCTTCAATCTCCAACTCAATCTTAATGGATTCAAAAACCAACTTCCCTCCCATTTACCCTCTTCCCTGGAACCTAGAAACAGCTCAGAGCTTCGACAATTAAGCATCCAAGAGCTTCTTCTCACTCTTATCATCAAAATCATGGAGATGCATCCTCTGGAGGAATTACACTCCCATATTAAACATGCATCCGACCCTCAGCTAATACTGAATACATCCCAGCAAGATAATCCCTCCAAGAACAAGTCAACTCTACTGGAAAACCTAAGCTTCACATTTAATGGAAGTTATACACGTAGCTGGACTCCTCTTTACACGAGGAGTTGCTGGAAGAGCTGGAAACCTCCACGCTTGGCTTCTTGGTAAAAACACTCCATGAGTTACACGTCATCTCCACCAGTTTGTCCATCCTCCGCTTTAAATCCTAGCTTTTTTTACATTTAGTTGCCCCTTCCACATTTTTTTCACCCTCTAAATTCCAGAGGGCGCGCCAGGCGGAGGAGGCTCTCCAGCATTCAAGCATGTCAAAAATATACAAAACTTTACAACTAAATCCCATCCTTGGACACGGGTATATGTATTTTACAAAAAAAAAACAGTTTCTCAACATCGACCATGCCTTATTATCCTCTGCTAAATGTAAAAGAAGTTAACAAATTACAAATTATCGGGGATACACGCAAAAGTTCCACGTCTTCTCAAACTCCGTCTCCAACAGCAGCATCTAGTTGTCGCAGATTACATTGCAAGAAAGATGCGCGGATAGATAATTTTACATAGGATGCGGATTCCCTCAAGGAATAGCGGAGCAGCGAGGGGGAAAGATGCCATGCTCGATGGGATGAAATTAAGCTCTGCTACAGCAGCAGCAGCAGGTCTGGGCAATCTCAACTCAACCCAGAGAGTAGACTCTCATCCGCTTTAATGTACAGGCAATAGTTGAGTTAGTGAGTGCGTCCTGAGAGCCAGCAAAGCAGCAGCCTACCGCATCCTCTCTAAATACCTCCGCCGTGTCCACCAGATTTTCTTCAAATTTTCTGGTAAGTTAAATTAATTTAAGCTTGATTTTTGTTTTAATTTTTAAATGTTAAGGATTTTAAATCCCCCCAAATTCTCAACCTTTAATTTTCCTTAAATCCGCTATTATAAATTATCTACACCATCTTCCTAGCATCTTCCTTTTCTATCTTGACAGCCGGCTTTTCTTATTAACATTTTCCAGGTTAACATTCTTGTTAAATCCTAATTTATTAGCTTATCAGTTTTAATGGTGGTTATCAGAGCGGCCGGCGTTAATGAGTGGATAGAAGCCAGTTTGTAGAGAGGAGAATGGAACAACATCGTTGGTTAGTTTTCAATTAAAAGTTGTAGCAGGCGTTTAAATATGAAAACGCATATTTTAGATACCTGTATTTTCCATTCAATATTCCATCTAATTCAAATTGAGGAATTAAGTGAAGGATTATTTGCTGCAAATTGTATCAAGTCCAATTTTCACAATTAGATTAGTTAGCTGTAGTTAGTTGGTATAAAAAATGCTTGTGAAATTCTCTCGACTGCTTAGTTAGCTGATAAACTAGAAATAATGGTCATCAAATTCCCTGGACTGCTATCAGCTATATTGACTACAATTTGACAAAAAGCTAGCAGTTTTAAAGGTAATGCATCTTATAGAGACAGGGTTTCTGATTGTGCAAATATCTGAAAAACTGGTTTTCCTCGTTAATAGCTATAACGCATTCAATATTCAAGTCAAGTTCATGAACTTCTTCCGACTATACACTCTTTGTGCCCTGCACCTCCTGGAAAAGCTGCGAGTTTACTGCAAGCCTTAATTGCTTCTTTGGAAATGATGCATTTCATTACGAGCATCCTTTAACAATATGTTTAATGTTGCAGCTGAATCATGTATCGAGAGCTTGAGTTGATACTTGAATTAGATCTTGACATAGCCTAAAAGCAGTAACTCTGCTCATGTAATTTCGTATACTGGTGTAGCTGGACCGTCTGAAAGTGTGACGAATAGAATACAGGGATGAAAGTCCGTTCCTGGCTTGACGCCGCAGTCCTCCCCACACTTAATTATACATGTAATTATGCATTGGATTTTACTTTTCATTGCTCATCAAGCTTCACATTCTCATTCTTCACGACAGGAGTGGCTACTCCATCCGGTCTGCTGAACCGGTGATGGCTTCAGGAACGTCTTGCCGTCAAATAGATAAAACGGATGAGGTTCAATATCTCATTCTTCGTTGCACAAGAATTTATAATGATAAAATTTATAGTGATCCAAGACGGTCATGTAAAGCAGCAATGTAGCTAACTTCATGCACAGGCTTGTAAGGACGACGAAAAATTCAAGTTATGAAACTTGGTGGGAAAATTACTACCGTAAATCAACTTCACTTCAGAATACTAATGCAACACTTATCATTGGCGTTTTACAGATTTATTTCCTAAAGGAGTTCAAACAAGAATCCACCAAGATGGTTGTCGGAAAGTACGTTATGACCAAGAGCGAAAACTTCGATGAGTACATGAAGGAAGTCGGTAAGTGAGATTTATTTGGAATATTGATTCAAGATTAAAGCAAGATTAATGCATCATTGCTTAGGCGATAGGCAACGAGTCCCTGCTTATCATTAAAGTACAACGTTAAGGCTGAATTTGGATTGATGCAAGTGTAAAGTGTTCAAGAGTTCAAGTTACAGCTATAGTACACCAAGTAAATGACATAGAGCCGGATACATGTGTCCAAAAGTAATGTCAGATTCCCTTCGGTTATGTAAAGGTCGATAAGATAAATTTTTTTCTCCTCAAAAGGTTGTAGTGTTATCTCTGCAGACGCCATTAAGGAAAATCAAGAGAAATTCTAGTTGCATTAATTGATCAAAGGATACGAATTGAATAGCCATCGGCGAAAGAGCTAGCATGTTAGTGGACACCGTCGACAAAAAAAGAATATGGTAAATCAGAAAAGTTCTGGGTACCATGAGGTCGAAATCTTGTGAATGGTAATTAGCTAAGTAGACTGGGGCTTTCACTGTGCCATGATTTAGCGTGGCTGGAGCCGGTTAGTTGTAGTTTTCAACTAAAGAGAAGGAGTTAATGTGGCCTTGGCGGTATCACTTAATTATGAGCTGTTAAGCTTTCTAGAGCTGATCATGCAATACAAATGTAAGGAAAAGGACATTGTTAGTATTGTGTAATGTAGAGCTAGACTTGTCTTTCATGTACACAGCCATGTAGCCGCTCTTGATGATTCTCTATTTAGCTATAATTAAGTGGGAATTATTTTATTATAGTTGGATTGATAAATTGGTAAAGTAATTCCTTGGATTTTTATCTTCCGCTAATGAATTTCTTTGCAGTTATGAGTAATTGAAATGCTATTTCAAAGCAAGTTTTCTCTTCAACTTAGTTTGCTGATTCTGTGAATTCCATGAATTTGAGAACCAGTTCATATTACTCACAGAGTAGGAATGTAACATGCAATCAGGAAATATGAACTCTTATTTACGAGATATCTGCATTTTTCATCGGATGAGAGATCGAGCGACCAATAAAATTTGTACGCGTGTGCACAAGGGGTTGGCAAACGAAATAATTGATTAATTTCATGATAAAGCACAAGTGTGCGTGAATGTGATGTGGCGTACTGGATAAGCCACGCATAGACGATGTAGAAGACGTGTATTAAACTGATGTGAATTACATTTTTTACAGGAGTCAATTTCATGCTGAGAAAGCTTGCCGGCACTGCCAAGCCTACAACTGAAATTTCTCAGGCTGGAGACGAATGGAGCATTAAGACGACCACTACATTCAAGACCACTGAAATTAAGTTCAAGCTTGGAGAACCCTTCCCAGAGGAGACTGCTGATGGTCGTAAATGCGAAGTGAGTTTAATTGATGATATGATGAATATACTTTGAGAGAGGGATGAACAATCCTTGTATCAAGCTAGAAGGGTCCATGTTCTATAAATTGTTTAATCATAAATGTCTCTTTATTTATCGCAGTCTACCATTGTGTTGGAAGGAAACAAAATGATTCATACCCAGAACTGCAGTGGAAAGGAATACAAAATCCTGCGTGAGTTCAAGGAGAAAGAGATGGTCATGACTTTGGAGGCTGGGCCAGTTGTTTGCACTCGGACTTACGAAAAGGTCTAAAAATCATTATTCCATGAACATGTATTTTCGTCTATACTTTCGTCCTACGAAAAATGCTAACTGCTTTTTTGAATTGATTGTTGAAACATAAACTGCACTGTTGTACCAATGTTTGTTGCATTAGTTTAATGTTGAACCCCACAAGTACTGACTCCTTTGACTTGATTTCTGTAGTAGCCTGTGTGACTGCTAATAAGCTAATGTGCTTTTGATGTGAGCATATCCATGAGTTTCCCAACAGCATCAGGATTCCATTATCCATGTAAGACCGCTTATGGCACTTGTGGGCAGCAGTTTCAGACAGATCTAAATGCCAAGCTGCCCTCTTGAATGGCTGAAAATATCAAAGTTGTGTGACCTTTACTAAACGTAATTTTAAATTTTCGTAGTCCTTGACTCCATGACTTTACCGATGACAATCTAACCTTGTGATCCTGCCTGCTCAACTTGCACTCATTTGATTGATTCATGGACCTCAATAGTTAATCAGACTCCTTGTAGTTTAGCTCATCAAGTAGTACATGTTTTGCTTTAATTACCGTCACTTCTTTCTAGTAAAGAAGATCAATGTTTTTTTAGTTTTAAATTCTAGCATGGAATTGCAGAAATAATAACAGTTTTCGTTTTAATTGCTCGTTTTTGTTTGTCTTGTACTGTTGGGAGGGATACGAATGCTGAATCGGCATGGACTTCGAATACGATAAGTTGTTTTGTTTTTTGTAATTGTGCATGCAGTGTGCTGAATGCCTAATTACATGTATCAGATTTGTGTTTGACATGTACCTTCAAATATCCGAATTAGAGATTCCTTGCCTAGTGCTGTCCTAGTTTTCAGTCTATCTAATGGAGGCTTCAGTTTATGATCTCGGGTTTAATTTCCGGAATGTTTTCTTCATTAACCAATATTAACAATGAAAAATTTTCGGTGTCCATTAGGTCGAAGATGAGTGAATAAGTGGCGAGAGACTTGAGCTATCAGCATGAAAATGGTCAGCTTAAACCGGGCGCTTCCGTTAATCGATCTTGGAGTAATTATCTGCTGCTGAAGGAATTCCCAATTACGGGCTCTTCCATATTTTTGTGTACGTAATCGTCATCTATTAGAATTATATTTAGGCATATTTTTCGTCTCTCAATTCCAAGCATTTGTCAAATTATGTAGATATCTTTGTGCATATTGAATTCATGTGTATTGCCAACACTAAGTTATATAGCTAAGGTTACTTCAGACTTCCATAGAACTGCTTTTGCATCATACAACATTAGTAACTCATCAAGATTCATGAACCTGGACCAGTTTCACTGTTTTCTTACAAAAGGATTCATTCAAATCGTACAAAGTTTTAAGCATTAGCATTTTCTTCCTCAATCTGAGAGCACATCTGAGAATCTCAATTATACAAGGAAACAGTCTCGAAACTCCAGGGCTACAATTTCGCTCAATTTTTTACACTACATCAGGATCACCAGTATCCTCGCATTAATACACAATCATATTGCAAGATACATGTAGTATTTTGATACAAACACCTGCTTTAGTTGAAATGCCTAGTATCGTGATGAGGAACAATAGTAACGGAGTCAAAATACTTTTGCTGTTAAAATTATACCAAGTCCATCAATTTGTTCTCCACGCTAAATTACAACCCGGTATGGATGTCTATTTTATGTGTGTACGGTCTTCAAATTTTTAGCTTTACGACAGCTGTGCCACAAGAAGCTCAAACCATGAAATAAAATTAACAACCATCAACTTGTCTCCAATATGTATCCTCATGTTAAAGAATAATGATCACATTATAAGTTCTCGCATCTCATCATTGAATTTGAATCCTTGGTTTATTGCTTTTTCTTGACCAGTATTTAGGGATAAGTACACAAAAAGTATAACTTCTTCAGAAACATCAGCGAGAAGCCACCTTCAAAAGGTTTTAGCTTCTTGCTTCATTAAAAGAAGCGAACACAGTTCATGCACACCAGCCGCAAATATGGTAACTTTAATTTCGCTGAATGGCTTGGGACGGATCTACCGACTTGCCATGGCTTCCTTCACAGCCGCGATAATCTTATCCAGCTTTTCTGGAGTATCCACATGACCCATTCCACCCTGTAAAATTTACATAATAACTCCAGTATAGAATGACTCATTTACACTAATACATCTTGACTTCTACAAATCGATATCAGAAATTATTTACTGCGTATCAATCCAAATCTACGATAATTTACCTTCTTTGAGTGGACAAGCTTTCCTTCGACATGGACTTCCAACCAGCCTGTGGTACCCGGAGTTGCTTCCCCAAGCTGTGTAAATTCAAAAAGCATTTAGCCTAAGACCACGACTAACAAAACATACCGCTAAGCTAAATACAGATAGAAAACATAATTCCAGTTTTTTCTTGCTCGAGAACTACTATACTTATCTCTGGATTCGAGACAGGCTGATTACTACTTGAGTTACCATTACACGTACTCCAATCCTGATATAACTAAATACATTTTGATAATTTGCTGTAATTGAATACTCGCCCATTCTAGCTGATCAGGGAATTTTGTTTCCAGCGACTTTTGCAGCTGCAGGAAATGACGCTTGTACCCTCACCCTCCGCTGTAAAATTAAACATTTCAACCATTTTAAAACTAATACATTATTAAAACTAAAATACTAACTTCTGCTAAACATATGACGTACCAGTAAAGGACATAGATTTTAACTTTGTCGTCTGACGGCATCTTCGGTTATTATCGCAGTTCCGTAAAAACTCTGTAGTATCTAAAAATCAAGGCAAAGTGAAGTAAATGAAAAAATCTGGTTTACACGGTGTTCGCAAGCTTGTCAAAACAAGTTTCAATAAAACACTACTTCACCTCCTTTGTACTGATGAGCGAATGCGTTTAATCCTAATAGCTGGATGTTCTAGAACATCAAAAAGAACAATCAGACAGTTATTATCAATAAAAGCAATTTGCTACGCAAACAATTCAATGTGCACAACTGTAATTGACAACTTACTTGCCGTCTGTAATGATATAATATATGACTTGCCGAACTGACCTTCAGATTACTTCAAGATCAAATGCTCTTGGGCTTCCTAAGGCTTTTCCCCACTGCCGCTCTCATAAAGCTTCATTGCACAGTCTCGGCTTCGCAATCCATGCATATCTGCTGAGAATCCTTTACATAACATTGTAAAGAGCTCTTCTTTTCTCCTTTTGGCGCAAAATCACTAGAAATAGAATAAAGCATGCCGTATCTTCATATACAAAAACTGTACGCCTTGTATGCTGTGAGTCATAAGTTTGTAGTGGTCTGAACACAATTAGACTTAACTCATCCTGCTCGAACAAAGATAAAAATAGAATATTTACATAATGAGGCTATGGTCCACAAAATACCGTAGAACATTTCATATGGGATGACAATAGCAAATAAACTCTACCTGACAACTGAACAAGTAAAACGACATGAAAACTTACATACCTATTCTGTTCTGGACCTGTTCATTAACGACTTAATAATTCACTACTTTATGGTGTGTGAAGGCTAAATGCAATACATTTCCACTGTACGAAAGTATACTTTGTTATTTCTTACTTGCTTTATTCTTATCACGCATTTCCAATCCGCTAGTTTCACAGACAATCCACTTCAAAATAAATCTACATGTGGTCACCAATACATGGTTTAAACCACACACTTCACAAAAAGTTTCCTGTCCGCTTACTACTTCATAAAAATCGTGTATGAAAAATTGATCCCATTTGAAGCACATTATTTGGACCCATTCTCAGTTTCGGACTTGGCTCCTACAGCCTCAGCTTCCAAGGCTTTCTTGATTGCTTCCGTGAGCTTGTTCATCTTGTCCTCCGAATCAAGATACCCATCGCCGTCCTAAGTTACAAAAACAACTGAATTAAAGACACGTTTACAATATTCAATATCTTAATGAGCAATGATTACAACTTAGAATTCATAATAGACTGAACATTATTCAAGTTGCATCATAAACAACCGTACCTTCTTAGAATGAACCAGTACTCCATCGTTCACCGTAACTTCAAACCAACCAGTTTTACCCTTAGTTTTTTCCCCAACCTTTAAACAATTCAAATTAATTAATCATTAAATACTCTTTATAGCTCTAGGAATTTTCAATCTTATAAAGAGCTATATAAGAATCTAACTTACGACGTTCAACGTCCCTGCAGGGAATTCTTGTTCCAGATCCTTTTGCAGTTTCTGGAACTTCCTTCGGTACCCTCAGGCACCACTGCAACAAAAGGAGGCAGTTAAATCATAGCATTGTAACACCACAACATGTAGTTACCTAACAATGCGGATTCGCAATTAAATCCTTACCAGTACAATACATGAACCTTGACTTTCCCAGCGCTATCATCTCCCCCGGCTCCATTCATCTCCGGCTTGGCTTTCCTACAAAAATTCATCAATTCGTAATCAATCATGTTTGTTAAAATAAATTATTTCCATATGCAGCAATTACTTTACAGGCCCTCTTTACACCCGTACATACAAGTATCAAAGTTATCTTTGATTTGTATCACTTCTCTTCAAATACGCTACAGTCCACTCTGTAACTCACAATCCACACAGTCTTCGAATACGATTCATGCAGCTCTGTTTCGACATTCGAGAACCAATAATTCAAACTAATCCAACTCCCCTATTTTACCTCAAATTATTTATCCTTACTAGCGAACTACATTTTGAAAAAGTACTACTAAACATCATTGATCCCGCACGCATCCTTACAAATTAACTAAACACAATTTAAATACCAAATCTTGTTTGTCGATCTTGTATCAATATATACTAACCCCCAATGAATTTTCACTACGGTAGTTCAAAAGAGCGATATGAGCAATTTACACAAATAAATACGATACACCCGGTTTCGCTTTCAATAATTTGTTTATGCTGACAGATAAGCTTAGCTGTATAAAATAAAATTTACAAGTTACCGTGGTAAAGACCTTCTTACGTTTGTGTTCCACCCATTACTGAAGCTTGTCATCCAGTAAATTTCTCAGATTCTTTAAAACTTAACACTGTTTACCAATACTTCTCTACCTGCCAAATGATTTTGTTTTTATCTGGGTATCCACTTGTTTGAATCCTCTGACTCATTCTGAACACCTGCTCATTTACTCGTATAGTCTCGTGATAATTCGGCAGAAGAAAGTTGTGCCACTCGTAACATTGTTTTCATATGAAATGAAAACAATCTCAAGTTTCAATGTTTGATATCACCACTACAAGAAGGTCAAATCCTAAGTTTACATCAAGTAAACCTAATGACACAGTTCCACATCGACTCCTACACCGATGTAAAGTCAATCTTTTTCCTCCTGGGAAGCAAGTCACATTTTCATGCTAATAAACCGAAGAATACAAGAGTGAGTCTAACAGTACAACAATAACAGGTTTCACCTTCAATCCTGCTCGACGAAGCCTAACTTTGTCAGCAAACTTTTATCTGTACCTATTAGGTAGCTCTTCTCTGCTGTCTGCCACTAAACCCACCACTCAAACTCAATTTCTTCTATTCCTCATAATGAACGAATCAGTTTGTACTTGAAGACGACTGATTTCCAACAAGAGCTGAACCCTAGCTCATTTACAGATTATCCAAAACTGGCCCTAAATAAAACTCGAAACAATTTCCTTATTCCTAGCTTATTGGTTTACATCATCAACTCCTTCATCCTTATTAGCAAATCCATTTAGTTGATTAGCTGTCGCATTCCAATATTACGTAATTAACTTACTTGGCTGGAACTGCAGCAGGAGCAGCTTTAGATTTTGCAGCGGCACGTTTCCTTGGCGGCATCTTGACGACAAACTTGGGCTAACACAAAGAAACTTACTCCTACTTATCTTCACGTAATCCGAGTTACAGGACCAAATCACACACCAAACCGAAACCCTGAAAACAGAACCATCAAAACAAGTTAAAAACAATGATAATCGCTCATGACAATGTTAACTTGACTTAAAATAATATTCACTTTGCACTTCCACCCACAAAGCCCATCACTAATTTAATCTTTCACGCTTAAACTCTGCCTAATGATAGCTCCAGCGTATCAAGTAAACCTCTCGTAGAAAAATTATCGCAAGTCAAGGTCTACCTAAAAGATAATTATTGTGGAGTGGATTTCATTATAAGCTTAATAAAATTGCTTTTAGGTCACCTATCATAGGTGCAATCATAGTGCTTCCATAAAATAAAACTATAACCAAGTGAAAATAAGCGCTCAAAGTTAATGACAATTAATTAAACTATAGCAGTTACCACCCAAAATTATTTACGATACTCATTTAATAATCTTTAAGTTAAATTACCTTCAAAACAGGTGCAATTACACTGAAAATTACAGAAAATCAACCGGCTTCAAACGCAATACGCACTAAACCCGACAAGCTTCTCTACTGAACAATGCTGGACACAGCTAGAATTTTCCCTCTCACCTGGACAACAGCATCATAGTGAAAACCATAAGTGATAAGTATGGAGTGAGAGACAAGTTGAAATACAAAAATCCATTGGTGTCCCTTGAGTGTATCACTCTCATATTCTCTCCTATTGCATGGCTTTGTTCCTTAAAGCTCTCAGCATCCACAACAAATACGCATCAATTGCTATATTAACTACATAATAACTTCAATTCCCTCGCACATCAAAACTCTATGAATGGTCGACTCTGATTGGTCGAATCTTAAAATCTAACCACTTGAATGCGCAAAATGGCGCGCAGAAAATAAAACGTTTTCCTTTTACAGCAAACCCTCCGCTCGCTCGTAGCGCCACCTAGTTTCCGATGAGCTTCTGACCGGCATTATAACCAAGTTATTTAACATAGAACTATTTCAAATTATAACTACGATTCTAGTTCCATGATAGCGTAATTAGTTAACCTCACGTTAAATAAAAACTGTATTACATTTATAACGCCTATTTTACAAGCTACGATGACCGATCCATTTCCTTGTTGTACACAAAGACACGTGCACGTCCCCATTGCTCACATAATTTCTTCACACACGCTACCTCATCAACTTTCACAATTAATTAACCTCCCGATAAGTTTAAGCTATCCCAGCACTCGGTTGATTCCATAGAATTCACAACTTTAATTACTCTTAACTCCTTCCATTTCCCCCGCTTGCCCTCCAGTTCAGGTAAGAAAAGACGGCCGGAATACTGATTCCTCTCCCCTCCAGACTTGCGTGCTAGCACATTTCCTTTTCGTGTTCATCCGCTCCAGCAAAGAAAAGGTTAGCCTGGGAAGACCAAACCTATTCCTCCCGAGCCGTCTCAGTGTAAACAGCGGGAGAGAGCCAGCTCTACCCGAATTCGGAGGAGAAAGCACGACAGCGATGTGCTTTTCCTCTTCCCTACCCTTCAGCAGAGTTTCCTACAAAACCCAGAGTTTCCCACAAACTTTCCCCAGTTCAGCGTCTGACTCCGCAGAGCCAAGACTTTACATTGAACCAACTTGGTTCAATTTCCCACTCATCGGTTTAATCAACCACTGACCGAGAACCAGGACCCAAACATAGAACCAAATACCCAGTCTCGGCAAATATACCTTGTCACCTCTAGTGTGCTTTTAGAAACTTCAGAAATGTGGAACCAAACAAGTTTGTCTAGTAACAATGTGAAAACTAGTATACAATTCCAAAACCATCGTTGAAAATAGAGTCAACCAGTTTTCTCACAAAGTTAGTCCGAATCATATCAGACAAGATGAGTTTTGTGAAATATTATCAACCCTCTTCTTTGTGCTCCTCTCTCATTATAATTTCATCTATAATTGGTAAGTAAACTGGCAATTATTAGCTTTAGTCCTACAGCTTAAGCTTTAAGTCGAAATATTTGTAAATATCAGCACCAGAAACTACAACTTCATGAGATATCAAAAAACTCTCAAATCATCAACCCTCCGATCCCTAACAAACATTTCTTTCCAGTAATCAACCCCATACAAACAGAGCTAATTGTAGCTTTCTCCGAGATATTGCAAAAGAGTAGACAACTTCTCTTAATTGGAGCAAGTAGAGTCACTTGGGTCATTGATCGTTGTAAATTCAATTAAAGTACTTCCAGCCTCATGTATCCTTCCAAAGCATACGTACTCGTCAACGTATATATCTTTAGTAGCATTAGTTACCGGCGTTATCCTTTGATTGGATTCCGTTCAAGGAGAAGTACAATCGGAACTGTCACAGTCCTTTCGCTAATAACAACTAAGACTTTCTCCCACTCAGCTCTCCCTTCGTGCACATGGGCGCTTAAATCCTTATGCGTATTTCTTCTCCACTCACTACTGTCATCATAATTGAATCAATGTTGTACAAGTATCATTAAATTTTATCAAGTCTCTTCTCTAATTTCTCCTGACATGGCACAGCTACGTACATTGCTCACAGATACCAGATCCACATAGAGTGAAAGCTACTTTCACCGCGTTCACCTCACATATTTTCTCACTGAGCGACGACTCAGCTGTATTTTCTAATTCTTACCAAAGGTGTTACGAAGGTGGAGAAAGAGGTTGAATGGTTTACCGCTCTGCCAAGGTATTAATTGGATTAGCATTTTGTCCATTCTTCATATTCTCTGGAGAAAGCAGTCAGAGTTATCCAACTTCCACGACATCTCAGCGGGTCTCAGCCGCTTTCTCTTCTAGCCCAGAGAAAGACAATCATTGTTATTGCTCTTTGACACGCAAACCAAGGATTACAGAGGGGTGCGTGTTTCATTAAACCCAGGAGAAATTTGCTAGGAATTTCAAATGCTTTACGTCCCCATAGCCTTTTGAAAAATGTCCTCTGCCTTTGGTTCAAGGGGTCCAAGCTCCACGGAATTCCTCTGGGATGTACACGCTTTTAGCGGTTGTCCTCCTCCTTTTTAAGGACTCGGATGTTATTGAGGGGAAAGAACCGGGTAATAAAATGCGTAGGAGCTCTCCCAAAATCTCCCAGTTGCTTACATGCATTATGCACGGGATTCCAGAAGAGAATAATGGCGGAGAGAAAGACGGCTCATGAGGGGCTTAGGAATAGTGTTTGCGGACCCAGAGCTTGAAGAGGGTGTGGGCGACATTAAACTTTTAACGGCGTCACTTGATGGTTATTTACTATACGAGCCCTCTTCTTTAGGTAATGAAGTGAGTAATCCAAAGTTTACCCGGGTACTGGGATGAATACTTTTTAATTCTCTTCTGAGACAATAGGAATTTATGGTGGCGGCCGCGGTATGTGGATGAGTAAACAAGAAAAACGTGGAGGATGAGACACAAGGATTGGAGTGAGCTCCCGAGAATCCCAGAACAAGGGATGAGGGCTATTAAATGTGATATGGATGAAACTTAGGAGAATGTGCCGTGCATAAATGGAGGATGTAATCAGATAATAAATTTTTCCCTACTACGCAATCCAGTCAATTACATTTATCCTGTATATGGTAGGGTATTATTTCCGAAGAGAAACCATTTATGTAGTTAAAGTCCACTCTGTCACTAGTACGTGACGTGAACGGAAAAGAGCAAAGCGGTGAAAGTTTACTTTCTCCTCCGCCACCTAACCCGAGTAGCAGACAGTTGATAGAGAAAGCCATCAAGTCAGAAATCTCCTTACCTATACAATAAATAGCCCCCGTAAACAAAACTTAACCTGTCAAAAGCTACTTGGAGAAAGCAGGTGAAAGTCTTGGTTATGAAAAATGAAAGCTCCGCCTCCAAACTGATCGGGAGAAAGTTACTCATCTCAAAGAAACCCCATAAAATACTTTAGCTTTCTGATTGCTCCAGCAGGAGGTAGATTGTTTTCAACTTCAAAAGCCATGTATCGAAATGAGGGAAAGAAACAGCATCCGATTCCGCGTTAATTTCAAATCATTCCCCCCTTTACGCAGCCTAATGAATGTTTGCCTTGCACGGCTGTGCGTGCTTTGGAAAGCAGATTCTCTTTCCATCCAACTTAGGATAAATAATGGACGAGACCCGAGAATGAATGCTAAAAGGAATGCTCTTCAATGTAATGAAGCTGGAGCTGATGTAAAAAGCGATTCTTTGAGTAATTCATGCTCTCTTTTAGTGTTTGGAGCAATCCTCTGCAAGGACTTGATTTTCCCGGGCAAGAAACCATTCTTTAAATAAAGTATGAGCGAAAGTGGAGGAGCGAGAGAGAATGCCAAAGGAGAAAGCAGGGTGGTAAATGTGCGAAATTTAAATTGGAAAGAGAAGGAACATTACTTATGGATGTGTTTACTTTACATGTATGCGAAGGTAAGGGGGGAGGGTTTTTAGAGGGTCTCCTGAGGGATATCATGTGTGTAAGCGAGTTGCTACAGGATTTACGTTCACAAATCCTTCATCCTTGAGTCTTGCTCCAGGCAAGAGCGGTCTCTTCTCGCTCTTGTTTTCCTCTTGAGCGGTTACTGAATGAGAGAACGTGGCTCTGCTTTCTCCCGTAGTATTAAACCTTATGTAAGTGACTCACTGCCTGCCATGACGCGAGGAGAAAGTAGAAAGATTAAAATGCATAAGCTGGAGAAAGCACAAACAAAGTAAGCGCGCAAGTATGCTGAACATAGATGCTTGTCTCCACCTTTCTTCTTTCCTCCTCCATCTCGTCATATAAAGCCTAAATAGTTCCTTCACAAGCAAAGCTATAAATGCCCTCCAGCAAGATATGAACATCCATAGTTTGTAGTGTATTAGTGAGAAGGGTTTTTCTAAAAGTAGCATCGCTACGAAAATTACGAGAGAAAGCGGGAGCGGTGAAAGCGGTAAAAGTAAAAGCAATCTGAGCCAAAAAAGACAGACATGTAAAACTCCCCTGTCCAACAGAGCGTAGACTAATAAAGCTTAATGTGAATTTGACTGAGTGAGCAACTTGACGCGAGCCAGGAGAAAGCGAATCCATGTGTATATATACCAGGAAGAAACGTAATGATAATGTTATTCTGTGGCAGTGATAAAATTTCATGAGAAGAAGCATTAAAATCTGATTGGATTGAAGCAAGATATATATACAAGAGCGAAGAGGAGAGAGTTAGAGGAGAAAGCAGAGAAAGCAGAGAAAGGAATCAATACAGTAATTGATTCATGATTGCCTGCTCCTCCTTTCACCTGAAAGAAGGAAAACTAAAAGGCGGGAAGGTAGAAATACTTGCTATTAACAGTGTGGGGACGATGTAAGGGAAGAGTTAGAAATTTAGGCCACAGAATAGAATGAAAAGAGATATTTTCATTACAATCCCGCTCCGACTCGTAGTCATACCCGCTATATGGCGTCCAGTCGAGCGTAATTCATTTTGTCCTGAATCCAACAAGAATCACCCTGTTTTTATCAAGGGCTGAGTGTAAATTATTCAATAATTCCAGCAACCAAGCAGAAGGAAGCGCGGAAGAATTATGCACACGGTGCGCTAGTCAAAGCAACCCGAGTTTCCATAGTCGGTGAAAGCAAAGGAAAAGTCCCCTTGAATTATTGAACCATTTTCTTCCCTCTTTTCCAATAACCGAATTCACCTACCTGGAAAAGGTACAACATGACTGCGTAATCCAAGTTAAAGCAAAATCTAGTAGGTAGGAGAAAGTACATACATAGCTGCCAAATTACAGAGGGAGACGATTTATATCCGAGCTTAGATTAAACATATAACTCCCGTACCGACAAAAAGCTACCTACGAACAAACTAATGGTGAAAGTAGGGGAGAAAGCAACTCCGATATTTGGTCAGCAATTTAGAGAACCAACTTTCCCACCAGCTTGTGAAAGTCCGAGAAAAAAGTGCTTTTCTTAGTAAGGCAAAGGCCTTGAAGCAAGCCCCGCCACCCAAAAATACTTGAGTTGGAATCCCCCGAAAGGGTGCGAAGAAAATTCCGGGTAACAGACTGTTGACTCCTACCCGGCCTATGTTTACAGAAATAGGAACCAGCTTGGAGGAAGAAAGTGAGAAAAGTGGTTTTCGGCAAAATCTCGACGCGTTAATTTTATGAATTCCAGAAGACAGCATGTCGGACGGAAGTTGGTAGTTACCAAGAATGGGAAGCGAGTAGTTTCATACAAGTCTTGGCAGTATGGATATTGGATGGAATTGAGAACGTGAGCTGGATGGAAATCGCCTTGTTTGACAAGAGTCGAGAGATTTGGCTAATGGCGCGAAAAGCGTGGATGGACGACAGAGTGAATCTTGGAGCAGCTTGCGACTTTCCTCAAAGGACTCCTAGACTGCTAGTAGTCCAAACAAATGTGTCAAATTCAAATTTAGCTACCCGAGAAACCAAGGAGGAGTGAAACACAGAGAGAGAGAGAAAGCTGGAGAAAGTCAGAGAGAAACTATTCAAGAGAAAGTCCTCGGCTTCAATCCCGAGTATAGCAATTCACAGAATCCTAGAAATTCACATTTCCCTCCATCTGTCTAGCTGTCTTTCCCCAGGCATTAAATTATATTTACCTAGGACACAGTTGAGATTGACATGCATTGACATTTTACATTTCCGCTTGTCTACATCCATTTCCTTTCGCCGCTGTATCTGCGAATCCCACCAAATCCCAGTTCGTAAAAGTCTTCAAAGTGTTACTCTTCCCCGTGCAAATATAATGGTACGAATCCCAGCATCGTGATGGAAATGAGGTGATTGGCAGAGTGAAAGTGGAGAAAACAAGGTAAAAGCAATCTAGGCATCTAACCATGTATCTATCCGATGCTCCGCGTATATAGGAAGTTGAATGAAGGTGAAAGCTCCCAGCGAACAAAATTAAACATGTTTGGATCCGCTAATTATTTTTGTGACGGCTCCAAGGTTCAGTTAGTGAGTAAATTTTGATTTAATTATGCAATCAAGAGGCCATGCATATTTTAAAGAGGAAACCTCAGTCAAAGTGCCTCCTCTCAAAGAGAAACATGCAACTCAGGAAAATATATCATCAAGAATAGCGAACGCATAGCCGCCTCCAAAGCTCAACATCATCTCCTCCGGGCCTTCAAAGCCTAGAAAACACACAGATGGAAAAGGTATTCCAGGAGGTAATTATCAAGCTGCTGAGTGGTGGCAGAGTTAATAATTTGTCCAACCATTTGAATTTCAACAGACACTAAGAGGGAAAACATGGGTAGAACCCAAGTGGCTAAGTGGAAACCGTAAGCTGAATATTCAGAGGAAACGAGAGAAGGCAGGGATGGTGAAAGTCGAGAAAGTTGGTCAAGTCGTAGGAGGCGCGGGTGGTAGTTGTAGAGTGAAATCCGATATGTTTCTTCCCCACCGCAGAAGAGCATGCATGTGTATGTGCTCCTCCAAACTGAAATGTTAATGAGAAAGTGCGGAAAAGCGGGAATTAATATTTTACGCCGCTGTCTAGTGAGTAGACTCTGTTCCTTCCTCCTCCGGCTAAGCTACAATATGTAAAAGCAGGAGGGATCACAGCCATAGGGAGAAAGCATCACAAAGAAAACCCTAGACGAATCGGCATGCAGTGCATTTCCACCTTCCTCTCAAGATATCCAAGCCGCTTTCTCCTTTCCCTCAATTCTTTGAGTATGCTTGCATAAGAGTAAAGATTTGAAAAAAAACACAAAAATCCAATAAAAAATACAAAGAAAATGCAAAAAATTTGCAACCGAAATTTTTTTCTATACTCCGGAACCGCGAAAAATATCCACGGAGAAAGTAAAACCTCTCAAGAGAAAGCACACGACACAAGCATGGAAACTACAAGCGGACAAGCACTTGCTACAAAGAACAGGAGAAAAACACTCGAGTGCTTCAAACCCGGTGAAGCATTCCCCTTCCTTTGTTTTTTCAAGTCAGGTTAAGAGAACACTTCAAGGACAGCATTGAGAATGAGCGTTCCAGTATGTGGATTTAGTAGAAAGAAAATTCAAACTTCAAGACACAAAGAATAGATTTACAAGGAGCGCGCACAAATGCAACATGTCTCCTTGTGACAGCAGGGAGAAAGTCACCTGCTCCACCTAACATGCAACAGCAACTGCATAATTTATCTTTAAAATGCGTCCAAACTTTTTTAAACCGGTGAAAGCATTCCAAGTGAAGAAAGCAGCAAGGATATCCTAAAAAGCTCTCAAGATTGCACTTTTATGAAAAATGCAAGCTCTGAAAAAGCAAGCGTAGTAATTTTCTTCATAAACTTCATAAACGTCTTAGAAAAACAGCTAGGGGAGAAAAAACATTAAAGAGACGGGGAAAGTTTTAAGGAAGTGATTATGTCGGTTATTTTTTTATTGTCAGCAGACATAAGAAGGGATGACTCCGTGGAGAAAGCAGTGAAAGCCGCCAGAATAAGTCCATGAGAAGCTTGGGGTAAAATCCCAGTAAAATAGAGATTCCTTGAGTGCTCCAGTCTTAGAATTTATGGAAATTACTCGAGAGAATGCAGCAAGATTATGAGCCACTTGGGTGATGTGATCGGAAGTTACGGAATTACTGTAGGAAAGGGGAGAAACTTTTTTCAAATACTCTCCAGATAAATGGTAAAAGAAAGCACAGGAGCAAATGCAGTCTAAGGCCCCCACGTTTACATAGTTTCTAGCCCTCAATCCCCAACTTTGGGATTTGAATGGGCCGTGACGTGGAGGAAAAGTAGGAGAAAGCATGTATGAGGGGGCGGTTAAAGGGGAAGGGTGAAAGTAAACTTGAGTGGAATGCACGGCAAGCTTTTTTATTTCCTCAACGTCCCTACTACACAGAGTATGGTCAAAGTTTTTGGATTAAATTCCTTTAGAACTAAAAGAAGAAAGAATGTATGAAGAGATGTAGGATTGAAGAGGGAAAAAAGAGAAAGTTATATAGAATAAACAAAGTTTATTCTCAGAAATTCCTAATAAATAATGCATGTCAAGTAAGGCTGAAGGAATGCCAAAATTCTGAGCGGTGGACGAGGATTCCGATAGAGAGATCAATAACTAAAATACAGAAAAATGACAACCGCCGCCCCCAGCTTTCACAGCTAAGATGGATGGAGGGAACATTTTCCACAAATGATTGAAAGCATAGGGGGTGAAAATCCCCCGGGTGGTCAATTTTCGATTAGTGTGTAAATTCTCTTTGGCCGCATATTCCCTTGATTTTAGAGGGTTGAACACATAAAATATTCCAGCAGCGGAAAGTACGGCCCCCTTAAGTACTTTCTCCTTGGTCAAATTCCATTCCACTGGATTCCATTTCACGTCATTTAACGCCCTCCCTCATGCATCAATTGTCTGATAGCATAAATATCATTCCATATTCCTACCAGTAGCACCTGCTTCTATTCCCGCCCAGTAGTTAAAGTTCTCTAAGCGGTCCTTGCGCAACCAAATCTATAAATGAACTAGAAAATTCCCAAATGACGCCAACCTTTCTCCCTCCAAAATCCCTCCAACACGTGATGCTCAAGGTCCGGGAAAATACAAGCCACGGAATGAGTCACACACAGCCTATCTTGACGCATTGATACATGAAGATTGATGAGAGAAAGTACAGATGCGAAATTAATTTACTGTAAAAAAACTGGCAATTCTCCTTGGCGAGGCCAAGGCCATGGCCTCAGGCTGTCCTCTGTGCCAGGTGGTCGCGCTGGTTTCTGGACAAATCTTTAAGCCCCGGGTATTTTCAAGTGACACGTGCCCGTGTTGATGGAGAAAGCATGTACGGGCCCTTCCTGGGGTGAGCTTGAGTCAAGCTGCTTGACTGAGTAAAAGAGTGAGAATGGAAGGCGTGAATTTTTTATTTTTATGTGACCGGAGAAACTTTATTCCAAGGCAATCCCATAGATACCTTGATGGAAGGAAAACAAATGCATATTGCATTGACGGCCTCAGACGACACGTGCACAGAGAGGACTCAAAGAGGTCTCCCGTAGGGAAGATGCATTTATTCTTGTAGAGAAACCCAGCTTTCACCCATCCCTCCCACATTAATCATTTAGCTAAATTATTTCAAATCCTCTCCCGCTTCCCCTATTATGATCATGACATGAAGAAAGTAGCTTTCAAAACTCTTCCATGCAGCTGCATTAGCTTTAAATGAGCACTCCTGGTTAGCAATACGGTGGGTGAAAGCAAACACGGAGAAAGCTGGAGACAATCTAGCTATCCTCTCCTCCGCTTTCCAACTCACAGTTACTTGGAAACTGCAATTTGTTAAGAGCTTTAATATCGGACTGCATGAGGGGGTTGAGTCAGCAACTTCCAGGGGGATGTAGATTAGAGCCTGGAATAAGAGCCCGTCCGCGGCAACTATGTGGTCTGTTTATGTCATCTTAGCGGGAGTGACAGGGAAGATGTGAATCCCGTTCGTAAATGGAGATTAAAAGGGGCTTTCGAGGAGGAAAGCGAGGAGATGTAATAGCTTCCTCGCTGGATTTCATCTCCGGCTCCGACTTTCGCCTTTTCCTCCTTAGCAAGGCGCCACCACAGTGCAAACTTATACTCCCCTCCACCCATCATGAAGAAAGTAGATGAGATTTTGTTGCATAATGGAGACGTGGCTTGAAAATCAAATTCCACCGCTCTTAACTTCCCAAGGAGGATTGTATTTTTGGTAAAAGCAAAGAAAGCAACGGAGAAAGCAAGAAAGCTTAGAGGATGCAGAAATAGGACTTTGGAGAAACATTTAGGATTATCAGCAGAGAGAAAAAGATGAAAAAAAGGATTCCACCACGATAACATCTTTGAACGTTGCTGTGCATCCCTGTAATATGGCGGGTGAAAGCGGGGAGAAAGCAGAGAGAAACCGGATTCACAGCAGAGACCCTATCAGTAACCCGAGAAGGCAAACCAAGAGGATTGTTTGACTTTTGTTCCCACATTTGTTGTGAAGATGAGCAAGGGCTTTCCGAGAGAGAAAGCACAGTGAAAGTGGAGAAAATGTTGAGCAACTCCTCCGGAATGATGGCCAAGCTTGAGTACGTGTTTAAGATTGTTTGAGCCCTAGCCTCCCTCCCAGTTATCCCCGAGGAGAAAATTCAAGAGGAGAAAGCCAGAGGAGGAGATGCTATCAGAAAAGCCGGGAGATGGATGAGAAATGGGAAACATGTTTTTTCCGCTCTTATTAATAACAATAATAAATGGAGACGAGTGGGGATTCAAAGATTATTAGAAAGATGGAGGGGAAAGAGCTCATGTTACTCCCATATCTCAAGTTTCGTATTGGGAAATGATGAAGCCAAGCTTGCCAGAGGGTAGAAAGGGGAAGAGGGCGGCCGTCCTTTAATACTCCCGGCTAAATTCTAGACCTTCCCCTGCTAAAATCCTAGCAAACCTACGATTCAAGGGGCGTCAGCACTAAATATCCCTTGAAAACTCCCGACATCTCAACTATTATGGAATCGTTGAAGATAAAGGATGAAAAAGGAGAACCGAGTTCGGAAATGGAAGAATTATTTTTGAGGCGGGAAGAAAAATTACAGAAACATTGATTTCCTCCCCAACTGACATGAACTGATTGAAGTTCATACAGGATATTATGCAGCGAGCACAGAAAAAACACAAAAATTCAATGTTTTCAACGCTCAACCGCAAAGAAACGTACGATAAATCAACGGAAACGTGAATATTAAATTGCGGCTGTGAAAAAGTACAGGGTTAGCTGGTTGGACCCGACGCCTCAACAAACTGAAAGAGAAAGCGGTGAAAGTAAAAGAGAAAGCAGGCTCTTTCAACCCACCCTAGCAAAGACTGTAGACGACGGAAACGAATAACAGGATAAATGAAGTTAAATGCTGCGAGAAATCCCGTGGGAAAATTAGATAAATGTTTCGAGGTGATGCTACCTCTTATTGTGAGTGACGCGGGCTGGTGGCAATTTTGTATCTTCTAAACATCCTCCGCCGGGAACTTGGATACGAAGGGATACCAAAGAGTGGATATTTCTTACCACATTTACTAAATACTAGGAGAAAGTTAGAGAAAGTAAGACCAACTTCCCGGCTCTTTGTATACCCATCCGCCGTCTCTGTCCTTTTCCCAAGCGTCTCATCAGAATTGAGTGCATGTATCCATGAACTACAAAGTTTAGTGGCTAAAAAGAGAAAGAAGAGAAAGCAGAGTGAAAGCAACTCCGAGCAAAGCTACATGATACTACTGTAGAAATAGGTGTGGGAGTACAGTTTCAAGAAACACTGTGTAGGATGATACTTGGAACCTTTCTCGGAGTGCTGTTGGGGCAAGACGGAGAAAGCAAAAGAAAGCTTGTGGAGAAAGTACAATATTGTTGAGAGAATTCCCACATCTTTCAACATTTTCCCATAGCCGTACATGAGATTGTCAGGTGAATGTGTCCCCCGGTGGTGTCCCAGGCTTTGAATTCCATACTGTTGGCAAACAGATCTTGGAAATGTCGCTACGAGAGAGCTCCAAACTTCAACAATAGTCGCCAACTTTTAATTTTATTTCAATCTATTTCATATATCTCTTGGTCTCACAATGTCACCGATTCTTCTTCCATATTCCTTTCTCGCGCAAGGACCTACTTGCGTGCAAAATACAAACCTGCAGAGGAGAATAAGCCAGCTAAATTAAAGCTTCTTCTTCACTCACCTGTCACATTTGTCCCGCGAAATTTAATTCTGCCACGTTGCATAGCTACAAAGAGCACGGTGACAGCCTCCGCCTTTGTTACATGTGATTCACTTTCATCCCCTGACGCACACAACTAGGCTCAGAGTTGTATCCATACACAGAGGAGACAGTGATACCAAATTTTACAAAATCCTCTTAAAAGTTCACAGCGAGAAACTTGGAATCATTGTTTATTGTGACCTGGTTTGTAGAAAGTTTCCACGGTAATTTACAGAGAAGCCTGGTTTAGTTTCCCCATCTATATAACATTTTACCAATCCTCCTCTTGCCGTGGGAGGCGTTGCGAAACCTTAGGACTTTCTCCCTACTTGGAAGATTACAATAGAATCATGAAATACTGTAGGAAACCCTTAACATTCTAGCAACGGCTTGAAATAGAAGATTTACAACAAGTATCTAAATTAAGGATTCAGGCTGGAAAATTCGGAGAAAGTGGTGAAAGTCTTGAATAACGTCTATGATTATTTTAACAAGTACAAGCCGTGAAATAGGATTCAAAGCTGAAAATTGCCAAAACCTTTTCAGAATTATTTCACAAGTGCAAGTAAAGGGCGCGGCAAAAACATGGGAGAAAGTGTGTAAATTCAAGTAGAAATGAGAAAAGAATCAAATTAAATTGGTTATTTGTTTGCCGAAAAGGATATTCTGACGAGTCGCATAAAATAAAATGAGAAAGTGAAATAAGACCCTGCAAGGTGTACTTACAGCTTTTTAGTTATATGAGAGCTAAAACAGATTTTTAAAATGGAGAAAGCGAATATATGAGATATGATGATGGAAAAGCCCAAGTTGGTCCTTTGATCCACGCCATTATTCGTCTAATTTAGTTTTATTCCCATGTCGTAACAAAGTAGAGACCGCTGAAGAGAAAGCAGACAGCGGATATGAAGAAAGCGCCATAAGAGAACCTGGCAAACGGTAGTTTCTTCGTGAGAACGGCACATGTGAGTCATCCAATGATGACAACTAATGTAGTTACACAGAGAGAAAGCAGTCACTCTCACTCCTATCCACGCAGACTGCAGGTAGACCGAGTTGGAGAAAGCAGTGAAAGCGGTGAAAGCAGTGAAAGCAACCAAAGAGCCCCAGTTCCCATTGCAAGCCAGGATGTGTGCTTAGATGGAGTAAAAGATGTAATATTAGTGGGGAATTCATTTTTATGATTGGATTCAACAAGGATTTCGGGATATATATAGAAAAACAAATGAACTTTTATGATTGGGAAGAAAGTAAGTGAAGGAGAAATGAGGTTTGCCACAAAGTGATTCACCACTTCCTCCTCCTCCAACCTCCATTTTAGAGGTATACTAAACCCCAGAATTGAGAATTTAGTCTTATGCTCTGCCATGATTACTATTAGAGGCCAGGATGTAGAAATTGGCAAAATGTTCGCGGAAAAGAATTCGCCCAAACCTTTACTAAAAGATTAGCACGGCAAAGCTGATATCGGGAAAAGAAAGAACGGGGATGAACAAGGATAAAAAGATTTTATTTTATTTTCATTAGAAAGTAGGGAATGAAGTGCGGAAATTGTTACGACTGACGAAAAAAAAGTTTTTAACATAGTTTCACTCCCATACATGTTATATCCATTTGCTGGTAAATTATTCTTGCTAATCAAAGGCTTTCCTTCTACTTTCTCTCCGCCATTTTCCCTACGTCAAACCAGGATGACTACAAGATTCAAGGGAAGCAGAGGATAAAGAGAGATGCAAGAGACTCTATGGGAAAATGAATGGTACACTGCCTGGAGAAAGTAGAGCGCGAGGATATAAAAAAAAAGATAAAAATACCCAAGAATAAGAGAATACTGGAATTGTGAGAATGAAGCCACTTTTCTCTGTTTGTCTCGAACCTTGTCCTCCTTCCTTCATCCTAGAATCAAGAGAATGAGGGAAGGGAGAAAGTCAGAGAAAGCAGGGACCGCCGGAGAAAGCGGGACCAAATTCGGGGAAAGCTTAGCCCAAGGCCCTCTTTCGCATTCGAAGCACGTAGGAGAGTGTGTCTGAACTTATTATTGATGTAGTTGGCCTCGGGAAGAGAGTGATTGCAAGAGGGCAATAAGCTTGCATAGAAAGATAATGGAAAGAAAAATTACCATGCGAGGAGCGTTCCCAGCTTTCTCAACAAGAGCCCCGCAAAAATGCCAAGAACAGTCTACCAATTACGAGAAAATAATTGCAAGCTCAAAAATAACAAGTGAAAGCGGCAGTATAATGCCACCATTTTTTCTCCCTTTCAGGATACTTTGGAGTGAGCGATGCTGATGTTGTCATGCGGAATTACGGGAGGGACGGCAACAACCGTGGAGATGTTGCCTCCGTTGCAAGTGGCCAAGGACGGAGCGGGAATTATAAAAGGTTTCCACTCTATCCCTCCGGAAAGAGCAACAAGGTGAGTGTCTACAATCCTTTTAAAATCATTTTCCTCCAGGTAGCCAGGTGAAAGTAATTGAGACACGAAAAAGGAGAAAGTCGGTACGAAATACACCATGTCCCTAAAAGGGATCCAGGAGAAAGTCCCTCCCGCCCTTTTCCCACCATCTCCGCTCTTTTGTAATGAACGCGGGAAAATTGCTTTCACCGCTCCAAGGCATCGCCACCACACCCAGCACTCAGCACCAGCCATCCCTTTGACAATGTTAAGAAGAGAGCGAAAAATTACCAACGTAATTAGAGTAGATTGAATCCGGGAAACTGGGAAACCCCGTGGGGAGAAGAAAAAAGAGATGAGGCCTAATGCCTAAAAAAATTAAAAAAGAGAACAAGATCCTAAAAATAAGTGGAGAAAGCAGAGAGAAAATTAATAATAACATCCTCCGGATGCGGGATAACATCATCATCCATAGGGACTATGAAATTCAAGATGTTGGGAGAAGGGTGCAAGAAAACTAGGAGGAGAAAGCTCGGATTTCAATTAAAAATCTAGGGCATGACCTCACCTCCTCCGGGTTATTGAAGGTGTATTGTGGGAATGTTATTACAGTATACATTAGAAGAGGTCCGGGAATTGGATGAGTTCTCATGGATTCCGAGGAGGAAGGAAGAGTGGAAGACGAGGAGAAAGTAGAGGGACACACAATAGAGAAAGCATTCCTTGCTTGGTGGACGACGGGCGGGTGATGGAGAGGCTTGCGGAGGATAGACATTTTCCAAGCAGGGAATTCATTTCAATCAAGATCCGGAGCTTGTATCAGTTTCCTCCCGGCTTACCCACAGCAAGAGGAGAAAGAGTGAAGAGGTAATCTCCAGGATAAAAAACACCCAGCTTTTTTCTCCCCACCATGGAATTGAATCTTGAAGCATCTTCTACACCTAAGAGGTAGCATCTACAGCATTCAGCTCAGGAGTCTATACAGTTCTGAGGGTCTTGAAGTCTTGACTTTCTCCGGGATTTAGAAGGGAATCCACTAAAGTCGGAGGCAAACTTCGGAGATACCCAAACCTACCTCACCCATAGACTATCCTCCCGTGAAATGAATTCTATATGAAACTTTAACAAGGATAGATCGTAGAGGTTTAGCAGGATCCTCTCCCTCTCCGCTTTCTCCACTTTCTCCAGGAGAAAGGAGCAAGATGTTGGTAATTCTCTTGATAAGATTCGAAGGATACGAATTGAAGTGTCATTTTGTTCAGGACGTTTAATTATGATAAAGATTCCAGCCTCCTGTATGAGAAACAATGTTGGAGAAAGCATAGTGAAAGTGAGGCAAGTCAAAGACAGGGAAAGTCGTTTAGGAATGAATCCAACATGGGAAATGAATTCGTCATGAGATTAAACCAGAGTGAGTGAAAGCCGTTTAATAAGACGCAGAAAGTAGTTTATGAAAGGGATAGAGTTGATTATGGGCAAATCGGATGGGAGAAAGCATTCCAGAGTTACCAAGTCAAGAGAGAGTGTTAGAGGGTATAATGGAAGAATAGAATAGAGGATCCAGAGGGGAAAACGACGCGAACAAGATGCCCGAGAAAGAGAGATTAATGGAACTTGAACCCGTTCACCCCCAAGGAATTGCTTAAAGGAAACTCTTAATCAAAGCAACTTTTCATTAGCGATTCCCAAAGTGTCGGAATGAAGCGTCTACTCCCATCTTTGATACAGTCAAAGGAATGTCGGATTCCTCCCTACTCCTGATTCTTCACCCGATACCCGCTTTTCCCTACGAGCCTTCCGGCAGGCCTGAGAAGAGAACCCTGCCGTACTTTCTCCTCGAGCCTTAGAATATGGCCGAGAATGCAGAAATAGAAATTGCGAAAAAAAATCCCAACCTTTTCACGTCCTGAATTCAGAAAGAGGCAAAAAAACGGAGAAAAATCTAATACAAGAATAAAATGAGCCTCGTAGTTGTATGGCACTTATGTCTAAAGTACACGCCCGCGTCACCTTCCTCCTTCCTTTCATTCCCATTAATTTTCTCCATCCTCAACTTTTTTCCAGGGACTCATCAGCAAGAGTTCACAGTTTTTCATCTCCGGCAAAGAGAAAGCAGCTACGAGATAGTGTCTTCTTTTGTCTCCTAACATGTGCTTTCACCAAAGAGAAAGCGAGGAGAAAGCACCTACAACTTCTTCCAACCATTCTCCTCTCCCAGTCTCCCTTACATTGACTAAGAACAGGGAATTTTCTCCTTAGAAAGTGAAAGCACCCCGAAAAACTTTCTCCTACTTTTGCTTCCTATTACTCCGGAGGCATTTAGAATTTCCGCTTTTTTCTTTTCATTCACAAGAATGAAACTAAGAAACTCTTGCAGGGACTCTTGAACCAATTGGTACTGCTAAGAGAAAGGAGAGAAAGCAGCTGTATACAGCCATAGATAGCTGGGAAGAGGAAGAAGTTTCCCTCTCGGGCGGAAATACAATGAGTGTACGTGGCTTGGGATGGAGAAAGCCAGGGGAAATTACTAAAGAGAAAAAGGTTTCATGTCTCCAATTTGTTCATAACCAATCTTCGTCCTACCTCTAGCTGAAACAATGAGCAGTCTTTTTATGCCTCTTCATAAACTTTATGACGTGATGGATTAGGTGTGCGCGTATTTTGTGGAGTGCAATAACCAACTACGTCCGTAGAGTAGTTTAGAACAAACTCCACAAGCTCAGCTAAGCTCTTCCAACACTCTCCAACTTCTCAAGGTTATCTACAAACGTTTCAGCAGAGTTTGTATGTAACTTCCTGGCTTTGCAAGAGATGAAAATTTCCAAGAAAAAAAGTTCACCAAAGTAGCAGTACATGTATACTTTCTCTTTCTTTCACCACCGTCCAGAGAAGAGAAAGCGACAGCTTAATTTATCGAGAGATAAAACAAGAGCCTGGCTCCTTCATTAGGATTTGTCAAAGTTTATGCCAAGAGTTTATTTTGTTGAAGCTAATTGTGTGCTGATTGGATCATGTTATACTTTCCCTCCGCTCTCTTAATCCACTGCCAAAGTAATCAAGTTTACATTTTAAAACAGATATCCCAGCCTTTCTCCCTAAACGGATTGAGCCTCCGGGCTCAAAAGTTTGAGCCATAAAAGAAAGCAATTCAAGATAGGATTAACCCAAGACGAAACCATTAAAAAATTGCAAATTCAGCATCAATCCGTCGTCAATTGGCAATGCTATATGTTCAAACTTAAAAAAAATTCGGGAACTCCCGCTTTCCAATTCTTTGTGACGCTAGCGTATGTTATGTTATATGTAGCGGGTAGAATTCTAGGCTCTCCCGGGTTACCTTCCAATGAGGATACATACATACTGATTCTAGACATGTGCTAGCAATGAACCTTAAGGCTTTCACAAAGAGTCACCCTGTTTTAGTAAACTGATGGATGCCAAAGAGAAAGCTGGAGAAAGTCGACATATATGCATGCGGGTAAGCCAGAGAAGGAAGAAACGGAGTGTATTTTACAAGTCGGAGAAAGCAACGACGAGGTAGGAATCCCAATGAGAAACATTACTATGTAGAGAAATTCTTAAAAGTATATAGCAGAAGTGAAAGCATCCAAGGAGAGAGAAAAGGGAAGGAGAGTAGGAAAAGCACTTGAGGTGACAGGATTCCATTTCATTCCACTCACCTTATGACCCCAATTTGTTCGGCCAAGCTGTGGGAACGAGCAACCGTTTTCGCGTAAAATCTGATACGGAGAACTCCGTAACGCAATAGCTCCAATTGAGGTAATTTTCAAAATAAACCACGGAAACCGTTCCACACGCTTTCATTTTACAGCTTTTGTGCCCCGCAACCATGGAAAACAATCCGAGTGCTGTCGATAACATTGCCACGGATCCAGGAACCAAAGCCGAATTCTGTATTCCTCCCTGTGTTGTAGAATTCTAAAGGTTTCTAGCCAAAACCAAGGCAATATTAGAGTTGTGTAGGTAGCAAATAGAACATACAGAGGAAATGAAAAAAGTGTAGGAAAAAATTCAGAGAAAGTCAGCAAATTCTGACGCAGGAATAAAAAAGTCACCGGTGCGGGCAGAGACATAAAGAGAAATACGTGGAATTTCTATATAAGAAGTGTTGGAGAAAGCAAGGACATTCAAAGGGAATTGAATTGTTCTCCGTTATGGCATAGAGGTAAACGAGGACTGTAAATGGATTAGAATTCGGGAAAGTAAGTGAAAGTAAGTAATTTTGCATGTAGTGCCAGAATGAAATGTCCGAAAACCAGCAGTTTCCTAAGATGTAACCTAGAGTGAAAGCAGGAGAAAGTCATGTCGAGCTCGAGGAGCAATTCAGAAACTGAATCATAACACGAGATTGTAGGCCAAAATAGGGAAGCTCGAGGGTGCCAGAAAAAGGATTTCATTTCATTCAACGCACGTCTACAAGCCTGTAAATATACATGAGGGAGGAATTTGTAAGAGTCAAATGTAACACGGTAGGATATAAGAAAGCAAGGGTCAATCTACTCACTACTCACCACCGTTTCCCCTCAGCTAGATTTCTCACAGGACTTGCAATTTATGTTCCTCGAGGACAAAATTAAGTAGTTTGCCAAAATTACCCCATTCCCAGCATCGCTAAACCAAATTGAGAATCAAGGAGAGAAAGTCCAAGCGGGTGAAAGCACAAAATCTGTGGACTGATCCATGTCTCTGTGCCAATCTGCCATGTTTGAATTTAGCCAGCCTAAATAATATACAACCGACTACTACCGCCCTTGGCGCCTAATTATGATTTCCATCCTAAAGCTATTAGGATACAAATCCAATAGGAGGTGGAGCTACCCTAGAATTTGGATATAGCACCAACCAATTAAATATCAGGAGAAGCCTGAAAACTCGATGAATATTAGAACCATGATTCCGTGACGTCCTTTTAAATTAAGCTCGAAAAGTGAAAGCTGAGTTCACAAGCAGACATAAGTTCAAAAGAGATTGGAGAAAATTCCAAAGGAATAAGCACAAATCCCGGGTGAAAGTTGGCATAGATTTTTTAATAAATCTTCCAAAAGGATAGATTTGTCTTAAAGATAATAAAGAAAGTCGAGAATATGGTTCAGGGAGGGGGGAGATGAATTATTAAGGGTATTTTAGCTCAATTAATAAATGGCTACACCAAGGACGACACAAAGCCGGAAGATAGTGGAGAAAGTCTTGGCGAAAATCTTCGTCCAAGCCTTGGAGAAAGTCGACAATATACCAGATTACTCCAACACTACGCTCTGCCCTAGTAACTACATAGTACAAGATCTTATAGTTTTCCCGGAGAAAGTTTCCGTCAGTGAAAGCCTTATTCTCCAACACTAAGAGCTTGGATTGGAAGCATATGCTAGGGAAAGAATTGGGATGATTTAGTGAAGAGAATGTGGGCGGAGATGGTGTTAAATTGATTTTCTCCTAGCATATCTATTAGTGCTCCGTCCCAAGATTTTTCTACATCCACTCAATGAATACCGGAAAATAAATCGGCAAAGTTATATGAGAGACTTGCTTTATTGCTGACGATCAGTAAAAGACGCTTCCTTAGCTACGCACTTTCTCTTTACGTAATACTTTCTCCACCCGATTTTCTACAACGCGCCCACGAACAAAGCAAATGAACGCGAAGAGAAAGCACGGCCACACTTGTATTTCCGACTTTCCCTTCCTCTACCAAGTACTCTTATCGGATCCTCTCTTTCTTTCAACAGATTGTCCAGAACGAGAGCGTGACGGCTATTGATGAATCCATGTGGGAGCAGATTGTCATCCGAGCTTTAGCTAATCCCAAGGAATGGGCCCAATTACGTCAAGCTCTGGGTAAGCTTTCATTATTTTCCGACAGCCAATAACCTTTGACGCTATGAAATGCCTATTTACCCGGTGTGCACTTTAGTAATAAGAGGACATGTTCAACAATTTAAGACGTCAAAAAATACTTGCTAAATTATAGACGCGCGCCTGTCCTGGCGCGTAGCAGAGACAAAGTGAAGGGATGCAATTATATTAAAATCAACGCCACCACCCGCTCATTACTTAGCAATGACAGATTGACGGCCTCGCACAGCACTGAAATGACACTAGTATATTGAATTGCCAATATTTTTCTTCATTCATAAAAGGCAAGGAGGTAAATGTCAGATTGAGGCCATTTATCATTTTCCCCCCAGCCTCTTAACGTGCAGACCCGGATGGTGAAAGCAGCAGGGAAGCGAGAAATCCACGGAGAAAGCTAAATTCGAGCAAGAGAAAGCCAGATTAATAATAATCATTTTTCGCAATGATTTATTTTAACCGGCAAACAGAAATCTCATGACTGAAAAGGGCTTAAGTGATCAAGAAAGACTTTGTATGGTAATTAGTCAGATTGAACTAGAATTTGTTGGCGGGAGGAAGAGAGCGGAAAGAGGTCGCTATGGATAGGAAGCGCCCGTAAAAACAGGTTACGCCTATTAGGCCCGCTAATTAGACGCGGAAAACGTTACGAGATTACAGAGATGGTACTATATATCATTTTGGCAAAGAAACTGTAGGATTTAACACATTTTTCACTTGGATTCACAAAAATAATTGCCAGTGCCGCCCCCTCAATAATAGTCATGTGGAGAAAGCCATGCTGGAGAAAGCCATGCTGGAAAAAGTCATGCTGGAGAAAGTTGAGGCAAGACAAGATAGGACGAAACAAAGCTAGTTTCCCTTTAGATATGAGCTATTTGTCATGCTTGAGGGACGCATATTTCCGTATAATTGGAGAAAGCTCATAGTACATTACTTTCTGACATTTATACGCAGAATTTTTTACAAAAAGTAATCATAACCCAGCCTTGAGCTCTCCGTCCTAAGCGCTTTCTTTTGCCAAGCAAAATACCCTGGATCCAACGGGCTTTAAAGCACAGGAATATAATAATAGTAATATCTACTGGCATACTTAAGAACACAGTGATAGCGCGTGGTCAATGACGAGAATAGCCAATGGTTAGTAGAGCGAAAAGAATTAATGAAACCCGAGTGTATCATTCGATTGGGCTTTTTCGGAGAAAGCAGTGAGAATGATACACACAGAGAGAAGGACCAGAGGGAAAAGCACATTATGTATAATCAGTATATGAAATGGAGAAAGTTTTCCGCTAATTGTACCAAGTAAAACGAGAAGGATATATGATCATTTCATGTGCATACGCATTATTAGAGCATAAGCCAACTAATTGGCATCGTTTACTCCATTAGTTGCAGCAGACAGTTAGGGTCAAGTTAAGAAATTAAGACGAAACCGGTAGCATTATTTCATACATATATATAAAAAGTAGAAGGAAACTAAGAAAAGCTATGGAGAAAGCACGGAGACACTAATTGCACAAAATATATCCAACTGTTTTTATAAGGAAGCCATACAAAAAAGAGAGGTAAATTACACATTTCAGAGCTGATAATCACTAATATTTAGCCAATTCCAAGTTTTTTTTCATGTCGAGTAACTGTTATAGAAAAGAAATGAAACAATTATATCAAAAAGTTTTCCACCAACTTTTTTAAACCTATAAAATATGTGCGATGGTGGTGGTGAAAGTCGGAAACACGGAAAGAAACGAGGCCAAACAATTCGCGAATGTATTTATTATTCATGAATCCTGTCAAAACCCATCCCTCCAAAATGACGTTGTTATGGGAAACATGACAAAAAATAATGACAGCATAGAAAATTGGAATTGCCAAGTTATTTTTGGAATTAATGAAAGTCCAAGCGTGGGAACTATTCTCTTTTTCCCAATCTGCGCCTTTGTTCAACCCAGAATATTTCAAAATTGCAAACACTATCGTTTTTAGCACTTGAATATAAAATTGGCAAATTCATCAAATTATATGAATACAAGTGTCTGATATTGCCTTCCGGCGTGGACATATTTCACAGACGATGTCATTAGGATCTGAATAAGGCTCAAATTTCAATTCACGCTCTTGAACACAAACTATGGCATGAAATATTGATGACACAGACTATTTTGTTCCAAAGAAGCACGAGACAAGCTTAATCTCTTCCTTGACTCGGTAAAATAATGTATCGGTGAAAGCATAGGCAGAGGAGACAATAGGTACGTGAGTGGAGAAAGCACATCTTAGGATGCTGAAAACTGCAAAGGGTGAAAGTTTAATCCAACTCGCCTTCAGCGTAGAAGAGAAAGCAGGTGAAAGTACGCTTTGCATCCTCCATTCCAGTATTATTCGACAGCATATTTACAGAATAAAGCGACTAGAGCTTCAGCACAGAATCCTGAGCCGAGAGCGGAAATATATCCCAGTAGAAGAGGATTGTGTTGCTTGAGGTTAGCTGGATTTATGTGCGACAGGAATGTGGTTTGCGGACAAAGGCGCGGGTAAAACCGGAATTCCGGCAAACAATATGGCTTTAGTGTAAATTTCAAATTTCAGGGAAAATTGCAGAGCGTGATGGATGCTTTTCCAGGACAGAGATAATTGAGCTACGGTTGCAGGAAAAGTAGGAGAAATGAGCCAAGGTGAAAGCAATATAATTCTACCGGAGAAAGCAAGGTTCTTCTTTCTTCCTTCTTAAAGGTCTGCTGTTTACAGCCGGGCTGGTGTATATGAATGATTAGGGAACGCCACCAAACATTGCCGCCTCTCCTACAAGGGGAGGGGAATACGAGGACCAGGGGACGTTTTTTTCTCCTCCATTTGTTTACAGGTATAAAGGAAGATTTGATTCGGAAGATATTCAAATCCCATCGTCTGGAACGTGTGTGGCGGGTGGATTCAAAGTGTTTGTAGAGAATCAGCCTTTCCTTTTAGGGAACAGAGCCTGTGGAGTCGTAAATTTTACAAGAATTTAGGCTCCAAGTCGTAAAGGGAACAGTTAGTTGTGAATTATTGGTTTGATAGGACCGTGTGGTGTGTGGAGGATAATAGCAAGATAGGATGAGCAAGTTCCGAGAAGATAGAAGTGTGGAGAAAGCATCCAAAGATAGCCGATTCCTATACCAATCTCCGTGGATGAAAGCTTTTATTAGAGAGTCTGCGGCAGTGTTTGACTTGCTTATCTCCTCCCAACACATTTTTCCTAATAGAAAAGTGTATACGGAGAAAGTTGTATGTAGATTACGGCTAACTTTCTCTCTGGATCAATACTCCTCCTCTTGGCTAGCAACATATGGGATGGAGCTGACTGAGAGAGTGAGAGAAAGTGAATCGAGGAAATGATTATTAAGTAGGACGTTTTTGCAACTTGTGCAAAATTTTTCCTCTTTCCGGCAACTGCTCCCAAAGAAAGGGTCGGCAAAATGGGGAAGCCATGAATAATGGACTATGATCTAAATGGTTATGTGCTCGCCATTAGGCCTTTTAGAAGATGGAGAATTCCAAAGAGAAAGGCAAAAGACAGTCTTTCTCCCCGTAGGCAAGAGAAATGGATGCGTTTCCATCCGTGTACGGGAAGAGAAAGTAGGGACGGTAGCGGAGAAAGTTGAGGATAACCATATGCATACCCATGCAGATTTTCCCCCTTACCTTATGGAGAAAGTCCGCAGCTTCATGTACAAAGCTCAGCTCTGTACTTGAAGCTGCATACTTTCTCCATGAGGAGGATTTCCACAATTTTCAACCATCAACCCTTCCACGTCAGACTTTCAAATGGATGGAGTTGAGCTTTGCAAATTGTGTTTAGATCCTGTATGGAATTTTCCTTGCGAGAATTATGAATGATTAATGGCAATGACTTGTTTGATGTTCATCCAGCTTCCCTCACATAGAAATGGTTTTGATGTGAATTTACGGAACGGAGATGAGAATTTACTTGGAATCTGATTGCAAATTCTCCTGCCCTACCAACCCGGAGAAAGTCAAAAGCTGATCATAAACCGAGCAAGCCTCTTGCTCAGCCTATTAACAAGCCCAGCCTGTATATTTGCATATTCGTCCGTATATAATGTCAGAGTTGAGCGGTACGGCGGTTCAGAACAAGTTCTAGGTGAAAGCAGGAGAAAGTAGCTGCAGAGAAAGCTCATGGATGATGGAATTCTTGTATGAGAGGTTATAGGTGAAAGCTTATTACGGTACGGAGGATGTGTTATGTACTACAGTTTCCAAGTAATTAAATTATCCACCATGAAAATTGCAGAGAAATTTTGACACGAATAATAAATATGGATGAGAAACTAAAACTAGACAACTAAACGCAAGACTTCATCTAACGCAGATGCCCTCAGTCAACTTTTGATTTTATTTACGCTCCAGTTTCCTCAATTCCGTGGGTAAATTTCTCATTAATTTTCTATAAGATATGCATACAAACATCCGCTTTCTCCTCCACTGTATTTCCACACGTTAAGTTGTTTAAAGACAAACTTCGGGCAGTTTAAGCCTACAATTCAAAACTCATTGACGTTAATCTCTCCTCAATATATCCCATGCATTCCAAGACAAAATTGACACACATCATTTCCTTAAAGAGAAAGCTTGCTTTCACTCCATTTCGCCTTTCGTCCTACACAATCTCCGAGAAACTCATACCAGCTTTCTTTGTGTAGGAAGCCTATTTCCGCCATCTACTCATTGCTATTTTGTGGTCTGCATGCGGATTGCCTTGTAGTTTAATAAATGATCATACAAGGGAAAGAGACTCTGGTGAAAGTGTTTGATGTGGGCGATACAACCTTGTATGATGAAAAACTAAGTAAAAGAGGCAAGCAGACGGTAAAACCAAGGAAGGGAAAGAGAAAGTAGTGCAAGTGAAAGCGTATGCATTGAGGATACCATATTATTTTTGTGGTCAGGAAATGTAAAGAAAATAGAGGAACGTGATTGGGCAGGGAAGAAATGAGAGAAATTCCAAGGGAAAGCTCAACGCTAGTTGTGTTTCACGGAGAATCCTGTGGAGAAAGCATACGCTTTGATGTCCATTTTGATTGGGGTTTTATGGATGGTGCTCTGAAAACGAAATTAGGAGCCTCCCAACTACAAGCACCAGGGAGAAAGTTTGAGAAGAGAAACGAGAATTTTATGACGGACGTGATATACTCTTTGTCCAACTTCCAGGGGCTCCTCTTTATTGAGTGCTTCAAGTACGGGAAGCGAGCTGTTAAAGCACGTTCCTCCAACCCAACACTCATTCATTATCCCCTTTCCATGGTAATAATGAACGCTCTCAAGATGATGATAAGCACTGAATTGTATACACGTTCCAACAAAACCTGATAAGCAATACCAAACGAGCTTTCCCTCCACAAGCCGTGGGGGAAAGTTCCGGTCGCGTAGCTCATGCCAAGGAAGCAAACAAAGGAGAATAACATTCAAATGTACATAAATGCCAAACGAGTAGCATTTCTTCCGTCCGGATGTATTATATTCTACAAGTTATTGCTCCTTGAGGCTAAAAACACTGGCTTATAGCCTCCGTTTTGGGACTTACTTCCGTCTTGTGGTTTTCAAAACATGTAGGTTAATCATCAGAGAAAGTTGCGGAAAGCACACTTACTTATACAACTCCGGCCGCAGAAACGTCAAACTCCGGCCGCAAAATTCACAAAATACAATTTAACACAGATCATAGTTTCGGAATAGAAATTTTAAAATATTCATTTACGAATATCTGCTAAAGCCTTCTGTAAATTAGAAAATTAAATGTAAAACAAAATACCGAAACCCTTGCAGATATCAATGTGAGATAAAATTAAAATTTAACCGCCAAAGATTACCAAAAAAATGGCTTTGAAACAGGATTTCGATTAAAAAAGCCCATCTCAAGTGAAAATTTACAGCGGAGCAATCGAACTAGAAGTAAAAGTGCTGACGGTGAAAGTCCTCTCCCCCTCGCATCCTGCTAATCCTGTTCCAAGAGTCGGTAGAGCACACAAGATGCGACGCCAAAGAGGCGGTGCTCCTAGGGGAATATTCCTAAGCTGTTTTAAGAGTAAAAGCGACGCGGGACGTACGTTATAATAATTTTCAGTGAATTTTTATAAGATTCACAGGAGGGGAAAATTTAATGAGGGAGATGCGGTGAAAGCACTACCGAAAAAAGCACCTCGTGAAACAAAAATTTTCCTCCTTCCTTCCGCCACACTCTTCCCTCTTTAAGAGAAACTAGCTGAGGTGAAATTAATTTCTGGATATTAAAGATTTGAAGCGAGGGAAGCGTCCTTTGGAGAAAGTACGGAACCGCGTAAATGTGGCTACGTATTTGGGCCAGCTGGAGGATAAAGGAGCTGTGTCGGTTTAATTAATTTCCATTTTTTACCCTCCGCGCTAGCTTAATATGTGGTAGGTTTAACAAGAGCTTATAATACTTGAAACTCTCGTTTGTGGCAACAGTATAGAGGGCGCCACGAACTAAGGCTTTTCAGTATGAACAAACTTGTATATAGTAGGATTACGGGCCGGGTTCAACTAGGATAAGAACAAAGTTGATGAAAGTCATGGAAGTGGGTTGGAGGATTTGCGGTCTGGATTCCAAACTAACTTTCTCTCTGTATTGTTTTCTTACAGATAAGATTGATTCGGATTTGAAGGCTATGACAGGCTCAGAAGACGGAAGGCGGAACGGGAGCGGGAAATCAACCGCTCCAAAATGGAAGTTTACCTATCATCGTGTCACAAGCCCTCTGCTATCACCCAGCTTGAACGGGAGTCGGAAAGGTGATGGGGGAAAGTTCGCCACTGGAGAAAGCTTCAAGGGGAAAGTTAAGGCTTTCGCCGCAGTTTCAATTGTAGACTCGCTCAAGCATGGATACGGTAGTAGCGGGAGCGGCAGTATCGGGGATTCCGGGAATATTGATGGAAAACCAGGGAGCGGATACGAGGAAAACGGGGAAGACAGTCATTGGAATGGTGATAGTGGTAATAGGATTAGTACAAGCAACAATGAGAGAAACCCTTGGAGGGGAAGGAAACAAGACAAGAGTCACAGGAGCTGGAGTCGGACACATTTGGAAGAGGAAATTGCCAAAATGTCCCACCATGGCTCACATCCAGAAGAGGCTAACCTCCAAAAACCTGGAGAACCCGCCACTGGAAATGAGAAATCAACCATGGTCACCAAACCTCCGCTCCTTGTCAGCCCCCAACACGACAACCCCGAATGGAAAGACATTCTACAAAAATATCATTCAACCTACCACGCAGCAGACAAGAAAATAGAGCATCATCATCATCACCATCATCATCACCACGCTTTGGCGGGGCTTATTGAATCCCACAGACCAGGCTCACGGCTTGAAAATCTAGTGAGGAAAGAAGAGACGGGCGGAGGAAGTGTTAGGAAAAGTACTAAAACTCCCCAGGAAAGCGTCATAATAATAACCAGTGATAACAAGGACCACGAAATAGGTGGCGCCACAATCTCCGCCGCTCCTAGCTCTAGTAGTAGCAGCAAATATAGTGCAGAGTTCCATACAGCCGCAGATGGAGACGAGCAAGAGGGTGGAAGTGAAGAGAGTAATCCTAATTCCTGGAATAGTTTCCTCCAAAATTCAGACTTAGATGATAACCAATTTAATGCGTTTAAATCACATAGGAGGACACCACTGGAATATAAAATCTAAAAAATCAATATTGTCTTTATCGTCATGTACAGAAAATCCGCAAGTCAATATTTAAATCTTTGTCTTGTTAATAAAAAATTTAAAAACGAATCCTCCTTCTTATCATGTCCCTCTTCTTTCATGTTCATATGGATTTACTCCAGAGACCATTTTTATTGAGTAGCTGACCTGCACTTCCATTTAATTCATATTTGATGCAATGCACACTCATACATGCCAAACCCAATTTTGCCACGTTTGCCTCTGCGAAGACATCATTTTACAAAATCCCAAAAAACGTTCTCCTCAATTTCTCTCCTTTCTCCACGGTAAATTTCTTATTGTAAAAACAGCCTTGATAAAACCACCATCATTGTATATGCATATATAAAATTGCTTTCTCCACTTTCTCCCCCTTTTCCATTTCAGCAACGTACGTTCTCCACAATACTTTCTCCCTGTACTTTCACCATGATCCCTTTACTCTCAGCAGAGAAACACATGCACCGGCCCACAGTTTTTAGTCCGATGCAATAGCTTTGTTGCCTTCGCAAAGTTATCAACAAACCTCAGACTCATGCTAAGCTCTTCGAAACCATCCCAGTTCCCTCAGCGCTTACAGCTCAAATGATACGAAGAGATCCGCGTCAAGTGCAATAGCAGGGGAGGAGTAAACGCCCGCCAGTTTATAAAATAACCACCATTTTATTAAAAAAACCATTGCTAACCATGAGAGAATAATAATCATGTAAATGTCACATAACTCATCTTCCTCATCCATTCCCGCCTCGAGCTTCTCTCCAAGGATCCATCCGCCTATTACTCCCATCTCTCTCTCCCGGCATATTATTCCCAAACGCAACTGGATAAACTGCAGACATCTAAAGATTTCCTAAGCTACATGCACCTCCACCCGCTGAGAGAGATACTCTAAAAGTATAGCTCCTTAAATAGACTACCACTTCCTTCTCTCGTACAATTTTATGTGCATTGATTTCAGAAAAAGGGGGCCCCAAGGAAAATTCAAGAAACCAATGGAGACGTAATCCTCAATGCATCTTTCATGTATTGCCAATGCTCCATGTTGTGGCGGCTCAATGGGAAAATCAAAACAGAATATCCCTGAAATCCCATCAAGAAATCTAGCTTTCCCTCCGTAAGGATTATGCAGGAGCAATCAGCGTAATAGCTCACGCACAACGCACAACCATCCCTCCCTTACCAAGTTAAAATCTCTTTATGTAAACCCTCCCTCTGCCCTCTGTCTACGCACTCAACTCCATCCAAAGTGAATGAATACAAAAGGGGTGGAACCTGGGAAGGGTGCGTTGGAAAACCCGCATGCACCACCTCATAAATACCTCTTAAACTCCTTGTGCAGTTCCATCTGAATCTAAGAGACTGTAGGATGATCGAGTCCTTTAATTCAATCCATAATTCATCCCTCATCTTTCGTCGAGAAATTCAAAATTCAATCACAGTCATCACAACCAGCCCTTTTAGAATAATATTTTTTTTACGAACTCCTTGGCCTCCTTTTAGCTGTAAAACCAAAAGTTATCAATCTTTTTCAGTCAATTAATAAAACGACAACAAAAATATTTTCCAATATTATTTTATTATTATTTTCAAAATTAAAATAGCTATTAATTAGTATACTTTTTAACACCCAAGTGCAAAAGGATCAAAAGTTATGGAGTACTATCAATTAGGACATAATATACACTGTTCCGCTTTAAAAGCCGGCACAACTCACGCTTTCGAATCCTCCAAATTCTATAGATTGCTCTAAATTGTTTCTTGTAAACACGATGGCCACCATACGTCCAAAATATTGTCTTTCATGTTCCCAATGATTACATTATATCATATGATATAAACTCCCGATTAATTCTATTTCCTCACATTCACAAATACCGGTCATATCCCAAGTCCCACTTTTAAACTCCAACTCATCTTGTCTTTAGCGCTATAATATTTTCACTGCCGTTTATAAACCTTGACCCTGTAGCTAAAAATATAACTGAAAACTACATATAGATTACATGCACACAATTAAAGTTGAATCAAGTAATAAACCGTAAAAAACAAAATACTTTAATTACAATTCAAATCGTTCCAACTAGAGATAAGTGGAATACTCTTTAAGCTGTCCACTTGTTTTCTTCCCCAATTGCAAATGCCGCATATTCCCATCTTTCAAACTCGGAACCATTTCCGAAGCACATCCATTCAGTATCGTCCAAGACGAAATTGGATGCACACGCTGCCGCTTCAACTTTAAAAATTTAAATCCAAGCAAACCAAAAACAAATACCATGTCAGAAGACATCCAAAACGTTTACGAACGCTACTCACGGCACGCTAACGTCATCAAAAAGTTTTCCACTTCCCTCTCCTTTCTCTCCGTCAACCCCACGAGCATCGAAACGGAACAAACTACAGCACGGACAAGCAACTCCGCATTTCATCGCCTCCAGAGGGCGCTATTTCTCTCCAAAGTATTCGCAATGATCCTGTACTCAGTCTTCATTCTCATTCGCTACGGCCACAGTATTTTGCACGAGGGCCTCCCCCTCATGCAACGAATGCACCACTCCGTCGTTTTCGTCTTCTACACCTTCATCCCCCTTCTCGAATATGTACATTGGAGCGTGCAGACCAATTGGTGTGAGCACTTCCAGCGAGTCAAAACATTTCTAAACGGCGCTCAAGGTAAGCTCAAACTTGTATTTATTTACGTCTAATAAGTGCCCTCACATCCCTCAATCCTAATCCTGCCCCTTCAATCTTACCAAGGAAACGTTATTTTGGAGGATCATGCATCGTCGCTAGCATCGATACGCAACCATCAAACGATATGGACCCTCTTCCTTATATCCGCAATTTTCAACAGCTTCCTCCTCAGTTTGCATGCAGTCGTCTTCGAAAATTCCCCAGAATCCCTCGTGCCCTTCACACGGTCCCTTCTTCCTGTAACCAGTGCAGCACTACATGTCCTCCCTCCCTTGGCTTTCCTCTCCCATCTCTACATACTGAGTAACGTAGCCTCTTTGGGAGCCGTCGTGTACTTTACCTTCGTCACCACCCTTCCTGCAATCAATATCCTTCTGGAGACAATGCGGTAAGTATCCCTCACAGCTGGCTCATTGTAGAGCGAGCATGCGTTACAACCTACGCAATGCTAAAACGACTTTCTCTTTGTAGAAAGTTGGGAAGAGAAAGCGGATACATGGAACAGCGTTTGAAAATCCATATAAAGACATACAAGGAAGCCACACTACTCTTGCAAATCCTAGGCGAATCCTACGGACCAGCAATTGGACTCATTCAGGTCAACGTTACCGTCTGCACGGTCATAGCCGTCTACTGCGTTGTCCGCATTGGAGGACACGTAGGTCTCACCTGCGGCACCTTGGGAATAGCTGTTTTCTCCCTCTTCCTCTCCATGCTACGTATTATTTCTCACAGTCATGCGCAATCCCTCCAGCTGCGACAAACATGGAGAACCTCCTCGCACAACCTCTCTAAAGCAATGCGCCGCTCCTTGACATCCCTCCGACCCCTCACCTTCAGCATCGCCGGACTCTACTACCTGGATAACATGATTCTCTTCACCATGTTCCAAATTACTTTAGACTCCTCCATCAATGTACTCATTGGGACCAGAGTTTGAAAAAATTAAAAAAAAGCAGCCAATTTCAATCCGCTTTAAGGTTTCCAGTATCATTTTCCTGCTGGCTTGTAGTCTTGACCAACATACAATAATTTTCAACCCTAAATGTGTAGTGCAATTTTAATTAGTAAAGGTATTCATGTCCGTTAAAACAATTTTAAAACAATTCAAATGTAAACAAGGAAGTTGCTGTCAGTTTGAGAAAAACAGTTTAAACTGTCGTCAATTATAGTTATTTTCATTGTATTTACTTCCTTATTTACTTCCTTATTTTAGTAAATTCACCGTGTACATTTTACAAGCCCAATTAGGGAAATTATTTTAATGAAAACATTTTAAATCCAAACCTGAATGCATTTTGCTAAAACCTTGGTCATAATGCCTGCATTGCATCCGGTGAAAGTTTTTTTCAAAATTCCTCCCAATCCATCCCTTGTATTCTAGTAAATACCTACAAGCCTGGAATTCTTGCAGGTACGCGCCATAGCATCCACAATCCTTTCCAACCTCCAGCCACGCTCGCACAGGTTTACGATTTGATACATTTGGCTCGCAACAAAATTGTTCTGTAATATATTCAAAATGAGCCAACATTCAACACAGGCATACATCATTTAGCACACACAACGTCTTCTTCTTGAAGACAAAAAATGAAGACATCCCAAAAATATTCAATGTTCGCCAACAAATTAGATTTAACGCCCGAGGAGTGGGCTTGTTTTACCTTGGCAATGCTGTAGCAAACTTGGCTAAAGAATCTGGCTCCTTGCTCATAACACTGCAGATCAATGAGAGGGAAATGATTTTGTATAATAATTTCTCTTTCGTCTTCGTCCGCTCCGGTGACAGCATCCACAATATTCATCATATCCTCCGTCACCATTTTACGCATCTGAAAGAATTCAATTTCAAGTCATCTAGCTCACTTTCTCCCCACTTTCTCCCTCCACATCCCCACCTCATCCCTCCCAGCTACAAAAGCTTTTATCCCCATCTTCCTCCCTGCTCACTTAGGCATAAAAATCCAATGTAGGACACACATACAAGGACAGATGAAACCAAGCACACAGACATACCCGGAGAACAACTCATCCAGCCGCCCTGCGATAGAAGCTTGCTAGAATCTACACACACGAACGCTTTCCTCCTAGGGCTCCATTGTGAGAGGACTTGATAATTTTTTCACTTATTTATTCATGAATATAAAAATCCTCATAAACTTTCTCCTCAATAGAGCTCGTGGAGCGAGAAATCTCTTCCATTCCTCCATCAATTTACCTTCCCAAGATATCTTCTGGGCAGAAAACCATTTTCCCATCCAAATAACATGCTTTCTCCAGGCTATATTTTATGACGGTGAAAACTAAACTTTTTCAAAAACCCCTTCTACAAATCCATCAACAATCCTTAGTTAATTGAAACCTAGAAAAGTGTCTTCTACTTATTACCTCCGGCAATTTTCAAAAGTTTCCCCCTTCTAATTACACCACTCCTAAATTGTGAAAGCAGCCAAGCAAGCAGTGAAAGTTTATTGAAAAGCAGTCTTCTAAAAAGCATCTAACAAATACATAGGATTCCGGTGCAGCAAACGCAGTTTCCAATGCACTCGTATCAGTCCCAAAGAGAAAGTAAAAGACGATAACCGGAATCGGATCCTAGTGATAACAAAGACGGAAGCTCCTTGATTCTGTCTCGGCTCTATCAATCTAGACTAAGGACCTCAGAAGGAACAAGAGAGAAAATAACGCTTCAAACCCTCATCATTAGCCCGCGGATTTCCATCCCCACAAGTTTGTTATGCAAAGTAAGTGTAAGGATGAAAAGAGAAATCCCCAAGATACCGTCATAACTTGACAATATAACAATAATCATCTCGTTGAGGTAATGGAATGAGACTTTCTCCGCTTTCACCACCGCTCCATCCTTATCGCTCCAAGGGTGTAAAACCATAATTTCAAATGGATTCCATCAATCCAGGACAGATAAGACCCCCAACTTTCACATTCTCCATCCCTTAACTACCGCCTAATAATCATTAACACTGAATGAAAGTTAACAATGTAAAACCACCCTGCAGTCCATGCGGTTGTGCTCTTCCACAAGAACAAGACTGAGAGAAGAACCCGGGAGAAAGCACACATTTATTTTCTAGCGGAGAAAGCAAGTAAAGCTCTTTTCCTAGTTTATAGTACATGCATTCTGATAAAAAATTTACAGGATGCCAACATTTTAGCTTTGGCAAGCTTTCTGAATATATTTAACATGGCAGCCGCGGGTTGGCACTTGCCAGGAAGCTCCTTTTACATTCTCACAAAAAGAGAAAGGAGTTAAAAATTCAAGCCCTATAAACCAAGGAAAATAAAGTAAGCGACGTTTCAAAATTTTAAAATAGCCCACAATAACTCCACATTTAACAAAACTGCATTAACAAAGAAAATTCCTTTAAAGGTGAAAGTGAAAACATCCGTCTTTCTACAGCATTGTTATGCTGGAGAAAGTCAGGTTTATAAAATGGTTACGCATCAAACATGCTTCATAGCATGTAACTTCAACGGGAGAAAGTGGAGAAAGCATCTACCCATTTTTCATTTTCCAGCAAGTTAAGCTTACGCGCGGATGCCCTCCGTGAGATGCAAAAGAGACACATTGATTTTATGATCATCAGTGAAAGCGGCCAGCCAGAGAAACCCAAATGACTAGCGTTGACAGGATAATTGGAAACTTGAGGAGAATGCGGTATGTTGAGAGGAGCGAGCATAAACAATTTACAAGGAATAAGCCACCAGGATCCCGGGAAAGCTTTAGAAATGAGCTTACTTTCAGTAGTCGATTGAGTTTCTGCTTAATTTCTCTCTTCTCCTCTGGATTTCGGGCCTGTGATAATTTCCGTTCGAGTACCACTACTGGCACATCCACCACTCTGACGGGGTCCATCTGGAATAGAGAAAACAGAATCAAATCCCGCTTGTCATTATGAAAATCTTGGAGGGGAGGAGAAACTCTCAAGTCCTGGAATCCCTCTTCCACTTTCTCCCTCTCTCTCTTGCCTTCTCTAATTCCATCTTACAATCCTACCGAATGTCTCTACTTGAGATACAAGTAGATCTCTCAGATCTGGAGAAAAGCCAGAAACGGAGAAAGTACGGAAGGAAGGAGGGGATTCGAGTGGATAATTATATCAAATTTCAATAGCCCCTACAATCTCAAAGCCAACCCTGTCTCCATCCTACTCCATCGTCCATCCTTTTCCTCCTTCCAACCAGCCTACTAATATTGAATAAGAACTATAAGAACCAAAACTCCAAGAATTCTAAGCATAAGCTAAAGAGTTCACTAATTTTATGATTAACGAATATAATTAGTTCTCGCGCGGCGCAGTGTGGAGTGGTGAGAGATGGGTTAAAGATTCGCAAAATAAGAGACCCAAGGAGAAAGTTGGAGAAAATCAATTTCTTCCTCCTCTATAGCCTTTCCGTTAATGTCGAAAGAAAAGTTTTACGGAAATCAATTAAAATTCAAAAGGAAAAGTTGGAATAAAGAGAAACGCTGGATTATTTTCTATATATACGGGAATCTTTTCAAAGTTTCCGCCATCATCATCAAAGGATTGAAATAAAAGGTATATTTAAATCTAGCCTCCTCCCACCCCACCGTCTTCATCGTCGATACATGGAGAAAGTAAAATTCAGATTAAATAAGGGACATAATTATTCAGAAAACCCATTGAAGCAAAGGACGGAAGGGTGGGAGTGTGGACGAGGATTAAAGAATACGGGAGAAAGTCGGGTGAAAGTTGAATCATAAAAGAGGCAAGAGGTGCGGGCCAGTGCCCGTGTCTTAACGCTTCCTGCATTATTATCTAATGGAAAAGTGAAAGGCGGGAGCAATTTTTTTAAAAGCTTCCTCTTCTTTCTCCCTCATTCATGCTTAATTCCTTTTAGATAGAAACTCTGTTCTCCTAGTATTCTAGAAAAAAGAGGGAATTGTTTAGAAAACCCAAAGAGAAAAACAACACTTGCCGATTTTGAACAAACTTTTCCAACAAACTTTCACCCCGCATTCCTTAAACTTTGATCCAGAAATAGACATGTTAGATTCGAAGATAGAGAGCCGGCAGATGTGGGTGTCAAGCTTTCACCCAACCGCCTCAACCAATACCTGCTGGGATATGCTAAAAGCTTTTCTCGAAAACTTTTCCACCAAGCTCCCAATTCATGCAGGTTTTTCAGGAAATAAATGAAAACAATTGTTCGAATGCAAAGGAGGAAAGCAGAGCGGAAAGAGCAAAAGAAGATCGATAGGAGCCCTATGAAAGAAGACGGGTTTCGGAACCTGGGGAAAGCTGTTTGTCTGTTTAGCATGTCCTGCCAGTTTCAACTCCACTTGAACAGTCGGAATTCAAGAAAAAACCCAAGACAAGATAATATTCAAAATCCCAACTAACTCTTCCTTCCAAACTACAACTGCCACTGAATGGATTGGCCCGCTTTTACCCGGGTAACAGATTGCCAGAGGAGAAAGTACGGGAGAAAGGTATGTAATTTCTTTTCTGGGTTGGTATTCTTCCCTATTTTGGAGGACTCGAGGAAGAAAAACCTGAGATATCTGTGGAGGAGTCAGGTAAATGAAGTAAATTAATTGGAGAAAGGTACAGATGGAAATGACAGATTGTAAAAGGGCCACATTATACCATCCAGAAATACAAGCTTTCATCCCTAGATAAGTACATACGCCGCAAACTCTAAAGACGTCCGTCTACGTAAGCACTGCTTTCACAGCCAAACTTTCTCCTCCAATCCACGAGTGGGAATACCTAGTCAATATTTCAAATGAAAACCTAATCGCTTTTATAATTACAACACTGTTAAAAGTTTAGCAAACAGATGGAGTTATCTAATTAATGAGTGCGGCAAACTTAAATCTTGTCCCGGGGTTTAGGCAAATCACATTTTATACCCCACTTAAATTCACTGGGGGAGAAAGTTTGTCCGAGAAAGGATGTGTTCTCTTCCCCAGAAATACATCAGCACACTAAATACCACCACAAACCGAAAAGGACGGCTTGGGGTGGGAATTGGAGAAAGCACTTGCACAGAGAAAGCCCCGAGAAAGATAAGGAATCGAGAAATGTTGTGTAACCTTGACGGGAGGAAGAGTGATTAATTTGTAAGGGTCGGTGATTCCAAGGAAATCGGATACGGGTAAAGACCGGAGCCTTCTGTCTCCAAACTCCTGAACGTGTGATGTATTAGTTTCGTTCTTGACAACAAGGAATTGTCCTTGTAGAGTCTCCTTGTTTAAGTTCACCTGAAATAGTTCAACGTCCATTCATCAGTTAGGCAAACTACTATACACTCTGCTCTACACTTAGCATACAAACAGCCCATACTTTCACCAGTGAAAGCTACGCATGCAGCAGGCACATCCAGAGGGAATCAAACTTTCCCTTCTGCATGCTTGACCAACTTTACTTGGATAAATTCATGGTCACTGAGGCACAACTTCTTAAGTTCCCTCCAAGCTACTCCTTCTCTCTACATAATAGCCTTAAAATAATCTGGGAGAAAGCGATTCCTCCTGAGTAGATACGCTTTTCAAATAAAACGTATTTCAAGGTAAGAAAATATCAGCTGGCCTTAATGCTACGCGAAATGGTTGTAATTAATCCTGAGTAAACACCGCCGAATTTTTAATTCTTGCACTTAAAGCTAACAAATTCCATTAAAATTTTATTTTAAAATTTTTAAATTTGAATTTTTGAATTTAAAATTTGAATATTTGAATTTGAATTTTAAATTTAAATATTTTGAATTTAAATTTTTTGAATTTAAAATTTGAATTTTTAAATTTGAATTTTTTTAATTTAAAATTTTGAATTAAATATTTTAATTTCCCAATTTTTTGCACGAAATCTAAACAAGACCACATGCAGGCCCACGGACGTCAAATTATCCTAGTTTTCCTCACGTCCACTGTTGACTGCTCTATATGAGGCCTCTATCTTGAATAAAATTGACTAATCTTCTTTAATTTAAACAAATCCTCAATCCAACTTTCCCAGGCGTCAACGCAAACTCCCCGATTCTCACGATGCAAAAGCATCCAAAATCATAAGACCTGATTCCCACAATAAAATTTCTAAACGCAGCCAATCCAAAATCCAACATTTTCGAGAGCATGTAATACAAAGATAATAAAATTCCGGATAATACTTTTACGACTCCCTTTCTTGAGAAACTTTACGCTCTTGACCACCTGAACCATATCATCTGATGATCCCCTTTACCGGGAACCAAGGGAGATAGCGCCATCAGAGAACCCATGCAGGCATCTTTGGAGTTATCCATAAAAAGTTTATGGACGAGTAACTCGGAAGGATGATTATCAACAATTTTATGAATGCCCTCCGAAATTTACAACGTATTTTTTACAACTCACAACATCCGCATTCTCCATCCACATAACAGAGTAAACATCTCCCAAATACGTCTGCCGAACATCGTCGTAATAAATGGCATAGGATGATTCCTCCGAGTTGGCAGCAGTTGTAGCAAATACTATAAAAAATAATAAAATGGAGTTAGTTCCTTCCCAAAATTTTAGCCCACCAACAGTAAATTTCTTCTCTAATTTACAGGCTATTCAACAAATCTGATGGGATGTAATTTGAGGTGAAAGTTTGGAGAAAGCATCGTAGTGAAAGGACAAGTAGAAATCAGGGAGAGAAAAATACACAATCATCTTAATTTCCCGTAACTTAACCTAGTACAAGCCTTTCAAAAGAAATAATCAACGTTCCCTCCTCTACTTGTATTTCTCTTTGCCCTTCTTCTTTTTCAAGTTCCAGCCTGAGCTCAACCCATGAAACCCGTGATTATCTATCCGAGATTGATAGAGTTTTCAGCTCAACCCTTGAAACTTTATTTCATTTCCTACAAATCGGATTCAATTGTAAAGGAAACACAACAAACACAAGCTTACGCAGACAGCAAAGCTAAAGAATGATACAAAAGCAACTGTTTCACATCTTAGAAGAGGAGGTCTATAGGTAGAGAGGATGAGGAGGAGGGGAAAGCATGAAAAGATGTAGAGGGGAGCCGGGTGAAACCAGAGAGAGAAAGGGGAATAAGAAAAAAGAATTTTAAGTAGGAGAGGGAAGAGAGAAAATCATTAGTGTGATCGATTTTAGATGCGGATGAAAGGAGTGAAAGTTGCAAAAATACAAGGGAATCTATCCATCTTTCAATGGCTCTCTCTTCCTTTGATCTCTCCTCCTAATAAAGCTTTTCTTTCAATTTTTTTCTCCTAAACCCCCTTCAAGTGAACACACTTCACAACCCTTCCAGACCCAACCCAAAGGATACATGTACGAACACTAGAAACAACTCTAGAAGAAATAGAGAAAATATTTTCTTTTCATGTAAATACTCCCCATCCTCATTGAAGCTCATTCCCTCTTCTCCATCAGCGTCACAATCCAGTTATAGCAACTCTATTTCTCAGAACCAACAAGAAAAATATTCAAGAGATTCCTCAATCCAATTTATCAACATTTCTCACCCACCTCCTCCACAGATGAGTGTGTGTCTAAGAATTTTTTTTCAAGCACTTCAATCCGATTCTCTCGCAATTCGTGGCGGCAAGTCTTAAATCCGCCTGATTTCCTAGTGTGACTACGATTTTTATTATACCACAGCCTATGACGGCATTAAAATTCTACAGACGAGTGCATCACACGAGGTGTCAGAGAAACTGGTTCATCAGCCAATACCCAAGCATGTAATGAATAATAACAAGCCACCAAAACCCAGACCATAATCTTTGACGAATTCTCATTTCAAACATACATTTTTCCAGTATAGCTAATACGGTTATGTGCTTTGAACCATAACAGACACGTATGTACACATCTCCAAGTACAAAGTGAAAGCACGAGTACAATCTCAGACAAAATCTCACCTGGAGAAAGCAGTACTACGTAGTACCTACAAGGATCGTCGCCTCAATTCTAAATACGTGCAACGCGAGAAAGTATTGCTACAACCTGCACTGCTTGGAGTTGGAGAAAGCAGTGACAAAGAGGAGAAAGTCCTGCATTTCACAAAGGTATTTAACCAAAAAGTATTTTACATTGTACTTTCGTCCTTAAGACTCTTGTAGAGAAATATATTTGAATTCATTTAAATTTCAATAGAATCTTACTTAAATAAGAACCTTTGTCAACTACCACGGAAGAAAAGCTTGGAAACATCATTAAAAAGTTGAGGTAAATAGTCGGCGACAAAGTCGCTAGGGTTGCCTCACCAGACAACCCTGGTGAAAGTCTGTGAACACAGACACGCCCAAGCATTTACAGCAAGTTCACAACAAAGTCTCTGGAAGAGTTGAAAACAAGTTTCTACTTTCTCTACTTTCTCCACTTATTTCACAACTCCTTCTCACCAACGAGAAAATTCTTCTTAAAACCCATCATCCAGCTGTACATGTTTTTCCCCTCCACCTTAAAACCAACTTTCACCTTCTTGATATACAGAACGGAATCTATTGTAGTTTTCCTCCTAAGCTCCACCAGTCTCCTCATGCATATTCCCCCTCCTCTTCACCTCTTAGCAACTCTGAGGTTAAGAGGGAAACAATTTATGCCAATTCAAGAAATAACAAAGGCGAAAAGGATTCCTCCACGATAAAGAACATCTTACAACTATTTTAGTTACACAACCACATCTAAAACCTCATGAAAATTACTTTCTACCTCAGCCCAGTGAGAGACAACGATGAAAGCAAAATTCAGAGAAACCCGCAACAGCTTCAACTCTAATAGCTCCTCCATATCTTTGGAAGACTTGTCTGGCGGAAAAAGCTTGGAAATTAAGAAAACTACAAAGAACAATTCCTCAAATCTCATAAAGAACCAAAGGGAAAGCCCGGACCTCCGCATTCCTCCACCTCTCGTAATTAAACTTTCTCCACAGGGAGAAAGCAGCGAAGCTTTATAGTTTCTTTAAATAATAAAACATATATACCGCCAAAAACTAATTTCAAAATTATTTTCAAAATAAAACTCTATCATCAAAACTTACTGTTCCAGTGAGCGGGCAACAAATTTTTGAACATTGAACCAGATTCACAAGCCTCCACATAAAGAACCAGCTGCAAAAGAAAACAGCGCCATTAGATTACCGGTGAAAGTCGATAACTTTATCCTGAAAAGCTTCAAATTTCAACAGCTAAAAAGTTAAGTATCCTTTCTCCGAGACAAAGCACCACACCCGGGCCTCCAACTCCATACTTATATAGCTCCATCTTACCAACTTTCACCCCGTTTTTCCTACCTTTGAGTATTTCCTCTGGTGATGCATACGGCTCAAAGCCTCCTTCAGCTGGCTTGCATGTAGCTCTGTTTCGGGAAAAGCCACTAGACCCGGTGCTCCGTGATCCACAAAGTTTATAAAAACGTGATCATTTGCTCCGCTACACAGACATACAAGACAGGATAAGATACAAGCAGACTGGGAGTAGATACTAACACAATTCATCCCCCTTAGTCATGGTTCGTGGTTGGGTTTTTCGGGTCGGCTTTTGGGAAGGTGAAGTAGCTCATTCTCCCGGATCCGCCAGAACTAAGGTCCCGGGTAAGGACAAATACATACCCGTATATACCGTAAGTAGATGAACGTATATGTAACTGACTCTAAAAGAACGTGAAAAAAGCTGACTCTCAAAGAACGTGAGGCAAAATTTAAAAATGCGGAAAATGGCGAGCACGGAAAATTCGAGAAGAAAAAGGTGTTGATCTTTAAATTTTTTCCACTTCAATAAACACTTGCCAACGCGAGGACAAGCCCTCAGAGCTATGTAAACTCCGCTTGCTCTCTCCAAAGCTAGTTTCCGCGAAAAAGTTACAAAAGATCAACACGGTAAGAGCAACACAAATCCAAACGAGCGACTTTCACCGGAGAAAGTTCACCAAGATCATAAAGCGCTAGATAGGCACCATCCAACAAAGGAATGAAAACCGAGGGGAGGAAAACGAGGGTGAAAAAACCTTTGTCTCAAAATTCAAAAGACTAACAGGAATGGATTGCTGTAGAATTTCTTTACAACAACAAGAATTTACACCTAATCCACCTCTCTCTCATTGACGTTAAGACAGAATAACAAAGAATTATGAAGAATATTCCCTCGGTGAAAGTACAAGGTTTGGCTTTAAAGCTTGTTGTGGTATATTCCGAGCTTTCTCATGCCCTCCGCATACCAACTTCCCAAGCCTGGTTCCAAATACCAACAATTTCAGAACTAACCACAGGGAAAAGGGGATCGTTTAATCAAGTATTCCATTATCTAAGAAGATGGGGTGAATGCAAGGAGAAAGCTGGGAAAGTACATGTTCCGAACGTGCTTGGGCCAAGGGAGGCGTCTACGCTTTCACCATAAAGAGAAAGGGATGATGGGGGAAAGTTATCTTTTTCTTGTTTCTCCCCGGAACCATTTTTCATTTAGACGAGCAAACCCGTGCGTGCCACCATCATCATGAGCGGGTATTATTTACTCACCTTTTCAAAACTTTACCCGAACCCACACCCTTCATCCCAGCTTCATCGCCCAGTAAAACTTTGATAAAATTCTCCGGAGTTACGTCCTGAAACATAAAGAGACACAAAACCCTTAAACCAAATGCCCTCCCGTCATCTCAAAGATACTACTTTACACCAAAAACCAAGAACCTTAAAATACTTCCCGCACCCCAGAAACTTATACTTTCACTCACCACCCGTATAATATAATATTTCCTTTATCTAACCGTCTAAATTACATGCTTCCGCCTCAATGCATTCAATCTACTTTTACTGCGTAGATGAACGTGTGACAAATTTAGTTGCTTGGTGTGAATATTTAAAAAACAAGTTTTCAAAACTAAAGCGCAAAAAAAGATCAAGTAAAACAGGAGAAAGTACTGCAAGAATTCAGCAACAATTTACGCTTAAGGCTTTTTTACCTCCAAACGACATCTTACTGAAAAACGTTAAGGAGATGAACGAGCGATGACGTCCAATGGTTTACAGACAAGTCCTCATCGATCTTCACATAACATATTCAAATTGAGTAAGGCAATTTTCATGTTGGCAAAAAAGGGCCTTTTCAGAAATTAGATAAAAAAAAGTTTCAAAAACCCTTTACACGTAACTTAATCCTTAAAAAATTCATACGAGGACAAGAAACTTGCAAAACTTTTCACACTCTTACACAAAAACTAACAAGCTTCCTCCTTCCTTCCTCTTCTTCCGGAGCCGGAGCTCTAGAGATCGCCTTAGAAACGGATTCTCTCTGCCCTAGTTACCACAGTCGGCTACACGGCTTAGAACCTATGCCGTGCGAAACGCTTCTGCTTTCTACCAAAACTACTCCCGCAAATCCCGCCATAGAAAACCCAGAGCCTCCCATGAGAACAAACTTACTTCTCAAATCAAAATTAACCAAAAGTATTGGAAAGTTTAGAGAGAAAACTGGGACAGAAACTTTTACGACAGCATGAAAATTCTCATAAATCATTAGCTCCAAAAGAACTTGAACTTCCGAATCAAAATCATCAGCCGTATAATCAACATGCCGAGACCGAGAGAGGCAAAAACTGGAGGTCAGACTACCAGCCCCGCCTCTAATGCTTTTAAGCTACAACTCGTATATAATTTCCTACGAAAATCCTAGACTAATAATAGACAAATTCCCCGGGTAAAAGTATGTAAGTAGACTTAGATAAAGCATATACAAGGAAGCGTCCTCGATACCCGAATTCGGGTTTCATAGGTCATCGGATTACAGGTGAAAGCTATCCAGGATTCCAGCAGATCATTAGCAAAATAAACACAAGGCATGCCAAGCACATGTTGTAGAAAGAGAAAGCAGTAAAATTACCTCTCCGACATAATCCTTGACTACGCCTTCGTAAACATCGGATCCGTTAGGGCGATTTATCAGAATACCCGGAGTAGGATTCCTGCAAAATTAAAAACAGGATGCTCATTTACCTCATCCTCTGATATAGAGCGGGTGCAGGAGCCATACACACACAGTCAACTCAAGCCGGAATCCAGCCCATATCTTATCAGCTCAGAGACAGGGGAAAGGAGACTCCTCAACCAGGGAATTGGTGAAAGCGTAATGGTGAAAGCATAATGGTGAAAGTGGAGACATCATTATTTTCTAAATTCCTGTAATTTCTTGAATAAATCCAACATGATGATGCATACACAGGTTCCATGAAGGGGGAGAAACTTAAATTATTTTAACCAATCCCTTCCATCTTCTATACAAAACATCTAATAGTCTATTCTAATAGTGGAAACTATTAGGAAATTCATCTCCTAAAGCATTTAGGGTAAACGAAGGCTTAAATCCAGTCATTCAAGGAGAAAGGTGAAGACTTTCACCCAAGAAGGTGGAAGCAAGGGGAGAGAGTGATGGGAAATTGGAGATGGAAATTGCAAGATTCAGCAAAGGAAATACAGAGTCCTCTCCCCTAAACTCTTCCACAATTCCAGGAAGAATAGATAGAATTTCAAAATCTATTCAGATCCTATCAAAACTAGTGATGCATTAGGAGAAAGCATAGGTTTATAGGAAAGTACACATGGAAGAATACACACAAGAAATTTCAAACTTAATCCCTTTACAGTCAAATCCTTCTATAACAACCCCGCCGGAACTATCAACGACAATTTCAGATATTCCCAGCATAAAACCTATTTTCAGGGTGAAATATTTCTGAGTTATATATTTGAACAAAATGCTAGAAAAGTCGTTGGCAACAGGAAGAAAATATATACAAAACGGCTTTTCAAATTGAAGCTTACTCAAAAGAAATGAGGCAAACAATTTCCTTTCCATCTACTTTGGTATCACTACACTGCTTTCTATACCTGCTGCTACCCGGGATTCTAAAGGTCCCGCTGCAAATATGACCTTTGAAGCTCCAGTTTCATAGCTCCAAACTTTTGACCTCTCCCTTTAAAAGCCTGCCGTGACCGGTAGAATCCCACACAACAGCTAGTTTTCAAACACACAAACTATAAAACAAGGCATAGGACACACAGGAATCCCTTGAACGGATTCCTTGTACATCAAAGAAAATTCCAACAATTTCCTAATCTAGACCAGCCGGACACTTTCAACTAACAGACTGTCTGATGCAAAGGAATTCTGCTTGAGAAAATCCGTTTTTCTGGAGAAAGCAAAACTTTCTCCACCAACAACTCTTCCGTCCGCTCGAATAACTAAACCGGAGACCCCTGTCTTACGTTTACACAGAATGTAAGAAAAGAACATTTACTCCCGGAAGAGAAGCGGAAGGAAGGCTAACCTTTGACCTCGCGGGAAGAAAATTCCTATAGCAAAAGTTTAAGCGGAAGAGAACAAACTCTCTTGGGATTTGGACAAACTCTCTTGGGTTCCGGATTTGGAGGGACTTAATCGAACATTGTCTCGGTTAAAGAATAGAATGGGAGATGACATGAATGGATGGAAGACGAGAGGCTTGGAATCTATCCCTTTTATAGTCCCAAAACATGGTTTGACATCAAAGAAAGTAGACAAGACAAATTGGAAGGTGCGGTGAAATTTTATATCAAGTGAGTGAAAGTCGTACATGTAAAATCTTCCCCTCTTCTTCCCTTATTGCACACCCTACGCAACGAGTAGAAGAATCATCAATTTTCACCAATTCTCAGGGTCATGGCCCTGTGAATTTCGGGAGAATGGAAAATGCATTCTACCAATTCCTCCTCTTCCTCCCTCTACCTCTCCACCAGCCCAGAAAGACACCCGCCACCTCTTCCCACAACACATAAATCTACACGTGTTTCCATAGTCGTTCCAAAATCAATAGAACGCACTTTCCACTTCTTCCCCACTCTTGTCAAGGATGCAGAGTCAGCCTGCATCTCTCCTCCTTTCACTCCCTGCCTCACGAAGAGAAAGCTGTGGCGGGATGAGCAGGGGAGCGTGAATGATAATTCCACTGGCTTCACCACTTCACTCCTATACCATATCCAATATATTCTCCTAAATCTCCGTCCGGAACGACTTTCATATGGACCACATGTATGATGATGTGATGAAGAGGGAAAAGATTGGGATGAGGGAACGGAAGAAAGGGAGATGGGCGAGGAGGGATGAGAGGGAAAAAGTTAACAAATGTTACCTCCACACCCAACTGACGTCAAGACAAATTACCTTTGTTCACCAATTCACAACCCGTGATGGAGTCAATGCTGGGATTTTTTAGGAGAAACCGGATTCAACATTTTTTACATGCACAAATCCCCATACTGTATGTACAACTTACTCGGGGCTATTGGCTACGTCGTCGTACATCATTGTTATTATGTTCTCGGCTGGTATTCCGTTCCGGCGAAGAATTTGGTATGCGTGACAAAGATCCGCCTGTGAAACAATACACCATGAATAACAAAAGTTCCCGGGGATTATTAGTCTCCACCCTGTACATCACCAGGTGGCGACGAGATCTCCGGTTTAATGTTCCCGGGAATCTGTGTGCCGTGATTTCAAAATCTAGGATATTACCGGGAGTGACTACTCTTTAAACACGTCGTATAATAGCATGCAGTCACTAGCTTTCAAAGCTTTGTGGCTGAGTGTTGATGAGGTATACATTTTAGAAAAGTGCCCAAAAAAGGCTCTTAAAACGCTTCAAAATTCCCTCCAAAATATTTCCCTCCAAATTCCCTGCAAATCAATTCCCTCCAAAATCCCTCCAAAAATCCCTCCAAATTATTTCCCTCCAAATTATTTCCCTCCAAATCAATTCCCTCCAAAACGGACCCTTCTGCATAAAACTAACCACAAAGTGTCCAAAAAAGCCGTTTTTACTATACCATATCCCTAATTATCCAAACCACTATGAATACCACCACCACTACAACACTTTGCAACATAAATAAATATGTAAACATCACCTGATGACGATAATTGTAATATCCGTTGGATCCAGCAACAAGAACTGCCCATATTTTCCCATTGAAAGCTGGAGTCTGCTCTTCAAAGTAAAATCTTCGTTCATCCATAACGTTATCTACTTCAGGCTCAAAATGTATCACATGTGTTTTCCCATTCCCTCCTCTTCGGAGCTCCGCATGAGCTTTCTCTATCCCGGAGAAAGTCAGGAGAAGCGTGAAGAGAAATACTCCGAGATAGGTGATCGCCATTATTATTCCTATAGCCGCAGCAGACCTGATGAGAAAAAATAAGCTATTATCCCTTTTAAAATTCACAATTTCACTCTTTGATATCACTGCCCGCATCTTCCCTGTATTCTTCTCAATTACTACCAGCACCATAGCTTCAGTATTTAACAATACAAATTCAAAACAGCCCGAAACTCTGTCTCTCAAAATAAATGCCGACACTTGATCAGAAAAATCACTAGTTTTTCCCACAAAACTCACAGAAAAGTCTTACCTTATTCCTCCCGAACAAAAATCAGCCACCAAATCGTCCAATAACCTCCAACCTACAAAGATATCCTTAATCCACAAAAAATCACGCCAATTTACCTGAAATCAAGAAAAATTACGCAACAAACTTAAACAAAAGAGCCCCTGTAAAGTATCCCCATGCTTCTCAACCAATCTTCTCCAAACAGAGACACCCTCTTCCGAGCCAACTCTACAGTCTCAAAGATTAAACAGGAAGCGTGTAATTATTTTATATCAAAGTGTCATTACCCTTCTTGCGATAAATAATAATGTTCTTAGGTGAAAAACCTTTAAGCAGACACAGGAATATCAAGAGAAGAACTAATCTATCACTTTCTAACAAGATGATCAACTCAAATTCAACTCGGCAAACCTTGTAGAATCAGCTGATGAAGCATGTTAGCAACTCTAAGATGCAGCCCAAGTTTTTTATGTTATCCTCTCCTATACAAGCTTAAACTGAAGGTCAAAGCCTCTTTTGTAGCAATCCTCAAAGAACAAGCTTCAAAGGTTAACTTAGTCTTTTACAAATCCGCACTTTTATACGCTCTTGGTTTTATTCACGTCCATAGCTATTCATGTCCAAGCCAGAATTGAAATGATGTGATAGATTATTACTTTCCTACAGCTCTCACAAACTCTCCATGACCACACTAATAACATGAATAAATGTTAGTCAATCCAATCCAAGTTGATGAAAGAGGAGAGTTTTACTTTTTATAAATCCATTTTCCTCCTCAAAATAAGGACGTAAGCGAACGTAATTTGTCCCCATTGAATTTAGTACAAACCTTTTTGCTTTATTGATAAAACGTTTTCATGTCAGATACAGCACAATGTCCACAAGTCAACAAGCTCTTTTCCCTATGTAAGTGCTCAATGCAGCACGAATAAGTATACTTTGTATATTCTTGATTTTATGTAGCAACCTTATAATAGAAGCGATGATGATTCATGATTAATTTAACTAAACTTTATATTTTTGTAGCAAAATACAAATCTCTAAGCCTTGCTCATACCATTTCTGAGATCATACTGTCAAACCTTGCAAGCTCTAAGTCACGCGCAACAGTTTAGGATTCAACTACAGGAAAAAATCAATGCCACCTACAAAAACATAAGCTGGGAGAAGTTTAGCACAGCAACGCCCGCAAGGTCTTCCAACCGTTCAACTACCGTGCCTCCAGGATTCATTCCTATAATTAATTTTAAGCAATGTATAAAGCAATCACTGATTGTTAATCAAGCCCGAATTACAATTCTATTAGTGAACCAAAAGTAGCTAACAAGTTATTCGCAAAAATCTCTGCTTAAGGCTACGAGAAATGTGCAAAGAGAGGGCGGATAGAAGATACGTACAAAATTGCTGTAACATTCTAATGTAATTTGCAGATTGTAATATTTTTCTTCCGCCCTCTATTGCTAATTCTTCTTTGATATTTTCCCCTTGTGCTATAATGCTACAGTCCTAGCCGAAGGCGGTTCTACGCAGCCTTGCCTTGCCTTGTGTATGCCCTTTAGGGATTTTAATCCCTTGAAGTAGCAAGCGGAAATCAAAAGACAATGGTGGCCTACAAGGAGGACAGAGTTTAAGAGTATACCTCAGGACGTCCAAGGATAAGTAGGACACGTAGGAATAATAATACCCAAATATATTTTTCAACGTTTATTCTTTGTTTGTAGTGGGTGTTTACAGGGTGGTGGTAATGTTTGTGCGTGTAGCGTAATAATACAACATGTATCACTTTGTACAATAGTTAATTAAGTTAAGACCCAGGAAAAATACATTTGACTGACTATTACTCAGTGATTGTTTGCAGTTACTATATAATTAATTTTCCCGATTCTTCTCTTCATACATTCCTTCCAAAGAACCTACTAAATCATTCCTTCCTTTTAAACGCTAGCTCTCTGAACATTGAGAACATGTCAACTTATAGACAGGGAGTATAATTTCTGGCAAAACATTTGAAATCCAAAAAAATATTATCCTAAAATTACAATACTGTCCTCGTATAAATATTTACAAATCCTAAAAGGCGAAAAACTCCTCACGAACAACATAAGGCATCAACACTGAGAGAAACTTGACCGACAGCGGTCAAAGGCGCTGCTGATTCCCAAAGGCAGACTGTCCTCAAGGCTTTTATAAGACACCTTATACATTTTTCACAAAGATACCCCATAAAGAAATACATAGTTTTCAAAGAACATTTTCAAATTAATATTCACAACTTGCATTATTTTCTAATGAACACAGTGTCACCACCTCCCTCCATCACGATCTTCTATTCTATTATTAAGACGTTAAATATTACAAGACGGGGCTATCACAAAGATAGTGAAGGAGTACAGGGTGTTCCTTCCTTTTACGCATTAGAGTCCTATGCTTCTACAACAAGATATAATCCTTCAAAAATCTTACGAAGACTTGTATAGTGTGATAGGGACTTAGTGGGCTAGGTATTGATGTAAGATAATTTAAATTCGCTAAGCTGTAAAAGCTTCTACAAAATACTGTTCCTCCGCAGAGATTGATTGAACTGTGTAAGAGCACTTGACTTAATTACATTTTGACGATTATTTTCAGATAAGGGTTTGTAGAGTAATGACTTACAAGTTGGGCAACTCCCCACAACTCTCCTTCTAACAAAACAAAAATGCAAACTCAGTACATTAGTGATAAAATCCAGGTAGGCTAGCTAATACATGTGCGATTGCAAACGCTATTACAGTACTTACAGTATACTGTACAAGCTAAAGATACAGTCGGATTCAAGAAAGAGATTTTACAAAGTAATAAAATTATCTACGCACACGTTGCGTTCACACATCAACTTACAGCTTACACTATTTTAAACTAGAGCAATCGCTTCAACTTGTACATTAAATGATCATGTTTATCTTTGAGCTTTTTCACAAGCACAGAATGATTGCCAATGTATTCAATGACTACGCCGGAGGAATTGCTCCTCGCCAGTGCATTACTTATGAGTAGTTTAAGGGACGGAAGGGGAACAGAGTCCAGTTTCACAGTAAGCCCTCCGAGGGTTGGCAGACTGCTGTGATGGTCACATAATGCACGGGCCAATTGAGGGATTTGAATAGGATCGAAATTAGACCACGAAAAATCAGATAAGGACTTGATGTGAGCCAAAAAGGAATTGGCGACCACATGGTCAATTCGCTTCGCCGTAGAGGAGTTGGAGGGGGCAAAGGTTCCAACGCCGGTGCTTCCACTCCCAGGTCTTCCGCCCCCAGGCCCCTGCTCTCCAGTATCCAGGTAAACGATGCTGTGATCCAGACTAATGGAACTGAGGGAAGGTAGAGCAGCCAGAGGCTTGGCAATCTCCTTGGCTGACTTTTCCGTGAGACGGAGCTTCCAGTGATGAAGAACAAGTCGCTGAAGTTTCGGAAAATTCTGTCCAATTGATTTTATTGTTTTCACCACAACTTTGTCGTCCAACATCAAGTTTGACTCGTTCTTGTCCAAACTAACGTCCAAATGAGTTATCTTCCCGCGGTCCACTATCGGTAAAAGTTGCCCGAGTATCTCTCCACTTCGCCAAACTTGACTCTTACCCTCCTGAACTGACATCCCACCGATTCGGAGGAAAGACAACTCCGGGAATATCTTCTTCCCACCCAAAATCCCACTACCCCCTCCTAAACTTAGAACCGAACTCAATGAATTCTTCTTCACGCCCCCCGAATTCAACAACTTTTCCTTCTCCTTCATTTCCTTCATTGACTTTTTCTTCTCTGATATCGAACTCTTGCTATCACTTTTCTCAACCACACCAAGTCCTTTCCCCCCCGCCACGCTCTTCCCCTTTGATGAGCCACTCAAATGAACACGCACTCCTGTCAGGTCCAGATCTTGTAAACACGTTGATCGAAATAACGTCTCCAGGGCTTCCACAGAGCGTTCGTCCTGTTCAGAAAAAACAAACCAACATTAGATTCCAATTCAAAATCTCCCCTACATATCAGCAACAGTTCAACCATTCAAACCACCGCCCACGCACAAAATTCAAATCCATTCACCACAATCACGATCACAAACTGATGACCAACTGCTTATACGATTCTTAGAAACTGCAGTCATCAGATTCTAAAAAATCTACCGAATCTGATGAAAACCCCATTGTTTCCCTCGTACTAAAAGAAACTGATTATAATATCTCGCCTTTCTCACAGCCGCGCAACAAGTGTAACGGATGTTGCATACAGAACAATCAAATTAATCCTCCAAATGCCCGAATTCTACCGAATTTTCTCACATTACCAAAAATCCATTTATACTTCCGCGTCTTCCGCGCAACAATAACCATTGTTGCAAATAAAAAAAGACCATTCTTAAACTACTTTTATTATTCTATTTCCATTGTGTGGGTGTACCAAACGCCCAGGACTATCAAAACTTGCAGAAATACATCTACGCACCTACCAACCCCTTCCCAAAACCCAGTCCACATTCTCAACAATCCATGCGTCATGCTCATCTCTCACAACTTTAAAAAAAACTCTTTGGAATCCATCGTTTTTTTACACCAATTCATTCTCCTTTTAGGCGACGACCACCAGATAATGGAATGAAGCAACAAAGGTGTGCACAGCTCTCACATTCCCAACACCTAAAATGATTACAGACATTGTCGCACACACAGGATTTTACACAAAATCCCTGTCGCTATAACTACCAGCCATAGTCACCCTTACGGCTCTGCCAAAATACCTCAGCTCTTCTGTAAATACAGAGACATAAAGCCTCAAGATGAAGAAACTAGCAAAAAGAATCCTTCCTAATAAGCAGTTCCCATAAACTTCCCAAATTCAAAAGAGGAGTGTCTCTCATCTCTTCCTCCAGGCCCTCAGCATAGTGTTACTAGCATGAACACAATATATATCAACGCTTCCCACGGAATCATAGAACACAGAAGAGAGAGCAAGACAGAGATAAAGAAGACTCCAAGAAGGACGCAAGGGAATAGCTCCAGCCTTGGAGGAAACCGAGTACTAAAGAAAATTATACCGAAACCGGTTGTAATTTAGCGCGATAACTAATCTAGGAAATCCTTTGATAAATATGTCCCAGACGGGCCAACTTGAATTTTTAAAGAAACCCCTTGTATACGAGAAGAAATAAGAAACATGCTTTCACGCATAATAATATCACTAAATATAATTCTTTACGAGATCATTTCAACCCAGGAACTTACGTAGAAGAAGTGTCTAATCTTCTTCATGTCTCCTTGCTCATTTCCTCTGAGATATTACACCACAGCCATGGCTTCTCCTCTACACCTAAGTAAACAGGATACCTCACGGACTTTTTAAAGTATTCCAACTAATCCTTTTGCTGGAATACTAAAAACCAAATCCCTCCTTCAACAACTAAATACCCGGATTCTACATTTCCAGCAAACTTTTCAAAAGTCTCCGCTAATCCCACCTTCTCACCGTACCACACTTCCTCTTTCTCCCAAGACGACACGATCAAAATCAACAATTTACTAATTCATATACATGAATGAATGGCGGCATTCCTCAAGTTAAAAAACAATCCCATGTCGTCCGCATCTCCCATCACGTTTAAAACCTCACGATTTACACGAGCCTCCCGATAAAACCAACTCATTTTTTACATCTTCAAAAAATAACAAGTTTCATCATCCCCGCGCCGACATTCAAACCAAGTTCCCACACAACGGATCAAAGGCTAGCATTCCATTTACAAGCGGAAGGTGGACATTGAATAATCACGATCCACAAATTTCTCACACGCAACAGTCTCCACAGCCACAGTTATTTCATAGCATCGTCTTACCTACAATCCCTGCTAATTGCGACTCCGATAATCCTCCGCCCTGCCAATCCCTATAAGTTAAAGCAATAACTTCTCTTATTCCTATCCGCAAAACATGGAGAAGCTGCCCCTAACAATCAAGACTTAACTGATTTTCCCTTTCTGCATTTTACCTCCTCAAACGTACACCCGTCAGTGAATTTACTTTCCCTTGAATATGTACGCATTAAACATGAGCTTCAGTAAATTCACCACTACGCCAAGAGCAATCAGAGAAGATCCTAGAGATACCCAAGTATGATTTGAATTTCGTCATCTAAATTCCAACCAAAACAGACATCACACGTCCGAGAGGCAAATACAGAGAGAATCTCTCCCTCTCTTCTCGTAATCTTGACTAAGAGAAATAAAACTTTTCCTCACGGATAATCCCAACGCTTATTATTTCCCAGAAGCTTCTTCCCTGTCTATGCTCAGCTACAACAACCACCGCAGCCTCAGATTCAATGAACATGATGCAAGCCAGAGATAGCCAAAAACTTTGCTCAAAACCGTCTCATACCCAAAACTGTCTTCATATATCATAGATCAGAATCTATGCATTCCATCATCCCAGGATGAACGAAATCACAGACAAAGAAATACTCTTCACATGATGATATTCAAAATTCCAGGGTGACAGCGCTCACAAATATAACTACCTCCTACCTCCGAATATTCTAACGCATTGCAAGTGCTCAATTCTTAAAAATCACCTACACTTTCTTAAGGCTAGACGACAAAATCTTAAATTGCCAATTCCAAATTACACACCGGATTCCGGCTTTATACTAACTTAGTGTATATTACTAAGTCATCCTTAATGCCATCAAGGTGATAAGGACAGGGAACAGATGAGGAGAGAAGCTTAAAACGGATTGTCACTCATAAAACCTTTGAAAAATCACACTGCTTATTAGCTCTACAGGATTGGATTCATGTAAGCTATTCCTTATACGGATTCCAATTCCTTCCTTGGGGGTAAAAACTCTGTGGAATTCTCACAGGTAACCTAACGTCTGCGCTTCCAGCGTGTCCCTGAGAACCAGCGCTGCAAATGATTTTGCTATTTGATATTCAACCAACGATTCAAAACATTTGTATCTGTATTACACGCCTCCCTTCCCTTCAAAATTAAGAAGACTAGCTTGTGATTCACGATCCATTAGATGGTAGGTAGGCTCTGCTTCTAAGAATCCGCGCGCTCCATCAATGACAACCCATGATTCCATGCACAATAGCAACAAATCTTTTACAACAGCGCAAAGAACAAGATCACGAAAGGAGAGTGAAGAGAAAAACAAAAGAAAATCAACTTCACACAACCTTCCGACAACAATTATATATTCCAAAACAATTCATTAATCTATCTGTGGAAAAATTCCAACCTTCCTATAATCCCTAAGGGATTTTAAGAGATTTGCAAAGCATCCGGAATGAGAAATGGCAAATTCACCACAAAATATCCAACTTTTCACCATTTTCTCTCTTGAGGCCAGAAAATTGCAATATTCAAGTCGCATTAATCCGGTTTAAAATGGCCTAGTTGGCACAGAAGCCCTCCACAGAGACACAGCAAAATGAAAACCCAAAGGTCTAAGCGCGTAAAATTTAATCCATTAAGCATAATTTATGCAGGGAGGAGGCTGGATTATGTGGTGCTAGTTTTTTTAATTTATATATGCACTTAAACATATTTTTTAGCCTAATTCTGGCAGCATGCCGGCTCAAAACTATCCTCATTAAGGGATATTAGCCCACATTTTGGGGCGGAAGAATATCACCGCTTAGCCTGCACTCAACCAAGTAATAATGAGTAAAAAGACATTATGTGAGCCGGAGGAAAGAGAAAAATGACGGGGAGAAAATAGAGAAACAAGACGCGGGTTCTTGAAGGTAGCCTATGAAAAATTGGATATGAGAAAACACTAGGAAAAGCACTTTCCTTTGAACATTCCCCCTGCCCCTCCAGCCATTCAGACGGAGAACAGGGAAGCGGAGAGGGAGGGGGTGAAAAATTACAATTCTCATCCCTACACTCGCATGCACTTTCAAGAGAAGATGCACTCCATTCTCAAAATGAGATTCACTCATCCTACGTCAGAAACCATTAAGCTTTGAAAACTAGACAAGAAGCGAGTTGACGTGGCCTCATTCACTAAATGTGTTAACTTTTTAGCTTCCAAAACTCTTCCTGTTTATCCTCAGTGGGGAACAGACTGGCTTTGACAATCCAATCTTCCCCTACCGGCCGAGCAGTGACATCACCCGGTATTTTACAATCCCGGGTTCTTTCTCAACTCAAACAAGATCCACCATACACTGTCTCTGCCACGTACTGCTGCTCTGCAGATGAAGAGAGCTAGAATGGGCTTTAAATATCCCGAGCAATGTATTTTCACTTGATTAATCAGCGGGGGTCAAAACTTTTAAGGAACTTGGTCAAAATAACGACAAAAAATAGCAGCCTACCTACAATCACTTTGTGACTGAACCTAATGTATTCTTAGTACAAGCACGGACTATACTCCTTCAAGCAAGTCTGTGCAAACTTAGACTCACATGTCGAACTAGCTACCAAATCAAGAAACAGTAGATTTACAGCTTCAACATTTCCCAGAAGGGATGACGAGTAAATTCGTGCTAGTTGGTCATCAAGATTGAACGCATCGTAATTTTATGAATTTAAATTCTGGCGCTTGCTGTCGACGTCAAAGACAAGATCTAAGCTTGGTTTATTTTCTTACCTCAATGTAAAAAGTCCATCCTTGGATGCTGAGAAGTCGGAGAGTGTGATTTTTAGCCAAGCTCTGACAAGCTAATTGAAGCGCATCGTCTCCGATGACCACATGGGGTGAAGACAAGTCCAACATTTTAAGCGAAGTATTTTCCTGAAGACCCAACAAAACGGGTAGAACATCACAGAGTTTCATTCCCTCCATACGGAGAGAGTCAAGGCAGGTAGACTTGCGAATAGTTTCCCTGGAATAGAGAGGGTTATTATAGAAAAAAATAGCAATAAATTATAATTTACTGTAGCTAATGTGAAGAGTGTCGCGGGCGGAGGACATTGTAATTTCATGTCTGCGATTAATGCCCGCAGCGGTAGACTATAAAACACTGGGAGGAAACAGAACAATATTCCAGTGCCGTGCTCCATTCGAGACAATGGTTACTACGCTCTTGGCATTTTCCAGACCCTGCTCCCATCCTCCCTCCTTGCATACTTACACGCTTATAAATAAATATCCCGCTTCTTCATGGGTAATTCTAAGGAGAATTGCTTATAATCTTCTTCACTATTTCACGCTTCAGTGACACGGGGACGGGAAATTATCCTCGAGAATAAAAATTCAAATTTACTCACCCCAGACAAATAACATCTTCCCATCCGAGAACGCACTTGCTCAGATTTAAAGACTTGAGATTACAAGCGGGAGCACTCGCGGGCGAAAGGCGGAGTACAGAGAAAATACTATGAAATCCATCTTGTTCGTGATTGGCTTCGTCGCATATCGGCACCGGAAGGAAATTTCTCTGAAACAATGCCGAATCCGAATTACGTTTATCCTCCGCCGTAAGGTGTGAATGATGATTATTCATCTTCTTCCGCCGGATACTCGGAGACTTTATACTCCCACTCATGGGGCCTCGCGGCAAGCTGCTGTAAGCCCCGCCCAATTTGTTTAGACTCGAGAGCGTGCCATCCCGATTCGGCCCGACGTGGAACAAGCTTCCGGTCCCCGTCATCGGTATCGGCTCGATAACAATATCAGAATCATCATCCCCGGAATTCGTCGAGCGCCAAGTCCCAGCCAAACTTAAACTCAGGAATGGTTTGCTGTACAACAAATCCGCTATCGCTTGCAGACCCTCGGGACCACATCCAAGATGCGGCAAATGAAGAACATCTACGAAATCATGGCACTTAATAAACGAAGCCAACTGAACAACTTGCGGCGAAGTAAGGTCCATGTCCAGCACAAGCTTTTGTAGCGGGATTTGCTTTGATAGTACGAAACAGAGAGAGTCGACAACAGCTTGAAAACGGTTATGCTCCTTGTCTTCCAGGCACGTCATGCTTATTTCAAGGCACTTTAATTTCTTCTCACTCAGCAATTGCAGCAGCTGCCCACATATTAAATTAACTTCAACCCCACTCCAATCCTGCCCGGGAACGCTCGAGAACTTTACGGAACTTATACTTTCGTTGATGCAGAGCCCTTCAATGAGCCTGGAAAGGGAGTAGCCGGGCTTAATCACAATTTCCAGAGATTCAAACGGACAGTGATCACTGGAGAGTACTTGCTTGAATTCCGACACCCATTCCGATCCCACATTTATCGACACGCTCTTCAGGGATCGTGTAATCCTGCATACCGCACTTAGATTTGATTCATAGAATCCCGCTGATCGTAACAATGCTAGCAAATAATTCAAACTTATGTCCAGGAGGCTTAGAGTCGAAAAAACACCCGCCGCACTCTTCCCCAGCAGCTCCATCACAAGCGTAACCACGGAAAACGCCGCATTCCCCACACGAACTTGACACTCTTGCAGAGACTCAATCCCGGGAAGGAGATCCATCTCCCGACGTAAAAGGTTCGGGTAATTGACAGTCGTTGATAAATAATAAGCTGCGAGGAACGTGTTGAGGGAGGGGTGGAGAAGGGTGAGGGGGAAGCCCGGAGACTTTTTGGAATTTTTACGGAAAAACGGACGTTGACGAGTGAGAAGGCCGCATTTTATAATATCCCCCCCGCTCTCACAGTAGTCCTCCACTTCAGCTTCAGAGTAATGAACACGATTTTCACTCAGTTTATGAAGAGCCAGTTTCCCAAAATCCTCCAGCACTTTCCGATATTTCGACGGTATTGAGTTATCCTTACATGGACTGTGGGTGTCGGGCTTGATAAGCCCGTTTTGAAAGATCAAAGAACGGATGAGGTACAAATACAATTCCGCATTTGAACACGGAACATCCCCCACCTCTTCAAATACGGAACAGAGTAGCAGACACATGAAAGGATTCGATGCGAGCGCACATAAATCATGTCGATCCGATAATATCTCCGCCATCCGTGATTCGTTCCGAAATTTTCTTCCAGTAAAATATCTAAGAGCAAAGAAGAACATCACACATTTACGCATTTATTTAAATACTCAAGTCAATCCCCACGTGCTCGTCACTCCCAGATCACAGCAGATACTCCTTTTCACCAACGACTCCATTTTTTTAAACACTCTCAATTTCAACGCGCATACCAACCTAAAAATCTCATTAGTCATCCACATTCCTCCTGCTCGCTCACAGGCTAATTATTACACACATCTCTCAATAATCATCCAATCAGCATGCCCTAAAGGGACTCCCAAACATTTTTCTTCGTACCAGTTAATTAATTATTCCAATCATCAACACCGTCCTTACAATGACTCGCCCCTACAGCAGCTTTACTTTCCCCCGCTCTTTATCTCAATGTCTGACTGACTTACTACGCTTCTGCTCCTCAAACAACCTTTGTTAACGAATCAGCAGAAGCGTCAACTTGTCAGCAACCTGATAGCTACTTTGCAAAATTCCCTCTCTCTTCATCCCTATTATTCACCGCCAAATTGCAACATTTATTCCTCGAATAATAAAATGGCGCGTGGGAATTTTATGTCTCACGGCCATGTCTGCCAAACCACACTCGATCCTTTCATCTCTTCCTGGCATACAGACATCCTTCCGCCTTAAAATATAAATCAACTCCTGACTTAGCACCTAGTGACATAAAGAAAGCACGTGGGTATGACGCATTCTTGTAATTATTATACTACCCGCACCGCCCAGCCCACTCACCTCCGGATACAGCACTGAATCTGAGTCCAATCCATTCCAGTCACCAAGTACTTCCGGATCGGGTTCCGGCTCATCCAGCTATTCACTTTCTCTCCATGCGTTGGCCGACTCGTCACCAGGACCATGGACTGCGGAAACATTTGCCCATTTAAAATATCCTGAATCTCTTTCAACACGTCCTCATCCGTCACATCGTCCAAACCATCCAGGACGAGGAGCATCGAGTTCCCCAACAAATTCAAACATTTCCACACATTCGCAGGCTTCATCCGCGACAAAATTGATCTCTTCGGTATCAGTTCCCGCATCAGAAATCTATTCAACGAACCACGCACTTCACGGAGGGGCACGTAAAACACCACTTGAAATTCCCCGATCCGACTGTTCAATGGACTGTTCGTGTAGCTGTAGGAATGGTAGGAAACCCATTCGCTCAGGATTCGGCAACACAGCAACGTCTTCCCGCTTCCTGGCTCTCCCTCTAACCAAAACGCTCTTGACATGTCATCTTCACTCTGAAAAAAAAAACGAAACATTATTTCACATCACTTTAACCACCATCCCTTCTCCCCACCATTTCAAAACCAGCCGGAATTATTCAAGGGAAAAACTCAAATGTCAACTCAACTACTTTTCAACCCTCCCCTCCTCTTTTCTATCTCTCTCTCCCCTTTCCCGCAATCAATCTTACTCGCGCGCCCTCCTCCTGGAGCTTCAGAAGGAAGCTTCCATCAAAACTCAATTCCAAGCAGTTCTACCTTCACATAGAATACAGTCCGAAAGGAATATACCATAATCGTCACGGACATTAAACCCGCATCAGCCATACTCGTATAAAATTACGCTCACATGATCCCTGGAGTGACCATATCGGTCAGATGGGGAGGGAAATACGCTATTCAGAGAGACGAACAAATATCAGCAAAATGCATTCCTTCAAAAGCCATTAAGAAACAAAACTTGGATTCCTCCGAACCTCTCTGAAGTAAACATCAAGCTAAATGTTTTTCCCTCCTAAAAACCCCTCATTAAATCCTCTCTAACCTTCCGGCTATGAATCTCATGCGTTGCACCAGAGCCGTTTCCTAATCCGCGTTTCATTAGACTTATTAAATCTTCCCAACCTTCAACTGTACACCTCAAGGAGCAAGAAACCAGCATCTGTGAAACTGCACAACAGCAAAACGTGCTTCCTTCCAAGAAGAATTGTCCTTTCGTACTTAAAACTCCAAAAATGTTACTAGAACCGAGACAGCGTAAAAAGCCAAGTGCAACAGAAACATGCAATTTCGCAATTAACTTCTCCCTAGCATTAAACAGGACAGTAGAGCCTGGTAAAAAATACGTGACGCTTATTAGTTAAGCCACTAAAATTTTACGCCGGCTTCTCTAACCAGCCTTACTTAGTCACATCCCGCAAAAGCAGCCTCACAAAGCGTCAAAGAAACAGTACAACAATCCTACATTTCCACACAGCCTTGCCCTTTCTCTTCCTCTGGTGCGTGTCTTCTATAAAGAATCCTCCCATCAATGCAATTCCACATCTTACGCAATCATAAATATTTGCATGCAGGATGCATTCAAGCTATAAATTCTCCTCAGGGGTTCGTCCAAGGAACGTGGGTCAAAAATACAAAGTTCGGATCACAAATATACACGACATCTCTCTCAAAGGCTAATCGGCCATTTAGATAGCATGAGATCCTTTATGTCTATCCATTCAACTCTTCTTCCCCGTCCTCCAACATCTCATTATGATGACTTATGCCGCAAGGATTGACGGGGAAGTGGCCTGGAGTGGACTCCGGGTTGACTCCATGAATATTTCATGATCCTTTGTCCACTACATAGCTTTCAAACAAGCTTGGATAAAATTGGATAAATCTCCATTCAGCCTTTTCCAAGACAGATACAACATCCTCAAAATCCCTCATGCCAAACCTAATACCCTAGAGCAGCTTCAGAAGCGAACCCAAGAACTTGTACTTATACATAGGTAAATCTTTACTGCTGCTATCCCTACATTTAAACTAATACATTCTCAGCGTCCATTCCAACCTTTAAATCATCCACAGTATTTTCTACTATACTAATATATAGTTGTGCAAAATTCAAAGTTATCTACGCCAGCTGCTACATGTACACAGAAAATACGGTTTCCATCACTCCCTCAAATAAATCTTCAACCTTCTCCTTATTATGAAATATTGGGTATAAACAAAGCCTGAAACTGGTCTTCACCCTAAGATTATGCAAGCAATAATTTTCCCCCAGCTTCCTAGTTTAGACAGCGAGGTAAAAATTATTTTACATCTCCAATGAGGGATTATCCCGGTAAGTTTAGCAAATACTTCTTCACGTAACTTTCCTCAAGATGCAAAAGGCAGAGAGATGAATTACAGTGAAAATTCTTTAATATTAATTATTGCAGATTTTAAGGAGCACGAAAAAGTAGTAGCTCCAAGCTCTAGTTGTTTCTGCGCCAAGGAGGAGGGCATTTTGTAATTTGTTTTATAGCAACCTAAACGGAGAAACGTTAGTAAAATCCTCTCCCCACCTACCCTTCAACTCTTTCAGTGGAAATTAATTGCTTTCCAAAAAAAGTACGACTGCCTTAGGAACGAAAGAAATAGCCACGAGTTAAGATTGCAAAAGACAGAGAGATCCGCCTTCAAACGGAGACCAGAAGAGCTGCAAAGTGGTGGCCGTGGTTGGAAAGGTTAATATTTTAGAGGGGATTCACCCAAGAATACTGCCTAAAGTTTAGAGAAACAAGTAGGAGGAGGCGGGCTCGGGGAATCGGGCTCGGATATCAGTGAGAAGGATGAAAGCACGGTGGTGGATGAGCCAGGGAGGAGAGAGGATTGTAGATAAATAAATCTTTAAAAATCTTTAAAAATCCTTTGAAAACCGAGAAGAAGGGGGTGGAAAAACAAACAAGAATTCCTCAAATATGAAGCTCGGCGGTATATAAGCTGATAAAGCTTCAAGTATAGCCTGTCCTGCAGACTGTATGAGAGAATTTTCCGAAAAAATCCCTCCATATACCAGGGAAAATAAACCGAAGCTCAGATCCTGGATTTTGTAAACCATGTATACAAACATGGCCGGTTCGAGAGGGAAAAAGCAAAGGATTTTATCCCCCTAATACGCTAATACTACAGCCTTGTAAAATTTCAAAGTACGTGGCTTATACTCTTCCCCTCTTCCCTTCCTTGTCATTTAATACGAAAACGGGGCGGAATATCAGGTAAAGTGCGGTAGCAGTGCAGAGAAGAACGGAAATGAGAGAGACAGAACAAGTTTTCAAATGTTTCAAAAATTGGAATAGTTATATAAACCGGGTCTTCTCCTGTGATAAGGAATAAAAATACTGGAATAGCACACACAAGTAATATAAAAAACAAAGATACTCTGTGGTTTCCTCCTAAGCTAGCTACAGTTACGCTACACTGCCTTCCAAAAGCCCCTCACGTCTCTCCTCCTTACCGTTTTCGCAAAAATCTGATGCGGCAATATCGGCTTGAAGCTGTCATGTTGTCTTTCCGATGAAAGTTTCTTTGAAGTGGTCGTTCCATAAATACAACCCGAGCTTTTGTCGGCTAAAACTTGGTAAACCACTGGGCAAATCTCTTCCAGCTCAGTCGAGCCCATATGCTCCTGGAACCAGGCTGGAGCTTGTTGCAAATACGTGTTCAGCATCTCCCGGTATCTGAAAATAAAGGATATATCAAATAAACAAATACCAAAATATAAATTCCATCTTCTCCAAAATACACTCCAAATATTTTCTCCACAAAGTCTAACAAGTACGAGTGAGTAAAGTTTCCAGCACTCAGATTTTCAAATCAGATAGGGTTTGCTTTAAAGATAGAAGATCCTCCTGGATCACACAACTTGTCCTCCTACAACTACAGCTCCTTTCCAACCCCTCACCCCACCAAATCACAATTCATTCCATCCATGAAACACATGCCTCGTCTAATCAACTCTACGTCAAATCCAATCATCCAAAGCAAATCCCCTAAAATTATCTACAAACACTCCCTGTCACCTCCAATTCCGCTCCCACAATCAAAACACATCTCCTGCACTAAATCCAAGGGCAAACAAGTAAGCCGGGATTCATCAAGGAGCAGAAACATGTACGCCGATGATTCTGCCAAATCCAAGTCTATAACTGCATCCCCGCCACCCTGTCGCAATGAATACAATTCCACACATGAGTGAGAGCCTGCTAAAATTTTATTCAAACATCTACGCACACAACTCCTGTCCGGCGTGTCCGACAATAAAGCTGTCGCCTTCCCCCTTTCATCCCTTCCGCTTCCTCTCTTATTCATATCTTTTCGCTGTGTCAACATCAAGAATGCTCCGCGCTATTTGCATCTGATGCATATCCTCTTTTCACTCAAGGCTCTCTCCACATACAATTCCTCAATGACCAATGCAATTCCAACCTTCCAACGCATTTCACAGCTTGCACAGCCCTCAGGCTGCACTAGCTCGTGAAAAATAGCGAGAAAATTCATTTACGCTAGTTTGAACAATAAGATTCACAATCCAATATCGTCACCGTCAGTCAGGAGCCGTTTACAACGCTCCAACTATCCGTTAACAGCCATCTACACAGCTTAAGGAGCGCCAGCGAGCCGGAATTGCATTTGAAACATTTGAACAAGGTGCGACTATTTTCACCTGCACAAGTGGTATCTTAGCCTCATGGTCTGAGCAAACATTGTGCGGAGAGATAAACGGCGCCAAAGTTATGGATTCTTCTACAAAATTATTCATCCATTTTTCCATCATAAATTCCAGGAACTAATCCTCCAATATTATTTTCCTCCAGCTGCCAAACAGTTCCCCAAAACACCTCATAATGACTCATCCAGGATATTTTTCAAATACGCAGAGAAACCATGAGCTCACCTCATCTTCATCCACCCTCCTCCTCAACACCTTGACTCTTTGAAGAAACACAGGTGACTGTATATAAATTAGCTGTTTCAGACCAAGGTCTCCTTCCACCCTAGCGATGCACATAGATCATAACCTTGTTATTCTACCCCAACATAATTCATTCATAAGTTTTGTATCTCGTAAGCGTTTGAGATCAACAAATTGCTTCATCTCTGCCTCCTATCCCTGCCTCCTACAGCAGTTAAACGAACCAACTATCAGCATTCTCAATGCACGCAACTTCATTCAGCCAGAAGCAAATATCCCATCCGCCTTCCTCTTCGATAAAATATCATCAAGTACAAGCTGATTTAAATTCATGCAATTTGTAAGGACACAAAATTACATGATCTCCATCAGCTATTGCATTGTCTAGGGAATAGACAATGGAAAAAACTTTGGAAGCCACAGCTTCTGCCTCTTCCTCTCAACTCTTCCTCCCAACTCTTTCTTATCGACAACCAAACTCCACGAATCCAAGACGAATAATTATTTAATCAAATCTCAATCCCGTTCCACCCTCCCCTTCCTTCCTTCCCCCTCCCCTCCTTCATCCTTTGTCCTTCCTTGCAAAACCCTCCGAATGATTTTCCAATACAGCTATTCTCAAATGTTCAACCACAGCAGCCCACCACAGAATCCAACCTCCTACAAAATTGATTGAGTCTTGTTGATTCCATTGAAAAATCCCTGCTCAAACCCTAAGGGAACATGCCAGAATCAACTAGGATTTAAATCAATCTCGCAACAGAGTCGTGCCTCAAGGAAACTCTCGTTAAAAATCAACAGGATCATCAAAGCTATCCGTATGTGAGTATGCAAAAGAGCAGAGCAGCCAGAGCAGCAGCGCACTATCTCCGGCTTATTTTTGGGTAGTGGTCAAATTTTTTAAACAGATTTAATAAAACCTATAAATAGAACCTGTTCACACCCACTCTTCATGGGAATTCTTCCCCCACGTTCTCATACTTAGCTCCTATCTAGCTCTATCAGTTAACTTGCTGAACGGTCTTATTGAATTTTAGTCCCCTGTTTTCACCTCTGCTCACGCGCACTTACAACTTCTTCAATACAAGGTCAAGAAGCAGTTATTGATGGGATTGATGCAAATTGAAAGGAAATTAATTAATCTTAACGGTTTCAAAAATCGAGCCAAGCGTGAAAAAATTAACTATAGATTACTTACCGGAGTGCCAAAGTTTGTTGAAGGAACGGTATTATACCAGGATCTCTCTCCATCGTCACAGATCGTCCCCATGACCTAATGGAAGCGCGGGTGGAGAACCTTGTATTCCCTCCGTTAACGAGCGGCTGACTCTTTGTCAAGGAATTGAGAGGCGGGTTCTGTAAATACAAACCAAAAATAATAACATTAGTTTTGATAATATCATTTGTAGGCGCGCATTCATTTCCAGCGCCATGAAATCGTGCGCGAAGATAATTAGGAATGCGGCCCATACTGAGAATTGGGCATGGAATCAGAGACATGGGAGAGAGAATAAATAATGGGATGATTCAGGGAGAAGAACTCATGGGATTCTCATGTTAAAATAGCGGAAGAATGATAACAAATTATGTGTAAAATCTCGCATGAAATAGCACATGATACCCGGGACGGAACTAAATTCCATTCAAGAGAAAAAATAAAAACCGCCAAAAATATATATGTCAAAGAGGCGGCAGAAGAGAGATTACATTTAAACATGCACACAATTTCCCACACCTTCTGGAATCCAAAACAAGATCCTGCAACGCAGCATCATCCTCTTTTGATTCCGTCACGGACGCTGAACACAACACATTCCCATCCACAGCCAACAACCCGTCTGTTGAGAATCGCGTTTAAGAGCCCTACCCGGGAGTAAACTTCTCTTGCCTTTCTGAGCCTAAATAATTTGCCCGTAGGTTAATTGCACTGGAAGTCCTTTTAGGGATAATTACACACAGTTTATTAACTAAACCCCAGTCCCAAAATCAATAATTAAAACTAAAATTAACAACTCTTTTCCTCTACTTCCAATAACACAACCTTCCTACGACAAATCCAACAACTGAATCCCCGAGCCTCTGCCCTTACATCATTCTTTTCCCTGTGCAGAATGATATTTCGCACATGGTAACCTAGGTCATTACACGCAGAATACATACATTAAGATTTGCACGCCTTTAAGACCATGTTAACATCCGTACAGTGACTCGACACATTTGAGAAGAAAATCCCTTGAGTGAACATTTTGTACATGCCATCTAGCGGACACACGCGCATTACCTCACAATACATACAATCAATGTTAGCTCTAGACCCTGCTCTCCTCCTTTAGCCTTCGCGCAACATAAACCCATCCTTTGACATAGGATGACGCCGTTTATGATTTCCTCAGCCAGTATACTATCCCTAATTCTTAACATACTCCCACCTTTAATTGTGCATTAACAATTAAATTCTTAACTAAAGTTAGCCCTGTACCCGTAATATAATGAACAACAAACAATGGTCAATCATAACCTCATTCTCAATATTATCTTGTAATTAATCAACAGAATTTGACAACAGCCATCATCTAAAACCGCACCGGTATTTTAACAATTCTCCCACTACGTGTACGAATAAGGTTATCTACGTTACAATTAGTGGGAACACTTTCCGCCTCCTGATGATCTTGACTTTCTTGAATCTCCACGTTGTCTGCATCAAATTCCGCCTCCAGTGGGTACAATTTCTGAATAGGTCGAGTTAACTCCCCATTAGCAGTCTTCAGTTTCACAACTCGAACTGCACCATCTCGTCCTGGAATGACCTCCAACACCTTTCCCATAGGCCAAAAGATCCTCTTCTTGTCTTCTGATCCGATCAGAACCACTGACCCAATCTTGATGTCCACTCGTCCCTTCTCCTTAGCTCGTTGCACCAACGTACTCAAGTACTCCGTACGAAATCTCGACCGGAACTCCGACAGCAGCTTCTGTTGATAACGGTGTCGCTTCCGGAGCCCCGTCCCGTCCATAGTTCCGACATCAGGTATTCCCTCTGTAGGTACACCGCCCGTAAGAAACAAGCTAGGAGAAAGAGGAAACAAATCGTTAGAATCCTCAGACAAATACGTTAACGGACGCGAGTTTACGACCGCCTCCACCTCGCACAATACAGTCACGAGCTCCTCGTATTTAACGACACTGCGTCCAAGGATCCGCACCAAAAGTCCCTTTACAATCCTGATGAGACGCTCCCACCATCCTCCCCACCATGGTGAAGCTGGAGGGTTGAGTCTCCATTCTATCCTCTCCAAAGCATGTTGCTCCTTGATCCTTGTCCAGTCCATTCCCTTGAGCAGATTGGCCATTCCCACAAAATTCGTTCCTTGGTCGCTGTATACAACCGATGGCCGTCCTCTCCTTGACACAAATCGTCTGAACACCTGTAAAAAAGCTTCAGTACTGATTGACGTCACAAGTTCTAAGTGCACAGCACGATAAACTGCACATGTGAACAACACGATCCAAGCCTTAGTCCCTTCTTTCAGATACACCGGTCCCGCCAAATCGACACCAGATATCTGAAAAACCGCAGCATCGTCGATCCTCACACCAGGTAGCGCAACTTCAATCTGTCGAATGCCTTTAACGCTAAACCGTCGACAACGCCCACAATTTCCAACAATTTTCTTCAGGTTCTGACGACTCCTTACAACCCAAAACCGTTCCCTCAAAATTCTCATGCAGCTCTGGATTCCTGCATGTTGGTTTCCCAGATGAATCTCCCTCATCAACAATTCTACAAGCTTGTGATCCGCTGGTAGTAGAATTGGGTACCTGAAGTCCCGTTCGTCTTGACCCTCCGTAATTTTCGTCACAACTCTAATGAGTCCATCCTTGTCCGTCTCCAGCCTTAGGTTTCCATCACATTGAGTCGCTATACTTGACTCAAGCTGCACTCTTCGTAAAAGTAAAGTCTCAGCCGCTCCAAATTCTGGTGCAGTTATGACTCCCGTAATTCCCATTCTGTGGTTTCTCCAACGAAGCATGTATGCCACCATGCGTACGATTTTAAAGTAACTTGAAAACTTATAATCGTACCATGGAGCAACTGTGGATACACTAGAAGTGACCACAATCGATTTCTTCTTCTCCGTAGCAACCTCCTCTTCGTCCGGATCCTCTTTAACCACAGGCCAATGTTCCTCTTCCAATTTCAGCCAGTCCGGTCCCTCCCACCATCGCTTCCTCAAAAGTTCCTCCGCATCGCATCCTCTTGATGGTAGATCCGCCGGGTTTTCTGAACCCGGAATATGTTTCCATGCCGCCGGATCAGTCAAAGTCCTGATCTCCTTGACCCGGTTAGAAACAAAAACTCCCCAATTCTCGTTCCTCTGAATCCAAGCAATGGCAGCTGACGCGTCTGACCAAAAGTATGTCGGTACGTCCACAAGCTTCGCGGACAAAACTTGCCAGTCGGGCACCCACGAGACAAGCTAATAACTCCAGACGTGGAATCGTCACTTTCTTGACTGGAGCTACCCGCGATTTTGACATCAGTAGTTGTACCTCAACTTTTCCTTCGTACTCACATCTCAAAAACACTACTGATGCAAAGGCTGCCTTACTTGCATCACAAAATGTATGCAAGCTCCAGTTCCCTTGTCCTCTTGAACATTTCCCAAATCTCCGGGGAATCTGGATTTCCTTGATGAATCCCAATGACTCAACCCACTTCCTAAAGCGATTGCCATATTCCTCTGATAAGGGTTGATCCCATCCGATCTTCATGACCCAAGTGTCCTGCAATAATAGCTTAGGCTTGATCGTAACTGGTGACAAGTGTCCCATAGGGTCGTATACTCTCTGTAGCCACGACAGCACAATCCTCTTCGTGATGACACTCGGAATTTCCTCGTCCTCAAACGCTACTTGCAACGTGTCATTGTTCTTGTTCCAACGCAATCCTAAAACCGAGACAGACATCAAACCTCCTTCGATGGTAGTAGTTTCCAAGTGTCTCGTTCCTAGTCCAGCTCCTTGTCCAGTGAAATCGTTGACCCAGTCCAGGTCCTGGCTGCCCGGCACCAATCCGCACTCGGAAGAGCCGACTCCGGAACCGTCCCCAGCCGACGATTCCCACTGACACAAGAGCATCTTAGCTTTAGCGAATATCCCGATTGCGAAGTCCTTAAATTCGGCAAGCTCCTCCAGACTATCCACAGAGGTGACGCAATTGTCCACGTACAATGCTTTCCATAACTTCTTCGCCATCTCCATGGATTCTGTAGGGGCTTTAGAAAGATGGAACTCAATAACTGCACCTAATAAGAATGGCGAGCAATTAATCCCAAAAACAACACGCCTGTGTCGAAAGACCTGTAGCTCCTTTTCCTTTGCATCCTTCCACCAAAGGAATCGTAGAAAATCGCGATGAGGTTCGTAGATCCCTATTTGGAGAAAGGCCTTCCTGATATCGGAAACAACGCCGATCCTTTTCTCCCGAAAACGTAGAAGCACTGCCGGAATCAGTTCCAAAAGGTTGGGCCCCTTTTCTAAGCAGTCATTCAGAGAGAGTGAATCCTTTCTCTTGCAACTTGCGTCAAAAACAGGTCTCACTTTCGTCGTGGCACTACTCATCTTGACCACCGCGCGATGCGGCAAATAGTGGCTCGGTCGATCCATTTCCAGCTCCGGCACAAGTTCCACAATCCCATCCTTCTTCCAGTCCTCAAAAATTCTTCCATACTCAGCCCATAGCCCGAGTTCCTTCAACTTCTTAGATGACGACTTCAGCCTCTTCTCAGCAATGTCACGATTGCTCTGAAGTACGTCCGGTTTGAGCGTCCAAGGTAGCTGCACCTCGTACCTCCCGTCCTGTTCCTGCTTCACTGTTTCCAGAAAATGCCGCATAGCCTCATCATCCTGTTCCTTCCGGCTCTTTGCTTCCGCCGGGTCCTTTATTCCCAATGTCTCCAGGTCCCAAAGCTCTGTAACAGTAGAGAGATTAAGCAATGAAGTAAGAATCGACACACCGCTTGTATCCTTGCACTCTGCTAAAACGGAACTCATAACCATTTCTGGAGAACAAGAGAATTTCTTGTTCAACTGTCCTTGCAACGTCCATCCCAACTTTGTCTCCCATGCAGTGAATCCGCATTTAAGTTGGATGATCCGCCCTGTTATTAGTTTCCCGTACACATCAGATCCTACCAGCAGCTCAATGTCATGGGGTCCTTGATCCTGTGCATGAAGTGAGATATTCCATCTCTTGAGTTCCTCTTCCCATGGTCCGTGCGGTACTGGTAGAATGCTGTTAGAAATCACCGGCTCATCCAGCAATTCGAAGTCACATCGATAATCGCCTGACAAGTCCTCTAGAGCGACATGATATCGTTTCCTCCTTTGTGGTGGAGTCCGTCCACCGCCGAACAAACTATGAACCACATTTTCAACTCCAGTCTTCTTCAATCTCATCGCTGAAGCTGTCTTCTCCAAAATACAGGAGCGCTGCGCTCCGCTGTCCAAAAGAATCCTTACTTTCTTCGGTCCTTGTTCCCCAACCAGAGTAACCATCAACGTCTTAAGTAAGATTCCAGGATTGTTGAAAGAGCACTGTTGCAGAGACTCGGTCACAACACACTCTGACTTCTGCTGGCTCGTCTTACTGGTAGATTGACCTTCCTGGCTTTTCTGGCCTTGCTGTTGCTTGCCCACCTGGTTTACTCCCCTACACATCAGAACATGGTGTTTCCTGGAGCAAACTGGACAAACAGCCTTGATTGGACATTTAGCCGCCAGATGGCGGTCCTTTAAACAATTGAAACAATAGCCCACACTTTGAACAGCTTTAACTTTATCAACCATGTCCATACCCCTAGCTGTCCTACACGAAGACGACGCATGTTGTCCGTTGCAAAATAAGCACTGATTGCAGGTAGCCATCAGTCCTGCTACCGTAGGAATCTCCTCTTGAGCCCGTTCCTTTCTTTCATTCTTCGGTTTTGCGAATTTCGCTTCCGGTTGGCTGCCTTTTCCGAATCCGAATCCTTGATGCGCCATAGTAGTCTTCATCTCATTCGTAACCTCTGAATCCAGGATTTCCATGAGTTGATTAAAGACCGAAGGATCCGTACCATCCTTGTCTTTCCTTTGCCATGCCTTCAAAGTGTCCATCGGTAGACAGGATTCCACTAAGGCTGTCTGTAGAATATCCAGGTACTTTTGAGGCTTAATTCCGAGAGATGATACAGCTTTCGTCCTGCAGGTAATCTCATCATACAAAACAGTTAGACCTGATTTGTCCTTATTCCCTATCCTGGATATCACTAGGGATATAAATTCTCGTACGTAAAGCTCTGATAATAGCTCCTCCTTTCCAAACCTTTCCTTCAATACCGAAATCACCGCCTTGTAGTTTGTTGCAGATTGAGGATAAGCGTCCACGATCCGCGCCGCTGCTGAATTCGGAACCATACTTTGAGAAAGGTATTGAAACTTGTCCACGTCCGCAAAGCTGGTGTCCAGATGAATTTTCTCAAATTGCGCCCACCAAGTGATCCACTCCCTTAAGTCCCCACTGAACTTGCGAAGTTCTATCTTGGGCAGCTTGTACTTCTTCTTTTCATCAGGCTTCACCTCATTGTCCTTTTCCGTCTCTTTTTCAAATGTATGCTCTTGCATACATAAATCGAAAATCATCTTACACTTATAATAGAAACTTTGGTACTCAGCCTGCTTGTCCTCATCAGATTCTATTAATACCGGATCTAATCCTGCCGCTTCCATGAGCTCTAGTATTTCCTTATCGTAATTGTTAATTTTCTTGGAAAGCTCGTGAAGTTCCCAATATTTGCCACCAATAGTTGGCCTATCTTTAATTTCCCTGCCATAAAGCTCAATTATTTGATTCGCTAGAACCATGAACTTTTTCCTTGCCCTTTCCCTAGCTGGATTCAGTTTATCTAACTGCGTTGGATTTGTCTTACTTTTAGACGCCATTATTTCCTTTGCCTCAAACTAGACAGACTCAGATTTTTCACAAATGGATGTACACCAAACTTGTACTATTTCAACTGAATTAAGTTGACCTCGTGACCTGACCCTTAAATTATACACCCATCACGTCGGGGTCACCATATGTTGAGAATCGCGTTTAAGAGCCCTACCCGGGAGTAAACTTCTCTTGCCTTTCTGAGCCTAAATAATTTGCCCGTAGGTTAATTGCACTGGAAGTCCTTTTAGGGATAATTACACACAGTTTATTAACTAAACCCCAGTCCCAAAATCAATAATTAAAACTAAAATTAACAACTCTTTTCCTCTACTTCCAATAACACAACCTTCCTACGACAAATCCAACAACTGAATCCCCGAGCCTCTGCCCTTACATCATTCTTTTCCCTGTGCAGAATGATATTTCGCACATGGTAACCTAGGTCATTACACGCAGAATACATACATTAAGATTTGCACGCCTTTAAGACCATGTTAACATCCGTACAGTGACTCGACACATTTGAGAAGAAAATCCCTTGAGTGAACATTTTGTACATGCCATCTAGCGGACACACGCGCATTACCTCACAATACATACAATCAATGTTAGCTCTAGACCCTGCTCTCCTCCTTTAGCCTTCGCGCAACATAAACCCATCCTTTGACATAGGATGACGCCGTTTATGATTTCCTCAGCCAGTATACTATCCCTAATTCTTAACACCGTCTTCCCCAATCTCATGTCCTCCAAGGAATGAGTTAGCAAAACCAAATATTCACGACGCCCCTTTGTCACAAAAGATCCTCCTACTCTTAATTGTAATTCTCAAGCGCCAACGCTTATCACTTCATCTCAGCCGCCTTAGCCTTGCCTTCAACCATCTTCTATCCGAATTGATGGCATCTACTATAACAACTCTTGGAAAACCAGCAGAGAATCAGTCCACAACACACAGTCCACATTAATTCAACTTCAATTAAATCCACCGTTTACGGATATTTACAAGAATCCCTCTAAATTGTTATTACTAAAACCGGATCTGCTAGATCTGCCGGATCTGATTGGCAGATCTGGGGAAGATGTGACATTCTAGAGACAGGCGGAATATCAAGGAAGAAGTGGGCGCAGATTTCAAGATCTTGCAGCAATCCAATTTAACTTTCACAAACATTGCTCCTCCAACAAGCTAAATTATGTCACACAAAAGACGTTTTAATTACACCCGCTAATTCTCCAATTAAATCCACACAAGGAAAATTACCCAATAAGGCAGCTCCTAGGCAAGGAGACTCTTACTCGGGTATTGGGAGGTAGAGTAAGAGGCAAGTCTCTACGCTCTGATTTACAGAAAGTGTCGACGATTATGTTTTGCCCTTCCGTTCCCGCCGTAAGATACCCGTAAAATATGGGCGCTATGTTGTCAAACTTCAACAATGGCTCGTATAAAATACATTGTGGGTTTGAACTTCGCGCGCTCCTTCTGGTTGACGATTGCCATCTAAGGGACCGTAGCTAAAATCCTAGCTCAGGATTTTAGCTACGGAGCTCGTAGAGACTGGACTAGGCAGCTCCCAATGTTCCAAGAAAACAACCTAATTTAAAATACCAACTGGTTAAACTATCTCTCCTCGTTATCGCATTAACAGAACATGCTTAAGGTTTGCTTGCTAATTCTCTCAAGATAACAAGCGCAAGGCTCTTCATTTATAATGAAAATTCAAACTCCCATCTCGTCAATGCTATGGCATGGAATAAAGTCATTTACATCTTGAAGCCAGCCATGGACAGACAGGAGATGCATTCTCTATTAACATAGCCGGTACTTTTAAAAATGCCAACTTTACAATCTCCTTCCCTACATAGCTCGCAACAAGTTAAAAACAACTCATCTAATTCAATTACCTTGCACAGTCCCCACTAATTCCATGTTATATCTACAGTTATCTTCAGATCTTTCCAATCTTAAAACAAACTACTCCTCCCTCTCACATCTTGACATTGGCTGTAGAATTTTTAAATTTCCATCAACAAGCTCAGCAAACTTTACAAAAATGTTGCACATCCAAGAACAAGTATTCAACAATCTTACGTTTCCACTTTCGCCAATATATTCCCCATCATCATAAGGATATCGGAAAGCATCATCTTGATTCCTCTCCTCCTCGTCAATTTTTGCATCCACCCCACCAGTACAAGCCGACAAAACCAGCATTTTGATGTGTATTCAATATCAATAAAAAGCATTCCCTCCTCCTGCTTTGACTGTCACACAGTTTTAAAGCCGGAGAACGAATATATGCGACAGAGCAGGTTTTTCACGTAAGAAATAATCATTTCACATCGTTTCAGAAACTCTTTCCTCTTGCAGCACAGCCAGGCACACTAGCAACGAAAAACAGATGCCGAAACCCACAGAAGGAACACCACTTGTTGACACTTGACATTTCCTCCCTTGTTCTTTCTTGTCCTGCTCGAGAAGAAACAACTTCTGCCCATGTGGGCCACTAGGGCCACAAACCTGCGCCAAACCACAGAGCTCCCTGCAACTTGAGCAGCAGAAACTTTAGTTGTTGTTAAAATTTTGCACTATCCACGCGTTCCCAAGTGATGAACAAAACTTTATCACAAATTTCCATAAAGAATCAGCAATAACAAAGACCACACTGCTCAAAACAAGCCAACTTATTCCAACTTGACTATACGACGGAAAAATTTACAATCTCATAGTATTCGCGCTCTTCTATCTGAAGCTCGCCAAAGTCGTAGCACAGGGGAATTCATTAAGTCGCCATTCTAATGACCCCCTAAACCCTTCAGCTACTTGTTCGCAAATTGCCTAATAAATTATAATTTCAAATTATTCCCCAATATCCACGACCACAACGTACTAAACCTCTTCTCTGCGTACACAAAGTTGGCCCAGGAAGAGTATCAAGAACAAGTATGCTCAAACTTTGCAAAAAGTTTCTCCAAAACACAATTCGCATCCTAATCACCGCATTAGTCACAAAAAATTTCCACCAACTACCACACAGCCTCCAACAAAAACCACACAATCAACTCTGGATGCTAATAAAGCCGTTAATTTTAACAAATTCAAAAAAGAATACTCCGGGAGTGAGTCCGCGGAGATGCTCCTTCTTCCTAACTTGCTTCCTCCTCCCTCGCTTATGCACCACTAAAACTAACCAACGCTTTTAACCCACTCACTCACACGTTTAGCCCAGCCTCATCATCTCTCAAATCCGTAGCCGTACAGAGAGGACAAACTAGTAAAACACTCCTAAAGACACTTGTGAAACTTAAAAGTGAACAAGTAGGAAAAGGTTCACCCCGGAGCAACACGTATAAATCCTATAGTTTTTGTCTCTGACAACCTACCAAACACAGAGGGAAGCAACAAGAAGATCCCCAGACTCAAATTTTCTTCACAAAAAATCCATCTCCCCTCCTCATCATCACCAACCACCGTCTTTAAGAATAGAACCCGAGAGCTTCAGACTCTGAACCGGCATGGAAGCGGAACGTCTCCCACCACCATCTTCTCAAATACCCGCCGTCACTCTCTCATTTCCCTCCACAGACAGAGCAACATAACAAGCTACCGAGGTGAAACCTACATGAAACCAACTAATCCCATCTCTCAGCTTAGTCTACTAAATGATCGCTATTACTCTCACATTTAGTCAAAACAATATTAATTCCCAAATGACAATCATTATCCTCCAACCAGTTTCTCAAACACAACTTACAATCTTTGAACTTGATCCCCCGGGTTTTTTAAACTCACTAAATCCTCCCTCATATCCTCCCTCCACACCGAAACACAGCCTACTTGCCCTTCAATTTCTCAAGCTTAGGCTCTAAGCAACACAATTTTTCAAAACATTATCTCTCCACTTCCTCCCTCACGAAACGACAGTTTCCAACTAACTTGTAAAACACTTTTTACTTCTATTTGTCTCTCTTCGACTTAAAGCATCCGTACGTACACCAAGAAACCCACAAATAATCGCAGGATATTCTCCACACAGCAAAGATCGACTCTAAACAGTTGAATAACCAGACAGACACCTTCTACCTTCCAACAGTGGCAAGAGCACAAAGAACCAACTAACTTCTACTCCAATATAACGACCATTTAGAGCAAATATTTAGAAACCGTAAAATCTTCTTAGACTCCCAACAAGTTAACAAGTTGCACAATATTTTACTGTAAGCATACTATTGCTTCACAAATTCCAATTCAACCATCAAACAAGTGCTAAACCCTGCTTTTCAATTCCAACTCCAACGCATACTACCTCAGCCAGCATAGTTAAGCAGGAATAAAGCTTCTTGAGTTTCTAAACTCTATTCACACACATTTAGCAAAGAACAGCCTGTAAATTGCTAACTGAAAAGCTTGTAAACAAGAAGAGGTGTGTGATTCATCCCTGTTAGCATCACATTTACAAACCAAGGCCCAGACTCAAAAGAAGCTCCGTGTAAAAGTGTTAAAGGAATACAACCAGGGATTTCAATGACTTCCAACACGGGTAAAAGACAGATATACCGGGTTGGGTTTCTTGCCCCTCCTAAGACGTACAGTACTCGTGTACTTTCCGTACAACGGCTGAGTAACACATGCTATATAATTTTCTTTAAAAGCTTTTATGATGCGTAAGCTCCCGGGGAAATTTAGACTCATTCAATTCAACCCAGTAACTCAACCCAACCAAACCTGCCTCGCACCCTTCACTTCCCGTTTACGTAATACGCCACCAAAGAAAGGAGCAACTCAAGAAAAGAAAATAGAAGGAAAAATTACACCTTACTCAAAAACCCACGCTCTGCATTATTCAACATTCAGCCAGTGCCATACTACACCATGCCTGTTTGAACAAGAAGCCTCGAGAATCGTCCTGCAGAGGAGAAGCATGCTGTATGCTATGCTATAAAAGCATGAAACTAGAGCTATCAGTTTTTTAAACGTTGGTAAAAATCGGATCTGCTAGCTAAACCCGGAGCATAATTCTTTTTCTAGGAAAATGTACCAGCAAAGAAGCAAGGATAAAGTCGTTCTGAGTTTGTAAAAGAGATTTGTCAGAGGAAAAAGAAGAAGATCATGTTTGAGCTGTTTTTATTATTCTTGCGACAAATGCCCGACCAAATATGCCCACAGATCACGTAATCATCCACAAAAGCTAAATAAACTACCACTTCATCCATCACAAGGCAGGAAAACCTTGTGTCACTCAAAATTCATCAGGGTTTAGTATTTCAGTACCAGTTTCTGCGGAAACGAGAGGACACGGCAGCGGACAGCGAGGCCAAATCCAAATAGCGGAGAAAATAAAGACATGTCCACCACTCTACTTTCTCCAACCCCTTTCTCCCTTACCACCAGTGTCACATGGAAGCCCTCTTGACGAAGATGGAGGGGACACTGATGGGAACATTGATGCGTAATTCCGTGAGAAGAGTCTCGAAATTCACACAGAAATTACCCATAAAATTCACGAGGATTAACCGAAAAGAGATCAGTCTTTCCCCAATCATCCAACATTCCAGATGGTTGAGCGAAGTTGCAGCCCTCGTGGAATTACATCCTCCTCGCTATGGTATGGGTCATGGAAGAAACAGAAGCAGCGTATGTAAAAGTTGCAAGTAGGAAGCAACTTCTGTCGCTTCTTGCTGCTCAGGGATGCGGAAACTATTTATGGAGTGTGGCTCCAAAACAAATCGCATGACACTAATTCAACAAGATTTATAATTCACGACTAATCCACTAGTCCAGAGGGTTAATGCAGATACGCCTCAAGAAACGATAAACAATCGACTCATTCGCGAAAATAATTTACTCCGAGTTAGCAAAGCCAGCAGCTTTATCTTTCCCAAGGGACACATCTTCCCACAACATGGTACTTGATGTACACGACTTTTAGAAGCTGGAACATAATACTATAGCCTCCACAAAACGTTTACCAGGATCCAGGAAACATAAAACAGCATAAGCCGCGCAAAATACATTCGAAACATTAGCGCAAAGATTTTCTCCGAAACTCTTTTTAGTATCCATTTATAATTTTGTAGATCATTGAGTTTGAATTACGATTATGAGTGCGATACACTATCAACGAATGGACTAGGATCTGCCAAATGCAGGAACTGTATCAAGATGTGCGACGAAACTCCATCCTGCATTGTACCTTCAACATTCACACCCGGTTGGTAAAAACTGTTAACTAACAAAAACGGCGTCGCAATCCTCATGAATTCACTCATCAAATCTCCAACACCAGTACAAGCTTAACGCTAATACAGTTCATGGATTCAGATCGAATCCTATTTTTGCGATACAAGTTTCTAGCTCCGTAGGTACACTGGCAAAAATAAATGCTCAAAACTTTATGCGCGGAGAGGGAGTGGATGAAACTTAAATTGAGTATTCAGTTCCCTCACTTCAAAGCTGTAGAAGAAGAGCGTGAAAAATTGCAGAATCGGAATATAAAGTCGATGCTGAAACAACTCAAGGATTTATCCAACATTATTCAACTCTATATGACAGGAATTGCGGGTTTATGTGCCGTAAACGTCGTGGAAATTGAAACTAGAACGCAATTACACGAGGAAATATTTTCAATTCCCACAAATAAATGAGCTTCCCAATATAAGCTGGTGGACTCTTGACGCCGAATTTTCACCAACTTTATGAGAAAATATACAGAGTGTCAATGGAATATTGGAGCTGTAGTTTAATATCAATCCATTCTCACTAAGATATTATGCCATCAATATTAGGATAATTCCCTTTGCTTAATATGAAGACTCTAAAGCTACAGTATCATAGCTGAAAACCATCTTCTCTCTATAATACTTAAATGACCCGTAACTCCGTTATAATAAATGTATTTACTGAAAAGCGACAAATAGGTGAATCGCAATCGGAAACTTTCCGTTACTTATAATTTAAATGATGGATATTTCAAATTTAAAGAGTGCGGGAAATTCAAATCTGAAAATTTAAAAATTCAAAAAATTGCGGGAAATTTAAATATTTTAATTCAAATTTGAAAATTTAAATTTACGTCGCATTTTGCGGAAACCACCTCGCTAAGCCGACAGCTCTGTCCAAAGCACCAGAAAATATTAATCGCATATTGAGGGCATCTTCCTCATGCAGGTTGGTGAAGCAAGTTTAAAATGTTAATTATATGGTATTTCTCCTGACAGAAATGAGCCAAGTTATTAACGACTGTCAAGCTGAAAAAGAACACCCGAGATGATTTGCTATTATTACTAAAGAAATCTCTTCGCACCTCTCTCAAGAATTTAATATAAAATGTATAAAGGACACGTGGTTAAACTGCCCTCAAAACGCCTACCCTCTGCACGATTTCCTCACAACAAGCTCAAACATCACGGATTAAGCACGATCCCATTGCCCAAAGTGCAAACATTCCCTTCCCTCCCTGTCATCCTCACTACGCATAAATTCGCAAAAACTGCTAATGCCAAAATCTTGTTTGTATGTACGCACTTCAGCCAGTGGCAAACAAAACGAGAACCATGTCGTCCACAGGGGGACCGATCCCAGATCCGGCTGAGGTTGTCACCTCAGGCTTAGAGAAAATTGATCCGGGATTTAGAACAAGAGATGGATTATTATGTCCTTGTATTCACTCCATTGCTACCAGCTTGCTTATACATCATCTCCTCCAAAGCGAGATGTGGGTGCGACGTTTTTTGCAACCAGCCTGATAAATTCTGAATAAAAAATTGCAAAATCCAATTTTAAATCATCACTCCTCTCCCTTATTCACGCCCCATCTCTCCTCGCTTCTTCCTCCCAAATCTCCCATCCCGCACACCCGTTTCTCATTTCCACCAGTTGCGAATAAACTATTGCGAGGGATTTTCCCCAATTTATTCCAATCCTCCCGCTAAAAAATCTCCTGAAAAATTACCAATAGCAAACACACGGCGGATGATATATGGAGCACATGTTTCACACCCAAACCCGCTAAACAGAAGAGTGAGCTAAATGCTTAAGGCTAAATTGGAAACAACGCTAAAAGTTTGTCGTCTTCTTGGACTTCAAAGCCTATTCTCAGGATTAAAAGTCCATTGACGCGCACAGTCTAATTTATGTAACGTGCTAAAAACCCAAGGGCAACCTCATCCACACACTTTACCCCTCCACCAAACCGCAATCCCTCCTACACATGTCAAATCCTATAATTTCTCATCGTTAGCATTCACAGCTAGAACCCGCAAATAGAACCTCCTCCTAACAATCTCACCAAAACCGAAAGCCTCAAGCAATCCAAACGAGCTTGTGTAATTTACAGGTGTGTGAATCATTTATTACAGGTAACCGAAATACTCGATGCTTTCAGTAATAAGCGCAGTGCTTTACTCTCCTTCCCTCTATTATTTACTTTCCGCTTATGTGAAATCACACGTCAACTGTCATGAGAGCACTGTCAGCGGTGTAGGAGTTATTCATGCTCCATTCGTGCAAGGATTTAATAGGAAGCAAACTCTCCCTTTCTGCAATAACTTGGATAAACCGCAAAGATTTCTCTTCAAATTCAACCATACCTAATCCAACTTTAAATGGTAAACAATATAGGCAAAAACTAGACAAGGATGAACAAGAACATTAAGCATCATGCAGATAAAAAGAGAAAAATCAAAGTTTCTCGAGATATTTCAAACCAAAACTCTAAAACAATCCTAAAACAACATGAAAACAAATGGTTCCTTCTTGCAACCCCTTCTTTGCTCAAAAAAGTGTCCTAAAACTCCCACATGACCCTCAGTCATCTCTCACTGTTAACGACACATCGAAAAGCGCTTACAAGACACACCAAAGTGGGAATTCAAGACGCAATCCATCGCGCGTCCGCCAATACTCGCTCCTCCTCGCTCCATCATTTCCTGTCCCTTAATCTTAATCCTTTTACCTGTTTCACCGCATTCTTCGCCTTCCTCCTCTTTCGCGCTTAATGCCCCCTCAATGCAAGCGATAAACGCCAAAATCCAAGCACTCACACCAATAAAAAATAAAAGTGTGCGCTCTTAACTCTCCAATTTGTATGCTAAACTAGGCTCCTTCATCGCCAAGAAAATTCTTACAACAGACTGCTGCTCCTGCTTCTTCTTATTCCTCTTATTTACTTTAAAGGACCACACACGCAAGAAAAGGGGCGGAGGAGGGATGGACGGACAGACTATTATTATTATTGCAAGAAAATTTCGAAACAAAAGCAAACGAGCAGACTTATTCCATACTTGTAGACCAAATCCTTCTCGCCTACTACAAACTAACTACCAACATCTAAGCTCTCCTTAACAAATTCCTCATGATATCCCAGTTCTCTCTGTCTATCCCAGCCTTTACACATTTGACCCGAAGACGTATTCGGTTACAAAGACTGACACGACACGCATCTTCTCCGACTGAGAAGATTCACGTGCGCGCTTAGAGGATAGAGCAAATCCTTACAGCAACAGATTAAGGTCTCAAAAAGATTTCACACCTCCTTCACCTGCCTCCTAACTCCTACGACGTTCCCCATTTTTCAACTGTTTTAATGATTCCTCCTGGCAATCCTTCTCCGAGACAGACGGATGCGCGGGCGAGGAGCCGAATTCCAAGATAAATTGCTCAGACCAAGAAGATGGGCCTCTAACCCGAGACTCTGGTGTCATAACATTCAACAAGAAACGCTGAGAAGCATATAAATCCCTACATCTAACATTCTAGAGCTGGCTCAACCTAGAATTGATTGGATAGCACCAAATTTAGGCAAGGGAGATGGCCGGCCAGGCCTCTTAATTTCACTCTCATCATAAGCTCCCTATAGCGCCAACCCCGACATAATCAAGACCAAGGCAGGGGGAGCAACTACAACAATAAATCTGATAAGGACACGTGATCATAACTCAATAAGTTAAAACAGAGCTTAGGCGCAATGAAGCAAGCAATGTAGATTGATCCAAGACAACTTGTGTCTTCTCTCTCTGTTTCTTGTTGGTTATAGCGAGGCAGATTGCCAACAATATTTCACGGGTCAAAGGGTCATTAAATCAGTATAAATAACCTTTGCCTCCAGAAATGACATGTGTGATGGGCCCGGGATGGGCGTTATGTCCCATTCCATTTCAAATGTTCTTCTAATTGGGATAAAGTCATCATAACTTTTCTTTTCAACCATCACACCCCTCTCAACTCCCAAACAAGGAGAGAAGCACCTATTTCACAAGGATTTAAAATGTAATTATGAATCAATAATCCATTCTCACCTTACACCGAGCCCTTAATAACGCCTCCAAACACGACTTGAAATCCTCCGACTCCATCTCAATTATTCAAAACACAATCACACTAATTTTCCTAAACACGGTAACAATTAAACTCAAGGCGACAAATTCACCAAAATTTCTTCGGATATCTCCACAATGTTCCTTGAACAATACATTAGAGCCAGTTCCCCAGTGAGATCTAAACCTCATGCGCTGCATTAAATGCACAATTTTATAAAAACTGACGTCAAACTTGAACAAACTCTTGAAAGTAAATGAGACGCAAAAACGTTTCCGCTTCGCAAACGAAATCGCCAATCTGTTTACACCAAAACGTTCGTACACGTCAGTTAGAATAAACAACGTAACCCACCGCCCCATCCAGCTCTCTAACACTCTTAACTTACAAACGTTCCCGTCAGATACAACACACACAATCACGAAACTAACAGGGAGCTGCTACCAATACCGTTATGTGCGATAATACTTGGCACCTCATCTAAAACAATTCAAATCCGCCACTCTCATTCCTGATTAACGCACCGACGACAGTGCAAAAAGGTAAACTTTTAGATTCATTTACACATGATAAGCTACTAAAAACTAGAAGCATGTGTGCACAGACTTCTACACCTAATGATACTGCTAATAAATATGAGTCGCTTACAAAGAATCCGCAGTATACGCTCCTGATTACTCATTCCTCCATACCTAATGCATTCTTCCCTTGACGCTTCATCTGACGCTTTACGGCATTGTGTGCTTGAGAGGCGTCAGCCACGCAATCTGCACCAAAGATATGACGAATACAGTTGGCTCCATCGGAAAAACCTGTTGAAGGGAATACACTAAGAGCTGCTGAATCAATTAAGAGAGGGAAATCTCTTTAATCTCCTCTGACACAGACATGAGATGCACATTAGGGAAAATAAGCCCTCTGCGTTGCTGATTTTAATCGGAATTCAAATACGCGGAAGACTTTAAATTCCTAACACGGTCATGTATACAGACAGCATCGGTCACCAGGCCGCTAGGCTCCACAAGCGGCATCAACTCTCAATACGGCAAGTATTCCAATACAAGGAAACTTAATCACAAATTTGAATTAGAGCGTATTAAATCCATAGATTATAAGCTCTGTCAATCTAGCATTGACAACCGTGTGGAATTCAAGATGAGATCTGAAACGAATCCATTTCCAATCGTCCTAAGAGAATCAACCACGAAATTACTGACAGTTAAATCTACGATGATTAACCCAACAATCTCTCCTCCGTATTACTTAGCATTGCGAAATCCCCAATAAAACGTCAACTGCAAACATCTTCTTTCCCAGGGTGTGCATGTGAGTAAAAATTTTCAAATCGGCGTTAAAATACTATAAAATCTCAATTAAATGTCGCACATAATTTAAACCCTGGTATCTAATAACGGTTAAATATTTAATGCCAACTGTCTTTTTAATGTCCCATAGAATTAACAATATTGCTTAGAGTGTAAAAAACTCAGGGCGGGGTGACGTTATACATTATACGCTGAAATCCAAATCGAAATATTGTAAATCCTATGACCCGTTTAACGGCCATAATCCTAACTTGTGAAAGCTTTCATAAGGTCACATATCTATCAACCGGAACAATTATCATCCTATGCAAAACTTATAACTTGAAAGCTTTTTAATTTAAATCAGCCTCCCAAATCCAGTCTTGTAAATTCATGTGTAACAAATATGGAAATCGGAGCGAGTGGTTCAAAAACCTGAAAGAGTAGAACAAGAAAACCAATCCAAGAACCACAAGGAAGACAAAAGAATGACATTTTAAAATCAAATAAATATGGCCTGCTACTATTAATTTTATCAGCTTGTTAATCTTTCCAGATGGTCATCATCTACTAAATCTACAGCTTTGATTGCCCTCTCCCTTGCAATAATCAAGGAGCTACCAACTCCAATTTGCATGCAGGGTTGTTAGCCCGAGGAATCAATTCTTGTTTGTTTGCATGCACAGATAAACTGATTCAATTGCAGCAAACACAGGAAGAGAAGCAATTTATCATACAAATTCGCGTAGGTGTAAAAATTTCTTGTTGTGTCATTTCACTCTCCTGAGCACAACGCAGAAAATCAAATAAGACGCAAGCTGGAATTGGAATGCAAACCGTTAGGCAAAATCATAATAAGCACACCCTTAATGTTCACAGTTCAAACTAAAATACTAAGCAAGATCCAATGCAGCAAGTTAATATAGTTTCGGCTTCGTTAGCAGATGCTTATGCCTTGATATCGGGTATGCTCAGAATGCAAAGTCAGTAATCAATCCTTGTTATTGATACTGCAAATCCAAAGCTAAGCGCCATCCTAATTTAATGGGAAGTGCAAGGTAGGATTGCGTAACCGAACTCTTGCAACCAGGAATATAATTTCTCAATCAAATCTTTTAACTTCAACCAACAGCTACCAGAAGAGCGACGAGAGCTAAATAGAGATAATCGATCAAACGTGTAGTCCTGCGATTAATATTAATCACCTTGTCACCGCCTCAACTTTTCCGCTAAAATCTTCCCTTGCTTCCTCAGGAGGTCACAAAAATCAATTGTCTAAATCCAAATCCCATGAGCCATCAACCATCAACTTGGTATTTCTTCCTCCACCAGCCTCTTGTGATACCTTCCGTACACATCTAAGATGTAAATGCATGATCTTGGCCGCAATACAGAAAGCCATTGCGGTAAAAATGCGTAAACCTTCCACGACCTTGTGAATAGAGTCACGTTTCCACAATATCCAAGCCATCATTAATTACAATTAGTAAAGTTGTTTTCTCGTTAAGTGACTGACGAAGTCGCTTCACTTCCCCCTATCGGTACAAACATTCTTGTGCTTGGTGATTGATTAAAATATCCCATTACTCCTTCCGCCCTCCCTTCTGCCAAAAAGCTAAAGTTGAAGTTACAAGAATATGCATCAACTTATACGATATCAGTTATCATGAGCATTAAATTACACGACTCCTTCTTCCCTCAGGAGCAAGATGTAGTCATACCGTTACGTCAAATGAGCCACAGATAATAATAACGTCCAAGTATGACCGACTGCTGCTTTGGCTGGCTGGCATTGCGCATCGCGCATAGTAGCAGCAGTGCGAAAAGACATTGATATTATAGCAAGTGAATAATAATGCAATTACCGAGTCTGTCTCTCCTTACTTATTCAAGAATCAGCCACGTTCTGCCGCACTCAATAAGGTATGCTAGGAATAAAACGGAGGGGAACTGGTGCAAGGAATTGTGATTACACATATGATCATTTGTATAATTGGACCATTAATCATGACGTGTGTGGGGACGGAATGCATGTGTGAATTACAACCTCTGGTACATTAAAACTCGCGTGCAGCAACGCTCCTGCTCACTCCTCACAAATGAAAATTGTTTCGTTGGTGCAACCTGCACTCAGGCATGCTCGCTTCCCAAAATCCCAAACCAAGAAGCTTTGTTGAATTAAGAAGTGAGAAGGAGGAGGAGGGAACAATAATGCTTCTACCGATAACCGATCTAAATGTGAATTATAAATTAAGAACCTAAGAAATCATTTCAGAGCTTGTATTTACCAACATAAAATCCTCGGAAGTACGCAAAAGCTAGAAATCTTCCAGGATGACAAAGAGAAAGAATTGCATGAAAAAATTAATGAGACACATGTAAATCCAACTGGCTCGTCCCTCTTTCAAATACCATAATACCATAGGAAGGAAGAGGTGAGAATGGGAAATCATTTTCAAAATAAATAACTCCACCCTGTATCCATTCTTCACATGTTTTCACCTCCTCCTCCTCTGTCCTTTCCCTACGTGCTTCAGTAACCTGATCTGCCTCCAATCCCTCATTTGCTCCTTTGTAAAACTAACTCTCTAGCAAAATATTCCACGAAATTTACAATATCAAATCCTCCAACCTAGCACTTCCAACATACCAACACATCAAGCGACAAAACTCAACACTTAAGCTTCCTTGATGACAATCGCCCCCAGACTACTCCGGACTACAGCGAGGAAAACTGGTCGCCAAAGAATTTCTCATCGTAATTCGACACTCTTCATTTTCGCGTAAACATTCCAGGGATTTACGACTCGATAAAGCATCAGTTTCCCATGATTGCAAGCGCTCATATGAAAAAATATCGACAGTCTCTCGGATGTTTACCTCCTCTGGTAACTGAGCCGGCTTGAAATCCAAGTTACATGGGACGAGGAACAAAATGGTGAGAACAAGAAATAAAATTACTGAGCTAGCTTGATTGAAAGAGGACGGAATGGCAAGAGTATCATATCATCCGTCATTATCCGATTACAATGAGTCCAACGGCTGACAATCAAGCTAATAAACTTCTCACCAGAATCAATCCATCAATCAAACGAATCCCCCCTCTCTTTCACACTACAGCCCATAATTCTTCCTACAAGATCCCCTCCCACAAATCCCTTGTTAGCACAGAGCATTCTAGTCCTTTAAAAGCCACCCACGCAAAATCTCTTTCCCGTAACAACAACGCAACAACTAATTCAATTATAATGAAATATAATATGTTGATTATCTGCGTGGTCACTTTGAATTTGTTCACCAAATACTCTACCCTGACCTCAAAGGAACTCAACAAACTGATCCCACCAGACATTAAAATTAATAGACTGTCTAATCTTCTAATTATCCAACATGCCATCCTCCTCCATCTATAATCAAGACTCCCCATTCCTCCTGATTACAAACACCTTCTACACATAATACAATGAGCAGAGAGCCTTTTAAGGATGACGCTTTCTAAACTTGTCGCTCCTCGTTCACTTGCCCCCTCCACTTAAATGGTATGCCCTCCCCATCCCTTCTTGCAACAGGTGGATATTACGTTTACGGACTCAGACGTAATTCAAAGAGCTACCGGTCAAAGGTCTCGGAATGTTATGTAACCAAAGTAAGGATGACCAGATTCCTTCCATAACATATGGCTTTAATGAAAGCAATCATTGATCCGTCATGTTCTCAATTCAAACATTATTCGGCCCCAATTACAGTCTGCCGTCATAGTTACTCCAACTTCATTGATAAAAGTTTTCCCGTGTAAAAAACCAGGAGCCTTCACTCAAGCTAATGTAAAAGCCAAGAACAGTCCAGTATTCTGGAGAATCCGACCGCATTTCAATGAGATTGGATGGGCGAAGATGAGAATCGGGTTACAGCAAGAGACAGCTTGAGTAATAAAATGGGCCGGACGAGCTTGTCAAGTCTGAATGAATTTGTTTGATAATATTGAAATTGATCCTTTAAATTACCCTCCTCCTCTTCTTCCGTTTTCAACCAACAAACTTCAACCACCGCCACTCACAATTACTTGATGCAGATCCTGTTTACAAGGCAGTAGCTCAAGCTTCCCGCTGGAACATAGCCAACCATCGGAGAATCAAACTACAGTCTAGAAACAGACAAGGAAATACAAGTTTACAGCCCAGCAACTAAGATGAAACAAGGTTGTAAAAGCAACAACCTTCAAGTATTCCGTCCATGCTCTGAATTCTGATGAATGTAAATTCCTGGAGAGCTTCAAAACTATTAAGCTACTCAAGTAGTAGTTGCAACTAGAGATACCATAACTGCGCCCGATTTTAACATGCTATTGTCTACGCCTATTTTCTTGTCGTCCTCCAAGACTTATGACCCCTTCATTTCATACAGGAAGCTAGAGAATAGCAGATACCAAGGTGTAGTTGTACTAAGAGTAGAAATAGGCCGAGTAAGTGGCAGATGGAATGTCATTCATTAAGAAGAAAATGAGCTCAATCTACTATTCCTCACGAAACACAAAATCCCGAAATTCAATGCGAGAATGATATATCCTTCAGAAGATGCACCAATCTCTCCCTCCAATGCTTGCTCAGGAAAGCCGGACTGGAATGACTCGAGGATGTTGGCAAACAACGACAGCATCCAAAGCTTCATCTTGTTCAGATGAACATTTCAGGACTATTTACCTAAGGCTAGCACGAAATGCAATTGCGAGAAGAAAATAAGATGTGTCTGTGAAAAGTGGCAACTAACTCCCAACAACTCCCGACACGTAGCATGTGTCCATACCAATAAGGCCTTCTCTAATGACTGACGTATTGAATCGAAACATATTAAGCCGGAATGAAAATTGGCCCCCCTTATGACTCCTAATTCCCTGCTACTAAGCAACAGAAACGTAGCAACCAAAATTCCTCGGTCCAGATAGTTGCTCATGCCCCCCAGTTGAGAGATAAAAGCGGGAAATTACATATTACGGAGGCAATTCCCCCCACGTCAAAACAGAGACATTTTCCTATCATCCTCCACGGATGCAGATGGAATAAAATTTTACTCAAGAACCGCGCGAAGAGAGACCATATATAAGAGACACCGATTATTTCAAAGAAGGCGGAGGAAAAGAGAGAGAACGTAGGCTGGTAGTCAAGCAAGTCAGCCAGGTAGGTAGGCAACATTCCCCCGGGCATTCACACATTTCAGTTAGTTACAACCACCGCAAGTTGGAAATGATGCGTAAATATACACCTTCCAGATAGAATCTTGTTCACTTATCTTCGAGATGGGAAAAAAAATCCCAACTCCTCTCATCCGTGAAATTACTATACGTGGAAGAAACAAGATTGGTACATGAAGGAAAAATATTAAGTATATATAAGATGAGAAAGGTGGATCCTTGGTGGTGGGAATCGGCTCGTAGGAGAAGTAATTGACGCTGGAAATAAACCTTAACTAAAAAAATTAATTGTTCTCGGGATCGCAACGAATAAACATATATATATATTTTTGCAAATTAGAGGACCTCTCCCGGGTAAAAATGAGTCAAGTGCACGTACTGCTTGTACTGCTCCTTACAAATTTTTACATGTTTCATAATTTCCTTGTCGGGGGAGTAGCTCTTGAAACATCTTAGCCGTGATGATGGAAGGATGAGGGATTTGAGCAAAAGTTTATATGACTCTTGAATAATTTCATCATCAAAAAGCTTCTGCCTTCCCTCTCTCATCTTTCCCTTTGCTCCTTCCTATACCGACCCCGAACCTCCGTTTGTCTCAAAGACCAGCCGTCTCTTCCAACTACTTTAAGGGGCAAACACAAGGGGCTCTCCTGCAAAGAGCTTAAAATAGTTCCATCCCCGATCTGAGTTTCTTTGGAGGAAAAAAAATATTATGAGGATCAACACAAGTTAAGAGGGAGCTGAAAGGACTCGGAAAAATTAACTTTGAAAAGCTCTCGGGAGGAGGAGCACTATACGGAGGCTAATATATAGCAACATCTTGGAACACTTGGTGAAAGAGTACGATGCCGGTGGGATGTCCGTTTGTGTATTGCTAGATCCAGGATCGGCTAGGATGGAGTCATCTTCCTCCTCATCCCAGCAACCATTTATTTTATTTATCAAAAAGATGAGTGAGTGGGGAATTGTGAGCTAGGGCTGCCTCATCTTTCCCTTCTTTGATGCCCACTAAAATTACATGTCCACAAAGAAACCCATGAGGAATCCAATCCTTTCCAGAAGACCATCATAAACATTGAGGAATGTCAAAGTCATCCCGTCAATACAAATTTCAATTCCCTCACACTTCCTCTTTACTGTTAATTCCATATCTCCCAACGGATCAAGCTAGCACTGACTGACTACTGACGCAGGTAGTTTCTTCGATAGTAAGTTTCATTGCCTAAAACTAAATTTACGGTGGCTACTGTGGAAACTACGAAGAAGGTATGGCTTCAAATCCTTCTTTATACACATAAGGGACGCATCCTAGCTTATTGCATCATTGCTTCCTAGCAACACAGCACAATGGACAGCAACGAAAAAGGGAACCCATCCCTATGGTAACCAAAGAATACAAGGCCAGGGGCCAAGGAAACCGCAGCGGGTCTTCAACGTCCGCAACAATCATTCATCATCATCACCATATAACGACCATCTTCCAAGATAATATTCAAAACACCCGCAACAAACCACCACGACAATGACTACTTACTATTTCCACACAGCTATCAATGACAAGAACGCCAGAGGCAGTTTTGCGGTCCACCGGTCCGCTACTACATAAACTGCATACATCTTCTACGCATCACATCCATCATCTTAATATTCGCTACCTTATTCAGTCATCAAAGAAGCGGAAAAAGTAATCACTTTTTTTCATCCCATTTTCATATTTTACAGGTCCAATATAACAATTACCGCAATCAGACGGAATCCAAGGTGGCAAGTCTTGATGATGAGCCAATTCTAAAGACTGAGACTGCAAATTCGATCAATGACAAAAAGCTGAATTCCGGTTGCAGCAAGATCATGAAACGCACAGTGTCAAAATCATGCCAGTTTTCGCACTTTCGTCTTGCAATTTCAATCAATCTGGTACTGCTAAAATTAAAATACCGGCTCCAAACGCTGTTACAGAAGAAATCTAAACATAAACTAGTATTAAATACTCCTTCCAGCACTACCAAGCTCTTAAAAAGTACGTCAGATGATGTAACGGAATAAAACATACAGTTAACGTCCATCAAACCACTCTGTTTTCCACCTCAACTATACATAACCAGTAATAGTAACGGAACTCATCACCTCCTTGCTATTCATCCACAAAACAAAATCTTGTCAAACTCAATTTAACGTTTTAATAGCTAATAGCGTTAACGGAATAATAATTACACCATTTATTTCCTTAAGACAACTCAAATCCTTACCCTGTCAACACATCAAACATGGGTTATGTCCCAAGGATAAGGGCATGCATGAAAGGCCTAAACTTGATTAAATCAGGCCGACAAAAACAAGCCCGCTTAACTTGATAGAAGCCAACAAGTGCTCCTCCGAGAGCAAATAAGCTTTCCCTTAAAAGCTGCAACTTAATTAGAAGACCCAATGAGAATGTAGTTCAACTCGCTAATTAGTCAGCTTCTGATAACCATAACAGACTTCCTTAAACTGTTAACGTGTGTGTGTGTGGTAATTTTGACCCTTTCCTAACAGCATCTTCCCCTACCTTCTTCCTCTCTTGTCACGGTAATGATGACGGAATGCCTTCCCACATGTAGACAAGTCATGAAATAACAAGAACCTCTTTATAGTCCCGAACAACATCTCTAGTTTAGTGTCTTATGAGAATAGTTTAAAAGTCCCACGCAACTCTAGTTATACATGACACAAATTCATGTACGCTCGTTCATACCCTCCACACGGTTTCCCTAAATGTCGCCTTCCCTTGTAATATTATCTCTTCTCCCTGTGAGAGAAGAGCCCTCAACAACTAAAATCCTAGGGAATGCGATGATTGCTCCAACTTTACACGGAATTTTAAACTTGAGCCCTTTTGTAAATGGACAAAACCCACGCGGTTAATGGAGCCTTAAACGGTCCTTTATTTCCTCTTTAACGAGAATGATGACATGGAAAAGAGGCAGAGAGAGGAGGCAGTCAAAGTGGGAGATGCATCTCTTGAAATATATTTTCTCAATGAACAAGCCGTTATAGGAAAGAAAGATAGGGGCAAAGAAGGGGCCACAACGACCAACCTTTCCCATTTATCCACAGTAACTGATTCCCAGTGAAACAAGTGGTCTGGAACATATATCTGACCTTGGAACGTCATTACTTTCCTGTAGTTGATACATATTTTTCCTTGTCAAAGAGAAAAAATCCATTTCATCATGATCCTCTTCCTCTAGAGCAAAGCAAACCTAGTAAAATATCTTCAACGCCGATGAAAATTCTATAACTTCAACTAGCTTTCCGTCCACCTAAACACATATACAGTCGGTTACATTCGTCTTCATGCAGGCTTTGTCCACAATATTTGTTCAAAGAGAGGCCCAGAAAATTTCAAAAGATGCCATCAGTAGTGGTGACGGGAACGACGAAATGCGTAGGCAGCTTAAAATCAAAGCCTGAGCTACATAAGCCCAACAAAAATGTTTTGTCTAATCAATGAGACTTGTAAAGGGGGTCTGGTATCTCTGAGTGGGAGATGACAAAGCCCATGTTGCACAATTGTTAACATAAAAGCCCAAATACTAGTACAAGGGCTTACACAAACACCACAGACTCTGTGGTCTCTGAGGGCAAGGGATCAGAGACAACAGATTGCTAAAATCCCAATAGGTTTGAGCTTAAAAGGCTTAAACATTAAAGGTTCGCCAAGTTTTGATCCTATGATGCAAGCGCTACAAAAAACTGAATACCAAAAACAAAGAATCCGTTTGTTCATAAGAAGATGCAGAGCAGAAACCCTTGTGCCTTAAATACCCAGAGAAACAGTATGTCATTCAGTAACCCGATTTATGCGTAATTCTAGAAAATTACTCGTAGGACCTTTAGGAGCACCACTTTAAAAAGTTTAACAAGGATGCGACAATAAACAGATGATTAAGAAACTCTTTACAAGCAGCAGCTCACAAAGTAACAATATACGAAACCGAAACAAGCAATACGGAACCAATGAATGACGTACCTCTGGAAATCCTGTGTAAAAACAGTACAGCATCTTATTATGACAAAAAATATCTGAATGAACCCACTGAAAAAACCCAAAAGAACGCATAAACCTTCCAACAGTCAGACGCAATGTATAAAATCCTTAACCGCTATCGTAAAAATGTAAATTAACCTCGGTTGGAATTTCAAAGAAAAACATTCGGTAGAACAAATTCCTAATGATAAACCACAAGATGAGCTACACAAAAAAATATTGCGGGAAAAATTAAATAATCAAGGCCAAAATAATGATTATTAATCACTGGAATATGGGAGACTGGTGAAGGAATGGGATGGGAGCGTGAAATTATTTTAACCCAGAAATTAGTAAAAGGAAAAAACACATTCATACTTGTCATCATTAGTGGAGGCTAGCTCTAAGGTAAACCTTAACTTGAACTAGCGCCGCAACGAATACCAAACCAAAACAGGTAAAACATTGCAGAAAGTGGAAAGATTCTACACTAGTTTTTTGCCGTCCTTGATATAAAAATCTGCTAATTTGGGCTACAAAACTAGGCGAAGGAAACAAGGTTGTCATAAGAAAAATTATGATACATGTCCTCTCCTCTTCACAGTTTATTGCGACGAATATTCCCATCTTCTTTCCGCAAAAATCCCGCCCAAAACGGAATGAAAGGGATGCAGCTTGGATTGAAATTGACGATTACTTCCTTTTCACATGACCTTCTTCTCTACCAGGCGAAGCCAAGAAAATAGAATACAAGATGGTCAAAGAAGAGCATCTCTACGAGTTTGCGAATCTTAAAATTCATGATTGCGAATTATAAACGCTATAAGGTCCAAGAGAACCAAAGCACTGGTCAAAGGCTGTGACGCTCTATCAACGAGTTTCACCATACTCATTCTTTACGATTCTCATCAAAATCCTAATCATGATAATCCTCTTACTGACGATATATTTTCAAGATATTAAAAACCCATGCGAGACTTGTCTCGCAGCTGGGCGTATAATATTGAGGTATTAAACAAAAATTCCAATCTTCATCCCTCATAACCTGCAATCCGCCTTCCACAAAGCTATGAATCAAAGGGGAAAGCGTTATCTAGATTGAAAATTTTACAGCGCAGAGCTGGGACGTTGGAGCAGGAAGGAAAGCTGGGTAAAATCCTTGCTTTAAACTTTCTAATCCAAGGTTTCATATTTCACAATTTTTAGGTGACAGATCCTCTTAAAATGAAACCAAGGGTGAGTGAGATGGAGAATGGGGGAAAGGCACACAAGAATGTCTTGAAACAAGATTGGCAACTATTCATAATTACCCACTGCCCCGCTTATCATGCTAGATTAAAGTGAAATGAGTTGAAAATAATAAAAAAATCCATGACAGATTAAACAAAGACCTGTTTCTTCTCTTTAAGCTGAAATCGCACTGGGATGACTGGGATTCGTGATTTCCATTCAACAACAATCCCCATATATTTTCCATTATGATTCCGTCAATGGATAAACCCAAAAGTTTACACGCTTTCAAAGAATCTATCCCTGAGATAGCTTCAACTCACGTCTTAACTGACACCTCTCAAATCATCTTTGACCTATTATTAAGGTTAATTCAAACTCAGAGCTCTGTCTGATCAAAGCTGGGCATAACAGCACTTCTCTAGGTTAACGTTAAGTTGATGTGTGGGAACCGTGTTTAACTTGCTGAGACGCTCTTGAGAGATGTTTTTTAAAATCCCTCAAAGCCCAGGGACGAAACGAAACATATGATTCCGCGGAACGGAATTAATACAAGACTACCTCTGTCAGTTTGTCAAAACCCCGCCAGCCTGTCTGTCTGTTCGTTCTCTCGAAGGAAGGGAAAAGGAAGTGCAGTTTAGTTAAGGTAAATGATTCCGTAAAATCTCGAGTGCCAAATGATATGTTTGCCGTGACGCGGCAAAAGAAGAGTAAGTACAAAACTTGACGGTGGATTACGGAAATGTAGAGAGGCTATAGACATTTCACTTTCCTTAATGGTTGAGTAAACAGTCTTTAAAATCGTCTACGCTAAATGGAATGCAAGCAAAATTAGGTTGACGGGTAATTTCAGAGTTCGGTGGGCTACTACTCTACTGCTAACATGCTTGCTGTGTGAATGTCTTTTTGTTTGCTATCCTACACCGTCTGTCTTGGCTTCAGTCTGGGAACTTGGTTACGTGGTGGGTGAGAAAAAATTGACAGATTTACCCAGCGGATGGATGATGATGATTCCGAAATATTCCGCCTGCCCTACAGTTAAACCAGACTCGCTTCACTGCAAAACTAATGGCTGTGTGAATCCGTGAAATCACTTTTACACACACCAACAATCTCACACAGATTCGCCAAGGCTCTAAATAAAGCAAAAGTGATGGCCACAGCCAGCTTTTTCGCAACGTGCGCCAAAAACTATCTCTGTTCCTAGACCACGCTTAGTATGGTACGTACAGAAGCTGAAACAACGAAATGGCTCAGAGAAGCTTCGCTCTATTTATCCCGCACGTTCCTACTTTCACGCTCCGCAAATTTTTACTAGTGACACACATGACCCGAGATGGAGAGACGGAAACAATTTAATTGTTTCTCAAATATAAAAATCCCCCCATAAACCACCAATCACAGCAGGAACAGACCATCCATCTGAACAGCTTGAATTCCATCTAAAAGCGACCAAATGCTATGGACACCGAGTAACTTTATGACGGGACGACAGTTACGACAAGATTGCTCTTCTCGCGGCTGCATCATCAATAGATCTACTGTATGACAGGACAAAAATATGAGCGGATGTCGGCACACAAAAGGAGGACACGATATGCTGAAAAACATTAAAAATTCTATAACTTACAAAGTATGGATCCAGCTGACAATAAACATGTTCATAGTCCTCGTTTTGGGGCGGCAGGGACGATCCTGTTGGACTTGCAGACGAGTTTCCACCACTTCCACTGCTACCACTGCCCATTCCTGAGCTTTCATTGTCACTTTTCATTGCCATGACAGATAATTCCGTTAGTGGATTATTATTGTTGTGGGGGAGGAGATGGGAGGCTGGGGGCGGCCGCATCATTGAGGTAGAGCTACTCGACGTTGTAATAAGCATGGAACCTGTCATCAAGTTTCCTGTACCAGCTGACAAGGCTGATGACTGACGGTGATGATGAATCGGTCCGGTGTGAGACGACCCTGAAGTACCCACTCCATCCAGAACTGACCATGAAGCTGCACCACTCAACCCTGCTGTACTCGAAGACGTTCTGTCACCAAGAGCGTCCAGTATATTGTTCACGCTCCCGTCTTCTTCGTCGTAACCATCTGAAATAATTAAGGATGTAATTAAGAAAAAAATTCCACCAACTCCTTTAAACTATCCTACTAAACTAGATAGCAGTCCAACCAAGCAGACTGCGTACATGCTACCAAACACTCTCCATGCTTTACTTTCCTCCGACAAGCATTTAAAATTAATAGTCTTTCCCTCATTCTCGAGAAATCATTCCGTGTGCGTGAGATGGCCACATTGTAAACTAGAGAAACGAGATCAGGTGAGCTATAAGTCACAGGTATCTTCCCTTGCAGTTACTCGTGTGAGTTATTGGACATAGCAAGGCCGAAGTCGACTCTTCAGTCAGCATCCCAAAGGGTAATTACTTATGACCAAGAACCTGAAGATGAGTTAGAGTTGATCATGCAACAATATCTCTCATCTCTTCCCACGTGAAGGGTAGATTAAAGGCGAAACAAGTACACATTGCATTAGCTTCACGGCTTACGCCTTTGAAGCCCACAAGATGATAAGGACTAGCACCAGATGAGCTTCGCGTCAAAAACTCCAACAACAACTCATATGCGACAGTATTAGGAGGAGGTTACTCTTGCAGGAAGACAATTACACAGCTTCGCCTTGCAATTTCATCCCCTTGCGGTTAACTTCACTCTCCTCAATATAAACAAACCAGAGGAAGCAATCTAAATCCTGTAACTCATCCACAGATGACTTCAACTTGCATCTTCCCATTGCTCAAATTTTATTTTTTAAGCGCTGTACATCCTCTGTTCTTGCTTTGCTTCTGGCTTGTTGTGCGGTAACAAACGAATTATTTCACACCACAATCCTAACGAGTACCTGGAACTGCAAGTCTCCATTTTTCCCCTCACTGGGCGCTGCCCACGTAGCAGCAAGGTCAACGGGGATGAATAAGAAATTACTGCGGAGGGGAGGGCAGATACAAAGCATAATGAAATTTAAAACCATCTAATCTGGAAAGCAATTGAAACAAGACTTGTTTTTACAATCAAAATCTCTCTCAAGAGGATTTGCTTATTCGTCGACAAGACTATACACTATCGGATTAATTATTTCTTAAATACTCTTTGATTAAACATGTTCTCCAGCGAAGGAGGGGCTCACAAAGTTGTGGAGTGCATACATAATCAACCAAGTCCATTCCTCTGACTGCATCTCAAGAGTAAATTCTTGCACACCTCGCAATAACTTTGATGATGCTAGGTATTTAACTGAATATTGATGCATTTAAAATCAAAATTCTATCGCATCCAATCCATGCTTTCTTAGGAACATAAAATTCCAAGGAAGCGTTGACTATCACATAAATGCACCAGTTACACTGGCAACAAATCTGATAGCAGGATAAACGATGCAAAATCCTAAGGAAGCGTCCACCCATTCCCCTTAAGGAACCATCAACGTTCTGGATTAAGCCCTTCCCAACTAGCAGCGTATAGGATGTAAAGCATCAAACATCGTCGTCACTAAGCTGATTACAGCACAACGACCAGTGATTTTTTAAAAAAGAAGACTGAATAGGATAGAATTTGTAGGGTGGATCCAAAGCATATTTCACGGGATAAAATCATGTGTAATTATATTTGACAACGTAAAAAACTATTTGCGAGCAGAGAAAAATGGACAGTATCTCACAACAATGGAGTAAACAATCTGTCATCCCTCTTCCCCATTGTTCACAGAGCCTTCAACCCGGCTAATCTGATTGTGTGTAGCGGGAAAAAACCAGCCGTGCGTGAATAGATGGGCAAATAAATAGCAAATCCCCACAACAACTCCAAAACGGAAGTTAACTCCTTTCAGTCCTCTACCATCCTACGGGATTACAAAAAGCCCTGACTTTTAAATTATCCAACGGCTTAGGGTAAATCCTGGCCTAAGGTCTGGACACATCCCTCCTAAGCATTTGCAGTTTAGGCCAAAGCCCAGCATACAACTCCTATTCCCCACAGAGCTACGGAGAGGACAATGGAGTTGTGCTCAGCTCCGACAAGTGCATCATCTTAAAGGAGGCACTATTAAATCCAGATAGTGGCCATTAACACCAATAATGATCAGAAAGAAGTTTCTGTACAGCGGTCACGCAAGAAGGAGGAAGAAATTTTCAAATATATAATAAGCACCTCTGAAGACAAGAAAGATCAAAGAGGAAAGAAGAAACGAAACCTTGCAACTCCTCGACCCAAAGTCCTCCTTCGGTCAAGTTTGAATTCAAAGGATTGTAAAATTTTCAATGATTTCGGGGAAGGTGGATGAAAAGAAGGGAATGCAAGCGTGGTAAAAACACTTTTCTCGCTTCTCGTCCGCCATGTGACTAACTGACGCAAAGTACTTGGTCTCGGTCTTGGCCCAAGAAGATGGCCATTGTACCGATTGAATTGGATGCTTTGACTGATTCGCAAGCTGGCTTCATTCTTCCATTCCAAGAGTTCTTAGACGTTAAATTACTTTTAAATCTGGGACCAGTAGCCCGAACATTTTACGCTTTCTTCCTCCCTTCAATAACTTTTTTACACCTTTTCATCCCACACAATGCACTACACATCTAAAAGATTCTCAGGTGGTTCCCAAGCATTCAGCTCTTCTTTCTCCTCCTTGATAAAGCTATAATGCTTGTGATACTTATGAAAATGGGAGTTTCGAATCAATCGCATAAAATCTTCAAGAGACGCCAACACAAGTATCGTGTAAAAACCGGGGACTTCATTCACTCCTCAGCCCTCTGCGTATTATTATTGCAAACTCCACGTAATAAGCCAACAAGTTCCCTTCCTGCAACTGCTAAGAAGCAAACTAAACCTTCTTCAGTTATAAACTCCCTTCCACTATTAATTATGATTATCAGCGTGCCGCAGCGTTTAGCGCCCCTATTAACTTTAAAAGCTCCACCTTCTGCAACAACTTAACTTTGAAGAGCATCAATTATAGGGCTAAGTGCAAAAATCCCACCACAATCTCCAACGTTTAAATAACCTTTCATAGTCTCTTCAATAAACCGATCATGCAATATTCCGGTCGCAAAAGTCAATCATCCAGTTCCCAGCACGAAATCAAATGTCCACAGCGAATCCAACCTTTCATCATCATCTTTGATCCGATTTTAATCAGTCCTATCACTAATAAGCAGAAGCTACGCATGAAATCCACTCATTGACTTTCCCAATTCTGGCAAGCTAAAAGTAAGAGCAATAATGAGCACAACGTGGGAGAAATTTCGAGGGAAGAAACAAAATGATGATGATGAGCAGCATGTAGCTACACAATCTCATCTCAATGAACACTTTAAAAGAGCTAATATCAAAGGGAGCAAAAAGGGAGCGGACACATACGAACAAGAATTGAAAGATGCAATAATCATTTCAACAACAAAACTACTCTTCCCGCAGTTCATCAGAGTTCAATGCTTGATTTTTAAATTTCTACACAAGAGGATTATTATATGATCATCCCCAAGGTTTGCTCATGGAAATGTTGCTGACTGCCACTGCGAGCCAGATTTTTCCTCTAAACGCCTTGGATACGAGAAGCCGCAGTACGTACACACAGCTACAATCCTGACTACCATTGCCATGATGAGGGATAGAAAATATGTTGGCCAGGCCAGGTTTCCGAGAAGCTCAGACAGCTTGCAAGAAAAGCTGTTCGCCTACTTGCTTTGACGTTCTTTCCCTCCCAGCCTCCTCCCAGCTTCCTTTGACTTTTAAAATCCAAAAGAGATGAAAGATGCGGAGGAAGGGGGAATTGAAGCAAGAAGAAAATCCTCGCTTAACTGTGCTCTCAAATGACTTGGGGCAAATGGTCGTAGAATTCATAAATAATTTCATACATTCCGAATCTTGACGGAGCAGAAATTGGCAACCACCACTTGCTGTAGCTAAATTGCATCAATGCCCCGTTGTAAAAGATACGGGGGAAGTAACTTTTGTTGCAGAAGCGAGCGAGTGATAAAAAATAACAAGAGACTGGGACCAGGCGACGAGGGCCTGATGCCTTCTAGTTAGTTGTTAATAATGTTGATAGCAAATAAATCCTTTTGCCAAAAACCCATTCCTTCACGTATCATTCATATTCCATCCGATTTTAATGCGTCTTATTGATAACGATACAGCGTTAAACATTTCCGGCTCGGCCTCTTTGCTCGCTCCAAAGCGTCCGCTTCACCACCAACCACCCTGTCTTCTGACACAAGGACCTGCTCCCTACTCCCTACAAAGTGTTTGCTACACGCCCGGCTCGTCCCTCCCATAAACCTGGGCCTTGCTTACGGGAAGGACGTGCTTATCCAAAATGATGAAAAGTGAAAAACGTACGTGGATAAAAGTCGTAAATATCAAAAAGAAGAATTCCAAAGAAATTTTAAAACATCACGTCCAGGACAGACTTTTCAAGCACGTTCTCCCCTTTCTTTCAACTCCACTCAACCAATGAACAGAATTTGGATTGTCCGTCAAAAATCCTTGCGGATCGTGAAACTATTGACTGACGAAGGGTGTAAAAAGCTTCAAAGTCAAGGAAGGCAGGGAAAAGAGATGTGAGAAGAAAGTGGCCATGTCCCTGCTTTCCCGCCTCTCAATTGTACTGCATTTTAGGGACAACTCCTGCCTCAATGAATTCACCTTTCAATATGTCACGCTTTGACAGTAATTGTCTCTCACACTCAAGCTTGAGTAATAGTGTGAGAAAAACAAGGCAATCCGCACAAACTGACAGCTCAAACCCCTTTTTGCAAATGACGTACATCTACATCCATAATCACTTGATTCTGCGGATTGATCAAAACCTCAGAGGGGTTTACCAAACACCATGGGCCATACCGATCCAATTCATCAATCTTCCCGAGAGCCTTTCAAAGGCCTAAGACATTCTGAATGAAGAGGGTGAACTTGGAAATGATGCTTCAATCTTGCCTGCTTTGCTTCAGGGAATCTAATTTCCCGCAAACCCTACCACCGTCTTCGGTGTCGGTAGAATTTTTTTATTTTAGAAGTTAGCTCCAGGTTTTTTTCCCAAAACTTATTATCACGTCTCCGTCTTGGAAAATTGCAGAATCTTTGGCAAAAAACTAGCTCTTGGGTGCTAATGATAAAAGCTGAGCTTGAATAGATGTGAAAGATTTCTTATGCTCCTTCCTGATTGCTTCACCTTGAATTATTAGTCGGGAGCTATGAGGCTCTGCTAGCCTGGGAGAGATCGCACCTCTTGGAAACGTTCTTCCTAATTTTCAGAAACGTGTTGTAAGAGCCTTGACAGCAGACGGAAATCGTTGGAGTAATCAGAACGTCAAGGGAAATGGAAAGGAAGCTATAGCTCGATGGAGAAGAGAACTGATAATTTTATAGGTTTTGATTGAAGCTAGTAAGGATTTAGAACGGAGGAACGTAATAATCCATGTGTTAAAGAAGAAGAGCAAAGGAAAGAGGAGGTTCGAGCATAATTTCCATGTTTCGCAATTTGCAAAATTCCTCATATTACTTTGACTATATATTCAACTTAGGCCTCCGGCTACCATTTCCTCCGTCCTTTGGCACGACTTGGCTCATCAAGGATGGCTTCCAAGCGATAACTAACCATTTGGGTTTTGCCAAACACTTTACTTGGTGTTTGCGTACAGATTTTTGGTGCAATAACGACTACAATGTAACAGAAATATGGGTGCTGAGAACAGGAGTACGGAGTAATAATGAGAGGTATTGATTGCAAATATTCCTTATAGGGAACAGAGGGATTGCAAAAAGTATTAAAATAATAGCCACAGAAAAAATACAGCAAACACGGCTTAGTAGACTGCTTAGACATGCTGGGACGAAAGTTAAGTTAACAGACTGAGAAGTGTTGCGAAAATGAATTATGCAGACAGATTCCTCATATTTGGACTAACTCATCCAAATATTGTTACAAGCTTAAGGGGTTGCAGAGAGTTGAGAGCCGTTACAAGGATATAGTTACATTAACCGTCTTTCTAGTGGCAGGAGAAACGGTAGACTTATTCCATTCATTCCCAATTACCAAAAGACCTAGTTAGTTACACGGACAAATATTGGCGGAATATAATAATATGGACGACTCACTCTCTAGCCCAGCGAGGTTAACTATCCCTCAACCCCATCTTCACGCTCTAACTGCTTATCTTAAAACCAAGGGAAATCAAGGGGAACCCACTGCTTCACAATATCAGTAAATTACAACTCCCAGCCATTTACTGTCGTTATCTTACTTAAATAGCAAATTACATAAACCACATTAGGCTAAAGAATAATTACAATAAATAATCGTACCCCTAGCCAATAATCTCACTGACAAATATACACGAAGCAACCAAAGGTCAACGCAGATGGAACACGTATCATCCCTACACCTTGGGCCCTGTTCAATAACAACGCTCAGTTTCACTACATTCTCAGCTATGGCATCATCCAACCTTTATGATAATGCAGAAAAATACGTGGGGGTGGAGGTTGTGTGGAGGACGAGACGGAAATCATTTCGTAATAACCAGGCATTACTTCATCACATATTCAGAGCATGACTGACAGAGCGACTACTGGTGAGCAAAAGCAGACAGGATGGACGGATGTTAAAACTTAAATTAAACCCCATTTCCAACTTGTACTACATTGCATCATAATGAGAGAATACTAATTCCACCCTCCTGCTATAAATACAAACACAGCAGAGCCATCACAACTTCCTCTCTTTAAAACCAACAAACACTTGGGACTATTACCTATCATTAGGATGAAATAAATTATAATTATCAACAACGTTTACAAATTCCGTACCTGGACAATTACTCAGACTTCCAACGCTGGAGAAAAAATCATTGTCTGCATACGGAATCGAATCCACGGATGCAGATAATCGGACGGGATTCCTTCGACGCCCTTTTAGGGCTGACCACGAATTCCAACCTGACGGGGCTGAGAGCTCCATTCCGGATGCACACAAACTAATCCACGTGTAGTTCTTATCACAAATTCAAAACAAACTTGCAATTCATCCCTCCAAGGCTAATCACAATGCGATCGAGACGCTATCATTTCCTACGATGATTCCGGTTCAGCAATCCCAGTTCAAGTCACCCACGTTCTGAAACACAAAATCAGTCTAAAATTAGTACGATTTTCGGTATGGCACTCTGCAGCAATGTAACAATCATATTTTCAGAGTCACATGTAATCCAAGAGGCCCCTGTCTTTGATTTTATCATAGCAGAGCGACTATCAGTTGGTAGATGTCATTCTGTCCTCCCAAGGTAAAAAATCCCTACAAGAAACTTGAGAATACCAGTAACAAAATGTCAAATCTCAGCAAAGGTTATCGAAGAACAGACAGTAGTGAGAGAAACAGAAGACGGGGAAATTATTGTAAAAACAATTTTATCTGTCACTCGAGCAATTCCTTTCGTGTTCAGCTGCTAAACAAATGTGCAATAAATCCAGTGAGAGCTGCTACCAGATCACGTGTTTACCTTTACGGCAAGCCTTGTACGAAATAAAAATACAGTGACAGACAAGAACAACAAATTGGAACGTTAAACTGTTATACACGGGAAGAATACTGACTACAGGGATTGTGCTCGCGGAATACCGAGTGTCTGTTAATTTAGAGACACATTTCGTAATCCTCGACACTCTTCGCATACTTATTGCGAGTTGCGAATCACGCTTAACACTCTTATCTAAACAGTTCTGTGGATTCAATCTTGAATTGCTAATGCTCAAAGACTGACTGAATGACTGAATAAACTGATTACATGCTCGTGGAGAAGAATCGAAACGCTTTTCTATTTCGTTTCCAACAAGGAATCATATGCTTAAATATCTATAGTTTACGCTGCTATATAGACTCCTTCCTTCCCTGCATCGGTAATTTACTATTTTACCACCATTACCTATTACTAAAAGTATCCAACAACACGAAGCACGTAGAGTTCGATTCAAGAGAACTATGGAATTTATTATCTGATTGCAGGCACGTAGGAGTAATCAACAGAGATGATCAAACCATGCACATTATTTATTTCCTCAGCTGGCTTTTCCTACCATCAAACTATCTGTCGTGTGTTAACTTGCAATCCAATTCCAATAAGGAACAGCAGAGCCTGCAAACTAATGATGTTTCTACTTCTTCATGTCTACAAACTAATCGGATAGTTAAAGACTTGGAATTAAACTGTTCCCAATTCCTTAGCTGAAAAAATTGATGAAAAGTTTCCTTCAACCTGGGCTTAATCTGATAAACTTATTATTTTACTCTCAACTGTATCAAAGACGATGATACTGCAATAACACAATCCGTACTACACCATCTGGACATTAATTTCCCGAGGACAATCTATTTGCAGACAATGCCATTGTTATTTCTCACTATGCTTGCTTTTTTAGCTTGAAACATAAACAGGATTAAATATCCTCTACAGGAACTTTATGTTACCTCTCAGCTTTCTCAATTCGTTGTATGCTTCGCTGTGCAATTAAGATAAGTAAATTGAGTTGACTTCATTTCCTTCGAGTAAAAAACTTATAGCAATTTCAACCAATTCTGCAAAACCAAAAGCATACTAAATGAATTTACCTCACACCTGAATACGTTGCTTCTACAATTGAACTGACAGCAGTATCCCTACTTTTGGGAATGACATCTGGATTTAAAGACAAAGCTAGTAAAATATTAAAACGACTTCTTCACAAAATTCCATACAGTAACGCCGTATTCATCATTAATAAGCCAACTGACACAGTATAATATAAACTGGGAAATATAACTAACCATTAATTAAGGGTTGAAAAGGTAAAACTTTAAAACAATTTTATGCTTCCCAGTATGGAATGTCATTAACAGACTATTCTGTGCAGACAAAGTTGATAATATCGACGTAATAAAATTTTATGGGTCACACTATTAAATACCCACACAAGGTTGCCGCTTAGAAGCAAAAAACAGGTTTCTCAAATCCAGTTTTGATACGAAATCAGCCAAGGAATCCAAATAAAAACTATTGCCGAAACCATCAAAATTTTACTACCGACCCTTCCGAAACATCACTCTCGGGTTCTTGCATTCTCCACCTTTTAATATTCGCCTCTTCGGTGTACTGAAATTTCACAAAGCTCCTTCCCAAGACTTATGCTCGTTATACAGCAATGAAAACGATTTTCATGAGTTAAACCATGCAGAGTAAATTGCCAAGCTCCTTAGTTTATCATGTGTAAAAGCAATTAAATTCTGCACAACACAAAACTGCCAACTTCATGTAACCCTCAATTAAATGCTTCAATAGGTCTGCCACTTTAACACCTCGGTAGTTATAGCTTTAAGTCAGTTGCATACCGGAACAATCAAACGCACTCAACTAACTCCAACAGAAGCTATTGTCGAAATAAATAAGAAAGGTGTCAGATTCCGGAAGTAATAGTAATTCACGCACGGCTAGAATCCAACAGTTAATTAGATCGTCTAATAAACCGTGTTATTATGTTGAACGGAATTCGATATCAACAAATATGCTTGTATGAATCCTTAACAAAGCCAATGGATTTTATAACATTATGAATTTTCAGTTCAATCTTTGACACTTTCAAGCTTACCGATTTTTTTCCATTGCAACTATTGATAAACCCATCGAAGCAACAAGTCTTTTCTACCTAACTAAAATTACAGTGTTCCTTGACTTGTTCAGATACCAAATACTGCGAACGGTCGTCATGAAGAATGCGAGCCCAAATTTGGTAGATCCCGAGATAATATCTTGAAAAGCGGCATCATCTACAACAAAATGCCTTTAGTTGGGAGTAAACATTGAAAAGCAACTAAACTCAAGTCGAGCTAATCAACCTTGTGTCACACCTGAATAAAATGGAAAACTATCAAGATTCTTGTAGAACCAAAACTCACCATAACACTTTAACTCTTTCAAACAACCAGACCTTATCACAAATAAATAGAGAGAAAAGAAAGGCGCTCCTACAGTACAAGAAAGAGATACCCTTTTAAAGGATGAGTAACTTGCTTGGATCTTAATTCTGACAAGGTTATTAAAGCAAAGTGTGTTAATCAATATGTGATTATGAATCCATCCCTTACAAGAAAGCTCAAGATTCATTACTATTGGATAGATCATACACATCATGTGCGTTATACACAAACGAGCGTCTTCATCAACTCACCTTAACAGTTTTCGTCCTCGACAAATGAATAGACGTCAATCAATAATCCTTGAATCAATGGCACAGGAATTTGATTCGCTGATAACATGGAAATTAAAAGATGCAGTCGGAAAACATCATCAAACTATTCGACACGGCTTCAATAATTTTGTAAACGTCAAAGACACCGAAACAAGTCAAGGAATAACGGCCGGCAGCAGAATGATTGAATCGAATCACACAAGTACCAAAATACCGCATTGGCCTACACACGGCAAACGAGTCAGAAGAAAACTGTCACAAAACTGTCCCACCAACCAAACCGCGTGTTCGAACATGTACTGATGTGCAACAGGTTGTTTGCTCTCGTGTCGTCTGAAATTTGCCTGAAAGATTCCGTCTTCTTCCTGATTGACTGGTAAGTAGAAGATGGTAACTCCAACTGCTAAACGTTTATACACAACTTTACACGATCTGTACTTCAGGATCTACAGAGTATTTAACTGAATTGCAGTGAAACTTTTTTACAATTTATGATCATCACCAGGCTAGTTTGAAGGTTAAACCTTTTTCAACTTGTTTCAGAATTAACGTCAATTGGCTAACGAATGAATGAAGAACGCTTTTGAAGCGATGTAAAGAACACGCACTTGGCTCACTCACTTAAAAACTGGTAAGTTACACACACCAACTTTTGTTCGTGCGTTTGGAATTTTTCAAACAAAAAACCTTACTCAACTAGTCAAGAACTGAACAAGAAGAGACCGGAATCAACATTCTCAATTTCAGAATGCAATCACTCCTCAATTTCTCACCAGGGAACTTTTCGGTCACACAAAACTAAACCACTGCTTCCAGCAAAGTATACCAAAACCCAACGGTTTTTCAAGTAACGCTTTTAAACTGTCAAATGGATACATCCACCAGACGAGAGCCCTTCGTCGAGAAAAAAGGTCCTTTTGGATATGAAGGGTATATATCTTTTTGATCCTATATTACTTTTGGAGCTTAAAAGATACTCTTTGGGACTTGTTGTGAATCTTTCTGAACACTTTCAGAGACCTACTGGGTGCGTGTCTGTCTCGGACAAGTGCAAGCAAGATAATAAACGTGCTAGCTAGTTTCAACTCCCTCTCCGTTTTCTTAGAATGGAATCTTTGACTGAGAGGAAGGTAAGGTGAGTTTCTCGATAGAGTCAATGCAATCCAAACCGAGGTAGAGAGCAAGGTAAGCTAATGTTAACCTAATGGGCATCCCCAAAGAATACAACTCTACCTCTCGCTCCCTCAACAATCCACCTCCTCCACCCTATATGAAATAACAATGAAACAAGGAAAACTACCTTTACCTTTCTGATATGCTTGCAGGCTTTGCATCGGCTTCGAAGTCCTATCCTGCCCTCAACATCGGCTTCCATCGGTACACCTTCTTCCACCCCAAGGCACCAACAACCCTCCGTCCCTCCGACTCTACATGATCTCTAATTCCAAAGGATGATATCCAACAATTCAAAAACTCTGCACTGGGACTCTCTTGTTCGGCACGACTGCCTAGAATTCTAAAGGATCCAGTCCACTGTCAAGCAAGTACATACAACCGTGGTTAGTCAGAGAAAAGTTGAAAAAAGATGCAGACACGTTTTATCAGGATATTACATCCCCTATCCATACAAAGCTCTTTGTTGTTTATGGTCTGGAGGAAATTCTCCAGCACCCCCACAGTCACAAAAAACCTTCTCGGATTCAAAATAATTGCATTACTCAATACAGATTAGCTACACAATTCTATCAATAGCCATAAGCGACCAACAACTCAAGGACTGACGGAATAATCCCTACTTCAACCATCCATGGCGTATCTACCAACAACACTGGACCGAATGCCCCAGCTATTATCATTCCAGAGCCTTTGTTAAACTCACCGTCACGCATATATTTAACATATAATCATTTACATTCAACCGGGACAACGGAATGACCTCCAGCCAGACGATGAGTCCCTATGGAAATTCAGAGTAACACAAAATATGGAAATTCAAACATCCTTTTACTTTAAAGCACTAACCATAGGTTGCGTAATCAATAGCTTCAACTCCCTCACTAACTGATTCTAACAGGTGCACGTTTTTACAAAGGAAATGATGGAAGAGCGGATGATTCAGGATTCCGGGTGGAAAAATACTGCACTCGTCGCATTCACAATGCAGTCTACATGCAAACTTCAGCAGTAAAAGAATATCAATGGAATGCGTCAAACAAAACAAGGTGACTTCAGTTATAAAGTTTCGTTTATATTGTATCCAGTTCCGTGGTATTTATACCAGAATATTTAATTGAGGCAAGCTTACAATTGTTTTCAATAGGGCTACACAGGCTGCAGAAAACGTCATCACAGTCAGCACAGCAACACTGCAGTTTTGCATTCTTCGATAAGAAACATAAAGCAGGATGCTAGTAGTCAAGTTTCAAGATGCAAGAAAAAATGTTTTTGCATCTGAATATCAAATTATTGATGGAATATCATTAGAATATCGGCAAAGAATTAATTGAATTCAGCTTGCTCAAAAACATTCTGAAACAGTATAATAAGATGGGAATCTCCACAAAGCTATTAGATGTAGGGATAGAAAACAATTTAAAATCCATCCTCCTCCTCCCTGCCCCTTCCCTGGAGATGAGCTAATTATCATATTAATAATTAGGAGCAAAAAATTTGCAAACTCTAGGCTAGTAAAAGAGAGGCGAAAAGTTTTGAGAAGGCTTAAGGAAAGATTGGAAGACAGACAAGATGTTAAATTGCATATTAACTAGTTTCCCTGTAACAGCTTTGCTATCGGCTTCAGATCAGCAAGATATCAGGTCAGGCACTAGGCACGCTAACTTAAGGAGAGAGACAAAAACAAAGTTAGGGCAGGGAACAAAATCCATTTATGTTAATCATATGGTAAAGAGCCGGGAAGCACCTGTTTTCATTGAGTTACAGCCTTGAATTGAGAAGATGCTTAATTTTCCTCAATATTCTCATCTGGGTAATGAGGAGAAGATGTTGAAATTTAAAATAGACAACTCAGGATGATGATAACTAAAACGCTGTGCCGTGCCTATCCAATCTCAGCTGCCTTCTCTTCTTCACTTCTAAACAATTTAGAAAGAGGGCCATAAGAAATAAAAGAGAAATATATCCCATCTTCCCTCAAGAGATTGGAAATATGATGAAGATAAAGAGAAGATTTACAAAGAGTGTGAACTCAGGTACCTTTTTTCCAGCCCTTCAAAAACGTATACCTTACACTTCCAAGGCTCGAAACTCCAGCATGGCCCACAAGACCTATCACAAGTGAATGCTGGACAAGTGTCGGCCCGAGAATTTTGATCCACTATTTTCAGTCCTATCTACGAAACTGGAGAGAGTAATGTGTGCGGTGGGATGGCTGGAAAAAGGGTTCCCTCGTTAACTAATTCCCTTGCTTACACGTCCCTCAAATCTCGGGGCTGTTGCTCTCATCGAAACGTTGAACGTAGAACAAGATAGGACTTGAGACATCTGATGGGAGTATAAAAACGTTAAGGAATTTAGTCTGGAGAAAAAATAAAACTCTTTGAGAAGAACAAATCTCAGTCCAGGACCCCATATTAGAATCACCGTTTCCAAAAGGACGGCGAGTAAACCCAAGGTTTTTTACGATACGCTATCACAACGGGGAAGGACCAAGACACAACTAAAGCAGGTCATAATTTCTAAATTACATGGAAACCCAAAAGAGTACTAACGAGCTGGAGATTCTTCTCACACCAAAACAGAGGCATCCACAGGAGCAGGTAACTTTAAGTTAATAATGGTAAAAAATTGAGCCAACTTGAATGGAATCTAATAATTATATTATGTGCACAGAGACAAAGAAACGGTCAAATTCTAAGAAGACTCAAATACCAAACCAAGGGACAGCCAACGGGACGGAAATACAGCCTCCCTCACGCGGTCCTTCTTCCCGGACCATGGATGAAGGAGATGGGAGTGGGCAAAATGTTTTCATAAAGCCGAAAGGGCTTCTTGGGAAAAGGCGAGGCTGTGAAGATGAACGAAGAATTATCCTGGATATAATGATCTCAAAGCTAACGCGGATATGTTACCCGGATGCGAGCTGGGTGGGTCCTTGAGAATATGGGTGCCGTTGTGCGGGCCGATGGAGCCTCTTTCCACTGGAGCCTTGGACTTTTCTTCCAGACGCAGTCAAGCATTATATTCCAGCAAAGCAACCGGAGAACCACAACAAGATGCTAAGGAATCCAGCAATTCATCAGAAGATGAAAGAGTGTGAAACGTTTCCAGGAGAAGATGAAACAATCTCAAACGTTCCCTCAAAGGTGAAAAATTACTTAACCGATAAGGATCCGTATCGACATGTAAGAGTGAGAAACTGGTGTGACGTCATTAAGGGTCTTACTTCCCTCGGTCCTACTGTCTGTCGGCGTGACGGTGCCTTTAAACTTGCTACTATTCCGCCCAGCTCATCATTGGAAATTCATAAACATTTTTACCCGAAAAGATACCAAGCTGTCGACATGTTTTCGCTTTATGAACACATCTTTACCCTAAGCTGATCCCTGTAAACATGAGACTTGAGGGTCGGACCGACCCTCCGTCCTTTCTTTGGTAACATCTTCAACTTTTCACTCAGCCCACATTATTGCACTTGTTCAAAGATTCTTATGAGGTAAATCTCCTATTTCACACAGTTAATGCTTCATTTAAGAACAGCCCCTCGGAAAAACACAAGAGAACAAGTGACTCGGAATTCTTTGGCATGGGAGAATGGAGACAGGCCAAGGAAAGAATGCTGGAGGTCGGGAGGCCAGAAGGTTGGAACTGGAGAAAAAGAAACCTGGAGAAGAAAATGAATGAGCCGATAATGTAATGCAATCTCGAGAAAAGATTGGAAGAACCTGAAACAATGAACCACACAACATGATGGAATCAATTCAGATTAACAAATGACCGGCCCAAGAGCAAAGTCTGGAAGTGAAGCTGGATAGCTGGGACTACGGAGACACAGCATACGAGATGAAGAAAGTTGAATGCATGAGAGAGCTAGCTAAGGAAACGTAATGGTGATGCCTGGGAGAAAAAGATAAATTGAGGGGAGGGAAATAAGAAATGGATGAGATGATGATGAAGAGTTTATCGTATAATCTTGGCAGGAATTCTTTTATCCGCATTCAATAATTTAGTTTAGGTCAGGGGAACAAGCTCATGGTAACAGTCCGTCCGCTTTAAATGAAAAGGTAGATAGATGGATTTGTTGTGTCTGGGAATGACTGGTGGTGGTGGCCTCCGTAGCTGCGCAAGTATGTTAAAAGCTTTTCACTCAAGTATTATATCAAACTTAAGAGACATAACGTTTATTTAGGTCTCCGGAGTAGCTCAGTACTGGAAAAGGGGTAACCTTTCAGTGATGGATGAATCAACGGATTATCTTAAGAGGAGGTATGATAAATATTTATCTGGAATCCATTCCCCTCCGGCTATTAAATCAAGTGGCAGGCCTTGAGCCTGGAACTGGCCTCAATCCTCCTTCTACCAGCTTCTGTCAAACTCGGAGCGCTCAAAGAATGTAATTATGTATAGTTAATCCGGGTGTAATGATTTGTAATCCACAGATTTCCTCCTTGGAATAATTTGTCCATGGTCATGAGGCTAAGGTCCTGGACTTGGAAATCTAAGCTTCCTTTCTTCCTCGTGAACGTGTTACAACATGTTCCTCATGAACCCTGAAATTAAATCCGGAGAAGATTGAATGAAAACGGAGGGCAAGCACTGGAAAACGTTTGGAGGTACTAGATGATACTGCTTCTGAATGTCTGGAGTGTAATGGAACTCACAGTTGCTGGACCAACTACACAGAAGAACCTGAAACAGCTCATTTGAAACTGACGAATCTATAAAACGTTGAATCAACCTCCTGAAAAGTGAAGGTACTCGGTATAAAACGTAAAACTATTATTTTCAATACGTTACACTCTAACAGCCCAACGATCAAAACGTCGTACAAGTTTCAAAATGTATTTTTGATTTTCAGCTAGGACTCTGACTGCTTCCTGACTGCAACTAGCTGCCTCCCACACAGCCTGGAAAACATTATGACCTGGAAAAGGATGCTGAACAGCAATATCAAGGAACGTAAGAGTCCGACGACGAAAGTGTGTGAAATATTTTCTGAGAACAATCCTGAAAAGCCTGCCAGATCCAGGTAGCTTTATTGAATTCAAGAAACCAATAGAATTTAGACAAAGAAAATAATACTTTTGGAACGAAGACACTACGAAGTTGAGAATGAAGAAAGAAAAAGTGCGACTCATAGATAGACACTCATTCAACAAGCATCTTCTTGACTGTATTGTCCCCGTATATCTTTTGTAAATGGAGAGCAAAATCTACTCTTAGCTACTCTTCTTCGTCTTGGTTTAGTCTTATTTCAAAGAAACCCAGTGCAATTGAATCCTAGTCATCGGCTACTGGTTACTCTATCCACATTGCGGCTTAGGATTGCTTTTGTAAAAATTCTAAAAGGCATGAGATTCCAGACCGTCCAAGTGTAGATTTCTGGAGCGACAAGAAATAACAACGGCCCAAAGAACAAGTGCATGTGATTAAGTAGTTGGTTGGAATGAAAATTACCGCAATTTAAAGATGCAGATGGGTTTTTCTCTGGAGCGTAAAGAATTAGTGAATGCCGGCTCCAATATGTTATTTCTTCCTTAAGCATTCTTTCCTGTTAGCGTCGTCATACTCTCTCTTTGACGCTTATGCATTGTTGACGTCTCAAGACGCTTGATAAGTTAGTCGGCGGCGGTATGAGAGATCCATATCCTTTGGCAATAGAATAAATATTCAGAGCTGTAAAAATGCTTTTAACTTGTTGTAAGTAGTTGTACGGAGGTAGGTGGAGATGTGGCCGGAATATAAAAAGTTAGAAGAACATGTTAGAAGATTGCCGCAATTCCCAAGACAGAGTAGAGCTTCCCGCTTGTCGGTTACCATCATACGCTGTAGCTATTACCCAAAGATTGTAGTGGGAAGTGGGCGGACAGGTAAGAAGGTAAATATGAGTCTTGAAATTCTTAAGAATGCTTTTCATCTTGACAACAACACTAGCATAGCGTCAGTAGAGGGTTGATGCTAGCCTCGGCTCAGTGCCATCAGTAAAAGGGTGTGAAATCCCATGTTTTCGTTCCTGAATTCCAAGATGCCATCTTAAATTCCGTCAAAAGCTTTCATCAAATCCGGATAACATGTACAATGTATGTTGTTAATACTTTGTAGTAACTTAATCTTCAACAGTGAATAATGTAGCCACAATCAGATCATCAAGGAGGCAGGGAAAGTTTCCGCAAATTTGATTAGCAAGTAGTTTTTAATCCTGCTTTTCACTTTGTTTCTTGAACACAAACGTACATTAAGGTAATTGTAAAAAAGTAGCTGCTGCCGCTTAAGACGGAAACTTGGACTTGACAGAAAATAGAAAACTGTAACTGGTAATGATAACAGTAATTTGCACACCGTCTCCTACACTCTTTATCTTATCACAATTTCACAATCCCGTTCCAAGCTCAATTCTTCCGCTACAGCTATTCGGTAAGTATATTTTCATCTTCTTTGAATATCGCCGGAGCTCGATGCCATGACCCGTAAGTTGGAGCTATCGGATATGCCCGTCGTGGATGCTGCCCTCTATCCCGGTCATTGCTGGTAGTAAAATAAAATGCTTCTCTGTTCATACCTTTCAGGACTGTAGAGCTTGCTGGAGCTGGCGGCAGTGTTGGTGGCGGCATGCTCTCTGGATCCGAACCCCGAGCTTTTCCTTGCTGTTGCTGCTCCTGTTGTGCGACAAGTCGGAGTAAACTTGAAGTTACTTGAGACGCAGTACTTCCGGTTTCCATGGAACTACGAGTTGCCGATTCCGTCTGTGGAACGGTGAAAGTTTCTGATGGCGACCCTTCCTGTACTTCACGACTCCCGCGTTCATCCTCCGTTTCCGGTTCCTCTTCATTGTATCCAAAGTGCTTCATCAGATTATCGATTTGACGCGCCTCATCCCTGTTCAATTCCTGCCAACGACAACGGTGGTTCAAGTGTGAAACGAGGGAGACAAATTGAAAATCCCCACAATTTACTCAAAGTGCACACAGACAAAACTTACGTCATCAGAGCCCGATTTCCTCAGTGGAGTAGCTTTAGTATCAGAACCTTTTACAGCGAGTCGCATGTTTTGCTTGCCGGAAGGGGTGGGAGAGCAGGGATCCCGCCGCTGGTTTTTTGATAATTTACCCCAAGAGTTCTCTTCCGCGTTGCCCTGTTTATTATTAGGACAACGATACCAGAGCCAGTGGAAGCAAAAGAAGGGACAACAGAGGAAGAAGAAAACGTTGAGGAAGAATGCGGAGACGCTGTAATAAAAAATACAAAAAATATTAAATGGATGAGCAAATGTCAACCGCCTTATAATTTACATTGAATCTCAATTAGGGTTGATGAAGATGAAGGGAGCTCGAGAAAAACAAATCATTTTGTGTCGCCACTCCAGTTAAATAACGAAGCTAAATTGCATTTTAGTTAATGCATTTTGGCTTGAGATCAGCTTTAAGCTGTGGCTGGCTGCGAGTAAGCATTCAGCTAATGTAGCTTCAGAATCTAAACTACAAAGCCAACGTATGTTTTATAATAAGCACCAAAGATCCCAGACTATACGAACCATAAAATCTGCGAGCCTTCATTCACAATTTATTCATGTGGGAAAAATGCGGAAGAGACATTATTATAAAGCTGGCGGAGAATCTTTGAGACAACTCAATGATTGCTAAATTACACGCCGATATAAACCCAAAGGTTTTTTTTAAATCAAATGAGCATTTTCATGGTAGCGATAGTGTGGATGGAAAGTAGTGGGATAAACTTGGTCTGGCTTGTGGGAGAAATAATTTCGAAACCTGTTGAAAAATTCAACTTGGAGTTTCAAGTTAGCTCAGGATAAAAGAAAACCAAATAAACGAACATAGGTGGAATTATTGCAGCGTTTCGATAATAATACAAAAGCGAGGGAGAAGAATCCGGATAGATAATTCAATTCTGCCTAATTGGATATCCCTATGTGGTGCGGTTCCACTTTCACGAGCCTCTCTTCTCTCGCTCCTTGTATTAAAGATAATACAGCTAGAGTTGAGAAAAGCTTTTTCTAAAATACCACAATGCTAATTTTAACCCATTGTTTTTTCTTAGCTGCGAAAAGCTAAGAGGAAATGAGTATTATGTAGTGAGAAAAGGGGATACTTAAAGACAGGGACGTGTTGCAGGCATAGAGTGGAGTGTGACCATTTTAAATTGTCCGCTAGCATTCCCGAACCCATAAGAATAGCATTACGATTCTCGTGATACATAGCTTTTCCAAAGAGAAACTAACAATTTGCTTCATTTTCCTTTACATAACTTTGCTCTTAAGCGTCACAGCATCAATCCGCTCATACTACTAGATAGCTAAGCACTTTGTCTCTCGAATGCACTAAGTTTGAATGTCCTAGGTCAAAGGTTAAAGACGCTACGCGTCTTTAACCAAAACCTTTCCCTTTTTTCCCGCTCAAGTAGTCTTCCAACGCTCCAGCGTCTTTAACCTTTGACCTACAGAGTTTAAATTCAGTGCCAAAGAATTGCAATGACCTCTGCTATCTTGCAGTGCAACCCGCTTGACGCTGTGATAATTCTGAATGGAGCAATAGCAGTTGAAAATGAGAAAACCGTTTGCTCGCTTCTTTCTTTCTTCGCAGAGTTGCGCCGAGCGGACCATGCATAGGAAAACCATGGACCGCCTTGGCTATAAGCATCTACTAGGCCATTTAAAATGGTCACATGAAGAATAATTATTCGGTGGCGGTACGCAAGATCTGTATGATGCTAATTTTTCGTGGGAACGCTACAAAAGGTGACTAATTATCGCCGTAGTGGTTCAAATCCAAATAACGGATTACGCGCAGCTTTCCATAATGCTTGCATCAGCGGGCCATGATTTCGTTTCAACGTGCATCAGCGCAATCTATTCGCAATTTGCAAGTGGAAGAACAATGATGCAAATTGCCATGTGTTTACATCTCACTTCTTACGTGCCTGCCGCAGACGGTGAGGTGGCAACCGTGCCGTGACCACGGTGCTACATTTTCTTGCCATGATACACGATACTAACTACAAGTACATGACGAAGCGGCCGCAATTCATACGGTTTACCGCAATTCCATTGTATATTATCAGGACTAACCTAAGAAAAATTTTAGGTCTACAAGAACTTTTAGCAATCATAAATAACGCTGCATTCAAGGATTACTAATTTTAACGTTTTAAATGCGCAGCGCAACACGTTTTCTAGCTTAAAAAACAATGCAGTAGCGAACAGCTAGAAACTATCGACAAATCTAATGAAGAGTAGCTCCGTAGTAATGACGGCAAGAACAATATTCAAAATTTAGCAAAAACTTACGGATCTATACTTTTTGAATCCTCCCCATTATCGTCGTCCCCGTTTCCTTTCCCCCGTTTGTAGAGTTTATCAACACGAGCAGGGTTGTCATAAAATCGGGCCAAGCCGCATCGTCCGATTGGATAAACACATATACCACAAAGTCCTTTGCACGTACCTGGAACCAAACATTATTCGTACATCAATTTAATTGGAATCAAACATCAATGTACAGCTTAAGAATCATTTAAAATTTTGCGGCTAAAACTGATCCCTGTAATACAACAAACTGAATCTCAACAACCGTTTCTCTCTCCATATATTTAGTATGCTAAATACGTGATGAGCAGAGCAGTAGAGCAGTCTAAAAAAATGATCGCAGACAACTTATATCCCTTGCAAGCGACAGACAAAAATACGTTTCTATGTAAATCATATAATTACTGACAGCAAACGAGCTAATCTACCTGACATCGGTAATACCTGCTACCATGAGTCTGAGAAACGGTACAAATTTCAAAATTTTATAATTCAAAAGTTAATAATCATGATTGAGTGTGGTTCGGAGGTAAACCCGTTTTAATCATCTGATATCAAAAGAACCTGCATATAATTTCCGCGAAAACACAAGCCATACAACCAACAGAGCTAGTGTGCGTGATACAGGTAATAGCCTTAGATACTAAAAGGTAGACGTTGCTTTGCGGTAAGTGGAAATACTGATGAAAGGAATTTAAGAATCTCAAGAAGACGGGCCTAGTTTCGCAAATAGTTCGCACAAATCCCTCACCGCATGGATAATAAGCTTGGGGGCGTGCATAAAAAATGAGGGAGAAATCCACGTCTATTTTGTATACACTTACCCACGCTACATCACCGTCCATCCCATGTTGCAATCAACAAAAGAAGATTGAGACGGATCTTGGGACGTTTCAAACCGGGTGCTGCTCCTAAGGTAGTGGGACATTAAATTTGACCGCTGCATTTGGAATTAGGCGGGGAAAACTACCGTTAAAAGATCAAGAAAGATGCGCTTCAAGAAAATTACGAGCGAGATGGGGGAGGTGATAATAATAAAAATTGGAATAAAGAACAGTCAGGGCCCAAGTAAAAGCCAAGCCTCTCCTTGGGATTTAGAGGTGGATGAGGGCTTTCAGAATTCCAACGCAGGAAATATAATTACCATCATCGCTCAAGGAAATTTAGAAGAGACTCGGGAATTTTTTCCAAACTCGTGTGCATGATGATGACAGCGGAAGTCGTGATTATTATTATGCTAAATACTATTGGATGAGAACGAGCATGCGATGATGGTAGTGCATGGATTTAACATACAAAATGCATAGTTGGCCGAGATGCCGCGAGTGTAAAAGATACTACGGGCGGAAGCAGGGAAGAAATGTTCTAGAGGAGCGAGAAAGCTGGCGATAAGAATAATCAAGAAAAGAACCGTAGTAGGACAATGCACAGAATTAGAAAAGATGCATACTAACTCCCTCCAACTTAAATTAACGAGAAAGAAGAATATACAACGGAGTAATTGTACTAGAGAAAACTTCAAATTAAGTCAGTGTGTAGGTGGGCTAATGCAAGAAGCCTCAAAATTACAAAATGTAGACCGGAAGAGCGGGACAAAAGCTCTGAGACAGGAGCATAGCTTTGCGTCAACTTTTTAAACCAAATTACTTTTAAATGTATCAATTAACTAATGGGCTTTTAGGTTAATTGCGTTCCATCGACCGAAGGTAGAACTTCGGTCTTGGTTTTAAAAAATCTAACAACTGTTTTAGGCTAGTTTAAAAGTGGTTTACAGAGTGAAATTACTGTGCTAGCTCACCTAAAAACCGCATCAACACATCGCCCTGGTCCTACCTCCGCTAACTAGCCTCTTTCAATGAGCACATTCGGGTAACTTAATCAACGGAGGTTACTTAATCAAGCACCAATATAGTATCTTTATTAAATAGAAAGACAAGAGCCTTACCAAGGAGCAGAAGCAAGAGGAGCAAAAGGCTTGCGAATAACAAATTGAAATAAATAATTCTTTCATCTTCGTCACCATCAGAAGCTGAAGAGCTCAGAGCATCTGCCCATGTTTCCCAAAACCATGGTTGTCCAGATTCCGATCCAGGCGGCCCAGCCTCTGGAACGATTATCTGCCCCGACTCACCACCCTCACCTTGATTACAGGTAAGCAGTGCATCTTCTTTAGTACAGGCGCAACCACAGTTAGAGCTGGGTAAGCAAATACACGAGTCGTTTGGAGAAAATGATATGGGCCATTGTGCCAGGCGGGTGTTTAACCGACTGAATATATTAACTAGAAGAAAAAACAAAGAAACAATCAATTAGTTCCCCTTGTAAATCTAATTTTCCGCAGTAAGAAGCACAAAAATCAGTGGAAGCCCGGTTGTTTCATTGTATGTAGGAAACAGAAGCGCTCAGAACGTTTGCAAAAAGTCCAAAATTTTCTGGTTCCGCCCGGGATCGAACTGGGGACCTTCTGCGTGTAAAGCAGACGTGATAACCACTACACCACGGAACCGCCGATGTAGGAGGTGAGCTCCTAGCAGTACTAGTCCAGAAACCCCCTGTGCTGGACCAGCTTACGCTATTGCTAGTGGATCTCAAGGATTTTGCGAATTGCAAATGTGCGAAACGCGGTGCTAATGCTGGGGAAACGTGTAGACCATGGAGAAGCTAGACAGAGCCTTGGTAGAGAGATGGAAGAGGGCGGAATATCTTACACACCTATTTTACAATGCTCGTGCCCAATACAGCGCAGCGCAGCGTCTCTTAAACTTACTCAAGCATGTCTTCTTTTCCGCTAATCTGCCAGAGTTAAATTGCAAATCGATCATAAACAGTTCAGAGCGTTTCGGCGGAATCCGAGTCACATTGTTAACTTCCTGTTTCAAGTTTGTTATAGGAGGTAGATTTTGTTTTATAGCGGGTTTTAACTCGGACTTTTCAACTGGAAATCCTTCAGAGCAATCAGATAAATGTACGCTACAAGCTGCAGGAAGATTTGCTAAATTAATCACCTGTTGATCAATCAAAATTTAATCAATCCACGTCCTCATTACTCATTAGTACCTCCATCCGTATATCCGTCGTATATAAGAAAATGCAACCACTCTTCAAAAACTTACTTCTGCCAATACTTTTACAGCGTTTGGAGAACTGTCTGTCAATATTCCCAGAAAATCTACGAGGGGTCTGTTCCAAATACAATAGATTAGTACACAGAAAAAATAAAAATCATTGTTACGTCCCATTCAATCACATCAACTAACTTTCTTGCAGAGCCATCCTTGTAAGAAGTTTCACGTGACAAGAGTAAATCCGGTTCAACAGTTTTGTTTAGTGAATGTGCTGACCCTTTCGCTGCTAGCATCAGACTTGAGAGCAGCAAGCACAATAAATGCATTGCACATTTTAACTATTCACTGTATCTTCCGAAAGCTTTAGACCGTTCTTCTCAACCATGGTTTAGTGAGATTCGATTCTGAATTACGATATTGATTCGCACGGAAAAGTTGTATGCAACTTGGTTTAGATAAAACTTAAACTACGTAAACGCCATCTACCACTTGTAGTGACGAAACAATTTGAACGTGGTCAACCCTACATGAGTACTAATAGCGTATTTTCATTCTCTCCTCTCACCAGCCCTTGTAGCTCAGTCGGTAGAGCACGCGGCTTTTAACCGCGGGGTCCAGGGTTCGAGTCCCTGCGAGGGCGAATGTTTTGCTCCCGTCAGGACTCAAAGCTGCTGCTTGATTATTGCTAAATTGCTGTTTTATATTGTTTGTGTGAAGGCAAGGAGACTCGGAATTAACTTTTTATATTGTCAATTCTGTCCTTCAATAGTTGGAATGAACAGCATGTTATAATTTCACATCAAGAGAATGCAAATGTCACAGGAGAAGCACGTGGGAAATTAAATGTTGGATTCTGCGATGGGTTAACATGAACTGAAAGGTTAGAAACTGAATTCTGTGAATTATTTAAACGACTTAAATGGCGCTTTCCAGTATCCATGGAAATAAAACTAAAAAGAAAAGAAATACAAAGCAAACTTGATGGAAAAAGCCAACTAAATCCTCCAAAAATACTGCCCCGAGTGAGGTTCGAACTCACGACCTTCAGATTATGAGACTGACGCGCTGCCGACTGCGCCATCGAGGCTGAGCTGGAAGAAGGGCTGGAAAAGTTTCTATATCAAAGTCACCATATTCCATTACCCTGCTTTCTCCATTTCCTCAACCAGGTCCATTTGAAGCTAAATGTTGTAAATTGCAAATAGTCACTCCACTCCACGGAAGGACAATCAAGAATACAATCAAAATCTAAAAATCAAAAGTAAGCAGCCGCAAGATTCCTCGGCTTTTTAAACACATTCCTCCACTGAACACAGTCAAAATGCCAATCAGTTGACACAGCTGCTTCTTCTTCTACATTTTCAATTAAGTTTCATGTATTGCGGTCAAAGTTCCACGACGCTTCCTCGCTAGAAGTCTACTTCCGAAGAAACCTGGCTTCTGTCAGTCCAAGCGTTCCAACGACTTCCATACATGATGGGCACCCCTCGTATGAAGAAAGATCAACCAACCTCACTTGATTTGATAGTGCAAGATCAGAAGATGCAGGCTAAGAAAAAGACCTTCTTCTACCCTCCTCGGTCTCATGGGAGAAGGAAGAGACTCGAGGGTAGGCATGCAGATTTTAGGCAAGAAATGCAGAGAAAGTCGTTTTCGCGCTACCAGAACAGGCTGAAACTTCCCACAAATCTTGTTTTCTTTTATTTATAGTGATGAGTGTATAGGGATCCAAGAGACAAGGTAGGAAAAATATTAAGGGCGGACAAGGGAGAGAGGGAGCAGGTATATATGTGTAAATGTCGAGAAAGATGTAGTATGGATGGAAGAGTTTCATAGAAAATGCATTCCGGATCTCTCTTCAGGGATGGCTTGTATTCATCCCAGTCAAAGACCTGGATATAAGCTCCAAACGCTGCTAGTGTTGCAAACTCAACCAACTGCTTACCCGGGTAGGATACACCAGAGGCAGGGTGAAAAAAAGAGAAAGGGAAACTCTGGAAAGAGAACCCTCTGTATCTACAACGGAACATATGCAATACTGTGAAATCCAGGAATATATAGCCATCAACTTTTAGTAGTTGGAGACCCTACACGGAGGAAACGTTGCCCGGGTTTTGAACAAAACTTTAGCATAGTTGTCAGCCTTTAATGTGACCCAACCAAATCCATGTCAGCTTCATGTCATAGGTAAACTGCCTACGTAAGAAGCCAAATCTTCATAATTAATTGAAATATTTCTTGGGAATGGGGGACTCTTTCGTGGATGAAGCGTATATTAGCGGTATCAACCAACCCGGAAGAGAAAAATATATTACTAACCAAGGACTCAAGGCTCTTAAAACGCTGCTACTTTACTTAATATTCGCCCGAAGCCATAATTGACACGTCCATGTGGCAAGGAAGCTTAATTGTTTCAAATGTTTCAACTGGAAGCTGATGCACTACGTTGTTGAACCTTCATCCGCTTCATGTTGTAACGTGAAAGCAGATTTAGAAAGTAGTGAAAGTTATTTCAAGCAAGCTCTATAGTTAGGACGTCACCTTACTATCCCGCAGTGGTGAAAGAGGTATCCCGAGAAAGTGGAGGCGAAATAAGGGAACTGGCGAAGAAACGAGTCAATCGATAAATACATGTTATAGGGTTGGTGGCTCCAGCAAAAAAGAAGAGGAAGTAAAAGCAGAGAAAAAGGTTCATGGTGGTGATTTCCTTGCAATTCTAACTGTAACTACAACCCAAGTAAAAGGTAAATTAATTTTAATTGTCTTAAAATGTAAATATTGCTTTGCAGTACGGGGCCATTATTTTTGATATTTTAACGAATCGTAACGCTGAACTATAGTGAAAACTTTACTGTGACTCCACAACTTTTTATAAACAGTGTATATGTCCTTTATTAGTGTTTAAATAGTTACACTAATTTAAATATGAAAGGCAAACAAGATAAGAAGCTTTAATTGTACCGAATCGTACTTTCAATAATATTATCAAATTCGTAGTTCAGGATTTGAGGTAACATTATTTGGAAAATTGCAACAATCATTTTTCAGTCCACCCAATTTCAATTTTGCGTTCCAGTTATAAACTTCATTTAGAAGCAGAATTTTGATATGCGCAAATGATATATAAGCAGTTAATTACTTTATAACAAAACTACTACGGTGTACACCGATATTCTAAATTTCAAGCTCCTGGAAAACTTGCATGGCTTTGACAATGATAACTCTACAGTCGAATATCATGACCTAATTCTTGCTTGGTTGCAAATTTATCATTTCAAAGCAACACAACATTTTCTGGTGATACAGCATCAAATTTCGCTAGTTCATTTTCATTTTTTGTTGAAAACAGAGGTTGGTGTCGACCTAAGGGTGCGCAGCTGGGCTGAGGGAAGGTTCGGGAGGTAAAGTTAGGTTTAAAAGCTCTCGCCCGTGTAACCGCTGATTCCCAGCTGCGCACCCTTAGGTCGACACCAACCGAAAACAGACATGGGAAAACTGAATTTTCAGAAATGACAACAGATTTTTTGATTACGGGTTGAAAATGTTACATTAGGTTGCTTAGGTCAAATTCCTATTTGATGCATCAGTTTTGTTGTTTTTAATACTTATTTTTGGTTCAATTATGCTATGCTTGATGTTTGTTTGATGCAGTCAACTAATTGCGTGGGTGTTCTGTTTTCAGATGATGCGCTTGCAGTGTGCATGAAGATACAACTTCGAAGAATAAACAGCCGTCTATTGAACACATCATCCTCGAAGGATCTTTGATAGGCCGAAGCGCATTCATCAGCTTTTTTCTGGATTCACCGATATATTGACAACATAAGGCCCAGGAAGCTACTCCTTTGTTACAATCCAGATAGATCCATACCATCGCAACATTGTTATATATATACCTGTTACTAGGTTTCTGCAGTTCAAAAATGACGTTCTAACGATCTCACGCTGTTCTTGCGGGAAGGTTTTTAAATCCAAGAGAAAATATTATTTAGTATGACGAATCGGAAATACAATGCGTAGATAGCTAGTGATTTTGGAAACACTTCGAAACCTAAGGGTTTGAACTTACCGTGTGGTTCACTGGAGAGTGAAGGGGAGTGCTTATCTTTTCACGAAATGATGGAGGAAAGAGATCGAGATCGCCTTCGAGGTGCTACTATAAAGGGTGGGGTTGCACCCTCTCCTCAAAGAATAAATACAAACGGTGCAAATAAGATGAACAACGGATGCGAACTTAACTCACCTGGTGATGGAGAAGATGGAGGATTTCAGGAAAGGCTTATTCCTAGGAAAACGTCTGTAGAAACCCAAACTATGAGTGATGATACCTACTATCAACGAAAAATCACTCCTCGTGTACCAAAGCGTAAGTAATTTGTAATGGTATTGTTATGTGAATCAGTTATTTTGTATGTAATGTACCGATTCTAACATGTAAAGCTTTAATATTTGTATTGTAGGATGCAAAATCGCAGTGTATTTAGCCACTGGAACTGCAATCGTCATCGAACCGGATAAAGGTAGTTCAACTACAGCGAAGGATATTCTGCAAACTATCATCGAGAGCGAGGAATTGGCTCTGCCGCCTTACGCAGGAGAAGTCTTTTCGATATGGATGGCTTCTTCCTTTCTTGGTAAGCCAATACATATTACAGCGCTAGGATAATTACAAGTTAATTTGTCTTTATGAGACCATTCGAATTCAATCGTAATCGCAACATTCTTCTGTCTTGCAGAGGTCCAACTCAAGCCGAACCAGCAGCCTTTAGGGGTACGACGAAATTGGAAGCACCTCTTGCACAATTATAGTACGGCTACACCGCTGGAAGAAGAATCTGACGAACCAAGGATTTGCTTACGGCGCTCGGCATATTACACGAAGCGAGAAGAAATGAGAATCAAAGACATAAAAATACTTGAGCTCCTGTACGCGGAAGCGAGGCATAACATCCTGAGTGGGCGATATCCGTGTGAAGCTGAAGACTACTCCACTTTAGGCGCACTTCAAGCTTGCATTGAAATGGGATCCTATAATCCTGAGATACATACTCTTGAGTTTTTTCGGTGAGATTATTGTTTGAAATGACGCTCTAGTTCTTCATACCATTGGAATGTAAACTGATAAGTTTTAATGCCATTGTATATCAGGATCAAATATATTTTACTCTATCAGAGGACAAATATTGACCCTTAGTTTTTCTCGAATTTTCAGTCAACACCAGCGCCAGTTTCTTCCGGAGCATGTTTGCGAAGCAACATGGATTCCATCCTTTATTCTTGGAAGACGAAAAAATTCTCCATCCTACATGGTCCTCGAAAATTTCCGTAGCATTCCACAAACGACGCCGTCCAGGAAACTGGTCCGCAAGTATATGGAGCTTTGTTGGTCTCTTCCCTTTTATGGGTACGTTGACTTGCAATTGGATAAATATAATCAAAACATAAAAAAAATAACTATATACTGTTTGCTTTCTGAATCAATATAACATTGTTGTAAGGAAATTTTGTGCTTTTAGGAGTGCCATGTTTCATGGCCAAGTCGAAAGTCCTGCAAAAGGAGTATGGTCTTTTTTGGACCATCCCGATAATTTTGTGCTTGTCGCCATCAACAACCACAGCCTTCACGTGATAGACTATTTTCGAAACGTAAGTGAAGATGTACATTTTTGCTAGTACTTGTATTATATTAAGGATCACTGCTAAACGTGACTAAAGTAACAATCGAATAATATACTAAAAGATTCAAAAGATAAATTGGGTCAATTACAGAGAGTTCTACTTGGAGCCCGCTTCGATACATTCAAGGTTGAACTGGGTTGGCCTTCGCATCCCTCTCACGAATCGAATCCAAACTGTTTTCCTTGCCTTTTTCTTCAATACTTTGAACCGGACAGTAGGAATAGTAAAATGCTCCAAATATTTTCTAAGCAAGCACCTATGATGGACGCACTCATTACTCGATTTCATCGCTCTCGGAGTCGGACACAAGTAGATTCTATCGATGAAACTGATGGGGGACCGATGGAATCCTCGGATATAGATGGAGGTACTATTAATTTCGAGTTTCAGAAATTGATCAATCATTGTGGTAACCTATTTATCTTACGGCGTTACTAATGTAATTGTGTATTTCTGTTTGTAGAGTTCTTCAAGTCTCTGAAGACAGTTTCCCAATGTGAGGAAATGACATCTTGTTTGAGTAACAAGCTAGGAGAACTTGCATTAGCTACGTTTGATGAAGATGGATTATGTGTTGGCCAAACAGGATCTTGGGCTTTTGCACAATAGGGTACGTGCTTGTTAAACAAGAAATTAATCAATCCGATAATCGCAGATTATAGGTTAACGCAGATTTCTTTTTTATAATATTTGATGATGCATCTCATCTCATCTAGTCTTTATTACATTAATAAGCTCAATTCTTATCAGGCTAATTGTTTCTACAACTTCCATTTGCCGTTAATTATAGCAGGATTATTAACTTATGACTTTTATTTGTTTGTGAGAGATTTCATTCATGTTAAGGAGGGTTTCAGGACTGGGCTTGCCGTTGTTTTGTTTCTATACTTCTGGTGAGGTGACTTTTTGGGAAAACACGAGGCTACTCTTAGGTAGATATTAATTTGCTAAATGATAGTAAACACATATCGGTACTACGTACTTACGTTTACTTGTTTTGTATTGTGACGGGGGTTTAGGCAAAAAGTCCTTTGACAAATTCCAGGCTGATGCTCGATTGTGCCAATATTGAGCAATTCAGTAAAATCATAACTATACTCTTTAACCTTAAGGCAGTGTACAGTACAGTAGAAGTCTCGACGAATTTCGCAGAACCAAGTAGCATTATAATTTATAAGTATGCGAATCTATTAGAAGCTGCAGTGGAATGCATGATCTGATATAATCGTAGCAATTCCCTGTATATGAAGAAAATCTTAGTTGCTAGATAACAAATGCATCCCCTATTTACTTAAGAACCGTCTGTCAACTGTCAGTACCTAACCGGTGTGGTTGTACCCAATATAAATCTGTAATATGCAAATTCTTACTTGTATAACATCTACACACTATAAGAAACTGCCTCCTTACCCAGTCTTCGGTATCTTATTGCGTGAGGGAATGAATGTGATGCAAGCTCTTTTAGAAATTAGCATTTAAGCTATATTCAGCTTTCCATTATGCTGTTATTCCCGTGAAGTGTTGTTTTCGGAGCATTTATGCTTAAAACTTATAGCAAGTGCTAGTAGCTAATAATGCGGATCTGAATCCCGGAAAGGTTTGCTACTAAAGTTAACAATCAGTTCCAGTTTTAAATAGAACGCTGAATTGTGATTGATAAATCGTGTAATTCAAACAAGTAAATTTCATTTTGATTTTACAGTAGAGAGTTAACATGAATGAATCTACCGATGCATGCATCAGTAGAGGCATATGTCCGCGAACAATTTTCTTGCTAGAATCTTACCGTAGGCAGGTTATTACTATTATTAACATCGGTAACTTACATGGAAATCCATACTCGAATCAAATTGATGTGACCATACGCTAGAATTCTTGTAACTATGGATTATAATAGGTACAATTAAGAGAAGAACTTTGCGAAGCTAATCTAAGCATTACGACCTCACGGGAAGTGTAATTTCATTAAGCTTATATACATTTATCCCCGTACGAAAAATATCCATTTTGTATTTTAAGTGAATAAAAAACATCAGTCGACCATCTTGGAAGAAATTGAGAATGATACAAATCAGGTGCTACATATTTTTGGCCAGTGGATTGTAACAGCAGGACCCACAATTTCACAATACTAGTACCAATCAGTTACGTTAAGCATATGAGAGCCACAAATTCACTCATAAGCCTGCTCAATAAAATATTACGCATCCTTAGACTTTGACGCTGGAATACCCCGAAATCTAAACGGCAACTGGTAGCAAATTAACTCTGGAATCTTGGTACACAAAATGTCAGAATCACTGCTCTCCCGAACACACTCCTTTACATCTACTGATCCACGGGGATTTGACAAAAGTTTGATATTAAACACTTTCCGTGTTTGAATATTACGGCTAATTTTGGAAACACCCGTAATTCGCACAAAATAGTCATCGAATGCCTCAAGCCTAATTAACTGATTTGACAATTCGGCGGAGCCCACAGGAGTGTTCATCCAAACACAGACATGACAGCCTGTACTTCGCAGCGGCTTGTCAGTAAAATCCAAAAACTGCGAGGACAGAATAATATTCCTGAGAAACACAAATCCAATTAACTTATTTTCCATGAAATCATGATCGTGGAATAGCTTCATTTAAGTGCACTGTACTTCAAAAAGTTCCGGAGGTGAGTCTGAAAGCTACCTACAGAACCAAAGGTATTCATCAATTCCGGTGCCGTTTCAAATATAACCATTTCTTTCGGATTGTGAATTGAAGCTCCAAACAGTAATGCAACTGCATGAAGAGAACCAGTCGGAATTTGAACTAAAATCGACCGCAACAGCTGCAAATATTCAGATTACGAGCAAATTCAATCCACTTGCTAATCTCAAATGCGTTAGTTTCTGTAAATTAACTAGGACACCAAGGCTACCGATTATATGAAGGTATGAAATCTCAATTTTAACTTACGATAAATATCGATACATACATATCGACGAATAAATCCATTACATTACATTTTAACTTACGATAAATACTTGGTCCCAAACCCCTCGAATCTTTTTCTCGGTACCAGAAAGCAGTTTCAATTTGCTTGCCAATTTTGCCGTAACCTGTTGGGCCTTCCTCTGGCTTCTCTGGAAAACAAGGTGAACACAAACAAGTTACATCAAACAAGACCACCATGTAATATATAATTGCAGTTGCATATATTTACGCTAAAAATACATATCTTTACCATGGCTGCAATTCTTTCGCTCCCGCTTTGCAGTTCGTTAAATACGAGTTCTCGTTTCGAGCCGTTTGTGCATCCTTCTTCATTTGCCTGTAACTCACTAGTTAATGCGGCACAGGCACGTTCTAATGAATCGTAAGGTGCTGCTATTTGACCCCGCTGAAACAAGAAAAACTTAATCCCGCTCTCCAATACCTCAGCCAAGCGCTCAGGTGTCATGGAATTTTCAAAAAACGTTTCCACCGTTTCGCTACATACTCCTCCGACGGAGTCTCCGAGCTTCATGTCACTGATTAAAATTTGGAACTGCAGGCAACAGAAATAATTCCAAACTTTTTCTTCCTTGATGCCCTTTACGATAAAAAAATAAAAAGTCTCATCAAATAAAATTGCAAAATAGAAAAGTTTGACACTGTGTCCAAAATCCTTAACCGCCAGATTATAGTTTTACCATAGCTCAACATGCGTATACATAACGTGCCGTTGTATTTTTATAGGATATCCCATTTTGGCGCTGAAAACATTCAAATATCCAAGGACATCACAACTTCTTCTGTTGTACAGTACAATCTTTCCAAAGAAGCAACTCCTGATCCTAAACGTTTCTATACAGCATCTCACGTTTATGTCGCGCACCATAAGACCTTCAATCAATCTCTGCTAAAGCTATAGCCTTCACCCTTGTTTCTGAGATGATGATTCAGAATCCAAGATGTGAATGAATGCATAAAGGGATCGGAAATATAACTTGAATGACGACAATTGAACTTGAATCCAAAGCTACACCTTCGCGAAGGACACAGGATTGAAAAAGTTCCATTGGGCTCTGTGCAATAAAGGTACACACGCATGAGGAAAATCCAAGCTTTGACATTGACCGTAATCTTTTCATAACGAAACGCTGCGCTGCTTCACTTTGCTTCACGCTGCTCAGCGCTACATCGCTTTCAAATCCAACCAAAGCATCATTTTGCAGCGCAGCCTCAAATCTCATTGCAAATCCCCTTCTTTCCTTCATTACACGCATCGTGTCCTTCACTTCCCTAACTTCCAAACTGATGATCGTGTGGTCCAAGATTTTGGCTGGGCGGAGGAGAAGCAATCATTGCTATCTACACCCCGCATACGCAAAGCGAGTTCCACAAATTCTCACAATGACCTAAGTTGCACTGTGAGCGAAGCTAACTAGAATAGCTTAGAAACCTGAAAAGTTATTTCATTCCACAGGTATGCTCCACACACCTGGTTCATTCTGCAGCTAGGAAGAGTCTACGTCTTTTTAATTAGTCTAGCATTATCATAATTTAAAATACATTTTAGGTTATGAAACAATTTCTAAAAAATCCCAACGTTTCAAACATTATATAAAAGGGGAACTTACCCATAGCTTGTAAATTCATGCATCAACATTTCCAACGGTCGAAAAAGTTTCAAAAAGGCCAAGGATCCCAATTTACCACGCTGGCACCTGACTGATTTGGATTTTTAAAAGACCTTTTCAAGCAAAAATGAACAATTCTTGGCGGGGGAGGGGTAGACAGAGAAAGATGTACACGTAAATGATGTCTCGCAACGTTTTCCAAGTGCTTATCCCATAAAAGCTATTCCCTCATACTCTAGTCCTTTCCCTAAAGAACAAAGAAGCATTGTGTATGGACGAAGCTCTAAGGGTATCCGTTGGATGGAAGAGACGGAGCTCTCGCATGTTACAGGCATGTTAGCATGGGGGTCGTTCACAAGGTGTGGAACGATGAGAAATCCTCGCATGCTTTTAAATGGGACCATAGGACGGTGCTTTAACGTCTGTGTGGTAGTCAGAGGACTGGGTAGGCTAAGCAATATCCTCTTTCCAAGTAGGCTTTAATGTTTTTATTATCGAGAATTCACAGGAAGGGGGTTGAGGAGCAATAGTTACATAGCTCGTCGAGGAGAGCTCAAAAGAGTATCGAGGAAATGGGATCGTTGAGCCTCTTGTTCCTGAACTAGCCTGCCTCTTCATCATTGCCAACTCCGACTCTGAGAGAACCAAGTCTGTAGGTTCTCTTGTTGAACAACTACGACGACCGTAGCAGGTTCTATCGTCCAACAAATCTCACCAAAGCATTGTTCCTTATTGCTGAAGGAATCTTGGGCCTTGCGCTCTTATAAAATTCTGTATTGCGTTCCTCTCGGATACTGTTCGTAATAAATCTGTGTGGTATGATTCAAGTTAATTTCGAGGTTAGTTAAAATTAAACATGTTTAAATTAAACAGAACTTGAAACTTAGTGGGGGTTGATATTAAGGAGGGCTGCAGGAAATTACTGTGCAAGCGTAATACATCCAGCGAATGAATTTTAACTGGAAGTGAAACTAGTTCGTGAACGTTATCTTGAAAAAGCAATACAGTGAAGTTCAGTTGAAATATAAACCCTGAAATCAATCAAATTAGAGAGTACGGGTGATATATATTTAAGTTGGTAAGTATTTATAATTAATTAATGTGCGCGGAAAACTATTTATGGTGCTCTGAATTTTCTTATCGAGGGATGGAGAAGAAGGGAGGAGGAGTAGATTTTTAAAACTGGATTTCGAATATGGCTAAATCCATATTTTACATTTTCTTGTTTGTAGAACTCCTGGAATCATTTACTAGACGAAGAGGTGGTTCGTTCAGTGGCGGTATTACGGATTTAGTTGAAACCGTAATTTGAAAAAGACATATTGAAGGAAAAGAAAATTCAGAACTTAGCTTTGTGAAGCACAATCATATTTTGCAATCAGTGTGTGAACATGGATTTAAAGCCTGCAGCTATACTCAAGTGCATGTATTGATACGAGGATATTTAAGCCAGTAGCCATTTAGTCCGACCAAGTCTGTAACCCAAGTATTGCATCCTGCAAGGTGAGAAATTAATTTAACTTTCAATCTGTTGTCAGATACATTTCCTAGGTTCGAAAGTTCCAATACTGTTTTGTAGATTTCGGCGTTTTGAATAACTGTACAGCAGTGGGTACACGGTGTATGTTTGAATAGTAGGTAAACGTCCTCTGCGAACAGTTTCAGTGAGCAATTTTTCTCGGAATCCGAGATTTGCATAGAGGCTGAAAACGTATATCTAATCGACGTAATGATTACAGTACAGTGAATAGTAGTGAAGCTCCAGGCGTTTAACGTATTATGGAAGTAGGTTAGGCGACGGAACTGCATACTCAGGTCGTTGAGTAGGGATTATGCCTTAGGAATTCAACCTTTCCAGCAACGGTAGGTATGTTTGAAGGGGAGAGCCTAGTGTGTTAAGGGTAGTACTTGAATCAGCAAAGGTATGAGATCAGTTTTTAACATTGCAGTGGTGAAATTACTAGGATAGTGTAAACTCAAGTTTTAGATGATGGATGGTATGATTCTATTCACTGTAGCCAGTATACACCAGTTGTCGAACCTACCATTCCTGGTCTGCTAAAAGGTGTCTTGGCCAAGTACTACATGATGTATGTTTCGTTACTATGATCAAGTTTCTAATGCAGTTTTTGTTTTAGTGCTGCGCCGACCCGTTAACGTAGTTAATACTCGTCAACTCCAGTTTGATTTTTATTCACAAGTATATATATATCCATCTGTTTTAGTAGTGAGAGTGGTAGGAGAAATGCCTCCGGTCGACATTCAGAGTTACCGAATGAGAGGATTTTGTATGTAGACCGTGTTGCAATGGTAGATGACGAGGCAGTGCTTGACGTGAGTTGATGATAATTTTTAGTAATCTGTGATGAACATGTCGAGTAATTGTCGCCTTGGTAAAGAAATATTGTAGTATAAATGGGCAGTATACAAAGCGGGAGGAAAGAGCTGCATGTGATTTTAAAAGGCAATCATCAAAGTGCTAGCTTATGATAATTCTGGAGGTTTTGAATATATATTCTAATAAGTTGTGACTGCTAAAAGTGAATCGAAAGGAATCGAGCGAAAGGAGGAATTCATTCAGCAGTATCTGTGTGTCGCTTCTGTTGGATTTGGAAAAGTTCTAATATTCCATCGCTAGAAAAAGCAAGTTTGTAGTTACTATATTGGTCATTGAAATCATACCTTATTGCCACATGATCAATGAATAGCTATTTACCCTCGTAGTACAAGTTCGTTTCGGAATGTGACTCTGATTGTGAGATTTTATTGACGAGCTGAAGCTTACGTCTGTTTGGGTAGAGGATGTGATGCTTGATTACCATCACTGCTTGAGCTCGTCTCTAGTCGGGGTATATAGATAGGCATTACTGATCTTCTACCGATGTAAAGCATGAGCTATAGAATTGATTGGTATGTTATACAGGGAAAAATGAACGAAGTGAAAGAGGTTCCTGACAGAACACTATAAGTGTGACGAACCGACGTCAAAGTGTGGTATTAATTACTGAAACAAGTCAAACGAGAGCCCTAGAACGTAACGTTATTGATTTCTGCTCAGTGCTGGAATCGTAAGTGAGTTTCATCCGTTTATACACGACGTTTTTCAGTTGAAATCTCGGTATCTTATGCTAGGTTAGAGGACTGGATTAATCAATTCCACTGGATTGTAGCTATTCCATTTGAGCTAGATAGTGCGGATTTAGCTCTTGGTTTAGACGATAATTCCACAAAATCGTCAGATATAAAGTATTAATTCCACCAAACCCCATAATATCTTGGAAGAGATGCGTATGTAACTATTCAGAGCATGAGGATAAAAAGATGTGTATGTATTTTGATGTAAGCGTTGGTAAAGAATTTGTCAACTAATTGTTGAATTTGCTTTATATTTTCAGGCTTCATTTTTGGATTAACCAACTAAGATTCTAACGGACAAGGATTGTTAATTAATACAACAAGAAAGATGAGTAGTGAAAGGAATACGGCGGGGTACTTGATCAAGGTTCAGGCTGAATGTCCGAACGCCCCGGAAAGAATAGAGCTTGCAACTCCAGAGGTACGTAATTCCCACAAGTTCAATGTTTAATGACCGATTGTATTTTGTAAGCTATGTAATTAATTATAAAACTTTCCCTTAATTCAGGTAACATTCGGGCGTGGGGTTGGGAACACAGTAATATGGGAATCGTTGCAGGTTTCACGTCGGCATGCAACTATGGAGTACAAAATGGACACAAATTCATGGCGATTGAAAGACACAGTACGTTGTGTTTTAAATTTTAGCGAGACACTGATATTAATTCCTAAAGAAAGGATTGAAGTAACTATTGTTTGGGTTTGTTTTCAGAGTACAAACGGTATGATGTTAAACAACCAGCGGGTGCCTCGAAATGTGTTCGTAGACGTTAAAGATCAGGATCTCATATCCTTCGTACCTACTGGATCTCTAACGTATCGGTATAACTTTGCACCACCTCGACCTAGCACAACACAAACAGAAGAACCGTCTGTGCAAGCACTACAGTATCAACCTAGAAAGTCTTTCGATTCGTCCGTGCAAATATTAGAGAGTCTTTCAAAGTCACCTAAGCGCAAGACTGGATATAGTAAAAGCCAAGATTGCCTAAATCTGTAAGTTTTTGTGTACAGTATTTGGCATGAGTCTGAATTTGAAGAGCTTTAAACTCATATGTAATGTTATGTAGATTGTAACAACTTCTGTTTTATGATTCTATTCCTAGATCTCCGCCTTGCGATAGAAAGAGAAAGCGTTTGGCTGAGTCAGTTCCTGCTGAAACACGAAGAAGTTCGGATGAACCAGAAGAACTACTAGACATCGATCCAGTTCCTGAGTTTTGTTTTGACAATAAAGTGCCCGTGATCACGGCCAACAGTCCAAATAGTTACAGTTACAGAAATGTGATGGTGGCGGTAAGTGTAACCAACCTTAACATCTTGTAATGACTTGCTCATGTCGTAACAGTTAAAGCGTAAGCGTTTAGGAGCTAAACAGATTGTGACTATTAATTTTACAGAATATGGAAAACTTCCTTCAGAATGATAAACTTAGCGAAGAAGGAAAACAGCTCAGATTATATAAAGAACGAATAGAGCAGCTGGAATTAGAAAAATTCGAAGCCGAAAAGCGACACCGATCGGAGACACACGAGCTAAAAGTCAAGTTGCAATTAACAGAATCTGAAAAGCGAGTATTCGAAGAAGAGGTATTTAAGAAGGTTTCTGAAGTAATGGAGCATGAATTCTCTTGCTGTATATGCAACGAAATATTTATTCAGGTATGTGAAATTTTACCTCAATTAGTATGATGCAGTAACCGTTCTCTATAACCTTACCCTGTTTGTCAATAACATTTGTTTCTGTGATTGCAGGCAACAGTTGTCGATTGTGGTCATACGTTTTGCGGACATTGTATCTCAGAATGGGTGAAACGAAAGAATGAATGCCCCAATTGCAGAAAAGTCATTAAGAGTCAACAACGACATACCGAGATGGAGAATTACATAAACAAATACCACTCGCTACTTCCAGAAGACCATCTTTCAAAGAGGAACGAGGTAATCGGGGAACGTCAACGTGAGGTCGAAGCCGTTCGAGCCGCCGCTGCAGCTTCTCGTAATCAGGCTCGTCGAGGTCATGAACACTTGGCCTTCGCCTTTCCAGCTACCGATAGGTTGCAGATATCCGATTTTCTTCAAAGTATGAACGACATGATCATGCAGAACCCCAGTGCACGACTAGTTTCTGGTGGAGGTATTCAGGATTATTATCCAGGACCCGACGTAATTCCACATCGCATTCAGCAGCAACTCGGAGGCATGTATCGGGTGGATCCAGCTATGGGACGAGCAGAAAATCTTGGATCTTATGCCGGCCGCAGAAGTAAGTCTCGAATCAGCCAACGTCATTCAGTTTTGTACAAGCCATTCAAGAGCAATATAGCAAATGTAACTTTGACCAAGTATTAATCTCATTTCTGATATTTACAGGCAGTAGAGTTAGAGTCATGCCTATGGACCCTCGTCCTGGTCCAGTGCCTCTTCAACGCCGAACAAGGGCAGGGGCTCATGCTAACTTGCCAATGCCTCCCACGGCTGCTAGAACCGGACCGCATCTGGATTTGGGTGTATTTCCTCCCATGGATGTTCTCACTGTAGACTGAACAAGTACGATTCTATCGCAATAGCTGATTCGCGTCTTTTGTACCACTAACGACTTATTTCTGTAATCTAAAACATAGTGTAAGTAGAATTACATGTGTTTGAAATATTCTCCTAAGCAAAGCGGATGCAATGAGTCCTACCTATTTAGCCAATAAGATGTAACGAGCGTGATCCATCTCGTGTACAAGCTCAACTTCAAATACAGTAGATTTTAATGACGAGAAGTTGCGCTTGTAAGCTATACCATAGTACTTAGAATCGGCCTTTGTTAAGTTTCAATGCCATGATGGTATTTGAGACCTATCAGAAATCCTCTTGAGTAACCAGAAGCAGCGTGACATGAGTCACGCATTTACGGTTAAGCAGTATGTGTGTTGCCGTTTTCGAGCATATCGGATGCTACGGAATTAAATGACACGTGCACAGAATAAGCACATCTTACCTCAGATTAGTTCTTAACTTTTAAAAGGCCCTCTGTTATATTATTATCTTGGCTGGGGGTTATATATGATCATCATTCTTGTATTATCACTATATATCTATAGACTCGCATAAGTTTAAAATATCTGAGTGATCCAGCGCTATTCTAACGAAAATTTCTTCTCAGTGCACTAATATGTATGCATGAACAAGTGCATCGTGTAAATCGGTTGCTATGACTGAAGCATTAGGGAACTGTTATGTCTTCTTTAGCACTAGCTTGTAAAGTTGCCTTTATTTAAATGAAATACAGCGTAATAAATTAGAATTACTCGATAATACTGCGCATAAGTACGAATAAACAGGCAAGATGAAGAAAATGTGCTTGATTAACTATAATTATGCAGACTTAGTTTTATTTTAACAGCTCGCAAAGCTATTCAGGAAATGCACAACAATACTTGAATCATGCAAAAGCCGCTGTCATCTCATAAAATTGTAAGTTTGTCGGTTTCCCCTATTAGTCCTCACTACAAGTAATTATTAATATTAATATACTAACTATTGATGACTTCTAACTAAATCTAATTCTAGGTTCAAAATGTAGTCCAGTTTACCCTCCAAGATTAGGCAATCATAATGAGAGCCAGATTCAAAGAAGACCAGCAGACTAAATGGAAATCTCCGAAAGAGCTCCCCAACCGATTAACAAGCACCAACTCCAAAGGGAACTTCATAGAGAACAACGCCTCTGAAAATCACCAACTACCTCCACTTTCGCATGAACGGAATTCAAAACAAGTAGTTAATTTCGATTTCAATCAATCACTTGAATCCTCAAAGAATGACCATACTAAAACCGGCAAAACCATACTACCACCTATCAATGCTCGAAGCAGCCTTTCGTCACAAAGGTTTCGAAATAGAAGAGGAATCACAACGACTGCGTCTCCTCATCCCATCAACAACCAAATACAAACTGGGTTAGAAGCTGGAGATATTTGTCGGCGAAGCAGTTCCGATGCAACCATTACTCACGAAAATATTCAACAAATAGAACGAAATAACATTGCACTTGAACAGCAATTATTCAGCGCTTACGACCGGATAATATCAGCAATTCAAAAAAGTGATGCAGCATATTCCCAAGCGCTGAATGTGAGCGGATCGAAATCCATTCCTGGAAAGAAAAGTATTTCTCGCAAAGATCTAAGAAGCGTAGAAGCAAGAGCATGTGTTTTTAGCAAAGAATCTTTGACAAAAGTCGACAGAGACCAGGACAAGAGACCGAAACCCCCTGCAACTCCGCAGTCAAAGACCATGGAAGAATTAGTGGAAGAGACGGAGGAATTGGCAGAAATTGAACAGTTTTTAACAAAATATCCCTTTGAGCGTCTTCGAGATGACGAAACACTCATAACCTACGACGAACCGGAAGACGACTCCATGACAGAATGTGCCTCCCCAAGGGCTAGAAAATGTATTTCCCACGCGGATACCCTAACCCATTTGAAATCCCGGAAAGGCATGACCCCAGAACAAGAAGAAATCCAACGCTTCTATCAAAAGATACTCCATAGACAACCGACTGGGATTCCGTCCCAAAGTGGTGGACCCAAAGAACTTCCGCAGTGCATTGGCCAAGATACAAAAGCTTCTAGGCTCAAGAAGATACCATCTTTCAGAGACGTGCGTCCTAAACCTGTGACCATCCAAGAAGCCAGTTTACCTGCCAAGAGTGCTTCCAAAGAGGTCACGGTATCAAGGGCAAATAAAACGGCGATTATCAGGAAGACAAAGAACATTCCATTTAAACATTTCGAAAAAGGTCCCATAGATTCTAAAGAAACAGGGACGAAACCATCCAATAATGATGCGCTACCCAAGAGTGAAAGCACAGCTTCTAGACCTGACAGAAACAGTAGTGGTAGGCGAAACTTTCGGAACAAGCTTCCAAATCCATGTGAGCCCATTTCCCAGCTAATGGAACACTTTACTGTAGACTTTCTTGACGGGAATGCTCATTGGAGTGACTATACGTGAATTCCCTCACCGTTAAATTAAAATTCAAGTAGTTATTGTACCATGCTAGATGCATTCACTGTAATATCTCCACAGTTTTTTATAACCGAACGCATTAAATAATGTGTAGTCCTTGGATACACATTTCCAACATATTCAGATCCGTCCCGGGCATTTTAAATTGAATCCTAGATAATTATATCCAAGTAATCAAAATATTAGTTATAGTTTCTAGGCACTAGCAGCTACAGCCCTACGTATAAGTATGCAAGTTTAGTTTAAGACTAAAACTATTATGATAAGGAACATTAGACCTAGATCATGCGCTTCTGATTCAGAACTAACTAGGATACTGCCCATTGTATATGACACTGGCGGCTCCGACTGCGAGCATGAGCCTCGGATATCAGTCAACCCACAAGATGAAGCCCAAACCTTCATCACAACCTTTGCGACAGCTGTCAAAAACTACTTTTCCTGTCCCATTTGCAACGAGCTCTTCCGAAAGGTTGGTACTAAATTATATCTAAGCAATCCAAGTTGAATTTCCCCTAGATTTCTGTAAATAATCTAATTTTCAATTGTTTTCATTTTCCAGCCCAAGATATTACCAGGATGCGGACACCTCTTTTGCTCATCTTGTCTTTCGTATTGGTTCCTTCAAAATCTAGCCAAATCCTGTCCAGTCTGTCGCAAGTTCTTGAGACACAATCAGTCAACAACCAGAATGTACAATTTGGACGCCTTCCTCTACAGATACCTCAAACTATCCAAACTAGCTACCTCTACGCGACCCCCTCATTCTGCTAGAAGGCTGGCCACCTTGTTAATCAAGTCTCTGGAACTGGAGGTCAGTACATGTCACGTGAAGCTAGTCCAAGTACACTTGACCCGGTTATCCCATAACGACGCCATGGCTTCACCCTCATTAAACGCTGCTTATACCCGTTGGACCTTTCAACAGCTCTTATCCACCCTAATAGCAAACCCTATGAGAATCAAGCAAGCTCAAAAACGAAGAGACAACCCGCATGGAAATTCCAGCAAACTAGAGAGAATTTTTCAACATTTTCAACAACAGCTAGAGGGTATCCTCAGCTCTATAGCTCCTCATTATCCCCTATTCTTCAAAATCTTTTGGATAACCAAAGTATTTTTAAGTGGAAGAACCTGCGTCACTTTTCGCAGGCTAGATAGTAACCAAACTGCATGGCTTATCGTAGCTCTTATTTTATTTGTAACCATTTACATGTTCACTTCCTTTGTCATTCAACAAGGTCTTAAGGGATACTTGAAAATTCTTGTTCATTTTATAGTCGTTTTTACTATCAATGAATTCATCAGCCTTTCACCTTCATAGTTCTTTTGCTATCCTCACAACTCGCTAGTTACTTCCTTGAAGTATTTTGCAATTTGCAAGCACTCCGTTTTTACTTAAGCTACTAATTAATTTTAATGAGCAGTTAAACCTAAATAACTCTTGTCGTATAGTTCTCCGAGGTTGCAAATGCCCAAAACTATAGTCACACAAGTTCTTAAATAATGTATTTTTTCCATACACGAATGTGAAAGTTGATGACGATTAGTGAAACATTACCTTAAATACTCATGTACAGTTACTTCAACTTAAATTTAAAAATATCGCAATGTTACTCATAAAAATTGACATTGGTTCCAAACCACATGACTTTAAAATCAATCGCAATTAATCAACATTTATGCAGCAATCATCATAGCCAGATATAAGCTGTAGACCATATTGGATAGATAAAAACAGCACAATGCGTACCCGTGGGCACGGTTTCGGCCGTGTCCAGCTCTTTTAATTTCTCGCTTGGGAACAAATGTGTTCCCTCACTAAAAAATCTGAATGATGAATCTAACAACACAGCTTATAAGGTGATCATATTCAGTTACTATCAAGGGGGATAATCGCAGCCACAGCCACCATATCCTGTAGATAATTGGATGCTAGCAAAAGAGTACAGGAGAGGCAGCAAAAAACCTTAGCAAAGTCTCCTTCACAAGCTTCAAATCATTTCATCAGTTAAATCATTAAACCCTAGCTCTGCATACTACCTTACGTTTCACATTAGAAGCGGATTCACCTGTTTGCTAAACACGAGCGGCATATAATGGCCAGAACGTTTGTCAAATTAACGCTGTTCCTTCCCACCATTTTAATCATCTACAGCATTTTCGCACACGCTGCTGATTTTAACCACCTTGCTACTTCCATCCCAGAAAAGTGTAGCGTTTTAATACGATATTTTCAAACAGAAACGTGTCACCATGTTACCGTAGATTACTTACCCACCTTCCACGGACGCTACCTTCCGGTTTACTACAGAAATCAGGAAAAGGTTACGATACAAGAACCTGAAATCGCATTCAACTTTTTAAAATCCCATACATCAAAATACCTGGATTTCACTCCCTGGAAATTCAATCAATGCCTACATATTTTAATATTTCCACTAGTCATGAAAAACTTGGCGGATACCATTGCTGAAACAGGCTACACATTTTTCGAGCCACCAATATTTTCTGTATTCCTGACTTCAGGGAACGAGAATCATGACAAAATTTTACAAAACCTAAACACCGATGGCATGGCTGGGATGGATTGGGAAAGCAGGAATTGGACACCAACACTGATTTTTCATCTCACTGACCGCGGAATCTTCGAACATTGCACTCACCATCATCGTAGCATTCAAGTTACTGACACTTACTTTTTCCGGGAATACCGAACCTGGAATGATCGGCTACTGCAGCTTGGAACGACAAATCTGATTGAAATTCGGAACAAAATCCTCCAAATACGAAAACACGAAACCTGTCAAGGAAATACTGTGACAATCAACAGCAAAAAAGTCGCAGATGCCACCAGAACGAGTAATAGACAATGGGAACGGGAATTCTACGAGCGGCAAAGTCCTGATACACCTATGGATGGCTATTTGGCATCTAGAATCCTCACAGTCATTATGGACGATAAGCTCAATTTCACTCTGGTGGTTGGAGCTGTGGATAACATGTGGGCAATTCGGAGAACAGCTTTCTGCTTGGATTGCCAGACTATTTTTCCTCATGAAAATTATGGATTCTTCTACATCCACATGTTCCGTTTTGAGAAAAGCTTTGTTTTCTCCGAAATATCCAAGCAGCTACAAGAACCACGCTGGGACTTTTTTTTCTCTCCCTTTGATTTGCTGACTTGGTTGACCCTGGCAGCTACGGTCGCAATTGTTGCAAAGATAGCTAACAAAGCGCGATTGCTCCTTCAACTTTCCTTTGCGTTGATGGGACAGCCAATTTCTGAGGGTGTGGTCGAAAGACGGCGCTGGCCACTTGTACTTGTATGCGGCATCATGGCTGTTGTTTTTAATAATGCCTACCAGGGTTTCATCACGGCTATACTTACATCCCCCGCCCCCGTCAAACACATTGACAGCATGAAGCAACTATTTGATGCGGGATATCGCTGGACTGGTGGCACGTACCATCGTAGATGGGGCACAGTTATGATCCAACATTACAGACAGGTCTGGAAGAAGGCAGGCTTATCCCTGGATTTGCTGGATAGTTCCGAATTGCATCTCCTGGATTTTGAGTGTGATGATGAGCTAGTCCAATGTCAGGATCATCTCGTGACGAAACATGCAGGGAAGGGGACACTCCCGCTTGTTATTCAACCCGACACTGATCTTCGGATGGAACGTCTTAGCAGGTCAAATCCGTCCCTCAACTACCATTACATCAAACAACCGTTGCTAAGTGACAACTTCATAACGTGGTTCAACTATCACCTTGCACAAAGGTTTTACGAGGTCATGAGTGCTCTCATCGAGTCCGGCTTCAAAACGTTCTGGGAAGAGATGATTGCCGATTCACATAAACGACCTCAAGCAAAAGCGCTCCCACCGCTCCAAGATTCCGTCCAACCCCTCAGTCTGAAAACGCCCATTAAATTCATATTCTTTGTTTATTCAATTGCAACCGGCCTGGCTCTTCTTACATTCGTCTTTGAGCTTGGAACCTTCAAAAATAAGGGCAAACGCTTAACAGTTAACACATCACGTTTTGAGGCTAATTTCTCACTACGCCTATAGCTGAGTGCAGCTTCGGGTCTTAAATGTTTATCAAACCATTATCACATTTAAGGAAATGCACAACATCAACCACACAATTGCAATCACGATAACACATAACCTGGCACTGCAATCCTCAGTCACTTCTACATACTTCCAGTACCACGACAATGGTATTTCATCAAAACCAGAAGATTGCAACGCAACATGGAGATCACCGTGTTCTGAAGCAGTAGACGGACCGCATGGGGACTAGGGAAGTTCAAGTAACCGGATCTGCATATCTCATACTGAATCTTATAATCGGGTTTACCAATAACTTCAAACTATAAATCTTTACAGTCTCTGTATCTGAATGATGTAAAAACCTTGGAAGTTAGCAATACTTAACCTGTTGGAGCAATAGCTCTAAATAGCAAAAGCTATGGAAATACACTAAGCTTGCGAACTTAAGGAAGCTCAGCGATTTTCCGATAAGTTTACAACCAGCTCCATATACATAGATTACAGAACAACATGCATTCTCAGCTATTGAAGCTATTGGACTTCGACGCTTATCTTATTGTCACATGGAAACTGCTGAATGAACAGCCCTGACTAACCATATGCTTAAAATTAGTAACATTGTACATACCCCTGCACCGCATTGACTACAATATAAGGGAATAATACAAATCCCAGCAAATGTAAGTTTTGGTACGGAGCGGACCCCATCCAAGCACTCAAAACCTGAGTCCTATTGGTCCTTCTTGTCTTTCTTCGATTGTTTTTTGGATTTTCCTTCAGCTTTTGAAGGCGATGCAGGAGCAGGAGCTGGCTCTATGCTTCCTGAAGATGGAGGCGAATCGACTTCTGGTTTTCCTTGAGCGTTATTATCCAGCATATCGCCAGAATACCCAAATTCATTTACGCGACTAGGATCAATGCGGTAAATGTAACGCTGATACAGGAATATGAAGAAAATGATGTCGTCACGAAGGGTGCCTGCGTAATAGAAAAATAATGAGAACATACTGAAAAAATGCGAGTATCCTACTATCCGTTGACCTGATTATTTAGAGAGATGCTTACCTATACGATACATCGTCGGCATCTTGATTACAAACGCGAATATATCATCAATGAAGGTATTCAAGAACTTATAAGACAACATTCTCCAAGGGAGATGAGCAACTGATTTTAGCTTGTAATTAATGAACAGTTGCGGAGTCATCATGATAAAGCCGAAGGTCAAGAGGAAGCCGTAAAGCATCGACAAGACCCATGAATACCATCCCTTATGTTCCACATACAACAGTGAGTATACACTGTAGCCCACCAGAAGAGGGAAAAGCGCCCACGATAAGTATCTGCAAAACAAAATAATGTGTTGTTAACCAAATAGACAAATACCATATTCAATATCGCTGTCATCCTTGGATCGAAACATTGGTATGTTATACTTCATGATGGTAAATTTAAGAGCATTAATGTAGACTCGATATGCCGGGTTCGCGTATCAAGGGTGAATCGACTGATATACACGAGACAATCGGGCTTCCGCCTACCAACGTCTGTAATCGCTTAACCAGCAGATACTACATTACCCAAGTCAACTTGTCAGTTCCCCCATCCATAACATATTTGAATTACCTGAAGGCCAAATTGTCATACTCGCGGGTACTTGACTCTACATACGAGCCCTTGTCCGTAAATTTCGGCCTTGGAATCAACCCAAAAATTCGGTTTTCTCTGTCGATTTTGATATCAAGAACCTACATAAAACCACACAAATTATTTAATAATCCTGTTTTTTCGAAACCATTTGAACAAAGAAATCTTCATTACTGCATGCATGCAATTATAATTTACAGTTAAACTGTACCTTATTAATTTTCCAGATTTCAATAAGCAACCCAATACCAACGCTAACTCTGATGACAAAATTCGTTTCATTGTCCAAAACGTAGAGCAAGACTATTACTGACTGGAATACGTTGAAAAATACTGAACGTACGGAGAGACCCTCCAAACTTTTTCGATTGTTCCAGAACTGGATGTCTAAGGAATTGACATTAGGTCAAGTATTAACAATTAACACCCAACGCACAACTACAGTGCATATAACAAAATATACTTACCGTTCTTGAATGCTAGGAACTCAAAAATACTATGCAATATTGACACAATAAAGGTCATGCCCAGTAGATAAGGGTTAGTTTCGAGAATAGCTTCTTTTAAAGCATCTTGGTCGTCATCATCGTTTTCAGCTCCCATCAATATATTTGCTTGCCACTGGTTACGCATCGTCTGAGCAGCGTATATTTGCCATTTGAACAAAGACAGAGGTTGGAAAGTTATCGTCAGCGGCAGCACACTGAAATTTAAAGTATACACTTGTCAGATACATCGAGAACAAAATGCATAGAACTGGACACATTGAAATCAAACTGTAGCTGTATAATTGTGAACACTTACGCGGTTGATTCGTTGATAGGTTGATAGTCCTTGACAAGATTCCAGTAATCGTTAAAGAAAACAACCGGTTGATAAACATTTTCTTTTGGAACGAAGTGAACATACTGGTTAAGTGGAGCTGGGACTTGCCCTGGCGTCCAAGCAGTCCAATCAGCTACGATATTAACAGTTATATTAGGATGCCAGTGAGATTCAATCGACGATGACATTATCTTTGCTTTTTCTTGTTCTTCGATGGTGGCACTAGTTTCTCCAGTTAAGAGGTTATGCGTTTTAGCATATTTACGGCGCTTGAACTTATTCAATTGCTTTGTTCCATGAACGGTCCTAATCTTGGCGTAATCATCATCAGGACTTTGGAAAGGGGTGTATCCACGAGGCACAAAGAAGGAATGGATGAAGATTGTACCGTTGTTTTGGGCTTTCTGTTCAAAGTTAAAACAATATTTTACTTTGAGAACTGCAAATATATCCACATATACTGTCTCACAAAAATCCCAACTGCACTGATTCTACCAAAGGGATTTGATAATCTACCAAAGCTAAGAATGTGGATCGTTCACAGTTTAAGTACAATATTACATTGCGCAAAATCAATCTGAATAACCGCTAACGGAAAGTCGTTAAGTAAAAATATTAGTTAAATTCGCGCGATAAATGAACTATAAATAACCAAGAGACGCATAAATCTAAGAGTTTCAAGATATTACAAAAGTAAGTTTTAAAACCTTTACAAACCTTCGATAATTTCACTTCTGCGGTATGAGTAAACGTGCCGTCACCGTTTGGACCACCATACCAATCACCATATATTAATCCTTCTTGTTTCCAAACCAATTGGGCACTAGTGCTGGTGAAGCTAAGATTTGCATTCATATCTTCCGCAATATAGACGTATAAATCCTATATATCGAATAAATTCAATCATAAACTTTCAGCAGAGAATATATATCACTTAACGCTAACTACACGTAATGTTATTTAAAATAATTGCATATAATGAACTCCAGCTTACGAATTCAGTGCCGTTCGGGTAAACATTTGATGCAGTAAAAGTGGGTAATACTTTGCCATCGCTTGTAGTGTTAGTTGCCGTCGGTTTGTTTGCATTCCCACGGATAAATGACATTACAAAGTAAAATATCAAGGCTCGTACAGCTAAGGACTTTACAGTAGAAATAAACTTCTCCATTGCAGTTGGTTGATATGGGGCTTGTGCCTGGTCTGGAGCAACCTGTAAGCAAAGTACAGAAATTAAATGCGAACGAAACCCGTAAAATTGCAAAATATCATCAAAAAATATCGCTGTATACCTGACTATCAGCTTCCACAGCTGGTGCTGGATGTTCTAAATTTGCACTTTCGTTTATAACTACACGCCGATTCCTGACGTTCGATCCATCGTCCTCCGTTACATCCTGGATCTCCACCATCGTTGTTCTACTAAATCAAACACGTTAATTATCTACACGAAGTCAGCATACTTTTACCAGTCTACACGAAATACAATACACGCTAGACTTACTTCTAATCTCTTGTCCGAGCTATTCTCTTGAACTTCTGCGATGAGCTTTCTGGAACTATCAAAAGGAAAATTCTGAATCACAAATTGAAAAGAACCCATTTAATTTTAAACGCTGTACTACTGCCTAGTTCAGTACTGCGTAGCTGTATACCAGTAATGTATCAGCCTAGTGCAGAAGATCGATGATTCAAAATTAACTTTTTCTGCTTGTCTTTCCTAAATCATTACTGATCGATTATTTCTAACCGGAAGCTCATTATAAATACATTAACCCCTTAATGAATATAATCAACGCGTGCAAGTTTTCTCCTACGTATACAAAGCTACAGGTGTGTAAATTTTAACTCTTATGGGAGAAACATTACTAATACTTTGACCCCACGACCACGATCCCAAAAACTACATGTCACATACATGTGCCACAATTAAAATATTTTGGTTCGCACAATACCGGCGCAAACCGATCACATATTCAAATTTACTAGCCGGAAAACCGAAAAAAAATGAATAAGTACTATACCTTTAATATCCCGTAAAATTAGTTGACCTCTAATATTTGCTAATAAATCCAAAGGTTGCTATAATTTTAAAAGACGAAAACTGAAACTAAATGTGGTTCCAGTCTTGTGGACCAAGTTTGTAGGTGCGACTGCTGCTACTCATCGGTATAATGCGTCAAGTTGGCAGACATCCCGAACCCATATCTAGGTGTGCTTAAAACCCGAAAGTAATCTATAGTTCCAAAAACTGTTGCTCAGAACCAAATATGGATTATAAAATATTCAATAAACTTTGTAAGACAAGTAAAACATCTACTAAATTCTATAAGGAAATTAAAATTCCATTGTAATTATTTTATTCTAGACACATATTTATTTAATGATGAAATGTGAGTTTAAAATCAATTAATTCAATTGGAACCTAGTGGTAAAATGACGTCGTTTAGCTGTAAAATTACTCGTTAATTATGTTTATTTTGGAATAAAACTAATTTCATAATTTAAGTGCCAAACATATTTAATTATTTTATTTTAGAATCGGGTAAATTTGAATTTCCCGCCATTTTCAAAATTCATTTCGAATGCAACACATGAACTTCGAAATTCCCGCCATAATTGCAATTTTTAAAATTTAAATTTCAAACTAGAGTGGTTATTAAAATTTCCCGCTATAATTGCAAACTTTTGAAATTTGAATTTCACGCTAGGCTAGTTACTCAAATTTCCCGCCAAATTTATTGAATTCCCAATTTTTTATAAATTCGTATTTCCGCAATTTTTCAATTTTAGATTTCCCACTACACATTTATTTGCCAATCTGTTACATTAATCTATACCTCGGGGTCTATTGATTATGTTCCAGTACTGACGATGACTAAAGCTAGGTCGAAACCCTGAAATTGAAAAGAATTAAAACTACAAGCATATAAAGTAACTTACGTAATTAGATGATATTATTTTCAGGCAGGTGTAATAAAAGATTCGATAGGGCCTGATGTCGGCTATCAAACCTCCCTCTTCTATGAATGGACCGAGCGATCTCTACTTTTATGATTGCGGAAAGGTAAGGGGTCGGCGCTAGTAGAAGGTGGAGGAAAACCCCAACCCCACGGAATCGCGCGATGTAAGGAGTTTGAATTTCATCTTCTTTTCAGTCTGTGTTTATCCGGGAGAGAAGAAGGATACGGAGGATCGCACGTGGAGTTTCGAAGATTCGATGGATCAAAAAACTGTTGGATTGTGTTGAAAATAATTTATAATTGACAAGGAAGAATCAAACTCAGCATAACATTTGATACACCCAGTTATATACAATTTACTAGCTTCTTGTTCAAGCAGTAAGCGCCTACTAAGAGTAAGAATTCCCAAGCAGCCATAAGTTGTAGTGTGTTATTTGGTTAACCTTGGTATGAGCGTTAATTGTTCAAGTGTTGTGTTAAATCCCCATTTAGCACGGTTATGCGGGCCAAATAAGTGAAATTACAAATGTCAAATAACTACAATTAAGTGTTAAAGTGACAAAATTCTGGTTTCAGCCCCATGAAAATCGTGGATATAAGGAGAGAACTTTGAAAATCGGTAGGTAAAATTACTTCAAACATTTTACATTAGCTAATCCAGACTAATTGAAAACATTAGTAATACGACGAATTACGAGTAACGCTAGAAGCATAATTAACTTTTTCATATTTCAACATATTTCAAAATGAAAACAAACTAGTATCTCTTCTTCTGTTATAAACTTATGCATGTAGCATATATTTAGGGGAGCCAGGGATTATCGCAAACCAAAAGCCTTCAATCGCCTTCCTCCGACATGTCAACTATGGACTGCATAAATTAAGGGAAATACAACCAAGAGAGAGTTCATAAATGATACATTCATGAGAAGAATCCAAGCAAGGCTGCAATATTATCTGCTCAAAGTGTAAAGTTTTTAACGGCAAGGAAACGACAAGAGTTGGATAAAACTTCATATAAAATCCAAACTTCTCTCTTTTAGGTAGGTGAGGCAGTTTATTACTAGTTGTTTTGTACATTATGAGATTATGGAGTTGGATTATGAAGTTGGTTCACTTGTACGCAGGCTGCAGAGAAAACCAAGAGAGACGAGAGGAGAGAGTGAGTCTTGATCATTCTCAGGATTTTGGCAACTTTTAGGACAAGTTGGCAAAATCAAGAGAGCACAGAGTGAGCTGAGGAGGTACACAAGGATATGCAGTTACTTTGAAATGACCTGATCGTCCGGCCGTAGATGGGATGTGCCTTGGTTAACAGAGTGAGTAAGTTTACTGGGTTTAAAGTAGGAACCAGTTGGTTGCATGGGTTAATGCCTATGCTCTTAGTATTGAGGCAAGAAGGTAATCACACGTTCAAGATGGAAAAGCCTTGAAGACTGTAAGGAGTTAAGCGGGCAGTGGGAAGTGGGAAAGAGGCTATAGGCAAGAAAATGTTATGCAAGATCATGTAGAGGGAGTTACGAGGGAAGTAAGCGGGGAAGAACAGGATGTGAGATGTTTTGATGGGGGCTTTCGTTCCTCCGTGTCGGTTAGATTGCCGCTGTCTTGGCCAGGGTTGAGAGGACGTTGGAGAGAGATCAGAGGGATGCAGAGGAAAAACTGAGAGAAATAATATACATGGGGAAGAACAAGTAAGTTTGGAGAAAGATGAGAATGGAGAAAGATGAGAATGGAGAAAGATGAGAATGGAGAAGATGCGTTCGAGTAGGGAAGAAGAGGACTATGAGAGATCCAAGTTACAGAGCGATGGAGAAGAGGATGGTTTCGTGGGACTTGAAAATTATCATATGAATGAATATGCCTAGGGCTCTATTTTATACGATAACTTGCCCCTGCTCAGTGGCTAAGAAAAATTGTAGTTTTTATCAACCATCCAACATCTTAGCTCCAAGGAAAGAGGGAACAAGAGAAGCTGTTTTAAGAGTCGGATCAAGACTGAGGCCTCTCGTTCAATGGTGGGCCAGAAGAGAATATATACAACAGCTAGAATCCGTTTACTTTCCTAGTGGACTTAATGCTAGCTTATTGTGACTGTCTAGGCTTGCTAGAACAACTGCTAGTCGATTCTTAAGGCTTTCTTGAGAGGAGTTTTGTAAAGAGAAGCAATATGCGAGATGTAACGACATTTCGTTCGGAGGAGGAGTATTTAATGTTCTGGTGGCAGGATATAATGGCTTTTCCCTTTGTTTTCTTCGAATACTATATCGACACTATATTGTACGTAATATCTCATCGCTATATTTGTAATAAATGGGAGAGGGTTTGAAGAACCAAGGATGCTTTCGATGGTTATGATAGTGCGAATTTGAAGGATGTAGGGGATTAGCGGGAAGAATTTCAAAGATGAACGCAAAGTGTTTGCAGCGAAAATATGAGAGACGTGAGGAGGAGATGGTGAGGAAGAGAAGTAGAGGAGTGGCATAGGATGGGGACAATGAAGATTACGTCTTGTCAGACTTTGTCTGTTTACTGTACGAGATGAAGAAAAAATCGAGTAGATCATGTAAGAATGGCAAATGCTCTTCTTTTTAGCTCGAGGAACGAACGAAGGAGGGATACAAACGGGTGTGACTCAATGTGCGTTTTGCCCTTGCAACTCACTTGGGGGAATAACAAATTAGCTATTTGACTTTGGTGTTTCTTACATCCTCGTACCGTAGGTCTTGGCTTGTTTCGGAGGACTCCTCTGAGAGGAGGCCCAAGTCTTTTCCTCTGCTATTAGAACTCTTAAAAAACAAGTGTTTTAGCTAGGAAGGAACGAGGATGAATTATTCGAGTGAGAAAATATCTGGCTGAATTATTCACGAGGATTATCCCTGCCCTGATTTAAAACATAACTGCATAGCATATTTTTCCTCCAGTTACGGAAATTAGGAATAACCGATGGGATACACAAAATAACTAAACTATATTGGGGGATCCATCCATTGTGCTTGTCCATGACTTTGTGAATTATGTCTGCTCTGGAATATAAATCATTTCAAAAAGAGCTACAGTGAATTCATTACGGGACCTTAGCTGGGGGAACCTTGCTTGGGTAAAGTAAAGGGAATGCTTTTGATTCAAAGGTAAAAATCCTAAGAGAAAAGATCCATCTATAGCTTTCCAGGTTGTGAAAGGTGAGGGTAAAATGGTTATTTTAGGAGAATAACTTGTGTGTGATTTATTCCACACTGGTGTTGAGAGCTTATGTGGTGGCGGTCCGATTGGATCGGAGGGGTGCAGGGATTTCGGCTGTAAAGGTCAGGAAAATTGAGCATACGCTTTTCAATACCAACGGTCAACCATCCAGGTATAGCTTAACTTTAACTGCTTGCTCTTGGAGTTGTAATAGAAATTTGCATGAGGAAATCCAAGAAGCGTATCGGAAAAAATATCTGTGATTAGGTCCTTGATGAGAGATTGGTCGTGGCGGTGAGATTCTCGACAAGATGTTTCTTTGAAACTTGGGAGACGAAGGGTGTTGCTGGGATTCTTCTATTGTCCCATGCTGAGTAAAATGGGTTTAATACCAACGAGAAAGAAGAGTGTTAAATTAAGGGTAGGTTTACAAGTTTTCGAGCTTTGTGAGAAAAAAATTGCAACTTCCACACAACATCCTGTCTTCTTGTGGATGACTGTGCAAGGAACTAGCTCTCGAGAAGGGTTGACGCTACGCCTCTAATTTATTTCTTAGTAGGAGGAGAGGGAGGTGGCTCACTGAGATGAGGATGTTGGGAAGAGAAAAAAAGGTAATTTCAACTTTTTCATCCAGTATTCACAATCCTCTCTTACTATCCTCCGTCTTGTATGAGTAAGCAAAATCAAGTTACAATCTAAAAGGTAGGGTAGGTAAAGAGGTTTCCTTCTTGGTTGGGGCCAAGAGGCTGGGCTGAACGTGAGCAGTTGGGAGGGTTTAAGGAGGAAAAAGGCCGTGGTGTACTCTTGGAAAAGGTAATTTGCAATCATTAGCAGAGTCTACGAGGGTTGTAGTTTGCTGGAAATTGTTTCGTAATCCTCCTTTTACTACAGGTAAGAGACAGGAGGGCTGCAGAGATTTCCAGATTGCATGACAGACAGACGGAACGGGGGGAGTAGAGGGAGGTTGCTGGGAGAAAATCAAGATTGTGGAATCCCTCCCCCTGCTCGCAACTTGCAATAGTGGCTGTATACTAACTAAAATCCAAGGAAAACACATTGCTTGGCTAATGATAATGAGGAAAATATGGGAAAATAATCCCTAATTCCATGGGAAACAATTATTCAAGTAGGAAAAAAGAATACAAAACGAATATGAGTCAACTCACGTGTAAACAAGTGTGAAATGCTTGTCTGAAAAGTTTTAGTGTGGGTGGGGTGTGAAGTTGGAGGAAGCTGGAACGATCGTTTATGAGCATCCAACTTGTGTTAGCAAGAAACAATTTGTAGTTAACTGAGAAATAATTCAGTAGCAAAGGAACAAGATTTCCTTGCGTCACAACGTGTGTCTACACTCAGTAATGCGACTTGTTACAAATTATATTTACTTTTTATTTACTTATTGATCTCTCTATGGGACATAGGAAATGAATGGACTGACAAGAATCTAACCTTGAGAAGATAGCTACTACTTTTAAAGAAACGAGCACATAGATGACAGTTTCCTTGCCCCTTGTCTTCATGTGGAGAATGCTTTGAATTTAAAGGAGATGGAAATAAAAAATAGATTCATACCATTCATTCATTCCTAAGGTGTTGGGGCGAAAGAAAGGGCGGACATATTTTGGAGTTAGGGTCTCTGCTGAAAGAATTTAAATTAGCTGAATTACTTATTGCGCAAATGATTAAGCGTCAGCAATATAATATTCATCTGCAATCTGCATAAGCTCCTCTGGATTGCGGATCAAACTTGATATCGCTTAGATTGAACAAGGATTTAAGAAGATCAAAGACAGCAGAGGATTTTAAGGCAGGGGCAAGTGCAAATAGGGAGACAAGGTGTTACGGCCTTGTGTGGATTACGGTAACGTATTAATTTTCCCAATGGCAAGCATGATATGCGGTATTCCGTTTCTTTCAAACAAGTTTTTAAACATAGCCAAGAGCATTGAGAGAAAAGGCAGGAGATTGCAGCTAAGGTTCACACGTTCCCTTCCAAGTTATTTAAGAGCGAGCTTTAATTACTTACGCTCTTACGTGATAATCCTAAATATGTCCTTCAATTAAGCATCATGCTTTTTATGGACATCAAAGAGAATCAAGAATGAGAGATAGCCGGGGCATGTGGCTTTGAAAATTGGAAGAAGGAGCTGCTTTTGCAGCTTCTCCTGGCTTTCATTTTGTCTTGGAGGCTTTTCTGAGGAGGGAAATGAAATTGGATAAGAAAGAAGAATAAAAGACTGGCGGGAGGGATATTATAGACCGAGATGGAAAAGTGAAAAGATGATGATTGAGCGTGTAGAAAGAGGTTTCTCATCAAAGAGAATATATATAAGGATTCGCAAAGCCAAGATTCGAGGATCATGTGTCGTCCAACCTTATTTTCTTCTGGGGAAGCATTAAGACAGAGTCGACAGACTCACAAGTTAGCGGGCAGGCCGGAGAGGCAAGACAAGGGAAGATGATTTGCGTGATTAACATGATCCTGTCAACTGTGTGTGCGTGTAGACTGAGAATGTAGACATGGGACAGGGAATTTGCAATGCAGACAGAACAGGATGAAGAAAGGATTGAGGACTGAGGCGATGATGAGAACAAGAAGGCGGTTTCAAAACAACGGGAACAACAGTCTCTCATGAGTATCATATATTCGATAACTTGATTCCCGCCGATACTAATTAATCAAAGGTGGCATGTTTTATTGATTTTGCACGGATGGAATCTCTTGATAAATAAAGATGGATCGCATCACCCGAGGATATTTTCTCACCCAACCTTTCTGCACACAGATGCGAGATTCGAGAAGGCTGGGAGAAAAAAATATAGCAAGAAGGCAAAGAGGTGGAGCTCAGTCGGGATTGCAAGTGTCGTTCCGGAGTTTTATTCATATTGTTTTGTCTAGTGTTTTTTATACATTACTCTTCTCCAATCCTCGTTAGATCCATTTTTTAATCTCACCAGCGCTTCCAGAAGGCATAGACTATGACAAATTAATATTCAGTTGAATAATCACGGACCAAAGGCGGGTAAGCTCTTTGGAGGAAGATTTTAAAAGTTAGGGGATAAAAAGGAGTGAATCATGGGTGAAAGAGGAGGGAAAGGTGATTAATGAGAAAATGAGATGTATTACACTCTGGTAGAGCCCTGGACGATAGGAGTGAGTGACAGGAGACTGACTTTCAGTGTTATGAATGGAATGTTTTTAAATCAAAGGATTATAAAAGATGGGAGTGAGTCTAAAAAATAAGTCACGCGGAAAAAGAGATGAATGAATACTATGTAAAAAATACTAAAGGTGGGCAGTGAGCAGTGAAAAGCTCTGACACTTATTATATTCATGAATATCAAAGGTTCTGGTTCAAAATTCAGTTCAAAGCACGGTTCAACTCAAACCGCGCGTCTTCTGTGAGCTACGTCAATGGTCAATGAATTTTGAAGTTGGAAACATTACATGGCATTGAAGTTGATCTTGACAGTTAGATTTATAACAACCAGAGTTCAAGTTCCTGATTAATCCGGGTAAAATTCAAAACAGAACTGCATCCATAATTCCAAGGTTTCTTTCAATGTTGTGCGATGACAAATCAAGTCACAGCAGTCTCTGCAACGATAATCTTTCACGGACAGGACGATGCGGTTAGTGATGATGAAATTTAATTGTTCCTCAGAGATAAGAAAGAAGTTAAATTGATTATTTAAAGCTCGCGGGTTGGGGTAGGCCGGTATCCTTCGATAAGAATGAAAAGAATGCGCTATATTTGGGAATTAAATGAGCAAACTTGGGTAGATTTGCATCCTAGACTCAGCCTCTTCATCCAACAAGGGACCGTGAAGTGAAACAAGTAGAATGGCATAGATAATGATTCTTGCTCAGCCCTTTGAACGAACATTTAGCGAGTCTAGGTACAACGAATGGTTAGTTTATGAGAAATAAGAAAACGAGAGGAAACTACGCTTGACTTGCGATGTGTACGTGTTTAAATTCAGATGAGGTTTGTCGGTGTACATTGTTTAAAAGAAAGAACGTGGTGTTGCACATGTAAATAGAGTGGACCAACATTTTTTAACCTGGTAGTAGGCAGGACATGTCGAGTTATTCCTGGCTTTGATGACTCTATGCTGAACGAAGCCTGCTTATGAGCTAAGTTAATGTTTAGAAGAACCCAGGCAGGGTCTACTATCCCATACATAAAATACATAGATAACTGAGTTATAGTTTAAACGAATTATACTGATTACAGGACTTGAAGCTCAGCTTTTTGAGTGCACAGATTACAGAAGAGATGAAGCTCTATGGTTCTTTTTTCCTTCGGTTGGGACAAGCTGGTCCTGATAATAATTTTAAGAGCGTCCCACCACTCTAAGTAGTACATAGTTTAAAGATTATGGAGGTCGGGGAGGAAGTTTATTAATGCGACACAAAAGAGCACGCCAACTCAGTGTGTGGGGGAGGAAATGTAATCATTGTGCAACGTCACATCCGCTGACAATAAAGCGCTATCATGTACTGACTAAACTAAAACTTGACGGCATCTATAGCAATTGACTCAATACATGCACAGACTTGTACTAGCGTGACCCGAGAGGCTACATAGTTAATCTAGTACATGATTAGGATGAGAGTGACTGGAAATATGAAATATGCTTGATTCAGTTCTTACACCCAGTCAGTAGGGTTTCTTGGAGCTAACTGAATTTTGAAGACGAATTTCCTTTAAAGTTTGCATAAGTAATAACACACATAAGTCACATAATCCACATGCTGAATGATAATAAGCATCATCTAGTTTTCTTTGGTATGATGAAAGGCGTTGCCTGGTTCTCATGTTGCAATTGAATTTTAAATTAACTTAAATTTAAATATAGTCCAAGAGGAAGTTATTATTGCCAATTTTAAATGTGGAAATAAGTGCATTTTAAGGAAGATATATTACTATAAATGAATGTGTAGAATTAAAATACCCTGGGGTGAAACTATATGCATATCAAGACTGCCAAGAGGATCCAATCCCAATTAGTTTGTGTTCCAGTTTAAATATAATGAAATGAATTATACACAAAGGAGGAAGTAGGGGAGGGAAGGTTTACAGAGTAAGCAAAAAGGGATGGGAAAATTTGAGAATGGTGAGAGCTTCCGTTTTTACCCTCTTTTGATCCGCTTTTATCCATTTTTTGTCCGGCAGGGGAATAAAGTGCGGCAAGGTATTTTTTTACTCACTAAACACGTCTATACGCTCAGGCTAAGGGTTTCTTTTAGGTTCAAAGGTAGGACGATCATCATGTAAAATCATCAAGGGTGACTTTCCGTGATTCTCTCCTAAACTCACTTCGTGCGTGAATCAGGGAAGCGAGACCATGTGTACACAGAATTTCTCTTGGGACACGGGGGTGAGAATTACTTTTGACAATTCCAAGACAATGTTAGAGCCAACCAGGGAATCATTCCCTATGTTTTGATGGCTACGAGAAAAACTGTGGGAAAATATAATGGATGAGAGTTAAATTACTACAATACAGTGCTGACTCAAACAGGGACGCTTATGTTCTCTCCCTTATTTCTACGGAGGGGCGGGGAAGATTACTTAGTTAGCCAACTCCAAAAACCATGTTTGTTTTCTCAGCTCAATGGAAGAGGGAAATCCTTTCAAGGTTTGGTCCGAACCTGCAATACCTGTGGTTTCGTATGCGGTTGGGCTATGACTATTAAACTAAATTGGATCACACCTTTTAAAGGCACGGTAGTAATGTAGAATTTTATGATTGACGGTGCTGGCGTAAATTAGAAACTTGCAAATATTTTGCAAAAACCAGAGAACTTGGTCGGAAGCTACCAAAGGTTGTTGTGTGGTAAAATAAACAGTATCTTCAAGCAATGATTCAATGATTCGAAAATCCAACTCTTGCCAGTTCACCTACGAAACATTTATTGTTTGTATAGCTGGTGCACAGGATTAACCAAATCAAAAGTGCGACATCACACTTTTCGCACTAAAAGAATCAACCAGGAAAAGAAATAGTGGCCGGTGGAGGAAGGATTGAGATCCTCACAAAGTTCCAGCAGAATTTAAACAAGAGAATGCGTATCAAAAAAAACTTCCGAGAAATGTGCAAGATCGAATACACTAGAATTGAAAACGGAGAAGAAATGCTTGATTGAAAAAATGTAGGAACACTGAATGCTATCCGAGTTCAGGTTGGGTAGGTAGCATGTACTAACGATAACATTCACAGATTTTTTTACAAAAGACGACAATAGGTTTCGGATTTGCGTGAGCAATTGTGAATTGTCTGAATGAAAAAGGATTGGAGCTAGAGGAGGGAAACTTTAAGTGAAACAATACTGAATGAAATGAAAAGAAGTGATATTTTAATCCACAGTCAGGTAGCTACAAAGCAAGGGACAGGGATGAGAGGATCTGGTCGTGGTATGAGAGCTGGAATTGAGGAATTTTTTTCTCCATACATCAAAAAGGAAGGTTCAAATCCTGGATGAAGGACACATTTAAAGATATGCAATTTGAATTACAACGGAACGTTAAGCTTAGAATGGTTTACCTAAACCCAATTGTTTTGCAGCAACTCTGATAATCCAGCTTCTTTGATAGACTACAAGACCTGGAGGTGGGTCGAATAATAGAATGCATTTGTACTGGAAATTTAAAGGGTAGATATATCGAGGATGACAGTTGTTATCCAAAGACACGGATTTAAAACGAAGACTGTATCTTGAGATATTCCAAGAGAACTGTAGTCAATGAAATGTTTAGTGTGAATGATTTGTAGATTGTTGAATTAGTGAGTGTTGTTATTTATTTGGTGATTTTTTCATGGATGAACCCATGTGTAAACGTTCCTAATGGCTTTTGTCATCAAGTGTTTCAGAAGATAATGGTTATGGTGAGATGGATGATAGGATTTTTTGCGGGATGGACAAACACCAAGCTCCACAGTTGGTTTGGTTTTACGGGCGGAAGGAGATGAAGTCAAGTGGATACTTTCAGTTTTATTCAACTTGTATCTATAAGGAAGTTGTGTAATTGATGGGATGAGAAGAGGATTATTGTTGTAGTAGAGCAAATAATTGGATTGGCTATGGAGTAATTTCTTATTGATTGTCCTCGTTCCAAGTTACGCAAGTAGTTATTGTGGCAGTGGTGGACACCAGTTGAGAGGAGAGGTGGGTGGAGGAAAGTGTAGTAGGTCGAGACATAATGACAAGTTTTACAAGATTGGATGGGTGACGACCGAGTGACGGCAGACTGATGCGCTCCATCCATTCATGAGTTTCTTGAGGCCAGATGAGTTATTGCGGTAGCTGTAAAGATTACAAGAGAATAATTCAAGTAGCCAAGAGATTGCAAACGTGTGGGTAGTATTGTAATGTTACCTTCACAATTGTGGGAGATGAATCCATGGGAAGAGAGGGTTTAAAACAAGCGAGGATTGTAGCGATGATAATAAGTAGGGGTGGTTACTTAATGGTCGCCTTGCTCATAATCCTGTTGACAGAGCGAGGTGAATTAATATTAGGAGGGGAATTGGGTTAAGAAGAAAGGTAATTTTTATAATATGGTGGTGCAATCCCTTTCCTTACAGGCAAACTTAGTTGTGACTGACCATGAGGCATGTATACAATGTAGATATTGTGGGAACAGACTTATCTTTTGAAATCCCAGACAAATGTCGCCGCAGAGAGAGAGCGTAAATAAAGTAGCTGTGGAATGATTGACGGAGAAGAGGTCAAGTGGTCAAAGGCTATGGTGGAAGCAAGGAGTATATGAGATTTTTGATTCAAAAGTTAATTGTAGATAAAGTTATCAAATCAGCCGGCGTGATGAAGGGTAGAAAACTGAGGGTCGTATCAAGATTGGACATAGGATGGAACAAGTGTAATAGAAAATAAGAAAAACTTATAATATAATCAATTAGACTTCAGTAGGATTTTGAAATTTTTCTAGCATTAACCACACGACAATTCCAATGATCACTCAAGTTATAGAAACGCGGAGAATGAGAGCAGGAAAATATACACTCGTGAACAGTGGAAACATTTTCAAGTGTAATATTATTCATCTCAGTACTTGCTTGCTAGCACTGCCAATGAACATATACTGGGAAATAGTAGCTGAATATATACCACTTAGCTGTGTAATGGGGGCATGAGTTGACAAAAGCATTGAGAATGACCCGAGGACTGGACAAAAGCTTAAATTGTTGCCACTACAATGCATCCTTAAAAGGGAAGCATTGAGTCCATCTATTCAGGATTATCCTGCTGAAGCATGTCAAGATAGGCGAGGAGATGACAATGACCACGTGGAGACAGGCAAGGCGAAGGACAGTTCAGCTTTGTTGTTGACTGTGCTGGAGAATTTAGAGACTGCGTTCCACAAGTCTGGAGAATTGTCAAGTTTATGCAGTCTAGCAGAGACACACGCATTTATGAATTTATGACTCCAGGCGACGATGCACACTGTGGTTGAGTGTGTGGGTACTATTGTAAATTGGGTTTGGAACTGATATTTTTAATTTTTCTTTCCAGGATCGTGTGAAGAAGAGGAGCCTTCGAAGGAAAAGGCAAAAACTGCCCCAAAGGCTGCTCTCAGGACTGTGTCGCTTGGACGGCTTTAAGGCTGCCTGATTGAAGAAAATCCAAGGAGAAGGTGTGGGGATGATTGTATTCTCTCAGGAGTTGGTCCGTTGAGAATAACGGGAAAAGGCTGGACGCAGGAATGAGTGGGACAGGGGGATTTACTCTGGATGGAAGCTCTTCATCGTCGACGACGACAAACCCAACACGCTACTCCAATAATGGGAAGAGTACCAGTGGCAAGCTTGTAGCAACAACTCGATCAAACTTAACCTCTTCAGGCGGACAAGACTTTAGCATTTCCTTGAACAGTACACCTTCACCCTATGTTACTGTCACGAACGTGACTACCAGTCTTCGGAAATGTGAAGCCGGAGGCAAAGACTACCCAACGATATCAGTTCAACTCCAAGACCCACAGCAGGAGCAGCAAGAACAACATGGTCACCCCGGTCCCCATGTATACGCTACAGGCATAGGCGGAGCTGCTGAAACCGCTAGAAAATCTGGAATTAGTGGTGGAACCTATTGTACAACAACTGGAGGAGGGATAACAGCAGGTGGAATCGGAAGTGGAGTGAGTGTTGTGGTTCACGAGCGCGGATCAATTGTTGTCCCAGTGGCTGGACCGGAAGTTGACCCCTTTGTTGTCACGGTTCGAAATTCGCCAAACAAACTCGGCAAAAGCAACAGTTCGTCCTTCATTAGCAAAAACTCTTTGGGATTCGGATCAAAAACTGGACCCCGCCTTGCTCTTTATAGGAGCAACAGTAGCTTGGATTTAGTGGACAGGGAAAACTATTATCTTCATCATCATGGAAGGGGGAATAAACATCATGTGGGTGCGCACGGTGGAGTGAATAAAAGTGGTCTTTTTAGCGCTGATCCCGCTCCACATACGAGCCCGACGTCCCTGGACCGCCAATCTCTGTCCCAGTACAAAACCAAGAGTGGCGAGGGGAGTTACACAGGGTGTTTTACACGTCGGAAGGATTTTGGAAGTCATGGATCAATTGATGTCCTGGCCAATGCTGGACAAAGTGTGAATAATAACAATATACAGCTAAGCGGAAGTGGACAGGGTCGAGGGAGTGTGGGTAAAACTGAGCGGAGTAGCTCTCTAGGAAACCATGGTGCTGGTCATTTCTTATCCCTCGTTTCCAGCATGAGCAGGGATCGACGTGGGAGTTTTGATGTGAGTGAGGAAAGTGTTGGAGGAAATCATAAACTTTGTGTGAGTAAAAGCTCAGGAACTGTAGCTGAACAACAGCAAGTAGGAATAGCACCAGCTATACCTAACAACATTCGGGAAACAGCAAGCCCCAGGCTCAGGCTTAAGTTTCAAAAATTGTGGGAACATAAAGAGAAATCAAGTACAAATGGGAAAGAGTGTGGGAGCTTGAGTGGAAGTGGTGGGGAGGGAGGGAAGGGGGGGAACGTATCAGGTGGAAACAGGATGGATGCTTCTTTCTTTAGAGTTTTTAGGGGAAGTAGTTCCAGCTCTAGGAATAATAATTCAAATACAAAAAGTCTCCCGGAAAGTGGAGGGAAATACGATATGGAGAATTCTGGTGGGATGAGTGAGGCTGGAGGGTCGGATAACGGGGATTATGGAAAACCCATCCTGAGGAATAGCTGTATGGAGGAACGATTTCGGAGACGGGTATTTGCACATTATGATTGCCAAAGTGTCTCCGCCAATATCTCGTATGCAGCCAAACTTCGCGGATTGCTCTCCAAGCGAAGGAATACTACCACCGGAGCCTCTGCAGCGTCCCTCGGAAATCGACCAATTTCAACTCCTCCAAGTGCTTCACTTAATAATATTGCTGGAGCACAAGCTGGAGCTAGCCTGTCCCTTGGAGCAACTGAAAATCCTAGTCTTGAACTTGTACCTGCCGAAGATCCTGACTTGGGAGATGGCAACTCCAATCATCTAGTTTTAAGGTATGTTTTCCTAAATAACAACATTTAAAAACAATAATGTTAATCCATTTTTTACTAGGTATTAGCTTCGAATGCACAATTTAATAATAGCAAGTTTAACAAGTCAAGTTCAAGGAAGAATATCAGGAACCGACAAGGAAGAAAACCGTCAGTGTTGTTTAGAAGCCGAGTTCAAAATGCCAGGGAAGAAAATGTTCATACAAGAAATCCAGCAGATAAAATTTGTTTGTCAGAAATAGGAAGAGAAACAGAACGGAATGTGGAATAGATGCAAGATTGGATGGATATGTTTGTTTTCTTTTCTCTTAGCTGTACATTTAAAGTAGTACAAGCTTGTTGTGATGTTTATCCTATTTACATGATTCGGAAAGCTATTTATTCAATTGGCTTGTTTATTATTCAAGAACGGAGACCGTTATGCGGTTCTTGAAAAGTAAATTAGTTTTCAAATCATCCTGTATGCTGATAAGAGTTGTTGAATATGAGAAAAGTACAGAGGACGGATACAAGTGGAGGAAGTAAGAGAGAGATAATACTAATATTTTTGAACTTGAATCATCTAGTTGAAATTGCAGAGGTTGTGCCAAGTCTTAGGGAAGGTTGAAAGGAAAAGACAAGATGCAAGTTGTAACGTCAGTGCCATGCAGGAATATAGTCCCATTCACTCTACGTTGTGTCATGTTACGGTTATTTATAGTTAACTTGTTGTCCTTTGGGGCGGGGGTTGCACAATCTATTTTTCGTTTTGCAGCGCCAAAGAATTCCCTTATAATCCTCTGTAAAGTAAAGTTTAATGTTGTGAACATAGAATGTTTTATTATGAGTCCCAAGAGCATTGATCAATCTAGCTTTTCGGGGCGTATATTCCCAGTTTCTCATACCGAGTTGCACTAGAATTATTGCAGGATGCAGTGTGTAATTTGTCAAGAGGATTTCATATTGTGATGACGGAGACAAAGATACATGTTTGATATATTTTTAACTGTGAAAAGAAATATATATGAGAGAAAACTTATGAGAAAACTCCACGAGGAATTTCTTGCTCGATGCAACTTGTTATTACTCTTCTTGGTATTGATGCTACCAACTGCTAGCGCCGACAACTTTTTACAGCATCGTAGCACTAAGTAATGATACTAATTTTTACTAATTTTTTAATTCCAGTTGTCCGTATTTCCGGAACGAAGTCGGAGGAGAAGGTGAAAGGATGGTTTGCCTAAGCAAATTCAAGTGCAAGAAGAACGGACCAAACCGGAATAGTACGTACCTTAATGTAACATCATCCGGATCCAATATCGGTGGCGCTCATATCGGAAGTGCATTAGATACCGCTGGAAACATGACCGTGGGAAGAGGAAGTTCAATGATGAGCAATGGAAGTAACCGGATCATGAATCAAGGAGCCTTGGATGGGACTTTTCATCGAAGTGCTCAAGCTCGAGGAATTTCCCAGCTGGAATACGGACGTGGAGTCACTCACTGGATTCAAGGAACTTGCCCCTACAGTAGTTCAAAGTGCCCCCCTCCCAACTCATCCACCAGTGCAGTTACCCTTCAATCCCAATTCTCTCTTGAAGCTGTAGACCTCGGAGCATGCTACTACCGAAGACATTTCTACGGACAAGGTAAGAGACGTTTCAAATCCTTCATTTACCAAATGCTCTTCATCCCGCTCTGTCTGTGTGTGGGAAATTAATGGGTTACAACAATATTATTATGAGTGGGTGCAGGAAGATGCAAGGATGGTAGGAAACAGGTGAGGGGTAGAAGACGGGTTGATAAGAACGGGAAATGAGATCTAGAACCAGAAGGGAAGAAGACAGCTTGCAAAACGGATGGACGCTGTACTTAAGAAGATGGCCAGAGAAGTCCTACAAGTAGAGGATGAAGGTTACAGTCGGGAAGCCTTCTTCAAGAAAGACGGGATTTTTTTTATTTAAGTCACGTTGGGGAAGAGGGAGTGAAGAGTGTAATTTTCACAGGATGTGGTGTAGTAGATATAAGAGTGATACAGAACTGATTTAAATGATACAAGGAATTGGAATGTTAAAGCGTTCTGAGCACAGACCAAATACAAGAGGGTGAAAAAATACAGGGCGAGACTCCCGAAACGGATATATTAACATGTAAACTTACGGTTTTTTTTAATTACCACTTTATAGCTAGCTTCCTGTAAGAATGACGGTAGTTGTGCAGCCCGCCCTGGTAACCAGGGCTTGGTTTCTCCATTGGTTTGCTAGCTAACTAACATAACTATATTTAGTTCATTTCAGAACTTGTTTTGTAATAAGAGATATAAAAAAGAGCATCACGTTGGAAATAGGCGGGGATCTAGATGAAGGCTACCGGATTCTGGATAGAATACCAAGTAGCATGAGCGGTAGCACACTGGGATTCGGATTAAAGATGAAATAGAGGACAGAAGGAGATGTGTGAAAGATTAGAGTGGAAGACGGTTCCAAGACGATTATGAACGCTTCTCCCATGTTGTTATGACTTCGGAAATGTCCAAAACCAAGACTGCATGTAACCAGAAGGGCGGATTATAACACGGAGTAATTGTTAGATGTTATCCTCGTCTGATTTGAGTAATAAGTGTTACGTGATTAAGAATAATTCCAGTTTGAATTAGACTCTTTAGGGATTGAACGTTGGAGGGAGGTAAATCAGATAATAAGGGAGGGATGAATCCAAACTAGAAACCAATCTTTCAAGATTTATCCTCAACTTTTTTGACCGATAACCGGCATATAAATAGCAGAGCAAAGGTGTTCTGATACTCATGCATTGGAGAGAGTTCAAAAGTTTCGATACAATTTTTAGAAAATTGACTAAAACTTAATGATTTATATTCTAGCGTGCCATGAGCGAGGACCGGTTATCCTCTTTGTTAGGTCTCTTCATCTCTTCTGTTTCTGTAGGCAACAACATTTTGGTTAGTGTGGGGGATTGTGGAGGCTGTTATTATTGCTTCAATTAAGCCTTCTATGGCTCGAGAGTGTTGTTAGACCAGGTATAATTTTGACGTTTGGAGAAAAAATAATTAAATGGGCATAGGCTACGATGTTGATCTGCGTTGTAGGCGAAACTATACGTTGGTGGGGAAAATTTTAAAATTACCGAGAGTAGACTCGAAAATCTTGAAACATGTTGTGAATCGCGATAAAGAAGCATGCTGTGTGCATTCATAGACTATGACTAGTTATGGAGATGATTGAAGAGGCGATAAAATATGTTAACATTTGTCCGCTTGATTGGATTGCCATTAGCTTTATGGACGGATGAAACAGGGTTGGATTTAATTTTATCAAATATGTTATTTATGTTCCACTAATCTGGCGAATACAGCTTGTTCATCACTCACAGATCAACAGCAACGATGATGATGGGTAGGGCCAGTCAAACTGGCGAATGGCAAAATAACAATTTTCATGGGTTATTGCCAAAGACATAGAGAACAATGGGAGGTGGGGTGGGTGAATTAGTATTTCTAAGGAATATCCGCCAGGCTTGGGTAAATGCATCCCAATTTGTTTCATCCCTTATCTGGTAGTGAACAGGTATAGTGTGAAACTATGGAGGTGTAAAACAGGCAGGTCACTTCAGTGGCGAGGCATTCATTAACCATGAGTTGTGACTCTAAAGGAATTGGTGCGCTAGCTTCAAGCTTTATTATTACACGACAGGTGAGCTGGGATACTTTCGGATGGTTCAACCATGTGTGTGACCCGTGCTGTTGTGAATCACAACTTGTGATATGAAAACAGGATAAAAATAAAGGATCAAAACCAGCTACTATTCACAGCTTACAAGCTTGCTATTAATGCAAAAAAAACAATTTCACCGAACATTCCAAACCTGTAAGGCTTCAGGATGAGGAAAGTATAAAATAGGACGAAATAAAAGTGAGAAATACGTGTGGTTTCCTCCTCGTTTAGTATCGATAAAGGTGATGGAGTGTGGAAAGTATTAGGTTAAGACGGACGTAAACTGAGGCTGTTAAATGGTTATGGGACGTGAAAATATTTGGCAATGTATGTGCTGGGGCTGGAAGTGAATATAGCAGTGTTGCAACAGAGTGGGTGGAGGAAGAGACGAGCAAGTTTTCAACTATTTTATATCAATGTAATCCACGGATTTATTTCCATAATGGATGTATCGTGTGAATTTTATTCAGGAATACCGTTGCAATAATGTTATACTCTTCGTAGTGGGGGGGGGAAAGATAGAGGGGGAGGAATAATAAGGGGAATTCAATAGAGGATGTTGACTTGCCGTGGAGGGAGAATCTTTGGGAGGGAGTTTTGTAGACTGTGGGAGGCTTAAGGCTTTGGGAGGGGATCAAGTTGGACAGGATTTTAAAGCTTGATATGTTTATTGGCAAGTTTCAAAGAGCTACTGGGTGTTGAGCAAGTTTTGCAAAGCTGTTTAGAGGAATGGAATACGGCCCCCATGCTTTTCCATCCCAGCCATCAGCCGTAGTTTAAAGAGAACATGTATAATATTTATTCTTCAAAGAGAAGGAAAGCAAAAGAGTTGAGAAAATCCGCTCTTTCCGTGTTAGTTTCAAAGAAGGAGGAAATAATTCATAATGCTATAGCCCGTTCCGTCCACTGCCGCCTTAGCTGGTTATATAGGAATTACTTATTAGAATCCGGTGGTTTCTCATCATTTTACAATTGAAAAATTAATGACTCACAAGGAAGCGCATGAAACGTTAAGCAGGCGGGAAGGAAGGGCTCAATGATGTGGTTAACAGAGCTGAATAAACTTACCTGGCTGCTATCGATAATAATGAGGGAAGCTCAGAGGACTGGATCAGTGGGATTGTTAGTTCCGAGGGAATAATAGTCCTGGGGCTGGTTAGATGTCTTGTTTATTAGGTTAATAAGGTGTCGTGTCGAGTATTGAGATTGGAATATTGAATACTTGGTGCGGAGCGGGTTTCAAGCTAGGCACTTACTAGTGGCTTGCATAATGAGAGGAATATTTGGTTGTAGAAACAAGTGTGTTATATGTTAATTGGGAGGATGAACGTAGGAGAAAAAGCCTAGCCCTGGGTGCGTGTGGCTGTAGTGTACGCCCTGGGGAAGGATTGAGGGAGAATTTACTGGGAGGCGGGTTTGCGTAGAGGGTGCACAAGGTCATTGTAGCGGGGAATTAAATTGATTCTCCCAGATTTTATGAGGTCAGATGAGGCGGTGACGGGGAATTGAACAAGTTTTTGACAACTTGTTCCTAAAGTCCGTAAGGGTGGGAGGAGATACGTAAAAAAACATGATGGCTTGCGGAAAAATCTCAGCCACGTTCTCCCCAATCTCTTAATTATGGAAGGGATTGTGGGAGTTTTGCAACGGAGGCGGCATGCGATACAGAATTGAACAGGAGGAAGCAGCAATAGAATTAGCATGTTAATTTCGACAGCATGGTGGTGGTGGCAGGATAATGTATACAGTAATGCAGTGCAAGGTCACCAGAACGGGGGCGAGGAAAGTTATGAAAAATTGGGTGGATACTGATCTGTTCGATAAGCAAAATTTAAATGATATTAAAAAGTTTTTATGATTAAATATTTTGATAGAGAGATGATGTGTAGGAGCTGTATGTCTTTGAAAAATACATACAGCCAAATAATTATTCTTTAGACGTCTAACGAGAATTTTTAAGAACAAACTGAAAAGCCAAATCCCTATGCCAAGAAAGTCCGTTAACTAGAATTGGATCGTGTGTAAATTAAATTGAGAAATACCTGTAGCATGGCATACAAATTATATGATATCCCATCCAATGCATTTATGTTATGCTCGATAACACTACTTGTGATTGAGATACAGTACGTCAGGACCCAAATATTTTGTAAGTAGGTGTAATTTAGGTATTCCATGGATTTTAATTGAAATAATTTTAGGTGGGATACTGCGGTTAGATATTTCACACCTACAAGCCTAGCATTACAGCTAACTAGGAACTCTATTGATGTTATTGATGGCATCTATTGTTCCTAAAGATTAGAATTATCTCATTCAGAGCTAGATTGTAAACTAGATGGGAATTTATGAGTGGGTTTTTATTAATACCCGGCCGAATCTCAGGCACCGTCGTCGGAGCCTTCAGATGAAAATGAGGCCGGGACAGACTTTGAGTGACTAAGGATGGTTTACTTTGTACACGCCGCGAAGACGTTCCTTCGCTCAAGTAAAGTATGATTAAGGAAAATGATGGGAGGATGGGCGATCGGGAAGTATGGGGAAGGATGAGATGATTGTGATGTGTTTAAAGTGGTAATGAGTGTTGTTTGAAGAAAATGATGGAATTACCCCTGGTCATGGACGCTTAAGAGGGTGTAAGATGATATGCGGAAGAGGATTTTTGAGAGAATGCTCATCTCCCAATCCCTGTCTTCTCAAACATGATTAAGCCGTTCAATACAACCCAATGGTATTTGACTGATAAATTAAAGAGGCCGGGCTTCGCCTCTTTGTAAAATGGGAAGAGGTGTGAGTTTGTAAAGATTCAATCCTGAGAAACAGGGAACGTATTAATGTTTAAGGTGAAAAATCACAGAAAAAGAGTCTGTAAAACCTGGAGGGGAAGTGCCTGAAAGCCTTAGGGATTTTTCTCCCTTGTAAGATGCTGTGCGGGAAGGAAACGTTTCAAGAAATGAGAAAGGTACGGGGATGAACAGAGAAAGGAATTTTTTAATCATATATATATAATACAGAAAAAATGTGGATTTTAAAGGCTAATTTGCTCAGTGTCAGGCAAGAGTAATTTTTCGGGTAGGAAATCCCAAGGCTGTAAAACGTTTCAAGGGATCAAGGGCAGAGGAGCCTGTAAGTTTTTAGGTAGAGTGCAGAGCCGTACAAATCCTGTCCGTTGATGGTGCCCTGTAGCGGGAGCTGTGGTGATGGAATATAGTGGCGACGGTCCATTTCTGAGGTGGGAATTTTTACAGACACAATATATAACGCCCTCTAGGAAAATACCAAAACTTTATCCTACGGGCCTGGTATCAATTTGCTGGCTAGGAATATCTTCAACATAGCCTAAAAAGAGTGTCATTTTAAAAAGTCAGAGCAATTTTCAAAAATTCTCGGCTGGATGTAGTACTTCGCAGTAGGAGAAACGTAGAAACGATGGACACAGAAAAAGCTTAAACCCACTCCATGCAGCGATGGTGATGATAGCAAGTAGCTCCAACGGTTGCCAGATCCGGACGGAATTCCGGGTTAATATTCCCGGAATCGGGGCCAAATAATATAAAGGATAGGGACAAGATCAAGATTCATAGACTTCCAGTGAGGAAATAAATGTAGAAACAGAGCTGGAAAGCTCGAAACTTTAGGGCTTTAATGGAAACCTTTGGATGGCTCCCAACCGTTTCGGACTTGGATCATGTGGTGAATTTTACTCTGGTAGATGGTTTCGTTCAACATGTTCAAACCCTGGTTTATTTATTCGTTCCTCCAAAAACCTTAGTGAAGCACATAGGAAATACTAAGCTGAACAAGTGTCGATCGAAATTCCACCCCAGACTGTTCCGAACACCACAATTCCCTTCAAAATTCTCTTCATCCAAATTATCCTGCCGAAATAACTGCTTCTTCTCAGTGACTGTTTATAAAATCATGTATTGTATGCAATGAAATATTTATCGATTTTCCAATGCGCTGAAATGCTAACCTAGTTTCCATTTTCTAGAGGAAATAGACGAAATCTACAGCGTCAAACGCAGGGAAACAGAAATTCCTAGACGGAATTCCGGAGGCTATGCTTACACAGACATCTAGTAGACAATGAAGACACTGTCCCGTTACTGCGGTAGTAATGACAGAATGACATGTGTTTGTTTACGGCACGTGTAAACATGTGGCAAACTTAAACGCCCCAATTAATAATCCAGTTAGTGCTCTGCTCTAGGGAATGTGGCAGATAATAATATTCTTCGTGCTCACTCAACTCAAGTCTGTCATGTAGAATTAGTTTGTAGCTCGTTTTGTTCCATTAGTTCATGTATGCATAAGCTCCAACTAGTTCATCCCAATGTGGTTGTATACGGCAGTGCAACCACATTGAATGAACATAGAAACTATCAATTCAACAGTATACGATATGGATGGCGGAGGAGCTGCTAAAAATGGGTGTGAAAAAGACTGTCGATCCTGTAGTGTTTACGTGTGTGAATCTTGGAATGTTGATAGTGTTAATGGATGTCAGCGGTGTTGATGAATGTAAAATAAAAGAGGCAACTCCAATTCTGTACGAGGTGGGAAGAGAGAGGGGCGGAGGAGGTAGTGTGAAAAGGTGGTGGAGACAGTCAGTGATGAAATAATTTATTGGTACACTTGTTCTGGATTATTATTAACAAAGGAAATGATGCGTGGATGCAGGTGGAAATTTCAAAATAATAGACAAAGCAAATTTACCATGTAATCTTTCTACACGGCATAGGACCTCTACAGTTTAGTAACTGTACTTTGGAAGAAGAAGCATGAAAATGATGAAGCGAGGGTTATTGGCACAAAGCTACAAATACGCAGACAGGGATAGAAGTTTAAGTAAACTACAGAAGCGCCTAACAGCGCCACAGCGCTCTGCACTCCCAAGCGCAGAGAACTAGAAATAGCAATGAAATGAACCTGTCAAATATGATGACGGGGAAGAATATAAAGCTATTATTAATATTGTAGAGAACATTGGATTCTCGTTTTATATGAAATTATTATTGAAACATCTCTTATTGTAATGGAACCTTTTCCTAGTGATTGCCAAGGGTTGTGAAATACTGAACAAAAAAAGCGAGTTTAAAATCTATAGCTAACGCTACATCCCGTAGCTTTCTATTTAACATGCTTTGAGAAAGCAAAGTATACGGTACAAGGCAACTTTATAGAAACATGTAACTGCCAAATAAGGCTACGAATACAAGCAGGGAGATGAAATAATGAAAGGGAAGCCGTCTTTTTAGACCTTACTGAAAAAAATACAAGTCTGATAGAAGAACTTAGCTGATGGATAATAATAGTGTGTGGAAATTTAAGGCCCTTCAAGGTTAGGTTAAGGAACAAGGGAGAGTGTTGCCTTTTTATGGAACGCTTCTACTAAATTAACTTGTTCTTTTTCCCAGAGGAAGAATGACAGGTAAAGTAAGCTTGTTTTTCACGCTATTAAAATTTAAAAGTACAAATTGGACCTGGAGCCTTTTTGTTTTTTCAAAAGAAATAACAGCAGAGAGTATTAGACTAGAAAAATCATCCCACTGCCAGCCTTAGAAGCAATAATAAGTTTTGATGCAAAAATAGATGAGATCCGTGTAGTGAAAGATGGGGATGCATGGACGAGTTTTCAAATGTTGAACAAGTCACTGCTCTTTGACGGGCTTGCCGGTATGTTTTCATAAATTTTTTGCAGAGCAACTGCTCTGAAAACCCTTTTCCAAGAGCGAAGGAAGCATGGGGGCAATATTGTTCAAAAGGGATGTCAGCGTGGAAAGGAAATGAGAGAGGAGCCATGGTAGGAAGCGGGGAAGTTGTGTTGCAGATATAAAATCGCGTTGTCGTCCCTAGTCGTACAACTTGTTGGAAGTAAGTTTGTTGTTTTGAATAGATTGGAAACTGAAATGGGGAGGAAATGATTACAAGTGATAGGAGAAGGAAGTGGCATATGAATAGCTTAGTTCTGCTTTAAGAGAAATGAGCTTTAGTCTCTTCGCCTCTTGTGTAGCATAGGTCTGGAATGAAGATTCTCTTTGAAGTAAAATAGAGAATCCTGTAGTTTACAGAGTTAAAGTTGTAAATAGATTTTTAGTTAAGAGGAGGGGAAGTTTGATGAAGATGGTTGTAGACAGACACACACGTACACACAAGTTACTCAACCTACAAAGCCAAGGCATAACATCCCGCGATCCAAGCCTGAAGAACGGAGGAATAGACAGGAAGTTGTAGAGATATTTTTAAAACTGCCAACAACAGAGAAACAAGAGGAGGAAAGGAGAAGATTTTTACGCAGAATTATTTAACGGAAATTAAATAACTTTTTAAACAGATTCCAGCATGAATCAAATTTCCCTCGGAATAAATTAGCAAAACCTGATAATATAAATGGAATCCTATGAAAAGCAGAATTAATCATATTCGAGAGAAGCTACTTCAACCTTGTAGTTCCAATGGAAAGCAGCAAGGACATCGAACAGAGGAGTAGAACATGATAAACTTTTAGATTGCTCAGCCTAAAGATTAGAGGATAATGAATAATGTCGTTTGTCTTCCAAGATGATGGAATCATGGAAGGAATTGGATGCGGTGGTGGACAGAGGACGGCGATGAGGGGAGGGAGGAAATTCTGTGACGCTCAAAAAATACCGGGAACAAAGGATGTGAATCGGGGGTGATTTTCTATGGATGATGAGATTGGAATAGTCTCGAGATGCTATAAATGCTCCACAAGAGAGGACTTAAGGATGACTGGCTACGTTTTTGTAGAGGAAAGACTCATGTTTGTTGTGAGAGGATGAATGCTGATTTCACGGATGGACCTTCTTTTATAAATGTGATGATGATAAAAGAGTTACTAAGGAGCCAGGAGGGTTTTTTCAGAGGAACATGAATCCTGTTAGAGATGAATCCTGTAGCTCTTGCCGTAGTGATGCTAGAGTTGTAGGAGAGAGATGTGGCTATGGATGGGGCACTAAGCGGTAGCAAATAGGATCTTACACAGAAGGGACTAGGAAGAAGCGTCACGAAGAGTTAACGTTAGCCGACGATCCGAGTGTAGGCTAAGTAGGAGACGAAGAACAAAAGAAGAAGACACTAAGAGAAGAGGGATGATGGTCAGTTGTTAAAAAATTTCTACATTTTTTACTGCTTGCTACACGACGGCCATCGTCTCAATGTGGGTAAAACAGTTGCTGGTTAGTTACGGGTAGATTGTTTGGAATGTCTTGTTTGTTGTCCAGGAGTTGGTTGTGGATGAATAAATAAAAGTTTTTTTCCATCCCCCTTTTCATCCCAACAATCATTTGTTATGTCCTCAAGAATATGTAAGCTCTCTGTGCAGGAGGAAAGCTGATGATGAGATTTGATGGGAAAAGTGTGAAGAGGTCGGACTGCTCTTGGAGGAGGCAGGATGTCAGCCACTCAAGAGGATTGTAAATACTTGGGTAGATCAAGGAGGAAGTCATGGAGGAAGAAAAACTTTGTAGTGTATTGCAGAAGAACAACCAAGTGCTGGAAACGCTAGAAGGAATCCTAGAAATGGGTGTTAGTGAGTACGAGAGAGAGAGTCATTGTTATCTATCGAAATTTTTTAATCAAGTGGACCAGAAGAGCCACGAGCGAGAAGATTTTAGACTCGAGTCAAAATTTTCAATGAGAAACAAACAGAAGAACGGGTTTCTTCCTCGGTCTGGAAGTTGAAAGCTGGAGAGTTGTCCGAAGATCCCGAGAAACAATCCCGATAAACAAAGGTGCGGTAGTAAATCTTGGACGGAATGATTCTCAAACACTAGCTTTACAACAACGTAATGAAATGCTCTTTTTTACATGCTCCTTAACGATCCTGTAACGGATAATTTAACATTGGCTCAATACCATGATCCAACAACATTTCAAAGAAAACACACAAGACAAATAGCTTATTTACTGCATGCTGGCGTCTAGTATTTTTGGATCAAGGAAGTGGACATTAGAAACGATTTTATATTTGATGGCACAGGAAAGAGGATTGAAATAGAAACTAGACGCTCCACTGAATTTAGAATTGGTGACGATGCGTCTTGTCATCAGAAATCAAAGGTTACGAAGCTAGAATCCCCTAAAAACTGTTAAGCGCTTGCAAACGAACAGGACGGGGCAGGCAGAGTCTATTAGTGGTCCATCCATAAAATTCTCGTTGGACAGCAAAGAATAATCCATGACCGTGCGGCGGCGGTTAGTATTTCTGGACAGTATTTTTTATCCAGCTCAGGTAATTCAATACTATTGAAGCGGACAAAGTTAGTCTTTTAAGGCTCATCTTGTTTCAAAAGGGAAACGTTTAAGCAGGGCGTAGGGAGGATAGGGTAGAGAGAGGAGGATGATAATTTAGTGGTAATAGATTTCATGTGGTTTCATTTTTTCAACTCCCTTCAGAAAAACGTATCGTATAGTTCAGGAAAATAGAGGATGACGTGAATTAGAGGAGTGGATGAGTCGATTGATTTTTCTATTCAACCGTTTGACCAAATCCAGATTGAAATTTTTAAAACCTTCAGACAGATCCACCTTTTCGAACAAAAGAAAAAAATTACATCAGTTTTTAAATGAAAATCCAGAGGGATAAGAATCAAATGCCCGGATTTTTTGAACTTGATATACTCTGGCCGTCCGAGCCCGGATGTTACCCTAGTAAAAAGGGATCATCAGCACAAGAGCGATAGAATGACAGGGATAAGGGATATGAAATGATTTTTGAGTGATAAGCTGCCTTAGCTTTTCGTATAAAAAACAAAGCTTACACATCCATTCTGTTAGCAGCCATGAATGGCCGATTCACCTTGAAAATTATCAGAGACGGCAAGAAAATAAATGTGACCGCAAATCCCTCTGATTACTCGATATGGAGCAGCTGCATGCTGCAGGGTATTTTTCAACCCGCCTGGAATTTTTCTCCCCTCCCCAACTGATTGCTCGAGATACAATTTTAGCTCGTTTATGAACCAAGGGGAGGAGACGGAAAAATTATGAATGGAGGCTCTAGGCCGAAAAGTAAAAGAAACACGAGCGAGAGCGCAGCAAGGAAGGGAATGACATGTGTGAAATATTTAAGTTCTGTTGATATTTCAAGATGGGCAAAGTGTGAAGAGGGATTGAGGAATTTCAGATACAACTTTAGTTACTCCTAACCCGTGTGCTTATGTCAACGAATCGGGATATTGCTTCCCCATGATAAATGACACGAGTTACGAGCCTAGTTGAGATAAGGAGATGAAGTGTGACTTGAGAGAATTGAGTTGGCCCAAGAACCGAGGAATGTGTAGGTGGACAGGGTTGAAGGGAACAAGATGCAGCTTTAAGTGTAGCACCACTCCACAAAACAGGGCTATTTCGGGGAATAAGACTTTGCTTCAAGGAGAAAATGAGTCGTGCAGAGAGAGACCGGGAGAGGAAATTGAGAAAGACCGGTAGACATACTGAACGAGAGGGAATGAATGGAGAAAGTGATGAATCGGAGCGAGGTGGAGGGAATAAGAATTCCGGAGAGGAGGTAAACTTTAATGGATGAGATTTTCACAAGTGCATGTTCATTGATAAGTTTTTCTCCGCTCCTTGAGGAGAAAATATAATTTTTGTCACTTTCGGGAGGGGAGGAACTAGCGGTAGAGAAGTGATAAAAGCGACTGCGGATTCAGGGATAGAAAAAGAGTATTCCCAGCTTCAAACAAAATTGCTTCTTGGAGGGGTTTTAACCGAGAACGTGCCTTTGTAGAATACACGTTCTATATTTAAAGGTTAAATTTGTCTCTCGTGTGTCGTAGTAGGAATGCGGGAAGAACGTCCCGAATTTCGGGAAACGGGTATTTCAAAGAGAAACAAGGTGGAGGGGGTGAGCGAGGGGATGCTATAGTGCATTGGTCCGTGCGTGTCCGCCGTATCCCTTAACAGTAACTGCAGTTAAGGGAAAAGGAATTTCCCCCGTGTCCTTTGGGTATTTCGCCATTTTCTGAATGGCAGGAGACCGAGTCTCAGAAATCAATAGGGATGGAACTGATAGCAGCTAGGAAATACGCTACTTTCAGCTTATAAAAGCAGCAGCTGAAGAAGAAAAATAAGAAAAACTAGATGAGAAGAGTAGGAGGAGAAGATGAATGAAAAAGAATGAAATAAGTCATAAATAGCATTAGCTTCTTCTTGGCTGAGCAAAGCGGTAAGGGAAACGGAAGAAGAGGCGAAAAGTGTGGATGTGGGTTGTGAGGGAGGGTAAAAGAAATAAAAACCAAGAAGAAAACATTTAAACGGAGAGTAGGAAAATGAATAGGAAAAAATTTAGTGCAACTGTCGAAACTGATGAATTCCTTTCATCTTGACTCACTCAAATTCAAAAACTCAAGGATAGAAAGAAACAAACTGGAGTACATACGTGTATGCAAGACGTAGGATGGCAAATAAACCAAAAGGAGGCTAAATATCCCTACCTTCTCGCCTCTGCTCCTATCAAGAATAGGATATAACAAAGGAAAAGCATAAAAAGAATGGGTTTACAGGAGGGACGTGGGGGATGAAGTCAGAGATGTGGAGTGGAATAGATTCCAACATTTTCAACATTATATACGTGTGGGATTTAGAAGAAGGAGAATATGAAAGAAATACGTTCATGCAGGGAATGGGTGCTTTATGCTGTGTTGGATGGAAGATTGTGTGCTCAGAGAAGAAGGTAGAGGAGGAATGAGAGTAAAAAATTCGTCGACTCAGTTTATGAGTCGCTTTCAAGTTAAGTAGAGACAACTTTTTCGTGAATTGAAAAGTGCGTATCCGTCTCTAAGCTATTCCTGTAAAACACCTAGGGATACGTACAGACAAGGTAAAAACTCCATAAGCTTAGCACAGTAGCGTTATGTCCTGTGTTACAACAAGAAACTATATAGTTCTTCGGAAGCTAAAGATGCGTTAAGCCTCGGAACAAAGTGGAATAAAAGGCAGGAGGATTATAACGTTTAAACTTTAAGAGAGAAAGAAATGAAAGATGTGGAAGAGTATTTCAATAAGATAAGAAGATGACGAGGAGTCCCATCCATCCCAACTTGCGACTCTCCCGTCCTCTTTTACCCAACATCACCCTCCCCAACTGTTTGAGGTGCTGCTGGGAAGACTACGCAGAAAACCTGGAGAGGATGGCTTTTCAAATGGCTTGAAAGAGGGTGAAGAAGAGGAAACTGCAGATTTCTGAACACATAAAATAATTTACATTCCCCACTAACAGTCTAAGGAGCGGGTTTGAAAGAAGGGGTTCGCGAGATGTTAGAAGATATTTGCGAACATGTCCCAGGTAATCCTTTGCGTGTGGCAGCACACTATGGTAATAAAGAAAGAGATGTTGGGACGCAGTGCGAGGGTTATATAGGGAGGAGGCTGCTTAGATCCTTCCATCCTTCGAAGGAGAACATGTTGAGAAATCCTTTGTTTTCTTGAGAATGTCGGAGAGAAGAATACAAGGAGGGCCGGGGAAGAAGGGATGGAAGCAGATGGAGAGGTGGTGCGTCGGCGGCGGCCGTTGAACAAGTTGAGAGGGATACGTAACTTCGATGCAGGGATAGAAAAGACAGAAGAAGAAGAGGCGGAAAAGAAGAGGATCGCTGGAGGGTAGTTTAGGATGAGGAAGAGATTGAAAAAGAGGGAGAGATGCGTTTGTGCGGAGAGAGATATATTTACGCCTCCGGGTTTGTTACGTCTTGAAGGTTTTTGGCCTGGAGGCTTGTAAAGTCGTAGAAGATGCTTGAAAATAGTAGTAACTGACGCTCGTTGTGAATCGGTTGGAAAGTACAGAAGGAGACTAGGCTGGAGGTTGGCCTCCTCCTCCTACTCTCCAGGTAAAATGATGATGATGAGGTAGGGAAAGATGTGGAGAATGGGAGATTACACGGACTGTAGGAAAAGAATACAAGTAAAATCAGGATTCAAATGGGAGTGTGAATTGGAATGATTTTACCTCAAAACCTTGAACCAGAAGAGACAGTTAGTTACGACTCGGTAAATAATGTAGGCGGGGTTAAGAGAATACTTTAGAGATGGAATAACGAGCCGTTGATTTTCTTATTGTTCAACCTCTTCTGGAGTGACTAGAAAATATAGGTGAGAAAATGATTGCTCAATGGTTTCAAGGGACGCGACGACCGTTCGTAGTGGAACGGTGTGAAACTAGACTTGGAAAGCAGGAACCCTGGAAGGTGTGTAAGGGAATGAAGAGGGCCCACTCATGGGTATAGTTTGAAGGATTCTTGGAATGCATTCTTTCGAGATTTAATGATGGAAAGCTTTGTTAAGGGCCAGAGAAATGACTACAGGAATCATGAATCCTCCAAGGGCCTTTCTTCTTTCCAGCTTCTTTTAATCCATGCCGAACTTTCAAGCTGGGAATGTGAGTTCATTTAAGGGCCATTCAGCATACAATCCCCTCACTGTTTGCTGTTTGTCAAGAAACTGCTTAGAGAGCATGGTACTTGTGTCAAGGTTAGGCAACCTTAGGCTTTAGCTAGGCCTTAACTTAATACAAGGGAATGAATAGAAAATCAACGCAGATGGAATATGGCGAAATTGCAAAGGAAGCTGAAAAATACCTAAAGAGTCGAAAAGGTTAGGAAATGAGATGAAAAATAAATTATTATGGGACATTATTCAATTGCCGCAAGGCACAAGATTGAAAGTGAATTCAATTTGCTAATATTTTATGGGAACAGATGGCCATTGCTTTCCGTACGGTTTACAATCTGCGGAGGGTAGAAAGAAGAAGAAAATACAGCTGAATGGAAGACGAGATGAAACGTGCTGGGAGACGATCCGGGGAAACTGTTGAACATGTTGAAAGATGCTTAGCCCCCTCTTATGCTGCCATTATGTCCATAACTTTCATGTAGTCATGACCTCAAGAATACATTGGATGAGGTAGTTCTTAGGCATGGCGTTAACAACGGCGGCTCCGTTACCATAACTTCCCAGACTCTTCGGGAACTTTAGCCGATGGCGCATTACAAGCGGGAATGGATTCTTATTGGGATATTACACAAGGGGGGCGTGATATTTCTACTTGTTTGCTGATTAGCCAACATTTTAGTACGGTGCAGCTGTTCAAATTGAGAGGATTGTACTCAGGAGGATATATTGTCCAAGAGAATATACGGTTCAAGGGAATATCCAATGTGTGGAAAAGAACCGTTGTCTACATCGTTCCGAGGATCCAAAAAACAGTGATGAATGTCAATAGATACTTCAAGTGCAATCCTCGAGTTTTTCCCGTCCTTTGTTGCTCCAAAGCTTGGCTCACCAAGTAATACTGGCGAAGCTTGTGAAGAAAGTGGAAATGTTCATTGATCCCGTGGCTGGAAATGACTCCGTCGTGTCATCTCCTTTCGTGCCAGACCTTCCGAGGAGGTAGATCGTGATGACCTGAGCAACTTTACGATACTGCATGTCTCAAAGGCGGCTGGGGATTAGCGGCGATTAAATGAATCCGCGTGTGTATTGGATGATGGAATTGAAGGAACACGGATTGGGAATTTGGGTGGGAGGAATGAGGGGTAAAAGGTTCTTCGACGCGGCCGAAAGGATCAAGGTTCAGATTGAGATTTCAACAAGAAAACCCCATGAAGCGGAGCGATGGGGGGAGGCGCTACAGTTTAGCTTGACTCCTCACGTAGCAGAAGAGAATATTATGTTAGGATGCAATTTTTGATGTCGAAGCATATTGGGTGGCCAAAAAAAGAGGAAAACCGGAAAAGGTTTTCGTGTGACGTGAGGAGGAAATTGGAGATGCCCTCCTCTATTTACCCTGACGCAGATTTAAAAGACACGCACCCTCCTGAGCTACGGTATGGAGGAGGTCGGATTTTCAAGACAGTTTCTCAATTTAGATGAGGAGCACGTGTGCGCTGCTATGATGTGCTTTTAGAATCCTGGAGGAATGATTTAGCATAGAACAGCCGAAGAAACAGGACTATGAACACGGCGCACATGCTACCATCAGAGAGATGTAGTCCACATCACATAGATTTAAATATCCCAATTACAGGAGGAAGACCACCATAGTCAAATTATAAGTATAGCATATGCTGATGTAATTTAAATTAGGAAATAATAATTTAAATTAGATTGAGTTAAACATGTGCGTGCTGCATAGTAAATATTTACCCCGCATGCAAAAGCAGACAAGAATCAAAATTGCAATTTTGAACTGCAATTTTTAAAAAAAACGACAGCCTCCGATAATTGCATGGCCAATGTATTTCAAAAATTGTCTCCAAACTTATTCCATTATTTACTCCGGTGTTGTATGCGCATAATAATTTCCTTTTACGGATGGCTTTTACTCATGCCTGAGGAAGTAAAGATTGTCTGATTTACTAAATCCAAAATTTAAGGTAAGGTTTTTTATGGTTGACAGAACAAGGGAGAGGTTATACGTAAACATGTTTGGATTGTTATAGCTGATTACTATACAACACGTTAGAAAGAGTTTAATAACTAAGGAACGGACGAGTAAATAGGGGAGGGAGTAGAGGAGGAAATTACAAATTGAAATTGAATTGTTTTACTGGGAGATAACGTGTTGAGAGAAGGTGTGTGGCTGTAACGCATCATGAGCCAGAAAACCGAGTAGAGGGAGACGGCTGAAAAAGTTGTTTACAAAATCAATTCGGAAAACTAGTATAGATTAGTGTAAATATTATCTAATTTAGATTGCGGAACGTGTGGATTTTATCCAATTATTATACTAAACGGGCTGCTTTTCCATTGTCTTTCCTGATTGGATCCAAGGCTGTATAATGAAAGTGATAGGATTTTGGTGGATGTGTGTGTAAACAAATATTGGGAACGGTAAATGGCAAAAGCGTGGGGCGGAATTTCAGGGTGGGGTTGCTGCCGTTAAGCAGAATAGCAGATCCACAGTGGAAGCATCGAGTATCCCCATCTTTCTGGGATTTATGATTTCAGTTTCCAAGCGTGCTTTTGAAAATGAGAGGGATTCTAATTATAAAGCCGAAGGCTTGGCATGAATTATTAGCAAGTTTCAGCAAGCCTTTAGACATTAGACACCTACACAGAGTTAATTTGCACGAGCACAATCCTGTGTCCATAGGCATCCATCAGATTGCGTGCAGGGTGTGTGTGTGTATGGGGTTTGGCGGAGACAAGGACAGGCACGAGGGTGGGTTTGCTATGGATTCTAGAGCGTGAGAATAAGCTGGACACGCAAGAGACACGAGGATAGAAAATGAGAAAGAAGATTGTAAAGAGTAGGTGGAAATTAGGAAATGAATCAAATAGTAATTTAAGACACGAGTTATGCAACTTGAAGAAATTGCAAATGTAATTTCGCAAGGAATTAAATTCGGGCTTGTAGTTAAAGTAAAAATAATTAGCTTTCCGAATGTTTTAAGATGGGAAAATTAATGAGGAAAATCCTCATTTTATGTGGTTATTCCGTATTGCATGGCTTAGATGATGCAAGATTTGTAATAAAATTCCGTCCTAACTTTGGTAACGGAGAGAGGAATAATGGATCTGCAAAATAAAAAAACATTTCAATTCACATACGCAGATAAAGCAAATCAAAGGATTTTAAAAACTACTCCAACAAAGATTGACGGAGAATGGAATTCGTATTCGCATTTGATCGAAGCCAGTCGCTTTGCAATTTGCACTAGCTGAAACGCGTATGGTCCGAAGGGTTTTACTATGACTATTCACAGTTACAACAGGGTAGTTTAATCTTTGTATAGCTTCTTTAAACTTTCTTACGAAGACTTCTATTGAATCTTCATCAATAACGAAACAGGCATTGCAGTAAGGGTGGAAGACGTGATGTTTTTCTACACTCATGGATCGCCAGAAGAGTGTTGATGATGAAGCATAATTGGACGGGAAGTGAGGATGTTGGAATTGTTAATGAGGAAAACTTGTATTTTGCTGTATTAATTAGTTGAAGTTGAGTCGGTGCGGGGATGAGGAAATGACTATAAAATCTCTGTTTCCCTGGCTCGTGCCGTGTTGAAAATGGGTGTAATTGAAGAACTGCAGTGCCTGGAAGATGTCGGAAGAAATGTTTTTGAATTATCCTTCGTGCTTGAGCTCTGTCGGTTGGAGCTTATGGATCTTCTCAATTTCAAATTTTTAGTTAGAAGAAGTTAAGAAACTGTATGCTTGAATATAATATTTTTTATTGTAAATCCGCGCGTATTCCGATAAAACTGCTAGATGGCAAAACCCTCCCTTGGTTGTCGACCCCTAGTTGTTATCCGGATTGGTTCAGGGATAGCTGTGTATCAGTATCAGATTATTACGACGAGGTCGTGATCATCTCATCATATTCCTTGCAGGTGGTATTTAAATTTGGCGGAATGATTTGTTGCTACTGAAGTGGCTGAGATATAATAGCGGAGAGAAACAATAGATAGTGAATAATTTTCACGATATCCGAGAGCTTAATGGATTAGATTGTCTTTTAAATAATACTTGGGGGAGGAGAAAGAGGATTCAATCTCTCTGGCTTTACAATCTGATTTCCACAGACGTGCGCTACAGGAAGAGAGCTTATCTGTAAAGCTATTGTGCCTTGATCAGTCTGAGATGATGTCTAAAAAAATCCAGATGATTTGTCACCAGACTATCACCAGGGAAGAACAACTTTTCCCCTCACTTTACCTGACCTAGTATGAATTATGTGGGAAATTTTGAAAAACCATTCCTTATTTAGCTCAAACTAAAGCTTTTCTTACAGTAGCATGTACACTATACTGTTCTAATTTACGACTAACGTAATGCTGTGTTATTCAAGCTTGTGTAAGCTGCAGGAGCCGCACACAGCTTGCCATCAAGGCAGGTGAGATTGAGGTGAAAAATATGTTCCTCTAAAAAGAAGGGTTAGTGTGAAACGTCGAGTGTCTCTGTAGAAGACGGCCAAAGACGTGCAGCAGTACGCGGGAGATGGTGAAGGATGTGCGGAGATTCTCAAAAGATGTGATGATGATTAGGCTGGATTCTATGTGTTGTGTGCTCTGTGGAGGAGGAGTTGGTAGAAATAATGTGCGGTTGTTGGGAATTGACACGGTCTAATGTCACCATTGTCAGGGTTGAAAGATAGGTGGATGAGGGAAGGTGGCAACTCTCTACTTTTCTCTCCCTGGGTTATCTCTCTGTAATCTATTTCATCCATGTTTGGATGTAATAGTGATCCGGGACGGAAGGATCCGAGGTTAGCTTTGGTTGTAGTGGTAGTGATGAAAAGATTCAAAGGATGTAGCCTCCCCTCTCTCTCCACTCCCTCCCTTTACCTCTGTATCACGAGCATAATAATGTCCTTAATAGAATCTCGTGGAACTGGGAGAAGAATCCTTGCAGAACCAAAGTCTGTGACAATCAAGAGAAGTTTACTACTATTGTTACCGGGGAACGGATTGTGATCTCTGCAAAGCTTTTCACCATAGTCAGAACCAGAAGGATGCGCAAGGTTGGAAGCTAATGTTGTGCCTTCCTGTATCGGCCCTCGTTTCATGTCCTCCTAGGACTCTTCTTGAGGGAGCCATGGAAATTCTCGCAAGGTTGTTTCCTCTGAATTTATTCAATGTGCGAGCATGGCAAAGTAGCAATTGGAAAAGCAGGGGATCCAAGTATTGTCTGTCTCAGTTCGGATGAAACCATGCAAGTGTTCTGGCACGGATTCTAGGTGGAGCTTCGGAATCGACCTGAGCGCATTAGCCGCTGGTGGGATTGAAGCGGCCTAGATTTAATCTAATTTGATTGTAACCATTAGTTACGAATTATCTAAGAAGTGGGGATATAACGCGGGAAATGAGAGAGATGTTGTTGTCGTACGAAGAGAAAGTACATTGGAATTAAACTCTGACTTAATTGTATTTAACTAATTGCTGACGTGCTTTTATTATTACGTTAAGTTGCTGTCGTGCTAAAGAGTCGTTCCGCAACATCTGCAGTGGTCCTTCGAACCGAGGAAGAAACATTAAAAGAGGACCGTACTGCTAACTGGGTGACAGGTCAGTCAATGGTCACAGTTACGGATCTAACTGCTGCTTTCAGCGCAGCGTTAGCGTCAGCTTCAAATTCAAGGACAAGCTTAGCCGTACCAAAGGGAGATGAAGATATGAAGAAAATCCTCGCAAGGCAAAGTATGTTCAAGGAATTGCCATCGTTCAATGGATCACCATCTCAGTGGCCGAATTTCAACTCTCAGTTTAAAGAGTCAACCAAAATCTGCGGATTTACGAATTCTGAAAATCTTCAACGTTTGAACAAGGCTTTAAAGGGAGAGGCATTGGAATCAGTTGAGGCTTTACTTGTTTCACCGGATAATTTGGAACGAATTATGCAGATACTGGAAAGAAGATTTGGTAGACCGAATTTAATCATCGAAACTCTCTTACAAAAGGCCAGAGCTTGTAGAACGCCTTCCGAAACAGACTTGCAATCTCTGGTTACTTTCTCTACGGTCGTCGAGAATTTAGTTTCAACGATTGAAACTTTAAACGCCGTTGGACATTTGTCAAACCCATCGTTACTTCAAGAATTTATCGATAAACTTCCGGTTCACGTGAAGTTACAATGGGCTACGTATTCTATGAATGAAGATGATGCAAACTTGAGAAAATTCGCAACTTGGCTGGGAAAGATAGCAGATTCAATTAGCTACATCAATGTGAGGCCAGCTGACTCGGATTACAGAAACAAACAGAAAACTAAGAAAAGCGAGTATGTTTTCGCTGCAAATAAGGATGTTGGGAGCAAGGAAGGGAAGAAGTGTATATTCTGTTCAGTCGATGGGCACCATTTACAGACCTGCAAGAAATTTCAAAACGAAACGGTAGATAAACGGTGGAAATTCATCCGTGAAAAGAAGATTTGTTTTGCTTGCTTTGGATTTTCACACCGCGTCGGTACTTGCAAGAAGAAGAAAGCATGTGGAAACAATGGTTGCTTAAAGTATCATCATCCGCTATTGCATAGTGATGAACGTCGGGAAGATACTGGGAAGAAAAGTAGCAATCAAACGGAACTTAAGAATGAGAATGCTTTTACAATGAATCGACCAAGTGCTAGGAACAAAATCTTGATGAAGATTGTTCCAGTAACGCTAATTAACGGTGAAAAGAGAATCAAGACCTACGCCTTCTGTGATGATGGTTCTTCAACGACGGTAATGACGGAAGAAATTGCAAATCAACTCGGATTGCGCGGAAGGAGAGATCCTTTAACTTTGACATGGACTAACGGAGCGCGTCAGACTGATATTGAATCTAGACGTGTCAAGTTACAAATCAAAGGGGAATTGACGGAATCGGTTTATGGGATACAAGATGTTCGAACAACGTCAGCTTTGAATCTTCCCACCCAAACTTTTGATGCAGAGAATATGAAGGAAAAATGGAATCATTTGCGAAAAGCTGAATTCTCGTCAATGAAGAATGCAAAACCTCAGATTCTAATTGGTGAAGACAACATACACCTGATCAATTCCAGAGCAGTGTATGAAGGTCCTAGAAATGCTCCAGTGCTTTCCAAAACGAAACTGGGATGTATTTTGCACGGACACTCAGGTTTACTCAAAAAGCGAGTTGATCAGGAAATGTTTGTTCAAGCATATAATTTTGACGAAGAGATCCATGACTTGATCAAGAAATCGTTTACGACTGAAGATTTCGGAGTGAAGCAAACCAAAACTTTGGTTTCTAAAGAGGAGGAACGTGCAGCAAAGATGATGGAAGTTTATACAAGACGTGTTGGAAATAGATGGGAAATCGGTCATCTCTGGAAAAATGACGTACCGAAATTACCTGATGACAGGGATTATGCAGAGAAGCGATTGCGGCATATTGAGAAGAAGATGGATGCTGACAAAGAATTTGCTAAGGCGTATACGAAAAAAGTTGAAGAATACTTGGCAAAGGATTACGCTGAGTATGTTCCAGATAATGCAACTTCAACTCCTGGAAAACTTTGGTACTTGCCTCATTTTGGAGTTATCAATCCAAACAAGCCTGGAAAACTTCGTCATGTATTTGATGCTGCAGCAAGAGTGAACAAGATTGGATTAAATGATGAATTGCTGAAAGGGGAGGATTTACTCAAGAGTTTAGTGGGTGTCCGATTCAATTTTCGACAGAAAAAGATAGCCATTGCTGCAGACATACATGAAATGTTTCTACAAATTGTTATGAGGGAAGAAGACAGGTGTGCTCAACGTTTTCTGTGGAGGGGTATGGATCGCAAGTCGAAACCAAAGGAAATGCAAATGAAACGAATGATATTTGGATCTGTTTCGTCACCATATTGTGCACAATACATCAAGAACAGGAATGCGGAGGAATTCAAAGAAGAATTCCCGAGAGCGGTTAAAGCTATTCAAAATTTCCATTATGTAGATGACTACCTGGATTCAGTTGAAACTGAAGAAGAAGCTAAGCAATTAGTTCAGGATGTCATCTCAATTCATGCAAAAGGTGGTTTTAATATCGTAGGATGGTTAAGCAATTCAAAGTCCGTTTTACAAACGATACCCGCAGAGAAGAGAGCCGTAGAAGATAAAGATTTGGAGCTTGAGAATGATGAGAAGTTGGAAAGGATGCTCGGATTGAGATGGTCTCGCTTATCAGATGAATTCACATTTCAGTGCAAGTTTCATCGAGTGGAAGACAAAATCTGGAAAGGAATACAGCGTCCTACGAAGCGGGAGGTATTGAAATTGGTTATGAGCATTTTCGATCCTTTAGGATTTCTAGCAAATTTCACAGTTCGAGCTAAAATTATAATGCAAGATATATGGCGGAGTGGAGTTGGTTGGGACGATGCAATTGCGGAAGAAGAGTTCGTAAAGTGGAAGAATTGGCTGAAGCATTTGCCGGACATTGAGGATTTAAAAATCAGGAGATGCTATTCAATATGGATTCCAACCGCTATATCCCTGGAATTGCATATATTTGTCGATGCTAGTGCTAAAGCTTTTGGAGGAATTGCTTACATCCGCGTGAAAAAGAGCGATGGCTCTGTAGATGTCAGCATGATCTACGCTAGGAACAGAGTTGCGCCATTGAAGCCGCTATCAATTCCGCGTTTGGAATTACAAGCTGCAGTACTAGGGACAAGGATGATGGAGCAAATCAAAGCTGAGCACGGGCTACAATTTCAACGAACTGTTTTCTGGTCGGATTCAAAAACTGTCATTTGCTGGATCAGATCTGATGCGAGACAATACAAGCAGTTTGTGGGACATAGGATAGGAGAGATTCTAGAATCTACGGATTCAAGCTGGTGGCGGTGGGTTCCTACTGAATTAAATCCAGCTGATGATCAAACTCGGGATGTTGACAAGCCTGCAATTTCGTCTCATAGTAGATGGCTGACGGGGCCTCTATTTCTGCGTTTAGAAGAAAATGAATGGCCACTGGAATCGACAAACCATATGAGTGCAAATGATGATCACGAGGAAGGTGAACGAATCAACATTCACTTGGCAACGGAAACAACGTTGATTGATTTCAGTCGCTATTCCAGATGGATAAGATTAGTACGGGTAATGGCTTGGATTCTCAGATTTGTTAACAATTCAAGATTAAGAACAGCCGACGGAAAATGTAATGGATTGGAGAAAAAGTCGGAGCTCACCACTGAAGAGTTTCAAGAAGCGGAGCTTCAGTTGGCAAGATTTGCTCAAGCAGAGGACTTCACTACGGAACTAACTTGTTTGAAACAAAAGAAACGTTTGCCTAATTCTAGCAAGCTTCTGAAATTATCTCCTTTCCAAGATGCAACTGGATTAATTCGAGTCAAAGGGCGTTTAGCAGTTTCTGGATTGGATATAGATGTGAAATACCCGATTATTCTCGATTCAAGAAATCAATACACGAAAATTCTTCTCCAATGGTATCACGAAAGATGTAACCATACTGGAAGAGAACAAGTGGTGAATGAAGTTCGGCAAAAATACTGGGTGATCGACATTAGAAGAGCTATACGTTCAACCTGGAGTTATTGTCAGCTCTGTAAGATCAAGAAAGCGAAACCGATTGTACCAGAAATGGGGAATCTGCCAGATTTTAGAATGGAATCGCAAGTCCGTCCGTTTACTTACTGCGGGTTGGATTTTTTCGGACCTCTAGAGGTGTCAATCGGAAGACGAAGAGAGAAGCGATGGGTAGCATTGTTCACGTGTTTGTCAATCAGAGCGATACATTTGGAACTGGCAGAATCTTTGTCAACTGATTCTGCAGTATTAGCCATACGAAGAATGATTGCAAGAAGGTCAGCTCCGGCAGTGATTTACTGTGATAACGGGACGAACTTTCATGGAGCGGAGACAGAATTGAAAAATAGTTTACTGGATTTGGATCAAGACGCGATACTGAGACATTTGGCAGATAAAGGGACAAAGTTCAGTTTTATCCCTCCAGCTTCTCCGAATTTTGGTGGAGCATGGGAAAGACTCGTTCGATCTGTGAAGATAGCTTTAAGAGCTACACTCCACGAGAAAGTTCCCAAGCAAGAAATCCTGACGACTTTACTCGCAGAAGCAGAATATGTTATTAATAACAGACCGCTGACTCATGTATCTGTTGATTCTGATGACCAAATCAGTTTAACTCCTAACCATCTTCTTTTAGGTGGTTCATCTGGTGTACAGGTTGCTGGTGTGTTCGATAGTGGAGACATTTGCGCTAGAAAAATGTGGAGAACGTCGCAACGATTAGCGGACTTATTCTGGCAGAGATGGGTCAAAGAATACTTGCCATCGTTAACGCGGAGAACGAAATGGAACTCTACGACAGTCAACCTCAAGGAGGATGACTTGGTGTTTATTGCGGATTCCAGTATGCCAAGGAATATTTGGCCGAAAGGAAGGGTTGTGAAAACTCATCCAGGAACTGATGGCGTCGTTCGCGTGGTAGATGTCCAGACACAGTATGGGACTTACCGACGACCTGTTTCAAAGTTGTGCAAACTGGATATAATTGTTGATGAACCCTTAATGAGTTCATGAGGGGAAGCGTATGTTCTGGCACGGATTCTAGGTGGAGCTTCGGAATCGACCTGAGCGCATTAGCCGCTGGTGGGATTGAAGCGGCCTAGATTTAATCTAATTTGATTGTAACCATTAGTTACGAATTATCTAAGAAGTGGGGATATAACGCGGGAAATGAGAGAGATGTTGTTGTCGTACGAAGAGAAAGTACATTGGAATTAAACTCTGACTTAATTGTATTTAACTAATTGCTGACGTGCTTTTATTATTACGTTAAGTTGCTGTCGTGCTAAAGAGTCGTTCCGCAACAGCAAGAGAATGCGTCTGCACGGATTTTCTGTGAAAATCATAGGCAATTCCAGACAATAGGATGAGCTCGTTCAGGTAGTTATAGATGAGGTACGAATACAATGTGGCTTGAAAATATGTGGAATTAAGAGGGACCACAAAGTAAGAAGAGATAGTAGTGTTTACTACAATGTTTACTTTTAGTAGTTGCCACACATTCTTTGGATTCAGTCCATGTGTATTTTCGGGAAACATGTTCCGAATCCTATAAATCCTGACTCAATGTGTGATCCTATCATACGTTTTGTATCCAACTATTTCCCTCACGATTATTTCTATTGTATGTGGAAAATAGGAAGGGTGGCCCCGAAATTCAATGGGATCATTAACAGAAGCAGTGGCGGGGAGTAGGTAGTAGGACTGGTTTTGGGTGAAAAAGTGATACAATTTTTTCTAACCAGTAAAAAGAGTAGATTGTAAAGAATGGGATTTCTTTGTAGTTTTTTGGGTGGAATTACTGAATTTATCAAACAAGTAAAGTTCCAACCTTACCAGCTTCCTAAGGTAGCAATAAGCAGGTTGAAAGATTTATTAGAATTTATTGAATGGGATGTGTAACAATTTGCTTTAATGAATTTATGGTCAAAAAAGGACACCATACTCGCTAACTAAAAGAATAGCAAGAACTACGGAACCTTTGGAATAAAAGACTCGGACAGTCACAACATGCAAGGGATAGTTGATTTAGCACATTTGTTATATGAATGTTATGGCTTTCCAATAAATTAGAATTCTTTTTACCAAATCAGGAAGATGGGACAGGAATTATAGTTTACCGTTAGCAACAACTTCAGCAAGTCAACATGGCCAAGAATGGGTCCAGCTTTCTGGCTGGTCAGAAGCATGGAAGGGAAGATTGCCAATTTAGAATAAGTTTTTGGAGTCCTAGGAAGAAAAAACAAATTAGAGATTTGTTAATATGGTTATAAAGTCTGTTTTGATTTCAAATCTTGGAGTTAATGAGGGATGAGAGGTTAATGAGATTGTTTGAGGCTAAATCTAAGGCTTAAGCTAGCTATAAAGAAGGTGAATAAAGTGAAATTGTGTTGGTGTTCAGTATGCCGTTCCGCGGGTCTTCGGAAAGAGAACGATGATGATGGAATAATAAAGTAGGCGCGGATTTGATATTATTTAGTACGGTGATGAGTCTAGCAAATGTACCAGTCTCAAAAGAGTACACATTATTAAATTCAAGCCCCATGAGGATAGATGATGATGTTAATGATGGAAACGGGTGTGTTTGATGGGCAGAGTGGAAAATTTAATTTGTAAGCGGGTGAGGGGAGGAGTAGAGGTTACAAAGGTTACAGGGTGATCATGGATAAGGACTCGGGAGGGAAGAGGTCGGATAACAAAATCAAATAGCATTTCAAAAATATATAGGTCGAGTGGGGATGCGTGTTGTTTTTAGAGAAGAGCCTTGTAAAAGTTTGGATCCGACTGTGAGGAGAGAAATGAAGGTACAAGTATTGCAAGATTAATGGAGAGAGCTCAAGAATATGAGGAGGACGTGTGGAAAAAGGTTTTTTAGAGGAGCACAACTTCCATGTAGAACTATTCTACTATAATAGTGAATTGCAGAAACGGAAGAGAATAAGAAATGAAAAGATTCAAGTGGATATGTAGCTAAAAGTGGACGGGTTAAGGACCATGTGGAGGAGGAGGGGCAAACCCCCCTCGGACAAAGAGGAGGATCATCCTCTTGCTTTGAATTGGGTGGATGTAGAGAATGTTAAATTTGAAGAGGAAGGAGCAAGCTGGAGAGGCAGAATGAAAGATGAATTGTACAGGAAGCAAAAAGAATTCCAGGGATGGATACCATGTGTTCTGGACATGTGGCACGAATGCTGGATGGCTAGCTTGATGGAACAAACCGAGAATCTGGATGATTTAGCTCCAGGAGGCAGGGAAGTTGGCTCAGAAGCTGGAGGATACTTAGGATAAGGGTTGCTGAATTGGGTTGTCTCTTCTGAATAGCTATGAAATGTAGCTCCTTTTCCTACATTATTTCAAGTATGTTTGCTCCAGAAAATCCGGATATGTGAATCTTTGATGCTTGTGAATAATTTGAGAGATGCGTGGGTGGAATGTTTGCAAGTTACTGGAGGCTAAACCCCTACAAAAATAACATCAAAGAATAGATTGTATACTTAGGCTGAATGGCTAACGTGGACGTTGAGCTGAATATCTAAGCTAACGGCAACGCTGTCTGTAAATCTTCTTACTAAAATTTTAATGATGTGTGCTACAGGAATTTTTTAAATTTTCAAAGCAAAGCTTGAGAGCAAATTGCAAATGCTATGGCTTCTATTAGAACTCAAGGTGATGAAAATATTTTAGCTCAAATCCTACTCAAAGCCAGTTGTATTCTCTACTATTACACTAAGAAGAAATTGAATTGTTTTCCTACATGTGAGCAAGCATAGATTAAAGGTGTAATTTCACCGTCCGCACGGGAGGATGCTTATCAAATCCCCCTATCAAATAAGCTTCTACTGACTGAGTAGAGTTTAGAGTAGTTTCCGAGGCGCTGGAAGTTCTAGAACGCAAAACAGTAGGAAGCGGGAGGGATTGCTTTTAGGAGATCAGAGTACGTATTTAAAACCAGCCCAACAACTTAAGGCAAATGGTATAGTTGAAAGGTTGAGACTATAATTAGTCGGTGAATAAAGGAGGGAGAATTCGAGTGAGATTGAGAGAGAAATAGATTGCAGAGAAACCCAAGAATGTGGAGAGTGGAGAGACTGAAATTGTGGTCTCGGTTTCGGAGCTGTAAATGTGGTCCTGTTTTCTCGTAATTGATGAATGAGTTGTGGAAGGGAGAGTGGAAATGCGGGAATTTCGGGTTATGATGAAGCTGGTAGAAGAAACCAGCTCTCCTCTCGACTCCGAATGGCTAATTGCATTAACTTCTAGAATTACTAGGTACGTCTTGGATGGGAGTGTGCATAGTGGCATTAGTGAGAGATTTGGGACGTGAAATTCTAGAATGTGCTACAAACCCTCCTCAGGCTTTTATGTGAATGGTATGAGAGAACCACGTTCAAAGGGGTGGAATCAAATGTACATAATAATTACCGAGTTTATATCATGTATAAAATGCTATTGTGCGTGTGCTTGCGTTAGATATTTAGTGGGTCCAAGAGTCCCCATGTAATTTACCGAAAGGAGCAGAGCAAAACCAGCGTTTGCGTAGCTAGGTAGACTGCATTTAGAATGTTCAAAAATCATATGATGACGGATACAGAAGAGGGAGGAATCCAGGAGGGGATTGAGACAGGGAGAAAGGTATGAAGAAAGTTTATATGCTGTTGGTGCGCTAGCGTTAGCGCCAGTTCAAACACTGTGTTGCATAGGTTTGAAGAAAGGAATCGATAACATTAATGCGTTCACTGTAATTCGGAAGCTTAAAAGATTCATTTCCCTCTTGTGGGATTTAGCGGGGGTTGTTCAAGGTCTAGCGGTTTGGCGAATATGTATATGACCAAATGCTCCTTGTCCAACTGTATATGGTCTTCCTTCCATTTCCCTTTTCATGTTGCTTTTTGGTAGGAAAAGCTTGACAAGGTAGGCTCTGAATGGGCAATCCTTGGTCAAAGCTTTGGCTATGGTGACGGGAAGGCGGTTGTCGGATCGCCATCCTTCCAAGTAGAGCTATGAGGAAGCTGTTATAATTTGTCCTGTGACGGAGAAAGGGTGAAAAGATTTTTTCCCAGTTCCGTCATTTGAGACGGACCGGATGGGAAGGGCAGAGAAAAAGGATAGTGGTGGTGGCATATGGTTAATTTTTAAATTACGGACCGCGGATCATCATCATAGAAGAGAATGAATGAGAGGATGGGCGGCTGGCTGCGTCTCCGGCTGGACCTTGTGTAGCTTGGGAGTGGAACCGGGAGACAGCCGCCCTTTATTAGGACGTTCGGAGTGGACGCTAAAAGGTGTTAGCCTTTTGGAGGTAAATTACCTCCTGGGTTATTCATAAAAATGGATGGGCGGTGATAGAAGTGATGATATTGGGATTGAAAAGGAGGGGTGAAATGAAGGGCGGGAGGAAGTAAAGGTATACTAAGTAGTTTCTCGGCACATGACACAGGATCCGGGTAGTTCTTTTAAAACCAGGGAGGGACGGACGACGGACCCATAGCGGGTAGAGAGAACAATGCTAGAAATACAAGGGCGCCTATGTGGAAATACGTAGGAAGTGGACGTAAATTATGGAAATTCGATACGAAATGTAAGTATTTAATTTCTCATTTTTTCTATTTTTCAGATCATGAGAATTGGTTTGGCTCTGATGAAATCCTCGGACCGTTGGCCATCAGCATCAAGCGGGAAAAGACAGAGAGCGGAGATGGGGTCAATTTAAGTCAGAACAACAAGGATAATGGAGCCAAATGGATGTACCGGCTCATTGTGCGATCAACTGAGGTAAGAGAATGATTTCCTTTTATGAGCATCGGTTAAAAGTAAGTGGAGAGGAGGAGGGATGGAGTAATCTTTTACGTGGAATGCATCAACTTCAATCCCGGTTCTGGCTCTTGAAAGCCCTTATTGTAGGGGAAATATTAAGTGGAGGGAATTGAGTAATCCGAGCGGATAGAGAGTATATAGGAAGACGAGATGACGCGGGGAGAAAGAATAAAGCTTATGTTTAAATTGACTAGAAAAATTATTGGTGTAAATGATATTTGCTTGTCACGAAATTCTCAGAGATTGGCGATAAAAACTTGAAGATTTTTTAAAGATTATTCAACATTTTGAATATCAAGCACAAACTCTACGCTTTGTTTATCTCTGCTTTAGATGAGGGGAGCACAGAGCAAAAACCTCGGAGCAAGTCCAACAATCTTAAAATGTGCTTCATCTTCTTTCAAGTTTGAGGAAAATAGCAGGGCTTTTGTAATCATGGTTAAAATTTCCACGAGAGGATGCGAAAACCGTTTCAAAACTATGCTCTTCATACAGTGCTAAAGCTTTATCCTACGCCAGTTTGCTTCGCTGTTGCCTTTGAAAAACGATAGAATAAAAATGCCACAACGACAGGCTTACTTACTGAAATACAAGAGTTGCAAGAAAGTAAACGCAAGTCTGCAGCTGGAATATTCTGAACCACGGGTTTATGAGAGGATTTGAATTTTTTTTCATACCTACTCTTTAGAATTATGTGTCGGCTTTAAGATAATGTGACGTAGAAGAAATAAAAGCGGGAGAGGAACATGAATCCGCTCAAGTGTGTTTTATTGACTCAAGTCATGGATTGAACGATTGTGAAGGATAGCGAGATGATTAGGTGTGATTTCTACCATGTTGGGTTCCGTCTGAAAATACAATGTGGCAAAGAGGGGGATCCGCACTGATATAAAAGTAGAGATGAAGTGCTAGGATTTTCATGCTCTTCGTGTGGCGGCTGTTAGCTGGTGGGGAGAGGATTACGAGCCTTTGATTTTATAGAATGTGACAGGAATAAGCTGGCGGTAGTAGTTTTGAATTCAAGTGGATAGTTTGTGTTTTATAAAGTGCGACGGGGATGAAGCTATAACGACCACGACTTTCACGCATTTCTTTACTCTTCTCTTATACCAAACGCAGAGAGGGACGCCAAGTGTGTGATTTAGGATTTGGAACCACGAATCCAGGACTTTGACGGGACACTGGATGGATGATGAGCATGACGAAGGGATTTGCTGGAGGCTAGGAGCTTTAGATAGGATGATAATTCAAAAGGATGAATCCAAAGACAGGCAGACGGAGGACTATGAGTAAATGAGACGCAAGTATTATTTTAAGATGAGGGTGTCAATTATTCTCACAAGGACACAAGGAGCAGGAAAGGAAGAGATTCGGGAAGATGATGTAAATTGGGGACTGATTGGAGGATGAGGGAAGTAGCAAGGGGGAAAACGTAGATGAACCTAAAGGTGGGGGAGGATCATGATGAGTCCTGGAGACTCTACGCGGGTGATGCAAGAATATCTGATGGTGGCTGGGTTTATGTAGGCAATACAATTGCCCGAGTAATACTTGGAAAACTACTCCCAAAACTGTAACTTGTTAACTTGCATGTAGTGAACTAATGCTAATTTCATCTTATTTCTCTTCTTGACAGTTGAATACACTAAGAGGAGCGATCCTAGAAGAGAGCATTCCCGGAATCAAAACCAATTCAAGCAAAGGTGGATGCCATGCCAAGGAAGTGATAGAATTCCTCCTTCCAGAAATACAACTCTCATGGTAAGTTATTTACTTCTTATCTTCCTGTCTACGTGTAATGAATACTGTTTTAACTACAAATCCCAGGGAAAGGATGTGTGACAAGTATTAATTTATATGCGGCATCTTCCTCCAGTCCCGGTTAGTTCTAAAAGGGACTGTATATTTATAATTTTCTTGGTAAACTTGAGATAAAAGGATATCTGATCCGTCTCACTGACTTAACAAGATACAAGGATTATAGAGAATGCCAAGTTGTCCTAATTTATGCGTAGGAATTCAGGAGTTCCTAAAATCTGAACAAGGAAAACGTTTAAGGAGAATCACAACAAGGATTTTAAAATTCTAGGAAATACCTTATTCTAAGGCCGTCTCTGCGGCAGTCAGAACGTATACTCTGTACTTTTTCACCCCGCACACAATTATAATCCCTTCCCTTCAATAATAAACTATAGACCGAAAATATCAGCTTCAGGATACGGGTTTGATCAGCGTTTGGACACTAGGAACCATGCCCGCGGATCAAGGATTAAATACTACGCAACGGAAACTGTAGCCATCACTCAAAAACCCGGGATTAATCCCGACCAATCCCATCCCTACAGGGGACAATACCGATGACAAGAGTAATTCCACAACCTCCAGCTCCCTCCATGTATGTGTCCGGAAGAAAGAGAGGATTATAAATGAAATAATATTCCCGAAAGCTCTAATACTTTAGATTAAGTAACACGTACAGTATCGGAGAATCAATTTAGATAATTTCCAACATTTGCCCTGGAAGGAGTCCATGGATGCAATTCCATCAGAAGCGTTTAGCGTATCCTCCTAAAGGTTAGGGGTCAGGTGTTGGAGTAGAGAGTGAAGAATCCTGGACGCGTGGAGGGCAGGCCATTAATGAATGGATTCCACGAATGTCAATATCCCCGTAGACGAGGCGGGTGATTAAATAGAGGGAATAAGTGGCTGAATTATTGGTAGGACGGGCAGTGGGTCGTTAAGTGATAGCGGGTGGGTGGGAATTGAAGGATGCGTATAAATGGAATAGCTATAAATACGCGCAAAGTAGATGGATTCCATTCAGGGATCCGTCGGCGGTATCCCATTCAGACCAGGGTGTATTGATAAGTGCTTCTCTTTTGTTAGATTAATGAAAAAGAGACGTTCCAATGAAGGAAAATAGATAGGTAGTGATTGCCACGTGTGCTCCAGAGGATTCTAGAACGACATTGATGTAGAAAGACGGGAGAACGAGTACGGGAAATGGGAGCGGGTGGTGACTTTGAAAGATAAGAAACTGGATGCTCCTCGGATTAAACTATAAACTTGTGAGGCTGTAGACGACGAAAGTGTATTGGATCAAACTGATTATGCAAGAAGAATCTCTGTTTGCTAACGTATGCCTGGCGATAAATGTAGCATGTACATAACCATTGCTATAACCACATGTTTTTTTCTCTTCGTACACAGCTTGAAACTCGGGCTCCAGACTCAGGGAACAGAGGACCAGCTGCTCAAATTGGATCAACAAATCCTAACACATCGACACAAGGTGGGCATAATGTACTGCAAAGGAGGACAAGCTACAGAGGAGGAAATGTACAATAATGAAGAAGCTGGCCCTGCTTTCAATGAATTCCTTGATCTTATCGGCGATAAGATCCGCCTCAAGGGATTCGACAGATACACCGGTGGCCTGGATACAAAAGGTAAATAGTAAATTGATTTTTTATCACTTAGTACAGCATATAGAATGTACATGTAGAGGAACTTTCTTTCTTGATCCATGCGAGAAAAACAGAGCTGACTCTCCAGTAAAATTGAGAACCTGGAACAATTGTTGAAGCTGTATTGCATAGAGGCATATTCGAGATACATGCAATCGAAGAAACTGAAGAAACCCTAACGATCGATCGTGAGGTAGTTATCGCAGTTGCATGAGTCCAAGCAATAATAATTTAAACGGCCCATGGCACTTTTCCTTGCGGCTCCTGGAGGTGGTGCTGTAAATGGTTGCGTGAAACAACTCTCAGCTAATGGCCTCATCTTAGTCACCGAATGGGAATTATGGGATTCTTAAAGGAGATGATGTGTGGAGCTTTGTACTCCAAAATCTGAAAGGGACAGCAAAGGGTGATAATCTTTACTTTATGGACAAACGTTACAGGCTCTTCTTCAAGGCTGTTAAAAGATTTTAGGGTTCTGTGTCGTTCTGTGTCTTGTTAGTCAGAAGAAAAAGAAAACATAAAAGGTGTATAGGAACATTCTTAATTGTTTAAGGTAGTTAAGTGGGAACATACTTTTATGTCCGTCGTTTCCCTGGAACGTTTAATAGTCAGGAGTAAACAAGAGAGCTGGTAAAATAATGCAAGGCTTTTGTAAACGTTCCTTTATAATTATTTATGGGGCAGTGGTAAAGGATGAATACGATGAAGTGAATTTAGCAGAAAGTAAAAGGTGTAACTAACGTGAGTAAATATTGGATGCCTCCATCACGTCAGCCGCTAAGACTGTAAAGTCTTACGACATTGCGAAGGCGGAGAAGGAAGTTGGATTTATTATACCTTGCAGAATCCTCATTGTCAATGCTAGGATATACAAGCTACATAGAGGTCTAGCTATATGTGATCCGAGAAATGGCTGGTGTACATTTGAGTAGGGTTGAAAGTAAGTGCAGCTTTTAGCTCATGGCACCGAGAACAATACAGACAGAAGACCAAGGATGAAAGGTAGTTTAGAAGATGGTGATCCGAGATGAGGGAATCAGATTTGCAAATCCATGTATGTAATGGGATGGAGACGTAATTTATTATTCAACGTGTCTTCTTCCTCAATCCTTCTTCCTTGTCGTGGTGGCTATGGTTGTTGATGGCGAGCGAGAGAGAGATGGAATTACGGAGCATGGAGAATGAAATGGGCGATGCTAGCCGATTTACAGCGTACCAAGGCAATAAGAGGTGAAAAGATGGAGAGGAGTGTCAGAGGTTGTGCGTGGAGAGATATTGTTAGGATTATGCAAAGTTTATGCTGACTTGTGCCACGGATGGCTGCCTAAATCCCAGGTATCTCACCAAGGTAACAAGCAAAAGAAACAAGCAACATGTGAAATTGCATCGGACCAACCAAAGGTTGTCGTCCTCTTGTTTCTCCTTCCTTAACGTCCCTCACAGGGATATTTACATTAGGACTCTTGTGTAGAGACTGTGTGACTTGGTAGATGGTGCGTTAAGGAAAAAGATGAGACGGAAACCATCAAGAAATGACATCAACGCTCACCACCTCTTCATTCTTGTTGCCATGGATTTATCCCTAATCATCAAGAGAAATGTAGCATCAACACATTTAACTTCGTACTCGAGGAAACCAGGGTCAAAATCGGCCTACGGGTCTACCGGTGACGATCGGGTGCCGAATACCGATCAATATACAGCTGGCAGAAATCCGTAGAACTTATTCATGCTTAGATTCATAGGGAGAGGATGGATATTTAATTAGCATGTTCTGTCTTGACGCTGACATTGTTTCCGCAGTGTGACAAGTTTTGGCGTAGAGCCTTTATCGAATTATCTAATTTGTTTGCATTTCTAAGACTTCCCAAAAAGTTATAAATATAGAGCTTGGCGTGTGTTTTCCGTTTCGGCTGAGCTGTTGAAGGAGTTTGTGGAAATATGAATGAAGTTGGCATGACATACAGACGAGTGAGAATTAATATTCTTTCGTTGAAAATAGAGAACAACGTTCAAAGTGTGTAGTTTTATTGATTTATCCAAGCAGCTAAAACATGTAGTACATGATACACGTATGATCCGCAAAGGAGCTTTCTATTTCTAAGTCGACCATTCGCGATTCTCCGTGACCATCGAGTCCCGTGTAGGTTTCATTACCGTGAGGAGGGCTGTCATATGCATAAAAGGGTACATGCCAACAGATACTTGCCCTAAACACTGCCCCCATTCAACAGAAATCAGACATGCTGATATCTGAAACTAGCATACATAATACCCAATATGCATACGGAGACATACCCAAATTAGTGATACTTTAACGCGGATGAAGTAATTTATGGATGCTTGGGTATAACTGTGTATACAGAATCACGGAGTTCTATGGCAGGTATCACAAACGTAATGCTTATTAAATCCGTTTGTATACCCAAAGCCAGGATCCGCACGGGGGATCTTTCAGTATCTATATTTTAGGTTGCCCCAGTATCCAAAAGTTTGCTATCAGCTTCGTATCTGTTCCTTATGGCTACTGTGGCAACCTGAAATACAGATACTGAAAGATCCCCCGTGCGGATCCTGGCTTTGGGCATACAAACGGATTTAATAAGCATTACGTTTGTGATACCTGCCATAGAACTCCGTGATTCTGTATACACAGTTATACCCCAACATCCATAAATTACTTCATCCGCGTTAAAGTATAAGTAATTTGGGTATGCCTCCGTATGCTTATTGGGTATTATGTATGCTGGTTTTAAGCATGCAGCAAGTCTCCTTTTTGCTTGTTATGGGTGGCAAAATAGAACAACACAATATCATAATTCTGTTTTGCTCCATGCATCTTCCCATTTGACCACTGGGCGTGGATAAAGTTGGAGGAGCGTGAATAAATAATTGTTGTAATGATGGACACCGTGTGGCATTTGTCGATGAACAGCCATTGATAATAATTTTTGCAATCCTTTTCTTTTTACAGACGATTCAACTGGGCTTTACTCTGTCCACTCCCAGTATCAAGACTGCGATGTTATTTTTCATGTCTCAACCCTCCTCCCATTCACTGCAAACAATAGACAACAGGTAAGATGACAAGTTTGATTAATTTATTGCGGGCTCCAATGATTTCATGGATTAGCAGTAATGTAACAAGTCAAAGATATTTGGAGTTACTTTGTGGTCGAGAATCAAGAGGAAGACGGAATGATTTATTAGAATCAAACGTCAGGGAATGACCATAGGAAGCCCCTCCAAAGAAGACTAATGCACAATCGTAGTGGCGACGCTCACTTTGAAGCAGGATGAGAACCAAATATCGTACGGAAGCGATGATGAAATTGCGCAAATTTTAAAGGGATTTAGAGTTGCGAATGATTCCTGGGAATACCAAGAGTAGGGTTGACAGGATTTGGAGGGAAAGATTGGAGAAAAAAACTATTTGAATGAAAAGAGGAGAAAATTCAGTAGTACGAACGGATTATGGATGAATGCTGCTGCCGTGTAATTCACTTGAGGCGAATGTAGGATTTCATTTGTTGGAAGGATGAAAGAGCAGATTCAAGAGCAAGATGAAGTACTTGAAGTAAATTGAAAAGATTTCCTCAAAAGATTATCAAGCCAAAGAGAAAAAAAAAGGAATCAAGGAGAAAAGCTAGGAAAATCATCAGATGGAAGGCGGTGTAGAGGAGAAAAAAGTGAATTGATGTGGGAATCAAAAGTAAAAGGAACGAGTTTGTAAAGATTTGTGCGGAATGGTGAAAGAAATTTTGGAAACGCTTCAAAATCCTACCAAGGAGTTGATGGAATCATTGTCAGCTGTTTCTTGCGGGAATTTAGGATGTGGACAGGGCTGGAGTTGTGGCAATTAATTAGTGTTTTTGTAAAGAAAAATCCGCTCTCAAAGCCTTTGCGGTCAGAGTGAGCAGAGAGAAGAGGAGATGGAGGGAAATATATAACTAGTGGCAAGCTTACGAGTAGGATCCCAAGAATGCAAAAATTAATGTCTCAACGAGTCATGTTTCTTGTTGCTGAATTGGGGAATGACCGCTTCCATCCATTGGGCAACGCTCCGGAATGCAGTGACACTTGTTTTCCAAGAGGGATGCGAGGAGATGCAAACCCTTGACTTGTTAACGGATCAGTTAACAAAACTAGTTAACGTTAACATTTCAAAACAGTTGTTGTGCTATATCGATGACAGGGAAAGAATGAACAGCTATGTCCAACGGCTCCTCCACTCTCGAGCACTCTTTGACCAAGAGAAAAGTCAAGAGAGACGGCAAAGCTCTTCAAAAGATGACTTGCGTGGTGGACAATAAGTAATTGATGATGATTAGCGAGATATCTTTAAAGAATGACTTGAGCGATATGATAACAAGAACCCAGATGTAACTAGTCGTAGAGTAGTGTGCCCACATTATTCGCATTAACTTAGCTTGTTGTGCTTATAACCATTTGTGGTTGCACCCTTGGTTGCTAGGGAATGCCAAGTTTTTACATCTGTAATTACTCGATTGTTGGTAGTAGATTCATATCTTTGATTGATGCATGATGCATCACAGGGCACGTGCATATAAGTCTACTTGTTAATTGATCCAATCATAAATGACAATGACAATGAAATAACAATGTTGCATAACAAGGGAGGCTGGTACGCTGTAAATGGTCTCAACATTTGACAAGTACACGGAGAGTGATGAAAGGAGATTGGTTGTAATTGCAATTGGATTAAACTCTGTTTGGATTTTCGTCGCATCTAAAAAGCAGTATTCCAAGGGATTTACGATTTACATATGTGCAGTATCAAAACCTTTTTAAGCTTAACAAAGAATATGTTTCTGATGTTGAATATACAATTGCATTAGGGATTTGTTATGATAGCAAATCACAGCCACTACTATAGAACCCGATTTGATGGAGAATGGATTATTAAATCCTTTAGGATTAAATTAAAACTAAAAAACCGTAGGATTCAAGCTAAGCTCTTATGAGAAGAATGATGGAAGGCAGAATAGCAATGACATGCTGAGAAGGGGACAGGACTTGTAAAAGCATAATCTTAAACTTGGTATATTGTCTAGCCATGGAACTTGAATTCCGAATCAGCTTTATCCACCTGGCAGTGACCACTCATACGGATTTTCATCGGTCAAGAATCAATCATTTATTGTGATAATACAGACTTATACATGCCAAACTTTTTACATTTCCTCCTCGCTACGTACGACTTGAACTTTTATCATTTTAGCATTAGAGTACTTGATAATTGTAAATACTTTTATTAGTATTTCTACCTTAGACGATATAATACTACGAGAAGAAGATCATAAGACGAGTGGAGGAAACCACAAAAATCGTACTTGTCAAGTGTTTATGATCATTTGTAGAAATGTTCAATGAATTACTAAACCAACACTTGTACATGATACGGTAGATGACTGCCATAAGTAAAGAGCAATTGTTAAATTTGTTATCGGACAGTGCTGGAAGGTAATGCATTACATCCGCCGGAGGAGGAACAAGGGCAATCAATCCAGCAGGACTAAGAATATTATAGGACATGCATACGTCCAGTATGATTCATTCACAATTTTTAAACATGCAAATAATTCCCAACCTGTGTAAAGATAGTCTAACAGTATAAGTAGAGATGAGTGAATGACGACAACTTCGAGGCTCCAAGTTGGAGCAACTCATGGTAACAAGGACAGATGGGTGACAGAATTAGGGGAATAATGACATTTGAATAGCTTGTTTTGCTGACAGAGACGATTTTCAATCCAACGAGTGGAAGACGGGAGTCGGTTCGTTATGAATGACGGAATCGAGTCACGTCAGCTTAGAAGTGTGCAGTCTGGGAAACATAGAGCTTTACATGGCCGTAGTGTTGGATAAGGGAAGGAAATAATTGCGGTTTTAAAAGTATAATGAGCAAGAGTGAAGGCTGTAGAGAGAAAGGTAAAGTTTGCAAAAAAATCATACAATATCTGATGATGTGTTACGAACAAGATGAGGAATTGAGGTTACATTTATATCCACCAATGACGGAGGAAAACATGTCGAGAATAAGAAATGACAGAATTAGATGCACGAGATGGATGATGCAAAGCGTCCTATTATACATGTGGCAAAGACGTAATTCCCAAAGGGATTTTTAAAGGACTGTAAAGGATATTGAAAAGAATTAATTACAGGTAGGTATAAACCGATGAGTAACATGTGTGAGGAAGGACAGTACAGGGACATGATTCAGAATTGGGATTAGATAATGAAATGGAAATTCGCGATTCCTTGGATATTCCGCCTTCTTCATTTCCTACCAAACTTACAGCATTGGAGCTAATAGCTCCGTACAGGAATAAAGTAGTTGAAGATGCATAGAATCGAGAGGAAGATGGTTGTGGTTATAGTGGTGAGTAGTGAGGTAGGGTGCGGCTTGTATGAGGATTGTATAATGTATTTAAATATAAATATAAGCAAGCGTGGCTCTGTCATTTCTAGGCATCATACGTTTGTTATTATTATTCACCTTATTCATTCATGGCGTGTCTCATTCATTAGATTCATGTAGATGAGGAGGGATAATTGTTGGATAGGATAGCCCTACGAATGCACATACTGGGTTCAGAGGTTAATTTAAAATGATAATGCCACGTTAAAACCTTTGCCTTGTTATATGATTATGCAAAGTTGATGCGTGTTTTTATTACCAGCAAAGAATAAAATGTCACCCCTCTCGCTCTCATCCAGCACATTGTTTAGCAAACTTTCCAGATTTATGGCTCCTTGTTAGAATTACCAGCCAATAAAAGTCCAGACCGAGGTGTGTTCTGCGGTTACAGCTTAAAGCAAGCAAACTTGCATTTCCAATTTCAGGTATGAATGCAAACGCAAAAGCTGGAATAAGGCGCCAAGTCGCAGAATTTTGCGCAAAATTTTGCAAGAGAACACATGCGGAGGTGGATGAAAGAGAGAAGAGGTTACGAATAGCAGTGTGTTTAAGTTTCATCTTGGATGTGGTAGTTGGATCATGGATGATAAAAGATTTGAATGGAAGAGATGGAAAATTTTCCTTCAACATGTTATAAATGTAAATTGTATAGATGATAAATTGAACGTGGAGAATGAGTTTGTGTAAACAATGTTTACATTTCAAGGAGGAACAGGAGCTAGTGTTAAAGAGATAAGTTGTTATGGTAATGGCTTGTAGTTGCGTGGGAGGAAGAAGAGTAATGGATACAGGGATTTTGGAGATGCAGAGTAGCTCTGCGGAGCTCCGCGGATAGTAAAGAGATGAGAGGACGCGAGGGATTCAAAGGTATTAGAGGATTCTGCAAAGGATGAATAAGAGCATGAGAAGATTAAATGGGATTTATGTAAACAAATCATGATAGTCTGACCTTGTAAATGTTTTATTAAGATCGGCAGTCGGATGCAAAAGAATACAGGCAGAGAGATTATTCGGCGCAGCTGATAGAATTAAAGCTGCATAGTGTTTGGAGCACAGGATGCTTCTCGAAGCGAAATATAATAGCTGGATTGAGCTGAATCCGACGGATATGAAAGTTGGAAGCGTTTAGATTAGCGGATGCAAGAGAAACAATATCATTCATGGAGGGCCGGGATGATGAGGAAGCGGATGACTGAATGAGTGAGAGTTTTTTTCTATGTAGCACATCCAGGTTGGAAGGATCCTGCAGTGAATTATAATATTCTAGGAGAAAATGTAAATATGCAAACTGAAAATATGTAAACCGGTAGACAAGAATTCAAGGGGCGGGCGGGAGGAAGTGGAAAGCCGGGATTCAAATGAATAGAAAAGAGGAAATGATGGAATTAGCGTTGAAACAATACTTGTGTCGTGCATTATTAAATATAAAATAGTCTGTTCTATGTAAAAGAAGGTGAAGAATGAGGTTAGTTTATCAGGGAGGTGGGGAGTTGAAGGGTGGGAAGAGGCAAAAGAGGGCGGTGGCGATTTGAGAGGACGTGTGGGACGTTATGGTTCTGTCGTTAATATTTCTAATAGTTCGGGAGCTCTCTGGTTGGAATAATATTATGAAATTTTATTGTTTCTTCAAACATGTTTTGATTTGCGGTAGATCTGGCTCCTGTTCGATGCACTTCGCTATTGTCTTCCACTGAGTTTAAAAAGATTTGGTTTATTTTGCCAACATTTCAAATCAAAAGAGCAAAAGAATCATGCTTTGTTTAGGAAAATCATAAGCTAGAGCAAGGCAAAAATTAAATTATCCCAGACAAAGGGTTCCGAAGAGATAGAATTTTGGCAATTCTTGAATCATTTTGACTCCCTAACATTTATGGTCGTGAAAGCTGGGAGGTTAATGAAGGGTCTGAAGCACCATTCTTTCTTGTACTTTGTTCACTTGATTGCCCTGATATTTGGAAACATTCTTCTTGGGACATTACCAAAAAGATTCTCCCTCAGCGTACATGATTGAGCGGAGGAGGTGAGCATTGTTCAAGGAGGGATTTGCGAATTTTTCGTGGGCGGTTAATGGTGATTGGGAAAAGTAAAAGGAATATTGGAAAAAATATCAGTTATTTCCCACTAGGCCACAAGAACCTTGCTTTTACGTCAACTTGGTGTAGCAGTTAGTCAAGCGTGTTTTCGTTGAAACTAATATTTTATACCTGGAGATAATTAAACATTTCCTTTGTTTTTCTTAATTACAGCTGATGAGGAAGCGACATATCGGGAATGATATCGTCACAATAGTGTTCCAAGAGCCTGGAGCACTTCCCTTTACACCAAAGAATATCCGTTCCCAGTTTCAGCACGTTTTCGTTGTCGTCCGTGTACTAAATCCCTGCACCGAGAATACTTGCTACAGGTGAGTCAAGTTTCTGATTAATTTATGAGTTTCCTCTATTTTATAAATCAGAATAATACGACAAATGCGGGAAATACAACAAGGGGATGTGATTAGTTAGAGGGGAAATAAATGGAGAAAGATAAGGTCATCTATTCATTGCGGCAGGTGCGAAGCGTGTGAAGTAGGTGAGATTTCCAAGTGATGCTGGTTTCATTGGATTTCCAAGCCTACAGGGGACTAGAAAGACTGTCGCAAATACATGCAGTGGGGAGTAAATACAGAGGAAATTAAACGGGAATTTAAGAGGCAGAGATGGGAAAGTATATATATTATTGAGGAAAGAGAAAATAATAATTAATATAAGAAGATGAATCAAAGATGATAATTGCAGCTGAGACAATTATGTTGGATGGGGATTAATTGGAGGGTAATGGGGCAGATAAAGATAATTGCGTGAAAAGGCTAAGAGCACAGGTAATTGACAGATAAGCCATAGTTAAGAAACATTACTTCCTAAGCACAAGTGCTGAGGAAGTAATGAGAATGTGTGGTAAAACAAGTAAGTTGAGAATGCGAGTGCTGTTTGACTTTTCCTTTGTAGGCGCGCGTGAATCTGTTAAATCCATTGTTGAATTGGTGTCGTAAATTACAAAGAATCGAAACTGAACTAGAGAGAGAAAGAGGCTAATGAGGAAGTGGAAAAGAGAGATGCATGTTACTAGTCTGGGATCCTCAATTGGGACGTGAATATGAAGAGAATAGAAGGTTGGCGTACAGGGATGAAATAGATACAATTAAGTCATAGGTAAAATACTTTCTCTTCAGTTCATTTAAACTTTGAGCTGAGAAATAAATGGACAGAGGCCTGCAGTGCTCTTGTTTTTTAAAAATACAAACCATATAATAATTGCTCAGCAAGTAATTCTTTTACCAACTGCTAAAGGCTTGCTCAAACCGTGTTCAAGCCCCAGGTTCCGCTATTAAGTTAATCGGTAATTGTGCTCCGGAGTGAGTAGAAGGGTTCTGTGTTTCGAGAGGAATACTCTGTGTGGGATATCCGAAAGTGCCGGCGTGTGGTGACGTGTGCCTCCCTGTAAAATTACAAGTCAAGAAGCAGCCCGTAGTGGAGCTATTAATATACCAAAGTTAATATAATTAGGATAATCACAGGTAAATTCAAGGTAGGTAATTTCTGGAGGCGGGAATGTAGGCTTTAGAAGGGTTCAAATTGTAAAACGGTGAGGGGTACGGCTGATGCGGAGCCGCAGGAAGAGATGGCCCGACCTTGATCATTGAAGAATTTACCTGGAGGGAAGAAGAGGATTTACAAAGATTATAATGCAATTTTATTAATCTTGTGATTGATTTCTTTCTAGTGTTTCGGTGAGCCGATCAAAAGAAGTGCCTTTGTTTGGACCGCCGATCCCGGAAGGGGGAAAATTTTCAAAGAATAAAGAATTTGTTAACTTCCTTCTGGCTAAAGGTAAGATGTGCGGGGATTTTAAACAAGTTTTCCATTTTCAAGACACACTCAGACTTTAATCCTTCGAAGGAGGTTTGGCAAGAATATGGCAGTTGTTGTATTCAAGATTGTATGGGTTGAGAAAAGATTCATTTTATGAAATATTGCTCGATCAAACTAAACAAGATAGTCAAGTTTCTCTCGCTAAATTACATGGTTGAGTGACAGGTTTAATTCATTGGGATGGGATTTCAATGGGATGTTTATGCAATCCTTTCAAAACCATCCGGGTAAGAACAATGAGGAAAGTGATGCCCCCGAGAGGAATAGATTCAATGGAGAATGGAGCTTACAGTCATGTGAGGAAATATAGTGGACAGTATTAAATTAAGGCTCAAAGAAATTGCAGGGCTACAATTTAACGAATGTGATGGCAACGCGCAGCTTGTATTAACAAGAAACCATATAATAATTCTCTTCTAAAGTATCTGCACATAAGGCAACGTATAGATAATAGCTTCGTGGATCCCAGGATTTCCTGGAGCTGAGTAAACGCGAAAACATATTTTATCGCCTATTGAAAATGTTTCCCGGATGAGATTATGAATTTTTTAAGAGGTAAAAATTCCCCTTTTCCTCAAAGCATCCGGCTGAATAAACGCCGTGCAGAGTTGAAGCTGGAAGCAGGAGAATAGGTTGAAGCAACTAACAATACATATGTTCGAAGAACGTGTGGGGCAGGAGGTAGAGTCGGTAGGGAAAGAATTTTCTTTGGATACTCTTTAATATTAATGGGCAATTAATTATTTGTACTGGAGGCAGTTCATTGTATGTGCCCCCAGTTTCGAAAAGAAAAATACACGAGGCGGACTCCAAACTGATAAAATTTATGACGAAACCAGGGTTATTTTGATGGGATACCAACGAGTTTAGATTAGGTGGATAGGGATTAAACCCGGGAACAAAAAACCCGGAGATTGCCTTGCTGTGTAGCAAGCAGCCAACTAGTGCGTAGCTTAAAATAGAAGGCTAAGTACAATGTAACATAGAACTAAGTATCAAGAGTCGACACAAGACCAGGTAGAAAGCTAATACATAGTTTTATAGATTTTTCAAATATTCGACCGGTACTTGGAATTATTGATGGAATTTAAAAACTTATTTATACACCAACTTGTGATCTTGTCAAGTGGAAATATGCTGTAACTCATGTTAAGTAGAGAAGCTTCAAGAGAAATCTTGAATGACAGACAACAACTAACGTGGACATGGATGATGATTGTAATCATTATTTTATCTTTTCAGTGATTAATGCAGAGAACGCGACATACCGCTCCGAGAAGTTTACCACAATGGCGACACGAACGCGACAAGAGTACTTGAAGGATTTGGTCAATTCTTATTCATCAAATACGTCCATTGATCCACGTCCAAAATTCTGTAAGTGTGCTCTCCATCTTGTTACAAACCTGGTTATTCCACATCCCCGTTCTATTCAGCTATAATCCTATTGCCAAGAAGATTTTGTAATTTAAATTAGAGCCCGAGCAGACTACGTTCACGTTTCAATAAGCTCCTTCTGAAATAAGAATGCATCCGGATTTCAGACTCTTTTCATAAGAATATGTGAATGAAAAATTTCCTAGAAGTGGAACGAACATAGATGCAAGATCTAACAGGTTAGGGAAGACCATGAAAAACCTGATGAATCAAGAGTAAGATGTGGGGGGATATATTGTCATTTCTAAGAAGTTAATAACTAGAAGAAGGGTAATCCGTGATTTTTTCGTCTACAAAATCGTGCTCTATTCGGATTGAGAAGAGCATTTTCAGATTCCTTTTTGAAAAGCTATAATAGATTGTATAAGCTCCCCGCTCGTGGACATTGGAGGATGGGTTGGAGATGATGTGGGAGATTAAGGAGAGCATAAAGAGGAAAGGGTGAAGGAGATGTGCTTGTCGCTCAGCCATTGACAGAAACATTAAAGTGGAAGAGAAAAGACATAAAGATGAGATTCGAGGAAGAAAAGAAATTTGTCTAGGAGAGGAAGATTGACTGAGGATAAATCTAATAGATTATAGTCTGACAATAGAGATGAATTATTTACTGGGAAAAGATGAGGAGTTGAAAGATGAGAAATGATCATATTGTATGGAATTATAATTGTGATATTTGATGACGTGATTCTTTTATCTTTACAGCAATGCTTCCCTTTGGGAACAAGAAGAAGGAAATGGGGAAACCAGTATTTAATCCAGAACCTGCACTCCGTGGCGCCCTGTCATGGGCTATTTATTTGGACGACAATTCTTCGGATGCAAGGCTGGATGCCTATCTCGGGATATCCGTGGACAGCTTAGTGATAATTGATTCCGTTTCCCGGGAGGCTGTCTTCGCCATTCCCACCTCTTCCATTCTAGGCTGGAACATTTCAATGTGCAATAGCAATAGGTAAGATTTTGAAAAAGAAATACCTCATCTAATCCATAGCGCACGCTATGGGACAAAGTGTAATTAGAACAGTAATAGCAACAGCAGTTCAAGAAGCGGTGCAGTGGTAGCAAGTCGTGCACCCCTGTAATTGTAACTGGGGCAGGTAGTTGACGTGGGGTTGAGGTTATGGAAGAATAATGGGATGGAATAAAAGAATATGGCAGATGGGCTTTTGGGTGGGGCGTCAAAGATGTTAGTCGTGCACAAGGATTATTGAGAGCTCCTGCAGGGCTGCAAGATTTAGTAAAAAGAATGATGATGATTCAAGAAAAAAATCCAAGCAATAGTAATAATTATTGTGTTAAGATGATATTGGCGGGTGAATTAGGGACGTATTGACGGTCGTACTCATACTCTTCGTTTGTTTCAGTTTGAGGATTTACTACCATCAAGGAGAATGTGTGACGCTACATAACAAAGAGCTGGGTAATTGGGGTGAAAATGATGACTTGTTGGAGATAGTGAAGCGACTTGAGGCAGTGACACGAGGATGCGAAACTGAAGAATACAGTCTGCGCAGAAATGATTTGGGACAACTCGGATTTCATGTGCAACAGGATGGGGTGGTCACGGAAGTTGAAAGCTGCGGTTTTGCTGCAAAAGCTGGACTTAAACAAGGATCTCGTTTAGTTGAAGTAAGACATATTTCTTAATAACGGTCTACACGTACTCTAAACCTTTCTTTCAATGTGTTACTCTTCGAACAAGGCTTTCAAATTATCCCCTTCCTCCAAGAAAGGACTTAGTGCATGGGTTGTGGGAGGCTTGTGCGAGCGTTGCAATTATGCATGAGAGGCGTCGTTCAAGAAGGGTTGCTGCGATTCTTCCCTCCGTTTCCATTTGGAAGAAGATGAGAGAATTGTGAAAAATTATTGAATGAATAGCTTCGGGCATGGATTTTAAAAGATTTTCGCGATTATTGCAAGTTTTTTTTCTCAAGAACCAAGCCAAGAATGAGGAGATTTTTAGATGTTTTCCAAGGGATGCTGACTTGAATGAATCGTTTTCAAGGGCATGATGATTAATGAGACTGTTGACTTGATTTTCGTTTTGTCTGACTTATTTTTTCTTTACGTTCAATAGATATGTAAAGTAGCAGTAGCAACGTTGAGCCAGGATGAAATGATTGATCATCTCAAGACTTCTAACCCTGTTATTATTATGGTCGTTCCCCCGCTTCCGGATGGATCTCCTAGAAGGTATGTGCACGTTTAATGTTGAATGAACTTGAACCTATTTTAAATGTTGACCACCAATTAGTTATTATATGTGCCTTCGGGTTTACCACCCGATTATACATTATCAATATTTTTTATTTAATTCGTAATAGAAATGATGCTAATTCCATCTTAATATTTTTGCAGAGGCTGTGATGCGAAACATTGTATTTATATGCTGGATTTGGAGAGTGAATATGAGAATTTAAACTTGAATGAAACGACTGATGATGAGCCTCCTTCCCTTATTCATCATCAGTTTAAATCCAACGGAGCAAATTCTGGCAATTCCACAGCACCAGCTTCTGGGAATCATCGAAAGAGGTGAGAAAAAATCATACATGACGACGGGAGGAGGACAGATAGATGAGGGAAAAGATTCAAAAAAGAATCCTTCTCCGAAAAAGGGTTGATAATGCGTTACCAAATTCAGTTCAAGGAATTGGAGACATGTTCTCTTACAAAAGTTAATTTAACATGGATTTATTTTTTTCTCAGCAGATATGAACCAAGAAGTTTTTCACCACCACGCTCGAGCAACAGTTCTGGCTACGGTACCGGGAGTTCTAGTAAATCCTTCTCAAGTGCCAGTGACCCGCAATTCCCGGCAACCTCCCACGAGGTGAGTCCTTTTGCAATAAACGTGTGCATAGTTGAAAGAAATACGGGCTAAAGGTTACATGGGTGCTAATTGAGTGATAGGCTTCGAGGAATCCGGCCAAGGAAAGCTCAAAACAGGATGTATAGAACTTTTTGCGGTTTCCACAATCGGTCATAATAACGTTTAAATGGATTAATTTTTGGGAATCCGAATGGAAGAACAAAAACACAGTGAAGAGGAAGTGGCTACGATGGATTTAATGGCACTGTTTTTAAGTGGATCAATCAGGAGGTAGTTTATAATTATGGAGAAGAAATATTTTGGCAGAGGTAGTTACCAGGCTCTCTTTATTTCAACCCCAGTGACTCCCTGAGCATCAAGAAATCAGAGACTGAAACTTGAGTTTGAAATGGTGGTTGGAAGAGACCTTGTTGTACAGAGGATAAAGTTTTTTGTGTAAATAGCATATATCGTCAAGTTAAAATTGAAGAAGACGGGGCTCAAGAGAGTATTGTTGTTAAGTGGATAGGTGAAGTTGAAAATGCCTTTGGCCTTTGATAGTTTTTTCCCTAGTTTTTTTTACATCAGTCTCATGTAGCTTGGATAGAAACCTTGTGAATTCAAGCAAGCTGGTTGTGGTAGTGGCTTCTTTGTTTTCACGGATGGCCGGGTCTAAAACTCATGTGACGAATTTATAATGAGTGCATCGCAGAGCATACAGAGATTCGGGAAAACACAAGGAGCAATTAATTCTGGTAGGGTGAACTCAAAGACAAACATTTAGACGCTTTTATGATGGAACCAAGGCAGGGAGAACAAGGATGCTGATTTTACAGAGAGAAATTCCACTTGGAGACGGGGGCTTGTTTACCTTTTCCTTTATTTCCACCTTATGGAAGTCACAAGTTTAGCTTTAGTGATTGCTCTGGGAAGGAAGAAAACAATCGGGTAAAAACAAAAGTCTGAAATTCCATGTACATGTTTGCAATGCGGTTATCCTCATTCACTCAGTGCCCGTCTCTTTTCAAAGCAAACAAGCTATTGTAAGCAAGGTAATTGGGACTTGCGAAAGTTGACACTTGATACACGTTCATGGTTGTATGGATGTGCCAAGGATTTTTTGAATATGCTGGTATGCTTGAGCAAAGATTTCATTTCGTTAGCTAAGTTGGAAGGCTGCATGAGTGAAAACCAGGTTGGTTTTGATTTAAGCTAGCTTTGTCAAAAGAGTGGAGCCCCAGGAAAAGTTTTGTTTCTCGAAGCTGGCGGAGATCGTGTGCTCGGGGTTGTTGAAGACGCTTGAGAAAAAATGCGGAGGAGTTGTAGTTTCTTTAGTTAAGTGGATTTTTTTCAAGTGTGGGAACGGAAGCAAGTCTGGCGTAGGAGGATGAGCTGATTATCAGGGATGCGTGCCTTGTGAAAAAGCACGAGCTTATATTAGCGGAAAGAAAATGAAATGTATAAATTATTGTGAGAATTTTGGACCTCTCAAGGTTCATAATGGATGGGTTTTGGTTTTATCGCGGGAATTTTGTTAGGCAGTATAAACCCATAATACCGTCGTGGTTCATTGTTTGCCATAGCCTTTATGCTCCTTCTCCAAAGGTAGCAGATTACAGACGGGAAATGCAAGAGGATGTGATTTTAGCGGACTGTATAATTATTTCGTGTTTAAAATCCGAGAAATTAAAAAATATGATTATAATGGAATATATTCTTGTATGCTTGCAGGGAGAAACACTGACGAGTTCATCGAGCGGAATGTCATCGACTGATGACCGATGGTACGACCTCAATGAACAGTTGGATAATACAAACGGAGTCAACAACGGACAAAACAGTTCGCCACCGCCGATTCCGGCACGAAATGCTAATAATGCTAATCGTGTCCTCCTCGCCCAGCAGCAACACCAAGCTTCCTCCCTATCCGCCTCACCGCTGTCCCGCCCAGTCCCCCCAACAATGACCGCTCCTCCTATAAACAATGACCCCCTCACTTCCGTCGGACTTAATAATGTCGTCCCTAAAGGAAATGGAAGAGGAACAGGGGCAAGTCCTCCAGATCTTCTATCCAACACCACGTCCTCCGGCTCGCCGCAATCTTTTCAAAATGAAACCTCTGTTGTGGTTGTAAATAATTTGACGGGGAATAAGAATAGTGGTGTGAATGGGAGTAATGGGGTCGTGGTTCCAAGTCGAAAGGATAATAATAGTTCTGGAGGAGCTAATAACAGTGCCGGTAAAGGGAACAACGTCAACGGTGGAAACGCTTCAACCTATCAGTCCTCATCCCCCGGTGTCGGTATCTACATGACACCTAAACTCTCAGCCTGTATCACTCCAGTTAGCGGCGGGGACAAGGTTTTTGGAAACAAGAGAGATTACTTCCAACGAAATAACCCCCATCACGGATCCTTCCATATGAAATTATCACCTAGTCGAAGCCATGATTTGCTTCATTTGAAGAGCACGTACGGGATGAATCACGGATTGAAACCATTCACAAACGGTGGAGGAGCTTTGGACGACTACGGAGTTGTGAATGGAGGCGGAGGAGGAGGGGTTGCGGTTGCGGGTAGAATCGTAGGGAATCGATTGAGAAATGGAAATGATGCCCAAGTCCTATACCAGCATGTGAATGGAGGACGACCTGCGTACTACAATTCTCCGCTCATTGAAAATACTGTGAAGGGGAAAGTGACTTACCTGACTGATTTCCCACTAACACACAGCCAGTCCTCGGAATACTTGGTCGGATCCAACGGTGGACTCAGCTACTCCAATTACGAAACCCCTATGCAAAAAGACATCAATGCTCTCAAAAACGAACGCCTTGCCATGCTCAAGTCCACTTACCTTGAGAAACAGCGAGAAAAACATTTGGAGCGAGTTGACAATAATAATGAAGTTAACAAGATGCAGTACTCGAATAACAAGGCTGACAGCATCAGTGGAGAAATTGGATCCTCTCAGGGTATGTGTACTACATTTTTCCCAGTTCACCCGTGTAAATACAAAACTTCAAGTACTGAATTGGTTGGAAGCCTAAATTAATTTTGCATTCATTATATTCCTCTGTAGATGAGCTATGCTTGCCCAAGCCAAAGGGAACAGCAACTCCTAGTGGCAGATCCTCAATTAGTTCAAGTCCCAAAGTATCGTCGCAGAATGGAGATGTCAAAATGCGGCCACACGGAAGCAATAGCTCCACGCCCAGGAGCTCTGCCAACAGAAATAGTACTTTGCAAGAGGATCTTATCAGATTAATTGCACCGGAACTCATATCCGCTTCTGAAGAGCAAGACACTTATGGAACCAAGAATGCAGTTGGGAAGACTACACCTGGTGTGCGACCTAGCAGCAGCAACTCTGCTACGGCTAACTTGACCAGTCTCAAGTCTCGACCCATGAGCTGTGGAAGTGAACCTGGTCAGGCTTCCTCCAATTATATGATTACAGGAAAAGTATCCCCGGCTCGTGCACCTTTGTTGACGAATGCAAAAAAGTCTACCCCGTTTACAGATCGAGCTCAAGGTGCAAATGCTCATGCGGAAAGTCTATATGGCGTCAAACGACGACTTGAACAACAACTCAACGATGAACAGGGTCCAACAGTTCCGGCCACCGTTCCCATACCCCTTTTACCGGATTCCGAACACTTGGATTGGTCAACTTTGGTAGACACCGCTACCAAAGCCTTTCAGTGCTGTGATATTGATGTTGGTGGAGAAGGAAGTAGCACTGGGTTGAGCAGCGCTGTCGCTTCAGACATCAATACCCCTCCCTTAAAATTAAAGCAGAGTACAAATAGTCCCTTGCATCTTCAAAATTCCCTATTGCCTTCCAACAGTGGCCTAGGACTCAACAGTTCGAGTATGAGCCATAATAATAGCCTTTCTAGGGGATCTGGCTCTAACATATCCTCAAATTGTAGTACCTCTTCACTCCTTCCCTGGATCGATGATGTCAGACAAGAGTGAGTATATAGTTCAAGTTTCAATTAAAATTTGTATGCAGTTCCTACCTGCCTAAATTGTGTGTTGACAATACAGATTTTAACAAAATATTTATTCGTTTTAGGGATGGATTTGATGATAAGACCAGTTCTAGCACACCCTCTGCGGAGCCAGTATTTCAATTCAACTTGGAAGCACGTGTATCCCATTTAGAAGCCGAATTAAGAAAAGAACAGCATAGTAGGCAACAGCTTGCTGCAACAGTCGCTAATTTGCAACACGAAAACAGAATCCTCCGACTCCGATCAAGCGACCAATCTCCTCTACCAGGCTCCAACACGAATAAAGTTAAAATGGAGTTGAAATAAGCATCTGCAAAATATACGGGTTTTCTTCTCCGAACGTTTCTTCTTACGATGACTGAATGAGAGCGTGTAGTTGATTTGGGAATTTAGATTTTAGTGATTTTAATTTTATGAGTGTAGCTACGGAATGTAACTAGTTTTTCTCTGTTATTAAAACAAATATTCATTCGGTATAAGATTACCAAAAACATCCGCATTCTGCGGAGGCGTTAGCTATATATAATTATTATGAGATTTTAATTTTATGACAATTGTATCCATTTGTTCATTTTCATAACCTGTTACCGTTCTCCTGGCTACATTTACTAATACCAGAGTAGAAACCTCTGGATCGCTCTATGTGTATTCTGTAATTTTGTACAAATTTTTTGCATGAATCGTCTTCATATGATTGTACATCCTCAGTTGTTTATTTTCTTTTGTAAATATGCAAAGCATAATTTAATTTTTTTAAGCTATGCATTGTTCGGTATACTTTTATGTTTTAACTTTTTTTATTGCATCCAAGTGAGATCATTCATGTCAAACCCATATTTGCTTATTCTTATATGTAAGTTTCTCCAAGAAACAACTAAGGTTACCGAGAGTATTACACTTTTTCAAGGTTCATTAAGAAATAATGTTATTTAGATTTATTTGGCGTCTGAAGTCAACATTAGAAGAATAGTTTCTCTTTTTCCTCAGTATTTTACGCTTACTATGCTGTAGCATGCCGATTTCAAGTTGATTCAACAGTGTCCCCTTGATAGAACTTCCTGAAATCCGGTGGAAAAGTGTATATATTTGTAAAATGAGTATTCCATGTCCCCATCGCAGTACGGCAAGTTCCGCAAAATCGGTAGATGATTACATACCGAGCATTTTTATTTGAAATTACTCGGAGTTAAGCGTGCAGTAAGCTATGTACTTATTGCTCAATGTTACTCACCTTTGCTGCCGAGAACTCGAAAGGCGTTATATTGTCTAGTAACCGCATTAGTATTATCTAGTGCTTCCCAGTGAGCGTAGTTTTCTACTGGGATGAGAAGGCGCAAGTTTTGCTCAGGTATCAGGATTATGCAGTGTATAAGATAATGTATGTATCGATAAACTAACTTTCATTCAATTACTGTTAACTCCCTGGAGCTGTAAGTAGTTATATAGATAGCCGGCATAGTCATAGGAGTGCAATTTCTTACAATAATAGAGCTTTATGGCAATTTCTTAACTTCCGTAGTGAGTCGGTGTAAGGAAATACAACTTATTCAGTAACAGCCTTCATGCTGTTCATTCAAGGCTAAAGTAAGCCAAGAGAGGTATTGTTTAAGAAATATTAATAGTTTTGATGGAGATTCAAAAACTGAAAGATTTACGAACTATTATATTTATTCTGCAATAAAATACTAAGATTCCTTGTTGTACGAACCAATCCATTTCATTTTACATGATTTAAAGGATAACTTAAAAAACATCGCAATATTATAGTTTGCAAAACTGCATGACAATTTAAATCTGCCGCATTCCAATAATCATGACTTGAAAGAACTAACTTAGAAACCGGAAAGCGCGAATGAATTCCACGTAGTGAATCGAAAGAGGTCGGGTGAGTGTGGAGTAGTAATCTGCAGTTTAGGTTGCAAACGTTAGCACCAAATCGGCGTACATTGTAAGTTAACCGACGGCAGATGTGATGAGCTCCGCTATAGCATCAGACGAAGACCGGACCGTTAGCTGTAGGTTGATTCCATCGCTAAGCACCAATTTTGCACGGGCAAGAACATCGATGCCGCCTCGGAAAACTCCTAAAATTGCAAGCACGAGAATTACGAAACGAAAACATAGCAATACTAGAGAACTTCCACTGTAAAGATAATCGAAAACAGATGGTGTCATACGAACCTGCTAAAGCCACGACATGCATACTTTTCCCCTCCGGGACTCGATCAGTCCTGTCACAAGGCTGGATACCAAGAAAGCCAATTATGTTCTCTACGGCTTCGGGTATGGAATTTGCAGATGAAAGAGCATAGGTTTCCTCTCTTTCTTCTGTCAGTTCGTCCCAGGATGCTACGAAATTGGGCCGAGAGACTCCAATCAAATGGTCACTGAGGTTTATGTCAACATCCTCCAGAACGTATTCATCATCGTATCCCTCGTCAGAGTCAGGCAAACCCGTCACGGGATCACAATCTTTGACTAAGAACTTCAAGTTGGAGCTGATTGTTCCTGCAGATGCTACTTCATAATCGTCAGGCCATGTTACCACAGCATAAGCTACACCAGGCTGGTTATAAGCTAACTTCGGAATTCTAACTTCAGCCACCTGCTGAAATCCATCCGGCAAGTCCAGGTGGGCACGTACTTTTTCCAGGATTTGGTCGGAAAGCGTGTTAAGGACATTGAACTACAAGTATGAAACAAGTTTTAAATGTTTAATTTAAAGCCATTAACGTACTCCGACACATATATCCACATAAGCTTAGTAATTTTCATACCTGAAGCACAAAGAATTTGTTGAAGACGTGCTTTGTGCATGTAACAACATACTCTGTCTCAGATTCGGTCAGAGCCTGCTTCTTACAAGTTTTGAACAATGGGCCCAGAGGTATACGAGCCAATTCGGGTATCTTGGTAACTTCATCAGCAAATGAAACTTCTTGTTGTGCTGCTTTCTTCACTTCAATTGGTCTAGACATTGCTGAATCATTGTCAGCAGCACTAGGGCTTTTAGCAACAGCCGCGGCTAGAGGAACAGATTTGATGTCAAACGGTTGTTCTGTTGGACCCTTAATGTACTGACCCAAAGTTTTCTCGAGGGCTTCCACAGAGTACTGTAAAAGAAAAGCAAAGATTTTAAAAATTGTTTAATATGCTGAGAATTGAATCTAGAACTTCAAAGTTGGTACCTGAAGAGTGTTCAAAATGTACTGATTGCTGAGAGTTTTATCCTCGGCACTCAATAACTCGTAATACAAGGTCGCTCTGTCTCTAACTTCGTCGTCACAATCCATTTGGCAGCGCATAAGAAGTACAAGAATGTTTGGTAGCAATGCTGGGCAGAACGCAGCAAATTGTGCCATTGCGGAAACAGCAGCAGCTCGAATCGGGGTGGTTTCCAAGATGACACGATTATAAATATAACGAATGTACTTGGACGGCTGCTTCGTCTTGGGTCCTTCTTTTCCAAGCAAGTGCAGTATTCTGACAGCAAGACTGGCATGCTCACAATCTTCAATAAATTCACACAAGTGAGACAATCCCGTCTCCTTCGCTTCGGGATTCTCTTCAATGATGGTGATGATCGTATCTGCAATTGCAGCCTTGTATTCAAACCCGCCTTCTTCTCGGAGCAAGTTAGAAAGGAACTGCATCAGCGTGGTGTGCTTCCTCGGGAACTTGAGGCACAAAGATTTTATAGCATGAACAACGACGACCTTGAACTCATCCGAAATCTCAGAAACAAAGGACTGTATCTGCTTCATCAGACGGTCGATTGAGGATTCAGCCCCAGTTTTGAGCAACGTCGTGATTGCTAACGTAGCTATAGACCGATTTGGATCAGTGATCAAATTTTCCAGGTCGACATTACAGTTTGTAACGGACTGGGGGTGTGCAATGGCCACCTACATTAGATCAATTTTATTAATGTAACAATCAAACCAATGACTTCCAAAACAACTTAGCACATCATCAACATAACCTCGTGATTCCTTACCTTGTTCAATGTTCGAACCGCAGCGAATTTCAAAGCAGGCTTGGCACTCGAGCAGAACAGCTGCAAGACGCTGATTGCTGGATTCAACTCTCGTGGGGAGATTTTCTTTAGATTGATGATTGCATGTGCAGCTTCAAAGATTACGAGCTCAGATTTGTGTCTCAAGCAGGATTCCAAGAAATCGAAAAATGGAGAATCAATGGGATTATCTTCTTCATCAATCAATTGAGCAGCAATTCGAATCTAAAGAACAGATTGCATAACTTAAATATCGACCTAAAACTACAAAACAACGACAAATTCTTATAACACGGAATGCAGAAGTAAAGTTAATTATCTTACCAGCAAGGAAACTGCAAATGGAGATTTCAAGTGAGACTTTGCAAGCTTTCCCACCAACTTGGTTACAGCGAGGCGATCTGACTTTCTAATACGGTATAAAACTCCCAGGGCGTGGTATTGTACCATTACACTAAAATCAAATGCAAAAAATCACAGCACGTTAATACCGAATCCAAATTATTTGTTCATTCACTAAATATTTTCGAATTTTTACACACTTGTCCGAATTGATAGCTTCTTGAGCTTCGGAAACCCATCGTTTCACAAGCTCCCCGTTTGTCAAAGACAAATGGTACGCTCTGACTAAAGCTGCACTGCTGACGGATGGTAACTTGTCCACAATAGCCTGCTTCAAATATCTCTCCAACGCTTGCAACATGGAGCTCTGCATAAAAACAAACATTAAGTTGAGTTCTTCAGCACAGTAAAAAATAACACCTATTCAACAATCATATTTAACGATTATGACTTACATCAGTGATGGTACACAAAGCACGGATTGCAGCACCCCGGTAATGATCTTCTTTCCCTGTCATGTCCTTCGTTAAACTTGAAGTGACAATGATCACATCTTCAGCAATATGGCTAAGCTCTTTGATTCCCAAGTAGACCATTCTTCTCAAAACAGGATCCTTGGACTGAAAAAGCCTAGTCATGGCAAAGAACGTTTCAGTTGCTTCCGTTGTTCCCAACACTTCTCCCTGATTGAGCAAATATAGGATCTTGGCCAGAATCACCGTGCATTTTCGGTGATTTATAACGTTATCGTTGAATGCTCGTGCTTCTTGAAGAACTGTAGTTTTTTCCAGGCCCTGGTAAGGGTTGGAAGCGGCTGTAAAAAACAAGGTCAGAGAATCAGGATTAACTTATGGACAATCACCCAGGGATCGAATACAAAGAGGAGTGCCCATCGATTGTAATACTTACCGTCTTCCTCTTCCTTCTTTTCTCGTTTAAAATGCATGATTCCAGCAATTTCCAGGTATCAAAAATTACGATCAAAAACCTGCGATTACAATATGTGAAGAGAATAAATGTCAATACTTTGATGGCAATAAGGCACCGAAGGCAATGCAACAGCAGTACACTACATCCTTCGAATCCATTGTCATGAGAGTTTATTTACTAATTAATTGTGACTTTAAACAATTCAGCATGCAACTTACCCTGCAAACCTGACGGAACACAGTTCCTAAACTTCAAACGAATACAATTAATAAATTAATTAATACGGGTTGACGTTTATTATTTGACACAGGGCGAAGACAGATTTATAGATGGAAAGTTGTTGCAAAAGTTACACGTCGGCAAATTGTCGGGAGATCACTTCCCATATCATTGTCGACGAATAAACGTGTTGGTGGTTGTTTCGTCGAAGCAGTTGAAACTCAAGAATGATCGTGTCGAAAAATGAGCAGTGAAATCTGGAGTATTTGATTGCACACGGTGTTACGTAAAGTTTAAACACGTTTCTTAATAGTCAATAGTCAAGATAATAGTGTATATGTTTAACTGTCGTCGTTAATTTCATCATAGGTTGCTGTGTATAGCTGTACACGCTAACGTATTTAATACTATAATTTAGCCGGTAAGTTAAAGGCAGATGTAAATAAATGCATGCAGTAACATGTTTTATTCCGCTGTTAATTATGCTATTAAGTTAATTAATTAATATTGTGTGTATATTTACAGAATTGTTCCTACATAGGCCACAACCCAAGGGTTTTGCTTACCAACTATGGAGAAAAAAGACGACAAAGGTAATTATTAACTACTATTTCAAGACCACACCTACGAAATCTCTGAAACATTTTAGATCTTCCTCAGCCTATTATTGCTTGTTTATGTTGCTTTTAAAGTAAAAGGTTATGAATTGTAGTTTGAAAAGCTTTTTATTTTGTTGACTTGATTGCTATTTGTGCAGTAGGCGGCGGGGATGGAAAAGGCTTGCTGGGATCTGCAGGAGATGCTATGGAAAAAGCTAGGTCAACTATTGTTCGAACATTATCAGCAGTTGCATCCGGTTTTGTAGATATGTCTGGTGGAACTGCACCTCCCCCATCAAAACCGATACCGGCTCAGGCACCACCAAGCGCAGGAAGCGCTTCAGCAAGACCAAATCCTCGAGAACCTGTAAGTTTGCTAATTAGTACATATAAATTATTCAGTAATGATGAGCGTACTTCGTATTAAGGATAATTCTGCTACCTGTAAATTGTAAAGTGTCTTATGATCTCTTAGAAAAAGCCTAAGGACGTCAATAGCCTACTAAGAATGTGTGCAGAGCTAACAACCCAACCTCAAAACATAACAGAAGGCAACAATCAGATGACCCCCCAAGAAATTGAAGAGGTAAGTGCAGAAATCATTGGAATTGCTGGTGTCATATCAACGAAGGTGGTAATTATAAAATATTTTCAATTCTCTGGGTTACAGCGGAAGGCGTTCTTAAAGGAAGCAATCACATCAGTAACTGGAGGAAAGACTGTTATTGACGATCTTAAGGAAACAATAGCGCAATTGGATGTAGCTTTAGCTGATCCAACCACGGATGTAGATACTAACATGAACCATCTCCAGTTCGTTGCTTATCATGTAGACGACTTGGATTTAGCAAATGGTAATTTATGTTTAATAATGTTTCACTGAATTGTGGCAAAGGAGCTGGATGAGACCATTTTGTCTACAGTTGTCTAACACGGGTATTATTTTACAGATTTCTTGAAAATCGGTGGATTGGGGCCAATACTCAAAGGACTTTCCCATTCTCATGGCCCTATACGAAAAGAAAGTTATAATATCTTGGCTGTTGTGGCACAAAATAACCCCTTCGCATGGTCTTTTTACGAGAATCATCAAGTTTTACCAGCTATTTTGGATAGATTAGTTACCGAGTCATTTGACGAAGCCTTCGACTCCGGATTTTCTGCCGTTTCGTGCTTAATTAGGGGAAATCAGAATGCTATATTAATGCTCAAGGCAAATAGTGGCGAAGATCTCATTTACACTGTACTTCTAACTTCCGAAAGAACGCGGACACTAAGGAAAGCCGGCTACATACTCCGAAGTTTGATACTACACGATAAAGAAAACAACGGTCCTGGAGGTAATTCGAATATGAATTTTTTTATATTTTATAACCCTGTGTGATATTGTTCAAAAAGTCCTATATCTTACCATTTATTATTGTAGCAGAAGTACGAGGGTTCTACAAGGCAATTCTGCAGGAACTGTGTGATCGGATTCGTCTTCGGAAAAGCAGTCGCGATGTCCTCGGAGCTGTACTCCAAGTAGTTTACTATGTACTCAGCGAACATGAAGACCTTGTTTCGAGTTACGTTAAACCAGAGCTTGGCTTGATCCAGTTTGTTGAAGAAATCCTACAAGTAGAACCCAATGAGGATGACTCTTTGGTAAGCACCGTGAGTCATTAAAAAGCGACAGATATTTTACGTGATTCTCATTCATCCTTGTTTCAATTTTTTTCGAGAAGAATTCTACATTGTTGAAGTAGCCGCGTTATTGCGACTGCTAGTAGTCACCGATTCATCTGCACCACTAACAATATTATGATTTATTTTATGATTGTAGGAAGTTATGGAGACGTATAACGCTGCAACAGATTTAAAACCACTACTGGATGCTAACTTGCAGTGAAAGAAAGAGAATGTCTGATGATTATTGACGCATTTCAAGTGCTACTCCATAGTGCCACTATCTAGGGTTATAATGTGTAATAATTTCTGAACTTAATGGACTTGGACAAAAAGGAACTAAAACAATTTAACAGAAACATTCATAAGAATTTTACTCAAATTGAATGCAGTTCACTCATGTTTAATAAAAGAGTATCGGCTTGTGGATAAAAGTTGTCTTATCTTTAGTTACCTTAGCTACCTTAGCTACGCTGAGTACGCGTGCACTAAGGCCATGCCCAAAGCCAGTAGCTTAAGCTGCTGGCAGGGTAGGACCGGACGGTAGGAGGGAGACTTGCTGGTTCGTATCCTGGATACAACATACGGGAGCTTACTCGTGGTGATCCTGCTAGCCTATGTTTATACAGTTATGCTTGAAGAAATCATGTTTAATTACTGTCCACGGGTGGGATAGTAATATTAACTGTAGGCCGGTGAGGGACTAGACAAATGATTAATGCGGAAAGAAATGAGAATATTGATAAATAGCCATAACTTCCTATGCTAGCAAGGGCGGAATAGCTCTTAGCGCAGCGTCCATGGAAATGATGTGTCCTCTGGATATGCCGAAGTTAGGCTTGATGCAGTAATTCCGCTCCATTTTTTCCCGTTTGCAGCAATTGAAATACATTATTCCCTGCTGACTCCTATTCAATTTGTTAACCGTGACACTGCATTCTAAATATTTGGACTAATTAATGACAGTTTCTAATGATATAATAATAACATTTAATGATAATAAAGAAAGAACTCATACACCAAGTTTGCTCAAGAACCAATTCCAAGCTTACCGATTTATTTGAAAACAGAAATCCAGGCACTCACAAATTCATTCATAGTTTTATTACATCTACTGAAAGCCTTAATGCACACTCTCTTCGTTAAACTCAATCACTGGTTTGTTAGAAACGAATCCCGCTAACTTGAAGCGAAGATCCAAAATTCATGAACAGCGGACTCGATCAGTGGTACCATGGGAAAGAAAGAATGGAGACTAATTATACTTCATATCATCCCTCTTGCAATCCTGGGCGAAGTAAATTCAGCGTATAGCAATTAGGCCACTTTCTAGTAATTTTTGGATCTTGACAGCTATCTCCGGATTTTTCAAATGGCTGCATACAAAGATTAACAAACATTAGTTTAATAGAGCATTTGAGCACGTAACCAGATAGGAGATTAGGCTTAAACATAGCTTACTCTTGAAGTGCTCGAGGATCATTTTGCATCTGTTCCAAAATAATTCGCATAGCAGGATCACGTAAAATAGCTTGGACTTCAGGATCATTCATGGCTCTCTTGCGCATTTCCTCGGGATTGGAATGAAGAAGAGAAGCAGTTACTTCGTATCCCTGCTGGGCTTCAGCATTGTTTGGATCTATTTCTAAAGCCTTCTGGTACGCTGTAAGAGCTTTCCCTGGATCCTGCATACCTTGCAAAATCTTCCCTTTCCTGATATATCCTTTGACTGTAAACCAAGACACTGTTTAGTTTCAAGTCCTTGACTTACACTCATGCATCATCCATTCCACCCAGTCATATCCACAAAACCAAAGAGTCACTTACTAAACAGAGGGTCCAAATCCAAACATTTTTCACAGTCCTTCAGTCCCAGATCAAACGCAGCCAATTTTGTATAACAGGCAGCCCGGTTGCTGTAAAGCTTTGGATCATCAGGGTTACGCATGATGGCTTCATTGTAGTGTTTAATTGCAGTTCCATAATCACCTGTGCACAAAACAACACCGATTAAAACTGCTCGCCCATTGCCGACATTATGCCAGATAGCAACATCTCGTACCTTTCTTGAATAGCTCGTTCCCCTTTTCCTTTTCTTCTTCAGCCTTCGCAGGATCCACATATGCCTTCCGCTCTTCCTCCTTTATAAGCTTATCAATATCTGATATTAGAGACCTAGTTTCCGGTGTTCGGTGCTCGCTCAGGGATTTCTCGTAATGAACTTTAGCGCTCTTCAAGTCCCCGTTCTTCTTGTACGCATTGCCGGCTCGCGTAAATGCTTTCGCAATTAATTTGTAATCCGCACGATTTTCTCTTCCTACTTCTACAGCTTTCATACATTCATCAATACAGGCTTGGTACTCCTTTTGTTCAAAGTAAACGGCAGCGATATTGTTCAGAAATGTCATGTCCGTAGGGTCCAATTCCACAGCCTTCTTGTAATGTACTAAAGCGGCATCGAAATTCTTCTTCTTATACTCCGCATTACCCGCTTCCTTCTCCTTTAGCGCTTCAGCCTGAAATCCAAAAACAAACAGAATTAAGTGACGAAATATATTGTTTCATTTCATTGTATATACGGATGCTAAATTGTCGCTATTTCCGTAACAATCCTCCTCGCTCTCCATGCATTTCATTAATTTTAACTGCTTTTAGGTACTCCATTTATAATTGCAGTTTGCTAAAGCTCTCAGTACTTTCAAACACTCAAACGTGAAAAGTTACTTACCGAATTCGACATTTTCAATTTTCAGGATAAACTATAGGAATGGCTAAGAAAACTTCGAAAATCCGGATAGTTTTTTTCGACACGATTTCAAACTGAGTTTGAGATCTCGCTCAAATGTGATTAAAATTTGCGTATTAAAAGAGCTATAATTACAACACACCCACAAAAAGTGTTGAACAGTCGTTGTCGTTAGCCGTCGTTAAGATGAACTATAAACTCAATTTCTTTTGTGACTGCAGCATATCAACCGTGCATAATACAAAGGAGGATGAGCAATTTAACTTTCTAGCACATTCTAGCAGTTCCTCGCTGGAGGATACGTCAGTCCCTCACTCCCTTCATTTACGTTGTGGTACATACGCAGGGATCTTCGAAACCGCAGCATGGAAGTTTAAAAATTCCGCACTTTTGCGCAGTCTTTAGTTTTATTGCATCCATTAAATGTAACGTATTCGTCCGTCGCTGACGATGACTGACTCGACTGCAGGGACAAACACAGAGGGTGAATTATCAACAAGAGTAGTCCGCGCTACAGACGTTCAAGAGACGACAGCCTATAAATATTTTGAGATAACCCTCAAAATTTTTTGATTTTAACTGCGTTTGTATTAGTAAAAGCTACATTTAATTACATTCAGACCAGCAAGGTAAAGTGAAGCAAGTTAATTAACTGTCAGAGGCGTACTGAAGAGATTTTTGCGGTAATTATTTATAATTCCTTTGTTTGAGCTTGAGTGCTACAATTGAATCAAGTTATTTTTATATACATATTACTAGTGACATTCGCTAACATTAATTAATGAGGTTACTGCTGAGTTCAACGTGGTTGGTTAAATTTATTTCGTAGAGTGCTGCTCTCCTTTTTTTATTCGGGATCTTCATTTCGGGAAGGCACTTCCGGCTTGATACGTGAAAGTTGGGAGCTACGGAAAACAAGAATCGGTCAACTCAATTTGTTGGGGGGTCAAGAGGAAACTATTTTACTAATTTATTTATTCCAGAAGCGTTCAACTTTCAAATTAGGTAAGCATCATTAATTACTCATTTTGCAGCTGTAAATCCTATTTTATAAAAGTTATTTTAGTTAATTATCATTCAGTGGCATCATGAGATTAGTGTCAGGTCGATCCGGCGTTACCATTCAATTCAGTTTAAGGGATTCTGGGTAAAATTTTGAGAAAAAATGATGGATTTTTCTGACGTTCTTGTAAAAGAGACGAATGAATACGCATGAGATAGAATACGGGTCCATAAACCAAGACGAGGCTGAATATACGTGTGGTGTTGCCAAACCGCGTTGGCGCTTTTATTTCGTAGCAAGCACAGGTCTTGGTGGGGGATATCCTCGTGTTTTGTTTTGGATGGTACTTGGCAACGCCGCATTCTAAAAGGTGATAGCTGTGTGTGGTGGCCAGTGTATAACGTTGTGGGGGTTGTGGCGGAGGTGATGTGATTCTAGACAAGATCCCATGTGATTCATTTGGGAATGAAAGAGCCTTTTTGAGGTTACATGAAATGACATGGAGCAATGTATTGATTTAACTGGAATTAGGTACATATTTACAAGTGCGTACTTAATAATCATTAAACAAGATTTAGTTAATATTGATAGCTGTTGCTGAAGCTGGGAATTTGGTTTGACGGAAATACCTGTGCTAAAGTCTGTTTTTTGAAAATTTGTACTTCAGGGTCAGAGGTCAAGGTAGTTAAACTAAGAACTTGAGTTAGTAAGAGTAGGTTAGAAGAGTAAAAGTTATTGATGGCAATGACAGTAATTAATTGTTCGAATAATGTGTATGCGTAGATTTGCTGGATGAAAGATAATGATGATTGAGTGAAAATGACGGTCCTTGGTTTTGGGAGTTGCTGACGGAATGAAACGAAGAAAAAAATGATGGATGTGTGAATGGGATCAAGTATTATATATACTGTATGAAACCAAGTTTGTATGAATGTGCGTATGGATTATTGGAAACCTTTGCGTGAAACTCTTGAAATCCCCTGCTCTCCTGTCTTTCTCTCTCTTCAGAACGTGTGATTACCGAAATTTATTTTCTAGTTTTGGGTGATTGATTAAGTTTGGATTGAAAGAAGCGGTACGTCTTAGTTGTAATTCTCTTTGTGACCTTCATTGATCTGACTTTTTTAACACTTTTTCCACCTACTGACAGTGGTTCTGATGTATCCATGTAATAATCTTGATTGTTCCTTGTACATTTTCAGATTGTTTCAATGGTTATGAACATGGCAGCTCTGACGGAGCAAGCCTCCAAGCTATTAGACTTCACGCAGCGGTTGGATATCAACCTGCTCGACAGTGTCGTCGTATGCATGTATGCAGGTCATGGAGACCAGGTAAAATGATAAAATTTATTCGGCCAGTGATGTGTGTTGGTAGTCAACGTTTGTTAAAATAAACTATTTATGATTCCAGCAAAAAATGGCTCAGGAGATCCTTACCACCCTCAAGGAACATCCTGATGCTTGGACTCGAGTGGATACAATCCTAGAGTTTTCCGTTAATCAGCAGACAAAGTATTATGCGCTGCAAATCCTGGAGCAAGTCATCAAAACAAGATGGAAGGCGTTGCCCCGTGTTCAGTGTGAAGGAATCAAGAAATATATCGTTGGACTTATTATTAAAACATCCTCCGACCCCATTCTCTTGGAACAGGAAAGAGTGTACTTGAATAAATTGAACATGATCCTTGTGCAGGTGAGTGTTTCGGAAAAGTTTTATGCTAGAGGAATAACAGGGCCCATAATTCGGATGTGGATGGTTAAAAATTACTTTCTCTTTCAGATATTGAAGCGTGAATGGCCTAAGAATTGGGAATCCTTCATACCGGACATAGTAGGAGCAAGTAAAACAAACGAAAGCTTGTGTCAGAATAATATGGCGATCTTAAAACTGTTGAGCGAGGAAGTATTTGATTTTTCTTCGGGACAAATGACACAAACCAAAGCAAAACATCTGAAGGATACCATGTGCTCAGAGTTTTCTCAAATCTTCCAACTGTGCCACTTTGTTATGGAGAACTCTAATAATGTCAATCTGATCGGTACGACGCTGGAGACATTGCTTCGATTTCTTAACTGGATTCCTTTGGGTTACATTTTTGAGACTGAACTTATCCCTACGCTTACTCTAAAAGTAAGGTTGGCGGAGACATAATTTTGTTAATAGTCAGCTTGAGTTATAATTTGTCTGACATTCTCATTTTTCTTGCTTTCCAGTTTTTAAATGTACCACAATTCAGAAACATTACTTTGAAGTGCTTAACCGAAATCGCTGCAGTCACTGACCCTCAGTACGATCCACGGTTTCTTATTCTATTCAGTCAGACCATGACACAGCTGGAACTGGTTAGAATACTTTAATTTCGTTATAATGACTGAAGCTTTTAGTTTGGATTACAATGTTATTTGTTATCTTAGATGGTACCTCCCACTGTGGTCATTAAGGATGCCTACGCGCAAGGAGTTGACAAGGAGCAGCAGTTTATTCAAAACCTTGCCATGTTCTTGTGCACTTTCCTGAAGGATCACGGAACCTTGGTTGAGAAGCAAGTCAATCCAGTGGATTTGCAAAAGGCACTTAATTACCTCGCTGGCATTTCCGAAGTTGAAGAAGTGGAAATATTCAAGATCTGCCTGGAGTACTGGAATGCCCTAGCTGGGAGCTTGTACCGGTAAGTTCAAAGACTGAAACTCTGGGATTGAGTACAGAAATAGATGTGATTCTAATTTGTTTGGGGTCTTATTGCAGGGATGCTCCTGTTTACACAAATATTCTCGGTTCAAATAACACGCCTTGGATGATGGACCGTAGGGATAATCCAAATGCCGGAGCACGGCGCACTTTTTACGCCCCCTTCCTTTCTCGTGTTCGCTACATAATGATAAGCCGTATGGCGAAACCTGAAGAAGTATTGGTCATTGAAAACGAAAATGGAGAGGTTGTCAGAGAGTTCATGAAAGATACGGATTCCATCAATCTTTACAAGAATATGCGCGAAACCTTGGTCTATTTGACGCATTTGGATTGTCCGGATACGGAGAAAATTATGACTAAGAAACTCCAGAATCAAGTAAACGGGACAGAGTGGTCGTGGAAAAACCTTAATACCGTAAGTAGATAATATTTTTTCTATCAGTACATGATTTGAGCCATTTCTTTGAAGTTACTCACCTGTGATTTCGGAATTTAGTTATGCTGGGCTATTGGTTCAATTTCTGGAGCTATGTACGAAGAAGATGAGAAGCGCTTCATCGTGACTGTTATTAAAGATCTTTTGGGACTCTGTGAGCAGAAGAAGGGGAAAGATAACAAAGCTATCATTGCGTCTAACATTATGTATGTTGTCGGACAATATCCACGGTTTCTTCGAGCACACTGGAAGTTCTTGAAGACCGTTGTGAATAAGTTATTTGAATTCATGCACGGTAAGTAGCAGTAATGGTTCTACTTGAATGGCTCGTCCCCCCATACTAAGTCAAATTAATGTATTCGGTACTTCTTAATTTCTGTTTGCAGAAACACATGAAGGTGTTCAAGACATGGCATGTGATACGTTTATCAAGATAGCTCAGAAATGTCGTCGCCATTTCGTCACTGTTCAGATGGGGGAGCTTGTACCATTTATCGAAGAAATTCTTCCCAGCACTTCTACAATTATTTGTGACTTGCAGCCTCAACAAGTTCATACATTTTACGAAGCCGTGGGATACATGATTTCTGCTCAAACTGATGTCCCAGTACAGGAAGCTTTAATTGAAAAATATATGAAGCTGCCTAATATTGTGTGGGATGATATTATCGCTCAAGCATCTATGAATGTTGCCGTGCTTAAGGATATGGATGCAATCAAGCAGCTCGCATCGATCTTGAAGACCAATGTTAGAGCGTGCAAGGCTCTTGGTCACCCTTACGTCGTGCAGGTACAGGCACTAGCTGACAAATTCATGAAAATGTTCTAACTTCTTGCATACAAAACTAATTTAATTTTTTTATAGCTTGGCCGAATTTATTTAGACATGCTAAACGTGTACAAAGTTATGAGTGACAACATCATGCAAGCAATTACGGTAAACGGTGAAGCTGTGACCAAACAACCCTTGGTTCGAATGATGCGAGTCGTGAAGAAAGAAACGTTGAAGCTTATTGCTGGCTGGGTATCTCGTTCAAATAATCCGCAAATGGTCTTAGAAAATTTCATCCCGCCACTTCTGGAAGCAGTCTTAGGAGACTACAAGGCGACAACTGTTGCTGCTGCGAGGGAGCCTGAAGTGTTGAGCACAATGGCTGCCATAGTTAGCAAACTTGAAAGCCATATTACACCGCAGATACCTAAAATATTTGACGCAGTGTTCCAAGTAACTCTCGAAATGATTAACAAAGACTTCGAAGAATTTCCAGAACATCGAACCAATTTCTACTTGTTGCTTCAGGTAAGCGAGACACATTTTATATCCATGATTCTCCAATTAGCAAACTCAAGCTACATTTGATATAGAGTGCCGATTTTCAACATACATTCTGAATTCCAGACGGTCAACACTCATTGTTTCCCTGCCTTATTGGCAATACCGCCTCCCCAGTTTAAACTCGTATTGGATTCGATAATATGGGCGTTTAAGCACACAATGAGAAATGTTGCCGATACCGGGTTGGATATCTTGTTCCAGTTATTGCAGAACATCAGCACCAATGAACAAGCTGCCCAAAGTTTTTACCAGACCTATTTTACGGATATTATTCAACATATCTTCTCTGTCGTAACTGATACTTCACATACTGCCGGCCTTCATTCGCACGCACGAATTTTGGCATACATGTTCTCTATAGTTGAAATGGGCAAGGTCAGCGTACCATTGAATCCAGCTGCGGTCCCACCGTTTGACTTGTCCCAGAACGTGCTGTTTGTTCAGGTAAGTTGTGCTACCGCTCACTAACTCTTATGAATGTCAGTTTTTTTATTATGTTTTACTGATGTTATTGATTAATGTATTAGGAGTATGTTGCGAATTTGCTGAAGACAGCATACCCACATCTCACGGACAATCAAATTAAAATAACTGTTACCGGTATGTTCAATTTGGATATGGACGTCGCTGCGTTGAAGGAGCATCTGAGGGATTTCTTAGTGCAGATTCGAGTAAGTAAAACATACTACGGATTTAATTGCAAATTTTATTTGAAAATAAAACTAACATTAATGTTTATTTCTTTGCAGGAATTTACCGGCGAAGATGATAGTGACTTGTATTTAGAAGAGCGGGAACAAACACTGAGACAAGCAGAAACAGAAAAACGGCGAATACAAATGTCAGTGCCAGGAATATTGAATCCGCATGAAATCCCCGAGGAAATGCAAGACTAAAAAAATATCGAGAAGTACAAAGTCGTAATGTAGTTCTTAATGAATACTGCGTGAATGCTAACCGTCATACTTTAGTAGCTACTGTGTGAAAGATCGTAGAAAGTGTTTTTTAAAGTTTGTCACGAATTCTTTGATGGTGTAAGAATGTGTAACCTACACTGTTTATCTTTTGCGTCGTATAGCACACACGAACATTTGTTACTGAGCTTGCTGGGAGGGTCGTAGATGGGTTAGTTAACGAGTACCATCTCAAATCTCTCATCAGCTAAAGAACTCTCATTGACATTTTCTGCTTTCATTTTCTTCATTTTATTTTGTACTTTTTTGCTACAGATGTTGAACTTTTATTTCGAATGTTCGCAAAGAATGTTGCTTTACCAATGAATCATCAACAACATTCTGTTCATTATGCATTATGCCTGTGGGTTTATAGGAGTTTGAAGGCTCTTTTAGGTTGAATGTCTATCGTAAAGCTTCGTCATGTACTTACTTAATGAAAAGGTTTGAAAAATGGCATAATAATTTCGCCTGTAGAGTTATTTTAGTTCGTGCGACAATTGGAATATAGATCAACAACTAGGAATTGATTTAATGATACTGTAAGCTCCCACCCTGTAAGAGGATACTTGAATTCAGTTGCTTTCTGGGATGTGTAACGAAAATAGCACCTTGGTGCTCATTAAAGTATCGAGTTTTGAAACTGATCTCTAGTGTTTTGTGCTTACTTATAATTAAAAATTGTGCACCATCATTATCGTTAAACTTCCAAGGGCTATGCAGGAAATTACCGTGTTTGTTTGAAATTAGACCTCTTAGATGGAGTTTGTGCAAATGTTTATTATACATCAAATTAACTAGCAGCATAGACAATCAGGTGAAATTAATAACCAGTTTCCATCATTTCTTCTTCATGATCATGCTCGTCATCACCAAAAGTTTCCTCGTCCGGCAGATATTCCGGCAGATTCTCTTCGACGGGACTAGGTGTGACTCGATTAATCGGCATTGGGCGATCTTCTGGCCAGACACCATTTCCAGTGTAATGGTGTGGCTTCTCCAGGTAGTACAAAATCAACTGCAGGAAGTAAGGCTCGGAAAGTACAGCGGCTTTCTGCTGTTCCTTAGTGTCACTGGGAACCAACGCTTCTATCAGTCCTTCTACCTTTTCTTTCGGATACAAAACAAGGGGTAATGCATAGTAAAGTTCTTCCTTGGATTCACCGTAAAAGTAGAGAAGATACATTAGTGTTTGGGAACAGCTCTTCAAAGGGACATGTGTCCAGTAAGGATGATACTTTAGTTGTTCTCTCACATCTTCGAAAGATTTATCAGGAAAGTGAAGCTTGAGATAATTCACAAGATCCGTTCCTCTTCCACGAAGATTCGATTCCAATGACTTTTCATAGCGTTTGCCTGATATCACTAAGTTGCTAAGTGAGGGCACATTGACACAGTGACTTGAGGTTTCAACAGCTTGCAATCTCTCTTTCGCCGCGGTGAACTTGAACACCAGTTCGAGAAAACGGTCGTTATTTCTGTGAATCACAAGGTCTGGATCTTGTTCAACGAGCTTAATCCGTTTTAATACCGTGCTTGGAGAAAGGGTAAAAACAGCCGAAGCGCCGGAAGACAGCGGTTTGTTGAACCCATTAGCTTTAAGAATATTCAGGATTCCTTGTAGTGAGTCCGACTGATTTCGTAGAATTCGTGGACAGTGAAGCATTGCCGTTGCAAGTATTTTACTTTCATCAGCTTGTATTGCTTCCCAGTTTTCCAGCAGTCTTTCTTTGGACAAATTGAGTAAGTACAAGTTAACAAACAACTGAAAAACCAATTAAAAGTCACATATTCAATACACTGCATCTTATTCAACAGTCTCATTAATTCATGTTCTTATCAAAGGACAGGCTCACCTTTTTCTTCGAGAAATGCATTTCATTTAAGAGAATCTCTGCAACGCTTCTTAAGCTTAAAAGTCCTTGCAATACAAGCTTCCCATGACTGGATGTTCGAAACTTTTCGTCTACTTTAGCTAAAGGAACCTCTAAAATCCTAGCAATGTAATGTGCCTGAATTTGGCATCTCAGTTCTGACAAAGGTATCTGAAAAAAATGAATTCGTTGAATTGAACGCCTGATGGTGGAAAATAACAGGATATAGTATTAAATGCTGCTCACTGTTTCCGGGTCTTTATGGATTGTATATAGACAAATCTTCTGTTCCTCTGAAGAAAATAGTAAGGCATTAAAATAGTTTTTAAGTACCGGAAACTTTGCAGAGATTATTTTCTCTTCCCTCAACTGCTGTAGAGAGAAGGAAAGATATTCGTGAAATCTGTACCGAAAGTAACCAAATTAGTGCTATCCATTTGTTTTCTTCAATTGTCTGATCACGTTTCGCCAAGAATGCAAAGTCAAAGTGCCCAACTTCCAACTTACTTCGTTAGTCGTTCAGGAGACTTTGTATATCTGATTCCAGTTTCTTCATAAACTGCTACTATGTTTTGAAGCGTAAGCTCGTGAATTCCGAGGACATCCGGGCATTGAAGGATTACGGAATCCGGGAATCTTAGTTTCTGTAAAATAGCAATATCTAGTGTAATACACACCTAAGATGCGCAAAACCATTTCGATAACAAGTATAACTTGGTACCTTCAAACCTCGGAGCGAACCAAGGACACGATCCTCAGTTAGTTGAGCTACAGAAGGCCGTTTTAACAATATTGACTTGGCGCTCTCCATAGGAATATCTAGATAATTCCAATAAATAAAGAATAAGTACGACTAAAGATCATCCTAAAGAAGTAATTGGGTACATGACTCTTTGATTCATTCGTTATTGCAAATCTTACTTAGCAACTGAGATATTCTCACAGCATGTTTCGCCGTTTCGGCCTTTGATGCATATGATTTGACATTAATTCTTAGTCCCGTGAACCCGTTCTCAGTATCTCTCCCATAACAGCATGATTTCAACTTCTTCAAGAATAGCCGATGTTGATTATGTCCTCCATTTCCTGATGCTAAAGCGCTGAACGATCGTCTACACGAATACATCAGTCCTTGAATCATCTTTTCTGCCTCTCTTGTTGTGGCTAACATCTTTCCAGCATCTGAAATACAGTTAAAGTTGATATAATCTTCAGAAAAATCTTACTCAAGAAATCAAAACCTGAAAAACGATGGGGGCCAAATTGTAGCTTACATTGAATGTTGTACAGTTCAAGACTAAAACACTCATTCGTACTGCTTCTTCATCAGTGTATTTTATAAAGGTAGGACTTTCCGGAATTAAGGGTAGAGATGTCACGTCACAAAATATAACAGCAATCCCCACATGTTGAAATAATGATGTAATAAAAGATTTTTTGAAATGGAACTAAATTATATATTATATACAAAATTTCTTGCTCTGCCTTTACCAGTGGTATTCGAGTATCAAAATTATGCAATTGCAATCGGATCGAGGGAGCGTCACATGAGCCGACTGCGTCCTACGTCGGAAACGCGTTGACCGACTTTCGTTTGCTGAAAACCGCCGAAGCCTAAATTTCTCCAGCAAGAATAGCACTGCGAAAAAGATACACTATTGACAAAATATGTTCATGCTTTAGGGGGATTTCGACATAGCTATAGTCATCTTCAGTACTGGGGCATTACCAGTAGACCCCCCCAGAACATGGGTTCATTTCCTCGTAGAAAATGGGTTATGTTCCCCCAGAACATGGGTTCATTTGCTCGTAGAAAATGGGTTGATGTTCTTCCAGAACATGGGTTCATTTCCTCGTAGAAAATGGGTTGATGTTCCCCCAGAACGTGGGTTTATTTCCTCGTAGGACATGGGTTGATGTTCCGCCGAATTTAAATTTTAAAAGCGCAAACTGCTGCATGTAAAATTCAAATTTTCCATCTCAATTTAAATTTCGAATTTCCCGCCAACTTTTAATTTGGAATTTTCGGCCAAAATTGGGTTTCTCGCCAAATTGATGAATTTCTCACCAACGTCCTATCTTTCTTCAAAAGGTAGGTTGATGGCAGGCCCTTTTTGGGCCTTCTGGCGTTCCTCTTACAAGGGTCTGCTGATGTAGCTTCAGTACTGACGATGGCCAGGCCGAAACCCTTGCATTTATAGGTACCATTTATTTAGTCTGTTTACACTGCATGGTGTTCGCTAATAAAGGCTCAAGCGGCTCCAAGTCTTTGCGTCCGCTATAGACAAGATCTCTTACTCTATGGGAACGAGTAAGAGACAAGTCCATTTGGGGATAAAGTCCCATTGAATTTTGACTCGATTGTTGAAAACGGGTAGCGGCAAATAAACTTGATGGCAATGTTTAATATGCACGCTAATGCTTCAGTAGATACAGCCAATATACCCCCCCTCCTCTTGCTCGCTTTTTTTCCTACAGGAAAAAAAGCGAGCTCACCAAATGGACTTGTCTCTTACTCGTTCCCATAGAGTAAGAGATCTTGTCTACGTCCGCTAAAATAACCGATGGAAGAGATTTTGTAGACCATAAATTAATAGGTATAAACTTTAACTAGTGACTGACTTGAGCTCGTATTTGGTGTTTGTGTTTCTCTGTTACCATTTATGTATAAAATTCGAAGAAAGATGTTGGGTTAATTTATTATTATTTTGCTGTTACAATAGTTTTGAGGCAGTAGAATTGTGCAAAATCCAATCGCGCATATAGACAGTATTCGCCGTAAGCAAGCCTTTTTGCTTTTAGCTAGTGAGTTAGGAATATTATCAAGTTCTACACTAAACCAAGATGGCTGGGAGTCGACTCGATAGAATCGGAAATCTTTTTTCAAGGTATTTAAGGTTTTCATGAAGAGTATCCATTGAAATTAACATGCCTTGGTGGAAGTAATTGATATTCGGCTTTATTAATTTACTCTCCTGGATGCAAGTGTTCACACATGGAAATTGAATGCCTGTTATTTTACTCAGGATGACCGGACTTCTCCGAACGGGTGCAATTAAGTACGAGGAGCGACCTGTTTGGTATGACATCTATAGAGTATTTCCTCCCAAGTATGAACCTCGGGTCGACAGAGAAATTGACGAAGGTCAGGAAGTGCAGCAGATTCTGTATGACGAGGACATAATCAGAGCGTAAGCATGACTATTTTTTGATGATGATGTATTAGAAAAACTCATATGCTGGTAATTGTAACTTACAAAATTTTATATGATTTATTACAGGAAAATCTTTGAAAAATACGGTGGTAATCCGGGTGGAATGGTACGTAATCTCTCAGCATCACCTACTGCTGAAGAAGATGCTTGCCAAAAGTTCGTTAACGCATTCAATGCAGCCAAGAAAGCAAATCCAGAGCTCACCGACGATGATGTATTTAAATCCGTTTCCAATACCTTCGTCTTCCCTTCAACCCAGTATAGACGTCAAGGACTTCCGAGACAACGAATCCGAGAATCGTCTACAACAGAGTCACCACAACCAGTAGCTTCAAGAAGACCTGTGCAATCTGAAAATTTCGACGATGAAGATGTCTTATACGAAACTGAAACAGACACCCTAAATGATCAATATCGAAGAAAAACTAAAATAGTTACTGCTGAATCACTACTAGCTCTTTTTCAAGAGGCAAAGTCTACCGGTGACAAGAAGGAGAAACCAACGTCTGGCAGTGACGGAAAAGCAGGGAAGTCTAAAACCGATGAATAACCATCATTTGTAATTGCAGTAGTTTAATTTTAAATGCTACTACAGTGTGTGTCAACATTTATGAGATAGCTTAGTAAGCCTGTCAGGGCGAATGCATCAAACAAGCACTCCTGGTATGGGTTGTAGTGGAGATAAGTCGTTTTTATAAATTCGAATTAAATATATTATGCTAGTCTTCAAATACGTTGAATTTATTTGTCTTATAGCCATTAGAAGGAATAGTTACATGAGAACATTTTTAATGTTCCTGCACAAGCTAAGATGGGAAGTAAGCAACTAAATTGTGCTATTTAGACCCGATTAATCGATTGGCACAGCGGTTACGCTCAAGCAAGCTTATAACTGTAGGCAATAATGTTACTCTAAAGTGTGTAATTAGTTAAAGTTTAGCAAAAATAAGTTCAATATGCCATTCTTTGCCAAATGGGAGACGAAGATAAATGATGCGCTACTTGGATTTGCCAAAGTTTTGGAGGGAGATTCAAATGTTGCCACGAAGACGTGCACAAAATTCGCGAAGAATATATGCGAACAGTCCGAATACCACAGTACGAGACGAGAGTTCTTGTCTAGTGTCGGTGGTAAACGTCAAGGAGCAACCGTATTATATATATACGGGTCTGAAGTTTTAAAATTAATTAATTCTGTTACAGGATTTTAATTCATTAGCTAACGGAGAATCGGCATGACCAGTTGATATGAGTGATTCTAATCCAGTGGAGCCGGTGCGGGAGGGTCTCCTTAACGTTCGGGCATTCACATTCTTGATTCTCTGGTACATATTTTCAGGATGTACCCTTTTCCTGAACAAGTATATAATGACCACCCTTCATGGGGACCCTACCTTTCTCGGTAAGTAAAAATTCCGTGATTTTAAAATAATCAAAAAATTTAAGCATCGTTCGAAATATTCCAAAATACAAGGTCGTAGCTGTTCTGACAAGGATTTGTTTACATTCTTCAAGGTACCTGTCAAATGATGATGACCCTTACATGTGGCTTTATTCAAATGTATTTTCCCTGTGGGATGTACCGAAAAGTGAGAAGATACACTAGACCACCAGGATTTTTCAAGCATATGATGCTTGTAGGGACAATGAGGTAAGTTTCGTAAGATCATTACCTGCCCTGTCACCAAGATCATGCGAATTATCCTTTTGCTGACACGGGCGATTCCTTGTTGACGAAAAGAGTATATAATGCATATATATTTGTTTTGATTATAGATTTACGACTGTCGTGTTGGGATTAGTGGCGCTTAACTACGTAGCTGTAAGCTTTACGGAAACTATTAAAAGTTCTGCACCCATTTTTACTGTTGTGATTTCGAGAATTTTACTGGGAGAAGCTACAGGATTGTATGTAAATTTGTCATTGGTGCCTGTTATGGGAGGATTAGCCTTGTGTTCCTGGAATGAAATATCTTTTGATAGTAGAGGATTCCTAGCTGCCATTGCAACCAATTTTACAGAGTGGTAAGCTAGAAGCTATTCAGTTACAGACGTGTGGAATATACTTGTTCTATCTACGAGTCTAAATATTGATTTATTATCTTACAGCCTGCAGAACGTGTACTCCAAGATGCTCATCAGTGGTGAACGATACCGATACACGTAAGCTGAAATCCATATAATACATTAACCTAATATGCGTTTGCAATCATGATGGAATCTTGACAGATACAATATTTATACGATATGGGTTCTAAACTTTTATTTAATTTGTGGTTTTTCTTTCTCTTTCAGTCCTGCAGAGCTACAGTTTTACACCAGTATGTCTGCAATGTTGGTGCAGATTCCAGTTTCATTCTTCCTCGTAGATATGTCAGATGCTTTTAGCAACGGATGGCACCTGTTCTTCTTCGTTTTGAACGGCATCTTCTTCCACTTTCAAAGCATTTCTGCCTACGTACTTATGGATTATATATCTCCAGTGACGCACAGGTAAGTCTTGCATTCCCACCACATAAGCTAGCCAGTATTTTTACTGTCCTTACAATGAATACGATTATCATTTAAGGCTTACATGAAAATTGTGCTAATGATAACCTGAATATCTGATTCCTTTCGACATTTCAGCGTGGCAAATACAGCAAAGCGGGCATTCCTAATATGGCTTTCGATTATGCTATTCGGGAACGAAGTTACCATACTGAGTGGCCTGGGAACGATAGTTGTGATATTTGGTGTGTTATTATACAACAAAGCCAGAGATTTTGATCTTCAAGCTATTGCTACTACCTTCGAGCCAAAATATTTCGAGAAGAAACCCGAAGCTTGTTGACATTCGTGAATATATTAAGTAAGGCCACGCAGGTGAACTTGACATAACCGAGTGCGAATCTTTTAGTCCTATGTTATCTTGTCAATCTAGTTCAGTTCTTTAGCATAGACTTCGCTAATAAGTACTTGAGCTGTAACGGTAGTATTTTTATGTTCGTGAGCGATTCCGCCAACAGAAAATCATTCTCATTATGTGGAGGAGGGTATTTATTTTCTATATATTTTACTAAAGTAGTTGAACTGTGTAAAAGCTCACAATTTCGTTTACACTTCCTGGGAACACATGGTGTTCTTCGATGTAAATCGCAATTAGACGTAGTATTAGTGTAACATATAGAATAATCTAATGCTCCAATTTTGCCCTACGCATCAAAATTTTACGTTGATATTTTATAAGTGTGATGCAAGAAGTTTGTACTATTCCATTTGCACATTGTCAAGAGTCATACATATTGTGATACCAAAGTTTACGCACATTTTAAGCATAGCTAGGCGGCACAATCAAACTTTTTCATCTTCATGAAGCCACGTACTATGCAACCTAGTTAGGTCTATTGCAAATCTCAACTATCAGCCTGTTCATCGCAATGTTGTTCACAATCTACAGATTCAAACTATGCCAATGTTAAAGGTATATACATCAATCTTAGGAATTCTATAAGCAATAATCAGTTTCAATTTTTACAATCTCAAGTTTATAAAAACCTTTTGCACAGTCTGTTCTTTTACATTCCCAATCCCTCAAACCATCCATGTATTGTACAACCATAAAGAAGCACAATTCATTAATCTTATACCTTTATATACGCACATATTCTATGCAAATGTTTAATATTCAGAAAATTATCTAGAATTTATACACACCAATATTAATAGCTAAATCATACGCTGTTAAATCCCTCCGTACTTTTTGGTAATTTAAATGCACGAGCAGGGCTTCACCTATTATTTGTTTAAAGTATGATCGTGCTTAAAAGAATATACTTTTTGTAATTTCCAATCAAGTACCTTCAAGACAAGGCACTTACCAAGATTTAACTATGATCCCTTATGGAAACTGATATAGCAGTATAGAAACATCACACCTCGTATTACTGCAGCGCACGATACGAGTATCTCTTGTGCAAAGTTACAAATCTCGTTTCTCATTTTATGTTTCTAGTTTTTAAAAAATACAAAACATTATAGCTGTAAACCTATCGTAACTATTGTTTGAGATTACTATGAATGAAGAATCTGTAGTGCCATTGGTGCAAGGTATGACAAGGGTTTGAGATTGTTTCAACAAATTCAGTAAAGTATGGTTAAATACTGGGGCCAAGATTGGATTAGGTATGTATTTGCAATACTATATCACAAACATGTTACAATAATCTTCGTATACGGAAGATACCCTATGTTCAGTACATCATACAAATAATTAAGGCAAAAGAAGTTGCAATTAAATTCCCAAAAACTAGAAATGACGTAACCGTATAGTTAAATAGCTGTAATTTTTTATGTCTGAAGCATAGGTCAGAATTCGGAATGAGCATACTTTTCTATCATGTATTCAACTTTTTATTGGCTAAAAGAACTGGTTCTCTGGAATTTGCACTGCTACCTGTTCCGTGTAGGATTGATGTAAAACATTTGCAATTTTTAGAGGAAGACCCCCTCAGCTATTTGCCTAAGCAAGAATCAAACAGCTCAAAGCGATCAAGTGTATATTGAGAGGAATTCAGAAGAATGAATCATTGCAAGTACTCAAAGGTGGCAGAGAGAATCTTGTTTGGCCTAATGGTTGACCTTGGTCATTCAAAGATGAACTTGTTGTCTGCACCAACACCGCTTGGCTAATCCGCAAATCAAAGTGGGAAGATGAGGGGAAAGTGACTAAAATGCATTGTATGCCAACGCCCTGGCACCCGAGGACATACGTCAAGTTCGTACAAGGAAAACACGCTTCCCAAAACCCTCTTCGAGTTGAGCCGTCCTGAAAAACTTAAGACCAGAATGATAATTCGCAGAGAAGATGATCATGTATTTGGATAGATTGTTTGTATTGCAAAGCTGGTTTTTAAACGTTCACCAACCCGAACGCCAAGCAACCCTAAGGCTACGAGGAGAGCCAAAACTGGTCGCATCTTTAAGACTGAATCAAGGCGGAGTATTAACCGTAGCTATAGCCTTTGAGAGCTATCATTTAGATTTCACCTCTCCCAGAGAAAACACTGAAAATGCATTTCAAAATCCTCCTCGTCTGTGCCTTTGCTGCGACCGCATCCGCAATTCCCTGGAACTACCAAGGCTATAATTACGTTGACCTGGATGACACCCACGTCGTCCACTCTAAACCTGTCATTGATTTTAATACAGCTACCTTTGAAAGCCAATCTCATCATGGATACTGGTCTCATCCCGGGCTTTACTCAACAGGTACTAACTTTTTTAAACTAACTTAACTATTTTTTTTTCGCAACTCTCAAACCGGCTCTTTCGGAAATTTCCAAGAATTATAAAACCAATTTCGTTTTACAGCTCAGCAATACCTAAAACCCGGCTACGGTTCTCCCTACACACCCACAATCTTCCTCGTTGCCATCCCTCACACACAGGACGAGGGCAAGGTCTCGCCTCAAATTACCGTTTCCGTCCCATCCATGTCCATGCTCCCCCCAACCAAGGAATGGAATCCTTCCCAGCTCCCCGTCTATCATCATTCAATTGAAATCGTCCCCCTGGAAAAATCCGATAACCAAGGAGGCACCGTCCTCGACGTCAAACTTGAGTCCGCAGAACTTACCGACGCTGGAGCCACCATCCAGGAGGATGAGCCTCTGGACGCAATCTCTGGAAGCGTCGATCCTGAAGGTGGCGTAAAAGCAGTCGCCCAAGATGCTGCTGCACCCTTGGAAGAAATTAAAACTTCTCAAGAAACTTCCATGGTCCAACAAACAAAAACTTCTGCCGAAGCCGGCCTTCTCGATATCGTTTCTTCTGCTAATATGAAGACTTCTGAAGAGAAATTCGGTTTAGATAACCTTCCAATGGATTCCAAAACATCTGGAGAAGCTATGATCCCGGAAACCAAAACTTCAGCTGAAGAACCTATGCTCATGCAATCAAAACTTCAGCTGAAGAACCTATGCTCATGGCAATCAAAACTTCAGCTGAAGAAGCTATGGTGACTGGAACCAAAACTTCATCTGAAGAAGCTATGATCACAGTAGCTAAAACTTCAGCTGAAGAAGCTTCAGTTCCCATGGAGACTAAGACTTCTGGAGAAGAAGCTCAAGAAGCAACATCAATTATTGGTAACCCCTCAAGCCCGGTTGCTGACAGATCAGAGGAAGCAGTCACCTTCATGCCGGAACAGGTAGAAGAATCTGAAATGTCAATGAAACCAGTTAGCCAAGTACCAGTCTCTGATAAAATTCAAAGTGATGAAACCCTAAGTGATAATAAGGAATTTGTTGAAGCTGATGATTTCTCATCTGCTTTCCCAACTGGCGAGGAAGAGTAAAGAGGGTTTAGTGCAAAAGTTATTATGAAATAATCGCGAATCTGTTATAAGGAGAAAAATGTCTTACTAAACAAACCAACATAAAATCAAATGGGAATTAAATACAGCAGGGGTAGAATTCTTGTTACAAAATTAAATTATAAAATAAATTATAGTCTGTTGTAGCTACCAGAACATGTGCATTCTTTTCCCAATCATCATCATACCCATCTCGCAAATCGTGGGAATAATGAATATTAGCAAACAGCGATAGCTTTTCGTGACTAACCGATGGCCAAACTGTTAGCAGCCAATCCCCCTGAATTGATTAAGAGCTAGCATTTTCTCTAGCCAACTTTACTCTTACCTTTTAGCATCTTCTTTTGCATTATGCAAAACCTAATTGTAGGACTGCAAGGGTCGCAAAAAATTAGAAACAAAACAACAAGGAATAATTAATTCCTTTCCAACTGTAATCATCCTCAACCGTATACCGTATCCCAACCATCTCTTAATTATCATCTCCACTCTACACTCACAAGAATATGATTTCTGAAGTTCCCTCGCAATTTCCGAAACAAATCTTCAAGAACCTCCAAAGTACAGTAACCGTAAGAATTACCACTCCAAAGCAAAAGAAAACCCCAATGACATTCCTGTTAACCGTTTGCAAGCAAATATGTCAATTGAGGTAGGTCATCTAGTGCAAGTTATCTGCAATTTTCTCTTCAGAATTTGAAATAGCACCAAACATTACATCACATCCGGGCTTTCAGACCATCCTTATAACGAACCATAATTTTGGGTAAAATCTTCCAGATGAGCATAGGATGTTACCTGGAAAAATAAAACCTGTTCGCGTCTCTTCTTCTCTACATTCAGTCCAGCCAATTCAACGTTTAGAACGCTTTCAATTTGATTTATTACGCCGCCGCTTGCGTATTTGGGAATATCAATCTCTACAATTCTAGGGAATGCCTTCGAGGGAGAGTTGTGTGGAAGGATGAGGGATTCGCGAAAAACAATCCGGATTCTCCTTAGCATTGATGCATTGAGCTTGAGGTCTTAGGTTAGCAAGCGAGGGCAACAAATTAAATCTTGCTCACCTTCTCGCAGAAAAACTTGCAGAGACTTGCTCAAACAACAATTTTACACACCACCTTCCGTAGATATACCTGGTTAATTGAGTTGGTACGATCAAGGTAAAAAGATACAGAAGAAATGATACCGAAAGCATTTGCTATATTCTTTATAAACCTTAACTTTCGCCCAAGACTCAGCTTGACCAGCATTTGAATTAATTTCAAGTTCCGTAGAACAACATCTAACTGCAGTAGCTATGAGTATGCGATAGAATCTGTATAGACGATCCCTAAATTACGCCAATAATATATTCTACATAAATTGCTGGTTGGCTATAAGAAAGATTCGCGTTCTTGGAATCTATGCTGGATGTACTTATAAATTGCGATAATATTCACGTAGTAAATGATAGGGCGCGCACAGGGCAGGGGAGCCTAGTGAATCTTTGTTAGATTTAATGGTAATTGAGGAACATAATAATGCAGTAAGTGTATCCTACAAAGAAATAGTGACCACACACACGCTAGGAGAATATTATAGCAAGCAAACACAGTTCTGCTCAAGGATCATGAATATTGTATTTTATTCTGCATGGAAATATTCGCACATTCTGCACCGTCCGCAGCAGCTAGTTTAGTTTCCTTGAAGGTATTTGTGTGATTTAAGTATGTAAAAACTCCGGGTAATCCAAAAGGTGCCCAAGAGTGACCTGTGCCAGGGAAGCACCGTCCCTTATATCCATATGTGTGTCATCCCAAAATATAATTTACTAACGGAGCCATCATGCTCAACAAAGGTCGGACATGGAAGGCTGTGGTTGTGACTGCTCATGTGTTCATCTTGTCTTGCGTAGTAGCCGCTAGCATTGCTCAAAGTAGTGGTAGTGAAGCCAGTGTTGGTTCAAATGTGGCTCAAAATGGACAAAATTTTGGATTTGGATCAGGTTTGTTTTTAAAATTTAAAATTTTTATTTCAAAAATTCTAAACTTCAAGTTCGTAACGAGAGTTCCGGGAGTGCTTTGCACTTCCGGAATGAAACAAAAGCAGCAGGTGCTTCGATACCCGACCGGTGAGAAGATAGAGGGCGCTAAACGTGTAGCTGAATCCTATGTGAGCAGTTTCTGGGTTTTCGCTAGAGAGTGCTTTTTAATTCCTTTTTTTTAATATTTCCTAGGTTTCGCAAGACCTGAAACGGTCACCCGCAATGCAAGACAAGGACCCAGTCAAGGTGGAAATGCGCCGTTTCTTAGCTCCTTCCTACAAAAATTTCAAAACTTTCTAAACCGCGTTACCGATTTAACAGCTACACTGAACCGCAGACGAGAAAATCTTAACAACGCTTATAATTTTAATACTATGCCAGTGCCAATTCCAGCCATGCTTCAAAACGTTGCCCCTGACCAACAAAATGCCCCATTGCTCAACAACCCTTCTGCTTTGACTTTAGAAACGGTCTTGGACACCAAAAACAAATCAACGGTGAATCGCCGTTTTCAGCGACAGAATAAAAGCTTCAACGATGATGACGATAGCGACTTGCCTCCTATAATTACCAGTGAGGAGGAAGAAGACGGTTCAAACCAAGCTCTTACAGCTGGTTCAACGGGTGAATCAGGTCAATCCGCGATTTCTCAAGCTGGGCAAGTTGGCGGGAAAAATATGATGGATTTATTAATTGCTGCTAAGACTCAAGCGGAACTTGAAAAAGTCCAAGAAGCTGCAAAAGAGTCTGAAGGAAACGTTGTCATAAACGACGAAGACGATGATGAAGATACCAGAGATTTCGCTCCCTTCCCTAGCTTTGATGACGACGAAGAAGCTGGAGGAGGCTTCGATGCTGAGGTCGAAATTCCCAATATTAAAAACCAAAAGAACGCAGCCGCTTCTGCATCTCCACCTCCACAAATATCGACAACCACAAGCTCAACAACGACCTCACAATCGCGACCTCCCGTCAACCAAGTCACCAATTCTGCCGAAAGCGAGCGGGATCTTGAAGACTTAGCACCAACCTTCGGCGAAGAAGACGAAGAAGAAGATGACACGAGCGCCACCGGCGTCCAACCACCAGCAAACCAACCCATTCTTTTCCAGTCTACTCCAGCGCCACCTACCACCAGAGCCACAACCACCACAACGACTCGACAAACAACTACAACTACTACAACGACAACCGCCCGACCTACTACAAGAACCACTCCAAGAACCACAACTACAACACCTCCTTTCTCCAGCAGCGTTGACAGCCTTGTCGACCTTGCCGAGGACTACGACAAAGAAATCGATGAACCGCCTCCTCCAGTCATCACGACCCGGCGACCCATGACAACGGTCCGTACCACAGCCCGTCCCCCCCTTCCAACCATTTTACGCTCAACAACGACCCCAAAACCGCTACTCCCGCCAGCAGCCGATCTTCTCCAGAACATAGTTCCTGCATCGCCTTCTTTCCCAAAACAAAACAACCGACCCAATCCTCCACAATCCTATACCACGCGCCTCAATCAGCGACCACAACAAACGACCCCGCAGTACAGTAACGATGGCCTCCGCTATCCAAACGCTAACGCCCCATCCCCTCAATCCTTCAATCAAGGACCTCTTCTCCAGTTTCTAAATCCGTCCGAACCTTCAGGACTTCAGCCCCAGTTTAACCAAGACCAAGGATTCCCACAACGCAACTCTCAAACTCCACCCATAAGCCTTGACAATATCGCCGAGCTCATCCGTAACCATCTTTTACAAAACTTGTATTCCGCAGTCCAGTCTACAACTGGCAATCTCTTCAGGACCGGAGGTCAACCGGGTCAATCAAGCCCCACCATCATTCACATCGGACCCATCAACATCAACACCGGAAGTAACGGACGTCTTAATTACGGCACGAGGGGCAGCGGGGAGCAGCCAGGCCTCCAGCCCTTCACTAACGGCGAAGTTGCAGCTGACCGAACCGGACCAAGGAAGGCCGATACAAACTTATCCACCCCCCGCGGACCCTTTCAACCCTCCACAAAATCCATAACAAACATGTTACCAACCAAACCGCTAACTTCAATACAGTCATCGGAAATCACCGATCAATTCGACCTACCCCCCAGACCCAACGATCAAACCAGTTCATCCTTTGGCTCCTCCTCTAGCTCCTTCCCATTCGATGGTCCACCCCCACCCCTCCCCAGCTCAGATGACTTTGGAGCCCTTCAAGATTTCCCGCCCTCACCCGTACAAACAGCATCCCGGGGTTTCAATGCACAACAAGATGGACCCCAGCAGTCTTTTCTCGGAGAGACATCCTACGCCACCGACGAGGATAATGATCGTGAGCAGCCCCTCAGTTTAAAACAAATTATTTTAGTAAAATTTAAAACCACAATAGTTTAAAACAAACTTTTTTAGCAAAATTTAAAAAAGTAACAATAAATTAATTTTAATTTTTTTGAATGGTTACAGGTGAAAAAATTGTAACAAATTCCGGACCGCCAGTCCCAGTAATAGCAGATTATGATGACGCCGATGAGATAGATCTTCGGATTATGAAAAAGGGTTAAAAATCCATAATCCAAAGAATATACGCTCGGATGCCTCAATTAAATATAATTAAAGATTTAATTGCTATGTAGTAGAGACCAAGCTGCGAACAATCCAACACTAATGCTTTTATTGATTTATGCAAGACTGAAATATTCGCGGCAATTAAATGCAATTATTTTCATTTTTAATAACCTGAATGTGTATTTCTTCCCGCGTCATTTCTTCCAACTTACTGAGCAAAACTGAATTATCTCACTCACGGCAATCTCTTTGCGAAATTATTCAACAATTCCCACCATTTTACTATACTCCTGTCGATGACCGCATGAGCGTGATAATCAAACTTCCCCGACCGTGTGATCTTCAGTTACTCAATATTATTCACCGAATCAGCCAGGTGAACAGAGACTGGGAGGTCTCAAAACCAGTTTTTACTCCTGGATCTGTGATTAATCTGTCGTTGGATGGACGGATGCAAATCTCCTCATCTTCCTCCGCATATCTATCGTGAGAAAATACTAGAGCACATATCAAACATATATGCGAACACGGATGGAATATCCATAATTGCCAGAGGAAACTCAATTCTGAGTGACACCTGACTCAACCTTACCTGGTTCATGCAAATCATCCCTTGCAGAAAAAGCAATCTTACGTAAACTCTGAGATGGTAAAATTGCTAAATATCCCAAAATTCTGCTTCAGTCCTTCGCAAGCACTCCTCCTCCGAACAATTAACGAGATCTGCTTTTATTTATTATCGTTCCTGAACTACATCAATCCGCAGAAAATCATGGCGAACAACTTAGCAACAGTTTACCTCCTAATTCTTCTATTTTCTGCAGCCATTTTGCAAACGGAGGGAAGGGGCGTTAGCCAAGTTGGCTTCTCTATTTACAAAGACAAGGAGGAATACCAACAAGCCAAGGAACGAAATGGCAACAAGGTTATCGTCACCTACGCCATTAGCCACCCCACAAACCAAGGTATGCTTTATTTATGACTCCTTGCATTGAACCACCTTACAATCCTGCTCAGCAGAGGGCGCTAATTATTCTTGTGCATTTCAGGAGACGCTGGAGACGCATCACTCAAACTCGCAGTATTGCCTCAATTCTCTCGTCACGACCAACACCAGCAGCAAATCAGCAGTTATGTTGCACAACAACAACAGTCCAATCCAACGAGAGGTGGCGCTATTCCCCAGGCTTCGTTTCAACCAATACAGCCATCCAGAATTCAGCAGCGCTTCCCTACAAACCAAGCAGCGCTGCGCCAACCGTATGGCAACCAGCAACCACGAGTTCCTCCTCCTACCAGCTACTTTTACGTAGCTCCAGCGCAGGAGCAGATTTCACAACAGCGTCCAGTTTATGTCAACGCCGTCCCCCAACCGCAACCTAACCAATTTCCCACATTCGCGAATCCACCCCCTCTTCAGACACTCAGTTCTCCAAAGTACCAAGAATCGCAACCTCAAACCGCTCCTTCTTACAACGGATACACAATGAAGCAGCAGCGTCCGGAAGTAATGGCTGCTCCAGTAGTGAGCTTCTACAGCCGTCCTGCGCCATCTACACAGCTTGCTTCAGTAAATACCCAGAATATCATCGGACTAGAGCAGAGGTTGAAGATTGCTAACGCGAGGAAATCCTTCGTTCCTGTCTACAGCCAAGATTTGCAACTTGATGGTTCAACAGATGGTCAAAATCCTCCTGGCGCTTATAATGAAGCCCTAGATACCAATTTCCCTTTGGAATTCTTTTAAATGTTGCAATTAATAAAATATTCTCAACTGTATTTTGTACATATGTACATATATAAACAGTTTTATTCGCATTTCATCAACAATTTGCTAACATTACATAGTTTATTCACTAAGCTTCTGGATTTCATTGACTTAGATCACTGGTATTTCATTCACCATTAATTAGCTAATTAATTAATTACATATACTCATATTTTGACTGACTGAGTGCTTAAAAGCTTGAAGAGAACGGGAAACCGGGAGGAATTCATTCTAAACCGGCTCATCTTTCGGATTCTAATTATCTAATTATATTGCTATCGTAATACTGGCACGTGTTAAAAAATAATTTTTTAAAATTAATAATTTCAAAAACTGCAAGCAATCTCAATCTCTGGGTTTCGGAATCATAATCTGAAATCAACAAATCAAAAATTAAAGCCATTACCGACGCACTCCAGACACTACAATCAATCAAGATAATTCATGACGACTTTTTTAATTTCAATTTTTAAATTACCGTAAGTTTCGCCTTAGACAGAGACGGATCATGTTCTAAATACTTATTCCTCAGCGCATTCGCGTAATCAGTTAATTCTTTCACAAATTCCTTAGGTGGCGCACTCGTCTTCCGTTTTGACATTCTTGATTTTCCAATCCTCGACGTCAAAGAAGGTTTCTTTACAGCTGATTTCACCGAATTCCCACCCCTGCGGCAATGCTGTCGCTTATTCTTAGAAATCCGAGGACGAGACATGACAGTCGCTAACGAAGTTTTTCCTTCAGCGTGTCTCGCACTTCCAGTCGATACTATGAACTTTGGAGGAGATTTGAAAGCAGATAGCCGAAAGTCGGAGGCGTCCCTCACCTCAAATACACACTCTTTATTGCAGGTCATCGCTAAAGGTACAAAGCATGTAAAAGTCGCTAGTTGACTGCGCGGACCGACAGTAAGATCAATTGGTTCTCCTGACTGATCATCTCCACGAAGTTGACTTAAATCCCGCTTCGGATGAGCTTGAATCTTGTTGTACGACTTGCTCCGATCCCCCCTCCTCCTGATTACTTTAAACACGAGACCACTTTCAAGTGCTTTCAGCTGAGGCTGCACTGATTTCATAATATCTGCTTGAAATAATTAAAATATTAGTTCTATCAATTCATTTTCAGATTATCAAATCATCGAATAAATAGCATTTCAGAAACTTACTTTGAAAACGCTCTGGCGTCACCAAAATCTGAGCCTCTTTGTGACATAACTTTCTTGATTGAATTCTAGGCTCCGGAAGCGAACCTAAAGCTAACTGGCGTAGTATAGATGGCGCTTCCGAATCCACCGAACGTTTCTCCTTGCCGCTTCTCCGCTGATCCTCAGAGCTGTATGAAGATGTCCTGACCGAATTCCCAGACGATCCTTCAGATTCATTCCCGTCACAAACGTTGATATCGAGATTAGAGCCAGCTCCGCTCTTTGGCTCAATAACTTTAGGCACAACGATATTTTCCCTAACACTCCGTGGTCCAAAAGTGCACGGCGCCATCTGCTGTCCATTAATTGCAACAATCTCTCCGTTAGGTTTCACAAGCTCATGACGTGTCAAATATTCCTTGGCTACTCTGGAATAATTCTTCGTAGCGCCCTCTACAGTCATCCGTCTTGCCCTTGTAGCAGCGTTTCCTTCCATAGTAGATAACAGCTGATGTAAAAATATTCAAAACAAATATGAAACTTAGTCGTATAAACTTGATTGTAATGTCGTTAGATTTTCAAAATATAACGATTGAAAACGCACTTACGCCCTTGCTCGACACTACGCTAGCACTACGCTAGTCAACAAGTAAACGGATCAACACTGAAATCCCCAACGTAACACATGTCCTAAAAAATTAACGCATAGAAGTTTTCAAACTTCCAGCTATTCAGATTATGATTTTTCAGCTCCACGACCTTACGCCACGAACAAGACTGAAACTGTAAAATCCCTCACGCTTCCTCATCATCACGCACGACAAGGGTACATGCAGTCCCCTCCTCCCTTTGTCTTGTAGCCTCCAGGCATAATTTTCAAGGACTGTGGTTGGCTCAGGATGAGCCGCTCATCGTCACGCCCGAAGGCATCCCGTTAACCCCAGTACTGAAAGAACAAGGGACAGAGCAGGACAAAGGGTCTGAATTTCTATTGGTGCAACAAGCATTGAGTCTCCTTCTTGATCCCATTCTTCGGGGTAAGCGCTTCCTCTGCCGGCCGGCAGGTGGCAGTCGTCCCGTTTACATGAATTGGAATTTGTCCCTTGAGCAGCGCGCGAGCAACTCCCTCTACCAGAAATTAGTACATCTAGCATTTTCGATAATCCTCCTTTGTTTAATTAATTTCGGTGTCCTCAAAGCATATTACAATAGCCAATTCGAAGCTGCCGTTCATGATCATGAATATTAATTAATATTCCGCTATTTATCTTCCGACGCTACGCTCCTCCCAGTTTCGATAAAAGTATTTTGTGAGCGTAGTAAAAAACCAACTAATTCCTTATTATTTACTCAAATCAATCAAAATATTTTCCTAGTTTCTACAGAGGCTCCAGAAAAGAGTTTGCATGCAGCATGCCATTTATTAAAATCCAAAGCAAATTAAATGCGCTGACACGAAACGAAACATGCTAAAACAACTACCCACTTCATTCTGAGCGTGTCGGCTCATTAAATTTCCCTCAATGTCATCTTCTAAGACTTTTAATAATCTCTCAATTACGTTCCTCTACTTCAAACGTCTTCCAGCTACCACTAAATTCCGAGAAAGCTACATGCATCAGAACAGAAAGCTGCAGAGAGCTAATAGAGGCATCATTTTTATTGCAGAAACAATTGAACATATCATGCAATATGTTTCTGCCTCAATAAAATTAAGATGTTCCGTCCGGGTGCTGCTTCAAGGATTTCAAGGTCAAATTTTGAATTTAGTTCTCCCAACTTACACAAGCACGGAATCTGTTTACTAAATTACCAACGATTTCAAATTTAAACTAAACTCCTAAGAATTATCTGACGTAGTATCAAATGATGGATCTTAATAAATCTCAAACATGCTTACGCTCTTGATTGCATAAACGTTCATCACGATATACATCCAGAGAAACCATTCTAGCGTCTATAACTATTTAAACACTTGACTCAAGTTAAACATCTTCATTTGTCCAACAGTCACCGTAGAGTAGCATTGATTCTTGCGCTAGAACTAGAATTCAGCCAACACTTACCTTGATTCCAGGCTAATTAGTTTTCCAGAAAGATCCGACATCGAAATGGCTCCAGACTCCAGAATGGTTGGCGAGGGAGAACGGACAGATAATTTCAATAAACAATCCTTCCTCCACATTTTATCAAAGAACGGAATACCTGAAAGTGAGGTTGATGATTTGATCGCTCGTATCCCACCTCTCCATGGAGATCATTTTGCTAGTTCCGTCTTTAGCGTTACAGCAATCCTTCGGTCTGGAGAGCGAGTTGAACTATTCGTTAAAAAGCTGGTCGATAATCCTAAATACAATGCCGAAATACAAGAGATGAGGCTGTTTGAGAGAGAGGCTGCCGTTTTTAACGACATTGCACCGTTTATTCAAAACTTTGCCCACCGCCGTCTCACTGGAACTGAGTACGCTTTGTAACTAAAAATAATTTTAATTTAATTAAAATTTTAATTTTAAAATCATTAATTAAATTTACAGCAAGAAATATAACCTGGATATGATACCCAAATGCTATTTTGCAAACAACGAAATGATAGTTATGGAAAACTTAGTTCATCAGAATTTTTCAATCAAGGATAAATTTCAGCGCCAGGATATGCAATTTGCAAGGTAAGATAACATTTTAAATTCACGTAGATATTCATTAAATTATATTTTTTCACCTTTCTCTTGATTTTTGCAACATCCGCATCAGTGTTGCTTTAAAAGCATTGGCCAAATACCATGCACCCTCCTACATCCTCTTGAAAGAGGAAATGACTCCAGCAGAACTCGAAAAAATCTTTCCAGCCTTAGAAGACGCTTGGGCTGCTCCAGGAGGTGATAAAACAATTGCACCCATGTTTAATCGAATGCGAACAAACATCCAGCATTTACTCAAGGCAAGCTCAAATCTAAAAATTCCCTCGCATTTCATTCGTTAGCTATAAGATTTAGATGGTCACGTAATCCGTGCTGCCATCTCTCTTCTGTCAACAGCTGAACTTGGTCCAAGACTCAGCCTACGGCATTCAAGTACTCGCAGAAATGGGGGACTGCATCCTAAAATACGTGAATAACAATAACCGATTGAACCGAAACCAGAAATTCTTGTGCGTAAATCACGGAGATTTATGGAATAACAACATGCTTTTTAGAGAAACGTCTCCAGATGAGCCACCGGAAATCAGATTTGTGGATTATCAAGTAAGTATTTAACGCAAATTAAGGGTCGTTAAGATAAGAATTGATTAACACTATAACTTTGGCTTTAGATCCCAAGAATCATTTCCATGAACTTGGATCTCGGCAACTACATCTACGCTAGCATCAAACCGGAAATCAGGCAGAGAGAAATCAAAAACATTCTCAGAATTTACTACAACAGTTTCGTTGAAAATGTTACGCTTTTGGGATCAAAAGTCCAGTTTACATTTGAGGTTAGCAGCGCTATAATAACTTTTATTTATTTATCTGCTAAATTAATCTAATTTCATTAACTGTATTCAAACTCCTCCATCTTCTAGGAATTCCTAGAGGATTTCAAGAAAAATCTTTCCCACGGATTCGTCATTGGACTTTTAATGATCACTCTCACTGCAGACTTCGAAGCCAAGAAAGACCTCGACAAGTCCGATGGAGGCCTCTCAGAGAATATCGGCGGCAACCTCGTGGAATGGCTCGAGCAAAACCCAAAACGAGCAGTAACCATGGCACAGAACGTGGTCCAATTATTTCAGGAACGCAGAGAATTGCTTCAAGGAGTATAATGGCTGTTTCCCTTCCGATTTATTTCGTATATTCAAGTTTCCGTCCATCAAACCATGCTATCTCTATTTTCCTTATCATGAAACAAGCTCTGCCTTCTGTATTGAATAACGAATAAACCTATGATTACACAACGACTAAAATAAATATCCCGCGTATTCCAAGAATAATGGCCGCCACAAGTTTTAGTCATGCGTCTTTACAGATAAACTTAAAAGTTTTTTAATCCTCGAAAATAACCCTTGAAAACAATCTACAATTTTAAAACCTCCGATAAGTCAACATGACGTAAAACTAAAAGCTACATGCATACACACGGTATAACAATAGTTTTTTTTCCTCGGGCAAAGATTACAGATAAGCTCAAGTATGTTTGCTATTGATTGCCGTTCTGAAGAGTTCAAGTGGCAAAGAAGAAGCTATATTAGAGTAGCTTCGCCATAAACCATTAAACGCCATCCCTCCTCGGATCATCGCAGTAATAACCATCCATATATACCTTGCCACAATTTTTCCTTCCATTGTTACAATGGCGACTCCAAAATTCTCTCCGGAGCAATCACACTACATTCAAATCATGAGGGATAACGGCTTCACGGATACCTTCACCAAGGTCGAAATAATCGAGCCACCGCTTCACGGAGAACATTTTGCAAGCAGTGTTTTCTACATCAACATGCACAGAGAAAACGCAAAGCCCTTGGAACTATTTGCAAAAAGGATCGTCAAAAACGAAGAGTACGCAAAGAATCTAAGAGAACTTCAACTGTTTGACAAGGAGTCTGGATTCTTTTTCCAAATTATTCCAGAACTTGAACGATACATTGAGTCAAAGACAAATTCCAGGTAAATTTAACTCCAATTACTTTATTCTTTCATTCGCCACTGAAATTCAAGGGAATATGTAACAACACAATCTTACGCACCACTGGAATTATAAAATTTAATTAAATTTTTAAAATTAAAAATAAATATTCATATTTTCTCTAGTGACGCTTACCCCCTAGACATGATTCCAAAATGTTATTTTGGAGACTCCGAGGAGATTGTGATGGAGAACCTCATCAATCAAGGATACGTCCTCCTAAGCAAACTTGATCGACAGGATTTAACACAAGCAAAGTCAGCCAACTAGCTACATATATTCTCTAGTTATTATTCAGCCGTTGAATGCTAATTACAGTTAAAAAAATCCGTACAAGAATTTAAAAAATACCATAAATTACAGGTTAGTCATGAAATCTTTGGCAAAACTACACGCGCCCTCTTACCTCCTCACCAGAGATGAAATTACACCAGAAGCGTTAGCGGAGAAATATCCCATTTTGAACGAAGTCTTGGAAAATACAAAATGTGACAACATGTTCATGAGCTGGCTTAACACTATGCTAAAAACTGCTCATACGCTCATAAGGGTGAGTTTTACTGATACAATTGCTGCTAAAGCTTCCAGAAAACAGCTTCAGAGCCAAAATGACAACTAACTTTTATGTACGGATCACCAGGAAACCGGAAGAGAAGGAAGTGAAACAGCTTGTAAAATAATTGACAATTTCATGGACAACACACTCGAAAAATTCAAAAACTGGGTCCGTAGAGACGGCTCAGAAGTTTTCGTCTGCGTAAATCATGGAGATTGCTGGAACAATAATATCATGTTCCAAAATCACCCTTCTAATCATCCAAACAAATTCTCACGAAGCATGCTTCTGGATTTCCAAGTAAGTTTTCTCTTGCAATTAAGTGCTAAATTCAATCTGTAGACCAATTAAAACCGTTTCAATCCAATAATTCAACTGAAATCAAATACTTCACCCGAAAATCCCAGATGTGCAGGCTTGGATCACCGTCATTAGATCTGAGTTACTACTTTTTCACGAGTGTAAAACACGATGTTCGGAAACGAGAATGGCAAACACTTCTGCGCTCTTACTACGACCACCTCGTAGAATTTACGCATGTCCTAGGCAGCCATCTTCATTTCTCCTTTGAGGTAAATTATCCGAAAATATTCAACGTGTACTGCACCTTTTTGTATCAGAAAAAGCCTTATAAAATTCGTGCACTTATTTTAGGATCTCCTTGAAGACTACCGCAACAAATTTCATTTCGGTTTTGTATTCGGAATCTGCGTCTCAGGTGCGTTTGACGCCGGGAAAGATATCGGAGATCTAGAGCAGATTAAAGGTGACATCGTAGAACACATGGACAAGGCCATTACCAATTGGGCAAAGAGGAATCCTCAAAAGTCAATGGAAAATGGCTTGGATCTCCTTGGGGTTATGCAGGAATATCAGGAACTGATAAAAATTTAGGACTAGCTAATAGAACATTACTAATTTTCACAAATTACGACAAATTGGCCGCTAATTAATATTTGTTAAAATGCATTTTAACTATTTGTATAAATCAAATGTTTCAAATTTCATCGTTTCACACATACTTAGATTTCATCCTCAGAGATTTCGTCCTCGTTATTTATTTAAATAATCGCCAAAATTCATTCATCAAAATTATCAGTGCGTGTAATAACTACATCTAAAAGAGAATCTACTTCCAAAAATTTCATAATCCATACCCATAGCAAGACTGAAACACAGCTCCAGGAATGCCATGTGACGTTGTTCCTTCTGGATTGTCACGTGTAATTCTCTCAATTAGTTTTCATGATTATATATATGCGATTAAACTAAACATATACTTATAAGTTTGCCCTTGAAACTTCCATCATGAAAAAACTCATATCATTTTTTACTCATTCCTCTTCTATTCCCCCATCTCTGGCCACACTATCAACGAGTCCGTGCACTTTTCTTTAGACTGTCGAAGCTAGGAGAGCTCCAGGCCTCAGTGCTGTTAACCCCACAAATTCGCGAAAATGGAAGACGTATTGCAGGCAGAGCAAATAATCCGGATTTTGCAGAACCACGGTGTGCCTCCAGACCAAATCCAGGAAGTTCTCATAGACAAGGCACCGCTATCTGGCGAAAACTTTGGAAGTCTTGCCCTCACGGTCACAGCAAAGCTCAAGGATGGTCAAGTCCTTGAAATGTTTGCAAAAACCCTTGTGCAAAACCCAAAATACCGCAAAGATATCCAAGAGATGAGATTGTTCCAGAGAGAGTCTGCATTTTTTCAACAAATCCTTCCTGAACTAGAAGCGTTTGTAGAGAAAGCAACTTTAGGAAAAACTCAAGAATATCACTTGGACATCCTTCCAAAATCCTACTTCGGGGATGAACACCTTATCCTCCTGGAGAATTTAACCCCAAAAGGATACGTTATGAGGAACAAACTCGTGAAACATGATCTAATTACCGCTAGGTAAGGAAATTAATTTTCAAATTAAAAACATAACCACTCCAGTACCCAGTTTATTCCGCAATTCAAAATGCTTCAAAATTCCCTCCGCAGCGCGGTTCTGGATTCATTGGCAAAACTCCACGCCCCATCCTACCTTCTCTTCAAGACGACAACGTCCGCTCGAGCCATGCTGAACAAATATCCCACATTAACCAGTCTCTGGAGCTCCAAAGAAGCTGAAATAAGGTTACGGCCCGTCGTAGAATCCTGGGTACATTCCGCCATCTCAATTCTAGAACAGAACCTCTGCACAGATACCGAATACGGATTACGCTTTCTCAACACAATAAAAGCCGATCCCCTGGGAGCTATGAATGAAAACGCAGAGTCAGGGCTATTTCAAAGCAACTTTCTCTGTATTAATCACGGAGATTCCTGGAACAACAACCTTTTGTTCAAAGACAGCGGCGACGGCCAACTTCACACCATTCTAATTGATTTCCAGGCAAGTTCCCGTCATACTGCAATTTAAATGCTAATTTATTTATCATTCCTTTATTTTTAAAACCTACTAAACCTTTCAAATCTCCCTCACCCACAGCTACCCCACATTGGTTCTTTGGTAATGGACCTGGGCGAGTACCTCTTTGGAAATTTACATACCCCAAGTTTTGGCTGACAATGGATGGAAGAACTGTCTCCAGATTTACAGGGAACGTTTCAGTGAATATGTTGGACTTTTAGGAGGAAGTGTGGATTTCACACAAGAGGCATACATAAAATCCAGTTCAAGTTTCCACGCTTCATAAAAGATGTTGTATACATTTTCAGAAAACTCTTTGAATCTCCTCCTTACAGGAACTAGAAGAAGAATTCAAGCAAAGATATTTGCTTGGATTTCTCATGGGAATCGCTGCAATTGTAGCCATCCCCGCCATGGCTAACATTCCAAATGCAGACGATTCCGAAAAAGATTTTGTCCAACTTTTTAATGACGCACTCAAGAAATGGCTCAAAGATAATCCTCAAGAACCAATCAACCTTAGCCGGGATCTGGTCAACTTGTTTAAGAGTCATAAAGAACTTTGTCAATTTTGATATCCGTTACCCAAATCATGATCCTATACGATTGCATGTACTTTTAAACATTTTGGAGCCACATACACATACTGCGGCTAAGCCGAGTTTATACTTACAAATTCCACATTACATTACACACAAGATTTGCTGAGAAATGCAACTATTTTCCAAATTTTTTATCTGGAATGGAACATGATTGCCATTAAGCTATATACTCCTGAGAAAAGCACTGCTCAAGCGTAAATATTTTCCTTATCCCTTTGATAGCAATAATATAGAATTATTTGTGTTGGTTTTAAGATAAGACTGTGTAGTGTGTAGCACATATAGCATCGCATTGAGCCGCTTAAGTATTATAACCTTGAATAATAAAAATATCCTCCAGCTCCACACTTTCTGCCTTCGTCGTACACCAGCTGATTCTATTGTATCCTACACGGATTCTCACAATCTTCTCTGAAAGCTCAAAGCACAACTTTCCCCGCCAACTCTGCTTACCATTAGTACATTAGTACATTAGTACAGAAAACAAACTATCATAGAAAAAATCTACTGGAATCCAGAATTTTACCTTAGAAAACTTTGAAAAAACCGCCGAATTAAACTCAATGGAGATCCTGACCAAGGAACGAATCGTCCAGATACTCAAATCTCATGGCGTTAACCCTGGTAAAATTGAAAGTATTTGGATCATGAAACCACCATTAGCCGGTGATAATTTTGCAAGTTCCGTGTCGTGTGTCTCCGTGCTAATAACGAACCAAGGATATTTGCAACTCTTTGCAAAAACCCATGTGCAAAATCCCAAATACTCCAAGGACATCAAAGACATGATGCTTTTTAGAAAAGAAGCTGTCTTCTATCAAGAAATCCTTCCGCTCCTTTCCCAGTTTGTTGCTGCGAAGACTGGGCCGCTTTTCCAGATCGATTACCTTCCAAAGTGTTATTTCGGCGATGACGATTTGATTTTAATGGAGGATTTGACGGACCGTGATTTCAAAATGGGCAACAAGTTTGCCCGCCATGATTTCCAAACGGTAAGGTGCGTGCATTTAAATTTTTCAATTAGTAAAACCTTATCCGTATCCGTTCCATTTCTACAAATGCCTGGTACTTATTAGGAAGTATTTACATTTTTAATTTAAATTAATTTCGTATAATTCTTTTTTTGAATCTTGTATATAGCCTGGTGTTGGACACATTAGCTAAATTTCACGCACCCTCTTACGCCCTTTTGAAAAATGAAATTAAACCCAGAGATTTTCTTAACAAATTCCCCACGCTTCAAAACGTATGGGTTTCCAAAGAGGCGGAAGCCATACTTGGACCAATGACAAAGGCCTGGGTGGAAAACGCAGTGCTGCTCCTTGAACAGAACCTGGTACCCGGTTGCGAATACGGTTTGAAATTCTTAAAGTCAATGCAGCCCAACATTCTTCACAAAATGAACCCAAGCTGCGTTCCGGATTTAGGTAGCAAATTCCTATGTATTATTCACGGCGATACCTGGATTAATAATATGATGTTCAAAGAGGAAGATGCTGAGACCAAGATTGTACTTGTGGATTTACAGGTCAGCTCAGCATAATTAAATCAGTATTGATCCATCATTTTTTGAATAATTAATTAATTTAATTTAATTTTTTTAAGTAAGCATTCTAATTTCAAAAAAGTCTCATTCATTTTCAGATTGCAAGCTTGGGCTCACCAGTTTTAGACATCAGCACGTATTTATTTACCAGCGCTCTGGCGGAAGTCCGGGAAAATAATGGTTGGAAACGTTGTTTAGCAATTTACTATCAACAATTTTCTCATTATGTCAAGATCCTTGGAGCGGACGTTGCTTTTACTATTCAGGTACAGTTTCCAATGCTACCAAACCATGTTTTCAAATTTCAGAAACAATTAATTTCATAAATATAATATAAACCAGATTTTTAAATTTTATTTTCCTTAAAGGAACTTGAAGATGAATTCCGGGATCGATACCTACATGGGTTCATGGTAGGGCTTTGCTGCACGGTTGCGCTTCAAGGATTTGATGCGATGAAGGACCTAGATGGCACTGTAGGAAACATGGCAGAGCAAAATGATGCTGCTGTCAAAAAATGGATGAGAGAACATCCTGACGAAGCCAAAAGCGTATCTACGGAAGCTGTTAAACTTTTAGAACAGCATCGAGAAATAGCAAATATTTTTTAATCCTTCTCTCGAACCCTACAATATTTTTTGAATGACCAAATTTAAATTAATGGAATAATAGCGCTATATAACTGCAAAAAAAACATTCAAAATTTCAATTTTTATAATTTGAATTTGAAAATTTGAATTTAAAAATTTGAATTTAAAAATTTGAATTTGAAAATTTGAATTTAAAAATTTGAATTTAAAAATTTGAATTTAAAAATTTGAATTTAAAAATTTGAATTTAAAAATTTGAATTTAAAAATTTGAATTTAAAAATTTGAATTTGAAAATTTGAATTTGAAAATTTGAATTTAAAAATTTGAATTTAAAAATTTGAATTTAAAAATTTGAATTTAAAAATTTGAATTTAAAAATTCGATTTTAAAAATTTGAATTTAAAAGTGCTTACTACAGAAAGTTTCGAAACGATGAAGCGCATAGTCATACAATCTCAACTTACTCGTAGGTATTCATGATAAGTTTCCTCGATGGAACTCACTTTGTTCATGACCGCAGTACAGGAGGTAGGTCTGATTAGTTTGACGGAGACAAATTGAATATGCCTGCAGATGAGTAAATACATATATATTCCAAAAGAATAAATTGACCTTGAGTGCTGCTACACTCAAGACCACAGACTGACTGGAAGAGTCAAGGATGTTCTCTGAGCGTCATCATCTATGCTAGCTCAAGTCATGATCATATGTTCAAGCTTCATCACCCCACAAGAACATGTAAACTGTGTACTTACAAATATAGTTTCGGACAAGACTCATATTTCATTCGTCCAAGTCTGAGTTATTGCTGCATTAAACAAAAGTGCCCACCAAGAAATCCCAGTCATTAAAAAAACAAAATATTGCAAAAATGGAATCCGAATTGAACCAGGATCAAATTATCCGGATTTTGCAAACCCACGGAGTTCCTGCAGACGCTATCCAACAAGTTATCATTGCAAAACCATCCTTCACAGGTGAAAACGTTTGCAGCCTTGTCTTTACAGTCACAGTCAAGCTTAGGGATGGACAAATCCTGGAAATGTTTGCAAAAACCCTTGTGCAAAATCCAAAATATCGCAAAGATATCCAAGAGATGAGACTCTTTCAAAGAGAGGCTACCTTTTACCAACAAATCCTTCCTGAGCTAGAAACTTTTGTGCGAAAAGCAACTACTGGTGAACAACAAGAAAAATACGAGCTAAACGTCCTTCCAAAATGCTACTTTGGCGATGAAAATCTAATTCTCCTGCAGAACCTAAATCCAAAAGGATATGTTATGATGGACAAGTTTGTCAAACATGATTTTCTGCACGCCAGGTAATTATTTAATTTACCACCTGCTTACTTTTCTAAATTTCAATACATTGCTTCCCTCATAGTCTTAGTTTTATCCAATTTTTGATCCTAAAATCCTGCTTAGCGCCGTAATGGATACAATGGCAAAATTACATGCACCGTCCTACCTTCTCATGAAGACTGCAATTTCACCTCCGGATCTACTCACCAAATATCCGATATTGACACACCTCTGGAGCACTCAAGAAGGGGAAAAAAGTATCCGACCCATGGTTGAATCATGGATTCAAACATCAATCTCCATTCTAAAGCAAAACCACTGCGATGATTCCGAATACGGCTTGCAGTTTCTGCAAACAATTCAATCCAATCCGCACAAGGCTATGATGGAGAATGCAAAGCAAGGAGATCTTCAATCCAAGTTTCTTTCCATTAATCACGGAGATACTTGGAACAATAATATCTTGTTTAAAGACAGCGGAAACGGACAATTACACGTCATGCTCATTGATTTGCAGGTTAGTAAAAAAATAACATATAAATAGTCATGGTGCTCTTTAAAAAAAGAATAAGCTTTATAATTAAAATTAAATTTATTTTTTTATTTTTTTATTTTTTTCAAATACAGCTGCCAAATATCGGCTCCTTGGTCCTGGACATCAGTACTTATCTTTTCGCAAGCGTACATTCTAATGTATTAGTTAACGGTGGTTGGAGAAAGTGTCTTCAGGTTTACTATGAACGATTCAATAAATATGTGCGAATTCTTGGAGGAACGCTGGATTTCACACAAGAGGTATCTATTTTCAATTTATTTACATAATAATTAACGCCACTAAAATTTTTAATTAACATTTTTATTTCATCATTTTAGGAGCTAGAAGAAGAATTCAAGCAACGGTATTTACTTGGCTTCCTTGTCGGAATTGCTATGATTGTAGCCCTATCAGCCTTTGATTCCATACAAAACTTGGATGAATTGGAAGGTAATTTCTCTCAACTGCTTGAAGAAGCAACTCAGAAATGGTTAAGAGAAAACCCGAGCGAAACCACAAATCTAAGCCGGGATCTTGTCAACTTGTTTAGATTGCATAAAGAATTTTTCGGGAATTAAAAACATTAAATAAATAATCTTAATTATCTACTACGTAATACAGAGTCATTTTTATTTTATTTCTAGGGTTTTAAAAACTAATAATGCGATAAATATAAAAAAATTAGCAACAATTTATACTTCCCAAACATACTTATCATATTCCTATTTTTACATACATAGTAACAACCATCCCCACCACGTGCTTACTCTTCCAACATCAAGTCAAACTCGTTATAATTCCTTCTGTACAGATTCTTTTATATTCTAAAATTATCTCATTCCCTCAGAAAACAAAATCCATCCACAAAATTTCTCTTTTACAAAACAAAATACATTCCTTGGAAGTGAAATCCCATCAGCCTTCGGCAGTATTCCTATAGTTTTCTCAAGCAGAGGTTAAAAAACCTATCATCGTAGACAATCATCTAAAATTGTCAAAACTAGTTATAGACAGCCAAGAAGAGAAGCGATGCATGAATGACAGCATCTCCACCACTTCAGTTAATGTATAATCTTGTTCTATAAGGATTAATGTTGTTCAGTGCTAAGCTCTGTTATTACACATGTTACCTGTTACTAACTCTTACTTACTGCGGCTAGACATCTACATCTGCTTGTATGAAATCCTGCATATCACATACATAATTTGAAGACGAGCGGGAAACTTGTTAGACAGGTAGATTGATTCATTGACAAATTGTCAGAACCAGAGAAGATGCAAAACTGTCAAAGTAAAAATCCTGTTCGAAAATAGCTGAGCCTATGGAAGTTAAATTTGTAAGGAAGAATTTAAAGGGGAAACAGAGAAAAACACCAAAACAGAATTTACACATATTAATTAACCAACTTCTTATCACGATTTACTATTTAGAATCAAGCCAAATCATAATGATCCGCCTCCATCTGCCCATCTTCTGGTTGTTTCTTATAATCAGTTTTACATCTTCGGCTCATCTTCACATCTCTCCTCTTTACTTCCCTCCTTTCCTCTGACCCATTTAATCCATTCCAAGTCCATAAAAACTTGACGAAATCCACTAATCGAGATGAAGCGTGAGTTGAATCCTCAAAGTTTTTAATGCCCAAAGTGCATAGGTTAATGCATGCATTATTCTTCATGAGAGGTCCCAACATCCACACCAGCCCTCTCAACAAATCTTCCACTCAAAATCTCGAAATCATCCATGAAATCCACACCTATCGTAATTGAGACACTTAAATTCTTGAATGGATTGAATCAAACATTAAATTCTCTTTATATCCTCCATTTTATCCATCACGGAAAGATCATCTTCTCCTATTAAACATTTATAGGCTACTGTTTCTCATTTTCCCTAAGCTTCTCCCATTCTACTTCCACTACACAAAGTTACAAGCTTCATGTATAAGCTTCATGTATTCTCATCTCATGCATGTAGATCGGTACATGAGCTTTTAAATATATGCAACTGACTATATTCTCATCTCATGCATGTAGATCGGTACATGAGCTTTTAAATATATGCATTTAATTAAAACAATTCTTTTCCAACGGAAGCAAGGGGCGGAAGAATATTCACCAGTCATAAATTCCTCGGTTGCATAATTTGGGTCAATATTCAATAAACTAGTAAGAAAAATTAAAATTAATTACCACGGAGGATTCTTTGACGCATTGTCAAACTTCTTCCCTCACCGCAGCACTCAGCTCAGCACAGGTGAGGCAGAGGGCAGGTGTAATTAATTAACGCCGAAAAACATTACACTTTCAAGTCCGCAATGCCGCCGAACGAAGCGCGGTAGCGTGCGATATGGGTTTAAATCAAACAATTTGACAGCTTAGTCACTTTTCCGCAGTTTTCTGCAATTCCGCAAATCAGAAGAAGAATTACGACGACAGCCAGATTGTTTTTCTGTTTCTCTCAATATTCAGGCTTTTAAAATAATGCGGATGCAAAATTTAAAAAATATGAGATCCTCTACACACAGTCATTTCGCTAATTGCAAAACCGGTGTATCCGAGTAATGCACAAATGACGTTGGAGGTTTCTTCCTCCCCCGTCCTCCTCACGACAACAAGTTCCTAATTAAACATATATTTAGCGAAAATACAAGAAAAGCAACCAGGAAAATAATTAATTATTAATTTCTGCGGCATTTTCCAAAGGAGCTATTTACAGAGATGGAAGAAATGACAAAATTTAGTAAATTGCCATCGATCAGGAAGCAATCGCGCTTCAATCCTAGCCTTCCTAGCTTTTTAAGAATTGCAATCAAACAATGTGCAGAAATTAGAAAACCCACTTCAGAATCCACTCCTCCCTCCAAAAGATATCAAATCATTATTGCATTCACGTTCATAAACTTGTGTGGGTGCTGGCAAACTACGAGAAGATTAATAATCTACAAACACAACACAAGCTCTCTGAAGTAAATTGAAGCTCGATTAGACTTTTACGCTTACAACCACCACTAGCTTAAGTGGTTGTAAGCGTAAAAGCGCAAGTGATTGCAGGTTATATCCACATATGAAAACATGGGGATGAATAGGGGCGGAAGGAAGGAGTCGCGCTTGTTCTTTATGATTGCGCGAGAGAAACTGGGAGAGTAGATTAATAAATACCAAGAATGAAGATGACAGCGCTGCGCTGCTAGTGAGGGCGACGAGACGGATGAAAAAGTTTCATCTTTTTTATAGAGAACCACCAACTGGTTAAGTTAAAGGCCAGTTTGGTCGGTGGCAAAAGTTGAAAGAATAATATTACAAGGAAGAAGAACAAGATGGTCATTATTATATCATGTTATAAGAATTTCACCCCAATCAGGATTATCCAATAGGCATAATGAAAAGGATATCTCACGTGCGTCAAAGGGCAATCCAAAGGGCAACCCTTGAGGGTCCCTCAATGAGGGATACACGAGTGGGTGCTAAGAAGACTACGAGACGGAAACAGGAATCCTCAAGGAATATAGCATGATTACAACGAAGAAAATTAAATGTCAAACCTCCGCTTCGCGCACTTCTTTCCAACTACATATTATCTAATGCAGTCACATAATATAATGTATCTTCTCCTAGAGTCCTTTAAGGTTTTTCATACCCTAGGGAAATCAGCTGAGATTTTCAGAATGAAACTATATAAACGTCCGGCAGGGACAAATTTGCCAATCATTCCTCAGTTTCATCTTCTAGGGTGAAGAGTTTATTTTAAGGAATATATTTTGCAAAATTTTAATTTCGAAATACCCCTTTTTAAAACAGTCCAAAATGTGGAAACATTCCGCAATAATCCTTGCCATTTTTGGCGGTTTTGTGCTTCATACGCATGCTGGATATTTACAAGGACATCAGCCTCAACTTCTTCGAGCTCCTCATGGTGAGTTGCGAGGTAACATTTGAAAATATAGTCGATTTTTCCACAACACTTGTAGCTTGTCCTCCAAAGGCTTTTTATCCCTAGGATAGCAAAACAGCTAAAATATTGCTTTTGAATAATCGAAATTAATCCATTTGGAAATTCGCAGTAGTTTATCCACAACATCTCCCTGGTGGTTTTGGAAGACAACCTCAGCAATTTATGGCGCCACCTGGTTTCGTCCGCATTGAAAATAATCCACCACGCCCACCGCAACAACAAGTGCCTAGGTTTCAAGTACCACCTCAGCAGGTTCCACAGTTCCAGCAACAAGATCAAACTCCTCAGGCTTACGGACCACCTCAACAAGCTCCTCAGACTTACGGACCACCTCAACAAGCGCCCCCTACGCAGCCACCGCAACAAATCCCTCAGGAATCTCAACAACAGCGCCCTCTTCAGCAGCAAGAACGTCCTCAAGCTCCACCTCCACAACAGCCACCCTTCCAACATGCTCCTCTCCAGCACGAGCCTTTGAGATTCGGACCTCCTCTCGTTAACTTTGTTCAACCCTCCCCACTCGTATCCCCCTACCCATTCCCCCGCCAACCCAATCAGTTGAACCAATACATCCCAGGGCAGCCAATCAACCTCGTTGTTGTTATCCCAGATGATAGGAACAACACAAATGGCGGATATTTTGGACGAGAGCAAGCTCCTAATTCTGGCGCAGCTTCTGGCGCATCTGCTTTTGGAGCGCCATCTAGCGGAAACGAAAGTGAAGCTAGCGTTGTAGACGCTCAAGAAGATACCGACAACGAAGAAGCTCAAAACGGTTCTCAGGCTTCAACCACCCCTGCTACAACTACTGCTAAGAAAAATCGCAAAGTTAAGCCAGCCAGAAAAAATTCCAACGGTAAAGTTGCCGCATCAGCCGCTGCTGCTGTCCCAAAACGTGTTCGGCCACAATCCGCTAAGCCTCCAAAGGCTGTTTTTGTTGAAGAGAGTGAAGAAAATGAAGAGGAAGATGTTGAAGAGCCAGAGGAAACTGAAGCTGATGTAGTTGAAGACGAGGATGAAGATGAGGATGCTGATGAAGAAGATGAAGAGGAAGAACCAGATCGTGTTGTTGTATCCGTTTCCAAGATTCAGCCCAAGCCTCGTAAAACTACCCGGAGGCCAGCGGTCAAGAAATCTAGAACCACTACCGCTAGACCAGTCGTCGAAGCCGCTACCACCACTGCCGCGCCCTCTGTTTCTTCTGCACCAGGACCTCAGCAACAGCAACCCATCAACTTTGGTTTCCCTTCCAACCAAGGACCACCCGGTCAGCAACAGCAATTTAACCAAGGTCCAGCTCAACAGCAACAGCAGAACCGACCCATTCAACCGGTTTTCCCAAATAACCAGATCCTTCAAAACAGTGGAGCCCAAGGTCCAAGTTCATCATCATCTCAGGGAGGATACTCACAACAGGGTCAATCTTCCGGTCAATTCATCCCTCCCGCTCAAAACGGTCAACAAGGAGGATACCAGAACAGCCTTGCCCAAGTCCTCTCCAATCTCATCCGTGGAGCTGACGGTCCTACCAGATTTGACCGCCCACCAGTTGCACCAACCTCTTCCGGACCTGCTCAACAACAGCAACCTTCCGGCGGTTACCCTTTGAGCTTCGACAATTCCCGACCTCAACCACAATCCGCTCAGGAACAGCTTAGCCAACCCGCACCAACCTATGGAGTTCCAACCCAGGCCACTCCCTCCCAGCAATCCACCAATCAACCAATTAACCAACAATATTCTAGTCAAAACCAAGGAGCATTCCAACCACCAACTCAACAACAATTTAACCAAAATCAACCCCATCGACCTCAACAACAATTCAATCAAAACCAAGCTCCAATCCAACCACAACCTATTAATCAAAATCAAGCCAGTTTCCAGCCCCAAACTCAACAACAATCCCCTCAAAATCAGGCACCTCAACCTTTGAGCCAGCCTCAAATTCCTTCTCCAATCCAAAGCGTTGAAGTCGTCCGCACCCAACTTACTGACCCCCGTGCCGTCGAAGCTCTTGTCAGACTCCTAGAAGGTCTGCGTGCCCTCACAGGAAACGTACCTCCAGGCACCATGGTAACTCCATCCCAGCTCCGCGACCTTATGGCTCAAATGGTTGCTCGCGGAGGCCCCGGCGCAGATGTCGCTGCTGCTGTTCTCGAAAGAATGAAGGCTCAAACACCAAGCAGCGCTTCTGAAACCATCGAAACCGTCATGGAAGCAGCCGTCGCCGCTGCATCCAAACTGGGAGCGCAACAAGCCACTTCTGATAGCGTTCGCGTAGTCGAATCCAATTCCGAGGATGACGAAGGGGAAGACGATTATGACAACGCAGAAGAGGAAGAAGATTCAACCGCACCTGAAGCAGTAAAACCGGAAATGATCAAAGTTACCCGCCCAAGAACCAAACCCGTTGCCGCTAAAACTCCTTCTCGAGTAAGCGCATCTAAGGCTGCTAGAGCCAAGACCACAAGACAAAAATCCCGCAAACCAGCTCCTACTCAACCTCCTCAAGAATCATCGGAAGAGATCGAACAGGAAGTTCAAGAACCCGCAGCAACTGTAAAACCCGTCTCAACCAAAAAGTCCAACAGCAGAAAGCAAAGCAAATCGAAAAATTCCCGAGAAGAAACCAGCATGAGTGGTCAAGACGGATCACGTGGCGGAGGAAGAAAAAGTTCAGGGTCTCGTTCTGGAAATAGGTCATCTGCAGGTCGCGATACTCAAGGAGCCACCGGCGGAGGTTATTCAGCTTCCGGTAAACCCGAAACCATGGCAACGTCGCCAAGCAGTAACGGTTACAGTAACTCCCACAGCGCTGCTTTAGCCCCTCATGGTATCTTGCCCCCAGGAAGGATCATTACTTTCACCATCCCTCAAGCTACTTTCTCTGGCCTCCAGCCCCTTCAGCGCGTCCAGTGGTAACTTGTTTCCTTGCTCTCTCTTCTTGTTACTCCCAAGCAAAGCACTGAGTTAAAAAATATTTTAATTGATTCCTCCACTTTGGAGGTAATCGGCGATTACTAATCGCACCCAAGCGCGTCATTCATCACCTCTAAGGTAAACTTCCATGTTTGATGAATAATATTAAACGCTTATGCAAGCGCTGTTTTTCACAAAAAAGTTTGGGTGAAAGGCAACGGAAGAGAGTAGAAGCGCGAATTGCGCGGTCAGCGCTAGCGCTTTGAATTCAAACCCGCTCTTCTGACGACGTCAATGAATCAAGTACAATCTTAGATTATAATTGTATGGATGTCTGTTTAAAAAAATTTTGAATGATAATGTGTTTACTTCTTTTCCTGTTAAAACTGTTAGTTTCACATTTTAAATGTTCTCGTTGTATGTAGGTGGCGCATCCTCATAGTAAGCGTCAAATCATCTTCTTTTTGCTCGTACATGATGCAATAAATGAATACAATAAAAACTTGAACGAAAAACAAGAAATCTTCGCTTTATATCATCAAAGTGTGCATTCGGCATGTCCGTCAAGATTTATTTACTTGGTCCCGCTACAATTTTCCCTCCAACAAGCAATGACGTTAGGCTGCATGCTGTATTATATAGCTTCCGTACTTGTTTACCTAATCTTTCATCAGTAGCAGACACCGGAGGAACTTGTTCTGATAAACACACAATTTAATTGCAATTTAGAACCCACAATATTCCTCAACGCTGCTCCTTAAAATTCATTCCATAGAGAAATTATTTAAGCCATCCTCCATTACTCTCCCGTCCGCCAACTTTCCTTTCCACCAATTAACGATTCCTAATTTCATGTTTACATTCACACTATTTCACACTTTTTTGGCAACGGGTGAAGAAGATGAGAAGCCTGTTTTTGGCTACGAACAGATAAGGCCGTAGACCATTAGTTGATTGTGAGTTGCAGCAACAATTCGCTCTTGCCCATACGCAGCGTAGCCACTTACTTCCTCCCTTGCTATCAATATTTTTTCTTCAAAATGGTCAAATCTACAGCCATCTATGTTAAAGTGGAAAAACTATCCAAGCAAATTGAACAATTACAGCCCTAACGCAAGCCCATCCGAGCCAACTCCGTCGTTCGTCGAATACCCGATGACCTGCTTACGGTGGCTGAAAACCGCTTCAGCGGAAGCCGATGTTCGGCTATTTTGAGCACCGGAGCCGACACCGAAACCAATTTTAAAGCCTACACAAAACTTCAAGTATTGGCACTATCCCTCAGCCATAGTAAAAATCAAAGCCGTATAACCTGTCGTTTGCTTTGTTCGCCTAAGCTTAAGTTTCCGCAGGGTTAAGTATAGCACTGCGACAATGCTACACTATTTACAAGATATTTCAATTTTATGGGGGGCGGGGGTTTCGACCTAGCTATAGTCATCTTCAGTACTGGAGCATTACCAGTAGACCCCCCCCAGAACATGGGTTCATGTCCTCATAGGAAATGGGTTGATGTTACTCCGGAACATGCGTTCATTTCCTCGTAGGAAATGGGTTGATGTTCCGAACATGGGTTGATGTTCCTTTAGAACATAAGTTGATGTTCCTTTAGAACATGAGTTGATGTTCCTTTAGAACATGGGTTGATGTTCCTTTAGAACATGAGTTGATGTTCCTTTAGAACATGGGTTAATGTTCCTTTAGAGCATGAGTTGATGTTCCTTTAGAACATGGGTTGATGTTCCTTTAGAACATGAGTTGATGTTCCTTTAGAACATGGGTTGATGTTCCTTTAGAACATGGGTTCCATGTTCCTTTAGAATATGGGTTCATGTTCCTTTAGAACATGGGTTCATGGTCCTTTAGAGCATTGGCAGTCAATTTTATTTAGAATAAAGCTCGGCGGAACAATTCAATTTTGAAATAAGGCTGGCGGAAATTCAAATTTTTGTTTGGGAAATTCATAAAGAGGAATGAAGATGGTAGTTTAAGGTAAACATATAAACGTTTTTGAACCCTTAGTACGTAGACCTGGCTAGTATTTTTACTTCAAAGATAACATTTTTGTTGATCCCTTCCACACGAAAAACAGTAAAGATAGGCTATTCTTATACGAAACGAAACTGATTGGTGGTGAGAATTTGTTTGACAAGGCTGTTAGTCTTTAAAATTACCAACTCCAATCTTGCACCATTCCAATGACCTACAGCCGGGCTTGAGGATGATATAAGAGAAAAAAATATTTGCAAGAATAGCTAATTTGCATGGGACAATCAGAGTCAGAATTGGGTAAAATAATCGACGTGAGCTTAAAATATGCGAGGAAGCAAAGTGCGGAATATGAAGCAAGAGATAATTATTTACAAATCCCCGTGTGTGTGTGCCTCCCTCTATTTGTTTTAGCATATAGCAGTAACAGAACAGGTGCGTAGTCAACAGAGAGGGGCAAAGTTGAGGACTTTTATGATTCCTAAATGTCCGGCATTATCTTGTCCCAAAATTGAGTAAATGAGCGCGAGCTGTGCAGATATTGAATTTCAACATAATTGAGCATCTCATTACATACATGAGCCAGAGGACAGGCGCGCACGCGGGGGGAGATGATCATGAAAGAAGAGTCTTTGCTCACCTGGCTAACCAAGGACCGCGCAGACTATGTTATTTAAAAGAATACGGCGAAATTGAGCAATCCCTCCCATAAACTTAACTCGTGGGTCGTATATCAAACGTTATTTAGTGAGAAATGTCGGGAAAATGAGTAAAAATTTGTTACAAGCTTTTGTTGCCCAGCAAGCGCCTTTGTAATGATAAGAATAGGAGCGAGAAGGAAGACTGAAAATACGGAAAGTAAAAGGATGAGGAAGAAGATGCGATCAAGGTGGATGGTGGGGGAGATGAAGAAGACGATACTCTACAGTCTCCTCCTCGAACGGACCATTAGAAACAAGCTAATGGCAAGAGGTCACGAGGTAGATTATTAAGCAAGAAGAGGCTCATTTCGGCTCTCCTGTCCTGTGTAATATTAGAAACAGATTGATGGGTGGAAATGGACGAAATCCTCGAGGTGATTACATTATAAATGCGCGCGCAGTTATGCAATTTTTTCATCAGCTTATCAGCATCTGCCGGCTGTGTTTTGTAGATGGAATAGGGGAAACAGGGACGACAAATTTCGCGCAGCAGAGCGGGCAGGGACTGTAAGAGTTCATGCGATGACTTTTGCAAGATACAATAAGGCAGGGTGCACCCATGTTGAGAGTTGCAACGTTTCAAGATGATGCACACGTGCAATAATATAACACAACAACGTGCTCATTTTTGGATTTGCAGAAAATGAGCATCTTCTTGAAAATGTACTTAAGTTGGTAGTTTTTCCTCGAGTTTTTTAGTCTGCGAGGTGACGTGGAAGTGAAGTGTTTGGAGGCTACAGTTGTCATGTTTCCCAGGACAATCGGTGTTTTGCTTGCAGCGCTTGTCGCTGTCAACGCTAGGCCAGGATTCTTAACGTTCAATACTGGGATCGAAGCACTTTTAAGAAATGATTTCTCTGCCGCGCCTTACGGTAAGTTGAATCGAAAAATTTATAAAGTTATTCGGGAGATTCGGCAATGGAAAACTCAAAATTAAGCGAGAGATTAACAAAGTAGCAGTGTATTGATTTTTTAATTGGAAATTGCAGTATTTTTTGCTTAATTTAACTAACTAGAAAGCTAAATATTTGTAATTTTTTAAATTTTCAGTCGTCAACCCTTTCATCCCGAATCTAGCACTAAATTTCCCAGAACTTAAACATTACGACCAGGGATCTTCTTCTGCTGGAAATTCCAATTCTAATAGCAACAATCCAGGAGGGTACAGCGAAAATAATGGGGACAGTAATGTAGACTCTGGAAGCCAAAGTGCTAGTGGAGGATATTCCGGCAGCAATAATGATGCTGGCAATTCTAATGGAGGTTACTCGGGTGGAAATGATGCTGCGAGCTCCAATAACAATGGAGGATATTCTCAAAATGGTGCAGAATCTTCAAGTGCCTCTGGAAACGGTGGATACTCTCAAGGTGGAGCTAGCAGCAGCAGCAGTGGCAACGGTGGATATCCGTCAGGAGCTTCCAGCACCAGTAACGGCGGATACTCTCAAGGTGGAGCTAGCAGCAGCAGTGGCAACGGTGGATATCCGTCAGGAGCTTCCAGCACCAGTAACGGCGGATACTCTCAAGGAGGATCTAGCAGTGCTAACGGTGGATATTCTTCAGGTACTTCAGCCAACGGTAACGGTGGATACTCACAAGGAGCGTCGAGTAACAATGGCGGATATTCTTCTCCAGCTTCCGGTAATAGAAACGCTGGTTACTCTCAAAGTTCATCCAGTCAAACCGGTGGATACTCTTCAGGTTCATCAAGCAGTAACCGCGGATACTCTCAAGGAGGATCTAGCAGTGCTAACGGTGGATATTCTTCAACTTCTTCTGCCAGCGGTAACGGTGGATACTCTTCAAGCGGTTCCACCAGTTCCAGCAACAGCGGCTACTCACAAGGTAGCAGTAGCTCCTCTGGTGGTTACTCTTCCCAAGGACAAAGCAGTCCGTCAACTAGCGGAGGAAATCGTCCATCTGGTGGCTACGTAAGTAAATTTTTGAATTCCTTTCTAGGACCTTTTGCACAAATAAAGCTTGGTATGCATATTAGCCTTAATACACCCTTGTTTCTTCCGTTTAAAGCCCGGTAGCAGACCCAGCAGCTCTTACGGCGCCCCAGCGTCATCTAGCCAAGGCAACCGTCAGCGTCCTTCATCAAACTACGGAGCGCCCTCTGCTGGTCCATCCAGCTCGTACGGATCTCCTAGTCAAAGTTTCTCTAGTTCTCCATCAAGCTCTTACGGAACTCCACAAGCCTCTTCCCAATCTTCCGGTGGCTACTCTCAATCATCAAGCTCTTCTTCTTCCAGGCCATCAGGTTCTTATGGAGCCCCTCAAGCTTCTCAATCTTCCGGAGGCTACAGCGCATCCTCTTCCGGTTCATCCAGCTCTTATGGAGCTCCCGCTCCTTCAAATTCTTTCCGACAACAATCCTCGGTCGGAGGTTACAGCTCAGCTCCATCTAGCGCGTCAAGACCATCAAGTGGTTACGGTGCACCCCAAGCTTCGCAATCATCCAGCGGATACAGTTCTTCCGGCCCTTCTAGCTCATACGGTGCTCCAAGCCAGAGACCATCAGCTCCCTCAAGGCCTTCAAACTCCTACGGAGCTCCAAGCCAAAGTTTCTCTAGCTCTTCCGCAGGAAGTGGACCTTCCAACTCTTACGGAGCACCAAGTCAGAGTTTTTCTAGACCTTCAGCGCCCTCTAGGCCTTCAAACTCTTACGGAGCTCCTAGCCAAAGCCAAAGTTCTTTCCAAGCTCCACAGCAGTCTGGAGGTTACAGTTCCAGCCAATCCAGCTCCTCCCCAGCCTCCTCTAGCTCCTATGGAGCTCCAAGCCAAAGTTCATTCAGCGCTGCCCCAGCGCCATCTACTTCCTACCGCCGCCCCCAAGCTTCTCAGTCTTCATCTGGTGGCTACAGTTCCTCAAGTTTTTCAGCCCCATCTAGTTCATACAACTCTCCTCAATCCTCTAGTCAAGGCAATCCATCTAGCAGCTATGGTGCTCCCTCTAGTTCATCATCCCAGAACCCTTCTACTTCCTACGGCCAGCCTCTTGCCCCACCCCTAGGTTCCTACGAGCCTTCCTCCTCCTCCAACCAACAGCAACAACCTCCACAACAAGAGCCCTCTGCACAATACGGCTCTCCCCAGCAGGAACAACAAGTGCCCTCTGCACAATACGGCTCTCCCCAGCAGGAACAACAAGCGCCCTCTGCACAATACGGCTCTCCCCAGCAAGAACAGCAAGCGCCCTCTGCCCAATACGGCACTCCCCAGCAAGAACAACAAGCGCCCTCTGCCCAATACGGCTCTCCACAACAAGGATCAAGCTCATCCTCCAACTCTGGAACCAATCCTCCAGCCTCCTCATCGACCTCTGCAGTCAATTCCCTTAGCTTCCTTCCTCTCCCTACTTTCAACCTTCAACCCTTGACCTACACCTTCCAACCTTTGACCTCTATCGTCCCCGTTCAAACTTTCCACCCTCAATTTCTTTCACTCTCCCTTGCTAGCACTTCCGTAAGTCAAGGACCAACTTCAGTAATCTCTTCCAGCACAAGCAACAACAATAATGTCGGAGGCCTCAGCCCACCATCAACCCAATACGGAGCTCCATAAATGGCAGCCTTGCTTTTCCCCTAAACATACACTTTACAGCGTTCAAGTCCTAATTATATGACGACTAATTAATTAAATTCCCCAGTATTTTTCGAATCCCCCCGCCAAATTTTTCTCGTAACACATCAAATCTCTGAGAAAAGATTTTTACGATCTTGTTTGAATTTTACTCGAATAAAATTTGAATATTGCTCAATACAAAAATAATCTAATGTTTCTTTCTAATCTTTTTTACTTCTGCCATAGCTGAACATTTATTTCCCACTCAATTACGTGTGAAAACATACTCTGAATGGTGAGAAACAATTCAGATTACTCAATTCCAAGCTCTTTCAGGGAGCAAAAGAATAGTTAGAACGAAAATAGGTCAAACGTTTGCCAAATTCCTTGTATGACTAAATTAGCTATAAAGCAAAATTAACTTTATCACATTCTCTCGTTAGAAAGTATACATACAAGTTGCCGGTTTGCCCCAAAACTTTTGGGGAAGATTTTCAGGAAATGCATATACGCTTTAGCCCTAAGAAGAAGGCTAATTTTTAGAGGATGCAACTCTCATGTTGCAACAATCCGCACGAATAATTTATGTATTGTATGTAAATGGGAAAAAACTTTATATTACAAAAAATTACAAACAAAATTGAATTATAAATTAGAGGGAATGTACAGCGATGCTACAAGTTTGCTCATGTCAAGAAGCGGAAAAGCCAAAAGTGCGAGCTCAAACATCCCAATTCCTACCCTTTTCACGCATCTTTCAGAGTATTGTGTCACAATTCACGATGGTATATACTTGACTTGTGCAACGTGGAGTCAGCGTATAATTTACAAGATAATTCATGCAGCAATTATCATTATTACAATGTATGCAAAATATCGAGACAAGTCGTGTGGTAGTGCTACTAATGTATATTTACACAAAAGGGGAAAGTAAAAGATTTTTAGGGTTAGGTAGGCTAAGGGTCGTCTTGCATCTTCTTATCATCAATTACGAAGCGGATACTTAAAAATTTAGTTAATTAGGACCCACGACTCCGTGTCCCGTCTCCCTTGTTACATCAGAATCGGAGACGCCTACTTGTCTACAACTATCTCCTCTCCGGAACCACAAAAAGGAAGGAAGCGATTACTCTTTTTCTCACTTTTTATCAACTTCCTCTCGGAACAACAACTTCCTCTCGGAACAACAACTTCCTCTCGGAACAACAACTTCTTTTAGTCTGATAGCAACCTCCGAAAAAACTCAATCGCCTCCATCTATTGAGCGTCACCTCTTGTTTTTTTCTTGTCCTCGACAAATTTTCAAAGTGTAAAAAAAAATCTGCCAAAAATTTCAGTGCAAATGAAGAATTTTGCAAAATCCGTGCGAATTTTCGCAATTTTCGCAACTCTATACAAGTTTACCTGTGCGGGATTCACAGAATATTCGCAGTACGGAAAACCGCCGTATGTCGTTGATCCGAGTGCTCCAGGATTTTCCCCATTTTCAGGACCATTCCCGCCTCAGTATTCGCAAGGACCCTTTGAAGAACCCTATGGCAACGGTACTTTATTTTCTCTTTCCTAAATTCTATCTCTATGGTTAATAATCCTTTGGCTATGGTTAAAAAAAAGCCTTTGGAGCTCCTTCTCTAGAAAAACTAAAAGTGTCTCATCAAATTTAGCTTTCCAATCCGGACCACCGTCCGGACCTTTCCCATTTTACGGTCAACCTTCATATGGACCTCAACCCTACGACCCAACTTCCCCACTGCAACCCTACCAGCATCATCAACAATATCCGGTTCATAGCCACTATGCACCGCAGTCCCAGTTCCAACAGTCTCCGCCAGGCCAGCCCCAACCACAGTACCCGCTCCCTCCGTCACAAACCCAATACCAGCGACCTCTCAGCCCTAGTCAGTACGGAGCTCCTGCCCAAACCCCGCCGCAACAACAGCCTCAACAACTCCTGCCCTCTGGTTCGCCGCCATCCAGTTACAACGGTTACTTCTACCAAGTAAACCAGGGATACAATCCTCCAGACAATCATAATTCCCTCAGCCAATCACCCTTCGCCCTGAGTCAGGACGGCTCTCATCTTCCCATCACGTACGGAGAACAATTCCAAGACCACCAGCTTCAACAACAGTATCAACAAAATCCACAGGCACAGCAATACGGTTTCCAAGTTCAACCATCAGTAGCGCCATCTACCTACAACGCACCCCTTGACGTTCACCAAAGCTACCAGCAGCAAAGCTACCAGACTCCTACAGCCCCGCTAAATAATTATCAAGGTGGTGTATTTCAAGATACCTACGCTAATCCCAGCTTCGCAAATTCCCAAAATAATGGCGATTTCTCGCTAAGTGCACCGTCAAACACCGAAGCAGTGATTGAAAAATCTCAGGTGGAAAAGAAAGCACAATTGTCTAATGGAAAGAAAACTGAGGCAGACCTGGATAAAGAAGATAAAACATTGGCAGAAACCAAGACTCGTAAGACAAAGCCTGTTGTGCCAACGCCAACTCGCTCTACCTTTAAGACTATCCCTCCGACAGTAGTGTCAACGGAGCGTGTCAAAACCAAGAAACCCAATAGCTATGCTGTAACAATTCCTAGTCCAGCCCAAGTAACTAAGCCTGCTGTTTTCGGACAACGGATTTCTCGGGGAAGGGCCCGAAACCCCTTCCGCAATCCTCAATTTGAGCCAGACGTAACTGAAGAAAATCCAGCAAAAGTAGCAGCAGCAGCAGCTAGTAATAACGTAGCAACGTAAAGAGGATCGGTGAAATTAATTTCTAGATTTTTACAATTTAATTATTACCATCTTTTACTATTATTTTTTTACTATAATCATCGACCATCCATTATATGCTAACAACGTGCAATAATTAAAAGCAGGAGAAGAAAACCTGCAAAACGCTAAAATTTGAATTCCAGCCGGGAACTTTCCGCGTTAACAGCAGACATCCTGGTAAAAATAGACGCTTGAAACTTGTATCACACAAGACTTTTTGCTTTTGATTAATACCCGTTTGAATAAAATCGACCGACGTGCTACCGCGTAATCTCAATTTAAAATACCAAGTTTATACCAATCATGTTTATCTTAGCACAATTTCATTATAAATTACATTTCCTCACGTAGACCCTATTGTGCATCACTTGACAATTATCAAGGTGCGGTTATGCTGTTTCCTAGAAATTTAAAAAGCTGTATAACAAGTTACATGACAAAAAAATTGTGAGATCTATGGAACAAAACGATCAGCAGGATGTACGAACCCAGTGATTCGATTTCAAAGAAAACTAACAAACACGCTACCTCAAATGTCAGAGAAAAAGCAGATTTTCAGCGCAACACTAGCTAAGCCATCTTTGCATTCTCATGAAATCACCTTTGCATAAACTTTCCAAATTGTGGAATAAATAAATACTCTGTCACTACTTAATTACTGAGGGCAGAAAACAAAAATTTACTTTCCTGGAATTCCCCAAATTTTCATAAAATTTTTTTCCTTTAACTCCGTAATTTATTTGAAACAGAATTATTTTTACAATTTCATGATAACATATTCAGAACCATATTTATTACATCCCTTCCGAATTCAATAGCTAAAGCTTGATAATAGAGGGCGCTGGGATGATGCAAGATTAAGACAAGCCTGCAAAGCAAAATTCAACCCTCAAAGAAGAAACAAAATGTAGAAAATTTTTACGATTTCCACAAAACTTCAAAACTTCAAAAACACTACAAAGAGTTTTTGCATACATTGTCCTAACAAGATAGATGCTAAAACCTCACCACAGCACCACCTTACTTTTCTCTTGACAGTCCACAAATGACTTGATTAGGAAATCCCACATGTTACAAGAAATCCATTTTCGAAAATATTCAGAGCCACCAGATAAAAAACCTTTAGATGGTGCATTCATTACTCACAGTCTCAAATAAGCGCACACCTACTGCCAACAAGAGTTAGGGATACGGATACGTGCTGTACTCTAGACTGCTGCTCTTGTGTTGTAGCATACGTATGGTGTCACCGACCACATCAGGTGTAAGCTAAATCCCATTTTCTTACTTAAAATGCCGTGGATATTTTAATTGCGCATGGATTTGACTAGTTTTTTTTAAAATCATAACTACAGGCTATGGGTCACAATAATCTGGAGTGCAAGGAAATGCAGGAATTCATGTTTGCAGGGAAAACTTATTTAAAGTTTACAACTTTTAAGGAAGACGTAAGAATAACGTCGTTCAACTTTCCCGCCTTCCTGCTCACGTGGTGACAGCTCTTGTATCCTACGGCCAACCGTGGTGTGGAATTTTGGGCTCAGTTTCTGTTTCTTTTATACAACTAGTGCATTCTACGACGGGACTGAATTAAGTTTTCAGAAACTTGCAAGCAGAATCGGGTTTAACTCTGTTGTTGCACCAACAAATGGCGTACAGCTAATCTTTGCCTTCCAAGGAATATTTCGCGAAAATCAGCATATTGTCCAGCCTGCACAGCTTGCAAAAGTCTTCCTCAATCATTCACTCCTAGTATCCAACACGAATATCTACTCCTTCTTACGAAAAACACAAAAGAAAATCAAATCAATCCAGTATCCATTTGCTATCTCAAGTTCGCAATTTTACAGAAACATATGCAAATACCAGATAGCCGCTTGACCTTCGATTCATATAGCAGAGGAGATGGCGAGCGAACTCCTGGGTTTTCCCTCTCTTTCCCCCAAACTCGTCTTGAACCTTTTTAAGAAGCAATCAGTTCTACACTAATCAGCAGCAGGCTAGAAAAGTTTTTCTTTTTGCTCATGCAGCACAGCTGCAACTACTCTGAGAATAAGAAAAATACAGTCAGCATCTCGATAAATAATTGTGAAAGCGTGAGATAATATTCATTTCGTGTATCCCCCTATCCCAAGCTGGACAGGAGGATTAGCATATTCATGTAAGCTTTTTTACAACAGGTTATTTACACGTCGTTCAAAGGTCGACCCAAAAACTTGTTACATCTTGAGACGGAGTTCCAATGTAATTATACTTTTAGTTGTTTATTGAAGCATGAACAAGATTTACTTCATATGCATCCTAGCGAATTACATCCATTTCATCTACAATCTTCCACAGCTTAAGCTTCTTTAGCTTCCTTCGTTATACTTTCTATAGCCAATTTCTGTATTCGTATATTCAGCTCATGATCATATAATTGCGAAGGGCTATAAAACCATATTATTTATTAGGAATTCCGTAAAAAACGCTTCCTTCTCCGAAACCTTTCCCCCTAAAACAAAGGGCAGAGGAGCTTTCATCAACTTCTTACTGGAGTGATGATGAAGAAGGCAGTCCAACTTTTCTAGTGCTCCATTTTGGCTTTTCCTTCTTATATATAGTTACAAAAGGTTGTTATAGTTTTTTAACCAAAATCCAAGCAATTATTAGCCCACTCTTCTTCACACGTCCACAAGAATCCCAATTTAAAAGCTCCTCCCCTCGTTATACGTCTGTAACGTTCTCATGGATTCCATGTTATACTTGTCGGTTTTCATCTATGAAATTCCTGAAGACCCTTTGCTTCCAACCAGCTCAAAATGACGAAAACATGTGGGAAATCCCAAATGAACGGTCCCTGAGGGAAGCATTAACGTGAGCACCAAATACAACAAGGAAATTCTAAAGGATTTAAATAAATTTCAATTACTTAAACCAAGGAGGGAAACTTTGTTTACCTTTGCAATACACAAATGCAATTAGCGTGGGAGAGTATGGAAACTGGAACATTTATATTTTATAGAGCAATAAGAAAAATCTCTAAAGCGCACACTAAAACCTGTTTCCAAATCCCAGTGGATTGTTGAGAATCTCCGGGAATCCCTCCTCATATTAGCAGCATATTTGCATTTTTGTAACATTACAATATCTTCTTTTCCTGTAAAACTAGTACGAGTTCCAGGAAAATTAAGACTGTCTGACAGGTTATCTATCTTATTTCAAACGCCGATGGTCATGTGGACGATGATGCTGCCCTCTTCTTGATTTCATCCTTGTTGTTACAGTCTGACGAAACCAAAAGAGCAATAATGAGACGGTTAAATTTTACAGCGAAGTCCCAGCTAGAGCCGTATTCTTAATTGTCTCTTTAAATCAAGACGGTCCACCCTGCTTCCCTCCGCTCCTCCGCTGACAGCGTGAGCGCTTGGATCAAAACATCCGAGTTTCACTCCCCTCAACCAACTGTCATGTTTAATGAATAATTGTGGGAATTAATTTAATTTTTTCGAAAAATTCTAAACAACGTCTTCTTCCCATGCAAAATTTAATTCAACAACTGCAATTAGCTCTTAATTATGAATTAGACATGTACTAGATGGCAAGCCCGCAAAAACGTATCTCCTTATTAGTTGTGCTCTTTGAACTGACGTTAAAGGATGAATCTATACGTTTACTTAATTATTATAGCACACAAAGTCTTTTTCTTTTGCCTGTAAACCTTTAATCTTCCTTGTGACTTCCAGAGTAGAGAAACGAGCCGGGAAATCAAAAGCTTTCAAGCTGAGAAGCTGTAAACTAGTACTGCTGTCTTGCATGGGTTAAACTCGCTCCTAGTAATTAATTAAATTGCAAAACATTCCTGGAGACAGAGATGAACGACGCAGAAAGATGTGGAAACAGGAATCCCCATAGCCAGCCATCTATTAACAGATGCCACTGGTACAGCAGACAGGTTATTCCTGAAATGTTCCTCTTGAGTAAGTTTTACACAAAATAATAGTGAAATCAAGTTGAATTACAAGTCGATACTTTTCTATCCATTTAAAGTTATTAAGATGATATCAGAAACCTATTACGACTGATGAGGGGCCTTGCTAAGACCCAACAATTTAAATTACAACAAGGTGTGATATAGAAGCTAGAAAAACATTATATTTTGTGTATAGTTCGCCTCAAACCCTAATCAAAACGACAGGTAATTTAATTTTCCAAGGCCGCTAGGAAAATATAAGTTCGAGAAAGAAAAAATTGCAAATATTTTCTCCAGCTCACAGGCTCAAGCTTTCTCAATTTTTCTCCCTTCCTGCAGATAGTTCCATGTAAATACTTGATGAATTAGTCATGCAAACAACTCGAGTGTATGCAGCATTGCATTCAAGGATACACGTTCGGGAATAAGAATCATTCATGAGACGATTCAATATGATCATCTTACAGCATAAATCACAATTCCATATCATTATGACATCCATGTTTGATGTTATTGAAGCCAGCACTATAATTAAGTCGCAACTTAGCTTCTCCAATTCAAAACATATACATTTCCTTAAAACTACTAAACTGTGAAAGCGACAGAGTTGATCCAAGTTCTTTATGCGACTATTAATTAAAAATATCCTTAAAATTACCTCCAGCCAATCCACTCAAAGTCTCCTTCAATCCTCAATCCTTCTTCCTCCATCAATGACAGCACTTGTACCTTTGTCATCATCTTCAACGCACTAGTAACTAGGAGGGATAGACCTGATGCATTTACATCATCATCTCCAATCTCCACCTCCTACCTGTCATCTTCTTATAAGCTAGGTCAACGGGCCAAGACTCCAAGTCTACCCAAACCCTTGATCTGATCTGATCTAGAAAACCAGATCAAATCTAGGGAACGATCTAGATCAAAACTATGAATTTGTGAAAATTCTTTTTTCTTTGAATTTGTAAGGGAGTTATGCGATAAGAAATGCCTTGCCTAAAAAATCAATGATGGAAATGACCTCATTCAGCGTAATTTGCAAGCTACGAACTGTTCAGGTACGCAGTGTATCAGAAAAATGATATGGCAATACAGTCGACTCTCTATATAAGAGACTCGCATAAATCCGGAAAAAAGTCCCTTTAAAAGGTAGTAAACTATAAGCGCAATAGATAATCCATCCTGAAAACAAAAAAAGGAAGCAAATTTAGCGAACAGAAAACCGGAAGCGAATAATTTCTCAAGTCATCTATTTCATCATCATCTCCAATTTCCTCCTCCAGTCATCTGCTTAAGCTATGCCGAACCAAACAAGATTCATACCCCACCCATAGAACTGGGAATCCTGAACTTTTTTACCAACTTTAGTGGCAAAAGAACAAGAATAGGAAAAACTAAATTGAAATACAAAAGCAGCTTCCAACAAGGACCAGCCATCCTTTGGAAATCCCGCAAGAAAAATAATTATTTAGCTATCGCGGATGGCCGCAAGGGGTCATTTGTGGCCATTTTTTTTATCGCAAAACTTTTCAAGCGTCTGTAGAACACTAATGATGGAACCCACCACAAAGTTGCGAATCCAAACAACTACGAGACACACAATGAAAAGAGGGGTGCAGCTGTTTGCAGCTATTCCGTCCTGGTCTAGACTGAACTGCATAGTTATCAAAATGTGACAAAAGGAATTAACCACCTTACTTGTTTATAATCCCCGTCGAAGACATTTACAAACATTCTTAAAAATCAAGCCCTTAAAGCATCCCATCAAGACAACAATAGACGCACGTGGATGAGAATTTATAGCAATGAATAGCGACAAAAAATACAATTAGAATCCAAAGCTTGTTCCAAACATTCTCAATCCTCAAGCTCTCTCATTCTAGGCCCCGTGTACAATATATATATACAATATACCTTGTGAGCTGACTGTTACTCTTTGAATCCTACAGAGTAACTGCCCCCAGGAGCTCCTGTAGCTTAAATCTCTACTATGAGAGTTTTGAGAGAACGTAATAAATAATTCGTGAATATTCTAAGAGTCCAAGAGTCACCAAGAAAACTAGTTCATCCTCCGACATAGTCTCCTTGCAATAATTATGTATAAATTCATAATCTCGTATTGTCCGCCATGTAGAGGTGTCGTGACAGATTGGAAAATTATAAAACAAGTACAGTATTTCCAGACTTTCTAGCACATGCCCCACCTCCATCATCATCCTCCTTATACCAAGCCATGTCTGTAGTAATTACAAAGCGATAATTACTTTCCAAGGACCGCATCATCATCACTTCCAATCCTTAGATTAAGCTAACACTCCTAGAGCTTCATCATCCCTCCCAGGAATCAGGAACGGCTCTGTTTACTAATTCAAACAATTTACTACAACATGCAAACCAACAATCCTCTTCTCTCAGTTCTGTAAACTAGCCATGAGTGTTGGTCTATAAGTATCGGAAAAATTCATTTCCTTTGCTCATAGTTGTGCCAGTTGCAACCTAATTTGAAACATGCTTGGAGGAGATGGTGGTGCCACCTGGTTTTCCGTCCCACACGGAAACTAGATACGTTGATGAGAAATTTCTATCAAGTTACAAATGATGTTCATTTGCCTAGGACACAACATACTTCCAGATCCCATAGCATAGCTATTTTCACAAAGCTAGCCGAAACTAAACCAGGTAACTAATTAGAATGAAAATAATAGTGGTGATAATTAGTACACTCCCTCAAACGGCATTACTTCGTGTCCAGGAGAATATGCAAAATGCTTAATTTGGAGGTCGGTATAATAATAGCCTCCAAAAATATCGCCAACTTGTCTACCCATTCCGCTAAAATGCTATAGTGACCCACGTCACAAGAAGAAATCTTGTACAAGAGAATTACTCCAACACTCTGCAAGACTATCATCATCATGTCCTTTGCAAGGACAATGCAAAGTGGCAGTGACGCAATTCCAGTCGACATCAATTTTACTAGCAGCTTTAAACAAGCCAGAACCAAGTAACTACTCGCCATAAGATCTAAGCTAACTTTAAAGAATGCGTCGGCCTTGCAATTACATCCTATTATACATTCAAATTCGAGCAGAGTTCCCAACTATACAATAGCCCACCTTCCTAGCCGTTGAGCACGCCCTCACTGTTTTCAAACATTTTGCAAACTTAACCACAAGAGACTCGCTAAAAACTTATTCTTCCAATGCAAAATCAACCCAGAAGAAAAACCAAGCTGTACTTTTAGGTTATCATGATCCGAGTGCGTGAGAGGTAATTTGCCAGTGTCTAAGAACGAAGAAACTGGGAGAGATCATGTAGGAAAATATGGTTGTCTCTCCTACGAATGTTATGTTTGTAGTGGAAAGTCGAAAGATAATCAAATATCAACTCGGTATAATTAATCCTTAATGACACAGAATGGAAGGCGCCCGTATAGTATCTAATCAACTCCGCCCACGAGTCTCTGTACCAGGTAACCAGAGGGAGTAACCAGCTATGTGCTTCATTGTCTCCCTCACGTTTCAATAACATTCCGTTCGTGCGGACGATAAAAAATACAGGTGCGTAGCAAGGGAATCAAACGCCCTGGTTATCCACCATCACGTTCTACCCAGCTGACCACTGACCAGTTCTCTTGTTTACCTCTTCTCCTTCTTTACTAGCCGGGTAAATCCCTACAAATCCTCAACTTGTTTACGCAGATACTGAGGGCAATCATGGGAATTCTTAAACTTTTGTTTACTGCATATTATATCCCCTCTGTAAGATGATTTTCCGTCGCAAAATACGCGAAATCGGCCTTTTTCAGTTAGCAAATAACTCCGCAGTAACAAACTGTATCAACAAAACTAACCAGCCCCACACGCACATTCAACATCGGCCAAGGATGAGGAGTAGGATTGTATACAAGGACTATATAGTTTAATAAAGAACTTGCGTCACCGAGGCTAGACGCAGGAAGGACACGGCGATTAGGTAAATCAATTTTTACGTCTCTGTCCGACACGTCAGTATAAATTTTGAAATAAATATTACGTCGACTCTGCAGACTGACATAAACCATAGCTTTGCTTAGTCTTTTCCACAGGGCGCCCCACATTGGATTCTAATTATGCATTAGTCATTTTCTCAATGATTCTTAAAACTTGATGATTCCAAAGCTCAGCTGGCCATAAATTTTAACCAAACGGTTAAATATAGCTGCCCGATAGTTTTAAAATCAGTTTATAGACTTTGCACAATCAGCACTTATCGCTTTTCTCGGCACTTGCTACATTCCAAAGAACCCTTCAACCCATATATTTTAAATCTATTTAAAAAATCCCGCTTCCGGGAGAATAATCCCTTAAAGATAAACTTTCTAAAATTATCCATTTACGGTAAATGATTTACCTAGCAATAATCCACTGTGTAAAATCATCGCCTGCGTAAGCACATACTTGCAAAATGTCTGCGTCAATTCATGATAAGAAAATTCAGAGTAAATCCTCCATCATTAGCCCGATCGCCCCTATTACGTATAGATTTAAATAGTTTCATCCATGCACCTACCGTCATAAGTTTGTAATGCAGGAAGCTAAGTAGAGTTGCCATCCTAGAATACTAGCTAAAACCTATGACGCCAACTTTCCGGCTTTTCCAACACTTTACAGCCCCTCATCTCTTCCCTACAATTCCATACATTAACACTGTGGGAAGGCACAGGAGTAGGGGACAACAAGGGAGCCCTCAAGGGAATATAGCCAAGAGCTCTTCCTAACTCTTCAGCCAGTCTGGAACGTAAACCTCCAGCAGCCAGAGCTCCAGCTCACCTCTCCCAACCCCAGTTGGGAATACCTGTAATTAGTATACCTTAGGCAGGAAGTGAGCGCGAGAGAGAGATACAATAAAGTGCACCTAGACAGTGATTACTCCAAACCTAACCTTGCCTATCATTCGCATCCAGCGCTAATCAACCGAACTGCATCTTCCCGGAACAGGACGCAACAGCCTTACCCGGGTAACTACGGGAATCCTAGATTCCACACCAGCGATAGAGCTATATAGACCTACCTACTGTTGCACATGGCGACCGTGACAAGTGATTAGTACTGTGAGATAGATAGATAAGAGACGGTGGTACAGTAGACATTATGGTAATTGTGCGAACAAAGTGCAAATTTGGGCGATAATCTTAAATTTAAATAATTTGCTGGATAAACGACTCAGTAGTGGCTCCGAGGAGTGCTGAGTCACGGAGGTAGACTGGCTAAGGTGGTGCAGAGGGCAACCTAAAAATAGAACAGAAACGCTGGATTAGTATGAACTGGAGTGGGTGAATACAAGAGACAATAGAAAGTTAAGGATGTTTACTGATGACGAATCAGCTGGCTCAGAAGAATTACCACACAGTAGTACGAGATTGAAAGCGGATTTCACCATGGATCTGGATTTGGGATCGCCTATCGAAGGGAGGAAAGAGGACGACGAGAACTTGCTGATAGCCGGAGGCGGATCATCTTCTCGAGGAAAAGAACCTGGACAAGAAGTAGCGCAGTCACAAGGTAACCAAGTCTTTGTTGCTCAAATCCCTCCCAACCCCCTAAGCATAGAAGAAAGAGAAGCAGCCCGTATGTCCTTCCAGCAGCAGCAAACACCTGTAATCGCACAAGAAAACCCCCCAAAGAGATTAACAGTTACAAGAGGAAAGGTAGACCATACGTTTTCACCAGAAGAGGAAGACAAGTCTGGAATCAGAGGTTTGGTAGCATCGATTGGAGCGTCGACAGCAGGATTGTTCAACAGAGTACGAACCTTTCCATCAAGCGACAAGCGAAGACCGATCCCCAAGAATACCACTAAACAACTGCACATCGGCAGCGCGCCAAAGGTAGATTTATCAAAGGGCAACACAGCGTTAGGAGCCCCTATCCCTAAATTTGGTCCAGACAACGTTCCACTCCCGCTAGAATTCCCCAGAATCCGCTTTAGCACACCCACAACTAGACCTGAAATGGATTTTATGATTCCCAAGAGATTGAACGGGCCGGTAGAGACAGCGTCAGAAGAATTAGTCGGAATCAAAGGTTCAGAATCCAAGGAACCTGAAATGCTACAAGAAAGAATTAGAGAATTAGAATCCCTTTTGCAATTATCGAAAAAGAATGAATCCGACTGGAAAGTAGCTCACGAAAAGGCAAGTGCTGATCTTCAGCAAAGCGAACAGCTGCGACGGCAACAAAACGATGAATGGCAATCAAGATGGAAGAATGAATGCGAAGGTGTCCAGAGTAACTTCAGACAGCTTCAACAAGCTGCAACGTCCGAGATTCTAAGTCGAGACCAGAAGATTTCAGCGCTGGAAACAACAGAGCAGAGTTTAAGAGTAGAGTTAAAGAAGCAAACGGATATGAATTTGGGACTCATCGAGCAAGTTAAGTTGAAGGCAACGGAGATGGAAAACCTGAGAAAAAAGAGCATAGCATCAGCAGTGGGTCGAGCGCCGCAGGATATCAGGTCCTATGCAGTAGCATCGGAGGAGAACGAGCAATTGCATCACGCGCTGCGTGAGGAAACTCAGCGACGAGGTCAACTGGAAGCAGCTGTGGCGTCACTGAAAGAAGCAATGACAACAAAAGTCAAAGTTTATGAGTCACAGAAGGCGGAACTAGTGAAGGAAAATGAGCATTTAAGAGGTGAACTTACCAGGATGTCGTCAAATCAGTCGGTTCCCACACTTATCTCGAGAGGGTCTTCGGCCCAGGACCAACTGAAAAAGGAAGTAAATGAATTAAGGGGAACACTTAATGCACGAAATACTGAGATTGAAGTGATGAGCGCGGAATTAATGCAGATGAGAACGTGCTACACCGATAAATCCCAGGAGTGGACGAGAAGGAAGTTGGATTTAGAAGCTCAACTTGAGACACGCGTTGAGGAGTGCCAGAGAGCTAAAGCAGCCGAAGAGAGATGGCGAAAGAAATACAACGAGGAGAAACTGTTCGTCGGTACGAGTCGGAGCAGCAACGAGAACCCCAGCGGCGCTGAATCAAATAAACGTCAAAGCGCAAACTCAGGTTCAACAGTTGTTGTACCAAGAACGGAAGCAGCGGCAGTGGGGAATCCTCTAGAAATTCAAATGCAGGCAACGATGTCAGTACTGGAGAAGATGACACAAGCGCAGATGATGTCAACGATGAACTGGCCAGTGATGACGGAAACTCGTAAAGCTTCCCAAGTAATCCGAGAATTTGAACGAGCGTGTAGTTCCCTGAAATTAGGAGAAGAGCAGATGATGCATATGTTTGGAAAATGCTGCGGTGGCAGAAAGTACAGAGGTTGGTATGATAATTACTTGGATATTACTTACCGGGATAAGAGGATCCAATGGATCGATATGAAGGAAGATTTTATTCAAAAGTTTGAAGAGACTCACGTGGAGAGGTCGGCGTTGCTGAAGATCGTTACGTTCAGACAAACAGGTCCTCAAGGAACAGCGGAGTATGTAAGAGAGATGGACCGGATGATGCAAGAGTACAAGGGTCCTTTCCTCGACGATGCGGCACGAACTGGACTCATACTGGAAAACATGTGGAGTGCACACGCAGTAAGCATGATTGGAATGAAATACAGTACAGTTACGGAGATTTTACAGCATGCTCAAGCCCTGGACAAAACAGTGTATCAGACACACTTACCTAAGGAACGGCAGCAGCAACCTCCAAATCAACAGCAAACGAGAAGCACAACTAATGTCAAGGATAGCCCAGCGGAAGCAGTGAAATCAAAAGGATCGGAACCAGTGCATCGAACGAATCCAACAGGAGCTGCCAAACCAGAGCAAAATTCAGCAGCATTAGTTAGGAAACCAGCCTGGTGTGATCATTGCAGAACCAGAACTCACAATACTCACCGGTGTTGGCATCTTAATCCAAATAAACGCCCAAGTGTAGCGGCTGCAGTCAAGGAAGTTGGGGTACCAAAAGAAGTCGCAGCAAAAAACTCAGCCGCCCCCAGGACGTAATCTGCAAACTGAGCCTGGGGAAGAAAGCCAAAAAGAAAACCCTTGCAACTGGAATTCAAATTGATAACGCCCACACCAACCAGAAAGAAGAATACAACGGATTGATTGACACGGGTTCATCCAGGACCATAGTGTCTAAAGAAGTAGCTACGTCATGTGGACTGAAAATAAATAGCAAAGATTGCATTAATGTATTACTAGCTAACAATCAGTTGAAGAGTACGAGTGGATCTGTGGAACTTACCATAAAGATCAAAGAAGAAGAAATCCGATGGACAGCCCAGGTGCTTGACGAAGTGCCTATAAGCGTCATTATTGGAGCAGATCTAATCTGTGAACTGGGGATGATCATCGACCTGAAAAACAGAAGATTTTGGTTTGAAGAGGATTTAGCCCTAATGTCCAATGGCCATGGACGGGAGTTAGACGCCATCGAATCAGTAAAGCCGTTTATGAGGGAGCTGGTGAGAAAATACCCTAATGTTGTTTGCGGAGAAGATGAGCTGACACCAGCGAAAGTGGATCCATATGAGATACCGGTTAAAGCAGGAATCCAACCTTTCGATAACGGGTCAGTAAGAAGGTCACAGAAGGTGATGAAGGAGTTAGCTAAGATAGCTAGGAAAATGGAGAGTCAAGGACTCATACGGAAGAGTAATAGTCCATACCGATCAATAGTATGTCCAATCACCAAACCAGATCAGTCTATCAGATGGTGTGTTTCCTACAAGACACTTAATTCATTGACGGAGCTGCCCAAAGTCCCAGTCCCATCGATGAATGATATCCTCAGAATAGTGCCTGCAGGAAAGATATACAGCAAAATTGATCTGAAGAACTCGTTTTTCCAAATACCACTGAAAGAAGAAAGCAAGAAGTACACAGCGTTTACGGTAGGAAAGGATCACTGGGAAATGAACTGTTTACCGATGGGAATGTCACAAAGCCCAGGTGCTTTTCAGAAGATAGTGAATACGGTGTTAGATGGAATCCACGTTAACTCAGGTCTTACGGATCCTCGGACGGGGAAGGATATGGAAGAGTATTGCACAGCATACATCGATGATATCTTGGTGTGGTCGGATAACTTTTATGATCATAAGCGACACGTCGAGGAGATCTTCAGGAGGCTTTCAAAAGTAAACCTGAGTATCAATAGCAAAAAGAGTCAATTTGGTTTAGACAGACTGGAGTTTCTTGGATTTGTGATAACCCCGGAAGGAGTAGAAAAGAATAGAGATAGAGTGCTTACGATCCAGAATTTTCCAAAGCCAAGAACACCTAGGGAGATGCAGAGATTCCTTGGAATGGTAGCGTTTCTCTCAGGATTCATCCCAATGTCGTCAAACATGACAATTCCTCTTCGCAACTTAGCAACGGAGCAGCTGGCGAAGAAAACAAAGGGACCCCTGAAGTGGACACCTGAAGCGGAAGAACAATTTAGAGAGATTAAGAGAGTTATTGGAGCGGATATTACAGTGAATCAAGTTAATCCAGAGTTACCTATACACATGTATTGTGATGCGAGTGGAATCGGAGCAGGAGTAGTAGTGGCTCAGTATTGGCCGTGCAGTCCGGAGCGTCCAAGAATAATTGATTGTAGATCAAAAAAGTTCACTGATGGCGAAATGCAGCTAGACACACGGGAGAAAGAACTGTGTGCGATTCGGTACGGGATGAGGAAACTGAGACCGTTGATTGAAGGTTGTGAACTGGTGATCCATACGGATAATATTGCCTTGACAACAATGAAGGTGCAAGACAAGCCGGCGCATCATTGGACTAATCGATGGGAACATGAGATCAGAAGACCTGGGGTCACAATTATTCACATTCCTGGAAAGGATAATTTAATAGCCGACCTGCTGAGCAGAGCACCGATGCAAGACCTGCAGTATGATGAGGAGTTACGGCAGGAGGAAGGTGTAACGGAAGAATTAGCTTTCCTGGAAGATACAGAAGAAGGATCAAAACTTGTTACACGAGAGATATTGAGAAGAGAACAAGATAAACAAGAAGATTTAAAAGAGATCAAGAAATCGTTGGAAGAAAAATCAAGTGACTCACCTTTTAGTACAGCGTTCTCAACTGTTGAAGGGATTGTTTGCAAGTTAGTGCTGTCCCGGGGTCGAATGCAGATGAAGCGTGTTAAAAGTAAATCCGGAGAATCTGGGAGTAATGAGGAACGGCAAAGTGTAGATAATTCAGAGGAAAAACAGGGGGAGGTATCAAAAATAGACTTACCAATCATCCCAAAATCCTTAATCGAAGCGATTGTGCAGCAGTTCCATGACATCAAGCTAGCAGGTCATCCAGGCGTTGAGAAAACGCTAGAAGCAATCAAGTCGCATTGTTATTTTCCGGATATGTCACGAACAATTAAAAAGTATATAAAAACATGTCGAGTGTGTCAATTAGTGAAAGCTACGAATCAAAAACCTATAGGAGTGATGGGTGTCCATGGTTACAAAGCAGGAGTGTTCGAGACGATCCATTGTGACCTAGTGGGACCTCTGCCGCCGTCAGGATCGAGTCGGTTCAGGTACATCATGACTGTCGTTGATGAGAAAAGTAGATGGTTAGAGATGAAACCTTTAAGAACAGCAGAAACGTGGGGTGTAGTTAAATTTCTACATGAAGTGTGTCACTCATTTGGTTATCCTAAACGAGTTATAACGGATAATGCAAGTACGTTCGCGTCTCACCTGTTTGTTTCGACGATGGAATCCTGGGGAGCTAAATGGGCACCAATTTCAAGCTATCACAGCCAAGCCAACCTAGTAGAGAGACGACACAGGGATCTGAAAGCGTTATTAAGATCGTACTTAATTAATCAATCATTTCATGGAGAATGGTCGTCGTATTTGTCGTACTTCAAATTCGCAATCAACTCAAGACCAGTAAAATCCACAAAAGTGTCACCGGCATTACTGAACTTGGGGAGAGAATTGGCTTCACCGCAAATTAATCAATTGAGGACTACAACGGATCAACTTACCACGGGTTGTACATACGAGAATCCAGCAGATCCGACCGATGATTCCCTCCGCTACAATGATCCTCCAGAGTTAATTGCAGCACGGATGCAGGAAGCCTCAGATGAGATTAACAAGATCGTAGACGCGAACATGAAGATTGCTACAGCACAAATAAAGAAGGCCTATGACAAGACCAGGAGAGATGTTCATTATACTGTGGGACAGAAAGTGAAAATTATAAATATTGATTTGTCCAAAGCGGTAGAAGGAATTGCTAGAGCGTTAAATCCTAAATTTAAAGGCCCCTATGAAATTGTAAAAATCCCTAGTCCATATAGATTAATTATAAAAGATAATACTGGTAGAGAAATTAAATGGGCGAAAGCTAATACTTTACCTTATTTTGAGAGAGAAACAGAGCCACCAACACTTACCAGATTTGATGATGACCACTGAAGAAAACGGGATATATACAGCAGCACGTTGGACGATACTGATGATGATCCACCGAAACTGGAAGCACATGGAAGTTTAGAGGCAGTCAGGAGACCGGCCCGGCAGCAGCGAGTGCAGCCAGATCCGGAAGTACGTAGGAGATCTGCACGTCTGAAGGGACTACAAGCGAGAGCAGCCGCCCTACTAGTGCAAGCTAGTTCGTACCAGCCGAAGGAGCAGGATGAAATTTGCAGCTTATCTTTTTCGTGGGATTTTCAACCTCATCAACACGTGACGTCACATCAGCCCTTGTCCCAGTGTAAACAATCTTAAAAATAATGTTTTGAAACCCCGTAGTATAGATTGGCATTACTCTGGATTGTAGCCAGGCTTGTCGATCTCATATATGTTACACACGCATTTTATACGCAATTTTATACTTATATTTACATTTTAATAATGGTGCAGGAGTATATAGGGAAGAATAGTATTTTTTAATGTTTTTTAGTCAATCAAAGTTTTAATCAACATGAGCTTTTATTTCAAGTCAAAAGTATTATTCATTAGGAGCAGTTAGACAGGTAAGTATCTTCTGAAGGATGGGAGAGGGGGTTAGGAAGTTAAATTTTTAAAGTATGTGAAAGAATGAAAGATGGACTGGCAGTTGAGTTAAGGTTAGTGCAGGTTTTATTAATCCTAGTTCGGAAACTATGCCTACCACAGTGGCCCTCAAAACTTCGGTCGACAATAAAGTTGACAAGTAGAAACATAAGGATATATTTAATAGTCCAACAACCTCTACGACCTGCGGCTCCAGTGGGGCCTTCGGTCAAATTTGCAGGGGGAGTGTGTGGGAAGGCACAGGAGTAGGGGACAACAAGGGAGCCCTCAAGGGAATATAGCCAAGAGCTCTTCCTAACTCTTCAGCCAGTCTGGAACGTAAACCTCCAGCAGCCAGAGCTCCAGCTCACCTCTCCCAACCCCAGTTGGGAATACCTGTAATTAGTATACCTTAGGCAGGAAGTGAGCGCGAGAGAGAGATACAATAAAGTGCACCTAGACAGTGATTACTCCAAACCTAACCTTGCCTATCATTCGCATCCAGCGCTAATCAACCGAACTGCATCTTCCCGGAACAGGACGCAACAGCCTTACCCGGGTAACTACGGGAATCCTAGATTCCACACCAGCGATAGAGCTATATAGACCTACCTACTGTTGCAACACATGCATAAGTCCAGGTAGATCACCCGCCGTATTCCATTAGTAAAACTCTGAATATGTAAATTACGTGCCTTTAATCAGGTAACCAATCAAGGCATGTGCAAGCCTTGTATTTGCACACAGTAATAAAGCGGGACGAGGAGAGAGAGATTTCCAAAAGCAGATGCATGGGATTTAGCCTTAACTCAGATCTAAATGACATTTAATTGATAACGAGAAACACACAGTACGGAATATCATTGTCCCAGATCCCAACAGACAGTGATAAATCAATAACTCTGTAATCCACTTCAGGTCAGCGTCAGCGTCAATAGCACTGAGCCCATGCTTTAACTTTAACATGAAGAATTCCTCGTCCTCCGCCTCTGGGAAATCCATTATTAAGTGTCGAAGACACTTCCTAGGGGGATCGATGGTGTCTGTCTGTCCGTCTGTCCGTCTGTCCGTCTGTCCGTCTGTCCGCACTCTAACTCACGAACGGATTGATGCATTGTAATGAAATTTTCAGGAAATGTTGATACACGTATTAGCACCATCGCTATTGAATCTCATTGATATTGGTCAAGTGGTCACTGAGATACAGGTCATTAAGGAGATTATCTCAGGTGACCACATGTGATGTACATGCATTTCCTACTCCATGCCGTAGCTCAGTTGGTAGAGCGCAGGCACGAGAAGCGGTATAGGAAAGTGAAGGGCAAGGGTTCGAATACCACTATGTGCATGCGTTGTGGTAACTTTTGCTAATGATAAGCTTATAGGGAGGGGAAAGCATAGGGATGAACGGAGCGAGCGCGGAAGCATAGGGATGAACGGAGCGAGCGCGGAAGTATAGGGATAAACGGAGCGAGCGCGGAAGCATAGGCATAAACGGAGCGAGCGCGGGAGCATAGGGATAAACGGAGCGAGCGCGGAAGCATAGGGATAAACGGAGCGAGAGCTGAAAGCACAGGTAGCGAGGGCTGAAAGCTAACTTCTTCTACTGGGACTATCCTACTAAAAAGAAGGAATAATTCGAATATATATTATAAAATTAAATCTTATTAAAACTAGAAGATACTTGTAGATAATTAAATCTACATTTATCTTCGACACTTCCGTACACCGGCTTTGCCGTTTATTCTGACTGGTTCAACATCGTTGAAGCAACGTTATAGCGTCATGACTAAAGGTTTCAAATGTACCGCTTCCTCTTGTGCATCAATCTTTAATCTTCTTAATAGCAGCGCTAACGCAAAACAGTACACCCAAACAAAGCAGAAATCAATGAGCGTCAAGGACAAACGGAAAGTGACTTAACGTCGTAGCAAATCAGCTCATTTCGTAGCAGATGGGGCTTTACGTTTTCTTTTTGCCGTAACAAAAGGAGTCAAGAGCGCAAGCTTTACAAACGCTTTCTTTGCCACAATCCAACGCACTCTGGATTCGATAGAGAAAGTCATTTGACGTAAATGGAAGAGAGACGAGAGACTGTCTTAAAAGAATACAAGAAAAGTTCAACAAGTACGACTCATGTAACGCTTGAGGGCTTCTTCTGGTTACCGGCCAAAGGTCAGGATTTTTCTCACAACCACCAAGAGGTACACGAATGTGGTAAGGCAATAAAGTAAATACTTTTGCGTATAAGAATGACAATCCAAGAAATACAGAGATGCCCAGAATCTCACAAGAAAAATACGGGATGAAAAACATGCAGACAGAGATGCATTAAAATGACAAGGAGGAAACATCAAGTAAATCTTTTTACTTCTACTTCTTCTTTTCCTTCTTGGTTGCGCGGGCATTCCCCAAATCCCAAGTACAATGTCCAAATTACTGACCTCCTCATCCCTCTATTCTTCAACATTCATTCAATGATGGGGGAAGGCTTTTGTGAGGTAGTTGTAGTAAGGACGTAGCGTATATGCTTTTTCCTTAAAGCACATCCCTCATGACTCTCATCGTCTAGCGGTAGACAGATGAATATAATAATAATCTACGGCAAACCAGGGGCTTCCCCAGCAACAATACGTGCCGCCATCATTTCCGCTCTCCTTTCTCTCTCTCGCACAATCACAATCTCTTTACAACTACTGTGTAGCATAACGGAAACTCTCAGAGTTGACGGAAAAACCTGAGGAGGTAAGGTGAGGTCATTTCGGAAAGCCAGCAAGAGCTCCAATTCATGAGACTAAGTCGACCGTAATTAATCTGGAATTTTAATTAATGAAAACGTTTAATTCAATCATTCTGGAATTTTTTAAACGTCAAGGCTGACATGTAACTGGCGTTAGAACAAGTGACGTTGCTAACTAACACAGCAATGGCTCAGCATGAGTTCGCTGGAAATTATCCATGAAACTATTCAAAATCCCATTCATTTAGATTGCAATTGGATTCCACACAAATAGAAAAAGTCGACAGGGAAGCACGTACGTGTACTAGAGCGGAAATGCAAAATTATTTTCCCGAAAATTGTCATCCTCGTCGTACTTTTGTGGTTTCCCAAAAGAGGAAAGCACAAGCTATATTTACGTAGCTTCATGTGGAGCCGTGAGCAAAATTAGATAACTATAACACTTAAATCCTCCTTCTAAAACAATTAGCCATATTTAGCAAAAGTTAGTCCACCACAACCCTCGCGGCCCGTCTGCAAAAGGAAGATGGGGTTTCCAAGGGATTTTCCTTGTGGCTACAGCCACTCGACAATATTGCATTATTTTATGCATGATTCCAAAGAATTATTGCGAAATATGTAGTAATTGGTGATTCAATTTTTTTAATTTACTGAACCCGTTTCAAAATTTAGTTTAAATCAAGGCTCAATAGCCATAAACAAGCTAACAAAGAAGAAATAGCAGGGCATTTAAGCTTCTAGAGTCAATTCTCTAAATAACAAAAGCTTTTTCCTCAGTCTTTTCTCACAAGAACAATAAAATTCCCACAGTTTTTATTACTTTTTGAATGAAAAAAATACAAAAAAACCGTCTACTTTGCAAACCAACTTGCGACTTGGATGAAACATGAACACTTTCTTGAATGAATTCTATTGTATTGTATTGTAACAGAGGTGCTCGATGGTTACCCACCAAGCGCCGACCTAGCCAATTTAGGCTAATTGCGGACTATCCTCGGGTTGCAACAGTGCTTACGCACCATGTTTATTTTGGATTGGAATGAATTCTAGATCGCCGACTCTAAAATACAAGATTCCTGCTCTTCCGTCCTTATTTGTCTGTGGTAAGTGCTATGGTGCTTACCTTGTTTATCAGAGCTATGTAATTATTCTATAATTCTATAAGCATTCTCAATTTCACAGTTTTGCAACAGAGTTAACCGTCATAGTTAATTGCATTCAGAGGAGAATTAGAGCAAGGAACAAGGAAAACTATAATCAAAATTCTCATTCATTTTTGGAAACACCCGAGGAAAAACCCAAAGGTGTTAAGGTGGAATAAAGTGGACTTCAGCAATAACTTATTCATGCAAACACCACCCTAGCAGGAAAAATCTAAAACTTAAAACCAATCCTTAGTTTCCAGCATTCACAAATACGGAAATTACCTTCATCATCATATGACCCCTCAATTAATAATTCTCATCCGCGGAGCTGCTGGACAAGAGCAAAGATGAGGAGTGCATCAAGGATTATATAACTCCAATTTTAAGTGTGACAATCAACTGGGTTTGGCCATTGACGTAACTTACCTCGTCCGGTATAGGAGGAATGCTTTAATGGTGACAATATTATCTAATCTTCCCCACACGTTCCGCAAACACATGCGTCTCTTACGAGTTCCTCAAGCTTCCAATTAATACTAGACTTTACTCTAATCGGGAATTCGAGAGAGGGCGTGTGAAGGGTGTGTGTGCGATCATGTGTGGTTCTAAAGTGCGATAACCGTTGCCTATCATCCGACTCAGCAAAAAAAACAATTCCATGATTACAGCATACATATTCATTCTAGCATCATCACACTAGCTCCCAACTCGCCGCATAGCAAATGCTGCTACATTTTATAAACGGCGTTAAACTTGCACTTCCGGTGGTTATAGTTTCTTTCGATATTGCTGCTTCCGTAACCTAAACGGTGGTAGCATCCCCAGTTCCACAGACTCTGGATACTCTGGATATGCACAAAGAATACAAAATATCAACTTACCAGAATGGATATATGATCAGCGAAAAATATAAGATGCAAAATATTCAGTCAAAATGAGATAAAACCCAAAGCATATAATTAACCAGGAATCCCCAAGGAAACCAAACTCCCATTTTTCATCCCCACTCCTTAAAAACGTATCCAAAAAGTATCATTATTCAACCAAATCCAGAATTAAGCTTTCCTACAATATTTCATGGGGTTCAGAGCTTCAGTTTCAAACTTTTCCAAGTCCTAAATTCAGCTTAGCCTCTGAGCAAGATGATAAGAATACAAAATCCCGAGAGGCAAGTATAAAAATTCCAGAGGATTTTTTACACACAACCCCATCACTACAGTTTCTCTCATCAAACTTAAGCGACGGGGATGCCCCAGAGATCTCTCTCCTAAATTACATCAAGTGTGTCTCGACAACTTGCAAAGTGAACAGAACAGAGGGATGCTAAGAAGAACGCAAATACAAAATATAGTTTCCCTTTGGTCAGTATAATATTTGCGGGATGAGTTTAACCAAAGTCCAGAGATGGGAAAGCTGGGGCATTCCTTAAAAGCGCACCGCCATTCCACCACCAGATGGAAGAACCCATACAGCTTCATGTTTCTGGGACTGGCCAGCTTCTTTTAGCTATAAACCTCTTGTTATTCCTATGTTAGCAGGTATAGACATGATGGGGAATTTGTTATGTTAAATCAGATTGTAATTATGTAAATATCTCTGTATATAGTCCAAGCAACATATGTGGTTTCACCTTGTATTTCCCCGTCCTCTCTGTCTGTATGGGGCAAAGTTACAAGGGGAAATACGAGGCAAGCATTATCATCATGATGAGTGAGGATGAAAAATCCTTTGGGAGCGAGCGAGCGAATCCCGTATAAACTTCAACCCTTTCCTCAATACCTTTGTACTTTTATTACTGCTCTTCAAGCGAACGGAGGTGGCTCTTCTCGCTGCTACAGTATTTGAACAAACACAGTTTGCTTTACTATCAACTACTACTACGGATACTCGTGAAAATTCCTCTTAAAGTGGTCCACTAACGGTGGCTATGGTGAAACAGTGAAACGACTCCACGACTAACCTTGTTTCCTCCTTCATAAAACGGATTAATACTTTGAATTCAAAAAACAAGAGTTGGTGCTAACAATCCTTGCATTATTAGTGATTAACAGTGATTACAATTTCACAAGTGCTGTAAAAAAGCTTGCTAAAAGTGAGAATATACTTGGATTTCGGATATTTTTGGATACACAAACGCGCTAACCTTTTAGGTAAGAGAGAATTGAAACGCATACTAAAATACTTAAAATTCCACACAATTAGCCTTCCACGGCCATGGCTCATTTAGCAATATGTAAGTCATACTTGACACTATACTACAACTAGCCTTCCTTCTTCGTTAGCGCACAGGCCACAAAGAGAAGCTACAAGTTTATAGATGTGCGGAATTTGCCGAATTTATAGGACACATCCTAGCTTACACTGTACACAGTCAACATTTTTTCGCGCTAAGAGAGCAGAATAATATATAGCCGTAAAATTATAATTGCTAGCCTAGGGGAATATAGGAATATTAGGCTCGCCCACATACAGAGCTGCGCTCCTTGTCACAGCGCACCGTCATAACTTCGCGAAAAACATGCCCGAGGGTACGGGCCTACAGCAGTGCAAGCAGAATGGTTAGCCTAAGACAAGAGCTCAAACATAGTAACAGATAAATCTTCAAGTAAAGCAAGCACTTAACTCACAGAATCTAAATGTAGTTTCTACAATGGGTCGTGGACAGAAAATAAAGTCTGGGGAATCCCAGCGAGAAAAGTGTGTGTTCAAATAATTCCATGTGGTAAAGTGAAAGCCGTAGGAGTTGAGCAAGCCTTCCTTTAGTCCTCTCTTCATTCCTTACCTGCGTGCCTTATGATGATTACACTCTACCTCCGTCCGTCTCCCTCTTTTTTCAACCATTATATATGGATTGTTGTACGGGAATGAGTTTTGTGGATACGCTCACAATGGGCTTCAATTCTTGGGGAAGTACGTGCCATACTGTATTCTTGTAACCATCAACAATACAAAAGACTCTTGGAACAGGACTTGGATGATAATAAGCTTTCCCATCTGTCACTCACCCCTCCTCCCTCCTCCTTCAAGATTTATCTTCAATTTTACTCAAAGGAAAACAGGGATTCAAAAAATGGGGAAAACCGGTTCCAATAGGATATATTCCTACTTGTTGGAATCCTTCCTTGTAGGATTGTAGACAAGAATTCAAATGCGAAAACATTTCTTCAACAAAGCTATATATAACAGCTATGAAATACTCCGACCTCCAATTGCGAATTTCATATGCAAATCAAAATCTTCTAGAAAACCTCATGATCGCATTCGCGAAAATCCTATAGTACATTCATTAAACAACCCATAAGCCTACCTTTCTACCCTTCGGATTCCGTCGTAGGAATACGTAAAAAAATGATAAAGCATTTTTCCCAACAACCAAATTGCAATATACCACCCTGTACAAAGATTCCGCACGCAGAGATGGCCGCTTAACAGTTACTACAAGTTCCTCAGAGGAAGTTGTAAGTACTTCGAGTTTGTGCAAGACTTTTGTGCAAGATTCAAAAGGTGTGTTTGAACAGTTGAGAGCTGGGATTTTTTATTTACGATTGTAGTAGGTGTGTGCTACCATAGTCTTGTGGGGAATCCCAGGGAATTTTTCAAAGGGATTAACGCAATAAGAGATAAGGAAAGAGAAGTGGTCAAACGAGTTGGTCCTGTATTCTTTATCCTGCATCGCCAAGAGAGGGAAACGATGAATGAACTCACCTAATCCCTTTGAATTCCCATATTAATATGCTAGAACCATATAAATTATTCCGGATTCACCCATCTTTAAATTGGGCTGTGTGCAAAAGATACAATTAACGCTTCCAGTTTCATCCATCCCACCCATTACATGCAAACCCCATTTACAAAGAGCTATAAATCCCAAAGATTAGCAAACTTTTAGAGACGTCAACTCTTTGTAAATGTTCAATCTTTTTCAAGTGCAATCATCCAATACTCGACAAATATCCAAAACTCGAACCTAGCACGTGCATTTCTGCGTGAGACAAGTTTAAAGGCGCCTCAATGCAGCATACGGTTAGGCAAATTAGCTACATCCATAACTGGCTTGACTTGTTACAGTGAGATGGGTGACAGACAGGAGTAAATGAGACTACTAGGAAGAAATCGCGATGGATTTTGCAAAGAACGCAATTACCTTACCATTACCTTCGCCACATAGCTCCCCTCCTCCTCATTTCATTCTTCCTTGCTTCATCCCTAACCAACTTGCAAAACTCCCTCTTTCCTCTTGCTCATCAAGACAGGATAATCCGGATTGGGGGGAATTCCCTGCAGTTTATATTCTTTTTTTCCCAATCTTCTTTTCCTTCTCCGCTAAAACATGCTAAAACACACGGAGCCCACATCAGCCTATAACGAGGGCTGTTGTGGGGGATTCCAGGTGTAGGTAGGAGGCTGTAGAACTAAAAGGCAAATCCACAATCCTCAAAAGTTATCCAGCAACTTTTCACCACTTTACAAAATTCAACGCGCAGTTTCCAAAATTTACCTCCGTCCCTCTCTCTCCCTTGCATTCTTGATGAGTTATTCCCTTTTCCTAACAACTGTTGTTACTACTGCGAGCAAAATATTTCATTGAGCAGATTCCATAGCTGTTGAAGAGGGGCGACAAGAGAGTAGAAGCAGATGCGCCCATAGCATCCTAATTAACAATCTTCTAGCACAGGTGTAGGGGCGATAGAAAAAATTCCAATTCTGCAAATGAATGAGTAACGTCATGATGGAGCAGGGCTAATTTAGCAACAGGTGAGAGACTGAAAGAAGGTAGTGAGATGATGGGAGCTGCTTTGCTCAGTGAATTTTGGGACAAAGAAACGCAGATGGGAAACCCACGTGGAGATGTGTGCAACAAAGTTATGCTGAATGCAGTAAATCCTTGTAATGAGATGGAGAAGAAGGGAAATGAGAAGATCATAAGCTCAAGTTCAGGGTCATATGTAAAGAATGGAGGAGACAGTAAAAGAGAGAAACAGAGTAGAAATCTATCTAATTCCAATTCTGTCCCTCCCTCCCGTCCTCTGCTCAAGCTTTATAAGCAACTGGAAAAATTATCATATCTTCCATGTAATTGTTCAAAACTCTACAAGAATGAGTATGACATTTTGCTCAGCGAATGAGTCATGATTTTAAAAAAAATCAAATGGGAAAAACGAAACAAACTTTCAGAATGAATCATCCTGGCTGGAATTCCAGGGGAATCCAGCAGATAATAAACTGCGTTCCCGTACTACGTAGTTCTCAGCTTTAGCTTACAGCTTCTCCGTGTTTACAGTAAATGGCAGATAATCATGTGAATATATTTTCTCAAAACTGGAACAAATCTTGACCGAGGATAAGGAACAGGTACGAAGAGATGGGAAAGGAGATTGGCCTTTCCTTACTCTCCCGAGAGAGCAAAGTATAAATACCAATTAAATCCAAGCAGGTAAAAGTCAAGAAATTCATGGGAATTTCGAAAACACTAGCAACTTTTTCTCCCATGGCATCATCATGACTCAGCTCAGGTGGGATTCCGTGTAGAAAACGTAGCGAAAGCTAAGAAGATTTAGTTTTACAAGCTGTAAGGATGATTGACACGCCTTACATGTGAAGGTGACGGCTTGATTACCGGATTCATAAGAAATATACTGGATTTCCCGAAGATGAATGAAACAGGAATGTGAAACACTACCATTGAATCCTTTGAAAATTTGCAAAAAGATTCGCAAGTCAGTGGCGTAGGTCATGATCCCTACTTCTTAGGTTCAGGTGATGACTCCCCATGAAATTCCGTAAAAATATTACCATCCTTTTGATTCACTACGGAAAACACTGCAAGACATTTGAAACAAGATTCTGGAATCCAGCTTCAAGTATGAAACTTGTATGATCTCATGATCATGATTCACAGTCGCTAGCACAGGTATGCTTAATTACAGGTGAGGTGTCATAGGACTGATTGACACATGCTCACAATTCCTTGACAAGCTCAAGCCTTTCATACTGATTACAATTATCTATCTCAACAACCCTGTTTTTACCTACTTCCCTAAAATCCCCCCGGACATCTAATAATGACAGCTTGAGCCTTGCCATCATTGTTCTCTTCGAGGAGAAAAATAGGAAAACACTTCCCAAGATTTGGTCAAAATAAGTCCGGGTAGTTTCCAGCTTTAACCCTAACAGCATGGAGAAACATTAGAACACATAAACTAGTTTATCGGAAATTAGATTCCATTCCTCAAGCCTATTATAATACGCACTCTTCAGATGATTAACGAGCAACCAGTTGAATTCAGAATACTACCTATTACAACATATTGCAAAATTTTGGCGAATTTTACACCTCCAAACTAGTAAGCAAACACCCCACCAAACTTTACGCACTCCAGATTACCAACCATGTAATCCAACAATGTGATTCTTGAGTCAACAGTTTCCCGGGAGCCACATCCCATCATGTGACAAATGTTAGAACTAAAAACAAGCAAGTGAACCTAGCATAGTGCAAAAGGCACTCTACCGCATTCCTTAAAAACCCGAGAAACCAGATTTACTCCCAGCTTGGCCGGTATCCAACACTCTGAATACGGTGGGATAAGTTTGCCGTCTTAAAAATAATCTTTCCAGCTATAATTAACCACGCACCGCTTTATTTAGCATCATCCTCCGCCGGGTGGGCATCACATGAAATCATTGGAGTTTCCATTTAAATATGAAATTCTCGAAAGGAAAGCGTGGGAAGTGTGACTAAATTGAAAATTCCGGATTCAATTGGGATAAAAAACGTTGTTATTCAGGAATACCATGTAGCTTAAATACAAAACATATTCGTTCAATAAGTGCGTGCGTAAGCATTGCAGAGAAGGGCATCCTCTAAATCCGGTATATTGGCTACCTTGCTTCCAGTTGTGCATAGAGTTTAACAATATGGGCTTTCCATAGGAGGAGAGAGTCTCTATGTCAATGCTTGATGGTTCTTTGAGAAGGAGTGTACTCGATGGGTGAAGGAGAGGATGTGGAAAGATTGCTCGAGGCTATCACCAGTCTCAAGTAAGCGTACACCTACTGTCACCAACCATTAGGGATATGTGCTGTACTCTAGACCGCTGCTCTTGTGTTCTAGCATACTTATGGTGTCACCTACCGCATTAGGTGTAAGCTAAATCCTATTTTCTTGCTTAAAATGCCGTGGACATTTTAATTGCGCATGGATTTTACTAGTTGTTTTTACAAATCATAACTACATGTTATGGGTCACAACAATCCGGGGTGCAAGGAAACGCAGCATTTCATGTTTGCAGGGAAAACTTATTTAAAGTTTATAACTTTTAAGGTATACGTAAGAACAACGTTAACGTCCAACTTTCCCGCGTTCCTGCTCATGTGGTGACAGCTCTTGTACGCTACGGCCACCCGCCTTGTTGCATTTTGGGCACAGCTGCTGTTTCTTTTACACAGCTAGAGTATTCTACGACGGGACTGATCACTGGGGAATCCCCGACGATTACTGCGCCCTATGTTTAACACATGTCCCACATGGGAAAGGCATAGGGAATGAGCACAGAGAGTCTGTGATGTGTAGTTTCAGCATCTTTTCCAAGCCTTTTCAGGATAGTCTACGGATTCTGAGCTCAGTCAGTCGTGGAGGCATTCTTCTTGTGGTCTAGCGTTAACTTTAATTGTGGATTAAAATTATCACAGGTGAAAATATATGCCGTGAGGTTGCAAGTGTTTATTCACAATTCTTCAGAGTTAGAGTGTGCGTAGTAACAATCCAGTCGGAGAGTTACGTCGGAATAATTAATTCGAGGGAAACACCTGCAACTTAAGTGAACTTAAAATTGATTGGAATTAAATCTGATCATGATGGACTAATTTTTAAAGGTAAATTAGAGTTAGTTGATCATTAATTGTATATTTTTAAAAGTTTCATTTCATTCTAGGTCAACTCCTACTTTTATTTCTTTGTTGTAAAGTTTTGCTTTAATAGAGGCTTTAGGTGGAATTAATTATAGTTGTTTCATTGTTATTGATATCAGGAGGACTCCAGGCATTAGAACCTGTCCGTTTCACTGTTTTGACAGGTTTCCTTAAAAACTGCATTGGCTGTTGGAACAAATGGAATTAGTTAGCTCGAAGAAGTATTACGATTTCGATGTAATTCTTATCGAACGCACTATCGTCATTGTATGTCTCATTTATTTATTTTCTAAAAATGTCTGAATAATAGAAAGAGTTTTTAACATTTCTTTGTATTCATATATTGAAGGTTTATGTGTATAATCAAGTATCCAAGAAGAGTACTGTGGATGAGCGATGCAAGTTGGCGTTTTCTCGGTGTGAAAGGATCGAGGAAGATAATTGCAATGACTGATTAAAGGTGGATCATTCATGGGTTAAAGCGATAAGGGAAGGTCAAATGTGTGAGCACGGTTTGCATGTATATTATTCGAGACGGGAAGCTAAAGGTGGTGCGGAAAGGGTAATGATGAGGAAGGTTAATGGCGCATGAGGCATGGTTAAGCACAATTAGCTTAAGGAATAATCATCATTTCCTGTCAAGATGTCTTCAACTTTTATTTAGTAGAAGGGGAATTCCGCGTGCGTCAGCTAATGAATTTAAATCTACGTTGCTTAACATTCGAGCAGAAAGGTAGTTAAATATTAGAGAATGAATCACCGCTCCTGGACCATGGATCGTATCATTGTTGAGAGATTTGTACGTCAGGAGAAGTTAGAAAAGTGTACCTTAAAAAATCGCTGTTAGTCGATGGGAATGTGTTACATTTACAGGTGGAGACGTTTGTGGGAAAGGATGAAAGATACTGAACCATATGAGAACTTTTTTCCTATTTTCTCTGTGAATAAGCTGATGTGAATTCAGATAGGAAGGGTAATGGAGCGAAGAATAGTAAACAGAACGCATAGAGTATGCTATTATAATGTGATGGGTTGTGATACAGGAGGGTTTGTGGGTGTAGCGACCTTTGGTACATAGTATTCAAGAGCTAGGGGTTTAATGGACAGGGGTGTTACTGATTACAAGAATAAAGTCATTGCTCGGAAGAATACTAGCTGATATAAAGCTAATTACGCTCAAAGAGCGGAAAATGTTGCGAAATTCAACTAATGGAATCTTGTTTATCTTCTTTTCCAGGTTTCAATTATCGAAATGCACATAGGAACACAGAAAATGATGAATACGGGAGATTCAACGAGTAAAATTTGCAAGTCCGCAGAAATCGGACAGGACTCTGGATTCTTGTCTGGAGCCATTACAACAGAGAGTGATTTGGCGGCATCCGCATGTGATCTCGAGCCAAGCTGCTCATCCTCCAAATCCTTTCAAAGACACGACAGCGGATTAGACGTTTCAGAAAATTTTAGCCAGCTAAATATTAGTACGGATGACCCCAAATCTATTAGTAAAGATATCACCAGTTCGGACTGTATTGCCTGGGAACAATTCTTTACTCCTGATGATGACGGTGACACTAAACTGCATCAGTCCGTCATGAATGGACAAACTGACGTTGCAGATTACCTCATTAGTATTGTTCCACATCCTTCAATCCTCGACTTTCAGAATGGTAAGTACCGAAATTAATATGCTTTGTACGTGGGAACGGAATGTAGGGCCCTGTGGTGAGATGGGAAACTTCATAGAATTGTTTTTTTTCTATTTTATAGACGATTGCCAAACAGCTTTACATTTAGCCGTGCTAACAAAACAGTCAAGATTAGCAAGGCGATTAGTGGCAGCCGGTGCAAGAGTTGACATGAGAGACAGACAAGGAAATTGTCCACTTCATATCGCAGCCCAGAATGGAGACTTAGACTGCGTCCAGGCCCTCTCGATGGCCATCTCAACAAACGAACTTCAGCAATGCCATTTCCGCTATGTGCCCTTTGCGCAAACTCTACCACAACAACTAGACACCTGTAATTACGATGGTAAGTGGAAACGTATATCATTTTCATCCATAAGTCTGCTACCATTACCATCCTGTACGTCTTGATGTCGGTGTGTCCTGCCTTGTCATCCTGTGTTAGTAGTACAACGGAGCAGAAGCGTAGGAGGGGAATCAATGAAATTACTGAAAATCCTAAGATGCAGTTTGATATTCTCTCCTCGGATTACCCTTGGGCAGCTTTCCAAAACGTTTCAGATATATCATTTATGTTTGTTTTCCCGAGAATGACTTTTTAATGAAAGTGTTCGTTAAAAATATATCTGTACAGGAGGATCCACGCAGGCATTGACCTAGGACAGTACCCAAATCACGTTTGTGATGGTGGGTTAGGCAATAAGAGAGGAACGTCAGTTGTGGAAACGTATGCTTGATTTACCTTACAAGGCACAATGTTTTGATAGATTATCAGGGAATACCCAGCAATTTAAAAATATGACATACTTTTCATTTTCCATTCGCCCAAGGTGTTTGGGATTCCCGAAATGTCAAGAAAGTAGGTTAAGTAATAGACATGAGCTTGGATAAAGTGCGGAGAAATATTTCATTGTAAGGTTGTGGGAATGAAGGGAAAGATGGAATTGTGGAATCTTGAGCTCCAACGGTCACACGATTGGGTTTCCCCTGCTCTGAAAGTATGGGAATGGTATTTACTACGGGGAGTTTCCAAATCCAGTCGGATGACCATTTTCTTTGTCTAGATTTTATTAGATTTATCTTGTTTGTCGCGAGATTGCGGTGTCTTTGGAAAACGTCCCAGTCCGCATGCACTTCGGTGAATCAATTACATCCTTTTGCTCTATCCTCTCGTTTATCATTCCATCGTGATTAGATATTCCGGTTGTGTTGGAACAATGTACTGAAAAGCTGGTAGGGTAGGGAAACCCACCTTCATGACAACGGCAATCTGTTCGTAGAATCCATTGTAAAAGATTAGTTATCCCATAGGATCCCCCTTAGGTGGACTTAAAATCTTGTTGAATCAGACTGAGTAAGGGATGTAGCGGAGAGAATTCCTGGGCTGTTGTGCAATTTTAAGACGGAAAGTATTTTGTCATCATATGTTTCAAGTTTTAAGGTATAGCAGACTCGAGGCTAGAAGGATGTTTGAGGGTTAAGAGTGAATCGTCAGAGGATTTACAAAGGAAGCGATCTGATTGTGTTGGTAATATGACGTTGACTCGGTGTCTTGTGATGCGCAAAGCTTTAATGGATGGAATGAGGATTGAGGTTGAAGCCAAGGTTGACGGGGAATTCCCGTTCGATGGTATCAAAATAGTATCTCTCTCTATGCCTTTTAAGGAGTCTTTCACTATTTATAGTTTTACGCTCGTCTAATTTTACTCTGCGGTCTCTGAATGTGATCCTGTATGATGAGTTGCCAGTTTTTTTTCCTTCCGGCCAATGAATGTAAAATGCATCTCTGGGCCTGGGAGTATTTGAATCCTACGTTTTGGGGCTACATTAGTGATTCCAAGCTCGTGGGATGGTGGTAATTTCGTAGCAAGTTTAAATTTGTTTCTATATGTGTATATGCGGAGAAGAACAGACATATCAAAAGAGAGCTATTAAGTTAAGATTTACATAAATCCCAATGACTATGAAACATACGCTTCCAAGTTATTTACACACGATAAGACTGGGGAATCCCCAAGTTTTTTTTGCCAGATGTACTCCCTGGTTCTATCATTAGTTCCGTCGCTTGTTCCCTGTGAGTGGATTCACGTTAGGAAGATCGGCGGGAAGGCAATTACTATGTTTATTCGGTGAAGATGTTTCCTCTGCAGTTTTTTGAAAGCAGGAGTTATCCTTTCCTCACATGACGGTATTGCAAGTAGTAGTAATCTGCTCGGGGCCAAATTCTTTCCAAGCTGTCTATTAATAGCTTCCGAAAATTATAATACAAAGAAGCCTACCGTGTTTCTGGCGTTAGTCATATGTCAGTGGAATGTGTTATAGAGTCAGCTGATAGCTCCTCCACATTTCCGTAAAAGGTGATGATTATAAATAGATGAGACTAACAGGACCGCATACACCAATGGACAGTTGGGATGCTCGTATAAATTTGAATTACTATGGGAAATAAGCTGGATTTTAAATTAATTGTAATGGTTTTTTTCTCGCAGGTCAAGCACCTATCCATTTGGCTAGTATGGGCGGACACTGTGATGTTATTCGAGCTTTAAATTGGCTTGGCGCTAATGTCCATTTAACGGTAAGCATTCAATTTTCAACGCTGGAACAAATTAACGATAGGATCATAGTACAGCAATTCTTGATGAAGGAAGGAATATTTATTTACTTTTTTTGTTTTTATTCACAGGAAAACAAAGCTGGCCGGACTGCGGTTCATTTAGCAGCGGAAAGAGGACACCTGGCAGCAGTGAGAATCCTGATTAGTGAATGCGGATGTAGCATTGAGAGTGAAACATACGCTGGATACACCCCTTATCAAATGGCCTCTGAACAAACCAATTCTAGACTTGCCGATGAATTGGTCAGACTTGGAGCTATTCCCATCGGCGTAAGAATGGACGACTCGGATTCAGATTCAGACGTACCTTAAAATCAATTAAGCCAATAGCTGCAAATAATTATTATAATAGCGTTTAGTACACAGACTCACTTGTAAATATCCTGTTAATATATTAACGCCAGATAGGTGAATATCCCATTTTTTATCACGCTCCAGTTCACCAAAAGGCTTATCTGTATGTTTGTTACTGGCTGCAGCCTTAGTATGTAATGCTCCTTGGGAATTTGTTAAGTACTTCATGAATGAATGCTACTGCGAGCTACAGAGAAACCCAGTTATTATTTTGTTGTCGAAACTTTAAATCCTTGAACCCATTCACATGTTGAACGTAGCCATTTGTTAACCTTAGCTAGCATTCCGGTCAGGTTCGGGTGGTAGCATATATTCAGATGTCAGTTTGTAAGGACTACGGCTAATATGTAGGTTTTTGTTATCTAAACTGATGGTGTGTCTGCTTTGAAAGATTCCAAGATTTTATCAAATCCAATGTCAGACGTGTTAAAAGGGCGAACTCAGTTCGCAAAACGCCTGCGCAAACTATGTTACTTGCAAATGATGCCTTAATTATTTCCCTTGTTTAAGACGATGCAAATACGTGCTATTAGTAAAACACGAGGACTGTAAAAATCCTGTAAATAGTTACTACAAGCGCAGTTGTTGTTGTATACCTCTATCAAACCGATGAATTCTTAATGTACAAAAGAATACTATCGACAAATTATGATGAATAACAATGACATCAAATTGTTTTCTATTACACTGCTCATCCTCAAACTGTATCATTTCATTCCGATTCCGTGTTCTGTGCCCAAGTGTACATTTGTCTCACCCGAAGGAAACAAAGACACTCAACAAAGTCAGTATTGTGAAATGATATAAGAATCTAAATTTGAGATTATTAGGACGCTTCCAGTGTAATCTTGGTAAGTAATATTATCGACGAAAGAGGAAGCCTTAAATCTCTCTACATGTCATGTAGTGTCCAACATTGATTTTAAGTCACCCGTTTAGCTCATAACTGCCAGAACCAAGTCGGAATAAATTTAATTAGTACGGTTCTGTTTCCATAGAAGTCAAAAAGCTTGTTAATATCGTCATAGCTACGTTCAGTTTGGTGTTTCATGCAAACTGTTTGATCCATCAAAAATCACTTTTTCTGTTTCTTGAGAAAAAATAACTGCTATATAAATGGTTCTAGCCCTTTGTAAGCAATCATTCTAAGCTTAGTTGTTGATTCTGTTAGATCACCTATACTTAAGTTGCAATCAGACACCAGTATTTTAAAATTTCAGCCAACTTGTTTTGAAATCCGCAATAACTTTCCAAATCCCATTTTTGAAAAAACCTCAGCTCCAACCCAAATTCACAAGTGGTAAGCCATCCATATTAATTTTAAATATCAATTAGACTACAGTACTATTCGACTAAAAGCTTCAACATGTTTTCCATTGTAACGCAATTGTGGTGAAACACTACTTGCCATTAGAGCGTAGAGGGATCACGAGAATTTTCTATTTTATTCCCCGTGGGGGACTATTAGACTTATTCCCAGTTCCCTTAAATCTCAATCTGTTTTTCAATTTTCAGTCTCAACTACATCATAAACGTTTAAACAATGGATAAAAAGCTTCCATACTGTCCAATGCCAACCGGGGACCAATTACGACACTTACTAGATGCACGTAATGCAGAATCGGCGGAACGTCGACGAAGAAGAGAAGAGATACGAAGACAGCTTCATGAGAAATTTCGTGGAACCCCATGGCCTACGAAAAATAAAATATCGCTCCTTAGCGAAGCTGAAGTAAACCAGCGAAGACAGGAGCGGGAAAGAGCTAGACTAGCTCAAGTTTACCGTGAAATCCGAGGAGAAGGTCCAGCACTTAACTCGGCTCTCGACATGCGTCGAGAAGCAATGGCATATACTCCGCCAAACCTCGGCCATATTCTAGATTCCTCCATGAATCGAACAAACAGGCTTGAACGCTATTACTATGAGCAGCCTCCTGTCAGAAATATTCAAGAAGCCATTCATATTGCTGCAGTAAATAAATTCAATCCAAGGGAACTGGCTGAGAAGTATAGGTTTAACGATGCTGACACACAGCGAATCGTCGAGGGAACACTTGCTAAAACACATACCGTACAGCGTCCTATATTGGAGGCAAGGCCTCCTGATCAAGCATCCGTACAATCTGCAACTTTCATGGGACTCCAGTACGGTTGTCCAGTAGATCAAGTAGCTGCAATTACTGGCCAAGATAATATCTACACGGAACTAGCAATGGAGAACCCCTTCTGTCTTTCCGAACTGCCAGAATCAGATCCAGGTGATGAGGGAATGCACTTCCCCAGCCAACCAACTGACAACCGTTTTTTACCATTCGACTACAACTCCAGAGGAACCCCAGACCTTGAACGCTTCAACGTAGATGACCCTGGTTATGATGACCAAATGTGCTTCGACTATTTCGAACACTCGTGAAACGTATCCATAGCCCCATTTCAACTTCCCCCACTCATCCTTCACTTACTAGCAAAATTCCAATCACTAACGCTATTGAATGTCAACCAAGCACCTTAAAACCATTTTCTCATTCACATCACAATCACCTCCAATTATATACCTTATGCACTATCACAAATTAAAAAAGTATTAAAATCACAGCACGTTTATTTTCACCACTAAAGCCTCTCGTGTCATTTCTGCGTAATCACAGCACAGCCCAACCTTTTCCTATAATTTAAAGCGCGTGTGTGAGCAGTGTGCGGAAAGTCAAAGAGCAGCCCGCTTCCCATTTCAATCCAACTTGTTTTTTATCTTCCTCTGCCTTTCAAAGGCTAGGGCTAATATTATGACTATCAATTAAGTGTATCATCATCATGATGAACATCTAAACCCTTTTATCCCTCATGTCCATCTCCATCCATCCTTCCATATATGCTCATTTCACCCACCTTCCATCACGCCTTAAACTCACCTTGAGCCATTCCTTCCGGTTAGTCTATATATACTCTTCTCCAGTAAATAGCATACGTAGGGTGCTGGAAAACAAGAATTCACCCCCCCCCCGCCTAAACTTACAGCATCCCAGTAATACTCAACTAGATGAGTTATGTCCTAGTTGCACTTCCCATATTTCCATACACCGTCCCACCTCCTCTTAAACGTAGTCCAATAATTTATCATCATCATCTCCTCCCGCCCAACATCCTCCTAATGGTGGGAGCTTGTAAAGTTTTTAGCAAGAAGCTCCTTATAACGACTCTCTGATTCCCTCCAACACATAATGTCAATCAAATCTTTCTTTCTTTGCTGCTATGCTAACCATAGTAAGCCACATGATATGTCCGTTTAACTGAAATTTGAAATATAGCTTATCTCTTATTGCCGCAGCAAGCTCGTTTATATCGCCATAACCACGTTTTCTTTCTTTCGCTTAAAACAGTTTGATCCATAAAAAAACGTTTTCTGTTTCCATGAGAAAAAAAAGTGCTTTATAAATTCTTCAATCCATTTATAGACATTATAAGCTAAGTACCTGATTCAGTTACATCTCTTATAGTTAAGCTGTAATCATTAACGAGTATTTCTAAAATTGGAACCCAATCTTTTAGAAATTGGAAACAAGTTAAGAAATCCCATTTTTCAAAAACGAAAACTAACTCAAATTCATAAGTGGTAATACAAATATTCATTATAAGTATTAACTAGAATAGGCCTAGTGCAAAGTGAAAACTTCACGAGGCTAGCTCCTCTACCGAGTAAATAACGAAACAACGAGGAAGGTGGGAACTTCAGTGTTTGAAATTTGCAATGCAATCAACATCTAGAACTTGCAGTCCCATAGTTACAATGTAATGCTGCAGAGAACTTTCAAAATCTTTGCAATAGGCCTAGTGCAAACCACGGTGGTGCTAGTGTATTTTTTTAAATTTTACCGCAATTGTTGCATGCTAGCGACATTTTAACATGAAAGCGGAGAAAATTTGCAACATAACGGATGGGCGGGTGCAATACATTCAAATTGTAAACTAAATGGAATGGGGGAGACCCTGTGGTGTGGTAGTTGCCGATTCGGTTTGCAGGGGGGCTATTTTCGATTCTCTGCGAAATGGGTCTACAGCATTATCGCTGGCTTTCGAGTATAGGGGCCCAGGTGAAGTTCAGCGCTGTTGACACACTGTGAACTTGGATGGGTGATCCATACCGGGAAGTCAACCTTAATTCCTAGTGAAGAATCAGTGCTGACAATCAGCCTCTTTCTTTATCTATCTACTTGGCTCTGTGGGTGCTGCAGTTGTGCTTAGGTTGAAATACTTAAGGGGAAAAAGACGCAGCCGGTACGGGGTAGATAGCACTGGGTAGTTTGCATAATATAGAAAGTGGCCAAGAGCGGGTTGGTCCTGAAATCTAATTTGCAAACTCCGCATTAGAGTGCCGCTTCTTTAATGCGACGGCAGGCTGTTATAATACAGGCTGATCACTGAGGCATTTCTGCAATTAGCTTTAGGTAGCTACGTCGGAGTGGTTCTAAACCCGGCCTCCTTTACATTTACACAAACTAAATGGAAGTTTCCATAGTCCGTTATGCTTGCTGCCATTTTGCAATGAATCGGCGGGGAATTCAAAGTGCCAATGTTAAAAGTCCAACCCGTTTGAATTGGACGCCCCTACATCATGAAATTAGAAACAATTGCAAAGATTTTGAAAGTTCTCTGCAGCATGACATTGTACCTATGGGACTGCAAGTCCTAGATGTTGATTGCATTGCAAATTTCAAACACTGAAGTTCCCACCTTCCGCGTTGTTACGTTATTTACTCGGTAGAGGCGCTAGCCTCGTGAAGTTTTCGCTTTGCACTAGGCCTATTGTTTCTAATTTCATGATGTAGGGGCGTCCAATTCAAACGGGTTGGACTCTTAACATTGCCCCTTCGAATTCCCCGCCGATTCATTACAAAATGGCAGCAAGCATAGCGGACTATGGAAACTTCCATTTAGTTTACAATTTGAATGTATTGCACCCGCCCATCCGTTATGTTGCAAATCTTCTCCGCTTTCATGTTAAAATGTCGCTAGCATGCAACAATTGCGGTAAAATTTAAAAAAATACACTAGCGCCACCGTGGTTTGCACTAGGCCTATACAAAATTATTAATTGGCGGAGCATTTCGATTCCTGAAACGAGTCGGATTTCGGTTACCTCACGCGTCGCGAATTTACCACTCACCTCTCCATGCGAATCATACAAGCCCAGTGCGAGAATTTTTAATTTTATTCGGGCAAATTATTAGATTATCCTTAATGTTCCTTTTTCAGTTTTCAACCTCAACTACGCCTTAAAAGCGTTTACGAGAGAAATGGCAGGACAAGGAAACGATGAACTGAAAAGATTACAGGAGGAGCACGCAAGGTTTAATCGTGCAAGAAAAGAATATGAGCAATACGCGCAAATATTGGCACAAAACCGTTATGACGAGGACTGCCTTGAACGATGGCAAAAACAGAGACGCAGAGAGCGAAAAAGAGCAGAAGTTCTGGCTAATCGTAGAAGACTCCCACCCATGCCAAACAGAATACCGCTACTTGACGTCAACATCGAGTTGCCTCTAATATCAAAGGAACAGGCATTACGGGAAGCTGCTTGGCAAGTTGCTCAAACGAAACGTGAAGAACAACGAACAACTCTACAATTCCCAGAATGCAGTAAGGAATTGTATCCCTCCCGAAAGACAATCTCAAGTTTTACAAAGAATGATCAACACACCTGGCAACCGCCCTCCACGTGATCAACCTAGACCAATCCGCCCTGATCCAATGGAGTTACGTTATGAAAGATGCGACTATGAAACTGACAGAATGATGCAAACCTTAAAAGACGCAGACCGTAACAAGAACAAGTCAGAAATAGAAAGGGACGTTCACGCTCGAAAAATGGCCAACATGTTAACCTTTGACCTTCAAACTGCTCTAGATGCTCCCATTAATCGTTCAACCCGTCTTGAAAGCCGTTTCCAAACTAGACCCGCGAGTATTGGAACATGGCAAGATGCCGTCGACTTGGCGTACACCAATCGTTTTAATCCCAGAGAAGTGCCTGCAAAGTACAGGTTTAACGAAGCTGACACACACAGAATCGTTGAGGGAACACTTAGAAGAGAGGCTGCCGTCGCATTGCCGAAAGCCAAAGCTCTCAAGGCCTTGCACGGTCATCTAGCCCTAGCCCTAGCACACGTATCTTACCTAGGACCCATGTTCCGTGCAACACCAGATGAAGTAGCCGCATTTACTGGTCAATGCAGTAATGCCGTGGAAGAGGCAATGCTGGAACCAATTCGCAATTCCCGTGGCTTGGCCCCGCTACCATATAACCAAAGACTATACAATCCAAGCGAAGATCCAGGGATAGGCATCCCACCAACAGGTCGACGGGCACCAGTACCAAGGCTTGGTGATGTCCGCGAAGATGAAAGTCAAATATTACAAATGCCTCTCGTAAGAGATGACGGGGATGAAGGATACTCCGATGAGCTTTGCTATGACCCTGTGAGAACACACGATCGAATTTTTGACGATGAGTATCATTCCTAAATCCTACATCTCTCCCTTTCCACTCCCAACTTCCGCTAATCTTCTGTCTTCACCTTAATCCCAATCACTACCGCTCTAGCATCATTCCATTTCTCTCACTCAAGCAACACAACCGTTATTATATTCCTTTCACATCATCACTTTTTCAACAATCTCACAAATTCAATCACTATCATTTTATCCAACCACCAAATGTATTTCAAATCCCAAATTTCTTATATTCACCATAAAATTGTCATTTCGCTATTAAAACTACCGTGTAGTCCACGATAGCGTTCCCCTGTTTGAACGGTCTCGCGCGCTTCTTTCAACCCATCATATACTCCGATTCCTCCCATCAGCCTATCGCAGCACAGCACTGCATGTGTTCCACTCTCTCGCTGCTGCTGCGAGCGCGAGAAAAAGATGGCTCTCTGCCTTTCTTCGATCATTACCCGGCTCACAAGCGTCGTAGCGTAAAGCAGTTTGCATTGCTGCATAGCTCAGACGTTCGTCTCTCTTTCAGTCTAAGTTTAATGTCTATAGGTCAAAGGGTGCAGCCATTGCAGCGCCTGAGGACAACTTAGTCACAAAAAATGACTTTTTTCAGTATAAAACTCGTAGCGTCCGTACCCTTTGACCTGTGGACATCAAACTTAGACTGACAGAGAGAAAAGGACCTCAGCTATGCAGCAATGCAAACCGCGTGACGCTACAACGCTTGTGAGCCGAGATATGACCAGTGGAAAGAAGAAAGGTTTTGAGTTTTCCTCGCGAGGAACGCTACCGTGGACGACACGGTAGCAATATCCTATTTTCCCCATAAATCATTCATATCATTTGCATCCACGGAGCTGTCAAACCCTAGCTTACTTAACAATTCCATCTAACGTTTTTCATATTTAAATTGAAAGAGACTCTCACGCACCAACAACAATTAGGAGTTACATAAACGAATCCTTGAAACCCTCTTCTTTTCTACTTAATCCACGAGACGGATAACAATCCAATTAATCACACAGACTCCTTCTCCAGTATTATTTATTTTCGCATTTTAATCATCTTCAAGCTACCATCATCCTTCTAATCTCGTATCACAATTTTCCATTATTTTTACATGCATATTTCTCACCAATATTTTATTTCCGAAATTCATCTCTTAATCTGCTAATGACGACTAGATTTACGAGATTTTATCAAAGAGTATCTAAATAGTAAGGCAGCAATTAAGCAATCCATCAAGCATCAAGCAAATGCATTAAGCATACACTATGGGATACCGTTTGTTCGGTTGATGGAGTGTGTGCTCTCTCCCTATTTTCCCGCATGTACCTACCATGCTGAAGCTAGAGCCTCGTCCAGTTACATGCAATCCTAAACCACATCCCTCCTTCCTAGTGCGCTGACATCCATCTTTAGCAATCCACCATATTGTTTAAAGCATCCAAAATTTTGCGTTAACGCATCCACCACATTGTTTAACGCATCCAAAATTTTGCGTTAACGCATCCACCATATTGCTTAACGCAGCCGCCATATTGTTTAACGCAGCCGTCATACAACGTGGGTGCGTTAACGCAAAGTGGCGGATGCATTAACGCAACATGGCGGAAGCGTTAACGCAAAATGGCGGATGCGTTAACGCAAAATGGCGGATGAGTTAAACAATATGGTGGATGCGTTGAACAATATGGTGGATGCGTTAAACAATATGGTGGATGCGTTAAACAATATGGTGGATGCGTTAACGCAAAATGGCGGATGCGTCAAACAATATGGTGGATGCGTTAACGCAAAATGGCGGATGCGTCAAACAATATGGTGGATGCGTTAACGCAAAATGGCGGGTGCGTTAACGCAAAATGGCGGGTGCGTTAACGCAAAATGGCGGGTGCGTTAACGCAAAATGGCGGATGCGTTAACGCAAAATGGCGGATGCGTCAAACAATATGGTGGATGCGTTAACGCAAAATTTTGGATGCTTTAAACACTATGGTGGATTGCTAAAGATGGATGTCAGCGCACTAGGAAGGTGGGATGTGGTTTAGGATTGCATGTAACTGGACGAGGCTCTATCTTAAGCATGGTAGGTACATGCGGGAAAATAGGGAGAGGGCACACACTCCATCAACCGAACAAACGGTATCCCATAATACACGGAAAGATGCTACTACTTCGCTCCCTCCTCCTCCCTGCTATACAAGTTAATGCAGTCACAGCAAACTTATAAACTTTATCATGGAATTTTGCAAAATTTTCGGGCTACAATCAACTTTTAAAATAATAACTATATTTAAAACCTTGTCAAAAACACTATTTACTCATTTAAATCCCGTTTAGTTACTTGAATAAACCAGGAAAACACGGGAAGCGCACAGCCGCGCGGTAGAAACAAGGACTTCAGACCCGGAGGGATTACAACAGTTATTGTCGGTACTTACCTGGCACGGGAAGTACGGTGATCAACAAGGCCGTTTTCCCAGGACGAGTCCGTTCCATTGCACTTCGGTCCGGATGACTCCTGCGATTATCCCAAACGTGGATAACTCGAGTGCGTTATTTTTGGTAGCGGGGGACTGCGTTCGCGCTGTCCCCTCATCATTGAAGTAAGTAGTGAAATCAATCGCAATAGCTTGATAAAAGAACTATCAATGCAGATTATGGTATGAATTTAAATCTTGTAAACAATGTACAACTTGATTTAAAGTGCTCGTGTATTTTTATTTATTGTCGAACACATCCAAAATTAATTATAATTAATTTTAATAATTTCCCTTTAAGCTGCCCCTTTCCAAGGAATAACAATGTCTTAACCATCTTATTTATCCGCCTCTGCTTACCGCATTAATCCTCAATAGCAGCCCATGAAGCTGATAACAAGAAAAGTCACACAACCTAAACGAATATATACTTTAGATTCAATCAAGATATTATCGCTTATCCAATCTTCCACAGTCTAGTATTGAACCTTTACGTTAATCTACCATAGCTAACTGGCAATGCCCCTTTCTAAATAACGCTACTTGCCTCGCTGTATCGCCTTTATGAGTCTTGATTTCCTCATTACTAGCACGTCCAAATGTCAAGCTGCTTCCTCTGGTCTAGTTGAGGACATCAAAGGAATGTAAATAGTAGCAGGTGTGTAGCAAGGAAATAACGCAATGCAAATCCACAAAAATCAATGTATAATGTGATGCCTAACAGAAGCGTCCTTGGAACATAATTATGTAGGCGTAATTGTTGAAACGACGGTTAGATTCTCGAGTCTGCTCCGAAGAAGAAATAATTAGTTTCAGAATTAGTCGCCAAAGAATTGTCGCTCAACAGCGGGTGCTGCAAAGGGGTCGTAGAAGGACTGTTTTAAATATCTTGCAGGTTTAGTCGGGGAAAATACATAAACGTGTGTATGCATTACGTGTTTTCTATTTTTCCACTTTAGTGGTAACTGTAAGCGGCAATGGGATCACACAGATTGGTTGGTAAAGAGAGTTTGATAAGGAGTTTTTCATTATGATGGCTAATGGTGATGTGAAAGTGTACATATTGAATATAGCTGATTAAAGCAGTGAATATAACGTCGGTTTACAGAAGAGGAGTGAGTGAAGGATGCAACTTGCTTATTTATATACGCTAAAAATGGCCTCTGTATTGGATGCGTTTAAAAGGGAATTCAAATGACGTCGTTTCTCGCGAGTTTAAAGCAAACAAGGGAACGTTACTTAAGTTTATCACAATCATTTTCGGAAACTGCTGGGTATAAAATAACTAATACTTGTCGTTGAGAAGATTCACAATATGGCAGTAAGCTGTGTTTGTTGACACTTCACACTTGGGCTAACCCATACATGCTAGTTAATTGTACACTGACATAGGAATAAGTAATTGGCTAATGCACCCTTCCGGTGACCAAACAATTCAAGGTAATAGTTAACTATGGAAAGCACAACGATATGTTAACAACTTAATCCTCTTGAATGCTCTACACCGACTAAAGCTACTACGCATACTAATTACCAACTAATCACAGTCAGGTTTCAGCACACATAGTTATTAAAGATATATAGCTTGTGTAATTCGTTTATCTAAATGTGCTGACGAGAGCTGCAATTATTAAGCGCTGTCTGTGTAGACTCTGAGTCCTCGAGATGGAAAACTACAAAAACTATTACGTGTTTTCACAAAACCCTCATCTATAATACCTATAAGGATAGCCCGATATGGGATCTACAACTAATTTCCTGTCTTTATAACTTTTTCGGAACAGGAAGAATCCTTACGTAATCGCTTTTTTATCAAGGTAAAAGCACTACTCCGCAGTCAATTACTGCAGTTACATTTCCTCCGAGCTAACAAGGATAAAATGCTTCAACATGACTCCATCCCACTTCCCTTACTCTTACATTCATGCCAACAACTCTACAATTGAGCATTTTAAAAGTAGCCGATACATGTATTATTTACAATCGGGGAAACTCTGTTTCCAACTAGTTTCATTTCTTCTTCCATACATACTGCCTTTGATCATTTCATCGCACGCCAAGCTACAATGCAGTCTAGCATGCTTTTTTGCACTTCAGTTGTGCGGATACAAGTTTCAATTGTAACTAAAATTTGATAACAATCTAATAGTATTCTGGCAGTCTACTTGCTGTAGTGCAATTCATTAAATTCATTTTTTTAGACCAGCTTGTTACAGTAGCACCATCACGTTAATTGTACTCTGTACGATTGTTAGAATCACGGGGGATCTCATAAGCTACGGAATATTCAATATTCTCACATAGCTTTGGATAGTTACTATCAATTAGACAACACTTTGATAACTTGAAAATAATTGTGCCAAACCCTGCACATATATACATATTTCTGAATCTCAATCAAGTCTAGCCATGAGAATTCGAAAAAGGTTCACATTCAAATAATTCCATTAATCATTCCTTAATTTGTAGATAATAGTCTATCGTATTTCACTGGTATCAAATCCTTCAGTGACACTCTCATCCAACCTATTTCCACATTGCTAACTTATTCTAACACCTTGCGAGTGATGTGACTAAAGTATCTAAGTATGTAAGCTTTCTAGTTTCAGGCCTTTAAATCTCATCTTACAGGAATAAACCACTTCTTATTGTAGCCGATCCTGTCGACTTATTGCTACGCAGGCCGATTAATGACTTATGTGGAATGAGATATTGCGGAATGTGCTCGCATTTCTTCAGTATCTTTCAATAATACCAGTTTCTCCAATTGATCCTGACATTCGGTCTCAATTTTCTGAAATGTCTGCAAATTTTAAAATATCAATTTCATTAAAATTATACTTAACACGCCCATGAAACGTAAAAAACATTTCAACTAGTATTCACTCACTTGTTCTTTTTCAAGTTGTAGTAACTTTAAAATTTCAACGTGCTTCGCTTCCAGAGCAGCACGCTCTTTTGCATACGTCCGTGCAACACGCTCTCTTTCATCAACCCCTTGATCAACAAGTCTTTTCGATGTTTCTCGCTTCATTCTGTCATATTCATGCTTATCTTTCGTGATTTTCGCCAACTTCCGGCACTCCTCTTTCCTTTGATTTCCAATTTCAGTCATGATATCGTCGTTTTCCTTCTTCTCCATTCCTTTGAGCAAGCTTAACTGCCGAGCTTGAGAAGTTTTGATTGTCTTTTCCAGTAGGATGTATAACTAGAACAAATCAAAACATAGGCTTACATAACTTACAACACGCTCTTTAACTCTTGCAATCAAACAGCAAGAGTATAGGGTATAAAAGATAAGATCATACCTCCTCATACCCCTTCAACAGTGCATCCTTCTCTATTAGTAGTTGCTCATGTATCTGCTCATTTGACGACATACTATCCTTCGACTCTGACTTCGATGATGGATTTCTGTACACAATGGTATCAAAATTATCTTAAACAAGGGTCCCAACGTGTCACAAGATTTATTACTGACTTGTAGACATGAATGATGTCAAGATAAATTCGTAAGAAAAGTTAAATAAACGCTTACAACTTTTTCGTTGACAGCTTCTTGACTAACTTCATTTGCGGTCCTTTCTTGCCTTCCTTTTTGGAACCTTTCCGATCCTTTTCATGTTTCTTTCGTAGACTTTCGATCCGCTTCTCTAAGTCAGCCTTCTTTTCTCGTATCGGTTTCTGCTCCCAAAACTTTTCCACAGGTTCTGGTTGAATAGAAGAGCGTATCACTTCCAGATAATTTGTTACAGAGCTGAAAGCGGAAGCTCTATTCGCTCTAGCAACAGGACTTCCTCCGCCACCTGATTCTGGCATTGATGATAAACCTCCTTGACTAGCACTGGTAGCGGTAGACGTAACTGAATTTCTGATCGAAATAGGCTCGTCAATAGAATCAGCTTTGTGTGGAGGCATGGGTGGAATTCCTGGTCCTGACGGCGGGCTATGGGACATATTCGGTTGACTGACTACATTACTAACTTTCTTGGAGTGAATACGAGAAAGACTGGCATTGGGAAGTTGCAGAGGTTCGCTATCTTCCGCACTGGATTCATCCCCAAGGTTGTCATCTTGGAGCACACTCAGTTGAGCAGCACGCTTCTCTTTTTCGTTGTGATGTTTAATAGGGTTTGCTAAAGCTTCCGCTAAATCAGCGAATCCATCAGGAATATAGTCCTTAACGCGCACTAAAAGGAACAATGTAGCACAACTTAACGGCTGTCCAGCCTCGTTTCGCAGCACAACGTGACGGTATCCCGGTCTGAGTCCCACCACCGGAAGCACCCTGTGACCAATCATTTTCCCAGATTCTTCATAACACACTATCCTCAAGCAAGCTAAATGAGGTAGAACAACTTTCTTGAACTCAAAAGGTTCCTCATCGTAAAAGGGGTTAATCCCATTAGCAATGATAGTCTTCGTTTTAAACTTCTTCCGAACCGTGTCAGTCGGCAGTCCGTACATCTCCACTTCCACATACGTCCCAATACGCTTATCCGATAAAAACTGACCAGATATAACCTTAAATCAGAAAATAATAAAATCATTGTCACAATTACTAGCTTTTAAAGATAGCAGATGAACTTGTACTAAACTTAAGACCACTCACTTTAATGGACACAGTATTGGCAATGATTCCATCCACAGTGGATTCCGCAAACGGATCGAAATTCCGATGTTGGACTCGCATAAATTCCGGTTTCAGAAGGAAGCCGCAATGATTATTAAACTCAAATATGCCCAAGTTGAGCTGCATCGCCAGATCTGCAAATGTCAAATCTTCCTTAGACGACAGTTTCAAAACAATAACTACGGACATGCTTCAAAGCCTCATACATACCTAAAGTCTGATAGTTCAATGCTACCAACTGACATCCAGCATTCCAAAACATTTGAGGCATAAAGTTAGAAGAATCAACCCTGGTCCCCTTTGGATATACTCTTGCAAGCTGATGTTTATTGTAGTTGACGAATTGAACGGGCCGTTCCTTAAGTAACGTCATGGCTTGCTTTTCATCAAAAGATGACATCTCGTAGGTTTTATTACGATCTAGAAACCAAGTGAGTGCATTAAATAAACAAGAACATGTGTGACGGTATTGAATATTACATGAGCTCCATGACGCAAACCCTTCAACTTACTCTTCGAAGTCTCGAAAGTCGAGAATCTGACCGGTTGGACGTAGTTAACCAGAGCAGAAATTTCCTCTCCAGCCTCTGACTCTTTTCCAGCCGTTCCCTTGTCGCTCATCTGGGGCTTATCAATGCTCTTAGGATCGTCTGGCTCAGCGCTATCCTCATCGTCATCAGAGCTCAACGAATCTTCGTCATCCACCGGAGCTGAAATGGATTTATGACGCAAACCACTATTTATTACGTAACAACTTATACGTACTCCTTATTATTGCAAATCCCTTCTCATTAAATCAACAAACTCTAATCTCAGCATGTACTCACTATTCACGGCGTCATCCCCATCCATGCTATCCTTGGAATCGTCTTTTGTCAACGGTGGTGGAGATGAACCATTTTCAGTCGGCATTGGTTTGCTTAACTTCTTTTGGGGTTTCTGTTTCCGGTGATGATGCTTCTTCTTGTTCTTGATTATAATCCGTCTTTTCAATGCAGAGGGAGGGGGTAGTGGAACACCTGGTTGTAGCTGTAATAATTACAAAAACGCCATAAGCATGTCATTACTACTCCACCAGGGACGGACTCATTATTCCCAGATTTACGTTTCCCGGAAACCCCGATAACGGAAAAGTTTTTAGTACTGGAAAAGTATATCCTTCAGCTGGGATTACTGAGACGAAGCAAACTTCTGCTCCCAGTAAATCTTCATTAACCAGGATTCAGACTTAAGGATAGGATCAGAGTAAATATTCTCCTCAACATCAAACATAACGTAATGGCTCACCGGGTAAGAATCCAGGGGCGTATCCAGAAGCATCGGACCAAAGAATTCCCGACAGTACTGTGCTATCTTGGCCTGCTGCTTATCATTGCAGTGGTTTTCGAATGACAATATAACAGGGTAGTCGGAAGTCTTGAAGGCGCTCTCGGCTATAGCTTCGATCACATCCTGAAATGAAAGATAAAAGTCATTTATCACACTGTGAATGACGGACTCATTAATGTGGACGCAAGTCATTACTGCGACTGGAGGACGTCTAGAGTGAGGTAGGCAAATCAGATAGCTGACGCAAGAGCAAGGAAAAGGGAGACGTCAAACTTATTGAAATGCAAACACCACAAGGTCCTCTACAATAATAAATTATCTCCAGCCCGAACTATTCTCCTGCAAACAAAGCTTAAATCATAAACGTATAGCCGCTTCATAATAATACGGAGAGAATCCGATTGCTCACATAATTCCTAACGCCTCCGGTTTCTCGAATTTACACCCACACAATTCTCTCATTCAATTTTCTCTCTTTATCCAGAAATGTAGGAAAATCCATCCGGTTCTATCCCTACTTCAAATTATCCTCAAACATCGCCCTTATAATCCATGATGTACGTAAGCTCTAAAAACTTTTTAAATTATAATTAAAACCTCTTTAATCTTCAATTCTTTACCACAGCAGCAGCAGCTCTCCTACACTATTCCCACACACAGGAAATCAGAAGAACGCTTTACTAATTCCCTTTTCAATGTAACAGAAGGAGCATGAGACGTAGTAGATCATCGGTGCGATTAATTAATGACTCTTCCACCTGCCAACAAAAATGTGAACAAGGATCACAAGGAGACGACGAGACGTTAAACCCAGCTGGATTCATACTTTTATGCTCGGGGAAAGTAATCCCTCCCTCAGACCAAACCAAGCCCCTAATGTCACAGAACTTTTAAGAGATGTTTACATAACCCGATGAGAGAATCCCTACAACCAATTCTCTCTTCAGGGACCACTGTAAAAAATGTTAAAGCACAATCAGAAAAGCTTGGAAATGTCCTTCAAATGTAATTCCACCCTTGTCACCCTCAATCCTTTCTTCTCCGTACTTTTAGCCGCTTCTCTACATACATAGCTTCCAAAGAATAAGTAGACAAAGTTTTGCAACAAATCCACGAGCCAAGCTAAATAACAAGTTTAGATCCTTGCTGCGACCGAGTCAGCGAGCCAACTTTGAAAAGCCTTCCCAGGACTCACGCAATCCATTCCAGAAAATAGTTGGTTCGTAGGCGGTGTCCACGTTTACATGGATGCAGACCGCCGGTAAGGAATATAGATTGAATGGTCCAAGATATCAATCTTCTTGTCACTTTTTTCCTCTCAGGCCAACCAAGCTCTTGTAACTTCCCTGGTGAAAGTAATGAATAGGATATTTTCAAAAGTAAATGCCATTGGTGAAAGTAAGGGAAGGAAATGCTTACATATGTGAATGAGATCCTCAGTGGAATAAGAGAGATGGAGAAAGTACGGATGACAGAGATGCCAGGGATAAGTGGGAGACGCAGCAGTAGCCAATGCATTGCCGCTCCTCACCTATTATCCAAACCTCCACCATTTTTTACCTCACCCTACTTCAAGTTACTGCTTCTCAATTTCATTTTAGCGTATCTCCTATACAATATCCCGCTCAAATCTCCAACTCTATAACTTCCAACAGCAAAGGGAAGAAACCATGAATGAACCACTGGGTGGATTGCTATCTTATCTTATTCTTAGACCCGTCCAAACTTGGATTCCAGGTATCCAGCTGAGAACGGCAGAGGAATTTTCAAAGAGAATATTATCATTCAATTTTCCTCAATTTACTACACTAGGGAAGAGTTATAATAGAAAATCAAGTTATACTATAAGACTGGCCCAGTTAACTTTGAAATTGCATCAAAGTTTTTTCCCAAACAAACTTCAATTGTGTTTTCCTCAAATATATACGGGATAAGTCGAGTATAACGCAAAGGACAAGTGTGGGGAGGGAGAGGAAGTTTCGAATCCCAAAGATTCCAACATGAAAGCCGCATACCAAAAACTACTTGAATAAGTCAAGTCGTCACTGACATAGCAACAAGGGTGCTGTAGATGACGACGCTTTTCCTAGCTTGTAAAAAACTATAGCTTCCTCTCACGCTATATAGTAGGAAATGAAGTGAAAGTTACGAGAACTGGATAACGCCAACTGTTGAAAGCTTACTTACTTTCTCTTTTCCTTTCTCTTCTTCATCCTCTCCCATCCCGCCCCTGCCTGCGTCATCCATACTCCATACCGCGCTCTCACTAGTCACTACAGAACCAAAAGCATCCTCCTCTTTTACTTTCCTCTACAAACTCCTTCCTACACCTACTATAAAATAAGATATAGCCCACACACAAGTAAGTCCACTGCATTAGCATTACTGTGGAATACAGAGAAATTCGGCACAATGCCACCAAGACCAAAGCCCGAATACGATCCTCGCATAGACTATAAACATCAAGAGGCTGGATGGAGTCAAGATATGGCGGATGATAAAAACAGAATTTAGACATGCACACTTCCAAGATAAACTCAAAGACCTTAGCTAAACTTCCTCTTGACACATGAGCTCCCTCTCAACCGGAAAAGTCATGGAGGGCATTGCTGTAGTATGGCTGTAAAACAATTCATGGGCATAGAACACGTTCCGCTTCTCTACGACGTGAGAACGACTATGACCTTGAGATAACGAGCACAGCAAGGAACATGATAGTCCGGAATATGAACCGGGAGGAGGCTCCATTTATAAAGCGAATACAAAAATAGTCTTTAATTAGATCAACTCAAAAGCGTGTGGAAGATTCAACTAATTATTACAAAGCGTAGCGAAATTATAATTTCACTTAACCAAATCAGCAATCCTCGTGTCGGCCTCCATTAACTAAACGCTACACTCATGCATTCCAAATTTGCTAATCCCAATTTAGCATGCTTCCTCAAGTTACACCCCTGCGCTTATTATTAAAATTATTCTTCTAGCCGTTTCGTTCCTTTCTGTTTGTCCGAAAAGCCTTTCAATCCCCTTTGATAATCAGGCTGCCAGCCATTATATCGCGTCATATCGATACCTGAAGGAATTTTACTCAACGGTTATCAGGAATGAGAATAACCAAAATGGATGTAATCATGCCACTTTCAAGTCTCGTCCCATAAAAACCATTTACCTTATTAAATACATAAAACTTTTAACTTCAATTCCAATCTTATCTGACATCGCATTTATGAAATCACACCAGAGCTTTAAACCCTATCAGTGCTTGGATTGTAGACAAAATCCCTTTGTCCTCCTATGCATACCGCTCGCATCTCTCTCATCCCTAATGCCCGCATCGGAGCCAACAAAACCAACAAAATCCCACACTTTCACTTCCAGAAGAGGTTGCACATGGGATTCGTTAAATAAATGGTATAGTCAAACTATCCATTCCTGGTCGAATCCAGATAGGAGAGGGAATGACGTCAAATTCGGAGGGGAGGGAAACTGGTGTCGGAATCGGAGTGCATTACAGGATACTGTTCCCCGCCATTCCATGATTCATGTTCCTCTGGCAAGTCTTTGGAATAGAGACCGAGGAGAAAAAAATCAGTGCACCAACTTTCCTAGACCCAAACCCAAACACCAAACTTATTGTCAGCAGACGTGGCTGCTTCATTCCGATTCTAGAAACGATTAGGAGCTTAAACAAGAGGAAGCTTGCCTACAAGGACTCGCTCCCATAAATCCTGGATATGAAGCAAAAAAGTCCAGAAAAACATGGAGAACACGAAACCTGTTTCCTTCTTATCCTTGAACAAGTCCCGAGTTTTAATCCTATTATCTTGGAAGGTCAAGAAATCCAGTAGTCGTTAATGCACAGGAGTTTTGCTAATTTCAAGGAAACGAGCTTTTCCCTATTTCCATCTACCCCCATCTAACCGCTTCCCCTCCGTAGTTTCCAAGCTTTACTAGCGAAAAAGATCCTGCATACACGTCACCCCTCCCGTATCCTGTTTACAATGCGGACAGGAATAAATACAGCAATTTACTGAAATTCGAGGATCCTGTATGGTGCATCGGGTTAAGCTCTTTCTCTCTCTGACAGAGTATCATGTTAGAAAAGACATTGTAAATCTGCTCCGCGTCACTATATCCGCTTGTGCTAAAAATTTATGGAGAAAGTCATGTACCAATCTGCGTAGCTAGCGTAGGAGGAAAGAAAGCTTTCCCAGCCACCACTTCCTTTCTCCTATTACTACTTTCTCCATCATCTTTCTTATTCCTTCCTCGAGTCATTCATTCATGGGAGTGATTCTAAATGAAAAATGCGACGCATTCTCAGTTGCCGGAACACTAAGCCGTTTTTCATTTTTGTAATCAAGAAATTTATCCATTCCATCCTCGTTACTCTCATCATACCCCTCCTTCCTCCCATTATTATAAGGAAAGCTAAAGAAAACCTACATCGGTTTCCTTTCCTCTTCATCGCAACTTCAGAATAGCAACCAGTTAAATACAATGGATCCCGATGAGAAATCTTGCTCGGAAATGTAGGCATTTCCTCACATCTCACTACCATGTGCATGATACATGTAATAGTTATGACGCTTCCCATTCAGAACAAACCGAGGAAAACTATCACATGCAATCCGGCAGGGAGAAGAAATGGGGCAACGGGCACACGGGAAAATATGATAGAGTCATAGCTTTGGAGAAAATATTCATTTGAAATCTTTTTCGCTCCAAAGGAGAAAGCTCTTCTTATCCTGTAGATCAAGGGAAGGCTGTGGAAAAAGCTCCACATAAAATGAGGATTTTCCATGGGCTTTAAACATCAAAGAAATTATTTTCCAAACCCCACTCCTATGCTCTGAGGAAAATTTCAACGAGTTATATTGTGATGGCAAAATAAAAGAATTCCATAGCAGACACAAATGACTTTCCTTGCTTCAAGTGAAAGCACCAGGGGAAAGCATGAGAACAAGAAGAAGAAAGCTCCAATGGATTCCAGGGAATTATTTCCACAGGATTCTACTTATTATTTATGGTGGTTATCGAAATTGAACATTTTAATTTAATCCTCGTGGGATGATTGATTTTGGATTCATTTTCAAAATTCCATTACGCGGGGAAATAAGAGAAGGACTTAGGGTCTTCTCTCCTTCCACCCCTTTCCCTCCTTCCATCATTGTCATCACTGATTGTAAAACAAATTTACACAAGTGACACGTATTAATGGAGAGGAATGCGAGACTAGATTATATTGAAACCCTTCCACCAATGTCACTCAATCGTTTTGTATCCAATTTTACTTAAACTATCCTTGAGCAACGGAGCAACTTTCCCTCATGTTTTATTACTTTCATCATGCATACTTTACTCACTCCTCACCCCGTCTACACGTCTTGTTCTTCTCACAATTTTCCTAACCACGTTGACACATTTCCTCCTCGCTATCTCCCTCCTTAACTCTGTTAGGGTTTGTCTTGGAGGCAATCCCAAGGCAGACATTCTGCGCCAGCCACCACGACATTAGACAGAGGGGTGGTGGTGAGCCTTGTAATTGTAATTGATGCCAGACGAGCATCTGCAGCAGTGAGCAGAATGGAGGTACTCTACATCTCGCATTCCGCGCCTCCACTCCTGGTGTCAAATTAAATGTTTCCCCAATTCCAAAACAGTTGCCAGATATTTATATCTTTTGGCAAAAGACAAATAATTGTGGAGGGGCGGAGGCGGAGGAGCGATACTCGAAGCTGATGGGGAAATAGGCAGGGCTGACAATGAAAATCCGCTTGAGAAAATTTAGAGATCAAGTCAACATAAAAGGGAAACGGAAATGTATTTCTTTGAAATAGTTCAAAGAAATACATATTCCTTCTTCTCTCCCACGTAAGCAATGAGGCGCCTTTGGCTGTGACGGCTGGAAAAGAGCCGGAAAAAATACATATTCCACGAATATATTAAAGAAAACGGATATGAACGAGCCCGTTATTTTGGGGGCGGTAGAAACATTTCAAGTATTTCATATTACCGTCATAAGCCAGAGGGCTTTTGATGGAAGGTGGGTGGTCTTTGGTTGCTGAAATTGAATCAACATGATTTCAACAGATTCTGGAATCGGTTATGAAAAAGTATTCTGGCTGATATTAGAGGGAATATATATACTTTCTCCCAAAAGCGGAGAAAGCGGGCCAGTAAAAGTGGAGAAAAGACGGGAATAAATGGGGGACACTATGAGATATTTGGAAATGTTTGCCCTGGATGGAATCACAAAGGAAATAGAGATAGCTCCCCAACTTTTACGACACTCTCAACAAGACAAGGGCATTAGTTCTGGACGAAAGATTATAGATCAACTTGCGGCCAAAATGTTTCCGTGGGAATCTTTCCCCGCTCCTTGGGAGCCATCCCACCTGTCATCACTCATCCTACTTTGACGGCCTTAATGAGAAGAGATCCATTTTGAGCTTTTCTTGTGAGCAAGCGAAGGAGAAAGCCGTTGAAGGACTCTTCGCTCTTTCTCTCTCAAACTTTCGGAACAAGGGTATTGACTTAAAAATTCATTCCTCTGAATGGCTCTCATTCTTACCGGGAGATTTTTGGTATGGGAATAGCCTTCATGATGATGATTCAAATATTATGAGCAAATTCTTTTCCATTCAATTACGCGGGGGTTTGCAATTCCGGGACTTAAAGACTCCGTTCGGCTAGGTTGAGCCGATTGGAATAGAATGGGTCTTTTTTCCTTTCAATTCTCTATAATAAAACCACGAGGAAGAATGGGCGAGGACAAGCGTACACAATGAATTCCTACTCAACTAGTTCGTTAGCAAGGATCCTATAATAGTTTTGTCCTAAAAGAAAGCAGCTAGAGCGGCCTTAAATTTTATTCTTCTGGGAAAGGTTGAACGAGTAAATGACGCCTGACATGCTGAGAATATTATAGAAACACACTCGGCCGGGTGATAGTTGCATGGGAAATTAGGTGGATATGGCCGTATTGCATGCCAGTTTGGGGCTGAGTATAGGCAAGGTGGCTTTATACTAGCAGATAGCTGCTGGGAGGAGCTCACATTATTTTGTTGTTCCTCTATAAAATCTACAGCAATGAAGGAGAGTATAAAATGATGGGGTGGTGAGTGAATTATTCCCGTGGGAACATCATGTCAAGTGGAGGAAGGAATTAAACTTTGTTGCATTACCTTCGCGAGAATTGCAGGCACAAGAGTGTAGCCGTGAACAATGACCGGGTCTTCAGATCCTCCGTTCCAAAAGTCCAACTCAACGCAACGGCAACCAGCTAAAAGACTTTGGCGGTACATCTCCACCGAACTTTTCCCAGTCAATTGATGGCCTGTTAGTACGAGAGAAAGGAGAGAATCCATTAGCAAGAGGAAGGAAGCGGGCAGAGAGAGAGAGAGAGAAAGCCGGAGAAAGAGCAGCCAGAGCACGAGGGATTCAGGAAAGGAGGGAAAGTGTTGGTCCGTAGATTTGTTGCTTCAAAACCTTCCTCTGCACTTGACAGACTAATGAGAGAAATGAAGGAAACTCAGAGAAAATCCTATCAATCAATATTTCCCTACTTGGTATTCTCTTCCAGATCCCTTCCCCACTAGCCTCCTTTCCTCTCCACCCACTTCAGCCATCCGGCCTCTTCCCTTACACTTCATATATTTTCAGCCATCACCCGAGCTACAGCTCCTGGAGAAAGAAGTGAAACTGGGCTAAAAGGAGAAACAGGCATGTCTTTCCAGTTCAAGTCATTTCAAGCGCGGGGATCAAGCCTCATCAGAGAGGAGAATACATACGAATACCAATTAACAAGTCCATCTCGGACCGAGACTGTGGGACTATCCAAAAATATATAAATCAAGTAGTAGCTAAAGTCAGAGAAAATTTTAAGAAATCAGTGTAGGCTACAAATCCTTCATGTCATTCAAATTAAAACAACACTTAAGATCAAGGTAGGACTCAGTAGGCAGGTAGAGGTAGAAGATTAATTATGCAGCGATAATACTCCTTCCTTCCAAATACCATCTGTAATATTCTGAATAAGCCTTCGTCCCTCCTTCTCCAGCTCTCATAATCATACAACAGGTTGGTAAATAGAGCTTTTACACCACCCAGAACATGGATCGATTACCGCTAGGGCTTGATTAAACAAATATTGAAAAGAAGGAATAGGTCAGAAGGGAGGAGGTAAGGAGAAAATAAGCTCATCCTTCCGACTGTCGGCATCATTAAACCCAGTTAATACCTGTGAGGTAAGTATTGTGAGACGAGTTAATAAAGTAATGATTCATGGGGTGATCCATATCATCAGAGAGATCATATTTATCCAAGGATACAATTGCGCACTCTTCCGACAGGAGGTAGCGTAGAAATCCGTCCAAGGATAACAGACCTTTTTGAGCATTACTACTACTAGGCTCGTACAAACTGATGAGCTCCCGCGCTCTATCAGGATTTGTGTACGGGTATAGAATCTCATTAAGTCTTGGATCGCGTTGCTCCTTGTTAATAAATTCCATGAATTGTTCTCCTGTCATCACTTTCTTTTTGTTGTATCCACAAAACTCATCGAAGGCCTTCTCAACCTCGGGACGAACCGTCAAACTCTTGTAAAACGTGAAGAAATCCTCAAAGCTAAATTTCGATGGATTCAACGTATCGTTCTGGAATAAGCATTCAAAATCAAATCAATTATTCAGTCAACAGATTCTGAGCGCGATGAAGAAAAAGATAGCGATAGAAAAGCAGTACACTCAACACTCAGTTGTATAAATAAATATACAAAAGGCAAGAAGAAGAAGGAGACGACGGCGAAGCGGAATTATGCATTACCACCACCACCACCATCAAACATGAATAATGAATGCTTATCGCTACATTATATAGAAGCAAAAGTTTTGTAGCAAAAATATAGAATAAAAAACTCATCTATTTAAAATTCATGTTTACCATTATCAGAGATGATGCCTTAGATAATTTTTCAACGGGTTTTGGCAAGGCCAACGCTGCTAGAGTCTTTTAAAAAATTAAACATTCAACAACATTTAAACAAAAACTACAATCATCAAAGTACTACCACCGCAAAAACGCATTCCAATTACCGCATTCCTCTCCACATAGTACACACACACTCATCCAGTCAGCAAGACTTCGTCATCTTTTTAAGGATTCAACAAAATCCTTTTACCAAGGAATTTCACTTTAAAATTTCACACTTAAACTATGCTCCAACTATATTTACTACAACAACTGCTCCGTACAAGATATCATTGATATGATACTAACAAAACTCCTATACCATCCATCTCGCATGTCACTAGAGAGTTTAGAGTTTCTAACAACAACGACAATACCTCCATGATCGATATCGATGCAAAACGAGAAAATATTCTCACTTTATCAAGACATGTGTTTTCAGGTAGACCCGAGGCAACTTTTTACGGAAGCACATGTAAATTTAAGTATAAAGCTCTTGTGCATACCCTCTTCTGTCTCATGCACATCCCTGCCATACGAGGCTCCTCAACGTCTTCAAATTTACACTAAGACAAAGATATACTCACACAATACATCAATGTCATACAAAGTGATTACTGAACATGTGAAAATGTGAACCAGGGACATGAGTCTCGTCTGCACACATTTACACTTCTTTCTTCTGTACATCTACACAAGCCTATCTCCTTCTTGCTCACTTACTTTCCTACATCATTCCCCTTCCTCTCCTATCACATTAAAATGCATAGTCAACTCTCCTAGTACACACGCCAATAACTACACATAACAACTAATATCATAGTTGAGAGAACCAGATTTTAAACAAATCCTCATCCCAGTGAAGGTCATAGAATAAAAAACTATAAAATTAGCAGCGAGGAACCAAATATACGCACAACATTAGGAGCGCACTAGTCCTCTCGCTCCACTACTATCACAACTAACGACAAGAGACCGTCTTTAAGGAATCTTTCATTCTTCCTCCATAGACACCGCCTCCTTTTCAACCAAATCCAAATACAACACCAAATATAAATACAATTATTACGACTAGAGATCCTGTACGTACACACGACAAGGAAAATTCAAAACTTTTAGTATACCTTTCCTGTAGGGAAACCGGCGGCTTCCATTGCTTTTTCGACACGTTTACGATCTTCCTTATTTTGAGCAAACGTTTTAATTATATTCTTAATTGGAATTTTCCCCTGCTTATCCGTCATAATCGTTAACTTTGTATATATCTTCCGAATGAAGGACATCAACGAACCGTTCAGCTGCAGGGAATTGTACGCTATAGCCACTAGCTCGTCCGCCCATAGCTGTGAAACACAAGAGAAAACACCAGGCATTTAGGCACAAGTTCCGCACTGTCAAACACCCATTTATCTTCAAAGAGAATGAAGCTCAACATAAATATGCTACTTGAGCATCTAAACTCCCTCCCTCCCGTAAAACATCAACAGCACACGGGGATATAATAACCCTTCCTCAAGTAGTATCATTAACTATCAACGAAAATAGATTTAAATGACATCATGTCAACACCAAAACTCTTACCTTGGCAATCTCTTTTTTGTTGCAGCAAAAATTAATGAAACTCAAGTTAACAAAGTCTGGACCGGAGACCACTGTGAGCGTTTTCTCTTCCAATGTATCCACAGATCCCAGAGTTACAGTTGTTCGGAGCTTTGGATCCTTTGGAACCCGTGCACCTTTCCCACTTCGTGTATCACGAATTGTAGCAATATCCAGGCATTCCGTCTCTTTGTTCTGATTTGTCCAGTACAAATAATACCCGTTAGGATCCACTTTTAAAGTCACTGGCAGTCCCACGCCGCTGTCCTGTAACACAATTTATTACACGTTCAAAGTCAAGCCTGACAACCATCTTTACCTCTCACCCTCCCTACTCCCTACCTCACTTCTACAAAGCTAGCCAATCCCACCCAGAGGAAACCTCCTGGCTCTTTAAACAGCTTAATGATCTTCTCTCTCCACACCCGGAAAACAGGTGGGGACAATGATAAATGAAGAAAACGACTCCTGGGAACAGAGAAAGTAGAGAAAGCTGTATAGTGTGTATTTAAACGATAAATAGAGACATGCTTTACCGACTACACCGACATTATCCACTTGTATAAAAGCTGGAACATACCTACTAAAAGCATTGACTATCCTATCTTCTTTACTGATTCCGCTAAAGGCAACAGGCGGTAGGGATAAATTGCTCCCTGATTAAGGGCGCATCAATAGGATTCAAGATACGTTAAGTACATGATTGGGGTTTACGTATATACTAGTAATCAATAGTGACTTCATAATGCAATGAATTAGGTTTATAGGGCTGCTGCGAGATTGGTGAACTCGATTCCTGTTCAAAGTTGTAAACAACAAAAAGGCAACAGACTATAATTCTGTAAAAGACCGAACCCTATCTGCCGCTGGTTCAATAAGCGGTTTACCACCACTCCTCCCTCGTCTTTAAACAAGTGAAAGCAGGCTTGCTTCTTTGAGGTAGGGATTCGCGGAATAATTTATTTTAAATTGATTTTCAAGTTGACTTTAGATCCATTTTAAAGTAAGTGATGAAACATGTATGTTTCTCAACCTTTTTCCCCTCCCCTGCATAAGAACCAAGCTACCGATAAGAAGGTGAAGAGGTTATCGACGGAAGCAGTGGGGAAGGAAGAGAGAAAGGTGCAAGGGTTTTGAAATGAGCTCTCACGAGGATCGTTGAGATATTCTACAAAGTTTCCTGCCCGACGGCACAACCATCACCGAAAACGGGAGAAAGTCTCAAAGGCAAGAGAAGCACCTGTACTTATTGTTACTCAAGAAGGGGAATGAGAAAGATTTCATAAATAATATAAAAGGATTTATGGTAGGAAGAGGGATGAAAGATGCAACATGTTGCTTCATTCCACCTCCCTACGTATCCGTGTACAACCTTAGTAGATCATGGGAAAAACAGGAGCTTAAAAGGCGCAAGGAATACTCAAAAAGCATACAAGTAAGTAGTGTGCTGCTGAAAGTTTTGTGAAACTCTTTTAGAATGTAATGTCATCATTATGAATTGATTTAAGTACCACTCAGTCTAAAAAGCTTTCCCAAACTAGAATTGAGTGACTGACTAAGCAAGGGTAGAAGTGTACTAGGAATAAGCGATGAGGATTTCGTTACAAGGATATAAACAAGTTAGCTTCTGCTTACAAACGAACGTATATTTAAAGGAAATCCTTTGAAATCATCTGTCCAACAGCTTACAAGCCGGCACCAATTCCTATTAACGAGATTACAAGACCTAAGAGAACCCAGAGACCCATAATTTCATTGTGGAAAATCAAATTCAATTAGGACAATGTTACGAAACTCCTGGAATAGTAAATACATGCCACCGAGACTACACTGCATCTATGTATCCTCGCCTCGCAAGAAAACAGTGTATTAAAACCAGGGAACGAATATCCTCCTCTCACACTTCAGAGAGAATACCGAGGTATCTATTTAATTATCCATAAAATCAAGACCTGCCGGACAAAATCCAATTTGCAACCTATTATTTACAGGGATCCTGCTAACATCCACAACAAGTGTAACCTAGAGTTATATATAAACATGTGCTTCTTCACTTCCTTATCTATTTTCGCTCCAAAAGTTAGCGAAACACGACTAACTCCTTCACAGTTTATCCGTCACTTACTTTTAACCCTATAGATAAATTGCCTAAAGGGATTTTAACGATTAACCAGCTTCCCACCCCTGTCACTCTTCTCCACACTTACTTTATCAACTCTTCTTTCCTCCTAAACTTCCCTCGCTAACTTTTCCAACCACGACCATACTCAAAGTAACTTAAATCTCCTTACCTCCTCCCATTTCACAAATTTTTCTCCATCCTGCATAAACTGCGGCACCATCACCGGCTTCAGCTGAACAATATGAACTCCTGGCTTCGCTCCCGCCATTTCGACAATTTAATTCCACTTTTCAAATTTTTACGATGACACTTTTACACTCTTAAATAAATCAACTTCAACTTTAAATTCATTCCCAGCATTAGCTCCATCCTTTAGTAAGCACCATCATTTCACAACTAGTTTCGAAGATTGCATCGAAATCGATCATGTGCAGCAGACAATATGTCCTTCCCCCAACTTCCCAAGCACAGTCTTTAATTATGTGGATCACAGCGAGATTTTACACACTCCCTCCTATCTTGATGACTCCTCGATAACCTGTAGATAAAGAAACATAAATTAGCATTAAAATCACACTACAAACTCACAATACCTCCATTTGTATCATTTATTACACCTAGCCAGTAGCAGCTAAAAGGATGGAATCCAAACCTAACAGCTTTAACGGATTAAATTACACAAAATACAGAAGAATGTGTTTAATGCATCGCGGATTAGATTTCCTCGTGCGGATGTCGATACAGAACTAGATTACATTACTCTGCATAATACGATCCCCTCTCATTCCTACACCAACTCAATCGGTAAACCACAAACATGCACACGATATATGCCGCAATTATCAATTCTTCCCATCCACTAAATTACCACAAACCATTGCAATAACAAAACAATAATAATCGCAGTTAGTCTCTCGAATAGAAAAATATCCACCTAATTTTAAAAGACCCCCATGCATCATATTTACATAATGACACCGAGTCGACGTGGATAGAGAATGCAGCAACTGATCAGTGGGAATCAGATAAAAACAGTCAGCTATAATACATTTGCACTCGTTTTACGACTCACAAATAATTCAATCCTAATAGAATGACTTACTTCACTTGTTGACAACACAGAGTTAAGGACACCACCCCTCCAACTATAAGCAGAGACTCGATTTTATCGTAGTTAACTTCCCGACTGCGTCTTCATGAGCAGACGACAACTTTAATGTCAGTTATATACCAGAACCACCAGAAAGGACGAGATGATAAAAAATCCCAAGGTCCACATCAACTTCATCCCGTCGTACCACGATTACACCACGGTCACAACAAACACGATTTCCTAGTTGCTCCTTGATATATTTATATTGTAAGCAAGACTTTAATTTCAATTTAGCTACCACTATCCTCCAAAACACTCATCCTTTATAGTTCCTCACAAGTCCTTCCAGCATAACACACACAACTCGGATCACAATTAAATATGACTAATTCACTTCAATCTCCAAGGTTTTCAAACTTGAACCATTAATTGCAATTCTTTCTCCAATTATCCCTTTATCCCTCATCACTCTAAATCACATTTATAATTTCAAAAATCCACAATTTAATATTCAAATATAGGCCCTGGCTTGAATTAAATTAAATCACAAATAATCTTCCCTCTCCTGTCCGTCTTGCAGAACCACACACTCCCCACACTCCTGCATAGTATTTTCATTCTAAAATAAAAAAAAATTAAATTTACAAAATCCGTAGGATTAAATCCATTTAAATGTGAAAAAATTAAATACTTTTTAAATAAATCTTTAAAACTTCTATAAACTTTACCTGCTTTCAACTGTGGAGGGGACCAAGACTGCTCACAGAACGAGGACAACATCTGCACTGCCACTTGATCGCTCCTCTGCTCCTATGCGCTCGCTGTTATACTCTTGCTCCTGCTCCCTCCAGCTTTGACTGCTCATCTCCCTCCTTCCAAACGCTCCTTGCTCCTCTCCATCTTCCTATGCTTTAACATCCATCCTTGGGCCCCCGTGCAAACATCACATGGAATTCGCAAATTGTTGCCAAACTCTTCCTAGGAACACGCGCTGGAAGCGCTCCCGCATCCCCTGCATGCGCTGCGCTCCAACGCTTACACTCCCAGCTTCTCTAGCGCAGCAAAATATTCAAAAGCACAGGCATATTCCGCGCATACTTCTATTCCTTGAACCATATTTCATATTTTCATATTCGCCAAATTTCAAATTTCAGACGCTTGAACTCCGAAGAGCGATGATAATCCTATACTTTGCGATCAGAATGCCTTGGCTTATAAGAATCAAGGAGGGCAAGCCTGGAGACAGTTTATAATACTAAAAAGAGGAGCATGTTTATACGACCCAAGCTCGCTGCTAGCTTCAAAGATCCACAAGCTTTCGAGTCCTGTAGTTGTGCTCCTAGTCTCCTAGAGGAGAAAGTGAGAAGAAGAGCAAGGAGACGACGAAAGGATGAAGGAACAGTAGACCACCCAACGCTTTCTCTCACTTTCACCAACCGTTTCGGAAAACTTGCCCGAATCCAACACGAGACTGCCAACTAAGAACCTATTTCCCCACCATACACTACAACCGACTCCCTCATCCACTTTAGCTATATCTACAAGAGCGTACATGTGACCACAATATAGCTTTCCAGTCTTCCTCCTGGAGAGGATTGGAGTCCCTGGACCCAAGCAACTCCCGGATTCCCTCTAAACTTGATTTACACACATACACTTCAAACTATTACTCTCACCGAAATAGAGACAAATCCAAACCAATTCATCCTCAGCATTCATGGCTGCTTGGAGAAAGCTAGAAAATTCACCCCATTCTCCAAATTCTTGTAAATGGCATCCAAAATCCTATAATTTCTTCCACAAGATCATCATCATCCACTCTATGATTTCCATCCTCTCTTAAGGCTCCCACAGAATTACTACAACAAGTTATGCAATAACAACTCGATATATTCTTCTCCTTTACTCCATCCATATTTACTCCTTTAGTTAACCGGGCTATTGGCGGATTTCCCGCAATTCAACGACTTTCTCTTCATGTAGTAGCTCAAGTGTTCAAGTGGCAGGCAGAGAGAGAATGACTACACGGTTATAAAATTTATTACCCCTTCTCCCAATTCAACCAAAGCTTTCCATGTGATAAATCCTCAAACGGCCATACAACTCAAAACTACACCAAGGCAGCAAAGCCTAAGGCAAAATCCTCAAGTCTATTCCAGATAACCATGAACCGGATAAACTGGACAGAGTAAACCTACAAAATAATCCTACAATTAAACATACACGTGTAGCCCAGAGGAGAATCAACAGCATCTTATCCAACAAGAGAACAGGCTCAGCTCAGGTAGCAGAGCAACCTAGTTTTTGCCAATATTATGCAAAGTAACAACCTCTTCTTTTCCTCCATTAGATATTCCTCTTCTAAGAAATTTTCCATGGATCAACATCCTCGTTCCTTGCAACAAAGAATTGCGAAATCAAGTTTTTGACAGCGTGTTTTTTTGCAAATCCTGCATATTATTCAAGTATTTCAAAACTGGAGAGGGCAGAAGGGCTTTAGCAGTGGATCAACATTATAATATTCATATCAAACTTGCAAATTCTTTTGCATCACCCCTCCCTTGCTTATTACCCCCGCACCGCCTTTAAGCTTATAAATGCTAATTGAACGGCTTTTCATATATTCATCTCCGCCTGCCCCACTTGATTATCTTCTTGAATATAATTTCAAGTCCTCCTCACACTAACTATTCCCCACATAAACTAAAACAGATAAGATAGGGATACAGTCCTTGAGAGAGATTGTAGGGAGACTCCTATAGCTCCATCCACATCTTATTCCTAGAAAATACGCTGCACTATAGGTGTGCAGATGAGGTAATCAAACTACTAATCAGACCATCAATTCCCAATTCATCAAAGCACTCTCTTGTGCATTTCAAAGTCTCAACCATTCAGCAGAATCCTAAGCTGCAAGGAGCTTATTAGCAAACCATCCTCCTCTAATCCTTGCAGTAATGTAGACGGCGGGCATTATTTAATTTATTACATCTAGACGGGCATTATAATTTAAAAGCAGCTTCATAGAACACCAAAGTTATGAATCCAGCCGGAAGATAATGGAAGAAAGGGCAGACTATCCGGGAGACACTCCGGGAGACTCGGGTGAGAGGATAAGCAAAATTTCAAATTCCGAGACTCCAGGTATATTATATTCGCGAATTTCATACCTAGACATTTACATAGAATTACAGAGACGGTAGCCTCCAAGGAGAATTTATAAAACATATAAAGTAGTTGAACCTAAATAACATTAGCCGATAACAGACTGCAGAGATAAAATTGCACTTTTCCTACATATAGTGCCACGGGAAGCGCTATGGGAATACTGCCGTACATGATCCACGAGTCTCTGCCCTCCAGACGGTACAACCTGGGTCCGCCATTTTCCAATGAAGAGAACCAGAGAATAACTCATATCCAAGCTCATTAGCGTGCTGTAACGTCAAAAGACTTGCTGAATATTAAAAAAAATCGCAAAATTTCGCACACTTTCAAATGAAACGAATATCGAGAAATTGGATTTCGTACACGCTAGTTAAAAAACTCGCTTTGCAAATTTCAAACAACTTTCAATTCCTCAGACATACCTGTGAGAATCAAGAGTCATTGTAGCTGCTCCACTGGCCCTCATCGCGCTCTGTATTTCATACTGCCCTGCATTTCAAGTTTCAGTCAAATCAGTTAAAAAAGCCGCAACGATTAGCAGACAGATAATGAGTTGCTTTTCAAATAATAATTTCCTTTTTACACACGCGAAAAAGCTTCCAGTTGATAACACACAACTTCACGGATTTCTATTTCCTATTCATCCTATATACATGCAAAGTTACATCTCCTTTGCACGTGCATCTTGAATTATTACAGGTGTAAAACACTAAAGGGCCCCGTCATGAGTACATGGGGCAGAAGCCAGCCGGAGAAACCAATAGCAACGTAAACAGATTCACTGCAAATTCGAATCCGCGAAAGATGAATTGCAGCAATGAGTTTAAATCAGCAATGTATAGACGAGCCCTCCTCTCTTAACAACATTCTGTTCCCAGTTTCTCAACAGTGGGAAAGCCATGAATCTCAAACTAGATGTACCGGCTTTTACTTATTTAGTTTCCACATTTCCTTGCGCGATTATCTAGAATGCGTTTAAAACTAGATTTTCCATCAAGCAGAAAACATACACAATTTGAGAATTTAGGCATTGACCATTGGCCCTATGACAGCCCAACTGAGCCAGCTTCTTGGACAAAACCCCATCAAAAATCTGTTGTGAAAATCCACCCATTCCTAAACGTACAATACTCACCAGTCACAGCGGAACTCTAATTTATATTACTACATAAAAACAAAATCAGCCTAAATAAAATTAAGCCAGCCCAAAAAAAATAAAGCCGAACTACATAGACGGTTGACATTATTATATGACTGTCAAAATCAAATGACGCTATTCTAAGGGAGCCATTAGTTAACGCTAGTTATTGGCAGTCAAAATCAGATTACGCTATTTTGTGGCAGTCAAAATCAAATGAAACTATTTTGTGGCAGTCTGAAATCAGTTGATACTATTTCTATGGCAGTCAAAATCAGTTGACGCCATTTTAAGGCAGTCAAAATCAGTTGACGCCATTTTAAGGCAGTCAAAATCAGTTGACGCCATTTTAAGGCAGTCAAAATCAGTTGAGATTTTAAGCAGTCAAAATCATTTGGCATTTCGTGGCAATCTGAATCAGTTAACGTTATTTAGTGGCAGTCAAAATCAGTTGACGCCATTTTAAGGCAGCCAAAATCAGTTGACGCCATTTTAAGGCAGTCAAAATCAGTTGACGCCATTTTAAGGCAGTCAAAATCAGTTGACGCCATTTTAAGGCAGTCAAAATCAGTTGACGCCATTTTAAGGCAGTCAAAATCAGATGACGCTAGTTTGTCAAAATCAGTTGACGCGTGGCAGTCAAAATCAGTTGACGTTATTTAGTGGCGTCAAAATCAGTTGACGCTAGTTTGTAAGGCAGTCAAAATCAGTTGACGCCATTTTAAGGCAGTCAAAATCAGTTGACGCCATTTTAAGGCAGTCAAAATCAGATTGACGCCATTTTGTGGCAGCCAAAATCAGTTGACGCCATTTTAAGGCAGTCAAAATCAGTTGACGCTATTTTAAGGCAGTCAAAATCAGTTGACGCCATTAGTTTGTGGCAGTCAAAATCAGTTGACGCCATTTTAAGGCAGTCAAAATCAGTTGACGCCATTTTGAGGCAGTCAAAATCAGATAACGCTAATTTGTTGCAGCCAAAATCAGATTGCGCTGTTTTGTGGCAGTCAAAATCAGATTGCGCTGTTTTGTGGCAGCCAAAATCAGGGGACGCTGCTTTAGGCAGTCAAAATCAGATTACGCTAGTTAGTGGCAGCCAAAATCAGATTACGCTAGTTTGTGGCAGTCAAAATCAGTTGACGCCATTTTAAGGCAGTCGAAATCAGTTGACGCCATTTTAAGGTAGTCAAAATCAGTTGACGCCATTTTAAGGCAGTCAAAATCAGTTGACGCCATTTTAAGGCCGTCAAAATCAGTTGACGCCATTTTGAGTCAGTCAAAATCAGATAACGCTAATTTGTGGCAGCCAAAATCAGATTGCGCTGTTTTGTGGCAGTCAAAATCAGGGGACGCCAGTTTGTGGCAGTCAAAATCAGATGACGCTAATTTAGTGGCAGCCAAAATCAGATTACGCTAGTTTGTGGCAGCCAAAATCAGATTACGCTAGTTTGTGGCAGTCAAAATCAGGTGACGGTGTTTGATGGCAGCCAAATATTGTGGTAGTCAAAATCAGACTTCATTTTGTGACGTTGACGCTTTCTATGGCAGCCAAAATCATAGGAAGCTATTTCATGGCAGTCAAATCCCCTTGAAGTTATTCTTAGGCAGCCAGAATCAGTTGACGCTTAATTACAGCAGCCGAAAGCAGATGAAACTATTTGGAGGCAGTCAAAATCAGTTGACGCTATTTTGAGGCAGTCAAAATCAATTGACGCAATTTTATGGCACTCAAAATCAATTGAAGCTATTTTGAGGCAGCCAAAATCATTTTACCCTGTTTGGTAACAACTGAATTAATTACCTCAAAAGAGTGTCAACTACATTAAAATAAATAACTAAATCAAATATCATATAAATATATTTAGTCTGTTTCAAATATATTTAGACTGGTTCAATTATATTTGGGCTGATTCTAGTATATTTAGACTACTTTGAAGGTCTGTAGGTTGGGGTGATGATTTATTTCATTGCTGAAATTCACGAGTTATATACTGAAGTAGTAGAGAGAACTGACTCAGTTGGGCTGCCATAAGGCTATGTACTTGTATGTAGGTTTGAATTCTGTATATTTATGCTGGTAGAAATATCTAGTTTAAAATGTAATTTTCATGTATTTATGAGCAGGAGACATTGCAAGATTTGTCAACAGCAGTGTGCAAAATAATCTGCTTAGCATTAACTGGAAGACGTTGCTTGAGGTTGATCAATCGCCGTGTATAATTCTACTACTCTTAGAATTTTCATGGTATTCCCACTGTTGAGAAACTGGGAAGAGAATGTTGCTAAGAGAGGAGGGCTCGTCTATACATTGCTGATTAAAACTCATTGCTGCAATTCATCTTTCGCGGATTCGAATTTGCAGTGAATCTGTTTACGTTGCTATTGGTTTCTCCGGCTGGCTTCTGCCCCATGTACTCATGACGGGGCCCTTCTGTAGGCAGAATCCAGCCGAGCATTTATCAGTTCCAAAATTCAATTACACAGTCCTTCCACGGCTTAATTAGTAAATTAAAAGGTGTAATTAGTTTCCAAGCTACTGCAGCTCTGACAAGGCTTTCCGGAGGCTTCTTTATCTACCGGGAAATACAAAAGACTGTACATGATGTTGTACTTAGTGATTACAGGAACACATATTACTCCTAAATTGGATGATAAGAGGAGAGATAGAGGGAGATGGGGAAAAAGAGGCGGCGAGATGACGCTACATCAAATTGTTAAAACGTTTAATCCTTCCCCCTTCATTTTACTTACACATCCCAGCTCAGCTTTACTTATGCACCCTTGAGCTTAGTTTATCTTTGGAATAGAGATTTTCGCTGGAATAAAAGGAGGCGGCGGGGAAGTTCTAAGAGAATACAAAATTAAACTTGAAAGCTTTATACTGTGCGGAGGATTAGAATACAAGCTGGGACAGCATCAGATATGACTACATAACAGGAGCAAAGGTGTAGAGTTGAGAGAGCAAGAATAAAGAGAGAAGATGATATCTCTTTGAACACTTATTCACGGAAGGCTTTTTGAGACTTGAGAAGAAAAAAATCGTTCCTCTGACGAATGAGCAAGAAGATACAGGAGACGGGCGCGGGATTCCGGAAAAGAGAAGAGAGATCAAGTGGATTATAGAGATATATTCCGAGTTGAAAGAATGGCAAAGCGCTAATGAAAGGAATACTTGAAAGGCGAGTGAAACAAAAGAGAGAGACGGATGATACATCCTGGGGCAGGGAAGAAGAGAGGAAAGTGGAGATGAGTGAGGTAACAAATTTATAATCCCCGGGTAAGAGTCAGGAGTGAACCTAAAGAAACCCCTTGGCACACACTTGAGACCTTTTTTACTAGTCTCTCTCTTCTCTACACTGTCATTTTACTACGTCCCAAGCCCGAGTATATAAAATAGTAAATCGACTCAAGCGGAGAAAGCAAAAGGGTGTACACGCTGGATATCAATTCCACAACCAGTTGATCAAAAGTAAGAGCACCGTTAGCAAGGTATGTGAAGCAACTCAAGTCTAACAAGAATGGATACACGCTAAAGGAAATGAAGATGAAACATTTTATTTACACAAGAGGCTAGGCCAGATATATATATATACACTTAACTTTCTCTTTACAACGACCCTGGAGAAAGTATTACTCAAGGCCGCTACGGAATTCCTCAAAGATGCGGGCACATTTAAAGAGAAAGTAGGTGAAAGTAACCAGCTAAGATGAGTGAGAAAGAGATACTATAGTTTTATCGGCTAGTGGGAATACTCTGAAGCTCAAGGCTATGTGGAAACAAGGTAGAACGTAAGAACAGAAAAAAGGCAGAATGTTAACTTTCCGAGGAAAGATTTCAAATCCGGGACATTGCGGAATGAGAAGAGTAAGATGGTAATATCAGACCGAGAGATTGTAGGGAGTAGGAAAAAGAGAAAACTCTAAACGCAAATGGATATACGGGCGAGTGCCAGTGTGTGCGGAGTTGTTAAAACTCAAACGGATACAAAGAGTAGTTATCCTGATGCGGGTTCAAGAAAAACAAAGTTACAGTCTAGTAATTTAAAGACGCTCTTTAAGATAGAGATGGTTACAGAGATAAATAGTAATTAGTAGTGCGGAGAAAAGAAAATATCCAGGATTAGTTAATTAAGCAGAGATTTATAAAGAAAATAGAGAGTGAGTAAAAAGGCTAATTACTTTCTTGAGAAACGTATTCAATATTTAATTAAGTTATCATGTTGTAAGTCCGGCGAGGATCCGTATTTAATTTACAATTTTTCTATTTTAGCCAGAAAAAAAACAGAATATCAAAACCCGCCACTCCTGATTGGATTTTAGGGAGTATGTAAATTTTAAATCTGAATTCTTGAATTCAAATTTTCGAATTTTGAATTTCAAAATTTACCTGGAAAATCAAAATTGAAATGATATTTTTTATTGACCACTGTTCCCTTGCTTGGACATTCATCTCCCCTTAGCAATTTTCAACAGCAATAAAACGAAAAAATAAATATTCTGCAAGAAAAACCTTCCAGAAACCCCTCATCAATCAAACCAATGTCTTCTCCAACATTCCAAACAACGCCTCATACCTTTCAAACCACCCTTATAAATTCACAGCAATCAAATTCTTAGAACCTAGTATGAGGAAACAGGTCACCTACCCAAATAACCAACAATTATACCCCAAAATAATCAATATCATCGCAAAATAACTATCCCAACTTAATTGTAATTTGTCCATATCAATGTCTCGATTCAAACCACACATAACCCAAAAACGGCAACTCCGAACACTTTAAATCATCGCAACGCCCCCTACTCGATTTCCCCAAGACAAGACAGAGCACCCAGGAATAAAATATTCCTCGCATTTAAATAATAATTACCTGTAAAAATGTAGCCTGCCAGCCGAGAATAATTCCACCCGCACAAAATCTCATGAAACCCGATCCAAGAATAATACCAAAAAATGTAAGAATGATGAGACAAGCCAAAGAGAAAGTAGCGAGTAGCGACAAAGACATTCTATCCGCATCCTCCAGAGACACGAGTCACGACCAGCCTGCACAAGCAAAGAGGCTAAAGTAAAAAACCGAACCATTATGCAAAATATGAGCCTGAATAGATGGAAATGCCAGAGGGAATATGAAAATAAGACATTTTACCAACTTTTTCTCCATTATATATGCATTATCTCTCCAAGAAACTTTTACCTCTGACCATAGGATGAGCTCAAAGTATTTGAGGTTAGAGAAAGCTTCAGAATTTGAGTGAAAGTAAAATAATAGCTTCCCCGCACGTAGCTACTCCCCTCAACCATGCAGCCAGATGAGTAGCCTCAAGGCTAGACTATGAGAACCATGTTACAAGTTTAGAACACAGACCAACTGGAAAGTGGTTTGCGGTTCAGTCATGTCAGTCAGTGGACAAGGGAAAAGACTCGTTGAAAATAAGAGCATATAATTTCAAGGAAATTCGCAAAAGACCAGAGGAGAGAGAAAACAAAACAGGAGATGAGACAAAAAGAAATTGGGAATTGTGAGAGATTGAGATTAAGATGAGGGAGCCATGTTATCTTTTGAGTGGAACTCATATTGAATTTTAGAAAAGGGATTCTCAATGTAATTTCCTGCTGTAAATATTTTTCTTGGCCCAACCCAGGAGAAAACGGGACATACAACCAAGACTCCAAGGATCTGGAATCCATTCAGGCTTTTTATTCTTGGACAAAACCGCCACTTCCCTTAGCGCATTCTCATCCTTATCCTTCTTCGAGTCTGTCACTGGTCTACAATCTCTTCAAGGAACAAATTCCCGCATCGACAGTCACCACAAGAACAAAACAGAGATGAGGCAAGGAAATAGTTTCCGGCTCCAAACTAACCCCATGTCACACTTCAATTTAGCCGGAGAAAACTTAAGAGCTCAACGAGAGAGATTCTTTATATTTTATTCACTAAATTCCCTCCATCCCAGTAGCAGCAGCCATCTCTAAACGGAGATGGGAAGAAGAGTGAATAAGATTCAAACTAGATGAGAGATAAAACGAGAAGAGGATAGAAAATACAATTATGTGATAAAAGTCCTTCAGAAGAGGGCCTAACTTAAAAAAAAGAGGAAAGAAAAGGATGAAGCGACGTCTCTCCGTCGCTTCTCGTGAGGAGGGAAAAAAAGACTTAAAATCCCGAGATTCCCTGGAAACCACTAAACGAAGGTAAATGTGAACGCTTCATGGAGTTTTAATGAATCCATGCAAATTTATACAAGAGCACGTCACATTAGCCATCCAAAAACTACATAAGCTTTAAGGCTAAATATCCCTAAGAGGACAGGGAGAGCTAATGGCCACAAATTTACTTGATGAGCAAGCATAGGACATAAGACCATCAAGTAAAAAATTCATTTTATCCGCAACGACCGACAAAATTACCAAATGGAAGCTGTATACAACTCTCCAAACCAAATGGTTCCTTACAGTTCCTCATAGTCTATGTGCGCCATCTTTACTTGACTTTCATCTTTTACTGAGGATTTTACCCATATTTGTTAATATTATCCACCGCAGTTCCAAGTACTACTTGTATACAAAATATCAATAACCTGCTTTCATATACCCGCCATTATTGAATGAATACCCGGGCAAGACATCCCTAACACAGTACAGCGTCTTCTGACTTCTCAGCTATTGCGTTTCTAGCTCTCAAACTTTCAGCCTCAAACCTAAATCAATACTGTTTTCAGCGTGCCGCTTCAGCCACGCGTCTAAGAGTCAGGACCAACTAACAAGTGCGTCAGACAAATAATAGAAGGGATGAAGAACGTTTTTTTTTAATAGCTACAAAACCTAGAGCTAGCGCAACACCGCTCCACTCCAATCCATACATTTCCTTCAATTAAAATGAAAATAATACCGACAATCCGACACACACAGGATTACCCCTGAAATACCCGGAAAACCTTCAAGCTTATTTCCGCAGTAAAAGCTTTCAGCAGCAGTAGCTATGTATCGAATGTACACTTGAAAAATGTAGTCTTCTAGATTTCACCTAGTAAATCAATGATACGCTTTTAGTAAATCAAATCCCTCCAGCATGCTACGCAATACCTCCTTCTTATATATATATAATTACGCCCAAGTTTATATTTTTCCCGTATTCTTCACCAGCGTTTCTAGCTTCCTAGTTATACAACGCTCCAAAATCTAGCACAGTACAACAACGCAACTTGGCTTCGAGAGCTCCAAAGTCAACAAAATCCCCATCAGTCAGTATCCATCAGCCAGGAAAAACCAAATTTCAAATGTTAATATATATCCTAGAAAAAAGGCGGGTTTCACCCATCTTCCTTTCCTACGCACCCATCCAGCAAAGGTAAAAGTCTCCCGAGGAAACACAATTCAAGGAAACGGGAAGACAAAGTAGGCGGAAATCCTTGTAAATAGCTTGTAAACCCGAAAAACGAACCACGGACTCTGGCTACTCACAAGATAAATCAACGAGAAACCATCTGACAGTATACATGTTTCCCTAATTACATCCGTATTTTTATATGAGCTGATTTATTTTTTACAACCACCACTACTGGCCATCCTATATAAATAAATATCCGGTAACCAGTCCCTGGGCGTGCCACTCCGGCTATTGCACCCTTTCAAAGCTCCTTTCACTCCCAACCAGAGATGGCATGGATCGTGGCCCGCGTGATCCATGGATCGCGATCCACTTTTGGGTCACGATGGGTCACGATGGGCCACGTGGCCCAGTGGATCGCGATCCATGTAAATCACGTTTTCTGGATCACGCCTAGTTTGGATCACGGTTTTGGATCACACTACACTACTTTTTCTTCTTTTCCTATAACTTGAAGCGTAGAATTCATGAAAATGGAATTTCAGCTATTTCAAAGGGATGGATGTATTCTAGTCACGTGAATATTTGTATGTATACCTTAATGTTTCTCCTCCTCATCTAGCTGGTGCACCGGTGATAAATATTCTGTATTTCCATAAATCGTGGTTCAGGCGCTAAAACTTGAACTCTACCCAGTGCTCACCCTTTACTTCATGCATGTTGCACGATCTTCTTTATGTTTACATGCTTGGCTTCCCACATTCCCACAGTGGTTTTGATGTAATCAGTTGAACACGTATCACTAACATAATTGACCTACCCGTCTCTCGTTTCGGTGAGACCCGTGCTACAATAATATCTGTTATTAGTTAATTAATAGTACCATTAACCATTATGGCGAAGCAGTCGAATATCTCCGAGTTTGCCACGGAATTGGGGGAGACGCCTCTGTTCTCGGAGGAAGTTGAATTAAGAAGTGTGCCTTGTGGATCTGAATCGTCACCATCCGGTAAGTACGGTTTAATTTTGACAAGGTCTTTTTAGTAATAGCTATTAGAACATGGAATCACATTCCATCAAACAGTTCAGCAAGCAACAAGGAATTTCAATAAACTTTTGTATTTCATGAATTTCATGTGTGAACGGAAAACTGTTTTTCTAACTCAAGCAGGAACTAGTACTACAGTGGCAATTTGGTCTCCAGACAATGACAGGGAGCGGCTATTCGGTAATAAATTATAAAACGATAACAAAAAAATTGATTTATTCAAACAGATAACAGTGTTTCATTGTTTTGTAATGCAGGTAACACATCTGATCCTTTGATAGGCGGTCCACTGGAATCTGGGCGTACCGATAAGCTAAGAGGTCCACGTATGGTTCAATGTGTATTATAGTGCACTAAAGATGACAATTGAATTGGTTGTATTTTTCGCAGAACGGACTCCTGTACCCATTTGGAAGTTGGATCGGCAAGTTGTAGCTCTTGAAACAACGGCAGTGGAAAATCGTAATCGTGTCCATGATTTAGTGTCTACGTTATCCAAGCTAAGAGAAGCCTTGGTTGGTACAACTGTACTAAAAAACTCAACTACGGGTAAGAATAAACATAGAATTTTCCCCTAATCTATGTTCTGATCGGGGCCGTGCGTGAAAATCTTTGTGGTTGACCTTAGGCCTTGAACAAGGGACACATGCATATTAACAGTTTAAACATAAATGGTTAGGGCACGAGAAAGGTTGAGGTTTGACGAGTATATGAAAGCCACAGGAGAATGACTATGGTAGGGAAGAATTGGAAGAGTTACTTGGAATCATTATGGAGACGTCATCTCTTTGATTTCGGTCGACTGATGCTCACTGGTAATCACATACAGTGTAAACAAGTACAATAAATGTAAGTAGTATACAGTGCAAGCACGGGTCTACGTGGTAGTAGGATGATGTAATATATATAGGAAGGAGATGTGTATCTTGATAGTATTGAAAGTTGTCTTATAGCAATATTTTATTAATGACAAGCTTGAAATAATGCGAATCAAATGAAGTGACACGACTGAGTGAACCAGCTGCATATGCAGAAAGTATAAAATACACAGTGGGAATGTGGAAGAAGTAGTTGGTACATAATATGATGACGGTTGTCAAGTGTTAGGTACTCGTATTGTAGTTGAAGAAGAAACCTACCAAAATAGTGTACGTATGTAAGTAATGCGTCCCATCGGACAGGCGATGAATGACAAAAATGAATTACAAAGCAAGTAGAACAACAAAATCTCAGGGGCTAGGATTATCCCGGACCTAACACATGGCGGAAGAGTTAGTTGTAGGCTTGGCTTAAAGCAACGATCTGCAAATAATTAATTACTGGTATTAATTATGTGCAACGAATGAAATAAATGGTTAGATGAATCTATCTGTAAAATGTACACACCACATCATATATTTCAACTAAAATCCAGTGCCAATCTTTAGGGAAACCAGTTACAAGCAGGGATGCCATATTACAGCTTCGAAACTGCGGAGGTTCATGGTCCCAGAATATCAAATATTTCGTGAAGATATTGTATAGTATGAAAATAGGTTGCGAGCGTGACGTTATCTGTATTAATCCACCATCTAATAGAAATACGGTCACGGTCCCGTGTTTAGAAATAATGGGGCCAGCAGCAATGCTCACGAGTTCATGGGGGGACGTGTGTGGGTAGTTGAGATCAAACAGCTGCAAAACCGTTAAATGAATTGCATGGCTTATATGTATGATAATCACGGATTAAAAGTAAGAAAATCGCTTACGGGTGAGCCAGTTGCCAACGCTGCTAATGCTGGACGTAAGATGGGCGAATACGTCAGAGCTGAATACAGAGGTACGGGCTGCAGCATTAAAGCTGTTCGTGTAACAGGTTCCGGAGGGGCCTGCAGTTCCACAAGCCAAGAATCTCCAGTAAGGGTTGCAGGTTGAAGTTCACAGGAATGGATGGGTAACACAACCCCATGAAAAAGTTGAAGAGTTTCCGGTACAGCCAAGTACTCCAATCCTTCCCTGGCGACCATGATACCGCCACTAGTTCCATAAGCACTAATATGTTCGCCATTACGTAATGAAGCAGGCGTAAATCTGGTAATAATAGCGGGGAAATTAGCAGGAGCTGGAAACTGACTTAACGGAGGGTTAGCGGTTGGAACCTCTGGTACGGAATTCAGAGACCATTGTAGAGCAAAGACAAAATGGGAATCTTGAGCCATGAAATAAAAAATTGGCAGATTCATAATGGAAAACGTGTGTGATACTGTATGAAGTAACGAATAAGGTCGTAAAGAATTAACGGAAAGATGAAAAGTTTTCAATGGCCAAAGCAAACGACTACAAGAAGTTGATGCAACAGAAGATGTGAGTAGAATGAGCTTGAGCCCTCCTTCACAGTCCCAAAGTGGGAACGGTAGTTTACCAAAACTAAGAGCAGGGACGCAATGAAGTTGTCATTCACAAGCATATGATTAGGTCCTCGCGGTTGTAATCGTCCTCCACAATGCCTGAGTGTATACAAATTGATGTACAAACTATTGTTGTAAACAAATAAAGATATAGGCGTAAGTATATAGTGAGGACTGTATTTGTAAGGGATAGACTAAATTCAGCAATTGCAAAGCCGTATTACAGATAATAAAACATATAAGTATTGTATATTAAGGCATCATTGCATAGACGGATAAGCGGCGGGAAAAATGTAATTGAACAGCCGTTCAGAAGCAATCCAAAGTACGAAGGTAGTTAAACTGCGAAAAAAAGAAAAGATGATGGATATACTCCGCTACCTGCCGGCGGTTAAAGCATTCCACATTAGGATTGTGGCCTAGTATTAAACGGCGATATGCAGAGTCCTCCACAATCGAGAATAGCAATAGCTTCGCAACAATAAAGTCTGTTACTAATTCAAGTTGTTCACTTCGCGACAAAATAGGAGGCCCGTCATCATTGACGCTGCTGGTGCTGTTACAAGACAAGGTGGACGAGGGGATACCGCTGACCTGTTTATACCGCTCATGGGTCTGAAAATGAAGCAAGAAAAATATGAATCAATTCAAAGTACATAAGGAAATGCATTTTGCAAAGGATATACGAAACACGCATGTACCTTGTCAAAGTGCCGCGTAAAGGTTACAGCGGTTCTTTCGCGAATAATGTATAGCATCTTTGCGTATGATTTATCAAGTAAACATCCCTTGCAAATAACCACGACTGGTTTATGACGCCGTGATTTACTTAAGTTCTCCGTTACCATGATATCCAAATATTTGTGACCCAAGTAAATAAAGCCTCGCCGTGCAACTGCGTTATTGTGCTGATACAGTAAACAGTACACTAGCATTGGTCGAGGCCCACTCCAGCCATACATGTCATCAAGTGTATTAACAAATACAACGGTTTCACTTCCTACTTGTATGACCGATCCAGGAGTGGAGTCCGACTTCAATAGGACATGTGCCGTAAAAACAGTTTTTCCAATATCTGTTGCCGTGATTTGTTCTGGTGACACAAGTTGAAATGGCAATGGTCCAAACGTCTGCGCTTCAGATTCACCCGTTTGTACTACAACAATCGGACGACTAGTTTCGGCTATTTCCTCGTACTTCCTCCTAGAAAGCCCCGCAGTATCCGAACTATCCGAAGTTGTCCCGCTGGAAGTACCACCAACACTACTAGACGTCTGTGAATTTGACGATGAAGATTCCTGGGAAATAGTAAGAGGCTGGGAATACTGAAGTAGATCACAGGAAACTCTTTCGGAGGGTAAGTCCATTCTGCATTCCGAGCTGCCATTAGGTTTACACCTTCTGGGTTTTGCAGCAACATTCGCTTTAGTAGCTCTTGACCTAGACACAACCTTACTATTACTGGTCTTTCTAGCCTTGGAGGTAGCTTTCCGCTTGCTGACCTCTTGAATATAATCACTGTCCCCGTCCCCACTACTGTAATTATCATCGTGAGATTGAGAACACTCGTCACTTGAAATAATTATGGATTCACCAAGGTCACCACTGCGTTCCGCCATTTTAGTAAATTATTTTCAAAAAAAGGGATAAGAAAAACTAAAAACTAGGTCATCAGTTATTTAAATTATGTGATACTAGCGCTTGAAACACAGTTATTTAAGAGAAGCGTATTAGGTTGGTAGCACTGAGGAGAGTCCAATTCAACTGATCAGCCGCACGGTCAACTCTCATATATTTTATAGGCTACTGTGGAACAGTAATAGTACAGCTGTTCGATGGAAGAAAATATATTTATAATATGTATACATGGCCCACAAATGGTATGGCGCATACTAGACGGACCATGTATAATTGTACCGCTGTACCACTGTGGTTTCGTGTATGCGTTACGTATTTCAAAAATCGCGCCAATACAAGACACTCTTGTGAAATACAGCCTACCAAGTGACTTTTCACCATCAAAACATCAACCCCTTGACAGCCTCAACAAGTTTCTTTGACTTACAATTTACTAATTGTGGATCACGGATCACAAATATCGTGGCCCAAAAGTGGATCGCGATCCAAAATTGAAGAGAAATTTCCACCCTTCTAATCCCTCACTTTCATTTTTGTTTGCCTTTTTTGGATCACGATGGGCCACGATCCATGCCATCTCTGCTCCCAACATCATGTAGTAATGACCCTTTACCGCCAGGAGTAATAGAACTACTAAAAGGGGGCTCAATAATACCAGACCAAGGGAATCCGTTACTAATGGCCAAGGAACACGGGTAGACTTGATTGATTATTGATTCACAATAGTACATAGAGTTGCTGAGAACATGCTAGTTCAACTTCTTGGAGACTTGATTCATTATTTCAAGATTGATTCCATCCTTTTGAGGAATAGCTTCCTATTTTTACAACATCTCTAAAAGTCACGTCCTTCCCTTCTTCCTATCCACAAGAATATAGCATTCCTTCTATCCGGATAGAGAAAAAATATATCCCTAGACTAGCGGAGAGCTTTAAAGATTTTGTCCGTTTCACCAGAATACAAGTACCTCTCCTTGCTCAACTTTCTCAAAAAAATAGCAGCCATCCGAACAGCCCTGGATAAAGTAGATTTCAAAAATCTCTTACGATAGAATATCCTCTGCCTGAAAAGAAATAAATTCCACCCGCCAAAACCTAGAGGCAATTCATCCAATTTCATTGATTGAAAACATAGCGCGCCCATTCTTCTTGACCATCGTCCAGCCTGGAATCTGAAAAGAATCCATTCAAGATGAACCGTAGAAAATGAAACTAAAAACCACCATTCTTCCTCAACTTCTCCCAACTCCACTCAACAATAAATACACTTGATAACAGTGGGCAATAAAACCAATTTTCTTCAAGCTTCTTTCAAAGCGCCAACCGAGAAAGTCCAAGCCCATATGTTTCGTAACACTTCTGTAGTCTTTAGTTCCTTAAAGAATTCATTGCTTTCACTTCTTCCGTCCGTGGAATCAATGAACCGTCCCAGTAACCATACGACTACATCCACCACCACCTTAAAACTGTTGCATCTTTTCCCAAGCCTCTGGCAATATTCTCCAAAGGTCAATTGATAATACTCTCCTATTTCTTCCCTCACAACCCGTCCAACAAGTCCCTACCGCCAGATAGCGTCATCCGAAAAAATCCAGTTTAATAAAGGTGAAGAAGAGAGACCATGTGTGGCCCTCCATTCCACTTTCACCAACTCCAAAAAGGTTACGCTCTTGCAAAGAATTGGACCGAAACCGGGGCAACCTTTAAGCTCAAAACACAATACGGGAACGTGATCAGAGCCTCTGAACCGAGTAGAAAACCTTCCTTGATTTTCAATACCTTACCTCTACAATAATAGCATACCTGGAAGATGTAGTCACTCTTTAGGGAAAGGGCAACTGATAAACTTTCAAAGGTGAAATCATTCTTCCCATTTACTTCTACCAGCTTTACTCCAAGAGGATCCAGAATATAGGATTACTTACAAATTGACTGGCAAAGAAAGTCAAATCCTCATAAACCAAACAACCACACAAATCATCCCTTTGTGTACCAGAAAATAGAGAAGCCTTCAGAAGCTTATAGCACCGCTGGAGAAAGCAGCATGACTAACAGGTCAGAAGTGAATCTTCCATAAAATTCATTCAATGAGCAGAGCATAAAAGTAAAATCCAGAGCTAAGGTAACTAAATTCATCATGTGGAAGCTACTGTAATAATAAATATCAGGAGAAAGTAGAGTCAGGAGGGAGAAAGTTGTGGTTCTGGGAGAAGAATAACAAGAATATAAGCTCCATCCACGAGGCTATGAATTCTATAGGGAAAAAACCAAAAAATTCAAACATTTGTATTATGCATAGAGAAAAGAGATTCATTTCCATTATTCCCATCTTACAGTTTCTGTATTATGCGATTTGGCCAAGCTTTGTATATTTCCCTAACACATCTTCCGCACTTTCATATAAAATCTACGCTGGGGAAAGCATATCCGTGTTTTCCTCCTATATTTAATCCACATAAAGCGCAGTTCACAGGAGCAGGATACGCCATATGTAAACTACGGTTCGGTAGCTGTAATAAACAAGCTGCACACAGCGCATCACAGCTTATTTACGCAGTACTCCTCTTATTCTTTAGCTTGGTAGACCAGTATTTATTTTCACATCCACACCGGAGGTCGATTATTAAAACAGTCAGATAGCAGGTGCATTATGCAAGCCCACGCGATTACCACCAGTTAGTCGGCACTGGCTTCAACAGATGTGCAAAGAGATGTATGAGCATGTGCCCACTTTTGAGTACGTAATACGTATTTCTAATACGTATTACGCGGATTCCGAGATTCACAGACAAATAAAGCGTGCAAACAATCCGGGGTTATATATAATTATAAATTCATCATCTTTCATGTAGTGAGTGAGAGCCGTCCCTTGTTTCCAGGTGAGTGACGCCGAGAAGAAGCAAATCCCACCGCAAGGCCAAAAACAGTTATTACAATCTCTCAACATTTTGAAAATCCATATTTTTTATCGACAACATGTCTGGGAAAAAACGGCTCGTAGAATCTCCAAATCCGAGCTTTCATCTATGCATATACAGCTGGATTTCACATTTAATTCTCCACTTCCAAATACATCCAATTGGAGAAAGTAAGAGCAGGAAAAGAGCGATTCAAGCATTTGTAAATATGGATTCATCTGAATTGAAAGTGAGCTCTGTCAGAGCTTTGTAAAGTTACAACTGCCAAATTGTTTCAATTCAACATCTTCCTCCTCGTTCTCTGGATATATGCACGATGAAGGGTATGAGATTGGATTAGATGGAGGAGTGGGAGGGCGTAGGCGTTAGAGGAAATATCAAGAAATATTCAAATTATACCCACGGAATATTCCAACAAGCTCCTCTATCTCATGAAGAGAAAGCGGGTGAAAGTACAATGAAAGTATAAAAAATGAACAATACCTTCCGCTACACTTCTCTCAACAGTCCCTGTAATATTAGAGCGTCTCTGTGGGCAATGAGCCATGGAGAAAGCAGAGAAATATATTACGATTGAAAAAATTGGCGGCAGTCTAACTCTAAGGTATGGAGATGGAAGAAGGATGAGAAAAGCTCCAAGCTAAACGGGAGAAAGCAAGTCTAGAAACTATAAGGATTGAATGGACTCAAGTCCAACTAACCGGGGAAAGGTAAGAAGAAATAAGAATTTTCAAGGATAATATAGTAGAGGGAGAAAGGCAAGCAGATGCCTGGCCTGGTGTCTATCTATTTCACAGATACGCCTCCGCAAGAGGGAGCTGTAAAAACTGAAGCCGGAAGTGTACAAATTCCCTGGAGAAAGTGCATGCATCAAAAGCTACTAGGATAAAAAAGCAGCAGAGAAATGGAAAAAATACGTAGTGAAAATCCTTTTAAAATCCCTTTGAACATTTCCTCTTATTTGCTATTTTGGAGAGGATATGATGAAATGTGAGGATTAATCCTACAAACTACCAGAGGAGACATAGAGAAACGTGGAGGAGAAAGTTATTATTGCAGTAGCTTTAGAATGCTTACGGAGAAACAAGGCAAATTGTACAAGGTCTAGACGTCACTGAGATAAAGTAGACGGAATGTGAAGGGGTGAAGATGCAGTTGTTTAAAGCTCCGGAGAAAGCCTAAGAGGACATGTGTGTACGAGAAAATGGAGACTCCACTGGATTACCGGAGACGTGTAAGATGGAAGAGAAAGTATTATATAAGCCTTCTTGAAAATAATTTAACTTGACTTATAAAATAATTTCATATTGGCTTAGCCGGCCGGCTAGGCTACTAGAAGAATGGCTAGAAAAACATGTCCATATGTATTCCCCCAGAACAACGCCACGTCCAGCACGGCACTCAAAACATTTCCACCAGCCCAAGAAATTCCGAATCAGGAGAAAGTACACGTAGTGGATCCAAAGGGACCATCCCGACCAAGAGAAATGTGAGCATGGTAACCAGTGAATAAGAACCCGTGGAGAAAGTGGAGAAAGTTGAAAGGAATTTTACTTGTAAATATGTAACAAGAGAGGACCGGTTGTGGCGTATAACTAACTGCTTGCCTAAAATCTAGAAAGGAAGCGCAGTGGTTAGCGAGAAAGAGGAAAGAGAAATATAAGGAATTCTAAATGTTTCCGAAGGGACTAGATAAATGAATATTTATATGATGGCTGAGCAAAGGAATGAGCAGAAGCTATAACTCAATCGGAGCACGTACTATAGCCGCCATGGCCTCCAAGCTTCCCTAAAAATTTAGCAGGAGAACAAGAAAAACAACCAAACTTGGACCAAATTTTAGAGTGAAATTAAATAAACTTTTCACAAATTTAATGAGCCTAGAGATAAAACTAAAACTTTCCACCTCCCAAGAGCAAGGAGAAAGCAATGTGTGGCCGGGGCATTCCACGGTCCAGAGACCTCACTTCGCGGTTTGACCTCTACTCCAACTCCAGACCAGAAGAGGTCTTTGAGTGCAATACCAACGTGTACATAATCTTTTCCTTGGAAACTCCTTCTTGCAACCCAGGTTCCTCTCTGACAGGTGCGCTGAAACGGAGGGGGCTGAGATAGAGGCTCATGAGTACCAGGAAACTGTAGTAGCGGGTATTTTCTCTGCAATTTCTTCAAGAAGTTGCGAAAAATTCCCTCAAACTTTTTCAAACGTAAACAAAAAGCAGAGATTTCATGGAATGATAAGAAGAAGAAAAGCGAGGAAAATGGCGGGTAGGGAATGAACATGGAACATGGAGAAAGTTACTGGGGCGGAGAAAGAAATCAGAACATATGCTGAGGCAGGCAGGGGGAAGACAGAGTTAGAGTGCAATAGAAGGATGAAGATGTGGCAATAGTGGGAAATGGGCTATGCAATATTTGTGGGGAAATCCTGGAAAATTCTAGTAGGGCAGGAAGGGAAGATTTGTATATGAAAATCATATGTGAGGAGGGTGAAAGCGAGGGTTTGGGTGAAAGTAGAAAAAGTAAAATCAAGAAAACAAGGACAACGATAGTGGAAGAAAAGAAATGATGGAAAAATTCCACTCGTTCCGCCAAGAGAAAGTAAGGAGGAGAAATATCAAGGGGAAAGTGCCATAATATTTCCATTAGCAAGGCAAAAGAAAAGATAAAGAGCGCATAAAGGGCAGAGGAATTTATTTGATTGCATTTATTTTTCTGTCCCGGATTCTTAAAATGCCTAGATTTATTTCAAATTTATTCGTAAATAGTTCCACATCAGCATAACCAAAGACGGAAACGGCCACCTTAGAGAAACCTAAAAGGATAAAGAGAAAAAAAGTCAAACAAATTCAGTAGCTTTCTAGTCATCTAACGCTAGCCAAGTCGGTACACCCACAACTGTAGAAAAAAGCATAGGTATGTATAAGAAAATCCAGAATCCCGGTCAAAGCAAATCTAGTCAGTCAAGTGAAAGAATATAGATTCAAATACATGGATCGCCAGAAGAATGGCGGAAAATGCTAGGGAAATTATCCCGAGCAGGCTCCTACGAAGCCTATCCTGGCCACGTCATTGTGGAAACGCTTTGTAGTGCTTTTTCCAACAACTACGAGAACCAAGAAAAAATACAAAACTACATCCAGACACAAACTGCAATGTGGCAACATTTGCCATAGGCAATTTTAAAACATTTCCCACCGAAACTCCTTTCTCTGATCTGCTTGAATCCACTACAGCCAGCCAGCTACCAAGACAAAAGCCATAGGATTCTCATGGGAGAAAGCGCCTTGGATTTAAAATTCATCATGCAAGAAGTAGATAAATTTCATGGCTCCCGTTTAAATATTCACTGGATTTCATCCTTGACTTAACAGGATGGAAATCTCCTTAAGTTCGATCCATCATGCCATGCAATTATTTGAATGGGTGAAAGCATCCAAAGAAAGCTTCCTTTCACTCTAACTAATCCATGGAATGCGAAGGGAACAAAAGTCATCGCACCCAAAGTGTACATCTTACTTTTAAATAAACTTTCTTAAAACTCCAGGGAAGAAAAAGCAAATTTTCAAAATAGAGAATAAAAGCTCTAAATGTATAAATAATTCCACTTTTTTTCGGGTAATGTATATACTTTCGGAGAAAGTATTCCAAAACATGTGCATTATCGCTAATCCACGTAACAATCCAGAGCATACGGTAGTTGCAAAAGTATTTCATTCCCTCGCAGCCTTCCTCATTATAAACTGTATCTAAACTAAACCCGCAACTTCCCTCGGCAGTCATGTAGGGAAAATTCGTTCATTGATTCAAGTACATATCCAGGCCGTAAAATAATTACAACACATATAAAAGAAACAAGAACTAGAGCCGGATTAAAAGTTCCTAGCATACATGTTTTCCTCAATAGATTTTCTAGTTGTTTCAAAGAACATACATATGCTGATACAGGATGGGAATTACCCAGACCCGGAGAGAAAGTCTCTCAGGGAGGACATATTCAACGGAAGCTTGTAGCTTAGTAGCAGCAGTATATACAACTTTGGCAAAACATGTACGTGATGAAAGTGGAAAACACAGTAAAGCTCCTACATAAACCGGGACGTAATTGAACATGTAATATCCGTAAGTACTATTTGTAGAAAGTCGGTGAAAGCGAGAGAGCTTATACAGAGCCCGCCTTCTTCTTCGCCTCCTGTAAAGGGCGGCGACACAAGTAGAGGTGCATCTCTCCTCTTCAATCTGGATGAGCTCCTTGAGGTTCATTTCCAAGAGAGAGAAAAGCGGTTGCATGAATTCTACATGATCTCATAGAAATAGCAGTTGGGGAAAGTTTAAAAGGAAAGCATGACAACAGGATTCAGGATGAGGAGAAAGCAAAGAGAAAGCGTTCACATGTACAGCAAAGGTATACGCAGTGTATAGGTATTAATCCGGCTAGCCTTGTTTTCTATTTGGGAGCTATTCCCATAAGACATAATGGGACTCCCTTCCTCAAGGATGAGTACATTGATGGCGAATTTCATGGGCTACTTGTTCCTCAGCGACTTTTGGGCATCTACAAATTCCTATATTCCAGATGGCCAAGGAATGTCTTGAGGAAATGTGTTCACATTCTTGTCCCACACTTCCATCTTCCACTCTTTCCTCCTCGCACTATTCTCCCCGTCTCCTTTCAATCCAGTCCTCCTTTCTTCCACTTTCTCCATCATTTCTCCACCCAACCGCCCGAGGAAAGAGACCAAAGATAGATTTTATCCGCCTCCGCGGGAATGTATAATGCCCCAGTTCTTCCTCCACCAACCACACTTCCATTGTTCATCCTTCCAGAACCCAGAAAATCTATCCGTCCTTTCCCCGCCTGTATCTTGATTATCTTACTTTCTTCCGTTACTCCCTATCGAAATAATCTCCCATGTATCCTCTATTCCCACTAGCAGCGCCTAACGATCCTCCCTTCCCAAACGGCATCATGAGGCAACACTCTAGTAAATTTCGGAACAAGCTGGAACCTGTTACAAGCTCAGCTTTTAACAAGGAGGACGGAGGTGAAAGTCGGGGTTGTTCTCGTTGAAAATTAAAATTATCGGATCCTTCACACAACGCTAATCATCTCGGAGAAAGTGGGGAGAAACCCGAGTCCCAGCATGCACTTTGTAATAAACGGGAGAAAGTCAAAAGCATACATCGCACGAAAACCCAAGGCTAACTCGCGTACAAGGTGTTCACCATTCTCCCCCTTCCTTCGCGTGCTTTGAGTAATTTCAAAAAAGAGGTCATATTTTTCACTCGCCCTTTCCTAGCCCTCAGGGATAGTTACGCTTGACCTGATACAGAATCTCCATCAGGGAAAGCTGGTAGTTAACGGAGAAGCTAAAGCGGGTACTGTAATGCCCGCTTTGAGAAACCTGAAGCCTTGTACTTACTATAGACGCTTGTCCTCAGCTCCTACTTCCTACTACCGAAGGATTCAAGACAATTGTGAAATTTCGCAAAACTCCCGACTCATTTCCCAATTCCATGCAATCCAATTCAAATTCAGTGTAACTTCAAGTCTTGTTTATTCAGTAATTCTTACATAGCGATTTTTATACCTAAAGAGTGTGTAGCAGCCACTATGATCTTAATGTAATTCACCATTACGTTATTACCATAATAATTCATGACGACAGAATCATCATTTCGAACATATAACAAGATTCTTGTATGGTAAAAGGTACGGCTATATAGCGCACTTGTCATCAATATATATATATTTCAATACATATACATGTGATTACATTTGCGAAATTTATACCCTTGTGTGTGTGTGGATGCCATGCTCATCTTAAGATCAGCACTCCTCCTCTGTCCACCTCCTTTTATAATTACAGACTCATCCATTTGGATTATACTCCCGTAATTAATCAGTGTGACGCTATCCATGTGTAGTACGCGATAGTAATATTGTTTTCATATAATATTACGTCCTCCTCTATTTATATGTGTGTGTACATTTACATGTACAGCTTCATGTATTCAACTAAAACTTCCTCCCCTACATACATGTACTCGAAGGTTTTCAAAGTTTTTTAAACCGCATTCTCTTGTACAACTTTATTACAACTTTATTCCTATCATTTTACACTTTTAGCTCAAAAAACACTTCCTATTCTCTTTACTTATTAGCCTACATGTACGTATATATAACTTCCTAGTATCATATACATTAGATAAGAAAGAAATGCAAATACATTCCCAACCCTCGCAATGCATTTAGGGTCCGTTCAATCAATTTAACAACAACTACCAACCTTCCGCGCCCATGCCTTCATCAATCTAAATCTTTATATTCTGTTAGAATTTAAAAACAATGATTAAAAAGACAAAAAATCCTGTCCAGCTTCTAGTATAAGAACCCAAACACGCCCACAGTCCTCTTCTGTGCGCCGCCCGCTAAAACATCTCTGTACAACAGACTCACACACAGCTAGCAATAACGGAAACGTAATTAAAACCAACATTGACAGCCTTTTCCCCCCAAGCCCTCAGCACATCAGGCACAAATAATTACATTTTCTCCGATGGCCAAAAAACCCTCAAGGATTTTAGGGAGATGCATCCACGGGACAGGAAGCAGAAAAACTGTCTTGACTTCAAGTCAAAAGAGAAAATTATAATAATCCATACAGTATTCAAGTATAAGCGGATTAACTTATTTAAAACAAATATTATGCTGGGAGTACCGGTGATTCCAATGTGAGTTTTTTCCCTCAATTACAAATGTAAAACAAATGTCATGAATGAGATATACACTTGGGAAAATGGTTCAAAACTCTTTGTGTGAATTAGAGGAAAATGTGTGTGTGTCCAGACATTCGACTAGCTGACCTCTAGGCTAAATAGTGAGCCCCGACTGTGTTTCAAACGGCTGGCAAATACATAAATCACAAGGGCGGTCAAAACTGACTCGCTCATGGAAAATCAACTACTTAATGAACACCTTGGATGAGGAATTCACTGACTAAAATGTACCACTGATAATTCCACACATTCAAATTAACAATTTAGCTTAACTTTAAAATATCAAGACATCCGCCCCAAGTATACCCACCTTTCCCACGATCCATCGATGTCATTGATCTTAACAATAATTAGAGTAGCGTCTTAATTTGGGAATATATCAATTCTCGGAAAAGAGTTATCGTAGAGCAAGTAATTGGAACCATTCCTCAAATCAAGGCTGCACAACCAGAGCGGTTAGTATACAAATAATTTATATTAGAAACTGGCTTAAGATTAGCAGGGTTAAGCTTCAATTAGGTTCAGGGTGCGTTCCGTGCTATGTACAGTTGATGATAGTCGTCGTTGGAGAGGATCCGTAATTTGCGGCATAATTAGGCGGCGGGACTCCAAACAGTCCGATGAAGCAATAGGGCTGAATAGGGTCGTAATTATTGTTAGTTAAACACTCGAGGTAATTAAGGTAGTGGAGTCGCTAATGTGGAGGTTACGATGCTTGAAGCTGGGGTGTAAACTGGGGAAATTAGGCAGTTATAGTTAGTAGTAACTTTTAAAATGCAATTCATATATAATTAGTACATTCTTGCTCAACTTGAACATCAGTATCACTTTGCATGATAATTAACGTGAGCGAGATTTTATCTGTAGCGTACAATGTATCCGGTCGTCGTATTACAGTAAGCTTTACAATTAGTTTACCTATAGTTAGCACTTGTCAATTTAACATGTCCGCAAGGCGCTACTCATGATTAACCCTCTCCTTAGCATTCAACTACAAAGAGTGTCAACCACATTTTTCAAGTACTCGGATAAGTTCCATACAAACCATTAATTACGTAGAATTTTCTTGCCTATACGTCCTACTAATCTGCGATTACATTGAATCTTATAGTATACTAGTTTCATGTGACTTACACGTGATTAGTTGGTGCACATGGGAAGGGAGCAATGACAAAAGGGTTTAGCTTTGAAAATTATAACCGGATAACCAATTACCAACTATTACATCCCGAATCTTCTCAGTATTATTTTGCCTAGGAAATGCTTCAACAATTTTAAATAACTATAATTTGTACCGTACAACCGTGGACTGGATACTGTACAACGAAACAATCATCTAGTTAACAATGGAATCTAATAATGCAGCTCGACGAGTTCCTCCTCACTGATAAATGGTAACGCTTGAGGTTTCACAAGGTTTACACCCAACTTGTGATCATGTTCGGAGCAGAAAATATCATTTCCTGGTTTACCAGTTACTTCAGAACTAACAAAAAAACACTATGCTTTCGGATATGCTTTCAATTTTCATAAACAGGAAAGTTACTTGTTATTACATGTTGAGTAAGTTACTCACTCCATCTCTATCGGATACACGATTATCTGATAGATTTAACTGGTGATGCTCCATCAGTCAAATATTCATGTGTTTCGCCTAACTTTTTAAAACAAATCATCCAATCATAAATTCATGATTAACTATGGAATAGACTGAGCAGTATACCCACACTTCCACATCTTCAACCTTGGGATTACAAATTCATAATTAATCTTAAATATATATACCTGCTCATACATAAGTTGTATATTGTTAAAATCGTTGACATGAGTTCTCATAAGATAAGAGGGCGAAAATATTTACGGCACAACAAGATCCATCCATTTCGAATCAGCTTATAGTTCAGCACATCCAAAACCATATACATAGCGACATTGAATTTTCAACTAATTATTATTATTCGCACGTTTATTCATTATGTAAGTCTACGGCAACCATTTATGGATAAGCCCACTGTCACCATCACAAATGAAACACATTGCTTTTTTTCGTAATTAGATCTAACCATGGACAAGGGTTGGCCTGCTTCGTAACATCTTTCTCTTTTGTCCCCGAATTTATTCATTGCTTCAAAAAAATTTATCAGTGCTTACATTTGTGAATGTGAAAAGTCTAGATCCTTGGAGGCATTTCAAAAGTGATATACTTCCGACTTACTTTTATATGGCTCTTTTCGAGAATTGTGAAGCAACTCTCATCTTTCGGACTGAATACAAACATTATCTTTATATTACGGTACCTCCTCCCTTCTACATCTTCCAATTTTGAACATTCAGAAACTTCAGAAACACAAAGGGATTAAACTCTAGATCCCTTCTAGGCAGACAAAAGAATCGCGACGCGTTTATTTTGATGGTTGCAATGTGACACTGTCAACGTAAAAGCAATAGAATGGTGCAATCGAGAATGAAGATTAAGGAAAATTCACGTTTATAGCTATATCATACGGTTTCCTACGGATTGGCTGGTTGTGTCGTTGTGGAATCTGGACTCGCAGATGTTGCATCTGTAGGTTGAATCAATTCCGTTCCACTACTATTTTCCGCTTGCGAATTCCCACCTGACGCCCCAACAGCGTGAGGAGGAATCAACACCTGATTTAAATGACTCTGAATTCCGAGCTCTGCCAAAACAACGATTACATTAAACACGGTATTACACACAATCCTTGGGATAAAGGGTTTACCCTGTACAGAGTACGAGCATTTTTAATTCGAAAAACACTGGTTCAATCGCTTACCTTGTTCAGTAAAATTAAAGAGAGGCGGAAGTTCCCTGCCATTAGGTAGGCGAGTGACGGGATCACGAAGTTCATCGAAGAAAGTGTGAGCACAAGCTTCAAGTGGCGTGATCCTTGAAGATGGGGTATATTCCAACAAACGAGAAACTAACTCGATAGCCTCTGGAGGGGTGCGAGGGCGAAATACCTGTTAAAGACAGACACCAATTAGATTCGAAGCGGTGAAATAATATAATCGCCCGAGCATTGTTGCCTACTTAATTTTTGCAGACCCTGCAGGTATTAATCTCCTTTTAACTACAATTAAACAATGACATGCGCCTATTTCTGCCACTCAGAGCGATGTAACAGATAAAGTCGCAACGCAGGTTAGTAAAATTTCAACATACACACTTCCAATTAGTGCATCTGGTTCGTTATTCAACAAACGCAAATAAAAAATTGACACTTAAAACATCAAGTTTGCAGCAGTTGCTACACACAAATACGGCGAAGGTTACAGCAAACGAAATTTTTCCTACAGCAGCAATAGTGTCATCACTTTCGACATGTTTGTCAGCCAGCTCATGACGGTGTGAGCGGATGGTTTCTGTTGGAAATGGGAGCTTACACAAAAAATTGCTTTGATAACGTAAATAATATAATTCAGCAAAAAAATAATATTCTACTCGCAGCGTTAATTTCGACAAAAAATCTGCGAAAGATTAAACTACTCTAAAATAAAGGGGCACATTTCACAAGTTGTAATGGACAACGCTGAACTTCGTGCCCTAGTATATCTACATCATGACTGTCAAAACCTCATAGCGTTAGACAATAGTTTGGTTACGATTAAATGTTACTGCATTATAGTAAGACGGGGTTCTGCTTAATCCTAGATTCTGAACACGAATTTAATGATTCAGTCGGTCCTATACTTACTCTTATTCGCTGGGACGGCTTCATATGCATACCAACTCGACCTGCACTGCACATTTGCTGTAACCTTAGCTGAATAATTCACCAGAGTTCATTAACTTGGATAGCGCTTTCGGCTTCCCTGACTTTGCTTTTACATGCTCGATACCAATGCGTAATAAGACTTTTCTAAATCTTAACAATCATTACGATCCACACAATATTCGCAGCGTAACAGTGCAATGCTTACCTTGACCCAAGGATGGGCGGTTATCTGCGGAAATCGAAACTCAGTATAGTTGGGATTCATTTCTCGGATTTGCTCGCGAGTTGGCGTGCCCAGCACTTTGATAATCTCGACCAACTGATCTACTCCAGAGTCACCTGGAAAGATTGGTTGGCCTAACAATAATTCAGCCAGCACACATCCTGCACTCCATACATCTGCAAAAGAAACAAAATTTAGTTTTTGCATAATCTACGATGCCGTATTGAATATCTTATTCGGAAACTGTTATGCAGTTCAACGCAGAAACAACTGCGATGACATGATGACATACCAATTTTTGTAGTGTAGTCGATAGCACCGAAAATAAGTTCGGGGGCTCGGTAGTATCGTGAGCAGATATATGAGACGTTAGGTTCTCCTCGGACCAGATGTTTGGCGCTGCCAAAGTCACAGAGTTTGAGAATTCCCGTTGATGGGTCCAATAAAAGATTCTGAGGTTTAATATCCCGATGACATATCCCAAGAGAATGGATATAAGCCAGACTTCGAAATAATTGGTACATGTACAATTTGATGTAGCTAATGGGAATTGTCTGCTTGTTTTTGCTGTAATGTCGGGCTACTTTGTACACCGTCTCGGGAATATACTCCAGCACCAGGTTAAGATAAACCTCATCTTTCTGCAAAAAGACAAAGTTTTAACATCAGTAATATAATAAACATTTTATCTTCCTCATTTAAAGAGCAATTTTGGGCTCAGTCGGAACTAGTCTCAGTAATTAATTAAACGCCCACATTGTCGGACAGGAACGCCAAAATTACCTTTTCTCCGCTGGAGTAAAAGAAATATTTGAGCTTGACTATGTTACAATGTTCTAGCCGTCTCATGATTTGAAGTTCCCGGTTCTGCAAAAAATAAAAGTTAACAATTTTAGATCGCAGCTCACATATTTAAAATGAAACACAGATAAATTGCAAACAATTCTACGAGAGCTGCACCAGTATTAAATCTTGCGAAACACGGAATGTTTAAAGTAATTTACCTTAAACCTCTTATCTTGGAGGACTTTTTTGATTGCAACAAGTTCTCCAGTGTCGCATAATTTGGCTTGGTACACAACACCGAAGCTGCCATTGCCTATGGGTTTCGTATCTGTATATCGTATTTCTTGAGGTCTATCCGGCCCAGCACCTGGAGTTGCGATGACCGTCGTCACTTTCCCTCCCTCTGAAACTAATAAAAAGAACGCGGTTCATTAATTTTCCAGTCTTGGTGATTCAGGTCAGAAAAAGCATTAACTTGACCCCTACGGTGCAAGCCCACGAGGCCATATCTAACTTTTGAGGCATCCTACCCTAACTAATTCAATTCAAAGCCAACAACACCACCGGTTTTCAAAATCCTAAATCGTAAACCTACTTCATTAGCTTCGAATAAAGTCATTACTCCATGCCTTATCTTGATTACCACCAACGGACAGCGGCTTATAGTGTTTTCCGTTTTTTCATTTAACAATCAATAATAGACTACGCAATCCTTGCGAGACTGACCACAATAAAACCACCAGTCACTTGTCTTACACAACGAACCTCTTCCCTTCGCATGCTGTACTAATCCACCAAAGTATTACATAAGCAGGTTACGTGCAATGTTTTCTTGAATCCAAATGAAACCTAACGCATACAGTATATCTGCTAATTTCCCACCATACTACAGGATTCACATGAGCTACTGTAGCATCTCAATTCACCGGTAAAATCTGATCGCAGTAGTTCCCGGCTCAGTAATCATTTTCCTTAGCTGGTTTTAATCCTGCTAAGCATTTATCCATATTGCACAGCTCAACTTATTGAATTACTAACTTTCTACGATGCTCATTAACATTGAGAATCAAAGGGGATACCATCAAATAGCTCTTAATAGATTAATATCGTCGATTCCACAGGATCCTCTAAGAAAAGATAATAGGGGGAAATCAAACAGTATCGATTAATCGATTATCGTTTGCACGCACATCTTGATAGGTGCTGTTTCGCCAACTCCCTTCCCAGCATTGTATTCCCTGCGATTGACGCATGCAGGAAGTTATTGCCAGATACGACAAATATTTCCTCACTTGTTTTTCTGTCAATCGCTCAAATTGCGCATACTAGTTTCAAAGAAATGCCCAGGGCTGAAAAGAATCACAAGGATGGAGCTAAAATCCACTCGACCAATTTGAAAAAAAACCAGCTTCTAAACTATCTTGTCTTTACGTACGTGATAAACTGCGGCAAATATGCAGCGATCATTAAAGGGGGAAGATAGCGTGTGACATTATTAGAAGAGAATATTTTCTTCTTTCTGGGTGAGGAATTACTTTAACTGAAAAACATATTCCAGGCAAAACAGAAGTAAGGGATAAATGTACCTCCAACCAATTGGGCTATAATAGACCATGGACTCCTCTTCATTTACACTCCAACTTAAACGATGCTTATCGGAAAACAATTTACACTACCAAAAGAAATTGCAAAGAGAAAGCAACAAGAAACTTCGCACTTTCCGGCTTCATGTTTGCTCGAAAAGTTGTACAACAACACTTGAAGGCTAGCACAAATATCTGTAACCTAGTCACATTCTCTTTAGATTCCAAGCCCGTATTGGCAATTCAAGTAAAGTGTATGGGAAAACCGGGATCAGGACATATAACACCGAGGTCACTGCACCAATTTTCGTATATTTGTTACTGGATCAGTGTCCAGGAAGAACATGGAAGTGACAATCGATGAGAGCTCATTCAAGTCCGAGCTATCCTGCTACAAGATCCGCCTACAACTACTACTAGAATCATGAAAGTGGTGGCGGTGAGAAAAGTCAGTTACTAATCTGAGCTGGACTTGAAATTTACTAACTAGAATCATTATAAATTCACATAACGAGTACGCATAGCGAATTTTCCCTCAGCAATCATGCGCATAACCTCTACAAGGTATTATGCACACATACACAAAATATCCGTATACTACCTGCAAGGCACGTATGGACGATGAGACTTCGAACTCACTAGGATTTTTCTTCACTCTACAGCATTCATCTAACCTACTCCCACCTACCTCGTCCTCGAAATCTTAGAAGATGCAACGAGGAGGAAAAGACTTGAATCTGAATTGCATAGAGCAAGTACATAATCTTGTCTTAGAGGATAGAAGTGCATCCTTGATTGACAGCAGCAGTACTGCTCTTCTAAAAGCAAATTCCCTCATAGCTTAATATCGCTCTAGACTAGCCATTATCCGCAACCCTACTTGACTCACAAGCTATACGGTTCAAGCAAGTCACATTCCTTGCAGTGAGCACGTAGGCTGAATGAAAAGAGGTTAGCCAAAGGACTAAACGGAAAAACTCATAAATTCTCTTGCCCTCCTCCTTCATCGCATAGGTTCCGTCTACATTCCTCAAATTCGCAAAGATGGTATTTGCGGTTCCCGTTGCATCATATGCATGTTTCTGCATCCAGATTAGAATCACCCACGTTCTTAATATTCAGCAATTAAAAGACTGCATCGACATAACAATCGTCCTGGCTAACCGAATCCGGAATGCTAAGATTTTTTAAAATCTCCACTGTGGTCGAAAGACCGCCTTGAATTGGAATTTAGTACCGATGTTAAAGGGCTAAACTCAGGATGCAAATAACTCCAACATTCGTCACCTCCCTACAAAAAGGACCTAAAATAAGAGTAGACAAAGACAGGCTTCATTGCACACAATTTTCAAACTACTACGATGGATCAGTCAGTGAAAACTACGATTGCACAGTCCTACTCGCTACTAACATATTCTTTTATGCTTACCTGTAGTTTTATCCATCGAATTTCTTTTTATAACTTTGCTTTAAAAATTGTATCGTGTATTTTAATTGCTCGACTCACTTGAATTCCGTTGTTCGGCAGCAGACGTTGTTCTAGGGCGGCTACTCATCATTTAAATTGTCTAAAATGTTTGATTTCCAACACACAATCACTTAATCTTCCTTCTTCTTGATCTTAATTCCTGATTTTCCTCCTCCCCCGCGGGTATTTCATTAGTTACGATTCTAGAGAATGACTTGAGATGAGGCTCTTGTTCAATGACATTCATGCACTCTCCCCACAAAGATGCACTGCTAACTCGCAAAGTATTCAATAGAAAGCACGTTTATATAATTTATAAATTGTTAATATTAGAGGAACCACGCTAAAGAAGATCGAGGCTGAGAGCCTTTTCCGCGTTGGAGTCGGGTCGATGACAGCTTATCGAACAAGTATAAATCCCACTTAAGTAAAGAATATCTTCAATATTCAGCATTGAGTTGCCCTGCTGGCTGTAGGAGGAACAATCTGCTGGTTAATTAGCTTCTGTGTTAAGAGTGTAGGTCCGGGCGAGGTTACAACACGGGCTGAGGTGTTGGCTGGTTAAAAAGACGGGATTTTCTCGGTTAAAATGTGTTTATAATATTCGTTAACTCATCGTTCTCCAAATTCCTTGATTTTAATGGATGAAAGATTAGGCAGTTTTAGATCGACGGTGGAGAATTGCTTGAATGAGGACTGAATTAGACGAAGGCTGAAGGAATTAAATCAATTGATTGATTAACTCTTGTGTAATTCTAAATCACGTATTAAATTTGATGATGATGAAAGGATGATCTCTGTAATTTCTTGATAAGTCAAGAAATTATAAGCTGATGATGAGATGATAGTTTTTTGAAGACATGGAAGTCGGGAGGGATTTGAAAATCGCCAAAATTTCCAGTTCAAAACTCGGATGTTGAATCTGTAAGCGGAGAGAGGGAAATTGATGAACTCAATTATATTTGCCCCATCCCCCAGGAAACAAGGATGGGTTATAACTTAAATTAAAAAATTCTTTTCAACGAACAAAATAAAAGATTATTCACAACAAATTCCCCACCCAAGTTATCATTGATTGATTTCCCTCCTCCTCCGGAATCCTTATTTGACTTCCTTCCTTGCTCCTCCTTATCTTGACCTCTCCCCTTCCGTCCCAACCCACAACTCAAGAAGATAACCGAGATTAAAACCAGAGGAACTAGGCACGCAATTTAAAATTTTAACTCCACAAAATCCTATAAGGGGAATTTTTATAAAAATTCCAAATATATATTATTTCTTCAATGGGCCGTCGACGCTCGGTCGTCGGTCGTCGTCATTTTGATAAAATCCCATAAGAAAGTATTGTACGAGCACAAATCCCATGCTAAAATAGGCATACGGGGAAATGTATAGGAAGGGAATGTCATCACGCCACTGCGCATGAGGGAAAACTCCGCTTCATCCATTCAAATGTGTTGTCATGCGACTTTTACCCACATCCCATCCTTCTCCCTTCAACCACATGCGATTCCAGCGGCTATAGCCGCAATAGCCCACATCTCGCTCATCAATACCTCCTCGTGCTAGCCTCCATCCCATATTATAGCCGAGCGACTCAATGGTGGCACTTCCTCTGCCTGCAGGTCCCACACCAGCCCATACCTTCTTAATACGCAATTCGTTATTACATCACATTTAAAACCATTTAACTCGGATTACCTGACAACCATCATGCATTTTAACGATGCCACGCTTTTAAATTTCCAAAAAGCTTACTTTTATTATTTATTTAAATACTGTTACAGCTACAACTGCATTAGTTATAGGACACCCTGCTACTAAAGTCAATTACAAATGACGCACGGTGAAGCGATTGCCGATAACTCATGATTAGAGTTAATCTTCACTTCTTACTCACGCATTGAAGCCATATTATCAACTCAAATTAAAACCTGTCGTATTTATTTTTGAAATTCTTCGTCGAAGAAGCTCTGCTTCCTGTCGGGGTACGCTAGCATTTTAAACAGGTCATCATATTAAAGCCAGACCAGCCATAGCTCTGGCCTTTGACATCGTAAAAGGTAACATGGGTCATGCTTCATGACCTATGACACGATATGGCTGAAGCTATGGGCATTTGGACACGACCTCCGACAATATGACAGCATGCTTGTTGCCACCACTGGCCAGCATTCGGCTTCAACCACAAGTTCGGTCTTGGAGAAAATCGCCTCTAGGATAAATCCTCGACCCGTGTAGTAGGATTCCACACCTATCCCTCCTTGGAGTTTCCCTTTGATCGTCTTCTGGAGTATATTTCTTCCTTGGAGAAGTTCCTCCTGGCAGTAGGCTCCTGCTCCTGGAACAGGGAATCAAGACGGCTTCTCCTACAGTCATGGCCCGGTCCTAGATTTTCTTCCTCAGTTCCTTGCCGTAACACTTTTACGCTTCCGTTTTTCTTGTCCCTCTCTCGTTTATGATTTACCCGGGATCCCAACTCCCGGCTTTCTCCTCATGTCAGTTCACCAACCAGTCCGATTCTTCTCCACTTCTCCAGCAATCATCTTCCTGTCTCTCTTCTCTTATTATTTTCCTCCAGACAACCGGACAAGCCGGCTTCCCTCCGCTACCTTCAATCTCCCATAGTTATCACCCACTTTCAACCAACAAGGACACGGGTATTTCATTTTCCTGGAACGCCGCAAAGCATCCTGGACAAAGGCAAGAGCCTCAACCTTCCGAAGAAATTCTCCCTCATTCACTAAAATTCTTTGGCGTTTCCGCATGCAGCTAGAATCCTGGAATTTTGTCCTTAAAGAAGAACCCATCCACACGCCTTCCGTCCGTCCCTCTTAATTGATTACCCGCTTAATTCAATCACAGATGATATCCCACAGACTCCCACTCCCTCCAATCCGCTCCACCACAATATCTGAACCTCGGCTCTTCAAATCATTACATAAATGAATTTGCATCATGAGACAAACGTCGCAATTTTCTATAATTAAACGTTTTCGAAGCGGTCGCGAGGTCGCGACTACGGTTTTGACGCAACTGTAAACCTTATGTTGGACCTGCATCAAGGTTCAGCATGTCTCCCACCTCCCCAAAACTGCAAACTGAAACTCTCAGACGAAACTCAGACCCTGGTGCATTTCCAAGGCTGAACCAAGCCGTACCAGGCACGAACATTACCCGTTTTTTCGCAACAAAAATTGCAAACAGAGCTAACAAACAGCATTGAACCAGCATGGATTCTTCCGCGTGAGCGAGGACCTATTGCAAAAATCCTCTTATCTACGCTAAATAGAATCTCTGTGGTGGGTTTTATTAACTAAACCTAGATGACCCAACTGTCGATTATCATAATCTAGTCTAAGTTCTAATTACACAAAGATTAGACCAAGTCTCTTATGCATGTAAAATTTACCCTAGCTTTCACAGTCTCCATGCTTGTCGTTAGCGTATAATCTGCGCAATAAAATAAACTGGAATTACCCATTCATTAACCTAGCGGCGGACATCTATTTGCAGCATCAACCAACTAATGAACTCCGGAAGCGGAGGTCAGACAAACGCTTGTCTGGCTCGCCGAACAAAGGACGTTGCAAAAAAACTCTCCGGAACACCATGCAAAAATTCCGCGAAAGTCGCCAATAACGTTTCCTTTACAACAACTTAGCTTCTCCACACTCTCCAAAAGAACCAGCACTGCGAAATCCCGGTTCTAGGATGCACCGAAGGCCGCATATTTTCCCATCAATATTTTCCAAGAAGCTGTACAGTATACCTCTTTGTTGTATCCAGGGGAAAACACCAATACGGCATCATTATTCAGAATAATGAGCAAGCATCTGATCCATACAACCTTGGCATACCGACACGCAAAAGCCCCGTTTTACTTTCACCCAAGATCCAACGTTGTGTTCAACAGCATAACTTTTCTCGAACATTTAAAACTTGGACTCCCTCGTTGAAACCCACCGAGACCAAAGGTTTCCATGCTTTCAGTTCCAGGACTTGCTACAAAAATAACTCTTTAAGCTTAATCAGTCCTTTTGTCTTTTCACGAAGAAACCCGTATTTTACCAATCCAGAGCGAGGGACAAGCTCAATACTAATTGGTAAATTAATTAGCCTTCTTTGAAGCCTTTATTAGTAAACTCATAGAGCATATCATTCCATAGACCGTTTACTCTGCTCAACTAAACACTAGCTTTATGTTATTTTAAAACCTTCTTCTTCTTAAATGAAAACAAAATTTTAGTTACTATGTACATTACGCCGTAAATCAACAAGCAAGATTAGGGAAAAAACGGGATGAGCTTTGAATTAAAATCCTATCTATCTCAGAGGATAAGAGCTATTTGGAATTAAATGTAATTTTAAGTCGTGTACAGTGTACAGTAAGAAACTATAAAATCATCCACAGAATCCTAGATTTTCATCCACTAAAAGCCTTTCCTTCTCTCCTCATCCTTATCTCCCAGGATGACATGATGACAGGTAGGTGGAGAGACGAGCACATCAGTGGCTTGTTGGTGTAGATAAAGATTACCTGGAGATTGGATCATTTATATATCCAGCTATATAAGCTTATAAACTACAGATTGCTGAAGACGGACTCCTTCTGTATTAACTATAGTAACTGAGAGAGTATTCAGTATATAAAAGTTCCAACGTCCAATAAGCTTGTATAGAAACCCTAAGGATGAACCGTATAATTGATAATGCATTTCAACATTTGATTGATGCTATTCTATTATTATCTTTGGAGCCAGCTCCTGGGAGTCTATCAGTTAACTGGTTATTATAAAAACTTGATGTTTGCCTCCCTGGAAGATCCAGTTATTTGACTACGGTGGGAGGGTGTGCGCGCGCGGGAACAGACAATCATTACACAACTCCTCCTGGCTTAATTAGCCTCTAATTAAGAGAAAGCACCCGAGTGTACACTTCCAACCCAAAGATTTTAATCAAACTCAACGAGCCTTGTAATAGACAACAGTGGACACATTATAATTAAAATTCAAGGGCCTTGAAGAAAATGCCACACAATGACGAATGGAACCACTCATCAACGGGACTTTTAACGTCAACCTACGATTCCAACCCCCCCAGAACTGGAATTGAAGATCCTATTTATTCATCATCCTCTTGGCCTTCATCCATTGAAAACTACGAACTGGAAGACTCCTCTTCACCATTCAGGTACTTTTCATCATCCTTTCTCCAGAGTCTCCTTGTAACTTTCACTTTATCTCCTCCACTTCTCCTCCTCATCCTTCTTCTTCTTCTTCTTCTTCTTCTTCTTCTGTCGAGACTTTCTCCAGTCAGAAAGAAAGGGGCCGGGAAAGTGCAAGGGGAGGAGCAAACCTATTTTAGTCACTATCTAAACCCACGTTTCAAGTAACGAGAGACACCGCTAAAAGCCTAGTAAAATTTAGTCTGCTAAATAACCAATTTTAAATATACATGGCTTACACTTATCCTCCTCCTCCTTCCCTCGCTTAAACTGTGTGCACCTAGAAAATAAAGTGTGGAGGGTAAAGAATCTTGAAAAATCCTCCTTAAATATTTAACGGAATACTAGACTCAAGCGAGTAAATACTGTGGAAGAAACAGGAGCGAGCAAGAGTAGGGCATATCAACTTACTTTCTTCAGCTCTTCTTTCTCCACTCAGCTTTCTCCATTCCCTACTCCTCCTCCTACTCAACTTCAACAGATTCCTTTCCTGTATCCTACTACTATTGGCCATTTATCTTTTATTTCCTTTCTCCTTCCTACATCCTCTACCTCCTCCGATTTACCTGAATAAGCAAACGTGTGAGAGAGAGCGGGATGAGACCAGGGGTGGGGAAGAGCTGGAATTATTTAGACAAAAACCACTAAAACCACGAAATTCCAACAAACAACTATCTTCACCACAGGATTTTGTAGCATTCCCATTAGTTCTGAGACGAATTTCAAAACACTTTTTACAGGAATTTAACATTGAGTTCCATCTTGAAGACAATGGAATTTCAAAACCCCAATTTTCCCCTACCAAAACTTTAAATACGATAGAAATTAAACCACCGAGAAAATCTATAATGTCGTTAAGAGAAACGCAGAGAGCATGCATAACATACAAGCAGAATGTTAACGAGATTATGCTAGTCTTCAATGCGGCAAATTATTTAAATTCAAACTTATTCCAGCATATATCTTCAAGGAAAATGCATATACAAACTAGCAAGTTAGAGCAGCAAAAGTATAGTTTATGCTTCAATAGCTAATACATGTCTAAAGCTTGCAATCTAACTTCAATAAGCCCTATATATAGGAATTGAGCGCTACCGCAGAATCTGATTGCTTCCAGCCAGAATCCCCCCAGCTTTTGGCTTTAGCCCTCCCACTCCCACCAAAGATTCCAATTGAAATCAAAACCAAATATACCCATTCCCTATGAAACCGGAAATGAAATAGAAGGTTCCAGAGGCTAGTAAATATATTTGCTACCACATTCCTACACTAGAATATATTATCTATGATGTAGCTGATACACAAAGGAGGATTGCCTTTACGAAACCTAAACATATTATTCTAGAATCTAAAGCTTGCTTTCAAAAGCAAGAGCTAGAGCCTCTAAGCTTGGAAGGGAGGCAAATAGACTATAGAGATTCTTAGACAGAGTAAATAAAGCACTTTGCCCAAGGAGAATTTAAAAAAGTAAGAGAAAATAAGAGAGCGTGGAAAGAAATTCCCTTGAGGCTTAAGGCCTTGTTACGTTGTGTAAAGCATAAACCCGGACGGTAGAAAATGCTGCAAAGCTTCACTACTACTTATCAAAAACATGATATGTGAAAAGAAACCTATCTTCAACTAAGCTTAGAATTTCTATACCCCTCAATCTCAATCCTGAATCCGTTCTCAAAGCCCAACGCTTTACCTTCAGCAGGTGAGTTAAGCCCGAATTGACGAATCAAGTGTGGCAGGTTGATGGAATGTTAGGATCATAAGTTTAGAAAGCAACTAAAAAATTCACGAGAAATTACAGCCACGTTGATGAGAGCAGATTGAAGAATGCTTCTTGGAGAGGAATCGCTTAATAGGAAATACCATTGATTACGGAGAAAGTAGGGTAAAAGTTTTCACTACGGAAAACAGAGAAAGATTACGGAGGATGTGACACGAGAAGTGAGGAGGAGGAAGAGGCGAGTGAAAGTTGGCTCAAAGATTTACAGAGAGGAGAAAGTTGCGAGAAGATGAACGGTTTCTGAAGACAGAGAAGCGACTCCAAGAGAAGCTTATAAGGGACAGAGAGAGGAAGAGTAGGTCAAAGTTGTGGGAGGTAGTATGCGTACCTCGGTAATATAGGAAAAACTATACAATTATTACAATGATGGGATCGAGAGGAAGTTGTAGTAGTTTCACTTCGTTGACTTCAATCCTGTAATTTCCCAGCCTTCTCTCTCTCCGTATCTATTCTACAAGTTTACCGAGAATGTGTATAGCATGCTTCATCCGTATACTGTAACTCCGCACATGAAGAAATAGGGAGAAAGTAGAAAAAAGTGTGCCATGTTTTAGAGGACGTGGTCTGGGAGTGTATGTTTGTTCAGGTATGGAAAGGAAATGAGGCGGGTGGTGAAAAGGCTAGTTTTAGGATCCTTCGTGGCTACAAATGTGTGCCATCACTCTCATCCTGTTACCCACCCACGATTTGCTTTTCAGAGAGAACACGAGCGAAGCAGAGAGAAACAACAAGAGCGGAGAAATCCAAAAGTTAGCAGAGGAGAGGAAAGCGGAGAAAGCTACGGGAGAAAGCATGTGAAAGTAGGGGAGAAGATTTTATCGGAGCTTGCGAGAGTATCCGAAGGGCATATCCAATATGTGTGACAGCGTTGGAGGAATGGAAAGTCTACTTTCTCTCAGATAAAAGATCATTCTCAAGAAATTCAAGAGGAAAAGATGAATATTTTTATTTCCATGGCTGTCCCTTGATTCCATCTGCCAGCCGTCTGTGTAGGGAGGAACTGCACTCAAAGAGATTTCCTTGTCGTGCTCTAAAATTCTAGGAAATTACAGCCACCCTTCCTAAACGCCCCAACTCAAGTAGTTGTTTATGAAAGTACAAAGGAAGGAAATGAAAGAGTATCCTGTCGGGGGTACCCTCTGGAGAGTAGCTTATCTTTATTGGAGGTACTTAAGAAACACTTGAGAAAGGATTTGCGGAGGAATGGCTAAACTAGCCCGCTCGCACCACCCTGACTCATACTTTGTACACGCTTTCAAGCGTAAAAACGTAGCGCCCAAACACACAGACTGTGCGCAAGCACAATAATTAGCCTCGATCACGGGAAACGCATCAATTCAAAATTCCCTTCATGGAGAAAGCAGAGGGAATGCCTGGCTAGAGATGGCGGAATGGACAGAATTAGCGATGAGATAAAAACGCTAATACAGGATTCTAGAATTAATTCAATTCAGATGCAAACTTTGAATTAATATTTCAAGATAACTAGAGAAAAGTGTCGGAAATAATTATCTGACAGGACAAGATAATGAGAAGGGGAGGGGAATGGATGGGGTGATGGGGAGCTAAGATATATGCTTGTCCTCATAGTTACAGAATATCTAGCTCTAATTGATACCTCCAGTCTCCTGGATAGGAAAACGTATGATAATTGGAGAATCAATAAATGAAAGAAATTGATTAGACATTGATTGAATTTTCTGGGAGCTATCATAGTGGACTCTTGTGCAACTCCGTTGGTGTAGTGTGCAAAATGTTTTCCTTTCCCTTATATTTTCGCACACTCCTATTCTTTATCGTGATGAATCCTGCCGATGGTGGCTCAGCAGCCTCTCTCCCTACAACACAAAGGGGAGGATAAAGATGATGAAGTGAAATGCGATTATTCTGTCAACTAATGTAAGTCCGAGGGGCGGGTTGGATAAGATAGGAAATTTAATTATTCTTTCTCAATAGATGAAGGTCACCTTCCTTGGTCTCTATAGCTGTATTAGATTAATTTCCGTATAGTCTTGTCAGTATCCAGGGAGCTATGGCGTGGTGTCCAAATAACAGTTCTTCCGCTCTTCGTAGCACTAGACGCCTACAGACAAAATATGGTTTATAGCATCACAGAGTGTACTTTGTATCGCGCCCCTCATAACTATTATCATTCCCTTGTACTGCCTTATTTCAATCGTGGAAGCGATCAAGTGCCGGAACGCTAGAAGAATGGGCGTCTCATCTCATGGCACTATGTCACCTGCAAAAAAAAATATAAATTACTCACTTCCTCACTCTTTTCTTCTCCTCTTCCAGAATGAACGAAAAAATCCGGGAACCCTATCATATGGCGGCGGCTGCTGCAGCTAGCTTCGCAGCATTGACAAATAATAAAAATCATAGCGGATTTACGATGCGAGATATCCTAGACTTACCACAAACGGATATTGGTCACAGCAGGACCTCCGTCCCACATCATCTTCATCATTACGGACCCACACCTGTCTCCGCCTATCCATACTCTGGACCACTAACAGTCGTCTCCTATTCCGGTACACCGTATGGACTTGATCACCTCGACCATCACATAAACACTATCATGCACACCACCGGAAATGGAGAACTTCAACCGCTTATCCCCAACTGGAGCGTCATTCAGTCTGCTGCCTTCCCGGATAATAATACAGGGCTTCTTGACGATAATCATTCTCATCATCCCATCGACCCTTACTCTCCGTATCAGAGAGCCGTTGACCCTGCCTCTGTCTTGCCAATAAGTCACCTTCATGCATCTTCCGGCGATAGTTCGCATAGTGGAATGTAGGTAGCTTCTAGTCAAGTTTTGTAGACGCGTCTAAAATCTATAAATAAAATCAAAGCTCATGTATAACCTCATTGCCCACAGGGACGAAACTGATAGAAGAGATGTGGAAAATAATGATCACGATAACCGTAACTCGGTTATCGTCAAGGAAGAGGAAAATAGCCAGGATAATCTAAATGATGACCTTAATAACGATGATGAGGATAAAGCAATCGGATACTCTTTAGGAAGACAGGATTCCCAGACTAGTACTTGCTCATCCGAGGATATTGGAAACCTTAAACGCTCCTACAGCGAAGATGAAGATGCTGGAGGCAAAAAGGGAAAGAAACGGAAGCGAAGGATTCTTTTCACAAAAGCTCAAACGTATGAACTTGAAAGGAAGTTTAGGCAGCAACGCTATCTGTCTGCACCTGAAAGAGAACAATTAGCAACTAGTATTAGACTCACACCTACTCAAGTTAAAATCTGGTTCCAAAATCATCGATATAAGACCAAAACGTAAGTACCCCACCATCCGTGAATCAACTAGTTTCCGCTGGGCAAAGCACAGATCACAATCACATTTCTTTTCTTTTCCAGCGGTTGCGAACCAGGACGCCGAAGGTCGCTGTCGGATCAGCCAATGTTAACTGCTTTGACACCGCCATCCTGGGGTGACCACGCTCCCAGGACTCAATTTCCACCAACGTTCACCGCAACCGAAATTGAGAACCATGTCGCGAGAAACACTGTTTGGGCTCACAATCATCACATACATCATTCCCATGCACATCATCATCAAATGCCCGTGTAGAACGTGTAATACACAGTTATATTTAAATTCCAATTAATTTAATACAATTTACCTCCTTCGCCTAAATTCAATGTGGGGTTTACCAAAGAACAGAATGCACTGTTGTACGCTGCTGTAAGTACAAAAACACGACTAGAATTTAGCATACATTTTCATTACTTGAAGGTACAAAATTATGGTTAGAGTAACGCTATAGTAGCGCAACTTACCAGACTTGGCTACAAGCTAACCACCTCGGCCTGGAATGAGTTTCTCGCAGAAACATGTAGATTCGGAGGTTATTTTTCAAATCCTGTCCAACAATTAACTTTAGATTAATTAGATTAGCCTTGTTCCAAAGCAATACAGTGGCTTTCAGAATAAATACTCCCACCGATTAAATATAAGGAACCCAAGGGTTATATCCTACTACATTTAAACTTCTACGCAACTAGTTGCTGACTAAAAATCAGTTAAAACCGTGAGAAGAGACGCGCTTATTAGCCGGAAAGAAATTGAAAACTCCATTTAATACTGTTTCTTTTAAATTCTACGCTGAAAGTTAAGTCTAAAAACTATGTCTAAGATGGATAGACAACAAATCTGATACAGCCGAATCAATTTCATTTAAACGTTGGGTAAGCCCCACGTGGACAAAATTGCAAAAACAACTGCCCCACTCTTCTGCATTATCCAACGAGAGTTATACTTCGAGAAGCAACAGTGTAAATGAGCCACATGTGTCTTCTTATTAAGGCTAACCCGAATCTTCAATTGCCTCATCATCGACTTGATTTCATCAACTTCCTCAACTTTTGTTCCAAGTCCACTAAGAAATAGTTCATCCAGGGAACGCATTTGCAGTAGCGTTTTTAACATCTTCACACCAATATAATTCCCGGCTGAATCCGTTCCATGATGTAGTACTCCCAAGGATTTCAAATCTTGTAGGTTCCGAACACTGATAAAATCCTGCATGCTCAAGTGGCAGTGTTTCAGGGCCAATATTTCCAGTTGCCTTGGTAATTTATCGAAATTGAGAATGTTAACTGTTGACCATTACATTGTATTAGTTTCCAATCTGAGATTAAATTAAGATACGTTTTAATTAAATCTACGATAGTTTCATACCCGTGTGTGCATTCTTGAAGCTGCCCTCCCAGACTGGGCATGGGGCTATGCAAATGTACAGCTCTTTAAGGGAATTGCATTTACTAAAAGCAGCAAGGTCCGTTGGAAAGTGCCGGCCGTACTTATCCCATAAAATCACGTGGATAGCGACAGTGACAAGTGTTCTGAAGTTTTGAACCAGGATGTCTCGTAGTAAGGGCCATATAGTCATGTGTAATACTTGAAAAACTTCTAAAGATGTCTGGTTTCTCAGAGCAGTGTTCCATAATGCAAACGAAACTGCTGGTTCCGTCAGTATAACTTGACGAAGCTGCAAATTCTCTACTGACTGATTTATCTCTCTTTCCATGAACTGGAATTGGCTTGATCGGGTTGAAGGATTCATCAAACTGGGCTTTTGTATCGTATTCAGCATTATGTAAGATACACCAAGATTGTTCCGCAAGAAGTTTAAAATAGCAAAATGGATGGCAGTCGTATCATCCATAGTAATTGGCTCGTGAATCATGATGGAAAATCTCTTAAGTGCAGGAGCATTCAGCATGCACAAAACTCTATTCACTGATCTCAAACACTGGGGTGCGGGTATCCTCAAAACGACTTCAACTAGACTGGGTTGTAAAATCGGCATCTTGTGAATCGCGTCAACCGTTCGCCATTCAAACGCGCTATATGGATCTGTTAAATCACAATTACTTACTTACTTGACAGATTACTAATTCAAATATTTATAGATAGCTTATGAATAGCATGCTTGGCTACCAACTTTTAAAGGTTGCTGAAAATGATGGGGTGTCTTTCACTCCGCATCTGATGATAAGCCATTTCAGTTTTCTGCACCGACTCAAGAAAGCATCAATGTGCTGCATACATATTGGCTCCGCAAAGATTAGTTCGAATACATGTTCAGGTGTGTAGATCAATTTCGAAGGAGGCATCTGCGGACGATCAAATTTGCCGACCCACAGTGATGTAACATAAACATCACGTAGGAAAGTGACACCATTCAGAGTCCCTTCGGTTACTTTGGTGCGGATACCTACACGTAGCCGAATGTCATTCCGCATCCGTCGACATACAAATTGAGCCAAAAGTCTTTCGGTAGGAGTCAAGTATTTCAATATTTTCACCCGCACCTGAAATCATAAATTTTCTAAATATAATTCAAAAGTATTCCGTTTTTTTTAATGTTAAAATATGGATACTCGTACTTACAGCTTCGGGTAAAGAAAAGTACGGATGTGTGTACTGCCCGGTAAAATTGTTTACTATCACATTCGATATGTCACTGACTGTACTCTCACTGTGTTGGACGGTTGCATCGCCAAAATTTGAGGACGATCTAAATTTCCTTGAGTTCGTATTTCGGGATCTTGTTGGAACGACTGGAGGTGACCATAAAGTAACTTTGTGGCTCCTCGTTGACCCTTGTTTCGCTGAAGAGGGACGGGAAGGTGGACCTGTCAGCTTATTTGTCGAGAACAGTGGCCGCAGCTGATGCTTCTGTTTGAATGAATCAACCGGTTCAAGATTCTGTCGGGATACATTGGAAAAGTTATTTTTTCCCAGCGACGCTGGGACCATTCTTCTCTCGGCAACATTCTTAGATCCAGTTTTTGCTAGTCGGTTTCCGTGTTCGTCGTATCGTATGCTAAGACTGCTTCCATCTTCCCAATTTATCACACCTACTCGTGATTTGTGGTCAGGTTTCCGTTCACCATAAACGGCTAAACTTGATGAACCACTGACCTTGGTGGATCTCTTCTTAACTGTTCGTTCTGACTTTTCGGCAGGTAAGTTGGACTTTGGTGACGATGTCGTAGATAGATTTTTTGCCGCAGGACTAGAACTGGAATCAGCTTTCATAATCTTCTAATGAAAATATTATTTGTCGCAGCAGATCCATTGAAGCTAATCCGGCCAAGCTGGTTCTTCAGGTCATATACGGATTCAGTAGAAACAGCGTAGCAGCTGTCATGGAGGATTCAATAGAAAAAATCTCCAATGCATGTGGCTAAAGCGTTACACAGGATTTAGTCCATACGAATGACAATAATATTAGCGAATCTAGCCATGCGGAACAAATTTCTTATCAGTTATCCAAAGGTATTTCTAATTCTAAACTAGATTCAGATGAGCTCTAAATTTTTAAATAACCACACGAGTTTCTATTTACTTCAACCTAACATCGCTTATGATTGATTTCTCACTTGGTCTTGTCGTTTCTATAGTTTCTAGCCACTGCGGCAGGATAATCAAGAACTGGCCTTAGAACTTCATTTAGACTAGAAAATTAGAGCCAACACTTAAGTTTTGATGACTGAAAAAATAATTATTATTACCAAACCCCCTGAGCTTTCGCTATGGGGCGTACCACGTGCTGCGATTTATTGAATCTAAAGAGTTGAAAAAATAATAATAGCCAAGATTAATTTATTCTCAGGAATCGGTAACAAGTTTTCTAAGTACGGCCTTTGAATTCATACTCACAATGCGTGCATCCACATGTATGCACACGTAGAATCTAACCACGCACTACTCATATTTTAGTTGATTAGAGAGATATATAGGTAGCGTTTTTGAGGTCTTGCATTTTCGCTCCTAAGTCCTACTTCATTCATGTTTTCTAAAATCGGTATCAGTTTTCTCTAAAACATAGTTCCCTTAGACGGTTAGTATGAGACCACTTCTATCAACCTATTATAATTACAACCGCTGCAGGGTGCTTTAGGAAACAATTAGCATTGATATTTATATCCAACTTTTTTTCAACTAATGACATTGTCACTGGTGGTAGCTTTAGTTTAGAAATATTTGCCTGGCTTTCCTTCCCTCGTGTACATGTGTGTCCCTTTAATTGGTGTACAAAATATCATAGTGGCCTGGACGGTAGAGCAAGTAGATGTTGGGTACGATTGTTTCAGGATTCGGAAACTCATGCTGACCTCCCAAACCCCGATCCATGTAAACTACCTTTACTCCGATACCTAAAGCACTAGTGAGAGCAGTTATGTGAATGTGATCACTTTCCTTATACATAGGTTCCACCTCCAACTGACAAAACTCCTCCAGGGTTTTCTCACCATCGATGAAATTTGAATAGAACTCAGCATTTCTTTTCAGTTCCGCCGACGTGAGGATCCTCAGGTATACAACGAGGTAGTCAGCGGTACTTTGTTCTTCAAATAGTTTCAACAGCTCCTGAGATTCTAATCCAGATGCAGCTTTGTCCAACACCTGCAATCAAAATGATATAATATGAAACCTACTTGATCAAAACTACAAGCATCACTTAGTTAGTTTCAACACAAGCCCAAGAAAATGGATTACCTCCAGGAATGTATCATAAAAGTCATCAATCGTAAACTGAGTGTAACCGGCCTGGGTCAAAATACTTTTAGAATCAGCTATCTTATTGCGGTAATCTTGAGCGGCCGCTGGATTTCCGAGCACGTTTTCAATAGAAGCATAACTGAACGCCCGAAAGAAGCAATTACCATCCGGTCGCATTCGCCGGAAAGTAGGATAAGTCTTGCTTATTTCCCTTATTTTATCGCTATAAACAGGATCCGATGAATATTCGGGCAGCAAATGCTTCAAGTCTTCTTTCTCACTGACCAGAGGAATGGATGCGGATATCTGTGGAAGATACAAGCATATGATTTTTTTTACTTTCACCATCACTGCAAGTTTTCATCAGACGCATTGGGCATAACATTCTCAAGCTATCAGTAATTAAATATAAAACCATTCTTGATTAGTTACCTCTCGATCGATGGCTTCCTGCTGCTGAATAGTAAGTGCATCTTGATTGACCGTAGGTGGAACAAATTCTCCTTCAGCTTCCCCACTCATCCTGAAATTACAACCAAATTCAACTTCTTCTGTAACTTCCGTATGCCGATTTTTTAATGAGTAAGATTGTTGAATAGTAATTCGCCTTCTAGTTCTCCCACACGCAGCAAATGGGATAGCAAAACATAATTGATTCTTTTAATAGTAACCAGTGAAGCTGAATTTACCGAGCAATCCAACTTACGTATTATGATGATTCTATTGAAGCGAAACTATTTTTAATTGTGTTACACAAACATTAAGAAAATCTAATTAAAAAACTTCATTCGAATATTAATTCTAAGACCATATATCACTTCAATGCGACTTACATACGTATATCGATAGAAAACGGCTACACTGCTCTTGAATTTCCCGCTTTAGTCTGCTACCCCAACTTCCCATTGAAAGCCATAAAATCAATGGGACAATCAACCTTTACACACCCAATATGCAATGCACTAATATGGGTTAGTCTTTTTACGATCTAACAGTAACGTTTAGTTAATGGAAGTTTGGTCGTGCCCTAATTTTCGATGATTACGATAAAAGATGATATGATGATTCGACTGACTTACTAGGATGGATGCCATCTGTATTATTAGAGTTGATGAAAAGTTGACACGACGTTTTATTACAACGCGCTTTTGAGACTATCAGACCGTTATTTGATGGCGGTGGCACCCAAAGTCGTTATCAGACGGCACGTGTAGTTCAGACAGTGCTACTAATAAGGATGGGGTGCTCAAGAACCGTGGAACGCTGTCCAAAGATGAAGCACCAAGCAGCGGAGTCACACGCGGAAACCCCCTTCACGCTTCAGCGCGGACAGCGCAGCACGCGGTAACGCTTTTCACTTTTATTTTCGATACACAGCACATACTAACGCTTCAGCGTTTCCCATACACTCTTCTAATCTATAGTCAGAGAATAAATACCCCCAAAGCGCATTTTGTTCCCAAATCCTCGAATTCTTTTAGTAGCAGTTACTCTCTGACTTCAGATGGGCGCAGAGTAAAGGTATTTGGCTGTGAGAAGAATCTGTTTACAAGTGTGAATTACCGTTAGCGAACAACCACAGAAATAACATGAGATTCAAACTCCTACTTGCAGCCTGCGTTTTAACGCTAGCGTTGGCTCAAGCTCAGCCTCAAAATCACATCAATTCAGTTGGTAAGTTATAATTTTTTTTATTTTTAGATTCCAAGTTTTCTAAAATTACTAACTTGTTTACAAAACTATTATTGCCGATCATTTAGGCGTCAAACGATTCCCAACAGGATGCCGTAAGAAAATCGGAGGCAACTCCATTTTGGCTGGAGGGGCAGCGCTTTGCTTGAGTTTGAAACCGTTAAAACCAGGTGGCGTCCTTGAAACCAGCAAAAGCATTTGTAGCACAGGCTGGTCAGTTTGCAATCATAAGGATAAATACTTTCAACTAATTTCTTGGAAATCACACAAAATCCCACAAGGCTGCTTCGCGTACCGGTACGGGTAAGTACAATAGAAATTCATTTTTTTCGCATTCCTTACATAACTGCTAAGCATGGCGCCTAGAGCATATTTACGTTTCACATAAAAGTTAGACCGCATTCGGAAGCTGAAAATTTTTAACGAGCTCTAAGACACTAAACGTTTGACTTCTTCCTTGTTCTTTAAATCTAAACATTATCGTACAAAGATGCTATCCTCCTGACTACCTTCTTCTTTCTTTTCACATTTTGTTCCATAGCTGAAACTTATGATGTACAGAAGAGGAAGAATGACACGGCTTTGTAAGCATTGAGTCTTACTAAGAAGCTGTGCAAAAATTATTGCTCAACACCTAATAATGGGTGATACACAAAAGAAAAGGGAGGGAGCGCTTCTGAGGAGCCTTTTTAAAGCTACATCTAGAGGAAGGAGGTGCGAGGGTATTCAAGTTTGAAGGAAGCATTCAAGGTTTAATTTGAACCTATCCTGTAATCACAGATAGATGCATGCAAACCCCTAAGGAAAATACACCTGTTCTCTGTTGACACATTCACCCACAAAATTGTAGTGAACAAATTGGCGGTTTGTACTCGATTCTCTTATTTTGCATGGATCAGATAAGATTTTGTGTTGCTGTTTTTGGTAGCAAAAAGCCGTGAGAAAACTAAATCATTATGGCAATTACAAGCCTGTACAAGTTATCGAATCCACCAACTGTGTAATTCCTTTGTGGTATACAACATATCCAACTGCATAACTACGTACTGGCACATTTGGACATGGTATCATGATCACGGTACACGCTGCCGTCAATTACAAGTCCCAAGACCGGAGGACACAAGGAAAATGATCTTAGGCAGTAGATATATTATCTTTCTTGACTCAACTAACTGATTGCATGTTGTGTAAATATCCCTCAGAACCAAGACTAAACCAGCCGGATACGGAAAAGATTGCCGGACTAACTTGTACTACAACGGCGTACTTTGCTGCCCAAACCCCCTCAATGGGAAAGATGGATTACATGGATGGAATAAGCAACACTATCTCAAAACAAATCAAATACACTGATAATTTCTCAAGGAACAAAACCTTCTTAATTCTTCGTCAAAAGGGCAATTAACAAAAGAGGAGTTATCTTTGAAACCTGGAAGCTTCGCGTAAAAACATCAAAACCTTAGGGCAATAGTCTTCACCAGACTTTCTGTAGTATTTGCTGCAACGGGCAGTTGCATCCTGACATACTGCCTTGTCCAGCCTATTAACAATCCATTCCTAATTTAAGATTGCCCTTTTGGAACTAATAAATACGTAATGTGATTTTCAAATAAAAACATTCCGGCTTCTTACCTTTACCAAACTAACTAGGTTCTATTAAGTAGGATGATTTCCGTAGATCATGTATCCAATGAGCTGCTTCAAGAGAAGGACCAAAAGAGTCACTGCTGCGAGGATCAGTATAGATGTTTGTAAAAGACAAATGGTTGTTGAAGCAACAATATGGACTGCAGGAACTATAAACGGGGTTGCCAGCAGGCTCAAGAATACGACAAATATTCTTTGACAAAATGTCCCTGTCTCCTCGTAGTACAGACCGTCCGGAGCTGTGCGGATCGTAGCCGGCCGCATCTGAAAACGAAACAGTCAAAAGACGCGTAGAAAACAGTTGCTGAAACTTTAAGTGTGAAATTATTCATGTTACGCATACAGATAATTCAGATGAAAGGGGAAAAACTCAGAGGACATTGAATAATATCCAATTTCCTTTTACTACCTTGCCTCAGACCGTAGCTAACTCAGTTTCATAACTCCCCCTTTGTAATGGGTACAGGCCCTTAGCGTTTCTACAACAACAACAACCTGAAATACCTTTGAGACATTACATTTACAGGTGCAAGTTACAAATACGAGTTACGTAATCAAGCAATCAGATGACATACCTCAACATGCTGAGACGAAGACAAACGGGCGTCTTGATCCAAGTCGTCTCATCCCATATGTCCCCAAATGCAAAATACTTCAAACCGTCCCTTTTTTGTCAGCCTCAGTATCCGTGGAGTTTTGTTCCAGTTTACTCGAACCTGGAATGCGATGAGAATAGATTGCATAAAAAACTTGCATAATTGTTTCAGTCCAGAATTATAGACACTGTCGCGAAAAGAGGAAAAATTTCCCATTTTTGGCGGGAAAACGTTTTGCCAAAACGATCCGGGTTATTTCCAATACATTATTTACATGGAGAGACCGCGAATAAATGCATACGACTATCTAAAACATTATTATATTACATCTGAGTCATCCAGCTCTTTCTTCTCGCGGGTTTATCACAGCAAAGAGGATGTGTGTATCCTGGTCTCATATTGTATTTCTTCCTCTGCAAATAGTCATATCCAGATTTAAGATTTACAAAACTACTCGCACTCATTTCATTAACTTTCTAAGCAAATATAAATACACCCCCTAAGCCATCAATATTCAACTACACACACGCACAGCGTTTCGCGTGACAAGTCATTCCGATAGTGACAGCTGATAATTGCCAACCGCCACTATCAGAACTCTGTGGCTTTAGATAAACGCCCTACAAGGAAATTCTAGCCTTTACAACAATCTTATTGTAGGAGGACAAGCATTCAGTATGAAGCCTCAGTTGACTTACAAGGAAAACGTTTGCCGGATACAAATTATTTCCGTACGTTCTTTCGAAACTCAATGTGCATCCAGTTTTCTGTCGGCAATGATGGTAATCTGATCGTGAACCTCATCTGGACTCTTCCTTTCATTCTCTGTAAAACAGGTGATGAGATACTCATGTGAGGAACAGATCCAAGGAGTTGCAAGAGCCGAAATCACATGGAGGCGTATTTCTAGACGGACACCAGTTGAACTTGTTCGTCCTGAAAATAAATATTAGGAATTAGTTCACAGACTGGATCTGCGGTATAAATACCTCTGAATCATTAATATTCACAGTGGATATTTTAAATTTAAAATCCAACATGACTTTAATTACAGTAGCCTTACTTGCCTTGGTAACATTCACGTAAGCTCATAACCTGATTGCAAACCGTTGTCACTGTATTTTTACTAGTTTAAATATCCCTTCACTGTATATATAATTTTTATATTTTGTCTGAATATAGCTCGTCTGAGGATATAGTGGAAACTGGGGGGGATAAATGGAACGAATTAGTATTTACACAAATGTGGGGCTATACTTCTTGCTTGCAATTCAAGGATGAGACTCATGAAAAATCCATGTGTAGGTATGAGGGAAAGCCTTCTATCTGGTCTATCCATGGCATTTGGTGAGTTTAAATTTTTTTCATTTGAGTCAAAGTATTTCAACTAGCATTAATTAACTCTCCTCATATTCTGTACTCTTCTATCTTTTTCAGGCCGACTGAGACTGGATCTTTTGGTCCTAATTTCTGCACAAAAGTTAAGTTTGTTGAAACAGAAATCACTTCTATAGAAGACAAATTAAATGAATACTGGTACGAAATAAATGCGGATAAGACTGGAATTAATTTTTGGACTCACGAATGGACCAAGCACGGATCTTGTGCCGTACAATCCCCTCAAATGGACTCTCAGCTCAAATACTTCCAAATGGGCCTTCATCTTCACCAGCAATTCGATCTGTAAGTAAAAGTCAAGAATTAAGTCATACAAGAAATACAAGGATAAGTGAGTAAATCCTTACAGAGTTAGCTTGTCTAACCAACATGTACTTACTCCGATACAATAGTCTTGACTGATTTTATTGTTAATTTTTTTAGCTATTCCGTTCTCAAGGATGCAGGCATCTTCCCAAAGGCTTCTCCTCAAGGGTATTCCACAGGTGACATAATGCGTGCCCTCCAAAACGTCCTAAAAGCTAATCCACATATCCAATGCTATGCAACAAAACGAAATGGCGAGGAGGAACATCATCTACTTGCTGTGGAAGTCTGTCTGGACACCACATTCACACCCGTAGACTGTGATCATCGAACTGATTTCCATAACAATAATCCCGGTGTCTATGGAACTTCAAAAACATGCCCTCCAGATGCAGAGATTTTATACGTGGACAATTTCCCCAAAAAAAGTGAGCTGTAGGTGTCAATTGATTAAGTTAGCCAGTTACTTTTGATCTAATCTTCATCTATTAATCTATAAAACCAAATTTTAATTAGAAAACAATAGCTTTTAAACTTTAAATTCGGTAGCGTGAATCGAGTCAATGCAAAGTAAGCTTATTTGTAATTTTAAAATTGTTGGTGAAAGCAAAGCTTCTTTTGAATCACAAAGTCTGAAAAATCAAATAAACCACGATAACTGCCACGCAGTACTTGCTAAATTGAAAATTGTATGTAACCATTGTTGTCATTGTTAAAAGGCACGGATAGTATCAATTGCTTTAGTCTCAATGAATGTAGAATTTCAAACAGAAATATAGGTCTTTGAAGTTAAAATTCATGTAAAAGATAAAAGATACTCTCTGTACCAGTATAATCATCGAGTATTGCATAGACCCTCTGCAAGGAAACCAACTGACTCTAACAAGGCAGCTTATCTTACTAAAAACTCGCGAAGCTAACAAGTTGTAGAACACTTCACACAGCCGTATCTAATTATCAGCCGCTAGAACATCAACCATCAAACTTAATGCAGAACGTCTATTCTACTGAAGAAACGGATTCACTGGATGCACGGATACTACTAGCTGATGATCGAGGAGGGGCGCTTGGTGAACCGAATTTGCTGGGACGTGTTTCGCCTGTCTGTGACCTACCCCGACTCATCCACTTCCAGGATGACAATCGAGATTTCGTACTAGTATTACTTGCAGGAGGCTTTCCCTTCTTCAACGTTTCAGTTCCTTCTGGTCCATTGGCTTTCACAACCTTCGGTTCATAATCTCCGACATGAGATGGAAGTTGAATACTCTGCACTGAAGGAGTTCGATGAATACTGTAACCACAAGAAGGCTTCAGACACGGGGACTGCATCATGTCTGCAACCTTCCGCTTCACCTAGGATCATGACAATGTAATGTTTAAATAAACCTTGATTTCCGCATAGCTGGAAAACACGGCTCATCTACATGACTTTAGTCATTGACTTACTATCTTGAGATAGTTCTCATAGCAATCAGTTGCAGCGTAGACAGTCTTGGTCCTCGAAGTTTTCTCATCAGTTTCTTCATGCTGTAAATCAAAACATAAAGGGTTGGAGTTACTAATACAGTTCTTCGCCCACTACCCTGTTATTCATAACTACCAGAACTTACGCAATACTCATGGGTACCGTCGAAGCGTTCAATTCCAAAATCCACATTAATCTTATCCATGAAGGATTTCATCCAGTTCTTTGTCAAAAACACAGCTGGTAATGCGAATTGGTTGAACTTATCTCCATCACCGACAAACGCTTCTCTGGCAACCATGATGGAGTTCATCCTGTAAGCTTTTTCACATTTTTCTAGATGCTTCAGCAAGTTGCGAACTCGGCGTCCGTAGGTATTAGATAGCGATACACTGTCTTCGTTTGTGACGTACATCTTGAACTTCTTATCCTTCAGTTTACCCTCCCAAAGCAATAACGCAAACATGACGCTCTTAGCGTTACATTCCGCTAAATAGGCGGCGGGTACATCGACATCCATATCCTCATCCGATACTCCTGATACAGAAGATCCCTTCTTGTTCGCTTCATACAAGGCCCATTCTTCAGCATCCCTGTGAACCGTCCATGGAAGAAATCTTTGTTCATAAGCGTAGAATTCACACGTCTTGCTCTTCATATCCATAAAATAACCAGCAAACACGGATGCTGATGCGTGAACACCGATCAAAATTTCACAGCCCACTTGTTCAACAGTGAGTGGCTTCTTAACTTCCTTAGTCTCTTTTTTGCCAGCAGCATCAATAACCTGGGTTATCTCAGTATCCTTCGATGAATCCGCCTTCGATTTAGTTCCACTTAGAACACGACCAGGTCGCTTGGATCGGTGTTTAGCACAAACGTCAGATCTTGAATCTTGCTCGTCTTCAGTATTTTCAGATACATCGTAGTCGTCATCTTCAGTCGTTGTAACATCATCAGCTTTCTCGGCTAATGAAAATACCGTCTCCGAACGTTGCCGAGCCACGGAACCATTCCGGCTAATCTCACTTGTTTCATGATACACTGTGATGAAGGATTGCTTCGTAGAATATCGAATACGATTGGAATTGTCACAGTCTTTGAGTATCGGAGGTGGCTTGTATGGTTTCGCTTTGACGACTAACCAGTAATGACAGACCCAGTAAAAAGCTGTCAAGCATACAACAATTACGACGACCAGTAAGACGAATCTCCAGAGTTCTGTTCCAGCCATTCTGAACTTGCGTCTATCTCTCAGTCAAAGCTACAGCGGAACTGCAATCATGTAATATAACAGCATACATAAGTTGATGGTATCGATTAGAAACTCAATCGTGATTAAAGCTATAAAACAATTTTGATTCATATAAATTATTCAATCACTTACGTGCTCCTCAGATCTGATCTAAATGATATGAAATTACAAATCAAAATTAAAAACTTTTACGATCACCCTGATTTTCAATTTATCCGACAATACATCACGGCATGAATCATGACATGCCAAACTTAAAATGTAACTAAGCAAGTCGGTAAAATGCGGTTATTAAATACATGTCCCCGATTACAGTGCTCACAGTTTTCACACAATCTTCTCAGATTTCACTAGGTCTCAGGGATGAAAAACTGCAAGTTTTAGTACAGGCGCAACTAAAGGCCTAATATTTTAGACCACGCCGAGACTGGTGTATGAATGAAACTGAGAATCCTAGTTCAAGCACAGTAAAACACGTAATCAACTGGAATGCAACGATTCTCATGCTTTTCTTTTTCCTAGCCTAATTTTGAATGGACGGATTTCACTATTGAAGAGGATAGGAAATGGTCTACAAGTAACCAATCGTTTCGGCTCCCTCGCGTGCTGCAGCAGGAGTATGTTCTGTACATGCAGAGATTTGTCGTAGCCTATGTCAAACCTTAAGGCTTATATTCTTGGATTCAAACTGCAGGCGTACACATAATAGCACAGAATATGTCTTTTTACTCAAATTCATAAAGTAGAGTTTTGAAGTTTCCTTATTGTTCTGTAATATTGATCTTCGTAAACAATACATGTATCTATAAATTCGTTGAATCAGATCTCAAAACGTATGACTAATATACATTAAAATGGAGTAATAGTAGGAATTATTTCTCTTATGGTAATACTAACTAAAGTAAGTGAACATATGCAACTGTAACATCTTTTTTTCCTTCTGTGTGAATTCAATTAAGCTTTAACATACTCTTTTCATGAATATATTCTTGCAAGATAACTGCATAAAAGTTAGGACTTTTAATCTACCTTGTACAGAAACAGATAACATTGATGTAAAACCCTTTCGAATGTTGTATAAACGTATGACATAGTCAGTAAAACAATACCGAATAATCCATTCCAAACAATCAATTTACCATACGCCGATTTACATCGACGTAACCAACAGTCATTTCCCTGCTAATAAACACGATCTATAATTGCTTCTATATATTGTTAAAATGACAACAGTGACCGAAGACACTGCTTGTTGAACTAAAACCAGTTTTACAGAACCAAGGAAAGAAAATTTTAACAGGAGGCTAATAATCTGTTCAAAACGTAATAATTTGTACCCACATTAATTTGAGAGCAAAGTCTAGCATCGATGAGGTTTTGTATTATGTTTGCTTGCTTATTTAAAATCAAGAAACTAGAGAGAATCGATAACTTGACATGCGTAAAATTTCCGACGTGTACATTACGTCATTACATTACATTTGTATAAAACCAAGTGTTAAAGTATCCAAGACTTCACGCTAACTTTTAATAACTGGGGTCACCCCGAATCCTACGGGCCAGGTGGACATCCTTTGGCATGATCGTAACTCTTCTGGCATGTATGGCGCAAAGATTCACATCCTCAAAGAGCCTAACAAGGTAGGCTTCAGCAGCTTCCTGCGAAGGAAACAATAAATGCAATTTATCTAACCTGTTTTAACGCTTCTAATGCAACTGCCAACACGAATAAAATTCGAGATAGACACTCATGGTTATTCGAAAAATGACTTACTTGCAAAGCGGCAATGGCTTCAGCCTTGTATCGCAGGTCGGACTTGAATGTCTGCGTCACTTCTTTTACAAGACGTTGGAATGCCAACTTGGGGATCAATAAATCCACACTACGCTGGTAGCGGCGAATTTCTTGCAATGCGAGTGCGCCAGGTCTGCAAAAAATATTACATCGTTTGAGCCGTTTTAACATTACGAGAAACAGCAAAATATCAGTTTAGTTATAAAAACATAATAGGTACAAACCTGAACTTCTTCCTCTTCTTTCGTGGCTTCAGATCTTCATCATTATCATCGTAGTTCATCCGCTTACGCGATAAACGCCTTGCAGAACTTTCAATTCGGAGCTGAAAAGTTGATCTCGTTCGTCCAGATGATGGTCCAGGCTGTGGTGAGGCCCTTGAGCCTGGCGATGCCACTGCTGCCCTCCTAACTGGGCTGGCTACGGGACTTGACCTGGTCTCCCTCGGTGGAGGATTTTGCGCTGGCCTTGCGGTCGATTTCTTAGCAACCTGCTTCTTAGCAGACTGCGACTGGCTACCTCTAGCCATGCTTCTACAAATATATTTACAATTACAAAATATTTTCAACTCCTACCACATGAACTAAAGCAAGCCAGCATATAAAAAATTATCCTCTGATGTGTAAACGAAAATTAAGTTAAAATTGGTGATCATTGGGTGATCATTAAAAGCAAAAAACTCAAGTTACTCAAATTGGATCACCAAATCATGGAAGACACAAGATCAATTAACATTTAGACTTCAACTTTGGAATGCTCAACAATCAATCTTTTCTTTAAGCATATGTAATTAATTATTTAGTAGTAAATAACAATGAAGTATATATCAGTTGTAGCAAATATATGCTTCTCAAAAATTCCAAAATTGAACCTTCATATACTTATCGAGAGAGAAACGTAATTACAAAATCGGAGGCGGTACCTGTTGGTAGCTGTTTTCGGTTCAAATCAATTTAAGGCAAAAAATATATTAACTAGAATTAAAAGAAACTCATAAACAATAATATTTTTTTAAAACACTGTGTGATTGGGAGAATTGTAACGGTTATTATTCGAATTTCAATCCCCTCCATGAAAATGGATTTTCAAGCATCCCACTCTCACGAAAAGTTTCGTGACGTAAATTACTGCGCGAAATTCAAAAATCAACCTCAACGCTATTACAATGCACTTTTGAGTCGGATGAGGGGTGATTTTGATTTTCGTGTGGTAATTTACGTCACGAAGCAATTTTGAGAAAGCTTGAAAGGATCAAGTACCAATCCACCTTTTACAACACGAAACACAGAAAGGCAAACACCTGCATGTCGGATTTTTCCAGGGGATTCGCCAGTTCATACGGAGCCCGCACCGTTCTTGAGGTCAATGTAGCAAAGGCCACCCTTGTCCCCTGTAATAAGTCAACAGATTATTAAATGTATATGTATTTATAAAACTAGCATCCATGCGAGAGGTTTCGCTCAGAGGGTAAAAAATGATATCTGCATGACTTGCCCTTGGCTCAAACGGAAAGAAAGCTTGCGTGGACTTGACACTCCACAGTCTGTCGAACAATGTAATTAATTGTTACCATCTTGCTTTCTCAAGATGCCTCATTCATATCTGGAGCCACCCTTCCAGTGGACTGTGGTAGCGGCTTGTACACAAAATTATTCTGGAATATTTCAGGTATACTTACACTTTCAATATTTGATAGTTGAACTATTGTATATATGTTGTAAAGCAAGCCTTCTTCATTCTTTATGCTAATACTGAATCTATTCCGTTCGCAGATCACGATAAGCGGCCAGGAAAGCAATGGGTACCAAATCCTATGTTAGAATTTTTGTCTTTAATGGACAGCGTTTCCATAAGTAAAGTGAATTGTGACCAATAATGTATCCTTGAAGATCATTCCTGAATTTCGTAGTAAATATTATTTAGTAAGCTACTTCAGATGCTCAAACTTATTAAATGCACTAAAAGCTACTACTAAAACTAGATTCAGAATCATGATCGCTGGACCCATTCCGTTAAAGCTGTTTGCGTTTGAAACGATTTCGTCGAAGAGATAAATATTGAATAGTGAGCTCCAAATTATACACTTATTATTGAAACGAAATTATTGATTCGAATGCTACATGGTTTTGAACTACAAGATAATTAACGGTAAAAATTAAGGATTCCTTAAGTAAAAATGCTAACAAAGATAATTATGTCATTGCATTCTAGAGTCTTGAGCCACGGCAGCGGCGTATTGCGATATGGGTATTCCAGCGGCTGTAGCAGCATTCGAACCACCTCCTTGCATTCCACCCGCCGTCATCTGAGGCAAATAAGCAGCGTAAGCTGCAGCGTGATGCTGGGCACTAGTGTGATGATGTTGGTGACCTGCAGCCGTCAAGTACGCTGCGGAAGAACCGTATGGATCAGCAGCAGCGAAGGCTGCTGCTTGAGCTTGAGCTTGGGCAGCCGCTGCAAAATGAGCTGCTGCAGGGTTAGCGAAGGCGGCTGCCATGGCAGCGTTTCCTTGTGAATTCACGTTGCCCTGTCCACCTCCAAGCCCGTTTGCCTGATGATATTCGTATAATTGAGACATTTGATTCGCCGAGGCTGTAGCTAAGGCGGCAGCCAGAGCTGGAGAAGATGTCGCTCCAGATGGCAAAGACAATAACGGAGCACCCCCAAAGGCCGCGGGCTGATACACATAACCTCCTGGAAGCCTGGAAAACGAAGAAAAAATACAAATTAATTTCAATTATTTAGCGCACTAGAAGCTATCATGGTCCACAACACATGGCATATGAATTTCAAGTCATTGATTGTAGACACTGCGACTCATAGCCAAGATAGGGGAGGTGGCTTCGACGAGTAAGTTTTCAATTACAACTAATCACATATTTTCAACTTCACAGCATGCAATTAAAATGTATCAATAAATACGCTGCGCAAAAATACTTTTGAATGTAAACAAGTCAGATTCCCACTACTTTAATTCTAATGTATTTTCCAGCTTTCGGGAAAGATCAAAGTTCTGCAACGTTTTAAGTGTTTTATAGTTGTGAATCACAAATTTTTAAAACGTAAAAAAGCTCTTGTGAAAAACGTGTTGTGTGGCAAAAATACAAGTGAAAACAATACTGAAATTAGAATAGATACGAAAAAAATAATACATCCAAACTATTTTGCTCAACAAACAAATGTCAAAATTATCCCCTTACATCAACACAAACTAGTAACATGCCAAAACAGACGAAGCTTAACCCTTTTTTCAACAAATTTCAAGTGTGATACAGCGCGTGAGCACAACATCTTTATATATCGTGTACCAACTAAATACTTTACCCAACGCGCTATAATGTGTACTCTAAAACTTTCGGTTGGTTTCAAACTTCTAGCTACTTGAATAGCAAGCGTCGTAATCTCCACAACTACAACAGTACTTGTCTTGTGTATTTCACTCTTTTCCGCTACTAAACTATCATTAGTACTCAAAAACTAAAGTGTAACCTGGTGTCAAGGGTTTAAAAGGATGTTGTTCCTTGAAGCTTTAGGTTCATTCTAAATTCCTATCTGATTTGTACCCCAATATTGACGCTTTCTCTTACTAAAAATTCTATCTATCCGTGGTGCGTCACAGGTTGTTGTACCCTTAATAAAAGCGCGCAAGAATACATTTTGATGCCTAAAAATATGTTTTTTAATTCTTTGGCTTTCATGTAAGGAAACGCAACTTACCCATACTGTGATGCAAGGATGGATGTAGGATAGCCTGCCCGAATCGCTGTGAAGGGAAATGCTACAAGAAAAACGTCACACTGAAAACTGTGCAGCCGCAATTTGCAATTCATATCAACACTCCATCCATTTCACCTCAATCAAATCTCAAATTGTAATTATTAAGAGAGAACCCTCTTCTTAAAATTCTTCTCCACAGAGAAAACATATTATTAATACTGTAATTAGTCACCATCTCTCAACCAGAATACAATACACAAACCCCCAACATCAAAAGAGCCAAAATCATAAACAGTTATAACCAAATCAAAAACGCCGCAGCCTAGCAGTAGCCTCTCACAAACCCCCAAGAAACAAATACCCGCAAGCCTCATAAATTGCAAAAGAATTCCTAGTGCAAAGAAAAGACATTGAGGCATAGTCTACGTAGCCTACCGGGTTTCAGAATAACTAGCTCAGAAAGGAAAATATTGAATAGCCACGATTGCATCGGAAAATGTAAGAATCAAAGTCATTTGCTTTTACACGGATACTCTCCTTGGTATCCGGCACATTTCATAACAGACATTTATCCAAACATGAAAGGGAAAGTGTATTGGGATTTATTCATTTTGGAAACGCGTCAGATTATATACAAGGGACAATTGACAAGGCACAGGGATGGCAATGCGTTGGAGTTTATCTCAGTATCCACATGCATTGAAACCGGGAGAGTGCCGGTTTAAGCCGGGCATCCACATAAAAAGAAAGTAAGTGACAGAGACAAAAAAGAGCTTCTTCTTCTCATCATCTTCTATTTAAAGATTCCGAAGCAGGGGGAAATTCGCATGGGGAGCGGTTATAGTGCAATAAGAGGAAATTGTCATTCGAGACACTAGTACAAAAAAACCTTAATAATACTGGTTCTTCTCCCGGCTTCTTTAGATCCGACTCCTAAACCCCATTTCCTTACTCCTTTATCTGTCTCTGTAAATATTCTTTACCAAGAGGATGAACCTATCAGCCAAAAGCCCACCTGCCGTTGACTCTCTCAATATTAGCATCAAGCATCTGCGAAACCTTACGTGCAAACCTAGCTCAAAATCTTTCTACCTCCACCCGGGATCGGGCGAGAGAAAAAACCGGAATAATTATGTGCTGACGAAACGAAAAAAGACACAATATTGAGTGAGAAGCACGGGAGGATGAAGGCAAACCTATGCTTTAAACCTGTCTAAAATTATCTCAACTTTTTTATCCCTCTAAATCTCAACTCGTGTCACATTCCCTTCAATATTCACTTCCAGATTCTCTGAGTCACTCAAAAGTTTCTCTTTTTTTCACCGTGGATCACGGCTACGAGCATAGAGGTAAAAGAATGAATTTTACAATACGTTTCCCCCGCATCTACAAAACTCTAACTTTCTGTAACACTAAACTCAAATCCTCAAACCATAGTCCTCCCTCCTGCCAAAACCAGTTAGCCAACCTTCTCTTCCTGAATAATTGCATGCCAGAGACTAGTTTTGCAAGAGGCGTTCGTCCGAAACCTTTGGAGATAATCAAAAAGTCATCATAACTTTCCCAGGAATCCCTGGCATCTTATCCTCGATACACTTTCAAATTCATACGAAATCCGAATAGCGGGTACAAACTCTTTAGCTTCTAGTTTTTAAACGCAGTCTACCTTAATCCTAATTTATGCTCTAAAACGTCCCGACTTTTATGTTACCCGGCTAAAATCCCCAACTGTGTCTCTGTAATAAAATTCAAAGTTAGAGCAGTAAATCCTGCGACAATTATCAATTTTCTCGGTTGCCAACAAAAACTCTTGCTCCACTCTAAGAAACCTTGGTAGAAACAACAATAATAACCGAAATACTTCACAACCTACTTAGCCTCAAGTTGGAATTCAGGGTACACGCAATAATAAAATCCTCAACACAAAACCTCTACCGTCTCATTTGTAATGATTTACCTTAAACATTGGACCTAGATACAAACCCTATAATGTAGCAGAGGCAAAACAACGACCGAGTAGTATCCACAGTGCACCTAACGAAAATAGGGAGGCGAGGGAAAATACTAAAAGTAGTTTATACAAGATAGGATCAGAACAGCAGAGGTAATAACGACTTCCAAGAACTCAAGAGATGCTAAGACGATGATAGAAGGCATGGAAGAGGTAAAAACAGTTAAAGAGAGCATATAATAGGAGCTGGGGTTGTGAGAGAGAAAATAGGCACACAGTAAATGGTGATTTTGTAAATAAATTCACATTATCATCAAAAGCGCCATTCATTTAAAAACACGGAACTCTGAAACGCTTGCACCCATCACAAAAAAACACAGGAAAATTTCAAAGGGTCGCCAAAAGAGAGACATTCCGGTAACGAATAGGGTGAGCAGATGAAAAATATTCACAAACACGTAGGTGTAATATACAAAAAAAAGTAGAATTTTAGCGAAGAAAGGCAGCGGTATGGGGGAACGAAGACTGGTAACAAACGAAGATTGTAATACATATATGCAAGTAGATTTTCTGGCTTCTGGATGATTGAAAGGCTCGCTAACAGAAAGATTGTGTTCTGATTGATTCTATCCCCCGCTATTATCCTATAACCCACATAGCCCAGCTCGAATAGGTTTATTACTGACGGAATATAAAATATCTTACGGTTAGCAGCAGCTGCAACGTTTCCTCGTGGCTTGGCCCCCAAAATGGCTAAATTCACGTTAGCCTTCCTTCCATCTATTATTGGATTAGGCTCTTTGCAGGCTCGTTCTGCCGAAGCTCGGTCTGCCATGATGACCTGGAATTGAGAAACCGAGGTTTAGAAGACATGTTGGCTTCCATAACTTAAATCTTTACGCTCTCTCCTTGACTAAAAGCCTTCAACTCTTCGAAGATGAGATATATATCTTTGAGCATGCACAAGGAACAAAACTAAGGACTGGAAAATCCCTCTTTTAAATCAATCCTGCCCACGCAAACCACAGCTGAGGAGTTTGAAGTTGAAAGGTAAAAAAGAAATTCTTCTTCTTCTCGGTTGGAAGCTTCGGAGAAGAGAGAACTTTAACACGGGCTGCCAACATTTTAAAAGCTTTCCCCGCTGTTTTCAATTGACACACTTGGGATAAACCATAAATTAAGAACCGTAGACATCATTCCGAGAGTAAAAGGTATACGATTAAGGAATGACTGATATGTACACAGGTTGGAGTCCTCTGATATCATGGATCTCATCTTCGACGATTTGATTACATTACTAAATCATCAAATGTTTACCCAAGTAATTTAATTACAGTTGTTCCAATAATTATTTTAATTGTTGTATAATAAACTTACGAATCCATATCCTCGACTTTTTCCCGTTTGTCGATCCGTGATTACAACAGCTTCATCGATCTCTCCGTACACTTTGAAATGGTCCCTAAGGCTCTTGTCCGTCGTGTGGTATGGAAGCCCTCCGACAAATAATTTGGTCCATGTCGTGTCCCGTTGCTGCGGACTTCCTCCGGAAGCAGCAGTTGCAGCTGCTGCAGCCGCCGCCGCCGCAAGTCCCAACCCTGAGGATCCATTATCCGAAGAGCATCCATCAACATCAGACGTTCCTAACAATACAAGCAGTCAACTCGCTACAATGTAAGCAGAAAACCAAATCGAACACTCTACAAGCGTTACAGCAGTATGATTTAGTAATGCTCAAATAATTTAAATCAAACAAACATTAGGTAATTTAACATTGCCCCATGTCATACAACCCATCCTGCACTCACTTCGGGCACATGCTCAAACTAAACAGCTATTCAGTCCATAACTTCAATGACTCAAGCATCGTACAAGATAATCACACCCATGTGTCACATAAACCGAAACGACAGCTCCTACTGCATGTATCAATTTCAAAAGCATGCAACTCCTACAACTTTTAGATTAACCCGCATCGGCCAAATATCGGAACAACTGTCCCAGCATCGATAACCTCTTCTAAACCTGATCACTGTACTCACTAAAACCTCTTCCTACTATTCGCATAGTTGATAGTATATCAGTTATGTTCCTAATTATTTCAAATCACTATTAATCTTCCACAAATCCTATATTCGAAATACACGTTTCCAGCTAAAATATCGACATCTGAATCCAACTTAATGGACACGGTCAAATGCATATGGTTCCTAGGAACAATTTACTTACGATCCAATTATTCTGTTTCCTGTACTTAACAATCCCATAACCTACGAATAAATCCTAACGTTCTCAAACTTAATTACCCACATCATAACCTCCAGTTGTAAACAAAATAAATCAATTTACCGTAATAACCAGAATTCCCATTCGCGTATCCATTTGTAGCCTTACGATTATCGCCCTCCGGATTCACAACGTAGAAATATCCACATTCCTGACCAGCGTATTGGTACATTTTCAATTTTTATCTAATGCTCTTCACGATTCCTTTGCGCAAAAATGTATCTTCTCTCTAACTGTTATTGCTAACTAATATCGCTATCTTAAACAGCTAAAATTTCAAAAGTAGCTTTAAAATCTTCCCACTCCTTGAAGCAATTAATGGTTCTTGAAACAAATACCAAACTTATGATCACAAAAATTAATTCAACTACTAACTTCGAATTCGAATCACACCAATCGTGTGTAAATCAACCTAAAACTTTGAAATATAAACTTTAATTATTAATTACGACGCTCCGAATAACCATGTAGCACCTATTACCGAGACTACGATCGACTGAAGTTAAAAACTGCGAGATACCTTACGTAGTGTTACTTAATACAGACAAGACGTTCCTTGTTGTCGCTACCTTCCTTGGACACGGCGTTTAAAGAATTTCTACCGGACTCAAGTAATTATTACACTATTTCCACCACACTTAATTAATCCCTAATTGTAATCTCAACCTAGCGTCTAATGAGCCTACAAGTAATACAGCAGAAGCTACCCAATTCCTTTTGCACTACTCTGTATACCCGATACCACTTTGAAATATTCCTTATTGAATATTCCCCTCCGTAAAAATTCTCCGAGAGTGATAAGCTCCTTCCGCCGAGCAAATTAACTAATTTGACTATCATTTCAGTCAAGAATTTGAAAATTATGCATTTCAACTTTGTCGCTCATGTGTGCAAGCAAGTTTTTGCACTCCTACGACGGTTGTAATAGTGAAGTACTATAATATTCCAGAGAATGCACTTCACGTGACAATTTGCTTTAACAAGCGAGGATTTTATACTACCGACTATATTTTGATATGCTTTCGAATAGGCAGCATAGAGCGACCTGGGTCCTAGCAAATGTAGAAATACCAAATACGGCGTAAATACGCACCAAACGTTTTCAAGGGATGTGCGTAGGAGCAAGGAACGTGAGGAATTCAGCAATGAAAATGTAACATTCCCGGAGGGCACAAATGCAGCAATTTAAACTGATTCCCACTGTAATTATATCTTATTTGACCAAATAGGAACGTGTAGAAAATAATTATTCTGTCTCCTCTTTCTCTCCCTTGGCATTCTTGAGACATTTTCAGCCAGAGTGTGACTTGAGTGTCAATCAGGAGGTCTTAAAATGCAAGAAAATGTGACCGTTTCTCCTTAGGATTTCACTTCGTATGTATTTCAAATTAGATTCGCGAAAATCCTATCCTACCGGATATGTATACAGATTCTGTTTCTGCGCTCCTTATCTCAAGTATCTCTTGCTACAATTCTCAGCTCGAAACGTTTTAAATTACATCCGAAAATAGCAAAGAATGCAAAGAAGTTACTTAAAGGAAAAAAATCCCTTGAATTCCAATGGCAGTAGTAGCTTAATTAAACAGACGGGAGGAAAGAGAATACGTTCTAATTGACCCTTAGCTTGATGACGATTTTAGCTGCTGTTACCTCCTAAATTTTTCGATTCAAGTAACACTCTCAATAGCCAAAAGTAGCAAAAAGTTCAAGTAAAGCCAGGGTTAATGAGAAAAACTAGTCGTATGCATGCAGCTTGCATCCAGTTGTGCAATCAATAGCAAAACAATGTAAACCAATACTGAGCGTAGTTAGCTAATTAATAGATAGTATTATCGGAAAGTTAGTTTGTCCACATACCCATATAGTTTACGTATTGTTGCTGATTCCTCTCACCTGAAGAGGCGTTGGAGGGTGTGGGGAAGGTGGTGGCAGGCATGAGCATGGAAAAAGCGTCCTCTGCCGGGAGGATAATTGGCGGTACGTAGATGGTACGTTGGGGCGTGGACAAGATATCCAGTGTCTGCCGCTTCTTTGAGGGCGGAGCCACGTCCCCGGCACCCGAAGGGCTGTCCACTGAACGCTTCACCGTGACTGCTGTTCCAAATAAACCGCCGCTGCAATCAACACTTAACTGTAGGCTCTTAGGGTCGCTCTTTAAAAAATCCAGTTGGTCAATCTTCTAGGACGACAGACAGGAAAGAGGAACACACTGAAAAGATTCAAAAACACATGTGGCTCTTTTAGATTTGTCATCTCTTAAGGGATTACAGACACGCGCAACATGTTCAAAACCGGCTGAGATCTGACCGTGAACAATCTTAAATATATAAAAGCCTGCATGGAACTCCAAGCATGGCTGCATTTTTTCGTAAATGGAAAGTTTTTCACATCACCAACCCACCAACAGCTGGGAACAGGCAGGCTGAGACAAGACTTCAATCCGGACCCTGCCTTCAGAGGATTGTAATATGAAACATTCGGATTTTCCTCATAACCTCCGTATGCTATTATATTTGATGTTGCTAACACATGGTCTACAAGTTCGATATGATCAACAAGTTACCCGGTCCAAGCTACTTATTTACATTGGGGTATTATGTTACCCGGATTAAATCTTTGCGAGGGGAATTGGAGGGAGTCGTTTTTGCGATATTCTCCAAGTCCCTTATGCAAGTAACTCAATTTCCTACCGGGATTCAAAAGTTTTGCAAATTATATAAACCGGTATCACTAAATTACCCGACTTTGGGCGGTCCTGTCTACACCTACGTGACATGATCTCGACGTGATTCAACGCAGCTGCCTATCTGCATCTCATCAAGCTTGAAGCTACGCAGCCCTCCTCCTACACACACAATACAATTAAATAGATAGCAACATCATGTTTAGGAACTGCAATCTAATTAACCAAAATTCAAGTAATGAAATCCCTAGAAGCGCTGCAAACCCAGTTGAGCTATTTCCGGTTTTACTAAGGTTTTCCCTAATTAATTAAAGTTGCTCCATATGCGTAGCAAACAAACAATCAAACTCAACAGAAACATTACGAAACAAACTCAACGTTCCTAGGGAGTTTTGTCGTTAGGAACGTTGATTGGTTCGTTGAACGTGATCCTTTCTATAATTCACTGCAACTCTCAAACAGTTTACCCACTACCGTTACAATATTTTGCACCTTCTTTCAAAACCGCCTAGCAACTCTCTGTCACACACAGATCAGCGAAAAATTTCCTAAGGATTTTCTAGCTCTTACGTCACCAACATCAAGCTAACGATAAGCACACCACGTGGTCGTAGCAGCGCACCAGCGCTGCTCCGTACCCTTTCAGGCCGATATTCACGCTTACCTTAAAAACTTTCGTCGCCACAACTTTAGCGTATCGCGTGACGGAAACGCTTAAGCGTCAGAGACCAGCGTGTCCAAAAAAAGATAAATGCTCGAAACTCTCTAGAAGAAACACCCACACACGAAGAAACATAGGCTACCCGGGAAAACAACTGCACGCCACCTCGTCGCTCAAAGGAATCCGACTAACTGAGAGCTTCCCGTTCTCTCTCTTCCCGGACCAAGTTCAGTGGAAGGGAGAGACAATACTTTCCAGACTTTCCTCTTAGAAACCCCGTCTTCTGGAATCTATTCCAATGTGACGGATGCGGTGTCTTTTCTAATTTAGCCCGCAAGACACGAAGAAAAAACAAGGAGGAAATCTTTCCGCGGATCTACAGCTTCCGCCCTCCTCCAACTCAAATACCCGGCTGCAAAAACAGCTCTCGTTCTTGAGCAAGACCCGGGAAGGTATTAGAGGGTATTGAATGTTGTTAAAATTTAAGACTTGCACGAACGACACATTCTCTTCTCTAGCTTCCCTCTCTAACCGGTGATGATGAGAACGAGAGTGTGTGAAGAAGAATGTCGACTACCCGAGTTGATAATTTACGTGGCTTTTCTCTACCAAAAGACCCGGCTCTCTCTCACTTCTCCGAGAAAGAGCAAACTATACCAAGTTGTTGAGCTTCGTACAGATCATGTAGTTCCAAACACTAAAGGGCCATCCCGTGTATATATCTTTGCATCCCAGCATCGAAAGACCAGGAGCAAGAAAAGTAAAAATACATTTATAGAACCAACAGCCGGTCATGCTGTAGCGGTTCTACGCATCTCTGTCTGTGTAAAGGATGCAGATGAGAATCATCTAACTCATTTACTGACGAGACGAGGATACAACCTTTGCGATCCAGAGAACATTTGTCGCTTCCTTCAAAAAAAAAATACATGTTCATTGTACTGCCAACTGCCGGTAAATCTTAGTTCCACCACCAAACAGAGCCTACTGGGAACAAAACCGAATTCACCGAAAACAGGGAGCAAGCAAAGGTAAAAAACATTACTGCAAATGCAGACTAGCTAGCGGGAAGGAAGCCGGTAACTCTATTAATTCGGAAATTAAATGTGTTTATGTCTCTTCCTGCGTATACCAATTCTCGATTATCATCTTCCAGCTAATCTACCCGCCTCCTCCACCGCTTCCACCTCTTCAAGCTCCGCCCGTTAGGTCTGTACGCTCTTCACGCTATGTCTTCATTAAAACTTTGCTCATTGTAATTCCCGCAGATAGTTCAAAACCTCCGGAACATACTTAATGTACTAAAACTGATCCGTCCGAGCATTTGTTTCAGCGTTCCCTATGCTGCTTCCAGTAGCATCAGAAGCGCACGCGATTTTATCATGAAACACAATTTTACTTTCGTAAATGGATATTATTCACGCAAATATTCTCCTCGCAAAAAATTCATAACCTCCTTGAGTCAACAAGCTCCCTCTGTCCCTCTCTCGCTTGCTTCGTCAAAAACTGGTAATACAAGATAATAATGCTAGCAAAAGTCCCGGGACACTAGAAGAGAAATGAGGATGAGGGACGCTATAATATGCAACAAACCAAACCGGGCCTCACAATCCGTAGTTTATACTGTATTCTTCTTCACTCTACAACAATCTACCACTACCTTTCTTCCTCCCAGTTCTTCCGATAGAAAAGCCTCGGAAATGAGATACAGGAAACGTCTAGGCAAATTGGATCAAGAAGAAGAAGCAGGGCGGGCGTGTACTAGTCGAGGCATTCAAGGCGTTCCTCAAATTTCAAATACTCCACCAGTGAAGTGGAAACTTTCGTGAACATGTAAAATCCAGAGAGGAACGGTAAAGATAGAGATACAAATTACAGAGCCTTCAGAGAAAAACAAGACATATACCATATATTCCTCCAGTTAAATTCCCCCAACGTCTCGAGAAACTAAATTTAGACAAACTATGTGATTTCACCCGGGTAAAATCAGAGTGGGAACAACCCGTCTCCTCGCAAACTAGCTCCTAGCTCCGTAGTAGCTCAAGCAAACCTTCCTGCTGTCCTCTACTCCCGGTATAGCGAATACCTGCCGATATTCACAAAATACCCGCACATTTACCACAGTCACCATCACTAACCCATGTGCTATATTCAAAAACACCATGCAGTAGCCTTCTTCATCATGCATACAAAGGCAGGAAGATGGGCATGGTGATGATGAACATCTTAGAAATTCCCTACCTCCTCCATCTCCACAAATCTTTCTTCCGAAACACCAGAGGAAAAGCAGTCGGATGACACGGAATGAAACTGAAGCATATTCAACTTTACCCGGGTAATAAGGCAACATTCCACACATTCTTTCAACAAGATTAAAACCTCCATTCCTTAACAGGGCTCATTCAATACATCCTCATGCTATTGAAATACCCGGATAGAATCTAAAATCCGAGCCGGGTAGTTCATGACAGGCTGCACAAGTTTTAATTTACAGCAGCGCTTCCAACGCTTTCAAAAACTCTTTCCAACGACTGTTCCTAGAATGTCCGATATTCTAATTTACTCACATTTCAGCTACCGAGCTTGCATTCAGTTTCTTGCATTACGTTTCGAACGAAAACCAGCTATACTACTAGCTCAAGCTACAAATTTCAAGTCAAACCGAAAAGAAGCAGGAATACCCGGGAGAAGACTCAACAACAAATTTCAAGTCAAACCGAAGAGGAGCACCCGGGAGGAGAAACGCAACAACGCAAACCATCTCCCGACTACACTGGAATCTAACTTCCGAATTCCTTATTCACTCCTACAAGAAACTAAAGACAGTGTCCCGCTATCTCCACTCAACATCTTCACTTCCTACCCAACGTTTCCTTCATCCTCAAGCAAATACCCGCTAAAATCTCAAGGAAATGAATGTCCCCCAACTCAAGAACCCAGCTCCTTCAACTTCCTCGACATCCTCGAGCAAACTTCCCCCAACTTCCTTCCTCCACCCCTCAACTAACAAACTAATATACACGGGAGGACAAGTAGGACAGGGATGGATGCGGGAAGAATAATACACTAATAATAATTAATAATTATTATTGGAAAACTTACCGACAAATGTCCTCACTGTAACAACGGAAGTTGGGGATGCGATAGCCAGCACCTAGCTTCCTAGATTCCAACTTTCAGTTTACACTTCCAACTTCTAGACTTCTAGAATCCTATAGCAACCATAAAGTTTCACAATTCACTTCACCACTCACTCTCACAACAAGTTGGGCGTGTAGTTTATAAAGCTTGTCAAAGAAACCGGGACGGAGTACCATCAAAGAAACTATGCTTCATCACAAAATCTTTGGAGGAGGAGAAATTATAAAAAAGTTTCCGCTACTTCCGTCCCACCGCCGTACAGCAGAGAGAGAGACAAAATCTTCAATCTTTCAAGGAACCAAGACAACCAAATTCCTCGGCTCTACTAATGATCATGGTCTCTGTGTTAATTACAGAAAGAGGGCAGCAGCGGAGTAAGGTACAACCTGTAGAGCTTTCTCCTTGCCTGAGATTCAAGGTAGTGTGAGCATAGATGACAATCAGTTCCTAAACATGCTCTACCATCCAAACTTCCCACACACACAACTTTCTCCTCAACCTCTTTCACGCTCACTGCCAAAATAACCACCAACTCTCTCTTCCCGCTACAGCTTCAACAACCAAACTTTGTTCCAGAAAAACTCCGCCAACTAACGTTTTGCAAACTTTAACGCAATAATATTCCCAAAAATCTGCACACTCTCTCCCTCTCTTCAACCCCTCCTCATCCGCTCCTTCAGTCACTCCACACAGAACCGTCTCATACCGAGAGGCCAAGCAGACAGAATATAGAATCAGTGGGGAAAGAGATTCTCGTCTAGGGGAAGTGAAACACTATTTGAATTTGTGGTAAATTGGCTCAAGCTTTTAGGGAAATTCATTCAATTTCTCCTCTTTACCCCCTTCCTATACACGTCCAATCTTCCTTGTGTCTTGTGAATATAACTCCTTGCAGAAATATCAAGCCCTTGAAAACCTAGCTTCTTCCCTGTGTATTCTATCAAACTCCAGTAACTCCAACCAGAGTACAATCAAGTACTCAGCTTCTTCTCCCAGTAATGCAATACAATAACGCAGCAACAGATTCAACCATCTACTCCCCTCTTCCCTCCTGTAAACCTCCAGATCCAGATGCAGAATGCACAAAAATAATAACTAGAGAAAGTGGCTGCTTTAAAATCATATTCAACAAGGGAAAAACGCCTGCTTATTTTACAGCATTCTAACTTTTCCAGCATCACATCCTCCAGCAGATCAAACCAAGCGCGAGCTTCTGTTTTAGGAAGAATCCAGGAAAAACAAAACCCCTCTCAAACCACCAGTCTGTAAGCTGCTTGTATGAACACAAGCATTCCGATATATATACAGCTAAATGCTAAAAGCTAACCCTCTGACCGAACCCCAATCCATCCAGTTCCAATAATTTACACCAAACCAAAAGCTCAAACGCTTTCGTTCGACTCCTAAGGCTTTTTGTATATTGTTTTACTTTGAGAGTCGTAAAACAGCATCTCAGCCCTCAATCCAGGAGAGCAAGAAACATCCAACAAATCCTAGCAATTCCACAACAAAACTCTCTAAAATACAATCAATCCCTTGTTCACCAACAGACCGTCTTCCCTTCCGCTGAACTTGTTCATGAATGATGTGGAAAAAGCAAGGTTTGTATAAATCCTCCCGCAAGCTATCCTCCTCCCATCCCTTCTCCATCATCATCCTTCTTCTCCTCCAGGGTCAAATGTTGCCATGGAAAATAGTCTCTACTCATCAGCAGGAGTACTCTAAAGAATTACGGAAGCTTCAGAACCTTCCCGGAATTCAGGATCAGGTCATTAGGTTGTGCGTGTAGCGTTGACGGGACAAGAGCAGAACGTGCTCAAAATTATCAGTCAGTCAGGATGGATGGCTGCTTAAGAATAACCTTCTCAAAGATGCTGTGGATACTCTGCATTTATTTTCAGAGCAGGCCAAAACTTGTACACAGTTCTTCCCAGATTTACCCCAAAATTTCCATTCCTTGTCAACAGCGTTTGGACACCTTGTACCATCCGACTGTCTTCCAAGCATTTGAACATGTTTCCCTTGGTTTTCTTACGCTTTTCCATTCTTCAGCTTGAACTTGAACAAGCTCTTCTCCACGTCTACTCTTTCCTTAGAAATCCCTCCGTGAAATATGGGCAAATGATCCTCAAAATCTTAACTTGCTCTTGTAAAGATCATCTTCTTTTTCACAATCTTAGCATCCCTCCTCTCAAGAACATCTGTGAGACATATGCGCTTCTTCCTTCCGTCTAGTCAGTTTCTATTCCCCCAAGAAAACTTACAGCAACAAGTATTAAAGCCTCCATTTCACCCTAAACTCAACCTACCGCCAACAAAATAAGCATACAAAGGCTTCCACCAACTGAAACTTTAAGGCAAATGTCCTAGGGAAATACTCCTTTACTATGCTTGAAAAAAGCCTTAGGATCCTAGTGAAGAGAGCTAAAATATAGTTGTCTCTCTTGTCTTTTATGTATTTTCATAATTCGCTACCTGGGGCATGAGGTCATGTGCTACTGGCTGCTGCTGCTAAGCCCTGCTGGAAGCGCAATTTAAAAACAAAGAGGAGAACGTTATGAAACTCCAGACACTCTAGAGGATTCACCAGAATCCAGGGGATCCCCTCCCAGGGATAAATAAGACAGCTAAAAGCGATGCAACTAATGAATGAGGCTGCATTGAAAGCGTACACATTGTTCTTATGCTTCATAGTTTTACCGCTAAAATCTACAAGTTTATGATCCCAAGCCGTTCCTCCTTCAGTTAGCTATTACTCTAGAAAACTATTATGTAATAGTAAAACGGTGAAAGTCTTAGGACAAATATGAGCCACTGACTCTCTCTTGCCCTCCATTATGCAATTAATCCTACAATTCCCCCTAAGGCTTTCAAATAATCTTAAAGCTTAAGCTAATCTAATTAAATTTATAATTATGAATATGACGAGAATTAAACTACCGAGTAAATGCATGGACTACTGGCTTCAAGACTTATGATAAATGCAACGCTAGGATGAAAATAAATAACAATACAAAAGTATTAAATGCTTCAAATTCGTATGTTTTAGTGCGATCAAACTTCCATTCCCAATTACATTCATCATTATATACTATAATTATCGCATGTTTCTCAAGAATATATTCGTTTACTCTAAAACTACAGCGAGTTGTTAAAATATTTCCTAACATATCTACTCCATGGTAGGATTAAAATTCCATAAATGATTAATCACTTCATTGATTAAAACCACATTTCAAATATTCCTAGCATCTACCCTCGTAGTATTAAAATTCATTAAATGACTAATCAATCCATTAATTAAAATCACAATTTAAATCACCATACAATACCTAGTAAATATTCGTACACGGAACTAGAATCGGCGACCCTCATACGACAACATCCCAACCAGCTTGGCTTTCGGATCCGAGCGTAGTGCGTAGCCGTGATTGGGGGATTCTGGTTTCAGAGGAGCCTTCATAGACGACCGTTTCGGTGACATCGGCTCAATCTTGATCACCTTCGTTGTAACATTTCCAAAATTCACCTTCTTCAGAGCCGGCATAGTGTCTTCTCCTCCGGACCCACTCTCCTCTGCGACCTCTTCTTTAGCTTCCCGAACACGGCACATCTCCTTTGCCATCTTCTTGAGCTGAGGTAGAATTTTATCCAGTATGGCTGATTCCGGATTATCCATCTCGACCTTTACCACAGCTGGAAGCTGGTCCTTGATAGCGGGCAGCTCCATTACTACCTCCGATGTCAGGTCCAGGTTTTTGATCATCTTATCGGCCACAGCCTTGGTCACTTTCTCCACGGAGACACGGACTTTGTAGTACTCCTTCTTGGGTGGTGGAGCCATGATTTCTGAAAAAAAAACCAAAACCAAAATACAATTAATATCAGTCAAACCTTTCATCCTAATCTCTCCTCCATCCTTCAAACCCACAAGAATTAAGCCCACAGCCGCAACATAAATTTAATTCAAAACTCTTACCTTCTTCAAAATTTACGATTACTCGACGCTAACAAACTAATTTCCGTCCGCTTCGCAGCAAGGTAACAGAGCTAATGATAGCTTCAAGTTAAACTCGTCGAAAGGGAAACTACCACAGGTGAGTACAGCTCAAGTAGCTGAAAACCAATGAAACAACAACATGCAAATCCACTCCATAACCGAGCAAACCTTCTTGATGAATCAGCTAAGATACCTGGAATCCTCTCCTACAAGTCTATTCTATCATATAATTCCAGGTGAACCCCAGTTCCAGGTGAAAATCTTCCCTATGCAAATTACCCCCCCCCCCATCTACATAATCAACCCAACCTACTGCCCATGCTGGACGAAGGCAGTTAACTAATAAGTCAAACAGAAGAGACTAAACTTTGGTATGTATGCGCTTTTATTAATCGTCAACAATCAATAATACTAATTAATTCCGCTTTCTCTTGTCACAAAACTATGTTCGTTTACCACTAAAAACCCTGTCAAATCCATTAACATAATATTCAGGTAAAAACTTGGCAAACGTTTCAGTCAGTATTCCCTCTGAACTGCTACAAAGACTAGGAGTAAAAATACATGTAATTGTCGTCAAAGCTAATAATAATTACAAAAGCCCCTGGTTATTTCATTCGCAGGTAGCAATTAGAATGAGACTCAATTAAAACTCCACATTCAAACATAACTGCATTGCGCAGCAAAAATACATAGTTTTAGAGCGCTATCATCAAAGAAAATGTAACCTCATTTCAATAAAATTCATATAATCAAAGCTATATACCACAGGTAACAATAATATCACAGATTCAATGAGGTCTTGGTATAAGCTTACAAGTTAAAAACATTTAGAGGAAGTGCAACTTAAAGGCGAGCGTCTCCTCAGCTTGTCTTCCAGTAGCCGTTCCAGTTTGCATTGCTAGCTTGTGGGCATATTGACAAGGAGCTGGAACCGCAACAGTCCCAGTGTAGTTGTAGTAGAGATGGCACAGCTTGTAAGTAAGACGCTGCATCCGGTCAGGAGGTAAGCCGGTCGTGTCGGCGATGACGTTGAACGAAGTCGGAGAGACGGTTCCTTGGCGGACCGTTTGAGGGATGAGATAGAAATCGTACCTGGAGAAAACCAAATTCAAAAACATCATTAGCCAACAGTAGCATCAACTCCAACCTCTTCACAACTTGGCAAGATTCAAAGTAGGAGAGAGAGAGAACATTTAAATTTAATTTAGGCTAATTTATAAATTTAAATCAAAATTTACCTCTCAGCACATGTCACAATATCGTCGCAGATAGTCCCCGGTGGTGGATTGTTGATCTTTCCTCCTTGAGGCTTGAAAAGCTTCGTGCTCGTTCCCTTGGTGACGATGATGAAGGCAAATTTGGGGAGTGGTAGCCCCGCCTTGTCGTAGCTTTCTTTCAGCGACAGATGCATCTGGTTCAGCTCAACACTGAACACATAATCAATGTTCCCATCTCCAACTCCGTCCCGGTACAAGAGGATTACTTCAGGAAGGGTGTGATTAGCCTGCTGGTAGGCCTCCAAGCATTCTAAAACAAATCATAATTAAAACTCAATTAAAACTCTACCTCTTCTAAGTCATAGTTAACAAAAAGTTAACTTTCCAGGGACAAATAGGAGAGAAGGGCAACGGATCAGGTGCAAGAGGATTCAATCAATTAACATAATCACTCTGTTACTTACTTGTCATTGCACAGCACACGTTACGGGATAGCTCATCCGCTGAGTTGTGAAGGTTGAGACAACTGTAGAAAGTCGAGAAAGTTTCCCCCTTGGTCGTTGCCACCTATTAAATAATCAAACACCTGGATGAATAACCTCATTTCAATATCCTCACAACCACCATACCAAATCCTCTAAAACTTATTCCTTACCATAGCACCAACACCCTGTCCACGGGTATGCTTTCCTCCACGATAAGTATCAAACCCAGCAACCATGAGTCCCTGTAATCAATTTCATTTAAATTAATTTCAATTTAAATTTTTAAATTTAAATATTAAACTCCTTAATTTTTAAAAAATATTCTTACCTTGAGCGGTATCTTAACTCCCCACGGCTCTCCACCAAGCTTCGCGTTGATTTGAATCACAACTTTCGTAGCGATCGACATCAAACCCTTGGCTCCAGTATTCTTAGCTAGGAAGCACTGTGACGGCTGACCTTGCTCCACAGTCAACATCGTTTTCACCGCTGCATAAGTATCCGCATTGTTATTCGACAGTATAACCATCACCAAATCCCAAGGCCCTTCCTTCATTGCCTTCGTTATCGCGTCCTTGTACTCGTTCGCTCGATTCCCCGTCGATTTCCTATGCAAAACAAATCAACTCATTAGAACAACTCATCATCTTTCATAACCTACCAACGCCTGCACTAAACCTTCAACAAGTACTTTAAATACTTAAATTTTAATATTCATATTTTCATTTTAAAATTTTAATAACCAAAATAGTAAACCTACTCACCGTATCTCTGGCTTCCCGATGGTCATCCCCAAAGGTTTCGCAACCTTTTGCATACTCGGTACCAAACTATCAACCCCGGCAGCATCCCTATCAGTCACAATCAAAACCCAATGCTTAAGGTCCTTGGAACTGATCATCTTGTTGGAACCACGGAAAGCGTTACTCCAGTCTCCCGGCTTCTCAGGGGGATACTCGATCCCGTTCGCAAATAGAAGCTTGTCGGCCATCAACTCTCGGGCAGCGCAACCATGAACAGTCGGCTCAAAGTCCACGCCCCATTCCTTCAGGTAGACATTCAACTGCAAATAGACAAGCATATTATATTAGTCCCTCATTATCATCAATGACTCGCGAATTCAAATTAGCAACACGTAAATTTCCAAACAATCATAAATAATTTCAAAACACAGCTAATATCAAGCTTCCAAAGCTCAGCTTATCCGATTCAAACATGCAAATTATCAAAAAAGCTTACCACATCATTAGTTCGAACACGTTTCATGAATGCATTCAACTGATTCACTTTCTCCTCGGGTCCGGCATGGAGGTACTGTGCCAAATCCCTCATCAAACTGAAATTCGCACGCTGCTCATCCATCAACCCCGTGGGATTGCACAGCTCTGGAACAAGGTAAGTGTCCGTCGGCGTCTCCGGAACCTTCTGAAGCTTATGAAAGGACGGCCTTTCCGGCGCTGCGAGAAGAAGCGGCTGTCGCGAATCCTTGATGACAATGTTGTAGCGGCTCTTGTAGTACGCCTCGTAGGAAACAGGACCGTTCTTCGTAGGAAACGTCGACCTTGGATTCAGCTCCCACGCAATCCGCGATATCTTATGCGTCTTCTTGTTGTAGGACGTCATCACGATGCTCCCCACAATCTTCTCCTCGGTCTTCTCCCTCGAGTTCCGCGTCTTCTCCATTGTTTCATTTATCCAGTCCAGAGCAGAATCCATCCGAATCACCTTCGTCTTGAGGTCAACGTTGAGAAGGACACTCTTCTCATAGCACTTCAACGTAGCTTTGTATCCAGGATACAAAATCAGCTTGTGTTTCGTAAGCTGAAATCAAAAAGAGAAAGTTAATCTTAGCCAAACCAAGTCCTAAACCTCATGCATATTTCACAAAGTAAATTCAACAAATTCAGCTTACTTGGCTGGCACTCGCTGTATCGTAATGGATTCCATTCTGCTCCGTCAGCTCCAGTCCATGCATAATCTTCTTCACGAGCATATCGTAGAATGGTCGAAATTGCGCATCGCCTCCCTCCAGTGTTCGCAGATACGTAAGGGTGATGGTATAGATCTTGGTCGGGTCTGTCTTGTCCGGGTGTTTGATGACAAAGGGGCTTTCTAAGGGTTCCCGGGAGAAGAGGCTCGCCGCTCCGTGGTACATGTGTTGGCCAAGGGTGGCTTTCTGAGCGAACATGATCCCACGTCGAACCTTGACCGCGTCAATCTGAGGCTCAAACTCCACCAGGTATTCATGAAGGATCCCCCCAGTAAGCTCTTTAAGGGCGAAAAAGTTGCACAGCAGCTGTACTGAACGACCGTTCGACCCTTTCTTGTCCCCCATCCCTTCCGGTTTCGTCCAAGTTGGTGGTTTCACCCGTTTGTCACCTCCTTCCTTCGCCGCCGGCTCTTCTTTCTTCGGCACACCATCACCCGCACCACCCCCGGCAGGTATCTGTACACCACGCGTAGTCCCTCGGAATCCTGCCTCAGAATCCGGGCTGTTGTCCCTTCTTCCTTTCACACTCGTCCCCTTCAGTCCCTTCACGAGCTCTTCCTCGACCTCAGGCTCTGGTTCCGGCAATTCCGGCTCAAGGAACACGGGTCGGACAGGAGCCGGCGCTTGGATTGGTTCCGGTTCAACTGGAACAGGAGGTCGAGGTCCCCGAATCCCGCGGCCACGTCCTCGAGGAAGGTTCTCTCCAGATCCATTCTTAGCTCCCGGGTTGCGGTCCATTGTACTTGGTTGATTCGTTGATTGGTAATTGCTGATGGTAAAATAGCAGTTCACAAAATGCTCCTTTCTTCCTTGCACAAGATGGAATCGTCTATAAACCAAAAATTAAATTTCATTAAAATCCTACAATCATACACAAAACCTACAGACCCACAGCTTCAATTTCAGGCAAGGATTATATTTTTTATGCCCAAGCAAGGTTTATAAAAATAATCACATTTATCAAATTACAAAATTATTAAAATAACTCAAACAAAAATTACCTGATAACTCTTCAAAATGTATCCTCACAAGAATTTCAACTACTCAGCAAAAAGCTAGCACTTTGAAAATCCTGGAACGGCTGGATGAAGTGGAAGTTGCACTAGTGAACAAATAACGCTCGCCTATTAATTCCTACCAGGCTATGAACCTTCTTTTATAACCCTCACCGATCCGCCTCTCCTCTGGATTCTCAGGAGAAAATTGCCTTTACAGTACTACAAGTTCTAGCTCTATAATCTCTACTCAATGCATCTCAACAAGCCCGCTCGGTCCAAGGGCCTATTTGCATGCATCCCAGGCAAAATCTCTCCTCCAGAGCAGCAATCGTCCACTCAACCACACTCGGAACCGACCTCCTACTTAATTAGCATGACACGTAAAATTTTTGCAACATTTAAATAATACGAAACCAACAGCTAACCTTAGCCAACAACCTTTACAATTAACCAGGATATTTCAGAGCTCGACTCAAAAGAAACATGTTTCAGATGATCCTCCTACCATCGATGGGAATTAACATTTTCTAAACCTCTATTATGTTAAAGCTTTCATCCTTTCATCCTTCCTCTCTTCTACCTTCAGAGCATACATTTCCTCTCCCTTTCTTAAACAATATTCTTAGCTAGCTTACTTAAATGAATAATTAAAATTAACCACAGAAATAACTCCCCAAAACTCCCAGGTTGTAGTAATAGAAGAAACATTTAATACTTGCGAGTTATAAAATAATATTAACAAATATCACGCGTCCGAGTAGCATATAAACTCAATTAAAGAGTCCATTCCAAAGGTTCCAAAGGCAATAGCTTTGAGCCCCTTCCTTAATCTTCCCACACTGTTTGTATATATGTAATTCTAAATTAACAGCCACGATTCAACATACTTAGCATAGAAATATATCCGATATTTACAAATCCAGTATGAGAAAACAGCCAGAGTGCGAAAGGTGATGATGACGACTGCGAAGAATATTTAAATCCTAGTTACGAGCAGCAGCTTTGGATTTAACAACAAATTTATCCGGATATTTTAGCAAACCTAACTTATCAATAAAAGCCTTCATTTCACTCTTGTATTCCTCGGGATGTCGGTACATGTGGCTTACGTGCGGGGAATTCTTCCAAGTTTTCATGTAAACCTGTCAACAAGGAAACGAGAGAACATTTTAATATTCCAATTATAATACCATGTCAAATTCAACTTCACTGCTCATAACATAGCTCATACGTTCTGGTATGCTTTTGTAGTGATGTAAGATTTTCCTACGAGTATACTTACTTCAATTCCAAGCTTTTCCCATCCATCAGCAATTTTTTCAACAATCCTGTGCAAAGCCACAGGATCACTCTCTGAAGAAAAAATTAAGACGGGTGTCCGAAGTACGCAGTTGTGATAAGCTGACCTTGTTTCCAAATAATGCTTCATTACAGAATCTCGGAACGTCGTTACGTGGAACCTGAGGAGAAAAATGCAATTATGAGGGAAACCCATCACCATTCAACAAAAACATAAATAGCAATTATCTCTGCACATCCATGCACCAAATTACAATTAGCAAAGACTCCTAAATTTTACTCACTTCACATATCCTTCAATTAAATTCCGAACAAGCCAGTTATTAGGAAACAGAGCTCCACCGATCCCTTGAGTAACGCCCTCAATGTCAACGATACTATCCCAGATTTGACCAACTAGCCGCTCCGTTATAAAGTGATAGCGCTCTGGTTGTTGACGATGCCACACGAGGAGCTGACCCCACACATACGCGCCAACAGAGAATGCGTGAAGGAAGAGAGTCTTGTACTGTGGGTTATTTTCCATAAATGTCAACATGTCCTTTGCTATGACCTGAAAAATTGATACAAACTGTCATTTTAGAGCTGCCGCTATAGGGACTTACGAATTACAATTACTGCGCACATGATTTACGTAATTAATCGTTACAAAACTCACTTTCCCTCCAGTCACCGGCCACAATAGCTGCCATGGACTACACTTGACCGTAAGCACATCAAATCCTTGATCCAGGTAAAATTGAGCGTACTTTAAAACATGTTTCTGCTCACTCATAAGCCAGCCTATGATAATAACCAACCGATCCCCTCCCTCTCCAACAGTGCTAATTACTCCAGGTGGGGATGAAGTCTCCAGAGCAAATCTTGTCAGTTCCGATTTATCCGATTTACCCGTCTTGAATTTCTTCTTGTCAGTAGAAACAAATGTCAAACTATTTGTCAGCTTTTGAATAGATAGGAAGCGTGCGGAGGAAATCGGAATCAAACTCGGCCATTTTCTCCTTCCAGCCAGCCCAGAGAAACCGCTCGTGCATGCTGTCCAATTTACCTGTAGCAAACACACACAAAAAGCAAGAATTACATACATAAATTAAAATAATTCTAATATATAAACATAGATTCCAAGAAAAAATTAATCCCAAAAAACCACCAACGCCTCTTACCCGCAAATCACCTCCCAAAAAACCCGCGGATCGTCTAGCGATGGCGGGTATGTAAATTGTCAACGTTCTATTCATCATCATGATTAAATTTCCAACCCTGTATTACATCCAGAACCAACAAGTCTCTCCTCAATTGTTACAGTTCCTGGTCCTCCAGTCCTGAAACACAAGACCGAATGATTATTAGCTCAACGACAACAGGCAAGTGTCTTGAGGAAGACAATATATCCCGCAGCTGATTGTAATTCTCTCACTTTACTACAACAGCTTAAATATCTTTGGAACCTACGCTCTTTACAATCGATCATCAAACGCACGAATGATCATATGCTATTGGCAAACAACTATTAAACGATATAAAAAACTGCTCGTGACACTTTCTCCATATATATATATAATATTCCCCCGTTCCCGGACATTCCTCCTCCATGCATCTCAATCGACTATATACTCTCTTATCTAATTGTACACGCGTGATACTAGTTTTAACTTACGCATTTCTACATCAATTTCTATGAGTGAAAAGTCATCTGACTTTTGACTTTAATGTCCCCACTCACAGTATCAAGTAAACACTTGAGAGAGCAAGTAGCTTCACACACTCACAATATTCGCGAATAATTCCCTCCAACTTGAACAAAACACCACTGATTGCGAATATTTTTGCAATCTTTTAGCACACAACCAGCGCGTAGTTTGCTTCCCTTGCAAGAATAACTAATATTAATAATATTAACTGTAGAGATTAGAGCGTTTACCTTGTTAGAAACAAACCAACTCAAAACCTAGTGTGCTTTAGCAAGCTAGAAACTCTACTCTTTCGTAACTCATCATCTCAGAGTTTGAGCAACTTGGGGCAATCATTTAATTGCAACACAACTAGCGGTATAACGTATATGTAGCATGCTACAACTGTTACAAGCCAACTCTGCATTTGAGCAGAGAGAAATCATAAGGAAATAAAACACCTTTCTTTAACGTGATAGCTATTAACTGACCAGCAATAATGCAGCTACTGCAGCAACGGCTAGGTATAGCGGTTACACAGCTGTTAAAACTATATGTAAGTAAATGTGTCAAAAGGCATACACGTGTGCGTGTGCAACAAAAGTAGGAAAGCCAGAAGAGTAGAGGTAAAAAAAGTTGGGACTTATTAAGCCTTCCTGCAGACCACAAAATGTTCTACATCACAAAACTCCTTGAAATGCCAGTCAATCCCTCTTACCACTTTTAAGGGCGCTCTTCTCTTGATGGATTCCCTACTAAAGGGAATTAAGTGCACGCAATGCAATCAACATTGACTACATCAACTTCCTCTTTTAGTTCTTTGTTAGTAACACACGAACCCAGTAGCCAAACCGGCCGATCCTCTCTGTTTCTGACTGTACTGTAGCTAGCACGTCCACAGAAATGATTGCCACGAACTAAATTCTAATCGGAACAAAAAAATTGCAAATTCTACTAACCCTTACACGAAGAACGAGGGAGCAGTGATGCGCGATTTAGAGTAGTTGGATACAGGACGACGGAAAGGGCGAAGCAGCAAAGTATCCTAAGAATTGCACGTGCAATTATCCTACATGCAGTAATCATGTGGAGGAAATTACTATAGTCTATCGGTATGTACGAGGCGTGTGGAAATTAGTCTGTAGTCTAAAGACTCTACCCAGAGCTTTCAACTCAGAGACACAGCTTGGCTATGCTCAACATGCTATGCCTTGCTTCAAATTAGAGAGAGATGACAGGGAGGGAAAAGTTTTTTCCGCGGGGTGTATGCAATATATTCGCGAATCGTACGATCATCCATCCTCCTCCCGCATGATCACAGTGAAATCATCACAACAATAAGCAAAATCCACCCCATGGCAACGTGTTCAGTTCTACAGTGTCTTTATGCTTTTTCCGCTTTGAGCTCGCAGCTGTGCAGGCGATGGGTTCGTGATCACTTGCTTCAACGGTACTTTTACAAGTTTGCGAATATTCGAAAACTTCAAAGTACTCAAGTACTTGCAGAACAATTATGAAAAGATAAGCTTTGAATGCAATGACGGCCACCGGTGGTTGCGAGATGTCAGATGCATGAATCAATCATGCACCTTAGAAATACATTTTTAAATATCAGCTAAATTGTTACGATTCTATATTTAATTTTCAAATTTTAAATAATTTGCCAATTCTCGGTAGCCCATAACACAAGCAACGCTTGGATGAAACAACGTTCAAAGTAATAAAGTAGTTAGATCACATTGTAACGCTATCCCGGCATCCTAACGCTTTAAAACTAAATTCATTTAAACCGTTTAATCACACACATAATAAATCTCGATAACAATGTCTGTAACGATGACAAGCTTCGAACAACAGAAACGATTCCAAACCACAAACGATTATAACACGACCTATAACAATCTACTACGTCGTAGCGATTTATATATTTACCCTTCACGCAGAGCTTATAACGATGCCGGTATACAATGAAAACAACTCATTGTGCGCTTACAGCTTATATTACGGACATAACCAAATTATCGAATCCTAACGAAATCTAACGACGATAACGACAATGTTAAATTCAATACTTGCATAGAGCTAACCCACCATTTAAATACATCCAATCCATAACTTTTACGGTTTTCCCTGAATTGATTTAACTTGAAACTTTTCGGGATACCGAAGAAGACCGATTTTATCAAGGAATGCCTTCATCTCTGCCTTGTATTCCTCGGGATGCCGCCACATATGGCTTACATGTGGTGAGGATTTCCATGTTTTCATGTACACCTGGATAATAAGACCATAATATAGTTTTCGCAAATTCTCTCTCATCAATGAGAATATTCTCATTAAAAAAACAATTAAAGAATTCCTCAGTGAATCAGTAGCATACCTTGCAACCGTTCTGTTCCCACCGCGCTGCTGCACGCTCAACAATGTAGTGAAACGCAACAGGATCATCCTCAGAGCAAAAGAACAACGCTGGACATAAAACGATACTATTGTGATACATGACACTGGATTGAACGTAATGCTGCGTTGCCGATTCTTGGAATGTATTCACATGAAACCTGTAGCCCAGAACAAGCGCCGTTAGCATCAGGAGGTCAGACCATTAACATGTTTACCCTTTCAATGTGACCATAACATACCTCACATAGGCTTCTAGAGAATTTTTCAGCAACTTGTTATTTGGAAACATGGCTGTTCCCATCCCCTGTGAAATACCCTCTACATCCACAGGACTGTCCCAAATCTGACCCTTGAGTGTAGACAGCAAGTACTGATACCTCCCCATATCCTCAACCATATAAGATAGCATTTGACCCCAAATAAATCCGCTTATTGAGAAACCGTGAATCGTTTTCACAGTGTACTGCGGATTGTTCGTCATGAAATCCAACAGGTCCCTCGCAATGACCTGTGAAAACCCGTCAGAGTTAGCGTTAACGACACCTAAAAGAACACCTTCGGATACCTTCAAGTCATAGCTCCAACTTAAATGGAATATCCAAAGCTACCTTTCCGCCGTTAACGGGAAACAGAAGCTGTCGCGGACTGCAGGTGACTGCAACTACGTCGAACCCCTGGTCCAAGTAAAATTGTGCGTATTTCATCAAATGACGCTTCTTTGCCATAAGCCAACCCATAATAACACAAAGCGGCCGCTGATCCTCAGCTGAAGATAACAAACCTCCTCCAGGTCTTTCCAGAGCAAACGGCAATTTTGAACCTTTCTTCCCAATCTTAGCCGGCAACGGTCGAGGAGTATTTGTTATAAGTTCCATGCTATTCGTCAGCTTATGAGAACTGATGGAACGAAAAATTATTCCCAAGTTTCCCTTGTAATAACCAACAGACTCCACACTCCGGATAACATCTTTCAGAGCCTACACATGAGCAACAACAAATAAAGACAATCAGAAGGTGGACCAAAGGTCAAAGGGCTGAGCACAGCATTTCCGAAAAATATAGACCAATCAACAATTGACTTACATGCACAGCCCCGAAACTTCGGCCTAATCGCAGCCCACTTCCTATCAGCTGCTGTGTCGCCAACATTTTTCTTCAGCTCCCTATCCAATTAACAAGAATCCAGTATTAGTTAAATACTATTTCCAAATTGTAATACTGTGTGCACAACAGCGCGAGTGCAGTGAGGACGTAAAATTGCAGTCAAAGAGGACGCCATCAAATCTTCAACTTTCAACTCCCGGTTGCCAAGGCAACAGACGCTTATATTACCTTCTTCCTTGACCTGTCTCAAACCGTTATAAAAACGGTCCACCGTATGAATGTATGTATGACCACGAGTTAGAAATACACTGACCAGAAGAGCAACAAAATTCAAGCTTCAGACTAAATCACAGAATTCCCCAACACCTATTCTTTTCACCTTCCGAAACCAAATCCCGCAGCTCACTGCTATAGGGTAAGCGCAAAACTGGGGATCGCATGTGTTGTCAGCCTCCCTAGCTCTAATATTCTAAGCCTGCCACATACACGCAATAAAAAGCAGCTTTAACTTTGAGGTTTCAGTTTGAGAGCTATCATACAACAGCGCAGCAAAATCCTCCTCTCTCCACACGATCACCATCGTCGTGGAAAACGTAAATGTAAAACATAGACGGAGGTACAGGAAGCGACCGTTCTCTTGTCGCTTAGCAGCAGCAGCAGCGTATAGAAAAACAAGTTTCCAGCTCCAGATGATTATGTATCACGTCTCACGTGATTCAAAATATTTAATTAAATATAGGATATAAACACGTGTGTAACCAGAGTTAAAAACACAATTATAAGATTATCATGAAGGCACAACAATAATTTTCAGACGCATCTGGAGAAACGGCAAACAAATATTTAAAGCTAATGCAGTTTGGGTGCAAGATAAAACCTCAGAGAAAACTATCTCAATAAAGCTATTTAGTTTTATCGAAAGCTCTTTAACTCATTCACGTTATATTTAATTGTAGAAAGCCTCATTTACTAACGTTACTCATTACTCCAAAGAGAATAGAAGGCAATTTACTTGTAGAAGTAAAACTATTTGCAGAAGCTTAATTAAGCTTCTAGAAGTAAAACTTTGAAGCTTAATTAACTTTATGAGCAATCATTATCAGAACCTATTTATAGAACATCAGTTGCAAACAAGATTGATGCCCAAGTAAATGGCACGTGCTACACTTTTAATGCTCTTCTATGCTACAGTTACAATAAGAGGCCAACTTAAAGTTGCAGCGATGATCCTCAAGCATGAGAGAAACCTGTCAGCGCAGCTTGGTAAACAAGGTCAGTTAACTGCAGTCTAGATGAACATCACGCTTTCTATGACTGCATCCTATTTTTCCCTGCTATACAATATGCATTACTTTGTTACTGTCTAACCTCATCAGAGGTTGAATACGAATAAAAAACTATGAAAATTGCTTACCGGTACTAAGATTCAAAGTCAGAAGAGTTAAACGCAGTAACAAAACAGGCTCGTTAAGTTGCACACAAGTAACGGGTACTCGCACACTTTAACCCCAGTAGCACTAATCACGATGTAAAAAAACTTGATTTAACCTCCAATTCTACATTTAATTGCGCTGATTGCGGAAATAAACAGAGCCGTACAGAAGTGCAGTGTACAAGAGCCTCTAGATACTTCCTTGACGGCCGGCTGTCAAGAAGTAAAATGCAGTTGGCAACCCGGGTATTGCCGGAGAGAAAACCAGCTCCAAAAACTCCAAAGAGCCGGGTAATTTTCCAGAGCACCCAGGTTCCAGTCCAGTCCGCTCCTCCTCCTTGGGTAGCAACTCCAAGGTTGGACACTTTTTTATTACGTATATATGCATCCAGCACACAAGGAGAAGGCGGAGAACGAGTCTCCAGGTTTTTTACAAACACACTCCCCTGGAAACAGACAACAAGTCTACACGCAAAAGGAAACGCACAAAACCTTCTGATAGGAGGTTGAGTCGGATCATACGATCTCAGAAGAGGCAGAGAAGTGCTCTGAAGCTCTGTGGGATTTTGTACAAGGACGAGAAAATATACACATTTATAATGTATATTACACACTCAAGCAAATGACTGATGGCTTAAATTCCAGTTTCTCTGGGCCTTTTAGATCTAAAACTGAAAACTGTACCAAAATATCGGGTTTAAATGCTCTCGTCATGAATGCAAAAGCTAGACTAGAACTAAACGTAACAACAGACTGGAGAAGGAACTAACCGGAAGATAGATAGAACTACAGCACATTAGATCTAATTAATAGCATATTCAACACCGCATGCCTTTGAGTCCATCCCGTCTACCGGCATGGTAAAGGAACACATGTGCAAATTTCATTTTTGCACTAAAGCCGGGACATGGATCCAGCTTACGCATCCCATATTCACTGCCTGACTGCTAGCTGAACACTCATGGGATCTGCAATAAGGGTGACCTTGAACTTGCCATATGTAAGTTTACGCACAGTATATGCTCAAGTATAAAGCCGGCTTCATGAAAACACTTCGAACATGCCATGTAGGCAAAAGATAACCAGCATGCCCCACTTCAAGGCTGCTGATATTATGTGGATCGATAATTTTCCAGAATCTGCAGCTCACATTGCTGCGCATTCGTGATCGGTTTGTTTTCCTTAGCAGAAGTTGCGAAATATTTATTTGTCCTGGACTTAACAAGGATGAACATCTAAAGTATATATTTGAAAAAAATCCAAACATTCTTGGTGGCAGAGTAGTAGCTAAAGGAAATCTGCGTTTCTTTTTGTTTATTAGCTTTGTGTTTGATGCATAGAATATTATTCGCGATATTGCGAATCTGAGAGTACAGAGGGACTGACAGTAAAATATACACCGAGAACATGCACTGGAGAAACAAGCTGAGAGGAAACTTTGCGAACATGCCTTGGAAAGATCATCTCATGCGAATTGAGCCAATGAGAGCCCAGATAGATTGCTCTTACTAACCCTGGCTAGCAACAGGCCAAAGGAGAAGTGCTCTCTTTCCGCACTCCCTTGCCCTTAGCTAAAAGCAGCTGTGCTGTACAACAGTTTGCCAAATCCAAACTGCCCGAGCAACATTAGGGATTCGCGAATCTTCAAGTGGCAGTGTTCGAGCACTTGGCTGAGAGATGATGTTTTGATGATATCATACGGAGAAATACGGCCTGCCATGGAATTCGCAAATTCAATAACAACAATTTAAGGAAAATACATTATTAAACATGATAGAGGATACTAGACACGTGATATTAACGTGGTAGAGCTATTTTAGTGTAGGAATCATCCTAGCATCAAGTGAGCAACTCCCTTGCTGCTCAACTTTTTGCAACCACGAGCAAGCATTATATGCGGTTTTTGCAAATGCTGATCACGGCAAAAGTGAGTAACTGAGGATGATCATACGGACCAAACCATTGGAAATCGCATGTTGTAGCAAAGCCTTGTTTGGTTAATCACGAGCAAAGCCCGTGTCTGCAGTGACTGTAGAAAATCCGCAGCTCTTATTTCTAATATTTGTTAGCTCAGGGATGGAAAATTCTTTGGGAAATAGCAAAGCAATATTTGAATATCAGCTAGATTTAAATTTTTTAAGGATTTTAATCTTGTATTTGCGATGTTTGACTTGTTTTTGTAATAAGTTATAAAAATGAGGTTTCACTTACGACAGATATTTGGAAGCACTTGAAAGATTAAAATACAGTAACAATTACTGTCCCATTAACTAGCGTAGCGTAATCGGGGTGATGATGAATATCTTACAACTATTAATTATACAAACAGGGGTGCGAGGCAATTCAATAAACAAATTACCCTTTAACAATTCTTTGAGTTGCATCCAAAAACTATAATCGTAAATTTACTCATAGTTCATAGGAATATAATAGACAAAATCACTTGTCCAAACAAGGAATATCCTTACGGAGTTAAACGATACGAGTTTAGCGCTATAAAATACAGATAAAACGATTACTACTACTTTGTAACATGTCAACTACAGTCCTGAGAAAATTTAATGCTTCAACCCGTTTCGCAGTGGTGATGCAATTAAAGATATTAATTTAAAAACTAAATATACCCCCATATGAATGTCTTTGGTATTGATTAATTAATTATACCTAACTCTTTTTGGCCCACTTCACCCTCATTGATTAGTTGGTAGAGTGAAAATGACTCAAATATACAGGATGAGATTCCAACATGATTGTTTTTTACACTACACGATAACAATAAATTGCAAGGATACAACTATTATAGTTTAACATATCCAAGGATTACTACAAGTAGTTTGATGATGCGTGCTACATACAGAGTCAAGGAAAAGGGTCACTCCGGCAAGGCAAGACGGGCACTAACCCAGGCTAACAGGATGTAGGATTGAGGGAGGGGACAATCCATTATTTTGGGCATCGCTATTATAACCTAAAGGCTCTCCTCTTAAATGCCTCGGAGTAATACTATCGCTCACAATGACTGGTTTACGGCGATCGTAATAATAACTATCTACTGACAAGGATCCATTCCCGTTAACGCTATTTACATCAGTGTATAAATAGCCGTTATTACTAAAATATCGACTCATTGGAGTCGTCTCAATGTCGATATGAGGGCTGGAAGAATGGTTGGACATGTAACCGAAATTAACGTTGCTATTGTAAGACTGGGGTGTTGTGAAGGAATAGTCTGTTTGATGATTAGATAACTCACTTGCAGGGGGGACATTGTCATAATTTTCAGGGGGAATGCCGTCGTCATAATCTTCTTCGTCATCCTCGTCGTCATCTTGACCGTAACAACCGTGAGCATCTGGAGCGCTCCCCACACCGCTGTCTGATAGAGAGGCTACTTGATGTCGACCTGGCTCTGAAATTTAAAATTTTAGAATTAATTAATATTTGGCTCAATCAACAATCCCCAATAATACAATACATACAATCAACAATATTTAATCAGAATTGAACTAAAGTCCACTTACCGTTATTCTCCTTATCAAACCCCCTAGAATAAGTTTTCTCATGGTTTTGAAATGCATTTGTCTCACGGGAAGGTGAACCCCAGAGTTCCGCATCGCTGATATCACCATCTTCTGAAGTTGTTGATGCAAGCAAGTTCCGAAAAGGTGCTACTATATCTTCATTCGATGCGTCTTCAAGGAGTCCCAGCTTGCGGACATTGAAATACAAGCGGGATTTCCCAGTCAGCGGGGATGTGGATGGCGGGTTGGACTCGACGAATGGTGGGTACGAAAACGAATTTTCATGAGACCGACTTTCAGAGACGTTTGTGTGCTTCGCATTTCGATTTCCAAACATTTCCGATGACGTGTTATAATAAGAAGCGGGGACTGGCGGAAGTCCGATTTCAGCATGAACAGCGTCGTTGTTTGTACGATGCTTGGTTCCAGAGGAAACGTTTGGATTTCGTGGCGGCTTCTTCGGGATTGGTTTCTCATAGCCATCATCTACATCTGGTTCTTGGAGAGAAGGGAAAACAGAGTTGGAGAAAGTACCGGGATGATTCCTAACGATTTGGAGATATTTTGAAAAATTTTCAGGGTATAGCGGAGACCTATCTCGTGTAAGAGTAGAAAGTTCTGTTCCTTCTCCTCCGTCATCGCTTCGGTAATTGTAAGAACCCTTGGAATCCGAACCAGCTGTAATTAACATGGATACATTAGAGGTAGCCGAGAACAATCATAATTACAGGGTTATAACAGTAAAAGTTACATACTTAAATCAATTAGGCACTTACGCTGCAAATAATTATTGAATTGCTGTAACTCCAATTCACTAGGCTCAATCCTAGGGAAAGAGGCTGAATTTTCAGGACTACTTTGCAAATCCGCAATTATTCCCTCCAGCTCCACCTGACAATCCTTAAAGGTCGGGCGATTATCGGCAAAAAATTCCCAACACTGTAGCATCAGGTCGATCCTGTAGACAATCCATAGAGATTAGTGTAAGAGATACAATGGGAAGCATAATCAGTACAACTTTTCCCGACAAACTTAAGTCAGATAACTTACAGTCTTTGAGGACAATGAGCCGGAGGTGTTAGCCGTCCTCCCCTGCCCACATAATTCAAAACCTCAGGGTTATTACGAGCTGGGTAAGGCTGGTTCCCCAGTGTCATGATTTCCCAAACTAAAACACCGAAAGCCCACACATCGGACTGTGTCGTGTAAATCCCGTCGACTAAAGACTCCGGAGCCATCCATCGAACTGGAACTGGAGCTGCACTATCTTTTCTGTAATAGTCGTTCCGATACACATCTCTCGACAAACCGAAATCCCCGATTTTCACGATACGCTCCTCCTCCCCGGTTCTGAGCTCCTGGCTTTCTTCTGGATTCAAAGAATCTAGGATTCGAACTAAACAATTCCTTGCAGCCAAATCCCGATGAACAAAGTGAAGATCTTCAAGATAGACACATCCCTTGGCGACATCAAGGCACATTTTGAGTAGATCAACCATACTTAATACGATGGTTGAGCCCAAGTGAGGGCGATTTGCTCGTAGGTAGGACAACAGGTCACCGCCATTCATAAGCTCCAGGAGAAGGCAACAAGGACCCGCATCAATACAAATACCCATAAGTTGGAGAATATGTGGATGCTTAAACTGCGTCATGAGCTTGGCTTCTTGAATAAAATCAATCTTCTCGTTTGGAGAAGCTCCTTTCCTCAGTGTCTGTGAAATTCAGAAAAATTATAATAAAAATTTTACAATAACCAGAACATAAGCAAATGTTAAGATTAATATTATTATTACCTTGATTGCAACTTTTGTTTCATCGCTACCACTCCCGGTTAAGTTCAATACAAGACCCTCATAAACTTCTCCGAACGCTCCACTACCCAAAAATTTGGTTCGCGAAATCTGTGTTCGAAGAACTTGAGGAACACCAGCCGATTCAAGGTCCAAAAGAAGTTCGTTAGCGGCATACAGTATGTTGCTTTGGTGGACAAAATTTGAACCTGTTGGAAGCTCCCTTAACGTTGCCAGCTCAACCTCTCTTCGCTCTGATGACGTGGGACTTTGCAAGCCAGGCTTTTCTTTAAGCTTCTGACGGTAGGCTGAAAGTTTGTTTAAAAATAATCATCAGCAAGTCTTTCATGCTAAACGATAGTAAATAACGAGTTACAAGATAGCTAAAACATACCAAAAATAAAGAAAGAACCAAAAATAGCAAGGATAATAATTGAGGTAGACACGGCTCCCAATATAATTCCAAAAGGTTGTGGCTCAGCCACCAGCGTTAGCGATTTCATACTTGCAGACATACTCTCGTTACTGTATTCGCCCCATCCATATTTGTTAAGGGCTTTAACCCGGAAGGACACATATGCATCTAATTCGATTCCTTGAACTTGCCAATTCGGTTCTGCAAAATTAAAAGGCCATTTTAAACACTGCAACTGAATATAACTTATTTAGCACAATTTTCGTAAGCTTGTCCGCTACGCAAACTGACAGCAATACACTCAAGGGGAAAAGAACGTATTTAAAATTTCTTGTCATTCGTGAAATTGAAACTCAACTGAGATTTTTCATTTTCGGCGAGATGTTTAAAAATTTAAATTTTCAAATTTAAATTTTCAATTTTTTAAATTTAACATACACATTTTTAAACTGTCTGAAAGGCCAGAAGTTGTAAACTCAGCAGCATTTTTTGCATTTGTAACTAATAAGTAAAAATTCAATATTTTTTGCCTCCTACAAACTACATGTGCCAAATGCTTACCTGTTCCATTGTAAACGATGAACCAATGAGACGTCTTGTAGCGACTTCTGCTGGAACTATCGTTCAAAACCAATTTCTGCGCATCTCCGGAATCTGCACCACCAGAATTTCTTTTCCTCCTCACCAGGTCGTGAGTGGTGTCATTAGTATGCGCTGTCGGAGATAATTCAATGATGGTTTCATGATCCGTGAACAAATCCTCTCTATTCATTCGACACTCCAAAGTATATAGTTCCACTTCAGCTCCATTTGGATCTGACCTTTCCCATGACACTTCATAGAGGGATTTTCCAATTCCACGCGCTTTTGGAATCCCTGGAGGACCTGGCTTATCAGCTTGTGTTTCAAATTCAAACTGGCCAAAACTGCCACGTGGCCATTCATACGCTGTTTCCGGGTCTCCTCGGTACCAGGCACGGATCTTGAATCCGTATACGGTTTTCGGCTTCAGATTGCTCACTGTGAAGTTGTAAGAAACTCGTCCCGCTGCGTTGAACACCATCTCTGTGCTATTCCATTCCGTGTTCCAACCCATACGGTAAAAAAATTGATGACTAATGATGTTATTGTCACTCGGAGGAATCCACTGAAAATTCAATGTGTAGGGTGTAGCCCTGATGAGGGTCAAGTTACTGGGATTCGGATAGGTAGAAACAGTCTTGTTTTCGCTAACGCTCCAAGCGTCACCCTTCTCTGAAAATGCAACTACCCAAACTGAATAGTTGGAACCCGGACGTAAATCCGATAAGATCAGGTGGAATTCCGTCCGATTTTCGTTACTCTTAGATGCAATATCCGACCAATCGTCTCCGGGTTGTGCATCAACCTCTTTCCAGCCTAGACCTGGTGAAACTCGCGTTTTCTCGGGCTGCCAATGCACCTTGTACCAAACCTTTTCTCCGTTTAGTTTCAAGGGCTTCCGCCAAACTACCCGCATTGACGAGGGAGTCAATCGCTCAATCCTTAAAAGGTTAGGAGGCATCGGAGCTGGAAAAAATAAAACGAATAAGTTATGCTGATGTCATTGTCATTTGGTCTACTTCAGGTGACATTTAAAGTGAGAACTAATTTACCTCCTGGAGCCGTCTGAAGCATTATCGGAGGACATGCCAATGGTAACAAGCCTTCCAGTTCCGCGTAAACGTTAGTTACATTTACAAATACTGTGTACGTTGTAAATGGTGACAGTTCCGTGATAACGAGATAACTTTTAGACGTAGATATCACATGACAGCTAGGAACGTTGCTAGGCGTGCATTCCGAGATTCCGTTTTCGTTTACTTTACCATAAAACACTTTGTACTTCGGCGCCGGTATTGACAGATCCTTATGAGAACAATTTGATAGCGTAGTATTCGGCAGCGTTATGTGAAGTGAGTGGGAAGAATGTTGTGCCAACGTAGGAGCTTCAGGTGTCAACTGACTCGGAATGAGGCAACTCATTTCTGTAAACGCAAGTGATCCCATTAGTCACACTAATTAAAGGGATGGTGCTCAAGAATGCTAACAATGCATTTACCTGGCAGCGGTTGGGACTGCGGTGTGAGTATAGAAATATCACGAATACCGGAAGCTACCAGATCCGTGACACCGCCTCGTCCGTCTTTTTCGCTTGCAGACAAATATCCACCGCTCCAGTAAACACGCTGATGGTCAGCAGCGATCTTGTATGGAGTGGAGAGTAAACCTGCAATAGAAAATCCGGTTTCAAGTAAATAATAACCATTAATCAACAGAATTGTGACGTCTACAGATCTATAGCACTTACGAGAAGAACTGTGAGCAGCCATATTAGTCAGCTGGATACAATGACAACCGTTCTCATCAGCCATATGAATGCTGCTCCCGCTTGTGAAAAGTACACCGTGATTAATAGAACCGAATCCACTAGGGTCGAATGCGATTGGCTCTCCGATTGAGCTGAAATTGCTGCAGTTGCAATTAATTCTAAAAGCAAAACCAAATATTAATTTCCTTGAAACCCAAAAAAGATTACCTTGAATTCCGTCAAAAGGACACGATTGTCATTACTTACCCGTCCCGCGACAAAAACGGTTTCGGAGACGTCCCATTCGTCATTGCCACAAACGAGGAGGTTATTCCTTTAATCTTTGAAGTTGTCCACAGGATTTGCCTACATCCACGATAAAATGCATCAATAAGCTTAAAGCGATTGGAACAATTCGCGAAATTGCTGATTAACTGTACAGTCAATTACCCTTTAAATGGATTCACAGTCAAGCCAGTGATGGCAGCATTCGAAGTTATAATCGTTTTCGGAGATGGGTCTTTGACATCTTCGATTGAAGAGAGATCTAAACTGAATATTGCATGGGTTCCGTTCTGCTCGCTAGCCCAAAACAGTTTACGTCCGATCCAGTCTAGTGCAAGGTTCGAAGCAATCCCTTGTCGGTGTAGTGAGAGGATCTGAGGTAGCAAAAATATATTGGTTAATAAATCTCCTCATAAATTAAATCTTCTTATAGTTAACGGACTACTGCTACCAGCAATGCTTAAAATAACAAACCCTCGTTCTATTTTGACTAATTAAATCCGTCTTGATGAGGTCTTGACCCTCATTAACCCAATATATTGACCTCTCCAGTGCAAAATACACTGCTGAAATAGGGCTAAGGACACCTGTAAGTTAGAATTAACGTAAAATCCATTAGTATGTTCCTCGCCAAGTTATGTTTTTTTACGATACACACATGAACCTCGAACTTACCGTGAGTAACAAGCTGAGCCGTATTCCTATCCGTATCCAAGATTTCTAGCTTACTCCCCGTTGTAATTAGCATTTGCGGAATAGGATTCTCATCATACGTCGTATCCAAAATGATTTCCCGGGACATGCTCCCCGTTCCAGCTGATGTGTAAGCCAATATGGTGAACTGATAAGTGGTATTGATGGACAAATTACGGACATCACAGCTCAATCTGGTCCTATCACAGAACGACATGCAGTCTGATTTCTTGACCCCTCGCTTCCAGCAGTGAACCACGTATCCCAGTATGTGACCATTGGGAGTGGTCGGTGCGTCCCATCTCACTTGTGCATTTATCAGGGGTTCTACCACGCTTGGACCATCTTCCTCGTTGTAAACTTTACGATAAAATGGGGACAGTTTCTCGATGAAAACACGTGGATTCAACGGTTCCGATGGTTTACCAGCTGGAGTAGTGACACGAGCAACCGTTGCTTTCGACGAAGCCCAGTAACTCATGGCAATCACTTTAACCTCGATGTCAGAGAATGCTGGGAACGCGCCATTGTTGATCCTCAAGCTACAGTCTTCAAGTAACTGAAAATTCACACATCTGGATTAGCACTCTTGCCAATGATTTTCGCACTCATTTCAAATACGACCGCAATAATCACTTACCCATGACATACTCTTCTGATTCAAACTGACCACAACAGAGTAAGAAATATTTCCATGATTAGTATTATTCACAGGTTGCCAGCTAACAATGAAATCATCCCAGCTCCCATCCACACGAATTGACCAAGACAGCACAGAACTAGGGAAGACTTGAATAGTAGATCGCTGCAATCCTCCCGGATATTTCCACGTCGACATATCCCTAATTTGAAAGCTTGTCACATTCTGAATCGAACTAACTTCAAGAGTTGCTCGTGATTTCGTTTGCAGATCCGAGAGGACAGACACAGAAGAATCTTGTAACCAAAGAAGACGGTCTTGGAAGTATCGAATTGGACCTAAAACAATATCGAATTTTTCAAATAACATCACAATTTCTATTTACACTAATTGTTACATTAAAATTAAATAAATACATTTACAGTTCTACGTTGCTTACCCAAAATGCTCACATCCTCAAAGTTTGCAACAATTTCCGGAATTCTAGCCGGTCGCAGATTGTAATTCATCCTGTAGATTGTCGACCCTTGACTTGACCTCGTCAGGAAAAACAATCTTGAATTATCCGTATCCAGCGTCATCCCAGTTATATGCACCCCGGAAAACAAGCCTGCTTGGTATAGCGTATAGGGCTTAAGTCCATTCAGTCTCGCCGTTTCCAGTGAATGTCCAGTACTCCAAATCAACACAGCCCTGTAGCTATCGATAGCAATCTCCTTGGCAACCGTAACGATTTGCAGCCATTCCGCCTCTTCGTTCGAATCCAAGCACATCTTGAGTCCACATCGAAGAATCGTTTGCTTCTTCGGATCCGACCAATAAATCTTCTTCCCTATATAATCGTACGCTAAGGACTGAGCATACCCGATCCCTCTAGCTCGAGTCAGAATAGGTCCACTCACATTATCGCCATCGTAGTGATAAACCGTTCCGTTGCTCAAAAGCAAGTACATGGAATGCTCGTCATACCAAGCGGTCGCAGCCAGATGGAGCTGACTCCCTACCGGGTACCAGCTCCCCGTTCTACTAACCCTACCGCCCGCCGGATGATTCCACACGCTAGGAGAAAGTAAAAGCTTCACATTTTCCCCCATAGGGTCTGTTGAATAAAGACCGTTTTTCGAAGTCCACAAAATACTCATATTGTGCTTGAAATCCGGGAGCGTTCTCCCCCGAAACGGAAACGACAAGGGCCCTCTACCGGACGAAGAGTAGGACAGTACTTGAACGGCATACGTTGTGTTTGGCTCCAGGTTTGACAGCATCACATGAGTCTCACTAATGTTCATCAACGTCGTATTGTCCGACAAACGTACCTGATATTTCCAATCCGTCCATGCATCCCTCCCTGTGAAAAAAACCCAATTAGAATCCATTAGACGCATGCTCTTCCACTCCAGCCAATTCAAAAACTAACCCTACAATTAATTAACACCCTGCCTGGAACGTGGTATTGGTTTTCAGAAGAGAGATTTATTGTTAATGAGTTTGACACTTGATGGGCGGGAAGGAGTGAGGATGAGGTGTGTTGGAGCAAGTATAGAGGAAGGAAAAAAATAACTGCTTCTACTAACTAACTGAAGGAGAATTAGTGGAAGCTAATTAGCTAATTGGTATTAAATGTATATGTAGTGGCATACCTGTGCACAAAGCCAAAGCGGAGAAATTGGGAGGGCCCTCGCGTCTCACTTTCTCACCCAGTAAATTCAGAATGCGGGAAGAATACTAAAGGTATTAGCGTGTCATAATTGCATAGTAAAACCAGAGGATTACAGAGAAGCAATTAGAGACTCGAAACAAGGTGACAACTTCTAATAACAACAGCAAATATACTTCTACAGGGTTCAAGAAAATAATTCCAATTTTTATTCCCCACAACGTACAAGCGTCATCTACCAAACTAAGTTTGTAATCTACAAATCCGGCATAAAGTTTTTAACTACAAGAAAAATAGTCAGATGCCCCGCAAAAATCGCAACAAATTCGTGGGAAGGCATTGTGCACAGGTATGCGGAATACAACTTGTGGGTGGACGACGATTCTGAGTTGCACAAAAGCTTATTTCATGTACTTTTTTCGCAACCATCAACATAAATATTTTCGCGAATCATGGAAACTAGCCTTCTTAAATTACTCTTACGTCTATCATAATACGAATAATTAACTATAATAATAATTATGGTTTCCAAGTTATCATTTAATATTTGGTATGTACCATCACAGCCTCATGTACCTTCCTTTCTCTCTCTTTCTCTGCTATATAAATTAAAATCCATTCACTCACAATTGTACTCTTCTCTAACTGACTTGACTTACTCACTGACTGTGAGAGTAACCTTAAACTACATACATTAGCAACTATCATATACACTTATCAAAACTGACTAACGGCTTCATGCTCCCTCTCTCCAGTATTTAATGAACCTGCTGCTGGATCATAATGCCAATTATTCCTTGGTGGTCCCACAAATAGATTTTCAAGAACATATTGGATTTTTGTAAAAAAATGCTCTTCCGAGAAAACTCTAGACCACTTGTAGACGAAAAAGATAAATCCGGTTGTAGAACTAGGTAGTTCATCAGAGTACCAACCCCTGTAAACTCGCCTTTCCCTTGATCCAAATCCATTATGCTCTACAACATGGAAAGAGAAACAAGATGCTGTTATATAATCCTAAGCAACAAATCAAACGGATAACCTAATCCGCCCTCGTTATGTTCATTTTACGAGCAGAGCTAGAAGAAAATAGTGAAAGTCTCCAGGGTTTTTTCTTCTACAAAGATTATTGATAACCCTTTTGAGTTTCTAGCTTGTAGTAAATAAGTTAAATCTCTGTACTAATAAGTTACATAGAGGACAGAATTGTTATTAGGATAGAAGATAGGAAGGAAAAACTTATTTTGGGTGAAGAAAATGTATTTTTTAAGGCGAGTAAAGACGATATTAGCATTAGCAGCCTTGTTACTAACAAGAAGGAATTTACGGAATTGTGGTGATAAAACGAGACTATATTTAACGGACAAATCAAAAGTTAGGACGGCTGGCGTCAGTAATTAATGTCCTATTGAGGAGAAAATTACATAAAGGCGACATTGATTTTATAAGCGCTCATGCCTTACACACCCAGCAAGTGGAAAAATAGGGAAAACCACGCCAGATTATTAACAAACTATTTAGATGGAGTTTATTCTAGATTTTAGAATTGCTGCTACTTTGCTGCTAAAAGCCAAGCTAACTGCTATGCTAAAAGATGCTAGCTAACGTCCCTCGTTTACTAAATGAGCAAGCTAACCAGCCAGAATATAGCTTCCTCTGGAAACTTCAAGACATGGGGATACACAGAAAAAACCTTCTTGGCTTCCAATAAAGGCCAGCATTGTGTTAATTGTAAACTAAATTTCCTCTTCCAAGAGATTTATCTCCTAAAACAACTCAAAGAGAAGACTTATTCACTTCCACCAAAGGTCATACCCTAATCCTACACCACTGAATGATAAACTATGTATTCCTCTCCAATTAAACCTCCTTTCTTCGCCATCCAAGGCCTACAGCTACAAGCTAGTTAGGAGGATGCTCTAGCGTCTTTGACGGAGATGTGGTGAGTTGGAGAGCTATGAGTTTAATAATTTAAAATATTACAATAACAAAAATAACAAACGAACCTAGACCGGCAATGACAGCGGGTGGACGCCAACTAATTAGAGCTTGGTGAGTTCCGAAAACAGCTTGAGGACTCGTCGGTGGAGCCAATGGGACTGGTATCGGCTGAGAATCCGGATGTAAGACCATGAGGCGGCTACAGGGCTGGTGGCGCTTCGAAACATCGTACGAATTGTGATAAAAACTGTCCGCAGCCGCGTTATATTCCTCCAAAACTATGCTTTCCCCCGTTGTCCAGTAAAATATCCCTTTGTACATCCCCATCGAAAGTACATCCCCAAACTGAGGGCTTTGAGTGTTCTGTCGAATATCTGTTGCATCCCTGGAAACCCATTCAAACAACAACTCAATTAGCCAAGCCAAAGGTTATATTACAAATCAAAACGAGGTCAAGCTTAAACAACAATTGATTACCCCGTCAATGTTACGGATAACACTGTATTCTTCTTTTTATCCACAACCAAAATCCGATAATTCACGTAATCCATTGTGAACGGTCCGAGAACATCCCCTTCAGTTTCTATCACAGGGATGGGTCGCGGATCCGGGCTTATCATGGGCATCTTGTAAAGACCGGCGCGCCGGTAAATATTCTTCTTGCTTACCCAGTACAAGTACCTGCAAAACGAATTACGCAAGCCTATTAACAAACTACAAGCAGCTAATCCTAGAGTAGGCCCAGCTCTTATCAGAGTTCCTCCAGAAAGTATTAAAAATTAGTCCAAGTCCCAAGGGCAGAGAGAGGAAAATATTCATTTATGCAAAAAAGGATTCACAAAAATTTCCAGCTTACCCGGTAAACGGATTAGCTGCAAAGTCGACGGGCTCTGAGCCGAGTTCAGAGAAAATGTTTTCCAGGTTCTTCCCTCCCAGATCACATCGTTTCACAACCCAATGCCCGGACCTCCTCACTTTCCCCACGATATACAGTTTATTGTGAAGCCAGTCAACAGAGAGAAACGTCACGGTGATGTCTGACCCCTCCCTCACCAATATTTTCACCGTTTCATTCCCATCCAGACTCTTTCGGGTAATATGATTATCTCCAGTAGCTATAAACACCCATTTGTACTTGAAATGTGCCGCGATTGCTGCAATACAAAAAGAACCATGTCCGGTTAACACTATAAGCCAAAAAAGCTTCCAATCCTTCCATAACTTCAATTCTATTCATAACCCGACCCCAATAGCATACCCGTAATATTCTGTGTAGAATTGAAAAGAACTACATCCGGTTCTTCGTAGAAATCTAAATTCTGTATGAAAACATCTTGACCTCCTTGAAGTAACAGCCTAGGCTCAGGCCCCGCTGACGTTTCTACAATCACAGAAATCCAAGCTCAATTAGTTTCTCGGCACAATATTTCTCCGCTCCAATTTTTTTAGCTTCAATTAATCCAGCATGTTCTCATGTTAATTAAGAATTCTTACCGGAATTCATAGACGTTTGAGGGGTCGAGAACTCGATAACATTCCCCTCCCCCTCTCCCTCATCATTGCTTGCGGACAAGGACAAAGAATAATTTGTATTTGGAGAGAGACCCGAAAAGGTGTAGCCTCTTGGATCGTGTAGCATTAAAATCTCCTGTAAACGTCAGAAAAAAAAACTCAGCAGACAGTCCAAGGAATCAAATCCAGAAAGACACCGCAACAACATCTGCTCCATACCTTGATAATGGCATGTCCAGTCGGCAAGGGATGAAGTTTGAGCGTGTAAAATCTTAATGGACCATTTGGCTGGGACGGAGGAACCCAGGTTACACTCACACTAGTGTTACTTATGGGCTGAATGCTTGTAATCTGAGGGGAATTGGGAAGACCCTTGGCAAGGGTTGTTATCCGACTACTTTCCCTCGAAAACAGAGGACTCAGATCATGAGCAAGGATCCATCCCACCCGAAACTGCAACAACATACACCCCTCGTTATCAACCCATGAATCAAAGCTTTATGTCCAGTGTAGACGACGAGGCGGAAGACAAGGAACGAGGTGTGATTCCCCGAGAAAATCAACCCTACTCCCTCCTTTATTCCCTCTCTCACCTGATATTCCGTGTAGGCTTTCAACCCCGGCACCGTAAACACGCTCTGATTGAGAGGTGAAGTTGGTATCATTTCCCATTGATGACTCCTGAGGTAAGCTCGTCTCTGGATTATGAAAGCCAAATAAGGCAGTTCCGGACAACTCCCATCCCAACTCAGCTGGAGTGAAGTGCTGTTTAATGAATTTGAAACTAACGTAGGAGGATCCGGAGCTCCTAACAAACCTGCAATAATATACAACGTGTTTACAAACAATAAGCCTCAACTCCACTCCCATACAATACAACCACCACAATCTTACCAATACACAATGTCAAAATCTTCCCTTATTAGTAACACATATTATTCCTTCTTCTTCTTATTATTATTCAACATGATTGTATATTAAAAGAGAGTAGAGCAGCGTGTACGAATCATTGTAGTTGCATCATGGACAAAAATCAAAATCTTATCAACTCTTCCCATCTTCTCGCCCTCAAAAATTCAATCGCTACTTATATTAACACGTGCTTCAAATCCGGGTCCACCCCGCATTTCAATCCATCCAAATTTCATCAATTTTTAACACACCTTGAACTCGGGAATAATAGTCCTCGATTGCATTCTTGCATCCTAATTTACAGCCGCGCAAGTCCCGGAAATCCTTTTGCTCTTCCTGTCCATAAAAAGTTTCAAAGAACATTTAAACAGTGTTTGTATATACTTTCCAATCTCAAATCCCCTTTATTTCATCCCCCCCCCCGCCCATATCCAATCCTACTTAATCTTCAACCTTAGCAGATTCTTCCAAGATCCTTTTAAAGATCCTTTCAAACCCAACTTACACAAACACTTGCGCATCCTTCTCTCAGTCCAATCCTCCAGTTTGCACATCCTTGACTTATGCACGCTCCGCGATTGATGTACTGTAAAACCAAAAAATATTAAAGTATTGTTATATTTGCTTCCAACAAACATTTGCCCTCACGATGCTCGATGCCGAAATACATGTTCACCGCACTGTAACTTAAAACATCCGTCTTAATTTGATACGCGACAATCTTATCAAGCTTATTAGTCTTTACCAATCACCATCAACCTTAACTAACCATAAATCCTTTAAGAAAAGTAATCAAATTATCCATTTCCTGTACAAGCTCAAGCTAATACATCGACTACTTTCGTATCTTCTTTCAATCGCAATTTAACTAACGCCATGCTCATAATACAGGTACAAGTGTCAACTTTATCGCCGACCGAGTACCACAAAACCAATGCTAATGCACCGAGATATTATCGCAAAACTAAAACCACCTTTTATCACTAATATTTCACACATTACGTCAACTTCCGTCAAAAATATCTGCCATCCTTCAAGTGCCAGACGCAACCTCATGGTTTGCTTAGCAACCTTAGGTCGCTAAAATTCTTACAATTCATAGAACAAATATAGATCCAGGAAAGATGACGATGAGCATGTCGACATAGTTGATAGTGGACAATGTCCGATACCGTCTAACCGCTAGCCAGGCATCTATCCCTAACGTCTGACGTGTAGTGACCAGCTTATACATTAGTACCATGAAGGTGCCACCCACAATCCGATAATATCCAACTACTCCCCAGTTCTGTCAATCACCTTATAATCCAATTATTCTAGTCTCCAAATCCCCTATTATCATGGAATACCATCAAGAGTAGTAAACCTGGTTACGCCTAGAAACCCGACACACTACTCTGGGTTTTCTCAAAATCTATTACTACTGTACCTAAATCATGATTGATTACAGGATCAATTGTCCAGCCAAGTTTTTTCCCAAATTTATCTCCCATCGTCAAGTAATCTTACACCCAAAAAATTTCATAAAACTGAATTGTTTCAATAACTTCGAATTCACTTCAAAATTATAAAATCCACGTTCAAAATATATTCTGCAAACCCATAAAACTGCCATCACTCCCAACAATCAAATCCAGAAACCCTCCTCGTTACAAGCTGACCTCTTTTGTCGACAGAGCACCCGGGACGGTGACACATGTCGTTTTACTTCAACTCAATCTATTTTTCAAGGCTCATATTTATTATAAGGTTTAGTTCCGTTCGGTATTTAAATAATCATTTCCGTCCTACCCCGTCAACCACCCAGAGCTGCAATCTTATTCTCAATTTCCAACAGCTTTCTTCACCAACTTCAAAACTGAAGAAAAACTCCTGGACGAAACCCAGTTAACCCTGACATCCTCTCGACTAACTAAACTGTCAAAAACTTATCACATTTTCAAACCATTTTAATTTACATTTTCATTTTTTAAATTTCCATTCATAACTCCAACCAAACTCCTTCAAAACAATCAGAAACTGACAAACGACAAGCCAATTAATCATCGAAAAACTCCTTCCTACACACTTCTAAACAAACGAACGTTATCTTCAATAACTTAGCCCCAATCTCCAATCATATTTAATCCACTAAAAGCTTCCATCAATCCAATCCTTAAACAACTTAGACAAATTCTACAAATTTCTACTTGTAGGAACTCGACAAAACGTCCCACATCCTTAAAAGCTCATGTCAGAGGTCAAGCTCTAGAGACCCATCCTTTATGCCGTTTTCCAGTATGAACCAGTCATCTGCTTACTGTCCCACCCTCCGTACTTTGGGAGCTTTCAAAAAATGAAACTGTTTCAAAAAAACACGTGGCTAGCGTGAACATTTTTATGATTAGCGTCTGCCCTAGAAGTAGTAGCAAGTAACAGTATATAGAAGCCCTAGAAGATCAGCAGCCATGTTACCATAACTACTACTAGTAGAACAATCTTTTCATTCACCCTTCGCCCCTCCAAGTCCGCCCGCTACCCCTTCACATCTTCCTTGGTGTTCTTTTTCTCCCTCTTAAAGTTTATTATCTCCCTGGACCAGATACCACAATCCCACCACATCCCCGGGTGCTGAGTAACACATAACAGAAAAATCAATGATGGAGAAGAAAAAGCCCTAAACTCCCAAAGATTTACATAACATGAAAAACTTGTGATAAACTTTGACTGCAAGGGATGAGCTGATTATAATATATATTCCATCTAGAACTAGGCTTGGCGGAATCCTCTGTAGAACTCCTGCCTGGTAGTAAAAGCTCTATTATAACCGCTAGAATATTTTTTCCGCTCTCTCTCTCGCTTCATCGCCATCCAAGTGCAGGGAACATGTCAATTAATCCAAATGCACATTGCATCAAACTGCATTCAATCACTATCGTAATACGTAATAATTGCTGACTTGAATGATTTTCACTCAATAAATCATTCTCTCATCCCAGTAAAATAATCATTCCTTTCAAAGATGAGTCGGCGGCAGAGTCAAATATATGTTTATAATTATTACTTAAAACTTCTCCTCAACTCTATGTAACAACTAATTTCGAGAGGAATAAGATGGATTTGTTTGACGCACAACACTCAGCAATTTAATTGTTTAATTAATAACATACATTATAGTAACTCCCTCAAAGAAATCACAGAGAGTCAACTTTGAAACATATGGATTTCAAACCTCTGATGCAATCCAAAGCAATCCAACGTTATGATATTATCCTTTGGATAACCATCAATGGATTCCGTGGAAAATAACTCATGCAAAATAGTAGCATACTCCATTGTTACAGAGAACTAAAGACGCATTACAGAGAATTATTCCCTCTGATTCTCTTCGTGAAGTACTCCAAAGGATAAATCGCAGGATAATCATTCATAGAGGGCGCAGCAGAGGATATATAATCCAAAACGAAAAAGTGTAAAAAGAAAGTATACCAATTAATTAGTGCCGGATCATTACAATTTAATTAAGGTAACATTAGAGAAATTATTCACAGGCTTCAACACAACAAGTCCTCCCATCTTTTCGCCCAAGCAGAATCGCGTAAGCTTGCATCTCAGCCGCACACGACTTCCATAACCTTAATAACAATTACATCGGATGTGAAAACTTGAGAGGCGCTTAATTAACGATAGAGAACAGGTAAATCTAGCTCATTCTGTCTCCTCTGTAATATGGTAAAACACCTCTTCAAGCCGCCAAAGCGCACAGTATCAAAGATGATGAATCAGAGTGAGCATCCACGGGAGATTTTATATGGCGTGTCAAATCCCTACGCTCCATGAGAATGAATGAATGAGAAGAGGAAGAAGGGATGGTTAATCTATGAAATCAAAATAATTCCCTTGTTCCGGTATCCGGTTAGTCTCACACAACAGCCCCAACCTACCAGCAAATAAGGCTAATATCAAGTAAACTAACATACAACAAACCCCGTTTCTCACCCTCTCCCCCCTTTCCTCCTTCCTTCCTTCCGTCCTCCCTTCCGTCCATTCCTGGCTTTGGGCGGATAAATAGAAATCAAAAAAGAGGCAAGGCACATACACCACCCTCATATTTTCACCCCCTCCGAGATCCCAATGACAGAGAAAGAGGATGAGCCCACATCCTCTCTCATCCACCCTGTGGGCGGAAAATCATTTCAAAAGAAATTCCACAATCATTATATTCCCTTAAACTTTATGTGTAAAATTGCTTCATTTGTCCACTCATTCAAGTACCCATTTCCATCAACTATACAAACTTACAGACTTTGTGTAGTAGGCAGTCCAAGTGGGAAACGACGTGATTTTATTATTCAATACTAAATTGTAAAACACGTCCGGCTTTAAGTGCGAAATCCGCCGGGAAAGTGAGGAACTTGGAGGAACATTTTAAAAAAACTCGGTAGTAGTTTCTCTTCCCGCCCGCCGTAGGAATATTAGTAAATCTATGTGAACACTTTCTACCTATTTCATAAAGACCCGCATCTCTCACGGTGGCCCACCCCTTCTCCATTGCGCGTAACATCAAGAGAATGTGTGAAAATCCTATAATGACATCCGATAGGTGAGAGAATGGAGCATCATAATCAAGCTAAGTGAATGAGTCAATGAATGAAAAATAAACGCTTTGAAATGAAATCCTACATCTAGCAACTAATACACACATTCAAGAAACACAGGATGGATGGCTTTAGCTCCTGTAGATCTTAAACTTGGCCTGTATTTTCTCTTCCATCCAGCAAATACGGGAGAAGGGACAAACGGTGGCCGTGTGTGCGTGTGGATTACAGGTGTGTGGCGGCTTTTGAATTTCATTCACGTCAAATATCCTCTACTGGAAACTAAGATCAAACCCTTAAGAATAGCAGCCAGATGGAGGAGGTGGAGAAAAATCCCGAGAGAATTAGTGGGACAAGAAAGCAAGAAGGTAAACCTACAAGAAATATGAGCACGCAATCTCTTTGCTCTACAAACAATCTCTTTAGTTAACTCCCAGACGTCAGCTTTAGAGACTTAGCTTCAAAATCCTTCAAGAGAGAGGATGTGCTGCAAGGATCAGAGCTACCCCGAGATTTTACCTCGAGGAAAAAAACCTATTGTGTCCCTGGAATATCTACCAGGAACGACCAAGAAGGCATTCAAAAATCACAGCCTCAGCTCTCAGCTCAGAGCTCATAGTGAATGAACAAACGAAATTCTTCAAACACGAGCAACACAGGATTTACAAAAGCGCTATCCCTTAAACGCAGCAACCATACCAACGAGGGAAGAAACAACAACCCTTCCCTAAAACCCACCCTTACTCACTAAAACTTGACTCTATTACCTCCAGCCAGCACAAATCATGAATGAATCCCAGTTTACGCTCACAATGTAATCATCAAGTGTAGATCCAGGTCCAGTCCAGGTAGGCTTCATCCCCTTTACTTTATTACCACCCTACAAAAACTAATCTAAATGTAAGGTAGCTATATGCTAAACAAATGCTAAATGAGTGCAGACAGATGCAATAGCTTATAAAGCAACTTAAGGAACTTCAAACCCAAAGGAATTCCTTTTATATATCGCTAATGCTAATAGCCAAATCCACCCTGGCTCTTCTTCTCCTGAAACCAAGTGAAATGAATCAGAAACATTCAGCTTCCACCATCTAAAACCATAACGAATTCCATACAATTTTCAACAAAAAAACATCATCCTCTACTAACATCCCTCCGTCCGCCTCACCTTCCATATGCCGGCCCCTCTCATTTTAATAATGAATGAAACTTTCTAAGCACACAACCAACACATTCCACTTCGTTAATAACAGGTAGATTGCATTGTTAGCATAAGCCTCAAGAACACCCTCCTGGGGACAGGTGACAATTAAGGGGATTATTATTCTCGTTTAAGAATCATCACACGATTAAAATCAGTTCCTCAAAAAAAACATTGTGTAAACATTAATTTTTTTCTACACCATCACAACCTTTAATTTCATATCTTACGCAGGATCCCCTTGAAAATCCAGATCATCCAGTTATCAACCAGGTAACCAGATAACGGATTACAAATCTCAAACAATTCTGTACATCAAAAAATAACGCTTTCTCTAATTCCAACCGCTTCCAATCATCAATTCCTTTCATCTTCCCTGCTTTATTTTTCTACGGAAGTAATGTAACATTCAGTGTTCATTATTCAACATGTTCATTATTCATTATCCGCTTGTATTTTATCTTCTTATATATAAGAAGATAAAATACAAGCGGATAATACAACGGATAATGAATATCATTCCAACAAAGAGAAATAAAGCCTCTGCTCATGAAATGTTTTGGAGTAAACCCATAGAATTATTTCATTGTTAAGATTAATGAGATTTTGCTGGGTGATGAAAGTTTATAAGCTTCTTCTCTTTTGATTTCTTCCCGTTGCCATGCACACCATCACGTAGCTTACTATGTTTAGATTCAGTAGGAATTGTAAATGCAGGTGTGAAATAATTGACGCGGAGTATATCAATCAAAGATACAGTATCTTTAACCAAAGATAATTGTGCTCGGAGATGGAACAATAACAAAATCCAGCTAAAGGCGCGGGCAGAGAAAAACTACAAGATCATCCAACCGGCACATTTTAAAATTTACTTCATTCTCATGGTTTTTTTCCAGAGACATAACTGAAATACGGCAGAATCCCATGGAGACGACGAGAGTGATGGAAGAGGAAAGGGTCGGATGGAATTCACGCTTAAATAGGGCCACAACTCCAGGTTACGGTGGCTGGTGAGGTGTAAACTACAGCGGTGTCGTTGCTTAGCTACACTGCGCTGCGGTAGACTCCATCATTACCCTACGTAGAACTCAAGGGATTTACCAAGGAAGAGATTAGTCAAGGAGGGGGATGAAGGGCAAGGGGTAGGTGGGAGTAGTCCATGAAAAGTGTGTAAGGGCGGATGAGGGTAGTTGGTCATATCCCACCTGTTGCATTTACCTCATTCTTTCATTCATCCCTCCGCTTCTTCCTCCCTCCTCCTCCTCCGCTTTGGAGGAGAATATCATTATGTATAGGTCTCTGATTGCTTCCGTTTTGTCGGCTCAAGAATGCGTAGCGTATTAACCGCACAAGATCCCTTCAAACTTAAAAGCGGACATGTGTCCTGTCCCCGAACACAACAGCGCACAAGTAAAATCACCTTCCTTTCTATCCCCACAAGATTCTAAAGGAAATCAAGGAGAGAGACATAAAGTCGGGATTTTATGGGAACTCTTCAAAAGTTTCCTCCGTAAAACCAACTCTTCCCTATCCACACCACACCAAACCATAATCTTCCGAAGCCATGGCTAAGAACAATCCGCCGCTTCTTATTTTAGTTATTACCATAGAACCTCACGGAACAATGTTCCAAGCATCCAATCAACTGGAACTCCTCTTTTTCTGACTCATTAATCCCCAAAACAGTACTCTTTCCCTCACACACTTCCTTGTGACAAAGAAGAACAAGCTACGAAACGGTGGGAGAATCTCTTTTTATCAAAATTTACAAAATCTATACACTCATTGTTTCAAGGAAACCTCCTTTCTCTCTGAACCCAACCACCGCCACACCGATACTTGCTATGACATTTCCAAAAACAATCAAGGCGCAAATGCTGCTGTAGTAATTTGATTAAACCATTAAATCCGTCAAAAAATTTACTCAGTATGAGACTTTTTTTCAAAAATGCAATGTCATAATCCAAAGCGATGGAGATTAAATCCCCAACCCTTCGTACTTTCATTTCATCCGAGGAAAAAAACGGAGCAGAGGCAAAAAAAACTGAGAGAGGTCAGAGGAAGTAGTGGAGGCTTGATGCAAACTACAAACTAGAGGAGTCCATGTGTGTGAAAATAAAACTTGTGAGTAAAATAGTCTGCAAAAGCTATACGCGTCAGCCTCACATACAATCCATCCACCTCTCACATCCTCAGCAAACGGGGACAATAAACAGGGAACTAAAGTCGATTCTAAATTGAGGATGTCCAATGTCCATCCCTGCTGGCTTGTAACTCAACCAAGCATGGATGATACAGGAATACATAGTAATAGTAGCACGTCTGTAGCAATTCCCCCAACTAGAACACAAAAGAATGAGAGAATAACTCTATCCGTCCATGTCGTAGGCAGTAATGGAAACACAGCCTTGCTAACTAAAAACCAGACTGTAAATAGTTTTACGTGAGGCAAGTGCACGACTTTTACACAATGCGCAAATTCAATTAATTCACCCTCTTCCGCTCCAGGGAACAGAGTCACACAACAGTCAGAAAGATTCAAGGATTTTTAAATTCTAAACTCAAAAATATATACAGAACAGTTCAAACTCAGCATTTTCACCATCATACGAAGACGATTACACGAAACATTTACAGCTTCCAGAATAAATAACATTTAAGTACTTATAACAATGCACTATATCCTTCCCATATCTTATAACTAGCCAATCCTACAATGTTAATCAATGAAAATAGCATCCCCTACTCTAATTTCATCCTACTCTGCATATTTAAGTGTTTTTCCAAAGAGAAAACCTCAAAATACTTTGAAATTCCTCCAAGGGATATTTTGCCCTTGGAGAGATTTTCAAAATTTAGCGCCATTTTCGATTCTAAATTGATATTCTACAACTGCAGAGTGGGCAGTAAGCAATATCAAGGGTTTATTTCTTGAAAAACAAAGGGCAGAACAAGAGACAAATTGTATAACAAAAAGAAGAGCCTCGTAAAAATATACGAGAGCCATATAGAATTGACGGTAGCAACTTCTGAGGCTTCCCTACCACACTAGATATTATCATTATTAGAGCTTAGAGGGTGAGTTCTAGTTGGATCGGAAGTGTGGTTCCTGCCCCTGATTATAGATACAGGATTTTAGGTGGTTTACCTTAACTTGAATCCTGTCGCTTCATTTCCTCCCACTACTCGGCCCACATATTCTTCACAGGTTTGTTTTTATATCCCCATCCAATGCACCACATTACATACACATCCACACATGGCATAACTACAGCAGGCTAACAGCTACTAGCATCCAAGCAAACATATGCCAACTCACCTGGATATGAGTTCTGAAGGCTCCTACACACGCGGTGAAGCTTAATTCTATTACAGATGGATAACCGGACGGTGGTGACTGTGATTACAGGGTTGGCTTGTTACGAGAGATGTGGTAGGAAGAGGGATGGCAAGAGCGTAGAAAAAGCGTCAGAGGAAATGAATTCCTCATCAGGGAAAATGAGAACTAGAAATTTTCTTAAACAAAAGAATTCCAAGTGTATTATAAATGCTAAGTGAAATGGATGGATTCTCAGCATGATTTCTCCCGAAAAGGAAATACAAGAGAATACGAAAGAAGAATGGAACGTGGGGAAGAAAATACTGCTAAAAATTTTCCCCAACACCAGCACAATTCATCTCAAGAGCTACACAAACAACTCCACAGCAAAAGATATACTACCCTCATATTCTTTGCTTTAGCCACAATACTGGAAGAAAACAGGCAGGGCTGCTCCTCCTGGAAACAACATATCCTTTCCTCCCATCAACACGCAACAATGGAATTGAAAAGGGAAATGAGAGCGCAGACTATGAGAAGGTGCTTGAGAGAGACTCGTAAATGGAGAAAATACCCAAAAATACTGTATTCTAATCCAACAATGAAACAAGAATCCATGCTTCCAACTAACCTGGACTTCAAGGTAAATATACAAGCCAGAAAACCCATTAATTTTCATTACTAATCCTACGTGGATGATTTTCAATCAGGATTTTCAGGATTACAGATTCTCAAAGAGAAAATTATATTCGTCTGTGCTCAACCCCACCGGCAGAGGATTAAATCTCACAGAATCTCCTTCCCGACACAATACCAAAACAGTAGCAAGAAAAGATTGGTGAGAATCTTAAGCTACTCATTATTGCATGACAGTATCCTAAATCCGCGTGTGTATATGTACATCTTCAAAGAGAAAATTTACTCCAGCCGCGGCAATTCGTTTGAACGAGAGCCAAAAGAGGAGGAGGTTCCCCAGAAAAATCCTACGATGAGATTCAGATCACCTTGACTCATTTACAACCGGCTTAAGTGTGGATGCTCCTTGGTAATTGTTTCGAGGAGGGTGGGAATGGAATGCACTTTCCCGGGATGCATTCCATTTAAAGTTATTAAAAAACCATGCAAGGATTACAGCTACTGGACAACGGCTGAAAGGAATAGAGCTACTGGACACGCTGGACAACCCTCTTGGCCCTCGTACAACGTACATATTTTACGACCAATCTCTGAATACTAGGATTGAATGAGATGTGGAGGCAAAGAGGAAGATTACAAGATTCCTAAGGATATTGCATACGGCTCAGAGTAGTTCCTCTCACAGGCCAGCCTCCATCAATTTGAATAAGCTAAAGCACGAATGATTTTATTGTTGATTATCATTTCTGAGGATAGGTTAAAGCAGCCGAAGGAATACGCCTGAGCTTTCAGCTTCATAGCCGCTCCTCGGCTCATCCTTTGCCGACAGTCGCTGCCTTGCTATAGCTGCAACAGTCCTGGAACTTGTTGGGGTGTAGTCGGCTGGAAGATGACTTCAAATTTAAATCAAACTTTTATTATGGACAATCCTAGCTTCCAGCCTAGATTTACAACTCTACGAGTCTCCAAAAGAGCTGGACAATGTCTGGGTGCGTATGAGAGACCGTCGTCGGCTTTAAAACTGTTCTCCATCTCATCCATGGAGTTGCTGTAGAGATACGCAAGGATTGCTATGGGATTGTCAAGACGAATATGACCAACATTTTGATGATCCATTTCCTTACGCATTCCCATTTGCATAAATTCACAAGCAGACAGCGACGCCAACTAATACCAACTCATCTAGCTCAACGAGTCTTTTAAAACCAACAACACAATCGCGGCACTCACCGGCATCAACAAGGACAATCCTAATTTTCACACGACTCCTTTACATGAATCATAATTCCAAAGACAAACAGTAGTTGTAAACCAAATCCGCCGGTGACGGTGAAGCACTAATTAATGTCCAGACAGCGATGCCGTGAATGTACGGGAACCAACAGGTGGTTCTGGCGGCTTATTTCGCTTCTTCTTCAAAGTTTCTTTTCAAGTTTCTTTTTCAAAATTCAAATATTTAAAAATTCAAATTCAAATATTTGAAAATTCAAAATCACATCATTTTTAAAATTCAAATTCAAATAATTTCAGACTTAAAATCATTTCAAAAAATCAAGTCGCCTTTCAACTGTAAGCAACGCAGCATAAAAATGTGTATCCCAGGATCATAACCAAACCATTAAATCAATAAGTAACACTCTAGGAGAAAATATCCCTAGGAGTCACAGACGCGCAAAAACACTCTCTCGGGAAATCCAATCAAGAACAAGTATAGCGTATCTCAAGATAATGTTCAAGCTTCAAAGCCACATCGAGTAGAAAATAGGGTGGCAAGCGTTCATAACTTTTTAACAGTCCTTGCTGGCCAGGGAGTTGAACTATGCGCTATCTCTAATCTTGAACTCTGACCCGTGGACGCAGATTTGTGGGCATGAAATTATTTTACAAGGACTTGTTCTCCTCGATACATGCAGATGATACGATGGGATGGTAAATCCTGAGTTGTTACTACAAATAGTATACTCTTGTAAATACTAAATGACTAATATATAGTATTTTGTTAGAAACTAGCTACAAACTGTCCAACTCCTACTACCGCGCGCGCTCTTCCTCCTCAATAACCTTTGAACTTGCCAACAAACTAAACCAAGGCGCAGTTAAGAGCATAGTTACACATTTCTTTCCAGATTGCATACAATTATTTTCACTTACTTGTTGCTGCTCTCCACAAAACCCAGGACAATTCCTTTCGAAATCATGCAGGAAGGTTAAATTAAGATGTAGGTACTGACTGGACGAGTCCAGAGGACGCACATCCTGCACTGAATTACTAGTTCTGTAATTGTGTCGGTAGTGCGCGCTACGAGCTACAACGCCGTTAGCGCTAAAACTCCCATCCACATAACTATTCGTACTTGACGCCACGCCGGGCCCGGCCGATGAAAATCCGAGCAATAACAACACCACCAGAAACAAGTTCCGGCTCATCTCAGCCCTCCGCTCACCACAACAGCATCTGTACCCAAATGATGAATCCGGCAACTTCATCTTCTGGAGCTCCAACAATAACGTCGACATAATAAATTACTTAAAAATCCCCGCCATAAATCCCCTTCCCATACGCATCGCGGATGCTCAGTCTTCGCCGTCTTCTGCTAGTATTCATTTTTCTTATGAGGCACTAATAAATCCGGAAATAATTCAAATTGTCCCAAGATCCGAGATTGGATTAATTACATTTTCAAAATCATTATTAACAAGGCACAAATCCTTCCAGGAGAAAGCACTCACTTTAAAGCACACTTTCACTTACGGATCCGAACTAACTGTATTCGGATTGCTATTTACCGAACCCGGGTAACAGTTCAGCAAACTAACCTCAACACAACCAATTTTCAAACGTTTTAAAAGTTTCAGAATCCGTCCATGTCTACTATGTAGCCTTCTATACAGACATGTGGAGCCTTTTCCAAAGGACGTAACGTGATGATCCTCTTGAACGCGGTTCTAGTTGATTACTGACTGGAAATCATGGATGAGCTTGCATCTTGTCCTCCTTCATTCTAAACGGATTTAACATGGGCTGGGCTCTATTCAGTGACTCAATCCTTGTGTGGACACTGGGCTGTTGAGACGTTCAGGCTTCGGGGATCCTTCCATGGCTCTCACAGCCCAAAATCTCAAGAGGAACCAGCCTCACAATAGAATTCATTCAATTCTCTACACACTGACACCATACCACCAACCACGAAGAGGAGTGAGTGAGACAGCAAACGTGTACATGTACAGAGAAAAGCTTCACTCTATCCCACAATTTTTGGGCAGGGGCTTTACATTTTTTCCTCTCTTTCCTTTTAGTCCTTACTTCCGTTGTTGGAAATGGCCCTGGATTTTACTCATCTTATCCCCCTATTGTTCCGTCAGGCCCGCTATCCCACTGACTGACATCCATCCCTCCAAGTCCCTCCACAAGCATCATCACAAACTTTCATTCACAAACTCTGGAATTCTAAATACAGATCCGTCGGGACTCTATATCCACGTGCCCGGGAGTTTTCTCCAGTGCTCCGCCTTTCGCCGCTTTCCCGATATTAACATTACTTACGCTAATTAGCAGTTCCTACCTGCTTGACAACTTTGCTTGCAGCATGAAACCCGTGGGGAAAAAGCGACAAGGGACAAGAGCGAAGGTGTCGCACAACCTTTGATCCGTACATGGAATGAAATAATGATAGAACATAGATTTCAAGATTCCAGCATCCTCCGCACAGTATCCCGGAGGAGTCATGGAAATTCGCTCCCTTCGTATAAAATTCATAAAATTCCTTAAATGGGTTGAATCAAAGAGAAAGATTGAAGCGAGTGCTTGGCGGAAAGATCCGAGACAGACTTCCGACAGGGCAGAGATTCTCAGAGTATAAGCTGGAGCTGGAGGATGCGTAAATGAAATTCAAAATTCCATCCGAAACTTGTTACGAGCCACAACTTGCTCAACGCCCACTATTGTATCCGCTGCTATACAGCAGAGGGCAACCCTACTGACACGCCGAGAGCTTTAGCAGTCTCCGCGTGAATCTCATTTCGTCTCCTCTTCTCCCTAAATAATAATGATATTCAAAAAAGCACAATCCATGATAAGGGCCAAGGAGGAGCGGAGGTGGACGTACCGATTCCGTACGTAGTAATTCCAGCGGAAGACATCCTTTTGAATTTACCTTACGTAATGGTCGTGATCTCTGTGTCAAAGTAGATCCGCGCTCCATCCTCCCTTATCCAAAACCGAGAATCTGTATTCCAAATCCATAATCGACCATTGTGTTCCTTCCCGGCTAATCTTCCCGGCGTAGGATGCTCCAACAAGGCGGCAAACTCCGATAACATCAACCACGTTCTATACTCCCTTGTCAAAACTTCAACTTATCCTCTACTCATTTAATTCTTATCAAATTATCATCATCTATTACCAATACATCATTACCATTGTCCTGGTCAGCAGCTCTAGAGATTAGCCCATGATTAGCCCTCGTTTCCATGGATACTCCAGCTACATGATTACTCTGCTAAATTCCCCCAGAGGGAATTTGTTCCCTGTGACAGCAACTACTGTATTTGTTGACAGTCACAGTTTATATTCCTGCATAGCTCTATATATCTTTCTAGTAGATTCTGGAAATTCTGGAGAAAGTAGCGACACCTTTTCAAATCTTCTACAATTTAATGTAGCACTAACTGCACTGCAGTCTGCAGATCGCAGAAGATACTCAGACCGCCGGTCCTGGTCCTTTTCTGACCCGCAGGTCCTTCCATCTTGCATTCCATCAATTTCAAATTGAGAAATTCAACAGGTCCACCCGCCGAAATCTCAAGAGCAATCTTCCGATTCCCTTCTTGCCAAAGTTCCAGGTGAAGGGGCAGCCCAGAGACTTGAAATTACACTATCGGAATTCCTTCCCAATCCTCGCACAATTAACTATTTACATAAAAATCCAAGTGTAACACGACACGGTCTGAAACAATAATAAACGCCTATGCAGCATTCCCTTCATTCCTCACAGATCATGTAGAAAAATACTTGAACATGTCTCTTTACCACCTCTTCTTCTTTCCCGGCACTCATCTCCCCTAAACGTCCGGTCCATAAAGGTGCAGACTGCCTCTTTTCCAACGACTCTCCAAGACTTAAAGAAAAATATTTTCATTCCAGAGGACAGGGATGAGGAAGATTATATATTTCTGTGCTGCTATGCAAGGGACAAGAGAGCATCCATTGTTATTATTATTCTACGTCACGTGATGACTTGAGGATTTTTATGGAAATTATTATGGAAATCCTTATTGTACACCGGCCAGGAAGGTGTGTTCACTGGGAAACCAAAAGATTATCTTGTTATAGCTTTCTTGTACGAGGGCGAACATAAGTATGAGAATTTCTTCAGATAACGTCCATATCCTAAGCATGCAATCCGCCTTCATCCCCCTTCCATCATATTCACCGGAAATTGTCTTCAGCCCATCTTCTCTCAAAGACCATCCGACTCTTCCCCCTTCTTCTCCAAGACTCCCCCATCAGCTCTCAAATACATCTTCCAGCCCCATAACCATCAAGATATATGCCCCACCAATCAGTCGTATTTGTGTCTTGGAACAAAGTCATTTCCCTCACTTTTCTACCTGCTTTTAGCTGCTTCATCTTCCCATATACTCTTGTGACATGCAGGTGATTCCTCACGCCACTAGGGCAGGGCTCCCACGAATACCACAAAGGTGGTGACACAGTTATTGACACAAGTGAAGTCAGAGACTGACGGGAAGAAGATGAGACGAAAAATCCTTAGAATACTACCACTACTCAACCAATCCTCCACCAACTCATTTACATCTATAATCTATCCTCCTCCGGCTCCGCTCCTCTCAATAGGATTCTCCACATAATTCCAGCTCAAACCAAGGAAATTCATGAGAGCTTAATGAGAGATTCATTTGCCCCTGGAGAAACAAGATGGAATGCCAAGCCTGATAATTACACGCTCCAAAGCAATCAATGAGAACAAATATTCAAATCACTACCAACACCTCTATCCAGCCATAATTTCTCTCCTCAAAAGCTAAACGTGATAAACTCAGGTGATCAGTGGGCAGGTGAGTTCATGGAAAACATCTTCAAGAAACCTGGCTTCATTTTGTGCATCCACAATCCACACACGTTAAATTCCTTTCATCAAACATAATAGATGATTATAATCTCAATATGAATCTTCATCCGCCCGCGCGCCTTCTTCCTATTAAATACACAAACACACGGTCTTCCTCTAAAAAACCAAGAGTAGGTGGCAAACTCCAGTAGTTTTTAAAGAAAGCGCATCAAAATACAAAACTAAATACACGCTTTTCTCCTTCAGTTCCTCATTGTTTCTCCCAATGGAATTTCTCCGTGTGGGCGCAGACCGGATTCTTTAAAGGAAAAAAGAGGAGGAGGGCAAATCCAAGGCGCTGAATCTCCATCTTGTTGACGCTTATTTCATGATCACGCGTCTTTCGGATATGTTTTTTCCACCGGATTCTTCAACATTCATCCCAACACTCCAACGCAATCCCTTCTTCAACCTTTTTTCAACCCTTCAACCTATTCAAAGCGCAGCGCCAAACCAAAACCTTAGCGAAAAACCCAAATCCAGCACAGGATTAACTATACAGCTATTAACTTTTAAAAAGTTTTGTTTCCTCTCCCTGCTTCTTGTGCGAACAAAACGTTTGTGCAAGATCAAAAGCTCCCTCTTTTATAAATTGCATATATTTACCCCAGCAAATCTTCTTCTTGACTCTGAATCCCTTCTGGACGGATGCACTCCCGGTTCTCTGGATATGTAAAACATACCGGACTGAGGACGGACGTAATAATAAAAAGAATATAAAAAAATGAGCAAGTATTTACGCCCAAAACCCTCCCTTACCAATTTAATAGACAGGGGACTCAACTACACGCATAGTCAAGACCGGCACAACATATACGATACAACTCCTACTACATCCGTCCTCCCCCTTCTCCAACTAATGGAAATAATTCAGCGTGTCTTTCTCAAAATGATTGATGCAATCACATTTTCACATTATACCCTCTTAACGGATGAATCCCATTTATCCGCGGAATACAGGAGGGAGAGAAGAACAAGGACCGTAGCCAGCCAACAAGAACGGTGGCGGCGACGGACATAATAAATTCCGTGTCGCATCAACCTCACTCCTGGACAAATAAAACTTCCGCCCCCGGGGATGGGCGGTTCCGAGAGAGATGCTGCAAGTAACACTCACTTTGCTCCACAAATTGCAATACCTCACAACTATCAACAACCCTCTCAACGTCATCGTAAACCCCTTCCAAGGAAAAGCGCAAAGTATGGTCCAGGGCTGACCAAGATTTCTCTTGACAAGAAAGCTTTGAAATAATTTAAGAGAGATGTACATTATAATTAGCCATTTTGACAAACGGATCCAGTGGAGAGGGTTGAAAACTTTTACGAGATCCTCCTGAGAATTACTCTAATAAGCTCTTGTCCTTAATCAGCTCAATTAATTCGAGTACACCCAAAGAGAAAAGCTGCCCCCAGTCATAACTTACAACAACCTACCAACAGCTCTAATTAGCAATTACATGACATCACAAATTAGCCATCCCGGAATAGGATGCCCTGCAACCAGCTTATTTAGCCTTCAGAGTAAGAATAACCTTTATCCCTAAACATACACAATTGTTTCAACTTCCAATGTTGAGGAAGGCGAAGGATATGCAACCCTTGAGTCCTCTCCCTGTAATGTCCAAACGATCAACGAGGAGAACGTATGCCTGTATTATATATTTTCCATGAAACTCTTAAATCCATCTATGATTGTCATAGAAATACAGAAGCAGATAAGGGGAAGCCCATACTCAATATTGACTCGTCACAGGAACCAGTGTCTGCTATATGAACGCAAGCACGAGCTGCAAGCTCGTCCCTAGCCTAGGAATGACAGAAATCAAGCTGTAGCAAGGATCAGAGATCTAGATTTAAAGGATTGTACCCTCATGATGTGAGGGATGCTGGAATAATAACAACTTCCTGATTAGCTGGAGATGCGCTAGCGCTGTACGAGATTCCTTCAAAGCGCATCGTCTTATGCTTTTACATATTACGAATTACAATCACACCAACTACGAGCCACAATTCTCTTCACCCACTCCTTGAGCTATCTTTGGCTAAACACTCACAAACTGCGCTTTGCGCTCCGCTTTATTCAAAAGCGCCTTTAACTACACTCCCCCAAGTCCAGCTTCATCATAAGCTCAACTCCTCTTTAATTAACAATGCGGTTAAAAATCAAATTATTCCAAATCATAAAACCAAGGAGCAGCTGGAGGACAGTTTCCGGTTACACAAAAATCCCTAAAGAGACAAACCCAAAGACGTTCGCTACTAATTATAAAACCAACCTTTCTCTAACTACACGTCCGCAGCATTTGCTCTTACTGCGGTTACACCTAATTTTAATAGACACAAAAGAGAAGATTGTGGTGGTTTCTTAATTACATATGGTTATTATTACAGAGAGAGAGAGAGAGAGAGAGAGAGAGCAGATTGACCATCTCGCAGAAGCATCAAATGGATCTGTAATCTGTAGTGCAGTAACAATGTTTTAAAAAATATGGTGACAAGTTTTAGCATCAACAGATGCACCTCTCCTTTCTCCCAAAAGTTCCACTCCAAGAATCTGCGTAGATAGCAGTTGTAATAATTAATGATGAAAGGTGTAAGCGTACAGGTACAGAGGGCGCTTCACCTAGTGCAAATGAACATTTCAAGGGAGTCACAGGGATGAATAAAAAAGAAGAGGGAAGGTGACGAGGAGATAGAAAAAAACGTTTTATTAACATCTCATACCGTCTCACATTCCCAGATTGCATAATAGCAGAAATTGAGAGCCCTAGTTTGGCGAGGACTTAAGGATTATGAAAAAAGCATTTGCACTACTTTCAGCATGCTATATAGCGAGAAGAGCATGAGAACAGAATCACAAGTCACCCTCCGCCCTGCCCTCCTCCCTGCCTACGTGTGTGAGAAACGCGTAGCTTGAATGAATGAAAGCGAGATTGGAAATTACAGGTGGACAGTCAAAATTTAGCCATAGGCCGTCTCCTGCGATAGGGAAGATGGTGGGAAAGGCTGCAGTGCTCTGAGGAAATGGTGCCGGCTTTCCGGATTAGAACTGACCCAATTATCGTTGATAGGTAATTGCGTATTACATTGTAAAATATAAACTGGGATGGATGGAATCATGCCTCTTAACGCGAATATCTAAGTGTATTATCTTGATGCATGCTGCATTCATGCAAGCATGCAAGCAAGCAAAGCAAGGATGTGATTTTAGAGCAATTTGTTATATTCTTCCCTAATGGTATTACCCCTTGTAACAATTAAGTAATGGACAAGTCTTGACTCACAGAGTGACTGCCCAATCAAACGGACAAGTCTCCCACGGTTTTTTCTCTCCACACCTTCCTTGCATCATCCTACAAAAGAAAAATGATTACCCTCCTTCCTATAGCCCGCCGCCCAGATCCCAGTAAACAAATACCACGAGCACGATTCTAATCCTCTCCGCATGAAATACATGTGCGGATGCGAAATTGCGATAAGTTGAGGAGAAATTTTAAATCCTGTAACGCATCTCATAATACTTAACGTATGCATGAATTCAACAATCCGGCATCAGCGTACTGACACAGCCGGCGTTCATATAGTACGCCACCTAACAACAACAAAGAAAATAAAAAGTTCCTCACGCCAACGCTCCGAGCACCCCTGTCAAATCTTCGTGCAAATCCTTGGAGCAAAATCAATCTTCTCACCTGTCCACAAGGGCTATGATACGTCGAGTGAGAAGAGAGTACAGTACACATTATACCAGTTCAACACAAACAGATAATGTTTTATGAGGAAGGCGTGCACGGGATATATAATCGGAATCACATACTTTTGTAAACCATAATTAATCAAATCAGTTTAATAAGCTAAAAGGCGATTATGAAAGAGTTATCGAAGGATAATGATACAAATGAATGTACATGTGCTAGTTTTTTTTGGTAATCATATAACAACCGGTTTACAACACTTCAAAGAAGAGTACTCAACTTGCTAACCCACGCTAGGTCTCAATCCTACACGTTACAAAAATTACTAATAGCAACTAACCGTCTAGTGCACAAGAGCTAATCGTTCATAACATGGAATTATTATATAACCTGGCCACAATACTGTAGCTATGCTGTAGCACATTAATGCAGGTGCATAAATGTTCAAGCTATGACTGTTGAGAGTAATGGCAGAAGCTGTGTAAATGATTGATGGGAATCAAATTCCGTAATAAATTCTTAAAAGGAGAGGGAAAGATTTAAAGAACCAGCATATTAGACTTGTAAATATTTATTACCCTAATCATCACACAGCTGGATGACATGAATTACACCGTTAGGAGTCAAAAACAAGTTTCGTATTCCAATTTCCAATCAATCTATACCAGGTAGTAGATTCTGCACAAGCAAACAGCAATCTATTTCTTCATTATGTCACCTCTTTACACAAAACCGCTAATCCGATGCTTATATATATTTACTATTCTACGATATAAAAATAACGCTCACAAATTCGGGCGACGGCGGGTATCAACTCCTAAGACAAACGATTGAATAGCAAAGATGTATACCATTAATTTCGAAAATCTAGAGCAAAACCTGAACCACCCTACATTTTAAACGAAACGATCCAACGATTTTTCTCTAAAAGAGTTGTGTTGCAAAAAAGGTGGAGTCCTTTCAATCCACGTGTGATCATAAATTCCATCACAATTACCCTCAAATATCAATCCTTTAAGGAATTACGGCAAACGCCTTAAAAAAAAATCTGACAAGAGAGAAGCGAAAGCAAGCAAACAAGACTTTCAAAAAATAAAATATTGGATTGCGAATCCAATAAAATCTTACAAGCTCAAAACATAAATATAGATTACGACTTCTTTACCAAAGCTTTCATCCAACCAACGGATCATTATAACAGGAATATCAGTTATATAAATGGGAGAATACAGGTTTTTTTCTCTCAGCATAAAGTCATATACTGTGGTTTCCAATTTATAGAAATTTGATACTGCGGCCGCTAAGAAGATTTCACGAAACGCAATCTTAGTATCAAAACTGCACCGCTCCTCCTTCAATATTTTTCCTCCTTTTCCTCATCCCCTTGTTTATTCCATACATGCTTACGGTCATTGAGCTTGTCTGCAATCAAGTATTACCATCAACAAATCATCACCTACAAAATCAACAATAAGAGAACTGTTGCTAAGTACATTAGAAACTTTTTCAAAAACATGTAAGACGTAATGAAAACTTACGCATAAAACTATATTAACTCTACCTCTTCCCAATAACTTCTCTTCAATCTCCTCTGGTTTGACTATTTATAGAGAATTTCAAAATACATTTAAATTATTTATTCATTCAGATCATCATATATAACAGACTCTCCTCCAACTTTGCTAACGGCACGATTAAGGCCCCAGGGAAAAGGGTGTTTTAATTGCCAATTCAAATCTAGTTAGCGTATTATCGATTTAATAGAAACGAGCATCAAGACCGCCGCTAATAACATCGCACAGCCCTGGTAAACCAAAGGTAATCAAAGCACTCCCAAGCTTCTCATCATCCCTTCCCACGTGAAACACAATTCTGCAACTATTTCCTCTGCATGGATGGGTGTAACTTATTGTGGCGAGAGTTTCACCAACTCCTCTCCCCCTCATCATTAAACTCTCAAGGAAGGAGGCGAAAAGTCTTGCCGATCAGTGATTGTTTGAGATGAACGGAGATAATAATTACACCTAATGCTCTCCTCTTTGTTTTAAGAAAAGAATGGATTATGAAAAGGCTTTCGTAGTCATGATGCGATATAAAGTAATAATAAGATATCAACGAGTAAAAGCTCTGATATATGCCTTCTTCTGGTGTGAATGTTGAGGACATATGGCAGAGAAGGTGGAATGGTTCAAGAATCTAATCATTTTACCACCACCCTGTAACTCTGCCGTATCCTAATCGTAATAGGATGAAAGTCCACTCTCCCCAAGTACCCTTCCTCCTTGGCAAGGAGTCTTTGCTGAATCCTTGCATTAGATTTCATTCTCTGAGATATTTCCTATTGTCCCTTCCTGTAGCAAAGCATGTACCAACTAAAAGCGTGCGTCAAGTCAAGAAGCTGAATCAAATCGCGAAAAGGAAACCAACTCGAGGAGAGTGCATTGCCGCCTTCTTGTGTAACATGTGAAGAATATACACAGGATTATGGGGACAGTTGGTGGGGTGGGTTGGGAAAATGTCTTATTAAAAATTATCTGTCTTCTTTATAAGCTTAGGTCATGAAAATAAGAGAGTATATGCCAAATCCACTATCCACCACAACAAGTAAATAGCCTGGTCCACCCTTCTTACAGCCTCAGTAAGGAATCAACTATATTACAATACGCCACGGAGGAATCAACTCAGTCTTCAATTAAATCTGATCCAGTGAGAGCGTTCCTTATTTTCCTCTCTTTGAAAAAAGTGCAAAAATATTTCAAAAAGTGTGAAATTCCAGAAACTAATAGCCAAAATTACATATTCTGAAGCAGGATGAACCGGAGTCTACGTAAAATCAAACTGGTGAGTCAAACATTAATGCAATTTTTTACAATATTTAATCGTCGTATAGTTTTTCCAGCAGATATTTGTTGGACATCAAAATGTGGATGTACAAGTGGTAATCAATTGTTAGACATTGACGCCGTTTTTAGTTTTGCATAAAAACGCAGTACCTACTCACAATTAGCTTACGAAATCGTCTTGTAGATTAGCAGATCACCGAACCGCCCAAGTACACGCAGTACTTAATTGGATTATGCATCAAATTTTGTTTTTACTAAAATTTCCTCATGGGTCCTTTTCAAACTTCCTTCATTCAATCTTTTCAAAACTTAGTGAGACTTTAACGCCGTTTTTAATTATTTCCTGGGATTCAGTATCCCCATGTACCAGATGATATTGTAATCTAAAGTAATTTTGTAACAGTCTTTATACTTGTATCGGCAGTTTCATGATAAAATTAACAAACCGGACGCTTACGCAAAACCCTTAATCCGCAACTGTACAGCATCTTCAAATTTTCAAAAATATATGGGAATATATTTTCTAGTCAACTTCAAACAACCAAACACATGAACTTAAGGGCGAGGATTAACTTGAAACGTTTTATTTTCCAGGCGCTTGCGCTAGCTCTTTGCATATCAGTCCAATCCGCTGTCGCAAGTCCAGTAGCACAACAATCTGGAAACACTGAAGTCTTCCGCGCTTTCTCCCCTGGTCAATACGCCCACGACGGTCAGACTGTTTTAAGGACTTCACCAAGACTTGTGGCAGTGAGGGTAAGTAGAAGTACAAGACTTGCTCTTCCTTTGTTTTTTACTCCATTCTTATCTCGCTTCCTTCCTACCTGGTTGCACAGCTCTTTGAGGTGCTTAGTGTTTAAATAGTTGAAGAGATCAGCGCGTAACTTACGTCACACCACTGCACGACTGCACCTCAAATAAGATGTGCAACAGAAATCCTCCTCCCAGTCTGATACACCTTCACACGCATTCTCACGCACTTCTCAGCGAGCAATCAAGTGTGAATTTCTTTCCCTGACTGCGCTTTATTTACCTGGTCCCTATAAAAACATAGTAATTTTTTATCCATCTGGCGAAAAATGACAAGCTTATATTTTCAGCTTGCATGGGAACTATTTAAAGAAGGAAATTTAGAGAATTTGCGTCAGATGAAGCGAATCAACTTTGTAAATAACGCCGCAATCCCTTCCTTTCACTCTCCATTCTTATGAGAACTTTTCAAGAAACACAGTCATCTCTCTTTAAAGCTCTTTTGAGAGGGGAAAGGCTGCGATTCCCTACACAAACTATTCAACCTGATTGAATCTCCTTCCTGATTTACGCATGCACAAAATTCATTAACTTTGGATTGGAGGAAAGCTACAGGAAGCTAAAGATTCCATTGTCCACTAATGAGTTGTAAACTAATCAACTTGCGCAAGAACTTTCCTATGCTTCCTTGTACAATTTCTCTTCCGGTCTTTCGCTAAACCAGAATTTATTAAACAAGTTACTCCGCTACACTTTTAATCCAATACATTTCATATTTTAGGCCGGAACTCCAGTCCTTCGAGCAGTCAACGGAGGAACACTCAAGCGAGTCCGAGTGTCAGCACTCCCCGCAAATTACGCTGGCGAGCAGCAACAGCAACAATACGTCTACGCTCCTCATCCTCAACCCCAGCAATTGCAACAAGTCTCTCAGCCAACCTACTACGTTCAAAGACAACCGACTCAGGTAGCTGCTAAACAGGTCGTAAGACCCGCAGCCCCCGCCGCCCGACCCGTCTATCAATCAGCAGCCCAAGAAGAAGCTGAAGATGAGTACCCATCCGATGTAAGTCTTTCCATCCAGATTTCCATGAATCCCATTATAATTTTTCATCACAATGAGAGCTAATTGCCAACTATTTCCAATAATTACAGCCCAACCCACAATACAATTTCTCATTCGATGTTAAAGACGATGAATTAACAAACTACCAAAACCGTCAAGAGGAGCGTGAGGGTGGGGTCATCAAGGGAAGTTACAGCGTAGTCGATCCTGATGGCTACGTCCGAACTGTTACCTACACCGCCGACTCCAAGAACGGATTCCAAGCTAAAGTCGTTCGTGAACCCACCGACGTTAAAGTTAAGGTACGAAAATCCCAGTTAAAATTTTAAATCAAATTGTTTTAAAACTATTTACAATTTTTAAAAAATCCCTTGAAATTCAAATATTAATCCTCATCTCTCACAGTTTCCAGTACCAACCGAAGCTCCAGACGCTCAACCCCAGCAGCCACAACAGCCCTACAGAGCCTCCACCCGACCATCCATCAGAGCTCAACAGTTTGCGCAATATCCACAAACTCAGCAGCAATACGCTACTCAACCCGTCTCTGTTTATTCTCAACAACCCCAACAACAGTACTACATCCAGCAGCAGCCCCAGCCCACCTACGTTGTAAGACGAGTTCCAGCCGGATCTCCTCCAGGCACACAACCCAGAGTCGTCAAAGTTCTCCGGGCCCAGTAAAATAAACCCACTGCTGTATTATCTCTTCCTCTCATTATCTTCATGCCATTAATCTAATTAGTCCTCCAGCGCCATTGTGAGCGGAAGTCAGTGACGCAGCACAACATCTTTTAAATATTTTGTTACAAAGCGCACATAATAACAGCGTGAATTATACTTGACATTATTATGGCACAAGTCCTGCCGCTATTTTTTATACAAGTACTTGTCAAACCTATCAAGTTTTACAACAACAATTAAATTTATTCAACTTGATTAAATTACCCATTTATTCACTCCATCCGCTAATTGCGAAACAGTCGGCTGTCCAGTAATCCAGAACGTCAACCAAATACACGAGACACTCCACCCGCCGTAGATTCAACGAGGTACGTCGGCTGGTTCATGAAATGACCCCCGCCCTCCCATTCAGTGGCGCTCCCTAGTAGTGATTCCCTGCAGAAATTCAATGTTAACCCCACCTTAATATAATCTGACCTATTTCACACTGACCCCAGTCAAAACCAGGTCAGCTGACCATATTACAAACTATAATAACCCCACAACAACAATTATTTACGTCAAACGGAGCGTAAAACGCTCGTAGATGGGTTCCAGGACTCCGTGTATCCCCATCATCGGCAACGCTCCTGGCTTCCACAACAAAACATAATGACCTTCCCCAGCCGGGTAGACAGGGTCAGGAAATACTACAAATTCATCATTCCCCTCGAATTCCAATGAACGGTACACAGGATTCCGAAACATTGTATCATTGAGCAAATAGTACGTAGTCCCCAGTACAGAGGGCCGCTGAACTAAATAGTTTGCAAGCACATGCTTCTGTTTTGTGACAATTACAGGATTCAAATAAGACAGAGCAGACTGCTGGTTCAAAAGGAGGCCCACCGAATTCTTCACGGAGGACATAACAATGAGAGAAACAACTGGAGTAAAAAACAGTCCTGGTAGAAATAACATTTTAACAAAAGTCTCTTCTCCAGAGAGACCTACCGGAGTTTATAGAGAATGCAAAGGAAATGACAATTGAAAATTTCAACTCCAAGAACCAGAGCTCAATCCAAGGATGCACATGGAAGCTGCTGTTAACTCATGAGATAAAAATATACAATACTATTTATTACACTCCTCTTTGTATCTTTAACCTACACGTCTCTATCGAATTCCGCAGAATCTTCAACAATGAGAGATTCTGAGAAGACAATGTTGATGGTAGCAAATAAAGAGGATAATTATGCACCTTTGTCTCTAAATTCTACACAGCTCTGCTTGCATCTCAAGAAACTTAAGAAGATGCAATTAAGTAAATAAAATTCATTCAAATCATGTAGTTTTCGGAGACCTCAAAGGAAACAAAGCACTGCCGAAAATATGCCCTAGTTTTGCAAATATTTCCGAATAATAATCCCTATAATAAACATAGCAAAGGTGAAGGTGAAATTTTTCGACACTAGCAATTATAACCTTACATCTATAACGTACCACATTAGCTGTACATTGTAGTTTTTACCGCTTTTAGCTTAAGTATACGTACACGTTAAAGCGAAAGTGATCCATCTGCCCAACGGAGCATTTTCCCTTGAATTATCCTTGATATACTTTCAAGAGAAGACATCATGATGGATGGTTATCGATCCGTAACCAATCTTATGTGCATTTTCACGAATCATTCCCATCAAGAAAATCACTGCTGTCCTGCATACGCTATATACTTATTGATGCTCCTCCACAGTTTTTCCTCAAGTTTTTACAACTCTGTGCTATCTTGTACCAAGAGCAGAGAAATATTGGCATAGCAGAGAGAAAATGCAGGGGAAAAACAGCAACTCTGCACCAAGGGAAAAACTCGACGGGAAACTAAGCTATGACGGTAAAAAGTGAAGACGAAACCCTCTGAATTGAAACCGTCCCGCTAGGATAGCTTTTCATTTACCACAAAATGTATACCAATATTTGTTACATCTCAACAGGGAAAATTATTTTTCATAAATTATATTCAAGAAACTGATTCTGTCCAGTTCAGTTTCAAAATTACTCATCAATTAATTAAAACCATTCTCAAATTCAAAATTACCAACGTAGATCCTTAAGTTTTCCTCCAAAGAGAAAATATCCTTTGGAGGAAGCACCCCATCATGGAATCAAAAGAGGCCTGACCTGCGTCCTGATCAACAGGTCAGCAATTACTACCGTTAATACAAAAATCAATTTTTAAACTCCTCCTCCAAACCTTGACCTCAATGTCTGGCCATGCTTAGGTAGCACTACAGAAGAATTCAGTGTATCAAGTAGCAGTTATCAACCATAGCATTGTTTTGCCATACACCCAACACATGTAGGAAACTATGCGTATATTCAAGGCTTAAAATATAGTTGATCCAAAAAACAATTAAACACTCCACTTAACGAGACCGCCAGAAGCTCCAAGGAGCATCTCTCGTCAGGTGCGTCAAGTAAAAGTTTCACTGCAATTTGTTAAAAAAGTATCAGATTTTCAGATTAACTACAACAACTACAAGAAGGTAAGGGCTGCTCCTCGTTTTTCACCTGGCAACTATACACTCTCTTAAGACCGTTACAAGAAGCTCAAACGGTTAGCTTCGGTTAGCTGCTCAGCTGTGAGCCGTGAACTTGGAAAGATGAAGAAGATGAGAAAGAAAGTGGTGATGATTATCTTCTTTGAAGAACCTTCTTAATTCGACTTGGTATAGACGTATCAGGCGCGACGCTTTTGATTCCTCATTAACTCCGGATGAGCCCTATATAAGGGAGCCATGATTCTGAAAAAGAAAGTCACTTTGCTTTTGAACCTTGAATCGTACTAACCTTGTAAGTTTCAATTTAAATCTCAATTTTCTAGAAATAATCCTGTCTTTTAAACATTAAAATCTTTAAAATTTTAAATTCTCAATTCATTTTTAAATTTTAGCCTCCTCTTCAAACCTACAACATGGCTCAATCTTTGGTAAGAATAAAACTCCTAGCGGGTTTCCTAAGAATTTACAAACTGTGTTCACCGACTTGAACACGTTACAACAAATGTTTCTTTTTCTCAATTTCAGCTAAAGTACAGCCTGGCCCTTCTGCTGTGTGCCTTATTCCTTGCTTTCGTTCAATCCGCTCCACAATTGTTCGAAAATGACCAGCAAGGAGTTTCCGGGGAACGTAAGTATAGCCAGGACTAATTTTTATTTTTTTTAAATACTTCATGCACAACCAGATATAATTTTAACTAGGAATCAGAATCACTAATCTACTAATTTTTAAGTTAATAACAAAACAACAGCCCCTGTCAATTCAACGACAGTACACCGACAAAGAGAATTCATTTCTGGCAGGCTCAAATGACATCAAGCGGTTTAAATAACTGCTCCAATGTGTACCCAAACAGGTTGCTCTATATAACCGATTTATACCGGGCTTAACGTAGTTAGCCTAAAATTTTGCAAAAACTTTAAACGTATTTCTCACACAAAACCGCGCTAAAGTTTCAATTAGAAAAATTAAATCACCTCAAACCTGACTTCCGACGTTAGAAAGTGGTGACCCTTTTTAGTTATTTGAAGTAACTCTGTACTAAATTCCTTAACGTTGCCATAGTAACCGTAGAGATTTTGCGTAAAAGTAATGTAACGACATGGCTTGGTTTGGCTAAAAACTAGGTTTTCAGGCAAATGACGCCATCATTCTGGACGATGATGACTCCTACACTCCAGTAATCAGAACCCGACGCGGTTCTCACCACGGACACGGAGGAGGCTACGGACACCAAGCCAGTGCTACCCACAATCATGGACACGGTCACGGTCACGGCTGGGGTTGGCCAGCCGTTGGCCCAGTTTTCACCTATGTCCGTACCGATTACCATGGAAACTTCCAATGGGGAGTCCGACACAGGGCCGGAGGTGGCCATGGATGGTCCGGCCGTTAATTTTTAAACGGTCAACAAGTTTTACCTCAAAACAACCTCGGACTTCTCACTTTGACCTGCGGACAGATTTTATAGAATCGTTAGCAAATATTTATTCATTGGATTCATGCTTTTTAATGGGTTAAAGTAACGAGTAACGACAATGACCTGTCCGACCTTACTAAAAGTAAATAGGTGTAGCGTGTGTAGACGAGTTAGTTAATTAACTAGGATTCTCCAAGCGTATTGTACTTCAGCCTTGGTGAAATAATGTAAACAATAATTAACTCTTTTAGTGCGTGGCTAGATTTATTAATTAGATTGTAGTTTAATAGAACCCTGTGGAAAACTAGTCAGACAAGTTATACTCAAATTCAAAATTTCAAATAGGATGCCTTAGTCATCAGGCGATGACGGAGATGAGAAATATGGTCAATAATTTTAATTGCGTCTACAATCATTGATTAAGAACGTTAGGGGCTCTAAAATTTAAGTGTAACAAGAGTTGCTCGTCTAATATTTTTTATACTTATTTTTTCTAATATCGGCAAGCAGTCGTGCCAGCAGTGATTCGAATCCGTAGAGGAGATCATCACCATGGCTACGGTTACTTAGGCCCTGTGTATACCTATGCCAAAACGGACTACCACGCAAACTTCAAGTGGGGTGTTCGTCATCATGTCGATGTCGGGGGTAACCATGGACACCATGGATAAAGTCCTAAGAGAGTTCATCTAACGACCTTGTATTGTACGCTCATCTAGAAGCTTTTCAACTTTTCCTTATTGTTTGTTTCGCGAAATAGATTATGCGTGTGTGGAGGAGGAAAATTAGCACACACCTTCTTCCTTCTTTCTGAATGACACAATTCATTCCTTTTTTTTCGTTATTCATTTGTTAATCCCTCCACAAACTTGTTATTGTTAATTATCCAATAAATAATAATACTGCTTTCCTTTATAACTCTACTCTGTTCATCCAGATGGCGTGCATGGAGGCGTCATACTAGTAACATTGCATCAGTCATCTTTCCTCTAGATGAAGAAGGACTGCGAACAAATATCTATTTGAGTGCATCTAAAATATCCCAACTCATGTGTCATGACAATTTAAAATAATTTTCCCTACTTCATCACGCATTAGGATTAGCCAGTAAAGCGTTTAGTAATTTTCTCTAGCTCTCATTAAAGACTCAGCCATAAGCATAATTTTCGCGAAACAATTACGAGTTATAGAGTCTTGAAAACGAGGATGAACTTGATAACGTTCAGTTAGGTCTACTCTTCTGACTCACAGCTGGGTTTACCAGTTAACGGGTACAATGTTCGCAAAAAATTCCAACGACACATACTCTCTTCCTCCTGAATCATCCCTTCATGTATACCACACAAGAGTCAGAATTTAAAAGCTGGGAAATTATTATGAGCAACAATGTTACTCGGAAGATGTATTTTTTAAATTTGCATTTATTCATTAGTTAAGTTCAAGTCAAAGTAACAAATCTATAAATAGCTGAAGCACAAGACAGAATCAGTAGAGACTTGAGTTTACGGGTGTACACCAAGCAACAAAATGGCTCATCAGCACTATTTTCTGATCCTTGTGGCAATTAGCGCTTGTGTTTTAGCTCAGAATTTTGAAAACCTCGACGGTAAGCGTTACAAAAATTCCAGACATGTATCAGCTTTTAGCTATTTAGCTTCTTAATTACTTAATTATTTTAAAATCATTTTTCAGTACTTGATGACATCTGCCCTCCGGTAGGAAATCATACAGAAACCGTGTTCCTGGATTCGGGGGAATGCGACCTCAACCCAAAACTGGATTGCCGCAGAGATGAACAGTGCAACATTGGAAGCAAGTGCTGCCCCATGGATAGCTGCGGAAAACGTTGCGTAGAGCTTAAAACAGGCCGTGTCACGCTACTAAAAATCAGGAAATCAGAGCAAGCGAAAACCCAACGAAGACGCCGACAAGTAGTGGGCTGTGTTGCTTGTTCTACTTGTATTAGAAGATGTGAATCCAGCCGAGAATGCACCGGAAGAAGGAATCGATGCTACCACAACACTTGCAGCAGCTACTGTACAATTTAAGCTTAGGAATTCAATTATTTTAAGCCTTAATTTTTTTAAGTATATAATTTATCCTTAAAAAAGTGAAGATACAATTAAGTATATCTCAGACATTAAAAAACTACTCTTCATCTTACTAACAACATACAACAATTTCGCGAAAACCAAAAAATAATTTAATCCAGAAAAACGCTTCAGTATCCGTGCTACTTCCCGGATGGTACGCAAAATCGTATTAAATAGCACTGACCTAATTCCGAATTGACCGCAGACACGTATCCTCCCCAAAGGACCTACTTCTCAAATCCCATGAAGAATAGCACAGTGAAATCCAGGATGGGCTGACCGATCCACTTGTACCCAGCCCAACCACCTTCCCAAACAAAGCCTTGAGATTTACCCAGAAACTCTGAATCAGATGCGTGGCGGCGGGTATTGTTATCCCAAAACTAGGTAATTCCACATACCACCGTTTTCCCACAAGAAGAACAACTACTCCAGACTCATACAGCCCCAATTTAATGATAGCAGGGGGTTGATGCGATCATTACCGCGCTTTTCAAACCATTAATCAAAATCGGATCAATAAGCTATTTAAGATCCAGATGAAAAGAAGCCAGCCGTCTCACAAATCCTTCCACGGATTTCTATCCTTTAATACTCCTCGCGGTCTCTTAGGCCTCTTCAGTAGTTGTCAAGAAGTTGATTACACCCTGTCCTTGATTCCCCGCTCCTAGGTCATGTCTCCCTCCTCCTGCAGCTCCGACGTACACTGTCAACATGGCCGAAACCAGGTGACACAACTGATTTAAAATGTGCAAATATTTTCACTCATTCCTCCACTTCCAGCCCACCACTACACCATCGCAAACAATGAAGCTCTCCAAAGTCAAGTTCGGAAACTTCCCCGAAGAAATCCCCATCAAGTTCATCCAATATTCCGAAATCATTTCCGCAATAAAACCACTTTTAAATTTCTCCCGCCTCTGTGGAGTCCCAGGCTTTTCCTATTTCGACAGTGTTATTTCCAAGGGAGGTTTTTGCACATTTTTAAATTCCTTAAATATTCTTTTAATGGCCAATCAAATATTCCTCCTCGTCCTCTGCCTAATCCGGGGTGAGGATTTTTTTCGCAAATCCGCAGTCATCATCTTGATGAGGATTCAAGTTATATTCGTGCACCTCTGGAGCATTTTTTACTCCATTAAACTTGCCACCGCTCTTCGGGAATCACCCAGCTTAGAAAATCGTTTAAAAATCTACAAGGAGCCAACTTATATATTTTACCTCCGACGCAAATGTCTTGCTGCTGCTGCCCTCTTTGTCCTTGTTTCACTCGGCTTGTCTGTGAAACCAATATTTATTCAAGTCTTTTCAAAAAAACTCACCTTCATGCAAGCTTTGGAAAGCTATGGAGACAGTTGCAAAATGGAACCGGCATTTTTATTTCACTCGTCTCTCACTAGTTCCTACTGCTTCGCCTCTAGCCTCGTAACAAATGGAGTTTGGATCTTTGGCGATTTTCTCCTCCTCGTCCTGTCTATAACACTAGGAGAAATGTTCCGACGTCTCAATAAAGGGATTGCAGCCATGGAACCCGAAAAATTTTCAGCAGTTGAAATTGATCTCGTCCGGGAACATCATGGCCTAACATCTAAAGTCGTTGCTGTAAGTGATTCAAGTTAATATTTTCAAATTATTTAAAGCTATAAGGGAAGAGCTAAATATAGCTGGAGCTATTCTTAGCATCAAAATTAGCATTTAAATTATCTCTAAATCTTACGCATAATTAGCATTCAAATTATCTCTAAATATTCATAAAATTATGTATTTTTCTCCTTTAATTACAGCAATTTGACAACGCCATCTCTGTTCTAAATCTCATCAATTCCGTTTTCAATACCGCAATAATCATCGCCGGAGCCTATACGCTTGTACTTGGGACTAAAGCGAGAGGAACTAAAAAACTTGATGAGGGAATGATGATTGAAGTCATTTGCAAGATCGTTGTAGCAGCGCTCAAGCTTGTTCTTGGTCTTATAGCAGCGTCAGTCCTGAATCAGCGTGTGAGTTTGTACCTAATTAACATATTTGCCTCTGATTGATATTATTTTACCCCTTAAAGAAAATTCATACAAGGTGATCAATATCCATAGGCACATGCAGCGCTATCTACCGTCCGTTCCTGGCCCATGGCTCGAGAATTCCATGATTTTACTCTTCACAACGGTAGAGCGTCAGTGGTAAGGAATATTTTTTTTATTTTTACAGCTACAATTTTTAAATGCATTTAAAAAAATCCAGCATTTCCAATTTAATATACTTTAATTTCAATAATATTCAAGATTCACGCATTCTTGGGCCAGCTTTCTACACCGAATATAGGATTCACAATTAGCAAGTTTGCAACGATAACTGCAAAATTACTAGGACTCATTGGACTTGGTGTGGCAATTTTCTTCGCATTCACAAGAATAACAATTTCCGCATGCTCAGGAAGATCAGCAAAGCTTGTGGAAGGAAGTGAAAGCATTCTCGAGTTTTAATGGTTCAGTTGACTTCTAAAAAATTATATCTACAACTCTTAGTGCACAACTTTCCCTTAAATCCAGCCAAACGTTTGAATGCCTATAGGGGTGAATGAGTCTTTCTCCAACATCGGGTAGATTAGCTGATCAAGGTCATAAATCTAGCATTTATTTCCTCTCCGGGTTCCTGACCCTCCCAAGATCATCAAGTTTGCATGCTTTCCCTGCTATTTTCTCCCACGCGATTCATTTTATGAGTTCAAGAGCAGCCTCCTCTTTAAAAACATTCTAAACAACTGATTGCAAAGATACAAGCTCAGGTTTAAAAACCTAAGAGCTTTCTCTTCGCTAGAGCACTGCAGACGAAAAGAGAAAGCATCCCGGAGAAAGTTCAGTTTCCCTTTAAACTTCCCAGCGATCAGTTCAATCCGCAGCCATGTCATCAGAAATCCTCAAATTTTTCAAACAAAAATCCCAAATTCTTCCTGCTCATCCACCAGCTCCAGCAGATGAAGAATCCCGCGGTCAACAATGTGACCCCAGCGTAAAACAGTGGCCAGAATCCGAGGCAGTGTCCGTAGTAAAGCCGCTCTTCAGTGTCTCACAGTTCCTTGGAATCCCCGGCTTTTCCCACCTCCACGCAAACGTTTCACAGGGTAAGCTATGGGTCCTTAATGCCTGGAACGCAGCCCTCATCTCCAACGAAGTAGTCCTGATTCTAGGTCATCTGAACGGGATAGACGATACCGCAAGACTTCTAGAACCCCACGTCATCCTCTTCCTCATCCACATCCACGCCATCTTGGTCCACCTCTGGAGCATGATCTACTCGAAGAAATTATCGCTAGCCTTCAAAAAATACCGGGAAACGGAAACCATTTTGATTCCCTACAGGGATGGAAGGGACGGACGATTTTCCCGAATCAAAGGAGTCGCTACAGCAGTTCTCTACGCCCTTTTTGCAATCTGGTACTCCCTCAAACCCGTTTTCGCTAACGTCTACTACAACCGTGGAACCACGTACGGGTCATTCAAGGACTACGCCGAGCTAGAACCAAACCCCTGTCCTATCCTTCCATGGGTGCCTATTCCTTCCGGCTTCGAGGACGTGTACTGCCTCCTATCAACGCTCTCAACAAACTTTGTCTGGGCCTTCGGGGATTTCGTTCTCCTCGTACTTTCTATCACCCTTGCAGAAATGTTTAGACGCCTCAACAAAAGGATTATGGCCGTCCAGCCAGAGAAATTGACGCTAGAGGAGGTCGAGATTCTCCGAGAGCATCATGGACTCATTGCAAGTATTGTAGAAGTACGTAATTAACATTTTAACTGCTTCAGTCTAGAATCTAACTTGTGTTTTCAAAACATTTTTAATTACCCTTAATTTACAGGAATTCGATGAATCAGTATCCGTCCTAAACTTCATCAACATGATCTTCAACTTGACCTTGCTCCTCACTCAAGACTACTCTCGAGTTAGCGCAAGATCACAAAATCTCCGCTTCACTGATATGGATAACTTTTGGGCGCAATATGATGCCGCAGCTGTTGTTTTAAAATTAATGGTCGGTTGCATCGCAGCAGCGTTCCTACATAGGCGGGTGAGACAATGGAAAATGATTTCTTTTAGAATTAAAATTAAAAAATTAATTAAAATTTAAATCATTTTAAAACCAGGCACATGCTCCCCTTCGTTTCGTGAGGACTTGGCCGATAGGACGTGACCTGGACACGGATTTCAGTGAAACTAACAGACGCTCATCAGTGGTGAGAATAAAACAGCAAAATTTAACGCTTAATAATTTTATTTTATAATTTTGGAATTTAAAATTTAAAATTTTAATTTCCAGGTTTACATATTCCTAAGTCAATTATCGACGCCAAAAATAGGATTCACAATTTTCAATATTACAACAATAACAGCTAAATTTGTGAGCCTCATGTTAATCCTCCTCGTAATGTGCTTTGCATTTAACAGAATCGTCATTGGAATACCTGGATATACGGTCATTTATTTACAAAATACGGCCAACGCCAACAAGTTACGCGCCGGAGGTCACCTCGGATACGTTCCAGCTGCAACTCCCATCAACCTGCTTACAGGAGCAAAAAATTTCACAACAGTGAGCAGGGATTTTCAAAACCAAGTGTGGTAGCAAATAGCTGCTACTAGACAAATCATTTTAAAATTTTGCAAATATTCTTATTAGCTAACCTTAGTCCAATTAGACACCAGGATAATAGGATCCTAGGCCACCTTCCGGGATTTTAGCCAAACCGATCACACCGCAAGCGATCCTAGCTCCAGAGTTACCCGTTGTCAAACTGTCCGGTGTGTTGCCTTTCCCGAGGTCGTCCTTAAGGGCGTGAACCACCAACGTCCGGCCCAGAACAATTTGCTGTATCCTATTCGGATCCAAGCTGATGACGTAATCCGTGAACATGATATGAGCGCACCCATCACCTTCTGCTTTAATATTCCCCAAATCTCCGTTGTGACGATGCTTGGCCGTCCGATCCCCATGGGTCTTCTGCAGAGGTCACAGTGTTACAATTTATTTAAATTTTAATTTACTCTCCAACCTTTTCCACCTTTCCCAAGCTCTCCAAATTATCAACCAATTACAGAAGCGTATAAAGAAAAGCTTACGTTGAGCGAGTTGAAGTGAGCTCCAGAAGATCCGCATCCCCCAGTTATGTCACCGTACTGATGAATGTGCATCCCATGAAAGCTCCCTGGCTCCAGTCCGCATACACTCCCAGTCACCCACACCTCATTAACGCTCGTTAATTGCACGAAACTCACATTCCCTTTGATGTTAGGATCTGTGGATCCGCTCAGTGCAGCCACTGCAGCAATCTGTAGAAAAAACAAAAAGAAGTCATGATCATGATCAGACCAAGCGGTCAAAAATTCTCTCCGTTATAAATTATAATAACTTCCTGGAATACTTCTCGAAGAAACTTACCGGAAAAGTGACCGCCAAGGGTCGACAACGACCTCCTTCGACCACCACTGTCATAAAACCGACACACACAACGGCGAGGAAAATGCTCCTCATTTTGATAACCCTCTCTCAAGTCTCACGTCAAAGCTTTTCAAATTAAAACAACCAGCTCAATCGGCTTCTAAGGTGTAACTGGGGCTAGGATTTTCTATCAGACTGGATACAATATAATTAAGCTATCCTTTCCTCCTTTTAATCCTCCATTTCCTTCTATCTTTCCCACTTCTCGTAGTTCGGACGCAAGCTATGCATTTAGTTTTATGACCTTGTTTTTATACCCTACCTACGTTATCAGCACAAGATTAATATTGCAATAATAATATCAAAGAATGTATTATTCTTAGCGGTATCCTAATGGTGTGGAAAATTGAAAAAACTGCAAAATACGTAAAAGTCATTGCTGATTAAATATCCTTTGTAAATACCAGTATTACTTGCACAAGGCATAACAAGCTAATACCCTTAGCTAACATTTAGCAAACAGTTTCCACGACTCGGAGGCGTGTCTGCATTTCCAACTTATTTATATAATTATAACAATTTCTTAATTCTTTTCCTGTAACATGCAAAATATTCAACCCAACGTTTATTAAAAAGCACGCCTTTGTCATAAATCCCTGTGCTCTCTTCACTATGTTACTAACCCGCACATTTACATATGTACTATCAATTCTTATAAGCATTTCTCGTATTTCTAAACCCATTGAAGGATTCCTGATGAATCAAGCAGATATCTCACAGCATTGGATCCAGGATTCACCAGGCAGGATCTGAAAGCATTGGATTCAGGATCTGAAAGATTTGTTCATGCAAGGAAATAGTACGAGTCATATAGCTTCTTTGCTCAAATTCTACTGTAAAGGCAGTAGAAGGATTCCTGAAAAATACATGTAATACAAAGGAGAAATCTCAAAGCATTGGATTTATCATCAAGGACTTGAAAGAGCATTTCCAGAATTGTGCTAATTATATTTATCCAATTTGCTTAACATCACACCTATATAAGCTACAAAACAAGTTGTTTCCCTCAAAATATTTTTCCGCTCTCCCAGATCCGTTAGCACACACAGCATTAAAGATAACTAACAACCACCACCCGCTCCTCTTAAAACCCAGAATCAATTCCGATGAGCATGTCAATCAAATCAGTAAGAGGAAAATAATAAATATACTCCACATCCCTACAGTTCGGCGCCTACTCAAGGAAAACTGACTCGGACCTTATCATCATCAACTTCAGCCTGAGGAATAATATCACTAGCAGAAATAACTATATTTGATATTCAAAATAACGCTATTTCTGTAGCCTATTGATCAACCCTGGAATCCACAAGCTGTTGTCTTGTTGATTTCTCTTATCCTGACATCAGAATTTATAAGGAAAAATCAGAACAAATATTTTCCATTCCGTGCAAATTAATACCCACAAATTAATAACATTCTGTTGACATCACGTCTTACACAACAGATGCAATGTGACAAAACTCCTGCAGAAGGTCCACAATAAAGCTATTATTACTCACTCATCTCGCCTCTCCATGCAATCATCAATTTGCATCGAGTGAATCAGTTTTGCACACGATTTTACCTCCCTTGTATATATATGCCAGCTCAGTATAAAATAAACTTCAAAGAAAAGGTCAACTCAATGCTAATGTATAAACCATAAGAGTTGCACTTGTTGCCCTCAGCACGAGGCAATCTGCAACGTTTGCAAGGTAAAAATAAGCTCTCTGTTTCTTGATTCCTATTTAAAAACCGGTTGTCACAGTCACAACTAAAATCAAAGGTTGCTATACCAAATCTAACAATACCTTATTTACCATCTCCACACTTGTAATCCTACTCTGCTAAATGCAAGCGTAAATATAGAATAGCAAGATGATATTTTGGAGCCCTAAAGAAACACATTAGTACAAACTACCTACAAAACCCACATAACACACTCAAGTAATATTGCAAAAGCTAAGAGTTTATTGTTTGCTGTGCTGAATTATTAATACATTTTGTGGGCTGTAAATTGATAGAGCAATATTTTTTTAAAAAAACCAACTAATTCCTTGTAGTTCTTGAGAATACTGATTAAAAGTCATCCTTCAAGAAGCTGTAGTCAAGTCACGCTTAAGTTGATTGCTTCACAAGATAGTCACAAGTCTTTAGATGAGTTAACGCAACAAACTAAAAGCAAACAATTAGATGTAATAATTGACGGAATAATATTGATTCTCTTCATTGGCTAAATTAATTTCATCAATGCTCTCACACCTTAAAAACCTATGCTGATTTCGCAATTCCAACGATACCACACCCAATCCTAGAGCCTGCATTTCCATTCTGCTTGCTCTGGCCCTCTCCTTTGCCCAAATCATCAACTCCGCTATGGACAACACAAGCCCTCCCGGCAATATTTCTGTATCCGGGAAACAGACTCAGGAGCTTGTCTTCAATCTTAATCGAAATCACACCCTGCCCGTCAGCTTGAAGATTTCCCAAATCCCCAACATGACGAACTTGGTCTTGAGGTGCGCCGTGGTCCATCTGAAATTATTAAACGTCCAATTATACCATACCGTAAACGAATTCTAATTAATAAGCGTTATTAATTTTAGCTACAACTATCCTCCTTACGTTTTCTGGATTGAAATGACCTCCGGTCGACATGCAAGGATTCATCGGGTCAGAGAAATCCCCAAACTGATGTACATGGAATGCTTTGACGGCATTAGGCTCGAATCCAGCAAGTGAGCCATTGAGCAAAACAGGGCTGGACTCGTCAGCTTGGGTGAAGGTCACAGATCCAATTACATTGGATCGCCCTCCCGGCCCTGAGCTAATGATGCACACCATTTTCATGGGTCCCTGGAATTTAAACGTTCGTCATTAGCTAATTAAAACATTCAAATTAAAGTTTCCCAAGAAATATCGCTTTGCTCAGAGCTAAAGCTACCCAACACTCATTGCATAACACAATAACTTGTCCATATCTTATAAACATTATTAACCAATCAAATCTACCAGTGTATGAATCACTTGAAAAACTCATCGTTAGCTAACAAACTGGATATACATACTAGACATAAAACCGGATTTAAAAACTCAAAACTCACCGAAACTTGTCCAGAATACCCGCCACTCGTGCTAGCTGCATTCACGCTCACCGCAATTATCGCAGCGATCACAGCAACAATCAGCACACCGACAATGGCCTTCATTTTCGTGGATAATGGCATACAGACCACGTAAACTTAAAAGTTTAACGGAACGGAGACTTAAACTGATCTTTCACACGGTCACTTGGATCCCTGAGTCAACTTTTCTCAAACAATTCCGCCTTCTTCAACGCCTAAACAGCTTCGGAGGCGTAAATGAAACCGTGACAGAATAGTCAAAGACAGAGAGGTACACGAGATTCTCTTTTCTCCAAAATATTATTATCCATCCTTTACGTAAGCAACACCAGAGGATGCAGTACCGAAGCTTAGCTGGAATTATCTCTTTGGGATACATATGTTATTATATGAGAAAGCAAAATCCTTCAATCTGCCATAGACCAGACCATAGACAAACAGAAAACTTTTAGGGGCTGGCTCTAAACAAAAGGTACCTGGAAACTCGTCCTGTGTGCACTTAACTTACATAGTTAGCTACATGAACAAACATAGCTACTTATTGAGAATAATAAGCCATATATATTCCTATAACTATTCATAAGAGTTCATAACACACTCTCATCATCAAACTTACCGAGAACTATGTGCAGGAAACAACATTGCCAAAATCTAAAAGCCTGCGTAAATATTATATAATCATCCGCATCCTCCACTCACATAATTATTCTCCAATGATCGCCATTCCTCCTAGCATCCTTGCAAGCATCATATCAAAGGAAGGAAGCTAGTCAGAGCGATTATAAAGAATCACTGTATGCATCATGCCTTCAAGTTCCCCTCTACCACGCGTCCATAGCTGTCAGGGTTTTTTTTCTCCTAGGAATAACATACTACCAAGTAACTTACATTTAAACCGTGTAACTCATTCTGGATGCTGGAAGAGCTATAATATAAACGAATTCGCTAGGCAAGAGTAAGTTAAGCAGGATGAGCAAAAATCCTTTTTATCGCCTCGAGCTACAAGTAGATTTCCCGTGTGCAAACTTAGTTTTTGTTACCATGCAATGCTAAATCCTGGATTAATTCCTGAGAACTTACTCTCAGTTCCCCAGTTTCTCTTACCTTCTGCTCCTATCTGGTCCTCACATCCTTGCTTTAATTTTAGCAACACATCAAATTAAACTGTGAGAAGGATCCTCCCTTAAATCCCATGTAAATTCATCACGAAAGCGTCAAATAAATAACCCAAGTGTGGCCAGTATTTGCAAAAAGATTAGCACCACTAAACAGCAAAAAATGCCTAAAAGGAAAATGCAAATCCGCGCATGAGGAGTGTGTAGTTGCGATTCAGCTCCGGGACGAAATTCGAGAATTTGAGTAAGGTGTGTGTCTTGGCCCTTGTTACAATTTCATGCCTGAATAGATTCAAAGAGCCTGAAATTAAAATGTCTGCTTAAGCAACGTCAGCCGCCAGCCCAAGATGACAGGATCGATTTATGGGTTTAAAGCTACACTAGGATAGTAAATAGAGAAACGAAATCAGAGTTAATTTCTTCGAGCTCCCTTTGAAGGTTGAGCATGGAGTAGACAATATAAGATTTGATTGCACACGCCACGGGATAGCAAATCATGAGCATCCCCTGAGGAAAAAGCCCTTGGAGAATCCAATTGGAAAATATCAAAATATTCTCTTCAAATATTCTTCAAGGGTAATTGACCCTCCTCGTGAAAATAGCCGAGGGACAAAAGGAAAACTTGTATAATATTTTAGAACGGTTCAAGAAGAGGAGACGTTGGAGGAGTGAATTACATCCGGAATATGGATATTGAAAACAAGATTATTTCGAGACTGGATTCTGGTATTAGTTCTTCAGCTTCACCACATCGCGATACGCCAAAGCATGCTATATTAATCAAGCAAGTGAAGAAGAAATTAGTTCAACATATTTTTCGGACTGATATTAGCGAAAACTTCCAAAGAGACGAAAGCATTCCGTAGAGACAAATTTTGAAACCAATTCATCAAATCAGTTTTATTTAACAGCTGCTAAATAGTACATTTGTAATTTACAGGGACAACCTATCAAGTATAGCAGAACTTCTGCTATTGCAGAAGGTAGATGGAACAAGGATGAGGAATTGCATCAAATCGCGAAGAATTCGCAATAGTTTTGCAAATTCTTATTCCACTTTAAACATTCATTCAGTCCTTCCGAGACAGCTCCTGCATCTTCCTGCACCGCTGGTGCATGGTGCAGTAATGAAGAACGCCCTCCTTTGAATTGCATGTTCACAGGCACAAATGTAAAGTTAACGAGTTGGGACAATCTCCTCCACTTTCTAAAAGATAAGCAAATTAGGCCACAAAATAACAAAATTTACCTGTTAAACTAGTTAGTTGGATTCAAGTAGTAAAAAAATCTCCCTTGTCCTCAACGTTCCTTCGATAGCTCAGTTGGTAGAGCGGTGGACTGTAGTCGGTTTCGAAAGTCATCCATAGGTCGCTGGTTCAAATCCGGCTCGAAGGAAAACTTTTTGCACCTTTCCATCTTGCCCCAGTCAGAGTTTCCTTTTGCAAAATAATACACAGCATAGCACACTACGCATTATCATAAAGCATGCTAAAGGGTGAACAAGAAAGGAGATCTCTGAGAGCGGACGTAGCAGAACAAGGCTTGTCTCAAACTGCCCCTCCTTCCTATCCTACTAGGAAAAATATTCTTTTCTGCCGTAATGGAATGAGGAAACCCGTCACAGTATCGTTCCAACGAAACTCAAGTTCTCTTCCAGTGCATTGCACACTATCGCAACTACTTTATGCCACAATACACTGCAGGACGATAAGGAAGATTGACAAGCTTTTAGTTGATATCACCTTTCAAGCTTTTCAGTGCAATTATGCATCTTTACTACCCTTTCAATTACAGGAGGTTAATTATTCAGAAGCGGGAAATAGATAAACAGGATGAATTATTAATCATACATTATTAAACTGAGCAATTTGCGTAATGTGTCATTCCCTAGCTTAGCTGCATCAAAGACAATTAGCTTAATTGCTTTGACAGCAGGGCGTTTACGCTTTTCCTTACGTAATCCTCATTCAAGTTTGTCTCTTATTCCATAACTAAAAAATAGATAGCATAGCTTTAAGCATTAATAAGTTGAACACCGAAAAATTACATTCAAATCTGCCTATTTGTCTTCTTACAAAACCTAAATATTTCGTTATAACATGTGTATCATTACAAGCTGATTGTAGGTGGACATATCGCCTAATTATCTAACAAGTCTTTTTCTAGAAAACATCAACCTTGAAGAAATGTTCTAAAAAGAGCTCAAGAGACAGGTAAAGCACATATGTCTGTTGATGTTGATACATATATCCCGACCGGTGTATGAATCATAACAATGTCCTTGTCACTCAAGGTTATCCTTTAAGACATATCACACAATGCGGGATTTCTTTAGCGCTAACGCTAATCCATACACATTTGCATTGAATTTCACAAAACGTTTTCCAGCACAAGTGCGTGAGTCGGCGCTTTTCTCCAGCATAGCTAGACATGCCAATCGTATGAAAAGGACAACCTCATTCGATCACGGTCTCAGATAGCGACTAGTCCTAGCGGCGAACACAGCAGTACCAGCACAAGCTACTAACTAAAACACTAAATTGGAAGTGAAATCAGCAAAATACAAGGATAATACACAAATAAATACAAATCCTAGCATTTTAAATTCTTAATTAAATTACTTTAGCAGTTAGTTTAATTCTACTGTCTATAAAAATGTCCGAAAAAGTTGCAATCGTTACTGGCTCCAACAAAGGCATCGGCTTAGCTATCGTCCGCCACCTTTGCCAAAAATTCCAAGGAACTGTTTACCTAACTTCAAGGGACGAAGAACGAGGACGAGCTGCTGTAGCTGATCTAGAAAAGGTATATACAAGTAATTCTCCAAAGATAAACGCATGTCCTCCTAACCTCTTAGCCTTCCAGGTATCAGCCTTGCTTAATTGTCTACAAAGTGCTCTTAGCCTTCTACTCCTGTTATTCTTCTGCTCCCAATAAGCCAAAGTAAATACACGGTCAGGGTCAACTCAATTCTAACTGTATCCCTCGCTTCCTTTTTTCAGCTAGGACTTCATCCAAGGTATTATCCCCTGGACATTGACAATTTGGAGAGCATCAAGAAATTTCGAGCGTACTTAGAAGCTGCTCATGGCGGAATCGACGTTTTAATCAACAACGCCGCTATGGCTTACAAGGTAAGCTGTACACGAGAGAGAAAACTCCTCTCGCTTCTTCGACCTTACCTGAGTTACCTGAGGAAATGATTAATGCCGATGAGAAACAGCATGTGGCTTACTTGAAAAATCTTTCAGAATGCTGCCACGGAACCATTTGGAGTGCAGGCTGAACATACTTTACGGGTAAACTTCTTTGGGACGCTCAACGTTTGCAGGGAATTGTTCCCTTTGCTCCGTAAACACGCCAGGGTTGTCCATATGAGCAGCTACGCTGGTAAGTTTCAAGGCTTTGTTTTATTTCCTCTGTTTAAGGGAGCTGAACAATGTAAATAAAAGACGGAGCAAGGCAAGGCCGATAAAGTTGTAGGATTAAATCATCTATGGACATAGTATTTGATCGATATCTGTCATTAAGAGTTGCTTCTACTATCATCAAACGAATTTAGGTCATTTGCTTAAAATCAGTGGACAGGAGCCAGCTGCGACTGAGCTAAGAAAACGCTTCTCCGCACCGGATGCTACAGAAGAGAATATTTCCCAACTTGCAAACGAATTTGTCAAGTAAGGCCGCATTAAGTTGCACCTATTAATCCAGAAGTACCATTTTAATGACGTAGATGAGGAGATAAATGGCTTTATTTAATTTTTCTTTAGGTTGGCTCAGGAGGAAAAGCACTACGCTGCCGGATGGCCCAATTCTACTTATGTTGTGTCAAAGGTCGCTGTTTCAGCGCTTGTTCCAATTCAGCAGCGCGTATTTGATACAACCAGACCTCAAGATGATATCGTCGTCAACTCTTTGAATCCTGGATATGTTGACACGGACATGACCTCTCATAAGGGGATGATGACCGTAGATCAAGGGGCGGAAGTACCTGTTTGGTTGGCCCTTCTTCCGCACAATGTCCAATCCCCCAGAGGACTCTATGTCTGGAATGATAAGAGAATCATCGATTGGGTCAACGGGCCTGCTCCCCTTCCTTACTAGGCATTATGTCAAAGGTTACGCTCTAATGAAGTGGTTGATCCTGACATGTAACAGTATTATTACTTGTGTAAACCACAATTTATGACATGCTTTCTTCATAATTCCTCCATTAAATGCTTTAGTTTTTCCCTTGAGTTTGGCAATATATTATGTTTATTTACATACTTGCCACATCTTTCACATCTTCGTTCTAATCGCTTAAAATAATTTAATAAAATTACAAAAATGAAACTGTTAAACGCGACGACCACAGTATCCTTTCTAACAATCTACGTTCAGTAAAGCAAACCAGAATACATCAAACCATGGGGCACTATGAGAAATCTGGGATCATTGAAAGTAGAAGTCATAGAGATATTCTTGACTTTTAGCGGGATATGGCGCCGAATCGCATCAAAATATTCAAGTTCTTTTGTGAGCCACACACGACTACGACAAAAACGAGAGACGCGATTTAATATTGAGCATTCAGATTAAATTATTTAAATACTTTTTAAAATTGATTGATATTTGCAAAAATTGACACTTTAATTAAAAGAGTGACTATAAAGAGTTAAGAGACACGTCAAGGTGCACGAGGTTACTTTTTTTAGATCCGAGGTATAATCAGTTACGAATTGAAATATTGAATCTAAATCACATTCTAAAATTCAATACGAAAAATATTGCATCACTAAAAGACTATTTATTAATTTTTTGATTCCAGAATTTGCATAATCAACTATTTTAAAGTGGGATTCTTGAAAGTTAATGCTATTTGCCCTTGCAAGAAGTGTAGGTAAAATTACTTCCAGTGGTTGTTGCTTATTTTCACGACGTTGTCTATCCGCAACAAACATCAACATGTCTAATGTTAAGAAACAGTCGAAAATAAGCAGTTTTTTTTCAAAAAGTTTTACTCCCGGTGAGGAAGGATCACCTGTGAAAAGAAATGGCAATGAAGAAACTAATGGCAGAAGTAAAAAACCAGCGCTGACCTATGGGAAAGCCAAGTCTTCAGTAAATAGAACTTCCCCTGCCGCTGACGATAAAGATGCAGAAGATACTCGGAAGCGAAAATCTTCATCTGTTTGCGAATCACCGGAAGCAATTAAGTCCAATGGCAGCAAAAAGGTTAAGAGAACCATCATCTATTCAGACTCCGAGGAAGATGGCAGCGACGGAGAATGGAAGACTTTCAAGCCGGAAGCTACGGAAGCAGCTGTGGAACAGACTGAAAATAAGGGTTTCTCAGATTCAAGTCCAGAGAAAAAAACTGCCGATGTAAAAAATAAGAAGACGCCGTCACCGGAGAAGAAGCCATCACCGGGGACTAGTTCCAAGTCCACCAAGAATAGCAAAAAGACTGAAACAAAGAAACCTGTCAAGAACCTTTTTGCCAAAAAAGATTCTGGAAAAAACAAGGAAGAGAAAAAAGAAAAATCACCTCCTACCAAGAAAACAGAACAGAAGAAGGAAAGGTCACCCTCGGTGGAAAAGAAGAAAGACAGCAAGGAGAGTTCGCCGGCTAAAAATGGCGATACAAATAAAGATTCGAGCGCTAGCCCTGATGCTGTCAAGAAAGTCAGCCAACCAGTTGTTCCAACTAAACAATGGAATAATGACTACGATCCAAGCGTGAGCAATTATCACCCCATCAATGATGCATCCTGGACGCGTGGACAGTCGTAAGTTAATAAATACTATTTATTTATCTTGTATACTTTGTAACTCTATCCGTATTAGTTTCTAATCAAAATGTTTATCTATTCAAAGGGTTCCATACTTGGCACTTGCAAGAACACTGGAAAAGATAGAAGATATTAGTAGCAGACTGAAAATTGTCGATACATTGGCCAACTACCTCCGTTCGGTAATATTGTTATCTCCACATGACCTACTTCCCAGTTTGTACTTGTGCCTTAACAGACTGGCTCCAGCTTATGAAGGAGTCGAACTTGGAATTGCAGAAACTAACCTGATGAAAGCGATTTCCCAAGCTACTGGTCGCCCTCTTAGCAAGATAAAGGAAGATGTTGCAACAAAAGGAGATCTAGGCCTCGTAGCTGAAGCAAGTAGATCGAATCAGAAAACTTTGTTTACTCCACAACCCTTGTCAGTAGCCAAAGTCTTCATTAAACTGAAAGAAATTGCTGCGTTAACTGGACAAGCTAGTACCCAGAAGAAAATCGGATTGATTCAGTCCATGCTGGTTGCTTGTAAGCATTCCGAGGCAAGATATCTTGTCAGATCTCTGGCTGGAAAACTTCGAATCGGATTGGCAGAACAGTCTCTGCTGCAAGCGTTAGCACAAGCCTGCTTTTTGACACCGCCGAATCAAAATCAAGCTGATTCGGACATCGAATGGCCGCCGAAAGCAAAACTTTTAAATGCTGGAAAAGGATTGAGTGCTGATGAAATCAAATCAAGGGTCGAAAAGGTTGCTTTCGTTCTCAAGTCTTGCTATTGTGAATGCCCAAACTACGACAAGCTAGTTGACATTCTGCTCAAGTACGGTATAGATGAGCTGGAGCAACATTGCATGCTAACTCCTGGAATCCCACCGCGGCCCATGTTGGCACAGCCAACGAAAGGAGTCGAAGATGTACTGCAGCGCTTTACCGGTGTGTCATTTACTTGTGAATACAAATACGATGGTGAACGGGCTCAAATTCATCTTTTGGAAAATGGGGACATAAAGATCTTCAGTCGTAACCAGGAGGACAATACTCTAAAGTACCCTGATGTTGTCAGCCGATTTAAAGAATGTATTGGACCTGATGTCACATCTTGCATTGTCGACTCTGAAGTAGTTGCTTGGGATCGAGAAAAGGAATCCATTCTGCCGTTCCAGGTTTTGAGTACAAGGAAACGGAAGGTAACTTTTGAAGACTCAATTAATTATGTATTTTTTTCGTAATTTTACTAGTGTACGCGGAATAATTATATTGTCTTCATTAAATTTTGCTACAGGATGCAGTGGAAGCAGACATAAAGGTGCAAGTGCTTATATTTGCATTCGATTTGATTTACCTGAATGGACAGTCTCTTGTTAAAGAACCTCTGACGAAGCGACGCGAGCTTCTTCGTGGCAACTTCAAAGAAGTCAAAGGGCAGTTTGGATTTGCGACCAGCCTGGATACAGATTCCATGGAAGAGGTACACGAGTTTTTGGAGGAATCCATTAAGGGCAACTGTGAGGGTCTGATGGTTAAAACATTGCATATTAATGCAAGCTATGAACTAGCCAAACGGTCCCAGAAATGGCTCAAATTGAAGAAAGATTATCTTGCAACGGGTGGAGATTCATTGGATTTAGTTGTCATTGGCGGCTTTCTTGGAAAGGGCAAACGAACTGGTGTATACGGCGGATACCTTCTAGCTTGTTATGACCCAGATAATGAAGAGTTTCAGACAATTTGCAAGGTATAATAACAGAAATTATGAACCTGAAGATTTATAATTGACGTTGGTGTAATTCGTATTAAATGTGCTTTTGTACGCAGTTGGGAACTGGTTTCAGCGATGAGCAATTGGAGAAGCACGCAGAAGCTCTCAAGGAGCATGTCATCCCGAAGCCAAAGCCATACTATCGATTCCATTCAAATTTGACCCCCGACCACTGGTTTGACGCTGTATTAGTATGGGAAGTCAAATGTGCTGATTTGTCTTTATCACCAGTTCACACAGCCGCGGCAGGAATCGTACGAAACTTTGTTTTCTTCAATCGGTATATCATTTTGAGCAAAATCTGGTGCTTACGTGTAATCAGATAAAATTTTGCAGGAGGATGCTGAACGCGGGATATCGCTTAGATTTCCAAGATTTTTACGGATCCGAGATGATAAGAATGCAGAGGATGCAACATCTGCATCTCAGGTCGCTCAGATGTACAAGAACCAAGACGTCGTGAAAAATAATGCTACAACTACAATCGAAGAGATTGAAGATGATTTTTATTAGACTCCTGAATACTTCTTCATTCATGAGTTCATGTTTACCCATTTTGGAATCTTTGTTTGGATGAAGGGCTGGTGTTACAAAGGGATTCCATTTCAACTATTTCAACGTATAAAATCTTTCTAGCGGAACTCGATTAACTGAAATATTAAATAGTTGAAGCAAAGGAAACTTCCTGATTGTTATTATCGATATCATTTATGTTATTCAAATGCTCTCATTTAACGCATAAAGTGGAATGATAAACAGGAACTACACAATTAGAACGAATTATACAAAAGTTCTAAATCTGTATATTATGTTGTAGTCAGTTTGTCTTTTAAAGATTAATTAATTTAATTATTAATCAAGCGTTTCTAAGGGAACAGCGTAATTGTGTAGCTCACTTACTAAAGAACAGCCAAATATTGTATCGTTTTGCTCATTTTTTCAGTTTTGTTGCATTTGGCGGAATCGCAGAAAATAACCAGATTATTAGAAAAAATGACCTCATGATCGATACACGCGGAGCTTTGTCATCCACACTCAGTATTGATGACCATCATATTTCCTTGGAAGTACAAAATTTCTCCTTTAAACATGATCAAGTTACGGTCCACCGAGAAATAGATAGAATTAATATAATCGTACATGATAAAAGATACGTTTCCAAATCCTCAAAAAAATCTCCAAAGACCAGGGGTAAAGCTACAATTACTTCTATTAATGACTCCAATCTAGATAATGTTGTCGTAACCCCTTCCAGCAATGGACTTGTAACTATATTTATCTAAAAATTACTGATATACATATTTAATTTCAAATTTTAATGATAGCGTATACCATTCCTGAAACCATAAGCTTTAATGACAAAAACACGGTTACAATGGCAAAAAAGCCCTGAAAGATCTGTCCGAGCAGATTAAACTTAGGGTTAGGGAAACTTAGCGTTTAACTTTACAAAGCGTGTTATCATTTCCAGGCTTCAAATCAATCAAAATTTACAACAAACCATTAAATAATATCTTTAGGTACAGATTATCAGTACTACTTTTTTACAGGTTTATATTACATGTAGATATCATAGATATTACAATCACCATGGGTGAGTTAATGTACAGTTCGTGACATGTGCCGCAGATTCCGTGTATAGTAAGTTGCAAAGAACAGCGTTGTTGGAAAAATCAGATTCAGCTACTTTCATTTCTCCGTTTATGGAAATCTGGAAAAGGGAAAATTAGTTTTAAATTGAGTTTCCAAGATGCATAAATTACTTTTTTTTATAAAAATGTTTAGTTGAAATACTCCGTTTACCTTGAACGTGTACTGACCCGGAGACATGTCGGTAATGTCCACCCATTGGCAATCAATATTAGCTCGGTAAATATCTGCACAGCCGATACTTATTCCCTGATCACCCATATTAGCACACGCAAACATATGGCTAGGAATTCACCAACGCGCTAAGCAGTTGCTTAGACGTGAAATTTGCTAAGCAAATTTGACGTCTTAGATACATCTTAGACTGTTTGGCTTAGATAAAAGCTAACAGCTAAGTTTTTGCACAGTTGAAGCTAAGTTGAATCTAAGTTGACACCTAAGCAACACAATTGCTATTGCGATTAATGGGAGTAGCTCCGTCTAAGCTGTGGCTTAGATACGGCTAAGCTGTGCCTTAGTTCAATCTAAGATTTTCGCGCTTTCCATCTAAGATTTCGCTTTGTTTGATCTAAGCAGCAAAAACGTCTTAGTTACCAACTAAGCAAAGTTTTCATCTAAGCAACTGCTAAGCGCGTTGGTGAATCCGGGCCATGCTCCTTCTTGGTAATGCACTCGTTGTCCTCCAGACAAAATGAGGCCTTGTGACCCTCAGCTACTTTGACGCCACGGGAGTTTAGTATGTCAAAGACTGCAAACACTTCCATGCTGTGATAATGCCTGAAACACATAATACAATAAATTAAAATCGTCAAGCTTTTAATAAACCCAACGTTACTAACACAAGTAACATGTATAATAAACATACAATACAATAAGTAAAAATAACTGTTTTAATTCCTCACATATGACAGGCATGAAATTGCCACATGTACTTCGGTATGGCTGGGCGGAAATCCGCATTTCCGGCGTTAACAATTCGAGCTGTGAATCGTAGCAGTCTTCTGGTTTCCGTGTGCCAGTTGTAAGGATTAGCGTCTTGCTGCCTGTGAAGAGATCCAAAAAGCAATGACAAGTCGCTAAGATAATAAGCTACAAGTTAAAGCCCGTGTACGTGTGACATTGTAACATATACCGATATGCGGACGATGATAAACAGTTTTCCTCCATGGCACACTGAAGAGAATATAGCAATTTATCTTCCAAATATGCAGACTGTTGCACCTCTAATGCATCAGGTATCAAGTCAGGTAAATCTGCAATAAAAATGTAAAATAGTAATTTGAATAGTCTTATTTGATACTTTGGATGCGAACTGAACTCCATACTCTAAAATCTTACGTTTATTGCACACAACCGAGGCAAAGTTCATCCTATTTCCTGGACAGAGGACCTTCCGACCATCATTCTGAGAAATCCATTCGTTCAAGTAGCACTGCGTCAGATTATCCTCTTGACCGGAACATTTGAAACCGCTGGCGATGAGTTCATCCGGAGTACCACCAAAGTAGTTAGTCTGCGGCGCACCCTCTGCAAACCCCAGCTTTAACTGTCGACACACCACTCCTGCCTCCAACAATGACCACCCATCCCCGCAAACGAGCCCCCAAGCTAGAAATCAACACGACCAGTTACCATTTCATTTACACACCGAAGTACAACGCTTTCCCATCAACTTTATCAATGACTTACATGAGCTTTCGTTGAATCGAATCAAGACCCGCCCTTCGTTAGGAACCCGGCCTCCAGCTAGCTTGATTTGTAGGTTTTTAAACTCTTTAATAACATGGTAAACCTTTGTTGCCTTTGGTGTGACTGGTTGAGGTCGGAAGCGTTGTCGCTGCTTCTCCTCAAGAATCTCTTCCGAGTTCAAACCTCTTGCGCAAACAACACCAGCCGTCTCCTCAATTTCACAATCATGAATGCCCCAGCCTTCGTGTCGGCAATCAGTTAACTGGGACTCGGATCCATCGCAATAAACGTTGTCCAGCCAATATGGACCTATGGATTTCACGATACAATTCTGATCAAGTTATCTGGAAACTATGCGAGTACTTCAATTAATGATGCAACTGAAGCTAGGTAGAATCACCTTGAGCATATCCAAAACGGCCACTGTGGGTAGATCGGACTTCGAATTTGAAATCTGTTGAATTCATTACTCCAGTATATCCCAACTGACGGCACACCACCTTCGCATCGTTAGCATCCCAGTCATCGTCACAAATCGGACCCCATCGATTCTTATGGAAAATCTCAACCCGACCTGTAAATGTTCGTAAATAGGGCCAACGCAATTCGCAAGAGATTCGTTACAAACATGTCGATCAGGCGAGAAATACTCATTTAAAACCATACCTTCGTGTTCACTTGTTCCGTCCATCAACCGGACACTACCCTCCTTGATCCGGTTCCGAGGTGTCCTTCTAATAACCGTAGAATTTCCAAGACTGTCCCTTCGACGCCTTCCATCACGCTCAAAGTCTTTATCGCACGAGTATTATTTTGCACCGCTTCTACACAGTACAAAAAAACTGAAATCAACAAAATGAGCCGCAGGTCCCACATAATAATTAACAGTCAAAAGTGAACGCGATAGGCACTGTTACAAAACAATGAAATGACAACTACACTTATTGAATACTTTAACAAATATACGGGGAACGTGATAACCGAATTCACCAAAGAGAAGGACGTTCCGAAATAAACTGAAAGTGAATTAGAACGAGTCAGGATCTGGATCTACCGGGAAATGATTTACGACCTCATTGTCCACTAGACTCCTAAAAAAACTTCTACGTTTTTACATTTATTTATAAAGCTTATCACACAATGTTATGTAAGTCATGCAGATCATCTTCCCAAAATGATAAAAAAATGAATCTATTACCCGATATTTGGCAAGTGCTTCCAAGATCGTGTGCTATTAAACACGTAGCATAGCTGGTTTCTCTGGCTGGGATTCTTTTCTGTGGCACAGATTTTCTTCATCTCGTCTTCACACCCGTTATCTAAACGGTTTATGATTGTCACTTATTCCACCCACGCAGTCTTGAAACTAGAGCTGCACAAATTGATGCAAAAACTTGGAACGGCGACTTTTCCTCCTATCTCAACACGACACCCGGGATTATTTTTGGCAAGATCAGTCAACCTTGAAATAGCGAGCAAATGAGGAAAATGGTTATCTTGCGTGACTGATTATAATAAATTATATAATTTATTATAATTAAATTATAAAGTCTCACATGGGTTATACAGAGTTTGTAGATTGAAAAAAAATGTATGATTAATTGTAATTTCTTACCAAACTCATATTAATCGCTGAGGCCGCTGTATTTTGCTACATATGGACTTAAAAATTAGAAAATAATTTTCAAGCTATGATAAGAATTAAAGAAGAATGTCTGGGCTCTCCAACAGTGCAAACCGCATGAACGTGCGACGCTTCTGAGCCGAGCAATTAATTAATTAATGAACTAATTATTGGCAAATGTAATTAATTATTTCCTAAAATTACGCCACACGGTGTTGATGCGCAGGCGCGGATATCCGTGTCTACTCGCCGTCCTCGCGGTCTACACTCTTTGCCTGTATATAAAGCGCGCGCTCCTCCCACTCCTGTCAATCAGTGTTATCTCCTTCACCAGATAGGACGTGAGTTAGGTTAGCTCCCTCTCCCCAGTGGTCCCTCCGTGTGTGTTCCCTCCCAGTGTTCTCTTGTGCGTGCTCCTTTTGTGTTTTGGTACACTGTGTCTACTCCCCACCGTTTCCATTGAGTTAACTCTCATGGTGTCATATCGTGTTCCCCGTGTTGGTGATCATAAAGTGAATTTAATTTAAATTTATTTTTATTGATTCGTTAAATCTCATTTTTATTTAGTTGTTCCATTTAATAATTTTTTTTTATTTTTATTGATTCGTTAAATTTCATTTTTATTTAGTTGTTCCATTTAATAATTTTTTTTTATTTTATTTATTTATTCCATTTTATTTATTTTTTCATTTTTATTTATTTTACATTTTATTTATTTTTCCCATGTAATTTAATTATTTATTCCATTTTATATATTTTTTCCATGTAATTTATTCCATTTTATTTATGTTTTCAAATTTTTTAAGATCCCGTTTTATTAATATTACATATTATAATATTTCATGTCTTATTAATGTTTTTAGGACACGTCCTCCGTCCCACCTTCGCTACCGGACCCCGTCCCGAGGGAACGGAATGCTCAACCTCAGCCGTGACCTGGGGCTACTTACCTGTCAAGCCTGAAATGACCCATCGGATGGCGTAATCAAAAACTAAGTACGCCGTTGGATTACCCGTGGTCGACTGCCGCTAACAGGCAAGTAAAATCTGGATTCCGGAACACAAAGTTTTTGACCACACATGTGAATTTCAAAGGCCTTCTCGATTTACAGGTAACAAATTTCAATTTATTTTTTTGTTCCAGAATCCTCTGTTGGGCGGTCCAATGCGGTAAAGTGGTGACGAGAATTCGAACGGCGCCTTTTGTTTCCTCCTAGGATGTCTGTAACGGCGTTAGTGAAGCAGCTTTTCCGCTCTTTGGCGATGACCACTCCGGATAGGCAATTGATTGCAGAGGTTATGCTTTTTTCGGAAGGATTCAGAACAGCAGAGGCATTAGCTGCAAAGGTTGTGCATTTCTTCAGATTGTTTCAGCAACAAATTTCCGCTCATAATAAAATCCGTATTAGTCCCAGCTGGCAATATAAAGGGTCAGCGAATTATAATAATCGAGGAAACAGCAATTCAACGAGAGGAAGGAGTGGAAGAATCGATTATCGCAGAAAACCTTCCCGAGCATTAAATCCTTATTCAGTCTATTTGTGAGACTATGGTTCCAAAGTTGGTAGCAGAAGACATTCCGTTATTGTTCTCCCTTTTGAGCGACGTATTCCCTGGTGTTCATTCGATTTCTTTAATGGGGCTGAAATACCGATTGATACGCTAATTCCAACTCAAAAAGGTATGAAGAATATATTTTCATTCATGCGTGAAAATAAGATTACAAATTTTTATTTATTCCATAGAGTTTATTACAATTGTGGAGTTCCATGATTAATTACTTTCCCTTTTCATTCACAGCTAAATGGATTGCCTCATGGGATGGATTGAGCAGGGCCTGAAGATCCCTCTGTCGAATGGAAAGATTCCTGCAAATAACGGGTTCTAGTGAATGTGTTCGGATCGATTCAGACAAAGTGAACATTCTCGTTGTAAACCCATCAACCGCCGTGTAACAATTTCACCTTCTTCAACGTCAGTAGAGGTACGAGTAGAAATGTCATGAATTAAAACTACAAGCAAATCAAGGTAAATATTTTTGGGGAGAAGCGGAAGCAGAGAGTCGAAACGAAATCAAACTCTCAGATCCTTCCAGCAAACCTGAGCGGTTTGAGTATCTGGTGCTTTGCCGAAAGGTTTATTCCCTTTAGAATCAATCCAATCCTTGACGCGAATTTCCGATAGCGTTTCGTAGCCTAAAACCTCCTTGGCAATACTCTGTATAGGAATCAAAATCATAGTCATTTAAGTAAGTCATCATGAACAGAACGAATGCCTTACATAAGTGTCATCAGGTAGAAAAATAATAGTCGTGATGTGAACATTGTATAGTATTTACCTGGGTCAGGAGGCTAGTATTGGTGGTCAATAATGCGTGAAACCTATTTGATTTCCCAAGACGAATATTCTCTTCCTCCATAAATTGAATGACGAATACATTTTCCGCATTGCTTAGGCCTTCGTGCGTTCCCATCATAAAGTTGTGAAGGAGAACTCCCTTCCCGTGAGGGATTTTGTGTCTGTTAAAATATTTAGCCACAAGTTTTACATCTGTCAATTATTGAATTTGTTTAATTGCAGAAAAAATTACCTCTGAGCAGATTCGACATCCTCCAGGAATTCAAATATCGACGTAAGTCTTAGGGGAACGGTTAGATCTTGCGGCTCTTCGTCGGCATCGAAATTCAGGCTAGCCGCTACGATGAGATTGTCCTCGATCCTTCGAATTACGAAACTGTACTTGGCCTTTACTAAGTAAGGCCAACTGCTGTCAAGCAACGGTGGAAAATCAGAATAATCAGCTCCAACTAGCGGTTCCAGGTCTCCTTTGTTGGAAAAACTCGAGCTGATCAAGCTGTAACCATAGAACGACACAGGCTAATATGAACCAGGTAGGAATTACTTTTTATATGTTTTTGTTGGTTGAAGTTCTTACTGTATAACTTCAGCTTTGTGCTCATCGGTGAGGAGTTCAGACTTGAGCTTCTTGTTGGCTACCGTAGTAATATTTCCAATTTCTTCTCCGTTCTGACTATCTCTGTTTTGAACCAGGACACCCAACTCCCGTATGGATTTTGCTGACACAAACTCTGTTATTGCTGTACAGAAAATAGTTTAGAAAGTAACTATTGCTAATTATTTTATCATACGTACTTTTGCAATATTTTTAAAAACTGTATAAAGTCCACTTACGTATCACTATTTTCTCTTTTCGCAGCATTGCAATAACTGTCAACGAGTTTAGAGATGTTCCTCCAAGATCGAAGAAGGATGCGTCCAAATCAGACACAATAATCTGAATCGGTGTTCCAGTAACTTCCGAAATGGTTTCTACAAGCTCCTTAAATTGCTTCAATTCTTCCGCAGCTATCCCGATACCATCCCAGTTGTCAAACCGTCCGCCTGAAATATAAGGTGAGCAAACTTTAATAGTCATTCAACACAGTTACATACAATATCATATTTAAACTTACGATTCTGCATCTCCTCGCGATATTTTTGCAATAGTAACTGACGATCAATCTTTTCGTTTACAAGTCTAGGAATTTTAGAAATGATCCTAACAACAGGGGCTTGATATGCAAGGAGCTTGGATTTAATTGACGCATTTATGCTTCCCAGTGTTGCCGTATCCTTCGGAACTACAAAAGCCACAATCGCTTGGTCAACCTGACCCGCATTGTAGCAAAGCACAACTCCTTCTCCAACGAGAGGTGAAGATCTGACTGCCGCTTCAACTTCGCTTAAATCCACCCTATGCCCTCGAATTTTAATTTGCGAATCCACTCGCCCATTAAATATTAGCACACGACTTCCTCCAGGTACGGTCTGGATTTGCCCGTAGTCGCCTGTTCGATACAGGATGTTGTACCCTAAAGACAGTTCAGCAAAGTTAAATTAATTATCTAGTAATCATTGCAAAATCCTCGCGAGCAATCCTTATTACAGTTGAAGCTTACCAGTCCCTGTTACATGTGGATTTGCAATGAATTTGTCAGAGTCCCTAATACCAACGTATCCAGTAGCCAGGTTGTAGCCTGCAATGCAAACTTCGCCCATGCCCCCCTCGGCTGTGATCTTCAAGTCGTTGTCCAAAATGTAAACAAGGCTGTTATAGATTGCTCTTCCTTTAGATTCAAACCCATATGAGAACGAGGTTATTCAGGATAGTTAGTGTTAAACGCAAGATATCAGTTAATTACCAAGAGGCACTTGAAGAGAGTCGAGCTCAGGAAGTTTCACACATTTCCGATTCACGTCTTCGATTGAGTTAAAGTCATCGAAGGTGACATCCCCCATAATTTCTGTGCTTCCATAAAAATTACAAAGCGTCTTTCCTTGGGGAAAATGTTTAAAGAATTTTAGCAATAGTTGATAACTTAGGGTTTCCCCGCTACAAATCCAAAAATTCAGAGATTCAAGTCCCGCCCTTTCGCTTCCACCTCCATCCTCTGATATCTCCATTAAGGTCAGGATTGATTCAAGGAAAGATGGAACAACAGTTAGTCGAGTCACCCCATGCTTTTTAATTTCCTGGACAAACAAATGAGATTGTGTGACAATTGATTTCGGAATCACGACAAGTGGAAGTCCCTCCAAGAGTGTTCCAAATATTTCCGGTACGGAATCAACGAAGGTCAGGGCGGTTTTAAAACAGGAAACTTCGTTGCGTGCAAATGGAAATTCCTTCCATTGCCAACTAAGTCGGTTCATAATAGTCCTGTGAAAGAAAGTAGATTCAATTAACCAGGGATCAGCAAGTTAAGAATGGTGGGAAATTAGTTTTGGACATTAGACAAGTGGGAACTGTCACCTGTGACTGAGACGAACACCTTTAGGCGCTCCTGAGCTCCCGGAGGTAAATAGAACAATTGCTGTGAGCTGAGGCTTGGGCAAAGTTGTTGACAGGCTCTCAATCTCATAGGTTGACATAGTGGAGGAACGTTTCAGAAGCTCATATTTGCTCCAGATATCTTGCAACGTCACTATCTTTGACTTGTCTTGAACGTGTGCAAACTTTACCGTTGCCGTTTCTTTTGTATCTGTAATGATAATTACTGGCCGAGCCACATCCACGACTCTTTGAATCCGATCCTCTGGGAATGACAAGTCGATGGGAACGTAAGCAGCATCCAGTTTCATAATCGCAAACAGGAGAAGCACAAGCTTGTTGGATGGGGGAATGCAAACTCCAAAAACCCAGTCTCCATCTGGGTTCCCATTAACGACCTCCGGCCCCACAGCTCTTCTCAGAACCATTGCCAGGAGCGTTGACATGGTATCCAGGTCGTCAAAACTTAGTTTCCGATCTTCGTCAATTATAGCAATAGCGTTAGGGTCGATGCGGTTTGTGGTGAGGGTATTCTGAAAATACTCGACTATGGTCACGTTTCCAGGAAATGGAACAATTTCTCCTTCCAGGATAGCGCCCTTCTTTTCTGCAAAAGTTAGGTCACAAATTCATAACATAGGCTAACATTTTAAGTTCCCTGTAGTTTAAATTTTTAGTTTTTATAACAAATTGTAAAGCTATCCAATAACTATACTTATAAATATGATGTGATTCATTTACCTCCCGCTTCTGGAACGTGATCAACTTGGCTCGGCATGTAATCCATGATTAGAAACTCGTGATTTTTTTGGTTAGAAACAGGTGGAGGTGACAATTATTGACTGATCTTCAGTATCCGATGGATCATTTAAAGATAGAGACTCGTTTTTCTCTTGTTATGAATGTGGCACAACAAGAAAGATAACTAATGGAAATGTCAGGAATATATTAGCACGTACTCACCCAAGTAGAGCAAAGTCAAAAGTTGTTGCAAAAACTAGTGTATACTTGTTGACACTGGCGAGGAACCGCAAATTAGTGAAGCGCGATCCTGGGAAGTCAGGACAAGTTTGACCAAAGAATATTTATTACGCTCTCTGATAAGTCAAAAAATGTGGATTTTAACTTTTATTATGGACGATGAGAATGTGATTGTGGTTGGCATCCACTGGTCAAGCAAGCTTATGCTTCAAGTGTACCTAGCGTTCCTCATCCAAGCCGAATTATTAATATTTATGTACAATAATAGCATGAATTATTAGCTGCCACAACATCAGTACTAACTTAGCGAACAGATAATCCGCTGTCAAGTACATAACGACCAAGCATTCCTATAAACGCTTGAGAATCTTGAGTTTAATTTCCCATCAAGGTTTTCAACTCAAATGAACACATGAGAATTCTACTCCATTGTCAATATCAAATGGAGATTCCAGCATTGTGCAGGCTTGATAATGAAACAGTAATGAGGAAGGGGCGAAAGCTCTTGTAGATTCTGACATGCCGTCATTAACTTTTTAGCTGACAGCTTACGTTCAAGAGAGAGAAGGGAAGCCGTTGGTTGTGTGGAAGATATTACTATCTTCATATAGCCATGATTACCTCAATTAATAAAAACTTGATTGGGGATGTAGCGAATCTCATTCTAAGTTGATTCTTCATGGCTGCGGATTTTTTCCCTTCTACAATCTTACTTCTCCTCTTGCTCAGTTTAAATTAATTGAATGAGGGAATGTAATGCAAGGGATTAAATTGGTTTTACTTTTTGTCATGGTTAGTTTCATGTAAAAAATGTGTGGGCGTTAGTTGTTGGAGGGAATCATGTACGAGGTGGAAAGATGATGTATCTCCAGGGTTTCATTGTAAAAACGTGGTTACTGGTGAGGACTGCGAGAATTTAATGAGGAAGGATGGCCTCATCTAGCGAGTTTAGCTGAGTTAAGAGTTCCTTGTACGTTCGCCTTTTCTGAGTGCAATACTATGTGGAGAATGACGGGAAATTAATTAATGGCAATGACTGGAACAAATAGAGGAAATCAAGTCATGCTCATTTATTGTGGTTTTGGAAAAAACGGATACAATTTCACATGCCATAACAGCTTCACTTTTATAAACTATTTTACCTTAATGCATTACCTCACATTCCCATTAATAGCTCTTCTGCAAATCGGCATAAGCAGACTTAAAAGCCAACATTGAGACATGATATTGGCTACAGCAAGGCCAAAACCCTCAGGGAAATTTAAATTTTAAAATTGTATAAGAATAGACTACAATAATGTATCCGGTGAGGATCATGAATTTCGTAGTAAATATATTGAACTCTATTATCAAACACGCTACTTCGGGTGCTTCAACGTATTATACGATACTCTCAGCTACTTCTAATAACAGATTAACAATCATGACTGCTATTGACCCATTCCGTTTAAGCTGTTTGCTCCTGAAATGATTTCGTTGAAGTGCGTAAAATTTCTCTTGAAGGCGGCCATGCAAACTTGTGATCTTCAAGTCAGGACGAAACCTAAAAGCTAAGATAGTAATTTATTTCTCTAGCACAGGTAGGCTGATTCCATATAAAGAGCAAAATAATTAGCTGATTAGACTTTACTTCGTGGTTGAAAGTATTAGATTTAACCGAAAACGTAAAACTGATAGAAGGTCTGCTTGTAGTCGTAGAAAGATTGACGGTTGAAATTGCACCAAAGCATCCCTTCGTCTACTTCAGAATGTTCCAGGTTCCTATTGCAAAACATAAATATACATGCGATTAGTTTGTGATCAGGTGTGTACAGGTTCCAAATTGCAATTAATGATTTTGAACAATCTTAATTTTACGTGAGAAATAGGTGTTCGAATATTGTGTATATGTATATGATCGATTCTGACTCGACCATTCTGAACGTAGCAGACTACCATGTTCGCCTGAGCAGGAGTATTTATCGAATTCTTCCCCAAAAGCTATACTGCCATGTATGTCTGCAACATACAATAAAAATTCAATTATTTGCAGCGGTATTTGCATAATAATATTAAGAGAAGAGATTTGCCAATAAATAATGAATAGATTATCAATTGAACCGTACATTCCGCAATTTTGGGACTAATTCTACAGGATAACGGTGTGGAATATGCTTAAACCAAAAACGTTTTACTGTACGATATAAACCGGAAGAGTTTAAAGAGATCCTGGCCTACATATTGCTAGGGATTTCCCTACAGGTCTGCCGGTAATGCTCCGGTACTGATGAAGCTTTAGCAAGCAGAAACCGTAGGTATTAGGTTACAAAATTTGATTAGGAATCAAATTTAGGGTTATTTCTTAGCTGCTTTCTGGTGCCTTGCGCATTTAATTATGCCTTGAGCATTTAATTATGCCTTGAGCATTTAATTATGCCTTGCGCATTTAATTATGCCTTGAGCATTTAATTATGCCTTGAGCATTTAATTATGCCTTGAGCATTTAATTATGCCTTGAGCATTTAATTATGCCTTGAGCATTTAGTTATGCCTTGAGCATTTAATTATGCCTTGAGCATTTAGTTATGCCTTGAGCATTTAATTATGCCTTGAGCATTTAATTATGCCTTGAGCATTTAATTATGCCTTGAGCATTTAATTATGCCTTGAGCATTTAGTTATGCCTTGAGCATTTAATTATGCCTTGAGCATTTAGTTATGCCTTGAGCATTTAATTATGTTTGATTAGGAATCAAATTTAGGGTTATTTCTTAGCTGCTTTCTGGTGCCTTGCGCATTTAATTATGCCTTGAGCATTTAATTATGCCTTGCGCATTTAATTATGCCTTGAGCATTTAATTATGCCTTGAGCATTTAATTATGCCTTGAGCATTTAGTTATGCCTTGAGCATTTATTATGCCTTGAGCATTTAATTATGCCTTGAGCATTTAATTATGCCTTGAGCATTTAATTATGTTTGATTAGGAATCAAATTTAGGGTTATTTCTTAGCTGCTTTCTGGTGCCTTGAGCATTTAGTTATGCCTTGAGCATTTAATTATGCCTTGAGCATTTAGTTATGCCTTGAGCATTTAATTATGTTTGATTAGGAATCAAATTTAGGGTTATTTCTTAGCTGCTTTCTGGTGCCTTGCGCATTTAATTATGCCTTGAGCATTTAATTATGCCTTGAGCATTTAATTATGCCTTGAGCATTTAATTATGCCTTGAGCATTTAATTATGCCTTGAGCATTTAATTATGCCTTGAGCATTTAATTATGCCTTGAGCATTTAATTATGCCTTGAGCATTTAATTATGCCTTGAGCATTTAATTATGCCTTGAGCATTTAATTATGCCTTGAGCATTTAGTTATGCCTTGAGCATTTAATTATGCCTTGAGCATTTAGTTATGCCTTGAGCATTTAATTATGCCTTGAGCATTTAATTATGCCTTGAGCATTTAATTATGCCTTGAGCATTTAATTATGCCTTGAGCATTTAATTATGCCTTGAGCATTTAATTATGCCTTGCGCATTTAATTATGCCTTGCGCATTTAATAACTGGCGAGAAATGACATTTTATACTAGGAACGCAGGTTATGAGTGAGAATGGCAGGGAGTTCGCCAGGAGAAAGATAGAAAGCGTTAGTCTAGGTCTACTGGTGTTGCTCCAGTACTGATGATGGCTATAGCAGGCCGAAACTTGGAACGTTTCTCTTACTTACTCATAAGCATTGTCAATTACATATTTTGCAGGTAGTTTTTGAAAAATTAGATTGTAACGAGCTTACCTCTTTTCACCATTGCTGTAAAGGTAACTCTTATCATTCGTGCGAAACGAAAAGTTTTTCCCTGGATGCTTTCAACCATGTGCTCCATGTTAACATAGGACTGTTGGCTGTGCCTCGCAAGGTACTGTAAAAATAGGAAGAAGATACAATTACCACTTGCAAACTGTGTCATCACTGATATTTATCGCAATATTGGCGATATTTCATACTTGACCAACGAGGTCGACTAGGTCAGCATCCATTGATTTTCTCGGTTGATTCTGAATGAGACTCATTTCGGCGTGTGGATGGAACTTAAAATCAATTGGTAATCCGTGCTATAGACGAATGTTACTCCAGTATCTTATCTGAAACGGTACAATCCAAATGTTTTGAAATTAACAAAAGCTAGGTAGCTCCTTTGAACCGGCCCGACCTTACAGGAGCATGACAAGAACCAAGTGCAAAAATGAGTAACTACTGCAGAAGCTTGACTCTATCTTATAGTAAAAGATGTAAGTATATATTAATGTTATCTTCCTATATTTTCTGATGTAAGTTGAAAATTAAATTCGGTTTATTACTATCATACAGCAAGCAACCGCAATCTCTCAAACTGATAGCTGAAATTAATATATATAGAGATAATTTCTTACCAATTAGAACTTAGCTATTTCCATGACACTGCAAAATATACTGAGGAATTCGAAAATCTACACCAATAATTCAACTTGTAAAGCTCTGCGCTTAAATATTCCGACGAAAAAATGTAAACGTGCTTTTTCAAATCGTGCAACTAAATACGGTGTGGACTCCTTAGCGACGATACTTATCGTAATGGTAAACAGTGGTAGTGTAGGAATGAGTCGGTAAGAGATTATGGCCTACATATTGCTAGGGTTTTGGTTTTATTTTGCACACAACAAAAACTCGCACAATAGCTTCACTCATGATAAAAAAACTGACAGATTATTTACCTGGGGGGCTATTTTCGATTCTCTGCGAAATGGGTCTACAGCATTATCGCTGGCTTTCGAGTATAGGGGCCCTGAAACCGCAAGCAACGTGTCAGTCAATTCAAGTGTCGACAAGACTAAAGATTTAGTTTGTCGAGATTCGCTAGGGAGTGTTCCAGCCGTTGTAAATTAATATTTTAATGCTCATTTAACCGTCTTCTAAATCGCATATTCTATTGAGAGCTTCTAGCACACACCGGACAATAACCAATTCCGAGGTTTGGTAAATAGTAAATCTCTTATTGTCCGCAGTTAATTTCTACTCATGACATTTGCAGCATTGCTTATAAGTGAATTTGTTTTTTGTTTCACAGAACTGAACTATCAAATGTTTATAAACATAGCCATCAGCTTGTATAAAATCTGCACTTTTAGCAATTCATAACCATCGTTCTATAGCCATACCGATGCCATTGTCGGGAACATACGGTGTGAAGCCCCAGTCCACAGCTTTCTTTAATATTACTGTTTTAATGGGTGACATACCTTAGTTATCGCCTTGAGTATGTCGGCTCTATCTTCCGGGGATGGAAGGTCTATAATATCAGGTCGGTTGGTAGCAGCCATAATGAAAACTCCTTCTCGCGCTTCCAATCCGACCATTTCCGTCAGCAGCTGGTTCACTACGTGACTTGTCGAATATATCTGTGTATTCGTAATAAATGTAGCTTATTATACCGAGGTATCAAACACGAACAATTATACTCATCAAGAGGATCTTCTGATAGACTTACATCTGCATAACTTCGACGAGGGCACAGGGCACCTAATTTGTCGAAAAATATAACACAAGGAGTAGAAGCATTGACCAACAGCTCTTTCACTTTCTTTAACGTACTAGTGTAAAAACAAATACATATTTGTAATTTCAGCTTTCAGGGATTCAAACGAAAGTACTGAAGGCTGTATGCGTTTAAATTTACCATGTTTAGTAGCTCTAGGCCTTTGACTGATATAAAGTTTAAGCCTGCTTCATTCGCAACCGCCTTTGCTAAAAGTGTTTTTCCGCAACCAGGTGGTCCGCACAGCAAAACCCCCACTGCAGGAATCCTGAGTACTTTGAATGCATCTGTAAATTTTACGGGGCCCTGCACAGGAATGAGAAGTTTTAGTTCAGTTAATTAAGATATAAGTTACACAAATTACATGAGTTATGCAGATATAGAGCAGACAGTATACTACCAGAATGGAAACTTGTAGTTCATCTCGGATTTCTTTGAGGGCACCAATATCATCCCAAGTTGTGTCTGGAACGGTTGCGAATCCTTCTCGCTTGGAAGAAGGCAAGCTAAAATTCATAAGAATTGTCAATTATTAATTAGGAAGGATACGAGAAAAGGTATGGCACTTGAATAGGAATTTCCCTACAGGTCTGCCGGTAATGCTCCGGTACTGATGAAGCTTTAGCAAGCAGAAACCGTAGGCAATAGATTACAAGATACTTCAACCTTAGTTATTTAGGGTTATTTTTAGCTGCTTTCTGGTATTAATGGCGCAAAACTTGGTTACGTTCTGGTGTCAATCGCGCTAAACGTGGTCATGTTCTGCTGGCGTTAACGCTAAAACTGGCGAGAAATGACATGGTATATTAGGAACGCAGGTTATGAGTGGGAATGGTAAGGATACTTTGGGATTTAGGGTTATTTTTAGCTGCTTTCTGGTATTAATGGCGCAAAACTTGGTCACGTTCTGGTGTCAATCGCGCTAAACGTGGTCATGTTCTGCTGGCATTAACGCTAAAACTGGCGAGAAATGACATGGTATATTAGGAACGCAGGTTATGAGTGGGAATGGTAAGGATACTTTGGGATTTAGGGTTATTTTTAGCTGCTTTCTGGTATTAATGGCGCAAAACTTGGTCACGTTCTGGTGTCAATCGCGCTAAACGTGGTCATGTTCTGCTGACATTAACGCTAAAACTGGCGAGAAATGACATATTATATTAGGAACGCAGGTTATGAGTGGGAATGGTAAGGATACTTTGGGATTTAGGGTTATTTTTAGCTGCTTTCTGGTATTAATGGCGCAAAACTTGGTCACGTTCTGGTGTCAATCGCGCTAAACGTGGTCATGTTCTGCTGACATTAACGCTAAAACTGGCGAGAAATGACATATTATATTAGGAACGCAGGTTATGAGTGGGAATGGTAAGGATACTTTGGGATTTAGGGTTATTTTTAGCTGCTTTCTGGTATTAATGGCGCAAAACTTGGTCACGTTCTGGTGTCAATCGCGCTAAACGTGGTCATGTTCTGCTGACATTAACGCTAAAACTGGCGAGAAATGACATATTATATTAGGAACGCAGGTTATGAGTGAGAATGGCAGGGAGTTCGCCAGGAGAATGATAGAAAGCGTTAGTCTAGGTCTACTGGTGTTGCTCCAGTACTGATGATGGCTATAGCAGGCCGAAACCTGGAAGGTTTCTCTTACTTTTACTCATAAGCATCGTCAATTACTGATTTTCCAGGTAGTTTATGAAAAATTAAATTGTAACAAGCTTACCCCTTTTCACCATTGCTGTAAAGGTAACTCTTTTCATTCGTGCGAATCGAAAAGTTTTTCCCTGGATGCTTTCAACCATGTGCTCCATGTTAACATAGGACTGTTGGCTATGCCTCGCGAGTCGCGAGGTACTGTAAAAACAGGAAGAACATATATACATTTACCACTTGCAATTTGCAAACGGTGTCATCACTGATACTTATCGCAATCTTGACGATATTCCTTACTTGAACAACGAGGTCGACTAGGTCAGCATCCATTGATTTTCTCGGTGGTTGATTCTGAATGAGACTCATGTCGGCGTTTGGATGGAACTTATCCAATCAAATCAATCGGTTATCCGTGCTATTGACGAATGTTACTCCAGTATCTTATCTGAAACAGTACAATCCGAAGGTTTTGAAATTTACAAAAGCTAGGTAGCTCCTTTGAACCGGTGAAACGGCCCAACCTAGGGAGGAGACAAGAAGCGAGTGCACAAATGAGCATTAACTACTGCAGAAGCTTGACTCTATCATAGTAAAAGATGTAAGTATTAATGTTATCTTCCTATATTTTCTGATGTAAGTTCAAAATTAAATTGGGTTAATTACTATCAATGATACAGCAAGCAACCACAATCTCTCAAACTGATAGCTGAAATCAACATATATAGAGATAATTTCTTACCAATTAGAACTTAGGTATTTCCATGACGCTGCATATTATACTGAGGAATTTAAAAATCTGCAAAGTAAAGCGCTGCGTTAAAATATTCCGACGAAAAATGTATAAAAATGTTTAAAACGTGCAACAATGAACTAAATACGGTGTGGAATCCTTAGCGACGATATTAATCGGAATGGTAAATAACAGTGCGGTAAATGCAGGAATGAGTCGCTGTCGCTAAAAATACTAGAGATGAGAGAGAAAGAAAAATGCCTAGTCTCTGCGCATGCGCAAAGTGAATTTTAAATGATCCCGCTTCCTGCTCAATGAGAAAATTCTATTGGGTCCTCCAGGAACAGGATAGTCAGGTGACCAAGCCGGGTGAAAGACATCTCCTGCCCTTTCCTAATGCTGAATGCTAAAGACGAATGATGCGGTAGACTTGGGAATTTTCCTCTTCCAAGTTCAATGGTAAAGGTATAGGGAACGGTACATAACAGTTAAAAGGAGGAAGAGGACGCGTCATTTTCCGTCTCTTGGAGATTGTTGCAGAGAAAGTACCGGGGAGAATCTTAAATTGTTTAATTAATATTATAATTTTAGTGTGGTTAAAAATCACGTAAATTCCACCAGCCTTTCCTACACAGTTTGTAATAAGTTTAATCTGGAATTAAGTTTTAATTGATTAGAAAAGTTAAATAGAAAATTGTGGCTTTTTTCTCTATTCCATAACAAAGGCTTCATTGACGGCCAAAAAACCGGGGAGTAATTAATTCAGACTGAATTTCATCTTTTAAGCCTAGCGCTCTAACTTAGTAAATCGTGTCGCGTGTATTCTCAAATACGGTGTGTAAGATTTCCAAATAATTAAAAATACCTAAAACTTCACAATGGCTAACCGAAGACAAGGCGGTGGTGGCGGACCCGCTTTTGACAACAGCGGTTATAACAACCGTAGACCAGGTTAGTAATTGGAAATGCAAATTATAAATTGAATATAAACGTAGTTAGTTCGTGCGAAAATCCACTGCATCAGTTATATACATCCGTATCGGTCGGCATGCTATTCAGATTTATCCCTCGGTCATGGAACTCGTTTTCAGATTAGGATCGAAGAGGGTGCATCAGTCGTTGCATTTAATGTAGTGAACCATTTGGCTCATTAACATGATTCAGAACAAGTCAGATTAATTAGTCTCTATCTTGTAGGTCAAGGGCAGCAGTTTGGGTCACCATTCGAGAGTCAAAATCAAAGGCAAAACAATTTTGAGCCCCAGTTTATTCCGAGGAACAAGGGGACTGAGAATTACTTTGGAGGAAGCAACAATGGAGGTGGTGGTGGTGGACGGCAAAATAGCGGACAAAACAACTTTAGCGGAGGCGGCGGTGGAAACATCAGGAATTTGTTCGACCGTGATGATTTTGGATCAAGTAATTCCAATCCGTTTGTCATGGATAGAAGCAACAGCCGTGGCCGTGACAATTCTTTTGATCGTGGAGGTGTTACCAACTGGAGAACTCGTACTCCGTCTCCTCAAAGGGGGCGTGATGGAAATCAAGGTACGTCAAACATTACTTATTTGTATTACATAGTTGAATGAATCCTCCTAGCTTTAAGAGACTCTGGAACATCGAGATTGGTACTGAGCAATAATTTGGTTGATGGCAGGATCTAACCGTGACGACTGGAATAGGGGTCCTCAACGATTCGATGAACCTAATAGGGCTGGAGGTAATCTGAACAACTCCAGGAATAATCAAGGAATCTCAGGGATGGGCATGAATACCATGGGCAATCAATCCAATGGGCAGCCGGTTGTTATGGTTGTACCCCAGGCTAATAATGGTGGAGCTGTAAGTGGAATGTTACGTCATAATTCTAGCTTAAGGTTGCTATAAACCTTATCAAAAGATCAGAAAAAATTAATATGAGCTCTAATCGATGTTAAATTTATTTTATCTTAGGGTTTGATGGGAGTCTTGCCGGTCCAAGCTACGCCGAATCCATTTGTCCAGCGTCAGCAGCCTATGCAAGTTATACTGGGGAATCTCCCAGCATTCAATGCGGATGCCATCGGTCAGGTATAAGACGGATTATTTCAAATTCCTTCGAGTGCCTTTTCTCTCGTTCCAGCATGATAAACTTGAGCCGCAGGGGATCATAGTCGTCGAGTCTCAAACTAAGCGCTATTTTGTTGCACTGTTGAAATGATCGGCTCGTCATTGATGCCGTCGTCACTTTTCGATGTAGTCCACAGAATATAAGGATGAAGGGAGTGCGAGTGCAGTCGTCAATGTATTGAAACCGATGTGTTGGTGAAGAAAGCGAAGTATGAATTGATAGAACTCCAGTAATACTAGGGATGAATAGTAGTTCGAATAACTGGAACGTAAGTTCGCAGCTTCGATTTCGTCTCTATTATGCCACTCGTAGGAAATTTTGGCAGTGCAAGAACAATGGTTGTCATTTCTATAAACCTGAAAACATTCATGTTTTCATGCACTGTATGTAGTCTTACATGCTATGTAAATTCTGATCATTTCATCTACTAGTTTCTCAGGAACGAGCGTCTCTTTTGGTCCGATTAGGTTTTGTTGATATTAAGAAGATCTCGTTTTCTTCTCTCGCGTCTAAAGAATATTAAGGCTTGCTCCTGCTTGAACGATAATTGTTCTAGCTTACGAACACTCGCAACATTCTGATCGTTGTTGTTCGCAATTATTTGAACACGATCTGAGCTCCTTTCATTCACGTAAAACGGTTTATCGAAGAAAACATTGATTGGCACAATCCCTGTAGGTGTAGATTGTAGCTATTTCTTGTGATTGCGGGTTTCGATGTGAACGCAGCCTTCGGTCTGATTTATGCCTGAAAAAGGTTGCTTGTGGCGTTATAAGTACGACCAGTGGCGGTTCGTCGTCCACCCAATTATTCGCAACCATGCGACAACACGCGTTTTATCTAACCTCTTGCTACATTGTCTTCCATTTGAACTTGATGTTATAGCAAATACTGGCTGCAGCATCTGCCCGTCCTCAATATGGGCAGGGAATAATGAATGGTCCCCAAGGGGGGCTCATGAGTCAGCAGAATATGCAACGGAATCCACAATTCCAACAACAGTCTCAGCAGCGATTTGATGGAGGTAATCAAAATATTTCTGGGCAATACTCCCATCAGAACAAAAATAGTCCTCTCCAAAGGAATACCGCAAATCGTCGACGTTCAGAACCCGTTTCTGGTTCTAACAATAAGTCCTTCAATCAAGGAAATCGTTCAACTACAGCCACCACCGTTTTACGTGGTAACCGGAAAAGGTATAACAATACAGTATTGTCTATTCTCATCATTTTACTGGGATGTTTCCCCACCTATCCTTACGCCGTCTTTTTTAATTATTCCCTGATGTTATGGATGCACTTATCCTTTTTGCTCCTAAACTGAAAATATTAACTATCGCTGCATAGTAATCTTACAAATGAACGGTTTCCGCTGTGACTAGCAATATTTCATCTTCGGTTTCATGCCCGTGTGATATGTTCAACTTGCGATTAGGGTCTGTTATACCTAATCGATCAATTCGTTGATTACAAATGTCACTGTGGCTGAGCTGGAATCAAGATTATTCGCACAAATTATTGCTTTTACGGTGCCAGAGCTGTTGGGCCTGAACGGAAACTTGAAGAATCAATTCAAGTTGATCAATAGTTCAAGATTTTAAACTCGGATGTCAACCTCGAGTCTTTCTGTAGATGCCCTACGTTTTGTCAATTGCCATGAATGGGCGAGCATTTACAACTTATTCAATGCTTGTATAGCTGTTATGAAGTCTGCATACATAGGAACTACGAGAAAGCTCGGAATTCTTGTTAATCAGGCACCATCTTTCTTTGTGGAGGGTGAATAACATTGTTTCAACTATTATAGGGTTATTTTGCGAGATCGACTTGGACCTACTGATGAAGTTGACAAGAAGCGTCCAAGAACGAGTCTTCCAGCTGGTCGAGGTGCAGCTAATGTCACCAAGGGAAAACCCAAACCCCTTATGGGCAAGAAGAAAGATGACAAAGCGAAAGCTGCGGCTATCGCTGCGAAAAAGCAGAATGCAAAGGAAGCCGACGACAAGACGAAAGCTGAAGGTGACGAAGTCAAAGCTGATGGAGACGAAGAAAAGGAAGGCGAAGGGGGAGAGAAAGAGAAGAAACCATCCAAGTATGACGAAATTCCGACTTCTCTTCTTGTATGCAAGATCTGTCAGAAAACCATGAATGATGCGTCGGTAAGTTTTGAATCTGTAACTGTCGTTATTGCATATGACTGGAAACCTTTATAATGTAATACTGTTTAATTTTCTAGTCATACGAATCACATTTGAGTGGACGTGCACATCTTGCTCTCGTTAAAATTCTGGAAGAACGTTTCAAGAAGCGCGCTGAACTTCTGATGTTTGAATCTAAGGTATTATAATCATTCATTCATTTTGTTGGCTCTATTGCAATTGCGCTGAGTGGGAGTGAATTTAAATTGTTTTTTGTCGTTTTACTTTAGATTAGCGAGGAAGAAATTGGAATCGAGAAGGAAAGACAGCGCCGAGCTGGTAAAAACAACCAAACGGGCAAAGGCTCCAAGAACTTCTGCAAAATGTGCGATTGCAACTATTATGCTAACTGGGGAACTCATAAAGTTAGCATTGGCCACAGGGTGAGTGAACACTGTCGGAGTTTACATTTAATCCAGCTAAACATTTTTTTTCATGATTTCATAGTAAACTCGTATTTCTGTTAAAATAGTTGTGATAAAATTACAAATGTTGATTTTCGCAGCTTCTGAAAGAATTCTTGCATCCGAACTGTCAGCATTGCAGCAGCAACTTTGTTCATCGTGTGGATTGGGTGAATCATCTTCTCTCCGTTGGGCACTTGAAGAAAATGTCTGAATTAAAAGAGAAGGGAGTTGATATCGAAGAAAGTGAATCTACATCCCAAGAGGAGTTATTCGTTGTCAACATTGAAATCGGCAAGGATGATAAGCCAACCAACTTCTTCAAGATACGATCTGCCGATTATAAGGCTCCAAGCAAGGAGGAACTCAAGGAAATGTTGAAGGGTGACAATGGCAAGTTCATTTTGCCTGAGGGTGAAATCGAAGTACCCAAAGAACATGAAGAAAATACAGCTTATGGTAAGTTACAACGGCAAAACAATAACGTTTTGAAAGAAGTATTCAAAAAAGATTATGGACGTTGTATTTATTGCTGTAATGTAATAACCATTTGTGGATTTTTAACAGGCGAAGAGGCCATAATGAAGCTAGATGGAGCCTGCTGCAAGGTTTGCAGAATATATTTAGCTAGCCCTGAAGAAGTTGAAACTCACGTTAGAAGCAAGCCTCACTATGGCATGTACGTCAGCTTCTTGAAGAAGATTATTGCACTTCGAGAGCACAAAAAAGCTGAAGAAGAAAAAGCAGCCCAGTTAGCCGCAGAAAAGGAAAAAGCTGATGCTGAAGCTGCAGTAGCTGCAGCCACTGCTGCTGTTAAAGAAGATGCGAAGGTTGAAGGAGTAAATGAGGAGAAAGCTGATGCTGGCAAAGAAGAATCTATGGAAGTAGATGAAACAGCAGTGTCATCCCCATCAAAGGTTGCTACGCCAGCGAAATCTCCAGTTAAGTCAGCCAATACAAGTGTAATTGAACCTGATACTGAAACCAAGACAGAAGAAGTGAAAACTGAAGACGCTGGAAAAGATGAGAGCAAGATGGAAGAGGTTGCAGGGGAAGAAACAGAGAAGTCTGAGGAGATCAAGGAGGAAGATCAGGCTCCGGAAGGAGCTAAAGATGGTGAAGGTACTCCAAAGAAAGCCAACTCTCCGGCCAAGACAACTCCACAGGGAAACAGAGGACAGCAACGCGGGCGTGGAAATCGTGGTAACAGAGGCACTCCTCGGGGCTCGGGTGCGCATAACAACCGCGGTGGTCGCGGAGGAATGCAAACGCCTCAGCGAGGCGGTGCAACTCCTCGAAGAGGAGCGGCTTCCAACGTTCGAGGACGCGGCAATCGTGGTGGTGGTGGAATGGATACTCCTTCCTGGAGAGGAAACCGTGGCCGTGGCTCATTCCGTTAAAATTAAAATGATTAATAATATGCTTGAAGAAGGCAGCTCTCAGCTGTGCTGAATTCAGTACTTGGAATATAAAATATTCGTCTTTTGTTATAATGAGGTCGGTAGTGACCAGTTTTTCATCAAAATATTAGTATTTACTCAGTTATGCTCCAATTCCACGCTGAATTTTCTTAGTTATCCCAATCACTTCAGATTTAGAGTGATCAGTTTGTAAACTAATGGTTACGATTCGTAGTTTCCATATGTCATAACATAATGGCTTTGAGCGATACAACATAGTAACTTCAAGGTGGTCTTAGAAGATGCATTTGTTTATTCTCAGTACTACTGTTTTAAAATATTATATTGACTTTTGATCCATAATTATATTGTAAAACTCATGCATACAGTACTATCAAGTAGTTAGAAATCATTATTTAATATTATACCTTTCATTGTATTTCTTCAATTCAATAGTATTTGACTTAAATAAAGAACAATATTACATTGTCACAAAATATGCTCTAATAGGTACTAACTGTAAGAAGGTCTATAAGCTCCTTACTTTACTTTACTTTACCTTTATTACTTTGTATGCACTTTAATAGTACACGCAGGATTTGAACTTCCAAGTATTAAGAATTAATGCAGAACTTTTCGAACATATGCAGATAACCCTAAATTTTTAAGGTAATTGCCAGTGCAAAAAAAACAATAGGCAAAAGAAATTAGCTAATGCGGTGTATTTTATTTTTCAAAATAGTTAACATAGTAAAATTGTTAATCACAGTTAAGTCATCAGGTATACAGGCGGGATGGTGATGGTTGTATTGTACGTTTACAATTTGGACTGCAAGAAATAACGGAGGAAAATGTTAGTAATTACACAACAATAACACAGGAAACGCATTAAGTTTGTAATTGCAAAGGTATACTTACGCCAGCGTGAATGGCGATCATGGGGTCTTCATCAGCGTTGCTGATGCTAAGGTTAACCATACCGTCTCCTCCAACGCTGATGGTCTTGCCAGTACAAGTAGATCCAGATTTGCTTCCGGAAATAACGTCACAATATGATCCAGCGGGGAGACCAGTCTAAAAGATTGGTATCACATTAGTTATCACATTAGTTAGCGCTCTAACACAACGCAGGTATCGAAAAGAAGCTTACCTTAATGTTAGCGTTCAAAGGAACATCGTCGTTGTTAATAGCAAGGAATCCCTTGTCACCACGAGAGAAGGCGATTTGATCCTTGCCGTTATCCCACCAATCGTTGACAGCAGTGCCGCTAACTTCGTTGCGGAAAGCGACCATGTTCGTGATTTGACGCCATCTGTGCTCGCAGATCCATCCATTTCCGCAGGTCATATCAGGATTGATGGTGACGGGAAGGGTGTTGAAGTTGGAATCATGGGGAGGTCCGACCTAAAGAAATAGAATTATTATAGTTTTGCGCATGTGCGGTTCCTCGCTGATAATTAGAATCCAGGTCAAACCCCGACATACCCAATCGTTTTGGTCAGTGCCTCCTTGCCAGTTTTGGTCCCAGTAGTAAGAAGACATGATACGAGTGACACCATAGGGCCAAGCCAGATTGAAAGCAGTAGCCATTTTGTAGGGGCGGGAATCACGGAAGGTAAGGATACTTCTACCACCGGCTCCGTGACCTCTTTGGTTATCGTGGTTATCAATGAAAGCAAGAGCGTTACCGTTAGGCATGAATCCCCAGCCCTCACCCCAGTTCTTGACGTATTTCAACTGTTGGCCATTTTCCTTTCTGAAAACGTATCCGATTTGAGCGCAGAGCTAAAAACCCAACGATCCATTTAATTATTCTGCTATTTTCCAGTAACTCAAGAGTATTTAACATGCAGTTACTTACCTTGAATTCAGTAACTCTTCCAATTCCGAAATATTCGGAAGCAGAGATGGCTTCACCACCCAAGTCGATAACTTCCTGGAAGATGAAAGGACGAGAACCAGGTGCGAATCCTTGGTCGGTGGGCAAATCGTTCAAGGAACCGAAGATGGCAGTCATGTCACCGGGCCACATGTGCTTGCTAGCATCAACACGGAATCCAGCAACACCATAACCGACTTGACGGTTAAGGAATTCCCTAATCCTCTCACGGACGTAGTCCTTGCCATGGGCCAAATCGTTAAGACCGACCAATTTGCAGTTTCTTACCTGTTCAAAAAATCATTAGTTTAACCCTTGCCACTCAACTAGAAACTTGACAAATCAAAAACTTTCACAACTTACTTCGACAGCGTTATTGTAGTTTTCGATATTTCCAGAGTTGGTGGGGCACTCGCTACGGCCGTTAAAGTCCAAGGAAGAGAATGGAACTCCAGGGTAGTCGAGTTGGTTGGATTCAAAATAAGTACCACCCGTACCGTATCCAGCTCCCCATGAACCAGTCATGTGGTTGATAACAGCATCCGTGTAGATACGTACTCCAGCAGCGTTACAGCGGCGAACCTGAATGGAACCAATTCAATTTCAACCATTTCTTCCTCATAGGTACTCCCAAGGAGAAAAAATCCTTGGAAGCAAACATTTCAGCTACAATATGAAAATCATCTACAATGTAGTTACCATAGCTGCGAATTCTTGCTCAGTACCAGAACGGGTTTCAAGCTTGTAAGAAACGGGTTGGTAACGTTCCCACCACGGGCGTTGGCGGGCTCCATCGTTGATCACAGCGTTTTCGTTAGGGGGAGAAGTCTATAGCGAAAACACATTCATTAGCTTTAGAATTACAGTAAGTACAGAGTGATTCCTCAAAACTTTCTTACCTGAACACCACCGAATCCCATGGGTCCAAGGAAACGTTCGCATTCTTCAGCGATATCGTTCCATCTCCACTCGAACAAATGGACGATCGTCGTCCTTCTGTCCGCAAAGTTGGGGTCGAATTGTGCTTGCCCGAGGGCAGCAATCACTGCGATGATCGCAAAGGTGAGCGCTAATTTTGCGGCCATTCTAACGAGAAAATCAGTCAAACTGCATGGATTATTCCCTTGGAAACCTTTTTATACTCCGCAACCCCGTCCCTCTTATCAATTCCTTCAAGCATTTCAATTCTTTTAAAATGACAGTTTCAAGTGACCTGTCAATCTAAAATCAAGTTCGAATCTAGAATCAGTGCACCATAAATGCTCATCATCAATCAAGTCGTTTACGTAACCTAGCAATAGAATATTCCATATTCACATGCATAGTAAAATATCTACTCCAGTCAGTGTGCACCTATGATTAGCGTTTATTGTAATCGGAATCATTTTGCAAAAATACCAGATTAGTAAGCTAATTCTTGTCAATCAAATAGTAATCAACGCTCATTAAAAAAGTCAATTATAACCTGTCATCATCACATTACGCATAGCTTATAACCTATTAAAGAAATACATGCTTGACATGAGATGAGACAGTACATGTCGGATCTGCTCATAGGTAGTCGTCGCTAAATTTTGCAATTCGGATCAAGGGCCGGGAAATTTGGCAGCTATATGTGCCAAAATCCGACACGATATAGCGGTTAATTTGATTGTCTGTATCAAATCATTGACACTCCTCCCATACTAAAACTCTGCGCCCAAGGAGAAAAACACTTGAGATTCGTTCAACGCTTGAATTAGGATTCAGATAGCGATTTGAGCATGTTAAGAAAAGCATGTTTAGATACGTGTTTACAGCATTTGCTGAATTGCGATTCATTTATTCACAACTCTTTCAACTATTATTAGTCAACAGGTATTAGTTTTTATCTATAGTATACAGATGGATCCAAAGTCAGGAATCCCCATTTACTGTCAAAATTTGATGGATGGCACGGTTAAGAGATATAATTATAGTGCTCATTTCCTCATTAATCCAGCTTCTCTCATTCTGAATCAGGGGGAAATAGTGTATTGTGTAATCGAATCCTTCCAATAGTATATAAGTTAGCTTTCAATTTCAAAAAAATTAAAATTAGTTTATCCCAATAGAAGCTGCTAAATGATGGGTGGAAGCAGGTAGCTGCTTTCGTCATGATTATATATCTCATTCTAAATTTAAAACTACCAAGCATCATAGCTGCTGGAAAGCTCAGTGCATACATAATTCACACCTTTGAAGAGAAAATCCATATTTGAACCCCTCTAATTCATTGAAAACAAGGACTTATAAGCTTACAGCTATCAGTAAAATACAAACATCTCGGCTTTGCAAAGCTGCAGCGCAGCAGAATAAGGGAACAGGAGCGACCTCTGGGGAGCTCTTGTCTGCTAAATGCTGGTCCTACAAGCAAAGCTATTTTAACTGCCATTCGTGTAAAACAAGTTCATACAAAACTTGTGAATAAAACTAGCTTATTGCTGTATTATCAAACTAAACTAAATTATTAAATTATAATTAAACTGTTAATAAGTCCAAGAGTTATAGACACTCGTGCATCTTCGTACTGTAATTTTTTTTAAAAACATTATAATATTTACCTGATCCCAAGTACGATTTCCTTGTTGTCGCCCATGTCTGCAGTCAATATTTAACATTTCTGATAGTCGCTATCATCTTCAAAGACTTCCACAGCTACCCATGCAAGCACAGGTATAATCGTCATTGCTATTCCTAGACTGAGTCCAGTTCGGCCAAGAAGTACGTAATTGCTGTGTCGCAGGAGGGACAGCCAGGCAATGACCAAGCACAGGCCCATCAGTTCCTTCGCCTCTTCTACCGAAGATGTCATTGAGGTCATCCTCGTCCCGTTTCCTCGATTTCCTCTGGATTCATTCCCAAAGCCCTCCTGTTTCGGGGATAACCGCATATCGCTAGATTCTAATCCCACCCGGATTCCAGCCAGGTGAACTCCGAGCGTGTAGATACCAAGAGCGAAGCAAAACACCACGTGACACGTGATCATCCAATCAAGTTTCTTGTTTGCGTTCCCGTACTTTGGTATAATTACAGTTGCATCCATTTTAACAGACCCTCCCCGATCCTGAGCAGGTCCTTTTCCACTTCCAGTCAACTTTTCAGGTGTTGCACTCCGGCTGGAATTTTCAGACGGAAGGCTCTTGTAGGCTTTCAGCGTCAGACCGAACGCCACTGCCCAGCTTATGATGCATGGAATCATGTACACTGGCTGGAAAAATATAATTTCCTTTAAAACACCGTGCAATAAATGGGCAAATTATTTTTATGCAGTATTATTAAAATATTTCATTCCATAATTAAGCGTTTGAGGTTCTCATAAAAAGCTCTTTTTAACGTAATTTCTCGGACAACAGACCGCATTCCAAAATCTCATTTTTTCTTCAACGTTTTCGTAACAAACAAGTAACGATCAATTCAGAAACTGCGTTACATTTTCCATCTTCTCTCATGAATTTTTTATGCATATAACCACGGACTTTGAATTTGCTGTACTTGCTTCAATTCAAAGCATTATTTGTTGGAAAAACTTTAAATCATAGCAAAGTGTTTCACCAAACAAATCATAAAACTGATCAGCGACCTCACCCTCGAATTCATCAAAGAAACGAAGCAGGAAAATTACTTCGTGGTGGAGCCATGCTACGGCCCTTCGATAAAACTAGCAGAGGATTGTGAAGCGATGAACTGACACCATCTCAGAAATTCTTACCATCCAAAGATAGGGATCAGGATCGTTGTGTTGAACCCAAGCCGCCGCAAAGAAAAATAATCCCATCACAGCAGAAACAATCCTCCAAATCATCCACTGCCGGTGTAAAGAACAGCACCGGATTTCAAAAGCTCGAGGGCCGGCTTTTCCGGTATTTCCCATGGATTCCGGTGAATCCGCAGACGAAGCCCCTGACGGAAACTCAGTCCCGTTCTTGTAATACTCGTACGGATATAACATCCTCCTCCGCTTTGGATTATTTCTTCCTTGCCCTTCCTGAAAAAAATCAAAGTTAATTCTCCTCGAAGCAATCTTATCTTCATTAACGTCATAACGCACAAAAAATCCATCTCCTAGTACAATCATCCTGAGAAATACAAGCAACCTCCTCTCAAACTGTGACGATTATCCTGCAATTTCTACCATCAACTTGATTAACAGCTTCCTTTCATAACAAATTCAAAAGTAAATGACTTCGATAATTCCGTTGTTATTGCCCTGAGCTAAGCAGCAAAAAAAATTCATTGACAATTATTTTTTCAAAACAATCCAACAACAACCCACCCTCATCTCATCTTGAGAACCTGTTCCAAAGATATTATATTTACTTTACAACAGACTTTACTTTTAGCTCTACGCTAAGGTTTCTAATAGAAATTTTATCTAACTTCTTCAAAATAAAACATTTTCCTTCGCTCAATTGAGAGATATAACTATTTCCTAGAATCGTTTCTTTTCCAGAATCAACACACATTCATCACCTACAGCTTAAATATATTCAATTCTTGATTTAGTTGCCCTCATCCCGACTCTACAAATACTTGTTTTCCGTACCAATTTCTTGTACAGTACGGAAAATCCAAAACATCTTCCTATCACAGAGAAAATCTACTTCCTGAAGTCACAACCCGTAACAATAATTCCAAATCCAAATGCAAACATTAATTCACTAATCCTACAAACAATTAGGCTTCACAAACGAAAACGATTCCTGAAACTTTTTACCCGCACAATTAATTAATAACTTTCTTAATTAAATAATATATTACCGTCTACTACGTGATATAAAGATGGCGAATCTTAATGGCACTGGACGGTTGAGGTATTTTAACACACGGGCAACTCTCCATCATCATTTTAACAAACACAAATTAATTAACCGCAAATGCATATAAAAACATGCTCCTACTCTTCTATTTCTCTATTCAATATTCTTACAAAGTCCATTCTCATTGTCCATGATCCGTGATCGCAGAGATCCATCCATATACCCACGTCACTCGATCTTCCCAAGGAGGAGCAACTTTTATCTGATATACAAAGTATTTTTAAATCCCTCATTTAATTCCGTCTTAATCCTAATACCTCATCTCACACACTCAAATTTTCCAAAGAATCCAACCAACACGGTTAAGAAAATAGCTAGGCTTTTAAAGAAGAGAAAGCGTCCCCTTAGGGGAAACGTTTGAGAAAACGAAACATGTTCTACGCTTCAACGGGGCCTGGTTACTGCGACTCAACTTCCCGAGGCTGCAGTGTGACGAGTTATATTTAAACTTGCATACTTCCATCCTTTCCTACAGTATATATACATGAAATTAGACATCATCCTAATTCCGACGCCACTTAATTACTCTCTTTCTCCTCCTTAATTCATCCGGGTAGTAATGCAACTTGTCATACAACTCAAATCCTGTTATCTAAAGGCTGATCCACCACAAACCCCTATCGTACACCTTCCACGTGGACAACCTAGAAATAGCTCTTGAGTCTATGAAACATAACTCTTTTCATGCTCATGTACATGGCTACATTTTTCAAACTTCTTATGTAACACAAGATAAGGAAAATATTACAAAGAGCACGGATCCGTTCCACCCAAATCCCCATTATACACCCGCTTCATCATTTCTCACCAAGTTCAAGCGGCAGAATAAAAGAAACTATAACATCAGCTTGACAGTAATCTGCTATGCTTCTCTTTTGGTCATCCGCGCGAATGACCGGTTCCACAGGAAATCCAATACGCCAAGGACGTAGGAGATTTCCCAAACTACAATATATAAACTAGTACTCCAGACAGAGACATAATTAGCTGTAATTATAATCCTATGCTCTAGTACTATAGTATCTACAAACTCCAGACACTCGTCTTCTCCCCCATTCCTAGAATCCAGGCTAGCCAGCAGCTAGTTTTTTTTTTAATTTCAAGGCTATTAATCTATTAAATTAAATACAATTAAATCAATTAACAGTACCTGCTCAAGCAATCCTTCCACCTTCCACCAATCTCAACACAATCCAAATTAATGAGTCTGTCCAAGATATTCTTTCAACCTAGACATTGATGAACACCACAAGACCGCAAAATTACAGCCTCCTTCCTTCAAGAAGCCCAAAAGAGGAAATACAAAATAAGCTTCAATAACATCTCACCTTGTCTCCAGTCATCATGTTTGACACATTTTTTCCCAGATCGCATGTCTCTTCAAACCGTGTCTTCAGTTAGGGGTACGAAAGAATTTTTATGAAAACCCTATATTTTTCCTTCGTCCAAAACATCCCGCATTCCACCTTTATTAAAACTTACCAAGTCCTCATCCATCCTTCATATCTTAGAAAAGTATAGGGGAACATTGCCGTCTTTGTATCCAGTATGAGCACATCGCATCACACAACAGCTGTATCCTGGACAAATTCCAGAAACATGGAACAAATACTCAGAGCCAGAATCTGAGACGGGAGGAACCTTACATCAAAAACGCTCTCCAGTTCCTGGACCACTCACCTCCTCCACAAACTGGACACATTCTCATCTTCCAAATATCCTGTGAACCAGGAAATGGCCTAACCCCCATCAAACAGCCTACCTGTCGTCTATCCTCAAAAAACGGGACTTGCTACAATCGAGGTCAGAGGATGAGCCTCCTCTGAGGAGGTACTTACAGCAAACTGGGACGTCACTAACACCACATTATAAACTCCTTGAGAGAATATATCTCTGAGGGAAGCAGGCCTAGGGCTTAGCACAGCACAATCAGGGATACCAGCTAAGCTTTCCTCCCAATCTTCAACAAATATAGAGCTAATTCCCCAGTGTTTCTTTCCTCAATACATTTCTCTCAAGGGCTGGAAAATTATTTTCGTCATGAGTCCCTCCTTGTTGTTGCAAAGCTCCTCGTATATAATATCCATTCATCTCCGTACATTCTACCACAAAGTCTCAGCTCATCAAAAATGAGAAAGCGGTCGTAAAATCCTCCATTTCAAGGTACTTGATCTTAAATTGGAACATCTCAACATCAAAATAATATCCCACAAGAATTCAAAACTCCAGATTTCAAATTACGGCGGACCTTACAACAGCGAGAACATTTTCCCTTTAGCACACAGCTCTCTTTGTAATGCCTATTTATTCCAGAACATTAATACATACTCTCCCTTCCAAACACACGTCCCTTTGAGAGCGAGACCCTTGAAAAATTATAACACAATTAGAATTTCAAATCAAAAATAAAGGACCCTCTAACAACGATTCCATTCTGCCTGGATTTTAGAGCAAACGCTACAAATTCTACTATTAGAACCTACATCAAATCAAGGGCCATGGGGTAAAATATTAGATAGGGGTTTCTTATGAGAGAACAATGTACAGTAATCAGATATTATAGTAGATTAAGACAAGCAAGGAACACGGGTCTGGAGGCCACTATAAGGGTATCGTTGTCATCCCTTCGGCTTCAGCTTTTCGTCTACACTCTACACATGGGCTATCCATATTACGGCACGCTAAAAAAACCAACAGGTGCAAATAGAAAGACACTAATTTCTAAATAATCTAGTTTCCCATACACAGCAACCCTACACCTATTGGATGACCTACGGAAAGAAGATCCTGTGCAAAGGTCAAGTCCTTGTCCTTCTACCACAAGAGGACCACACAACCGTCAGGATTTACATGTGGTACATACAAGTTGTGGAGGAACGAGCATGAAAACAAGTCCCACAACCTTTGACGATTTTAGCACGTGCAAAATATCATATTCCTGTAAATTCCTCGGCTCCTTACTCCTTACTCTGTCCAACGTAGTTTATTTCAGTTGGCTTATACAATGAGTCTGCTTGACCAAGCTTTTATTTCCATGGCTGTGTGGTGTGGCTTCAAGATTTCTGTGTATCTTCTACTAAAAGTTGGATTCTCAGGGGCGTAACGCTCCTAGTGTCAGCTTATGCGTGGTCTTGACTCCTTTTCACACACACACATCTCCCTCTTTAACTATTATCCTACAACTTGTTCTCGTCGTAACAATTATATTCCATTTTAATCTTCAACTTCTCCCACCCTTTCCCTACCGTACAAGCCACCCAAAGCCAAACCAACAACGCTGTCATTAGAGAGAGCCAGCGCAAAACCTTGTGTTACAACAGTCAATGACGCTGGCACAAACTTTGTGACGTACAGCACTCCATTCAGCAGCATCATATTTTCTCAGCTTTTGCCTTTATACGCAAAAACAGAGGATGGCAACAATGCTCGGTCGGAAATCTTGGAAGGAAACCCTTCTTTTTTTCGGCAGCCTTTAAACCTTCCACAAAGAATTTTACGGAACAGCTTCCATACTTATCACGTAGTATGAGAAATCTTGGGAATTTTAATCTGCTTTTTATCATTTCACGGGAATTTGCTAATTTAATTATGATTCTAGCAAAGTAGAATTACAATTCAAGCTAAACGGAATTGCCATTTAGGAAAAAGACATTTTCCTAAATGAACAAACATACGCGTACTACTAACTGTCGTCATTATAAATGGCCCACGTACATTTGCGGTTCTGCGCCAATTCGAACCTAGCGTTAAGGCTATTGCAAATAATAATTACCTTTAATCCTTGTATTTTATTCCGGAAACGAGCCATTTGTTAAATTATAATTATATATATATATATATTTAGTTGAGGTAGGCGCATATGCATATTGAATTAATAACCCCCAAAACAGAAGAGAAAGAATCAACCTTGCAATTATCATCCAACGAATTTGCAATTTACATGGCGATGCATTCTATTTGTTTTCTAAATTCATTATTAGATGCTACAATTATGAATGAAACGTTGCATATGAAGTGCTATTCTTAGTATGGTAATTTATTTTGTGTTGGCATAAAACGTGACCTTCCTTCAACCTGCCGAGCACCTCTGAGAAAATCATCATAGCCGTCAATTCTCCTGGGGTGTTTCTCCACCTTTACCAAAGAGCGGTAGCTATTTATTCCCGTTCATGTTGGAAAAAGTAATGAAAAATTCTCATTTCTCCAAATTCAAACACATGACTAATTAATCACTACACGTGCCGTGCCCAGCACCTCCAATCATCACCGTCTTCAGTACCTATCCCAAACTGGTCCAAGTTGACTGAGATATTCCGCGGAAAGGTATATATGTAGCCTTATCTGATTGTGGACAGTAGGAAGAAATCCAAAATTTGCATAATTATATTCAGCACAGACAAGCTAAATCAAGTTTAGCCAGATGGCAATCAATTTCTAGACCTAATTATTAATTTCCTTACCTTCATCAAATCATTATAAACTTGATGCGCAAGTCAGTGCAACTAATTAGATTAATCAATTACATTGGTCAACATTTATCAATCTAAGACTAGAGAGAAGCGTCTCAATTCCACTTCCATGACTTCTGTGCGTATATCCTCTTTAAAAAACACGCTCAATATTTTACAAAAATGCGCAACAATGAATTACGCGATTGCTTCTGGCATTCCCCACCTATAAGTTAATTGTACGCATCTCATGAATTAAACGCACACTATAGCTCATGAATATAATGGGAATACTAAGAATTAACTAAAAGAAATTGCCAAGACTGGAGCAGGAACATTATCCAAGCCTGAGAACATTCAGTGCTTATTAAAACGACTGTTCAACAAATCCCGCAACTCCCCAACTTCTTCTGTCTCCACAAGACGTCAACCTCTTTTAAATATCCTTATCCAGCTACACGAGATAGTCACAACCATTTTAATGTTACACCTTTAAGTACGAAGCATGCACATACACATAAGGATTTTTGCGTGTCCAGGAATTTAATAAGATTCCATGATTATATATTTCTTCTAAGACAAAGACATTGTTTCTTCTAATTTTCCCACATATCCTCCAACATTTTCCAAAAGCTGGCACTTTTTTCGCGAACACTTTATTATCCTCCATAAGAGTAAATGTAATTGTTATGATAGACTTTAGTTCCAGCGCTATCTAAGAAAATCAATGTCTCTGAAGGAAATGCTCATTTCTTGGGAATTCCGCCACAAAACTCCCAAGTCAGTAAACGGTGTGGGATAGGTGGAGTCAAAGGATGGAACCTCTTGCACAGATATTGAAATACGCATAAAAATGCCAATAATTACCCCTCCTCAAAAGTTACAGTCGAATCTCTCTATAAGAGCCTCCCATATAAGAGTTTCCTCTCTGTAAGAGTGAAGCTCAACAGCCTGTGCAATATTTCCTATCTCCCTTATGTTAAATTTTCTCCATATAAGAGGTTTTTAAGAGTTTCCTCCCTATAAGAGCCCAAAAGTTAGCCGTTTGCAATGCAAACGCATTGTTTTAGCTCTCCATATAAGAGCTTTCTGTGTAGCCAAACAGATTTAAGGGATGTTTGGCTGGTTCTTGTCTGATAAGCCACCATACTTACGTATTTTAGTGTAAATTCCGTGCTTGTTTTTTTCTGTTTAATATTAACTTCAGCGATTATCAGTTCCAGCAACAAAATTTCGAATTTCTATTTAAGAGTCTTCTCTCTATAAGAGCTTTCCTCTCAGAATTATACGAAACTCTTATAGAGAGGTCGGACTGTATCTTCCCGCACTCGTCAACGAACCAACCTGATTTCATTCTTAGTTTATTATTATTATTATATTATTATATATTATTATTAGTCCCGTCTGGACTGACAGACAGGTAGGATTACTTTTGAAGCAACAAATTAGTTTAAAAACTCATTAAAATTCCCGGTAAAAATATGCTGTATCTGTATTTAGCTAACCAAAAAACTGAGAAACAAAAGCAAACCTTAAACGCTTCCCCTTTTACTTTATATGCATTTTACATAACCACATCCCACCGATTCCTCAAATCCAATTAACAATATTTGATGAGCAATTTGCAAAATCCAAGGTCTGTTTCAAATAAACTAAAAGCCTTGTTACATTTACGCCTTCTGCAAGGGCAAAACGTTTTTTCCAATAGCGTCACACTAATTCACGGAATAGATAGGTCCTTGCTGCAGTTTTTAAAAGGACAACTTTAAACTAGAGTAAACAAGGAAAGCACGTCCTCTCTCAGGTACGAGCAAACAATAAAATCCATAAACTTTTCCATCATGCCCGCCGCAAGTACATAACGTCAAGAGAATTTAAATATCATCATCAAGGTTGGAACAGTAAACGTTTTTCGCGGATTACGCATTAAGTGTCTCATTTAAATTCATCACCTGTATCCCGTCTTAATCTTGACGTTCTTAGCGTGGGTGGTTGAATCTAAAATACCTGCCTTACGTCCGAGACTATCCAGTTCTTACTATGTCAATTAACTTCTTACTCATATTTTAAACTCTCAGAATGAGGAAGCCATAGAATTCCCAGGAAATCATATGTTTACAGTCGAGACATAATCAAAAATAATATGGAATTACCCAACATTTAAATAAAGGAACACGAACCTAGGACAAAGGAAGAGCAGGCTCGGCTCAATCCCCTTTATGAGTTCATTTCCTTTTAAATCTTTCAACTTGACCGCTTTAAAATGCATCTCAAGAGACATGAATACTTGCTGCAAGGTGAATGACAGAGCCTACAGATGGACGAGCGAATGGTGCTTAAATCTCCGTCATGCAGTTATTGTTTGTTTATCCTATGCAGTGGTCAGCAGCATTGGATACTCCAAAGCGTTCCAGCTTCAGACTTGTTTGAAAAAATTATCATTTTAAGCAAATCAACCCAGCAGTAGCTGTAAGCTCACTTCAGACTAGTATACCAACCAGCAGGTCATTTTGCTAACCAGCAGCTTTGCGGTTGCTGCTATAGCTTCCACAGAATCCGGATTAGACCTTGCCAAATACCACAAGATTACAGAATCCCACTTTAAAATGGTCACTATTTCAAAGTGCACTTCAAATGAACTCGCACCGTAAAACTGAAAAAATCAAGTCAATTCCACGCCTTACACATTGCGAAACGATTAAAAGATGCCAAGAATACAGTAGGGAATAACTTTAAAAAAGCTGAATACAGGGAGGGAAACCCCGTAGCATGCACCACAATTTCATTCTTCAGCAGATGAGTGTACTTTGAAAAATACATTCTTTTTAAATATTCTCACGGCATTGTTCCTTGAAAAGTGTGACATTCGTTGTAAATTGGTCACGTTGCTCTAAAAATTTTAAACACATGATTAACAGGTGATAGACTATCCCTCACGGCACATCTTTGATTCCATGATTAAACGTGTCTCCAGCCAGGTGAGATAAAGCTACCAAGTGCAATCAAGGGCCCCAGAAGGGTTCTTCCTCCTCACTACCGCTCACATATATACATTGGATTCACATACATTACGAAATTGGGAAGGCATTAATAATTATTAACCTTGAAAAGGGAGACAAACAAATGGAGAAGCCAGAGAGTGTGAGAAAAGGAGGAAGAAACGATTAAAACTTATAGTTCTTCCAACCCTTCATGTATGTTATCAAAAGCAGACTGTATGCAAGATGTAATCCTCATTTCTCACCTACACTTCCAGAGGTGTAGCATAAGTCAACCCGTTTGTGCTTTTAAACAAGAGAACTATTGTCAATACTATATGTTATTATAACAAAAGTGAAACTGAGGAAGCTGGAGTTACTATAGTGTATGTCAAATTTCAAATCAGATCATGAGGCTATAGACCCCCTTCCATGTTTATATACCTGTTTCTCCCAGATTTCTTCCTCTGGACTCATGAGGATGATACCATCAAAGCGGACTTTTTCCTACAGGAGCATAAGACGTCAGGGAGTAGTCAAGAAGAATATTAAAAATATGTAAAAGTACCTCTCCCTCACCAAGCAAGTTAATCAAGTGTGGAGAAGCCACGGATTGGGGGAGGAGGAATTATATCAAAACTTTTAGCAGAGACAGCATAACTTGTATTCACCTGTTCTTCCCTCCGCCGCAGCTCAAAACTTGAGCAGTTCAAGACGACTCTGGAAGGTAAGAACGTACACACAGGAGGAGCAGCAGAGGGATGAGGAATCAACAAGGCTAATGAGTGGAAATATTCCGCTTGGATTAAAACTTAAGAAGGGGAAAGACTAGGCGAATCTCTCTCAGTCGAATTCTGGAACGGAGAGGAAGGACAGGTGGTAATGTGGACAAAGGAGCAGAGCGGTAGACCAAGGAAGGAAAGCACTGTAGCTACACCTTCTGATTGCAGTGCTTGCAAAGCAAACGTCCCGAGAAAGTGACAGTTCCAAACAAGGAAGTGGTTCAAGGAAAGAAAGTTAAAGTTAGCAGTGTTTACGGAGTTGTTGCATACGGATTTCGCAAAACCATTCCAACGGGAACCAATACACAGGTACGTGAGGAGAAGGGATCTACGTGACTGGAGCATGGTAGGGTCCCTACCGTAGGGGGCGTTTCATAGATTGACTCATTGACCTGGGATGTGTGTAGGGTCACGTATAACGATGGTTCCGTAATTTCCAAACAATGCCTTACGTGTGAGCAAACAAGGGTATGCTTGTAGAGAAACTATGTCCTCCTCTGAGCATCCACTGCAAAACAAAGGGGTGGGCCCTGTCCCTCACTTCTGGCAAAAGGGAAAGTATCATTGGGGTTCACAAGAGTTAGAAATTATCATGGAACTGTTTAAAGAAGACAGAGGATTCCTCTGATGAGAGGTTAAGGGATAAAGGAACGGGGTAGCTGAGGAGTAACACGTACATAGAACCGGGTCGTTTACTTTTCACATTTCAAAGAGATCTCAGTTGTGAAAAATCAAAGGGCTCTCCCAGGGTCCAAGTATATAAAGGCTTGGATAATTTCAAAGGATTGTCAGAAGTGTGGCTGGAGTTGGTGGTATCGTTACTCAAAAGTTTTTACGTATCCTTTTCTTGTGCTCACAGATCTTCTAAAAACAAGAGACAACGAAGAAGTTCAAAATGGAGGTTTCAAAAATTAGGGAGTTTTATACGGGCAAAAACGTTTTCATAACCGGCGGCACAGGTTTCCTTGGAAAGGCCATCATTGCCAAGTTGTTGAGAAGTTGTCCGGAATTAGGTAAAATCTTTGTGCTCATCCGTGCCAAAAAGGGATCTGAAGGCAAGGCAAGGTTGGAAAATCTCCTCCAGGGACCCGTAAGTAAATCTTTAGTTAAGCTTCGCTGATATCTTGTCGTAGATACAGGAGTGTTGAAACTGTAGGCGGCGGACGTGTAGACTAATCCTCCGGATATTTTTCCAGCTTTTCGATTCCGTCAAAGCAGATCATCCTGAATTCTCCAAAAAGCTTCATCCCATCCGTGGAGATATAGCGTTCCCGGGGTTAGGGATTTGTGAAGAAGATGTCGTCATTCTTAGGGATCAAGTTAATATTATTATCCACTCTGCCGCTACTGTTCGCTTCGATGAACCTATTAAACAAGCGCTCAAAATTAATGTCACCGGCACCAAAGGAGTTATTGATCTCGCTAAAACTGTTAAACATTTGGAGGTAAGAATACATATTTTACAGCTACTTGATTAAACTACGCGTTAGTAATTGAGTAAATTGCGCAGCTTTGGGATGAAAAATTGTAATCAAGTCCTCTGTCCGTTTTCCCTAGTCTGTTGTACACGTTTCCACGGCTTACTCCAATTGCGAGCTCCCCGAGATTGATGAGAAACTGTATCCTATAAACATGGATCCGGAGGCAGCCATTCAGGCTTTTGAAACCATGTCCGACGAACTTGCTCTTGAGATCACAGCCAAGTAAGTTACGCGGCGGCAAAACGAACCATACTAAAATTCAAGGAAAAAAATTACCAAATATTAGATAATCACACCAACTTTTCAGGTGTGTGGACAAAAAACCAAATACGTACACTTACACAAAACATTTGGCAGAGAAACTTGTTGTTCAACATGCCCATGAAATCCCAGTCTGCATCGTACGGCCATCCATTGGTAAGGAATTTAATGGGATGATGAAAAACTTGATCTCTTCTGGTTCTCAAGGTTTATAGGTGCTAATCAAACGTATGTAACTTTTCAGTTGTTGCTACCTATGACGACCCTTTTCCGGGATGGATAGATAACTTGTATGGTCCTACTGGAATATTCCTGGCTGGGGCTAAGGGGGTACTTCGGACCATCCTTGCAGACTTTGATAAAAGATTAGACGTCATCCCTCTTGACTGTGTTGTCAACTTAATGCTTGCTGCTACATGGAAAACTGCCATGGAAAATAAAAGGTGAGTCATGGATTATGTGATTTACTATTCCTGACATTTATACACTAATCCAAGCCGTCCGACTTTGTGAATGAATAATAATCTCTAATATATTCAACTTACAGAACTGAAAGTACAGAAAGCAGAGAACCGGTGATTTACAACTGCTGCTCTGGAAAAGAAAATCCATTTTACTTGTCCAAAACAGTACCCATGGCTTTGAAAGCTTTTCATGACTATCCATTCAATGAAATCCTCTGGTATCCAACTTACTACATGACTAAAAACCCAATTGTGTACTTTTTCCTCGAACTTTTCCTCCATTTTATTCCTTCCTTTCTCCTCGACGTGAAGGCTAAGATGTGCGGCGAAAAACCATTGTAAGCAACTTAGACTTTGAGGAACCATAAACATTAATGATTGCACCTGGACAACAAGGAATTAATCAACTTCTCTCACTTTCTCTTTCAGCATGATGTACATCCAGAGGAAGATTAAGAATGGTGTAGTCGCTCTCCGATACTTTTGCATGCGAGAATTCGATTTTTCCACTGAAAATACAAAAGCTCTGTACAATGAGCTGAACCAAAAAGACAAGCAGACGTTTTGGTTTGACATCAACAGTGTTAACTGGAATGTCTTTATGAGAAATTACATTTACGGAATCCGGAAACACATCCTCAAGGAAGAAGACAAGGATCTTGAAAAAGCTAGACAAAATTTGAAAAAGTAAGACAATTAAAATAATCAAAATTCACATTTTTACATCCCTCAAAACATGTTTTACTAACTATATCATTTTTTTAGGATGTACTTACTGCACAGAGTCGTTATCCTCGCCGTCTCAATCTTGTCCGTCATTTTCGTTAGTTATGTGTTTACACGAGCCGTGGGTGTCATGTAAACGTTTTAGTACTTAATATTAGTTCCTAAAGAGCGTATAATGTTGCTTACTTGTACATCAAAAGGTGGTGAGTATGTAAATATTGCTCAAAAATCACCGTCTTTCATTTTATACTCACAGTATTTCTACTATGTACATATATCTCGTGGTCCTGGGTACTTAAGGCACGCAAGCGTAGTGTGTGGCAATGTTTTACGAATAAATCGCTACATATATATATATAAATATACTACTTTCCAAAACTGAACTCAATAAAACGTCTTATAAATCATATTCTGATCGTGCTTTGTACAAATCCAATCATTTTCCTACCCGTGACATTTGGATACCACAAAAACTGAAAACGGTATTTATTTCAAGAATAAATCAAGCATTATCAATAACAATATAGACTGCAGCCAAAGGAAACCTATAGACTTTACTTCCACCCCTCACCATTCCCACAAAGAGCAAAAAATCGATCCTAGCTCCGCAATATTGCTTTATAGCTAGGACTTCACACACACTTTGAGGAATAATCAATTCTACATAAACTCAGCCCCTAATTTCCTTTTCTGCAGTCATAAGTCACAGTTGCCTGAACTCTTTGCATAACGTTTCTATAAATGTATACATGCTATCAGAAATGGAATTTGAAAACATTAAGCATTTAGGCTAAATGGGTACTTAGAAATTCATCAATCGTATCAGTATCCCACTTGGTGATTGATAAAGTGTCAACAACAAGACCATCCTCATCCACGAGGACAATTTGTGGCATCTGACCTCCTTTGTATTTTATTTCAAGGTTTTTGAACTTCCCCGGTCGGTCGCTTTTGACAAAAGCTGTGAAAGAGAGCATTTAAATAGATTACTCTCAAAATTAATGAAGGAAGCCTATTAAGCAAAGTTTCAAAACAATCCCAGAGACGGTGAAAGTTGAGTGTGATTAATGAAAGAAGCGATTGTGTATACTAAGTATAAGTATAAATACCTTGGACCTGCGGGAAGCTACCCAATTTTCATCCACATACTTCTAGCCTTGCTTTCGCATACTTTTTCTCCGTGGCATTCGACGCCGATGCATCTATCTCGTTTGCGTCCCCGTAGCAGCAGTCTAAACAATCCTTCCTATACCAATCCGAAGAGAGACAATTAAGGTCGGAGCCAAGACCTTCAACAACTGCGTCCCAAGGCAAAATTAGAATGTTGATGACTTACTTGAGCACATCTAGGCCGTAATCGCCTAAGCCGATGCAAGAAGAGCATTGAAGATTGTTTCTAGCGAAGCCTAAGGATAAGCAGTCTACATCAGATAACTCGCTCCGGACGTAGGATATCTTGAAAACAAACAAACAAAATTGGTCATATAAATCCAGCATTATTCTATCACGGTCAGTTGCAACATGTACTCCAACATCAGATATGTGCAGCACTAGCCGATATTAAATATCATTGTCTTTTCAATTCTCTGTGTCTCCCGAAGAAGATTCACCTTGATCTTACTTTTGGAGGAGGTCACATTTATAAGGCCTAAAGCCTTTTACTCACTCAATGAAAGGGAAAAAACGTTATCTCTTCAAGAATGAAAACACTTTTGTGGTGGATTAATCCATTGTAGACTTACCATCATGTACAAGACAGAGAGGGACAGCAAACTTGATATAGTAAGGCCCTCCATTCTAATCTATTTTCGGTGCTCCAGGCACCTGTTATTCTTCTTAACTTCAAAGGTGTCCACTGAACCTGAAAGAAAAAATGGCCTTATCATTAGCAATAAATCAATATGATGCGATACATTTGACATAACCTTCTATGTATGAAGCATCATAACAGTGAACAGCTGCAATAAATGAGCTGTGAACAATATTGTAATTAATAGCTGCCGGAAATAAAGTTGTACACCATTTCCGATTGATTAAATGATATGGATAACATGGCCACTTGAAATTTTCATGGGACCAAAATGTCAGAAAAGAGCAATACAAAAGCGGTTTCACTAATTGCAATTAAAATCACACACAACTTTCCGTTTTCAGTGTCTAAAGATTTGTCTTCAGTGTGTGATTCCAGTACTAACAGCGATAATAAACCCTAATTATAAGTTAACTTAAATTTTCAATTTTACAATTTGCAAAATTACGTACCTCAGTCTGATGTCAAGCGATTCAGGGTTGTGCAAAATTAAATGACACGTTGCTATATTCCACACAAACTGTAATAAAAAAGGTTGTTGTGCAGGTTAAACCATAGTCGTCGAACCAATCAAATTGTAATAAAATCACGTGTTAACCAAATAGCGCTATATTTGATTCCCAAGTCCCAGATGACATGAAACCACAGGTGGATAATTTAATTCTAAACAATTCAAACACAGATTGTCGAGAAATAATAATTAACATTCAATAAAAATCCAGGATTTTTGTAAAATGTAAATATTCGAAACAGAAATTAGGCTATAAATTAGTAACCGGTTTAACTCACATGCCATAAGGAATGTGTATTTGGGGGAAGCATAGCAACTACTATACCAATCAATATGCAGCAATGAGTGACAATCGTAAGCATTGCCACATGTGACATGTGAGTGTCCTGAAGACCTACGGGAGGAGACCTAGATAGCCGACAGCCGACAGCGTCGGCTCCTAGATAGCCGACAAAAGCCGACCTACCTCACGGTGTAATGCTTCCTCGCTGTTTTTGGTGGTGGATTCATCCGAATACATAAGTGTTTAGAAGCGCAATCATCTTTTCCAAACATAATCACCATTTGGGATTACAATTGAGCGATTTTGAAACTTTGAACAGCATTGAAACTTTGAACACATGGAAACTTTGAACAGCATTGAGGAATTTTGATTTGATCAAAACTAAGAGAATATAAACGCTTTTGAAAGGTATATCTGTATGTGTCAGCATTATGTGGCAACATACCTAGGAACCGTCTCATCGTATAACAATAAGCCCAATGACTCGTTGAGGCCACGTGAACTCAACAGAAGGAGAGCAGGAGGAGGACCTGTTTACGGATTGAGGGGAGGTAACTGTGTTGGGGCTACGCAAATAATATGCGAATAAATAAGTTTGTGTTTAAAATTCATATGTTTGTTTGTAAAAATTATAATTCGATTTAAGCGTTTGGAAACAGTCATTGACATTTTGACTGACACATTTAGTTGTACTCTCATTTTAAATGAACTGTGAATCTCATAACTATTGGCAAATGGTTTAGTGAGCAGTGACGGCCAGTTTTCTGATTGTGACCTGTTAGATTCTGCTTTAGGCAGATGTTGACAGAAACATTGGCAACATTTGCAATTAAATAAATTTTGAAGGTGGTGAGAAGTGCTAAATCAAAGTAATAGTAAAATATAAATTTCATAAATGCGCAGATTCGTGCTTAAGTAAATACGATGGAGCTGGTAATCCAGAGTTTCCACGACTTATATATCTTCGTACAAATAATGGGTCACTGAGGATAACCATTGACCCCGGTAGTCATGGAGAAAACGGATTCAATAGCAGTCGACTCTCCTCATCGACCTTTGGTTACATGTAAGTAATTACTGTAATTTGATTTTAAAGCTTGACACGGAGGGAAAATTAAAGTTAATTCAGTTCAAGATGTTTAGAAGAAATCTGTCAAATGGAACATAGGCATCGGTCAGTGCAGTTGCCGTCAAAGATAGTTATCCCAGAGCTTTGATGTTTGAGTAATAGGGATAGCACTGTATCTTGTCTACTACGTGCAAACTTTCAACTTCGTCAAGGGTTAGCTGCGATTAAAGATAAATTGGACTGCAAGCAAAACTGGTTTCGTCATGCACACGATTACGTTGGAATTGAGTGCGTTCTGTTAACTGAATCAAATATTTCGTTGCAATGTGCAAATATAATATATATGTCATGTATATGCATGAGAAAGATTTATCTTAAGGAGTAATGAGGATTAAAAAATGCAGCAATTTTAGCTTTCAGGTTATGATTCCGGCAACTCTGGTATTGCCAAATTAATATTTGGTCATCATTTTTCATTTCAGATGCTGGAGATTTAGGAGTTTTTCAAACTGTTGCCGCCTCATTGCAAAAGGGCATTGGATCTGAAGCTGTGGAATGGAAAAGGGCATACGGGCGAACAACTAAATTAGTGCACCTCCATCCGAAATTTATTCCCTTAGACGCTTCTGGTGCAATCAATTCGATTTCTTCAAATGGCAATGATGGAGGCGACCCAGGACCCCTTACATCTTTGCTCGATCAGTCAATGCTGCATGTGTTTTGGACGGATTGCCCCGTAAGGGTCACGAATAATTATACAGCCTTATAAAATGCATTGTATTCGAATAGAAATTTTATGATTAATACATGCTTCCTCTCTCAGGATGTGGACGTCTATCGCTCAACAACCAAAGACTTAATTCAGAGTTGGCTAAATATTGTCAAGGGATGCAACGTGAGAGAATGGCTCATAGTGTTGGTGGAGACACCTGATAATAAAAAAACAAAACAGCTCCTTCCAAGGAGTTCTGTTTTGGATAAGATTAAAAATGATTTTGCTCAGAAGCAAACTGAACGTTGTATTTGCCTGGCTGACCCAACAAAGTTCGATTCCAAGTCTACTGAATCCCTGCATTCGATGCTGCACAGAATTAGGCAGCTTTTGCTTGCTTCATACAGTAAAACTTTGACCAAGTTTGAGGAAAATATGCGGGGTCAAAGGGAAAAAAGAAATGAACCTGGGTGGAATTTTTGCCATTACTTCTTACTTCAGGTAATTTAATTCTCCTGAAATTTAATTACCTTAATCAATGGCGAGTGCTAATTCTCATACTTTGTTATGCTTATCTATTCCAGGAAGAGCTTGCGTTTGTATTGGAAATGCTAGAGGTTTATGATGAAGCTTTGGTGCAATACGATGAGCTTGATGCTTTATTTACTCAATTCGTTCTAAATTCTCATCTTACAGGTATGATGACACCATTCAGCTAATGTAGCACATTCATTGCAGTACAAAGTATTGTCTGCATGAGTACTTAAAAATCCTCTCATTTTGCAGATACTCCAAAATGGTTACTATCATTCCAAAGATTTGGTGATCGCTGGCCTGCTGTAAATCTTAGTTCATCGGCGTCAAATGCCATACTTTCGTACATAAGAGAAACGATACATAATTCAACAGTTTCATTACTTAATTTTCGTAATTATCTTTTTGCCCGGCAAGCTCGTTTACTTGTAAAACAATCCAGAGTTAACGAATTGGCGCAACGTTCCCTTAGTTTTTTACACAACTGTATAAACGAATTGAACATATTAGATGTAACGTTCAGCGAAGATGGTGCTATTAGTTGCTGGGTATTTGTCTCATGTCTTGAAATTCTTTCCACCATATGTGGGCATGGACAAGGCTCCCCAGTTTCAGCTGACAAAAGTATTCGATTCACAAATGCGTCGAATTCCGATATCCAGAAAAAAGGAAGTGGAACAGCAAATACTGACCAACACCATCCTCTCATGCCTGCTGCTGATTTCTCAGTCCATACTGCAAGTTTATGGGACTATGCAAGGGAAAAGGTATATTCATTAAATTGCTCATGTATTGCATGGATTTATCCGCAGGTGATTTTCTAAAATGTTTTAAGTTTTATTTAAAACTGAAGCATGTGTTTTCTATTTCTTAAAGCTCTATGACTTGGGTAAACTCGGTGGGCTTCTTCCGAAGAGTCAACCTAAAAGTGACCATCTCCATAAGGTCATATCTTTAGCAGCTGGATTAAGCTGCATGGACTGCGAAGTTGAAGTTGATAAATCAAGTGTTACAGTAAATGGAAAGTCGGAAAAGCAGTTGGTTACAGACGTCCCCGATGGTAAAGATACGCCGATAATCAAACTAAAAAATGCTCTTGCCAGTAAAGAACAGTTTGAACATCATTATATGGTAAGCTAAACTTTTGCTACATAAACTAATGATCACTTGACGCTAGGATGACAATTTCACAGTTTTTAATGGTTGTTTGGCTTAATCCATAAGGAATTGTGCGAATTGGCAATGGGAACTTACAAACATATCGGTAGGATTAGATCCGCTCGAAAAGTTGGATTGAGTCTTGCCAATTATCATATGGAAGCCGAAGACTACCCTAAAGCCATCGGATTTTTACTTGATGCCCTCAAAACGTTCCGGGAAGACAAGTGGGATCTTCTAGCGGTTGATGTATTACTGAAACTAGCTGTTTGTTATAAAATAACTGGAGATTTGGAGAAGTGCGTTTAGCTTTTTAGACTTTTTTGCAGGCCTCCTTTTTTATTTTATTTAATAATGGTAAAGATTCTAAAATGAACAATCTACTTCTGTGCATTTATCCATAGGTATGTACGAACATGCATGCAACTGGCATGCTATAAAAATCTCAGCATTGAACGGAGAGAGAGCTTTTTTGAAGATATGATCACCGCCTTGACCTCATCCAAGTTTGGTAAGACCAATGCATTAGTAAAATGTCAACTGCAAGTTATGGTATACACTGAATTGAATCTCATCCTCCCATGTCCATGTCCTTTAGATCGAAACTTGGTGATACCCATGAGTGATGCGCTGACGGTATCGTCAGTAACGGTGTCAACGCCTGGGAAAGTTAATAATAACGTTTGTCCTGTGACTCTTGAAGTGGAAATATTCTCTAATATGCCAAAGCAAATGCTCAAATGCTCTGTTCAAGCTGCCATTTTACTGTGTGACAGTGGCGAACATTATTCTACCCTAAATGCAATGATCACTCCAGGTATCGCTACTAATCTCACAACTGTTTCATCGAGCACCCAAAATAGAGGTGCAGTCCCATCGCCCGGAACTTCATTAGTGAAAAAACCAAGTTTTGAGCACAAGAGTGGAAACAGCAGATCGTCACCAGCTCCACCAGCTGGAAAATCTCATGTGAATCCTGGGTCGTGTGAGGAGGAAGACATTAACTTTTGTTTATCAGAAGCGAGTACAATAATGTTAAAACTGGATATGAAGCAGTACCTGGAAACAAAGCAAGATAGAAGTATACATGGAGGACGCTTATTGTGCCATAATTCACACCAAGCTTTACGGTAATCTTTAACTTACTAGTCTTAAATTATTGCTAAAATCAAAATCAACTTACGAACGATAGTACGTATTTTTACAGACGTAAGGACAGTCAGATGAAGTCGAGCGAGAACCATGTGAAGACTGATTTTAGTCTGGCGGCCTTAAGTAAAGAAATTAACATAGATCCGGGAGTGAATAAGTTCAGTTTATCGGCACAAGTGAGTTAAAACTTCCTAAATATTCTAACTCAGTTTACATATCAAGTTTACAACTCTAGTAATTTTGGATTATGATGCACAGATTACCGAGCCTGGAGTGTACCGTGTAGCTCAAATAGCAGTCCAATTCGAACAAATTGAAATGCTGTCCATCCGAATGGGTTGCAGGCATAAGTTTATCGTCGAAAAAGTTCCAGGAAAGATTGAAATCGCCTCTAGCACGGACAATATGAATCTGATAGCCGGCATTGAACAAGTTGTATCATTGCACATATTTACTGGAAGTTGCAACATTCCCGAGGTGAGAAATCAGGTTTGGTTTAGTTACAAGAAGTAGAAAATGAATGCAAGTAAAGAGACATTCCGTTGTTTGCAGGGTGCCAGTTTGAACATAAGATCGTCGCTAGGCCTTCTAGTAAAAGTAGGACCGGATTCTCCATTGAAAACTGAAGTTTCCTTACCTTTGCCAGCTCATGAATCTTTCACGAGCTTTGATGTTGAAATTATTGTCAAAGCCGATCTGGGTCCACAAAAAGATCATTCCGTAATCGAACATAAGGTATGACTTATATTTTAGTATAGCGGTATGGGTCAGTGAGATCAGTCCACACAGAAATAATTCTGTAATCAGTGTTATCATTTATGAATTTAACATTTTTTAGCTTATTACGAAATGTCCATGGTCTACTGACGAAACTAAGCTACCCGTAGTATTCGTACCACCCTTTATGTCTTCTCATAAACTTCACACCGTGGGACGAAGAAAATTCGTGCAAATATCCATGCATGGATTATGTGATACTCGCTTTGTGCTATCCTCGCATCAGCTCAGTGTTCAACCGGAATTTGCTGAAACAATTCCTTTAATACCGTTGAATCCAAGATCCCAGCAACTTGTAAGAGTTTTGATTTCAGTATCTCATATTATGGTGTTTAAAGAAAACCAACATACTAATGTGACAAGAAATTTATAACTGACGTATTTCTTTTGGTGCAGATATTAAGTAACGGCCACACAGCAACGTTTATGTGGGAGGTGGGTATAAATGAACTAAAAGATGAAGAGGTAGCTGTTCGCTTGGAATTTTCCGCCGCATTTAGGAAGGAAGCATATATCTGCAAACCAGAATTAGACGGTGCACCTGACACTAAGGCTCGCGAGGCTGGAGACAACAATGGAACTAGCGTAGAACTCTACAAATATTATGTGTGCTTACAACGCTTTAAGGTAATTTCTTCGTAAAGATGCATTTACATTGTACAATCACTACGTGGTAAAAAGCCTTTTTAATCCTAATTAATGCCATCTACTTCGCAGACATATTACGAGATCCAGTCCAGAGTAGAACCTCACAAGGGAAGCGAATTTTGCCGAGTTGGAAACATGTGCTCCATGATAATTGACATTGAAAAATACGAAAAAGATTTTGTCCCCTGTGTTTCTCTTATGTACGAAGTTCGAGCGGATCAGCACATGTGGGCTATTTGCGGTCGAACATCAGGTATAATGATTAACTTACTTACCAGATTATCATCGATAAGAAATTAGAATTAGCAATCTAACTAATCTATTATATTTGATTCCTTTTGCAGGAGTCGCGTCCATGGAAGGATGTAATACGCAACAAATTGTTATAGATGTTATGCCTATGAGCCCTGGATTCCTGCCACTTCCAACCGTGCATTTATCCAAGTACATTCCCGCCGACCCTAAAAGTAAAGGACCAAAAGTTTTACACTGACATCAGCAATTTCAAGGGTTTGAAAAAAAAACTTGAGCTCATCTTGTATTTGCAGGTGGTAATTCGTCCGTGCCGAAGCTGGAGCCATTTAGCACCGGGCAAGTATTCAATAAAAGTCGGGGAACGCAGGTACACGTGTTACCTCCACCTCAGCCCCTGGGTAACGCCCAGACAATCGTGCCAGGTGCTACCGGAAGCAGTAATAGTAGCATGGGATATTTTACACCACCCTCTTTGACGGAACACAGTTAAATTGTAAATTAGGAATGACGCGCCAGCTAGATAAGTCCGACTTTAACTCTCGGCTTTGATGTACGTATGTACTAGTTTAGTTTTGACTAGAATTTTGCTACGTATTCAAAGTTAGAGAATTGGTTAGATTGAGCGAATCTAGTCTCGTGGAAACATTTAAATTTAAACCTTGCCGTTTAGTGTCCCATTTCAATCTGCTCTCAAAAACCAGTGCTTATGGATGGTGAGAAGCTATTGTTAACTGCTAGCTAAGGCTGTTTCGGAAATTGTGACAGTGCTGTGAAGTGTTCTGGCTACCGGTGATATGAAAGAGGAGCACAAATGGAAATTAGTTCACACGGAATTTTGAATTTGGCATCGCTACAAGTGTGAAATGGTCGATAAGATGCAGGAATGAAATTGAAGGATATATTTTTGTTACTCATGCATTCCGTTGCTACTTATTTGTTAATGTTGAGACGCCGACTTACATAGTAATTTAATTGCGCAATCCATGTAAGGATAGTTAGCTACATACAATCGGAGGTATTTTTTGGATCTAAGCAGTATCAAAAGTGGGCCTTTTGTGGAGAGCTGAATCTGCTCATAAAATTATAGCAATTTTGTTGTTCATAGAATCTTGAATGTAGTTCATTACAAAGATAAGTTAATTTATTGCGTTATTTGCTTACTGTGCGGTTTTGCTCTTATATTAACCGAATGCCGAATTCGATTTCTTAGAGCCTAACCTAGTAACTAAGATACAAGTGCGCAAAAACAATATATATAGTAAATCCTGCTCTGACGGAATAGTTCAAAAGTTAATAGTCGTGGTGGAATAGCATTTAAGAGCTCTGATACTACCGCACTTGAGGTATAAACTTGGTTCTGGGCGCAGATTATGGATGCATTTACTAGTGCTACCGGTGTTGGTCCAAGAGCTGGAAAATAATATGAAACAAGCTTAAAATCGCAATAAACGGAAATTATTAGACGTAAAATATGAAAATCTTCCTTCGCGTCATACTAGCGTCCTTGGATACAATTAATGCTTATCAAGATTTGCAGCTGTTCCCAAGCAAATACGTTTGTTATTTAAACATAACAAGCGCGTTTTTCTATTGCGCCGGCATTCGGGAATTGTATTCTAATTCAGAGGTGATTTGATGCTTTCAGATCAGAGAATATCAGTTTCGAGAGACGCTATAGCAAATTGAACAAAAGAAAATGGCTACCGTTCAAGTTGAAATTGTTTCTGAGCCTAACTATGAAATATCACATTGGTTCCTGTAAGTTCAAAACGTTTAGTCATTATTGGATCACCTTTTGAATCTTTGTCTTCACTTAAAAGAATTTTTATTATTTTTTTGCTTCGCTAGCGGTTTCCCCAATTTGTTTTGAATTATGTATTTAATGTGCAGGTATCCGCAAAACTATGGGAACCTGTCTGGACGAGAAGGTAAACTGAAAATACTGGACGAAGGGGTTTGTGCGTCCAGGCCTGTTTATCGTAATTATTTTGGAATGAGTCACTCTGAGCTAAATCTAAACGCATTGCCTGAATCATGGTCAAGCTGGTTTAGCGTTATGGCGCATACTTTGCCTAACCCTCGGTTCTGGACATTCAACTATCCATATTGGCAATATGATACGCTTACGCCGTTCTTACTGGCAATCGGCATAATACTATTTCCTATCATCGCATTGATTCCAGTACTCTTCATTAGCATGTTTGTGTGGTGTATCATTTTCAACGTCCGCTTTTTGTTTCACAAGCGTGTAAAGAAAATATTTCGGAAGTTGCTCATTCAAAAGGAAAAGTTTCGCCGCTGGAAGCTTAGACATGCATATCCTACACAACACTTTCGTAAGCTTCAAGAACGAGATCGGTATAGATTGCCGAAAGCTTTTCATGATTCTGACCACGATGACGACGACGAACCCAAGGAGCTGCAACGAAAACTCATTCCGAGACAAAGGACGACCATGTGGAAAGAACCTCAAATTAAAATGATAGGCTTTGATCCTGACAATCTACCCATGGAAATGGTATATGGTGACCTAATTGGGGAATATGGTCAAATGCACCTGGTACTAAAAGAATACGTAAAGATGTTGAGAAAAATGCCTGCTAGTCCCACAGCATCCGTTTCAGGATCAAACCGCGCATGATAGAAAAAGTGGAGTGAGAAAATATTACGACAGATTGCACAAACATTTACTTATCAAGTTTACTAGGAGTGCGTTGGAAGCTTTGATTTCACAACAAAGCGCAACTGAGACTGTACAAGCGCTTCATTGGTTCTAAATACATTACGTACACGAATGAAGGAAACGAGAATGGAAGGTCGTTATATACTTACGTCGTATAACATGGCTAGTCTAATCAGTTTTCACAATTTATGTATGAATTAAATTATCATTAAAACCATAAATGTTTATCTTCTCAAAGATGTATCAGTACCACATACAATTAAATGAATATCTGTATAATTATACACCGTATAGCAGGGAAATGCAGTTACTGAAAAATTAACAACGTATGACAACTCTCATCAGTGTCCCTCTTATTTGCTCAATTTCTTCTTGCCGTAAAATTTTGCAGCTGATAGTTATTAATAATTTATTTGAATAAATCGGCTCTTTAGATATAGACTTTGGCGAGGCCGTCGGCCCCCGCTGATGCGATGAACGGTTTAGATGGGTGGAAAGCAACATCATGGATTGCCTCATCAAATTTCTTACGATGCGCTGTCATTTCTTGCAGGCATTGCTTAGATTCAACATTCCAAACTCGTACACTACAATCATGACCTGGAGAGAATTGGGAGAAGCAATGCTTGGAATTAGCAACAGACTAAAAAATTATTATCATGATAAAAATATACGAGAACAGAAAGTCATCAACTTACTTCCGGAGAGAAGGTACAGACCATGGGGATCTAGGGCAAGAGAGGTTACAGCGTCAAGATGGGCAACCATAGCGTGAACCATTTTACCAGTTGTGTTATCCCAAAATCTTATATGGCGATCTTCATGAGCAGTTATTGTGAGAGCCAGTGTTGGATGACAAATAACCTTGTTTACACCTGTTGAACCCTCGCTATCAAACCGCAAAAGCTGCTTTTTGGTCTCCAAATCATAAATTAAAACTTGCGTGTCATAAGCTACCACCATGTGGGATGGATCATCCCGAACAAAATCAACAGCTGTAGGTATACCGTCTGTAAACCAAAAACCAAATGTTTCAGATTATAATCAGTCCTTTAGTAGATTTGTCTAAGCAATAACTTGGAAGTCATAACGCATACCTTGAATTGTATTATAGGATTCTAAAAGAGGAGTTTTGGACGTTGTATCCCACAACTTGACTGTGCCATCCGCAGACGATGACAATAGCTGCATTTTGTGACTGTGTAAGCTAAGACCCCAAACAGCGTCAGTGTGGTCACTCAGGGTACGTGTTAAAATGCTAGGATCTGTAATTTTCATGGCCGATCGTATAGTATTAATACAAATACTAAAATGAATACGCTTTCATCAAAGATATACACAAAGAAACAGTCCATTTCCATACTTACCAAAAGAATCGTAAGGATCGATATTAGAGTTAGGAAGGCTCCATATTTTAATCGTTCCATCAGAACTTCCTGAATACACATGCTCCCCAGAAGCACTCATTACTAAACTGAGGACAGGACCCGTGTGAGAGCGGAAAGTGTACAATGGTTCCACATCTAAAGAAGCATTTCTAAGAAACAAAGTTACTTTCATTAGTTCAACACTGTAAGCATATGCGGTTCCAATTTTCGATTCACTAATGAGAAATGGCCAGGAAAAGCTATCAATTACTTTTTTGCAGATACTGTTTTTTGGAGATTCCACAGTTTTAACGTATGATCTTCTGACGCAGTTACCAAAACTGGTTCAATGGGATGAAAAGCTAATGCACGAACACTATCAAAATGACTTCTAAGTGTATACTTCGCCATCCATGTTTTTCGAAAAGCCTCTTTATCTAATGTAACCTAAAAATAAAATAGAATCGAGTTAGTGGAGAAATTCTATATCAAACTCAGAGCATGCAAAACAATGTGTATTTTACATGCTATAACTCACATCCATGCTGATATCTGCATCATTATTGACAGTCAACTGGGCCAATTCCCCGAGGCTAACGTCATCTGCTCTGGCAGAAGAGTAATTCCAGTCCTCATTTTTCTCTGCCGCCGCTGCCTCCTCAGCACCCAAAAAGCTGAACTCGTTCAGAACTTCCTCGGTTTCTGCATCAACCTCGTCAGCTGTCATACCCTAAAAAGATTGAATGATTTAAGCATTGAGTAATTAAGAATGACTTGATTGAAGCTTTCAAAACATGGCACTACAATTCTTATGCAGCAGTCCAGAAATATATATCTACACAATCCCTCTTAACTAATAAAATTACGACACAAATTACTTGTTATAAAGAAAACAAGTTACCCGAGCCGACATCAAAAGCTTCTGCATGCAAAACGACAAAGATAATACCAGTCAATGACTGGTACCATTCTATCGACACATTATCGTACATAGGCGATACATACATCATCATGCGCAACACGAAATTTGAGAGCGAGCACAGAAATCTGATACGGAGCGAAATATCCCGTTTCCCGATTTCCCAATTTCAGACAGACCCATTACAGTGGACAAGATCGAAACATATAAAATTATTGGACAAAAAGCATTCCAAACTAACCTTGCGTTTGGGTTGCTTCAGCTCATCATCCACATTATCCAGATCATCCTCCATATCATCTTCATCATCTACATCCATGCCTCCGGAAAGGAAATCGAAATTAGCCATTACGGCCGACTCAGCGTCCAGCATCATAGCTTCAGCCAGGGACTGCATAAAAACTGACTGTTAGTCTCCGATCAAACTAACCGAATCCACATACATATAGCATCATCATCACTGAAAACTCACTTTCTTATTAGGAGGCGCAGCTCTTCTCGGCGGCTCCACAGCCGGTCGTTTCTCATTACTTGCTCCATTCTCGGTAAGCTGTTGCTGTTGCTGATTTTCACTTGTTTCTAACCCGAGTAAAGTTTTGACTCGATTTGAGCGAACGTCAATGATAGTTTCCGTGTATCCAATCTCTTGCAGGTATTGCCTAAGCAACTGACGTCCTTGCCTCCAGGAAACTTGTGTAGTAATTGGTTCATCATTAGAATTAACTAACTCTGGCGGCTCTGGATCCAAGTCACACATTTTCCCTAATTCACTAGGATCTGCTCCATATTTTAATCTATGGTATTTTGTCCTGCAAATCAAACACAAAATCTTACACATCACTTGCCCCAACTATACAACTCTTTACCAGTATTTCCTCTCACAAAAGCCGGATTCCGAAATAACTTTCATAAAACACTACATACCTCTCCTGCTTCAACGCATACTCCAGCATCTTAATCCTCCTGACCAGGTCATTCTTCAGGTTATCCTGCCCCTTCCTCTCCCCTTGCAAGAAGGCAATCCTTGCTTGTAATTCCGCCCGTTCTAGCTCCCAGCTAGCTCTCTCCATTTCAAACCGAGCCCACTCATGTTGAATAAAATGAAGAATCCCCGGTATTGAATACCGGGGCTTGTTTTGATCATCTTTAATTCCAGATACCATGGCTCCACTTCCAGGTCCACTCTCGTCATTCCCACCGCCCCCACCTGGATATCTCATCCCCTCCACTCCACGGTCGTATCTCTCTGATTCCCCAATGATTAATCACCAACTTGGTAACAGTTCCCACAATCACTTGTATTCATTCAAGCCTAATTACAGACTTGTATCTCCTCTCCGGAATCTAAAACAGAAACAAATACATTTAATACTTGATCAAAAATATGTCCATTGTCATTTCCCACAATTCCACCGTACTCTAGTCTCGATCCCTCAAAAAGTTTAAATGACATCATCTCATTCCAGTAAACATAGCTACGTGGAGACAAAAATAACCTTTTTCCTTTAAATCCTTTTCCCATTGCATTCCATCACGGAAAGGCTTCATGAAACTAATTTAACCATTAAATCTAAACACGTACCCTCACAACAAGATAAGCTTGGCAAACCTTTTCTCATCTTCAGCAGACAGAACCTTATTTAGGCTATCACGGTGAAGTAATTAGCTCTGCACGCTTAAATTAAGAGTGACGCAGAACACAAACTATGCAAAATAATTCACGTATCTGTTTATCCTCTCACAATCCTAACGACAGAAGACCAAATGTCATTTAACTAAAATTGACTTCTCAATGGAAAATCATACAATAAAAAACAACAAATTCAAAGCCGTCAAATTCAAATCAAATTACCGTTAATACTCCTCCCACAATTCAATTAAATTACATGTACAAACTCAAACACACTCAAAACTTACCAGCAACAAATTATTAAACCACTCCCCCGTACACTTGATTGATAATACGAGTGATAACCGAAGAAGCAACAAATAATAAATGGGAATTATCACTTCTGCACAAAATTTACCAACTTGTTTAATGGGAAAACCAAGGTAAAACCACGGGTAGTGTAGGGCGTTTGATCTATAGATTGATCAGATAATTAAAACTTAATACTAGCTACAAATTATTGCAGTTACTTTATTGTATACGTCCTCTGCAAATTTTAACGCTACATTTCTCACATCCTCAATCTTTTGCATTCACTCTCCTCAATCCATGTAAATAAGGGAAGGAAAATATAGTAGGGAAAACTTATGGCTTTAACCTTAAAATATACGCTGCCCGACCCTTTCAATCCAACACACACACACACACATATATATATACCTAAGCACAGAGTGGATTACTTTAGACGTGATAAAGGCACGGCTCCAACGGTGGCTTTCTATGGTAAAAGCCCTAACTCCCATATAGATTCAACAACGTCTTCAATTAACGCGATATCTCGTACATACCTAGCGCCTTCATATACACTGTCACATCCTTAACTTTTCCTTTCCTGTCTCACAGGTATGTATTCCCATGTAAAATCCACCACCCAAACGCTTCCTCTTCCTTCGTCCCTTTCGGGCTTTCTGTAAAGGCTTTTCAACGCTGGAGCATTGCTGTCTATCCTAGGGTTTTAAACAGAGATGACAATACTTTTCCTTTACGCAAGTAATATACCCCTGATGACGTCCGCAAACTTTCACAGGACATTCTTTGTGCACCAACCTTAAAACTTCTTGCTATACCTTAAAACATGGTGTACATACATACCTAAAAGGAAAACTTGCGAGTCCTTCACCCTGTCCATCCCGGGACGTGTCCATCAAAAACCTCTACCCAACATTTAACCACCAACATTATCCTTTCTAATAGCCAGAGAAAGCCCATAAGAGCTTATCGACAACCCAAGCAGTTCATGGAACGAGCTTTTTAGATGGCCTCTGGGCTCAATGTCCCTAAAATTAAACGGATTTTCATGATTTTATATTTTTACACAATCAAAATTCAAAATCTGTTCAAGGATCCTAAATTTTAATTCTATCGTTGTAGGATATGGCTATTTTTTAGAATTTTAGCATCACAGAAAACATGATAATTTCAAGAGAAAACGCGCGACAGAGTTGCAGGATGACTATTTTCCATCGTTCATCGACTTTTTAAGGACCGTTCATTGATAACTTTGATAAATTGATTTCTATGGCTTCATCAGTTTCTATGAGTTTTAGGGTAGTGGGAAAGTTTGAAAAGTTTTTGGGTTTTTCGCGAAATTGTTTAACACGTGAGAGGAGATATTAAAGGCACAAGATTATTTGACCAGGGATCAAATAATTTTGATTTAATTATATTTCAGTGACCTCTAATCTGTTGGTCAAACTCACAAAGAAATACCGGGTAAACTTTTCAACTAAGTAACGGATTTAAAATGTCCGGGAATAATTTGTTCCTTAAAAAAGGCTACGTTAACGCACCTCTCAAAAACGGACTGGGTCGCTTTATCCTACAGTGTCAGAGAATAACAATTAAATTTTGCAAATCTCATGGTGGGAGTAAAGGTGTGAGGGATTTTATTCAAAATGATCTGGTCAACTTTGCTAGACAAAATCCGTCTGTAGTTACCTATGTCAAGCCAAGAAGACATCGGAGTCCTGTGATGGTCGCTGAATATCGTAAGTGTTGCAACTATACAGGTATCGAATTCGTAATTGTAGTTTCAATTATTTCCTCTGTCATCCATATTTGTATGTTGCATTCACTTGCAAGGGGTTTTGGAGCTGGGTGCGAGAGGTATACGATGCCCGAATGCTTTTATGTGTACCGATTCTCATTGACTTGTTTTCAATGGTTTGCAGTAAATGGACGCAGAGAATGGATGTCGCTGCATGATTTCGATAGAGAGGAAGTCATTCTGTGGATGGAACATATGAAGACCAGCGGTGGACAAGGGGAAATGATGCATAAAACATACAATCGAACGGATAATCCAAGCATACAAGGTCCATGGAACCCATTCACAAATAAATTGCCGCACAAAAATATCGCAACCTTCCCTAATGTAAGTTATGACCAAACGACATGTTCTTCAGAAATATAAGCCAGATGTTATTCATGATGTGTGTATAATACGGTTACTATCGTGTGGTTGCAGGATGACTACGCAAAGGTTCCGCGGCAGCAAAAATCCGCGACAGAAATATTAAAACAGTATTTCGAAGAGCAACAGCATTCAACACAACAGCCGAAATAGTTAGTCAGTCTTTGATTACATTTTACGTAGGCGGTAGTAGTGTCAGCTACCTTGAATTTTTTATTCTCAAGGTTGCATTTTGCCGTAAATACCTTGTCAAATCCGCGGTAGATAACAATAGCTTTTTGAAAGTAAATCAGCGTGGATCGTACACGCATCTTTATGAAATACAGTTCTACACTTGGGTTATATCTGCAATGGTGTCAGCCATGAAAATAGGTGTCGTTTTTCTCGAAAAGGTTTTCCAATTGTACTTAGTCAGAACTGTGTGATGAGCTTGCGACTTAATCCGCTCTGTAGCGCCTTTGAGGTTTAGCCCCAGAGCTTCATTTGCACATGGAAATCTGCTTCTTTCTTCAGTGCTAGTAAAACTTTCTGGCAATTTAAGTTTTCTATGGTCGTTATCATTCGTCTGCGTCTCCAACTCCAACAGAAAGGAATTTACAGGATTGCAGACCAAGACGGAGTTCATGACTTCTTCGGCTGGAATGTAATTAGATTTGAATTCACTTTGTAGAGACTATCGGCTGTCCTCAAAACTTCTATTCCGATTGAGGTAAAGCATCGAGCACATAGAATCTGGAACCATAAGTTTTAAGATAATCATCTTGTTTCTGCTACATCTATGCACTTATTAAGTATTGTACTACCTCGTAACCATTTGTCTCATACAACGGTTCTTTTGATAATGATCTGCGGATCGCGTTTCGTTGGATCATTTCCGTGAATACTTTGACACCAGTTGCAGCGGATAACTCTCTTTTTGAACTAAATAGTTCATTCTTACAGTTAATGCACGCATACACACCACCTTTCTCGCCAAACCAAGGGATCATTCCGACGAATTTGAACAATAATTCCTAGCCTTTGTTACACCTTAAATAGTCAAACTAAACTTTCAGCAATCAAACTTTCTCGAGTTGGTTATTAGTAGAATGAGATTTGGATAGAATGGAGATTAGTAGTATGAAGATGACTGATTATCCTTATTCCAGGGTACACGGGTTTTAACACAGGCATAGGCAATCCAGGAACGAAGTAATAAGCAGACGTTGGGCACATGCAAGTGTTTAAAAAAAGCTACTGTCTAAAGTGATTCGGTTCTCGCTGCTGCATTTACTGTTGCTTCAGGAACTGCCAGGAGTACAATGCAGGTGAAAAGCAAAATAAAAACTGTCATAAAACTTGAGGTGAGGGTGAAGGGGAATTTAATTCACTCCATATAGCTGCGCTGCAATGTGTGTAGCAACGCTTCAAAACCGGTTTGTTCTGCAGAATGGTGTACATTGTAATCTTGAACTCCCTGTTCGAAACCCTGAACAAGTCATATTTTATGGGGATAAAAGCTTCAGTAGTGTCTTCTTGCTGCTGAGATGCACTGCCATGATTTTCCTCTTGTATATAACTACTATTTTCGGGTGGAAGCATCAGGAAGACGGCGTTTTGAAACAAAATGCCAGAGCTATGTTAGCACTGACCACGATGCTATACTAGTATACAGTTTTCTCCACGCCTTACGTGGACGTCTCTAGAAATGATTTTATTGCGCTTGTATTGATATCAATAATTAATGAGTGAGTAACTGAGCTATGCAAATGCGTCAGGATAATCATAAGATTTTTCAATCCAATGCAGAACGAAGGGTTACTTTATTTCTCTTAGGAGGATAGAAATCAAGACTTTACCGCTTCATCAAGCCCATACGCATAATGTATCAAAACTTTACTATGTCTAAAATCAGTTCGTTAAAACATGTCAATCTATCACGACTTTACTATCATCTGTCCAGTATGTTCTTTGATTTTCTCTGCAAAGAAAATCCCTTTATCTTCCTCATCTAACGCCCGCCATTCCGTGGATGAAATGCGAATGCATGGATAGCCAAAGCGTTCGATGATTTTGTGTTCCAGATAGTAAATTCCTCGGAGCCGACGGGTGTTACTAGCGAACGCCTCCTTCCCATAGGTTTTGACAAATACGCTGTCGATAACCAGAAGTTTATTAAACCCGGCAATCAGTTTTTTTCACCAATTAAGTTCTTAGCACGAGTAAAAGACTTACATTGATGCATCTTCCGCCTCAGCAACAGTCTTCAAAAGTTCAAAATCATGATTTCTGACTTGAATTGGTGTTCCATCCTTTTTAATTGCAACCGCGTGATCTACAGCCATACAAAAGTTTTCAAAGACAAATGGTTTAACTCAAAACTAAAACATTTGAGACTAAGTAATCGTTTCTACTTCAAATTACCTATGAAAATTCCTTCCAGCATTAATCCATTCGCCACATACTCTTCTCCCCCGCAACAAGATTGTATGGCTAGTTTGAACGGGTAACTGGCAAGCTTCTGCATCTGCAGTTCCACACTTTCCGACCATTTCTCAACGGATGACTGAGACGGTAAATTCCCCGAGTAGTCTGGATGTAGATGTTTGAGTGCTAAATACAACGTTACGAGAGTTTTTGCACCGTTTCTTGCCAACCATTCATCCAATTTGGGTGCGTAGCTTGGAGCGAATATTTTGTCAACCAGGCTCACTGGAGCTATACCAATTGCAAGAAAATCTAGCGCAAGAGGTACATCTCGGGATAACACATCCTATGAACAAAAAAAGTTTTTAGTGAATCCCTACACCTGAATGACCTTTAAACTTACATTAAATATAAACTCTCAACTAAGAATGTAACCAACATACCTTCGTCAGCGATGGATGTTCTACAAGTAAAGGCTCTAATCGGTCCCAAACTTCAGGTTTGTAACTTGCACCTGAATATGTTCGCACCAAACCATAGTAAAGTCCTTCGTCATTTAGTAAAGCCTTGGGTTCTTCAAGAATAATCTCTGCAAGTGCTTCCAAATGCTCCACATGAATATGTCTCTAAGGAATCAAAATGATAACGAATAAGAACCCACTAACTTTGCACAAGTCAATACGTCATTGCCATTCCATAGGAAATTAGAGTATGAACAGCAAACTTACCAAAATTGAGATACTTTTATAACTGTTTAGGATAGCCTGTTTGTCATTCAATTGCAACAGTTGATCTATGCTTGCTCCCAAAAAGTCACTGGGCACATTTCCCGAACGTTTATAGTACTTAACGCATTTGTTTATCATTGAACAGACTTCCTTAGCTGAAAGGGTGTCACTAAAACTGCTTAAATGATGAAAAAGAGGATTTACATACTGCTCTACGTCTTGCAATGGCCTCGGATAATCTATAACGGAATGCAAGACCCTGACGGCTTGCTTAGGGTTCAAATAACTTATGTGTCCTTTAATAGCGTTCATTATTTTTAAGAACGACGACTCGGAAGTCAACCTCTCAACTGCATACGAAAGACATTCACAAAGTTCTTGCGGGTCACTACGATCAAGCTGTAGACTGAGTTGACTTTCAAATATTACTGGTAAAGCCAGCGTCAACGCCTCTGCTATAGATGACTTACTCTCTGCACCTAACTGATCTAGTAAAAAGTGTAAATACATGAGTTGTTTCAACTCTAAATTATTTGCGTGCTTAGACAAAAGTCGCAGTACTATCTGATACGTCTGATCACTACCCGACACTTTCATTCCAGTTAAAAATTTTGTCACGGTAACTAATACATGCGGATCCATGAGTCTTGCGTTCTTTTTAATGGCTCGGCAGTACTTCTGCATCCCAATACTAGCCCATGCAGATTTCTTGGCTGCATCAGACCTAAAACGAATAAATGTTTGTTTAAACCTTCCAAAATACAAGTATTCATATCATTTGCATGCATATGTAATTGCTAAAAACAAAAACGTACTCATTCTTGAAAAACTCGAAAAGCTGTCTGGAAATAACTTCTATAGCTCTGGGATCCAGTAATTTTGTGTCGCTTGATTCCACAAACTCTATCAGATCTCGCGAGGTGTTAAAGTTGATCAACTGCTGTGCAAACACTGAATCCGTTGGTCTTGGTGACCTTGGTTGTATAGGAAGCAAATCTGTGGCAGGGTTGGATCCTGTAGCAAAAACCATAACATACATAAAATTACCAAATCCACTATTATAAACATTACATGTTTGGTTCTGGATTATGTTTCAGCTAACCTCTAGGGTCCCATGCCAGAGAAAGACGACAAGATGTGCCAAATTTCTTTGAGTGTTGCCATGTCGCTTGCGTGTCACCACCGAATTTTAAAGGGCTATCATTGCCGTTAGTTTTAGCCAATAGAGTAACCGGTCGACTCCATGAAGACCCAGAACCCGATTTCAACGCTGACAGGCCCTTCGTGGACAGGTTGAATAAATTTCTGCTCATCTCTCTCGAAATCTGAATTCTGAGGCAATTTCCTGCTTCAATTAAAGCTATCGACCTGTCTCAATAGGAAATTGTCTTATTACACAACGAATATTGAACTCTGAACTCTGCCAATTGCCTCCATCCGATAAGTCTCCTGAACCTGTAGGGCCTTGAAATTTTTTGTATATACGTCGTACTATGCAAGAATTTTGAAAACCTTAAAATGTACAAGGACTTTTCTAAAATGATTAAAATAATGGTACACACCGGAAAAATTGGGAAAAGCACGTTTTCAGTTTTTGTGGAATGATAAAACCCCAGGCAATATTTTATCTTTGACGCGCTACGGCGAGGAAAAAGATGAAAGGCTTCTCATTGGTCAATGGGGATTCACGAGAATTGTCACGTGATTATCATGTACGGATGGAAGGATCTCCATTTGCCGTAGTGTGCCGTTTTATGCAATACTACTCCCTGGATTCAGGTGACTCCATTCCACCAGAAGCGAATTCATTTACATTCAAGTGGATTACAAAGCCTGAAATTCGGGTAAATATTCGTTATAATAATATTAAATTGCAATTTAGTTTTTTTAGTAATTTAACTGGCATATCTGTTTATATTTTGGGGTTTGCAAAACTTTGTTTTACCTTTATCAGCATTTCTAACCATTTGGCATATCTGAAAAAATGTGGCGAATAATCGCTTATCATCTGGATCTAATTAACTGGATTATAATTAAATAATTTTTGTGATTTTTTATAGAAAATATGGCGTGGGGAGAATATCCAGTGGAATACAATCCACGGGTTCATGGACCATACGATCCTGCCCGTTATTATGGAAAACGTAAGCAGTATTTTAACATCAAACATAAAAAGTTTATTGCAAAAAATAATCTTAACATTAGACAAGATCTCTTACTCTATTGTTATGTGGACGGAGCAATGAAATAGATAATCGTTGCATTAGAATAAGAGATCTTATCTACCTTAACATTGAGTTTAACATTGTTTTTGTGTTTCACTTTTAGAGGATACCAAGTTCGGTCAAGTCAAAGTAGGAGAAATTGGAGCATGGCTCGCTCGTCGCAATAAGAGCCCTACTGCTGCTGCTGGGGCTGTTGCACGAGGTATGTAAACTACATTTAAAGTTCATCTCTGGTCTTGAGCAATTTTTTAATTAAGTTAACGCATTACAACATCAGCGCATTCGATATTTTCGAAGCAACGCCTTACTAGACACCGACGACGAGGATAATATAATTGAAGCATGAGGCACCACCTGTTTTAGTCAGAAAAGAATTTTTTAGTCAAGGTGCTGGCATATAGTTGAAGTTAAGCATTTGATTTATATCGATAGCATTCTGGAGATGGAACCATCGCTGGAGGTTCTCTAAGGGTGCTGGCATCGCTGGGGAAATACAGATTGTTTTCGGGCTGATGACTGCTTTCTACATAATGAATTACGGTCGTTACAGTAAGTTGAAATTAGTTAGGTTACATTCATCTTTAGCGTACTCACAAGAAACTTCGGAAGGTAAAAATGCTGCTTTTCTCTTTAGGGCACCACAAGTTCTTCAAGTACCACTGGTAAAGAGCTACATCCAGTTCCACTTGGAGTCATTCGATAGAAGCCGTAGAGAATTGTAAACATCAATTAATTAGTCAAATCTTGTGTAGAAAAAGGAATAATTTGGATTTTCCCTGTTATTGCACCTACAGTTGATGAAATCATCAAATCTTTCCTTAACGTATGTCCAACATGTAAGTGCGTGTAAGATTGGATTTGACTGTACATTAAACATACGAAATTCGTGCTAAACCTCCTTCGGACGCCGTCAATCTTTTCTTCAGCTCGCCTATTCGTACGTATCTTTTATTTTTGACAAACTCCTTCGTAAAAGTAGTTTCTGGTTTCGAATTTGTAAGATAGCGCAGCCTCGAAGCAGTTACATGCATTCACATTCATAAACAGGAAGCATAATACAATCGTAGTATGATGAAGGAAGAAACGCTGACTGCGGCTATATTCCTGAAGACGCGTCAATGATGTACCGTGAAGGTTCGTCTAGTTTGGAACATCCATAAGGTCAAATAATCAAACCCATAGAGAGCCACGGTGTCATTTGTAACCTAGACCAGTCCCAGTATTTCAACCAACCCTATGGGTTTTATCAGTATGCTTCAAAGCTCCAGTGTGCTCAGTCGTTGTCGATGCAAAGGATCGAACCGTCACAAGCAACTTCCCACTACTAGTTAAGGCAAGAGACTGGAGTTAACAATAGATGATGCTATGCCAGCATACAGTTATAAAAAGATTCAAGGATTCAATGCCTCGTATGGATTCACAGAGAATTGACAAAGACGGGAAGGTAATCGATTTGCAATTCTTTCAAAGCGGCCTCACTCTTACAGCAAGCTCCCCTTGAATTGCTCGCCCACAAGGGCTTTTAAGCCATACGGGCTTCCAAACCAAGCGGGTATCACGTCACTATTCTGATATTAGTGGGCGGAAATCCCTAGAAAATTGCAAACGCCCACGATTCTTTAGACGGCTGTAGTCTGGATTTTGCAAAAAGTTCCTAGCATTGAGAAAACTTATTTTCAATTGTGTGCTGTATGGGCTTAGCTCACAGCATTCTCTGCCATTCACTTTTTATATGCTATATTTTATCTTGGAGATGCTTATTGAGCCTTGGAAGAGAGTGGCTTGTGCATGATGATGATAGAATGATGAGAATGCGAAATTTTCGCGAAAAAATGAAAGAAACACGTTGATGCAAAAAGCACATGTGCATTGGAAGGACTAGGACGTATCATTCATAGAAAGAGGTGGGAGTGAGTATGAAGCGAAATTGTTATAGCCCGCATAATATTTAGTGACGTTCATAGGATATATTATATAAAGTCGAGGATGACAATAAAAAGGGACAATTATCCTTCTACTAGTTTTCAATCGCACGCCCGTAGGATAAGGCAGAAAAAGGCTAGGTTGAGGAGAGTGTGAAATCCTCAATATATTTGCCTTCAACAAACAAACCATAGCCGCATCCCATTGTTTACTTTGGGACGTTCGTTTTTTTATAAACAGCTTCCACTCGCTCAGTTGAGAATATTCGAGGGTAGATTGTAGTAACTAGTTGCAGTTTCCAGTTGTGCAAATAATTATTTAATACCAAAACCAAAGTTCTCTACGTCATTTAAAAAAACTAGCAACTGTAGATCTGACTAATCAGGTGAGAGTTAGCCTTAGCAAAAAAATAATCTATATGAAGAAGCAATAAATACTGATAACTAACTAGTAGTTAATCTTGCAGTTTGTTGGTTAACGCTACTACGTTTGGGCTCTGCTGCTTTATTGTGAAAAATAATTTACATGATAATTAAAACACTTTCCAAACGTCATCAAAGCGGTTGTAGGAAACTTAACACAGCTCTTCAAAATCAGAACCACTGGAAGGATTTTCGCTCTTCACGATGTGTAATAACATTCAAGATTGAGTAAGGTGAGTGGATTTTAATTGTTATTTAAATAGACATGGTAATACGCTTTCTGATGCAGTATAAGCATTGTGGGAAAATTAGAGATACGCCTCGTTTCAGCAATTATGCATCATTCGGAAATGATAAGAGCAAAAGAGAGAAAGTGTGTAAATTGGAGAAGTTATCGTATTTAAACAAATAGAAGCTTGTTTGGTTGTAATTTTAGCAGATAGCTTATCGGAAAATGGCCAACTCGTGTGCGATTGTATTATTGCTATCCTAATTTGCTAATCTGTTTCATTGAGTCATTTTCTAGAGCTTGTAGCATAGTGCACCGCTTGTTGAAATTCTGCTGGAGTTCCGTAAAGGTTAATTTAACGTGTCAATCCTTAATCTGCGTCTGCCTTATCGCATAAGTCTTTTAGATTGTAAATGTAAGTATAGAGAAACAATTAAAAGGCAACATTTTCCCTAGTGAACAGACTATAAAGGGGCTTCTTGGCGAAAGGGTAAAAGATTTCAACAGGAAAAGTAGGCCATTACGGTTGAATAGTTTATTGCTATAACGGTGTCATAGTTTCAGAACAGTTTCGTCTCAGCTTGGGACTGTTTGTAGCCTATTATTTAGACTGTTTTCTGTCATTCTATCTTGAATTGCAGGAAGTGAGACAGAATCAAATCGAGTATATACTTGTAGGTTGCTGTCCTTAATACCTACAATGGGTAATGTTCTAACAGTTGATTGTATGAAGCACTATTTGATTCAATTCGTTTCTTTGTTACAGTTAACTCAAGGGAAGCCTGGGATTCTACCGATTAGTTAAACTAGTTCCGTACAAGAAGGCTTACATCAAGACGTAGAGGCAGTTTACTGGTGAGTTGTTGTAACATAGGAAATTCTAATCGACGAATAAATCATTTTTAATTAATTTTTATAATATTGTGTGTGTTTGATTTTTCAGATCATAGCGTCATTGCTGGCCAAGGCGCTGATTTTTAATCGCTAAGAAGAATAAAAAATAAATAAAATGGCGCTTGAATACTTTTACCAGGTTTTATTTTCAGTTTTATTCATCAGCACTTCCTTTGGAGCCAAATGGCACGAAGAAAAGGTAAGACGTGAAACAAGATTGATCAAAATGATTATTAAAGGTGTAAGCTTTTAGCAATTCTTTGTGTTAATTTCGTGTTTGTAATATCCACAGTACTCACATAGATCCCAACAATTGGATCAAGATGGATTTAGAGAATTCGCTTTTCCTAAAACCAAAATGGACTTTGAGAGTTTATTAGACCCCATTTTAATTCCTAGAGTGTCTGGAACTGAGGGAAATCGGCAAGTTGCTAGTGTAAGTACTTCAGTAATGGCAACTATTGTTTGGAAACCTTTGACCTGGAAAATAAGTAACGTTTAATCTTTCAATGACTTATAAACGTTTCAGTTTATAAAAACAGAGATGACAAATCTGGGATGGAATGTAGAAACGGATCCGTTTCAAAGCAACACTCCTGAAGGATTAGTCAATTTCGAGAATATTATCGCAACACTCGATCCAAATGCTGCAAGAAGGTTTGTTAAATATCTGGAAAAATCTACTGTACATGCTCATTTCATTAGAAGGTGATATAACAGTGCTTACTTTTAACTTTGGTTTTATATAGGCTCGTCATTGCTTGCCACTACGACTCAAAGGTAAGCCTTGAGTAAATGGGTAACCGTATTGATATACAATGTTATGAGTGATTTGAAATCATAAATGTGCGAACAACGGCATTTTAACATACTCTTCCCTTTCTCTTTCCAGTTATTCAAAAACGAGCGTTTCGTCGGAGCAACTGACTCGGCAGTGCCTTGTGCTATGATGTTGCATTTAGCTCATACTCTTCGAGGTCCCTTGGAACGTTATCGAGGAAGTGCTCAGCACAATTTGACATTGCAGTTTGTATTCTTTGATGGTGAGGAAGCTTTTAAGGATTGGAGCTCAACAGATTCCCTATACGGTGCAAGAAATTTGGCTGCAAAATGGGAAAAGCAAAAGTTTCCTCCTAATACCAGGGCCAATACTAACAACTTGCATCGAATGGTATGTAGCAACATCTTTTGATCAGCTTGTCGATGTGAAACAATGATTTTCAGCTAACACAAATGTATGGATTGTAGGACATGCTGGTACTCCTGGACTTGATCGGCACCAAGAACCCTGCCTTTGCTAACTTTTTCGAATCCACGTCGAATTGGCACGGCCACCTTGGTAGAATAGAAAACTATCTACGAAATAACAGAATGTGGACAGGAAATCATCGGGGAAAAGGTTACTTTGCCAATAGTTCTCCCAACTTCGGCGGCATTGAGGATGATCACATTCCGTTTCTTCAGCGTAACGTGGACATCCTTCATCTTATCGCAACACCATTTCCCAGTGTATGGCACACACCTCGAGACAACAAGGACGCTCTTGATTTTCCAACTATTGAAAACTTGAACAGAATTTTACGTGTTTTCGTTGCGACTTACCTTCACTTACAAGGTGATAGAAAAAACTGACATGAGGACATGAGTGCGAGTAAGGCTGACAAAATTGAACTCTGAGAACATTCATTTGGAACATTCCCTTTGTGTTGGTGTAAATGAATGAATGAAAGAATATTAACCTACATGACTTGTAGCATTTTGCTTTAAGTTTCCTGAGTCAATACTGCTGACATGTTCGGATAAAAACTGCTCTTATGCCGCATGTAGGACTCGACACAGAAATCTGTTGAGTCCACTTGCTGAATTCAAAGGCTCTTACTTCCAGAACTTGCCAAAATCATCTTTGAGCAGAAAGATACTCAAGATTTTGTCAGAACTTTGCGCACTCATGTACATTTTAAAACAGGTGGTGGGGGTTATGGGAAGATGGCTGACATTTTAGGTATGAATACATCATGTAGTTCCAGAGAATCCAGATCCTCGGAAACTAGAGTTATAAGTGTAGCAACTGCAGTAGATGGAACTCAACTTATGGCATCAACAGTCATGACGGGGAGACATGTATGTGCAAATAGTCTCCTAGATGTCAATTAACACTCTGTAAGCTATATTTTTTTTTGTTAAGATTAGATCTATGAGTGTTGGTGTTAATAATGAGACGTTCCGTCTAAGCCTATAATTGTCAATCAGTCTGCGTATGTAAGGTATTATAGAATTTCACAAAGCAATGTGGGATTGTGGTTTTAGCTTTATTCTTTGTAATCGCGCATCCGTACGTAAATAGAGAGGTAGTGCCTTGAATATCAAAAGTTGTGCTTTTTCAAGGCGCCAAAACTTAATACCCATGTGTTGAATGTATACTCCCAAAAATATGTAATCAGGCGGCGTTCAAGGTTAAGGTGCTTCTAAAACTAGTATTTTAGCCTTTAAGATCACTTAACCGCAGATTAGCCAAAGTGTAGGTTGTTCCATTGTGTAAATGTGTGTCGTTAAGCATCAACGCTGTCCAGCCGTCTTGAATTTGATGAAACTGTAACCCGTAATTTGCAATAGTGACAGTAGTCAAAATATCCAAGCTCAAAACAAATTCCTATTACTAGCTAGAGAAAAATACAAAGAGTTAATAGTAGACTAGTCGACTTTTGTTGACGTCCAAAAATTATGTAGAAACAAACAGAAATTAGAATCACCGTCCACATGTGCAACTTATGTCACTGGTGAACCTTCGGATAAATAAGCCTAGGAAGAAACTATCCCTTCTAGAGGAGATTGACTTTTAAAAGCGCCTAAAAGAGCAAACATCCATTGAAGAACTCACTTCAGGATTAGTAGATCTGAAAATGATTCTCATTTACTTATTCTCGCTACTCTTTGGTATTGCATACAGTGACGGATTTCCTTAACTGTTAGCTAATGTACACTTGTAAAGGTTAAATGTAGCGTTTTAAAATTACTTGTTTAAAATTTAAATCCTGTCTCACACTATGTAACCATTGACAATCTTCCACATTGCGGTCAAGTAGTAAGCAAAAGACCAAATCCCAATCCTTCCCTACTTGTCCACCCATTCTCTGTAAACGTGTAACATTCCTACCGCAAATTCTTTTCGCTATGGTATATTACAATGCGAAAAGTGGAAACCCGTTGCTTCCAAGTTCCATTGTCCTGGTTTTAGTTAACAGAGGGCGCTGACAGCTTGCTGTGAAAGTGTACACAGTTTTTGTAACGTTTATTGTTTACAAACTTAAAATAAGCGATTATCAACTTTTTTTTGAAATTTGTAAAAAATTCTTAATTTAAATGCGCAGAAAACTCCAGCACCTCAATGCCTCTTACAGGATCTTCAGGAATTGGAGCATATTCTATTTCTCTCGCAGCAGGAATTGGAATTACTCATATGCTCACAACTCCTTGCTGTATTAATTTCTAAGCTACACACAGTTTCCTATTGACCAGTTTCTTTATTCTAAAAGACAAAACTACATTCCATGTGTGTAACTCGAATATTTTAACTCAGTACCTCCAAAAACATTACGAAGCTCGAATTTTAACTCAAACCAAACTTGTAGAAAACACTATGTACTGCGAAATCCTTTATTTACACCTATTTTATGTCTTCAAAATGAAGTTGAATGTAGATTGACTGTATATAAATCCTCAGCAAGTTTATAAATCCCAGATACATTAAATATCCAAAATCCCTTGAATCCAAATATGCATTTGTATATCATTGTTACAATAACAACCAGGGGCATACTTAAATTATTTGCATGTAAAACTTGTTTGAATATTTATGAAATCCGTGAATACGGCCAGCAAACGCGTTGATTTAAATCCCAGATTTGCATCTCGCCTACGCCTGGATTTGCATTCAAGAAACGAATATTTTCGCAACATTTTCGCACAGGACACTTCCCCCTAATTCCCACCTACGCCTTGACCGCGCCTCACTATCATCCTCCCTAAATCAACGCAACCCAACACCAAGACACAAAGACCATGAATCTAATATCCCTAATCTTCCCCGTCATCAGTCCCTCTAATAAGATCAGACGGATCAAGCTGATTACAAAATTTAATACAACGGGAAGGAACTCAGCTAAGCATCGCCAAGGTGATAATCAAGAAACAGTTTCACGATAGGCGATTAAGGAAAGCAGAAAAGATGGGAATAATAAGCGTGCTGACGGATCTTAAAAGAGGCGGTGAAGTGAACAGCTAAAAGGTGTTTACAAGAAAGAGAAATTCATCAGAACTCTCAAGGGATCACGTAGCAAGGACGGGCGTTTGGCCATAGATGAAATTTTAGCTTCCATCATTTGATTGCAGGATTGGAGGGGATAAGCCTACATGCATAATTGGCTCACCTCACCTGAGCAGGTGAGATGGTGGGAGACAGACTTATAGGCCCGGCTAGTAGCGGCTGGTCCGGAGTTTTGGCCGGGAGACATGTCTTCCTTCTCATTCCCTCTTCTTTCTCCTCCTGGCATGCAACATCTAGAGAGTTTTACCTGATTGCATGCATCCCTGCTCCCAGTCACAGATTCTGGCGCAGTAATGACTGCGAGCTGCTAAACAATCCGAGATTAGAAGGTCAAAGGGAACCCGCATCCCATTCCCGGCTACATCACAACATGCTTTCCATCGAAAATGTATACATGCAAGAAATCCCGGTGACAATCGAGAATCCGGAAGTAGAGAACTGGAGGAATTCAGAGCACATGGCATCCAATATCCCCCCGAACTTTTCCTTAAAAGGAATTCTCTTCCTATTTTGGGAGTTGGGCCGTCCTCCTCCCAACATAAAGAAGCCTTCAATACATGAAACTCTTACGCCAGCCACGATATAGGATGACGGCCAATGAAGCCTGTGTACCTGTTCTCTCTATGAGAGGAATTGGATATAGTAAAAATATCTTTACATACCTCCTCCAAAGAAATAACAACAATTACTATACAACCCAATCCTCCCAACCTCATCCTTCCGCAATCAGCCAGGGCAAAGCTAAAAGAAAAATTATAGCACACAGAGAGATCAAGAATACAACAGAGATCCAAGGAATGAGAACGACAATAAAAATAGGGATTCAACCCCTACGTCCAGCCTTTCTTCACTATATTTCTCCACTCAGTCAGCGACGATGACCAGGAGGATGACCATCGCATAATTACTACGATAAACCCCCAAATGACCAACGGAGGACCTCCAGTCGTCCGTCTTCATAAATACCCACAGCTTGAGCAGAGGACACGTAGTATTTAAATTATTACTCCCATTAGTTGCTTGTATATATACCAGCGGCTGAGAAAAAGTTAAGAAGCAGATTGTAGATAAAAGAGCAGGTTCGGACAGACTCTTCCCTACCACCAGCTTCTCCTTGAATCAAAGCCGCGAAATCAAAAGAGTAACCACTCATTAATTCAAAAATTATAACCCTTGTCTACAAGATTCATGAGGATGACAGAGCCTACTCCCCAAAGGGTGGAGCTTCATCATCCTTATAGTACTTTCAGGTGTCTATGAGAGTAGGTGATGCGAAACGAGATTCAGATCCTCTGAAAGATTTCGCACAGGTGTGTACAGTATTTTGTTCCTCTCCTGAGAACCACACGTACAGAGTTGGAGAGAGAACGAGGTGGAATTCAAGATGAGCAAATTAGATACGGCGCGCCTGGTGTGAGACTATCGTCAATTTTCTGGTCACGCGACTATTGTGTAGGCAGGCAGGTAGTTTCAGAGGAATCTACTATAGCCAAACTGTAGATTGGTGGCTCATAGGAATTTGCATGCTAACAAACCCACCAAAATGTACTAATATTTTTCCTAGCTTCTTAAATACTAAATAATTATGTCTAATCCTCAGTCTATAAACTGAACTTCAAATTGCCATTTTTATGAAAAAATCCCCAAAAGAATTTTCATACATTTTCCAAATTCGCAATAACATTTTTTTCCATCCGCGCCTCCTTCTCAGTTAATTATTAACAGCATTAACAGCTTGAAATTGCCTAAAGTATCCTTCATATCCTTGGATTGTAGCAATCACTCGCTGTGTTCAAACCACCTGGAAACATTGGAATCATCATAAATTTCAGGCAACTTTTTCAAAAATCACCATGTATTCTCACACATTTTTCCATATTTTAGCCCAACAAGTAAAACAGCTGTTTGACCAACTTGGCACGGATCTTTCAGTAGATTTTAGCCTTATTTTCATCCATTCTCTTGTAACGATAGACAGGTTGAAGCAAGGAGCATCAGAGACGGATGGAAGCCACATAGAGCTTCCAAGGCCCTGGAGTTGCCAAAAGTGCCGAGAATTTTAGCGAAAACCTCAGAGAGGCATAAGAGTTTTTTTTAAACATTTCGGCCTCGAAGCAAGAATTAATTTAAATGTAGGAAGAGACTCCAAATCCACAGCAACCCTGGGGCTAACGCAGACTCTTCCCAGGCTCATCCCCTACGTGCATTTTCTATTTTATAGCAAGTCAAGAAACGGGCATAAAGTGACTCTATAGTTTTTGGGAACGAACCAACCAGGATAGGATAAAAATTCAACTTTCCGGGCAACTAACACAACTCCCAAGAGGAGCAAAAATAAGAAACGGGACAACGGCAGAATCCCATAAATGTTAAAACTAGCCTCCAAGATGCGGCTTGCATAAAAGTATTTATACTTTCTAGGTGGTAAGGTAAGTAGTAGCGTCAATTGCTTCTAAGATTATCGCGGATTCTTGGCATTATTTTAGCTCCTTCCTTCCTTACTATTTCGAGTCCTTGTAAAAAACTAGCTGTATAGTCTTTCTCCTCAATGAGCTTCTTGGATTCTGCATGATACGATACACATTGTAAAACAGGCTGTGACGCTCTGAATAAGAGGATTTCATACACAACTTGGTAAACTTGAGCAAATTTCAAAGGTTAGAAATTCGTGTAGTAGTTTATATACTATGCTATTACCTACTATCACATATAACTCTAATACTCACCAAGATGGAGCTTTCAACGCAAAGACGGCAAACAGGGAATGAAATGTCTCCTCGGCCCAAAATTATTCTACTTTTAGAACTTGATCGCTAGCTGTAACTGGAGCTAGCTCAACTCAAACAACGCTATGGAGCCAAACCTTATAATGCTCAGTAAGCATAAGGGAATTTTCAAAACCCCGAATCTGTATATGCAAAGACGCTACGGAAGACATTAAGGATGTGATTTTAAAAGCTCTGTGTGTGCGTGTAGAGGAAAAGGATTGCCAAAAATACTCTGCCATTTTCATCCTATTCCCTCAATTCCCAGCATCTTCCAACTACATCTTCTAGTACGGGGAAAGTGTGTAATCAGCTCACATGTTCCGTCCAGAAACACCAAGAGTCCCGCATCTCCCAGAAGATTATAACGGGTCCTCTTCTTCTAGTCTAAATGGTTCTTAATGCCTTTTTTCAGATAGCCCAAGTTGCATGGTTGCAGTAGAAAAAAACAAGAAGCAATATGGTATCATGTCACGGTGAAAGAAAAATACTGCCAGTTCCCAGACAATTTTCCCTTAGAACACAGCGGATGAAACTGTGAGACTCTGTGAATTGCGTCAAAGAAAATCGGATAAATTCAAGGATTTTGAAGGATTTATCAGGAATATTTTATAAATCAAAGTACGACGGTGCAATAAAACCCGCAGCACGTAACAAGGATTCAAGATGTGCATGGGCTTGCAAAGAGAAATGAGCTTATAGTCTTCCCCACCGGATAAGCTTAAGGTTATAAGTTGGAAGAGGATAATAAGGTTAATAAAAGATCAGACTCTTTGGATTAGTGAGACGCGGGTATTGACGCAGGATTTTAGTTTTTAAATTCCGGGTCTTCCAAGGAGAGATGACACAGAGGAAACCGGATGGATGAAGAGATGCACGGATTCAAATCCAAATCGATTAAACTTGACAAGTGATAGAACCAATCCCCAAGGAAATGACCATTCATGGGCTTGGATTTCAGATTAATGGGAGAAGGGATGATGCGGCAAGGATTTGGAAATAATACGTGTGTGATCCAGATTTTTTCCAACTGTGCGGAGGCTGGTTAGTTTAATACATATATACATGTAGGAACAATGCCAAGTACATCTTAGGGATTTTTTTCCTTTGGAAAACTGCAGTAAAACTTAAAAGGGTAGAGACGCATAGATTTGCAAGGATTGTCTTCTAAGGATTTCACCTTTTGTAAGCTTAAAGGATTAGAGATCCAATTCCTTATTTTGCAAATAATCCAATCATGACGAGTTTGGCACTTGTCATATTTCAATGCAGAGTTGACAATGTGTCGAGTGGGATAGTGTGATTGAGAAAATCCTCTTTTCTTCACCTTTCTTCTCGTTCCTTGTTACTACAAGCTTCCATTTTTTTCTCCCCCCTTTGTCCCAGTTACATGTGTAGCAGCAACTCCTTGGTTCCTTCTCATCATCTTGCAGATTTTGTGCGAGCATGACTCAAACAAGCATCAAGTATAGGGGAAAAGAATAACGGCAGTTTCAGAATAGAAAGAGAAATCCAAACAACTTTCACCAGACATTCAGAGACGAGATCAAAAAAACATCACAATCAGTTATGATTATTATCAAATGAATTCAGAAAAAACTTTGCGAAATTTCTAACATCTTTAGTTTTGAGCCACAGCTATCACAGCAATCTAAAGCTGTATATGCAACTGCATCTAGTGAACTCTATCTGTCAAAAGAACGGAAGAAGAAACTACAAATTAGTAAAGCAAACATACTAAAACTATTAATTTCCAACACGTATTTACAGAAAGTATCAAATTAATTAAAATATCTTCGATTAAACGAAAATACATAATATTGATGACCACCACAAAACTTCATATACTAGCGAATAAAACGTTTAAAAAAACGTTGCGTTATCACCCAAAGGCGAGATGCGTATCGAATGAGTAAAGAACAGTGCCATCGAGTATACCACCCGGCTATGCTTTCCAGCATTGCCAGACGTGCATAGAGCAAAAGCATAGACCGCCTAGGAGTGTGCCAAGTTTGAAGTGAAATAAGCTTTAAGGATTTTTCGCCTTTGAAATGAACATTGCATATGTGTGTTTATATTGTTTTCTATCTCATTCATACTCGAGTTGACTAATGTTCGAGCAATGCTTGAATTTAATAATAAGCATAGATACAAGCTAAAGGTTTTGGGAGCGTTAACGTAGTTTATATTGTCAAGTGCTGCTATAGGATTCTTAATAGTTGTACACAAGCACATAGTTAAGGGAGGAAGACCCCCGATTGAATTCTACAGGGAAAAGGATTAGGACGAGGGATTGCGAGAAGATTTCATTTCAAGAAGATCATCATTCCTCCTATCCTCCTCACCTCTTGAATGTCTTGCTTGTATCCGTAGGATGCGAAATAGGGATTTCGAATACAGAGACAGCTGAGAGTCGAGTGTGTGAGCGGCTGGATTTTGTGCTTCACGGAATATAATAGTGTTGTTATTTTTTCAATTTACATACTTCTCTCGGGAATGGACCTGATAAACTGGATTTTCTTGGGATTAACTCTTTCTCTAAATACGGGAAAGGACAGACTCACCGATTTCCTGCTCCTGTCCAGAAGACGGACTCGCTTCTGACCACACCAACCTTTCACTCCTAACTAGGGCTCCTCATTGTTGTCCAAGACGTTCTTGAAGAGGAATATTTGTGAGTGGAGAAGTATTATCGATATTGATATTCGGGACGCGTGGGAACTGAAGGGCGTTTCAAATACCTTATTGAATCCTCACCGCTGCTCGTAGTCGAGGAGTTCCTGTCAGAATTCGCAAACATTGACTGTGATTAAACCGACGAAATCGACAAAATCAACTCCACAACGAGTGTGTATAATATAAACTCCAGTATTTTTTAAATTCAACATTATTATGCAGAACCATTTGGATACCGGAGGAAGATCCTTTTCCGCAATGTTGCAATCATCAGATCCCTTCGGACCGCCGCCTAGTCATAATGACTACACTACAATCAGTGCTCATAATAATGGTTCTCCAGGAAGTGACTTTGGCCATCTCCTAAATTCCAATAATAATCATAGTGGTAGTCACGGTGGACCCATTAATAACAACCATCTACATCATAACAACAATAATAACAATAGCAATCACAATGTCAATAGTAACAGTAACGGACCGCCTGGAAACGGAAACACCGAGGTTAAACCCAAGAAACCCTTGCCACCCAACGGAAAGAAAACCAAGGGACGAGTCAAGATTAAAATGGAATTTATCGATAACAAATTACGAAGATATACTACCTTTTCCAAAAGGAAGACTGGCATCATGAAGAAGGTAAGCAGACAAGTCAAGCTTGGTCATTAAATTCCATAGTTATGTATCACATTAATTAGTCTTTAGTAGATTCTGTTTTCGGAAACACCCTTTAGGTTGAATGAGAAACATTTACAAGTTTTGCAAGAAATTATTCACACTGCTCGCAAATTCAACTTTCCGATAAGCGCAATCGCCAAATATTTCTCTCATCCAACTTTACAAACGAATTTTGTCATCAGAATAGTCGATTCTCCACGTATCATTACAAGTTAGTTAAGATTTCATTCATCATCAGTGCAATAAGTCATCGATAACGGGGCTGCTTCTTCACATCTTCCGAAAAGCTGTAGATCAATGAGTGACACTGGCTACACAAGCACATGTATCGATGAGCCACTCTACGTTCCGTTCCATAGAATTTGTCGTTGTCTGAGTAACTTGAAAGAGACCGTCTTAAGTGCGGCTTTCAATCCAATCGTCTTTCACCTTTATTAATAACTGTTACACTTGAGCCACATCCTTCGGAACAACTTTTATGAAACATCAATTACATTCTGAATCATTCCAGTTAGTAAAAGTTCAAATCTCCTACCGGAAACAGTAGAAATCAAGTGATTCATTCACAGGTGGGCAGGGAATGAGTCCCTGTTTCCTCGAACAGCTGGAGGGCTTCGTCTATATACAGTTTTTTCATAGGTCCTCCTTGCTAATCGACGTGTATCGCATTACTTTTTCTGGAAAAGCTGCATATATTTCAACCCCAGGTTCTCATCAGATGTCCATTAAGCAGACCCGGAAAGATTCGTTTCTTATGTACATGCTACAGTTACGTTGCACACAGTACAAATAGCTTCAAGGGCGTACCTGATAGATTGGTATTCAGGATGTAGTTCATGTACACCTGTTGACGCGTCCTCCCTATGCATCGTGTACACACACTAAAAGCGTAAAACCCGCAAAGAATCAAACGAATCACCATGTGGGTTGTTTGAGCGTAGAAACCGTTCATGAAAAGGTTTTGTTTTTCTCATAGTTTCTAAAAATGGGATTGTAAGGTTTATGAACTTGGTCTGCTAATGATGGGAGGAAGATTTTGTTAAGCGTCGTAATTGTAAGCGCGGGCTAAAACGTTGTAACAAACCTAGGAACCTGTTCGTGAAGAATTCTTGGCTGGAAAGGAATAGCACGTGCAGGAGGGGGCTGGGCGTTTACAAAATTTCAAAAGATGCCGTGAAAGAAAAGAAAGAAGAGAATTTATATTTAATAGAAAATATTCGGATGGTGTGCCGAGTGTAAATGAGAAGTTGATTTGCCCGAGGAAAATGATGCTAAATGAGGATATCTTTTAATCTTTAATGAGGATAATTACAGGTTGTAGATTTAATGGATGATTGGTGGGAATTGAAAAGCTTTTCGTTTGTACTAAGGTAACTTAAGGTTACACTTTCAGAGTGTGGGATTAGCAAGATGTTGAAGCACAGTGATGACCGCGCTTCATTCTAAGGTAGGATGGGCAGTATTTTTGGCGCGTGGGTTTTCTAAAATCTTTAATCATAATCGTTTATGCAAATTAAGACAAACTTTGGGGGAAATGACTCACTTGTTCAATATTCAATAGGATGAGAGGATTAGGATTGTGCGTAATGAAGGAGGAATTAGGATTGTGGAAAGATTTATCAAGCTGGCAACGACTAGTAGAAACAACATTAGCTGGCTTCATATGCTCAAGGAATTAAAAGCTGTTACAAGCTGTTAAAAGAAAGAGGGTTAAATGCGTGTGCGGGGGGAAGGTTGCTTAAGCTGTAAGGTTGAAGTTGGCAACCTATTGTTGGACCAGAGGGGAAAGATGTTTAAAGTGAATTCAATGATCATTTCAAGGGGAGGATTTTGTCCCTCCATTAAGTGGTAGTTTCCAATAGTTAATATCCAATCCTATTAGGTGTTTTCTAATAAACTTACATTTTGCGTTGTGGAAATCAGACTAGAGCATGCCTTGATGATAAGGATTTTTAGTTAAAATTGTGTGGAAAAAACTATACTTTTTTACATATATTTCCCAGAGAAGAGTTAGTAAAGTCTAGCTAGAGTTGCTTTAAAAAAAGCAAGTGCGTCAGCTTAATGGGAGGAAGGTAAATTAGGGATGAGATGAATGAATCCCTCTGTAGTACAGGTAGAGAAGAGGCTGGGCACAGAGAGGGATGGAGGATAAGAGATGACGGAAAGAGATTGCGCTGGGAGGATGGACAATGTAAAATACTCAACTTGAATAACTGGCTGTGTTCCCTGCTGCTCGGAGCATGGGAAGATTGAAAGGGGCCGACGACGAGTGTGTAATGATTACAATGTGATTTCCGCAGTAGCATGTGTTACCCAAAACGGGATTTCCGGTCAAACGGATCGTCGGATTTTCAAAATTCCAACGGATTCGTGGACATCGATATTGAAATAGCCACTGAGGATAAGAGAAAATCCCACAGTTTCAAACATGGCCCAGAGGCAAGGGATAAAAGTAGCAGATTTTTCCATTTCCAGCCTTGATCCATCCAAAAATTTGTGTAGGCATAAATATTTGAAATGCTACATTATAAAGTTACATTGACGCGCTTGTCTTGTGTCGGACGAGCTGCAGGGAATTGTTAATCTTGTGTATACAGTCTCATCTTGTACAAGAAGGGAGAGCTGAGCAAGAATATGTGTAGTAGTAGAAGGCGACATGTTAGTCATTGTTAAATCTTTTGTAGGGTGCGAGATTAATGCTGATGAAAATTATGTGATATCTCTGAGCTGTGTACACTCTGTTGGAATCAAGGGATTTGGTTACGTTGTGGTAGTAGTCGTCCTGGGATTCAATTATTGTAATTTGATATGTGTTAACCCAAAACCAATTTGCAATTACCCATCGCAAACACTATGAAGACTCTGTTCATCCTGTAGGGCGTTAGTTTAGTTATTGCGGGGAGGGGAAGAAGTGCCTTGTTTATTTTTTATACTACGTGGCTAACGAAATTTCACGAGACTAACGAGACGCCAAGGCTGATTTTTTATGTACAGAAATGCGTGGGCGGAGGAATTTTCATGGAATCAGAGAGATAGAAGATTCACTCTGCCAGATGATGCGATTTCATTTGTAAATTTACCTCCAGCCCCAGCCTGGTATTACTGTTGTTTGTCCAGTAATGGTTGTGGGAATGAACGGATGTGGCAGTTGCGGTAGCTTGCTCCTGGCGTATTTTTCTTCCTTGTATTCAATAATTAATGAAGAGAAGAAGCGTTAATTTTCCCTAATAGAATTGCCAGAGTGTTGTGAAGCTAAAAAGCTCCGAAACAACAACAGAATACCTTACCACGGATTACTCTTGTAGCAGCCAGAGATTGTTTCTTTTTACGGCTTTTCTTCAGTCCGGAGGCTATGGAGACTAATAAATGTTTGCGATCATGCGGGTAAAGCTTTTGGCTAGCTTGTTGTATCTTTCTCACGCTGATTTCCAAAGACTGGCTAAAGGGATCACAAAGGAGTTAATGGCAATAGTTGGTCTTGTCTTCCTGGGGAAAGCGGAACAGGTGATGGAGAAAGCAGAACGGGTGAAAGAAGGAAGGAGATGATAGCCATAATTTAACCCTGACCTCAAGATAGCGGCAACTGTTGTACGTAGAATCCTTTTCGAGTGCTAATGTTATGAGGTATTTCTAAGAAAGGAAAGTTTAAGGAGAGACGGAAACTTGTCCGATCCATGTTAATATTTAATTCTAACTGTAAGATGATGACGTACACAAGAGGGGTTTAATGGCATTTCCCTTCTTGTAGCGGAGGCCTCTGTTGTTGTGGTCTATGTCTTTTCTAGATTGCAATAGTTGAGCCTGATTTTTCAAGTCCTGGCGAATGAGACTACTATATTCTTTCCTATATTAGGACCGCTTCCAAATACGTATCCTCAAAATGGGTTTGCCCTTTTCGGATCATGCATCATGACCTGACTGAACAATTTGTAGATTTCAGGGTCCATGTATTATTTACTATAATTATGAGAAAATCCCCAGTATTTTACATCCCTATCCAGCCCCATTCAAGAATTGTTAGTTTCTAAAAGTAGTAGTTATTTCCTTTGTTTCCAATAACTGTACTGTACACTTATTCGGAGGATTCCCTTTTTAAGTTGGACAATAGAGGGTAGTGGGACAGGGGATGCTGGATTTGGAATTTCGCATTTGTCTCTGTGTATGCTGGAAACTACGGATTATAACCAGCTAATTAGGGAGAAGCTAGAGGAAGGATTGTGTATTGTGTGGAGTGTGATTGTGTCGGCTCTGATTATGACTCGCTAATAAAATCCCTGACCCTTTCTTCTTGCAGGCGTACGAGCTGTCAACTTTGACGGGAACTCAGGTCATGCTCCTGGTGGCTTCGGAGACGGGTCACGTATACACTTTTGCCACTCGCAAGCTTCAACCCATGATTACCTCAGAAGCTGGAAAAGCCTTGATTCAAACCTGTCTCAACTCCCCGGATCCGCCCCACACTGGAAGCGATCCCCAGAGAATGTCTGCAACCGGCTATGAAGAAACGGAGCTCACATACGCAGCCGATCCCAATGCCTCGGATCATGGAGATGTTAAAGTAAGGTTGAGCTCTTCACCATATTCCGCACAGTCCCAGTCTCTCAGTGGTCTTCATCATTCACCATCAATGTATGGCTCACCCATTAATAACAATTATCATCCCGGTCCAGCCACGTCAACCGGCATGATGTTCCCCCACTCTCCCTCCCCCAACTCCAACGTACTTTACCACTACCCCACAGATCCTCAACCTCCTCAATGCTATCCCAGCGGTATGCATTCTCCCACACCTCCGCATTTAAGCCACTTGCCGCGCTAAATCATCTCCAACCGGGTGACGAGGAGCATTTTTCATAAAAATCCCTCAAGTCTTCCCGAAAATACGAGTTGTGATTTCACAATTTGTCTCTTCCACCCGACTCGTTCTCGGATATATATATGCCTTGCTTATAACTACGTCCCTTTGCCTCTCTTTCCGTGTCTCCTGTATCCGTACGCACAAGTATTTCCGTGGCGAGGAGGGGGAGAGGGAAGGAGAAAAGATTTATATATACTCCAGAGAAATTCAAATTGCTTTCCCTGGTATCTTGGATGCATAAAAAAGTAGGAAGGTATGGAGAAAGTATAAGCTAAAAAACGAATACCCGGTAAAATCTTTTCCAAAATCCGCTTCCTCTATGATATTCTAGAAACTTTGTAGAAACCTTTTGTACATAGCAGAAAATTTACAATCGGCAAAATTTACCCGCAAATTAAATAGAACAAGGAAAATATTGTAGATAAATTCCCGACGATAATTTTCAAATTATCCAAGGTATTTTTGTAAAAATATTCAATTTTTACTCTCAAGCGAAAAAATTATTAATTACAATTTTGTCCCCAAAAAGTTAGGCGTTATGAATTGTATCAAAAGATATACTTTGAATTCAGTGCATGCCAAACAAAATATGTGTATAGGAATGAGATAGTAGTTACAGATGGAGACACTCATCCCCGTCACCTCCAATTCATTCAATTCACTAAAAGCTAACTTGTTTTCTTTTAAATCATAGACTGACCTCTTTCTGACTCATCGTCAGAGTTTACCATATGAAATTTACCATTTCATTTCAATAACTTAAGGGCCGAGAGGTACACTATAGTATTTCCTTTAGACGTTTAACATTCCAAATAGGAGCAGATAGCTAGGAAGCTTTTCAAGATTTTTTAAATACTCTTCTGCCCTGTCCGGGCGCTAACAAACTTACTAGGAAAGAATATAGTAGATCCGCTGGGATATTAATAGCCTTAATTTACGCGTGATTAGCAGTAGCTGGAGATGTGCTGAAAACGGAGGGAAATGATGAGAGTGCTGGGAAGAAAAATATATTAAGAAAAACACCAGGTTCTTTCCAATACAAACCTCAATTGGTGCAAGTAAATGTGAGTGTCAATAATTGAATTTAGTAATTTTCGACAATCTAGCCTAAAGTTCTAGTAATTTAAAAGGAAACTTTTTTTATGGTGCTGGGATTTTCCAAGGGAAATAATTGCGAAAATAGTATCAAACTTGTCCGTCTTCCATATCAGACACACTTGCCATAGCTGCCTTCGTCTTATTAAATCCAATTGTACAATTATTTAATGTAATTCCTGTTATTTTCTCCTTAAAAAATAGCAAGTGCTATAACCAAGGGTTAATTAGTGAAAATTATTATAGTAAAGGTCGTAATGCTGTTAATACCATCCAGAGGGAACCTCTTCCGCTGTTAGTACAATAGATTTATGTACATTCCAAAATTGTAAGAAACTCGACGTGTCTTTGGAATTTGTTCATCTGTAAAGCGCTCTTAGAGTCTTATGCTGATTGCGAGGGAAGAATCAAACTTGTAATTATGTAGTAAATTGAGCAGAAAAGTAGATTTTAGAGAATGGAGCCCAATCCAACTTGAAAAGCTTTAAATTTAATTTAAGCGCGCCTAAATGCAATCCATATAATTAAAATGCATAATGTATTGCTTATGATGCAAAAATGATATTTTGTAGTGCGAGTTTTAGCACCCAGCACAAAAACGGAGATTCTGAAATGCTAAAAGTATTTTGTACAACTCCAAAAATTACGTATCAGGTTTTAACTAATTAAGAAAATAGCAAAGAAATGCTATAAGCAAATATCTGCTATTTGTAGCATCCCAAGAAAATAATTGATTTACCAAATAATTAAGTTTTAGCCATTTAATGTATTGATTATAGTGAGAACGGTTTCTTGTTGTCTAATGTTGTTTTGTGTAATTAACGAGAATAATTTTTATATTGCGATAGGTCGAAAATAAAATCAATAGCTGAAAAAAACGTCTTTTCTGTTTCATTAGGTTGAAAGAAAAATGTAACAGAAATTAACAGAATCCTAAATATGTATAACCAAAGCTTAACACTGTAATCCAGCGCGTCCGAGCTTGTATTGTATCGTGACGTAGTAAATTGATAATTTAATTATTACTGTGATACTGTCCTAACCCAAAGTAACAAGTTGTTAACACAATCACGGCAGGTAATGCAATCAATTAACACGTATTTAATATTCAAGTCTTTAATTGTAATCATGCAAACAATATAGCGTAGGGTCAACTCACATAGATTCAGAAGATAATTAATTTTGATAGCCACATTATATATTCCTTAGAATTCTTTAATAGAAATTGACACCTACTATGCCTATAGCATATAACCATGATAATAACTTAATAGAAACCTTTGTAACCTAATTATCGGCGGATACTGTATGGAGCTTGCACATGACTTCAGTGCAACCCTACTGCTTTCACCGACTTTCTCAAAGAGAATGTTCATCTTTCCTCTGTTTGTAACCTAATTGTTATGCGGTCGTGTGCGGCTCTTATTATTCCATCCTTCACCTCCTAAACTAACAATGAAATTGATTATATGATAATTTTAATGAGAATCTACTCAGCGGTTTAAAGATCCCGTTAGAATCCATTTGCAATATTCGGTAGCTGATCTTTGTAGCCGTATGAAAATATTTTATGCCGTGTTTTTGATAGCACCGTTCACGATACAGCTTATAATGCTGACTTGTTAGTTATTCCATGCAATGTCTCAATTAATTTTGCCGTAAATTGACAAGCAAGTACATGCCGTAGAAATCTCATGAATCACATAATAAATGTGTAAACTACGACAAAATTCATCTGTTTGTAACGTGTAAAACTAGTAAATTCCAGCACGCAGACTGTGTAACTAGTAAATTTAAATTTCAGTAATTATATTAGGTGGTATGTTATAATTGTTGAATCCGTAACGGGATCGTAAACGCTGTTAAACCAATTTTCATCTCGCGTGTCATATCCGAAATCGGTTGTGTAAAACTTCCAGCGGGCTTGTGCCGAGTTTCTTCATAGTAGCTTTTATCGCCCGCCGTGGAAAAGTACCTGAAATTAGTATGATAATTCATTAGCAAATCTAATATATAGTATAATTCTATTTATATAATCATACTGATTATACTAGCTAAGATTTACAATATGATACCTGAGAAACCCAATTGGGGGAAACCCAGATCTGGGAAACCTCCCAGTAATCCGTATAGTTGATACAATCAATTATTAATATTTACATATCTTAATTACCTTTAAGAGTACCATCCATATTCCTCAGCATCCCAATTTCATCACGAGGAATAGCCTTGAGAAAGCGGGGACGGATGTGGTGAAAGTTGTAGCACCATGCCCCATTTCCTTGGTTTAGGACATGCTATTCCATCCATAGATTCCTCTGTTTACTGTTTTGACCACCTGCGATAATAATCATGTATGATTAGCGCATAGTTACTTTTACAAAGCTAGTTACCTTCCAGTAATTGTAACCAAAGACTAAAATCGTTTTAAATGTTACAATTAACCTCTATGCATCGATCCTAGATACTAATTTAATTTTAAACCAACGTACAAAATAATGTTAATTTACCTGTAACTCCTGCGGGGCAACTCAAGATATTTTCAAATCCTCCAAAAATCCTATATCTCCCTCCAAATATTCCAGTTTACCGGGTATTCCGTCCATTGTATAACCGAGCCACTTCAGTTGAAATAGTATGTTACACAGAAGGCTTTAAAATTCACTAACGCGTCACAGAATTCAAGATTAGGCTGCAGGATTACAGGTAGAAACTAACAAACGTACGGCTGTTGTGAACAGCTCGGGACGAGATTAGTAACTGAGAAATCATTTCTGAGGTTAGGATCATTTAGCCCCCTTGAGGGTGAGATTTGTAAAAGAATTATGGCCCTCTGAGCTCCTAAGACGTTCCTCATCATAGGATTGTTGGAGGAGGATGCGTAAGGGTTGGATGATGATGTGTATTTATGTTGTACGACAGGTAGGCTCCTCTACCTGTGAGAGGAGGAGACGATTGTTAAGTGATTCCGAAAGATACGAGCGTGAGTCTTGTGAGTTGTAAATTGTAGAGTATGCTGGATCATGTACACGCTGCCTCGACGCGGGGCCACCCTCCTTTCATTCATTCACTTCATCAAGAAGGGCGGCACAGGTGTGAGAAAGTCGGGCTCTGCTCGGATGCCCTTTGACCTTTTCACTCCGAAACCGGTATGCTTCCGTAGCTCCTGATGACAGGAATGCGGGGGTTTAACTTCAATTACGATCCCTCCAGAAATGAGCTAAATATTCACAAAAATTAGTCACAGATGTCCGGTGGGTGGAGGTCAAAAAACTTGTATGTGTTAACTTAGTTGAGCGTACTTATTCCTCATCCTCCCTACCTCTTCCACATTGGAATGCTAATGGCTAAAAGAATCTTTTGTTTGTCTACGATATTTCTACCAAGGAATCATGCAGTTTCAAAGAATATTCCAAAAGCCCTATGAGAAAAGAGCTCCTTAGCCATTATCAAGGGAAGGGATGACGAATGAGAGAAAGCAAGGTGGTGGTGCCTTGAATAAGAGAAGAGACTGAGAGACCCAATTTAATTTACATGATAAATGGATTGCATTCTAATTTTTTCATCTACTTCTAGGATGATGATAGCGAGAGTGCAAGTTCCGAAGGGGAAAGTCTCCAAAAAGAAGTGCCTTCACTCCTCCCTCTCTCTAATGGTTTGATACCCCCTAATTTTGCTGCGCTTTTTGCGTCTGCAGGTAATCAAATTATCATATCCTCATTACGAATCATCATGAAAATACGCTAATAAATATGTTCTCTCAATCCGAAATTTAATAAAGTCTTTTATAATTTCCAGCATTAGGTAACTCTAAAGGCGGTGGAGGACTCTCTCTAAGTAGTTTTGTTCAAGCTCAGGATCAAAATGGCTCAAGTCGTTTGATAGCCTCTCCAGAAGCACTCGCTTCCGCCGCTCATATCTTGTCCCAGTCTTCCATCTCTTTAACGCCTACGTCCCCAACCCTTTCCAACGCCATGTCTTCCTTATCCGCATCTTCCAGTCAGTCGCCTCATGGGAGCAACACCAAGTCCAACAAGAGATTCCGAACCAGTCATCATTGAAACTAGTCATGGATTAATTTAATTTCAAGTATTATTTAAACAAATACATCCATATTTCCCCCCTCAAACCGTATTGTATTGATCCCAAGGAGAAAACTTTCGATCACACTGCATCCGCCACCACTCGAAAAGTATTCAGGATAACTTTCTTTTAACCGGATTTATCTTGAAAAGCCACACATATGTACCAATGATTTTATTTTAAACTTGAATCCAACCAGAAATTTCATGTATGCTCCCATCCGGATCCATGTATATATATGGCTTTTCAAGTATCATAAACCTTATGATTTCACCCTATTTCAGCATGTATTTTCCTGGAAAACTCATTTTATAGCAGCACCCCTTCGGTAGTATCAAAACTGTTCCCCACATTCGACCCAATCTTTAGAAATTCAAAGCTGAATCCTAGTTTTAAAAGGTTTGAAATTAAAAGTTTTAAATACCATTCAAGTAATTAGGGTAAACAATTATATATATAAGTACTGCCAAAAGCACACCATGTTTGAATATAAGTAGATAAGACTGCACTATTGAGGAGTATATGACTATAATTTTCGTTTAGATCCAAAGACTTGGCATCGTATAAATGGACATGTAATTATGATAGTGATAACCACATGTAATTATGACATTGGATCAATGGACAAATGATGCCTCTGTACTGAATTAAGTAGTTGACTAAAACACAATTGCAGTATTAAGGCAAACCCGTGGTAAGAGTCAAATCATGGTCCAGAATTCAATATAACAATTAAGAAAACTATCCCAAAAGTGCATTTTAAATTTAATAAACCAAGAAATGAGAGAGAGATGTTGCAGTAAAAAACATTTATTGGAACAAAGAAAGCAGTTCCTGCTGCTCACGTCTGACATAATTTGAGCAAACACAGAAGATTCAGTTTCTTATAGTCTAATAATAATAATAATAATTAGCTTCAACTTATCCATTAATTATTAAGTATTTTATACGTATTTCGTTATTACATTTTCCAGATTTCGTTTCTCAACTTACAAGTGTGCAAAAAACTTTCTCACACCATCCTTTCTTATCATTCCTTATAGAATTCCTTGAGAAAGTCGTTAGAGAAGAAGAGAGGATGCGGTATTAGCAGCAGTGGGATACAAGAGCAATAATAAAACTCCGACACAGGGATTTGTAATTAGCCAGACGACAAAATAGTATTCCAAATCACTAGCCCTAAACACAGAGTAAATTATACACAACCATTTTTCAAACATAGAGCATACAGTGCTTTCTCTATAGAAGAATCCGAGGTAGTGCAGAGCACAATTCAATTAGTTAGAGCGGATTGTCAAAGAAGTTGGTCTTCAAATTCATAAATACATGGAAACCATAGCGCTTTTCCGGGACTACACACTACATATTTCCACACAATTCTAATTTCCAAGCCCTCTACCCAATAGCCTTCAAGTATATATTAGATTACACAGGATAATGTACACATGAAAAGTCGCAGACTTTGACGTGTATGAACAACAGGTTAATTGTATATATTTGTAGAAAATCATTACACAGGTGAACAAGTATAGGGGATCGTTGTAAAAATCTGCACAAGTAGAGGGTAGAGTGTAATTAATTTCACTTAAAATAGCTTAGGTACATGAAGACAATGGCCAATAACTATAGACGTTAACTATAGTATATTTACATTATTTACATAAAATTCTTAGAAATAGTTATACTTTTTATTATTAATCTCCCTTTAAATGATTGTTTTCCGCAGATTGGCGTTGTAGCGAGAAGTAGAATATTTCAAAGATAACATTCTTTAATTAAATTTTTTTTAGGAATCCCCACCGAATCTTTACCAAATAACCAATTTTACCAAACCTGTACCAACTTCCCCTACCTTAATCAAATGTAATGTATACGTGTGTGTATGGGACAGTTGAAAAATATAAGCTAAATCCTTTCCACTTTCTTCAGGTAAAATTTACAATAAGTTCATTGTATGTCTGCATAGTATTTATGCGGGTACAAATCAACTCTCACCCTTCACTATTAAGTTTCAATTAATATGTGAAATTGACCAGCGCCAACAATTAATTTCAGCAACCTAACAGAAATCCGAGAAAGCAAGACTTTTGAATGACGTAGAGGAAATATAGGACAAACTATATGACGGTAATTTTTTAATATGTATTCTTAGCACCGTAACCTTGATAACAGCTAAGGGGGAAATGAGTTTGGCGACAATAACTGTATTTTGGTTATATCGTAGCTTAATTAAAACGAAAGTGGAGAAAGTAGGTGAATTAATGCCGCAAAAGGGGAATGCAAGTCATATCAAACCCGTGTAAACAGTCAAGCTCAAAGGTTTTGTCGTGGAGAAAGTACGTTCCGGATGCGGGATAAGGTTTGACGCAGTCAGAGTGGCTGGCGGGCCAGTTATGGAAGAGCATGTGTTTGTTTGCCCATTGTCAAATGATGGAGAAAGTAAATTGATAAGAAGGTAAAAGGAAATTGTGAGAGGAGGAGGAAAAGTGATCGATGGGTATCGGTGGGAAGTGGATGTGGAGGAGAGTTCTCTATAGAATTGTGTGGGGGGAGGAGGAAAACGGAAGTGAATTCTCCAAAATATCAAGTATGTATACCAGCAAGTATTGTGGGATAATAGAGGTGGTGGGTGTGTGATAGTTGTCTCAATTCCGGAAATGAAAGTATAACGTCTCTGAAATGTTTAAAGGCTCCCTATACTCCCCGCCCACTTTCTCCTACTACCCCCTCCTCCTCCATCTCCTTCTCCCCTCTTCCTCCAGGGTTGAGCTTCATTGTTCGACTATAATTGGGAAAACTAGTTATAATTAGGAGGGAAATGAAGAGGGAATAAGAGGTGGAAAAGGAGGATGAATGACCAACTTTGAGGTAAATGAATGAATTGTGCATGAGAACAAAGTTCGCCATCGATTTTATTCCAAAAGATGGGCTTGGAGTGAAGGAGGATGAAAACAATGTGAAATGAGAGACACAAGAAGGTACGGAGAAAGTAGGAGAAAGTAGAAGATGCTTATAGCCTCCGCATCCTCTCCCTCCTCCACCCCACTCTTACCCACAGGGCTCCAAAATGTAGCAAGTAAAATCAAGCCCAGACTATACAGATGAGAGAAATATATAAACTCCAAGAACCCAAGGAGAAAGCAAAACTCATAGCTAATTAGACATAGTATGTGTGTCTCTTCTGGCCGTTGCTTTTAATTTCATATCTATCCAAACCTATTCTACAACTCTATTTCATATCTTTGTTTTCCTCCGACTCGGATTCCACAAAGTTGCAAGAGTTTAGCACAGTTTAGGAAGAAGATGACGAGAGGGTGGAATGTAGAAACTTTTCTCAAAAAATCTAATTGAAACCAGAAACAAATTTAATATTCTACCTTCTCTCTCCTCCTCCTCCAGTCACTGTATTATTTCTGTGGTTTGCTAAATGGTTGAGAGCGTGTATAGCTTTTGAAAAAAATCCCCCAAATTGAGGGACTCTTCTTCCCCGTGAAAAATAAGGTTTAGTTCTGTAGCTGGGAGCGCTGGGAAGAACAAGACTCGGAATAAGGATAAAAAAAAGGAAAAACCTTCATAAACTTTTATGTTCGGGACTGTGGTAAATGTTGGTTTTCTATTACAAGTACGAATATAGCGCGTGTAGTGAGTCTAGTCTAAAATACGAGATAGATAGAGTAGTGATAGAATGACGACAAGTGTACGACTTTGGTGTGTACCTTGTAAGGATTCGGTTCAAGTTTTTTTCAAGCTCTGGTTCTGAGGTTTGTGCCCGCGGCTACAACATCTTCCAAGAGATGCACCCCTGGCATTTAATTTAGTACGTAGAGTAGTTGGTATTTTTAGTAGCTATGGCGAATAATTCAGACACAATTTCCCAAAGACAAAGTACAAAGTTATGTCTATAGAAATTTATGAAATTTTTTAGGACTGTCACTAAAATTTCATTTTCACCCCGCAAGTATACAACGCCCTTGTAGTATTATATAGTATACAGTATAGTCTTCTGTATTAATTAATCAAATTCTAGGCCGGCCATAGATACCAAGCCGGTTATATGTGTATTCAAGGGTAGCTTTTCCGTCTACGTCCTCCCCCAACTAATATATATATATATATTTATATCTTACGCTAATATTAATTAGAATTATATTAATTAGAGTTTGTAGGACCACCTTATTTACATCGGAAAGAGTACGTACGTATAATATTTGCTTGGCTCAAGGTTATGGCTTTCCCTGTAGGCTAGGGATTCATTGTCAACGTTTGAGCTGTGCTGCAACGCTTCTTGGTAGGGGCGGGAGATATGATGTCTCGAGGAGGCAGAGGGCGTCGCTGGCGGGATATATAATGAGAAAACTTGGCTGGCAATCCTCGCCTTGGGCTCATGTCTTTAAGCTTATTTACGTTATTTATATGCTTTAACTGTGTCAAAGTATTTCCTCGAGTAGTGTGTATCCCTTCTTTAAGCTCTTGTGGCCGTGTAAATGAGGAAAGAAATTTAGGGGAAAGGATGAATTATAAGAAGCTCTTTTGAAAACCAGACTCGCTCCCCCGCATTCAGTTTTCGAGGCGGTGAAAGTAGGGACGTCCCACTGAGGGGAAAGCAATGAGGGCAGAGGGAGAAAGCAGTTAAAACACACGGCTGGCCTAGAGTTGCAAGTGGAGAAAGCATCAAAGTTGCATTTGAATAACTTGGTGGTGGCGGCGGAGGAATATCAAAGGGAACTTATATATAATTCCGGCAATGAAATACAGAATCATAAGAAATGGGGAGAAAATATCTTTGCAAGTTAAGAGAAAGTGGAGAAAGTCTCTTTTTCCTCTTTCGTTTTCATTCCCGATTCCTCCATCACATACATCCCTACAGCACTTTTATGCCCTCTGCATATAAAGATGGGAAAACCGTGAATTCATTTTACTTAATTCAAGAAAACAACTTAACATGCCGGTTTGAACCATTAAAAATTATCTCAATCATCCTACGTTTTACAGTGGCCTTCAATTAGGGAATCTTTAACTTAACCGCGTCTAGTCTCTTATCTGTAAAAATTTTAAAAATTTAAAAATTTTAAATTTTAAAATTTAATTGTTATAAAATTTTCAATGCATCCCTGGGGCCTACAGCATTGCTTTAGCTTGATAAACTATAAAGCCAGTTGATGGATTTCATTCCAATTCCGACTCTATCTTTCCCCGCTCCTTTCCCTAGCTTCCTATGACTTTAACACCTGCATCGCTTTGAACTCTTCCAGGTGTTAGAACTCAAAGGATTCAAGCAAAAGATACCAGAGAACAAATGGTGTCTGTAATGGCGGGTGTTGTTGCTTTTGATTAATTTATAGTATTTAGTAAATTATGCAAGCAAATAGCCTTGGATGTAATTTAGAAAGAGCGTTACAGCTCAGGAGAAGCTGGAGATTAATTGAGCGAGATCAAGAATGTCGAGTCTTTTACTGCTTCTGGTTTAAATTCTTGTACTAAATTATTTTCATAGCTCAAGAGAAGATTCACGGTAATGTTAGAGGTGGGTGATTAAATGATGCTTAGTGGAGGGCCAGGCCTCCAGGAGGAATGTAACCATGGATACGCTATTCATGCCCTACCACCATGCAGGGTGAAAGTGTTGGATAAATTAGTTGTGGTAATAGGGTGGAAGAGAGTACAAAGTGATTAAATCCTGACCCAGTTTGACCCGACTCCTTTCTCTGAGTGACTGAGTAGATAATTGAGAGACATACGAGGAGACCCTCATCGTGCCGAGGTAAATTGGGCTCTTAGAGGTCGGCAGCTCTTAAATTGCTTCTACTTACTCAGAGAGAGAATCTCATCAAACTTGTACGCCGCCGTCCACCTAAGAAGAGAAAGCAGGGAAGAGAAAGTTCGGCTTTCAACATGTTCACCAAGAAAGAGATGGCGGCGACGAGAGGGGAGGAGACAATAAGGTATACGAGAAAAAACCTAAATTGGGGTATAAGAGAAAGTAGCCGGAGAAAGCGTAGTGAAAGTTGCGTATGATGGGAATAGAGCATGGGAGAAAGAGAAGAGGAGCGGAAATGTGATAAAAGGAAAAAGAAGATAATGGGTGTGTGTGTGTAGAGGGGTGTAGGTCGGGAGAAAGTACTTATGTGTGTATATATATGTTTGTGTGTGTACATAAGAAGATTAATTGTAGTAACCCCGGTTGACAGCTTGTCTCCGTGAGTTATCCCATTTACAGGTAAGGATCCGTACGTAGGTTCGACGGAAGGAAGCATTACAGAGAGCATAACACATGGGATTGATGGTGGAGTTAATGTAACAAAGGTAATAGGCCATGTCCCAAAGGGTCTGAGGAATCGGATCATCAGTGTCTTTTGATAGAACCGTTCGGAGGAGGACGAGGATATTGTACGGAGTCCAAGTCACAATGAATGCAAGTAGAATCGCGGAAAGTGTTTTCGCAGCTTTCTTCTCTTGCTTCTTCTCTTGATTCTTCTTCTTCTTCCGCTTATTCTGAGAGGGGATTACAGTTGTGGTCGACCCTGAACCTCCACCCCCCGACAGCGTCGTCGTAGATCCCTTCCCACCCATCAAAGACTTGGAAATAAGCTTCGAGTTAAGCGTCGTGCTCACCGCAGAGCTTATGCGGCGACCCATTCCTCCTCCTCCAGGAGTGCTCGAACCCCCCACAGCACCGCTTGCCACACTCCCCCCACCGATAGAATTCGTAGGTCCAAGAGGAACAGATCCCACGGCCGCAGTTGTGGATCCACCGCCCAGAGGTGAACCCGGCCGGAAAGTATAATGATCCGGATTACTAGATGCGAGCTTTGCTTTTGCATGAATGGGTGGGGGTGGGAGGGGGCCGGGCTCTTGGATCATTCGGATGCTTGCGTTCTTTCCCTCAGTTTCACCAGGAATTCGGATTAAAATTGTGTACACAGAGTCATTTCCCAGTAATTTCCCATTCGAACCTGCAAATACACAAGCCAAAAATTAAATCCAGAGGAGAACCACCACCACACACATCATCATCATCATCACCAGAATATAGCATACGTTTTAAACTTCCCGGAAGGAACGAATAACAGGAAGGAAAAGCTATAGTGAATACAGGTTCTCAATATTCTATACACTGAATTTGAATGGGAAACCCTCAATACGTATGGATAGGAAGAGAATGTAGAAAGCAAAGGATGGAGAAAGCAGGAGAAAGCATATGTCACTCATAGAACGCGTGGAGGATGCAGGAAGAGAAGAGAAAGCGGGTCGTCGGGAGTGAAAGCGGCAGCTAAGGAAAAGAGAGCCCGGCAATTCCGGGAATAACAACTAATATATCGCTATCATCCTCTTATGGAAGAGAAATCCGTGCTATTGTTACGAGGGAATCGGATCAGGGAGTGTTCAGAGGACGTAAGTAGGTTTGATGTGAGGTAGCCGGGCTGACATATAGCGGTATCCGATGAGGAGATTCCCATAAAGATGCCTCCAGGGTTTAAATGAAGGTGAAAGCATTGGTGAAAGCAGTAACAAGCTACTTGTGTGCATATAATGTCCGTCTATTAGCTCCTGCCTAACACATTTCACTCAATATTCCCAGGATGGACGGAGTGAAAGGAAAAGCAGGAAGGTTTTGAAAATAAATCCTATTTCCATGAATTATTTCCCCAATCGCATCACCGCATCTCAATGACACAGATAGGATTGAATAGGCGGTAGAAAGAAAGCAGCTTCACTAGCAATTTTACATCCAAATCCTATTCAAGCCAATAATGTCCCCCCATTCCAGCTATAGTACTCTGAGATGAGGATTTTCAAGTAGTAAATCCAGGAGGTGCTTCTTTGATTTACACTCCACCATCCATAGGGATAATGCAAACTGTAATTAATGAAGGGTGTGAGAAGATGTAATGGAGATGGGAAGTGGCGGAGGGGAGGGGAATGAGCTGGAAACTGGATTTTATTAATGGCCCTTCTCCCCATTCACTTCCCTCCCCGCCTCCAAAGCGGAAGAAGGCCAACTTATTTAAATGAGATTTATACGAGCATCGGATTTCGGATAGATGAACCTTTAAAAAATATCCGTCCTCAAGGCTATGCACAACCCATATTTATCACCTATCGTAAATAAATACCAAGGCTGTTATGTCCGTCAACAAAAGAACTAATCCGTCAGGTAAACTTTCTCCACCTAAACCCCTACTTTCTCTTCCGCACTTAATCTACAAGTCCAATCCCACATCCTATTCTGTCTATACGATGAAACAAGACACAGAACCTTCATCCCTTAGCCCCCCTTAGCTTTCACTCGCTCTATACCTAAAATCTACACCATCACCTTCCGGAAGATATTTCAGTGGGAGAGAAAGCTCCCCCGCTTTCTCCGCATTTTTATCTCTCCTCCGTAACTACAAACCCCAGAGGAGGGTATATGTTCAAATCCCATCAAATCCTATGAAGGGGATGGATTAGGAAATGATGCTGATTGATTAACGGAAGTAAACGGATGGATTTATGTTAGCGAGGAAATTCAGTAAAAATTACAACAAACATTCAATCCAGTTACATTAAAGAGGAAATGTCCTTTAGCGATAATGACTTTGGGAGGAATTACACGCTGTATATATTTTACTCTGGTCCAGTCGCTTCAATAGGGATCCAGAAGCAGAGCATATAGTAGTTTACTACCCTGGAATGGAGAGAATAAACTTGGGTTATAAAAATAATAGAGTTTTATCGGGAATCCAATTTTAAATTATCCCTTTCATCATAGAAACCAGAGGAGACTGCTGCTATAGACAAAGGCTAGCTGGAGAAAGTTAAGAGAAAGTTTCGAGATGTAGCAGAGAAAGTGTGTTTCAAGGGCCTGCTATAGGCAGAGTTTAACGAGTAACAAAAAGAGGAGTGAGTTTAAAAACAGTGTGCTTTCTCCTCGGAGGAGTATAGGCTGTAAACGAGCATATACAGCATATGTTGATGGGAATACATGAATTTTACATACTACTTCCAAGGGATCCGTGTGGAAAATAGAGTGTAACAGAGATGGATGGGAGGAAGAGTGAAGGGGGCGGAATTGAGTATGAAGCGTGGAGAAAGTACGGGAGAAAGCAAGGGCGCTTCACAAACTCATAGCTTTCTCCAAGGATTTCAATCCTCCCTTCAGCACTATCCTTCCTCCTCTAGATACCTGCCTCCCTCCCTGCTTTCCCTTGAATCGGGATCCGAGAGAAACTGCTAGTGGAAATAGCGGTAGAGTCATTTTTCAAGAGGATGTGCGGTTATTCGGACCGAGTGAACTAAAAGCATATTCAAATATTAAAACAAGTTCCGAGTAATAGCAAAGTTATTCCTCAAATGAAATTCTCCTCGCTCCTTTCTTCTCCTCCTCTCCCTCCTCCACAACCTCCTTGTCAGCCCTTCCTAAAGAATGTATCGCTTACCCTCCATACTCCAACCACTTCCATCACAGACTTTCTCCGGAGAAAGAAAGATCCTCCACACGGAGGAAGTGATATAGCTCCAAGGCCTGTAGATAGAGATTGGAGAAAGGACAAAGGAGAACCTAAGAGGATGAAGCGAAGCCTCTTTCTTCCTCTTAGAGTCTTCTTCTTATATTTTCCCTATCTGGCTTTTGGAGCAAGGTAACTAGGATCCCAGCATTTAAACCCGAACAAGCAATCCGCTTCCTCCCAGAACACCTTCTTCACACTAATTCCCTCAAGACTCAAGCTCCAGTGTGTGACTCTACTAGTGTCTTGGTTCTGGAGGAGTGTCATGTCAAGGGCGCTGTAATTACCAGAGTAACCACCTTATTTAAGGGCCACACTCACAGCTAGCTCTCAGACATTTCAACGAGGGGGTGTTGAAAGGAGCTTCTCGTGAATCATTTCATTATTTACGCTCTCGCAAATCTACACAAATTACTCTTTAAATATTACATGGAGGTGGGGCACGAGTGGGAGGATGCTAAGATTAAGAATAAAGAGGTGAGAGAACTAAGAGAGGTGTTTCAAAAGCCTTTATGCTGTACACGAAAGAGAAAGTAAACCTAATGAGCCTGTTTACCGACGTGAGCGGGTCACATTGAGCTTTCTCCACCTCTCAGAACCAATCCATGGATGTCCATCCCTTAGCCCTGGCATCCTTCCGACGGCTCTGCTGAATTCTTGGTGAAAGTTGGGAGAAAGCACGGATGCGCAAGGTTATGCAGACGGGATAAATGCCTCAGGCGATGAAACTCGCAAGAACCTCTACTGGTTGGTGGGGAGAAAGTGAAAGAATGTTGAGGAAATGAAGGAAAGACGGAGACGGAAGATTAAAGGAATGGAAGGCAGAGGAAAGATGAGATGATTACGGCGGGCGGGCGGTTTGCTTTCAGATTCCTCTTTGGTGGTGGAGTGGGGTGGGGGCGGTAAAGAGAAAGTCGAGGATGCAAGGTGAAATTCAAGTTGCGAAACGTAAAAAATACTTGTGGGAGAGAAAGCGAGAGGGAGTAAAAGGATGAGAGAAGGATGAGATATATGTGGGAGTGAAAGTAAGGATGGATGTTTATATGGTAGGTATAGGATTATATATACTTTCCCTACTTCATAGGATAAACAACTTTCCCCTCCGGCCATCCTCGAGCTGGCTGGATATGGAACAAGATGGAAGTGGAGGAATAATGTGGCATGTTATTTTCCGGACAAAAGAGTTGTGTGTAGAATTGGAATTGCAAATCTCTAAGAGTTTCCTCCCGTGTCTGCTGCTTGTAAAAAGCTTGGAATGCTCACAAGAAGACGGGAAATTGGAGTGGGAGAACCCGAAATCATCTACACAAAGCCTCATCTATCCTTCAATCCAGTTCTGTATCAGTCCAGACTGACCATACTCTTTTAGCATATTATTGGAAAAGAGGGCGGAGGAGCTAAAAGGAATCATTGTTGGAGTGGGTGAAAGCATCTTGTTTCACGAGTTGTAAGAGAATGTCCTCGGGCAAGAGATAGAGTGAATATCCATTCACATTTCTTCCTTCATTGAGGAGAAGAGGAGGATCGAGTGAGATTGAAATTATTGCAATCTCAGTTTCTCGTCAATCACAAAAACTGGAGAAAGTTCAAAACTTTCCCTTTCATTGCACTGAGTTTTGCTAAACCTCAACAGAATCCCTTTGATTTCCAAACGGTATTGAAAACTCAGGAGAAAGTCAAGAGAAAGTAAAAAGAAAGTACTTTTTAATCGTGCAAAAATCCAATTTTAAAGTCAAAAATCAGGGACTCCATAAGGTTCCTACTACTCTGTATACCTTCATGTTTCCCTTTGGAGAAAGTGGAGAAAGGAGGAGATACAATCCGCTTTGAATGAAACCATGCCGTGTATTTAGCTTCAAGCTATATATTTACCCGCAACTAATAATATGGTGAAGAACGGGTAAAAAGGATTCACCCATCTTTCCACAGTAATTGTATCGTATATAGGCCTCAGGCTTCCGATTTTTTCTCCCTTCTCCTACTTGTGAATCCTCAAGACCGTGGGAACAGGGAATCAGCTTCGCGGTTGAGCGAAGCTCAGTCAAAGACCATATATAGGCTCTTTTGTTATCAACAATAATGGGATGATCCTTTATTTCCAGCTAATTAAATGAATAGGCGGAAGGGAGCGGGTTCAAGGCTGAGAATCAGGAATTATAAGCTGAAAACACATGTAGCAGTGTACTCTTAGCTTGTGTCAGGGATTGATATCAAAAGTAGCACTCAACAAGGCATCGCTTCGATGAGAAGTACAGAACTCTAGGAAGAGAATTTCAAACGAGAAAAAGTATGCCTCCAGAGTATGAGAGCGAGAGAGAGAAGCGGATATAATACAAGAGATGAGAGGGAAAAGGTGGAGTATTTACAATATTTGCCCTGGAAAAGTAAATAAAAGTCCAGAAATCCAACAGAGCAGGAGGATGAAATGTGAAGAGAAAGTGGAGAAAGCATCAAATACTACATGGAGGAGAAAGAATCCAGAGAGAAAGTAGGGGGGATATGTCGGCGGATATAGGCAGTGTGTCGACGTATGTGATTATTAAATACGCCTCTACAGTCAGTATAATAAAATAGGGAATTTTGCTCGAATAGATAAATTGAAAAGATGAGAAATTTCTCGAGAGAAAACTCTAGGGATTCGTAGCTGGAGGTAGGAGGAGGGCGACTTGAAAATTTTAGATTGTACTGCACAATACGCATTTTCCGAAACATAGACCAGGAGAAAGTAAGCATAGGAATTTTACTCCTCCGGTCAGAAAGAGATTATGTTGAGTTGGGAGAAGATTTCATTTCAATAAGGTTTGATGCCTTAAACCCCGTTCCCGGGTGAGCTAAGAGAAAGCAGGAGAAAGGCAAGGTTGTGAGAGAATAAGAGGATGAGAGGAAGACGGGTGTAATTAGGTTGCGGAAGATTTACAAAGGTTTAGCGGAAGATTAGTTTGGAGATGATGAGCTGAGTAATGATTGCGCCAATGAGAATTATTGTCGGCTGGGAGGAAACGTGAATTGGCATAATAAACTCTTGCAAGGAGATGGAACAAGTATATATGGAGCGACTACACTGGCTTGGCAAACCCAAGGAGAAAGTTAAAGAGAAAGTATAACAGAGAGACTACACAAGAGACAGAATAACTTTGAGCTCAAGATGCGGGACGGAGGCTTTGAAACCTGCTAACAGAGAGAACGTGGATAAAGACAAGGACGAGAGGAGAGGGCGCGCAGGAGTTTAGCCCTGGTTAATTAGTCATTGAGCGGGAATTGGGTTGTTTGAAGAGATTTAGACAGGGTAATCGGAAAGTTCGGGATGTGCTGAGGAAATTAAATTTGCATGGGACGTGTACGTACTTGGGCCGGCGAGGGAAGGTTTGTAGGAAGGATTATTGTGATTCCTGATGCAATTACCCGGGTAGAAAAACTTTAGTCAAGCCTGCCCAAGACAGTATATAGGAGGAGAAACCCGGGGAAAGTTCTGGAAGGATAAGCAGGAGCCAGCCTTTGGCCCTTGTCGTTAAGAATTATTGATAATGAGTCAACGATAGGGGGGGAGGTAAATAAAATGAGACTTTTGTAAATGAATATAAGCTGCTGAAAGAGGCTTGGAGAAAGTTGGTGAAAGTTGCCGAAGGAGGATATTAAGTAATCCTGACATTGATAATGATAGTTCCCATGTCAAAAGGGTATTAGGAGACAAAGAACATTAGCAACGCTATAGAATGGAAGAATGGGTGGTGAAAGTAGAGAAAGCAATGTCCTCAATGTTTATAGTTTATTCCGAAGATCATGAGCTTGGGAAGAGTGTGAGTGTACATGCTGCTCGCTAAAGAGGCGCTACGATACGCCTTGGAAAGACTGATGAAGAAAATAATCCGAAAAAGCCAGGGTAGTTCGGGGACGCAAGGAAAACATTTCAAGAATAAAAAGAGAAAGTTTCCTCCAAATTTTGTATGCATAAACAATAGGAAAAGTGTCAGCTTTCCCTTCGGCTAGGAAGGAATAATAAAAATATGTCTTTTCAACAAAAATCAAAAGACCAACCAAAGCAACAACTTCCCATGTCCACTAAATGGCTAGTTATGCTTGATAACCTTTGATAACCTAACAATGGCTTGACACCCGAAAGAAACGGACATACTCCTCCTGCGGGGTTAGGCTGCATTACAGATTTTATTTCTCTGCTTGTAGAACAGGAGGACATATGCAAAAAAGTTATCACTCCTCCGTTGACTTTTACACAACCTAAAAGATTTACGAAATCAAGGAGTGGCATAATAGGAGAAAGCAGGATGGATGGGTACAGGGCCCGTGGTTGTCTTTAGGTAAGAAATGCAATAGGAAGAATACGGATTTCCGGGAGTTGTTACGAAAGACTTGGAAAGAGGGTTGTATATATGGTGAAAGCACCAAGTAGAAAGGCGGTGGAGGGTGGAGTGAAAGTGGAGAAAGCACCGAAGAGGAAGCGGGTATTGTGCAGGAGACTAAGCGGGTGGGTCACCATACTAGTGGGTCTTACAGAGAGCATAGTAGTGAAATGAGTAAAATCTGACCGGTAGGAAGAGTTGTAGGCTGAGAAGGCTGTTGTTGCTGCTGCTGCTGTTGAAGAGGGGAGACAAGAGAATCTGTTTTCCGCGTCGGCGTTTGTGCCAATGGATCTCGTATTACATTGAGTGAGGTGCACCTCGAGACTGAGGATTGAAGTGGAGTTTCAATTGAAGCTGGTGTGCCACACCCGGGTGAAACATGTTCATCCTCTCCATCTTCCCCATCATCCTGATCTCGATCCACTCGACAAAATCTCACAAAACTTAAGTAAATTCGTCTCAAGCAATGCCATTTACGGTAGCAACATCGAGGAAGACGCTGCATGTAACCAAACACAAGGTTGTATTAGGTAATTCCCAAAGAGAAAGTACATGATAATTCTCTTAGCCACCCAATCACAACACATAGAAAACGGAGAAAGCAGTGAAAGCATATAGTCCAGCAGACCTGCTCCAAATCATCGGAAAATTCCAGAATTTTTTAAAACAGTCATGTGAGCTCCAGATTTTTTCAACAGACTCTCTCTTCCACCACAGCATAAAATAATATTGGCCCGCAAAAAAGATAAATCACTTGTATAATTCCGCCACATGCTCATTCTTTTGGCCGGCCACTGATTTTCATGCGGTCCACTCTTGTGAAACACCCAAGTCTGCTCACTCTCTCCCCCTCCAATCACATGATCACATTAATAATAGAACCAAGAAAGGCCGGCTGGACTGCAGGCTGCAAAGCTCCCTGGAATCCTTTATAAAAAAAACTTACAGATTGACGAGAATGAGCAGGACAGGACGACACTTGGTCGGAATGGTCTTGGCAAATGCAGGATTCAGAGCGCATTCGTTTCCATTCTTCTACATCCATAGCTTCGTCACTGTAAATACAAGAAGCCACATTACCCACCGATTAGAAGACGGCCTGATACAGAGGACATCAAACATTTCCATCCACTAATTTCCACATGCCAATAGCCCTGCCCTCGACTCGGATTTGTCACCGGCCCTGGAGAAAGCATGCTATACTCAATCCTGCTTGTTGAATCAGGGATTTTTCCCAGACAAAACCATAAACCAAATTTCCTCTCCGTCCGCACATTCCCTCAGAGAGACAAGCTATAATCTGCAGCCTATCAAAACATTAGGAGAAAGTACAACGCGCCAGATTATATTTATACTTGACAATTTTCTGGGAATTTATTCAATAAAACAACTCCCATATATATTGCCGACTCAACTGTATTTTATCTCTACGAGTGCTTAATAATCCTCCAGTATTATCCACACTACCAACAGAGCTAGGACGGGAGAAAGTGCTCACCTAAGAGTAGTCGCATTAGCTAGGAGAAAGTTAAGCGGACCCGCAAGTGAGAGGGGAGACAAATGCAGAAATACATTGTGTAATACTAATGCTTAACAATATATAAAGTACAGAATGGTTGGAAGAGAGCTATGAGAGCTATGTGAATAATTATTTGAAAAAGAGCTTAAAAAGATGTGCGAGGTAATTAGGTAAGGGCGTTAATTAACTTTAAGCAATTCCCGTATTTATTAAAGTAAAATTTCATATTTCCTGTCCGCAACTACAGCTACTAAAATTTCAAATGTTTCGGATCACGTGCGGACCAGATGGAGAGGCATTTATATAGATTAGAGATATATTTATTTCCAAATATGGGCAAAACAGACATGTCCCTCTGTATTCAAGAAACAAGTTTCAGGTATCATAAAATTAAATACCCGCTCTATTCCTTTCGCATACAGAATCCCCAAATACACTCTTCCAACAACCCAGTTAAAAATCCTTCCAAACTTTCTCAGTGTATGTACCAGCTAATTTAACTAATTTTCTTTAATTACATACGCTCCTCCTTTTCCAAACAATCCTTTTACTGAATCCCAGTAAAACTGCTGGCTATCGGTATGGCGAAGAACGTTTTATCGGTTATAACGGGGTAAATCTAAAGTCCTTGCAGACAAACAATACTTAATAACGTATCTGAATACCGGTTTATTCGTTATAACTTTGTAATTCGACATCCCCCTACGAAACCGTTATAAACCATATCTACTGTATAGTCTTTTCCCACTTGCTAAAAGCTGAACTGCTTGCTCTCTCCTTAATATTTAACCTGTAGCCAGGCATAGTCTTGTATATAACGTGCAAGAGTAGTGCTCATCAAGTGGATCATGAGTACAGCAGCAGTAGGAATGATTGAATAATACACGAGAAGGCCGACTCGCCTACTGCAACCTTAACATTATGTTCCGCTAATTCTATTAATTTAAATACTTTTACACTTGTACCTAACGATAGCGGTTGTACTAAATTCTCCTAAGACTAATGCAATCCGGCTGATTTTAAATGCTACTTTCCTGAAATTCTGCCCTCTACCCAGGCTGAACACACGGTGAAAGCAAAGGGCCCATATCACATATCCACCAGAACCTGCATATTAGCCTAATTAGCCCCCCTGCTCGCGAATAACCGAGGCTAACATCTAATATTAGCTAGTCAGCATTCTAATTTTCAAGGATACCACTTTCCCCGCCCAGTCTTTAGCTTTTACACTTTAGCTTTAATTCCTCAGTTCAAAATACTCCACGATAATAAACTTCAAACCTTGCTTAATTTAACGGTGGAAAGCTCCCTCAATTTCAGCTCTAAGCTTACAACACAGTGTCTTCAAGGATTTTCTAGCCCCTAACATAAAGAAACCCGGCTCAACTTTCACCACCAAATTTTAGCAGCTTAAGAAGGCAGCTTACGAACGAAACGTGGGCTCTTCCATTACATGAGCGCAGAGACAAACAAAATCCAAAATTCCCATACCATGTATTAACCTAGATTTCTGCAAAGGATCCTTCAAATAAACGTTTAAAGGTTATGGAGCACTTGGGCCTCACTTGCTGTTAACCACTATCTCGGATTTCTACACTCTAATCTGTAAGATATCCAAGCCAAGCTTCACAATATACACAAGACGAGCCTTTAGCTTCCAACATGTCTCCAATTTACCGCCTGGACCTGAGCTTGCGAAGCCAATGGAATTTCCAACGCCAGCGAACTTTTGTTTTACTCCCACACAGTTTGTAATGGACATTTACCGCATCAAGTAAATAAGTTTCAGCGCAACCCCAACCCAAGAAATAATAATAGTCCAACAAACCTAGAATTTGAGCGTCGACTAGAGTCCTTTTTACCCGCTTGAAGTTGACTTAAGTCACGTTGCCTTTTCTCTGTCTCTCTCCAGATTTGCCAGTACAAAACTAGCATTATTGAGACTGGAACGTAGAAAGCTGCAATAGCTGTGCCGAATGTAATGTAGTAATTTGTTTGAATAAACTGAATGTAGCACTCGTGCTCTGGAACTGTTTTCTCTCCTTCGATGTATGGCCAGGCGTAGATCCAGGGCGGCCATAACACTAACGATATTCCCCACGCTGAGGATATCATCACAGCAGCTCTTCGCGTCGTCCTTCTTGCTCTGAAATGTACAAAACAAATTCCTCAAACATTTTTAATCCTAGTCGTCCGTGAATCTTTTTTAAATTACAACGATATAGCTTCGTTGTTTCACGACACAGGTATTTTCCAAATCCTAATTTTACACCACAGTCAAATCCCTTAAAACAATAAAGCTCATTCACACAAAGCAGTCTCACGGAATGGATAATTTTACTGCTAGCCGAGGATACTTTTGTTCGTTAGAAACCCGTTTGCAAAACGCCAACAGGGGGAGTTTCAACCATCTCCGTGCGTCTGTGAAAATCTCGAGGAGAAAGTAAGGAGGTGTTGTGTTAGCCAGAGGAGAAAGTAGGAATCAGAGGTAAAAATATAGCGTGTGCGAGCATGTCCCTCGGGTGAAAAGAATACCTGCTCAGGTCAGCTACAAGCTCCACGTACAAACAAGTACGCCGAGAAAGCCAACAAGCTAAGAAACAAGGAAACTGGATACGGAAGCACGTCCCGGGGTCGCAGCAGAGAAACCAAACTATCTTCTCTGACCATCCGAGATTCAGAGTTGATGCGAAAAAACCTGCTTGTTTCCAACGTAGAAAGCTTTCATTTGTGGGTTCATCCAGTTGATAGAAAAATATATACAGCGCCTGATTTCAACCAAATCAACAAGAGAAAGTTGGAAGGAAAGCGGTAAAATTCCTATAAAACTTCCCCGCTGCGTAGAGGGACAGGCATTAAAAAAGTTTTATAACGAGAGTGTTTGTTTGTATATTTCCTCACTTTCTACACTCACCCAATGTATATGGCGTGTTGATTTTGATTAAGCGGGGTGTAACAGGGACATGGGTTTTTAAATGTTAAACTTTTTCCGCCTTTCACAACACGAATCCAAGAAAGACGTGAAGCAAATCCGGGGAAAGTACGACATAGTGGTTGGTGAGAGTGCATACTAAAAGTCAAAAAACTAGCAATAAGGCTAGCAGAGCTAAAAAAACATTTCTTCCACAAAGTAGACACGTGGAAGGTGAATATTTGATTTTTTTATATAGCAAAATCCCTCTTATAAATTTTCTTTAGGAGGATGAGGAGAATCCTATAAATTGTGGAAAGCAATAACGTATTTCAACCTTTCTCTTGCGGAATGTAGAATTTTTTCTCAGGAGAAAGCGCAAGCCAGGGAGAAAGTACAGCAAAGAAGAGGGCAAGAAAGCGTAAGGCGGAGGCAAGAGAAATTAATGTAGGAATGCTTGACTTGAGATGGTCTCTAAATTGAATGATAATAGCATATTATTATGATTTAAGTGGCTCTAAAATATGTTATTACGGGTGAGAGAATGACAAGGAGGAGGGATATAGATTTCTGATCTGGTGGTATAATTGCGAGCGAGGAGGCGGGCAAAGTATTTTCGGAGATTATGCTGGTATTCATTCCCTGTACTTTAAATGGGTGAAAGTCCCGGCATGCATGAGCTAGTCAACTATCGAATTGAACAGGAAATTCCAACTATTCAAGCATAAACATTGTGTTTTATGAATTATTTTTTAAAATACTTTCATTTCTCTGCAATGATGGTTTATTATACTCTTAGAGAAAGTACTGGCAAACCTTCGAAGCACCATGTACAGGTAGTATAAGCTTCCGTGTCTGTTTCTCATGAGACCTGGATGGAGAACACTTGAGTTTGTTGTGGGTGACATGAGGTGTAAAATGCGGGAGGTGCTTTCATGTAGTTTCTCAATGAGATCTTCACAAGGAAATAAAAGGTTTAAGGGAACGTGGAAGAAGATGATGAGGACATGGATGAGGGAGCAACATGTGTCGTTGAATGCGCTCCTTGACGGAGCTTCAATAGCCGAAATTGGACCCAGCCTCTCAACAGACTCTTCTCTAGGTTTTGCATATCGGGTATCTTCTCCTTACATGCACACAATTTCTTGCTTGTATACAAAAATTCCAAGAGTCCACAGACACGAGTTGAGTGTCTTAGCCTCTATGGAAAGACGAGTAGGTCCTTGGGAATCATAATGCGTATTTTTGCCTATATATGTCTCCCAGCCCCTCAGTCTCCGAGTACAAGCTCTTCAAGAGTTGAGTAAAGCCACTAAACTCGAGATAGCTACAAGTTTTTACATAATTTGCTACTTGGAAGCTAAAGAGATTTTCAAGAGAGAAGCTTTGGTGATTCAAAATAGAGGGGACAGCCGGGAGAAAGTGGAGAAAGTTGCTGAAAGTTTCCCCTATGATATTAATTCATAGCGCATTTCTCAGCAAGTTCCTCAGTCATTTCCTTCATTTTCAAAAAAGAGAAAGCAAAGAGAAAGTCCTTACCGATAAGTAAGTGGACGAGTAACGGAAAAGTAGCGATCGAATGAGATAATTAGTAGATTGAGCACAGATGCATTGGAAGCCAAGTAGTCCAGGGCTAGCCAAGCGTCACAAATTGCAGGTCCAAAGGGCCAGTAGCCCATAATGAGGTACACGGCAAACAAGGGCATGGACACAAGTCCGATTATAAAATCCGCAACAGCGAGCGAGAATAGAAAATAGTTACTGATCGTCTGCAATTGTTTATCAATCTTAAAGGAGACCATGACGAGGATATTGCCAAGGACTGTGAGTAGTCCAAGTATAACTGCCACAATCGCAATGATTATCATTTGAAAAAGCGAGTAGGCGGACTTGGGAGGTAAAATCTCTCCGTCATTCCCTCCATTACCTCCCGAACCACCCATTTTTGTGCTTTTCGTCGGCGCCTTCGCCCGCGTTGATTCATTAGGAGGAGCGGATACCGTATGACCGATTGACACTGGGCTCGATGTGGAGAGTGCGGGAGACCAGGCATAGTCCGTATTTGAGCTACTCCCCCCGCTACTGTAATGACCACCACCCGGGAGCGTTATTGAGCGCGGGTTGATTGTTGTCAGGGACAATCGGTGATGATGCAAGGGTGTTGTGATTGTCGAGGGTGGGGGCGGGGACACCGGGTAAGAGGAGGATTTCCGCGATTTTCCAGATCCATCTCCTCCTCGGGAAGAGCAAGATGGATAGATTAAAAGGAGGAGAAGGGGAAGGGAGAGTGGGAACAAGCTTCTAGTTCTATGCTTTAATAGCATCATAGATTTTAGATAACGTTAAAAAATCCCATTTTTATAAACTTTCTCTCAGAGTTTTCACTTGATAACAGATCCCACTGGATCCCACACAAGAACCCACTCATTCTTCTTCCCATTGTATTATTCTGTCATTATTATTATTTTTATATTCAGTTCACGCTCTTCACTCCCTCCTTCCTGTATCTTGCGGGGAATCAAATCCAGTTGGAGGAGATGAAAGCGAGGCAGCAATGGCCAAGAGAAAATTCACAGAAACTTGTTATTATTATGGGAATTGGATGAGCATCTTGATGAGGATGATTGGGGAGATTAGTTTCCTTCTCTTCGTCGTCACCTCGTCGAGTGAAGGAGGGATGGACGACGGGGAACATATTGGAGCCAACCCGATTTCTATCCCGCCGTCATCATCTACTCATCCTCATTCAATTTCCCTCCTCCCAGGATATAAACCAATGAGTTTAACATGGTGTAGGAATAAATCCCTGATTTCCCAATTTCCAAACACTGGAAATAGAAACGGGGTGAATGGGTAAAGTTCTCAAACTGTGGGGAAACGGTGTGGAAAAGTCTTTCAATTTTTCTAAAAACTTATTTCAAACTGTGGAGAAAGCGGAGAAAGTACACTTAAAACGGCGCACTTAACAGGGTGTGGGACCACAGCCTCCTCACCAAGGAATAACTGATAAGGAAAATGAGAGAAAGTAGCAGTAGGATTTTTCCCCACTTTCACTTTACACAACCCGCCTCTCAAAAATATCACAGGGACTGAAGGGATGAGCCCTTGGCTCCTCGGGTACAAGGGCTCCGAGTACTTTGACAATGTTTATGCTTTCTTCTCATGGTTGAGTGGGAAATTAGGAAATGTTGTTGCTCTTTCCCTCACCGTTCGCAATCTTCTGATTTCATCCTCTCGGATATTTGGGCCTGGCTGCTCGCTTTTGGTGAAAGCGGATGAGATTCAACTGACTCAGGGAGGTTTGAGTGGTTCGTGCGCCCTGCCCGATCTTCCGCCCAACTCTTATTCGCGCACACATCCCCCTCCTCTTCTTCTTCCTCCCCTTCCTCCCCATGTAGTATTCCGGCCTTGGCTCCCTTATCCATTGTAGTTGGACGGGGGGAGGGCGCCCAGCAGTTGTAGGAACGTTTGGGAGAAACTCGAGAAAGTATAGTAAAAGTTGACCATAAATACGTTCAAGACCAAGAAGAGAGACTGTGAGAAGCTTGGAGAAATTTTCTTATTCCTCTTCTTCCTTCCTGTTACAAGGAACAGGTGAAAGGAGAAAACTGGAAAAGAGAGAGATAGAACGCAGATTCTCATATGATTCTAAAACTTCCAAATGCTTTAAATCCCAGCTTGTTGTGCTGCACAACTTGTCCACACGAGTTTTCCCCAAATAAAGACTCCCAGCCATCCACATTGCCAGCAAAATCTCTGTCAGAGATCACCTAACCCATAGTCATCCTACACAAAGAGAAAGGAGTATACTCACAACGCATCATGGAGAAAGTAAGGTGTGCAGCAGGGCTGATATTCCTGGAGAAAGCTCAAGAGAAAGCCTCTTTTAGAGAGCTTACACTTTCTCCTTCCACGCTTTAAGGGCTCTGCATGCTATAGAAAATAGAGGACTATACTATATATAGGAAGAGAGAACGAGGATTCTGTCCATCCAGTTGTTTCCTTATTCTGAGACAACCGAGGATGGGGGTGGAGAAAGGAAGGGGATGTAGAATATTGTGAATAGAATTTAACATTTAGGGGGGTGGGATGAGGAGAATCTAGCTTTAGCTACACCCGGGTAACAAGTCAAAGGAGGGGGGGCCATAGACTTGTTAAGAATATGTAGATGGCGGATGCTGGAAGGCTGGCGGAAGGAGAGAGAAAGTTGGGATAAAATACGCGGATGGATGAGCCCCTGTCCTTGTTCCTCAATTCCTTCAATGTAATACGATAATGTATATGCAGTCACTTCTCTCACTCAACCAACTCTTCCAATTCCACCTTCTTTTCCACATAAGATCCAACAAAAGAGGCGGAGAAGAACGAAATCCAACCAACGTCCACATCTCCTTCAGAAGATCGAGGATATGAGAGAGTTCCATCACCACAAATGTTTACACAATTCCAGTTTCCCCCCGCTACTTCCTTCCATTCCTCAAGTACTCCCTGTACATCTTCCCTCTCTTCGTCTAAAGATGAACCAAAATGTCATCCAACTCTTCAAATCCTATGCCCGAGTATTAATTCAACCTGTACGCGAGTACACTGCGTATTTTCCTTTAATCTAATTATATTTCAAAGAACGCTTTTTAAAAAACACCCACGCCATGAGGACGATAGCCCTTCTACATAAACCATAACTACTGAGCTAATGAGTGCCCTGGTGAAAGCACACATTTGATCACTTCCCCGTCAAAGCTTCATCTCAACAGCCATTGGCACCCGGACCTTTGACGCTCTAAATTAATGCAGCTCATGCATTAATAGGGGAGCAAATAACGGAGCGCTAAAGCTACAGGGCAGGCAAAACACTAAAGCTACCCTCTGGCTTTAAGCCTTAAAGCTCCTCGAACACTATCCCATGAAATTGGAGGCAATTATTAAGTCATTGTATTTCGCCCACAAATCTTACACAAGCCTGAACCTCCCCTTGTTACACCACCCACGCTATGGCTCATCAAGGTCAAAGTTCAAAGTCGTCAGAGCCTTACAAGGATCAGATAGAATTGCATTTTGAAAACCAAAGAGGACCTTGGGTCATGCACGGCTCATTAAGTACAGCCTCCTGGTTTCCTGTAAAAATCCTTCAACGAATACTTTATCCACAGCAGTGAAAGCCATGCCAAACCATAACCATCGGACGTTAAAGAAAAACCCTTCCACGCAGCATACTTCCACAAACACCAGTACGAATAATAACCGATATGAAAACGTCATAAATTGGAATATCACGCATCCTTGTAAAACTTTATAACCCTGAATCCACGCATCTTGAACAGAGATCTGTCCCCACCAAAGAAATGGCATTAAGGCTGCGGAGAAAGGAGTGAAAGTACATGCTACTATATACAGCGGGGAAAGCATTTTCCCTCCTGTATATTATAAACCTAGCCTAGCCATGATGGGCGGGAGGAGAATATCTGCGTGAAGGTAATCGAATCGGATTAGGATGCAAAGGAATTTGTACGAAAAGGGGTTTATATATAGATAACAGTATAGAGAAGGATATTATATCAGCGGATTGGAATCATTGGACTTAGTATAGGAAGGAGAGAGTAATCTGGTGGAGGGATATTGTATTCCAACATCCTTTACTCCAAGCAATTACGTTTTGATAAGATAAGAGAGTGGATTGGATATAGAATTTATTATTCGGAAGGAATGAGACTGTATATCCGGGACGGAGAAAGCAAAGCCCGCGTAGATTTTAGAGGGAGGTGAATTAGTTTGATTGTGATTAGTTTTGTGTTGGGGGCGCGGGAGAATAAAAATTCCATAGATTTCCAATCCACTTGTGCAAATGATTATTATGGAGGGGAAAAACTTGGTTACATGGATACAAAATTATATTCCTGTAAACTGGAGAAGGGAGGCAAATATCCTTCCAGCCTCACTTTCACCACCCCCGCTTTTACTTTCACTCCTCCTTCCTCCATTCTTTAGAAGCAAGACTCTAAAAGCTAGCGAATAAGTAGAGAGTTGTAATAACTCGTAAAGCTAGTGCGAGGATGAAAGTAAACGCCGGGAAGACTTTCGAGGCATAGAGAATCTTGGAATTCAAATAATGTTGAGGGCGTAATAAATTTTTTATGCTAGTGAGGACAAGTATATAAAAAGTATGAGGACTGGAATTGCAACTCTTGGAGCCGGCGGATCTCAGGAATCCACAGTTGTTTTCAGAGTATCACAATCCTCCTACTATTTTCACTCTTTATGGGACACGAGGCAATCAATTGAATAGGCTAGAAGGGGGGGGGAGGGGGATGGAAATAGGATGAGAACGGATGGAGAAAGTGGATATCATCCAGGCCGGGCCGGCCTAATCTTTCAAGAAACTGTGGAAGGATGGGCAAGAAAGGAAGAAGAGAGGAGTATGTACAAGTTGAGAAAAGTATCGGGATCAGATAGAGTGAAAGCGGGTGAAAGTTTGGGTTACTTATGCTTAGTAGTGTAAACGGTGTGCCTCTGTCTGCTGTACTGTTTTCTCCATGGCTTTCTCCCGATCTGTTCTCCCGCTTCTTGTTATGCTTCTTCCCATCAGCCAGCCAGCTCCGATGGTCTTTAAGCTTCTTCCGCTTCTAAACCGAATGAGGAGCATCGACAGGGAACAAGCTGGATGACTAGAGTACTGGACGGGAGACGGGTGAAAGTCATAGGAAATATTGGATGAAGGTTGCGTAGATAGCAAGTCGGTTGCTTCTCCAGGAGAACAAGTCGCTTACTGCTCTATCCTTCCTTTACAAGGCAGTGACACGCTGCCTTGTATCTTTTGCAAGTCAAGAACGTAAACACGGAGAGAGACTCAAGTACAGCAGCAAGGTCAAGGATGAGGAGCCTATGGCTAACATACGTGTATGTTCCGATATGTACACGGTGAAAGTTACAAAAGATGCTTGCTCCGGAGAAAACAGGAGGAAAGCAAGGCTGGAAATTAAGAAAGCTGAAAAATAAATATTGCGGCCCTTTAAATGATTTTAGGCGTAGGAGCTCAATGGGTCGAACATGTTGCCTGCCGGAGCTTCATCGAAGATTCAAAGGGATTAAATTGTGAGGTGTAAAATAAGAGTAAACTCCAGGTGAAAGTAAAAAGACGGTGAAAGCAGGGAAAAGAGAATTATTTATCAAGTTGTTGCTCTCAAAAGAGAAGGGATAGTTTATTAATGAAATTTAAACAACGGAGAAAGTGTAAAATGACACAAAAGTCTTTCACAAGAATACCAACTTGCAAAATAGTTTCTCAACCCAGCAGGCCTTCAGCAGCAAAGTAGACAGCTGGAAATAACCGGGTTAGCAAAATTATATCACTACGTCTTGGAGAAAGTATAGAGGATCAAATTAAGAAAACCTTCTGTTTCAATCCAAGGTGTCTCTCTCTCCGAGTTTAATGCAGTTGGCAAAAATAAGGAATTGGAACGGATATACTGCAGATGGAGAAAGTAATGAAATTGTAGATAAGGAAAACCAAAGGCAGGAGCTTAGAAAAAGTTAGCCGATATGAAGATGCGGGTTCCTATGTGTTCTGTATGAGATAAGTTGGGGATTAAGATGAAAGGTGATGTAAAAGTTTGTAGAAGAGAGAGAGAGAGAGAGAGAGAGAGAGAGAGAGAGAGAGAGAGAGATGAAGGGTGGTATGGAGAGAAAGAGAGCTGAATTACCAAGTTGGGAAAAAGAGAAAGTAGTAATAAGGTGCAAGGTAATGGGAGGAAGGAAGCCGCAGAATGAGGTTCTGGCGAGAAGAGAGTAGAATTTTTATCATTCACTCCAGAATTATTGAGAGGCAAAAAATAGATACTGGAGAAAGTGGAGAACGTGAAGAGATAATTTAAGGTGGAGTTGTACAGGTGTGTTTTGAATTATTAAATAATTTCCGTCCCAAGGTCTGTATACTTAGATTCTAGAAAAAGAGAAAGTGGAGAAAGTTTACCAAGAGAGAGAGAGAGAGAAAATAATAAGCGGATTGCGGAAAGGATGGCTGGATGAGAAGGGAATGAAGATGGAAGGAGAAGGAAGAGGATCTCATGAAGATGGTGAAGGGAATACTAATTAATGGGAATTCGGGGGGAAATTACGGTAGGATGAATTGGAAAAGTTCCGAAGAGGATCAAGATGTGGGTTGGAATAGATTGATAGAAAATTATCCGTGTGTGGTTATGATAATACGGTATATAGACTCATCTGAGAATTTAGCGGGGAGTTGCTTTAAAGGTGGGAAATTTGATTAGGGACTTTAACGTTAATTTAAGTGAAAGTAAGCGCTGCTTTCACCAAGCCAAGATACCAAGGAAAAGGAGGTTGCATAGCGTTTAAGGAAAGAATAGGCACGAGAAAAGCAGCAGCCATAGGGTTTCGCAAGACTCCAGCTTGGCTAAAAGGTAGAGGGATTCTCGGAGAAAGCTTAAGACCTTTTTTGAAATGATTTTGTACGTGGAGGTAATGCGATGGGTTTTGACGAGCTGATTGAGGAGAATGGTAAAATATGGGATAGAGGTGGTGGTTCTGAGTATGGTGGAGGGAGCTGCTGAAATCTGCACACTTAAGAGTCCGGGAGATTGAATTAGAGATCGATCTCTGGAGGAATGTAATGATGTGGCGGAGAGCTGGGGAGGAGGATCAACGCAGCATCCTCATTTCATTTCCCATTGATTTTTTCCAGGGCTCTCGTCCTCAATGTTTCCATGACGACGCCGCCGCTCTTCCTTTCTTCTTCCTCCTATACTTTCTCCGCCGGGATCCATGCATCTTCCAACCTCCGGATCATGTGCTGGAGCGACTGGGACTTTCACTTCCTAGGCTGCCTCTGCTAGGAACACAAACTTTTACCGGGTCTCATCTGCTCCGCTTTCTCCTCTCGTTTTAACTATCTTGTGCCTGGATGGATTCTCTGCTTGCTTTCATTCCGTCGAGGAGGGCTGGAAGGGTGGGGATGAGTGCGTCCTAGCGGCTTTTCATCCCTCCTATATACTTTCTCCAGCCTCCTTTCTCTTTCTTCCACTCATACTCCTCACCCTCCTGCCTCCATCCTTTCACGGCTCCTTTCCTCCTAGGCTGGAGGCTGAAAGAAGAATGGGAATGGTTTGGCTGGATGACTGGATGCTAGAGGAGAAAGTGGCCCGAGAAAGTAGACAAGTTCGGGAATTCGGGCCCTGCTCTCAAGAGAAAGGTTATACATACTTTACATTATAGATGAGGATAAGGTAGCACCCTGGTCTGTACATTACACTCTCTACAAATGCTTTCTCTCTCCCGGCAATCTTCTTCCTCCCTCTCCTCATCCTCCTCCTCCTCCTCCATCTTCTGGGATTCTCATTTAGATCAATGACCGAGAGGTAGGCAGATCCTCCGTAGTATGTCGGTTCCCCTTGTAAAACTACAAAGTTGGAGAAAGGAGATGGTGAATCTAACTGGAAAGGATTGGTGAAAGCATAGAGAAAGACAGAGAGAGAAAGAGAGGGTAAGTAATGAAAATATTGTGTCCGTCCAAGAGATCCATGTATAAGAGGGACACAGACTGGGGAAATTAGGGGAAAACATGTAGAAAAGGGTATGCTATATATGTGCATGGAGAAAACTTTTTAAAAGAGAAAGTAGTGGGAAGAGAAACTGGAGGAGAACTAAGTGGGAAAGTCCAGAAAGGAATTCAGAGAAAGGATGGAAAGAGACGGGAATTGGGAAAGCTTGGGTGAAAAGCTCATCTTCCTCATGTTGAGTTTCTTAAGAGATTCTTTAAGGTTTTTTTTCTTCCGTCCGTAGGCTTTTCGGGCTCTCACTCGGGGTGGAGAATGGATGAAGCGTTCATTCCCGGAACAAGAAAGAATTACGTACTCCAGGCACAAACCCAATTTCGGCTCTTACGCTCAGCAGATGCTATGAAACTATGAGCTCGGAGAAGAGGGAGAGATGAAGATATCAGGGATCATGAACATGCTTCACTCTTCACTTTCTCCCAACCCTGGGTAATGGAGAGCTGAATGGGTGGGCTGGCTGGGTGGCTCCTCCAGCAAAGGCTTCCAAAGCTTTCATCCTCCTTCCGGCCTGGACATCCAAAACTTGAGCGGCTCCCTGCTCCACGCAATCCCAGAAAGTAAACTCTGCCGGTAAACAGAGAAGTTGACTGGAAAATCTGGCACAATGTCTCCAACATAAAACATGTAAGCTGAAAAACAGACAAAATGAGGACGGCCAAGTCGTGTATACAGTTTCTCCTTAAAGGGGTACACGACTAGTCCAATAATTCCTTCTCGGTAAATGCCAAATCAGAACCGGGAGGGAGAAAGGAGGTGAAAGGCATTTTTTAACCTCCTGAACCACCAGGGAAGGCGAAATTAATGTACACAAACAACGAGAACTACATCAAAACAATCATACGGACGAATGCGTCACATACAAAGAAAGTAGTAGCGCGGAGAGTGATGGTCTCTCATTATCAGCTTGTTTTCGATTGAAAAAGTGAAAAAACCTCAGCAATAAATCATTGATTTCCCGGGCCGATGTTTCGTCTTCGTCCCGCAACTGCATACATAGGTACGTTTGTACCGTACAAACAGGGATTCAAAAAGAAGTCATACAGTTTAAAGATGAGATGAAACAGAAACCAATTCCATGTCATTGTTATTCATCGTAATTTGTCCATAGGAAAAATAAGGCAGCTGGTTAGCAAGGATTATCTGTACGGCTCTTAGGGAAACTGGGAGCTGTCCGCAGGTTCAGCAAGGACTAAAGAGGGATGAGGACTTGAGCTTCGCAAAGTCCTTTAAATACAAAATTGCCAAACAAACATCGTCAGAGATGCAATAATTTTTAGCGTTTTATGAGCTTCATATCCTCCAAGGATTCTTCTGTGTCAATCCCACTTCTCGTCTTCCCGAATCCAGTCTTTCCTTTACGTGTATTTTTCCCGACGGTTTGAATCTTGGCTGGGAATCTTCCTGGAGCACGCAGATACGGAGAAGGAATTTTTATGGAGACGATGAGGATAAAGATACTGGAGTTGAAGGCAAGTTGAGAGAGTTCATAAATCCAAAATCAAGACTTGCGTGTAAAAGTTATCTTCCAAATCCCTGTCAGGAACACGTTTGAAAGAATCAACAAAGTTTTATAATACAACTTCCAGATGACGACCGGAGACAGATGAAACACTTTTCCTCCATCCAAAAGATTCACACAATTGCCTCTTGTCAACTCTCCAACTCGTTCCGATATGGACCGACCGGGGAAGGAAGGTGGGGGGCTTCAGACAACATGTGTCATACTCAATGACTTTCTCAAACAGATACACAACTCCTGGACTCGGATCCTGTCTCCTTCAGCTTGTCCTTCCCGTCTCCCCATCTTAAGTCTTAAGAGATAAAGAGATCATAACGAAAAGTTGAAGAGGATTACTTTCAGGATCAAATATCCCGATGCACCACACCAATTCCTTTGATGAAAACTGATGCTTCTAAAATAGATCCTACTCCTTTTTACAGCTCCTGCATACCAACAATAACCTACTCGATTTTTCCAAACTTGCCTATTTTTGCTCCCTTTTTTAACTAGGTAAGGATATTAGTTCCTCCTTTGACATAAATTCCCTTTGTCCTTGTTCCTGAATTAGGTACTATTATATTGTTTACCCAAGTCTACATCCAAGCTAGGCGCTAAGTGATTTCATTAAGTTTTCGATTATATTCAGATTTCGTCTAATTTTAACCTGATTCCAGAGAATATTGCTATTTTATGAGCTACTCGCGCAGTTAATTCTTGGATTCCTGATCTACATAATACCGTAGCTTGTATTACTTAAAGTAGGGTCTAGTAATGGATAGCACATTCTAGGAGCGACTTGATAAGGATTCACAGAATATCATTCAAAATGTAACTAATATGTATTTAATGCACTCAATAGCTAAATACTGGAATTACAAAAGTAAAGAAAAACTGTGGCGCGATCGGCGAATCCTAAAACACACAAACCGACCATCTCAGTCGTACAGTTTCCCTATAGTAAGAAAGAAAATTTTTTATGATTAAAATTATTTTTTTAAATAAATTAGTTAGATATTAAACCGAGGTAATCATCCATAAGTGTCCCGATTGCAAACTGTAGAGCAAACAAAATAATTTCAATTTAACTCAAGCATGAAAAAAATCAATCAGTTATGTTCATAGGTTTTCTATATATTCTCAACTTACAATTCCACCAGCATCAATCCGAGTACCAACTATTTTCAAACGAATTTCGTCATCTTGCTTTATCACCATGTCTTCTTCTCTGGATTTATAGCAAGGCGGTGTTCCAGCAGGATCGAATTCCATATCTGAAGGAATTGACTGAAAAAAAACCAATGTAACCGAGAGATTTACACGTACAGCTATATCACGGACTGCTTATTAAGCACTACGGAAATTATTGTGATTAGCTTGTAAATAATAGCCTTGACAATTAGTGTTTCTTACGTGGTGAGAAATAAAGCAGGAAAGAGGTCCAATTTCCGCGAACATTCCAACTTTGTTAACTTGAGTTACAACAGCATCCACTACTTCTCCTTTGAAGGGACGGAATACGATTGCGGTGTACTTGACGGGGTAGACAACAAACCCTTGCCCTGGTAGTATTGTTCCAGCTCCGATCTTATCTATTGTTGTAACTGCTATCACGAAACCGTACTTCCCAGTACATGTTCCTTCAACTTCTGTAAATAATTTCTGCTTCACTGTATCCAGCAACTTCGGACCGAAATACTGCGGATGGAGAATGATTTCGTGATCCATGCTTATCTGTTAAAAAATCGCATACCTTTATTTTAGAACACGCTGTATTTGATTAATGATGAGCAAAGACAAGTTTCAAACAAAATATAAACAAGTTACGCATTAGATTTCATTTACGTGTTTGATGGCTACCTGATGGCTATTCTCCATCTACCCTACCACAACCCATCCATGGCTAATTTTGCACAATTGCTTCAGGAAATTGTACATAGCTTTTAATTGCGAAAAGACTACATCAACTAAAATTAAAGACTACCTTTCGCGTACGTCAACTTTTGATCCATTTCATGAAAGGTTCTACATAAATTTTACATGGTAATCCATATAGATTGAATTCCAAAAACTTACGTGGTAAAACATATTTGTGTCTTGAAGTCGAAGAAGTCAAATGCCGGTTAAAATCTGATGCCGGTTAAAATCTGATATTATAATGGTCTGGTGATACCTGTTAAATAAAAAGTGCGTTAATATATCATCTTCATAAAATCAATTACCAAGTTTATTTCTAGTCAGAAATCAAAATATATTAACAAACTTACAGGTTATTGTTGAATTCCTCCCGAATTTTCAGTTAAATTTCAGGCGTACTGGATGAAGTACTGCGGGATCTTCAGGATTTTTCAGTGAAAACAGTCCTGAAGTCACATGCTGCATAACCGCGGGAACTTCAACACTGCAGTGAATTTAGCGCCGCGCACTGAGAACTGCAAACACGTGCGTGTAAATGTACGAAACTTAACTCCCCTATTATGTATATTTTTCGTACCGTAATAAACTATAATACAGTTAGAGGTAAATTAATTGTTATAAATTTAATATTTAGGAGTAAATGTACATGTATTATTGAGTAAAGCGATACCTGGAAGCGGCCGTGTGTCCATGGCCTTATAAATTTATCATCAATTTTGTTAAATTTTTGAACTTACTTATAGATCATGCTGACAACGTTTCGGTTGAAATTATAACAACGTACATTAGTCTAATAATATATGACTTAAGTAGTTTAATAACTAAAGAAACTTTTGGCAGATAAGTGCGTCATAGATAAATTATAATGTTCAATTGAAATAAGGCGTATTTCATGACCTTGTTTGCTTATCAGTTGCGTAATGGACAGGTGATCATCAAAGGAATCGATATTGCTTGTTCAACAAAGTTATTTGTTCGGCTATTGGGATTCGTATCTCCTGGCAAGATGGTTTTCTCTCACAAGTCGCATCTCATCACTGCAGTAGTGCGGTGTTCTCTGCTTTAACTGCGTTTAGTCGAAATTAGAGCTAGATTAGGAAGATCACCGTGTTGGAAAGGAGAAATATAATACGGAAATATTTATTATCTGTTATTTTTTGTTACAGAAAGAGCCTAAAAGTCCGACATGGGTGACACTGTACCCCTACCTCAGGAGGAGGTTGAGAAGATCCTAGGAGATGGAGTTCCGGATCCTGCAACAAAAGTTTGTAACCATGACATCATGCTTTCATTAGGACTGGCTGACATCGATTCACGCAATAATATAAATTAATTGAGACAAAATGTTCTCTTTCAGGACTTCTTGTTCCAGCAAACTATGTACCGGATAAAAGATCCTCGAAGATCGCTGGAGTTCTATTCCAAGGTGATGGGAATGTGCTTGTTAAAGAAGTTGGACTTTCCTGCAATGAAATTTTCCATTTACTTTATGGGATATGAATCCAAGGATGACATTCCTACCGAGGAAAAGGAAAGAGCTGTCTGGGCAATGACGAGGAAGGCAACGTTGGAGCTGACCCAGTAAGCACAGAAATTACATATCATTTTGGATGTAATATTGTGCACAAACTTAAGCAGTGCCGATATTGTCTCAACTCTAATTACTTGTTACAGTAACTGGGGTACTGAAAACAACGCAGAATTCAACTACAACATCGGAAACAAGGATAATATTGGATACGGACACATTGGAATACTCGTACCAGACGTCGATGCTGCTTGTGAAAGATTTGAAAAGCTGGGAGTCGAGTTTATTAAGAAACCTACGGACGGTAAAATGCGGGGCTTGGCGTTCATCAAAGACCCTGATGGTTACTGGATTGAGATATTCGCTGCCCAAGGAGTTGCCAAGAATGTTGATTGAACATGAACGTATGTCTATATCGTGACCTAACTTACTATTTTTCTGCCATTGTGATACACTTCCCTTGAAAGCTTTAAGTCAACGCAATATTCCCTTCAAATTACTCGATTATCACACAAGTGCATTTTCAAAGTGATTATCCACAGATTTTCAAGTCAGTAAATAGTTTATTTTATTGGCAATACCGTGTATCTCTATCGCAATACAAACTAAATTCACGACTGTATCATATTAATGTAAGATACTAGAGTCACTAACGAGAAAGAAAAATATGCTCATATGGTTTATCATCAATCGTCCACCAGCAATAACAGCAAAAAGATACCATCCGAGCGATGCACTTACGTGATCGTAGCAACGTAGTTATGGTTCATACAAGAAAAATTTAAATCCATCTGGCTCAACGACCACAGTTTGAATCAGCCTCACTGCTGGAAAGGAGGTGACGAAACCGAGGATGCTCTCGAAACTGATTTTCCAAGACATGGACCAGGCGCTCGTTGATGAAGTACAACTAAGACAGAAAATCATGAACAATTAGGTATCCGTGTATCTTAAAGCTAGACATTTTCTAAATATAGCATTCACTCTTATTAAAAAAAGATTAGTTACATGGTGATTGGGACTGAGCTTCAGCTGTCCTCTATCGATCTGGTCCAAGAGATACTGATCTTCAGGTGAGAGGTTTTTCGGATAGGATTCTTCGTTAGAAGGGCTGTAGGTCACGTTAAGAATAGGAGGTCCATCCACTCGCAAGAACATCTTGAAAATCAGAAACCATTACGTTAATTCATTTAAATTCAATCTATATCTTGTAGTTTCTAGATTTTGAAAACATGGAGAACATACCTTGTCGCTCCCAAACTTCATGACACTGATTTGATCAAAATTAACTTCGATAGTCAAAATTTTTCGCAAATGTTGAGACGAGTCCAGACCAGGTGGAACTATGGGCAATTGACATTCATACGACAGACGCCTAAGGGAAAGAAACAGTAGATTCATAAACATTTACGAACGCATAACAGATGCAACATTACACCATGCATTTAACACTTACTGTGTATTAAACAAAACACGAAGCCGATTAGGATTGCAATCCGAAAAAGACCGGAAGTGATATGACCCAATCTCCAATAACTTGAAGACCAGCGTAGAGGTTCTGTACGGCGGTGGTGGAACTGCAAGACCCTTAAGCATCTCCGCTTTATCCTTAAAGCGGTCATTGCTAGAACGAGCACTGAAAGCGTTCATAGCAGCTTGATGCTGCTGAGACGATACAATATCCATCGTCATGTTTGTCGAATGAACAGATTCCATATTTTGCAAAGTCGGTGGCGATGGTCTTGAACCCGTGATTTGAGAATGTTGATTGTTACCCATTTGAACAGACTGATGCCCCTGTTCCTGCATCTCTTCAGGGTTAAGAGTATTCATAGCTTCCTTAAAAGCCGACCCAACACCCATATTCATAGCAGCGTTGGATATTTCTGCAGCTTGGGATGCAGCCAGCGCGGCGGCTGTAGCTGTAGCAGATTTCGGACCGTTGCTGCAGGATCCACCCGAGTTACCCGCTACATGTCGACGTTCCGTTTGACGCGTTAGCAGATTCTTTTTCAAAGTGATCAACTCACATACAGTAAAATATCCACGGAATCTTGCTGCCTCCGGCACGTCCTGAGGGGTGATCATTGACTGACAATCCTCAGGAACCTCACGCCAAAGAACCTCAAGGCCACTGGGGTAAATGGGCAAATTGGCGCTGTCCCCGTTCCAAAGATTGAACTTGACAACGTTCATTGATTCATCCTCATCTTCAATCATGGGTTCTGGTGGTTCAGCTCGCTGCTGGATTTGAACTTGATCAGCGTCGTTGATGGTTCCTTGATCAACATTCGGATTCATCCAGTAACCCGATTGCTTCGGCATCCCTTCACGTCCGTTCATGTGCATAACCATCAGTGACCCATTCTCGGTAGAATATTCGTTGTCATGACGCATATAGCTGTTGTTACCGTTGTTGTTGCCGTTGTTACTGCCATTATTGTTACCGTTGTTGTTAGTGTCGTAGCTGGGGGTGCTTCGCTGATTCCCGTTGCCAGTAGCAGTTGTCAGAAGACGCTTTAGCTCATTATCATTAGGTGCCGGCTTCTGGTTAATGATGCACTGAGTGAATTCCCCATTCTGGCTGTCAGCTTGCCGAGTGTAGTTGACGTGGGCCTCGAGAATATGGTCACCTAAAAGACAGTATCCATTATACAAATTTTGTAATCAATAACGGTAAAATCTGTCATGTACATCCCCAGAACACGTGCTGTAAAAGGTGACATTCAGGAACCAGGACAAGCAAGAGCCAAGACTTGAGAGGAACTTAACCTTCTTCATCAACCTGAACCTAACAATCTTACATGACTCATGAAACTTGGTTTAATTCCATTAAATAATACACGCTATTAAAATCCTCTCCCTCCCTGTCCTACACAAGGTCATTAATTCTCTTGCCTCTGCCTGAACAAATTATTTTCCTTAAGTGTACATAGTTAGTCACGCCATACAATCCCTTACTTCTGCGAGAGCTACGAGGAGCTATTGAACTCCTTATCAGTTATTTTACCTTGGTCCTTCGTCGACAGGAAAAAGATAAAAACAACCCTCTCTTACTAATCCAATCGGTAGAAGCAACGTTTCAACTACTTTTAAAAGCATCAATTAATAATTCCTCTACCAACTAACCGATACTTACACTCTTTCACTAAATAAGTACCTCCTTAACTTGATAAATGGAGCTACCTTGGATAAATGGAATTTGAACTCAAAATTGTTGAAAACTTGAATCAAAACAATTCTAACTTCAAAAGCAATCTAGTTTTCAGCAAAATTCTGAGCTACTAGAAAAATAAAATGATAATTAACTTACGTTGTCCCAAATTGTGTTTGCTAGTTGAACTAACTGATTCCATGTTAGTAAGACTGTGCCGGTTCCCATTTCCCTCCTCCATGTGATGAACTCCACCTCCGCCCCGACTAATGTGATTCTGGTTAGACCCACTGTTAACTCCAGAGTTATCAGGAAAAATTGCGACCTTCTTATTCGGTGGTTCCGGCATCATGGTAGAATGAACTCCTTGACTGTTGATCATTTTGGGAGACACCATCGTGTACGTTGTTGAAGACTGTGGGCACTGACGTCCGTCTCTCCGTTTTGCGTTGTTGAACTGCGTGTCACAAGCGCGGTCAAAGGTTTCAGTCGAACCCATTGATGAGATGCATGAATTCTGACCGTGGTCTGAAGCCATGGATTGCTGTATCCATGGATACGGATTCGGAGAAGGGGTGGAATTAACTGAATTGTAAGATGAAACGGGACTGACGATACTGTTGTTCCTCATAGGGCTGCTTACGACACTGCTGCTTCCGAATGAGGCCTCCGAAGACCCTGATCGGACACAAACTGGACTCTTGAGCGGATCCTCGTCACAACACCGGTTCATTTTCTGACCGCTGATCAACTTCAATCGTAAGTAGCAAGTGAGATCGTGAAGAAGTTCCGGTTGCTAGCCGTGTTGTCAACGGATTAGTCAAATTTTAGCAAGTTTCCACAACTGGCGGAAATGAGCGATTAAACTGGGCAACCTTTAGGGACAAGGGCAGAATAGGTATTGACGACTTATTTCCAGGCTACTAGAACCTTATCAGCTTCATACATGTCGGCTCCGGATAATCCTTGACAAATTGACCATTTACCTGGACCCTTATCTTTTTCATAGATTCACAAAAGCTCCAGAGTATCAACTCCTAAATCTTCAGCAGGCTACCTACGCTGTATATGAACCGATCAAGGAAGGGGAAACGTAGAAACGCTTGGGATCCATGGGCATATATTCGACCTCTTCTAATCATCAAGGCAAATAATTCCAGGGGAACAATAATTACATACGGTAAGCAAACACAAGTTTTTGTATCCGTTATAAATTTTGTTTAATTTAGCCCTGGCTGGTAGCAGTATCCTAGAGCTCAAGTGAATGGAATGGTTGATTAAAGGCAAAATTACTCATTTCCTAAGAAGAGAGCCGAGAGTGGGGAGCAGAGCAGGCTACGACCGGGTCGTACTCGGTCGTACAATAAGTGAAAGTGCTAGTCACGTGGTATGACATTTTGAAGCCGGGTCGTACTTACGACCCATGTATAGTCTACGACCGACGATACGACCCATGGCAAAATTTGATGAATTGTTTTTAAAATTATGACTTTTATTGCGTGTAATGCATTCCAAGTGATGCGCGCGAGTCTCAAATGCTGTAGATGCGGAATTTTGAAAATAAATTACCATAAATTATTTCCCGCCACCACAGTGTCACTGCGGTAACTCAATGCTAGACCTATGGTGAAAGACGCAAGGAGTTTTCTACATGAGTCGAGCTCTACGCGAGACTTTGCCAAGAACTCAAGTCCTTTCTGTGCTCAGTAGACGTTCTACTTCTCTTCTTCTTAACTCTCTTCCACTCGAATTATCGTACATTACTTTTTTAACTTATTTAGTTCGTAATTGCTGCCGTGGTTATGAAATTGTGAACTTTTAAAAGTGTAAGTTTAATTGTGCAAATTTGTACGCAGTACAAGTTAATTAGAAACATAGTTTTTACCATTTCGAGCCAGTTGAAGAGAGTACGTCCTATAAATAATTATGCTGAGGAGAGCAGTGATAGCGATGACGGTGATCCAGATTGGATAACTCAGCACATTACACCTAGTCGGAGTTCCAAGTCTAAAAAGGTGAAGCCAGCAAGTAGCAAACGAGCTGGGACATCGTTCGATAACGATAACGTTGGCATACAACAAATAAGTGGGGGTCGCGTTGAGAGGGACGTGTACCAATACTCGCAGCCACTATACATTTCCCAAGACTCGTCTGGGTCATCTGTTTCTGCCGGCGGAAGTAGTGATTCACCGACCAGGTCTCCGGGGGCTACTACGATTAGAGGCGGTAAACAGATTGTGAGACTAATTAATGGATTTAACGGGCCGAAGATAATTCGCAACAATTTGGCCGGTTCATTGGCTGTTTTTGGACCGCTGCCTTTTGAACTGTGTGACTCACAACAAGTGCATTGGCCAGATGTTAACAATACCGTGTTAAAGGCTCGGATTTCGTGCCTTGTCGGAGATTGTTCGTCGTCTGTTGTTTACAACGAAGTGTATAATCTAGTGTTTTAAACAGAATTAGTGACATTAATTAAATACTTACGACCCATGTGTAGTCTATGATCGATGATACGACCCATGACTAAAGATGAAAAATTGTTAAAATTATAACTTTTATTGCATATACTGCACTCCAAGTGATGAACATGAGTTTAAAATGCTCATAATGTCAAATTTTGAACATTTATTAGCACGATGAGATTTCTCGCCACCACAGTTACACTGCGGTGACTCTTTTCTAGACGCGTTGAAAATGACGTAAGAAGATTTCTATGTTAGTCGTACTCTGCAAGGAACTTTGTCACAAATCCAAGTCTGTTTACCGTCTAATGAGTGCCAGAGATGGTTGAGACTTCAGTTTTGTCGTTTTATCTCTTAAATGTCTTACTCGTGAATTATATGAACCTCTGGTAGTATGATTAATGCAGGTGCGAATTAATGCGGTGAATAGGTTTTTAATAAACCATGCCGTAGAGGTTGTCATTGAATTTAATAGGCCATGCCGTAGAGGTAGTTATTGAATTTAGTACTAGTAAGTAATTTAGTACTAATCAGGTTGCACTAGTTTTTGAGAGGCGGGAAATTTCATCCGTTCCATTAACTTAATTCTCATCGGTACATAAGTCTATGATGACATATTTTAGTAATTACTGCTTTTGTAAAGTTACTAATTCCATGTCCACTTAACCGTATATCGAGATAGCTAGCTTGGTCTACAACAATCCTGCCTTATATAATACCGGTTAATCTCTGGGGGCACTGTTGACTTTCTCCCCCGAAATTTCCAACAAATTTACCTGCCGCTCTGATCAACAAATTGGGTTGGTCTCAAACACTTCTTTTATATAGTAAAAGAACGTCTACAACTCATCCAGATTGTTTTGCAAAAGCGTTATGTAGAGCACCAGCCTTCTACGAATGTGCTTTTAATAATGCCAATTGTGTTCACGGAATTGTACCATGTATAAAAGGGTAAACTGATGCTTGCTGTCCACCCCTCTTTGGCTAGCGATCATAAACAAGGTAGCCACGTCTCCACAGTGGTACCAGGATAAAGTCTGTAGATACTGCATACTTTCGAAATTCCAACTTTCTTTAAGGAATTAAAACTGTACAAAATGACATGTTTTAGAAAATGACATGTTCCGGCCTTTCATACTCTCAATCCTCCATCCACGACACATTCAGTCAAGAGAAGCGGAGTTTTATTTTTAAAACAAAGACACACAAGTATAGATAACATTACCACATTGCACCTTAGTATGTACCCTATGACGACATTAACTCCATGAAATACTGTTGTTCCACAGTGCCATCGTGACAGTATTTTCTTGGCGTCTTTTACCGAAATTGCGCATGTTTTGATATGCTATTATAGAAAGCTATTTATAATAAATAACGACAAATGCTGATGTTATTATTCCCCCAAGGCATAATGAGGAACATTAACGAGTAGTATATCGAACGCATATACAACCTATAAATAAAGGGATGTCTATCCCGGTTCATAAAGAAATTATAAACAAAAATCGAAAATGACACAGTGGTTTAAGTATTTGTGATGTACTTCGTTATCAAAACGGAGCAAGCATCATTGATCGCTTTTAACTACTATCCTTGATGCAACCCAATGACCCCAATGCTTTTGTTCCCAATTTTGCATCATTAAATGAGCTGCTACTTTCATCTGATAGCATAGGAGCCAGGTGGTGATGGTAAAAACAAGGCAGCTTCTCCTGAGATATTGTGGCGTACAAAATTGAGTGCCCTTTCCTTGAATCTTTATGTTTCCTCTCTTGTCAAACCTGCAGCTCTCCCTTTGAAACTTAAGGTCACCCGTCAAGCCATTAGAACCATGTCGTGGCACATTCAACATGAGTATACAACCACAGTGGTGAACATTATGCAAACACTAGTATAGGCGAAACCAAAATAGCATAACTCTAATTTTGAAAACCTGCGGGTACTCACTTGGCCTGCCAAACGACATTACGAATGTTAAAGATAAACAAACTTTGAGGGGCAAATCCTTGAGATTATTCACAATCATGAAGCGTTTTGCTGTAATATTCGGTAAATTATAAATCAGGAACCAGAGAAAATTTACTGACGTATAAAAACAAAATTTACGAAACAACTTTAATCTGTGTTTGTGTAATCTTGTGTAAAACTAATGGGTTTATTGATAGAAACTTGGACTGTGAGAAGTGACGACAAATATTTTAACTTATTTCGACAAAGAAAACGATGTTTAAATGGAATTCTAGTCCGTACAGTCAGAAAAAGACACTTCAAATGAATCGATAATCTCCAGGTTGGTTGTAGAGTTGAGATCTGTAGCAGAAGGCGCTGTCGTACATACTATTAATTTTTCTAAAAAACGGACTTTAAGGGTACACATTCACAGGGAACTGAACTGTTTATTGTAGAGGCAAGAATGTTGCCAATGCGAAGCTGAAATAATCAAAATGTTCTAGACATCCCGGGTTAGCTTGCGTGTTTAAGGGACAAAGTCCCATCTTAGGGAGGTTGGTGACCTCTGTCTGTGCGCATTATATTTTGCGAACGGCTTCGTAGAATCAGATGAAATTTGATGTACAGAGGCATAACTAGTAGTGCACGATTATTATTGATTTTCAGCCAAGTCAATTAACTAACGCCGGAGTTACAAATAACTAATTAAATTTTGATTCAGCACTGAATACACGGCATGTATGTTCTCACAACTGACGGGCACACATCCTGCACTCAGCAGATGGATGGGTAAAAGAGAAAGAAACTCCAAACACACATTCCCGTAGCTCCGTGGTTACTGCTTGCGCAGGAGAAAGAAACCGGCGTGGGATGGAATCACGTCGATTCTTGGAATTTTTGCATGATTTCACACACATGTACGAAGTGTGAAACCTCTATGTGAAGGGACCTTACGTTATCTCATGCCGGAGTAAAAGGAGGGTATACCGGACCACCGACAATTTCGAAAATCAAGAGTATTCGTCCCTTAGTTACTCTGTTTTTTTTTCGTTATTCTACCTCTTGCGTCCCATAAGCCGGTAGGAAAACATTTCAAATACCCCTCCTCAGCCAATTGATGTCGAAGAACACATGGTTTTCGGGTTTCTATGCCTTTTATAATCTCAGCTCACAACTAACAGACGAGTATCCTACCATAAAGCTTTTTACCACATAAACAATTGCCGCATCTTGAGCCAATTGATGATTTTGGTATGTTTTTTTTTAAACCTCGCGTTTAATAATATGGAGATGGAGATAATTTGGTGCAGATTAATAACGAGGCTACATTTAATATCCATGCCTTGAGTGGTGGTCTAGTAGTAAATATTGACAGTAAGGGAGGGGGCATGAAGTGAATATTCTGTCGTAGCAAAAAGGGCTTTTAACCAAAACACTAGTAAATATAACAGTACGCAAGAGATTAAGCATGTTCACAGCGTAATGGATGCTAGTGCGAACATACTTGTGTACTGTTATAAAACAAGCAAACGATGCGGGAATAAGAAAATGTGTTTAAATTATGAATCAATTTTATCTTAAGACGACATCCACAGTGGAACTGTGGTCAATGATATATCCTATGATGCGGATAATTAGCTATAATGAGTCCAGTTTGTAAGTCATAATTAGGTTTACAGCCAAACATAGTTTTAGTTACACCGTACCGTTAGTCGTGAAACCCGCAACAAGTAAAACTTCGTAAATAGTCAAAAACAAACTCAAGTTATTGGGATTGCTACAACGTGATTGTTTCTTACATTCGTGATTGCAACCTTCACTACACCAGCCAGAAAACTCTGTCCACATGCATCATTTAACATTAGATCTACTTGTTTAACTACAAAGAGATTCAAAAAACTGTATATTTAAAGCAGTAAACGCTGCATAAAAAACAAATTTTATTAGCTAGGTATGTATCCTTTACTAGTTCCCTAAATACAAGTTGAAGCTGTTGTAGTAGAAGTTGAAGCTGTTGTAGTAGAAGTTGAAGCAGAAGTTGAAGTAGTGGGGGACTAGATATTTCCAAAGAAGGGTAGCTCATCGCAATTCCCAGCACTACGAGTTTTAGAATTTGTCGCCGGAGTAAGATAAGTTTTGTTGAAATAATGCAAGCTAAACAGAATTCACACATAAACGCCTTAGTTACCATTCACAATTTAGTTGATCCAAACTACAATTACATGAGAGTGACCTATTCAGTACTACGAGAAAAGAACTATGCACTGATACGGAATTCAACTACACCAAATTTCTAAGCTACCATACCATGGGGCGAGGAATGGGATTTGACTGGATTAGGACTGGGCATGGCAACAGTATTCAACTAACACATGCAATTCATGAGTATAGTAGGGTATGCCTATTACATATGAGGAAAAGATGTGCATGAAGATGGCAGACCATGAAAATATGCACATAACTAGTACAACTAGAATACAATGGTAAATAATACATGGTTTACGTTTAAGAGCAGTGTGGTGATACACTGTGGTAAAGCCGTTTTATGAAAAAACGGAATCTACCGCTAGGAGCATAAAAAACAAGAAAATATACGTAATTATACTCATTATAGCTGCATATGATAACTTGCTCTTGTTTATTTACCAAAAATTCACACATGATTAACGTCGGTCGTAAAATCTATTTGCTACGACCCGGTGTCAATCCATCGCCACCACCCGGCCGTACGACCCAGCCTTTAACAAGCTATTACGACCCGGCCGGACATCGGTCGTAAGGGTCGTAAGGGTCGTACGACCCTTACGACCGAGAAAATGCCTACCTTGGTGGGGAGAGAAAAATACAATTAAGACAGGATGACAAACAGTAAGTCCCAGTTTTACTTAAGCTAAAAAACGTATTTAGTAATGTAACCACTAGATGCTACTTCTGAAGGGCTTCACAGTACTACATGTAGCACTCGATTAGAGATCTAATGCTTAATTATTTTCTACCATTACTACATGTAACTTAACATTACTTGACGCTTGGGACAGTTGACGATAATGAAACAGGAGGAACAGAGATTTTTCAAAATTGATATTAAGGAAGCAGAATATATTGCTGGAGTTTAAAGCTGATATAAACATTCTAAAAATAGATTTAGCCCTTATGACATACCAGAAGAGCCTGTGAATGCATCCGAGTTATGCACACTGCAATTTTCACATATTTTATAGTATATCTTAAGCATAAAGTTAACCAGAGTCAACACCCAAGGCAGTTAATCTTTAAACGCACAACTCATAAGTAGGCTTCTTACGAGCAGGTAGGAAAAGGCAAAAGGGAAAAAAAGATGACGTGCTATTACAAGGTAAACCGCGAGCACTGTATGCCTATCTTGATAATTTCAATTGTACTGCGGAGCACTGTTATGGTTGGCATGCCTTCATGTAGTTGCTTCCTAATTGGTTCGGTTGCATCAAAACAAGTTAGCTAGCAAATTGTATTAATCCGTACTCCCCAGTGACCATCCATTCCCGATCCGCACGACTTAATTTTTCTCCTACTCCTTCTGGTAACCCGGCAACAGTGTCCGCTTTCAAAGTTCTTAGGGCGACGAAAGGCGTTGGGGCAAATCCTTGTAGGGCTTCAACAAATGTTGTCTTGAAATCCCAGTTCGTATCGTTCACTAGCTTCCTGTAGTTAAGATCACCTTTGAAAATTAAAAACGTTTTCTCACTCAACTCCTTATACAATTCCGGATCTGCTTCTTTCATCTCGTAGTAGGCGTGAGGATAGGTCCAGAATGGACGTTCCACAATAGAAAATCTGAAAAACCACAAAAATAACGACATTACTAAGAAATGCAAAGAATTTAAGCCTTTAGCCGACTTTTACAAGTTTAACCACTTGAAGCAAACCCAACTTAAAACAACTTACCGCCCTGAATCGAAATAGTTTTTCCACCGTGCTCCAACTGCAGGGAGAACTTGGTGATCCGTAGAAGCAATTAGTTTATCTAAAGCCCACAAAACGTCTTCCTTCAACGCATCAGAAACATACCAGGGCTGGGTTTTGACGTAAAAAGCTATATGTGATGCTAATCCATTCTCTAGTATCATATCTGCCAAACATAGATCGGTGAATAATTCGAAACCTGCATTATCTAAGACATACCCTATCGTTGAATCTGGGCTTTTCTTCTCATTCAAAACTTTCCACACTAGAGCTGAGTCGTTTGATAAAATACTGCTACGCAATGAGACTAAAGAATCGACTATATCATGATTTTGAGAATTACTTTCTCCGCTTGATATCGACAAGTCACATCTGTTGCCCCATAAGCTCACTTCTAGCATTATTTCCAATATTTCATCACCTTTCTCTCTATTAGATTCTAAATAGGTGCCTAGCACATCACAAGCTTGTAAAGATTCTATCAAACTATCTTCCTTTTGTTTTCGGAATGGATCGTAGCTCTTCAGATACTTTGTAGATCCTAGTACATCATTCATACGGTGGTATAAATAGCATTCTACGTACAACCAAGGTGACATATACCACCTAACTTTGTCTAGATTCCCTTCAAACTCAGCCTTTGCCACTTTATCCAGGTATCCATCCCACACTGGGTCATTTGTAGGCTTTAATGGTTTATTCGTAACCATCTCATTCTTGAGCTGGGCAAAGCCACCAACAACTTCTTTAACTTCGTTTCTGGCTTCCTGAAATCAAACACCAAGATGAATTTTCAGTCATGCAACTTATGCATAGAAATCCGTTTGAAAAAATATTACAATATCAAATATTATCAAAAAATGTCATAATACAGGGAGCCGAAAGCAAATACCTGGCCTAGTGACTCCCCAATTTCGTTCTTATCTCGGGATATCTGATCAATCATCTTTGTAATGATGACAGGGAGTCTGTACCCAATGGTTTTGAATCCGAAACCCCTATGAAACATTTAACAATGCAAATCTACACATGCTGAAAACCTTTACGCATTAAACCTGATGCATACCAACAGTATTTTAGTATTTAATTATTCCTTGCACATAACTTACTTCTTGTATTTTGCACAGAGTGGCTCATTCAAGGGGTAGAAATCGTCTATCAGATCCGCAACAAACGGGGAAGAATCCTTACGAGTAATTGGTTTCTCAGCCATTGTGTACACTTTCCGGAATCTTTGAAGGCAGCTAGTTGAAGACTTGGTTGCTTCTGAAATTAATGAATTCATGTTTAGAGAGTCCGCTCCTCTTATTCGACTAAATGACGTTCGAAGTAAAGAAGAAATATTCATTTTCTCAATCACTATTTAGCTAAACTATAGAATCTGAAGGAATTTCACACACCAACCTAGCTTCTGAGCTCAAACCTCACAGTTAACTAGAATTATTGCCGTTTACGACATCCTGGAACTGGATTCGAATGCAATTGTGTTTCAGCAGCTTTATTTGAAATACCCTGTCTGTTGTGTGCATGCACTTATTTAAAGTGTTTACTTTAGCAATAATACTCCATACTAGTTGGAGTATAGTTTTGTAAAATATGTTATTTTCGTTTCAAATTAATAGTCATGCAGATAATTTGTACTTACGTAACAAACCGCAGTAGCAGTCTAGCCAATATCGACAATTGCTAATGTTATGATGTCAATGTTCCAAATATTCTTTACTGAAATTTTATTGTTCTTCTTGGATCACCACAAACAGCTGATTAATTCTGGAACCCCTCGTACTGTACTGTGCACTGCAATGCACTGCAGCCCTTTTGAGCCGGTGCAATGGGAATATAGAGAATCTTCATTGCGAATTTCAATTGGCAAAAACCACGTGCCTACGGTTCGTCTCTGTCAGCGCGCTCATAAGTTAAGACGAGTGAGACCGAATTATGATATGACGAAAATTTCCTTGGAAGTTAAAGAATATACGTGCAGCTAATTATCGTAAGTTGAACAACTGGTAATTTAATTATTTTGGCTATAAAGGTTCTGTAGTTCTAAATTCTACATGTTTCAGTTTGTAAGATTTACCGGAATATTGGGGATACTTTTTTTGACATTTTCTTTCTAGGGCTAAAGTAATTATAGGGCTAAAGCACTTGATTCCTCAAGGATTGAACATTGGAGGATACAGCTATTTTTCTCCTAGACAACATGTTGTCCCCAGCAACCGTGAGGTTAATTGCTTCAGCTGTAAATGAAACACAATACTGCTTGGGTGCATTAAACCTTTACCGTCTCTTTCGGAAAACTCGATGCAGCAAGGAACTTAAAGGACGACCTATGACATGGTCAAAGCTATATTCTACAAAATCTTTAAAAGTTTCTAAACAGAGGGAATTAGAGTCACCACCAGGTATAGAATATGCATAAAACCATGAATTAATGTTACCACTAAATATATGCGTTATATAAATGATTTCATGCATTTAATTTTTTATTTCAACAGCATTAGACGACCACTTAAAAAAAATTATTGATGACTCCATTAATATTTCAAAAATCAGCAAGTATACAACTAGGTCACACACCTGTGGGGAGCTTCGGATCGAAAATGCAGATGAAAGAGTAACTCTGCAAGGATGGTTAACATTTAAACGAATGAACGGGATCTTTGTTTTGAGGGATGCCTACGGCCGTACCCAGGCTATCATACCTGCCGAGGTAAGTGCTATACTATCATTGTTGCAAATGTGAGTCTTCGAAAGAAGTTGAAATCATTAATGCTACTGATTTGATGGCTTATAACAGAACGAGGACTTGCGTGCACTTTTAGAAAAATGTGGCCTGGAAAGTGTATTACGGGTGACTGGAACTGTAGTTGCTAGACCAGAAAGACAGCAACGCAAAGTAAGTTTATACAAAGTTTGAAAGTTTTAGTCACTTGTCAAATCGTGCTAAAGAGCAGTATGTACATGTTTTACCAAGTATTGATAGTGATTGGCTATGTTCCAGGAACAACCCACAGGAGAAGTAGAAATAATTGTAGACGGGATTGAAATTCTGAGCAATCCAAATTCCATAAGGTTTACATTCAAAGACTTCGCAAAGGTATCAGCAAGTAGATTCACTAGTCCGTTAAAGAAAGCCACGGATAAACATTGAAATGTAATAGCCAATTCATTTTTTTAACAAGGTCGATGAAGCTCTACGGATGGAACATAGATATATTGATCTCAGAACTCAGCCAATGCAAGATAGACTTCGATTTAGAGCAGTTCTGGTAAAACGAATGCGACAATTTATGGATGACAATGGATTTGTTGAAGTAGAAACGCCTACGCTGGTTCGGCGCACTCCTGGAGTATGAAATATTTTAACTTTTTGCCTCTGTATCTACACATAGTTTTCGAAAACTGTTTATGACATTTTTCCATGTCACAATTTTTAGGGTGCTCGCGAATTTCCTGTCGCTACCAAGAATCCAGGATTATTTTATTCTCTTGCCCAGTCTCCACAGCTGTTAAAACAAATTTTGATGGCTGGAAGTATTGATAGGTAAGTTTTATTTATTGGATTGTGCAAATGTATTCGGATGAATCGGAGATTCAGGATAACAGTTGCTATTTACCAATGTGGCTTAATGACCTTAGGTATTATCAAATTGCTCGATGTTATCGCGATGAAGGAGCTAAACCAGATCGTCAGCCGGAATTTACCCAACTCGATGTAGAATTGTCCTTCACCAATAGAGAACATGTTATGAATCTCATTGAGGACTTGATAAAGCACGTATTAAATCTTGAGCAAGATCCGTTTCCAGTTATGACATATTCTGAAGCTATGGCTAAATACGGGTCGGATAAACCTGATAACGGAGGATTTCTCTGGGTCATTGATTTTCCACTTTTCATTAAGAAGGAAGACGGATCCTACGAATCTGCTCATCATCCGTTTACTATGCCTGGAGATGTGGAAGAATTTTGGAAAGAACCAGCACAGGTCATAAATCTAAATATGCATTACAGTTTGTGAGTCATGAAGTGTTAATGCAGGTGAGTGCTAAAATTCATATTGAATTCTCGCAGGTGGTTGGTCTCAGTTACGATTTGGTGTACAAAGGAAATGAGGTTGGAGGTGGATCTATACGTATTCATGATATGAAGATGCAAAAGCATGTTTTCGAGCATATTTTGAAGCTACCCACGGATGATATTAATTATTTGTTACAAGCTTTGGATTCTGGTTGCCCTCCACATGGAGGATTTGCAGTTGGTAAGCGATTGCAAATCACATTCACGGCTATTTGCATAATTATATGAAGCCCTTGTGAAGAAAATTAAGAGTCATATTCTTTTTAGGTATCGATAGACTAGTGACAATATTAACTGGAGCTAACTCAATTCGAGACGTCATCGCATTCCCAAAATCATCGGAAGGTAATGATGTAATGAGCAAAGCGCCTTCACGCCTGGATCCCGATAACAAAGCATATTATCATCTGCCGTAAGCCGTAGATTGGATGGAAGCACTGTTAGCTTGTATTGATATTTGTAACATTCAATGAACAACAGCTACGAGCTCGAAAAATGCTGTTTGAAAAAATATGTTTTCGCACGGTACACTCGTAATTAATCATAAAAATCCATCCTCATGTAATGGTTTATTAGATGAAATGATTCCATAACATAACAGTAAAAATTCTTAAAACGTACGTACGACTAACTACAATTATAATTTTGTAGGCATTACAATCCGCCGGGTTTGAGTTATTCCGGCCTAAAATCTGGAAAATGAAACGGAATTGTAGAAAAATCTATGTGCATCTAATTCATTAAATGTCTCCCCTTTGAATCATGAACCAAAAATAATGCATCGTAGGGGCTTGGTTGTAGCTATTGTGTCAATTTTCTTCATATCCAGTATCCAGTTGATTCCTTCAGCAATGCAAGGTCGCAAGGGAGTCTTTCCTCGTTACTGCCCCGTCAGTAGCTTACTTCTTCAGAACAATTTTGGAATTAACATGCTGAATCAATGCAGCTGCATGAAGTGGACCAGTTTTTTTCGAAGCTTCTTTCAGTGCTTCAGGGTTTTCAGCGTCAAGTTTCACGTCCTCGTCCCATCTCCAAATCAATCGATTTTGCATAGCATGCCTATGGAATTAATATGATAATTATGATAGCTACTTAACTAAACAAAACATTAAACAAAGTCAGTCGAAACAATTTTCATGCTGAGTTTATGTATGACTGAATTTCAAACTTACAGGAAATCCGCAGGTATGCAATTAGCCTTCGTGGTTTTAACTAAGAGCAATCCTGTTGGTTTGAAAACTCTGCCACCGTCTTCGCCACTAATAGGATACGTTATTTCCTTACAAGGTCCTCGGCTGCCACCTTTCACTTTCTGAGAGATAACCCTATAATAAAATAAAAGCATTTAACTTACGCGAAATAATCCAAAAAAAGTAGCAAAGATATCATCTCTAATGCCCAAGTAATGTTCGTAAACGCTTGCCTTCTCATGACAGGCTCTATGTGTTTCAACTCATAAGTCTGCTTGGCCCTTACAGCAGCCAAATCTTGACGATTCTGTTTGTCCATGGCTTTGGCAAATTTTATGCATAAGTCCAGTCTGCAAGCAAAACAACACAATTTTCACTGTCAATATCATTTATAAAAACTGATCATTCAGCTAAGCCTAGTGTCTCTCACGCTTTGGCCGAGTTCTGTTTTTAGCTCAGGTCACCTTGTATACAAGTTAGCTGTCTGTAAAATAATCCTTACCTTTCACCGTGCGGTAGACTTCGAATATCTTTTCCTCCCAGCATCAAAGCATCCATGATCTGTAAGCCTGTGGTAATCACTTGCTTGTTCTCGTGAATAGCAATTTCATCCACAATATCTCCATACACCAAAGTGTTAGCTGCAAGTTCAACTTTGTCATCGATTTTTACCCAGCAGCCTGAATGGAAACGGAATACGTTGGTCTCTCCCAAACCTGAGGATTAGTTGAAAATCATTATAAGTCCTTGTCGTTATATTCGGAATTTCTCTGATACTTTTATTTAATTCACAAATGTTGCACATACTCAGAAAGAAGCCGCGGTCACGTCCAACCAAAAAAATGTGCCACTCAGCAGGGCTTACAAGATCTTCCTCCATGGTTTTAAAGTTGAGAGCCTGTTCTCCATCTCTTTCAATTCGCAAGAACGTTTCTAAAAAAATTTGAACATGCCATAATTCCGATTATTTACGCCGCGACGGCATAAGGCGACAATCTCAATTAACAATACCTGGAGGATACGGTGCCACAAGTTTGGTAGCTCGGATTTCTGGTGCCATGCCATCAGAATCCTTCAGTTTCGAGCTTACCGAAAACTCTTTCGGAACGCCCCATTGATTTAATGCTTTCCGCATCATTGTGTTATGGTGCGAGCGAATTAATTGGGGTATTCTCCCTTTCTGTAAGTCGTTCAGTATCATATTTGTTTGCTCCAGCTGTTTTCTTCCGTACCTAGTAAAGGAATGGATTAGATAGCTAGTGTCAAAAAACATAACTAGATCTAGCCTTACATTATTACATTTGACTTACATCTCATTCCAGTCACTGGCAAATGACATGTATTTCCCGATGCGGGTGATAATCTCCACGGGAATGATCTCCTTGATATCGGCTTGCGTTTGGTTGTCATTTCGACGGCTACGAAAAAAATAAAGCATCCACAAATTAAGGCAAGAACTATAAAATTGTAACAACCCATATATCAATCATTGATATTTACGCGTCTATTTTATAAACGTTTCGCTGTGCTATCCAAGAAGTCTTGCGCGCCAATACAAATTTTCTCATCAGAGTATAAAATCATTAATGAGCTTGGATGCTACTCGAACCCCCATAGAACCTCTGGCCTATGACTGATAATGACAGTTACTACAACAGCGCCATGTAATACAAGCGCCCCTGAAATCTGCTCTGGAGTGCGTCGCCGCAAGCTATTTCTCAACTTTCCAAAGTTGCTATGCATGGATATCGTGAGGGGTTGTACTAAGCTGCAGATGAACATTGATTTATATTTTCCTCTTCATGGTATCTATCGGTGTACCGCGTTGCACTTTCAAAACAGTACTAAATAGGAGTATATAAACCTTGCCATCATGTGAGGAACTTCAACGAATATGAATTCTGTTTAAAAATAAGGATTAATTTAAGCCTTGGAAGTATAAAGCGTTTTGCGTTCTTACAATTTCTGGGTATTGTTAAACAGCCCAGAACAATCCGTCAAGTAGTTAATGACTTCGTTGAGCCAACGATTCTGTCGTTTTCCTTTGCACAGCACATATCGTTCCGCGCTAGCCATTAGAACAGTATCCGGCTTGTGAACTGTGATGGCGTCGAACGCTTGATGCAAAAGCACCAAAAGCCCATTCGTAAAGGGAGTGAACATGTCGTATATACGCATGACGAAGTGACCACCTATAAGACAACGTGTAAAATATTACTTATCAGGATATGTAGAGGCGGAGACTACTATAGCCGAAGCCGCTGTACAGATGTAAGTCGAGCTTTAAACACCCACCTTCGCGAAGAATGGACAACGCAACCATAACTTCGGCGATGAACATATATTTGCACCTAAGTTCCTTCTTGTCTTCGTCTCCGGTTTCACTTTCCTCCCCCTATGAAAAATTATACTACGATATGACCTTCATTCATTCTTCTGTGTACTTGATTCCGATGAGTATAAAATGCGCTTACACCATTCGCGAAGACGATATGTACTCCTTCCCGTTGGGTCATTCGCTTCACATATCTCACGAACCAATTGACTTCGTCAGGTCGGTAAATATCACCGTTACCCTTTAAGTCATGGAATCCTTCAAACCAAACATAACAGTACATGGATAAATGTTAGCCGAAATTATATTATTGATCTTAAAATCAAATGAAATGTCGTTATTCGTAAAATAGTTCATACCGTATATAGCTTCGAAACACTCTTTCGGGTAGTGGGGCTTCGGCTCCAGTTTCCAATCTTCCGTCTTTTTAGTGAATCCAAAACCCCGAGCATGCCACTGTTTCTTCCATAGCATATACCTTTAGAACCAAAAACGATTAGTAGAAGCTTTTTACGACGTAGACGCAATGCAGAATCCACTATTAACTCACTCAGTAAATCCTCCAGGTGCTCCGTTGATATCAGCAAAGTACAAGACGTCATTCGGGCCTACCAAGCTTTCGTCTTTATAATTCCTCGGCTGCGAGAGCTGGAAGTCCATCAATGCGTCGATGTTAGCTGCTTTGATGAAGTCAGAATGTTGATAAAATGTGTCCTTGCCAAACAAGTTCTCGTAGTTGCTCATACTGTTTCTGGTACGGAAGAACTTTTCTTGCATCGGTTTGAACACATACTGTGAAAGACAAATATGCATTACATGAAAACCCTTTCGTCTTTCAAACACTTTCGCCTTCAAACACTGTCGCCTTTCATTTACACATAAGCTTCCACTATATGTTTTTTACACTTACTTTCACTTCCATCAAATCCTGAAGTATGTCTCCCCGACAGAATGTTGTATCAACGTAAAGTTCAGGTTCAATATGGTCAACCTTTCGATTGATCATCAAACTGTCGTACTTCAAATCCATAAAGGGACCTTTGCCGTGAAGCCATTTCATTTTCGATTGGTCCGAAGCAAGCAATCTCTGCGAACGTAAAACCAATTGGTACATGGATCAATTTATAATAGAAGATTCAAGAGTCGTCACATAACACGCACATGCGACTGCGGACATCCTGGTTGAATGTTGTATGTTAACATACTATGTTTCTCATTTGATTGAAATATGTACCTTTTGCTCCATTGACAAGTTCGGAATACCATTGTGCTCCAACTCTTTCCGCTGCCTCTTGGATAGTGTAGATTCCGCTGCCCCCACGGCTGTCCTTTTACTTGCAGCTGAAAAGCATGAACACATCGTATGTTGTAAATCTAATATAACTTCACCGTTCGGCTGGAAAGGGTCACTGCAACTGCATCGCCTAAGATGTTAACACTTGCAACCCACGAGAATCTCAACATTGTCACATGCATATAGGTACAGTTCCCATTGCCAGTTACCAACACCATTGGCCCCATGAACATTTGTTTATCTTTCATGTCATCATTGTACACAATAACTCCATGAAGCCCCATCTGCTGCCACACAAATCAACTTGATTCACAAAAAAGTCACAAACTATTATTCTCTCACCGATGGATGGGGCAGGTGGACATTTGGACTTCGAAGTTGACTCCGCTCCAGATGAGGATCCAATACTTGGTGGTGGAGGTGGAATCTTTTTTCCGGGTGGCTTGATCGCACCGTTATCCATTTTCGGTTCAACCTGTTTCCAAATTGTTTCCACAGTCCTACAATTTCATTGAATATAAGTTTAATAAGATGATTGCAACATAACATATCGTTGTATCACTTCGTCAAATGCCAGTACGCCGTCACGATAAATCCGTACTTCAATACTTGCTAGTAATTGCGTACGTTGCTTTCAAGACCTCCAACGCATTCGAAGAATAAGAAGTTCCCGTCCAAGTTCACAAGGTTAGGTTTATAGTGCAAAAACATTCAAGAGCATTGAATCCTCCTTGCATAAGTGTCAAGATCAGTAGAAAAATACAAAACATTTTAACGACGAAATCAAAAGCTACATTGCGATAGAAGTTCACAAAAATTACATTCGTCATGTGTAACCACCAAAATCAAGTCACTTATGTAACAAGGAAACATGCTTTAAGAACATCTTAAAAGCTACAATAACAAGGTATAGCTGAAAAAACGAGCCGAAACCACTTCACCGATGGGTACCAAGAAAACACCACCAACTGCTTCCGTGCTTCTTTTTCGAGGTGAACAGAAATTAAAAAGGTGTTCCAGGAAATTTTCTTCAAGTGAAGCGAATCTTATAGATACCTCTCTTTTTCAGCTATAACTTTCATAACATACTTAACCTCTTTCCTCACTCCTCGCGCACATCCACCGACACAATTTAAACTTTCCAATTTGTAATCCATCACTACTATTGCATGCGAATCGAAGTATGACTCCATCATAATCTTTTTTCAAATTAACACAATATTGAAAACTAATCTAATACTGACTATCTTTTTGAAGAAATGCACTACACCGCTTGTATACATCTAACAAGAACCTGTTGATGTTAAAAATAGCTATAGAATTACCGGAGCCGAACATGACTTTACTACTGAAAATTAGGGGTAAGTTGAGACATATAAATATTTCTGTTCCATTATTACATACGTTGCGTACATTCCTAACCTCTCGCTTTTTAATTGTAATATAGCCCATGACGTTAATAGCATTCCAACTACATACTCGGAATTGTGCCAAATCCACACACCAAGTGTCCTTCAACTTTCAAATACTGCTGCATTTCATAAATTCTTAACACATACCTAAATCCATACCTCAAACCTTCAGGTGTGTACAAATACTAAAATAACCGACTAATTTGAAGATAATGAGACATATCGGGGTGTCGCTCATTGAGTCATTACTAGTATGCAAGTTATACGACCTTTGTCCTTTCCATTTCATCCTAATCTTGCTCATATTCTTAACAAACACAGGTCTATCCTGTCCAAGAATTTCTTAAGGGGTCCTTGTAGATTACAATGGTACACTGAAATTGAAACCAACTCTCCTTTCACTGAATATGGAAGTGCTCCAGTCCGTGCAACAGCGAACGAACAAATCTGTAATTTATCTTAACCCTTCAAACTTTCCAAAAGGGCTGACTCCAATACTTAATATGGCTGAATATTAATATTATTACACAGCTCTATCTATTGGACTTAGGGTAAGATATTCCTGGATATAAATAAGAAGACCACTTGTCCACATTCCTAATGCGGTTTAAGAGGTAGTAAAAATTGCAATGTTTTACATTGCAAAATGTATACAGAGCTACATCGAAGATATGCGAGCGCATTACTTGTAAATTACGCTTAAAATTACATTAAAATAATTTAAAACCTTGAGGTGAGACTTACACTCGCCTCTCATTTAGCTACTAACAGCTATATTAGGAACTTATTTATTATAATTACCTTCAAATTCACTCAATCCTATATCCAAGTTTATTTCCAAGTCGAGTCTCAGATAGTCCTTGGTCCAACAACTCCAGTCAATTCACGAGTTAATTATTCTCAAGCTTCAAGTCAGGTTCACGATTAATAATTTGCAATGATTGTTAAGTTTGAAACTTCGATTGTGTTGATTTTCTGCAACTTCAAACTTTGAACTTGATAAAAATCCTAGAGTCCGCAAATTATATGCCGGCCGGGTGGTTGAACTTGATTCGTTAGATGAAACCGTGTGCGTCGACAATATTACCTCGTAAATATGAAATATTAACTACTACAAAGTTACTATAACTATGATCGGTTAATGATTTAATTGTCAAAACAATCACTTTTGCAATCAGACCGTTGAATATAACTCATGTTCTCATGTTACGCGTGCAATGACGAGACAAGTTTAAAAGGTTGACATCAAATGGCACTTTTACCAAAACAGCCTCCTTCTAAAACCCTGGGTTTTTGAATGATCCTGTGCTACACTTCATGGAGTCTTGCAGGATGTGCAGGAGAGGAGACGATGTATGTATATGCCATTGAAGTTAAGCGAGGAGTTGTGGATTGCGCAAGAGAAGCACTGCCCGTCTCAACACAATGCAATGGATGCTGAAAATTGTATGAGACATAGAGTAAAGCTAAATGCTGCCAACAGCCTTTCGCATCAAATCAATACCAATTGTAAACCGTAAAAAGCGGGAAGAAAGAGATGCGCTCCGTTTAGCTTCATATCGTGTGAATCAATGATCGCACGTGGTGGATCGTGTCTGTGCATATCCAATATCGGAAATAATAAATGAAAACAAGTTTAAACTGCGTTATATATGCTTATACAACTAAGTTGAGGATCTTTGCTGGGTGCAAAGGTCAGAATCGAATCTGTATAGCTTTGGTAAGTTTATACAGCTTCAGTTTAGATTAGAACGTAGTTGGGTCTGCTAGATTAAGGATGCAGTGCAGAATTAAAGCCCAACTAAAAAGGTAAACACTACACCGTAATTAAATGTACTATTTATCACAATCTAAAATTAAGCATAATCTAAGGCCAACTGATTAATCTTTATTCTAGTTTCATGTCCAACCAAGGATTTAGCGCTATAAAAAATTATGAATGAAGCCTGAAGGACATCCAAAATTACTTCTGAAAGTAAGCAACACATTCGTTTATGCTGTAAATTGAATCACACAATAATATTTGTTACAAAATACACAGTATGTTAAATCTAACAGAAATTGCAACGTAATTCTCGTTTCCTCTATAGCAGTGTTCAGCTATGGCGACCTTGCAAATGTGTCGAGATATCAAAACCGCTTCGGAAGTATAACCTAGATCTTATAAGAGCTGCCCACGTCAGTCACTCTCTACAGACATCACGCTATTCTTTTCGAGGTTATCCTAACTTCCTGACAGATGATGAGTGTTTGGGCTTGGGGAGCGAATACTTGCGGGCAATTAGGATTAGGATTTGCATCGGAACAGGTATCATCACCGCTTAAACTGGATTTGGATGCATTTCGACCAGACTCTTTGAAAGAGTTCAAGAGGAGTGTCAACCCTTCGAATGTTTTAATTAGCGGAGGCGGAACAGAAACTTGCTTCGTCTTTTCTCCTTGTGAAAAGGGAAAGCAAAGTGCAGTGATATGTGTAGGATTGCCTGTGCATCCTCAAACCAAAGGATCTGACCTTCAGAATCCAGCAAAAGCAGTACCTGGGTTTGCTGCAAAAGAACTCAAACACGGAGGAACTTCTTTCTGTCACGTATCCAGCGGATGGGATTTCCACATTGCCATTGACGGGGAAGGGAGTGTAAGATCCTGGGGAAACAATGCATTCGGACAACTAGGTCATGATTCCAAGGGAACAGACGCTCCCTTTGCAATACAAGGATTGAAAGCAGTTACTGTTGCAGCTGGACTGCGGCATTCTGCTGCTGTAACCGTGGATGGACGACTTTTTTTGTGGGGAGACAATAATAAGGGTCTACTTGGTGTAGGAAGTGACTCCAAAATAGTAGATAAACCTAAAGAAGCCTGCCTAAGCGGAAGTGCTAAGCAAAAGTTTGTTAGTGTCAAATGTGGGAAAGGATTTACTATAGCGTTTGATACGAATGGTGAATTTTGGGGTTGTGGTACAAACAAGTTTGACCAGCTTGGAAATATAAAAGGTGACTTGACAACTTATACTAAACTCAATATCGGTCCTTTTGAATCCCGTGTCAAGCATTTCGAATGTGGTTGGAATCATACCCTCGTCCTACTGGAGAGTGGGGATATATTTTCATGGGGGAGGAATAACTTCTTTCAGTTAGGAAATTGTTATCAAGTTCATCATGTGCCCAGAAAAGTGGAAGGGATAGTCGAGCCTGTCACAACTATCACCTGTGGATCAGAACATTCTTTGGCTCTCGGAGCTTCCGGGACACTATACAGCTGGGGATGGAACGAACATGATAACTGCGGTGTACCATCTAACTACTCTAGTCAAGCTTCGACATCGGTCGCTAGTCAAACATATCAACCATCGACGTTAGATTGTGTCAGAGGTCCAACTGCCGTGCCATTTTCACCTGAGGCTGGGAAGGTTGTCAGCATAGGATGTGGATATGGTAACTCGTTTGCCGTGACAGAATTTTGAAATCCAAACAATTCATACACCAGTAAAAGCATTTTGCATGCTTTCGTAGTAGACCTTTGACACACTTTTATAGTTCAAGCACAGTGCTGTGAGCAGCACAGGCGATGAAATTGGAGTTTAATCGATAACTTAATACGTTTTATCAATGAAACAACCTTCCGATAGGATTTAACTCTGATGGCCATGGAGTGAATGTATGTGCAGCTTATGTTTACAGCTGTGAAGACCGAGATAAGTCGTCTCTTGAAATATATAACTGGTAACTAAATAAGTTAAAGGAATTAATGCTGAATATGGGAAACGTTTATTCAAAGGTGATTCGAAGTAATAAAGAAGACATCAAGTGCAGCCAATTTGAAGCTAATGAGTGGGTCTCATATATTGTGTGATGATTTGCTTGCAGGTGGGGATATGCTCGCCGAGGGAGTTCTAAGCGTCCTACAAGAAAACGAATAGCACCGTTTGATTGCTCGTGGCCTGCTTACCCCATCGGACCACCAAAATCAGGATTTGGAGACAAAAAATTTTCGAGTGGGAAATTCCTCAAAAAAATAGAAGGATCCCCCCTTTGGGTCGAAATTGTGGCCCAAATCTTGATGTCACCGATTCTGGATTTTAGTGCTCAGGTAAGGTAAGACGGCCAAGAGAAATCGCATGGCGTAGTTCATTTTTTAATATGAGCTTTAGTTGGCTCACAATAGCCATCCCGTTTTGAAGCTTATGTGCGGGTCTAACTTTGTGTTTGATGATGTGCTTGCAGGTGCCGGTATGCTCGCCGAGGGAGTTCTAAGCGTCCTAGAAGGAAACGAATAGCACCATTGGATTGCTCGTGGCCTGCTTACCCCATCGGACCACCAAAATCAGGATTTGGAGACAACAAATTTTTGAGTGGGAAATTCCTCAAAAAAATAGAAGGATCCCCCCTTTGGGTCGAAATTGTGGCCCAAATCTTGATGTCACCGATTCTGGATTTTAGTGCTCAGGTAAGGTAAAACGGCCAAGAGAAATCGCATGGCGTAGTTCATTTTTTAATATGAGCTTTAGTTGGCTCACAATAGCCATCCCGTTTTGAAGCTCATGTGTGGGTCTAATGTTGTATGTGACGAGAAGTCGAATGGCGTAGTTAGTTTTCAAATATTACTACTTGAGGCGGGGAAGGTTATCCACATAGGATGTTGATATGACAACTCCTTGGCTGTGGCAGTTGTTATTTTTAAAGTTTAAGCTGTGTGCTGTAGTCGATGATGTTGGAGTTTAATCGATAAGTTATTACGTTTGATCGATGAACCAATCTGCCGATAGGATTTTACCCTTATGGCGAGTGAGTGAATGTGTATGCAATTGATGCTTATAGCTGTGTAGGCAGAGATTTGTCGTGTCTGGAAATACCTGGTATATATACACAATTATTGTGCTAATCAGCATAGTTACCGATTTAGTAACTATTCTAACGAGTAAAGGTTTAAAATAACTTTCAGTCTAGCGCTTAAGTTGAAAATTTACTGTATGTGATGGTCTTTACATTTACCTGATGTCTTCTGTTTTTTTCTGACAGACTTCGTATCAGTACATAACCTTCAGAGTAAAACCGGGACAACGCTGGAACATGCCACGGATCTTCAATCTACAGGGAATGGTGGACGAGGCAATGCAGAACAGGCTTTCCCGTATCGGCTGTGAAGTTTGTCCTGCACATGTGATCCGGGTCTGGCAAGCTGTATCATGCTTTATTGAAGAACAATTTCGAGCCGGAAAAGGTGTCAGGATACCGAATCTTTTGAAAATCACGTACAGAGTACAAAGGAGTAAAATTAGCCAGCAAAACGTTATAGTGAACCGCACCCCTGTTTTGCTCCTTGCCGAGGATGTGGCAAAGAAATATTTTATCACCGTCAAGAAGCCAACGTTTAACTTAAGTGTAAGCTGGCTTAATTGTGCATTAGTTTGTTGTTATTTGTTTTATTTCAGTCACATTAGCTAACGATTGCAATTATTCTTGTAGCTACCTGAAGTACCACTGAATTTATCTAAGATTGCACTCGCCACCTGCCTGCCTCGTAGTGTGGTTGAAATTTGTATTCAAGAAGTGATTCAGGTAAAAGAGGAAGCAGAAAGATTATTAGTCTTAGTTTACTAATTTCAATAATCGTTGATTATCTAATGTTGGGTATCGTTAACATGAATTTCATTTAATAGGCGTTCCACCGGGCCTTAGTTATGGACCACAACGTTCAGTTCCATCTACACGGGATCGGCAGGCTCATAATTGAAAATCGATATTGCCACGCTACCTTCTGCAGCTGCTTCATGGAAAAATTTGAGTTTGAAAGACCACGAAACAAGCCCGAAGCTTGTGCATTCTAATTTTAAATACGCCTTGTTTTGGCATTATTGACGTTATTACTTTTACCGTTTTCCTCAGACTCCTAGGCCTCCACTTGATGTCATCACTAATACTTTGAATCACCTTTGAATAAACTTTCTCAAGAATCAGCATTAAAACCTACAACGTATTTAGTTGCTAGGTTACAACTATGAACGTGGAGTTCATTTGCCGGAGGAGGGAATTAGAAACCTTAAAACAAAGCTGCAGGAATCATAGTGAAGTTATAGGAAAATCAGAAGCTGTACATGCCTGAAGGAGTGGTGTACACCCTGACGGAAGTGTTTAAATATTTTAGAGTTGAATCAACAGAAAAATTTCTATCCTTATCCAAACTAACAAAGTGGACACTAACTAAATTACAATGGAGGACTGGAAACAATTAGTGGCAATGTCTGCGCCCGGCGTCGAAGATGACGACATCCGAAAAACTCAATACCACGATCCAGTTGCTCCCTGGAAACCTCCGCTCAATTCGACGGCGTCTGAGATTTTTCACGAGGATTACGATTCTGATATATTCATTAATCAAAAGGAGGAAAACAATCCTACGCTAATCGCAATGGAGACATGTGCGGAACATGTTATAGACATTTGGGATGTGATCGGCAAAGTTATAGCTGAAAGACTTATTGATGGGTCAGGAACCAAAATTCCAGGATTTGGTGCATTCACCTACTACGTTGTTGGTGACACTAAATGGAAAAAGTTCTACTACAAGAAGCCAGTCCTCATTTTATCGGACATCATGTCACGAATGTACAAAATCAAGTCAGCATTCAACGAATCACTTTCAGCGGTAAGGAAGGCAGAAGTTTGGGTGCAATGTCTGTGATTTAGTTCTAGATGAAATGATACTTCAACTCAATAGATTCTTGCAGATTCCCATTGTAGGGATCAACATGAAAGAAATAGCAACGTCCTTACAAGTACCCCAACATATAGTGGACGGCGTGGTGACGGAAATTCTTCAAGCCTTTGCTCGTTCCGTTGTATGCGATAAAAATGTCGAGTTCCCTTTCCCCAACCTTGGAAAATTGCAGTTAACCAAAGGAAACGCTGCATTCAAGTTTTATGAGAAATTTGTCGTTTCCCTCAATTCGGATTCCGATCTGGAAAAACTTGAAATGGTTTTGGTAAGAGAAGTATAATTGCATTGATTCTGACATTCTATATGTGTACAGCAACTATTACTTTCTGATACAACGAGAGGTGGCTGCTGGAGAAAGAATTTTTAATTGCAACGAATTTTTAATATAGGAGGACGACCCTGCAATACTTCCAGGATCTATGACTCCTCTACAGAAAAATATTCCTTCGCCAGGCTTTGCCTCCGTATTCCATTTACGCGACGTTAAATCTATGCGTCAAGTTATTGTCTCTCCACCTACACTTCAAATGAACAAATCCAGGAAAAACATGTTCGCGTCCACGTTACAGGTCAACCCAATTACAAAATGCCAGCCATTTGACATAGAAAACCTCTACGGGCCCATGCTAAGGAATTACTATACTATCACCTGGAATAGGGAAAAACGAAATTATCTCCAACCTAAGCCTAAACCTTGGCCACCTCATAATTTCCATCTTGTGGACAGTGCTATAGCAATTGATAAGCAGGAAAAGACTTCACTTTAAAAGACTTATATTTAATCCTTAAACTCTCTGTTAGTCCTGCTGCTTGATAGCAATCGCCATGTTTTGTTGTTTTATTTGGAAATATCATAGCGTTTACATGTAAAGTTTTTCTGATGCAGGGATTAAATTCTGTAGTACACCCAAGACCGTTTTATAACCAACGGCAGTATTCTTAAGCCCACAGATATTATAATCCTTGACTACATTTAGTGTTAGCTTTCTCAAATTGTATAGCTAACACACTTCCCTAAAACGTTCTTGCGTTCATTCAGTTCTCCAGTTCTTTCAGTATTACACTCACAGTATGTTTGTTTATACGCTTAAAACACTAAGGTGAACGCTTCTTAATCCTCTGGACTTGCGCTCCAACACTGGAAAATCCTCCCTGTTTGCATTGAAGGAGCTGCGCTGACAACTTCCAGCCCAGAGAAGATTTACAAAGGAATCATAATGAATGTGCTTTAAAGCGTTTGTTAATGGAAAAACTCCTAGGTGTTACATTAGCTCAAATGACAATGAAATAACTCATAGGATTCAAGGACTCCATAGCACATAAGCTTGCTTAAAAGTACTATACAACTTTCAAGCGGGAAGAGCTGCCAAAGTTCTCTCTCACGAGACGCTGCTTATGTGTTTTTGCAACACTTTATTTATTTCCAAGCAGCATAAGCGCTTAATCACACAGTTGTTCTCTAAACTTCAAGTTGAATGCAACTCTCTCCTGTGGTTTATCATTCTGATTAAAACAACTTCTCTTCACTTCAGAATATCTTTGTGAAGAGAAGGACAATCCTAGAGCAGTAACAATTAGGATTTAACAACTTATCAGTGTGCATTGCAAACTCAGAACCAGCCAGGGCAGATAGGCAATTATCTCCGTTCAAATTGAAACATTAATCAAACAATATTGATAAGCAATTATTAAAACCAGGAGCTGGGATTCCCTACACACATTCAACTCAAGCTACACATGGGTCAAAGGATCATCAAATATTCTAAAGGTATATGTTGCAAAATAATTTCAAATCATTTTAATTTCCATTTAATGTAAATAATACCACATTTAAAAACTTTGCTTTTAATTAATTTCCAGTTAAACCCGCAGCTATCATCAACGAACAAAAATGCCGATTCCAATTACCAAAGATTTTGCAGAGAAGCTTGTCAATCAACCGCTAACTGATGTAGAAGTCAGCGCCGGCTGTGCTGCAGGTGACAACATCGCTGGAGCTCTAAAAGCCTTGAAGCTAACAACAGCCCCAGGAGAAACCCTTTACCTCGTTCACAAGACATTCTCCGATGTCCCCATGTTCAAGAACATGGCCATCGAAGGCCGAAGCTTCCCTATCGAAGTTGCCGTTTATTCACAACTCGTACCGCAAGTTCAAGAACAGTTCAAATCCCGACTCCTACCTCATTACCCCATCCCTGTTCCGAAATTCTACGCCGGATTCAGTAACGATGACGACGACTACCTGACGCTAGAAGACCTCCGTCCCTCAGGCTACAGAATGGCGGATAAGTACTCTGGCTTAACCTTGGCTGAAGTCAAGCTAGCCCTCAAAAATCTTGCCATTTGGCACGCTTCCACGTATTTCCTCATTCGACAAAAGGGAGAAAGCTGGTTTGACAACAGCCCCATCCCCGCCGTTTGCCCTTGGATAGCCCCTGAACGACAAGAAGGGTCAAAGATTTGGCTGGAAGGCTTAAAGAAAAACTGCCTCGAGGTCATCACTGCTCAGGACGCTGAAATTGGAGCTAAAGTGGCCCAGAAATTCGCAAATCCTAACCTCCATGACATCCTATCAAGAACAATCCTTTCAACTGATTTAGAGTACTTTCCCTGCATCATTCACGGAGATTTGTGGGTTAACAACATCATGTTCAAATACAACGAAAACAACGAGCCCGTCGACTCCAAGTTTATCGATTTCCAGCAAACGAGGCGTGGCAACATTTACGAAGATCTTCAAAACCTGTTCTGGACCAGTACGACGCCTCTCTTCCGGAAAGAGCATTTGTACTCTGTTCTTAATCTGTACTTTGACAGCTTCGTCAAGACCTTGGCGGATCTCAAATGTCCCATGCCCTTGGGCTTCAGCAGAGGCAAATTCATCGATGGATTCTCCATGTGCGCTTTCCCAGGATTCATCTTCGCCGGATTTGCTGTTCCTATGCAACTAGGTATTCCTCACCTTCCTGGAGGACCTCCACCGCAAGAGGCTCCCCCTGCTGCTAATACTGATCAAGCTACTGAAAATAACCAGAAATCCGAACCCAAGGACTTCATTGAAGACTTCATCGCTTCGGATATGATGGGAAATCTTAAGCGTCAACTGGAAAACAGCCCTGCCGCCCTAAAAAGATACATGGAGATAACTCGCGAATTTATAGAATTAGATCCCCGCTAAACTAATAGTAAATCAGTCAGTAAACTTAGTCTTAGCACCTGCTCTGGTGACCTGTCAGTGTGAAAGGTAATAATTTTCAAGTTCTTGAACGCCATCCCTACTGCATTTCCAGTCTGTAAGCTGTGCCTTTAAATGTTTGAAAGCAAATAGTATTCGCAAACGTGCAAATATTTCCATATAAATCAACAAATAATCAAAGCCAAGCAATCCTATTCCTATTTTTGCATCCATTTTTTCCTTGCTCTATTCCTGGCGTAATTTATAGCTTTTAAATGTCTAGTTATAAATTCTAGTGTCAGAAACAACGCAGGAATAGTTCTTCATGCTTCCATAAAAATTTCGGTGTCGTAATACTTCCATTTACTCCCCGCATTACTTGCAATTTTGAAAGTTCCAAAGCTAAAAATTTGCAAACTATAGTTGCCTCCATACAAGAATCTAGCTGGTGCTCGTAGACTCATTGAAAAGAATCAAAAGATTCTCAAGGGCTTTTAGGGATGGATATTGGAGATGTTGGCTGAGTTTTAATTTGCAACCTTGAGCTAAGCACGCAATGTACTCTTGTCAATCCCTTTTTCTGTCTATAGTTTATTATCTTCCTTCCAACTTACTGTTTATGCAAACCTCAGCTGCACACTGCACATGCTAAAAGATGAAGAGGAGAAGAATTTCTTCACATCATGATTTTTCCTCCCTGTTAATAAGCAATTCATAGCAAAGCCAAGAGAGACGCACCTCTGAATACTGGGAACCTTCCTTACATAACGCACGTGTTAAGAAAATAATCGGACACTCCATTGTGTAAATATTATTTCTATTCCTCGCGCCGGCTTATTATCTCCTTCTAACCTTCGCTCATTCCCCCATCTCTTATAGATTATATATTACACAATGTAATAGATATAGAAAACTAAATGGTTACACACTTGGCTATTCGGGGGAATTTTAAAGTACTGTTTCGTAGTTTTTTACCCGCTGCACCCATTCCAAAGGATTTCTTCGTTTCTACTTGCATTCACAACAGGGAAGACGCAACAACGTTCCATTTTATTTGTGCTACACAGCGAATATAGTGTCAAACCCTTGTATTTTTATACTACTGCCGTGCTAGTGAAATATTGGAACCGGTTTCGCCTCAAGACCACAACCAGAACATGAAATAGCTCCAAGGGAGTTTTTCTCCTTGAGCACTAATTTCGTGATTTGACGTTTCCCGCATCCATTTTCACCGACTCCCGCTTTGTTCCGGATACACTTGAATCGTTACCAGGTAATTATAATTTTTACATGCATTTTAGTGCAATTAGTTAACTGTGCCTAACTATTTAGTAATACACCTGAAAACATTATTAAATTGCATTATCCTTTTCTGTTTCTCAGGCTATCATCCATCCTCCCTCCAAAATGAGCGAACCCATCATAACAAAAGAGTTTGTCGAAACTCTCTTAAAAACTCCCGTCAAGGAGTTTTACGTCAAGAAGGCAACAAACGACGGAGACAATGCGGCCGGAGCTTTAATAAACATCGTCGTCACCACCGAAGCCGCCCAGGAGTACACGCTCATCCACAAGACAATCCCAACAAACCCTCATTCCAAGCATTGGGCTGTGACAGCAAAGATTTTCTGGGTTGAGAATGCAATCTACTCGGTCATTATTCCTAAAATTCATGATGTCATATCCAGAATCCCCGGATACGATTACACAATTCCCGTCCCAAAATTATTCGGAGCGCTCAACAACGATCAAGATGATTACATCACGCTCGAAGATTTGCGCCCCCAAGGTTTCCTCATGCCTGACAAGTTCAAGGGTTTGACCCTTCCACAAGTCTCTCTAATCATGAAAGAGCTTGGCGAATTCCACGGAGCCACCCGAGCCCTCCTAGAAAAAGAACCAGACATCCTCAAGGATTTTCCATACATCCGTGCCAATAAATGGGCAGAAGATCCAGAAAAAACAGCCGGAATCCTAGCAGCTTCAGCCGAATTTATGCTAAGTGTAATCGCAAACGAAAAACCTGAAGCAGCAGAACAAATCCGAACGTCTCTCAACAAAGCCGGAGGACCTTACAATATCTTCAACCGCCTAGTCGAGCCTCAAGACAAATTCTTAGAAGTGGTTATACACGGCGACCTCTGGGTCAACAATGTCATGATCAAATACGCCAAGGATGAAGAAACTCCGACAGACCTTCGCTTCATCGACTTCCAGCTCACCGGAAAAGACAGTATTTTTGTGGATCTTATTTACTTCTTTTACTGCAGCACTACACCCGCATTTCGCAAAGTTCATTTCGATCACGTCCTCAGAATATACCTAGACAGTTTGGTTGCGTCCTTGAAAGGACTCCAACTCAATGTACCACAGCATCTCAACTGGGAGACGTTCCGTTCTAAAATCCAAGAATTGCGCTATCCAGGTTTCCTTCTCACCTTCTTTGCGCTTCCCTTCCAGCTGGGCATGAAACCTCCGTTTAATCAAGCTTCTTCTGGAGAAGAGGCTGATTCAGCCCTCAATGGTGATGCAGGCAATGGAGGAGAGGTCAACGGTGGCAAAGCCGAAACTGTAGAGTTTACCGAAGATAATTGGGATGCGGAAACAGCCAAGTTTTATAAAATCTTACAAGATTCCTTCCTCAGCAGTCCTCTTGGAATAGAACGGTTAATGCAACTTGTGGATGAAGTTATTGAGTTAAATGTAGTATAATTATAGAGCAGAGTATTTAAAATTAAATAATTACGGAAAATACGATGCATAAAATCAGCAGTGTACACTGTATACACGCGATATTTGCTTTTAATGCATGTCATTAAATACAACTTTTAGGAACAAATTAAACCTAATTAGCTTAATACACCAGCACTTCATTTCTAGTCACAACAGGACGCCGTCAATTAAAACTAATTGCAATCACAAAACACATAGAAACAGATAGATCGCTATCCCGTCTCATGGAAGAGAATAGCCTAATTATCACGAAACCACAGCAAGTACGAAATACACTTAATTCCAATTTAAATTTCCGCGAGATTAATTGATCCATCAATTAGATCACCAGTTCCTATTACATCCCTGGTTATAGCATTAATTCTAAACGGATTTGTGCCACGAAATTCAATTGTTCGGATTAGGAATAGCACTCTCATAGTCCAGTAAATTAGGATTAGGAGGATAAACGCCCACGGGCATAAATGGATTCAGGGATGGCGGATGCACCCAAGGGTTATCCTGATGATGTGAATGATTACCTGGTGGAGGTGGTAAATAATATTGACTTGCATCCATTATCGGAGAAAAAGCTGTTTGAAGTCCGACATCTGAAAATAAAAATTTAATTAATTTTATTTTCAAAAAATCTCGTTCATGTTAGTGGACCTTATCCAAATTTCGCAAAACCTTACCGTTACCACCCCCGCTGGACCCGTTTCGAATGTACATGGCTTCCTGTTCGCTAGCTGTAAAATTAAAATTGACGATTAATTAATTCCCATGGAATGAAAACCCAGTTTTAATTTTCCCCGTATTTAATTATAATTCCACAATTCCACCGTTCCGTCCACAACACTTACTCATCTGAGTCGGACTATGCGGCAAGCTCAGACCATTCCCAGAGGGCGCACCAGGTTTGCTAAACTTTTCAACTTTCCGAAATTTCGCCCGCCGATTTTGAAACCACACTTGAACTCTAGCTTCACTTAATTCGATACGATGTGCAAGCTCTTCCCGGAAGAACACATCTGGATAATGCGTTCGAGCAAACGCCCGTTCCATCTCTTCTAGCTGGAAAGAAGTGAAAGTAGTTCGATAGCGCCGCTGCTTCCGCTTCCGTATCGTTTCATCTGGCTTAAGTCCACAAGGATTCCCATTCCTCCCGCCTTCTAGTCCTCCACCTGGGATTAGCAAAAATTAAAAAGCACCATTAATTAAATTAACGACAAAACTTTTAAATTGATAGTTTACCCGGTTCTATTCCCGGGTAAAACGAGGATTACTCCAGAAAATTTCAATTTAGCTAATGCCAGCATACACCTAAGTGGGCTAATCACAAAGTAGAGCGCTTCTAGAGGGAAAATTCTAAATTTAATTATTGCATTTGAATAAAACTCCAATCCAATAAAGAAAAACATCCTTCCCTTGTTTCTAAATAGTGTGGAACAATAAGGAACAGTTGGGACTACTAATAGAATAATTTAATTTCCTTCATTTGATCCTTTGAACTAGAGCCGTCCAAGGATTCATAAGCTACAACTTGTCTCAAATTCAATTAACTTTAATAATTAGATTTATGAATTAATCAACTATTTAATAATTGATTTCCTGTACCTAAGCAAGTAGTTGAATTAGCGCCTCTTAAACTTGTTCCTCCTCCACCACTTCTTTCCTCACTTCCCCTCCCGTCCTCAACAATTAGCTGTTGTTCATCCGAAGAAGAAGGGTGTAAATGAGGCTGCGGCCGCCGAAGATGAACAGCTTCTCCGCTAGAATCCCCGCCGTTGCTCTTGGATTCTTCTCCATCACCTCCACCAACGTAATCCTCTTCGGCTGGATGCTGATGATGATGACCCAGGTCAAACAACTGTTCCGGATTTGAATCCGGAGTTTTGAATAAAATCCCATCTATCGTGTAACAACCCTTGGAGCTCATGGTACTTAGCAGCTATCAACCTTAACATTCAATCTTCAATACTGCTCCATCCACCTTCAAACATCTCTCACAGTACTGTAGTTTTCATAATAACCCAAAATGTATCATCATCATCAACTCCAGCCGAACATCAAGTCGGGAAATCGTACTAATACCCGCCTCCCCGCCCGCTCCACACTCCTCACCCGGGTAGGAGGCGATGAAGCAATTTGCTTTCTCCATATCCTACCCTGCTGTAGCAGTACCCTTTGAAAACCATTTATGTATGCACACACCTGCCTGTAAAAGAAGGAAGCACGTTCCTAACCAAACCAAACCTCATCCACCTTTCAACACAACAATTCAGGACTAAAGGAGAAATCCAAACTTGACGAAACAATCATCAACTAGACGGAACACCATGTAAAAGTCATTACCAAAAACTGCTTCATGTTTTACGGGAAGAGTAGAAAGAGTACTTAGAGCCAAATCAATCCTCCGTCTCAGAATTAAGGAAGACCCGCAAGTGACCTCCATTTTACCACCAACGGGAGCCTCCCTCCCCTTCTTTACCCGTGACTGCATTCGGGAAATATTAATACATGCATACATGTATTGTAAAAAACATAATGTTCAACCCTTGTCTCATTGCCCTCTTCGCTTATATATATATAGAAAGCAATAAGCAAAGCTGGTCTTCCAAGAGAAAACTTATCAAAAGTATCTACAAAAGAACTTGTGGCAATCATGCAGACTGCATGTGAAATTAACCGAGTTGTATATACTCTCAGGTGGTTATACTTAAAGAGTCTCCCTGGATTTCACAATGTCCTCATTTCGGATTCTTTTCCTCAGCGTGAACGATTCGTTTACGTGAAGCCAGCGAGCTCACCCCTTGGCTTATTTTCTAGAGCTGGAAGAATCCCTAAAAATGATCTAATTACTCTCCTATTATTTACACATTGAATCGCAACCATCAACTCAGCTCTTTTTCAATCTTCTACTTACATCCAGTTTCCCATTCTTTTAAACAGAAAAACTCATTTCTTTTAAAAACTATTCCTTCCCCTTTCCGCCACAAACCTATCTTTGCAATCCAATCAACCACTTTTAAGTCCGAGAAGGAATTCCAATTCTAATATGTAACCCTGCCAAAGCAATCAAAATTAAATGAATATTAAAAAATTCTTTTTAATAAATAAAAAAATTGAAAAAGAAGCATCAGTTTAGCCCATGTGACAAAGAAAAATATAGATTCAATTTTCATTATTAGATTTGCAATAAAAAAATATTTCATATCAACGACGAGAACATCTTCCTCTGGCAAGACCTATAAGATCTTTTACTCTTATGTCCCTGTAAAAGCATGAGTGTTAAGCTAAACCCCCCACGTATCCATAGCAACTCCTGTTGTTTCTGTACTCCAATCCGAAGCGCCAAACTATCTCAAATGTTATGCATGCAGAATTATCCCGGAAAATCCCGTCTTACAAACAGTTGGAACACTACAATTTTATCTTCCTGTCATTATAAAAATTGATTAATCAGTGCAGACCACCTCCTGGAACAATGTTGCAGCCCAAGACAGTAGCGCTATCTAGCTTGCATTTTCCAAGCTTGGAAAATTTCAGGACGGATGCACCTGGAAGACAAAACACACTGGGAGATGGCCAAGAAATGAACAATAATTTCCAAGATTCTTTCACAAATCCCAAACAGTATTTTCTCCCATCAACAGAGGAAGAAGATGGCAAAATTACCTTTAGGGATAAAAAGCCCGAAAGCAAACTCGGCACCCCGAAACGAGGATTAGCGTTGAAACGTATCTGGCCGAAACTTTCAACATTGAGCTCAGTCTTGATAGTTATTCTAAATACTGTACGTTAAATATTTTAAGAATATTTACGAAACATGATGGAGAAATTAACGCCTGCCAGCTAAATTTATATCTACACACACAGGTCTATTTAGCGGGATGGATTCAATTCCTAAATATTTTTACTACTATCCTACCAAAATCCTTCGCATGGCATGCTCTTACCTCTCCGTTTGGCGCTGTGTTGATTCGCACTTCTAAAGACACATCACCGCTAGAAGATAATGATTCACAAACGGGCAATACGGAATATGAGCCACCAGAAGCCATCCACACCACGCCACCTACCATTGTCGTCATTGGCATCGTCTTAACAAGCTTCCAAATCACCCTGGCTGTCATCTTTTTTGCGTGGAAAAACGGAAGAAGAGCTATACTTTTTTATGTAAGAACAAATGTCAACATGCAATCCATCGCCCAGCTTCTATCACCAGAAATATTTTCCAACATTTCTTCAAGTCACCCTCTGTCATCGGCTATACTTCCAGGTGAAACAGCTAACAGTGCTAGGCGCCTTGTTCTCGATTTTCGGATGCACCATCTCAGGCTCTCTCCTCTATCGGAATACGCTAACGCTGCAATCAACGATGACAAATTCATTTCAAGAATACCACATGTTTTTAGAAAATGTCCTCCTCTGGACCAGATCCCAGTCTTCGGTGCGACATTCGACTTAATATCTAATTACTAATTATTACACTACCATTATTTCCAACGGGGTCTCGGATACTTGCATTGCTAAAAACTAATTATCCATGAATTTAGTTGAAATGCTGTGGAGTTAACAACTACACGGATTGGGCAGGATCCATACCATCGTCTTGCTGCAAAAGCTACCAGTCTGTGAGTATAAACAAACAACCGAAAATGCGAATAACATTTGTAAATTTAATTAGAATCGCAGGCAAGTAGTTAGTACACATTTAATGCAAGTAGTCCACTCGTTTTCAGAACTGTAGCAACCTCGGAATCCGAATCCACCAACTTGACGATGACCAGCATCCTGATGACATTTGGACAGATGGTTGCTTTACAAAGGAACGGCAAAATGTCAGCTATTATGGAGGACTTTTGGTCCTTATGACTGCATTAATGTTCTTTACAGGGGTTAGTACATGTCAGAACCATTCCTGTCCTTGCTTCTTTGTTTAACGAAAAGACTGAGCCCAATAGCTTTGATAAAATACCTTTCTTCTAATTAAATAATTCCAGCTGATGCATTATTTGCTCGGGAAGCAAATGATCAAGCTGCACGGACAGTCTAAGAACCTGATCACAAAAACTAATCATCGGGTTTTCATACGTCAAGGCAATAGGTATTTCACAAAGTATTCTCTGAACCAATTCAAAAAAAACATTCAAAGCTAATTTTGAGATTAAAACAAAAATATTGTATCGTTTTGGTCATTTTTTCAGTTTTGTTGCATTTGGCGGAATCGCAGAAAATAACCAGATTATTAGAAAAAATGACCTCATGGTCGATACACGCGGAGCTTTGTCATCCACACTCAGCATTGATGACCATCATATTTCCTTGGAAGTACAAAATTTCTCCTTTAAACATGATCAAGTTACGGTCTACCGAGAAATGGATAGAATTAATATAATCGTACATGATAAAAGATACGTTTCCAAATCCTCAAAAAAATCTCCCAAGACCAGGGGTAAAGCTACAATTACTTCTATTAATGACTCCAATCTAGATAATGTTGTCGTAACCCCTTCCAGCAATGGACTTGTAACTATATTTATCTAAAAATTACTGATATACATATTTAATTTCAAATTTTAATGATAGCGTATACCATTCCTGAAACCATAAGCTTTAATGACAAAAACACGGTTACAATGGCAAAAAAGCCCTGAAAGATCTGTCCGAGCAGATTAAACTTAGGGTTAGGGAAACTTAGCGTTTAACTTTACAAAGCGTGTTATCATTTCCAGGCTTCAAATCAATCAAAATTTACAACAAACCATTAAATAATATCTTTAGGTACAGATTATCAGTACTACTTTTTTACAGGTTTATATTACATGTAGATATCATAGATATTACAATCACCATGGGTGAGTTAATGTACAGTTCGTGACATGTGCCGCAGATTCCGTGTATAGTAAGTTGCAAAGAACAGCGTTGTTGGAATAATCAGATTCAGCTACTTTCATTTCTCCGTTTATGGAAATCTGGAAAAGGGAAAATTAGTTTTAAATTGAGTTTCCAAGATGCATAAATTACTTTTTTTTATAAAAATGTTTAGCTGAAATACTCCGTTTACCTTGAACGTGTACTGACCCGGAGACATGTCGGTAATGTCCACCCATTGGCAATCAATATTAGCTCGGTAAATATCTGCACAGCCGATACTTATTCCCTGATCACCCATATTAGCACACGCAAACATATGCTCCTTCTTGGTAATGCACTCGTTGTCCTCCAGACAAAATGAGGCCTTGTGACCCTCAGCTACTTTGACGCCACGGGAGTTTAGTATGTCAAAGACTGCAAACACTTCCATGCTGTGATAATGCCTGAAACACATAATACAATAAATTAAAATCGTCAAGCTTTTAATAAACCCAACGTTACTAACACAAGTAACATGTATAATAAACATACAATACAATAAGTAAAAATAACTGTTTTAATTCCTCACATATGACAGGCATGAAATTGCCACATGTACTTCGGTATGGCTGGGCGGAAATCCGCATTTCCGGCGTTAACAATTCGAGCTGTGAATCGTAGCAGTCTTCTGGTTTCCGTGTGCCAGTTGTAAGGATTAGCGTCTTGCTGCCTGTGAAGAGATCCAAAAAAACAATGACAAGTCGCTAAGATAATAAGCTACAAGTTAAAGCCCGTGTACGTGTGACATTGTAACATATACCGATATGCGGACGATGATAAACAGTTTTCCTCCATGGCACACTGAAGAGAATATAGCAATTTATCTTCCAAATATGCAGACTGTTGCACCTCTAATGCATCAGGTATCAAGTCAGGTAAATCTGCAATAAAAATGTAAAATAGTAATTTGAATAGTCTTATTTGATACTTTGGATGCGAACTGAACTCCATACTCTAAAATCTTACGTTTATTGCACACAACCGAGGCAAAGTTCATCCTATTTCCTGGACAGAGGACCTTCCGACCATCATTCTGAGAAATCCATTCGTTCAAGTAGCACTGCGTCAGATTATCCTCTTGACCGGAACATTTGAAACCGCTGGCGATGAGTTCATCCGGAGTACCACCAAAGTAGTTTGTCTGCGGCGCACCCTCTGCAAACCCCAGCTTTAACTGTCGACACACCACTCCTGCCTCCAACAATGACCACCCATCCCCGCAAACGAGCCCCCAAGCTAGAAATCAACACGACCAGTTACCATTTAATTTACACGATACACAGCAAAGCGCTACGCTCAACGCTTTACGCTTATCCATCAACTGAATCAATGACTTACATGAGCTTTCGTTGAATCGAATCAAGACCCGCCCTTCGTTAGGCACCCGGCCTCCAGCTAGCTTGATTTGTAAGTTTTTGAACTCTTCATTAACATGGTAAACCCTTGTTGCCTTTGGTGTGACTGGTTGAGGTCGGAAGCGTTGTCGCTGCTTCTCCTCAAGAATCTCTTCCGAGTTCAAACCCCTTGCGCAAACAACACCAGCCGTCTCCTCAATTTCACAATCATGAATGCCCCAGCCTTCGTGTCGGCAATCAGTTAACTGGGACTCGGATCCATCGCAATAAACGTTGTCCAGCCAATATGGACCTATGGATTTCACGATACAATTCTGATCAAGTTATCTGGAAACTATGCGAGTACTTCAATTAATGATGCAACTGAAGCTAGGTAGAATCACCTTGAGCATATCCAAAACGGCCACTGTGGGTAGATCGGACTTCGAATTTGAAATCTGTTGAATTCATTACGCCAGTATATCCCAACTGACGGCACACCACCTTCGCATCGTTAGCATCCCAGTCATCGTCACAAATCGGACCCCATCGATTCTTATGGAAAATCTCAACCCGACCTGTAAATGTTCGTAAATAGGACCAACGCAATTCGTAAGATATTCGTTACAAACATGTCGATTAGGCGAGAAATACTCATTTAAAACCATACCTTCGTGTTCACTTGTTCCGTCCATCAACCGGACACTACCCTCCTTGATCCGGTTCCGAGGTGTCCTTCTACTTGCCGTAGAATTTCCAATACTGTCCCTTCGACGCCTTCCATCACGCCTCAAAGTCTTTATCGCACGAGTATTATTTTGCACCGCTTCTACACAGTACAAAAAAACTGAAATCAACAAAATGAGCCGCAGGTCCCACATAATAATTAACAGTCAAAAGTAAACGCGATAGGCACTGTTACAAAACAATGAAATGACAACTACACTTATTGAATACTTTAACAAATATACGGGGAACGTGATAACCGAATTCACCAAAGAGAAGGACGTTCCGAAATAAACTGAAAGTGAATTAGAACGAGTCAGGATCTGGGTCTACCGGGAAATGATTTACGACCTCATTGTCCACTAGACTCCTAAAAAAAACTTTTAAGTTTTTACATTTATTTATAAAGCTTATCACACAATGTTATGTAAGTCATGCAGATCATCTTCCCAAAATGATAAAAAAACGAATCTATTACCCGATTTTTGGCAAGTGCTTCCAAGATCGTGTGCTATTAAACACGTAGCATAGCTGGTTTCTCTGGCTGGGATTCTTTTCTCGTGGCACAGATTTTCTTCATCTCGTCTTCACACCCGTTATCTAAAGGGTTTATGATTGGCACTTATTCCACCCACGCAGTCTTGAAACTAGAGCTGCACAAATTGATGCAAAAACTTGGAACGGCGACTTTCCCTCCTATCTCAACATTAGACACCCGGGATTATTTTTGGCAAGATCAGTCAACCTTGAAATAGCGAGCAAATGAGGAAAATGGTTATCTTGCGTGACTAGATAAATAAATTATATAATTTATTATAATTAAATTATAAAGTCTCACATGGGTTATACAGAGTTTGTAGATTGAAAAAAAATGTATGATTAATTGTAATTTCTTACCAAACTCATATTAATCGCTGAGGCCGCTGTATTTTGCTACATATGGACTTAAAAATTAGAAAATAATTTTCAAGCTATGATAAGAATTAAAGAAGAATGTCTGGGCTCTCCAACAGTGCAAACCGCATGAACGTGCGACGCTTCTGAGCCGAGCAATTAATTAATTAATGAACTAATTATTGGCAAATGTAATTAATTATTTCCTAAAATTACGCCACACGGTGTTGATGCGCAGGCGCGGATATCCGTGTCTACTCGCCGTCCTCGCGGTCTACACTCTTTGCCTGTATATAAAGCGCGCGCTCCTCCCACTCCTGTCAATCAGTGTTATCTCCTTCACCAGATAGGACGTGAGTTAGGTTAGCTCCCTCTCCCCAGTGGTCCCTCCGTGTGTGTTCCCTCCCAGTGTTCTCTTGTGCGTGCTCCTTTTGTGTTTTGGTACACTGTGTCTACTCCCCACCGTTTCCATTGAGTTAACTCTCATGGTGTCATATCGTGTTCCCCGTGTTGGTGATCATAAAGTGAATTTAATTTAAATTTATTTTTATTGATTCGTTAAATCTCATTTTTATTTAGTTGTTCCATTTAATAATTTTTTTTTATTTTTATTGATTCGTTAAATTTCATTTTTATTTAGTTGTTCCATTTAATAATTTTTTTTTTATTTTATTTATTTATTCCATTTTATTTATTTTTTCATTTTTATTTATTTTACATTTTATTTATTTTTCCCATGTAATTTAATTATTTATTCCATTTTATATATTTTTTCCATGTAATTTATTCCATTTTATTTATGTTTTCAATTTTTTAAGATCCCGTTTTATTAATATTACATATTATAATATTTCATGTCTTATTAATGTTTTTAGGACACGTCCTCCGTCCCACCTTCGCTACCGGACCCCGTCCCGAGGGAACGGAATGCTCAACCTCAGCCGTGACCTGGGGCTACTTACCTGTCAAGCCTGAAATGACCCATCGGATGGCGTAATCAAAAACTAAGTACGCCGTTGGATTACCCGTGGTCGACTGCCGCTAACAGGCAAGTAAAATCTGGATTCCGGAACACAAAGTTTTTGACCACACATGTGAATTTCAAAGGCCTTCTCGATTTACAGGTAACAAATTTCAATTTATTTTTTTGTTCCAGAATCCTCTGTTGGGCGGTCCAATGCGGTAAAGTGGTGACGAGAATTCGAACGGCGCCTTTTTTTCCTCCTAGGATGTCTGTAACGGCGTTAGTGAAGCAGCTTTTCCGCTCTTTGGCGATGACCACTCCGGATAGGCAATTGATTGCAGAGGTTATGCTTTTTTCGGAAGGATTCAGAACAGCAGAGGCATTAGCTGCAAAGGTTGTGCATTTCTTCAGATTGTTTCAGCAACAAATTTCCGCTCATAATAAAATCCGTATTAGTCCCAGCTGGCAATATAAAGGGTCAGCGAATTATAATAATCGAGGAAACAGCAATTCAACGAGAGGAAGGAGTGGAAGAATCGATTATCGCAGAAAACCTTCCCGAGCATTAAATCCTTATTCAGTCTATTTGTGAGACTATGGTTCCAAAGTTGGTAGCAGAAGACATTCCGTTATTGTTCTCCCTTTTGAGCGACGTATTCCCTGGTGTTCATTCGATTTCTTTAATGGGGCTGAAATACCGATTGATACGCTAATTCCAACTCAAAAAGGTATGAAGAATATATTTTCATTCATGCGTGAAAATAAGATTACAAATTTTTATTTATTCCATAGAGTTTATTACAATTGTGGAGTTCCATGATTAATTACTTTCCCTTTTCATTCACAGCTAAATGGATTGCCTCATGGGATGGATTGAGCAGGGCCTGAAGATCCCTCTGTCGAATGGAAAGATTCCTGCAAATAACGGGTTCTAGTGAATGTGTTCGGATCGATTCAGACAAAGTGAACATTCTCGTTGTAAACCCATCAACCGCCGTGTAACAATTTCACCTTCTTCAACGTCAGTAGAGGTACGAGTAGAAATGTCATGAATTAAAACGACAAGCAAATCAAGGTAAATATTTTTGGGGAGAAGCGGAAGCAGAGAGTCGAAACGAAATCAAACTCTCAGATCCTTCCAGCAAACCTGAGCGGTTTGAGTATCTGGTGCTTTGCCGAAAGGTTTATTCCCTTTAGAATCAATCCAATCCTTGACGCGAATTTCCGATAGCGTTTCGTAGCCTAAAACCTCCTTGGCAATACTCTGTATAGGAATCAAAATCATAGTCATTTAAGTAAGTCATCATGAACAGAACGAATGCCTTACATAAGTGTCATCAGGTAGAAAAATAATAGTCGTGATGTGAACATTGTATAGTATTTACCTGGGTCAGGAGGCTAGTATTGGTGGTCAATAATGCGTGAAACCTATTTGATTTCCCAAGACGAATATTCTCTTCCTCCATAAATTGAATGACGAATACATTTTCCGCATTGCTTAGGCCTTCGTGCGTTCCCATCATAAAGTTGTGAAGGAGAACTCCCTTCCCGTGAGGGATTTTGTGTCTGTTAAAATATTTAGCCACAAGTTTTACATCTGTCAATTATTGAATTTGTTTAATTGCAGAAAAAATTACCTCTGAGCAGATTCGACATCCTCCAGGAATTCAAATATCGACGTAAGTCTTAGGGGAACGGTTAGATCTTGCGGCTCTTCGTCGGCATCGAAATTCAGGCTAGCCGCTACGATGAGATTGTCCTCGATCCTTCGAATTACGAAACTGTACTTGGCCTTTACTAAGTAAGGCCAACTGCTGTCAAGCAACGGTGGAAAATCAGAATAATCAGCTCCAACTAGCGGTTCCAGGTCTCCTTTGTTGGAAAAACTCGAGCTGATCAAGCTGTAACCATAGAACGACACAGGCTAATATGAACCAGGTAGGAATTACTTTTTATATGTTTTTGTTGGTTGAAGTTCTTACTGTATAACTTCAGCTTTGTGCTCATCGGTGAGGAGTTCAGACTTGAGCTTCTTGTTGGCTACCGTAGTAATATTTCCAATTTCTTCTCCGTTCTGACTATCTCTGTTTTGAACCAGGACACCCAACTCCCGTATGGATTTTGCTGACACAAACTCTGTTATTGCTGTACAGAAAATAGTTTAGAAAGTAACTATTGCTAATTATTTTATCATACGTACTTTTGCAATATTTTTAAAAACTGTATAAAGTCCACTTACGTATCACTATTTTCTCTTTTCGCAGCATTGCAATAACTGTCAACGAGTTTAGAGATGTTCCTCCAAGATCGAAGAAGGATGCGTCCAAATCAGACACAATAATCTGAATCGGTGTTCCAGTAACTTCCGAAATGGTTTCTACAAGCTCCTTAAATTGCTTCAATTCTTCCGCAGCTATCCCGATACCATCCCAGTTGTCAAACCGTCCGCCTGAAATATAAGGTGAGCAAACTTTAATAGTCATTCAACACAGTTACATACAATATCATATTTAAACTTACGATTCTGCATCTCCTCGCGATATTTTTGCAATAGTAACTGACGATCAATCTTTTCGTTTACAAGTCTAGGAATTTTAGAAATGATCCTAACAACAGGGGCTTGATATGCAAGGAGCTTGGATTTAATTGACGCATTTATGCTTCCCAGTGTTGCCGTATCCTTCGGAACTACAAAAGCCACAATCGCTTGGTCAACCTGACCCGCATTGTAGCAAAGCACAACTCCTTCTCCAACGAGAGGTGAAGATCTGACTGCCGCTTCAACTTCGCTTAAATCCACCCTATGCCCTCGAATTTTAATTTGCGAATCCACTCGCCCATTAAATATTAGCACACGACTTCCTCCAGGTACGGTCTGGATTTGCCCGTAGTCGCCTGTTCGATACAGGATGTTGTACCCTAAAGACAGTTCAGCAAAGTTAAATTAATTATCTAGTAATCATTGCAAAATCCTCGCGAGCAATCCTTATTACAGTTGAAGCTTACCAGTCCCTGTTACATGTGGATTTGCAATGAATTTGTCAGAGTCCCTAATACCAACGTATCCAGTAGCCAGGTTGTAGCCTGCAATGCAAACTTCGCCCATGCCCCCCTCGGCTGTGATCTTCAAGTCGTTGTCCAAAATGTAAACAAGGCTGTTATAGATTGCTCTTCCTTTAGATTCAAACCCATATGAGAACGAGGTTATTCAGGATAGTTAGTGTTAAACGCAAGATATCAGTTAATTACCAAGAGGCACTTGAAGAGAGTCGAGCTCAGGAAGTTTCACACATTTCCGATTCACGTCTTCGATTGAGTTAAAGTCATCGAAGGTGACATCCCCCATAATTTCTGTGCTTCCATAAAAATTACAAAGCGTCTTTCCTTGGGGAAAATGTTTAAAGAATTATAGCAATAGTTGATAACTTAGGGTTTCCCCGCTACAAATCCAAAAATTCAGAGATTCAAGTCCCGCCCTTTCGCTTCCACCTCCATCCTCTGATATCTCCATTAAGGTCAGGATTGATTCAAGGAAAGATGGAACAACAGTTAGTCGAGTCACCCCATGCTTTTTAATTTCCTGGACAAACAAATGAGATTGTGTGACAATTGATTTCGGAATCACGACAAGTGGAAGTCCCTCCAAGAGTGTTCCAAATATTTCCGGTACGGAATCAACGAAGGTCAGGGCGGTTTTAAAACAGGAAACTTCGTTGCGTGCAAATGGAAATTCCTTCCATTGCCAACTAAGTCGGTTCATAATAGTCCTGTGAAAGAAAGTAGATTCAATTAACCAGGGATCAGCAAGTTAAGAATGGTGGGAAATTAGTTTTGGACATTAGACAAGTGGGAACTGTCACCTGTGACTGAGACGAACACCTTTAGGCGCTCCTGAGCTCCCGGAGGTAAATAGAACAATTGCTGTGAGCTGAGGCTTGGGCAAAGTTGTTGGCAGGCTCTCAATCTCATAGGTTGACATAGTGGAGGAACGTTTCAGAAGCTCATATTTGCTCCAGATATCTTGCAACGTCACTATCTTTGACTTGTCTTGAACGTGTGCAAACTTTACCGTTGCCGTTTCTTTTGTATCTGTAATGATAATTACTGGCCGAGCCACATCCACGACTCTTTGAATCCGATCCTCTGGGAATGACAAGTCGATGGGAACGTAAGCAGCATCCAGTTTCATAATCGCAAACAGGAGAAGCACAAGCTTGTTGGATGGGGGAATGCAAACTCCAAAAACCCAGTCTCCATCTGGGTTCCCATTAACGACCTCCGGCCCCACAGCTCTTCTCAGAACCATTGCCAGGAGCGTTGACATGGTATCCAGGTCGTCAAAACTTAGTTTCCGATCTTCGTCAATTATAGCAATAGCGTTAGGGTCGATGCGGTTTGTGGTGAGGGTATTCTGAAAATACTCGACTATGGTCACGTTTCCAGGAAATGGAACAATTTCTCCTTCCAGGATAGCGCCCTTCTTTTCTGCAAAAGTTAGGTCACAAATTCATAACATAGGCTAACATTTTAAGTTCCCTGTAGTTTAAATTTTTAGTTTTTATAACAAATTGTAAAGCTATCCAATAACTATACTTATAAATATGATGTGATTCATTTACCTCCCGCTTCTGGAACGTGATCAACTTGGCTCGGCATGTAATCCATGATTAGAAACTCGTGATTTTTTTGGTTAGAAACAGGTGGAGGTGACAATTATTGACTGATCTTCAGTATCCGATGGATCATTTAAAGATAGAGACTCGTTTTTCTCTTGTTATGAATGTGGCACAACAAGAAAGATAACTAATGGAAATGTCAGGAATATATTAGCACGTACTCACCCAAGTAGAGCAAAGTCAAAAGTTGTTGCAAAAACTAGTGTATACTTGTTGACACTGGCGAGGAACCGCAAATTAGTGAAGCGCGATCCTGGGAAGTCAGGACAAGTTTGACCAAAGAATATTTATTACGCTCTCTGATAAGTCAAAAAATGTGGATTTTAACTTTTATTATGGACGATGAGAATGTGATTGTGGTTGGCATCCACTGGTCAAGCAAGCTTATGCTTCAAGTGTACCTAGCGTTCCTCATCCAAGCCGAATTATTAATATTTATGTACAATAATAGCATGAATTATTAGCTGCCACAACATCAGTACTAACTTAGCGAACAGATAATCCGCTGTCAAGTACATAACGACCAAGCATTCCTATAAACGCTTGAGAATCTTGAGTTTAATTTCCCATCAAGGTTTTCAACTCAAATGAACACATGAGAATTCTACTCCATTGTCAATATCAAATGGAGATTCCAGCATTGTGCAGGCTTGATAATGAAACAGTAATGAGGAAGGGGCGAAAGCACTTGTAGATTCTGACATGCCGTCATTAACTTTTTAGCTGACAGCTTACGTTCAAGAGAGAGAAGGGAAGCCGTTGGTTGTGTGGAAGATATTACTATCTTCATATAGCCATGATTACCTCAATTAATAAAAACTTGATTGGGGATGTAGCGAATCTCATTCTAAGTTGATTCTTCATGGCTGCGGATTTTTTCCCTTCTACAATCTTACTTCTCCTCTTGCTCAGTTTAAATTAATTGAATGAGGGAATGTAATGCAAGGGATTAAATTGGTTTTACTTTTTGTCATGGTTAGTTTCATGTAAAAAATGTGTGGGCGTTAGTTGTTGGAGGGAATCATGTACGAGGTGGAAAGATGATGTATCTCCAGGGTTTCATTGTAAAAACGTGGTTACTGGTGAGGACTGCGAGAATTTAATGAGGAAGGATGGCCTCATCTAGCGAGTTTAGCTGAGTTAAGAGTTCCTTGTACGTTCGCCTTTTCTGAGTGCAATACTATGTGGAGAATGACGGGAAATTAATTAATGGCAATGACTGGAACATATAGAGGAAATCAAGTCATGCTCATTTATTGTGGTTTTGGAAAAAACGGATACAATTTCACATGCCATAACAGCTTCACTTTTATAAACTATTTTACCTTAATGCATTACCTCACATTCCCATTAATAGCTCTTCTGCAAATCGGCATAAGCAGACTTAAAAGCCAACATTGAGACATGATATTGGCTACAGCAAGGCCAAAACCCTCAGGGAAATTTAAATTTTAAAATTGTATAAGAATAGACTACAATAATGTATCCGGTGAGGATCATGAATTTCGTAGTAAATATATTGAACTCTATTATCAAACACGCTACTTCGGGTGCTTCAACGTATTATACGATACTCTCAGCTACTTCTAATAACAGATTAACAATCATGACTGCTATTGACCCATTCCGTTTAAGCTGTTTGCTCCTGAAATGATTTCGTTGAAGTGCGTAAAATTTCTCTTGAAGGCGGCCATGCAAACTTGTGATCTTCAAGTCAGGACGAAACCTAAAAGCTAAGATAGTAATTTATTTCTCTAGCACAGGTAGGCTGATTCCATATAAAGAGCAAAATAATTAGCTGATTAGACTTTACTTCGTGGTTGAAAGTATTAGATTTAACCGAAAACGTAAAACTGATAGAAGGTCTGCTTGTAGTCGTAGAAAGATTGACGGTTGAAATTGCACCAAAGCATCCCTTCGTCTACTTCAGAATGTTCCAGGTTCCTATTGCAAAACATAAATATACATGCGATTAGTTTGTGATCAGGTGTGTACAGGTTCCAAATTGCAATTAATGATTTTGAACAATCTTAATTTTACGTGAGAAATAGGTGTTCGAATATTGTGTATATGTATATGATCGATTCTGACTCGACCATTCTGAACGTAGCAGACTACCATGTTCGCCTGAGCAGGAGTATTTATCGAATTCTTCCCCAAAAGCTATACTGCCATGTATGTCTGCAACATACAATAAAAATTCAATTATTTGCAGCGGTATTTGCATAATAATATTAAGAGAAGAGATTTGCCAATAAATAATGAATAGATTATCAATTGAACCGTACATTCCGCAATTTTGGGACTAATTCTACAGGATAACGGTGTGGAATATGCTTAAACCAAAAACGTTTTACTGTACGATATAAACCGGAAGAGTTTAAAGAGATCCTGGCCTACATATTGCTAGGGATTTCCCTACAGGTCTGCCGGTAATGCTCCGGTACTGATGAAGCTTTAGCAAGCAGAAACCGTAGGTATTAGGTTACAAAATTTGATTAGGAATCAAATTTAGGGTTATTTCTTAGCTGCTTTCTGGTGCCTTGCGCATTTAATTATGCCTTGAGCATTTAATTATGCCTTGAGCATTTAATTATGCCTTGAGCATTTAATTATGCCTTGCGCATTTAATTATGCCTTGAGCATTTAATTATGCCTTGAGCATTTAGTTATGCCTTGAGCATTTAGTTATGCCTTGAGCATTTAGTTATGCCTTGAGCATTTAATTATGCCTTGAGCATTTAGTTATGCCTTGAGCATTTAGTTATGCCTTGAGCATTTAGTTATGCCTTGAGCATTTAATTATGCCTTGAGCATTTAGTTATGCCTTGAGCATTTAATTATGCCTTGAGCATTTAATTATGCCTTGAGCATTTAGTTATGCCTTGAGCATTTAGTTATGCCTTGCGCATTTAATTATGCCTTGAGCATTTAATTATGCCTTGAGCATTTAATTATGCCTTGAGCATTTAATTATGCCTTGAGCATTTAATTATGCCTTGAGAATTTAATTATGCCTTGAGAATTTAGTTATGCCTTGAGCATTTAATTATGCCTTGAGCATTTAATTATGCCTTGAGCATTTAGTTATGCCTTGAGCATTTAATTATGCCTTGAGCATTTAGTTATGCCTTGAGCATTTAGTTATGCCTTGAGCATTTAGTTATGCCTTGAGCATTTAATTATGCCTTGAGCATTTAATTATGCCTTGAGCATTTAATTATGCCTTGAGCATTTAATTATGCCTTGAGCATTTAGTTATGCCTTGAGCATTTAGTTATGCCTTGAGCATTTAATTATGCCTTGAGCATTTAGTTATGCCTTGAGCATTTAGTTATGCCTTGAGCATTTAATTATGCCTTGCGCATTTAATAACTGGCGAGTAATGACATTTTATACTAGGAACGCAGGTTATGAGTGAGAATGGCAGGGAGTTCGCCAGGAGAAAGATAGAAAGCGTTAGTCTAGGTCTACTGGTGTTGCTCCAGTACTGATGATGGCTATAGCAGGCCGAAACTTGGAACGTTTCTCTTACTTACTCATAAGCATTGTCAATTACTGATTTTGCAGGTAGTTTTTGAAAAATTAGATTGTAACGAGCTTACCTCTTTTCACCATTGCTGTAAAGGTAACTCTTATCATTCGTGCGAAACGAAAAGTTTTTCCCTGGATGCTTTCAACCATGTGCTCCATATTAACATAGGACTGTTGGCTGTGCCTCGCAAGGTACTGTAAAAATAGGAAGAAGATACAATTACCACTTGCAAACTGTGTCATCACTGATATTTATCGCAATATTGGCGATATTTCATACTTGACCAACGAGGTCGACTAGGTCAGCATCCATTGATTTTCTCGGTTGATTCTGAATGAGACTCATTTCGGCGTGTGGATGGAACTTAAAATCAATTGGTAATCCGTGCTATAGACGAATGTTACTCCAGTATCTTATCTGAAACGGTAGAATCCAAATGTTTTGAAATTAACAAAAGCTAGGTAGCTCCTTTGAACCGGCCCGACCTTACAGGAGCATGACAAGAACCAAGTGCAAAAATGAGTAACTACTGCAGAAGCTTGACTCTATCTTATAGTAAAAGATGTAAGTATATATTAATGTTATCTTCCTATATTTTCTGATGTAAGTTGAAAATTAAATTCGGTTTATAATACAGTCTATAATACAGCTCCACTCATTTCGGAGCTGTGAAGAATCGGTACACTACTTTGTGCGAGTACACGGATCCTGGATTGATAATCGGATCAGGGGAATTTTTCTAGGATAGGATAAAATATTGCATTAGATTTTCATAATTCAAAATTCTTGAGCTTACAGTCAAATAGGTCCAATAGACTCACCTGATTCACAGCATTAGGATAATTTTGGGTTTCCAGACAGAAAGCCCCGTGCTTGAAGTATTTTGCCCCTTCCTTTCCTGTCACAGGATCTGTATCGGGAAGAAAGTTTGCTGTATAGAACTGCACTCCGGATTGATCCGTGTAAACTTCAAGAACCCGTCCATTAGTTTGTTCCTGAACTCTGTACATTAAATGAATGTGACCATGTGAAAATTGAATACATACATCATTCGACAAAAGAGCCTTTCACAAAAATTAACCTTTACCTAGATGCAAGTCTGAAGCGTTCACCATCATTTCGATTGATGCAAAAGTTATTGTCGTATCCATTATTGCCCGGTGGAAACTGTTGCAGGAGCTCATTCAAATTCTTATTTGTTCGAAGATCGAAAACTGTACCTTCGACACTTTTTATTTCACCTGTCAAAACAGTTCAATCAAAACAATATCAGCAGGCTCCGATTTAATGCACGTCATTAGAATGGTAGTCGTTGAATACGAATTTAATATTCATGTGACATACCTGTAGGAATCAACGTGTCATCCACTGGTGTAAAGTGATCAGCATTAAGAAGCACATAATGTCCAACGAGCTGCTTATCAGCATTATTCTATAGGTACAGAATATTGTAATAAATTAAACCTCAGCTAATCAATCGAGATACAGTCAAGCTCTCCATGAGTGGTTATCTCTTTTAACTACTACTTGTTAAGACGGACTTACATGGCCAGACAAGTTGAAATAAGTGTGATTTGTTAAGTTGATAGGGGTTGGTTTCGTGGTAGTGGCAATAAATTGAACAATCAACTGGTTATCAGGTGTAAGTTCATATGTCACACTAGCAAGGACTTGTCCAGGATAACCTTCTTCACCATCTCGACTCACGTAGCTAAATGTAATTCTTTGTCCTTCTACGTGTGATTCCCAGATTCTCTAGTATAAAATATTAGCATTAGACAAAATATCTCTAACATGTATATCTTGTAGAAGCAGTCCGTTTAAATTTAAGAATTACCTTATCGAAACCAATTAAACCTCCGTGCAAATGGTTAGGGCCATTGTTAGCATTAAGGATATAGCTCTGATTTCCAATTGAAAATTGAGCTTTCGCTGTCCTGTTTGCGACCCGCCCAACAGTAGCTCCGAAGTAAGGATTCTTTCCATAAGCTCCCAGATAACCTGCAATTTACGATGTCAATTTAAATTTTCAAACTTTTTTCATCACATGCAATCAAACGTACAACACAATACACATCAACAAACCTTTCATGTCATCGAAACCAAGCACAACATCTTCTATTTTCCCGTTCTTGTCTGCAACTTTCAGAGTAGTCAGAGTAGCACCATATGTAATGATCTACAAAACGTATAATTGTACAGTTATATACATTAATTTTTTCTCACCGAAAAATTATTTTCCAGTTCAAAATTTGATTTCATTTCAATTACCTGTGCTGAAGTCCCAGCTTTATTAGTAAGAGTAAAGCGTCGAATAATCTCTTTTCCCCCGTCTTCATTATTTGGATCTTGCAATAACCCGAACGTGTCTTCGATAACTTCGATTTCTTTGTTTGCCATAGTTAGCCGGTTATTTTAATCCTGCACACGGCTATTACCTGCACGAGCTTCTGCCACGTATATAATTAAAACTACAGTGAAGTGATCCGTAATATTCCTTTCATATCGCAGCTTATCCGCGATTAAATTGCACTTGTCTTGTCATATTCACTTTAATTTTCAAGGAGAAAATGTCACAAGTTATTTAATTCATCACAAGCTCCCTTCAAGCATAAATATTCCTTGTGTGACTCTTGTCTTTACAACTCAATCACTCCACTAAAGGGCTGTTCACAAATTACATGAGCTTTGAGATTACCCAGGAGAGGGGACACAGGCATAGACTAGGACATTAGCGTACATACGGATTTAGAGTTCTGCTCCAGGCAGCATTCATGTATGAAATTATAAATTCCTTGCAAATCATTAAGTTTCAATTAATTATTTCAGCAATTTTTCACTACCAGTTAGACGCGTTAGAATGCAGAAGATGGAGCACCATGTAAGATTCCAAGTACCGCTCACATGTCATTCAGCACAAGAATTAATATTAGTTTGTTTGGCTTCATACGCTGAGATAAAATAACATAAAGCTACGCTATCTCCTATTAAGCTGAATGGATTCTGTTCTGATAAAGTAGGAGAGGAAAAGAAAAGCACGTGAAGATTGACCTTGTGAGAACTTATACTATAGACAAATCTCTATGTTTAGCTAACCTCGAAAGAGATAAGAAAATGTGTACTGACAGTAGCGGTAACTTATTAAACCGCTTGCGAGGAAGCAGACTATGAGAAGCAATGTTCTTGTTGGAAAGTTATGAAATTTGCTAGATCAAAACTGATGTATCGATATACTTTACTACAATTTCTAAAGAATTTAAAGTAAAGAGCACATCATCGTGAGTTGTTTCATCTAATCTAGCATTAAGGCGCATTATTAACACAGTTCACAGCTTTCAGCTGTAGCTGCTGCTTACTCTCATGATAAGCAGTTTATCTCGCAAGACTCTTAACTTAAAACTGTGCTCTCATGGCCCTGTAATTAACCTTCAGAATGTTTCGATTTTATGGCAGAAGCCCTTGGCAGGGATCCAAAGGACTGATTCTAAAACGTTTCTACCATTACCCGTCAAGGAAATCGGAGGCGGCAACAGGTATCACGAATTATTTCCTATAGTTCCGTATGTATTTATTGAAGTTATGATAATAATATCTAACATTGTGGTTTTTTAGTTTCGTTGACGAGCGATGAACCTAGAGCACGCTTTGCAAATATATTCCGGCTCATCAATGGCTATAGAGAGCATGGACATAAACTGGCTCAAGTTAATCCGTTAGTGGATCTACCCAAGGACAAATTACTGTGAGTTACACAAAATATTTTGACTTCATGTTCCCAGAATTACAGTTGATTATAAATCATGAGAGTTATTGTGTGGACTGTTTCTAAAAAATATTTATTTATTATTTTCAGGGAAAATTGTCCGGAACTGCAGTTTCAACGTTTTCGTCTGGATGAAACTGAAAAGTTCAACCCCAACTTGTTACTGCATGGGATTGATGCGGCTCAAAGCGGAGAAATAGATGTTGGTAGCAGTGTTGCGTTTTTGAACAAAGCTTATGCTAGCAGGACTGGCTATGAGTTCATGCATTTGGAGGTACATAAATTAAATGATTTAAGTTAAAAGCTACGAATTCTGAACATAATTTGTGAGTTTTGTGATGAATTTACTCATTTTGACTTCCAATTATTATTTGCGATTTAGAACGAAGTTGAGAGGGATTGGTTTGCAGAAGAAGTGGAACGAAGAGTTTTGGAAGAGCTTACACCTTCTGAAAAATGTGAAATCGCATTTGAAATGATCAAGTCACAAAATTTTGATAGTTTTCTGGCCAACAAGTTTCCAACGCTTAAGCGATACGGTGGGGAAGGATGTGAATCTGTGATGGCATTTTATCTACAACTATTTAAATCTTGTGGTAAGTTCAGAGAGTATTTCTGCAGTATTTAAATATCATTATGTGGTATTTAAATATCATTATGTGGAAGAGGGTTAATCTATGGATGCTGTTTTAGTTAGTCACGAAGTGGATAATGTCGTTATCGCCATGGCTCATCGTGGAAGACTCAACTTTCTTACTGGACCTTTACAGTTTCCGGCAGTTCAAGTTTTTAGAAAAATTAAAGGCTTCCCAGAATTTCCTCCTGAAGCAAGAGCTTCCGGAGATGTGCTATCCCATCTTTGTAAGTTTGAAACATTCTCAGCTTGCTGTGATTTACACGACGAGGCACAGCAAAACTTTCTATATGGAATTGACTACAACTACAGCCTGTATTTGAATGTGTAGTTACATCCGTAGACGTCAAGTACAATCAGAAAAACCTCCATGTTTCACTCTTGCCGAATCCGTCTCATTTAGAGGTAACTTGTGAATACTTACTTAGTTTTGAAAAATTTGCTATATTTTTTAGTGGGCAAATTTAACAGTTTTTTATTGTTTCCACAGGCCGTAAATCCTGTAGGTGTCGGGAAGGTCAGAGCTGCTCAACTAGAGATGGAAGACTATGACTACGCTAAAAGCAGTGGAGCCTCATCACGCATACTTTGTTTCCAGGTAACATTTTAATAGTTTCTGACAAGTCTTTAATTTAAGAAAAATGTAGTAATGACCATATGTTGCGCAGATACACGGAGACGCCGCCCTCGCAGGTCAAGGGATTAACCAAGAAACACTAAGTTTCGCAAATTTACCACACTTCCGAGTCGGTGGATCTGTTCATCTGGTAATCAACAATCAGGTCGGATTTACCACACCTCAAGCACTAGGAAGATCTTCAAGGTATGCTACAGACATTGCCAAATCCGTTGGAGCTCCTGTTTTACATGTCAATGGGGACTATCCAGAGGTAACAGAAGTTCGGCATTATTCCCACTGTTGATGCAACCGCAGCGCATTTTACATTTTTAATCTACACATTGTAACTTTAGGAAGTTGCGAAAGCGGCGAAGCTTGCATTAGACTACCGACAAATGTTTGGTAAAGATGTATTTGTTGACCTAATTTGCTTTCGCCGCTGGGGACACAACGAATTGGATGACCCAACCTTTACGAATCCTGAACTTTACAAAATAATTAACTCTCGGAAGTAAGCTGAGATACTACTGCGTACAATGCATTTATAATGTTTGTGTTATTGAGCAAATCCAGTATCAAGTATGTGTTTAATTATGTGCTACGTTTTAGGTCGGTTCCTGATACATATTGTGATAACCTAAAAGCCGAAGGAGTTTTATCGGACGCTACAGTCAGATCTTGTGTTGACGATCATACAAGGAACTTGAACGAAAACTTGAAGAATGTCGGAGCACACAATCCAGCGAAAATTTACTTAAATCAACGTTGGAACGGATTAGTACAACCTGATTTCCAGCTATCAACCTGGGATACTGGAATAAGTCAAGATTGCCTTCAGTACATCGGACACAAGTCCGTTTCCTTCCCATCTAACTTCGTAAGTACCTGCTATAAGCTCTATTAAGAAACAATCTAATTAGAAATAATTTTAAAGCTGTTGAATGCATCCGTTGATTTTATACCGTTTTATAGGGAATTCATCCACACTTGGAAAAAACTTACATCAAGGCACGGAAAGCCAGATTGAGTGCAGGCACTTCCATCGACTGGTCAACTGCAGAAACTCTGGCATTCGGCTCTCTTTTATACCAAGGTAATGTATCTACTTCATTAAATTTTTAAATTACATTGGTCTGTAAGGCTGAATATGAACTGACTGTAATTAGAGAGAATGATTGGATTTTGCAGATTTTGGTGTGCGAATAAGTGGAGAAGATGTAGGTCGTGGAACGTTTTCCCATCGTCATGTTATGCTGGTAGACCAAGAAACGGGAGAAACGTTCTATCCCTTGAATTCTTTGCTTCCTAATCAGAAACGCTTTATTGAGGTACGTAAAAATCATTCACAAAAGGTTTTCCTAACCCCGAATATTATTTGGCTGACTATTATTAGGCGTCAGCCATTTCAGAAGCTGAGTGCCCGTCGTCGTCTTCCTCGCCTCAGTCTGACTCAGCTTCTGAAATGTATTTTACCCTTTGGTGTCAGCCATTTCAGAAGCTGAGTCCCCGTCGTCATCTTCCTCGCCTCAGTCTAACTCAGCTTCTGAAATGTATTTTACCCTTTGGTGTCAGCCATTTCAGAAGCTGAGTCCCCGCCGTCGTCTTCCTCGCCTCAGTCTGACTCAGCTCCTGAAATGTATTTGACCCATGGCGTCAGACATTTCAGAATCTAAGTCCCCGTCATCTTCCTCGTCTCAGTCTGATTCAGCTACTGAAATGTATTTGACCCATGGCGTCAGACATTTCAGAAGCTGAGTCTAGTCGATATTTCCTTGACTTTGTTAACGTACTAGAAATGCCTTTAAGATTAGTCCTATAATCCTTAATATTTATTTTTAATGACGGTTCTTCTTTATCTTGATTAAGGTGGCAAATTCCACACTTTCTGAAGAAGCGGTTCTTGGATTCGAGTATGGATTTAGCATACACAGCCCCAATAACCTTGTCATATGGGAAGCACAGTTTGGAGATTTTTTTAATGGAGCTCAAATACCTATTGATACACTAATTGCTACGGGAGAAAGTAAGTAGAGTATTCTAGCTTTAATCTTTTATCAATAGAGATTATTACACAGTGAAGTTGCAGGATACATGATTTCACTTATTTGCTTTCACAGCTAAATGGATGCTTCAAAGCGGTCTAGTAATGCTATTGCCACATGGAATGGATGGAGCAGGGCCTGAACATTCCTCGTGTCGAATCGAAAGATTTCTGCAAATAACTGATTCTAACGAATGTGATCGGATTGATGGAGACAATGTTAACATCCAGGTTGTAAACCCATCAACCCCCGCACAATATTTTCATCTTCTTAGACGTCAGGTCAGTTGAAATTGTGAATTGTATTTTATCAAATGTACTAGTTGTGCTACCCGGCTTCGCCCGGGGGTTTTGTGGCGGGAAACTAATAACAAATATTGGAACACTCTCCCGTGGAATCTTTGGCTCCCTCATGTATTTTTTAATATTGCGTTCTCTCTTCCACCCCTTCCCTCCCCTGCCCCCTACCCTCCTCATTCCCCGTGGAGAGAGGCGCAAAGTCCCATTAGGGATATATTGCGTTCTCTCTTCCACCCCTTCCCTCCCCTGCCCCCTACCCTCCTCATTCCCCGTGGAGAGAGGCGCAAAGTCCCACTAGGGATATATTGCGTTCTCTCTTCCATCCCCTTCCCCCCCTGCCCCCTACCCTCCTCATTCCCCGTGGAGAGAGGCGCAAAGTCCCACTAGGGATATATTGCGTTCTCTCTTCCACCCCTTCCCTCCCCTGCCCCCTACCCTCCTCATTCCCCGTGGAGAGAGGCGCAAAGTCCCATTAGGGATATATTGCGTTCTCTCTTCCACCCCTCCCCTGCCCCCTACCCTCCTCATTCCCCGTGGAGAGAGGCGCAAAGTCCCATTAGGGATATATTGCGTTCTCTCTTCCACCCCTTCCCTCCCCTGCCCCCTACCCTCCTCATTCCCCGTGGAGAGAGGCGCAAATTAATTATGCCTTGAGCATTTAATTATGCCTTGAGCATTTAATTATGCCTTGAGCATTTAATTATGCCTTGAGCATTTAATTATGCCTTGAGCATTTAATTATGCCTTGAGCATTTAATTATGCCTTGAGCATTTAATTATGCCTTGAGCATTTAATTATGCCTTGAGCATTTAATTATGCCTTGAGCATTTAATTATGCCTTGAGCATTTAATTATTGAGCATTTAATTATGCCTTGAGCATTTAATTATGCCTTGAGCATTTAATTATGCCTTGAGCATTTAATTATGCCTTGAGCATTTAATTATGCCTTGAGCATTTAATTATGCCTTGAGCATTTAATTATGCCTTGAGCATTTAATTATGCCTTGAGCATTTAATTATGCCTTGAGCATTTAATTATGCCTTGAGCCTTGAGCATTTAATTATGCCTTGAGCATTTAATTATGCCTTGAGCATTTAATTATGCCTTGAGCATTTAATTATGCCTTGAGCATTTAATTATGCCTTGAGCATTTAATTATGCCTTGAGCATTTAATTATGCCTTGAGCATTTAATTATGCCTTGAGCATTTAATTATGCCTTGAGCATTTAATTATGCCTTGAGCATTTAATTATGCCTTGAGCATTTAATTATGCCTTGAGCATTTAATTATGCCTTGAGCGCTGCTGGAGACAACCAGGGTAAAAAACGGCCTTCGGGTCTACTGGTGTCGCTCCAGTACTGACGATGGCAGTAGCATGCCGAAACCCGAGCTGAAAAAATTATTACTTTATTTATATGTATTTGTTCTGTAGATGATCAGAAACTTCCGGAAACCTCTCGTCGTCGTGGCACCCAAGACTCTTATCAGATTTTCAGCAGCCACATCACCCATAACTGATTTTGAACAAGGCAGCTATTTTAAGCCGGTTTGGGGTAAGGCTAATTAACTGATACGGGCAGTCTATATGGATGGATTCAAGTCTTGTAATAATGACAATCTGTATACTAGGAGAAACACACAACGTGGACAGCAAAAACATCAAAAAAGTGATATTCACTTCAGGAAAACACTACTACGATTTGATTACTAAACGAGAGGAATTGAAAAGCAGTGATGTAGCGATCATTCGAGTGGAATCTCTTTGCCCGTTTCCAGTCTTGGAACTTGAATCTGAAATCAGAAAATATCCTCAAGCAAGAAGTAAGCAGTAGCTCACAAGACACGTTGTAAAAAGTTAAGATTCCATAATCTGATAACTTTATTCATATACATTCTTTATAGCTTTTGTCTGGAGCCAGGAAGAGCACAGGAATCAAGGTGCTTGGACTTTTGTGAAACCAAGATTTCAGAATTTGCTTGGACTTAATGTAAGTTTTCAAGCAGAGCAGTTGTTCATTTTTAGTTAACAAATCAAATTACTTGCTGTTCTACAAAGCCGTCAAATCAATCCTGATAAAAGTTAACGTTTTCATGCTTATTTCAGATACACTATTCTGGAAGAGATACACTTGCTGCTTCTGCAGTCGGTGTCAGTCAGAGACATCAGGCAGAAGTCAAACAAATAATCAAAGCTGCCTTCGAGCAGTAGTTCCTAGGAAGCTCAGGATACAGGCTACAGACTCGTGGGTCTATGCATGGTGTTCAATAATTGATATTAAAATTTGTACTCTTGAATGTTTACAGTTTTGTTTCCAAGAATAGTAAGATTTTTGTTGTGATTAAGATTCTGTGGGTTCGTTAAAGGCTATGTTGAGGTTGAGAGTTCAGGACAGGATTTCAAGGACAAAGTAAAACTGATGCTATGGTTCCAGTGATCAACGACTATGCATCCTGCACGATAACGCTCTCATGATTCATGATGCATGCATACACACATAGATGTAAACCCAGAGAAAATCCAAGAAATTCGATACGGTTTCCTAGGAAGACGTTGTAAGTTTATCGGATGATTCGCCCACGAGTATTCAAATTGTGATATGCCTTATACTTCCAGCGTATGTATTTTCAAACATTTTTCATAAAATCCAAGTACTTTAAGGGATTTTTGTTAGTATGCAGAGCGTGTGTGTCCCTTTAACCAGCACCACTTGCGTAAACGTCCTATGGTTTTTTTTGCGATCATTAAGGCTCCAGGAAGATGAATGTTGCGGTAGTGTGTGAATGTGATCTTGCCTAGTGTAGTAGTGTTCATGTCGCTTGAGGAAGTTAGTGCTACTGGAGTGTCGACACTGTACAGGGAGGTGGAATTTTATCTGGTTACTAGTCAAGAACACTTGCTCTATGGTTAATACAAAATACAAAAGACTGCAGGATGTCAAATGCGTTTTGGATAGAAGTTAATATTAGCAGCATACCCTGTACTCGCAAATAGGCAGTGATAATTAATTTATTACGGCAGAGAAATGGCCGATTCTATATCGGACAGATCCTCGGAAGCATTGAGGAGAAAGAGTGAAAAGAGAAAGCTCACTGAATCTCGGCGTTCAATACGAAAATCCATATATATGCTAAACCCCAATAGAAAAGCGTCAGATGAATCCATTGCATCCCAACTCAGTTTATCCGAGGTTCTCAGCCAGTCTAGTAACAGAGGAAGATCGGGAGAATCAGGGAAGTCGGAAGAACCTGGGAAACGTCCTAAAACGAGGAATGGGGGTCGCAGCAAGCCTCCCAATTCAGGGGAAACTTCTGAGAATACCCTGAAAAGGAGTGTTACACCGGAACCGCAACCTAAAGTATTCGAATTCAACGTCATGTCCAACCGGAAGGAGAGGATGAAGAAATCCCTGTCCTTTGACGAAACAAAGTTGCAAGATTTGCTTATTTTTGAGCAAGAAGGTGTTAAGAGCCATGGCCAGCGCTTCAGGTTTCCCAAGCAAAGATCATCAATTAAGATTGACACTTCTAAACAGCTATATTTCCCCGGGAAATCCGCTACTAATCTGGATACCGGTGGCCTGGCACCTTTGACAGCTTCTCCGCGAATTACGCAATGGGTTACCTCACACGGAGGACCTGATGGAGATCTTCCGAGTAAACGGTCCAAGAAACATCTTTCAATGAGAGAGTATCGCTCTTTACGCTCCCAGAAACTTATCCTTGAAGCGTCCAAACCAAACGTTAAGCCAACCAAGCATAAATTTCTCAAACGGACCCCGGTCTCTCATCCAGAACCTCATGAAGAATACCAAGAGCAACTTGTCAAAGGTCAACCTTTTCCTGAAATCAAAACCTCGGACTCTCACACGGACCATTCATTTCAATACCAGCAGTTCCCATCCATGTCATTAGGGAGACCGAGATATGAACCCAACCCTGACGCGTTGGAGTTCATTAAAAATCAAGTCTTGTTTTCTGGCCTCCAACCCTACCTAGAAGAGTAAGTCATTATTAGAGTTTTTAAGCATTTTCACGTCAAGTGAACACCACAGCTCTGTAATAATTTGGTTTAATTTGTATTTAACAGCCGTACCGCCAACCATGAAATCGACATTGACGATGAGGATGGAGAGCGCTCTCCACGAATGCCACCAACAATCGAAGACTACCAGAACGATGTTCGAATCATGCACATGACAGACAAAAGCCCTGAAATTGATGTACTTGCAGAATATTCTGATCCTGATCTCGCCCTCGCAAATTCCAAGTCAATACTACCCTCAGAAAGGCAATCCAAAATTAGAAAAATGGGCAACGATGAAGCAGACATTGAAGATTCTTCAGATGATGATGAAGAGGTCAGATCCACAATTTTAATTCCGTGCTCCATGAATCCTCCAGAACGTTAATTTATGACCAACTCCAATTAGAATAATGGGTTAAGAAGGATTTAAATTAAAGGATATTGATGTACCGTTGCAGGATGAGTCCATCGATAGCCCCGACCCGCTGAGTGTCCCGGATTTGAAAGCAAAAAGGTTGGACAGCCTAGATGAAGACATGGATGGAGCTGAATCACAAATGTCCATCACAGAAAAAATTACGCGTAAGGAAGCATTAGCATCAGTTTGTCTATATTAATCCTTTAAATTTATTTTTTCCACCACTCTTACTTAAAAACATTTTTATAATTTTCCTCTTGCACTTTTCAGTTTTACAAGACGCTGCTCGACGACCAAAACCTTTGACGGCAAAATATATGGGAAATAATACCATACCGGGTTATCCTCAGTGTTCTGATAACGGGATTAAACTCTCAACTTGCCTCCAGCCTGGAGAAGCGGCTCCACAAGCAATTAACATCCAAGAGTTATGGGGCATACCTGAATATACACCGCTAAACAAAGAAGAATTAGTTAACCTCATGCACCTTGTACAAAATTATCCCACTAATGAACATATATACTTGATGTATGTCCATCCTCCAAATCATCCTCACTTTAATCCCTACAGCCTCAAGTACGTGAGTCGTTTTTAAATTAGTTTCAATCTTTTTTCCAAACCCCAATTTTAAAAGATACGTTTTTCCATTCATCCTGTTTTTAGGGTTGTGAAATTAAAGGACTTGAATCTGAAACACTACTTTACAATGAGCAAGAACGGGGTGCTCATGTTTAGCCATGGATTTGCCAATTATAACTCAATGTTGGAATTTGAAAAGGAAATGCACATGTACGACCGAATTAAAAAAGTAAGTTACTCTCGTAAGCTTTGGTAGCTTCTCCATTTTTATTCTACTTTAAAAAAGGCTAATCTAATAAATCATGTCGTTTTTTTCTTTAGATCAAGTTTTTCATCCAGTTCCGCATGTGGAAAGCATTTTACATATGGAGGCATAACGTTCGACATTCCAAGAATCTCAGTATCCGGAGAACCTTGGAGGACGCTTTGTTCATGACCAAGAAACCGCTAAGAAAAATGGTTTCAGAACTCTTCAGAATGTGTGACAAGGTGAGCCGTTATTTTTTACAAGGTGCTGTGATGCTGTTTTTAAAGCTTTTCTCTTTTTGACCATCTTAGTTTTCTAATTCACCAATGTTTTCCTTTCAGATATCTACAATGGGCTTCCTTGCCATGCGGCCTAATCATGTTTACAAGATCACAGATTTTATAACAACACAGGAGAATCGTCTCAAGGAAATACAGGTCCGGCTACGAGCCTTTGAATCAATGGTTGTTGAAATGACCGCTGCTGCGTGTAGAACGGTCCTTATTGATGCAGGATTCTCACCGGATGAATATCAGCTCGAGATGGATTATTTTCTAAAAAATCTTGAGAGTAAGTCTTCATAATTTTCAAGGAACTACTAATGCACGAATTTTAAGTTCAAATGCTTAATCGTCGAATTACTTTAACAGTACCGTTGGACAGCGTGGATAAAGTAACGGGAGTTATGGATTACCCAGGACAATGGCTCACATACTCTCATCAGGCAAAGAAGCGAAACATTTGTAAACGATTAGCCAGGTATATTTTTTAATTGTATAATGCCTTTGTTTCAAGTTTTAGCCTTATCTACAACATGTCATCATTACAGAGCCGTCCTAATGATCACTGTTCATTTTTACCATTCTTGTTATGCACTTTCAGTTTCATTCACCTTATGGATTACTACGTTCAGCGAACTTATCATCGACTTATGAAGAATTCAATGCTGAGTCTAATGAGTGAAATGGATGCACGAATATCCTTCATAGAAAAAGAGTACTTCTCACCGCTAAAACATTTGCAAAAGTTTTCGAGACTTCTTCTAAAAAATGAACAGTTGGTAAGTACAAGCAGATTGTAATATTTACTTCATTTGTGTGCATTGATTTCAAGTGAACATAACTTATCTTCAAAATCATTCACAGGGTGGACCAATTTTAGTATCAAAATCTGAAACCCCGATATTTGAAGTTGGATGTAATTGGCAAGAAGACAAATTGGCATATTCTCCGAGCTTCGAAGAGTACAAAGCAGCAATACGATACATTTTCTCAATATGGCAAGATGCCATCGCGTCCTACCCTAATATGCTACCCAATAAGATGTTTGACCCATACACACAGTAAGTGTCATCTTCTAACATGATTTTCAGATTTCCGTGTAAGCAGTAATGTACATGTACTTTACAATGGATTTCCCTCCTCTGTTCAGACCAATCATAAATGGCGCAATGCAAGTGAAAACCTGTGGACCTGGACCAAGCATGCAGCTTTTAATAGATACGGATTCAGACTTGCCGGAGATAGAAGAAACTGTAGACTTAATTATGTTGCACGGATTCGAATGTTGTGATAACTACACTAAAATGTTTGAAGAAATTCGACTCTTTTGTGTCAAGAATGAAGCGATAAACCTAGAAGACTTTAGAGCTGTGGATGGTAAAGTCTGCAAGGAAATGCACATGTATCTAAGCTTCTACACGATAACCAAGAGTTTCTTTTTGAATTACCAACTTCTTTTCAGACGTTCAAGAATTTTCAAGGATCCTTACAAAATTCAACGACCAGCTAAACACAGTTAACAAGATTGAAGACGAGCACTCAATGGGTGTATTTCGTGTAAATAATGGGATTTTACGACAAAATGCTCTGCCCACAGTTCAGCGCTGTCTCCAAGTTTTGCACGAAATCGTACCCAATATAGGAGCAGAACGCGTCAAAATTATAGAAGAGCGAATGCTCCAAGCTTTAGCCGTTTTAGAAAAAAGTCCTACAAATGCAGACGAGTATGTCGACTATCTTTTATTTTTGGATGAAATCGGAGAGCAAATGGAAGATATTGAAAAGGACTTGGACATTGTCTCTGAGCTGTATGACTTGGTCGAACAGTATGAAATACCGACGGATGAAGAAGAAATGAGGGTTTATACAGGTCTCCAGCCGATTCTTCTTCAATTGCGGAATATCCTAGATTCACAGCTAATAAATAGGGGAAAATTAATTCAAGAACTCTTGGAACATTTCAAAAGAGATACGGAAGAGATGTTCCAGGATATGGAGGAAATGCGTGCCCTGGCTATGGTAAGAAGCTTTAAAATTAAAGGTAACATTAATGTGTCATATATTTGCTCACAATTGTCAGTTAACAAACATGGTTCATGTTACAGGCCCCAGAAGTACTAGATCCTGCTACGGATCCTGTGGAAATGGTGAAGAAAATGGCTGGAATTAAGGAAAGACTTATGGCACATCAAGAAAGAGCCAATAAATTCAACCTGTATCAAAAACAATTAAAGGTAAAAAAAATTTGTATTAGTGGTATCCAATCAACCCAAATTATAAAATTCAAGCGATAATAACGGGAATTTTGCTACCTTTACAGCTTGACGTCACTGATTTTGAACCCTTGGAAGAGCTCATCAGGGACGTGAAACTTCGGCATCAGGTACGCTAATTAGCCCTTTGGTTGAAACACTGTAAACGCTTTATTACCGGTAACAATGCACTGTACTCATCTTATTGCAAAACTAGCTTTGGGATTCGATAACATCTTGGACAGAAGCTGAAGCTAAATGGAATACGGCGGTATTCAGCACGCTTGACCACGAGGACATAACCAAGGAAGTTAACAAGTTCCTTAAAAGCATTTCGCAACTGGAGAAGGGATTGCCTCAAAACCAACTGGTCCCTGCACTCAAAGAGAAAGTTGAAGCAATGAAGAACATGGTTCGTGTTCCATATTGCAGTTAAATGCGACTCTATCCTGAATTTTGTTTCAAACGTTTGCCCTCAATAATTTTTCCAGATGCCTCTTATTGCAAATTTGCACAACCCCAACTTAAAAAATCGCCATTGGGACGAACTGGAGAAGATCATGAATCGATCTCTCACGGACGACTCCGTGACATTGGAAAGCTTAAAGGAATCAGGATTTGAAAACTTTGCGGATAACGTACAAGAAATTTCTGCGCAAGCCTCTTCCGAGTATAGTTTGGAAGCTTTGTTGAAAAAGGTAAGTGGAAAAATGCAATGACGCAGTGCTATATAGTATTGTAAGATTACTCGGAAGGATGAATTATCATATTTTTGGATTGTTATTTCAGGTGGAAGATTCGTGGAAAGACGTAGACTTTGTCATACTGCCACACAAGGATCAGCGTGATGTTTTCATCCTAGGAGGCACGGACGACATTCAAGTTTTACTAGACGATAGCAATATTCATATGACGACCATATCAAGTTCACGGCATGTAGGACCCATCAAACATAAGGTGGACGAGTGGGTCAGACTTTTGGATCTATTCGCTCGGACGCTGGTACGAATTGGGGTTTAAAATTTTAAAACTTCTGATTTTGATTCCACTTTCAATACTTAGTCTACCTTCTTAAGATGAGATAAAAAATTGATTTCATTTTTATGTTGGACCTTGTAGGACGAGTGGCTCACCTGTCAAAAAAACTGGATTTACCTGGAATCAATATTTTGTGCTCCGGATATCCAACGGCAGCTACCAAACGAAGCGAAAATGTTTGGCCAAGTTGATAAAGCGTGGAGGGATATAATGTCCAGGACCAATAAGGTATGGAACAACATTCTTTAGATTTTGAAACTATCAGACATTTCAAGCTAACATCGGTAGTGGTTAATAATGATCGTATAAAATAAATGTATTTATTTTAAAACTGTTACTCCAGATGCCAGCAGCCTTGCGTGCAGCAACGCAACCAGGCCTCCTGGAAATTTTACAAACCAACAATCAACTCTTGGATCAAATCATGAAATGTCTTGACGACTATCTTGAATCTAAGCGTGCCATATTTCCCAGATTCTATTTCTTGTCCAACGAAGAATTGCTTGAAATACTGGCCCAGGTTAATGCTTCCTTGCACTTCATTTTTGGCTTCCTGGCTCTATGGGCCCATCAATTTCATTTCAACAACGTAATTTTCTTTGCATTAAAATAGACGCGAAACCCACAAGCCGTTCAACCGCATTTAAGAAAATGCTTTGATGCAATCCAAAAGCTGGAATTTGGTGGACCTCCATCCGCCATTGCACTGGACGTTCTGGCTATGATGTCACCGGAAGAAGAGCGTGTACAATTGACGAAAGTAAGTGGAAGAAACTAGTTATCCTACATCCAGCACTTGTTGGATGCTACTTGGCCAACCCCGAAAGCTTGTTGCCCAACAAATTTGAACGAACTGTTGGACAAACTATGCTACTTACCTAATACTTAACAGAATTTGTTGGACATCAAATTTCCATGTACCCAAAATTAGTTTGGATTTCCCCCCAAATTTGAACATAAAAAGTTTTAATTTTGAATTTACCGCCAAGTGTAATATTTGAATGTTGGACCACCGAGTAGGCAAATTCAAATCTATCGTGTGGTTAAATGTTTTTTAAAAAAAAAATTTAACCACACGATAGATTTGAATATGCCGCCAAATTTGAATATTTCAAATTGAATTTAAAATTTTGTATTCTGGCGGGAGATTCAAAATTCAAATTCATATTACAGTTCGAGTTTCAATTATGGGGGAAATTTCAAATTTTGCAGGAAATTCAAATTTGTAGGGTGGTCCAATATTCAGTGGTTCAAAAGAGTAGTCCTACGATGTGGTCCTGAAGGGTGGTTCAGTATTTGGAGGACCTACTCGCTGGTCGAACATTCAAATATTAAACTTGGCGGTAAATTCAAATTTGGCATAAAATCCAAACATAATGTTGAGTATCTGTATAACTTTAACGTCCAACAAATTTCGATAAGGGGGGCAAGTAGCATGGAATTTGTCCAACATTTCAAACTGATTCATCTGAAACTTTGATGTCCAACAAATACTGGTAAGAGTTGGGTAAGGAGTATCGTTCGTCCAACAGTGGGTTCTAATCTGTTGGGCAACAAGCTTTCGGAGTTGTCCAAGTAGTATCCAATAGTGTTGGGTGTTGGATAACTTGTTTTTTCCAAAGTAATAAAGTTATGTTGATTTTGAAGAAATAACAACGCTTAAGGTTATAGTTAATTGTCCAAACTCAATAAAATCTTTTGAATTTCCTAGGGCTTGAAGGCAAGAGGAAACGTTGAAGAGTGGCTTTGCAAAGTTGAGGACGGTATGTTCAACTCTCTGAAGCGAATCATGAGAAACACGTTAACTGATTATCATACTTTGGAGAGAGAAGACTGGCTTACTAAATTTCCTTCACAGGTGATTCAGTGTGTATTGCGAATTAAATTAATGTAATTGATCAAACATTATGAAAACAATTAACCTTTTAATTCTATCTTTTAATTTACAGTGCGTTTTAACGATTTCGCAACTCATGTGGGCTCAACACGTACACGAAATACTTGACGGCGTCGGTGACCGTATTTCTAAAATGGCAGAATTTGAGAAAAAGAATTTCGAAGTAAGCGGTTTTATTTTTATATTTATTATTCCAATTTCAGTATCAATAGTAGATATAACTTTACAAAATGCTAATTAAATGAATGAAGGATTTAACAAAATTAGCCACCATGGTCCGGGGCCAATTACCCTCTTTGGTCAGAGCTGTGTTGTGTGCACTCATAACGGTTGATGTGCATGCCCGGGATATCATCACAAGTTTGGTGGCTAATAAGGTTACGGATAGGTAACAAAAACGTTGCTAGATTGTCATGATACAAGTTGTATTGGTTATCCGGCCAAGAAATTGTTGTAAAGGCCTCAAGAACAATTGTTAATTTGAATTTAATACAGTTCGAATTTTGAATGGCTCAAGCAACTTCGGTACTACTGGATCAGTGAAACTGAAATTGTCATGACCAAAATGGCAAATGCGAGCTACGTTTATGGTTACGAGTACCTCGGGGCATCTCCTCGACTTGTTATTACTCCATTGACGGATCGTTGCTACTTGTGTCTTATGGGAGCCCTGCAGCTGGATTTAGGTGAAATGGCATGATTTTTTCCCAATATTTTGTACAGCAAGAGTATAACAACAGTTAACTATAACAGCTCCTTAAAATGTACAACAGGTGGGTCTCCTGCCGGTCCCGCTGGCACTGGAAAGACGGAGACAACAAAAGATCTAGCTAAATCCTTAGCATTCATGTGCGTTGTCTTCAACTGCTCAGATGGAATCGACTACAAGGTACCTTGCTTTCGAGCTTTAAATTTGATTAATTAAACTTACTTAATTAAAATCTAATCTTTTCGTGTGTGATTAGATGATGGGTAGATTCTTTTCTGGCCTGGCACAAAGTGGAGGATGGTGTTGCTTTGACGAGGTACGTATATTACCTTCAATTCCTTCTTCTTGCTTCAATTGCATAATTACCTTATTTAATAGTTGAATAACCTATTTACCTTCAACCAATTAAAATTACAATTTCATTTTCCAGTTTAACAGAATAGAGATTGAGGTAAGCTACACGGATACGCGAAATTATTTTTGATCGACTTCCAGTATCGAGAATTAACTAAAATATGTAATCAATATTATTTCCAGGTTCTATCCGTAATTGCTCAGCAACTGATCACAATTCGTTTGGCCAAAGTCCAGCGCCTCACCAGGTTTATGTTTGAAGGACGAGAAATTAAGCTTGTGAAAACATGTGCTGCCTTCATTACCATGAATCCCGGCTACGCTGGAAGAACAGAATTGCCAGACAATCTCAAAGCACTCTTTCGACCCATATCCATGATGGTTCCAGATTACAGTAAGATTTGTTTTTCGGTTTAAATTCAAACAACATGTGAGTTTTTAAACTTGTATTTTAAAAATCTTTTAAGCACTCATTGCCGAAGTCATACTGTACTCTGAAGGATTCGAGTCTTCAAAAAGACTAGCAAACAAAATGACACAAATGTACAAGCTATGCAGTGAACAGGTAAGTCTTATTTTTCTTTTACTGCAAACATGTTTGTTTAAAATTAAATGATTTATCCAGATTGTTTTCTATAGTTATCTCAACAAGACCACTATGATTTCGGTATGCGAGCTGTGAAATCAGTTTTGGTGATGGCAGGAACCATGAAAAGGGCCAACCCTGATATCAATGAAAACATTGTCCTCATTCGAGCCTTGAGGGATTCTAATCTGCCCAAGTTCTTGGCACACGATGCAGTGCTGCTTCACGTAAGGCGGTCTCGTTAACAATTCCATTAAGTGTTATAAATTTACATGTATTCATCTTCATCTGTATCCATGTTTTCGTATTTTGTTTATTCATTTTGTTCAATGCTCACAGGGAATCATACAAGACCTGTTCCCTGGAGTGGTCATTCCGGAACAGGACTACGGAGTTCTCCAAGAAGAAGCAGTGAAAATGGCAACAGAAAAAGGATTAGATGCCCCTGAGTGTTTCATTCGCAAAATAATCCAACTCTTCGATACTATGGTTGTTAGACACGGTGTGATGCTGGTAGGCCCTACAGGTGGAGGCAAAACGACGATATACAATGTAAGTTTTCCTTAATATGTTTGAAACGCCGCTTTGGCTGTGAGTGGGCGCCACTGTAGCGTTTCAATGGTAGGATAAGTGATATATACAACAATAGCAAAGGCTAGCCAATGTTAGAAATAACATAGCTAAATTCGAAATCGAACCTTCAAGAATAATGAAAAGAATAATAGCGCTTGCATGCCTTACATACATTTGCAAGCCCCACTCAACGCTGAAAAGTCTTTTACATTTAACTTTCTTAATTAAAATTTCCAGGTTCTAAAAGCAGCCTTAACATCCTTGAGCACCAACAAGCAGTTGGATAATCCCCAATTCAAAAACGTAGAAACCTACGTTTTGAATCCAAAAGCAGTGTCGCTAGGAGAGCTATACGGAGAAATGAATCCACTTACCTTAGAATGGAGAGACGGTCTTATGGGAATCATGGTCCGGAACGCAGTTAAACCAAAGATGACGTTCCATCAGTGGGTTATCTGTGACGGTCCTGTTGATGCTGTTTGGATTGAAAACATGAACACGGTTTTGGATGATAACAAAATGCTCTGTTTGGCAAACTCTGAACGTATTAAGTTGACCAACTGGGTGCGAATGCTCTTTGAAGTTCAGGACCTGGCCCAAGCTTCGCCTGCTACTGTTTCGAGGCAATTTAAGTATTATATTTATTTTAATTTTTAACCGTTATTCCATCGTACTAATTATAAAATGAAACTAAAACTTTCTTTTCAGGTGCGGCATGGTGTATGTAGACCCTAAGGAAATGGGATGGCTTCCTTATGTTCAGTCATGGTTGAGGAAAAGTGAGCTTGTAGCCCATCCTGACTTAAAGCCCCTTCTCCTTTCCCTCTTTAAGGGTCATGTCGACAACGGACTCGATTTTGTCACTAAAAATTGCACCGAAGTTATCCCTCAGGTAAAATACGTAACCAGCTTAAATCATTGTAAATTAATTGCCAAAAACAGTATCGTTATGATTGGAATTCCATTCATCTCCTTGCAGGCTGTTTTGGGAAAAATTACAATACTGTGTATGATTTTGCAAGGAATCTTTGCAAAACCCATGGATTTGAATCAAGAACCACCAAAGTTTACACAATTTATTTTGCAAATATTTGTATTCGCCTATACATGGGCACTAGGTGGAAATTTAAACGAAAAAGATCATGAAAAATTTGATGATTTTACGAGAAACGAATTTGAAAATGAGAAGCATATCAAGTAAGTTAAGTTATCCAAGTTATATTTCGATTTACACATACGTTTAATATGGTTGCAAGGTAATGGGTTCAACTTTGACCTTCCTTCTTTTCAGATTACCGAAAACCGGACTCTTATTCCACTACTACAATAAACTGGATACCAGGAAAATGGAACAGTGGGAAACGATTATGCCGGCTTACGTTTATAGTCCTGCCATTTCCTTTGTAGATGTCCTCGTACCGACAGCTGACACTGTTCGTTATGGCTATTTAATGGAACTTTTACTCTCAGTAAACCGCGCAGTGCTATTCACGGGATTGACGGGAACTGGGAAATCTGCGATTGCCAAATACGTGCTAACTAGCATTTCCGAAAAAAACAGTTACTTGCCTTCCTTTATCAACTTTTCTGCACAAACTACAAGCAAACGAACACAGGAAATGATTGAGGGAAGACTGGAGAAACGCAAGAAAAATCTTATGAGTGCCCCGTATGGGAAAAAGGTTATCGTTTTCATTGATGACCTTAACATGCCCAAGCTGGATCGATATGGAGCGCAACCTGCACTGGAACTGCTCCGGTATGTTAAAACCAAGCATATAAAAACATTTTATCTGTCGTTATGAGGGTCGCCACTAAAAAACGATCTCAACCTAGTGCGAAACTGCTACATTGTAATGATCTTTTCTGTAGGCAACTTATGGATTTTAATGGATGCTACGACCGAGTCAAAATGCACTGGAAGGAACTACAAAATGTAATTATATCAGCAGCGTGTGCACCCCCTGGTGGTGGTCGTAACTCAATTACTCCTCGACTTGTACGTCATTTTGGTCTCCTGGCAATACCCTCACCAAATTCTGACGTTCTTGTTCAAATATACCGGGTAAAAAACTACCTTAAACTAAGTTAATGTGACATTCAATCTATTATTTTAAAACACGAAATTCCCACCGTTTACAGGCTATTATACGAGGATTTTTGGAAGAGTTCGTCGAAGATGTACGCAATATGGCGGACAAGATAGTTGCAGGAGCAATTGCCGTGTACCAGTTCATGTCACTCAACTTTCTCCCTACACCTTCCAAGTCACATTATTTGTTTAACATGAGAGACCTCTCGAAATGCTTTCAAGGAGTTTTACAAGCAACTAAAGTTGTCATTACAACCAAAGAACAGATAGCAAGGTACATGTAAATAAAATCCGGAAAAAATTGTTTTTATAATTTTACCTCTGCTAAATCAAGTGTTATTTTTAAATTTCAGGCTCTTTTACCATGAAAGCATGAGAGTTTTTCATGATCGCTTGACCGATAACACGGACAGACAAAAGTTTACAGGAGTGCTTGCAGAATTATGCACAAAACTACTCGGCGTAAAGTTTCAAGGAACAAGCTTGGAAGGGATACTTTTTGGTGATTTCATGAAACCTGGAGTCGAGCGTGAGCAACGACAGTACGACGAAATTCTAAGCATGGACAAGTTGAAAAAAGTGTTGACGGTAAGTCTCTAATTGTCTTGTACAACCTCATAGCTTTCGTCATAGTCAGTTACTCCGATTATTCTAACATATGCTCCTTATTTACTGCTGGTATTTACAGGACTACCTTGACGAGTACAATATTATGATGGGAAGGGAAGTTGCCTTGGTCTTCTTCGGAGATGCTGCTCAACACATTACCCGTATTGCAAGAATTTTGAGGACAGATCGAGGCAATGCTCTTTTAGTAGGAGTTGGCGGAGCGGGGAAGCAAAGTTTGACTCGTCTGGCTGCGTACATGTCTGGATACAAGTAAGATTTAAAATACTATTAAGCGTATTGCAAAAAATGGACGATTAGTTAATGGAGAAACACATCACTTGAATTGTATACTCTGTGCTTTCAGGTGTTTTCAAATAGAATTGATGCGAGGCTACGACTACGAAGCATTTCACGAGGATCTCAAGCACCTTTACGAAATTGCAGGAGTCAAAAATGAGCGTGTAACCTTCCTGTTCACCGATACTCAAATCGCTTATGAAGAGTTTCTCGAAGATATCAATAACATATTGAATTCGGGTAGGTTCCATTGGTTTGTTAACACATTAGTATGATTAAGAACTTCTGTAAAAGTGGTTGAATCAGAAATATGAATTGATGGTTGTGTTTGCGGTAACTATAGGAGAAGTGCCAAACTTATTGGGAGCGGAAGACCAAGAACGAATGATCTCTTCCATAAGACCAGATGCTAAAGAAGCAGGGATTCCTGAAGATAGCAAGGACGGACTCTGGGATTTTTTCATACGAAGAATACGCTCTAACCTCCACATTGTCCTCTGTATGAGCCCTGTTGGTGAAAGTTTCAGGTGAGTCCATGATCTTGAGGAATATGATTAAAGTCATTCTAAAGCTAATGTTGCAATTAACTAAATCAGGGTTCGCTGTCGAATGTTTCCTTCCCTTGTCAATTGCTGTACAATCAACTGGTTTTCGGAATGGCCTGCAGAAGCGCTTCTCTCAGTGGCCAACTTGTTCTTGGCCAAAGTTCAGCTTGGAGAGAATGCATCCCCGAAGCAGCTTTCTCCTATGTGCGTCTTCGTTCATGAGGTAAGTTAAACAGGATATTCTACTACTATCCAGTACACAATTTGGACATGCATTCATAGTCTAATAAATCATTTTAACTTGACAGAGTGTAGCGAGAATGGCAGATTTGTATTACGAAGAGATGAGGAGAAAGTTTTATACAACCCCGAGTTCCTACCTAGAGTTAATTAATCTGTTCGTTAAAATGCTCAGTGATCAAAGGGAAAAGATACAAATGAGGAAGTCAAGGATTCAAAATGGGCTATCTGTAATCATTTAAACAGATTATTCTCCTAGGAACTACAATAATTCAAAAACCAATTTTTGCCTAACTTTTATTTTCATTTTCAGAAACTCCTAGAGACCAATGTATTAGTTAAAGAAATGCGTGTGAAACTCAAAGAATTGGAGCCAACTCTACGACAGAAATCAGAAGCTGTTGAAAATCTCATGCTCAAACTTGGTGAAGATCAAAGCTCGGCGGATATCGTCCGAAAGAATGTTCAGCAGGAAGAAGCTGCTGCGAAGGTTTGTGAGTAGTCTCACGCAAGAGAACTTTGCTTCTTCAAGTTTGTAGCAATAGTTTGCTGAGAATTTATCAAGTTTTAATTGTAATTCTGTAATTTTATTTTATTCTAGGAAAAAGCTATTGAAACACAAGCAATTGCAGAAGATGCTCAAAAAGATTTGTCCACAGCCCTCCCGGCTTTAGAAGCTGCCGTCAAAGCTCTTGATTCTCTTGATAACAAAGACATTGCGGAAGTCCGAGGCTTTCAAAAACCACCCAAAATGGTCGAATTGGTCATGGAATCCGTCTGTGTTCTCTTCAATCGACAGTAAGCTAGCTAAATTAGTACTGCAGCATTTGTTTTATTTGTTTTTTATTCTTTCATTCCTACATTGTAATCCCCCCACAGGGCTGATTGGGCTACCGCCAAACATATCCTCACAGATGCAAATTTTATGAAAAAGCTTGAAAATTATGACAAAGAGAACGTCCCAGAATCCGTTCAGAGGAAACTCAAAGTATACGTGGACAATCCAAACTTCACACCCGAAATCATCGGCAAAGTTTCAAAGGCCTGCAAATCCATCTGTATCTGGGTTCGAGCTATTGACGGCTACATTAGAGTTTTTCGGACCGTCGAACCTAAGCGCAACCGATATCTTGCAGCAAAAGCTGAACTCGATCAGGTCATGGAAACACTGCAAGTAAAACAAGCTCAGCTCAATGAAGTGGAAAAAAAGATTCATGCACTCCAGGAACAGTTTGATGTTAGCATACACGAGAAGCAAGATCTGGAAGATAATATGGAGCTTACTGCCGCACGACTCAAGAGGGCGGGACGACTTACTAGCGCTCTAGCATCCGAGCAATCACGGTGGCAGGAATCTGTGAAAGTATGAGAGCATATTGTTTCCAGCGTGTTTTATGCAAAGCATATATACTTTTCAAAGTGCTTGGTCATATATTATAGTTTCCTTTGCTTTCAGACTTTTGACGAAGATATGAAGAACATAACTGGTGACGTCTTCGTTGGAGCTTCGTGTATAGCATACTATGGAGTTTTTACAAGTCACTACAGACAGAGGTTGATGAAATACTGGGTGGAGGAATGCATCAAACTGGGTATCCCAGTTACACCTACCTTTACGTAAGATATCAATGCCAAATTACGAGAATTAAGTCACATTCATGCCCAACATTCAACCTTGTATTCTTAAATCCAGGTTGTCGAATCTAGCGGATCCTTTTGAAGTCAGGGTATGGAATGCAGCAGGACTGCCAAAAGATATGACGTCAACTGAAAACGCTGTGCTAGCGACTCGTGGAAGGAGGTGGCCTCTCATGATCGATCCACAGGATCAAGCCAATCGATGGGTCAAACAAATGGAAGCATCTAGGCAACTCAAGGTATGTGCTATTTTTTGTAAATCAGTTTCGCAGTACTTTTTCTGTTCTAATCCGCTATATTTTTAACATAGGTCATGAAATTATCCGACGCTACATTTATGCGAACAATGGAAAATTGCATTCGTCTTGGAACCCCTTGTCTTCTCGAAGAAGTCGGAGAACAGCTTGATCCCTCCTTGGAGCCCGTTCTTCTCAAGCACATATTCACACACGTATAATTTAAAATAACGCGAAAGACTTAATTCATAAATTAGCAAAAATGTATACCATCAATCCTCTCAAGTATAACTCGATTGTTTCCATTCCAGAACGGACGTCAGATGATACGCTTGGGTGACACTAACGTGGACTACGATTCCGATTTCCGGCTTTACATGACTACCAAGATGCCTAACCCTCACTACTTACCAGAAGTGTGTATCAAAGTAACCATAATTAATTTCACCGTTACTATGGAAGGTTTGGAAGATCAGCTTCTGAGCGAAGTTGTTGGAATCGAAAGACCTGACCTCGAGTCACAACGCTTAACTCTCGTCACTAATATAAATACCGACAAGAATCAATTAGTTTCCCTCGAGTCTAAAATCCTCAAGCTTCTTTTCCAGTCCGAAGGAAATATTCTAGATGACGAGGAGCTAGTAGAAGCACTCAATGACAGCAAAAAGACGTCAGTGGAAATCACCAAACGGCTCAAGGAAGCTGAGGATACAGAAGTTCGCATAAGCGCTGCCCGGGAAAAGTACAGGTCACTAGCTGCACGTGGATCCGTCCTTTACTTCGTCGTTGCCCAGTTGTCCGCCCTGGATCCCATGTATCAATACTCGCTCAAGTATTTTACTCAAGTCTTTATCCAGTGTATTGCAAGTCTGGAGAAAACGGAAGGAGAATTGGAGGAACGAATGAAGATTCTCATGAAAATGGCCACTTTGGCAACTTACACAAATATCAGCAGAGGACTATTTGAAAAGGATAAGCTAGTCTTTAGCTTTCTCTTATGCACGGACATTATGAAGAGTCAAGGAAATATTCCAGAGGACCAATGGAATTTCTTCCTTAGAGGAGGAGTTGGGATGGAAACCAAGCGAAATGAAAAACCCGTGGAGGCAAGGTGGTTGAGCACCGGCCAGTGGAACCAGCTCTGCGATTTGGAATCAACTTACCCGGATTTTCAAGGGATTAAAGTTTTTGCTCTCAAGGAGATTGTCAAAATTACCCTTGGAAGCTACGAAGTCCAACTCTTCACAAACGTTGATGCTAATGCTGTCAACGTTCATTCCTTGTCCAAAGACCCACCATTTGTTCCGTGGAACAAGAAACTAACCAAGTTTCAGAAACTTATTTTGATTAAAGCCTGTGCTGAAGAGAAAGTAAGCTTTTCAAATATCAAAAGATGTGATGGATTCATACTAACATATTGCGATACTAACATTTACAATCTTCTGCATTACTCCAGCTTGTTGCAGCCATCACGGAATTTGTGAGGAATGAACTAGGACAGCAATTCATTGAAAGCCCTTCCATTGATCTTGTAAGTAACCAAGTATTCAGATTTCCCTGCTTGTGCCGTTATCTGCTAACTTAATTATCCTTTACCTTGTGTAAATCCAATACAGGTGAAAGTCTACAACGATTTGAACAAGACAACCCCATTGGTCTTCATCCTCAGCGTTGGAAGTGATCCCATGGCAGCCTTTTACAAGCTAGCTCATGAATTTGAATTCCAAGATCGCATTTCTTCGATATCCCTTGGACAAGGTCAGGGGCCTATTGCTGAAAACATGATAACCCAGGCAGTTTCTAGTGGGGATTGGGTCTTTCTTCAGGTATTTTTAAACATTCTTGAGGCCAGCCTCGGTTTAAGTGGTAATTTATATGAGTGGCAAATAATTTACTCCTTATTCTTCTTCCAGAACTGTCATCTCGCAGCGTCTTGGATGCCATCAATGGAACGGATGGTTAAAACCCTTTCGGCAAATGAAGACATCATATCTGACTCCTTCCGACTATTCCTAAGTTCCATGCCTACGGGATCCTTCCCGGTTTCAGTCTTGCAGGACAGTGTGAAAATTACAAACGAACCGCCTAGAGGCATACGAGCCAACGTCCGTCAAGCATTGTTAGATGTTGACAAAAGTCTCTTTGAAGATAATAGTAAGAGCTTCTTTCCCAGTTTTGGATGCGAGAGCATAAGGAAAATATTTGCCGGCTTTGTGAAGGTAATTTTAAATTTTTAATGTGATTACAGTCTTAGGTATGGATTGGAGACGTATCATCTTCGGAATATGCTTCTTCCACGCAGTTATTCAAGAACGCAAAAAATTTGGCCCACTCGGTTGGAATATCAAGTATGAATTTAATGACAGTGACAGGAATTGTGCCTTGCTCAACATGGACATGTTTTGCAAGGAAGGGAAAATGCCTTGGGATGCCCTCGAGTACATTACAGGTGAGGAATTGCTACAATTTAAAAGAAATCTCTCAGACTATGCATTACTTGACTACGCGTCATTCTCCCTTCCAGGTCAAATTACTTACGGGGGTAGGATAACGGACAACTGGGATCAAAGATGCCTAACTCACATCCTCAAGGAGTACTTTTGCGAAAAAGCTTTGGAGAAGAATCATAAGTTTTCACCTTCGGGACTGTATTTTGCTCCCGAGTACAAAAGATTAAAGGACTACGTCAACTATGTTGACAGATTACCCATTATCGACGAACCTGAAATTTTTGGCATGCATGATAATGCTAATATTACTTTTCAAGTAAGTCATTTCCCCGAAATTCCCGCAGTAGATTCATGTGAGGTCAAGCAGTAGAGTAAAACATCCAACGCAACGCCATCTGTAATATATTTTCCCCATTTTGTAGCAACAAGAAACCGTCATGTTCGTCCTTGCACTTGAAACTGTACAACCCAGGCAGTTTGCGGGCAAAGCTGCAAGTCAGAAGGATGAAATTGCCTACGAATTGGCAGTTAGCTTTGAAAAGAAGCTACCACAACGTATTAACGTTGACAGAATTTCTCAGGATCTCGCTGCTGTTGACACCGAGGGTCGTGTGCCTGCACTCAGTATTTTCCTCCGCCAAGAGGTCGACCGATTCAACAGAATGCTTAAACATATTCAAGAATCCTTGGACCAATTGAAAAAGGGAATCAAGGGTTTAATCGTCATGTCAGAAGAGCTGGAGCTTATGTACCATGCCTTCCTGAACCAGAAGGTACAGAAATTTTAAATAGTCTTAAAATTAAAACAAGTTTTGCAATAATTTTACTCACTCACGGCCTCTTTGTCTACAGGTTCCCGAAAACTGGACCAAGGTCTCCTACGGTTCTCTGAAACCTTTAGGGAGTTGGTTTAATGATATGATCCTCCGAATCAATTTTATGACGGTAAGATGCAAAATCTGTAACTAACTAAATCTTGTTGGATCAGCGTGTAAAACAATTCCAAGGAAATCAGATTAATGCATCATGTTAAAAAAATTTTATATTTTTACATTCAACAGCATTGGTACAACGGGAACATCCCTGCATCCTACTGGTTGTCCGGGTTTTTCTTTCAACAAGGCTTTCTAACAGCCGTTCTTCAAACCCATGCCCGAAAATACAGTGTACCCATTGATCAGCTCAGCTTCATCTACGTGGTGATGCCGGTCGTGAAAGTAGAGGCCATCGAGCCAGATAATGTAAGATACATAAGCTTTATTAACGAAAGATTTTAAAGTTGATTATATTATATATTTCACTACCAAATATATGTTCAGGTTGTAGAAAAGTTACTGGTCCGAACCACAAAACTAGATGGCGTCTTGGTTCATGGCCTCTTCTTGGACGCCGCAAGATGGGATACTCATGATAACAGGCTTGCTGATCCTGCACCAGGTGTCATGAACCCAGTCATGCCTGTAATTCATTTCCTTCCAGCTCACAGTGTAACCCCTGAGGAGAACATATATCATTGTCCTCTATACAAAACTGCAGTGAGGGCGGGTGTCCTGTCTACAACCGGACATTCCACCAATTTCATAGTTTCTATCCAGCTAGATACCAAGGAGCCCGAAGACTACTGGATTCTCAAAGGAACAGCGCTCCTGAGTCAGTTATCGGATTAAATTTTCGAGGTAATTATTATCAAGTTTATTGTGTTTAGAGTATAAAATTGATAGAAAATAAGATTTTTAGTATGATGCGGATTGTGTTTTCTCGTTCTGTTCTTACTTAGAGATTCGAGTACACGTACAACGTTTAGTATACTATTAATCATTAATAGCGTTGCTGAATTTACTCATTTTTATATATTGACTTAGCAGTCCGTAATCCATAATGAATAGCGTTTGTAGACAATATCGTTAGTTCCACATTTTCAAGATATATATGGTTAAGTTAAGATAAATAATTCTTCAAATATTTTATGGTTACAATCAGTTGTAAAATGCCCCGTAGCAAGTGGCTCCTTGAAAGAACACAAAATATTTATTTTCCTTTCAACTTGCAGTTAGAGTTTTTTAAACAGCCATCAGTCGTTCAATCATTTTAATATTCCCCTTCCCCCCCCTGCCCCCTACCCTCCTCATTCCCCGTGGAGAGAGGCGCAAAGTCCCATTAGGGATATATTGCGTTCTCTCTTCCATCCCCTTCCCTCCCCTGCCCCCTACCCTCCTCATTCCCCGTGGAGAGAGGCGCAAAGTCCCATTAGGGATATATTGCGTTCTCTCTTCCACCCCTTCCCTCCCCTGCCCCCTACCCTCCTCATTCCCCGTGGAGAGAGGCGCAAAGTCCCATTAGGGATATATTGCGTTCTCTCTTCCACCCCTTCCCTGGAGAGAGGCGCAAAGTCCCTGCCTGCCCCCTACCCTCCTCATTCCCCGTGGAGAGAGGCGCAAAGTCCCAGCATTTAATTAGGGATATATTGCGTTCTCTCTTCCAGCCCCTTGCCTTGAGCATTTAATTATGCCTTGAGCACTTAATTATGCCTTGAGCATTTAATTATGCCTTGAGCATTTAATTATGCCTTGAGAATTTCATTATGCCTTGAGCATTTAATTATGCCTTGAGCATTTAATTATGCCTTGAGCATTTAATTATGCCTTGCGCATTTAATTATGCCTTGCGCATTTAATTATGCCTTGAGCATTTAATTATGCCTTGAGCATTTAATTATGCCTTGCGCATTTAATTATGCCTTGAGCATTTAATTATGCCTTGAGCATTTAATTATGCCTTGCGCATTTAATTATGCCTTGAGCATTTAATTATGCCTTGAGCATTTAATTATGCCTTGAGCATTTAATTATGCCTTGCGCATTTAATTATGCCTTGAGCATTTAATTATGCCTTGCGCATTTAATTATGCCTTGAGCATTTAATTATGCCTTGCGCATTTAATTATGCCTTGAGCATTTAATTATGCCTTGCGCATTTAATTATGCCTTGAGCATTTAATTATGCCTTGCGCATTTAATTATGCCTTGAGCATTTAATTATGCCTTGCGCATTTAATTATGCCTTGCGCATTTAATTATGCCTTGAGCATTTAATTATGCCTTGAGCATTTAATTATGCCTTGAGCATTTAATTATGCCTTGAGCATTTAATTATGCCTTGCGCATTTAATTATGCCTTGAGCATTTAATTATGCCTTGCGCATTTAATTATGCCTTGAGCATTTAATTATGCCTTGAGCATTTAATTATGCCTTGAGCATTTAATTATGCCTTGAGCATTTAATTATGCCTTGAGCATTTAATTATGCCTTGAGCATTTAATTATGCCTTGAGCATTTAATTATGCCTTGAGCATTTAATTATGCCTTGAGCATTTAATTATGCCTTGAGCGCTGCTGGAGACAACCAGGGTAAAAAACGGCCTTCGGGTCTACTGGTGTCGCTCCAGTACTGACGATGGCAGTAGCATGCCGAAACCCGTTTAGGTTATCGGATTAAATTTTCGAGGTAATTATTATCAAGTTTATTGTGTTTAGAGTATAAAATTGATAGAAAATAAGATTTTTAGTATGATGAGGATTGTGTTTTCTCGTTCTGTTCTTACTTAGAGATTCGAGTACACGTACATCGTTTAGTATACTATTAATCATTAATAGCGTTGCTGAATTTACTCATTTTTATATATTGACTTAGCAGTCCGTAATCCATAATGAATAGCGTTTGTAGACAATATCGTTAGTTCCACATTTTCAAGATATATATGGTTAAGTTAAGATAAATAATTCTTCAAATATTTTATGGTTACAATCAGTTGTAAAATGCCCCGTAGCAAGTGGCTCCTTGAAAGAACACAAAATATTTATTTTCCTTTCAACTTGCAGTTAGAGTTTTTTAAACAGCCATCAGTCGTTCAATCATTTTAATATTCTCATGTATGTACACAGACTTCAAAGACACAAATAGACAATGTCTCTAATACTTGAGAAAAAAAAGTTATTTCCTAATATTTTAAGCCCCACTTTTATATTTTCCTTCGCGAACGAGTTGCAAATCTAAACCTTTCCAATGATTCGTAATGGGACTCGGAAGAAATTTCGGGCAGACCATGGGCGCATGGGTCTACTGACTACTGATGCAGCTTTAGTACTGATGATGGCCATAGCAGCCCCAAACCCTTCACAACCAAGAGGCAGCTGAAAGATTCTCGAGCCAGTTATTAATCGAAGCTAACGCTGTTTGTATGCCAATAGTTCAGCGAACTGTAAATTTTTCCCTAACCGAATATGATCCTGATGATGACTTGAGTTTGTTGTAAGCAGCAAAAGCGTTACCAACTTACCAATACCAATGTTGGTTTCTACGATACAGCTTTGCGCGTTTGTGAAATCGGCCCATGTCCATAGTAACTTTCTAATTGGATTACTGTAATAATTTTCTAGGTTCATTTCTGATCTTATGGAATATATTTTCCATCAAGTAAATCCACTACGGTGGATCCCCGAATGCAAAGCAAAATAGCTGAGCACAGCTACAGAAAATGAACACGCTTCAATGAATTTCCCCTTTTCTAGTTTATGAACCGGCATGATTTATTTCTTTCATTCTCCTCGTAGGTTAAACAATAAACACAATCTGCATATGAGCAAAATGATAAGTTTTCTTGGAACACAATAATACCTCAATAACCGGGGACAGTGACGTATTCCACGAGCTTGGGCTCTATCCCAAAGATTAAATTACAAGCGGGGAGAAATGAAATGTCTTGCACGCCCTCCATAACGCCACTCTTAAAAAAGATTCATGCAGACGAGCGCTCGTTAAGAAAGTAGTTAAACTGAAAGGGTTCCAGGTTTAATGTGAATATGCAAGTCAGATTCTTCCGTAAAGTTTCCCCTCTCGTATTCCTTCGCAATCCTCAAACTTTAGCCTGGCTACTTGCATGTGTACAAGGAATTGACAGGAGGGGAATATCATCGTGGCAACTTGCCCCCTCTTATCCAAAGGTTGAATATTTTAGTAACAAAACCCCATCAACTCAACTGGATAATCCAGATCACCGGCTTTCGGACTTGCCCCCTTATCTTCTCCCATATATCAAAACATTAAAGAGAAGTAAAACGTTGTAAAAACAATGTCGTAGAGAATAATCTTATTATTTAATCCTACTTGTCCCGGTCGCAATCAACGTTTCCTCTCCGTTAAAACTTCAAATACCAGCATTGCAGATTACTTCTCCGGCAAAAAGCTCAACAACGTAAGACCCATACCTCCGCAAATCTATATCTCTTTTCCAAGCAAGCTGCCATTAGGTTTCCTCGTCAAACTAGAATTTCACCTTAACTATAACCCACCCACCCCAACAAGCAATATTTTATTTCATAGCAGCATGGAGAAAAACTACCGCATTGAAACTTGAGGGTTGTGATTTACCCACCCCCCCTTAACCTGAATCTTAAACCACCAAAATTCTGCTTTCACCAATGGTGAAAGCTCAAACAAATCTCGTACAAAACGAATACAAAATACTTTCCAAACTTCCATTTTCCTCCGCTAGATGGAGTCGTCTGAAATCTTTCATTCAAAGACAAATACACCACGAATTCCTTTCTCATGGACTCAGCAATCCTCTTTTAAAGCAAGTTTCTCCTCTCTGAAACATCTCAACTGAAGTATTCCTGACACTCTTTTTTAAATCACAACTTCCCTCAGCTCTACGGCTTCCAGCCTTTTTAAGAATATAAGCTGTAACTTAAAAACGAAGCGTCTTGATTTAGCTCAAATCCGTCTCCGTGTACCTCCTTAAAATAAAATCAAAGAGGAAATACATAAATATTCAGTTAGATTTGCCATTTTTAGCTTCAAACTATGCATACATACATAAGCAGGAATTTGCAACAAAAAAACCGGTGCAAATATTCATTCAAGAAGGTTAGTACAGCTTCACACTAATCTCATAAAATAGATAACGACAACAGTAAATAACGGACAGTTGGATCAAGTCGAAAAATATTTATGAAAGTCATGTATCAGATATCCACTAACATTTTATTATACATTAATCCACCGTCCTCTGTACAATCTCGTAGGATTCCTCAGAGAGAAACAAGAACACAAGTCAAAGAGTAATTGAAAATGGTAAAAAAAATCAAACACGTTTTCCCCATCAAGCTTAACCATTTTCAGTTCACTCAACTGCTCACTGCTTCACAGAACATACATGTAATTCGATCGTGGAAAACAGGAAACCGTGAGAGAGGCACACATTGCAATGAGATACCGAGAGGATTCAAAAGGAATGTGCGAATGGATGGATGAGCAAGTAGGAATTGTTTGAATGAAGGGGCGATCCAGTATGAATCGTTCTAGAAATATGATAATTACAACCACCGTACCCAATACAATGCAATTAAATCTAATTCCGATTGTCTTACCGCCAGGGTGCAGCACAGTCTGCACACTCCTTTTAATTACCCTGTAGAAACGTTCACAGCGCAATCTTCCCTTAACCCCCTCACCATCCTTCATCCCCTGACCTCCTCATACATTTAAGCAAATACATCCCTACTTCTTAAGGCATAATGAGTTGTGACTAATGTGCGGGGGACGAGAAACTAGCGGAAACATTGTCGGCAAAGTTGAAGAGAGTCGGATGAAGCAGTCTAGACTTGGGATTTTTTAGGAATTTACCATATAGTCTTGAAAAGGAACGCCTTGTCTCTTCATACCTTTTGCAAAAATACATTTCGCCAAATTATAGCCCAGTCTCCCCTAAATATCATGTCTTTGCCAGTCAGAGCGGAAAATTATACGCAAGGAAATCAATGAGAGAAGCAAGAGCGAGAAATTCACGGCTAAACCAAACTTTCAATGGAATTAAACCCTTAAACAGCTGATTTCCACAGCTGCTCCCAATCCCATGCGAATCCTAGTACTATTTAAGCATCCCTTCCTCTTGGCTCGTGCGCTAAAATAATGCAGATTCTTCTTTCATTCCTCTCAGAGTTTTAGATTATCCCTTCGGGCTCTACTCCTCTCAACCGCTTCACACAGCATTATGTGGAAACAGAATCATACAAAGTCTCCGCTCCAACACCAGCAACCACGTCCATGCTGCTCATTTAGAAACGAGACACTAGAATACATGTATATATTAATTAGCTTTACTCGCAGAGGAGTTGAATGACCATTGATTTACAAGGACAGAATCATACACAATTAGATTGGATGGGAGGAGGACGGGGAGAACAGGTGACTTTGGGAATCCCTTTAAACTAGAGATGGGTGGGAAGAGAAGCGAATAATGTCCGACTATATGACGACAGTGTCTAAGATGCTTCCGAGGCTTACTACTATCGGCTATTGGGCTATAGCTAGTAGAATTCGCCAAAACTGCATTGAGGCCACATTCCCAAAATTAGCAAATCCCTAGGAGGTCTTGCGCTCTAGCCCGGTTTACCAAGGAGGACAAGCCCATGACGGCATAGGTCCATAGATTGGAAGCTGACGATCATGTATGGATTTTCGCGAATCCATCTTCAAACAAAATCCCAATTTTCCCGACTGAGAGAAGAGCTGTTTCAAGAGCAGTGTCCTCTGATTGAGGATAGATTTTGGCCAAATCGAATATATTCCCGTGTATAAGCGGCGGACAGACGGATGATTATCCCCCCCACAAGATCCCATAAGAAAGGAAGCAAAATGGATGCTTGGATGGATTGAGATAAAAACTAGCTTGTTGTGGACACACGTGCAGACTATGTCTGTCTGTCTTTCTGAGGCATGTGCAGTGGACGGACGTAATAACGTGTGTGTGTGTAGTAAAAGGCGGATCCGGATCTAAGAGTTTTTCAGAGACTCACACCACTCTCACTGCACCATATAGAATTCCTCATCTCGTTCTCCTCTGAGCTCTTTCCTGCCGGATCACGGCTCAAAGTTTACAGTCATACGGCTCAAAGTAGTGAGAGCTACGACCAAGAGTTGTGAGTGCTCCGAACCAAAAGTTGCCACCTCCTCTCCCAGACACCAGCCCTGTAGGGGGAGCTAGTAAAACCCAGACAGAAGAATGGCAACCCCGAGCTTGTCTGGCTTCTCCCAAAAATTACCTAGTCATTTCCTTGTATACCCGTAGTAGTGGAATATGTCCGACATGTGTAGCAACAAAGATTCGGCTTATATGCAAGCCTTTGTGCTCCTCCAAGGGTTTATTTCTCCTAGGAGCTCTCTTCAATGTATGGGCTTCCTCCGCTACTACGGCTCTCTCTCTCTCTGCCTCCAACCCCTCCTCCTGCTCCACTGTCTGGTGCGGTTTGGGATTTTTGGGCTGAATGAGCTCAGGCTCTATAATAGCAGCCCATTCTCGTTACTATCCCCAACCAACTGAAACAGTGTATGCCTTCCTCTCTTTCTTTAAGCGTTATTATGTTCCGGCTATTGTTGAGGAGCGTACGCTGCAACTGCACCAGCGTTCTTTGACTTTCTTTCTTGTGTAAAGGGATAGTTTTCGCAGGTTGGGATTTCGGAACGAACCTCCTGAATATTCGGACAGTATATAGTTTTGCAAATATTCTCCTTGTAGACTCCCTGTTCAAAGAGATTATAAGCGGAGGAGGAGACAGACAGAAGGGCTTTGTTATTAGCAGAGTGAACGGGTAGACGTTGGTGTATATTCGCGCAAACCTTTCAGTGAACACGTCATGTTTATAGCCTCTCTATTTTTTAGCATATCCCTCTTGTACTTGATTCTGACTCGATTGGATAAAAAGAATAGGAGACGCTTAGCTTGCTGGGAAGAAAGAACAACTTTTAGGTCTGTGGCCGGCTGGTTCAAGAGTTAGTGGTAACAGTCCTATGTCTGGCTTCGAGAAGAGCTCAAGCAAGAAGTTGTATGAATCAAGTATTTCCTACCGCTTTACAGCAGTGTGTCTAGCACAAAAGCTATGGGGGATGATTGAGAGAAGAGAGACGAGAGGGAAGCAAGAGTTTTTTGAGTGAGTGAAAAGACCGAGGGAGCGATGGACTCAAGGATCCGCTTCGGCCATTCCAGACTTGGGTGTGGGAAAGATCAGACGTGTCATAGGGATTTTCCCTTACGGGCTCCTGGAGAAAGTCTCCCAAGCCTGGAGGTCCTCCAGTGGAGGAACGGCAAACGGGAAAAGTTTCAAGAGAAAGCATATATACAGCCCTGTGCATACAAGTAGGCTGGCTGTCTGACTGGCGGAAGCAAGTAGGACTTTCTCCTGAATCACCGCACAAGAGAGAGAGACAGAGTAGGGAGGAGGGCTGCTCCTTTCAGTTGCCCATCTCTGCAGACAGAAGGCCGGACGACCTGGGACAAAGCGGACGGACAATCGAAGATACGGCAGTCAAAAGTCAGGAATTCAAAGTAAAAGTGGAAACAAAGTGTCATTCCTCAATATTTTCTTCTCAAAGGTAAGATTTCCGAATTCTTTTCCAAAGAAAACTTTTATTTTAAGCCAAAATCATGGATTTTTACCCCCATTACTCCTGCGACTCGTGTTCTCTTGCTGGATTTTTCCCATTTTCCCAATTTCTTGTAATTCTACAAAGTCTTAGCCTAAAGAGTTTAAGATTTTCAAAGAAAAATTGTAAAAAAAATCCCAGACAGAGTCTGTCTACAGACCCGGTTCATAGATTGAGCGCAGTGCACAAGACACACACTCACTAGTAGTTACATATTCTTCTCGTTGGAGGGAGCAACGAACTTGATATGTAACTCGTATGTTCGCGGCAATTAATTAACTTGAACACCTCAAGACACAGTGTATGACTTTAGTTTCAAACTCTTAAGAGGAACTACCAAGAATATATTCAATTTAAAACATCACGTTCTCCAGTATGTTTCTCCATAACTTAATTTCCATTAAGATGTTTTCAAGAGCTTTTTCACTTCCGCTTTCAAAGGAGGATACGATAATTAAACAAGCTATAAATAATTAAACTTGGTAGTTGAAAGGTTCGTGAAAAGTCAGGGAAAAGCTTGCTAGAATGTAGAAGAAGAAGAGCTGAAAATAAATTACGGATAAATTCAAAAATGTAGGCGGGTCTGTTGTAGACAGAGAGAGCTGGATTCAAATCAGAGACAGCCGGCAGGAGGGGCAGCAGGCAATAGTGGACGCTTCCTCAAAAAAGCGAGACTGGAGGTGGGGGGATGCGGTGTAGTAGCCGAGTCTTCAATTCATCCCAGCCAGACATAGATACTTATACATCTGGCTTTGGCCCGGCTTATGTAGATGAAACAGACTTTGTAGTTCCTGTTGGACTCGAGACAAGAGAGTTTTATACGAGAAGATTTCGGCATGCCGCGAATCCTCAACATCAACTTGCATCCCTTTGCAAAGATGAGGAGAAGAGGGCGTTAATAGATGAATCAAGAGAGCGTATTCCAAAGAGAATAAGGCCAAGTATCAAACTTTCCACGAATTATAGATTCCATAAAAAGAATTAGTCCAACCGGAGGATACAAGCGAATAGAGAAGTTGATGCAGTTTATTTTTGTAAGTGACGAATTTTATAGAGGGCGGCCTTGAGTCTCCTTAGCAAACATTCTCTCTCTCAGTCTGTCGTCTCACATGCCCACAACTATTCCTCCGTAGGTATGATTTTCTTAATTGACTTTTCAAAAGCTTCCACCTAGACACCGTGATCAAGGGAAGGCTAGTTAGTCTTACTCCAACCTCTCTGTCTGTCTGTCTGTCTGCCTTCCGTCCTTCTCAGACAGCTTCGCTAATGATTATACAACTTTTACAGACGCGTAGGTTTCTTTCAAGTTTCCATCACATGGAATAGAATACAATTTACAGAATATAGCTTTGTCTGGAATTGCTACAAAACATTCAAATCAAGAGACCAGAATTATATAGTTTCCAGTGCAATGACACTACAAGTAGCACACGCTTACAATCTACAGCGTCTTCGAGCCACTAGTTACTAGATACTAAGCGCCAAAGCAACCACATCCTTCGCACTAAAATTACCCCGCTCTCTGACCCTAGGGTCAAATCCAGTAACGGTCCGTAGCAGTTATCATAAAGACAGGGGCTGAAATTATAACGGCATGTTTCTCATATTCTTTCAAAGTCTATTCCCCTACATTTTGATTGAATGAATCAAAGATTTCAAATCCTAAATCATAATTGTTACTACCATCAATACACAGTACTAAACTAACTCAACCAACCCGCGGCACAACTTCAAACAAGTTATCAGAAAGCGTCCCGAACGCTTTCAAAGCCCATCCAAAGAATGAGCATCCCTTGGAACATTCTCTCCCATTATTACAAACTCTCATTTCCTTAAAAAAAAGTTTCCATTCATTCACAAAATGGATACGGATCAAGGAGGAAGAGGTGAGAAATGATTTTCCGATAGCTAAAACAGAGCACATCCACAGGTCATTATAGTCGTCAGCTGCCAACGAAGCCTCTGGCCTCAACAGAGAGCTTATCCAAAGAGCTAAGAAAAATTGTAGAATTGCAACAAAATATATCGCGCAATCCTATAAACAATTGCGATGAAGGTGGAATCAAATCATACTCAAGTCTGAGATGTTCCGCTAGCTGAGAAAGGTCATGTATGAAAAAAGCCTGGGGTGGGGTGAGGATATGGAGGTGTGAGCTAATAGGGATAAGAAAATTATGATTGAAAGCAGATATGTAGGAGGGTGATAAGGACTAAAGGATATGGAAAGGTAATTATGACTTTGGTTTCTTGGGAAGCAGGGAGAGGGATGACGTTATATGAGAGCATGAGAGATTTCCTCATGGGAATCAGATTACCAATGTATGAATTATGTATCATTCACAAGTTTCAACTTCAAGACAGGACGCTGCAGACGCTGATACAGTATCCTCACTCCAAAGCGCTGCTCTAAGCGTTCAGGAGACTCGCATTGCATACTACAACCAGCACGGAAGTTGTAAAGCAAGGAAGTTGCTAGCAACTATATATACCACTTACCGACTCCACGCTCCTCCTCAACATAAGGACGGAAGCGTTTGGATGAGCGTCGCTAAGGCGGGGGTGGGAGCCCGCTAGTTAGCTCAATGATTGAGAGAGGGAGATGTGAGGCTGGCAGGTGTCTCAGGTGTGCAAGTACTAAAAGCTTGTAATTTTTCCGTGGTACTCATGAAGAAAAATAAGAGACTATGCAAACGTTAGATATAATTATCCTTCTTCTCTCCTCTGGTGTAGGAGTATATGTTTCCATTCGCTGATTTCTCCGCCACCTCGCTCCTTATCTTATGAATGGGAGCGTTGGCTCCCAGTGAGAAAGAATGAGCGATGGCCGGTAGATTGTGCTCCTTGCGTTACATACACAGATAAAAAACGTAAAGTCTGTTGAGTGTTGAACAAGGAGAGGCTTCGCTTCCTGTCCCCGCAATCTTTTGCTAAGGCTCTGTTGGTAGTAAAGCTAAAGGTGAAGAGTTGCTTCAGAATGAATTGGGAAGATGAATGAATGCGTGAAGCTATGGGATTTGAATGAAACTGTATGCGTATTATGGTGTGTGTGTGTGTGTGTGTGTGTGCTGGTTGCGGCCTGGGGGAGGAGGAGAAACAACAAGAGAATGTATATTAAAGCGGAAGTCCTTTTTCACCCACCTTTTTTACAATCCCATGCTGCAGCTCAAGCGAGAACCTCTCCCTCGTTTCCCTCACTCACTCCAGCTTTCTTCCTGGGACAAGAATCCCAGGCATTAACGTCTCTGCTTTAATTTTCAAACGTACCCAACAAGGGCCGTTGTCATCAGTTTTGAATGCGATCTCAAATGCAGCATAATTACAGCTTCCAAGCAACTATCTTCATCCAGCGTTTCCGTTCCTTCAACAGAATCTTATAGTCTTGTTAGGATTTTAGAGCACAGAGTCCTCGAAATATTTGTCCAACGTCCCGATATGCATAATAAACCAAGTAGGAAGAAGGGGATGATGTGGAGGATAATAGCGGAGGAGGCGATGATGCAATTTCAGAGACATAGAGGCCGCTCTTTGCAGAATGATGTCATCCAAGGAGAACCTACAGGACCATCATGTCTTGCAAAAAGTCGTGAAGCCACTTCAACTTTCTTGGAATAAAAGTACACAGATTTTTAAAAGTTTGAATATCCTCCCTTCCTTTGTTTCAATAAGTTTCTTTGAATACAATCCTCCTAAATCACCTCCTCTTCTCCACGTTTTTATGAATGGCGTGTCTGCTCTCTTCATCTCGAGAACTCGTTGTTTCTCCGCTCGTCCTCTTAAAAGAATTCAAGAGGCTCCTTACACAAGCTTACTCAAGCTTGGAATATGTTTTTAAATTGTTTAAAAAAAAACACAGGATAACAAGGAGACAGGCAGGCCAAATGAATACAAGCAAGCAAAGAGAGTCCAACAAAGTGTCGCTCAATTTCCTCTTGGCTAATTGGTCTCTCTGTGAATTATAAGAGGCGGCCATGATGAGGATTCTTCCCTACAATCATCACTCTCTAATCCTTCCATACTCACTTCCTCAATAATTTCCACAATACTTTAAAATCCCAAATTAAACAATCTTGTTTATAGCCTACAGCTTCCAATCCACCCACGCTTCAGCCTTTTCTTCCACTTTCACAAGTCTCCGCATCTCCTGCTCTTTACTCCGGTCTTAAACTCCATTTCTCTCTCACTCTCTCCTTCCTCTTCAAAGAGAAAGTTTAGGCCGCAAAGGCAATGAAACCAGCTTACAAATTTGTATGCAATACCCGGATCATATTCTCTTTGAACCGAGTTAGAATTAATTCTCTCAAGTGACGCAGATGGGAAGATTGAAACATTTTTCCCGAGAGCCGCAGAGAAACAGAATACGTCCTGTAAACCAAATATCCTTTTAAGCTCCCAAGACGTTCCAGCACACGTATAGCTTTCACTCCATAACCAAGTGGCCACGCAACCAGCCCAACCGCTTCAATTAGCAGGGGAAACGTGTATCATCGCTCAAAGTTTTAGCATTCTACCAAAACTGCGGAGCCATAGCTTGTAATCCTTAAAAAGTTGCAATGCGGTCCTAGAGTTGACGGAATAGAATTTAGGCGGAAGCAATACACAGTGGCGGCAATGACTAAAAGAAAACTTGGGGAGAAATAAAGTTTCTAGGGATGAGAAACTGACTGACAGAGACAACCAGAGAAGAGGACTGTATTAGGGCTTGTACGTAAATTATTTGCCAGCTGCGGTATCAAAGGCAAGGGGGGAAACAAGGGGGATGAGATGATGGCTTAGTTTGCAAGGCAAAGGTTATTATGCCCTCAAGTACATACAGTAAAAGGGTTGAAAGATTTTTCTACCAGCCTCACCAACCGACAAAAGTTTGATTGGTTTATGGTGAATTTGTGTAAATTTCCCACCCGTCCTCCCTCTTACCATGTAGCGAAATGCAATTTTTTTATGTGCAACGCCACATGGACAGATGGCGGGCACAAGTTTTAGTATTACTATAAGTTGTTGAGTCAGAGGACGGAAATAAGCAGTGACCATATACCATGTAGCAACTATCTTCGATCCACAAGAGCGGGATATATTAAAGTAAAGTAAAGTGAGGAGTTTATAGACCTTCTTATACTCGTACGAGTTCATCCAGGTCTGCCGTTCTTCGCTTTACTTTGTGGGGGCTTGCGCCTTTATTCTTACATTGTCTCTTAACACGGCTTACTAACTATGGGGGATTAGCCCCGCACCCGGGAAGGAGAGCGCTCCAGGGAAAAACCCAATTTTTAGTTGATTATATAATGGCTTTATAGAGTGGGGAAAAAAACCTGTAGCTATAGCATTACAAATGGTGAACGAATCGGCCAAGATTCGAACCCGCGCCTCTCTCTCCTCCCATGATATGGTCTCAACGCTCTACCAACTGAGCCACGAGACCGGGTCGAGCGGGATATATTATAATTGAGCTGCCGGCCGGTAGACACCGGGTCTGTTCCATATAAAAATATCCCCTACAAAAAAATGCCAAAATACGAGAGGAATAGATAATTTGCCCGCCGGTGGCGCCACTATCGCCGACAGACAATAATTGTAACGGACATGGAAGAATTGCAATTTCATGCATCCATCATAATCGCAGTACTCCATGCTAACTTCCTCGGTTACCTTGTGGTCAACCAGAGTTTCCTTAGTAACGGTTACCAAGTAACCTCAGACAGTTCTCTCCCTGGGCAAACATCCAAAGCACACTCAATTCCAAAGTTAAAACAGGGAATGAGCTCCTTTCCAGGTGAATATTGATGAGATGAGCTGTTGATGACGAGACAGAAGATGATTCACACTTTCGACCCAGTCTAGTCTTTCCTGCAAACCAATTCAACTCCTTCATCTTCTTTGTTAATAAGACGCTGTGGCAGACTTACTTATGATACAGTCACTCTTTTTTACAACAGTCCTTCTCTACCGCAGTAGAATTACGTGCATAAAGCGGAATAACGCTCAAAAACTCAGATGAGTGGGTTTCGTTCAAGTCTGCTTACTGGGGAGAACCACCAGAAAGATGCATAGTAACAAGGAGGGGAAGCTGAGTAGGAAGGAGAGGATAGCCTGTGGTTTAGAGTCATGTAGAGAAGTCTAAAAGAGAATTTTTTATTTCAAACATCAAGAGCAGCCATTCCACCAGACTAACAGAGAGAGAGTCTCTCACAGAAGAGTCGAAACTGAGAGACTAACTTTAAGAGGAGATGAGCAAGCATATATGTATCTACCTAGACGAAACACATGCCTCTTTCTTTGGAGCACTATAGCTCGTAGAATAACGAGGATATACAGTTTAAAACGATTCTGTAGAAAAATCCTCGGACAACGATCTGTACAAGCTAGGGTGTAGCAAGTTCCGATTTTATTGCTACTACAAACGCTATGCATCCTTCCCTCCGTAATTACACATCTACAGAGAAGCCATCCAAAAAGAGGTGGATAGAGACTTAGCAAAGTTTCGCTTAATGTCTAGTCTACACGTATGTTCAAACTACCCCCGTCCGCCGTATTCCTCCTCTTACCAGCATCCTTCATGTCTGTCTGAACAGAACAGGCCAAGTCTGGAAGTTGGGCTCTTACGAGAATTAGGGATTGGGTCCTGCTCCAACTTGAATAGCTTCCTTGCGCTGGAGAAGGGCGTATATAAACTGGAGAAAAGCCCTAGTCTGAACGTGTACAGGGTGTTCCAAGTGTGCAAGACAAGAGGCAGTTGTCTCAGTCTGTTGAGGATGCCCGGCTTCCAGCAGCCGGGTAGAAAGAGGGCTGGAAGAGAGGGAATCTCAAGAGATGAGAGCCGAATGCCGGGAGATAGCTGGAAGGAACTGGAAGGAATGGAGGACGAGTAGGACTTGCGGTGACTCCCGAGAAATCTCAACTTTCCTCTCCTCCTGCCTCGCCTTCTCATGGAATCCTCCATTTTTTCAAAAACCAACAAATCCTCCAATATTCCATCAAATTCAACTCATTTTCAAAACCACTCCCTTATTCAGGACAGGAGAAATCAGGATTGTCGTCATCAAATACAGATGCTTCAAACCCGATTTTCCTTACCAGGCATCCAAGCTTAGCATCTCGCCCGCTAGGAACTATAGGAACCGTCTGGGCTTCAGATTCGGGAGAGGAGGATGATGAGCAAAACTTGCAGTAGAAACAAGAGTCTGGCAGGCCCGTCTGATCCATGGCGGAAAGAGTTTTCGGGTCGTGGATGAAAAGCCTTAGAGTAAACTTTATAATACCCGGATCGGGAAGGAGCTATGTATAGTGCAAGACGGGAGAGGAAGGAGGCTGGAAGGAATAAGGGTAGACGGGCTTTTGGGTGGATCCGAATTTGTGTAGGGAAATACGGAGAAATGCCGGCTCCAAAGTTAGGGAGGAGGAGGAGGGGAACGGGAGTAAAACTCACACACAACTTCCAATATTCCAATGTCTGTCTCGTCTGTCTGGCTCTCTTCGGCTGGAGGACTGTCGGTGGAGGAGCAGTCCAACCTTCCTCGCCTTTTAGGCCCTGTCTCCAATTTCCTTCCGAAGGGAGAGCATCTGTAGTCTGTGTCTTTGCGTGGTCGTGGGAAGATGTGAGCTAGGAGACGTGTCGGTTGTGCAAGTTCCAGGCAAACTTCTCCTTCAAACTTCTCCAAGGAGAAGATCCTTAAAATGAGGACTCGAAAACCAAGGAGAGACCTCTATAAGGTAGAAACTGGACTCCAAGAGAAAAAATCCCTAAGGAGGACAAGTCAGACTCAAGATCCAGCAGAGTCACTGGACCTGTTTAGCCCGACACTTTTTCAACCAGCATCACATCAATATATATATACCTGTAAGTTTAACTCCTTCATTTGTGTATAATCAGAGATTCAATATCCAAGGAAGAGGGCGCTGCTCTCTTTCTAGCTGAGGCCGCTAGAATTCAAGAGAATATAATAATATTCTAAATCTTTAAATTATTAGTCCGACCTGGACGTTAAACTCCTAGATCACATTTTTCAAAAGAATTTAACCCCGCTAGGCTAAAAGTAATGCAGCCAAGCTCATTAGATTTCAATTATGCAAATGTATACAACTTGAAATAGAGCACAGAGTTATCAGGAGCAAAATGGAATTTTCATTCATTTCTCTTATCCTAAGTCGTCTCCACTCTCATTTCTCTCCAAGTTCTTCACTCCCATTTTCCTGTATATAGGCAATATATATTCCCAGAATGGATCAAAGCCTGTTGGGGGTAAACTTGTTTCAAATTATTACACAACCGCCCCAGTATATATTTCCCTCATCCACACACTTGACTTTGTCTCAAGGATAGAATCCTGGAGTAGATGAGAGAAGCTCCAGCCATCCCTCCGCGTATGTATCCTCCTCTCCAGCCTTCAATCCTCACACACTGTATCCACAATCCAGACAGTTAAACGTCGTCTGCGGTTCTGCCCTCTCCTCCAGGATTCTCTGTCTGGTCTAGGGACGAGTAGTGTAAACGGATATAAAAGAGGAGTTTGTGGCACATCCAAGGGTTTTTCCGAACCTCCAAACCAAGAAAACCAAGCGCGTGTCTGTCTGGAAATTCAAAAGGCATCTTTCCAAGGATAATGGCTGAAGATTGTGAAACGTCTGGACGTTGCCGTAGAAAGGCTACGTGCAAAGGCATTGTAGTACAGAAAAACTGCAACTGAGGCAGGAGAAAAATCTAGTCTTAGTCTCTTGAGCATGTCTCAAAAATTCTCCTTGGAGCAATCCTCAAGTCCTTCTCCAATGACCAAGGCTCCCTCTGGTTCACCCTACCGCAATCAATCAGAACGAGGGATCATAGAATTTGAAATTTCAATCATTTCTGCCCTCTCCACGGTTTTCGTGTGGCAGTGCTGGTTAACCGTTGAGGACAGACAATTTGCTCTCCCCTTTGGGCTAAAACTGAGTGACAAGCACTAGGGTTTTTTATCCCTCACTATTTGGTCAAGTCTTTGTTTCGGGGTTAATGTGTGGGGTGAATCTTGTTAGTTTTTTGTCATCATTAGAAACAAGATCCACAAGAACATGGTTATGAAATCATTATGTGAAATCCTCTCTGTCTCCTACATAACAAACGTGCATCTTGTAGGCTTCCAGCAGAAACTTTTATAATCTCTAAAAGATGTTTTCATCATTTTCTGGCAAAAATTCCCGACAAGCTTAATCGTCTTCCTTGTCCGTAGTAGTTAGTTAGCTTCAAGCGTCATATGTATGACCAATTTCTTAAAGTCTACAATAAGTGATGGCAAGTATAGACCTATATTGCGTTTAAATACAAGGAATTAATTGTCCATATCAGTATCAGCCAGAATGGCGTGCGAATTAAATTACGACAGACAGGGTGTGTGTGAATATTGCAAATTGTACAAATCCATTCTGACTGCGCAGACTGGATTCGCTGGAGGGGTACAAGCTTGTGGAATCAATGAAAGAGTTGGACGACCGGTGAAGGATTAGAGAAATTACACACTCTTTGAGCTTGTGTTAGAGGGCCGAGGTAAATTGTTATAGTCAATTACAATAATTCCTTCTCCAGACCCAACCAAGGAGAGAAGAGTCTCGAAGAAGTGTCGAATGGCGAATAATAAAATAGAGAAATCCCATGATTCCCACTTGTCCGGATTCCCACACTTGCACTTGTAAGGCTTGTACAAGAATCCGAATTAAGGATAAGGACAAATATTAGAGGGCATAGCGTCGTGTCTTTCTTTCAAAGTGTGATGATGCCAAATCCCCTGCTGGGCAAGGGATAAGCGATAAGGTAATTGACGACCTGAGATGGAATTGGGTAATAATCAATCTAGGATTTAGAACTCAAACAGCTTTCCCCAAAAACAAGAAATACAAGAAAAATAATAATACAGAAAAGTTGGTTTTCCAAGCTTTTAAAGCCGTCAAAAATTGCATTGTGAAAATTGCTGACAGCCGTCTTCTCTAAGCTCTACACACCCTCCGAGTTTACATTCAATGCGAATGATTACTAAAATCCAGCAGGGGGCGCAAGAGTCAATCAATACCAAAATCAATATCAAAACGCTAACACATTACATGTTGTACCAAACATTTCAATATTTTTATAAACTCTTTTGAATATTTCAGAAAGACGATGCCGACTATTCCAAGCAGACCAGAACCTCCAGTTTCTACAACCATGAATCAAGTGTGAAACACCAATAACAGGATTAGGACGGATCAATCAGCACTGACCAGCGCCGAACCACAAGAAGAAACGGGAATAATCGCAACTACCAGACGCGCCTTATAGGAAAACATACCCCGGACCCTGTAGAAACTCCCCGACTCTTGGATAGAAGCTGCAAAAAACTCAACTGGAAAAATAATGCGGTAAGTGATATTTTCAAAGTAAAAGTGGATCATGAATCCAGAGGTAGGGAAATCTATGGGGCGTGGGCGTGGAGAGTGAAAGCAAATTGAAAATTGATTATCAAGCTCAGGTGGATCAACAGGGATGAGTCATTAATGTAGGAGAGAAAATTATCCTGGAGGTGAAAGGTTGAAAAGGTGGAGGAGAAAGCAAGTAACAGGATTAAAAGCATCATTCCTCCCGGGATATCGTTCTAGAGTAGCGACGGGAGAGCAAGTAAAAGTTATTGTTGCGTGGAAAAAGCACAGTTTTAGTCTTGCCCAGCCGGTTCTCTTGTACCCTTGTACAAGAGAATATAGTTTTTTCTCCATGCTTTACCGGCTTTTAACATTCCCTGCCTCTATCACCTCTCCAACCGAAGAGCTAGACGCCTAACGGGTGAAGGTACCACAGAAAAAAAAGAATAAGACGCGGTCCTCATAGTATTCCTGTAGCATATGTGATATTCTAAATGTATTTGAATCATGAGAGCGGGCGGGGTGGAGAGGCAATGCGGCAAATAATCCTTTAGTAAACGCGGATAACCCGGCAAGGCAACCATCTTGATAATCCAGAGAGATGCTAATGCAGAGGAGATGGCTAAAAGATGGACTATACAATGGTAGTAAATTCCAGGGAGCAGCCACCAATTCTAGCGAGAGAGCAACCTAAAACTTTTAAGGACATGTTTATTATGCGAACCGAGGAGATCTCTCCGTGGAACTGACTTAGCAGAATGTGCCAGGGGAAAAGGTGGAAGCGTGTAGAGGGGAAAGTCCGTAAAATCTTACTGCAGAGAAAGAATGCAGGAGCAAAGGTTCAGGAATCATGGAAATTTTTACTCCAATAAAACCAAAGCAATGAAGTAGTAAGAGCAACATTTTTAAGCTCATACTAAAATCATTGTAGTGGCGAGATTAAAAAAACCCGGCTTCCAACAACTCAACGAGAACCCGGGAGTTTTAAGAGAGAACGGATATCGGCTCCTCAGCGTAGATTTTTACAGATTGATCTGAGAGCGGATTAACATACACGTCTTCCTATCCGTTCTTGTAGTAGCTGTTGTAAGAATTTTTATAGACTGCGGTCCTCAGGGCAAGGGCGGATTCTATCTAACATACCCTAAGCATTCCCTAATCATACCCAAAGCATACAAAAAGCATACCCGGATTTTGCCTCCTTTACATTCGGCTGCTTTGGATAAGGGGAGAGAGTTTTAGTTAGTGTGTGATTGAATGCGGTTGCACAGCCGTAGTTTTTCCCTCTGTAACTAAAACATCTTATTCCGAGCAAACTTATCGCCCGGCTCCTCCTCTTTGCATACTCCCCAGGACAATGACTTCCTGCAGTTGTAAGATTTTGTCGCATTGAGAAAGAACCCGGCTTGAAGGATATGTGACGTGGGAAGGAGCAACTTCTCCCGGTTGTAATGTCGGATAGATGATCGCTCAGAGCGCGAGAGAGAAAACCTGGAAGAATAATTTCCCTCAGCTGGAACAAGGTAAAGAAGTTTCTATAGAATCCTGCTGTAGACGGTTAACCGGGTAGCAGCATAGGTTGGCTAGACAAAAACCGGGTAGTAGGATGGCATGAACCGGGAGCGTGGATGGCATTAGTAGAATCACCTCCCGGTTCCTCCAGGGATCTGGCCAGCGGGTGTACGGAGGAGTAAACGTAATTTAAACCCGCTCTTCCAGCAACGTTGAGGTGTCAGCTTGAGTCAGTGATGGCCCTCAAATTTTTACCGGCAACCGTGATTCCTCTGGACTTGGAGCAATCTTCTTCCTAATAGATTATAGTAGGAGAAAGCTAGTCTCCAAATCAAGATTGCTGTAGAGGAAGTAGAAATGTTTGGAAAATTATTACAATTTCCAACACATGTCACATGTGAAAAATGTGACTGGGGAATCCGGGTATTATTATGACAAATCCCATATGTCAACCTTTCGTCAGAAGCGCCCGGCTGGTCGTCCACTCCCAGAAACACAGCTATATTCCTAATAGTACGAGACGATCATGACGAAATGTGGGCGTGGATGGAGAAATCATGGGTGTATGGAAAGCCCCGTGTGTAAATGCGGCATCCTGCACCAAAAATCCTCCATACTGTATACACGCCACTAAAAAGAGGGGGAATTTCAAATGGAAATAGCCCTATTCCCAACGTAGCGCATTCACCCAAGATTTAAACCATTTCCGAATATTAACAAGATTATACTAGTCTACTCTTCCGTATTTATTTTTCCCAAATATTATATTATGATATGGACTAACGCAGGTGTTTTTAGTGGACTATTTTCAATTCCGTAGATCAAATATACAAGATTACAGATTATATGATAGCAAGAAGGGAGTGAACAGCATGTGTAGCTCCAGCTTCTATCTTCAAACTAATCGCAATTATCCTTTAGAAGCCAGGGTAAATTTAATGCCCTAACTCCTCCGTGTGGGCTGGGATATAAAAGATTATATAAAGCTCTGGGAAGGGTTACAACTTAAGCATTATTTCTCGTATGAGAAGATAATAATAATAATAATAATAATACAGCACTCATTTCTTCTCATGACGGCGCCTGGGACAACTGACCACAGTTGACCAGGACTCACAGACCTAAAACGCTGGACAGCGAGAGCATGTCATGTGTGGGATTTTTGAATTGATAGACGAGATGACTGGTTAATAATCATTTAGAGAAACATATTTTTGACATGTTCGTGAGGCAAATCATCACATGCTCCCTCCCGCTTCGTCTGAAGCTTCGACTCTTGTAATATTACAGATAGCCAGCTATGTTCGTTCCTCCATCCACGTTCTCCACGTTCTGCGTAGGTCAGGTAGGAGTGGCCTCTGACATGTGCGGCATTGATTCAACCACGACATTCTTGAGTTCAAAGAAAGGAAAGAAGCGGAAGGAAGTGATTAAGGTAATACAGGGTTAAGGCCAGCCTCAATCTTGCTTCAAACTCTTCTCAAACGGCCCAACTCACGCTTAATCTTCACCAGCGTCTAAGATTCAACTCAAGCTATCCCTTATCTCCTTTAAACACCTTTTCCCTGTCTCAACCCTCTCCTTCCGAAACCAGAGCGTTATTTCAACTCAAGCTCGTAATTATAATTGCACTTCACGTCTGGATACGTGGCTATAAAGATACGAGAAGAAGAGAATAAATAAGCGTGGAGGAAAGGGGAGGTGGGATTTTTAGAGGTGATGAGTGAATGCTTTGCTTCCATGCGTCCGGATGTTGTCGCTTCGTCGTAACGCTCTATGAATTTTCTTTAACGCGTATTCAATACAACATATCCTAGAGTTGAATCGTAACACCGGCTTTTTCCATCCCGGCAAAGGGTACGGACAATATTCCTCCTTTTAGCGCTACACCCCTACTAAATAAGGGTCCAGGGCAAATGACAGCAGGCTTTTTAGGCCAGGAAAAGGGGGACATTTTTCTAAAGATAGGGATCGTAATTAGTTATTTATGTGTGCCATACATCCCAAAGGCTCCTCATCTGTTTTATGATGGGAATAGACTATGATAAAGGGTGGAGGGATTAAATTATTCCCGCCGAGCCATCAAGGGCTCTCTTTTCTCTTGCAAGGCTTCGCCATTTCCGTGACTGGGACGGCTTTTCTCCGACCGTACCCGTCTTCTACAGAGGTCATCTTTGATGGCCTAAATCCAACCAGTAATAAGTTAAACCCGAGTACAAGGTGATGATGGTAGAGGAAATAGTCGCAAGAAAGAATAGCTTCCAGTGTTGTTCAGTTGTGCTACAGATGCAGACGGACAAGCTGTTGAAAAGAGGATTTTTATCGCATGGAATTTTTTTACCAAGGCAGAAGCTGTCCTCTCCTCTATAGCGGCCACAGTCTATGAAGGAAAAGAGCTGCACACACATCAAGGATTCCGAGGATCAAGAGTTAAGTAATTAGAGGGATCCAGAGAGGGCTGGATAATTGCGAGAAAGAAGGGCAGATGGACGAAGAGAGAGTAGTGAATAAATAACATTTGACAAGAGAAATAAATGGCAATAAGGGTTAATGGAATCCTTGGAGGCGCTAATGGATTGCGTAGATAAGAAATAAAATAAACCCGCTGAAAATAAAGGAACCATAATTTATGTAGAGTTGCCAATACAAGAGTGGGACGGAAGGATTGATGGAAAATATATAGCTACATAAATTAACGGATCAGAATAGAAACTTCCAACTGCTACAGCCGATTTGAAAAGCCCTTGAATATAGCCATATGAAAATCATCGTCATGGTAACAAAACTTCTTGTTAGTCGTACAAACCGACAGACCAACGGACATTTTAGCACAAACAGCCATCCTGCGTCTTTTACGTCTGGGTGGGATTGCACTTCCTCAAGTATCCTATTCATTCGGGACAAACTGGGCGCTGTTGTTGTGTGGTCTAGAGTTTAAAGCATACAATAATCTTTTGGCTGTTATTCAATTCCTTCCGCTGGATTGGTGGGATCCCTGGATTGGCAGGGCAGGAAAAATAGGATATTTCCATGGCAGAACGTAACAAAAGCTACCCGAAAAATCAGAAAGGGCCGTTTATGCAAGGAGACACAAATTCTGTACACGTCAAGACTTTTTTTGTGCTCTCCTCCCACACACACTTGGATTGTTATATGGACTTGAATGCTCTGCACATTCATTCCCCAATCAGTCCGCTCAATCCGCCCCCCGAAACCCAAACCAGCAAAAGATCAGCACAAGGGATTCGCAGAAAATACTGGTTCATGTTGTGAATGAAAGAAAAGTATTTGCAAACCCAAGGCAACAACTTCGGTTGCTATGTGGATTGATATGTATCAGAATTTCAGAACATGAAGGAAACCAGTGTGCTGCCAGCTGCTGTGTAGCGTTAAAGAGGTTGGCTCTATTTCGGATGATAATCGGATAATAAGAAAACCAGAATCAGATAGACACGCCGGCTCAAAATGGCAGAGTTCACAGGAGGGATTTTGCAAGGGGGCGCTCTGATGACCAAGCATGCAGAATTTTATGGAAGGATGTAGATAGAGGGAATTGAATGATTCCTTTCCAAGATTGAGCAGTTTTTACCGGAAGTCCTTGCGGAGGGGAGCAGTAATGAATGAAATTGTGAGAAAATTCTGCAACCGGAAACAGAAAGGTGAATGAAATAATAATTAAATTAGAACAAGGGAGGAAGAGAGGCTGAGAGATGGTCAGAGTAACGAGATAAAATACGCCATTTCTCATTACAACGCACGCACAGGATTCAGAATTTTTTCCAACCCAAGATCAGGTTACAGGTAGGAACAGGTAACAAAGCATCTTGGAGCCTACAAAGGCTTGAGCAACAAGTAGGGAAAAGGTATAGCGACAAGAGAAATTGCAATCAAGGTTAGTAGTCGCTGCTGGTTCAGTTGTTGCCAGGTGGAGATAATTTTCAAGTGAATGTCCTTGTGCAAACTTTTTTTTCCAAAGAAAGCTTTGTAGAAGAGGAGACTCGAAGACTTGGAAACCTTTGTTCATAATTCCTTTGGTTTTCTGCTAATCAGGTGCTGCTCCTAAAGGTATGTAGCCGGTGCAACTTTAGGCTTTTCCCACACAACATCCCTCCTCTCCCCTTAAAGCTACAGTCAAACAAGAATCCTTCACCATCTTCCACCCTTGCATTCCGTGCCTTGTGAATGACTCAGGAGATTCATCAGTCCCTGTCCTATAGCTTCACAATGCATGGCGACGATCAGGCTGGGAATTTTGCACCGAAGCTACAATATATTACACCAGAATCAAGTTTACCGAAGACGAGAGCTGAAAAATTGCATTTTTCCAATATTGCATTCCTCCGTCTCATCCCTCCGCAGAATTCGCGAAATTTTTTGCAAGGATGCGCTTAAGGAATTTTAGCTTACATCAGCCTTCTTGAATCATCCCAACTTTGCCAAGCCTTTACTTGATTTCGCTCTTGTTCCGCCGTGTATTTTTGGCCAACCTTTGTCAAATGAGCTCCACCATGCTATGTACAGAAGTGGATATAGTGTGGAGGAGATGGTTGAATGACCCCCTCCGGAAAATTCTCTCACCTTTCCCTAATGATGGAGGTGTTTTTAGGTTGGATGGTTGGGGGGCTTAAGTGAAATAGTTGGAGCGGTCATTGCAGTTAGCGCTGTTGCTATCCACCATTTCCTAACCGTCAACGAGTGAGGCGAGAAAAAACTCTTGGAAATGCATAAAACTTTTACAACATCCGAGGATGAGATGATAGTTTAACTTGTGGTCCTGGCAATAATTCCATGCTTACTGGTCGCTGGCCATGATGATGATTGTCTTTGTTCTCTACCATCTTCTCTGGTAGTCTTGAACCCGTCCATATGTCCGTCCGTATCCGAGGGATACGGTATCCCTCGGTGCATGTACATGAGCAAGCTCAAGAAAGAGAGGATTCTTAGAGTTGACTTTGCATTCTTAGCCGGACTAGCGTGGGATTTCTTTTCCGAATTTCTTTCTCAGCTACTACAAGTCAACACTTATGCGTTTCATCTTAAAGCAAAGCCGGCAAATAAGCCACCCGGCAAACCAGAGACCATAATATTCTCCAAATTATACGGGAGCAACTGCCAAAGTAAAATTTCTTTTTAAATAACATTTTACTACCATTTTTACAATAGCAATCACAGTAAATATTTGAGAAGGCAAAGTAATTAAAACAGCATCCAAGGGTTTTCTTCTGTAACGGTTTCCTAAGGATTCTTAGCCTCCTCGCTAATTCATCTGTAGACAGAATAGCGGTACACCAATGCAGCAAGCATGGCAGCGTGTAGCATGGAAGCATGGAGATAGTTACAAGAGTAGATGGCAGAGGACGCAAGGATCGCTGTTCCCTTTCAAACTCAGCACTTCCGCATCCTATTTGAATAGAGTCTCACAAGTAGATGGCGCATCATGCAAAGCTCCGCGCCACGTGTAACATTCAGTACGCACCCGTCTATTGCGAATCCGTGCGGGTAGGATAGGCAATCATCCGCGTCCTTTAATACGAACACGCAATCAGAAATTTAGGTAAAGTCGGAGATAAACTAAAGAAAATTGAACAAGTACGACGTTTAATAGTACTAACACGGAGTACACCCAAGATGTGAAGCACAAAAGGGTGTTGCGTAATTGGGAATGATGGAGAAAACAGTGGAAAAATTTCCTTAGGTCGTGTGTTCTCTAAAGGAAATTACACATCCCTGTGCTTCCACTCAACTGGTACTCAAAGTTGGATGCGTAAGAAAGCATAATTGAATCATTGCATGCAAGTTTAGGAGGAAGCAAGGAATCATTCTTTTTTCTGTGTGCACAAACAACACAAGTGTATGCAATGTGAAATCATTGCATAATCCAAAACCCGCTTGTCCAATCTCCGTCCAGATTTAGTCTGAGAACAAATCTTAAAAGCCCTAGGACACAGTCCCTTGCAAACAGTAAGCATTTCCAAAGAATTTCCAAAGAATTTAAGCTTAGTTCCCGCGGATTTATCAATCTTGTTCCTAGTTTGCTATTCTACTTATTAGTTCTGCTTACAATAATCCTACGTGGATGAATGAAGAAATGACACGAGGAATTGTTGGAAGAGTCATATTATGAGTGAGTGTGATTACTCAGCCCTCCACTGGCGACAGTGTTTTGTCTGGAGTGAATGGATGGGATTCTGTGTATTGCTCGACTGTAATAATACGTCTTCTAAGCATCCCTCTAAAATAGAAGCTTCAAACTGGAATAATAGTTTACTATAATTTATGGATGAGTTCATCATGAAGGAAGTGCATGCTTCCAACATGAGTCAGGAGAGGGAGAGCAGAGCTGAAAAGCACAGTGTTATTATTCCCAGCATTCTTTACTCCCAGCCAGTCTTGAGCTTTCATAAAACTTCTCACCTTTCACTCAGGCCTCTTATGGGAAAGGAGTGAAAGAGATGATTCAAATTTCAAAATTATAGTCTCATGATTCCTCACAGGCTGAAGCAGTCCTTAGCCACACTGCTCAGGGAACTTTCCGCCTTCCCGAAAAATAAGTAAAGAAGCAAGGATGCAGAAAAATCATTTCAATCATCAGCGCCAGTCCCTGTGGCCTCTTGAAACATGGATTGTTGCCTCCGGAGCTAATAAAATATCATTCACCATAGCATGCTAGCAGCATAAACGGATACAATTCAACAATAATAAAAACGGCAGTTTAATATATTTCTCCGCTTTTAGAGTACGGAGGGGGTGTTGCAGGTAGGAAGAGGGGCAGAGATTATAATACTGATTGCAGGATAGGAGTCATTTCAAATGATAACTCAAGTAACGTTTTCCTCCATCCTTGTACAGATTAGCGATGATTCATTCATAGGATTCACAGACCGCATAGCAAGCATAAAAGCAAGCTTTTACTAGTCGGAGGATCATAAACGTTTCCAATCTTCCTCTCCTCTAATTTCCTGCAGAGGAGAGAACAAGAGTATGAGTAGGAGGTGGATGGGGAAAGGTAAGCTAGTCTGGATTGAGGTGAGGTAAAGGGCAGACGCTGACGCTCAGACGCTGCCGCTTCCAAGGAGAATCATCCCGAAAACTTTTCTGTTCTTCTGTCTGAATATTGTAAAGTGATACGGAGGAATGAGAACCGAGAGCGCAGCTCCATTCAATTCTGACCAACAACTCAAGCTCCTCCGTCAAATTCTCGCCATTTTTTCACAGTGCAGTGTTCCTTTAAGGACTGAGTGTGAATATATCAAATTCTTTGAAAAATCTCACTACTTGTATTACACAGCCATCCTTCAAGTATTCAAGATAGACTTGGTTTTGGTGAGTTCTTGGTTTGTTAGTTTAGTGGAACGGCGTTGTGGTGACGGAGTTTGCAATCAGTTTGCGGTCTGGGAAGATAGAAACTTGAAGCCATATCAAAAAATATTATACAAATAAGCCTCCCGGCTCCTAATCCACATCCCAGCATTGCTAATAGCTATGAGCTCTTAAGAAATATTCCTCAGCGAGTTTAGAACGAAACCGTCCTTGCTGTGACTGATTGTGAAATCCGAGGAATTTACAGTCTCCATAGCCAACATATTTCTTCACGTTTCCCCTTCTTCTTTAATTACATATTGCCAATCCGACGCGTCATCCCTCGGTTTTTCCGCAAGAATTAGAGAGTCGTAAAAGGTCAAACCGAATAATTTCCAAATGTGCAGTCCAGCGAGGAAACATTTTTATGCAAGTGGAGGACGTCGGTAAATACGTTATTAGAGATATTATACGATCCATACGTAAGCAGAGGAAGGAGACGTCAATGGGATGGGATGTGTTCCGTCATGATTAGAATTGGCGACACTTTCTTGTACAGTCTCCTCTTGATAAATCCTCCCCTCAATCCTCCTCTCAACCACTCACTCAAACTCTAAGAGAAGCAAATGACACACACATAATACTAGCAGAAGAGATAGGAATAATGTAGTTTGTTGGTAGCCGGCAGGGCAGAGGGAAAATGCAGATGTGCATTTGGATGAGCGTGGGTGGGACTTGAGCAAATAGAATACAAGCAACACGATAAGCTTCACTTGGAGCAGACTAAGGTTAAAAGTGTAGGTGTGTGTGCATAAGGCCTGATTATGAATGAGCATGTGATACAATTATTCAATGGAAATGATTCACTCTGGGGTCAACAAGTCCAAATCTCCAAAGGCGGCCGAGCAATCTCTCCTATCCTCCTCTGTACTGTACTATTACTTGAAACTTTTTAAAACGTGGGCTGGGATTTCATAGCGAATTTTTTTTTCTCTTTAACAGATTCTGTTCCCACGCTGGAGAAATACGTTATGGATTCAACGAGCTTGGCTACGCCTGTGTGTGGTCATCCGCAGCAGCTCATCTACCTGGACCGACTCAGCATCCAAAGTTGCCTCTGTGCAGTAAAGGAACGCCTCCAGCTCCCACCCACATTCATGCAATCAGTCTCTTCAAAGATTTACCAGTTCTGGAGAAGACACGAGTCAGACTTTCGGATCCATCCCATCCTTCTTCTGTCGAAACCTTGGTTTACAACTCCGTTGCTATAAGATGCAAAAGTTGAGACAAGGAGTAGCGTAGCGCCGAAGCTGAAACAGGAGCAACCCTGGGCTTCTAATAATTTATGAGCATTTTATTCAATTTTTATCAGAGAGAGAGGTTTCAAATTTAAAACCAAGTGCATATGTAGAAGATGCTGTTGCGCGATAAATAATCTCTCCTGGACGTATAGTTTTTAGCTCCAGTCTGTTGGATCCGGGAGTTTAATGGATATTTTTATATGCAATTTCCGGTCTGAGACTGATAGGCTTTTAAGCCAAAACTTTCGAAAGATTAGAGCAAATATTATTGTCCAGTGTCGAGAGAACATATTTTATCAATTCGAGAGTCATAATAATTTCATGGGCTTCTCCAGTTGTTCTGCTAGTGACGACGCTCAAATGCTAAAAAACTTATCTCACGAAAATAGAAGGCAAGGAGTGCAAGAAAATATTAAACCCTCTTTAAACTATGTAGAAAACCTTTAGAGAGAAATTATCAGAGAATCTTATGGAGACAGGCTGAGAGAGGAAAGTAAAAAAAATAGACTCATGCTGGAGAGAGGAGGGAATGTCGAATTTTTATTATACCGAAAGAAATGTGAATGTAAATATATAATTGCCCGAGAGTGAAAATTTTTCACCTTATCGGTAATTAATCTAGTATTTTTAATCCTTGTCCTGGTTATGAGGAGTTTATGGGGTGTAAGAAGTTATGGATACTTTGAAAGGGTCAGGAGGAGTGTAGCCAATGTAGCCGCATTAAAATCCGCCACAACTTTCAAATTAAAAACTATCCTGTCTCAAGATTCAAGCCAAAGATTAGGGAAGGGTGTGTAGGTGAGGACATAATAATCTCCTCCAGTCCTCCCACGTTCAGCTTGGTTAAGAAACCAGAGAGTAATAGCAGCTCCATCACCGAAGTAAGTAGCAGGTAGAGAAGGGTTACCTCTTGAATACTTTTAACACATTTCAAAAGGTTACTTTCCCTGGAATTTGAAACATGGCTAGAGAATGTGGAAGGTTATTAGGCTACTAACCCTAACTTGAGAGCGAGAAGCTTTGGAGTGCAAAGAGTAGTTGAACAGTTTGGTCATAGTAAAGCCGATATAGTGGATGGTTATCTTTCTCGGAATGTGGGACAGGATGATGACAAATGGGACTGGAATGAGCTGTAAGCTTCCTACAAGCACCAGTTTGTGGTTAGAGGCTTCATGAGAAGGAGCTTTCCGAACCCATCTATATCATATTATAGCTTTCCAACATTATCCTTCTCCAGAATTATAGTTAGTTGAATTTAGAGGAGGACGATTCAAACTGAGTTTTGCAGCAGAGAGTAGTGAGCACGCTGTGTGAGGATAAAATTGCAAAAAGCCTTTGCAAATTCTCATAGAGTCAAGGGAGGAGAGAGCAGAAGAGAGTCTGGAGACGGAGAGAGATCACGTAATATGCGAAATTGCAAGGCTGCAGTCATGCCACGGCGATCCTGGAACGACGACGGAGAAGGAGGAGCGTCTCAGCAGCGTAACACCAAGACGGAATGCATCCAGGATCAACATTATTCGCCCAAGGATCCAGAGACTAGCCCCCAGGATATTCCAGTTTCCAATTCTTACTCCAGTGTGTGCTAGCTTGGAATCCCTATTACCAAGTTTTATTAAATAGTGCAATCCCTTGCTGATTTCTAGTTCAACCTACTGCAAAAGTTGTCATTCTTCAAGCTTAATAAGTGTACAAGCTAAATATAAATTGGTGGAGGGAAATATGGAAGCGTTGGCAATGAGTTCCGCAGCGCTTCGCAGGTATTTGGTCTGTTTTAAATTGTATCCAGTCAGGTACCTGAAGTAGCGCGCGGAAACATGTCACAGTGTCATCGGTGGAAGGTCAAATAAGCATCTACCCGAGAACAACCCGCCAGTTTCCGCCACAATTCAGTATTGCCCACTCCAATGGCGGCATTGTATAATCCGAGTTGTAAAGGACAAGCTTCCTACAGCCTCCTTCCTTTGGACGGTAAGAGGATTTGAATCACGTGGCTTTGGAATGGTAAAAGTATGATAAGAGAAATGTCCTCCTAGGAATCTACAAAACCCCATGTCTGTAATTATGTGTGTCTCTATTACAAGGAGGAGAGAGAGAGAGAGGACCAAGCTAATATTTTATTCAAAGCAGATCTCCCAAAGTCAAGTAAGGCAAGAAGAGCAAGTATACGCATTCTTGAGAGAGAACCCTAGGACGGAAAAGCCTTAGGACGAGCGAGCACTAGGATTCACCAAACACTTTCTTCCGGGTGTCCCATGTTCATTGTACTTCATCAGGTGCTCTGGTGATTTTGTAACCCGGCACCTCGTGGAGTGCAAACGATACGGGGACACCAGATCTACAATATATTTTCAAACGTCTTCTCCAACTATCTCCACACTCACGGATCAAGAACACCTCCGAAAATCCCATTCTTCCCGATCAACGTCTCAAAAGAATTCAAACCAAGCGCAAACAACAGCCGTCTTCAATTATACCAACTGTGGAATACATGCATTTCCCCTAAATTGTATTTATTTATACTTCAACTAACGTCTGCCATCTCGGTACTGTATTAACAGCTGCTTCGTAGCTGCTACACCAAATTCTTGTAAATCCTTTGAATGATTTTCTCAAATAATTCTTCGGTAAACAAAAGTTGCTAAAAATTCATGGAAATCCATTGTACTCAACAGCTCAATGAAATCCGCTGCCATCCTCCCTTTGTTCATGCTAAATTCAACTTTCGGCTCAAATGTTACAGTCTGCCGTTTTTCGGATTGTTATAAAACTAGCTGTAGAAAATGTGAATAAAATCCTACATTGTTGTACAACTTACACGTGCTTAACCTAAGATAAAATATTCCACCACTCGTCTGCCCATTGTCAAAACCTTGTTTAACTTGCATTGTTTGATAAGAGGTTTGTCATGGTTCCGTCCTCTTGTAAACGCACTTCTTTTTTAAACTTTTCTGGAAAGGTTCAAAGAAGACGATGTGCACTTGATGATTCTTCAACTTACTTCGACCATACACAAGCTTTTCTGTCCAAGGATCAGTAGACCTTCATATAGAGCTTATAAACACTTAGTTAGTAGCAGCATATCCTCTTCGATTTTTAAAACTTAGGATTTCATACAGATTTAACTGAATAGCTTCTCGCCGGCGAATACTTACTACATCAAATACAAGTTATAAACCATATCGCATCATCAGTAACTCCTCTCACAAAACCCTGTAGCCGGTCTCGTTTTAACCTTATGTACCGTATCAAGTAGGGATTTTACAGAGCACTAAACCCATTTCCATGGAATTACCATATCTTCCACCGGAACAAAGCTCAGGGAGGTCGGATTGTCGTAAACCTAGTCCCCATTCCATATGATTCCTTTATTACAGAGGATTAGCTCCGACTGGAAAAGGTTACCGTGACGAGGGTACTTATTTATAGGCTAATATAGCAACCAACCGAGGTGGTTGTGATGGATTTAAGAAAGGTGTTAACTCTCATCGGATGAGATGACGAGAGAACTCAACTATCACAAAGGTCTTTGAATAAAATGCATATTTATCCTTTGAAAAATATCCTACATGCAGTATAGCAGGTTCCGTTTTGGGTGAAACAGACTATGAATTACTTATGTAGTTCAATGACATTGAATCCCTCAGTCACCTCTTATAAGTTATTTGCATTTAAAACAAGCTAGAATGATAAGAAACTCTAAAACTGTTTAGAAGCAAGCAAAGAGCGCAATGTACACGTGCAAGAAAAGTAAGTATTTTTGAATTTAGCTAAAAAGAACTTTTACAAATTACTACAAAGAAATATTTAAATTATTGCATGAATAATGAATAATATGCAATCCTACGGCGTATTTCAGTAGTTTTTAAAAATTATTCGCCCCATAAATTCAGAATTACTATCGAGTCCAGCATTTTTTATTTATCCCGGCTGTTCTCTATTTCGAAAATGGTTTCAGGATCGAAACAAACCACAATTAGCACTAGTAGTCAATAATTAAAATGTCATTTAAGTGCCATTAATTATTTCGTATTCGCAAACGTTTATTCCAGACGCTAAGCGTCATATTAGAAGAGCTAAACTCCTATGTGCATTGAGCAAAGAGTTCAAAGTACTTTCTAGCAGATTATAAATTCCTCATTTGATAGCAATAAAGAATAAAGCATTACTGTAAGGCAAAAATCCGAGACACATGCTATTATATTGCAAATAAAGTGCACACTTTTGCCAATTCATCCTCATGGCACTTCGTCTATACATAAAACCCTAGGAAGCAAAGAAGCGACACGACCCGGCCGATTCAAGAACTCTTAACGAGGCAGTAGTGAGAGCAGCTAAAGATTTTGAACGCTAGATGGCGGAATACGAAGAGGTGGTTAATTTTGCATTGACATTGATGGGACGGACGGGAAGTATAGTATATTGTAATAGGACTATGCCTGGGTTGAATTAGGCTGGCCACATCATTTGTTACAAGCGGAAAAGATAGGGCATTTCTCGGGGGATAGGGAAAATCCTATAGGAAAACTCAAAACGAGTATATAGCAGCGTATTTTACTTTATACCAGATACAGTGTTGAGACAGGGAATATAATAACTTTGATCAGCAGCGTTTCCTTGAGTGATTATTTGTGTGAAAAGTTTGGTTGGGGCTGGCTGGTTGAAGACGAAGGATACGATACAACAAGACTGACTTTACTTTGTGGGGTTTGATTGTGGTGGAAAAATTAGAGGAGGATCTGAATCAGCGTCTTCGTCGGCTGTCAACTGTGAAGAAGATTTGGTAAAAAAATACCCTTTAAATTTAGCCTAGTTTTAATGTCCTCAACAAGGTTTACAGTTGGAAGTTGATGCTGTCATCAAACATCTCTTAATTTTTCTCAATCTTCCTCTGTTACTAGGTCCTGCTAGCGGTTACTTGATTGAATCGGCGATTTTTTTGCGATTCCTCTGTAACTGTCGCGAATAAATATTCAATCGGATAAACTTCAAGCGGAATTAAAAAGAGTTCAATAGGAGAAGACATTTTCAAAATAAATCCGTAAGTTTCAATCATATTTTACAAGGCTGTTATCCTAGTTTTTGACATATGTTGTGATGGAACCGGTTTAATGAAATCCAAAAGTGCTAGCAGACAGAACCGAACAATAAAAATACACGATTACCATTTTAATTCAGATTTTTGTAATTGATCCGGGGAACATTGTAATAATTTGTAGTTTGTCAAGTACTCGGAATCAAGCTTGCTCGGAATGATTGTAAATTTAATCTTGAATTTTTTTGACTCATTTTTAGATATTGCTTTAAAATTTAATACGTGAAGATGGATGAGGAATACGATGCGATCGTTCTTGGAACTGGACTGAAGGTATGGAAAATGTTTTTAATTTGGTGTAATTAAAAGCTAGTTAATGATTACTTTGCTATGCAACTCAGCTTTTGTAAACAATTTAATATGTATAGCATCATGTTGACAAATTCTTGAACTAGCAATAGATTGACTTATTATAACTTTTGAACGAGTTTAATGCAGGCTTGTGTAAGGGATTTTATAGCTTGTTTCAACTTTGCGAATGTTAAGCTTGAAGGTCAAATGTATGTATGGGTGTTGAATTGTGTCGATGATTTTGATGTTTAAAGGAAATGTATTAATTTATATTTGTTTTTGTCTACAGGAATGCATTCTAAGTGGAATGCTATCTGTTTCCGGAAAGAAAGTCTTGCATATTGATCGAAACAAGTATTACGGAGGAGATTCAGCATCCATTACTCCTTTGGAGGATTTGTTCACCAATTACAATTCACCGCCGCCGGATGAAACTTATGGGCGTGGACGGGATTGGAATGTGGACTTGATCCCAAAGTTCTTGATGGCTAATGGACAACTTGTTAAATTGCTCATTCACACTGGGGTGACGAGGTATCTGGAATTCAAGAGCATCGAGGGTAGCTATGTGTACAAAGGAGGGAAAATTTCCAAAGTACCTGCGGATGAGAAAGAAGCTCTTGGATCGGGTAAGCATTAGCGTTAATGATAATGACGATTATATTAGTTATTAGTGACAGAGAAGTGGGGTTATGGGTTAATTACTTAGCATGTGAATTCATACGAAATTCCTCCTTTCTGCTTACAGATTTAATGGGTCTGTTTGAAAAGAGGCGATTTAGAAACTTCTTGATCTTCGTCCAAGAATATAAAGATGACGATCCTAAGACTTGGAAGGACTTTGATGCTCGTAGCCAAACTATGGCACAATTGTACGAAAAATTCGGACTGGATGCTAACACTCAGGATTTTACTGGACATGCCTTGGCACTCCATAGAGATGATGAATATTTGAAGAAGCCGGCTGTGGAAACTATGGGACGTATCAGGCTTTACAGTGAATCCTTAGCTCGATACGGAAAGAGTCCTTATTTGTATCCCATGTACGGATTGGGAGAGCTGCCTCAGGGATTTGCTAGGTATGAATTGACGATTATGTTATAATTTCCTCTTCTTCCGTTGTGCTTAGACGTGGATGTCATTCCTAATTTTACCTGCTTCCGCTAGGTTGAGCGCTATTTATGGAGGCACGTACATGTTGGACAAGCAAGTCGATGAAATTGTCCTAGATGACTCCGGAAAAGTTGTAGGTGTAAAATCCGGAGGCGAAATCGCTAAATGCAAGCAGGTATGTTTCGTTCGGAATAGATTTTTATTTTCATCAAACTCAAACACGGACAGTCCCAAACACGTAACACTTATTGCTAAATGATTATGCTAATTGACCAATTTCATGCTATTAGGTTTATTGTGATCCGAGTTATGTTCCCGAGCGCGTGAAGAAAGTAGGACAGGTGATCCGATGCATTTGTCTACTTGATCATCCTATTCCAAATACCAAAGATGCTCTATCAACTCAAATTATTATTCCACAAAAGCAAGTCAATCGAAAATCTGGTATGTCGCTTTTCTAAAATATCTATTATGAAACTAAATATGATGGTCTGACTGCCTCTTATAATACCAATATCATTTCGTGACTAGTACTAAAGGACTAGCGTGTCGAGCGTAGTAGGAGGAGCGTGTCGTTCAATATCGAAACATGACTCACACTAATTCCTGTTTTCAAATCGTTACAGATATTTACGTATCCGTTGTAAGCTACACTCATCAAGTTGCAGCCAAGGGATGGTTCGTAGCTATGGTTTCCACAACTGTTGAAACTGCAAATCCAGAAGAAGAAATACGCCCGGGTTTGGCACTTTTGGGCCCCATTAAGCAAAAGTATGAATCTTCTGATATTCTACTAGTATTACAGCAAACATAGGATACATTTATATCATTCAATTCTTATAGATTCGTCACCGTCTCCGACTACTTCGAGCCATCAAACGACGGCTCTACTAACCAAATATTTATATCAACTTCCTACGACGCTACAACTCATTTTGAGACGACGTGCTTGGATGTTTTGGATATATTCAAGCGAGGTACGGGAGAAGATTTTGATTTCTCAAAAGTCAAACACACCCTAGGAGAGGAAGACCAGTAATTCCATTTTCAAGAACCGGTAGTCGACCCTACAACCAATATCCATAAGTTTGAGAGCAATCTTTGGCGGTTACCGCTTCAGAATGAACATTCCATCCGTTCAAACTTGATCATCAGACTTCTCCTAATTCTTCGCCTTTTCTAAATTGGCAACTCTTTGGCGCAAAATTCAAACGCAGCAATTGTGTTAACGCAAACTTTGCAATATGTGACATTGGATCGCTTCTTTCGCTACTTGCTGCCTCGGTTTGATACTATTATTTCTTGCCAGTGGATACATTTTTGGGTATGCGTGCTAAAAGCATGCATGCAATATGAGATGCAATTATTCGTCGTGATAGATTTTCTTGTTTAATCTAAAATGTAAGGTGTAATTAATCTAAGTGCCACTTTAGCCTGTACTTGTTTTTCCAACATTCTCCTGCTCATTATATGTGCTCTGAATATTTGATTTTAAACATCACCATGCTTAAATCAAATTTGTATCTAATACTATAGACCGGCAACCCATTCAAATCTAATTTCTTAACTGTATTGAGGAGCGTATCCTGAAACGCCTATCATGTCCATATATGAAAGCTCTCGTACAATCGCTACTGGCTGTTATATGTATCGACAAGCTCGAATATTTTCTGAACCTCAAGATATGACCACTTACGATACTTATGATGTTACAGTTTGTAGTACTCGGTTACTAGAAATTCTGTGGTATATTTCCCTGCGAACCCTATCATTGCAGTGTACGATAGAATACTTCAAGAGCTGATCATGCGTGCTAAACACCTTTGTCACACACTTTTATGAAACGCTTTATGGGTGATGGCTCCTTCGCTAATAGTGTTAAAGATCCCTACTCTTCTAAAGTGTTATTAGCGTAAATACATGCAGGAATTGAATATTACAGATTCGGTATTTTCAAGGTGAAGGTGCGATAAAATTGCTGTGGATTAGTTTTTAGTCAGATACTCTGTAGCAATTCCGTATGTTTGAATGTATATCCAAATTGCAATGTATTCGGACAGCTTTGTAGCGATTCCAACCCATTAGCTCTCGCTGTCTCCAATGATTATGAAGCTTCATACTCATGACTTGACTTTATCTTAAGTTTCCAAGCTGCTAATATTTTCTCATTGTAACTTACCACCCGTCAAAAAGCATTCAAAATTATTTTCAACCTTAAAACTATTGTCTGCTCCCACAGTTCGCGCGGTCCACTATACGTGTAAATGTTCTCAAGTCTCCCAGTTTCCTATTTTAGGCTTTGTCCAAATAAATCAGCATGCGTGTTGTCGGTGTGCCTAAATCCCGGACACTTTTTTAATCAACATCGCCTTAGCCTTTATAAAATCCCTCAACTTTAGCCTTAGTGTTCAGCTAATAGCCATAAGTATGTCGTAATAAGCAACCTCCGAAATTGCATTTAGTACGTAAGTAGGATTAATCATCGAGTAAGTCAGGCTTTGGAGGGGTGTAATGCATACGGTATTTAATTACAGCAAATGATGATTTATAAATACGGAACGAGTATTACGTCATACCCATAGCTTTTTGATCACTATTTAATCACAAGAAGAAGACAAGCTAGCTTTGATCTGAATTTTCAAGAGAGCAAGAATATATAGACCCAGGATTTTCAAAGACGTCCTTCAGCAAGATGGGATGCAGGAGAGATGAGATGACGGAGAGTTGACCTTGTAAGTAGATTAAGTAATCTTGATGAATGATTGGCCGAATGTAGAGATGAAAGGAATGCTATATTTTTTATTTGCGGAAGCAAGAAATTGGGTTGAAGAAACATTGACGGTAATTGGAATTGCGAGATTTCCGATCAGACGAATCAGCTTTCTTGAAGTACTTATTGTATCTCTTGAGATCCGGAGGAGGAGACTCCTTCCGCTTCGGTAGGCTTCTCGGGCTGGGTTCACTCCCCTTGTAATAGGGAGCGGTACTGGTAAGCGGTGTGAAAATGTAATTTCTTGGCAAACCCAAATGTGTTTGCCACGGGTTAATTAATCTTGATCCAGGGGGCAGACTGTTGAGGAGGAAACGTGGTTGACTCGCCAAGTCTTGTGACACCATGTGAGCCACAAGAGGAGAAAGCAGAGTGAAAGCTGGAGAAGAGGAGCGATGAAAGTTGACTGAGCTCCAAGGCATCGGGGGCACTCAATATATACGCAACTTCCCCGTCAACTCAATTATATACCTTACCCTAGTCCTTCCGCTGTCCTCAAAAACCCTAGGATGATCAAAGAGGATTTTCTCAGAGCTTATGCGTAGGTGCTATATGCTGTGGGGAAATGATGAAGAAATCGTTAGCAAACCCAACCTCCTGCCTTGGCTCAACCAACTCCTTAAAGAGAAAGATGAAACCGCAAAACGGTCAAAGACAAGAAGGGAATTACGTAGCATGCAATTTCGAGAAAGCTTTGAAGAAAACACCCCCAGCGCTAGCTGCTATGGGCAACGGCTTCACGTCCTTAGCATCATTTACATGACAAAAAATATCACCGCCAAATATAATCACATTCCCTTCCCCTGGCGGTAAAACGGAAAAGAATTTCAATTCATTTTGATGAAGCTTATTAAATTAGTGCTAAAGCATACATACGTGGAATAATAGCAAAAACAACCACCACCGAAAAATTATAAACCTTTCCCTAGAATGAGCGAGGATATAAAGCACAACAAGATAATTTTTGAAGCCATCCCGCATGGTAACAGTAGTGTAAAAAGTTTACAAGGAGGACTGTAAATCCCTAAATTGTGTAACAAGATATGAGTGTCCGCAGAGCTTCAAGCTCAAGTATCCTAAACGCCTTCCCGGCCATTAATGAAGCTACCCGCAAGGAAACCGGGAGTGGAACCCACATCACTCCCGGACGCCACACTGTACTTAGCGTCGACACCATCCCGAGCGTAATTGACCCAGAAAGCCAAGAAATGAAAGTTGTCATGGACTGGGTGGATGAAATCAAATTTCGCAGACCCAAAAAACATCTTCACAGAGACTTTTCCGATGCCGGTAAGTAGAACCGCACTGCGCTAATTGCAAACGTCAGTCAAGGAATCCTAAGGCATATGAGCAAATTCGCCAGTTTCCAAATTCGCAATATGAAACCTCTCCCCCTCACCACACACACACCCCACAACTATTTCTTGTACTCTACTCTAGTGAGCGTCTCTAAGCCTTTCTCTTGTAAATTCCAGTAATGATGGCAGAACTCGTATCCCATTTTCTTCCCAAATTAATCGAACTCCATAATTACGTACCTGCAAGCTCTCTACCCGCAAAACGGAATAACTGGAAGACAATCAATAGAAAAGTATTCAGCAAACTTGAATTCTCTTGCTCCGACGCACTTATAGAATTCATAATCACAAACAAACCGGGTGCCATTGAAGTTGTAAGTCACTCTTGTCCACCTAATGTAATATTCGCAACATTTACAACTTTCAACTTTCCAGACCTCCAGAAGCCAATTTGCATGCAATTTTCAAATCTCATCTCATCTGCAAACCCAAAGGATTTCTTAAAAAATATCGCAAAAAGACTTCAGTCTGCTTCATCCTTCCTTCCTTCCGCACCACTAACATTTAACATGATTAATGACCTAATTTACAAAGCGCAATTTCCACCAACGCCCCCAGCACTTGTATAGTTGGAAACGAACCAAAAATGGAATTTGGCAACTCAATTAAAGCAGTCTGCTTCCCTCTTTCTCCAACAGGTCATCAAACACATGTACGAAAAAATTATGAGTATCATGGAAAACCGAGCACGGCTAGCTGCAGAACTTGAATGTCGCAAAAGCCACGGGGACGGCGAAGGAGGACACGGGGAAGGATGCTACCGAGAAGTCACTTGCAAAATCTTTGGATCCCACATGGATTACATCATGTACGATGGACTCAAATTCCTCAACTATAAAACCATCGAAGAAAGACTAGCTCGCATAGAGAGCCAAGAAAAAGAAATCAAAGACCTTCGCTCCAAGGTAACTTTTCCTAATTTTCTTCCAGGTTTCGGAATTTTCGCAAATTTTTCGCGAAAAATCTCTAAATTCCTACAATACTCCCTAAACTCCGAGCATCTTCTTCCCGTACTCCATGCTCTCGGAATTCGCAATATTCTCATATTTAATTCCATGGTAGTGGAACGTCTGTAATTACAAAAGAGCCAAGTCCATGCACGCTCCGGCATGTATAGAAAACACACTAGCCACGAAATCAAATACCCGCCGCAAGACATCCCTCCCAAATGACCATCTTTACGGGGACGTAATCCAACTCAAGGAGGTAGATTCCCAATATTAACCTCTGTCTCATATATATTTCCGCAACAGATTCGCAGACTCGAGACGCTAGTGAGCCTCAAAGATGATAGACTCTGTGCTCTCTCCATGGAACTCCATCAGAGCTTGCAAAAAGCAACTCCAGTCAAGAGGAGAACTTGACGGTGAAATCCACAAGAGAACCTTTTTCTTTCTTAAGCCGACAAACACACCGACTTAATTGAATCATCATCATCTTCCTCTTTTTCTTCTCCGAATCCTAGAGAAATTTCGCCAATTCAACAGAAACCCCCCGCAAAATTCATCAATTTCGCAACCTTAGAATGATATATTTTTTCTCTTTTTTTTCCTTCCCGTCTTTGCCTCAAGCCTTATAGTTGTAATAACCCCATGTGATTGTAGTAGACACGTAGGAGGAGGTGTGTAATTGGGACAGTTTCATAGATATCCGAGATGGTGAGGAGTGGTGAGTGGTCATGGATGGGTATTGTTTTTCCTTCTTGTATAATCCCTCCTTAGGGATGACTGCTCTCAACAGGCGTGTGCGTTGCATCTGTGAGAAAGTAAACATTTTCTTCCTCCTTCCTTCCTGTGTGACCGCATCCTCGTTGAATTTACTCGTCCGTCTATGACTGCACCGTACTACATACGGCCAAAATACCCCTAATGTCATGAGCGCGCGCTGCGCGTTTGGATTATAACAGCATTACGTAAACCCTTTTGTAAATCCTCAAGGAACATTTTAAGTACAAACCTCAAAAGGACCTTTTCGCGCGCCTTCAACTTACAGCAATTAATTCAATAACTTTCATTGTCCGCAATCCTCTTCATATTTTTATCATTTTAAAGCCTAATGGCGCGCGGGGAAATACGCAAAATGAAAGCCAAACCTCATAATCTTGGGGTTGGCATAGAGCGCAGACGTGAATCATATATCAACGTGTAAGATGGCATCACCGCGTACTCTTGTGTTAAACGTTTATGCGTTATTCTATCAAGGAACGTTTCTTGTTAACGTTGGAGGCGGTCGCTGACAGATAACAGGAAACAACACATTTTTTAACCGCCCTTAGGCGGTGCGGGTGGTTGGCTCGTCGTTTCGAGGTTTCTGTCTCACCGTCTCTGATGGCTAACATTGTTGCAGGCTACATTTTCACTATTGGCGCTAAAATCGTCTCGGCCATTACCAGAAAAGCGTAATGTGGAAAATAAGAGAAATTTAAATAAATTCATGCACATAGAAATAAAAGTGATAATCCTTTAGTTTATTAGCAACGTGACTACATCTAATTATGGTTTACTCATCACCCCGCACAGACTTGTTTATGTTTATTACTCATATATACTCAAAATGATCATGAATATATGATGGTGGTAATAATATATGGTCAAATTTAATGAACTTTACTTTTTGCGAATATTTTTTACATAATGAATGAGCCATTTTTTTCGCATTGCGTAAAATAGCGGAAGTAATCATTTATTATGCATTTTTAAATCCCGCGTAAATTTGATTCCCTTACTTACATCTTTTCTCACCTTAACAAAATACAGTTCATCTTTTCTCAAAAAATTCGCAAACGTACCAGAAACCATTTACTCCAAAAACTACCACAACATATATCCATCCTACGAGGTACGCGGATTGTCATTAATGATTATCACAAATATTAAATCTCATCTAGGATCTGCACTTAGTGCAAAATGAATGCAAAAAATGAGCAATCAAGATGCTGGGTTCCTACTTGATACACTCGTATCAAGACTCGATAAAAAAGCCCCTTAGATTCAGATGAAGACAGGTGTGGGCTTTAAATTAGTGGAAGAGGAAGACAAAAAGTTTTTCAGAAAAATTGGGCCAAGTCAACCAAGAGCACAGTTAAGAAACAGGTCTGCATGAAACGCGTTTCCTTCTACTGGCAAAGAGCAGTATGAGTTTCTTTGCAAATTCCACCCCGGCTCAAAGGAACAAGGAAGAGGATTTAAGTCCAAGCTCCAAGATCTAGTCTTCTAGGGATTTTTGCAAAACTTTGGAAACAGCTCGCTAACAGCTGTAGCTTACATTAACTGCATAGGTTAACTCTGTATGTCCACGCTAGCTAATCCAAGCTTCAGTTGTTCTGCTGCAATTGATACGCGAATTTCCTAATTTCCTCCTGTACTATTAAAACGATAATGCAGTGGAAGCACACTACTTTTCGTCTGTCGTAATCAAGTTAAATAATTAATTGATTTACTACTCCTTAATAATGATAACTTAGGCCAACACATACACAGACAGATGTGCGGTAGTGTTGCACTTTGCCGGTTCCTTGTAGCTTGTGCTTATCTCCTCTGTTTGGCTACAGGACGTTACTACAGGTAGCCGGAAGTTACGCATGCAAGTAGCGTCTGTAAAAGCACCCATATGGCGCGTGCCCAGCGAATAAGATCAAAGCACTCGCCAAGAGATAGGACGGAATGGACGTGAAACGGAAGAATGGTCTGAAGAAGAAGAAACAAGTTTGACCTACTATCAAAGCTTGAGCGACTTTCGGCTCACCTTTCCGCTACACTCCCCCAGCTTGTACATTTTTTGTAGCATTAGTAACTTTGATAACTCAGTAAGTGTTCAAATAAATGAATACATCTGTAATACACTGTTTGCGGGGTTAAGTAATTTAGTGGGACCGCTATAACTTGTCATATCCAGGGAAACAGTGATTGTACGCATTTAAAATTCACACCATGTGAAAGAGCGTATTCAAAAACTTATAATATTCGATAACGGTAGCCGCAGTAAGCTAAGCGCCTTGCTTCGGACTCGGTACTACTCAACCCCCTGTTTATAGCGGCCAAAAAATCTCGATGTAGCGGCCACAAATTTCAAACAATTTACTTCGATATAACGGTCAAAAATTGTTTCTACGACTTGCGGAGCCAACGAGCAATAAGTTTGCATGTTTTTCCGAGTTTCTAAAATAAATTACCAATACTGTTCGCTGTAGGAAATGCCGGAATTTTTGCACTAGGAAATAAAGGGAAACTGAAAGTAAAATTAAGAAAGATAAATTGCCATATCTTGTTGAAAAACGAAGAGTTGTCTGCTTTTTTGTAATTTTAATATGGCAATGCATCTTTGCAAATGTTAAGCCACAGCTAAGATTTTTCGCATATAAATGTTTAACTCGGAGAGTTGAGTTGGATGGAAGCAAACAATTAGGAAGTGGATACAATTATTTAAGACTTATTGTGAGGAAATATTTTAATTATTTTTAACTAGCTTTCCATCCATCCTAATTGGACATTACGTTCAAATGACCAAAAAGTCCAAAATACGAATTCCTTAATTCGTATGGAAAGGATCTTAAGAACTCGAAAAAACACCGAGATTGATTCATTGCACCAATAAAATTTATAGCCAGCACATTCCATAATAAACAGTCAATTCAAAAAATGTGCTAATTAAATCTCCACAGTCAGGTAATGCGATGAAAATTATAATCCTGACTACCTCCCCGTCTTCAGCTTCCGTCATCAACTACTACATCTTCGGAGATGAGTAAATGTTTCTGAAAAAGCAGTCTAATTAAACGACAAGTGTAGCAGATTATGAAATGCGACGCTAATTGCTATGCCTGCCTCCTCAAATCCGAACAGGTGAAAATTTGACAAACAACCTACAGCAATGCACATGAAGAATGTCTAATGATTGAATTAAGAACACCAACCATTTGGCAGCTAGCCTTTGCTAGACAATGTACGAATTACGCACCAGACAGATTAATTTACCTGCGGACTACAATCCTCTAGCAATCGCGTGTTCAATATTTAATTAGGCGTTCATTATGAATTTATTAGAAACCAGAGAGAGAAACTTGGATGCGACAGAGACGTGAACGAGGGCTAGAAAAGCAAATCTAGATTTTTAATTCCTGTTTAATATTACACAGACAGTGGACAGTAGCCGGTGAACTGAATTAATTATTTGTTTTTATTCAGTTGTTGAATTATATTATTTTAAGGAAATGTTTTGAATTAGCATTCCAATTTCACAATAGATGCAGCCCTCAATGAACGGAATTCAAAAAGAACCACAAGTAGAGAATTACTCAAACAGTAATAACGATTATATACTTTTATGATTAGCAAGTATTTAGCCCTCAAGGAATAAAATCCAAACCTTTAAAAATAATATAGCCGGCGGATCAACAGATTTCCAAGATTAAATCCAATTTTTAAATTAGACTCGAGAACCAGAAACATCAAGTGGAGCATGACAACCAGAGGATCGTTAGTGTTTTAGAGCGAAAACGCTCTAGAAGAATTAACAGTTTGGCAAACACTCCTCCAAAGGATCAGCTCTGCGTTGCGTTGCATTGCATTGGCAAGGAAACTGAATTGATGTATCTCAAACTCTGACAGATTCCCTTAAATTGTATATATACGCCAACAACGAATCCAGTTTCTGGGCCACACGAATAATGCTCAAGAGAATCCTTGTTGCGTTACCTTACAAAATAATTCGTGTATGCGTTTATATAACAGCTTTAAATATCCGACACGCTTCTTTATCAGAATGGAATACAATAATGGAATCCCAATAATTTTGTTGTTTTTCTATCTTATTATTTTCTTTTATAATTACATGCGTATATAAACAACTCCACTAAATCTAAATCAAAGGCGGAAGCGCTAAATCTTTGCAACGTTTCATAACTCGTAACCTGTATTTGAAAATAAATTGTTTCAATTCATTTAATTTCCAGAAGAATTAGCGAATGATCAACTGCTTTAATTAATATTTTAATAATACGTACTCAGACCGAAGAATAATGCAAAATACAGAAAAACCATCTTTTCCACTCACAAAGGAAGTAAGTTGAACGACTGATTTTCTTATTACAAAACCCTAAATTGGAAGCGAACATGTAAACTAATTCAAACGCTAACAAGGAACAATACCGTAAGGATTGACTGGGTTAGTAGTCAAGAAATACAGGAAATAAATCATGTACATGTGTGCGAAAATAAATTTGCAAACAATGTGTGGGGGTACGGAAAACACGTAGGTAACTGTTTATTGTTAAAAAATCTTGGGTCGTTAAAAGAGAGATATGAGTTCAGTCACCGGATGGCCAATTGACTCTTACTTGCGGTGCGATTCAATCATTATTTTCCGATTCATGTGAAGGTAGTTTATGAAAAAATTTCTGACTCTGTCTACAACAATTCAGAGAGTCATTGCCATTGTTTTAAAAGTTGCGGAAGAGAAAAAAGAGTCCAAGCGCATTAGAGGCATATGCTAAAATCCACATAGAAGGGATCAAGAATATTTTTATTGCAAACACAACAACACTACAATTGGAATTATATTACCTGGACGGACAAGAATTACACCTGAGTAATAATACACTACGACTATCCCAATATATTCTTGATTGATAAAACGCATAACATTTTATAACAAAAGGCTCGTAAATGCGTAATGTGGCAAAAAAGTCAACAATTGACCCCGCCAAATGGTCTGAATGTCTCCAACTGTTATCAGGTGGCCAGCAAGTATAAGTGCTTCATAACGTTTCAAATCAGACGTCAGGATATAGCTGTATGATAGATGCAGCAACTTGTAGCTCACTCTTGAATAACATATTTAAGAAGCATAGTTAAGCATGTTCGCTACGCTTACAAGTTTTGTATTCATAGAGGAATATCGATCCGATCATGATAACTTTCAAATTGAATCAATCCTCTTGAATGAGGAACCGATGACCGATGATAAATATTGATTTTAATATAGTAAAAAATACAACTTTTGTCCCCTTCGCATCAATCGCAGCAGTCTTATTTAGGTGAATTGATTAATTAAGTGGGTGTGATGGACACTATGTAGTCAAGTATGATAATTATGCGAACCGGATAGAAGAAACTCTTAATTCAGAGAGAACCATAGGAATAACAAAGAGAAGAAGCCATAGCGAACATGGCTACGGCTAAGAATGAGGATGGAAAAGGTAGAAGAAAGGTACGGAATCAACTTTTCGCCACAACAACCTACATACACAGGTAGAGCGGAAGGAAGAGATCAAGTCGGCTCTTATGCAGTCAGCTCAAGTGAATGAGGTAACTTATGGAGGGGGGGGTGGCTAGAGGTAGGTGGATTGAAATTGACTGCATAATCTTATGCTACAGGAGGAAAAGTGAAAACCCATAGATTATTACGTATGAGAGTTTAATATGGGACAGGGAAGAGAGGGAAAGTGTGCTTCAAGGGACGAGTATATAAACGTTACAAACCCTTCCGAAAACCATCAGTATCATTCCAGTCAACAACAAACACAGCTAGCAAAAGCACTCTTAGAACTTGAGATTTTTCAAATCCAAAAACAAATTACAGGTGAGATCTTTTATTAAAATTAACAAATCCCCAAAATTCTCAGTGAGCTTAAATTCGCAATAATTCGCCACAAATTCGCCAAAATTTCTCCAAGGAAAAATCCTTCAAAAACCATAGTGTCTCTTCAAAAATTAATTTCCATCTCTCTATTTTACAGCCATGCATATCCGATCTTTATCGTTGATTGCCCTGATCAATCTGGGTCTTGTTGCCATGTCAACGGGACATGGCGGCGGTCTCGGACTCATCATCCCACTCCTCCCAATTGCCGCTATTACTGGACATGCTGGACTTTTGGGAAGTGGATTGGCTGGACCTGCTCTACTCAAGTTGAAGGCTGCTGCTGCTTTGGGTGCTCTCTTCGCTCTTAAACGTGGTGGTGCTGGTAAGTAACAATTTTCGCCCGCTTCCTTCACTCTCACCAACCAAAATCAGCCCTTGACTCACCACAATCGCAAGCTATATCTTCAGCTTAAAATCCGCATAATTAAAACATTTCTTCTACCAACAGGACTAGGATTCAACTTCAACATCGGTCACGGAGGACACGGACAAGGAGGTGACGGATGGGGATGGAGACGTCGCCGTTCCGTTGATGCTCACGATGCTCGCGGAGAAACCGTTGATATTGACATGAGAGAATACGATCCATCCTTGGACGAAGTCTTGCAATACGATCAACTCGGATGTGGTCTCCGTCTCGTCTGTGAATTGTCCTCCACCCCCGATGCCTCCCTCTTGGAAGACGAGAAGCTCATCTTGGAATTGTTCGGGTAAGAATCTTCCAAATAACCTTTAAAACAAATCTAGCCAGCCCAAATAGCGTACGAATCAAGCAACTTATCAGCAGAAACAGTATAGGAAAATATAGTGCAGTTTTTGAGTACCGGAAGTAGCTTTGTTAGTATAATTAACTATAAATAATCCCAAAGATGAGCTAATATAACAAAAGGTAAACAAAATAACGTAATTGTTATGCAAAAGGAAGAGAAAGTTGAGTAGTTATGTATTTCTAGCAAAAAGGGTGTGGGAAACTGCATTTGCGAAGATGATCAAAATCATGTAATAGCAGAAGAAGATAATTAGATAATATAATGGTCGCGATAGAAAAGAAATAGCCAGTCAAACCAGTTCATAATTCCCCACGATCATAGAGTGCATCAAGGAAGGCAGGAGAAACAAGAAACCAATTAGGATACAAGCAACACGTCCATAACACAAGGAAAGAAGTAAGCAGAAGAAGCAATATAGGGAATAACATTCAAGGGAGATTTTACAGAATAATAGCTTTGCACATGCAAGATTTAAGACAAAACTTTCTCTTTCTCTTAACGGAACTTGTCGTAAAGTGTCTTAAGGGATGGCAGTCTTCACTCTTAAGTAGGGAAGTGGAAAAAAAGAAGAATTGGCAAACCGGTTTTCTGAATATATTAAATATATGTAGGACACACACACACACACGAGGGAAATGGTTGCAATTAAATAGGAAGTGCATTTATTGCATCCCCAACAGGATATCCTCACGTGTGTCAATGCTTCTTACGTTTTAGCAAATCCCAACATGACTAATCTTCATCCAGATAAAGCTTCTAGTCAAAAGTCCTCAAAGATAAGAGAAAGTACAGCGGGGAGGGGGTGTTTAGCTCCAAGGGATTTTTTTCCCTCACTCATTAGCTTTAAGGAAATATCAAAATCCATCCGCTCCTCTCATAACAACAAATTCAACCTTTACCTCAAAGGCTTTTGTGGTTCCTTCCTCCTAGGAGCAAAACCCTCTTAATTGTATACGCGTGCCACAAGCTTTTTCCCGCAGGGGGCGCAAGTTACTCCCTCAGGCAATTTTTTCTCTGGTTACTTTGTTTTTGCTCCAATCTCCACCTACCTGAAAAGCTAAGCAGGATTAAAAGACATGTCATATTCTAAAGCTCAAACTCTTATTTGTTTTTTCTAGACGGGACGAGAAGGCTCCCAACGCCAACAAGGCCTCTCGTGGAAAGCTCTCTTACTCTTACGCTGCCATCCTCGGAGGATCAGCCAAAGATGCCAGTGTCTGCTCCCGAGTTTACGGAAGATGCCCGTACTCCGGAAAGCAAGTCATGCAATCCCTCCGTGACGCCAAGGTTTAAACTTCCTGGCTAAAATCCTGAGTAAGGCGCGCGGAGCTGTATTTTTACCCACAGCTCTCCTCCGTCTCCTCCTCCTCATTCATTATTAATTACTCTCGCGGAAACCGAAAGATATTCAGCCATATCTCCGGTGGCAAAACTTCGAGTCTTTTTACAAGAAATATTATAGCCAGCCGTCGTCATCAACTTCTTTGTTAAATAGTGCGGGTAGTACTTTTTTTGTTGTACTCAGTTAGAATATAGATGAAAGAACGGGAAACAGAGACAGCAATGTCGAGGCTAATTTCAAAGGTTAACTCTTCCCTGAAATTTTCCCACGCTTTCCGTCTCTAAATGAGCTTTTTTTAACTTGAATACATGTCTTTTTTTAAAAAAAATGTGAGTGTGAGATCCGCCAAAGGTATATAGCAAACTGTATGAATGCTTCAGGCTAGTATGCATGTTTGAGTGAAAGCTGTATGTGTGTGTGAATGAATGGAGCGTTGACCGAATCCTTGCACAATGTGTCATTAGAGGTAGTATTAAGTCACTGCCAATAAGGTGCACTAAAAGCCATAGGCGATAAACAAGAGTATGAATGTGGGAATGATGTGTGTACAAATGTGCCAAAACGTTATGGCTTTCAATCTAACCAGAAAGCGTTATTGCTTTATTGCTTGGGTGAAAGTCATGCGCTTAAGCTACAATTTAAAGCGTCATAGAATCTAAGATAGCATTATAAAAGAGAATGGCGAATTGCAGCTCAGGTAGCTAAATTTTGGAGGGTTTTAATTCGAAAATATTGCAAATTTAAGGAAAGCTGCTGAAAAGTGACAGAACTAGTCAAGGCAATCCCAAAGCCTTCGTCAAAATACGTATAGGAGAGTATGATTGATGTGTATGAATGATAAGAGAGAGGATGAGTGAATGCGGAACAAAGATTGAAAGATTAATTGTAGCTGAGAGTGAAAGTCGAGTGTGATTGAAAGAATAATAGCGGTGTAAACGGGTTTTGTATGATTGAAGGGTAAATGTGTGTGTAAAATTGTGTATGCTTGAGTTGAGTCAAATCGGAATAATTGATTGAGAATATGCGCTTCAAATCTTTGTATGATTGTTGTTTGAATCTTGTTTGAATGTAGCATGAATGTTGTCTGAATGTTGAATACGAAAGTATGAATGAGAGAACGGAAGCTTGTACGGATGATACCTTTTGGTGGTGATTGTATGTCAGATTGTATAACGTCACAGAAATGCTCAAATCTTTTCCACATACTCTCCGATATATTTTTCTACAATAAAAAACTGATTTTTACAAAAAAAAACAATGTTTACTTGCTTTAAATCTTATTTAAAACATACTTCCACTATTACCCATTCTCATCACTGGTTTTACAATACAGAAAACTGCAAGCTTTGAATTTAATACACTTTTATTAAGCTACAGGTTGGACTCAAAGCTCTTTCCCAGTTTTTAAGATAGCCTCATTAGATAATTATTTCCAACGCATAAACTATCATCCTACATTACATTACATACTATCAAATTGATATCATACAGTGTAGAATTGTAGCAGCTATTCAAGACCGTCCTCATAAGCTTCCACTGGAATAAATCAAATGGCAAGCTAGAGTACATCCTGGCGGTTCAACTCATGCACTTCCTGTGGTGTTTTCTCAGCTCATAAATTAATTCCGGTATATATATCGTTTATAAAGTTCCAAAGCCAGCATGATGACACGCTGCAAGAGCCAGGGATTCTTGATGAAAGCGTAGAATCCAAGAATGAATTACCTCAGAGGCAGAGGAAGAAGGGTGATGAGAAGTGAAAGCGGGGAGAAAGGCAGACGGGCGGGAGGAGGACGGAAGACAGATTCAAGTCTGGATTTTGTCACCGTCTCAATGAGTGATTATCTCAATTAACACTAATTACGAAAACTCTCTCGAGGACTAATTTAGATTATGCTTTCAGGGATACAGTATACTAAACTTGCAGTAATTTCAACCACGCCCCATTAACATCCCAGTCTTTTAGAGGAGCGGGAGCACAAAAGATTATTACGTTAGCTATCTGGAAATCCCTAGCGGTGTAGTTTTTTTCTACAAAATAAAATTAACACTTTTTATAATTTAGGAGCAGGAAAACAAATGAGTTTTTGCTACTGACAGCTCTCTGCCTCTGCCTTCAAATTCATTTTTTTAATTGAGAAGCGTATTGATTTTAAATTAATTTAAATTTTTCATTCAGCCCTCCTTTGCTTCTTAAACTAGCAATCACACGAGGAGAGCTTAGAGAGAAAAACCAAACTTGTCAGTGTACGGACACCCGCTCAAATATTTCCCACCCTGATAGCACCCGATATTATCTACTAATCGCTTTGGATGTATGCACACGCTAGCCGAGGCGTTGACAGGGGTGCAAATAGTGGATATTGACGCCTCTAAAATAGAGACGCGTTCATGTAATTAATACTTGTTTTCAAACTTAAATTCATGTAAGATTTTTATTTACCATTTGGTAAATAATAGTTGGTTGGTGGATGAGCAAAGTAATCGGAGCTGGTGTACGGACAGGGCATAGAAGTGTGAAACCCGGGTGAGAATTGTGAGACGTGTGATCTTGTGTACTTAAGGGCAGCAGGAGGAGGAAAAGGGTACGAAGGTTGATAAATTTAAAACCACATCATGTGGTGGGATCCAAGGACGAGACGGACGTCCATCAGAGATTTCTGTAGGGTGCGTAACACAGTCATCAGAGCTGTTATGCTACGCGGGACGTAGAAAACAACTCATTTACCGGAGGGTACTGGAGGTAAATATATGTGAAATCGGTGTGAGTAATCATCCTAGTACGCCAGAAAGGGTTGTTGTAATCGGATATGTTATTATCCCAGAAAATAATCAGTTTAAAATACCCGCTACAATCAGTTTAGACAAAATCCCAACATCCGCAGTAGCGGCGGGAGCGTACGCCGAGAAAAATTACAAAAACCCATCCCGCCCGCGTCTTGTCCGGATTATTCCGGGGAATAAGGAAGAAACCGATAAAAACATGAGCTATTCCATAGTCCTTGTGGAGACCCAGGAAAGAAAACATTGAAACAATGAAAACCACTATTTCCCACTTTGTCATCATCATGCATATGCTGCGCGTTTATGGGATTTGGTCTGAAAGAAGAAGCCGTGTAGTTGTGATGCCGAAGGCGTATTAAAAGAAAATAATAACAACCAAAAGAGGAGCGTCGGCATGATATGGACAATGGAGGAAAATTAGATGCTAAGTGGGCTTGTGTGTGTGTGTGTGTCCTCCCAGAGCTAGTAGTGTGCTAACCCTGATTGAATTCTACTTAATCTGCGTGAGGCTATTCCATGCCGGGTAATGCATAAAGACATCAAAGGGTTGGAGGATCAGTGATGGGAATCCTCTCTGGGAACGTGTCAGCCTCATCAAGCCTTCCTTACGTCTATGAATAATTTCTATAATCTCTGCAAACCCTCCCAGGAATTGCCATGAGAGCCAACCTTAAAGAAGAAGATGACAAAAGTCCGCTGACAGGAACAATATGTTTCTCTCCTCTAATCCAAATATCATCTCCCGGCTTATGAATTCCCATCTCTTTGTGATCCCTCTTCCTCATCCACTGTCATCAAAGTTATATTAGCCTCGAGAATTTTAGAGGAAGCTCTAGCGGATTTCTGATGCATTTAAAACAATAATGGCGGGACATAGTAGTTTTCTCAAACCATTTCTGTATTAAAAGACACATTTTTCTTAAATGATGGGACCTGCACGAAATAATACAATGTCTTTAAATTTTCCTTCTAGCTTCCGCCTTTAAAGGTAGATTTAAAATATTATTTCTAATTCTCAAATTTGAATTTCCCGCAAAATTTTAAAATTTTGAATTTAAATTTGAATTAACTTTTAAATTTCAATTTAAATTTTTAAATTTGAATTTAAATTTTTAAATTTGAATTTAAATTTGAATTTAATTTTTTTAATTTTAACTTCCCCGCGAACTTTTGAATTGAAGTGACTCTATATGCTATTGCGGTAAAGGAACCCTAAAATGCCAACATTTACCCTAGAAACTCCAGGTGAACATATCATGCATAGTATCTATCAATTTAACCGGCTGGATTTAATAGTCACATTAGACAAGTTATGCTTTGAATTTCCAAATTAATTCCCAAGTTGCCAAACACACCAGCACAACTACATTCAAAACCCTTCTTTTCTCAATTCTTTCTTACCATTTCATCAACCAGTACCCTAGCATATTGGACAGATGTCGCTAGTACTTGGAAACAAGAAAAGTAACTAGAACCTGTTGAACAATACGGATTACCCGACCGGGAACATGGATGGTGCTTTTAAAGTGCAATTTATTTCCAAAGAGAACACACTCATCACTTGGAGTGAAAGAATGCGGGTAGGAATCTATTGTGACTAGTGTTTAATGACAAGAGGATGGAATTTTGAAATTCAATACAGGGGACCTCCAGTTTAAATAGTCCGTGGCCCATAATGTATGCCAAGTTGGCAGGTAAACTTCTCCAAACCTTGAAGACAAAACGTAAAAATACATAAATTGATTGAAGCAGCTTCGCTTTTTCGTAAATCTTTACCCGCTACACATTGCCAAGTGTGAGACTGTAATATACCCAGCACGCCCAGCATCTTACCCGGTAATTTACGCGTACACACATGCAAGTCTAGCCGTCTTTGCAACACATTAGTGCTGACACAATGTAGATTTAAGTAGGTAGTCGGATTTCTTACAACAGATACTTGGCTCACTAACTTATTGGAGAACACAGTTGAAACCCATAAGCTTGTAATTTTCTCTTGTTTCACAACCCGGAGCTGAGATAACCAAGAACCCGGGTATATTCCCAAAATAAGGAAATACTTTTCCCTCTCTCTTCTGTGGTGGACAACGCCATAGCTCTGGAACTTCCAGACTGGAAGCAAAAACCTCCTCGGGTTTTTTTCTCTTAGGGATGCGGAAAGAGTTTCTCTTGCTTTGTTCCCCGAAATTACCCGCCCGGTAGATTTATCCTTGACGTGGAGTTCAAACCAGTTGACCTTCGGGTAAATAGGGAGAATCCCAACCAGCTCTTCTCATTAACTCTGACACGGCAAAAGGAATCTTCTAAATGCAGCTATGAATCTTATGAATCTTTTCCAACCCCAAGTGTTGCTCAAAATAATGTTTTCTCTCCACTCATTTGTTACCACACTGCCCTCCCCCACTCTCCTTCTGTCTCCCCCGTCTTTCCCTCCCTGACAGGGGCAGAGTGCCTTCCAAAGACCTGACAAAATATCAGTCAACCAAGTCAAGTGTCCTCTCCTCGTCCTCCTCCTTCACATCTTCCCTCACTCTTAATGATCAATTATTCCAGATTTACTACAAGTTGAAACTATTTTGAGCGATCCACGCGGAATCCGTCAACGTTTCAGCGTACCGAACCCACCCGTCATAGCCGACAACCCTCCCAATTGGTACCCAGTATCCGGGAGAACAAGCTTTTATGACACACATTAAAATTTTCAAGTACACAGCCCAGCCATGCTGACACACGGAATTATTGCTTTGCCCGCTTCGATACCCGGTAGCCGGTTCCAGTTCCTGCAAATTAGTGAATGTTGAATGTGGGAGGGCAAAGTGGAAATCCAGGAGGAACCCTTGCCTCGTCTGGGTGTCCGGACGAGGAGACAATTGAAAATGATTTGTTTAAGGGCGTGAGGATTTTAGAGAAAGTGAAAAAACCAAAGAGAGTGGGAACAAAAAGTATTAAATTCAAAACTTGCGCCATAAATTTCAAAAGTCAAAAATCCATTAGCGTTTGCAGAAAATATGGTAGGCAAGAAGAGGGAAAAGGTGAAGCTTCAAATTTAACAATGTGTCGTTAATAGAATTTCCTTTTAAAAAGCAAGGGGTTCCGATGTGGATGAGGCGGCAAGAATGGCTTTTATACCGTTTAAGGGCTATTACGACTATGCAAAAGAACCGGGACCAAATAATCTGCATTCAACCGTGGATTTTATAGCGGCTATTCAACATACAAAGAGCCTTTTCTTGTGAATTTAAAACTATTTTAAAATCCCAAACACATGACCTGCCCTCAAACCATTTCCCAATCATCAACTCTACTTAACGGGGCATAACAATTTGTTTACCGTCAAAACATAAAATGCCCTCTAATTCAATCCTTTTAAAGGATTCAAACTGCATACAATAATATTCAAAGATTGGAACGGAGGCAGGAGATTCATGGAAGATTATTTTACTCCAACCTTCAACTTACCCGGGGACTTGAAGGCTTCAAGTCCCAGGGTAGGACTCCTAGCTTAGAAAATAAAAACTCGGCAAAGTATTGCAAAAAAGGCAGACTAACCGGGTATTAGAAAGAGTTTTTAGTATTTCGGCTATGACCACTCACTTCTGTTACAAAAGCTATTCAAAACAGAGAAGCCTTTGGTTGACAGAGAGACAAAAGTCAGGAAAAGAAGGCTGAATCAGAGTAGGGACTGCTTTAGAAGAATATGGGCAAGGCTGAATCATTTTTTGGACAATTGACCAGGAGAAAGTAGCCATATATTTCTTGGAGAAGAATGGCCGGAACGAGGGTAAGGAAATATGCGGAAGGATGCAAAATACGGTAGAGGACACGACCAAAAGTGGAAGCGGGTAATAAGGGATGAAACTGAAGCGTACAGGATGATGAGGGATGACTCGCTCTTTTTCTCCTAATGCAACAGGATTGACCATAGCCACTTGAATTCATGAGTGAGGAAATGTGGCGGGGAGAAAGTGAATTTTGATTTATCTGGTGGAAATTATGGGAATTTATGAAATGCCCGCGAACGGAGGATGTAGAAGAGTAAAAGGGTTGCGGTGATGTAGGGACGATGGAGCGCGGGAAGAATGCATTGCATTTGGGTGCAGAGTCTGTAGGAGTAAAGGGTTGAAAGAAGAAGCAAAAGGGTGTAGTGATTCACGCTACACTTGCTACACCGAATTTAACAGGAGCAACAAAAACAAGAAACGGATGGACGCTATACTGCTGGAGGTGATTGAGAATACCAACGCTAAAAAAGTTACAGAAAAAATCAAGGGCTTCAACCCTAAAGCATCCCATGTAACATTTGTTTTCAATTGATTCAAATAATTCCCCGATAACTTGTTGGATTCAATCGAGTGTTTTTAAAAGCCAGGAGGGCCGAGGATTGGTCAGCAGCGATGCTCCACGCAGCGTGTGGGGTAAATCCAGCTACCGTTTTCAACGTGGTCAATGGGTAATAAATTTTAAATTACATGGATAAATGTCACGGATTTTACAATTTCAAATCATGAAAATGTCGTTAAATAAATCAAAATTCAATACTGGATTAAATCCCATTTCCTGTTTCAAAACTTACATCACACTCAAAATAACTAACTTCAGCTCTGTCACACACCCTTTCTACTCTTCCCTTTGTGCTCGGCTTCAAAATTCCACAATTTAAGCTCCAAAAACCATTCGCAGCTTTGATACATCGATTCTTGAATTATGAGCGGTCTCAATCTCAAACGAATTTCAAATTACCGGAAACAGAGGAACTGAGGGTTAAACGGATGGTAGATTTCAGGAAAGATCTCCGATTTGCTGAATCAATGGCCACACTTCCACTACTTCCCTTGATTTTAGTTCTTAATTTTAAACCTGACTAGTTGATTTCAAAATCTGTGAAAACCATAGATTTTTCACAAGTTAAAATTCTAATAGGTTCAGGACTTTCTCCGCTACGTTTTCAACACCTTTCTCCGTCCATGCCTACCAATACTACTAATTCCCCGTACATCCAACCGGTATCAGCTAATACAAGGCGTAGAAAATACAAAAGAGGCGACACAATCTCTAAAAGTTTAGCGTCAAGATAAAGAATGGGCTTTGCCAGGATTAAAATGTAGTGGTTTATGTGTGCTTTCCAAACTGGCAGATTTATGTCACTGACTTCCCGATACTTGAAGCTTCCCTGGACCCGCTTGGTCCAAGGCCCACGGAAAGATATATGGCCAAAGCTAGTCTTAATCAAGGCTGGCAACTAATTGCTCTTCCTGTTCCAGATAGAAGCCAGCTAGAGAAAGCACACACATTCTTTGTATAACTCAACAATAGAGGCAGGGTGGTGATTGATAACGGTGGAGAAAGCTCGTAGGGATGTGAAAGTTGGAGGCAACTTCTTCACAAGAGGGTTCCTGCCTCGGAAGTCGCAACAACTTTTCCGGATAACATTCATGATAGGACGGACACTAATCATGATGATGACGGAGAAGTGTAGGCGGGAAAGATGCATGGGGTGTTTTCAACTCCATGATTGCCTCCAATTTAGTGGTTTTTGATCAGTTGAGCGACCCAGGAGATTATATGCGTATGCTGGGGTTGTAAAAATCCCATATTTCCCGCATATTTTCCCTAAATGAAAGATGGGGTAGAAAATGCGGGGAGGAGGAAAAAAAGAAGATTACGTTCCTGAATACTTTGGGGAATGCGGCGGAGATATAGTTCCAAAGAGGAAAAGCGGACAGAGTTTATCTGCTTCCGCGAATTCTCCCAACTTGCCTCAAACTTTCAGGAATAAGACTTGAGAGAGATGCGGTGGGAAGGAGTGAATTTATGGCTTTTACTTGTGTCACTTTCAATAGAGTGCTGAGCGCCTTTGGGAGAAAAAGAGTAAAAAATATGGGGGAAGGATGCATGAAATTGAACCATGGCGTAAATCAAGTTCCCGTAGCCATCCACCATCCTAGCTGCAAACTGAGCAAGCTTCCTCCAACTTCCTCCAACTTTTTTCTCCCCGAATACTTTTTTTAACATTTTTCTACTTGATTTGACGGGGAAGCCCTGCCCTGCCAGGCGGCGGATACTTTTTTTTCGGGGAGCTTTGGGAAAAGAGAATGAGAAAAACGCGGGGCTCAAAATTTGATTACAACAAGGTAATCAGAGGCTTAAAAATAAGCGTGGAAATGATTCAATACACAGATACGAAGGGAACCAACCCTCGAGCCAGGGGGAGACACTGTTTCCCCACACACCAGGAATTAGAGAAGAAGGCGTGAAAGTCAAAAGCTCAAGGAGCGAGACGACGGAAGAAGCGTGCAACAACAAGAACCTCTCCGGAACAGTAGTGTTGACTTTTACGTAATGATCCTTGAGTAATGTGTAATTGAGTTGAATTACGGGGAAAGGGATAGACATAAATACTGAAATGAAGGACGCTCTCAAGAGAGCCATTCATTTCGGCCCACTCACCAACAAGACAGGGAAGGCTCTAACCCCTTACAGACTGATGATAGACGAGATCAGAGAGACTCAAGAATTTTAATCTTCTCTTCCGTCCCTACCCGGCAAGACTACTCCCGATTCCCGGATACCCGGCACTGAGACCTGCCCGCCTAGTTTGTATTTCCACACAGATGGAGCTAGTCAAGAACGTTACGGATATTTCCAACCAAGGTACACACTGAGAACAGAGCTGACCTAATGATCCTGAGGAACTGACCACCGGGCAATAGGATATAATCCTTTCGGACCTGAGTGCTTAGCGACCACAACTAACTAGAGCACCTGCCGAGATTACATAATAACTGTGGATACTCAGACTTTAGCTACTGGAGAGTAGTAGATGTCCGTATATGTATAATGGACAAATTTATAATGGACAAGTTCCTATCCCTCAGACTTCATGTTAAAGATAGGAGCATACTCTTAAGGGGTACTTTTGCAGGGGGAGGCACCCTGACAAGGGTGGATGACAGTAAGGATATAGAGTATTCAATGGATGATAACCATATCTTAAGACTATTTCAGGAGTCGGTTGACCCAAATGGGTTGGCAACCCTTTTAGCGTGCCTCCCCCTGTAAACCCCTTAACATGCTCCTATCCTTTAACATGGGATGATAGGTATATGGAATTGTCCATTAAATAATCTATATCCTAACGTTCACCCCCCCTTGTCAGGGTGCCTCCCCCTGCAAAAGTACGAGAATATATGCTCCTATCCTTTAACATGGAGTCGGAGGGATAGGAACTTGTCTATTATAAAATCTTCTAAAGATACGGACATCTACTACTTCCATTTATCTCCAAGACACTCCAATTTATCCATTTACAGGTGTTTTCCAAAACAGTCTCCTCACCAGTTTTCAAAGATAATCCTAGATTCTAGATTCTAGCAGCTAGAACAGCATTTCTAAACGGATTCAACGGCATGCAACCAGAATTCACTTATTCTTACAAAGCTATTACTTTCCAGGAAGCATAGCGCCAACTACGAAAAATATCCCCGAATTTCGGAATTCTTCTCTGGAAGGACACCACAAGATCGGACCCATCTTTCATCATGTGGGAACACACAACACAATGCATAAATAAATAGATAAGAGGGCGAGTGAAAAGTTTTCACAAGAAACGGCACAATCAAATAAGACATTGCTCACTTGTGGGAAATGGATGAGGAATTGCTTGTTCCCCCGGACAAGTAATACATGTGAGACATGCTGTAGTAATTCTTTCCCTGTCGAATACCAAAGAAGCAGCCAACATGTGAGCATTTCATCCCCGCAAACCTCCGTCCAAACATCCCATAGAATCCCAACAAGATGCAGAGTTGTAAATGGGACAGGAGGGACTCGTAAATTACGCTAGAAACATCATTAATACAAACAAAGGGCCAACATTTTACATGTCACCAGCTAGCAGTCACTACCCGCAACCCATAGCAATCTTACACAGGGAAGGAGGAACAAGAGAGAATCAACAAAATCGAGTCCATTTGTAGAAGAATCCCATTTTTTAGTGTCAAAAAAATCTTCAAATGAGCTAAAAGGGTTTATAAAATCCACTCATTTGTTACGCAAGAAGAGACAATATAATTTACAGCTACTACATAGTCTTCTCTTAATACGACTATACCTATTTTTAAACCGCGAAACTTGCAAATTTTTCAAACTTTTTTGCAAATCCTCTGAATATTTTTTATCTTTGAAATCCGCACCCGTTTTCACAGTGATGTACCTCCAAATGTCAACCAGTTATCTCTAAATCTTAATCATCCGCCGCACATCTTCTTCTAAATTTATTATTCTAAACGGTTCTTACAAGGAGCAAAAGCGGAGTGAAACGAAACACGGCCGATATGATACACACCCCAACAAAAGTCTTTACATCTGCTACAGAGTAGTAGCTTGGAGAAAGCAACAGAAAACAAGGAGAAAGTTAACCTCTTATTCCCCCATCAAACTTTAACTCCCCGTTATTCATGATTACAAAAGTAAAAGAGTTGAGTGAGTGAATGCGATTAGGAAGCTGCAAAGTAAATTGAGAATGGCCAAAACTTATATCTTTATATCCGGGGCTTTATGAAGAAAAGCTGCAAAAAGGGTTTCATTCAGGAACCTCCAAGGGTTTCAACAAGAAGAAGGAGAGGTCGGGCGAATAATAATAAAAAGAGGGATTTTTTATGTCCATGTGGCTGGATAAAGTTCCAAAATATTCTCCGATTCATGCATCAAACATAAACTATAAAAATTTCCCCATACACACTTTTTAAAGGCCATCCACACAACACCCGCTCATCCATCCAAAGGATTTTTTATTTAGATGCGTGTGCAAAAGACTGATTTGAGTGGTTTCTGCATCTCTACCACACCGTCACTCCAGCCCAGGTTTTACGATCTTCCAGGAGGAAAACACACCAAGGGAAAAGTCAAGGCAAAGGGTAGACTCTGGAAAAGAATAATGTATAAGAGATATGGAGGATCAAGGAAAAGTTACTTGTTTTGTCTATCGTAAAAATAAGTCCAGATTATGGGCTAGATTATTTTTGAATTTCAGGGGAAATGGAAATGATCGGCATAAAAAGTAAAAATAACCAACGGAGAGATGATAGGATGACACATAATTTCTCTTATGTTAAAAAACTATACTCTTCACATCTTTTCCAGGAGAAATCCTCTGCTGAGTACTGAGGGAAAGCTACAGGAAGACAAAACAGTTAATGGTCATCCCTTGGGAAACGGCGGGGATGATTTGAAAAACCACGCTTTTTTAAAGGGTATCAAGTTTTTTAATGCGAAAAAATAATTCGCAAAAATAAAATAGGGCTCAAAGGGTCGGCCTTCCGTGATAATAAAAATTCAACCTAATCCTATTTTAGAATGATAAGGAAAGGCATCCACAGTTGTATATTTCAAGTCAACCTTTTTTAGAGTTCCGCAAAACCCTGAAAGCTTTATGAACCAGGAAGAAACGTTGCTCGCCTTACAGTTTATTCTTGGACCAATGGCGAAATGATGCTCCAAGTATACATAGGATCATGATAACTAGCACCAATCCTGAGAGCTGTGCTTTTATTACGGCATATGCACATTTTTTTTAAAATTTAAAACCCCTATTTTAAACCAAACTTTTTTTAAAAAAATTCAAACTTTTTCAAAAATTGTATACCAAAAAGCTCAAACCTTGCAAGGCATTAAATTCACAGGTATTCGAGTGAACAATATCGTGCGTGAGAAGAATAATCATGGTTTTGAGATGAGCGTTGATATACATTCAGAACCACATATATTTATGCACAATAGAATGGAAACAATGCTCAATTCTCAGCATCAAGAGCCCATACAGATTTGGCAAGTATCATACTAACTACAGTAGCTAATGACCACTCATCCTCTTATTTTTCAAGTACGGCACTAGGATAGATACAGCAGATAGTGGATTACTGATAGATTATTTTAATTACATCCTTCATCCAACCCCATAATCGACTTGAACAAGTAACTTGAGATTGATGGGAAGATGATGCTAAAAGCAGTCATTTTAAAATCTTATGCTAATTGATCCTCGAAATTTATTTACTCGAAATATGAATTCTCTTCTTCAATGTTATACAGCGATCCTACTTTGATTCCACCTTCTTAGTCAGCTTTAGCAGGAGTCATCACAGACGAATGTAGTATTTCAGGGAAATAAGTAGCAAACGAACACATTATTCTTAGAGTCAAATTAGTCCATTATTAATGCGCACAATATTCTGGATTAATCAGCTACAGGACTGAAAGGTGAGAAGGTATAAGCTTGCAAATCCCAAGAAAACAAATCGGATAAATCTGGGTCGTTCTTGATAAAAACTGTATGAGTCCTTCAAAACGTATTTGCTCGTAAACCTATTGTAATTATCGGGGAGCGTTGGTGCCAAGCAGTCTGGCTTTCAGACTCCCCAAACATCTCAATAATATTTGCTCAAAATCTGACTCAACTTATCTGCATGATGCTAAACCGTGAGTATTCAGTATTGCCAAAACACCATGTGTGGACTTTATGTTGCAAATTGCAATGCAGTTGCTCATGATTCGTTGGAAACATCGAGATCCACGTCTCCACACTCAAGAGGTAATTACCAGCTAATAAACCAGCCTTGTTGCCAAGATAAGGCGGGAATGAACATTATATATAGCGTCAATGATGATTATGTGTTTAAACTTCTATATATCAGTACTTAGTACATATATAGTTAGTTAGTAAGTTTTAGTCATTTAAGCTTATAGTCTGGTCATATATATTGCCCATCCAAAGCTCTGCTCATGATTCACAGCCTCTCTGGCTATTTTTAAATCATAACCAACTCCTGGTTTGTTGCTATTTTAGGCAAAATATTTTCACAAACATTATTACTCACAGTGATATCCTATTGTGGATTAAAGACACCGGAGCAGCTGTTCTTGTATTTTCCACTTGAAATATGTACCAAAAATTTTGCAATTGCAAAAATTCTAAATTATTTAACCAGCCGTGCAGTATTTTTACTCCTCCAGTATAATTCCCAGGTGGTTCAGGAAACTCTGCATCTGCACCAGCTCCCAAATCCTGTAACTGCATAAATTCTACAGCTAAAAACCTCTGAATACTTACGCCTACTTAGCCTTACCAGGAAATACATTCTTTCACCTCGGTCGAGGCATTTCAAGAATTGCAAGCTTTTCAGCGAGTATGTATGTCGGTGCTCGTACTGCAAAAGAGCTCTAAATATAGAAGAATACTTTTTTAATTTAAATATGTTCCAGAAGGTAAAGCAACTCATGGCTTTGTATACCAGCTTATACCCTTTGAAAAGTCAACCGTCAAAAGAGCAAGAGATTGATGGATTATATTCCGTCCAACTTTGGCTAAAGCTGCTAAAAACCATTTCAGAATACCACTTTTTGTCCCATTCCCTAAGCGTATCCACTGGAACATTAGCACGTATTTCCTGCTAATGTTAATGCTAATTTGAGCTATGACTTATTGAAACTAGGTCAAGTTTTTTCTAAAGCTTTGATGCATCTTCTAAAAAATATACACGCAAGCAAATCCAGAAAATGCCTTACGTACTACGGATCATCTTTGTTTCTCCTCCTGCTGAGGTAACATTACACACCCAAGCACCCAGAGATGGCGTGCGGAACGGTACATCGGGTCGACGGAAGGAGCTTCGCTCCTTCCGCACCCGGGCTTTTAGCTAAGCTGAAGGAGGAGATTCAGTCAACAAAAGCTTCGTTTGTTATGCTCTCGCAACAGTGTTGTAAAACGTTTGTATACAGAAACTCTGACGTCAGCTTCTTCTGCCTGCTCCATTATATATATTATATCTATTGTTTACAGATTCTCATTTAGCCAGCAGCTTCCGTGTTTATCTTATCAAGAGGCAGGAATTTATTATGGTTGCTCTTCCGCAGAGATGAGGTTACGTTACACCGTATGCACTTAAAAAATGAATCCTCACGGATTTGCCCTGTCAAGACAAGAACTAACATGCAAAACTGTTGACGATGATGAGCAAAGAAACGTATTTATTGTTTGCATTAATTCGCTATAGTAAGTTTTCAAGCTCATCACTAGTCTGAACACTTTGCGGTCCAGGGCGACGAACCATGTTTCTTTATGCTTACCTCAGCAAGACTTATGCAGGAAGATGCAGTTAGTTATTTAGCGGATGCAATCATAACAATGCAGAAATCATATATATTTAGAGTACTTAAGGCTTTATTATTCCTTCAAGGCAAGGATGACAAATAATATGCTACACGAGACCATTATTGAAAGACTGACGGGTATTGTATGGGCATTTCCATAAAAATACTCCATTACGAGCTACTTGCTAAATTATTAAACTATATCAATATATTTACAATCATAAGTCTAATATAGCTTTGTCTTACATTCTAATAGCTATTTACAAAATTCCCAATAGTATATATATATATTTATAAATGTACAAAATCATACAAATACAAGACTCGTACACAGGTTCTGTTAGTTTCACAAAAAACTAACGTCCGCTAAAAGAGAGAGACCTACAACTAATAATCCCCTCTTGTGTCTACGCAAGGGAATCCATAACTTACTTATTTACAAGGCTGAAGAGAGTCCAACTTTTAATTACGGCTACACGCTTCTAGTTCCTCTCTTTGTAGTGAAGATGAGCTGGGTTGGAAGAGTATAACTTCCGGCTTTCTGCCGTACAAAAACCCACTGCGACATCTATGATTAATGATGCTTGACAATTACTGTGGAATTAACGTGTCACTCTTCTTGAGACTGCTCTACTCACTCTTCATACTAGGTGTTAGCCAGGTCATTATAATAAACTTGCGTGCACGTAATTTAAAAGCTACCCTCACTTTACCTGAGCTTAGGCGTTAATGAAAGACACCTGGTTATAGAGAATGAATAAATTTTTAAGAAAAGTTTATTTATATACAGAAAAACAAGGTATTGAACCATCATCATTTTTCATTTTTTTTCAAAGTTTTCACTATAAAATCTCTGCGAACTTAAATCCAAGTAATTAAATTATAAATATATAGAATTCTCGAAACGGAATAAACTTAAACTAAACCAACTACAAATTATCAATTAATTTACAAACTACAATTTCAATTTTTATCAACCAAAACGTATATTACGGATAAATCCAAGGAGAGACTATGAAACCAAGTACAAAAGGTAGAATATAAGTAGATATAAAAAGAACTAAAATTAATAGAAATGTGGGATGAGTTTTGAAAGACAGTTTCATGATTTTAAGTCGGAATGACTCATGTCGTTGTATAGTTTTCATGGAAACAAATGTGTGTATGAAAACATGAGCTGAGCAATAACTTCAAAGTCTATATGAATGTTTGTGATACGGGAAAGCAATTAAACATAAGTCACCTCTCAAGCTCAAGGGTAGAAGAAGAGAATCCGATCACTTAAAAGTATGACATTTTTGACTCACTGACTAGGGGGGACAAATGAAAACAATTTTAAAGAGATCAACAAATACGAGAAATCACACCCACTTTGATGAGCGTTTCGCCATTTTACCAAATCTATAATTATAAATAATCATTTTCTCTTCCCTAAGCCACTAATTAGCTAAACAAGTAAGTAAGTAACCAAAAACCATGGGCGTGTGACTAATCTCTACAAACAATCCATAAGAAAAAACTCAAGAGAGAGAGAGAGAGAGATCCCAGAAAAGACAAACTTCTATATCCTCCATTTATAATGGCACAAACGCTTCTAATTATATAATTAACTACGATAACTTGAATAATATTTCACGATTAAATTATATGAAATCATCTTCCAACGGACAACTTATCCTTCCAGGAGCTTCTTCAGCTATGCATACTTATAGTATTAAATTAAACTAATTCAGTTGTTGCCTACTAATGAATCATCCAATGGATCCAGGTCGAGTCGTGAACAATGACTTACTTTTTTTCAACATTTTCTTCGAGATGGTCCCCTCTTGTTCCTCCTCTCATAGTATCAAATCCTATGATTGTACAATTCGCGAAAAATCGCGAACTTGAAGCGAGCAATATATCTGATTCACCCCGTCCTCCATCAATGCCGATTCCAAAGCCAGGCAAGTCCATAACCGAGTATAGCTGCGGCGGGCACGGCCAAATTTACAAATACCCGAAGCTTGATACAACGTCTCTCCCGGATAACATCAGGGTGACGAGCTGAATACTGTGGAGAGAGAAACAAGTTGCTTTTTAGTTTTAATCGCCATAAATAGCCATCACAACGCCAGAGAGAAAGATGAGCAATGATATTGAAACCTATTAGATTTGATATGGATGGCTCTTCTGTAAAAATTACTCTCTCTCTATCCTAAAAGAACTTTATACGCGATTCTATTTTGGATTTCAGGAGAAAACTACAGCAAGCTCCAGAAGAAGAGTAGCTAGAAATTACAGCCACTTCTTACAGGCACTAATGTCAACATAAAAAAAGTGATAACGTTTTTCTAGCTCAATGAATCCAACGTGTTTGATATGAATAAGGAAATTGTTGTGGGAAACTATGGGAAATTGCATCCAGAACCTAGCAACATTACCCGGGCTATAATGATAGCTGCTCCTCCTGCTAGTCCTCTTACTGCTACAGCGGGAAAAAGTTTAATTACAAAATACCATCACCTCCCTCTTTATGAGATGGCTACAATCTCTTCTCATCGTAAAAGAAAATGGGCATAAAAAACAGGGAAACAAGAGGAGGAGATAAAGGGCAGATTTTTTTCCAAAATAAATTCACCGCTATCTCCTCTCAGTGAGAAACTCTCACTCAGCTCTCAGAATTCTGCCGGACAAGCTCTGCCGGGCATTAAACACAAGTGTCATTCAAGGAGAAGCTAAAAGATGAGCCTCATCAGGAGCACGTCGTTAGAGACAGTTAGCTCCAGTTAGCTTTACCTATCACTTAAGCTAAGGGTGATAAATACACAAAGCGCTAGATTCTTCCTCTAATTGAATAATCCAAAGGAGCTAATGGAAACTAACCTTTTATGGTCAAAGAACGTTAAATAGAAAATAGAAATAAAGAGCAAAATAATATATTAAATCTAATCCAAAATTACCTCTTCCTGAAATCGGTCCGCTATCGCACGGAGTTCCATCCCTGTTTGCCTCCATGGTCCGATAAGTAACTTGAGCTCCAAGGACCAGTCCTCGTGAATTACTTGTTCATCGTCATCATCATCCACCATATTGTTGCTAAGTGAGGGTGTGGGGTCAGAGAGAGAGGAGGAGGAACGACGGCGACCACCGCCTCCTCCTGTACTTCTTCCACGAGAGTGAACTGTCCTTGACACGTTACGCAGAATTGTTGTCGATTCAAATGTCAGATCAAGTGAAAGTCCAGCATGACATTGAACAATGTCAGGTAGAGGGAGCCGGTGACGAAGATATATCTCATCACGGCTATTATCTCTTCCTGGTAGCGGGGCTTCGGCTCCTAAGAGAGAAAAAAAACATACATTTTTTAGTTCTGGAAAATTCATGGGGAATTTTATCCTAGAAAATTCTAAATATTTAAAATATGTGGCTAGGAATTTCCTAAAATTTTAAAACTCTTCAGCTCCCTATCCTTAATAGAGTTAATTGCCCCCGCCGAGAGACGTTTAAACGTTTTACGCTGCGGGATACAGGACAAAAAACACTACAAGATTACCTAAACCCAAACTTTTTAACCCCGCTAAACTTATCACCTATTCCCGCTCTAGGTAAAAAATCTAGCAACTATTTTTAGAATTATTATATGCGCATTTAGCTACTCCAACGTCAACTTGTCGTAACTTGATGTCCCCGCTATCCCTTAGCTGCAAATGACCTTCAGCCACAGCATACAGGGACAGAAAAAATACTATAAAGGGCAGAAGATTATCAACCAACCCCATCCTCAAGGGACAACAAACCTTGCAGGCACACCATCCTATTCCCAGGGTACAGTTCAATCCACTCAATTGACCCTTAGCTCTAAGCTTAAAACTGGGCAGGTAAACGGTAGGACTTAAGGGCAGTTGTTAACTACACAACTTCACACCTTCAGCCGTTCAATCACAAACTGATAACATAACTTTGCGACAGGATAGCATAATCCACGGAACAGTAGAGCAATGCCCAGTGAATGAACACAATGCTTTCAATCTTCCCGAATCTTGCGCTCTCATTCATAAAACTCAGGGGCACGGCAGGTAAAAGCAGAACTGACCACTGGTCAAGAGACTACAAAGCGTATGCGCCGGCTACTACACCTTACATCAACGAGTCATTCCACCCCAAAACCCCTATTCATTCATAAAAATGCAGCAGGCAGAACAGAACTGCATCAAAGCTTTACATAATATTCAGCCCACTCCGCCTGCATCCAGCCAAAGTTTGAATATTCTCCGGGATTTACCAATTAAAACAAAATTCAAATCACCTCTTGGAAATAGCCTATAGTTTCCAGAAACCACCAAACTTTGCGCTCACAGAGATAAAAATAGCAATTCCTAGAAGTTAAAAACATGCAAGTAGGTCAAGTGGAAGCTATAATTTAGCGTTTCATAACTAAGCATCTAATATTTCTTATATCTATAAGAAGATGTTATAAATTAAGCGGAGAGCAGTATACAGAGATGCTTATTCATACCCCCTGCTACGCTTAAACACTACACACATCTACAATAATTCGGATGATGACTCTGTATAATTGTAATACTGTAAACCTGCATTAAAAATCCAACCTATGATCATCAAGTCTCCGGTGGGGTTTTACGAGAGGAGAGCCAAACAGCCAGCCGAGGGAATATCAGAGACAGGTAAAGGAGGGATAACCGAGGGAGATGCAGTTTCAACGAGAGGAAATCCAGCATATAACTTAAGAGGTAAGGTAAAAGAGAGGGAGCAAGGTACTTTACACTTTGTATTTTTTCTTTAACATTATGACTCATAGCCTTTTGTAATAATATAATACAGGATCGCGGATCAATATTATATCGAATGAGAGATATAAGAAAACTCCTAAGAGACATGTAAAGTAATCATGCATACAAACTGCGTATACAACTTTCTTTTGAAGGTTACCCAAGGGTTTTTCATAGCTTCTTAACCGTAAAGCATATGACAGACTAGACGAAGAGGAAGAGGAGACGGTAGAGTTGAACTCAATTACAATATTTTCATTTGAATAACCATTGTCTCATCTTGCCCCCTAATGCATTATGATGGAACGAGAATATACCAGGACAGAAAATCATGTGTGGGATTAAGAGAAATAATACTAATCTGAGTCTCTCTGTGAATAGATAAGAGTTTAAGTCAAGTCCAAGCTAATTATACACCTGACACTAAGGTGATTGACTTGAGCTGATCCTCATCTCAGGATTCAGCTATAATCTGTTTGGCGGGGAGTCAATTGTCTCTCACGTTTCTGTATATATGTATTGTAATTTTATAATTATTGTAAAAGGGGAACGTTTTACAAGAAGAAGGGGAGAGGGAATCTTGTTAGTTTTAAGAGTGCAAAGACAACAAACTACGCGGTATGTATATGCGTTAAGAAAATGTTTAAACAACTTGTTATAAGTAGCTTGGAGATAAAGAGCTTGGCGCGGGGGAGTTGGTAGCTAAAAGCCCAGACTTGCAATGATGATAAACTACACGACAGCCTTGAACTGTATTTTTTCAATACAATGATAACACAATTACAATGCTTGGTCAAGTTCAAGTTGAGGAGAGAAATTACGAACGTTTTGTTACCTTAGTAGAATATACTAGCTAAATTGTTAAATTCTCGGAATATTAGCGCTCACTGACTAAAGTGATAGAAGGTTAGGAAAATCATCTATAATTTCTAAAACTGCCTTTCTAAGGATTCTAGAGAGTATTTTGAAGATAAATAATAAATAATAGTGAGAAAATGTAAAAACTCTGAATGCTACATAAATTCTCAAACTGTGCTTTACAAGCTATGGATGAGGCAAAATATCGACCGTGAAATTCTGATTTCAATTTTTTAAGCCCCATACGAGAGCCGAATGCGGAACTTGAAATTCCAATGTCAATATTTCAAGCTTACGTACAAGGCAAAATTTCGAACTTGAAATTTTAAACTCAATTCTCCAAGCTATCGATAACACACAACACCAAAATTTCAAATAAAAGAAAATAATTCAAAACAATATAATTACCTTGTACGGGCCGCTGCCCATCCGCTTGATCTCTATCCATTCTGATATAGTTACCGATACGAGTCTGGTAGAGCTGATAGAGTTCTGTAATGAGTTGATGAGGGAAAGCGGTGAAATTAATTCGGTCGCGGGGTAATCGTTCCGGCACTTGTGGGATTCCAACCCGATTCTGATTACCAACTTCTTGGTTATTGAGCTCAGCAACGTGGTTGGTTGGTAAACGACGAGGAGGGCCTTGGTTATTATTCGCGTCAAACACTGGTCCAATTCCGTCAGGAACGTAGAGGGGAATTGCCATAATTGATATACACTTTTCTTTCAATTTAACTCTGATGCTCAGATCCATAAAAAAAACTCTGATCTGATTCCCTTCCTTCTTTCTTTCGTAAACGTTTCTTTTCACTTTTTTTCAGTTAATATTCACAAAATTCACTCTTGTAAATCCAATGGCTTTCTTGAGGTGCTTCAAGTGGTGACAGACTTGTGTCAAATCCTTGAGCAATACAAGTCCGTGGAGAACAAGTGTCTCTTGTCCAAGTATCTCTGGAGCGAGTCGAGAGGCTAATGACGAGCCGCTACTAAAGTGTCCCTGGTTAAAACGTGAGTGAAGCTCCGGAGGAGAAGGTATAAACCCTGTATCAACTCCTGGAGAGAGAGAGCGCTACTAACAGTAAGTTCCTCCTAGGAGAAAAGTTAGTTCCCCCTTCCTCTTCTCATCCCTATGTCTGATAGCTCCCTCTTTCAATTCCTACCAACGCAACGTACTGACTGACTGTATTGTACTAGCGAGAGTCTCCTTCCAGTTTCCTACTTCTCTTCTAGCGGAGCGAGAGCTTGAACATGTCCTTTCAGGAGCTTTCCCTAATCGAAAATGAAGCCAAGCTATTCTCTTCAAAGCCTTTTCTACACACTCCTTTTCACCCGGAGGAAACAAGCTATATACAAGCCTACAACATGGGTCCAGCCACAAGAGGGATGAATATGAGGAGAGGATTCACCAGAAGAGGGAGATGTGGCTCCCGTTCTTCCTCCAAAGTTTGGACTCCAAACTCTCGCAAGTATAGGTTGACTTGAATTCAAGTCAACCTATACATGCCCTTGTTGTACATATCGGAGGGGACCTTCCTGGCCTGGAGGAGCCCCGATAATTATGTAGCTACTGGGAAAATTATATGGATGAAGGGGGGAAAAGTGAATATTCACAAGAGTGCTGCTCCGATGAGTGTAGAAGCAGCAATACTCAATAATAAAACCAAACTATAAAACCTCTGAATCAAGCCAACGTACCTGAGGTCCTCTGGTGGTGTCTGATAGCCCTAACACTCGGCTAACCAGCAGCCTTCCCATACCTTCATCAGACAAGGATGAGCTCAACCTTTATAGCTGTATAGCAAAACCCTAGGAAGCTAAATCCTCGTTTGTTTCTCCAGCAAACACTTCCAAATCCAGTTTCATCCATGTACTGCTTCAATTGGGCCTTCTCCAGCTAACCAGTGCTTATAGCTAGAACTAGCTAAGGGACATATACATGCAAGTATAGGATGAAGGTATAGAGGCGGAGAAACTGGATGCAACCTTTGCCTCCCCTGCAACCAAAAACTGGATACTGGAGAATCATACATGAGTGATAGAATTATACCAAAGTCACAAGTGTGTATATATATATGTCGCAACATTTCTATTTTTTAGCTTGCACTTACGTAGACGACGCTTACGCAGGTCAAGGTACCCTTGGAAGATGAGCAAGCTCAGAAATAGATGAAACGTTTAGAGACATGGCGTGATAAAACTATCACAAGCTTCAAAGCTTCATGGTACGACGCTATGAGCCCTAACCCTATAACATACTAAACTCTACCTCTTTTCTTATTGGCTAGAGAATAACTCGGTAATCTTACAACAAGCCACTATGCGAATCATTACACGCAGTTTTCACCGCACTCTACCCTTGCAATAAGAAGGAGAACAAGATAGCGATGCCTTCCTCTGGCTCATCATTACGCAATGTGGTAATCCACACAAAGGCTCTGTCGTCGTCGTCGGGTATGCTATTTGCGAACCTCGTAACACAGTTTAGAGTAGATATACAGTATTGTGAAGCCCAGAGTAAATGCATGTGTGAAGGCAGGGATTGGATAAAGATTGCGAATAAGATATGACACTTTATTAGCGACCAATTAAAAAAATTCGCAAACTTTTTGCATACTCTCGTGATTGTTGTAAACAAGCGGGAGGGAAGTGGCAGAGGTACAAATGTACACAAAGAGAAATAGAGCTCCGCACAAGAGATTTTATTGCCCAGCTTGTTCAGTTGTTTAAGAAATCCGACCTATGGCACATCAGCTGGATGCTGGCAACGTCACAGAGAATCCTGCTTGCACAGCAAACTAAGAACGCATTGGGCATTGATTCGGCAAACGGTTTTGCTAAAATCACTTTCCAGATACGTTTAACAAACAAGGGAATGAGAATAGCGAAAGTCTCTTGTTAATATTGCTGATGTGAAGGTTTCAAGCTTTGGTGGAAGTGGCCTGATCATCATCATGAAGAGAGCTATAATACGGCTATAAGGAGAGGTGAGGATGGAGGGAAGGAGAAACGTTTGATGGACATTTTTTTACGAATTCGCATGCTTCTCCTCCAACTTTCTTAAATTGGGACAGGGACAGAGTAGCAGAGTGATAAGGACAACGACGGAAAAGCTGGTCGTCCATAAGTATATATTGAATCCATATGCAATGGAGGAGAGGTAAAGGAATAATGGAGAAAACAGTACGCAAAAGATTCACAGCTTTCAGCAACAAGTTTCAAGTTGAAAGTAAGTTTAGCGATTGTGTGGTCATAAGCGGAACGCTCCTTTTAGCTTGCAAAATTACAAACCGAGTTTCCTTGTTGAGCAATCTGTGACCACAACTATGCCGATTTCTGTCTCTGTACGTTCCGCAGTGAACAAAAAACTTGATATCACAATAACTAGGGAACGGAGAGAATCAAAAAATGCGCCAACATTGCAGAGAAAGCAAGCGTAGAGGGTCTTTGTTCACACAACTTTGCTGGATATTACATTACCACAAAAGCTCCTCCCTCCTCACTCTTTACTTTTAGCAAATGCTCATACCCTCACAGCGTCACACTCGGATTGACACAGGTTTTAATATATACTTTTAATCGGCAACGATAATTACTACGCCTCCGACAAATTTAAAGCCAGTTTCAAGATTTTAAGCTATGAGAATAATGAGTGCGTGAAGCTCGACTCTAACTTAAAAGATAAGACGGAGATATGCTTACCAATAAACCGAATTTATTTAATCCATAGTCCGAATGAGTTTTAACCAATTAGTTGACAATAGTCAATATCTTAATCTATAGTAACAATCAATCAGAGAATGATTTTACCAGCATGACGATAAGTCAACAACTTAACGGCAACTAACTAACAGCGGGATTAAACCCGCTTTTATAGTGACGGATCCTCATTGAAAGGATCCATGACAATATGTAGTAAACGGATATCTCTGGAATCAGATTGATTAGAGATATCGATACAATATAATATAGTGTGGGTGGAGTGACAATTTCCCTTCGGGGAACATCCATGTTCTTAACATACAAGTCACTCCTCATCAGTTTCTTATACAGGGTGATCACTCCTATTTTGCCCACATTTTGAGCGTCGCTCTAGACTGTTTAGACATAAGGATAAGTTAGACGCTTTGTTTTGGGTTGTAGAGAATTTCATTAGCTACTCATACAACGATTTTAGGCAATTCCGATAGTTTTTTCTGGGCTTAGCGAAACAAAGAAACGAGAGAGGTAAAAACTAAGTTTTTCAGTGCTTAAAAATGCTTTTTTTGGAATAACTTCTAAAATAGTTAATATTTTTTTCACAAAAATCTGTATCTAAAAGAAAATACTTTTGCAGGAATTTTAAAGTACCATTTGGCTAATTCTGACGATTTAAACGAATTTTATCGCGTACTAAAAATATCAGTTTTTGGGTCTTTTGTAACTTTTATGTCACCTCACAGAGGTAGAAGTTGTTAGCTCTTGTATATTAGATGGACGTTAGTTTTATTCAATCAGCTTGAACATACCCTTATCAGTAACTAATTTACTATATATAGTGCCTTTTGGTTTTCTAAAAAGTGCCCGATAGCTGCATAAATATTACAAATATAATTTAATATTTAACATGTAGTTATATGAAGTGGAAACTTTTTTTTGGAACCAAATTTTTTCAATTCACGGTAAGGGCTTACTGATTACCCAAAAGAAAATATCGACACATTATCATGTGTAAAAATCTCAGGCCTATCAAATAGTGTATTCATCTTTGCAATTACCTGCCATTTAAAAAGACGGGACCGTTCTAACCAATGGTGCAAAATAGGAGTGATCACCCCTGTACATTAATTGCTGACCTAAGCAATTAATCATATTACCATAAGTGTGGTAAAGAACACTAATCATACTTTCCATATATCAGGAGAATCTTAGGGATTCTCCCCAACGATACAAAGAGGAGGGAGTAAGGAGTTTTACTCCCGTAACCTACTCTCTTGTCTTGAGCTACCGCTCTTCTACAAGATTTAACCGAAGGAATGCTAATCCTGTGCTGAACACAGATCTTACATTTAACACAATAAAACCATTGCAATTTAATGTCTTGTATTTTTCCATCTTTTCCTAATATTCCTAATTCCTTCATTTCATATTTGCCCTTCATTTATTTTAATTTACCAGCTAATTGCGTTTGACCTCGAGCAAACCCAACCCCTGCTTGACATTAGCTATTTCCAGTGTTCATCAGAGCTGCAAACAGCAAAAAATTCCCTATCAGCCCTACTACAATCTTCTGGAAATGGAATGACAAACCAGGAAAAACTAAAGCATTTCACATCCCTGGAATTATTTTTTACCTCATTTTCATAATGGCATTTAACTGTTCACACACAGCAGGATACCTCCGATACTTCAATCCTCGCTCCCTTTCAGCCTTGTGTAAATATTGGCCCTACAAGAATCGTAGGCTAAGATTTGAATTTTAACAACGGAGAAGCGACAATCACCAGAGAGATATTATCGCTAAAATAACATAGCCGGGAAGAAGGGTGCAGTTACTAAGCACAAGCACAGGTCGTGACAACTAATTGCTCTTATCGCGAAAACATTGCGAGGAATTTTGCATAGTTGACAGTTGTGCAGGTCTTTACGGAGTCGTCTCGTGTGTAAAAGCAAACTTCCAAGCTTCCATGCTCCTTCCTCCTACTGTTTACTCTTGATGACTATGCTCCTTGCTCCTGTATCTTCCTATGCTAAAACCAATGCTTATTGGAATCACTCCAAGCTTTTCCTATCACCGCTTATCTTATCTAGGTTTTTTTTGCAAACAGTAAATACTTTTCGCATTAGCTTCCACACATTAACCAGAGTAATTCCAAGCGCATAAATATTTGCACAGTCCCATGATTCAGCCACGACCCACTGACGACGACCAGTCTCCGATCGCCAAAGGATAAATAGTCATGTAATTAATTACTTAATTTCATGCCTTTTTGGGATTTATTTTTATATCATTCCATGATCTACTATCCATTCCTTCTTTTCTTCTTGTAATTTGTATTGCTTCTCCAATCAACCTACATCAATAAATTCTTTAACGGGAAACCGCCAATATTGTATAAAAATTTTAAACGGCGTCAAACTAATTCAGCAATCAACAACAGCGTAACTTAAATCCAGGCTACATTTCCAGCCTTAACAAGATCAGAACCCTGCCTACAGTTTAGGGAACCAGCTTATGCAAATGCAATCAAATGATGAATGAAGACGAGCAGAAAACGTTCTCCCGTAAGGTGAGTGTCCCTCAATTCAGCCACAATCCTAAAGAAGACAATATAGGATATATTGTTCACATTTCCGGTGGTTGCTTTTGGGGTTGGGCAATTGGAGGAAGACTGCGGGAAGCTTATCGGTCATACCAAACATTATCCCCAGTTCAAACTGAAACGACCGTCACATTAAAGTCTTAGGGTGTTAAATAATGTGGAGGAAGAAGCAAGAGTGAAAATTAAACTGAAAGAAACAAAGTCAAACTGTTTGACAAGCACTGCTTAAACTACAGGGAGGATCATTGTGATGCAAGTGTATGACGTGTATATGCTAGAGCATAAATGCAAGCTTAGCTCTGCTCTATTAAGAGCATAAATGACGTTTAGAGGATTGTAACTGTTCAATGCTGCACAGCTATGAGGTAGAAGGTGAGGGTGGAGGTAGCTTCATGTAGAGAAAATGGACAGAGTGGAGAAGTGAAAGAGGGAAAGGTAAAGCAAGCACACCTGTGTTCCATCGTCCGTGGGTGGACTTGATTTTCTATAGATTATAAAGTGTGAGGTGGTTCTCTCCTTGAGGACTCGCACACACACATGACTCATCCATCCAAATGTTGGTGCAGGAAAAAGTATCATGTTCCAAGGGCACTTTATCTCTAAGGAGCAAACAAATGAATCGTAGAGAATTATTTTACAATAGCGAGGATTTGTATGATTTGTAATGGAAAAAGGGATAATGATGGGGAAGGGATGGTTGAGAGGAGGGGGCAAGGGACCCCTTATAGCGTCCTCAGCCTTATCCATGCAAAGCTACATAGACACAACCTCATATTACTACAAGAGAAGCTGCTATAAGGGGACCAAGGCACTGATATTGGTATAGCATCTCCCTCCCCGCACCTGTGTCTTCTTGACCCAGCTCAATCAACGCACAAGAAGAGTATCTGGATATTCATTAGTATTTAGAGGTAGGTTATTGGCTGGGCCGGGGGACTTAAGGGCCATGGATGTAAGGAAACACCTACAGTTTCCAAGGGTTTCCATCATCCTCCTCCTCCACCTACCTCTCATCATACAGTGGAGCATATTAAAGGAACTCCATGAAATCACAGTCCCTACCTGCAGCATCAAGGTGCAGTGGAAGCGAGGATCCTTACTAACTACCACAAATGGATAGCTGTGAAAAATAAATGGGATGCAAACAGCACATAGCGGAACGAGATTGAAAATAGGACGACGACGCGCTAGAAAAACGAATCCAAACGTTTTCTTCCATTCCATGTTCCATCAGGTCCTGTTTAAACTTTTTAAATAAGAGTAGGAAAAAGGCGGAGCAGTTTACTGGAGTAGCCAGAAAATTGGATCATAATGAGGAGGCTATGGTTACTGACTGGTGACGGCGGGGTCGTACAGTTATCCCAATGCCCGAAAACAAGGGAAAGTAAAAAAGCAGGTAGATTCAAGATCATCTTATAATTCCTAGATTTTAAAGCTCAGATTTAAAATTTTAGGCTAAATCCCAAAGCCATGTATCACAACATCTCACTCCTTCAACTCCTTCACCCCACCGTCAGCTTTAGCTTCAATTACCTTGCAAGTTGCTAGCATTTGTATTTGGATTTACGGATTCAAGGACCTAGGCCAAGGAAGAGTCATAAGATGAGGAGGGGATGAGACGAGATGAGGAAAAGGGACGCCTCAAATCCAGGAGATTTGAAGATGAGCCAAGTCTAGAGGAAGATGAGTTAAAATCTGATGATGAGTCATAGACGGAAGAAGAGTGTAAAAGTTATCCTTTGTGGTGGAGGACAATTGGGATTATTTCTTATTTTCATGGATACATTTAGGAGAAGAATAGGCCTTTTGAAAACCAGGGATAGCTCCACAACTCCAGCATCTCAGGGAAAAAACTGTAGATAACACCATCCCCACCCCAGTTGCGCATCAGCCTCAATAAGTAATTTAATGAGCGATAAAACTAAAAGTTATCTTAGTTCCTAACCTACCGAATATCTTCCTTGTTTCCTCAAATATACAACCAGCAACAAGTATAGATTCGCTTTGTCGTAGGCAAGGAAACGAGCAATTATCGTAGCGTATTGCAAGATAAACTCCACCATCCTCCCAACTTTTGCAGCGGATGAGATACCGTGTAAGTGGATTAGCAAAATAACAAACGAGTATTCCACGCCTTCGGCTGTGCTTCAGTTAGTTATTTCGGTTACACGACTCAGTTATCATCAAACTAACCTTGAAGCTCCCTTGCTTGATTGTCTTCCTGGTTGCTTCCTACTAGCGCTTTTAGACCTTTCCTGAAAAATGATAATTACAGTCATAGAGCTGATTAGAAAGATTCATCCACAAGTTGATCACACCCTGGATGAGAATGAGAGTTATTCATAAAAATTCAAAACAAATACTTGAGTGAAAACTTGTATGGTCCTCATATTCAAGCAATGCGTACTTTTAGACCTTTCCTGAAAAATGATAATTACAGTCATAGAGCTGATTAGAAAGATTCAGCCACAAGTTGATCAATCCCTCGCTGAGACTGAGAGTGATTCATGAAAACGCAAAACAAATACTTGAGTGAAAGCTTGTATGGTCCTCATATTCAAGCAATGCGTCAGCAGGATTGCTCTGTTATTCTTCCCTGCATCTCTTGTTGGCATGGAAGAAAGGGAATTCATTTTACAGTTAACTTCCTCAAGGTAAACTCAGTGTAGGTAAAAGTGTTTGCTGCTCATAAGAAAAATAATAAATGTGTCAGTAAGAGCATCAAAAGTCCAGGAGCCTCCTGGCAGGAGGAGCCTAACGCATGAGTCATTGACGATAGAATCCATTGCCTACAAAAGCTACCTGCATCGTCTTACTCTTCGGATCGGTGTTAGTAAAACACTGAGAAATCCGAGATGCAGCAATGTTGGGGTAGGCCGGGATTCAGAACCCAAGTCACCACCTCCAAGACTCATCTCACCCACGGGATATCCCTTTGGACCTGTTTAAGGAAAGTGGTTGTGTGTTGTTGGGATGACAAATGAATAGGACTCGATTCCTGGAAATCCGCCACTTTTCCTCGAAAACCCTGTCCTAAGTCTTGTTCATCCCCCTTGTTCAGTTGAGGACACTTGCACTTGCACTTGCTCTTCTTTCGGGCATAAAACTGGTTGCGTTCTGGTAGCTCTGTCACCTTGCTTTCACTGTTGTCACAACTGTGAAAGTTTGGCAACAGTCTTGTGTCAGCGTCAGCTCAGCGCCACTCATCAGTATGAGTAAACCCTCGGATTTCGGATCCTACGAAACCCGATCGACAATCCAAACCCGAGAGTGACACAACCCGCCAAAACCCGAAATGATTATTCATAAAATCAAGATAGGCATGACGCAATCTTTCTTATTGATATTTTGCAATTCTAACGAGTCAAAGTCACGCATCTTTCTTGTGTGGTCGCCGGGAAGAATTGAATTTGTATTAAGTTATTGGAAAGATGCAATTTCATGCATATTACATCCAAGGAAGGGGCTAAGAATGAGGGGGGTTTAGTGCTGGAGAACACGCACACAAGAATCATCTGGAGAAAGATCATCAAATCCTTTAGCCCTCAGAGATTTGCATTTCCACGGATGAGAACATCTACCGGCAACCGGGATTCAAGTTCAATCATTGAACAGGTGATTCAGGTGAATAGCTTTTGCGGATTGAGAAATGATGGTAATTGCTTCAAAGGAGGAGGCAGTATAAGCTAGAAAATAATTGCTACAACACGAATAATCCAGTCCATCCACTTCCCAACTTCCCCACCTGTTGTTAGAGCTCAAATGCTCCAGCATCAAGCAACAAGATTTCCTTATTGTGGGCGAGCGATGCCTTCAACATCAGCCCTTAAAAAACTACAAACCACCGACAGACAACCAGAGAGCAGCTACCGGAGTTACCTGTTTATTGCTTTTTGATTGCGTGCTCGTAAATAGTGGTTGAGTGCTTGTTCAAAACTTGTTACGCAAAGAAGATAATGGACAAACACGCGGACGGAGCATATACGCACTCATTTTAAAGTACGAAAATACGGAAACTAAATGGCTTGCACGCCAGCTAAACTACTGATTTGTAAGTCATGAATTGTGTAAAAAAGTCCAACCTTCCTATGCAGCTCTTCTCATTTCTAACCTCAAAGACGCTGGACACTAAGAAGCCTGTAGAGGACTATCAGCAAATCAGTCCCATCCATTATTCATGGACTCCAGGGCTTTGTGTGAGTTCAATTGTGGAAAGGCAGGAGTTAATTGGTAAAAAATAGGGAAAGTAAGTACGGAGGAGGAAAACTCAGAAAGGAAAAACACAGACGGACGGAGAAGACAACAAGTGTGTTTTGTTTTTGAGGTGAGAGGCGAGATGCTCTCTGACGTTTTCAATCCGTTCCTTCTTACTTCCTACTGCACACAGGAGGAAAGAGGTGATGGGACATAAACGTTTTACTTGTGTTTTCAATATATTTTTAATGTTAATCCTACACTGTCCGCCAGGACTTAGAGCAGAGCCAGGATTCAGAGAGACCTTTGACTCTTTATTACACGGAAGATGCAGTAAATAGAGGAGGAGGTGCGTGAGAAATTGTAAATTCAACGCCAGAATAAACATTTAAGAAGGAGCACTAAATAGAGTTGTTGGTTATTGTTAGTAATTTAAAATCTATGTAGAGAATGGGCCCAAATACAAAGCTATGAGACTCCAGGGGTGGAGACATGAGGAGCCTTGGTTTATGAATACAGACACGGTAAACAGTAGCCAGTCGGTAGGAGTGATGATGATTAGATTCATTTCTTCTTTCAATAGACTGCTTTGCATAAGATTGGAAAATATAAATATGAGCATGTCCCAAGATTCTCAATCTCTCTCTACCGTCTCTGCTGGAGAAACATTTCTAAAAACACACAAAACAAGCAAACGATGAAGATGCGGCCTACAAATGTACAAACAAGTGTTTAACAGCCGGGTTAATTATGAATTTGCGTAGAAAAAGAGGGCTGGAGCCGGGAAAGATTATACATGATTGTCCTCTGCAGTTAATATTACAGAAGATGGAAAGCGATTTAGAGGGCAGTGCTGTAATGGTAAAATTTTCAATTGTTAAATTCTCATGGAAAATCTCACCCGTCCCACATCACTACTACTGACACCCCGTTGTTCTTTTCAAAATGACTCCTTTTAAATCTGCATAAAAGGAGGAGACGGAATGAGGGGAACAGGGGGGACTTTGGGAAGAAGTAGCGGTGACAGTCAGTAAAGAGTTTAAGTGAAACACGCTACGTGGTTTTACAAGAGCTATCCGGAAACTCCGAGAAGCGGGCAACCAGGGAAATCCGCCCTCCTTCATCAACATCCTCATCATCCATGCTCTCAATCTCAATGATCCTCAGGGAGTGTGATGAAGCGCCATGATTTTTGTTGTGATAAGAATTTAAGTGTGTTTTGTCAATGTTTTGATGCGAATTGTCGTGGGAATGGAAGCAAAGTGGAGGAAGAAGCGACAATGCAGGGCTCTTAAAACCCGTCACTGCAACTCCTTGAAATAGATTTGCATAAAATGCCATCAAGTGTGTGGTCGTACAAATTTTAAGAGCCATGCATGGGGTCATGGGAAAGTGTGAATAAGGTAAATGCCAGGAGAGTATCGAAAAGTCTAGCGCCAAGATTTTTGTTGCTTCCTTTAAAGTAAGTTATTATTATGAGAGAAGCCAATAGCAAAATGCATGTTGATTAAGAATGTCCAACTTATAAATACAAGTATACTTTATTGTATCCGTTATAGCAAGATGCAACAACTAGAAGAATGAATTTTTATTACTGTAAATCAAATATATCCCCTCTCACCCTTACTAACGCTTATACACCCCCGAGGTAAACATGACGTGAAATTTATTCTCTAAAATTTAAATTACCCGCTAAAAATTACCTTGCATTCAAATCTCAAAAGTTTAAAATTTAAAATTTGAATTTCCCGCCAAATTTTAAAAATTCAAATTCAAAAAATTCCAATTTTTTACTCATTTAATTTAAGTTCAGTTACCGAAAACGTTTTACTCGATATTGTTTCAAATTTATTACTTACGTTAACCCATTCTAAAAAATGATACAAGGTTGTCATATTACAAACTTCCATGACAAAACAAGACAATTAAAAACATTCAGGCAAATAATATGCAATCAGATCCACGTATTAGAAATCCAGCCAAACAGTAACACACTCCAACACCACAGCAAAGCAAATAACAAAAATCTTATTAAACGAAACCTGTGTTAAGAATTATAGCAATTTAATTGATAGCACGAACAAAGCCTGCTTTATTCAACTTAACCATCAGAAATAGACTTCTATAATTTATCTAGCCAACACTGGATTACATATAATTCTCGTACGGAGCTAATCCAGTGACGAGCTGTAACTCTCATGTTATGCTTGTCTAATAAATGTGGTGTGATGGATGATTTGACTGTAGGGAAGAAGATTAGTCGACGTGAAGAGACTGAGAGACGGCCAGGGAAGTGTGTAATGAGAATGACAGGGAATGATAATGATGAGTCGAATTTTATTTCTTATACTGTATCCTGACTCAGCTTAGTGCTCACGATGCCATATAACTGTAAACTTACATACAGCTACAACCACTGCAACTCACAAGAAATTAAGAGATAGCATAGCAGCTCCAAGTAAAAGAGCACATAGAAGGAGCACAAGATTGATATTGAGAGCAATCCACTTATGACATTAAGAGTAATGAAGGGGGTGAGATGAGCTACTGGTCTTGAAAGAAAGAGATGATGATAAGAAGTCTCCAGGGCAAAATACATTGTGTACAGGCTGTATCATACAGCATTAGGATACCCAGGATTAGAGGGTTGAAGAGAAATCAAAGATTAGGATATATACAGTAGCCAAAGCTCATAAATATCGTGCATCATTCAACCCAGTCCATGTAGCAGTAGAAACTTAACCTATAACGGAGAAACGCATCTCCTAGAAAACTGATAACCTATCCTCCAACCATTGTCAGATCCTTAAAGCCTGGAGAGGATTACCTGGGATGAACACACACACAGTGGAAGAAAAAACTTCAAAATCAGGTAGTATAGTCTACGCTAGCTGTGATAATTGACTCTGTATAATGTGCTTTTCTCTTAGGAGAAACAAGAGGATGAACAAGTGCCCTGTCAAGTAGCAAGCAATGAGTCAATGCATCCAAGATTATCCTTGGCTACAGCAACAACTGCATCGGATAATCGGATATGATGCACGATGATTCCTTTTCATTTTTACCCAACCAGCTGCCTAAAAGACCAGCGCTTCGTCCTTCTGTCTGGCGAAGAGGAGGAAGACGTCGTTAAGAGGTGTGGCCGTGAAACTACAAACTGGCAGGTCGTGATTGCCGCAGCGCAGCTTATTATTTTACGCGAATTTTAAACTAATTACAGAATGCACAGTAGCCAACGCTCTAAAACTTGTAGGAGGAGCTCCTTGCTAACGAGACAATGAAGAAACCAATTGTTTCAAAATCTTCTCAGTTTTAACGTAATAACTTTTTTCAATTTCCCTCTCAAAAAAACCCTAGGCTTGCAAATTATAATTTGACATGCAGTAGGTGATCAAGATTGCAGTAGCTCTTGTAAATTGCTTTAGCTCCAACCAAACCAGCACTAACCTTCCTGGCTTCGATCACACAAGAGCAGCCCTTTATTATCATTTCCCCAGTTAGACAGAGCTCCAACTCGCTCCACAGTTTCTCCAAGAGCAGGTTTAAACAAGAAATCAACGAGTCTCTCTCATATTGCTGGAAGACACAGCGCTGGAGAGCTCCATTTGAGACCCAAAGAAGCTGTAAAGAAATCCGGAAAACTTACAACTACACGCTCTTCCACCAGCCCCTTGACAACAGTCGAGGTCAGAAAAGGATGAATAGAGTTCAAGGGAGAGTTTTTTTCAAACTCCCTGTGCATTATGTGAGTGTGGGCGGGTCTGATGCGTGATTTCGTTAGACGCTTTTGACAGCCAGTGCGTTGTCCTGTCTGTCTTTCGAGCAAGTTTACAGTATATGTGTGTGCTCCATGGTAAATGAGAAGTGCACAAGACCCGAGGATTCAAAAGTCCGATTATTATTACAGGGGAGAGCAAGAAGACGAGCACACAAGCAAGGCTAAAAACATGAAGGGCTTTCCTAAGACTTTTTTATCGCACAAGAAAAGAAACGGGGAGGAATAACAGGGACGTGATGCCAGACCTACTTTATACGTGTGCCTCATATGCGAGGAGTGCGTGGAGACTCTGGAGGAACATGTGTAATTTAGCCACGTTATGACCAAAATTACATGTGGCCCAGTAAAGAAACCCAAACTTTCTTCAACACCCCTTCCTCCCGAGTCTACAGCTTTAAACCTGTGATTTACGCTCTCCAGATTCAAGACTGAAATTTTTTTTATCCATATCCACTGAAAAGAAACTGGCTCGAAGAGGAATCAAGTGTGACTGATTTTAAAGGTTTTGCGCGCCATTTTACGATATGTTCTACACAAAACCTCCAAGGGCTTTTCTCTCCTTGGAACCTCCAGTTACTTCTTCTAACTTATCTTATAGCTTCTCAGGCTCAAACTGCGTTTGTCACGCTAGTTTTTATCCGTCTCATAAGACTCTTGACCCTCACATACAATAATTTCTCTCAACCGCTATCAACGTCTCCACTTCCAGCATCCCGCTGCTCCCGAGGAGATTCAAAAATCGATTGTCAACAACCCGCCTTTACTCTAACAATCTTAAGCTTCAACTCTACCAAACGATTATCTCCTCATCTGTTTCAAGAATAAATTAAACCGTTCGTACCGTAAATTGTTTGATTATTTCCTCGCGTCTCGCTTTACTTCCTTGAATCTCGTCCCGACCGAAGCAGACTAACTGGCGTAACTGGCAGGGCAGCAAGGACGACAAAGCAATGGCCGAAGGCGTGATGCCCGTCTGCTCAATCTCCTATTCCCGCCTTTCACCAGCCCTGTACTTGAACGTGATGCATTAACGGCAATATTTATTTACACACCGCTCCAACTCATCATCCCCCAAGAAACCCTATTTAAACCCCACCAAGAACACAACAAGTGTGTGGAGATTTTTTATTCAATATCAACAACATGAACCAAGAGTTTATGGACAATGTAAGCGGGCGGTATAGGCTGAGCTTCAGCCGCTGAGGGACTTTGGGGACAGGAGCATATATGAGATGTGCGGGGGAGAAAGTACGGACCCTGTTCCAGGGCAACCCGACGGACGAGTCAAGGCCAAGGGTCTCTAGTCGTGATCAGTTTAACAGGAATACGAAAGATTTATAAGGGACAAGGGGACATGAATAACCTTTAGGCTAGCTCTTCCCTCCTTCCTCTATCATTACCTCGTTACTTCCAGATGTAATTATAATTATCCTCTGTATATGCGCTTCAAACGTTACAAGATCATAGCAGAGAGCCAGGGCGGTTGCACTGCTTTCTTGATAATTTTTTACTCCCTCAGATTATGTAAACTTTGAGCATGAAGAAAAGTGAGTTGTGAAGCTATCCTCCTTAGGGAAGAAGCTAAAGGAAGCAAGCGGTTGTAGTAGTAGTGGACGCATCTAGAAAAAACCTCAACGTAAACGTAGTAAGGTTTCCCCCTTATCTCTTCGTCTGTAGATGAAGCGTAGCTCAAAGTCTCGTGGAAGACGGAGAACAGCAAGATGCACCCCTTCAAATCTACAAGGAACAGATCATGCACTCCTCCTCCTCGAGCCTCTCCAAGGTTTTTTTAGCGACTGTATCATGGATTTCCGTCTCCGTATAACTGTTCCGTCCCTTCTCCTAAAACATTGGAGTTGAAGAAGAGGTACTGAGGAATATTAAGTTAGAGATAGAAGAGACACTGCCCCAGACCTGATAAGAACAAATCCTGGGGTTTTTGAACTTTAAATCAACCCTCCGCTAAAAGCTTTCTTCAAACTACAAGTGTGGCGCTCCGAGGGATGCCCGCGCAGCGGACTAGAGATGCACAGTCCCAGTTCTCTTCCTTCATAATACTGTAATTACTTTGGAGCTTCTTATGAAATTGTGGGTGGAAGATGAGCTAGCTAGTGTGTCGTGTGTAAACACACATCAAGACGGGAGAAGATCATAATAAAACATGCCTGTCAACTACCCCAGCCATGCGTCAGACACAGGGTTCTAGTATCTGGGGAAATGTTGACAAGTGCGTAAATGTTTAAACCCTAGGAAGAAGAGCCAGTCCTCTAGGAACCCGGGCAGACCCGCTTCCAGGGATACCTTAAACAGCAGTGGCAACAATAAGGAGCTTTGTCAACGAATCCCTGGACAAGAGTGAAGAGTTTCCAGAGATCTGGATAAGAAGAAAACTAAAGACTATTCCACGGAAAGGCGGAGAAACTACAAATAGCACTTTCCTTGTCTTCATCTCTCTTGCTCAGAGCTCTGCGGCAAAGGAAAAAATCACAGTGATTTCTTTAAGGATTAGGAGAGAATTGTACTCAACTTGGTTATAAATTACTCGGGACTTTTGTAGGTACCCTTTAATGATTCTCAAGGATTACCATCTTAATTCATGGTGAGCTGTAGCTGTAATTATATTCCTTCATAGTATATCCTATTCATGACCTGTCACATCCTCTATCAAACCATCATCTCGCTTCCATCCACTCATCTCACCATAACTCCTCCAGCATAACCTTCAAATCATTTACGCAAACCAATCAATGATTTAAGCGCCCGAGCTACCTCTTCTTCAGCTTTCATCTTCTTAGAAGCGCTTCTGCTTACCTAATAATAGAGACTAACGGAACAAAGACTGCGCCAGAACCAGGCTTCCAATAACCAGGTCAAAGGTTACAAGACTGTACGTCGCTACCAATGCACATCGGTCATCCCAAATTGAATCGGGGGTTGGTCAGAGCACGAATTCGGTGCCTTATCCTCGCATACGCTTAAATCCTCAGCTATGGCACACGCGGATCTGAGGTATTAATTTTGATAGATTTTATAATGAAGCACGAAGTTATTTTTGTTTCCACCTCTTTTTTCCTTCTTAAAAATATAGGGTAAATCTCCTTAACATTAAACCTTTAGTTGTGCGTGCAAGGGTTAGATACTGAAATTGAGTTTATTACCACAAGATGCTGGACCCTGCCTGGACTAGGGTTGATCTGTCAAGTGTAATGATATGCGTAGGGTGAGACGTTACAGAAAATAAGCTCTCCCTTTTCTTGATGTGTGTGTGACGCGAGTTAATGTTGCGGAGCAAGTGCTTTTCCCTGTGTCGAGTTACACTTTTAATATTCCTGACCCTTTTTTTCTAAATATTCCTCAGCCCTAATAACAAGTGTGAGGAGCAAGAACTAGGGAAGAGGAGACGGAAAATATGGTCTTCATGTCAAGATTTTCATGACGTAAATCAAGAGCGCAAGAGACTTGAAGGAACATTATGCTCCTTCCCAGCCCTTATTCCTTCACTCCTCCTGGAAAACGATAAGCCTTTTAAAAATACAGGGATGCATTATAATTCTAAGGGGGCGTCATCTCCTTCACTACTCGCTAAAGATACACCCCTGGATAATCCTTTAAAATATAACCTCTGACCTTGTAGAATATTGTAAAGAAAATCCTGATGGATTGCATCCAGTTGACTACTCAAGAAGAAGAAGAAAGTGAGCTTCTTCTTCAGATATCCGTTACTCAATTCCGAGGACTACAGAAACCCATCATGAAAATCCTCCGGCTTCTTCAGTGCTGGAGAACCTGGAGAAGAGCAAGGCTGGAGCGTGTATGAGAGGACGCTTTACGCGTGGACATGGAAATTAATGCAAGTAGGAGGAGGGGTGGGGGTGAATTCACTTCTCCCGTCTGACCCGGGTGAACTATGGGGTGGAGGCAAAAATTATCATAATTGATGGCAGGTAAAGTGAGGCGAAAAAGAGGAGGTGGATACAAAAAAGAAATGAGTTGGAGCATCTAAAAGCGGATGTTTCGTCCTAGAGAATTGCCTCCATTTTCCAATCTGGATATAACGACACGTCCTACATTTTAATTTACTTGAGTAGGTCAAATTTTATGATAAAAAAAATTAAAAAACTCTCAAATAAGTAGGCATAAAACCACAGCAATCAGGGCCGTACCTGTATAAAGGACTGAAAAAAAACATGTGATGCAGATTAGAGACGTTCGGCTTTGTGGAAAATTATATCCCTTTCTTCACATTTCTAAAGGAGGATGGTGACTTGGGTGGTTACTACTCCGTCTGAGTGAAGAAACTGAATTTTAAATAATCGTCAAAACGTGAAGATTTCAAGAAAAGGGGACGGATTATACACAAGGACTTGCCAAGAATACCATTGATTAAGGGAAGGTGATGGCGTGGAGATTTTCTGGAGCCACAAAGCAAACAAATCCCTGTGTATAATTTTCCGGCCTAGTAGACTCACAACGTAGGCAGTGCTGTGACTGAAACTCAGTGCAGAGTTAGTATGCAAGCTAAATGACAAACAGGTCAACCTTTAAAGCTTCTTAAAAAAGCATCGACCCCTTGTCCTTTTCAAAACTGCGGTCAAAGGTTATTAATTACCCGGAGGTTGCGCAAACTTAAGCCCTAAGGCAAACATCTCACGCCGTTTGACTCGGGGTATGTTTTTCCGTTAAAACCAACCAAATTAATCCCTAACTTCAAGCACACCATTCACGAGCAAATGACTAAACCGCAAAGAGAAAGGGTCAAAGATGATGAGCTGCTCAAGATGGAAACAATATTATCCGAACCTAATTTGAATTCAATACACGATGTCATGCCACTTGAGGATTTGATACCTTACTACTTGTTTCAACCCTTTTTTCCACTAGCAAAACAAGTGCTTCCTTCGAAACACATTTCAAATACGGAAGATAGCTCCAACACCGTCCAACACCGTCCCACACCGTGGCATGGGGTCAATTTTATTGAAGATTCAAGAAGATGGGTTAGAACAAGTAGCATCGCTTCTGTTCCACGTGAAAGAAGCGCGTTAATGTAATCGAAGCATGATTCAAAGACGGGTTGTGGATGCAGTAGCTTCTCCGCTTCCCTGCGTGTGTCATTTTAGATCTTCCTTTCAAATCTACTACTACAAAAAAAATCAAAGGGAAGCCCATTGCCCCATCCTCCTAATTGCATGCATAAATAAGACGGCTCCGTCCTAGTACCACTGGGCCATTGGTTGGTTGGAAGCTCTTATGCACAAGAATATGATAGAGTTAATTGCATAATTTGATTGAATCTGATGCAATTTTATTTTGTTTTGATGCGTGTAATACAGTGGTCTCTTCTTTTCTTCGTAGTAGCTTCTGAAAGTGTAAAGGGCAAGGAGAAGGCGATGCGGGGCCAGTCAGCCTGCTAGGGGAACCCGTCAAACCCGACTATTGTTCAGCCTAAGTGAAAAGTTGAGATACTCTTAAGAACAACTAACTGGAGAAGCCTCTTCTGAAGAGGGGGTGGCAACTAGCAGGGCTCATCATGACACGGCTGGACACGGTGCAAACTATAAAACCTGTCCAGGACTTTTATAGTTTAACTTGGACAGAGAGCGGGTCATTCAATGAGTCCAAGAATAAGACAAGGGACACAGGGAGTAGTGAAGTGAGCTTTATTTTCAAATCATAATAATAATCCACCAATTTTCACAGAGTTTACGCAATCCACGTGCACACCAAACCCCTTTGTCTTCCACCCAGCCGCAGAAGAGTCCTTTCTTCTTCTTTTCCTCCACTCACAGAGATTATACTTTTTTTTTCATCTTTTTAGCCACCATCCACTCCTTTTCCAAGACTCTTCTCTGTTTGCAGAGATGATATCAAAGAAACCCTTCTAACCTCACGTTCAACCCCTCAACTCCTTCGTCTCTGCTTTCCCAGAGACAGCCAAGGCGCAAGAGTTGTCACACGTGCAAATGATTATTTTTTAGCAACGCAAATGAGCTTCGCGCAACCTCTTCCTACAACTTAAGCTCAGCACCTCTTCTTTTAACTCCTATCGCTTATTCACAAGCCTGTCTGTCAACCAGCTCATAGTTTTTCACTGATTAAAAGCTAAGCGGACAAAATAATCGGCCCGCGACGCTCCAGCCTATATAATTGCTCCCAAAGATACTAAAGAGGTAACTCAGGTGAGCAACTCAGCTACAAAAGCACCTCTTAAACTTGTCCAGCAAGGTTTTAAAAATAAGTTCATGGAAATCAACACAAAATTACCTTTGCGGTCCAGCCAATTTTAAAAAACAAACAAAACCTAAATATAATATGCTTGGTTGACCCCCAAGTGAGTGGACAGCGTAATTGGTACACTATCTCCGCTTAGCAACTTAAGCTTAAACCAGAGCTGTTAGTTCTGCTTGCAGTTTTGGGTTAAGTTACAAACCGCCTTGCATATATTATACCGTGGACACGGAAGAGAGGATACGTCAATTGTTATTATATCTTTTTCCCTAAACCCCTCCTCCACCCTTCTTCCATAATCATAATGCACGCTCAGCTGCTTCACCAGTTATGCAGTCTTTGAGAATAAAGTCTGACTCTTACTTCTAGTAATCTGTACGAAACATATGCATACAAATGGAGGAATAATATAGAACGTTCCGCGTAGAAAAAACCAGAGGAATACAAATTTTTAAATAATTCAACTTAAACATGCATTGTATATGCTGGATTATCCTGCCTTCCCTCCCGAGATGGACAATTAACAGGGAGGTGTACAAATAAGGGAAAATGATGGAAGCGAGGTAGAAAAGTGATGTTGTGTAAACAGAGATGAAGACACGTAGTAAATTTCTCCAACATTATCTCTACTTAACTCAGCCCTTTGCAAAGATTGTCTCATAATTTACCCTCTTCCCCTGAATCACGAGGCAGCACTAAGACCAAACCCCCGTAAGTAAGTGTGAGCAGCAAGAAAAAAATTCTAACCAGACGCAGCGGAACTCAACCCAGCAACAACTCCAGCTCTTCATCTCAATCTAATAAGCAAAGTCACAAAAAGAGGAGAAAAGCGAGATGCTTTTATATGACTAAAATCTTCTTTATCAATCCACATGAATATTATGTAAGCAAAAGGAGGAAATGAATACAAAAAGTAATGCTTTGGATTCAAGTAAATTTTCCCTCCAGTTTCCTCCTTTATATTTCTTTGATTTCCTCGCTTGATTTTGTCTATATATTCCTCAAAGCAATTCAACTGGCGATTTAACTGCCAAGAAACAAGAGAGAACCAACTAGATTTTTACACCCCCAGGCTTTCTTTCCATCTTCTCCAGCGTCAGACTCTGAACTTTACCCAGTTTTTTTTACCTCAATGCCTTTTATGGAGCGAGGGGAAAGTAGTTCTTCCGACAGTTCCGACTGACTCCGGCCGCGGCGGGAGACCCAAAAAATCCTTATTTTTGCATCATCCCCCGCCTCACCGCCTTTCTAATCCTAATTATTCTCAAGTCCTATAATCTCCTACAAGCTATAAGGCCGAGACCAAAAAACCTAAAACGAAATTGGATATAGCACCGTCCCTAACGCAACAACGTGTAAGTTTCACGGGGCTAAAGATGAAGAATGGGGACGAGAGAAGCCTGTAATGTAATCATGGAAAGATATGAGTTAAGTGGAGAAAATTATGGAAGGGAGTGTGCGGGGCGGATTACTTGTGTAAAACCTTCTTTTTTCACAAGTCAGCGCCTTAAAACAACATTTTACACATTAAGCCCAACACCAACACCTGCAACTTTATATTCAAGGTTGTGCTCCCTCTCAGTACTTGAGCTTGCTTCAGTCTTTCGTTAGTCTCATCTACAGCAATTGCATCTACAGAATATACAGCATTGTAGGAACGAGTTAATAAAATCAACGGCGTGAAAGCAACCAAACGAGCCCAAGTGCAGCAGTTACAACCAACTCAGCAAGAAACTCTGCAACTAGTCTTATAACATCTCCGACTGCATCAACTTTCACTACGTGATATCAGCTTCAGGGGTGCGAAAAGGTAATTTCGAGCTTGTAATGAGCACCTCTTTAAACACTTACTAATAACATGGACTAAAGACCTTCTTTCAAGACGACCCCACCCTCCCGCTGAATTTACACTGTATGTACGTCTTGGTTTAACTTTATTGAAGCCCTAAAATCTGTTTATTTTTTCAAACCGCGCTACCAAAACCATTTCAAACCTCATTTACTCTGCAGCTCATTTAAAAACCAAGCATTCATTTCCAAATTAATAACATTTACTCTCTGGCTTATAATTTCCAAGCATTCATTACCAAATTAACAACACTTAAATAAAAGCGCGCGTAGATTTTACTATTCCTTGGTTTCCTTGATTTCTAACAGAAACGCAGTCTCACCAAACCCAAATCAAACATATCAATAATCTGGGAGCAATAAATCCCATCATTTCCCTGGATTCTAATCTAAACCAAATATTAACACCCGAATGTCAACTCAAGATTGGGAAGCCAACTTCTTTTAATTAAGACGCAATTAGCAAATAAAGGCTGGATTCTTTCCAAACCAACGCTGTCTACTACTCTTCCACTCTGCTCTCTTTTACTCTTCTACTTGTTTAATACTCTTCAGATAAAACTTTGTGATTATGTACACAAGGTTTACATGATTAGCACGGAGATGACAACCAGAAGAAGCCACTCCAACTCTATTAATTTTGGACCCAAAGAAAGGAAAATTTGTAATAATTGTATCCCTGTCTGCGTCTGCATCGTAGCGAAATACAATGTGGCTATACCGGAGATAAGAACCTCATAAGGAGGAAGCTTCAAGGTCGATGATTCCACAAGACATATTAAAACGTTTTGTTTCCTAGATTAATCGACGTCTGCTTTGTTTATTCAGTCACTGAGTTTTGATACTGTCTACAACTCTCCTGGCCATTGCAAGTAGCCTGATAAAACGGATCATATTAAATACAAAACCGGGAGGCATTCTACATGTTTCTTCTATTGACTCAATTGGAGGAAGATAAGACTAGAGAAACACATTGAGGAATATTGGCAGGCTGCTGGTAGAGAAGATTGGGACGAAGAGAGATAGACGAAATATACAGAAGGCAGAGACTAAAACTATCTGAAGAGAATACTACTTCCTCTAATTAAAGATATTCTAGAGAGCATCACATGTGATTAATCCTAAATCCTGTTTATCCAGCACAAGAAATAAATTATATACTCCCGGCTATTCCGCACTAATGAAATCCTCATTTACACATAAATCTACCCAACAAGATAGGAGGATACAGAGCGAATCAAGTTACCGAGAGGAACCAAAGACATTTTAGAGGGAATCCTCGGGGGCAAAACAATGACCACTGTAATTTTAGTATGCAAATAAGACAGGAGGGGCGGCTAACTTCGGGGACAAATGAGAAATTCAAAGGATTATCACATGATTTACGCAAGGATTTTCAAAAGAGTCCTATAACTCTGGCCATGCTTGACCAGTGTCCAGTTTCAGAGAGGGTGAGCTGATGAGCCATGAACATTAAAATATACATAGCAAAGCGAAGAATAGCCTGGAAAGCGTAGCACCGAAATGAGAGAAAGCGGGCTTCAAAGGAGGAGAAAGTAAAACCAAGTGTGTGTAAACCCTCTTGGCTATTCAATGCAATTACTTGTGCATCAAACAAGTATAGCTCTTTGATTACGTCGTTAAACCAAGGGAATTATTTTCGCGGTAATCCAGCCCGGCTTTGTTTTATATTTCCCTCTATGATGACAAAAAGCTCCAGGCCTGGAGACATATAAACTAACTGACCATTGGCTACTTGTGAAGAATAGGAATTATTGCCTCAGTTTCAGATTCGCTTCGCGATTAAACGAGCAATAAAATATAGGAATGAATATCTTCTGGATTCAGTTTAGATTGCATCTATTCATCTGTGAGAGTATTGCAGGATGATATGGATTAACAAGGGGCAGAAACGAAAGCAAATCCCCTTAGAAAGTTTCTCTTCTGAACACGTGTTCAACCAAAATTTTGCAAAAGGGTAAAGTGACAGAGGAAATAATATAGCAACACAGAAACGTCCATCCTTGAAATTACACTTGTTACGTACTCGAGTGGCTTTTTACTATGATTATGGGATCCAGGATGACAGAACTGAGAGGTGACTTGAAAGTTAGCCTGTAATTTGAAACTAGAGTTGAACAGAGTTGCAAGCGCAATCCTTGTTGACATCTGTGTAAAGGGCTGCTGAAAGCAGTACAGAGAGAAGCTTGATTGAGATGAAATTATCCTCCACATATTAGTATTTATTCTGTATCAATTCCCTATTCATAGGCATAGCAAAAACTCAGCCCTGGCTTTACATTTCGATAAGGGCTCAACCTTGTACTTGTGTGTTGAAGGGACGCTTTGTAAATGTAGGGACGGGAGGACAAAAAGGCTATGCTTTCAATGACAAAAACCATAGCCTTTTTGTAGCCCTGCTCCAGTTCCCATTTTTTACCAATGAACCAGGAATTGAGGACCTGCTCGAATAAAGTCAGATTGTGCCCGGGTTACATACCGACAACAAAACGGAGGGCATTTACTCAAAGGGTGCTGGACCCTATAGTGAAAAGTCAAAGGAGGGTTGTCCTAGCATTTTTTGATTCTAATCATACATGAACTCGGATGAGTGGATCCAGTTGGCTGGCACTAGCTGTGGTTGCAAGCCTGGGTGTAAGGATTTCTACCCAAGCTCCAAGCTTCAAGCTTAGATATGAACCAGAATATTATCACAGATGAGTTGCCTTTTGACAGACAAATTAAAGCAAGTGCAAAGCCAGGATGGATTCAGGGCGGAAAACCGGGGGAATTGATACAACCCTCCTCGCATGTCAATCTTGTGTCCTCCTCCTCCAAGCTTAAAGCAGCGCCGCGCTCCAGGGAAGCTATATATCGCGGAAATGGGAGTGGAAACGATACTTTTTCATACAAATTAGAGAAATGCAGATGGTAGTTATTGCCAAGTCAACCGTAATTGTCACAATTATGCTATTTTAAATCCGTGGTGCATGGATGGATGGGTGCTGAAAGCAAGGGCGTAGGGGGCGCAGCGCTATAACCAGCGCGTACAGAACTAAACTTTAAAAAAAGAGTCACCAACTGTTACATTTTAAGGTGGTAATTAAGTGCAAAAATCTCCTAATCAATCCTTCCTTTTGTTCTTCGAGGTGACGATTACGCATCAGTAATTAGTTTGCACATGTACAGTGCTGAAGCATTTCAAAAGTGTCACTTTTTGATCGATTCACACTGAGCTAGAAAGCATATGCTAGCGTTAGCTCTCAACACCCTCATCTCTTAACATTGCATTATATGTTCTAGCATTGAAATACTAGAATAGGATCGTAACAACTCAACTTGTATCATACTCTTACTTGCTTGTTGTCCTTCCAAGAGGTAAGTTTGATGGTCTCGACTATCTCAGCCTGCTAAAGATGCAAAAATAGCGTATTAAAAATCGTACGTTTTTAAAAAAATTCAAGCTGTTCACACTCAACTTGAAACACATTTTTACACACTGTTTATGGGAAAGCATTAATTACAAAGCTCCAAATGAAGAGGTAAACATAACGGGATTCCTAGAGCAACTAATTTGGTTATCAATAGCTGGGAATTGGGCACGTCCCAAGTCACCAGAATTACCTGCTGCAAGCAAGCATAAAGCATGAAGGTGCGGATCTGAAGTTTAGTGTAAAAGATATTTATCGCCTTAATCTCATTACTAAAGAATATGTAAATTAGCTCCTTACTATTCAGTGGAAATTAAAAGGAAGACAAAGCCCAGAGGGATCAAGGATGACATGTCGGAGGGGCTGTGGATGAAGGGATCGGAAAGCATTTAGGGAGAAGAAGAAGATGGAACCGAGAATAATAGACGGAATTGATTCATCTTGTCATATATGATTCCGTAGATTTCATATATATTTATCTCGTTTAGGTAATTTAGCATAACCGGTTTCTAAGAAGAGAGATTTAGTCAAGAAATAAGCTTAAACTCTGGCTATTTACGTCGGTCAAGAAGATCTCGGTAAATCTTTTATTGTTCTGTCTGAAAGGCTATTCAAGGTGTTTGAAGAAGAAGAAGAAGCTTGCAGGAAGAGAAAATAGATGTGAGATAGAATTATGAATATTAATTTTTATGGTCACTACATCCAACGATCCAACCAGTGTTAAGATTTGACCTGTTTCCTACCCGGCTCCAGGTATCTTCCACTGAAATAACTGCTAGTAAATAATCAGAAGACTTTAAGCAGGGTTAGGGATAATTTCTACAATTTATTGAAACCCAAACACAAATTAATCCCTCTCTTAATCAACTTCAACCATTAATCCACATAAAATATAATTAAGTCCCTGAATTTAAAGTTTACGTCTACACTATACAAGCTCTATGGACCGACTCCTTTCTTCCCATTTCTTTCCCACACTCGCTTCTTCACTTCCAAGAAATTCGCACGAGGTGCTATATGTCTTATACCTACAAGCTACATAACAACAAATCGCACGCATTTCATCCCATGTCCTTAAATGGACTATGACTTTGCAGAAATCTCTGCCAAAATCCCTTAAGAGCCCAATTGCTCCTGCCATCTCTCGGAAAACACATTACCACTAAATAACATGTACCTTAATGCTATCCATAAGAATCAGGATTCGAATCCTGTTCACACACTAACAGCACATACCGCAGGATTCGGATCCTGCCTACACACTAACATTACATACCGCAGGATTCGGATCCTGTCTACACATAGCAGCTTATACATAACTTCAGGATCTGAATCCTGTCATACATTATATATATTTTTACTCCTATTTCCAACATTCTCCCACCTTTTTATTGGTGGATACCAATGAAAATAAATCTATTGGAAATGCTTGTAATTAACTAACTGAGCTTAATTTTCACCACACATAATATCATTAACAGAATGATAATATATAGAAAACATCAAGAAAACATTAATGACACATTGCTGATCCGACACAATTAAACACCAAACCTTGATGGAACTTTCACCACTCTACCACTTCTGGTAGTTACAACATTAGTACCATCATTAAGTTTAGCATTATCCACAACTACAAGATCCTTAGCGTTAACATTTCCAGTATCCACAAGAACAACATCATCATCATTAAACTCAGATTCAAGCAAATATAATTTTTGTATCGGACGAACGAGAATTCCAGCAGATGTTTTGATTTTAACCACACGTACTGCCCCATCTCTTCCTGGAATCACTTCGACCACCTTTCCCATCGGCCACAGCAAACGTTTTTTCTCTTCTGACCCGATGAGCACCAAATCGCCAACGTTGATGATGGTTCTTCCTTTATCCTTAGCTCGCTGAACCAAGGTCCCAAGGTACTCGTTCCGGAATCTGGATTTGAACTCCTTCAAAAGCTTGACTTGATACTGGTGACGCTTCCTCAGTCCAGTTACTGTAACCATGTCCAAATCCGGAATTCCACCAACCGAGACACCCTTTAAAAACATGTTTGGAGATAAAACCAATAAGTCATTAGAATCCTCACTAATGTATGTCAAAGGACGTGAATTTATAACCTCCTCCACTTGACACAAAATTGTCATCATCTCCTCATAGTTCACAATCTGACGCCCCAGGATTCTAACTAACAACTGCTTAACCATTCTAATCAACCGTTCCCACCAGCCTCCCCACCATGGCGATGCAGGAGGATTTAGTCTCCATTCAATCCTTTCCACTGAATGCTGCTCCTTGATTCGATCCCAGTCCAACGTCTTCAATATATTCTTCACTCCGACAAAGTTCGTGCCCTGGTCGCTGTACACTACAGCCGGGCGAATTCTTCGAGCGACGAATCTCCTGAAGGACTGCAGAAACGCTTCCGTACTAAGCGATGACACCAATTCCAGGTGTACAGCTCTGTAGACGGCACAAGTGTACAATACAATCCAAACCTTTTCACCTCCTTTCAGCATCAATGGTCCACATAAATCCGTTCCGGTTACTTGGAAGACCGAAGTGTCCTCAATCCGAGCCTTCGGAAGAGCCGTCCCTTCTTGTTCCAGTGGCTTCACATTAAACCGTCGACAGATTCCACAAGATGATAAAATCTTCTTTATAACTTGTCTGCTCCTCACTAGCCAGAACCTTTCACGCAGGATTCTCATACACACCTGTGTACCCGCATGATGATGACGGAGATGAATTTCTCGTACCAATAGCTCCGCCACCCTATGATGCTCTGGAATAAGAATCGGATACTTGAATTGCCGATTGTCCGATCCTTCCGTAAGTTTAGTAACAACCCGGTAAATCCCGTCCTCGTCCTTGTAGGTCTTCAATGCAGGGTAGGATTGTTCTGAAATTCCACACTCTTGCTGTAGCAACAACATAATCCTATTCTCGGCAAACTCCAATTCTTGCACAGCCAAATTAGTAGAAGCTTGTTTGCAAGCACAATTCCTCCACCGAAATATCCAAGCGACCATTCTGACAATCTTCGTAAAGCTTGAAAATTTCCAGTCGTACCAGGACTCCTGAACCAAGGATGCTGCAACGATGATAGACTTTTTCCGCTCTGATGATATACTATCCTCGTCTTCATCCTCTTTTCCAGCAGGCCACTTATCCCTCTGAAACTTCAACCAAGACGGTCCCTCCCACCATTTCCGTTTAAGCAATTCTGCTGTGTCGCATCCTCTTGATGGGAGATCTGCAGGGTTGTGAGCACCTGGTACATGATTCCAATCGGTAGATTCCGTTATGCTTCGTATTTCCGCAACTCTGTTTGATACGAAGACTCCCCAATTTTCATTGCGCTTGATCCACGCAAGTGCCGTTGATGAATCAGACCACAAATATGTTTTGACATCAATATCCAACGCTTTGCATACAAAAACCTTCAACCTTGCTCCGATGACACAGGCCAATAATTCCAACCGAGGTATAGTAATCCTCTTGACAGGTGCGACTCTTGATTTCGACATTAGCAATTGCACCGAAACTTCTTGATCCTTTTGACATCTTAAATAAACTGCCGCAGCAAACGCTGACTTGCTTGAATCACAGAAGACGTGTAGACTCCAATTGCTATCCTCTTTCGCATATCCCATCCTTCTTGGTATCTTTATGTCACCGATAGCGTCCAAACTTGACATCCACGCGATAAACGTTTTCCTCTGTTCCTCTGGAAGTGGTTGATCCCATCCTAACTTCTGAATCCAAGCCTCCTGGAGAAGAAGCTTTGGCATTAGCGTGACTGGCGATAAAAATCCTAGTGGGTCGAACAATCGCTGCAACGAAGATAAAACCACACGCTTTGTAATGACATCCCCAATTTCCAGGTTTTCCATTTTTACGGATAGATTGTCTTCCTGTTTGTCCCATGACAAACCTAGAACCGATGTGAGAGAATCGTTGGTTCGGTCTAAACCCTGACTGCCTGCCCCCAATCCACAACCGGAGGGTCTGATTCCGGGGACATCCTCAGCCGACGATTCCCAAGCACAAAGGTCCATTTTAGCTGAATTGAAGACCTGAATAGCAAAATCCTGGAACTCTCTCAATACTTCTTCGTTGTCCACGGAAGTCACACAATTGTCGACATAAAAGGATTTCCACAACTTGACGGAAAAATCCTTTTGCTCTGCAGCTACTGACGAAAGATGATGTTCTATAACAGCGCCCAATAAAAATGGTGAACAATTCACCCCAAAGACGACGCGCTGATGGCGAAATACCCGAATCTTGTCTTCCTTGTGGTCCTCCCACCACAGGAACCTAAGAAAATCCTGATGAGGCTTTTGGACTCCAATTTGTAGAAAAGCCTTGCGTATATCCGCCGTTAGACCAATTCTTTTCTCTCTAAAACGCAAAAGTACAGCTGGAAGCAACTCCAGCAGGTTCTGTCCCTTCTCCAAGCAGTCGTTTAGAGAGAATGAGTCCTTTCCCTTGCATGATGCGTCAAATACTGGCCGAACCTTCGTTGTCGAACTTGACAACTTGACTACGGCGCGATGAGGCAGATAATGCGAAGGCTTGTCCATCTCCTCCTCAGAGACGATTCCAATAATCCCATCTTCCAGCCAGTCCTTAAAAACTTGATCGTACTCCTTCCAGATTCCTTGTCCACGTAGTTTATTCGAAGATGTCCTTAACCTCCGCTGAGCAATGGCCAAATTATCCGGCAGAATCGAAGGATTGACCGTCCAAGGCAACTGTACCACATATCTTCCTGACTCTCTAGTGAACGTGTCCAAGAAGTGTTGCTTGGCTTCCATATCCATTTGCTCCTTTGATTTCGTTTCAGCCGAATCCTTGATCCCAATGCATTCTAAATTCCAAAGCTCAGTGACGGAAGCATCATTATACATTGATGTGACAATCATTGAAGCATAGTTGCTTAATTTGCTATTGCAGCCCTTAACTGTTCCCGTTAACATCCATCCAAAGACTGATTCCATTGCGGTTATTCCACATTCGAGTTGGATGATCCTGCCAGTCAATAGTCTGCCCCAGTAATCCGATCCAATTAGCAGTTCCACATCAGGTTCATCCGATTCTCGATCCATATACGGGATGTTAAGCTTCCTTAGTTCATCGATCCAAGGCCCATGTGATTTTGATGGCACTCTGTCGACAATAACATTTTGATCAAATACATTAAGCTTGCACTTGAAATCCCCATACAAACTGTGCAGCTCCACTTCATATCTTTGATGCAACTCGGCTGGCAAGCGCTTTCCTCCAAACAACGTGTGAGCCACAGACACAGTTCCAATTGAGTCCAATCCAACAGCTGCTGCTGTTCTCTCTAAAATACATGACCTTTCAGCAGCATTATCCATCAAAATCCTAACTAACTTTTGCTTCTTTCCTACAAGTTTAACTGTAACAGTCTGTAACAGAACTCCGGTGCTACAAATCGAACATGACTGAACAGCTTCCACAACACCATCGCTTTTCTCTTTACTAGTAGTCTGCCCTTCCACCTGTTTTGCACTTCCTTTAGGTGACTGACTAGCCTCATAACACATAACTACCTGATGGCGTTTTCCACAAATCTGACATTGAACTTTGACCCGACAATTCTTGGCTATGTGTCGGATCCCTAAGCATACATAACAACATTTAGAGTTGACTATGGCCTTTTTCTTCTCCTCTATTGTCATACTTCGAGCTTTCCTACATTCCTTTGACTCATGTTTCCCTGAACAAAAAATACACTTTTGCTGCACATCCACTTGTGAAACGAGAGCCGCCGCTGTAGGGACCTCTTCGATGAACTTCTGTTGCCGGTTCTTCGATTTCCCATCGGACGAAGCACTAGTTCCAGCTCCAAATCCTTGCATAGCCATCTGTATCTTCTGCTCGTTGGAAACCTCTTGATTCAGGAAGCCCATTAACTGAGAGTAGGAAGAAACCGCATTGTCCTTTTCCAGACGCTGCCAAGCCCTTAGCGTTTCCATAGGTAGACACGATTCCACCAAAGCAGCCTTCAAGATATCAACATATTTATCATTAGTAATCTTTAAGGACAAAATGGACTCATCCTTACTAATTAACTCATCGTATAATGTGGATAGCTGCTTCTCTTTGTTGTTGATCCTAGCCACGATCAACGAAATAAACTCCCGTACATACAGCTCTGACAAAAGATCCTCCTTTCCAAATCTGTCCTTCAACACTTTGATCACTGATTTGTAATTCGCTGCTGATTGAGGATACGAATCGACGAGCCGTTTCGCAGGGGAATCTGGCATCATACACTGAGATAAGTACTGGAATTTGTCCACCTCCGCAATTTCCTTGTCGTCATGAATCTTTTGAAATTGGGACCACCAACTTATCCAGTCTTTCAGGTCACCACCAAACTTTCGCAATTCAATCTTCGGTAACCTGTAGCGCTTCTGATCCTTCTCCTTGATTTGTTGGCTTTCCACATGCTTATGATAGCGCTCCACCACAGCCTTCTTGATGTGAAATGTTTGCGTGAGATCTCCTGCCTCGTCCAGCTCTGCATCTATTAACTTCTGATCCAATTTAGCCTCTACCATTAAATCAAAAATTTGATCATCAAGTTCCACAATTTTCTCATAACATTTCTCCAACGCACTGAATGTACCAAGAAGCTCGTCTCCATTACCAACACCATCAGATACAATTTTCTCAAACGTCGCTACCAGTTTGAAGAACCTCTTACGGCGACCTGTCCTGGTCGGTTTAATTACATCCATAGTAAAGACGCCCACAAAATATCCAATTAATCACAAAGCAGTCAGTTCAAAATAAAGAGATGGACGTGACCCACAAAGCACTAGAATATCACACCCATCACGTCGGGGTCACCAAATGTTAAGATTTGACCTGTTTCCTACCCGGCTCCAGGTATCTTCCACTGAAATAACTGCTAGTAAATAATCAGAAGACTTTAAGCAGGGTTAGGGATAATTTCTACAATTTATTGAAACCCAAACACAAATTAATCCCTCTCTTAATCAACTTCAACCATTAATCCACATAAAATATAATTAAGTCCCTGAATTTAAAGTTTACGTCTACACTATACAAGCTCTATGGACCGACTCCTTTCTTCCCATTTCTTTCCCACACTCGCTTCTTCACTTCCAAGAAATTCGCACGAGGTGCTATATGTCTTATACCTACAAGCTACATAACAACAAATCGCACGCATTTCATCCCATGTCCTTAAATGGACTATGACTTTGCAGAAATCTCTGCCAAAATCCCTTAAGAGCCCAATTGCTCCTGCCATCTCTCGGAAAACACATTACCACTAAATAACATGTACCTTAATGCTATCCATAAGAATCAGGATTCGAATCCTGTTCACACACTAACAGCACATACCGCAGGATTCGGATCCTGCCTACACACTAACATTACATACCGCAGGATTCGGATCCTGTCTACACATAGCAGCTTATACATAACTTCAGGATCTGAATCCTGTCATACATTATATATATTTTTACTCCTATTTCCAACAACCAGAGTACAAGAGGAATCAAATACTTTTACACGGCTAACCCAAACCCGGCAAGGTAAAGAGAGGGATGAGAAAATAAATAAGCTTTGTGCTAATAGAGATGTGATCCCCGAAGAATGATGAATGAGTAAATGGGTTTTCGCTACTCTTCCGCTTAAAGACATGCGTCCCGTTGGATTAATCAATTTAGAGCGTTATACTCTGCGGTTGCAGTCTTATCTGACCGCGGCCCTCGTTCGTTTCTTCCACAGAGAGCCAGGAATATTTCTGTACGAGAATTTAACTTTTGTTGACACAGGTTTTGTTATTCACATTCAGTCAGACAGAGGCTCTGACAAGAAGAGAATAAAGTAATTCATATTCATAGAATCCTGCAGTCAATGGAGGGCATTGAAGAGCAAGGGGAATGATGAAAGAGAGAGATTTTAATACCGTCCGTCTCCTACCAAAATGCTAAAAGCTAAGGTGGGCAGGCTCTAACTTACAACCGTTTCAGTCCAGTCTACAAGAGATGTTGCTATACTGTGAATTAATTGTTACAAAGATAAAAATATCCTTATCTTCCAAGATTTTTTCCACAAATTTTCTCATACAGTTCCGGCTATTTTACGATCCGTTTGCGGCTTACGTGGTTTCATGGCTCAATAGACTAGGATAGTTCCAAAACCTATTGTGGTCCGGGGCCATCCAAGAGCGATTTTACGATTACATTTTATGATCTCAAACTTTTAATACGCAACAATAAGCCTGGTCAACTCAATCCGGGAGAATTTCTCATGCTACAAAAAGCATTGGAGACGGATATATGATGAGAAGCTCGTAAAACTTTGGGATGATATCAAAAGTTTGCTTTGTTCCTACGAGTCGTGGCCTACGTCTCTTGATAAAGACTCAAGGCGGGCTGGCAATGGGACTGTTGTGTCTTTTGATGAGCATTGTCGTTATGACACAGAGTTAAAAATTTAATAGCCAGGAAGAAATTCTGGAGAGAAGAGATGACGTGAGTATGGGAATTTTGAGGGGACAATCAATGATTATGCTATTGTAGACGAGGTGGAGCAAGTTATGATTGTTGATGCAATATTTTGTAATAAAATTGGAAATATTTTGGATATAAATAAAATAATTCTATAGAATAAAAGGGCATTTTTCAAACCTTAAGGACTAAAAGCACACCGCGAATCAGTTTTAAACAGAAATTCTGTAAGATTTTATTAAACTTTTATTTTATCGCGTTCCTTCCTGCATAAATTCCTTCAAACCGCGTATGCACGAGCACAGGGACCTCCACTACTGGCAATGTACAAGAAACCTGTATCAAAATTTCCAAAAGGAAGCCGGAAACAAATCTCATAAACACGGAAAAGCATCATTGGTCTTGCCTGTGTTAACACATGACAATCTCAAGTTTACAAAAATTTCCAATCATAGATCTGTATTCGAACTCGCGCCCGCGACTCTCTACTTCGTGGGAGAAGGTGAGAGCGCAAGCCACTGCCCCGGTCAATCTTCCATCCTCAACGCTGGAGAGTTAAGCTTACTTGTCTCGAGCGTCCCAGAATGGAAGAGCTCTCCAGACAATCCAACTCCAGCTCCAGCCAAGGCTCTCATTCTCTCATGCTGGACAAATGCTTCGTCGCCTGCGCTTGCTTAAATTACTTCCATATACCTGCAGCGTTCTAAATTCAGCAGCGTAAGATTTAAGCTTTCAAACTTCATGTAGCGTATTGTACAAGCCCGGCTCAAGAAATATCATAGATCAGTAACATATCCATGAAAAAATCCTAGTATAGTCAACTGCGAAAAGCTTCTTCCTATTCTTCCCTACATTTCCCCTCGCCTCTACAGCACTTTTTCGATGCTCAAATATCACAAAACCCTTGCTCCTGTCATCAGCAACGAAGGGAACGAAAGGGGATATTTCAATACAAAGCAGAACGTAAAACCTAAACCCACATCTTGTGGTAACAATATGTGCAACAAACTCCTCCAAAGAAACGGAGGCAACAAGAATCAAACTAAGAACCAGAAGAATAGGTTGTAAAATTTTCAGACTTTGTCTCCTTTTATTGCTGCTTAAAGGTCATAGGGGGCTGTGCTGGAGAGGTAAATTTTCAGAGGGACAACATTTTAAGCGTACATGCTCTGCTTCAAGAAAACTGGGATAGTTTTTCCCCCGTGCTTGATTTACTTCCCTGTTAAAAAACAAATAAGTGCAGCGAGGGCACAGATTACATATAGCATATGTGCTGCTAGCCTGCTACTAAGATACTTGTGTGTACAACCGTGGGGGCAGCTACTACTGAAATACATGAAGAATTTCGCAGTAGTTATCCCGGATAACTTATCCGAAACATATTAAAACTTTACATTCTAACCCAACTTCTGCGCTAATTCTTTTGAAATGTAGAGGCTAATATTCTTGTAAATTTTCTAAACTTAAAAGTAACAGAGAGTCTGGCATCATAATTTCATAAGAACGCCATAGAAACTATGAAAAACTTATGAACTACACGCCAACGTCTTTATAAAGCGTAGCAAGAATAATTAGTGTCTAGAACACTAGCTCGTTCCCGCAGGAACTTCCTCTAGGAATTCTCTACAAGCACTTCATCCTATGAAGAGCTAGGAATATCAAGTAATTTGCCAACTCCACGAAACCGTTCAACTAACATTATAAAAATTAAGACAATTATTTCAAATCCCATTAATTCAATCAAGCAGCTAGCTTCTCCATCCCTTTCATTCACAATCATCCCAAGTCCCGAAATCTTAACGCTCCAAGATTCAGTCTTTCCCCTTCATCTAAGCAAGTCAAAACAAGTCGAAAGAGGAAGGAGAATAAAGACAAAATCCTAAGATCTAGCGGTAGATGCTCACAAGAAAAGGCCCATCTGACCTTTCGGGAAATCGAGCATAAAGTAAGAGGAGGATACTGGAACAAAACTTATAAAGGAGGGTAATGGCTGCTTAGGGTTAGGGCAACAAGACGTTGAGTGAATACTAAAGAAACGTTTGGTAAACTTTGGATCATTGTAACTGCGTCATAAATGTGCGTGTAGTCCGAGTGTAAAGTGCTTTCAAGATCCCAGATTTACGTCAAGGTAGTGGAGGGGGATAAAAAACGAAAAGTGTTGCCTCTCTGTCTGAGGAATACGACTGGAAGGGGAAGAGGACTTGAGTGGAGAGAAGAAGGATAAAGGGCAGGTGGATGCTGTATTGTCTTCAAAAGTAGGGTGAATCCTCAAGTGGATGAGCAAGAACATGCTATAGGGGCTGGAGAAGATCAGAGCGGACATGGGATACGGACCGGGGGAAGAAGATGAGGGGAAGCGGGGATAAGGACGACAAGATGAGGGAACATGTTTCTCTTAATGTGTTGATTGTAGTTGGATGCAGCTTCAAGAAACTGATGATGGATGATGATTTTGGGTCAAAGACCTGGAAGTATTATTACGTTTCTTCTCTTCTTCTATACCCACTAGTATTTAATATTGTTTCTGGCTTAACGTGGATACGTGTCTTTAAATTAGATAATCGTCCTCAACTCGATCACCGCATCAGGCCTCTCCTATCCTCTCTCAGCCTCAGCCCTCTCCACTCTCATAAGTGTAAGCAAGACACAGGGGGACAAAATCCAGGAGATGGTAGTAGGGGGAGTAATAATAGAGGATGATGCCTTTTCTTTGTGGGACACACGGAGCTTATACACAAAGCTTGTGAAATTAAAGAATAAAGCGTGGAGGATGTGTGTGTCTGTGTAAGGAGGATGTGGTTGAGAGACCAGGGGACGACGCTTGTAGATAAGATTGAATAAGGAATAGAAACAACTAGGAAGCCCTGGTATACGAGCGGGCCATGGAACAAGATTGTGCAAAAAACCAACAGACTCGCGTTATCCGCATCAGATTCCTCCTCCATACGGAATTGTGCGTAGAGTTGCGTTTTCTTCTCGCAAGCTTTACGCAATTGCATCATCATCAGCTGGCTGCGTGAATCCAAGCTTTGCATATTAGGAAAAGATTGAGGATACAAAGGAAGGGAAAAAACAAGAGACTTTTTTATTATAAACACGCACACTTGTTGCTCCCAGAAGAAAGCACTGCCAGCAGTTGCATCTTCCCTTCCAAAGCTCCGTTCAGATCAGTGCAGAAGAGCAGAGCAAGTTTGTTGTTGTATGCAATTTAGGAAGAAGCGTGGAAGGTTTCCGAAGAAGCCATGCCAAATGGAGTGATCAAGATTACATAAAGAGAAACACAGGATTACCTCCTCGAAGCGGATGAACCTAATGTCCCATCACCAGCTCTTTTGACAGCGACAAGTGGCCAAGAGACTACGTAGGAGAGCTTCCGCAAAAATCTTGCTAATATCTGTCACGCGCTTCTTCACTTTTCCCGCTTCGCTAGGAAAAAAACCCGAAAAACCTTAGGGAACATGGCAAAAAAAACCTAGCAAAATCTATCTTCCAGCTTGCTAAACATGGGTAAAACACAAGACCAATGTGGTACAATGACAGTAAAATATTACCCGGGAGGGGAGGATGTCAAAGGATAAGAAAACTGATCATCTAGCCCGTATGAATTTCCGCAGAGCTGGTTGGAGGCCCATGACAAAGGAACAAGCTGTCTCAATCAAGCAACTTCCTAGAAACAAGAAGACCGTGAGAGAGAATTCGCGATAAGCGAGAGAATGTGCTAAATTAGGGCAAAAATCTTTTGAGACGACGATGGATGGGATTGACTTAATGCACCGATTAGGCAAAGTGCCAAACCCTGAGTAAAAAACAGAGGTGAAAGATGGAGAACAGATGGGTTCGCGAATGAGGTTCCGTGCCAAAATTCTAATGTGCAGAATCTAGCTTTTTTCCTACGTGATCCTGCAACTCCCACTTGATTTACTCCACCTTTCCCCTCCAAGTATACCACACAGTATTCACCAAGAGGTGATGACTATCATTTAGTAAATCCACTTTTTACATTCATTTATCAAAAGCATCTTTATACTCAGCTGTGTTACAGGATTAGCTAAACTGCCTCGCTTCCTTGCTTCCTTCTCTATTATTTTATCCCCACTAATACTAATGAATATTCTTTGGTGGTGAAATGAAAACATGTCGTTTCCTAGATGAGTCTCTCAGCATCAAATAAATTTTGTAACATATGGCGCCGTTGTATTTAATTCTGGGTCCCGAATTTAAAAAAACTCTAAGAAGGCTCCACAGCTTTCTTCTTGACACTTGCACACTTTTTCTATTTCCTTCCACACATAATCATATGATCGCAAGAGCATGAGTAAAGTCGAAACGATGGGCAAGTAGAAACCGAGATTTACAACCAGAGACGGGTTGTAAATAAACCAAAATCCCTTAACACCCTCTATCCACACGTATATATGTAGCTTCGTTGTGGTTCATTTTTGACAGGATAAGCAAGTTTTGAGAAAAATACTGCGCAGCTCAGAACCAACCTTCTAAATGTGTCAAACCAAGCAAGGGTACAGGAGGACAGAATCAGAAGGAGCTCCAAAATCATCACAACCAAGGGAACAAAAGCCCAGCGATTCAAGAACCTTATAGTTGAGCAAGACATTAAGGAGGAAGGTGTTTAATGCGACGCTACGAAATAGAGGCAAGACTTTGTCCGCAATCCCATCAAGCTAGAAGTAAGCTTCACACAACTTCCACCATCATAATAATGACGAATCCAACAAGGAGTGAAAAGTGTAAGGTTCGAAGAAAAAGAGACAGACAGGGTGTAAAATGGGATGAGAAGAAATTATTAGGAGGGTGATATTTATTGCCCTCCCTTGGTGGAATCACGTACGTTAGTATACATCTACACTAGTAGGAAATGGGAAGAAGGGTATAAGTTCCGTCTTCTTGGCTTCCATCCGTCGTGATTCTCAGTTTTAAACTTCTTGAAAGCATAAAGATGTGTATCCCTCATCGTTTGAGTAAAGGAAGATGGGGAGGTAGATGCGGGGTAATATTGTTGGAAGGACAAGGAAGAGGCTTCGAGGAGAATGATGCAGAGCTTTTGTCGTAATGATCCTCTCTCGCTTGTTTGCTTTTCGTATTAAGAAGAGGGCTTCGATTGGATTTTGTGGGTGGATAGAAAAAAATAATAGAATATGGAACAGGTTTACAATTCACCCACAAAATAAACCCAGCAAAGCACATACAATTACAGGGAAGAACAAGTTCGGGATAAGCGTAAAGAGTAGACAAGAATAGCCCTGTTTTCAACAGCAGCGTGAAGGTAGCTGATGGAAGAAAGTTAACGCTTACAAGATAGGTAGTATTAAAAAGAGCAAGTGTAAAACGTCAAGTTATAATATTCATAAGAGCATCATCAGCTACCGGGAAAAGTAAGCAAAAGCTCGGAGATGAAAAGAAAATCATGAGAAAAGGTAGTTGTTGATGACACTGATTTGAGCTATGGGAACTACAAGCTAGAAGTATAGAGAAAATGTAAATTTAAAAACAGAACAGTAGCTTAATTAGGTTCCGGAGAGATTTGTGGACGGAGAAACTCCTTTTAGCTTCTGGGTTAGGTAGTAGAATAAATTATAAACAAGATGTAAATTAAGAATAAAGCAGTACAAGTTCATGTCCAACCCTAGGTTGCAGCACGACCCCCTTGCTTCATTTTAACGCCGATTTCTGTAAAGTGTAGAACAGCTCCCTGCTACCCAATCAGATATTACCCCAGTCTAGTCGTTGATAAGAGAAAAACAGACTAGTGTTGAATCATCTATATCTCAATGTGAATCACTACACTATCGAGTAAAACTGTTAATTAAAGTATTAACATTATAGCAAGTGTACAACGGTAGTTTTTGTGCACCTTTTAGATCTCCTAAAAGAATTAAAACTATACTGTAGCGCTAGTATTATGCGTCGTATATTATGTGTCAGTAACATTATGCTTCATTTTAGCGCCGATAACTAGGGATATATTCAGACACATATTTTCCATGATGCAGATGTAAGCCTCTTGGAGTGTATAATAGTTCTTCACTATGAACTCGACCTCGGTTACATCTGTAATCGCCTCCGCGCCCTCTGAGCTATACTAAAATTAAATGCAAATTAACCTTTTTAATCCTATTTAACATTGTGGTCAACGTGTTTAACATTAATGTGTGACACCCTTCCAATCTTTTACCCCGTTCGCAATCCACCACAACCCAAAAACCCCCGGAAAAAACATAAACCCAGGGCAAACCACTAGTAGAAACAGAAATCACCACGTGGTCACCAGAACCTATCACCACAAACGTTGTAAACCCAGACGATGTTTAAAAGAAAAAGGTAAATCTCTACGGTATACTCTTGCACGTGGTTCTTTGGGAAATCACGTGTAAACTCCAAGTCCGCCTGTCTCCGTATTGTTGTGTTGATAAGATGGATGGAAGTGCAGGGTTTTGTCCGAGAGTGGTGGTGTATTGTGTAAGTTGGAGAATACAGCCCAAGGCAATGTTTAGAGTAAGATTTTTTCTCCCTCCACTTAATCTCCACCCCCGCCGTTATTTTATATTGGAAATTTATGCAGTAATATGAATTAGGGATGACAGAGAAGCTATATACACGTATATATCCGGATGATGTATTGCATTATTCAATAGCCTCGTTTTTTTCTTCCAGTCTTCACCACAACTACTTTACAGTCCTTCTTCTCTTAACCTAAAGGTAAACGGGAAATGCCCGTCTGTACCTTCATAATCCTGCAAACACCGTAGTCGCAGCAGTCAGCTAGTTTCAGCTCAACTTTTAAAGAGATTTCAAGTGGTCGTCTTCTGAAAACTATAAAAAATTGCTTCTCTCTCTTCCTTAAGTTGCTGTGCAGTGTGTACAAAAAATCAACCTTACTTGCACCAGGCTAATCTTTTCATAATCATTTCCTCCTAACCCAACTCTCATTCTAGTCTATATGTTTCTCCCGACACGGAGAAAAGGATGCTCATATAATATGCCCCGTCTGTAAAATTACGAGTTTATAAAGTCTGGACAGGTTAAGAGAGCCGGGCTTGTTTGTAGTAATAAAATTTCATACGGACCCTCTCTCCCTGAATTAGATAAGCTTGATTTGGTTAAAAGAAACAAGTGGGGGTGGATTTCCAACATCTTCTCATCCCTCCATCCCCCTCTCCTTTCCCCTAGTTTACGTAAACTTGTATAACAAAATGATGGGATTACATCCAAATAAGAGGGGATGAATATATTGGATTAGGTGGATTTTAAGATGATGAACCAAGGGAATTGCGGACCAAAGCCGAACTCATCCAACCTACAAGCATACATTGAGGCAAAATAGGGACCTTTTCTTGTTATTGATATTATTGAAATAGGTTTGAGTGATAGCTTTGAAATACGAGAATAAAAACAGCTAAGCTTCCAGGTTGGCAGAAACAAGTGCTTTCGGATTATATGCACAAGTAGTAAAAGACATGAGAGAAAGCAGAAGAGGGGTGAGCTGAGATGGGGCAAGTTACTCAGTTAATGCTCCAGGGGTTTACCGAGACGCTGCGTAAGAAGCTGGAGTCTGCAGTGCAGTAGTGCCACGTAAAAGATGATGAGATGGGGCGATGAGAGATGTAAAAATATAGGCAAGCACACGTGGTTTTGGTCAGAGATTCAAGATAGATGAACCCCTTGTTTTCAAGGTGTCACGTACGTACTAGGGGTAGAGAAGGGGTAGCGAGTAGCGGGGGCGTAAAGGAGCAAGGGCCACTACTCCTCAACGTAACCATGGATACGAAGAGCCTTCAAGTTTCAACTGTATAATAATCTCCTCTACAGGCCCTTTACTCAAACGCACTCGCACTGACGAGAATCGAACAAATATACGATGTGTTATTAGGGTAATGGGCTTGTACAACTTCGGGGGAGGATTCATGGGCTCTTCTTATAACCATTCGGTCATTTTTTCAACTTTGTATATGTCTAGCGAAGAGTTGTTAAACATTTATACAAGAAGGATTAGAAGATCAAGTCTGTGCTGCAGGACTGGGAGCTGGAACTAGCAATTGCAAGGGAGTTTTAAAGGATGAGGTCGAGGGCTTGGTTCGTAGTTGCTCCTTCTTTGCTTGGACCTCAGTCCTAGGCTAGGACCGTAATGTATTTTCAAGGTCTTCCTCTCCTCCTCTGTAATAATATCAAGCTGTTGATAAGGAGAAAATGGGTAGGGATGCGGAGGAGGAGGGATGCACAGGGTTACTACGATCAGAGTGTGGAAGAGATTCGTAAAGACGGAAGACAGGAGAAGAAGAAGAGTGGAGAGAGATGAGATGAGAAGATATATTGGGATGTAGACAGGGGCGACTCAGCTGTTTAGTTTTTTTTCTTCAAACCTCGAATTTACGTTTACTATTATGACTGAAGTTACTACTACCCAAGCCGAGGACAACTTGTTCTCGGCTCTCACAAGATACGATTATCCCAAGCTGGAAATCTTGTAAAGAAAAGAGAAAAGTACATTTCAAGTGCCACCACTTCTTCTCCCTCTCCTTTGGCTCCGGATAAGTTTCAATACACACACACACATCATGATGACTTGTACACAATATCAAACTCATGTCAGGGACCTGAGATGGGACAGGAGGTTTCAAACTTAGGGCAAATAGTGCCTAGCAACCGCGGAACGGTAGTAGAGCAGGGTAGTTTTCAAACAGTTTTCTCAGAGTAACACTTTTCCCTCTTCTTAATGTACTGTGAAGGAAAACAGTGATTCCCGTAATGTACGCACTACGCACTAACGGTTATGTCCTCCTCCAAGGGAAATCAAACGACAAGATAATCTCAAGTTGTTGCAGCGGAGGATTGATATATGTAGAACTAAATTTCTTTCCAACAAACTGGAAGAGTCTATAATTTTAAGGGTGAATACAGTTTAAGGGAGAATAACGCTCAGTAAGGCAAAAAATGTGCAAATTTGTTAACATCTTACTTATTTCCTCCCAATACTGTAGCATTGCATTAAATGGTAGACTTCAACGCCGATTATAACTTAAAATTTTTTTTAACGTACTCCGAGTGGAAGATTTCTCGGTTAACTCATTTAGTATTAATTGATGCCCATTGAAGTACTAGTAAAAAGTTACAGTAACGAATTATTATGCATGTAACATGCATTTCATATTAATCTACCAGATATATATGCTACATTATCGTAGATTCTCCTTCCAACCCAATCCCTTGCATTAGGAAATGCAAATCAGTTTCAAACCGGGCTGTAAAATTAGGAAGAAGAATAGATAAAAGAGGTTCAGATATTGTTAAGGACATGGTGATAAGTTTTCGTTTTAGCAGTTATTCTTATTCAAGATCTTAGTTGCGTGTAAATTGCATAGCTAGAAAGAGCCGATCCAGGAGGAACTATACTGACTGCCTCATGTACGAAACACTACCGCTTACGCGATGACAATAAATCCTGCTTAATTTTGGGGCTCCATAATTCTTACTTCTGTAGAAAACGGCGTTAAGCTTCTACAAAGCAGTATGCATAGTCTGCATGCTATAGCATTTGTTGCGGTCGTGATTTTTTCATTAGGAGCATCTCAGGATGAAAATATAATTACCTGTGCACATGTTCCTCCTCCAATGGCTTGGTAAACTCTACTCCGTCCGCACTCTAACCGTATGACGTATGACCAGTTTCTAAAGCTGGAAGAGAAATGGCTTCTTTTTAAATCTGTTCAGGATCATGTGTGTTGGAATATGATACTATTGATGAAGTGTATGGTTATGTGGAGTAAAGTCGTGGGGGAAACAGGGGTGGGAGTGTGGAGGGAAGGGGGCGAGATTAGAAGCAAGTGTAGGTTATCGTTCTGGAAATTGTATACCCGGATAAGGATGAAGTAAAAGCAACTAAAAGATGAGGGATCAAGTAAGAGAGAAGAGGAGGGTTGCCCCAGGAAGAGAGTAAAACGAGTAAAGGCTCGTAGTAAAACTGAGATTTGATCACAAGATGAGCGTAAAACCATTGCCTCAGGCTCCCGCTCCAACCAACCCAGTCTTCCTGGCACCAGTCCCCAGTCTGTGGCGAGTAGTACTGGTACAGTCCTTCAACCAGGGTGCACCAGCCGTGTAGCTGGACTTGTAGTACGAACGGGCAATGAGAGATCATCTTTGAAGAAGATGAGGATGATGAGGGTAGTCCTACCAGCTCACCACCAACTCCACCATCACTAATCCGTATTGTGGTCCATAAAAGGAAAAAGGCATAAGAGAAGCGAAGCTGCACTGAGTTTTTAGAGGGTTAAACCAGGTAGGTTCGTTGCAGTCAGGTTCTTGCATAATAATCCACCGTTGAAAGGGGATTTAAAGAGGGAAGTGGACGTGGTGGTTGCGTTTGTGTGACATGGGGTAGGAAGCGGTGCTTAGGGGTGGAAGCTCCACGCTGGACACGACTCTCTCTCAGACGGACACACACTCTCAATGAGATGTTCCACAGATGACCGATTGAGAAATCAGTAATTCCCGTCCGCGTAAAAGATGAGCTACTCCAACCATGAACAAAAATTAAACCAGTGTCTCCTCTTTCAGGGGTTGCCTGTATCGTAAGGGGTTTTTCAAAGACGTAGCAGAATAAGAATGACCGAGGATGGAAGATTCACTCCATCCACTATATCTTCCTGGATCCTACGCTATCCTACTTGGAGGAGGATGATAATCATCTTCGCACCTTGTCTCGTTGGCGAGTTGTCTGATCGTCGTCGTAGTAATTTTTTATAAAGACAGCGATTCAAAAGAACATGTAGGTGTGCTATTAAGGAGCGGTTAAAGAAGCAGTAGTAGTGCCAATGACCTGCACGCTTTTTTATCATCAACCTGGAACCAGCTGCGGGGAATATTGTCTTGTTGCATTATAATTATGAGTTTGGGGGATGATGGCAAAGAAGAGGGAGGAGGGGGAGCAAGACGAGAGTAAAGCGACTATGGTTCCAGCTGCTTAGTAGTCTTGACGTCTTCAGATCGAAGCATTAGCAAACGTTTTTTTTGCAACAAGATGGATTGAAGTTTGATAATCAGCTCTTGTCATTTCCATGTTTGCAAATGTGCTCTGGAGGTAAATTCAATTCAGTAATATACAAGGGCTGATATCGTATTAAAGCATAGCGGGCGTGCAATTAGTCGCTTACTGCCAAGTTTCCTGCATTGCTGCTTCTGGATGCAATGTATTTAATTTTAAAAACACTTCGAAAACGAGAATTACAGCCACGAAAATAAAACAACGTTTCGGGTAGTCGTAAAAGGAAATTGTGATCAATGTTTTATTTCTAAAACTTGAGAGTTACCACTGGTACACTACGCTATAAACGTTATTATAAGCAACCTTAATGAGTGCCAGGGTCGATAGTACCAACCAAATTATTAAACGGCGTCAAAGCACAACATCCTTGATGCGTAGCAGGTTCCACGCTGATAGATAGATCAGGATTTCCAAATTTCGCAATTTTCCAAGGGGAATCTCCTCCCTCCACTGGAACAAGTATTGGAACTTGAAAGCGTGGGATTCTGATGGACTCCCAGGAGGGGGCTCCACATATTGCACATTTTCACATGGAATATCGTGGAATGGTCAACTCTCCTTTTGTTCCCTCTTTTGCAATGCCATATTTATTCATATCAAACTTGAATATCCGCAAAGCTTTCCCATGAAATTCAATAGCTGATGAGCATTAGCAGCACTACTATTTGAGCAGGTATATTCAAAGACTTTCGTTCACAATCCCGCTGTCATCGCTATTTCACGTCATCTATTCTCAATTCAATTGATTCCATCGCCTAAGCTTAGCCTAAGCCTGGCTCTGCCAGCCAACCAGTCCAAAAAATACTCAAAATCACAAATACACTCAGCAGCTGTTGTGCAAATGTGTAAATATTGTGGCAATAATTTTCATCGCCCCCGGATCAAACACTCATTTTTGCAGTTTCAGGTCCTTAAGCATCTCTGCGTTCCCATGGAACAGGTTCAGGTAAACGGAAAAAATAATATTCTCCACTTCTTCCCACACACCAATCCTCCCTCTGTACTGTGTTGGATACCTCAAGTAAATACTGTTGCATGAAAAACTATCCATTTTCCAGATTAAATACAATCAAATTAATTCAAAAATTACAGACACCCAGACTTTTCATCAAAAAACTAGCAAAATTAAAAATCTAAAATTTTTCCATTACGGTGTACTTTGATTCATGTAATTTGTATATGCAGGCAGGAGCCTTTGGAGCAAGAATCACAAAGCCTCATAGCTATTGTCCTATTAGTTGTTTTGATTACGAAAGAGTAATATAGAGGAGCTATTCATCATTCATCATCACTTTGTTCTCTCCAAGATGATAATAAATGAAGAGATTCGTGTAATAATAGCCTGGAGACTGATGCGGAACGTGCCGCAGTGACTCCAGCCTACTCTTTCTAATGTTCCTATCTGCTGGAGGGGTGAAGTCAAGATAACTGGAAGAAGAAGGGATGAGATTATTTTTCAAGGGTGGCACTGCTCAACTGCTGATGGCACTATGCTGATAGCATGACGGTAGGAGATGCAAGATTGAGAAAGCAAGATAACCAAAAGCTACATGATTTGATGAATGAACAATTTACTCCAACGAGTAAAGCTATATTATAACAAACTCCTGTACTGTGTGCCCGTTGCTAGGAGAATCAGTTCAAATTTAAATCCTGGAAATTACATGTGCATGTTGACATTGTGAGACAGCATAAAAATTAAATTTTATTCAAAAAACTAAATAAAACCCGTGTGTGGACAACCAACATCATGGAGCAGTGATGATGATGAGGTTTTGCAGTCCACTGTTTTGGTGGGAGAGAAGATTAGAAGACGGTGGCGAGCAGCAGCACACGGGAATAAGAATAGAGTAGCAAATCCAGATTGTCGACAGCAAGAGATTTATATGCAGAGATTGACTAAAACGAAGAGAGAATAGGAGGTGGTCGCTCTTGTCCAGACTCCAGAGAACTCCTCGTTTGTCCAGTTACAACAAGTAGTCATGTAAATCATTCTTGTATTGTGTCTCTCTTGTCGAAACTCCAGAGTCAGCAACTAAAGATTTACGAGCGTGGCGTGACGAATGATTTCTTCCACACTTTTTTACAACTCGTAGAATCCGCTACTACCTTGCCTCTGCGCGCAACCATGTAAGCAACTCTGAAGCACAAAGTCATGTAAGTAGAAATAAGTAGCAACCATCATCCTCAGAGTCATCGTTTCATTGAGAACAATTACAGATCCACTGTTTAGTAGCGACAGGAATACAGAAGCAGAGGAGGACAGCTTGGAGGCAACCACAGGAGCTAGCAGAGTAAAACAGTGCATAACGTGTGGACAGCTAATTTTTGTCCTTGTCATCGACCAAGTATGGGCTTGAATAGAAAATTGGTTACAATGTTTCAACTTACCGGACTTGTGATTTGAAACAGAGGTAGGATTGCGCAAGGAGTAATAAATGATAAACGCCACCTTCGTAAGACACACTCCATGCCGTTCAAACAGAAATAGCTTCAGGGCTTCCAAAAGCTGGTCGGCCGAGTTCCCAGGGAGAAAGCTTAAGGAGAAAGTCTCAAGAGCACAATGAGGCGGAGGACAGTGGACATGCCATGGATTACGCAAGAAGCGCACGGAGAAAGATGACTGCGAAGTGAAAGCAGAGAAAGTCAACAGGTGTGAGAGAGACATGCGTGGGATCCCGGGCAAGATAAACCATCCACACGTCTAAGAAGAAAGGTCAAGGACAACGAATTAAAGACTAGCCACGGCAAGTACGACAGGTTGCGGTTCAGTGTAACTGAACTTGAAATCTGAGAAAGAGAAAAAACAAAACTCATGCCGTGAGTGGTTTTCTTTTTACAATCTCCTCTAGAAGGAAACTTCTATGAAAAACTGGAGCAAGGGTTCAAAAAGTGCAACGAAGCAGTGAATAAGGGGAGTTGATGCTTGATTTCCTCGCCACAACTCTGATGCAGAGCTCAAAAGCCTCAAGCCTGGAGGAGAGGGGCAAAGGGAGACAGAAGGCTAATTTGGGTGCGGATCATTATTGAGTGGGAGGGAAAGGTCTGCGAGAGTTGAACAGGTGTTGTGGAAAATAGTTTAGATAAGAGGAAATTTAATGAGTTCGTGTCTGTCTAGTGACTAGTGGGGCAGAGAGAGGCAGAGGAAGCAAGAAACAAGTTTCACTCTTCACCTGGTTGCTCCGCTTCAAGGAAGAGGTCGTAAAAGCTGGTCATTTAAATTCATATCAAACGTTTTGAATGCGAAATAAATAGTAGATACGTAGCGAGCGACAGATAAATGCACAAAATTCAAAAGTATTTAAATGGTCGCGCGTACATTAAAAACTCGGATGAGCATTTTAGCATGGAGGTAGGGGAGAGCGGGGGAGAGAGGGAAGGTGAGTGGGTGATGATGAGATATTCATAAGCGATAACTTTTAATCGGGGTTAATCATAACATATGCCACGTGGAGAACGGAAGTAGCGAACCCACCACACATTTCCTACACCATCCCCACCCCGCCAAAGATCTAGTAATGAAACAAATAAACCTGTTCCCCATCCGGCTGGACAGAGAGATCTCCACTTGCCCCAGACAGCCTATGCTCTGCTCCGGAATATTAATAAGAGTGATCTCGGCCTATCTGTGACTCTGTGACTGATCATCCCAACCCAGGACTCTTCTCCCTGTTTTGCCTCCCCAGGAAGCAGGCAGAGGGATGAAGCTAGGAAGAGGATCCGCGTATATAACATTAATCCGTCGCGGAATATATTTATGACGGATCCAGGCCGATAAGGTCATGCCACTCGCCCCAATCAAGATATCGCCAACATCATCCCTCATCCATCCTGATAGTTGCAAACCTGAGTAAGTAACACCGGATAGAACGCTTTGTAGGTGATGCGTCATCCGAATTTCAAAATATGGTCCATGGTTACGCTTAAACTCCGAGAGGCAGGTAAATAATTAATCCAGGGGCGAAGGGAATAGTCGGATGCTCTGCAAAATGGCGGAAGCTTAATTTAGGTCCTTGCGTCCTCGCTGTTTTGGGTTCGGGTGCGCTGAAATTTAGTTTCAATTAATAATTTTTCACCCCGGAAGAGCTATCAAATAACACGGGGTTTTTGCGGTTAATTAACTCAGGTAGAATCATTGGCCGTCTGTCGTCGCTTACAAACAGGGTCAATGTGGATATTTTACTTGACTCCTGGTGGATCTGACTGTGAACTATGAGATGCTATTAGCTCAATGCCAACTGTGTTTAAAACGAGGTCTGCCTCTTGCAATCCTGGTGTGAAATGATATATCTTTTTTCAGGCATGTCTAAAAGCTTTGATGAGCTGGTGATGAGTGATCGGAAAGTTGTAGAGATCCATGTTTTTCAAACTTTTTCTGACCTTGTCGCTACTTTTGCGCTCACACTTGCAAAGCCATAAAAAATGACCTGCTTTAGCTTAACTTAGTAAGTGCAAATTTTACAAGGTCAACGCTGAAAAATAAATAACCACAACCTTTACTTACACAATTTCGTGTCAATTAGTATTTAAAAGCTGGATTGCAAAGGATGAATCTGGTAGAGGAAAATCTCCTTGTGCAACATCCAAACAAATCGGCGTTGAATTTCATAAAAAATACCAGTACCGGAATAGCACTTTAATAGTCCAGGGCTATTAGCTCCACATTTTTTTCACCTTCCATCCATTTAAATCCCTCCAACGCCGTTCTAGCTAAGAAAAATCTTCACGAACATCTGCTGGATCTTGACTGGCTTTCAATTTAAATAAAAAAATAATAAAAATAGCATCGACTCAACGTAGGCTATGGAGGACAGAGCAAAGGTCGTTAAACAAGGCCATCCTTAGCAAGCACACGTGTAACCGGCTGATTTATGTGGCATCAATGGCTTCATTTTGGTGAAAATTTCAAATGATATCATTAGCTAGAATTTTTTCAAAGAAAATCCAAGACTCAACCCCATAGAAACTTAAAAGAAGTCATTAAGAGCGTGAGAAAAAGTTTACTTTTTAAATTCCGCACCATTTTCCAACCCCGTTTTCCAAAGTTCCGGTTATGCTAACTGTCTGCCCCTGTCTCTTAATGATACAGCTACTGGATAAACTGACCACCAGCTACTGGCTACCTGGTTAGCCCCGAAAAGTTGTTTCCGAATAAAGTAAATAAAACAAGGTTATATAGCTTTCAGAAGATCCGATTTCAAAAGTGGGGGCCAAAGCATTAACGTTTTCCGAAGGAGCAATAATAAAAATTATGACTTTTGACAGAGTATTTGTTTAACAGGGAGAACCGAGAGAAGGACGAGGGGAAGGTCGGACTTTAATTGTTGGGAAAAGAAACTAATGAGCTAATTAACGCGCTGAATAGAGAGAGGGGCGAAGATGATCCCGGGAAGGAGGGATCCCACCGGAGGCTTCAAGTGTTAGTCTGAGGGCACATTTTCAAGGGGATGTGGCTTTTCTAAATTAAAAATTCATATCAACTTCATTCAGTTCCTATGAGAGCAAGCTTCAAGTTCACCCATTTCAACAACAAGGATCCAAAAGGGACGGATATGGGGATACACAGAGATACACAGCAGCCTAAACGTCTCCGGACTGGGCCACTCTTCTTCCGTGAGTTACCTGGCCTCGAGGGTGAAGTGAGCGTTACGAATCTCCTTGTTTTGTATTTGCTCTTTTATGAGAACCGTAGTAGTTGTAAACGAGTGGATCGGATAACGCATCCCAGAAGATGCCAACTTTGTTGGTTACTCCTGGAGAGAGCGTGGAGTAATTAATTAATTCAAAAAAGGAAAGCAAAAGTTAGTTTTGAGATGGAGAATAGACTGGACGAGAGGATACGTGCGTACACAGATTCACGTTTTAAATGTCCTCAAGGCCCAAACCCTCCGTCCACCAGACTTTATTCGCCAAGAAAAACTGGACCTATTAATTAACAATGCTTCGCAGAGTCCACAAGTTTAATCACTTGAGACGGGGCGGTTGGCTGATGGGAAGATACGAGCAGGGAAATAATAATACACCAAAAAGCCAAGGGTTGGAGCATTGAATAGAATCCACGAGTAAGAGCCAGGGGAAACAATCCAAGAGAGGGAGAACCTTGGATTTTCAAATATGAGAGATAATGGACGCAGAGAAAGAGGCGGAGAAAGCAATTGAATATGATGGGTTCACGAGGAGGAATATAATATTCTGAGGTTATTTTAGGATCGTTTGGGAAGGCGTTTGGATTTGTAGTTTTCCATCCATGGATTATGGAAATGAAGATGGGAAAAAGGATTCTTCTTTCCCCAGTTCATAGTTCTTAATGGAGAAAACCGGTTTTGAGGAGCAAAACAAGGATGATAATGATGGTAATAATTGTCTCCATTTGCAACTTCTATAGAAAGAGCGGAGAAGAGGAGGAGGAGAAAGGGTTAGAGGGTAGGGAAAGTAAGTGGAAGCTTTATGGAATCCAGCGAGCTGAGATAGACAAAGCCTTCAACTCAAGTGGGAATTGTCCCTATACTTTTGACCATCAAATTGATTTCTCCACGCTTTCCGAATCCGGAACAATGCTCCGCACAAAAAGTAATTATTGTATATGATGGGCCCTGGGAGAAATGATGAGGAGTACTTGAGCAATTCCTCATTTTTTAAAAACTCAACAGAGATCCTGTGAGAGAATTTTTAGAATTTTACCTCATTTCCTTCATGAGTAATGATTCTACCCGGTTTTGTCTTACCCGGGAGAAATAGCGGACAAATCCAAGACTAGCAAGACAGTGATGCCCGGTGGTTAATGAAATTCGTCATGGTCTCTTGAATCCCTTTTGTGCAGTGTGTGAGAGTCAGAGAGTTTCTCTGATGGCGCTAATTAATTTCGTAAACTATGAGAAAACTAGGTGATTTTTTAAATTATTTTCCTGTGACGCTATGCTACATGTACGTCAAGTCCAGAAAAACGTGGGATTTCAAAGCTCCAACAAAGTGTCCTTACACTTCTATCTAATCAACGGTCAGGCGTAGGAAATACACACAATTCTGCTTTAATGCACTTCAAGAACCTATATTCTACTGTCCTACCAAGAGTGTATTTTGAAATGGAAGCCCGCCACAATACTTCTTTGGTTTCCAACCGATAACTCAATCCTATTGCGCATCTCTCAGAAAAATCTTGAACCCCAAACCAAAGAACGCAAGTAACTTTCTAGGAGAAAGCAAGGATTCAAAGTTGAGTTGAGAAACTACCCAAGATTCTCAGAGTTCAAGAACCAATTTTCGATACAAAATTCAGTTACATCCTCGGATAATTCTTTGAGAGAACGTCAATCCCTCCTTTCTCCTCACATATCCTTTTTGGCTAAGTGCCATTTCCTTGTCAATAAAAGAAGAGGATATAAGAAAGTAAATGAGGAAATGCAGGTTGAAAAGCAATTCCATCCGAAAAATAAGATATTAGTTTTATGGAAATATATTGCTCACACACACATGATCAAAAGATTCCTTTCACCCCTCAACAAGGAATTTAATGTAGGGGGAAGAAGAGGAGAGGAGCACTGAAATCCTTAATATTAGCTTCAAGGGAGAAAGCTAAATGGAACTGAATCAAGTAGATTTCAAAAGAGAAAGCCTTAAATTCCATGCAACTTGAATTTAATAAACTGCGGATATGATGATAGTTCCCATGTGGAAAAGAAGGAAGAGAAAGTCAATAAAGCAATATTATCCTAGCTGATGGGGAAAAATCAAGTTAAAAATAGAGTCCATATTTAAAACTAAACTTCAAACATAATTCAATACGGATACAAATAATAATCAAAGAGTAATAGAAAGTTATTAAATAAAACTTTTCCAGTCATTGATTACCGGATGTTGAATCAATAAAAATTATTTCTACGAGCTCGTTAATCCGCTATTAAAATTATAATAAACTAAACCGCTTCATAATAGTGCAAATCTTCTAGCTGTATGGTTTATACTGTATAAAGCTAGCATACACATTTCCTTTTTGCTAGCTTACGTTTCTAGACTTAACGCCGTTTACAATTTTCGTAAACTATTTGTATGCTATTCTTCCTCATAGATTTGCTTTCCTTAACAATGTGCATCTACCACAAAATCGCAGAGGCGCTGATGAGCATGCACAATTTCTGTTCATAAACTGGGTAGCTTAAATTCTTAAACTTAACGCCGTTTACAATTTTCGTAAACTACACCTATGTTTCTTCCACCATAGATTATACCTGTTTATTGGTTTCACCTATAGGAAAATCGCAGGTGACTGATCGCTACACACATCGCTTCCAGCGTTCCTTCTACAACCCTTACTTTTAGATTATCCCGATAAAACAGTAATGTCCGTTCGAATTTTCTCCTGATTGGCTGCAACAATAGCAGTAAAGCCCGGGTATCGTACATACAACGGAACAATCCTTCCTCTTCATAGTTCCTATTATAAGCTTGTTGATAGGTGGTAATGGGTGGATGGAGGAGCTTATGAGATTGTGGGACTTTGGATGACAAGGTCCAGTCCGGTATTGTATTCCAGATGGACATTGTGATAGATAATGGCTACCGGTTTATTTTCAAAACCAGTCTTGATTAAAAATCCCCCATAAAGGCCGACAGGCTCCGTAGACTGTTGTAGCATCCGAGACTCCTTCCAGTATTGATAGGGAATCTAAAAGCTTTGAATTTATCCAAGGGGCGAGTGTTGAATAGCGACGGGTTACGGAACATTACTTCACTAGCGGTCGCATAAAAATCAAGGGCGAAAAGTTTTTTACTTTTCAAACTCTCTCTCCCTATATTTCAACTCAATGGCTTAATACTCTCAACCCTGGTGGACTGTAAGTGCGTATGCATGTGTGTGTATTTTTCTGTAAAAACTCATCCCAGCATTCAAAAGATAATGGAGAGGCATCAAATAGGATAGGTGTGGTATGATAGGGGCAAATATTGGGAATCTCCTTTTTTTAAACTAAAAGCTTTCCCAGGACGCCGCGAATGTGCAATACCCGGGCATTTGTTTGTCCCCGGGTAGCATTAGAAAACAAGTTGCATTTTTTACCCCAAACCCATGCACACTGAGCTCCTTTGATGAGCGCGTAAAACAGACATAAACCTGGATTCTTTCCTTGAATAACAACTTGACAAATGGTATTCAATGCAACCAAAACACAGAGTTCCTCTAGCATTCCCAGCTAATGCCCTCCTATATGGTCCTTCTAGTAAATAAACAAAACTTTTTCGGGGCAAACCTGCATGGGAAACTTGCTTTTTCCAGCGAATCTTTTTTAATTGCTGCAATTATTTCAAATTCAACACGTTCAAAGTCCTGAGGTTAGAAGCGTTTAGTCCTCTTTACCGCGCTCCCGTCCACCACATTCATAGCCGCGCTCAACGCCCTGTGTGTGGGAATATAGCGTTACACAAGTGCAGTCATCCGGATCCCAGGTAAAATAACCAAAAACCGGGTTCACCTCAATAGAACCCGGGTGCTCAACAACAGCAATAAGAAGAGAACTGGATTAGACGGATGCGCCTTTTCCAGCCAAACAATTAGAACAAGTAGCTCCGAACAAGTGAAGCAGTGGATGAATAGCGATGATGATACATTTTTAATAATCAAAGAGGGGACTCTTCTTCCTCCTGCTAATAGCTAAATAAACCCCGCTTAATGAGAGCCAGTGGATTTTTCCGCTTCCCAAACCAAAAGAGGCGGGTAAAGTAACCGGCTAAGTAAGCTACTGTCACGCTCAATACACTCCCCCCTCCTTACTTTCCCTCCCTCCACTCTTCTCAAATGTCAGCCAACTTGAATGAGTTCAATACATGATTTTTATCGACCACTCCATGAAACTGGAGCGTCCTCCTCCTACTTGACAATATTAGGGATGGTTAAGTGAGAACAATACCAGTGTTGTAACGTAGATTCACCTCATGGACAAAAGTAAATCATTTTTACTACATCTTTCTTGTGGTCATCCTACTTCTTTTCACCGGCTTGACAGCATCCAACACGACGACACGACAAGATGAGGCTAATAGGATTTGAATTATTGCTTCATACGCAACTTGAGAGGTGCTGGGCTGGGAGGGGCTCAAGACCAGAAGTAGAACCGCAGGATGAGAGCAGGCTGCTGCTGGAAATTTAATAGAGTTAATGTAGTGGATAATAATAAAAAATATATTAGATGGGGCGTGATGAGATTGCAAGACAGGTAGAGAGGAAATCAAACGTAGAGGTGACAGACTGACGACTGAAGAGGAAGAGACGCTGTGTCTTCTTCAAAACGTTCCCGGGTTCTATTAGAACTGGGAGGAACTGTAAATTAAAATCAAAGCTTTGGTTAATAATTGAGGTTTTAATGAATTGAATCAAGGGATTCAGAGGAACAAAATACATGTTGTAACGTTCCATTGCAGAAATGAAGGGCGGTAAAAGGGAGGAAATGGGGTAAAAGAAGAATTCGGGGACATTTTATGGGTGAAAATGTGACTGCGGATTGAGAAAAGACGCGGGATGGAGCCAGCGAAAACAGGGAAGAGAAAGGATGAGAAAGCTAAAAGGGGTGAAAGCTAAAAGGAAGCTTGGGAAAATATTTGAAAGAGGGAAAATTAGTTCTTTGTTCTTCAAATGTGCTTAGATGCATAAGATTTAATTACGGGGGAAAGAGAGAGAGAGATGAAGAAGAAGAAGACGAAGAGAGAAAGTCAAAAGAGAAAGGAGATGTTAGCGGAGCGGGAGGGAAGAAGGGGTGAAGATGAGTCTGGGATAGAAGGACTATTTTGTGGAAACTGCCGCGGGTGTAATTTGCAAGAAAAGCACATTTTGGCAACTAATTTACATTGTTCCACATGAGCAAAGTTGGTAATTGGAAGTCAGGATTGCGTAAATTGGTTGCTGGATTGAATAATCGACTAGTTAGCTTTCACTAATGGGCTTTGTCGAAATCTTTTAATTCAATTTATCTCCTTGTTTTTAGAAAAGGGCGGCTGCTTTGACTACATCAGATGCACAGATATACAAGGACAAAATCCCACACAGCTTCATCCCCAACTTTATGTACTCTTGGCCTTAGTCACAGTTAACCGGAAGAGATGAAGGGATGCGGTTCATATGATCATGGTAAACACGGGTTTGTACAACCAATTCCAAATACGTCCAACCCGCTACCAGGTGATTTAGTTAGTCATGAAAACGACTACGGATTTCAGCAAGTATTATTACTAGCCGTAGCGCTAAAATTATTCGCGAATACCCTTTTACTTAAAAGATTTCCATGTATTTTCCCACTTCATGGTTAATTATTAAAAACCCCGCGCGTGCTCAGAGCGGGTGTTCACAAGACGGGTATCAGCTTTCCTGAATAAATTATACCCACTCTGCGTTTTTCAATAGACAGATTATTGATGTCGCGAATTATTTTCACCACTTATTAACTCTGTCCATGTTCTCTACGGACCTCCCGGGCCGCCCAGCATTCAAGCTTTCGCATTCAGGGAGGCCAAATAATGCAAACATTTTGGTGATGCATTGAGCTACCCACGGCGGAATACATACCGAAAGGTGTAGCTAATTTCGCAAAATTCGCGAATACTAAACAGTTCCCTATTGTTGGTATTTCGCAGCCCTGCATAAATAAACCGACGGAAGCGCAAGAATGACGAAAGATTTGCATACAGCAAATCCTGTAATGAAAGCAGGGGTGAGTAATGGGAAACTTTATGCTCATTCTGGGAGTTGTTAATTCAAATTTCGCGATAGTGAGGATAATTGGGCTGGTTGGGGAAACGCCGTACAAGTTTAATGTAGAAACCAAATAGCTCTTCCAAAATTTTATGGCGCTCCAAATTGCTTTTGGTCGGATTCATCCCTTTGCAAGAGAAAGAGTAAAAGTTAGTGGAAATACAAAAGAGACAGCGGAGCAAATTGGCAACTTGCGAATATTCAGTCTCCTCACCCTGAGCGGAATCATGTTGTTATCTTTCAGGACTGGAGGGGCAAATTCAAAAGGGTTGCTTGATGAGTGTGGGGAAACCAAGGTCGTAAAATTTTAGATGCATTTCCCAGTCCTCCGTCTACCATTGTAAATCACTTTTCCTTTGAATCTCAAAAGACCTGATCCCTAAAAGCGGGAGTTTAATTTGAGCAATAAACATTTATAGCCGGTTCCTAAAACTAAAAATTTGCAAGAATTTTAGTTTCTGCAAAACCAAAAACGGGCCTCTGCAGCAGGTTTTAGCTTTTTGAAATAAATATAATACAAGACACTCATTTTCAAATCCCGCTAGCTCAATCTACTTTCCAGCATTTTGTAAACCGGGTAATCTTGTAGAAACCCGGGTATCTGACATCACGTGACTGAACAGAAATCCACTTTTTCAACCCAAGTTCCCCGTAAACCGGAACCGCCTTGATTTGAAAGTTGATGATGAGACCAAAGTTGTTGATAGTTGAACATCATGTACCTTAGATAACGTGTATTTTTTCTCTGGGAATCCTCGGAAATAGAATCGTTGAGTTATAAGTGAACAAGGAAATGAGCAAGACGTGAATAAATGGGATGTGCTGGAGGAAAGAGGAAATCAGAGATGAAATAAATGTTAAATTGTAGTTGTACGTGAGGACGACGGGCTTTGAAGCTCATTGACTGCGTATGCTACTGCCCGGGTGGAAGGGCAAACGCTCCCGGTTTTTAAACGTTGTATCGTTCCGCAAAATCCAACTCCGTTCTTGTCTGATTATCGAGGGTGTGTGCTAGCAGTTTGTAAAGGATGGAAGGCGCTTCAGAACTGGAAGATACACGGAGGAGCAGCGGGGATGTTTCCGCATAATCAGCTCATTACATGATCCCGTTTGACATTTTGGTCATTTTCGGCCGTAACTTCCGCAACTTCAGGTCGCTCTACACTCCCTCTCTCCGAGTTAAGTGACAGCTCATTTTTTCCCGCCTAATGAATCATGACCGCTCTCCTTGTTTCTCCCTCCTTTGCAATGTCCAGCAAACGAGACTAGGAAAACTAGGACGCTATGGATGATGTGACCGCTCCCGAGATTTTTTCTCACTTCCGCTTCCCCACCAAAATACACCATTTCCCCCGCTCTCTTTATTGGTGTGCTATTTTTCACTTTGTCAGAGAGAGAGAGAGGGAATTTTTAAATTTCCCCAGAATACTAAAGCATTATTGGAAAATGACCCTCTCCTCAGCGCAAGCTTCCACAGAATTAGTCCACGATTCCGCCCAAAAGGAAACGCAAAAGCGCGGAAACTTTTAAAAAGACTAGATAAAAAATGAATCCTGATTAGTACTTGTCAAATTGAGACGGAATAAATACCAATTCCTTGACCTCCTCTGTAGCTTATACAGGCTGCAATAGCACCAAACACAGGACCAACAAGGGGGACGCAAACTATGAATATTTCTCCAGCTTTTTTACAAAAATCCGCCGAGGGTTCATCCATCCAACAAAAAGAGAAATCAACAAGATAATAGGGGACAGCGGGCGTGGTTATAGAGAAGCCTACGTGTGACTCCAAGGCATACTTTGTAAGCAGGCTGGACACAAAGACGCACCGAGGCTGGATGATATGGGATACAATAAGAGAAGATTACGGGAAATGACCATATGATTTCCCAAACTCTATGAATTCAACCGTATTTTCTCTATCGTTTCCTTCACTTCCCCCATCCTCCTCTCCGTCTCCCTGGAGAATGGTAAACGGGGAAGCGATTAGAGAAATAGGGTGAAAAAGAAGATGAAACATGACTTTTCTAAAGCTGTCCCAGAGTCTGTCTTCAATGAAGACGGACTTTGTTTCCAACAAGGCGGATCCTACGCAATAGAATCCTATTACAATCCGCCTTCGGTCACTCCTGATTACAGAGAGAAAGTACACAGAGGATAAGAGTACAGAGAACATCAAAGCAATCCTTTAAGAGAGCAAATAGAGATAAGCACCAAGACCTCCATCCCCTTCTTGGCCTCTGGTAATTCCCTATCTTCCAAAGTGTCAAAGAGAATTTGATACATGTCCAAAGGAGAATTTGCGCAATTATCTTTCAACTCCGACCCCAAAGGCTATTTGCAAATTGTCATATGGGAATAATCCAAGCAATTATTTACGTTCCCGCTTACAGCTTAAATTTCTTCCATATATGTATTCCAGCAGCATTGACATCCTTAAATCGGATGAAGCAGTCTAGGAGATAGTGCGTGAACGAGTTAACGTTAATTCAAAACATATTTGCAAATTAAAAGGTAAAAACTACACATTTTATGCCTTTTCCCTGTGGTTTATTGCCAATATTCCCAAAAGCATAACTTTACAGGTTTCTGTAGCTAATGACGATTCAAAAAAGCTCATCGTCAACCATGTATTCAAAAAGACACCATCTACTTTTAGCTTACTACTTGCAAACCAACTCACGGTTGAGCAAAGTCTCCCGCTTAATTATGGCATAAATTTATCACGACAATTCGTTCCGCGTAGTAAATTAGGAAACTGATATTGTGTTGCAAATATCTCTACGTCCATTTCTTCTCAGTCTTCCTCGCTACAAATCCAAATGCCGGCATATGCTTAGCAATGAGTGTGAACATGACTACAATTACGACCAACTTTATAGTTTGTCAAAGTATCCTGCAGTCACTAACTATAGTCTTTGCAAGAGGATTTTCCCGCCTAGGAGGTAACGCAATATAATTACGCTAATTTTTTAAAATGGCATGAAGAAATAAAAACTTTGGTCTTTTATCGATACCATCTGCTCGCTACTCTTTCCTGCAGAGAAGAGCTGTAAAGTATTCACCAAGGGCTGCTGGATAAGACAATAAATTAGCAAATTCCATATTCCACTTAACTCACAGTATTGAATGCTATGAATGCTGAAAAAACTAGCATTTTAATTAATTATGTCATCAATGCGTATTCATGTGTAAGAAATGGATTAAATACAATCACAATTAATTTAAATTCAGCTAGGCTTGATTCTAACCTACATTTTGCCCTTTACCCTATACCGCCGAAGGCTATGTTTCAAGGGTGTTTACATATGCTACACTTACATCTAGGACTAACGGTGAGGATAGCTCTTAAACCGTTTCCAAGAAGGTAGTGGAAATTAGCTGCATAGTCTGATTGAAAGGCTAACACGTGCCTTGATTAGTATAATTAATAGAACGTGTCAATTGTCAAAAGGAAAAGCTACTCTTCTCCCACCTGTGACATTTGAAAAGATGTGTAATTATAATCCAAATGTATATACTCTATCCAGTTATTGATTAGATCCTGTACTCGAACCATGTAACTAAATATAGCCTATATACTACACCCATTAAGTCCCAAATGCAAAGGCTTTCCATGAAGTGGCATGTTTATAAAAAACCTTATAACCAAAAGTAAGAGGCCAGGGAGTATTTGAATTTAAAATTGAGAGGGTGGATTAATGGAGTGTGATCCGGACTGATGACTGAATTGTCCATGGATAGTGTATACCATCAACATTCAACCCGAGAGCAAGTTAATATTTTCATATGCAAGTGGCATAATTAATGATTCTCATCTGAGTCATCATCATGCAATCCCGTAATTTACTCGCCCCGACCTCCTCTTACCAATGCCTTCATAAACTTTCCAAATCGCTAAAGCCTAGCCCTGATGCTACCCAGAGCCCAGTCCTCCTCACATACAAAGTGAGATGCTGGATTAGCTAGAGTAACTGGAAGATTGAGCTAAACCTCCTGTTTGCAACTAACTTGATAAAGTCCAGCCCTCAATGTTTCCAGGGCTAAACCAAGGATAAACGATCATGTAGTAAAGACAAGAGGAGGGAAGATTGACAAGAAGCTCCGGGAGATCTGCCTCAGATGAGGAGTCCAAAGAGGGACCTACTAAATTTAGATGACTTTGCATTTCCCTGTATCGAAAGGGAATTAAATGATCGCCTTGTATGCACACGTGTTGGTCACCATTGCTCAACTTTACTTTTGTTTCCAGCTATTGTGATGAGGGAATCCGTGTTAACGTGATGGTGCTTAATGTGTAAAATACATTCGGGCCTACGCTCCTACTACTGTTCTCATGACAACAGCTCTCTGGGTGCCGGAGCAATAAGATCAGATGGCGTCCAGGAGCTTAGGGCCAAGTAATACGTCAGTCAGTCAGTCAGGCTATTTACTATAGAAACAGCATAATAAAACGGTGTGAACAACTTATAATTGGATGAGAGGGAAACAAGAGAGGAGCGTGCGAGGGAGATGTGCTCGTGGTTGATTGAAATGATGAGTTTATAAAATGTGACGAGATGGAATTATGAACCTGGTCAAGGCGTGAAGGTATGAATCATGTGTTGGGAGCAGAAAATGGTTTTTCCTGTTCGAATTATCCAATGTGATTGATTTCTGGGTGAAAGTTTCCACAATATTGTTGCAGGATTTAAACGCCGTTTAATGTTCTTCGATGCATTTAAGGGACTCACATGTTGTGCAGGTTACTCGTCGATAAAAACGTTATCATCGTTTGAGTACCAGATCCACTCTAACCGAGCTTTACCATTTTGATTCAACCAAGATGGTTCTTTCACTTTATTAAGGATGCTTAAATACTTTGAGAAGTGTAATTACCCAAGAAGTTCCATTTTTCGGTGCTTCTTGTGGAAATGGTTTTGGAAGATTTTACGCCGTTTAATGCTTGTATTTTGAAAAACTTAAGTACACTGTAAGATGATAGCTGTTTAAGGTATTTGCTGATAGTCGTGGACAGCATGCGCTAAAATATCGTGTTTCTTTCACCGTCTATCGCAATAACCGAGCTTCCCAGCCAATATCCAACCAAGACAGTTCTTCTATTTAAGGATCCTTAAATACCTTATTAACGGGTCCTTCCTTGATCGATCCTCACTCAAAGCTCAGTGCACTATTGATTTCAAAGAGCATAGCAATAAAGGAAACGCAGGCTTCACGCAGCGCTTCAAATTACATTTCAGCTAAAAGGACACTAAGCTACTATGTATAGCTAGTATACATAGTAGCTCATCGATCCAAACGAGGTGTGAGAAATTTACAATCGATAATGAGCCAACGAATTATTTAATATCTCAAAAAAACTATTCAAAGCTTTATAAATAGCGGCGGCGTTAAAAAACGCGCAAGGAAAAATCCGGGTAAACAAGAAAAGAACCCGGGAAAGCACAAAGTCCGAGAGCTGAATTACCGAATCATCCGAATTTGTCAACGTCAAATTGAGCTACTCACCAGGTAAAACTGATCGCCAAGGGTTTTTATTTCCTTGAGAGATTGTTTTCAATAGATTTTTCCGCCTAAATTAGGTGCTTACGAGATTGGGGCAAGTGGGGCAGATGAGACTCGGGAAGGGAAGGATTCTAAAGAAGAGGGGAATGAGCCCGAATTCAGCGAGCTGTTAACTAAGTGTGAATGAATATTATTAACATCATCAAGAAGAAAGAGCGAGAGTTATGAAAAAAGGGTGTGTGTAGTGTATAATAGCAGTGGCGGCATAATGAAATGATGAGAATCAAAAGAAAATCTTGCACAACAACACTAAATCCATGTGAGCTAAACCAGTGTTTCCCTGCCTAAGTATCCGTAATTTGTAACTGTCGGATTTATATAGTCAAAGGGTTTTTAACGTGGTTATGGGCACAACAAAACAAGGATGCAGTTTTGAACCGAGCACATTTTTTCAAACCCTCCCTCCTACCTGTCTCCTAAAAGGGAAAGAATAGAAGAAAAATAATCCAGGAATGAGCTACATTTCAAGTGTGCATCAAAAGAAATATTGCTTGTATTGATTCTTATGAAACGCGGGCTTGTAATTTTTTCTCCCTCATTTCAATCATTCATCCCATGCATCTGTTTAAAGCTTCAAAATTCATATTCCACTCCTCCGCAACAAGACCAAGGAGAAAGTCTATCCGTAATTTATAAAATGCACTCCAATTCTCATAATAGCTCCACATAATATTTTTTTACTTCCTCGTTTGCATGAAAAATCGCTTGTCGTTCCGAAAATCGGAGATTCTCCCATTCTTAATACAATTCTGTATTCATTTTATCCGGTTCTTCGGTGCATCTCAAAAAATATTTTATCCGTGAGAGGATTATCAAATATTCATATGGGCGGAAGTGAACTATTTTTTTCACATCTGTCCAAAGGGAAAGTGCGAGAAGTGGAAAATTGAGGCCACATCAATTATCTTACGCGTGGAAAAGAAGGCGGCTAATATAGCACACCCTACGGTAGAATAAGCAGTCAAAGGGGTTCAACCCACCCGGAACGGTGAAAGTACACGGTGGAGACGGGAAGAAGAATATACAGATTTAACCAGGAGGGTCTCCACTTCCGGAGAAATTACATTGATTTTAGATTAGAAACAATTTCCTCGCTCATTTTTCTTCCCCTCACAAACAAGTGTTACAACCGGGGTACAAGCAATTACCTCCATGGCTTCTGTTTTGAATTTTCCCTCCACAGCACGTACGTAAATAGACAGAGGGAAAGTTCCAGGGATGAGACAATGCTTGTACAGTAATTGGGGGAAATTATTAAACAGATGTGTGTCCTCATGCATGCCTTCAGCTTCTGTGAACACGAGCCTCTGTCTTTAAGGTCCAGTTAGCAAAGTCCAGTCCAATTTAAATTGCAGTAATTTGTACAATGAAAATGATTCCAGGTCTTTGTGCAAAAACAAATGGTCACAAAGACCCTTGGGGCACCTCAGGCTGTGAGCCTCACGCGTCGTTCTGCATTCAAAGCACCAGATAATGACCAGCCCAGAAGCACAAGGAAGCGTGGATATAAATTCAAATACGGGAAGAAGAAAAGTCCAGAGAGCCAAATGGCTTAAAGGTGATGTGTTTAAGAAGCGTAATGGTAATGGCAAAGCAGGAATTGTGATACACGGCAGAGTAGTTGTTTTCAGAGAATCCAACATGTGTCAATTGTTGACAGAGAATAAGGAGGAGGGTGTTTAGTGGTTAGAATGGTATGGGTTTTGGTAAAGGGTGAAAGAAACGCAGCAGAAGAGCCCGATGGGATCAAGATCCGGCCTGCTCTCTCTACTCCACAGAAAATCACCTGTAATCATGGTTGACTGAGGATTCTCTGAATCTGGTGTGTAATTCAGGTGTAAACGCGTGGGCGAAATATAAAATTGTTAATGATGGAGGTAAGATTCAAGCTTTGGGGTGGCGGGAGAGACAATGAGGGGGAGGACTTTCCAGTTTCCAGTGGACATGGCCGTCTGCGAACACGTTCTGGACCAAGTACATGGTGAAGGCTGCCAAAGTTGTAAATTTTGTGACCATCCAACCGTAAGTTATATCGCGTGACGACGACCAGACTACTATCCTAAAGAGAGGCGACTCATCCACACAGGTGTACGAATTTCCATGAATTGCAGGGACTACTAAAGGGTCGTGCGTGACTTGATGTGTCCTCCAGCACCGTGGCTTGTCATGTCCACAGAGAGAAAAATAATTTCCAATGTAGTCATCTTCTGATCACGAGTCAGGGACGCAACCAGTTTTTACTTCCTACTTATTCCACCCTGTGTAAGTCAGCGCGCCACGGCCACTGACCTGCCAGATTGGCGCGGGAGGATGATAAACAATTTAAAGGGGGGATGGCGTAGACAGCCAAACCATCAAAACTCTCCTTATCCACCTCGGGCCATTAGTCCTTGCTTTCCGTGCTCAATTTGACATGGATTTGCGTTCCATAATTTAGCTTGGAGGGGATAAGCGTACTTTTCAAAATTTCGCAAATCCGTCGTCATTAAAGGTAAAACGTAAGGGCAAATCGTCTACTTTTTTCAAAACAATTTAAAACTAGAATTTGTTTGCTTATCCAGCAAAAATAAAAGCATCACTGAAAGCACTCACTTCATTATTTCGCAAACTAAAGTTGCAAAACAATTTCGCGAAAACGGTGCAGTCAACACTCTAAAATTCTAGCATCACTTCATTGCGCCTTCAAAAAAGCGCATTAACATATCCATTACAACCACAATGCTCCGCATTAAAACTACATTAATTAAGAAACCCACCGATTAATATCACCTCCATTAACAGCACTACAGTCCTTTCCTTTCCTCCTTTAGAACCTAAACATATGCAAAAGCCAGGACTGAATAAGACTTCTCTACAAACGGTAAAGATCCATTGCTTAAGTAAACATGCCGGAGGTGATTAAAAACCCAGCGATGCATACACAACCCACTTAGGACACACAGAATAGGAATTAGCATATGTCAAGAGAAAAAATAGAGGACGAAAGACAAACTTGTCATGTGATTAAGTCATGTGAAGACGGGGAATGAAGACTTGCGTCCCCACGTATGCAGATCAGAACTCAGTATGTGTATGTCGGAGACGCCAAAGGGTGAAGAGAGAAAATTTACATAGTAAATTGTAAAAATATTGAGACGAATCCCTGGGAGTTGTTTGTAAAACCATTTTCTTCATGTCTTCAAAAACAGCTTTTTGTATTTTCAAACCTGGAGGAAATCCAAATCCGTTCATGCATACTTGATGCTCATTGAGAGCAGCAGAGATGGAGCTTATGGCTGCTAGATTTGAGAAGAATAACAGAATATGTTCCTTCCTTGTCGTCCTCAACCTTCCTTTGTACAACGAGAACAAGGAGACGAGACTGTGGCTGGACGAAGAAAGAATTAAATGCGGCGTAACGGAAGTCGGTTCGTTAAAAACCAACGGATCCATCACTGTTCTTTCATTTTCAAACCTAATCGCCCTGGCAGGTTGACGGCCGTCCTCTCTCCACCAACGACAACCAGCCTCCTTCTTCCCATGCACCTCAAGATATTTTTAAGAATCCCTACACATCAACCATAGGTCAGAGTTCAAATGAGCCTTTAAAAAACCTTGTTTCTGGGCTCTGATTTTGTGAAAGAAGCTAAAATATCCCCTCTACATACACACCCTTTCCTTCAAACCCATGTAGGAAGACAGAACAGTTTTCACTTAAGTCTGACAGATTAGGGCTAAATATCATGTTGTGGCAGCATTTATATGTAAATCCAAGCGGGCTTATTCAAGCTCATTGTAGACAAGAAGGTGCTCAATACTAGTCACCGAAAAATGATTGAATTTTGTAGCCCGCTAACCAGCTAGCTCAGTTACTCAACTCACTTCTAACTTATTTAAATCCAAAGAAAGAGATGACAAGAAAGCTCCAGTAAAGAATTATTACAAGACGGAGATTATTAGTGAAGGATATTCCAAAGATATAGAAACGAACAATAAGAATGTATAAGAATAGAAATATCCGAGAGCTACAAGATTAAACCCTGCTGAGGTGGTCAAAGGATACACAAGTGTGCAAGCAAAAGCTATAGCTTAAATCTTCCGGAGGTCGTGGGAGAGAGGACAGAGAGAGAGACTGGAACAAGATGCCTCTATGATTCTCCGGTGAATAATAGGAGATGAAAGGGAAAAGCGGGTGATGGAATGGAGCGTAGCTAATAAACCTATACCCAGCCATCACACACAGCCCATTCGCACTCTTCCAAAGTCTTGTTCAAAATATCGGATTAATCGTCTGGAACGGGTTCCCCCGTTCTTGTCCTTTGTCCCTGACTCTCAAGCTATTTCCAAACATATTCCGAGGATCAGAGTGTAACCAGCCAAGTATCAAGCCAAGTAGTATTCAATCTTAAAAGTATTGGCCGCTATTGTGCCCGAGCTTGTAGGAAACTTTGTATATATGCTAATCCTGTAAACTAAATAGAGAATAATGAGAGATGGATTGCATCCAGGGGCTGGTGACATGGGAACTTTTAGCCGCATTTACTTTTCACCCTTATGACTTCATCTTCCCGCAATTAGCAACCCTCAGCCATCTCCATATTATAAACATGTAGAATTAAAATCCCATTATCACCTCCAACTGACTTAGTTTCCTTTAATTAATGGCCAAATTATAAGAGTTAATGTGAATATTATGCGAATTAAACCACTCGTCGCAGATTTATTACGCAAGGCAACTACAAGATGCGAAAGTGATGACGGTTAAGTCTATTGTCGCTCCTAGTAAGTAACAGCAACGCGGTTACACAAAGCGCCAACAATAATGTAAACATAGGTGTGAATTCATTTTTACCTGCCTGCAACCTCCACCAAGCTATCATCGTTCCAGGTAATAAACTTCCAGACATTGTCACGCTTCCTTGATTCCTGTGAGACGTTACTGACTCCTGAGAGCGTGAGAATAAGGAATCAAAAGTAACGACAAACTTGAGGAAGACTCGCGAAAATTCGCAAGTCCCAAACAATCAAATACGAAACCATCTCCGTTTTTATTAATGGGCGGAGCCATTCCTATAAGGGGTTGAGTGACGTCCGTCGGTCCGTCTGTCCGTCTGTGCGCACGATAACTCACGAACGGATTGACTGATTTACATGAGACTTTCATTATAAGTCGTTAACCTACCTAGGACCATCCCTATTGATTTTCGTCCATATTCATTAATTAATACCAGAGTTACAGATAAATTAAGAGTCAATTAGCCATCAAATACATGGATATACATAACGTTCCACTCACAAGCATAGTCCCTACGTTAAGCATGCAGAGAGTGGAAAAGAGAAAGGGAAGCAGCTTACAAGCTAGCACTCCCGTGACAAGCGAGTAGAACAATACTGGAAGTAAAACAAAGTCTCGCTCACACTCCCGTGACTTAGTGGCTAGAGCTTGCGAGGTAAGTTGTGAGAGGCGCGCGTTCGAATCCCAATTACGTCTCGTTTTTTTGCATAGCATTCCCATCACATCATTGAGTTTTAGTCATATGGTTAGAGAGGGAAGACAAGAGAGGCGCATGTTCGAATCCTAGCGATGCCTAGTTTTTTGCACGCGTTTCCCATTCAACTATTGAGTTTTACTCATATAGTTTGAGCCATTAAGTTTTAGCAGTATAGTAATTCTGAAGAATACGGGGCGATAAGAGAAATCATTTTTACAGCAAATTCGAGCATACAACATTCCTAGTTAGTAATAAATCATGGATTAATTGTCATTATGAAATCTTAAACTTCCATATTTACTATTAATCCAAGGTTTTTTAAAAAAGCTCCGCCCATTGCATATTCGGTTACCCGTTTATTAAGTGTCGAAGACACTTCCTAGGGGGATCGATGGTGTCTGTCCGTCCGTCTGTCCGTCCGTCTGTCCGTCTGTGCGCACTCTAACTCACAAACGGATGGATGGATTCTAATGAAATTTTCAGGATATGTTGCTAATACTATCACGATCTTCGCTATTGAATTTCAGTGATATTGGTCAAGTGGTCACTGAGATACAGGTCATTAAGGAGATTATCTCAGGTGAACACGTGATGTACATGCATTTCCTACTCCATGCCGTAGCTCAGTTGGTAGAGCGCAGGCACTAGAAGCGGCATAGGAAAGTGAAGGGCAAGGGTTCGAATACCACTATGTGCATGCGTTGCGGTAACTTTTGCTAATGATAAGCTTATAGGGAGGGTAAAGCATAGGGATGAACGGAGCGAGCGCGGAAGCATAGGGATGAACGAAGCGAGCGCGGAAGCATAGGGATAAACGGAGCGAGCGCGTAAGCATAGGGATAAACGGATGGAACGCGGAAGCATAGGGATAAACGGAGCGATAGCGGAACATTAACTTTTTCTAGGCACTATCCTACTTAAAATGAAGAATAATTCATGTATATTATACAATTAAATCTTATTAATTAAATCTACTTGAAGTTACTTGTAGAAAATTGAATCTACATTTATCTTCGACACTTCCGTACACCGGCTTAGCCGTTTATTATCTGCCTGTTCTGCCATGCTTCAAGCTAAATTTCCAACGCGGATATTTCAAATTTAGCATATGGATGCTGAATCCTGCTATTGCAAACTGAATATACTTTTTTTATGATTCCAGGTGTTTACAACGTGACCCAGCCACGCTGGACGGATTTTGTGAAGGATCAAAGAGGGATAGTAGCAGATTACGTGACGGACGCAACTTTGCCAACTTGTACTGTCGTATAGCCTCGTAGCAGATCCGTGCTTTAAGCTTCAGAGGACATGGACCGCACCATGACAAGGCTAAATTTTGTAAACAAATCAAGGGTAGCTTAAATTAGAGAGGGATTTTAAATTATATCCTCGGATGATGCTTAGAGTAGCTGCCGAGGGATTAATTCCTGGGGAGGGGCTTCGATTTTCAAGGGTGACAAAAAACTAGAGCAGGGAACCAAATTATTTTACCCATCAGCCTCAACACAGTGAAAAGGCAGAGAGCAAGCTGCCCTTGCCGGGATGGAGCTGAACCTCCGGAGAAAGCTCTAAGCTCTGGCGGGGAAAGCGAGCTCTGACGCTTTAAACTACAATATTATGAGTAGTGCGGGATTTTTAAACCTAACAGAATCTATAATATCCTACGAGGCAATGCCACAATCACACTTTGGAAATCGGATTTATTTCCGTAAAAAACACAGTGCAGGGTTAGGATAAATGGTGGATTTGAAAAGTGAGATTGTTGAAAAAATGTTTGGGTTTCAGAGAGGAGAGGATATAGAAGGGAGAATGGGATTAATGAACACTTGTCAAGTGTGTAGAGCAAACATTCAAGAGGGAACCCGGAACCGCACACCTGTGTGTCATTAACAAGAATGATTAGCTCCTAGTTCCGTGAGGGCACTCCTCCAAACCCTGTGCTACACTCTCCATGATTTTCACCCCCTCTCACCAGAATCTAGATCGCGTTTTCAACACATCTCTGCTTTTACAGTCTGCAACTCCAGAACATGCAGCAGCCGGAGAAACAGCTACAGAGAGGGGTGAGAAATTATCCCGGGTAGTTTAAATTTTCGTAAAGGACGCTTCATCCAGCTTAAAACTATAGTATAGCTCTTGACTTGTGCGTGATATTTTCCCCATTTCAAATTTTGAGCGCGGCAGAGGAAGGTTGCTTGGATACAATGATGAAAACAGTGAAGACTTCACCACAATCCACAATGAGCACCACAAATCCAACCTTGGAATAATAAACAACAATGAGAGGGAGGATAGATGCTTTTTTCTCCAGTAGCTATGTGCAGTTCTTTAGAACCTGTACAAAGGGGGCTTGACTGTAGCTGGATGAACCATGGAACTGGAGAGGGCACAGCCAGTGTATCAGCTACATAAAGTGCAAAGAGGCATGTATTTGTCATTGGGATGAAATATATAAATTTGTGTCCTCTTCTTCCTCCTGCCTCAACGTCAAGAGGAATATTATGAATGAGGAGAGTAAGTATGAGAGAGGTAATCCTCAACATAAACAAGGGTGCAGGTGGACAAAGTGATTTGTTGTGTCATATGGACATTAGTCATCCCCCTCACTTTAAACTCTGCTAGTATAGAAACCAATGAAGAAGCATTAAATCTGTCGTTAATGACAAATGGGAAGTGAGAGCAAGTGAGCAAGGGAATCATCCCATTTTTCAAATCCACCATATTCTTTCCGATCAAGTTCATTTCCCTCTGGAAGACGCTGGATTCCAGCAACTCTGCAATAAGACACACGTACTTGTCAGTGCATAAGCGGAACGCAATTACTTTGATTAAAAATGCAAGAGCTTCACGAAGAGGATTAAAAAATAATTAACAGAACCGTGAGGAAATGGCCCAAGCGTAGGAGAAGCTATACTCAGACATGGATTACACGCCCCCGGATTTTGAATTTGACAGACGGGTAGAGAAACTTTTGGAAGAAACGAGGGAGGAAACCAAGGCAAACTTTCTCTCACAAGATGTAGGAATTAAAAGCATTGGGATAAATGGAGCGTGTCACTCTGTAGCAAAGCCATACTGGTAAAAATGTCAACAGGCAACATTAATAAATGTAAGAGGAATACACCGTCCTTCCCGCTTCTACTTCCACTTCTAGCAAGGAGGACAAGGAGAAAGTCCCGAGTGAAAGCAGTTTAGCAGAACCAAAGTCACGAATAAGTCTTTCCTTCCGAGCCTCCTCTAACCGAATTGGAAAGGTTAGGTGGGAAGAGATGGATAAGAAATGAAATACTCTTGTAGAAACCCAATTGAGAATCCTAGAGGAATTGAAAGGTGAAATACAGTTTGGTAGGGAGTATGGCGGCTCCTTCTCCAGTTTTTTATATTCAACGAGAGGGATGCGAGTGAATTCAATCAGAATAAGAAACTTTCCTTGTCAAGATTCCTTAGGACTTAATCTCCCAAGGAATCCGTCCATCATTCTTTCCCGGCTTCTCCTCCCAATCCCTACTGGCACTATTCTTCTCCACCCGGGTATTTTCCCTTCTGATTAGCATTTCAAAGAGAGGGAATGACAAGTTCGTGGAAAAGGGAAAAATACGCCTACGTCAACTTAAATCCAGCCCTTGTGTCTTCATCTTGGACGAGGTGACTCTCTTTACTCTGTATCATCCCGCATAGGAATAAATCATTTCCCCTCGTGGTCCAACCTTATAGAAACACTGAGATAAACAAAATTTAAACCTATACACAAGTCTGAATATGGAACTCGAATTTACATCCCTGCATCCCTGGGAAACTTGTTGAATTTTCAAGATAAGGATGGATTCAGTTTAACAAAGGAATTGATTTCTGATAATATATGAGACAGTTGTCACCTTCAAACTCAAACTTTCAGTGATTTACTACTTCAATTACACGCTTGTCATCCTAAACAATGTTTGCTGTTAAATTGCAACGTTTGCAAAAAAGCCAAAACAGTTTCTCTCTTTACTCTGTTTAAAACAATAGTTAGCTAATTATCAACACGGTATTATTTTAAAAGCCAAGATGACATTACAGCCGGCATTTACTCAACTAGGCAAAAATCCCCACAACCTTCCCTGCATCATGTGGGACAAAGCTAAGAAAAGCGGGTAAAAGCAAGCAAGGGGCGCTCTTCCCAAAGCTCTCAACAACTCGGAATGATTGGTAGGAGGAGGGTGAAGACAGAATAGATTTTTCTCTTATTCTTATTCCACTAATTGTTTCGCTGTTTCTTCCCGGATGGCGTTGGTGCGAGTGATAGGGACTGAAGGGCAATTTTTCATGGGACGCACCCGTGTATAGCTCCTGAATATTTCATAACATTCCTGCTTCAGTCTCTCGACTTATTTTTTCCCATTTGTCTCCCTCGCTTCAGTGCTGACTGGGACTCAATCAAGGCTCGTTGAGGAAGTAAATGCGGGTAATCTGCCTTGGATTTAATTCCTTCTCGCTTTTCATCATAGACAAGATTTGTTAGAGGCAGACACAAGTAGCAAGAGGAATAACATTCACACCCAGGAATCCGTCCTTGTGGGGGAAGATGAAATTGAGAAATGGAAAAAGAGAAAACCCTTGGGGTGAAAAAGCCTAGGATTTTAAAACTTTTCCCATCCCCACCGTCCTCCCTTCTTTCCTCCACGACTGCCGCTAGCTTCTTACTTTTCCCAACTTCTTCGCTTCCTCTCCACAAAGTCAGCCCCAAAGCTCCCGCGGATTTCCTCGTCTTCTTCCCGAGATACATTTCTGAAACACGCTCTCAAGAATACCTAAGCTGTGTTGAAAAGAGTTGAATAATTTGTTAACTTAATTTCCAGTCCTTTTGTTTCCAAACCCCAAGAAAGCTAATCATCGCGCTCCGTCCCCGCCTCAGTCAACTCTAAAGAGCATCTAAAAGAGAAACGGGGAAAATGAGAAACATTTTTCAATGTCTACTTCCAGCCTCGTCCTCTGACCTGCACCGGGGCACATTAAGAATACTCCTTCAACCCTTCCTTCTTCCAAAGAAGTTCTTCCTGATGGCGTGAGAAAGAGCTCTTAAAGAAATGTCAAAACTGGTTGAAAGACAAGGAGATATGGAAGGGATTGCAGGATCATATAGTTGCAGACTCAGCAGTAAACCAAAAGGAATACAGAGGCAGGAAAAGAGTAGCAGAAAAACCAAGAACAAGCATCCAGATAATTGTATTTACACTCGTATCGAATTATTTTTTGCACACTTATTACAATGTCTCCCTCCTAAACTTACTCCTCGACATCCCATCTTGACGTCCCTATCTTGACTTATTGATAGTCCGGTAGGGAAAATAAACTTGAATTGCTCGAACCAGTGTCTCCAAGAAGCCCGTTTCGTGCGTCAAATATCAGGTTTCTGGAGTCTGTCTTAATAGCCGTGTCAGTAAAAAAATATACTCCAAACACATTGTTTCTTTGGAGAACAAGGCGCTTTCTTTACAATGTTTTAAGCGGAGCTCTCTTTGGATTCATGTCTTACAGGATAAGCTCATGGCTTTTTTTGTTCAGGAACACTTTCTTTCTTGCTCCATGTTCCTCTTACGTTGATTCCAGGCTCCAGAGCTCGTCAAGATAGCTTTGTAAATATTTAAAACTTTATGGCTTCCCGGAATTGTAGGAGCATCAAGTTTCACTCGAGAAGAAGGCCAAAGGTGATTAAGTAATCAGAGACGGGATGGAGGTTCTGGAATCATTTAATTCTGGGGTCATAGAGGCACGAGACTCCTCCGAAAGAGCATCCCATGCAGCAACAAGTTGCCTTTTGGAATAATTTTAAGATGGTGAACGAACTGGACGCGGATCTTGGAATAAATCCATCGGACTTCATTGAATATGCTTTGAGGGAAAATTCCTACAATACGGCATAAGTCATTTGTTATTCAACAAAGCAAGAGCTCCTGCTCAAGAGATTAATGCTACAGGATATAGTAAAGATTCAAAATAGAAGACATTCAAGTTTTTCCTATCAAGAATCAGCGAATTCGGAGGCTGAAGCAACCGGTTGCTCCTGTCCTTCTGAATTTGGTAAGGAGAAGGTGTTAAGATTAAAGGTATGGACGAAGCGAATGTTCTGTTAAACCTGAATTTGGATTACGTTTGTGACAAGGAGTTAACCGATCGTGCATACTATGCACGGTCAATGCAACTGGTGAGTCTGTACGCTATGCAAAGCGGTGCTGCTATGTAAAGAATAAAATATCCAGTTTATCTCGACTTTGCCAATTTTGAATTTCCCGCTAAATTCAAAGTTAAATGTATGTTAGAAATTTAAAAATTCAAATTTAAAAATTCAAATTTAAAAATTCAAATTTAAAAATTCAAATTTAAAAATTCAAATTTAAAAATTCAAATTTAGAAATTCAAATTTAAAAATTCAAATTTAAAAATTCAAATTTGAATTTTTAAATTGAAATTAACTTGTCGGACACCTTCAAATTCCATAAATCTCTACAAATTTCGTATACTGCATGACATTCATTGAGATTTTTCCAACTAAACCATCTAAACTATTAGCTTAATCTTCCTCCATTTTTGTATTGTCTAAAACTTTGACTTTTTTACCTTTACAGGTGTTCTATTTAAAACAATTAAAAATTTCCCAATTACCTACTATATGAAAGCCTATTAATAATTTTATCGCTCTATGATAAAATCAGCACTGAAATACTGCATCCGTTTCAATTCTAATTAAAAACTCTAATCAATCAAACCACCCTTATAGGTTACCTCATCGCCTTTAGCAATCAACATATGAATTGCGAAGACCTCCAACCTGCACTCATATTCCTTAGTTAGCAGCATGTTAATAAGCATTACAATTAATTCTAGTCTGCCCACGCAATCTCCAAAGAGCATATAGAGCTTACTAAAAGAACAACAATTGTAATAACCTGGAATATCATTAAATTATGACAAGGCTTTGTAAACAGAGCAAATGCAAATATCATTCCTGAGAATACTTGCTCCAAATGAAAGTGAGCAAAAAATAAACACATTCAACTGATTGCGAAGCGCCTACATTAATTTTTTTGTATTCTTTTGAAACAAGGATAGCATCCACATAAAGGTGTGAAACTGCATGCAAGCGGAGGCTGACGTTGAAATCTGAGTCGGGCGGCGCTCCTGTGCGCATATTGATAGCTCAGCATTAGCAATCCCTGTCGACTGTCGACTTTACTGTCGAAAGCCAAAAGATGGGAGAAAACAAGAGTAGATGATCGGCAGACGGAATTGGGAAAATTGTAGAAATGAGAACGGCACATGTTGGTTTCAAAGTAATTATGTAATTGTGAGAGTGTAATGTGCGAGGGAGAGAAGAAATAAGGTAGCATACACACCTTGAAATTAGAGCAACTTATTAGAAAGGTTAGTGCGAATATATGCGAAATATATTAGAAAAAACAAAACCTACCACCAGTTAACTAAGACGCTATAGAAGCGCGACAAGCGCAAACTGTTATTAAAGAGTTATGAGTTATCCCTTTGTGTATAGAGCAGAGCGCAGCGGATAACTCGATGCTAAACGTTGCACTAGCCTGTAAAATATATGCTGCCATTGAATCCCCTGTCTAGTCTTTCATATAACAACCGTAGCGCTGCTGCATGCGCTGCGACGTTTCGGTACTTTATGAACCATATGCTTTCAATGGCCGTCATATGATATTGACCGACTTTATCCTGGGTGTCAGCCATATCCATCCCTCTTTGACACTTTGGGGCTACTGTCCTTACGCGCTAGGAATTATAATAAGGGCGACGACTGGATTTCTAATGGAAGATTAGATACATATATTCATGCACGCGCGTTTCATTATTTTGGCAAGTTACATTTCAACCGCTATCGTTACGCAATGGCGTATTACGCTTCCAATATTCCTTACTGCAGCTCTGTATTCCTGCGGTTACAAAGATTATAACGTGGAAGAAGTAACCGCAAGGAAAGTTTTTCTGAGGTTTTAGTCAATGATCAAGGTTGAAAGCATGAGACTGCGTGCGCGCCTCAACTCGAATTGTACCTGGGATTTAGAGTCACAGAGGCAATCAGAAGCGTGCTTCATAGCAATCACCAGGTCAATAATCAATCTACTCGCTTAACGGTCAATAAACAAGAGGCATCAGCTATAGGATTTAACTGTAGGTATGTCATCCCTTCAATCATGGTAAGATCAAGCGCTATACGCGCCCAGCGTACCAGCCTTCATACCGTTCATTCTGACGCTCCAGCGCAACACAGCGCAGCGCAGGTGTGGTACTTGAAAACTACGGTATTGAAGTGCAAGGAGGTACTTGTTAAAAGCAATTGTTTTGAATGCTTATAATGTGTAAAATCCTGTGTGTATGTTATAACATACTCAATGAGGGGATAACAATTATTGCGTATGACATAATTGAACAGATCAAGAAAGTGAAAAAGGTTGTAGGGTGGAGGAGGATGTAGATGAGATACGATGACCAAAGTGGCTGCATGCTTCGCATTGCCAACGACGCTGCTCCTGACGCTGCCAACAGGTTTGCAGCCAGTTCAGCATTGCGGCGAGTTGACGTCCCCTGTCCGTATAAATATCGGGAGATCCTTCTTCTTCAAATCACACAGCTTCCAACTTGCCTACAGAGCTAATTACAAGAATCCTCTCAAGTTTTCAAAAACTTCACTCCAAAACTTCAAAATGAACAAGGTCTTGGTAAGTAAAATATCGAATTATCACCCATTTAATTTTTCAAAATCAATTCCATTTTCAATCGTGCCTTTACCTCCACAAATTTAAATTCACCACCAATAAAAATTTCAAATTCTTTTTCCATCAACAGCTTCTCGTTGTCCTCGCTGCCGTATTCGCAGTTGCCACTGCTGGATACTTGAGAGCCGGATATGGAGGATATGGACACGGTTACGGATACAGAACCGTCTACCGCCCAGCCGTCTACTACAGACCAGCCTACTACGGCGGACACTACGGAGGACACGGATACGGTGGATACCGCAGCTACGGTAAGTATTCCAAAAAAATTAAAATAGCTAAAAAATCTGGTTGCTTAGCGACAGAGCTTGAAGAAGTGATTGAAAGTAAGCTAATCCTTTGAAAATTCTCTTCTGCTTCTAGGATACGGATACCACGGTTGAGCTTAACGTGTCGGGAAAACAGTCCACCAACAATGGATTCCGTCAACCTGTATACAAAAACCTGAGTGATATTCTATTTTTCTAAGAAAAGTTTCCCCGTTTAATGTTCATTCAAAATGTGCAGTTAAGATATTTGAAAACTTGAAATTAGTCAAACCTCTTGTACTTTCCTCTGTCCCTGGCAGCATTCCCTGCTTCCCATCAATCTGGTGTTCATCTTCACACAACCATGAGAATTTAATAAATCTTTGATTGGTTTTAGTTCTCTCCTAAAAGATTTCTCATAGTCTTGCTCATTTTAAAATTCATCTTCAATTCATGCCTACTTTAGACTATTCTGATTCAATGCTAACTGAAAATCCAGGACTTTGCTTACAACTTCAGTAAGTTTTTAATGCCGCATTTAGACTTGGTTGCATTGAAGGCATACAAATCTTGGGACACAGTATTACTATATATACAACCAAGATAATCTCAAACCTACGCACAGTATGCTCACATTCTATTCTAGTTTTTTTAAACGGCGTACACTTCTAGCAAATATATATATTTCAGATGTAAAACCATAATTTTGCAATACTGGTTGCTAGGAGCAACGCAAAACTTTTTACCATTCTGAAGCCATATTTCCTCATTTTCGTCAGTCTTTTCTTTCAAAGCTGTACGTGATACGAATAAGTGGACACATGCCGCAATCCCTGTAACGTTCGCATGTACATTTTGACCAACTGTACACATTCATGAGGTGTCAACGTTCCGTAATTCATTTTCTCAAACGTGCAACATATCATGTGGGCAGGGCAGAATCTGCAAACCATATCAAGCTGTGACTTGTGCTCAAATGTCATTCCCTAAGGCATCCCGTTCATTATGTAAACTTGAATTTAGAGAAACTTCATATGACAAATTTTTTAAACATTATCTATCGCATGCACAAACCCTTTTAATGGACGACGTAAACAATCCCGTGTGAAACGTTGATTTGTGGATATTAATTTGGAAAGTTTACAATCTTAGTTTGCAAAACAATCTTAGCTCTGTCAGCTACTGCATGTGACGCCCCTATTAGCAATTAGATAAACGATCCTGCGTGCGTATTCAAGGAGCAAGAAAGGCTGGCCCAAAATGAATTATGTGATTAAAAACAAGTTGCATTTTTAGCGAGGTAGATTTGTATTTTCGCCAATTTTTTTCAAATCCGGGACGCCGCCCGCTATTTCCATGCATATCAGTCATTAAGCCCAATTTTTTCGGGTTTTTGTTCCACAAAACAGGTCAAAAAAGCTTTCCTAGAAGGAGGTGTGTCTCTGATTGCGAATCCTGCAGCTTGATTTGGAGGTGTGTCTCAAGCGTATTTCAAAGAAGAGAACGCTAATGAAACATGAAACCTTGGAATAGATGATTTCAGCAACAGCCAGCAGAGAACCAGTTATCCTCAAATCCTCAACAAACCCTCTTCTTGTTCTTCCACCTGGAAAAGTTTAATCCTGTTTCGCGTATTCTCGAATAATTGAAGGGCACTTATTTGAATAATCAAGAATCAGACTGCAAGATTGATCATTAAACTACTAGCTTATATACAGCTGAACCATTAATTAAATGTCAATAGTTATTCTGTGAATTGCTCAAGTAGAAGCAATAAATTACATACATTATATCATATCATCAAGAGCAAGAGTTTATCCTTCACAAGGCCCACAGAGTTTCACAAGTTATGATTGCTCTTAGAGGAAGATATCAAAAGGGTTGCAAGGAAAAGCAAAAGGATTCAAAAAGTCACATGATCTGCAGTCCAATAAATGGTGTGCCAAGAGGATTCAAGAACCAGTTTTTCTCTCACAGCTATACCTTGCCGATAAAGACAACAATTACCGTAGAGACGCAAGTGTTGATAATTGGTAATTAGCTGGTGTAATTTTTTTAAACCTTTAAATACTGAGCCAGCAAAACTTCACTTGCGTTATTTTTCTTGATTAAAAAATCCTATATACTTACATATCTGAAAAATGAAAAAACAAAGAAATTCAACTTGCTAATTACTGTAGTATGCGCTCAAAGAAGAGCTAAAATACGGCTTGTTATTGTTATTATTTTTTTTCAAACAAGGCGGTTGGACTGTCGCGTGCAACAGAATGCGACTCAAAGGTGATTAGCAATTAGTTATTAGATTTCCATCTCATCTAATATATATGCCACACAGGTAGGTATCATGCTAGAAGAGGAGAGGCAGAGGACTACCCCTTAATTATTTCCAACCTTGAAGAACAATCTAGATGGCAGAAAGTGCCAGAAATCTAGCCGACTCAGTCCTCAGTTCCATCATCACAACAACAAAAGGCGATTACCTAATTCCCTCAAGAACAAAATCAGATCTGGAATTCTGCACAGGTGTCAATTAATTAGCAGGTATTGCGAATAACACATGGCGTCTCGTCCAGGTAGTACCTAATGTAACTGTCTGAAACCCTTGAGCCTTCCATGTAGTCAAGACTGTATAAAATACAGGAAGGCAGTGCAAAGGTATTGATATTCAAAAGAGCATTCTTGCTTTTGATTGATGTGGAAAATTTGGGTGGAAAGACACTGATTATTCTTGCGTGTTCTTGTTCTTACTAACATTTAATAATTCCAGGTGAATCTTTTTGCAAATTAGACAAAAGGATGCCAAAATCAAGAGGGTGCTTCATGAGTCAGAAGATTGAGGAGACTGTGAGCAGGTGACATTTTCGCTTGTACAGAGACATGTAATTAATAATTATGTAGAAAGAGAAGATAGTGCATGAAGACAGTGTGGAGGAAGAATTTAATTGGATAAATGACAGGTAAGGCCGGATAACGGTGTCAATACAAACTTTGATGTTTCTGTGACAAAATATGCAGTTAGTAAACAAGTACCTTATTTGTTTTGTTGTTGAATTCTTGAATGTAATCGCAAGAGAAATAATTTCATAACATACAGTACACTGCACATCCCATTCAACAATAGAAGTTAATTGTTACACAGCTGTATGGGAGCATCCCAAGCTCCTTGAGAATGTCAAATTAGTTCATATGCTTACGACGATAATTACAAAATGATTATCTGTAGTGTGTTACACAAAATAAATAACTGCCCATATTGATTATCTAAGAGCAGACAGCGTGGGAGGCTCCATTTTCCTATTTTTTAATTACAGGTACACCTCTACGTTAACTCAGCAGAAATTAACTTTCAGCTACCGCTGTTTACCTCAAGCTAACGTACCTAAGCTTCACTTCTAATGCACAGCATCCTAAGCACGTACCAGACCTTACTGGATTCCACGCCGTTTACTGTAACATGAAAACAATGAAACGTTGCTATTTCAGCTAGTACAAGGAGGGATACTTTCAAACTTAATTGAAATCCTAACGTAATTCAGGTGAAACACAACCGCCTGTCTGCCTCCAAAAACTTCGCATTTTGCATTACGCAGGTGAAAATCCCAAGAAAAATAGACAAACTAAATCTTATAAATCCTAATAAATCAATTCAAGAGGTAGGTAAACAGGTAGCTGAGCCGGCGGGCTACGGTATTTCAGGTAAATATAAATGAGTAAATTATCACAAGTGCGAGGATTCCCTTAATGCAGTGCTATCCTCACAATGCTCAACGTTATTTAGTGGACGACATACAACTCTCAAACTCCATCCATTCATGTTGTTAACGTGAGGATTTATTTGAGCATCCTAAAATACTGATTGTGATTATGACAGGTATCATTAATTGGGGTGTCAGAAGGCTCTTATGTAGCTTGCATTTAAATGCCTCCATTAAATCCAAGTGATAACAGTTTAAAGGATGTTACGAGCCTCCAATTAACGACTTTTAAATGCTTCATCCTAACGCTCACTCCACAACGACGTCACAACTCCTTCCCCACCTTAATGTCCATTATTATGGCGAGAGGACAGGAGAGAAGAGGACGCTTTTCATTCTTCCAAACTACTCCATTACTACACAATTTTACCAAGCCTGTAATCCTGTTGGAAGCATACAAGATTTGTCACCACAGTCAGCACACAGTCTATAACCATATTATTCAAGCCATGACTCACACAGCCGCACCAGACGAAAGCATCAGCAACATTCAATTGTAATCCAGCCTCTTCAAGCAAACAAGAGGATAACCAGACAAACTACACAATCTCAATAAATGTCTGGATGAAATATAAAATTTAAGCGGTAGATCATTAGATAAGGGCTACTGCAGCGCAGCATTACATCTAACATCCTAATTCCATTCATCCTCCTTCTGTCTGTTTGTCCTAAGGATGAGAAAGGATCGTTTGGACGGATGAAGACGAGAGATGCAGCGGAAGGAGCAAAGACTAAAGATGAGAAACCCATAAGAGTCGGACAGAAGATGAGAGGAAACGGGGAAAGTCACTATGGATGGAGAAAAGTCGTAAAAGGGTTTACGGGAAAGACCAAGTCATAAAATCCCTGCTAGAAATCACCTAGAAATTCTAATTCAAAGATTAACCTGATTATAAATATGGGCGGGAGCAATAAAATCAAGGAATTCATTAGTTTTAAAGCCAATTCCGCACATGGTCAACACTTCTCAAACCCTGGTGGAGACGGCTGATATGATAGAAATTAGCATAAAACCCTCACTACAAATTTAATGCTCTCAACCAGTAAGAGACAACGAGGCCGATGATGAGCTTGTGACAAAGAGAGATGACAAGAGGATAGGCTATGAGACAGAGGATTATTACAGCTTCTCTATAAACAAACATCATAACGATGCATAGCAGCCATCAAAATTACTGGACCCCGGAAATTGCACAACATATCAAACAGCTACTAGAAACTAAACTTCTCACTTCCACCTGCTCCAAATCCATTACAGATGTAACAGAAATGGCAAATCTAAATAATTCCAAGTCCACGCTATAAACGATTTAAACCCGATAATGCGAGCAAACAATCCCACCTTTCAAATTCATCTCATACTGCAAATTGTTTAATCAAAATTAAAATCCTAGTTATTCTTGTTACCAGAGGTATGGCTACATGGTTTGACGTTGAGTAATTAATCTTTGAATCAGGAAGATTACCTTCTGCTCCTTTTTTAAAACATCGGCGTTGAAATCAAACATTTGATACTACATTTATGTAGTTGCTTATAAGCAAGCCAACTCATCAAGTTACAACGAGTATTCCAGCCCTATTCCAAGCTAAACATTATTATTTAATCCACCTACAACCTGGACTAGACGCTCCTCAGCACCCACGAAACATCAACGGTAGCAGAAACATACACGAAACCCTTTCCCAAATACAGCCTCACCAACCTCCTCCTTCTTCACATATTATCATTTCACCTTTGATTTAAACGGAACGGCTCCTAAATGTCTACCAAGACTGGATCTATAATTGAATTTATTCCCTACTCCAGTCCAAGAAAGCTCAAAAAGGATTTCCCTTATTCAACCACAAAGAAACGGAGCCCACAAAACTTGTCATAGGTTAAGGCTGAATTCCATTACCGTCTGTTAGTAGTCCATGCTTGCCAAGTAAACGTTTAACATCCTTTGCTCCTTTACACGCTCAGGAAGGAAAAACACCACAAGAACCCTACCTGATTACCTTTCTACAGGTAGAAGATGGTGTTCCTACCTCCTTTTGTTGTAGTTCTGGGGTGTAGGAGCCTAGAATCTGTTTCCTTCACTCTCTCCACAAAGGAACATGTTTTCTTAGGACCTTTTGTTGTGTGAAAAGCTTTCAATATCCCCACCATCCTACCTGCATCCACCTTCAGCAACTAACTGTCTCACTGTCCACATGCAGAGAATATCATCCCTAACGTCCCTCCGTATTGTGTTTCACAAGGGACAGCAAGGTGTGGTGTATATGATTAAACTGTAACCCCTTATGCGGTTCAATCCTAGAGACGCAACCCTTGAACAGTCTAACATCCCGTCACTACAAACCCCAACCCTTGTGTACAAGAGCAAGGGGTAAATTCATTGTCAAGGTTTAAATGAATATCGGCTGTGCCTAAATCCTTGCGTAAGGTTGGAGATGTTATATTGTGTTGTGTGAGGCTATTTTTTAAAAATATTCTATCCCCCAGTACTGCGCTGCTGACAGGGAAAGAAGGAAAGCTTATTGAGGAAATCATTCTCGACTCTATACATTGTATTATAAAGGGTAATAACTTGATGATGTAGTGATATGATACAGGTTGAATTGAATAGTCCAAGAGAAATTCTAGTATCCATCAAGAATCATTTCACAACTTCTCAGCACCAGCACCACAATGCCGGGCAAGAAGTATACGTTGGAAGTCAAAACGAAACAATTAAAAGCAATAAAATCCACAGATAAAAATCGATTGATTCCATTTTACAGGTTAGACATTTACGAGTTAAAAAATCTCAAAGGGAAACGTCAAATCCTCCCTTCACACGCTGAATCAGGTGAGTCTATTACCTAAAGCTCGCATGTCCTCACCCGGGGATTACATTTCTACCGCCACCAACCACCATGTTCTTCCGTTATTCGTACATTCTGGACATGATCTCGTATTGTGTGGTTTAAAAACATGATTTTTCTAGTTCTCATTTTTAATGAACATGTAACAGAGGCAGTGGACAAAAGTCAGAGAAAGACACAAGTCAATAGAAGCTGGAATAATTAAACGAGGGGGGAAATGAATAGCTTCTCCAAAGCTTCAATGTTCAAGGAAGGGGTGGTCCAAAAATCATGGAATCCAAGGGCCCAACTCAAAGGAAGGGCTCAGCAGAACAAAACTGAAAGGGTTGTGTGAAGTTAATGTGCGAGTGTGGAAACTAGATTTGTGGTGCACAGGAATCATCAAGTTGTATTGATAAGAGGGATTTTATGATCTTGACCCATAAAAGAAAGAGGAGGGTGAAAAGTTGATCATCTTGGAATGGGAGAACACCATATAGAGATACATGTTCTAATTACATTACTCGTGTCATAAAGTCAAGTTTTTCTAGATCACATCATATTATGGATTTCCTTGCTGTCTTCCCTTGTAAATGCATTTTGTGGTATACTTTTCATTCTACCATTTCATTACAGGTTGGTTATTTTGTGGATTTTTATTACTGATTTAAATTCAGGGGATTCAAAAGAAAGCTTCCGTTGAAACCTTACGAGATTCAGTAGCTAGTTTTTTAGCTAACAATTGTAAGGGCAAAAATATATGTTCAAGAAAACAGAAGCCTTAAGGTTCAACAATCACAGAGTATTCAATGCAATCATAATTCCTTCCAGTCCAGAGGCAAAAAATCTGAAATATCAATAAAAATTCAGAAACGCTCCAGGCTTCTTCAACGGTGCAGACAGTGTATAGTGAAACCGAAAAAACAGACGCTTCAAGGGACAAATACTGTAGAGATAGTAAGGCAAGATTTGTGATTTCCGAATTGCATATGCTCATGATAGAAATTGCCCGGAGGAGAAGAGAGTGAATATATGGAAATGCTTGGCTGGAGAAGAGACAGAGGCAAAAGTCTGATGAAGCGGAATAAGTGATGATGCACAGGGCTAGGGTTAGATCATTCATGGGAAGACTGCTTCATCCTCCACTTTTTCCTGTAATTTTTCAAGATGTGATATTGCAAAAAGGGCATAGGAAATGGGTTTCGGGGTTTGTCATATGATTTGTACAATTTCATATAGTAGAAGCTTGCTACAAGGGTTCCAGTTCCTCCTGGTTCCTGGTGGTGACGGTGAACCGAAGCGACGCAAGCCTTCAAGGAAGGAGAGAGAGAGAGGGGCATGCCAAGAGAAAATATCCCTTGGAGAGATTCCGCCCGCTCAAGATGGTTAAAGATGATTACATGTATGATAACTTGTATTTTTTTCCTTTTATCATTGTCTGAAATAGTGGGGTGGGTGGGGGAGGCTTCTGATTTGCATAATAGGGATACATTTGAGGGAAAATTCAATTTTTCCTTGTTTCTCCTTTCCTCTTTAGGGATTTTTTGACAGGGACACACAATCATTTCCGATGGGGCTTCCAGTCTTATTTTACCAGCTAACCCCCTGTTCTTGTCCCTATATATATGCTGGAAATTGTAATATGTAAAGGTTTACATGTTGGCTTATTAGAGCTCAAAAAATGGTTTATACAACAACATCCCAATGTTTTTATTCTCTCCGGCGAAAGGAGGAAAGGCAATTTTTTCTTAGAGATCCAGCGAAAAAGAGAAAAGACCCGGCAAGATTTTTAATAAATGATGTCGATTTATACTAGTCGGCTGCTTAGATGAGATCGAATTTCGGCTATCGTTATCTCTTGACGAATGATCTCATCCTCAACTCTGACTGTCGGTCTTAACGACATTCTTAAATCCCTTACAAGTCAGAATAAAGTGTAATGAATATTATATACTCGAATTGTTTTCTATCACGCAAGGGCTGCATTTAACGTTTGGAAAATTTATGCAAAATCCTTGAGCAGTATGATAGTTGCTAAAAATTTCGAGGTCAGATTTACTAGGTAGAGTCAGCTGAATAATTTTTACTATAATTGTTTAATGCAAAAACTAGCTAGGCTAAGAGTAACGACTTCGCCACTAGATGAAACGATGACACACGTCATATCGCCGGTCTGCTCTTTCGAATTTGTTATGAAGCTGTTATAAACTTTCGTGTGTCTGGGTTGAAGAAATTGAACTATTCCCGTTATGAAGCAATCAGATATGCAAAGAACCATGCAAGAGCTCATTCATCAAGGAGACAGAGAATCATAAATCTCTCCAACTACAAAGTATCACGTCTCTATCCACAATCATGTTAATCCTTGCGGAATCTAAAAAACCAACGTTGGTTGGCGGGAAGGAAATCCGTGGGGATTTCTACAGGGGGATTATTACAAGATTATTATTTGATACAAGATACGGGTGAGGCAGAGACAGGAAAGCTGAGGGTGAAGTGTGAACTTTGTCACCAGAGTTGACTAGGGCTGGACCGCCCTGCCGCTTCCCTTGTCTTTCCCAGTCTTCATCCTCCTATTATTAATGTGTCAAAACTTTTGAGTGATTTAAAACAGGGCGTGAAAGTCAGGAAGGTAGCGGTGGTGAGATGGAACCTTGTGTATCCTATTTTCTTTGCTAAATTGTAATGGGAATTCCATTGCAAAGAGGGAATTACAAATTACAAAACTCCTTCTAGCTGCCAGAGAAACAGAGATTCAGTTAATTACAGATTAAATTAATTTTAACTAAAACTTGGCAAAGCTGGATGGTTGTTTATGCAACACGTAATGCAGCTTTAATACAAAAGCTTCGAGAAAGCATCTACACAAACTATAACCTTTCTTCGTGACATGCATATCATATGATTCGATTTCAAAGATTCTGACAACTGTTTCCGGTTCGAAGACAAAGATTTACGGCTTGAATTTTCTCCCCTCCTTTGTCACATAGAACAATATGAGAGAAAACATTTCGATTCTTAAGTTTACGAAAGAGCACACAGGAAGAACAGCAAGAAACAAGCACGAGAGAAGAAACATGAATTTGATTAATACACAGTTGTAGTTGGTGGGTTGAATGTTTTAAACTGAAGAAAACAGCAAACTTTACGATATATATTCAGTTGCTTTCTGGGAGAAAGCATGAACGTCAATCAGGGGAAACGTGATAACAAGGGTGTTCCTCATGTGAATAATGCAAAATCCTGAGTTTAAATCTGATAAACTATGCATGCACTTTTTCAACGTTACAACTCTACAAAAGCCTCGTGTGTGGTGATGGGGCCTACTTTCGGTTCTTAACCAGTTTCACATCAACTGAGAGTTTATTATAAAGACGGTGAAAGAGGGTGGAGGGTACAAAGAGGAGAGAAACTAGCTATTGTATGCTGTGGCTTGTTGCATCCATTGTTATTACGAATACGAGCCAGAAGAATACCGTTACAACCTACGAGATGAGGCAAGATCCTGACATTTTGAATAGTGGTTCAACGCTCGAGTGAGTCCACAATAAATAATGACTTTCAAATTTCCCGCTCTGCTGAACCTGTTACAGATATTATGGAATCACAAACGGAGGAATCATAATCAGCCAGAAGACGAATATAAATGATACACCAAGGGAACGACTACTACAAGGTTTTACTTTTCCTCATAGATCTTACTAGAAGATCTCTGCTATATCCTCCAGCTTCTACTTTGGTCCATAGCATCACGTTAAAAGTTGTATTGCATGAGTTATTGTTCCTTCAAGTATCAGGCTGTGAAGGAATTTTGCAATGACTGACAAGCTGGACGACTTTGGGGAGAAAACAATGAAATTTTAGTGACGATAATCAAAAGGTTATGAATGTAGATGGCGTATCAGCACTGCAATTATCCTCTTCATAGTTTTAAGTACTCTTATATTATTGATGCCCGAGAAAAAGTGCTAACTTCCTGTGCTTAATTGCTTTTTATTAATTAACAGATGCAATCTTCCTGTACAACGTCCACAACCCCGTCCGCGCCTCTTCTTATTTAATCATCAAGAAAAGGGCATTCGCTCTCTCCTCCGCAGTTTAATGATCACTACAAGAGAAAACTTTACGACAAGGATTACAAACAGGCAGCAAGATGAAAAGAAGACGCGCTTATGCGGAGCGGGAGGCGAAGGAGGTGTAGCTCAGAGAGAGATTGATGAAACGCCCGCCCTTTTTATTTCCACCCAAATCTCGGTCGTAACTTGAAGAAATAAAAATTTGAAATGAGATACACATGCTTAGGGAGGCTCAGAAGAGGAGGAGGAAGATGAGTGACATATGAGAGACTCAAGGGAGACAATGGAAATGCCGGCTATATAAGGGTGTCGGTATGGCGGCTGACATTAGGAGAATCTGTGTAAAACTAAGATGAGATAGTGGGGGATCGGGGTGACGGGAAGAGTGCGGGCGTAGTAGAGAAATATAATCATCCCGGTTTACTAAGTAAGTGTGATGGCTGAAGATGATTGGGATGCGACACGGGAGTTATGGCTCCAGCACACAGCCCCGAATATCTCAGATTGGAAACCCGGGTAATAGTTTCCAGTCCCGGAGAAAGTTTCAAGGAAACCGAGAAACAGTCAGCAATGAAACGGCCCGTATGAACTCGAGTCATCACCAAACGGATTTTTTCATAGAAATCCCTAAGAGTCGTAAAACGTTTTCTATCCCTGCCTGGCATATTAAGATTCCAAGTAAAGGTTCGAGGAAGCAGCGTAATAAATTGGTTCAAGATTCTATACCAAATGAAATACATCAACCCTTTTGTTGTTCAGAGGACGCTGGAATTGAGTGGGGATGTAGAAAGAGTTTTTACGGAAGCGGCTATAGAAAACCCGGGTAGAACCCGGTACCCAGCAACCAGTAGACCGATACACTGAATCTAAAATGAAAAGCTATAAAAATTTCAATACTTCCACTCTCTGCAAGAGACAATGCATGAATTATATGAGCTGTACATCAAGGGAAGCGCGGAATTCAAACTGTAATTGCATCCATCGATGAATTCTTCAACCTATAAACTGTAGGATTAGGGGTGACGGGGACAAAAAAAACGTTTGGGAGTTTTGTGGTGAGGCTATGATAAGCATGAAAACTGTGTGAAATTTCACGTTTTTTAAGCAATCAAAAATCCCAGAGAGGGTAAAATCATGTACGTCGATTTAAAATCCGGAAGGAAAAGCTCAGGTGAAAAATAAAGCCTTACTATTTTAATACCCGCTTCCCCAAAACTGGTAGTAAAATCCCAAATTGCTAAGGTGTGCCCCGAATCGGGTAATATCCTTCTGGTGGGAACGGGTTGTAGAGCAGAGCTTATGAGCTACAGGTAGCTAAAACTAAATAGATTTAAACCCGAACCGAACAAGTTCACCGGTGGGAAAACCGAAATCAATGTTTCAGATTTCCAATTACCAGAGCAATAAAATTGATTCCAATACGCCTCATCTATCCCTCTTTTGTCCCATTGTTATTGTGGTATTCAAGTGGCAGTTGAAGAAGAAGAGATGAATTTAGCACCGTCCCATTTTTCGAGCGTTTGTTGACAATTTTACAGAGAATTTGACACCTTCGAGAGACTTCAACTCTACTCTTACACTCAGCAACATTAATTCTTTTAGTTCACCAGCATAAAACTAACTAAAAAAAGCTCCACAAGCTCAAAGCTACGAAAAGAGTTTCCAGAAAATGGGTATAAATATATAAATATGACAGTCCTTGTAGCCCGAGACGGAAAGTCTGCTGGGTAGAAAAGATTGAAAATAATTTAACGTTTTCAAAAAAGGTACAAGCCCCGTGTAAAAAACCTAGAGACGTGTATATATAAACTCCTATATTTGTAATTGTGTGAAACGTTGTGGTTTAATTTGAGACCTGAAGGGTATAGCCCGAGTTGGAAATTTTGATATAGTGGAAAATACAAGTCGACATAAAAAAAACCTGGAAAATATGTCTGCATTGTAAAATTTCGTTTCATATTTCAAGAGTTTCTCATTTTCCGCTTATTACGCTGTCATTTAGGGTAAAAAAGAAATTGGACAAGTGGGACGTCATAAATTTTACATGGAAAATATGTAAAATCCTGGTAAAGGATCAAGGCTAGCTTCACAGTGGTGACTTCTGTCTGGTGGGTGCACTTGCGACTTGTTGTCTCTGTGGTAATTGTTAAGGCTGGGTTGGGCTTGTTGCTTGAGTGGGGAAGGGGTGAAAAGGGATCAAGGGCAAAAGGTCCTCTTCTGAAACCTGAGAGCACCTCCTCACCAGAGTAAGTAACCAAAATCTGAGCGGGAACAGAAGGATAAATAAAAAGGTTCAAAAAACAGGGAGAAAGTTTTTAGTGCGACCAACCCGTAGAGCATTAGGTGCAAAATGGAATGAAATAAATTTTATTTGCGGGATTACCAAAATTCTAAAAGGGCGCGCGGATTTATATTTTAAAACGGCCATGATCAAATTCAAGGGTTGCCTCCATTCCCTTGTTGTAAAAAGCAGGAGGAAGGATGAAAGGAATCAGTATTTCCGCATATGGCGCTCTCTCTTTCTATATATTTAAGGCTAAAGAGCAATAATAATTGGAATTATTGACGTGGAAGCCAGCTTTTTATGAGTCGATTCAAAATTATGGGAAATTACAATAGGGTGGATGATGGTATACAGAAGAAAGAGTGCAAGAGAGACTCAAAGGATTCCCTTCATGAGGCACCACGATAAAGATAGATCATAAAGAGCGGATATTTTAAAATTCTAGATTAAATGAAACCGCCGAAATTACGAGCTCGTTCGTATATTTCTCTGAATTTAGTAGAGAGAGGAGCTGCATAAAACCTTGCGGATTTACTAAAGAATAAAATAAAACTCACATAAGATTAGGGCTTTTAGCGATATAATATATAAAACTATCAAAACTTTTTAAACTTTCCAAAGGCGGCTCTGTTTTTCCTTGATTTGTTTGCTTTCACCCATAATAAAAAATCAAAGAGATGAGAATCAGTAGATGCAATTTTTAAAATCTGCACTCAAATTCAACAGATTGTCAAAAACACAAGGCAAATAACTTTGACCTCGACCATTTTCTATAGTATCCGGCGAGTAACCAACAATTTTTCCTTAAGGACAATTTCTCCTCAAGGGCAATTTATCCTTAAGGAAAATTTCTCCTTAAGGACAATTTCTCCTTAACATCAATTTATCCAACTGTGCTGCCATCTACAACTCAAACTTGAGCAATCATACTAAAATCCCAGAATCCCAAGCATTCTTCACTGCCTTCCCCGAAGGCGTGGGTGAAAGTGGTGTTTAATTGCGGTTGATTACTCGGACGACGGTCTGGAAAGTGTTTGAAATTGTAATAAATAATGGCCCGGGTGACAGGAAGCAGCGGCACCGTGAAAGCACAACCCGACCTCAAGAACTGGAGTCTAGTCTACAATCGCTATCCAAGCCTCTAGAGCTGTTTCAAACCTTCTCTTTGTTTATATGTAGGGTGCGAGTTAAGTACAGATGGTGTCGGCGGGAGCTTGTATTTCATGACTACGCATTTCCTTGATTATGACAAGAGAGAAAATATGGGAGAGATACGTAGGATTAAACTACCAAAGATGAGACAAGTCTTCTTCCCCCAGACAAGGTGGCACTCTCATCCTGTAGAATGATGATTTCTGAAATGGGCAGTATCATATAAATATCAAAGAAATTGTGTGAGATATACAGTACAGTGCAGAGAATGAAAGCAAGATCAGTTGGGTGTGAAATGGGCAAGGATGGGGCTGGATGATTCCAAGGGTTTCTCGTGTAGAATTTATGAATTTTCTCTGAATTTCTCCCACAGAAGTGCCCGTGTGATGTGGATAGTCGGAATGGTCAATTATTGTCATATTAGGAATGATTTAAAAGATGAGAGAGTGGCTTTACTTTGGAAGGCCACGGGATTTCCCCTGGTATCAATGAATTGGAATGGGGCCATTTGGCCCAATAATTCTCCCAATTCAGATGGCTATTTCATGTTCTTGTTGCGGTTAGCTGGAGCATCTGAATAAGATGATCATTCCTGGCTCCACCAATCCTCCAATTGTCTTAGCTTTTGATATTTAATGGCCAAAGGAATAACGATCCTTGGGCCTGCTCCTGCAAAACCCTAGCTTGCTTTTTCCCAAATTGCTTAAGTGGTTACAGTTCACAAGTAGGAAGATCATGTAGTGTTGATCCTCAAATGTTCCGTGGTCAGAACAAGGGAAGCGCGGGGGCATTAAATAATAAGTCATGGATCCCCGCCATTCAACCCATGAATCCCATAATCATCATAAATATCTACTTGCTTCTCTCTAAAATGACAGCGGACCTGGGATATCGCTTTGATTATAATTACTTTTATATACTTTTGGGCAAAAACATGTATATTTTTATTCTTCCATGCTGGATTAAGCAGGGACTTGAATCAGCACGGCGCATCAAAATTTTTCGATAAATGTGGAAAAATTCGGAATACGCGTTAGCTTCGCTTACTTTGATTTCCTCCATTTAGAATATAGGGTGTAAGCATATAGCCATTCAACATGTAAATCCGGCATCTGGCCAGGGCTGTGGAATGGAGAGGGAATGCGGAAGAAATCCCAACTTTTCCTTTACATGGATGGAATGGGGGACAAAAGAAGATTTTTCGGGAAAAAGAGCCAGGAGACCTGACGCCATAATTAATGAGAATATATGAGGGAGCATGACCAACTGAATGGGACAGAGGTGCTTTATAAATCAGAGAAGAATTGACACAAATCTTGCCGGGAGGTTAATTCAAGTGGGTGTAAATTGAATTGCGACAGGACATGATTATCCTATATAGCAGCGAGCGGGAAAAACCTTAGAGCGCTTATATGTTGTCATAAAAACATTATTTTCCCACTAAACCGAGTTAATTCTCCTTCTTCCGCCATGGGGCATCGCTTTTCTGACACAGCTCTTGCTTTAAGCTATAACAGTTTTACCCGAAAAGCCCTAGAATGCAGAACTGCGAGCGCTCTAAGAACCAGCAAAAATCCCTTCAAGGCCTCTGGTCATTTACGGAGCGTCAGAGTAGCATTAGCGAATAAAAACATACTAGTTTCATCATATTTTTCTTCATCTGTGCTAAGGGTTATTTTATTGAATTTCAAGGGTCAGGCTCCTCCTAAATCGACCCTTTTTGTATTTTTACAAAGTCAAGATTTGTTTTTTCCGCCCGGAAATAAATTCATAATGTGTCTCCTAATAGGGTCAAGAAAACGCAATCATTCCCAATAAAAGGGTAAAATCCGTTAGGAACACGCGGGAAATGGTGTAAATTTAATTTCAAGGGTCGCAGAATTAACTTTAACGCATAGGCTCGCATACGTTTCCCAGCTTTTCCGAGGGGGCGGGTGCCATTTTGTGGGGGGCCGCGAAATAGGAAAAACGAATCAAGAACAAGTGTGAAAAGTCAAAAGGAAAAGTAAAAAAAACCAGATGAAATATTAAATGTTTAGCGGGAAATTCAATAAAGAAAGGCAAGTTTTTTTCTTCAAAAAGGATCCAAGCCGCGAAAGTCTGCGTGAGGCAGATCAGTCCACACAGGGCTGGTGGTGCCAAGGGCAAAAGGGATTTCTGCAATCCTTCAATTGCCACACACCAAAGTCTCTTTTCATTCTGGAGGCAAGACCAAAAACTGGAATCCGTCATGAAAACGGGAGGAAAACCAGGGAGGTTTATTATGGTGGGCGGCGGTGACGATCGTAAAGCCTTGTTTTCTGGAAAAAAGAATTCCAGGGAAACATGCATTTATTGTGTATAAATATATTTTCAAACCAACCAAAATTTTCTACGCTTGTCCAGAATCCATGGACACGAGCAGAGCAGGGGCCAAAAGACCACCGTGACCTATTACAGGGCTCGCGGCAGATACTTCCATCGGACATCCCCAGCCAAGTCGCCATAACTCACCGACGCACACAATTCAGAGCTTTTCATCATTTCTACACTAAACACATCAACCCTGCTGGACCAAGAAACGATGATAATCCAGTTTCCATGCCACCATAAATTCAAGCAGAAGCAAGCCTGCAAAGACCAATCATAAACGAGAGGAAATTGTTTTACGAGTCTCTCAAACCCAAAAGAGAATTACTTAACAATGCGGTTTCCAAGTATCGTAAAGGAATAAGGATTCCTCCAAAAGGAAGGGGGATAATGTAAATGATTATCAAGACGTTACCAGTTAACGCTCCCGTATTGTAAATTACAGGACTCTGTCAAGGAGGATTTCATTTAGCTAAATGCAATGCGATAGTCCAAAGAGGAGAAAGCCGCAGATGAGGAGAAAGCGATTGTTAAATGCATAATCTCTCTGATTCAATCCGTCAGTTGTAAAAACAGAAGAGAAGCTATCGATGAACTACACAAAGTAGTCTGCACTGTATGCCAATGAAGACTCCAGCTTGTGAATAGAGCTGTAAAGCGCAACATGTGAATAAATACACCCAAACGGATACTTAGCATTCAAGAAGAGGGTGGCTTTTCAAGTAAACGTTTACACAAGGGCTTGAAATGGAGAGGAAACAATCCCTTCTTTGTGTATTTCCTCTTGACGGAAGAAACGAGAGAGAGTGGGAAGCTGACGGGTGTTTTGGCCAGAAACAAAATATTAGTATAACACGGATTAAAAAATTCTTCTCACTCTTTTAGAATTCAAGGCTCCTCAGAGTACCTAATTGTTTCAAGTGAACAAAATTCCTAAAGTTAAAGGGCAAGCATCGGCGCTAAGGCGGGTTTCAAGCGACAATTCAAAGAGAAAATACTACTTCAAATTCAAGAAAAGCGTGTATGTGCACTTCTTTGAAAATATTTTTGTAAAATGTCTTCTTTTTCAAACCTTTAAGTAATTCAATGTCCATGAATCACAATATTTAGCCGACAATAAGAGCCTACGGAGGAGAAGGAGGGATCTAAATAGGTCGGAGGAGGGGGGAAATGGGCGGCCTCAAATGTTTGTTGTTGAAAATTGGGCCGAAATTGGTTGTCACCCGCTTAGACGCTAACGTGTCAATGTTTCCATCCTTTCAAAAGTCAAGGCCCAACGAGCGTGCCCCTTGTATTTCCAAGAGCTCTGCACCAGCAGGACCTAGGGCTTTCACAAGAAAGAAAACTCCTTTTCAAACTCAGCGGTTTTCGGTTGAAACCCAAAGTTTTTCACAAAGACACACACCCTTCTTAAACAAAGTGCAAACATTTCAACCCAGAGGTGAAACAGGGGTTTACCAGGCTGGTGGCCTACGGTCCAAGAGCTGAGAAGGCCTCAAAGAAAGAGACAGATTCCAGGGTTTCCAAAGAGACGCAATTAAGATGCAATAAATCAATCAACAGCTTCTCTCTGGTCCAACTTTCAATCTTCCAATACAGTGTCGTAGTTTTGTGTTCAAGCAAAGGGCAATTCAAGTTCCAAGGATGGGTGAGGAAGTAATGATCCTTTGAGTAATATTGTTGGAATACGGATATAGTTGACAAGATTCACTCAGATTCCTTCAAGAGATTAAGCGGTACTTCAAAGAGATGCTCCAATGAGCTTCAAAAGAGCCTCTCCTCTCTCTGTCCAAGAAGGAGTTGTGAATAGGAAGGGAAAATCCCCTCCTTTCACACAAACCGTTTACTCAATTATCTCAGAGCTATAATCGCAAACATTGAGACATGAACAAGGCAAAAGGCTCGGGTGTTGGACAAATAAGGGAGGAAATGCGACCCTGTGGCCCTGAATAATGCCCGAACTTCATGTTTTTGTAAATGTACAGCATATCATTGAGTGGACTTACGAGGAATTCATGATCATGCTAAGGAAAATCATGCAGAAACTATGTCGAGAGCTGCGGTATGACTAAACATTTTGTAAAACGGCGGCAAAGCCTGGAAATTTACTGTAGCCTCAAGGCAACTAAATCAGTGTTATAGAGTTTATAAGGATCTTATATGCTCCTTATTTTACAAGTTTCGTGTCAAGAGGTGGCAAAGTCTAAAATCAAATGTAGATAACTATAACACAATACAAGAATTACAGAGACAACGAGCAGACATTGGAAACTTGGACGGATGACAAAGACGTCTGGACCAGCCATCCTTTTGAGGGATGCAATAAAGCAATAAAATCTTATCGGCTCCAAACACTTTGAATCATGATAATGATTTTCTCTCTGACAATATGAGGAGCTGCATTGCTCAGTTTGCCTCCAGAAAAGGAGCAGTTGCTCCTGGAACTGATGAGCGACAAAATGTGAAGGATAAAGCACCAGACAATGGAATTGTATTCATGAAGAAAAGCCACGGATAGATCTTGTTTAGTCTGGAATCTCAACCACCCTGTCTCAAAGCGCTGGAGGCCAGTTCCAGTCCAGCACAACTTGCATACAGACAATATGGGCCAAATCCTTGATTTTAGGAAGCAAGGGGGTTTTATAGCCCAGTAGACGTTCCTCTGCGGAACAGCATTACTATGAACAAGAGAATATTTCAAATCATTTCAACGCGGGATAATTGAGAAGCAGAAGCCACAGACTGTATAACAAGCTAAAATAACATGAAGTTAGCTACACAAGAAGAGAGACAGCATTATCTCTTAACATATCATTTTCAATATAGAAGAAATAGCCATAGTCATGATTACTTTACGCCAACCAATTCTTGTCAGTCAGCCAGAAGGAATACCAGATGGTGACAATTTTATTATTTTATTACTCTACTCTGTGATATATTGCCTTCAAATCCCTAACATCATCTCCATTAAGGACAAAGTCGCTGGTCAATCCTCGATGGAGAGTGGATCCTGCTTTTAAAAAATTCGGGAACTCAAAAGATTATCTTGTAAACAAAGGAGATTTTTTCAAAATCCACTCTATGCACAGCTCCTAAATTCATGCAAGAAGATAGCTTGGACCCGAGAGAGTGAAACTGGAATTTTTCTGGATATCCAATCCTGGACATTTCCATGGTAACCATATCCAGCCCTCGATTCAATATTCTTCCATAAATATTACACGACATCTTCCACCCAAAACCTAGAAACAACCAAGACGAACAGTGTTTACATCTTAACAAGGATTTCTTGGAAACCAGCACTCGAGCAATAATTCCTGGAAAACTATACGGAAACTACCAAGCGAATAATTTGATACAAACTCTCAAGCTAGCTAGAAGCTGTTACGACAATCATTTCTTAGAATCTATAGATCTTAAAGGAAATAAGGAGATGGAAGAGGGGAAGCTGAGAAGAACCGGGTAAGAAATACATTCTCAGAAATCCTCCGGATGCAAGAGGGATAAGAGTTATTTATTCATATTTATTGGCGGAGGGTTGACGGCGCCCTGGAATATACATAATATTCCCAGAGTGAATTTAAACGAGTTGCATAATAGAATCATAACAAGAGAGAGAGAGAGAGAGAGAGGAGGCGGATGATGATGTATGAGCTGAGGGGAATCAATGAAGGAGATAAGAGGGAACAAAGGTAAAAGTGGGCAGGAGAGAGAATGGAAAGTGGCTCTTAGAAAGAGGATGAGGAGTGTATTATTATTATATCATAGAGGAGGATTGTAAAATCTGCTATTTGTTTGCAACTTCCCCGGGAGGTGAATCCAAAGAAGAGATTACCCGGCTATTCCCAGCTTCCGCCACAATTCCATCTTGCAATATTGTACGAGTTTAGATTAATATGCTTCGACTCAGTTCCTGGGAACAGCAACTATAGTGAACGAGTCAAGGCGGGTAGGGGGTCTGCAGTTGTTGTAAGTTTACTGTTGCAACAAGATTGGATAGGACGAAACCATACATGCCCGATTATCGGGGCGGTGGGCAATTATTTTCCCGTAATAAGAAAGTTGAGAAATTGATAAAAATATTTTTCCAACTTCAAGAATCCCTGCGGAAGGGAAGCGCTGTAGCACGTGACTATCTCTGTTGAAATTGCAGTGTGGGTAACCTTAGGGAACCTTAGGGGAAACATTTCCAAGCAGTCCCTCCGTACACATGCTTACTACACCGAATGCAAATCCTCAAGAAACCCACTTTCAAGTATCTTGTTCAAGAGGAGGCAAATTATGGGATCGAGTGTGGGATGACGCCGCAGGATATGTTCCAAAGTTCCTCATGATAAGCTCGTCAATTGTGAAATGGCGCAAGCATTGCTCCCGATTCCACGCCATTATACGTGAACTCGTCCCGGTTTAAGTTGATACTTGAGTCTAAGGTTCGTCGCTTCAGTTTGAATAGGCCCGCTGAATAGATCCATCTCAAGCAGAGGATCCACTTGAGATGGATGTCATTGGATGATGAATTTTTAAGGGATGCAAAAAAAGGAAGCCTCTGACATTGCGGAAGCATACAGTCAATTATGATTGAAAATGTGTACAGCGGAGAGACTAGAATCCTGTGACTATACTTGTGAAATTGATGGATTTGCATGGGAAACGGGAGAAAGGGCAGAGTGGCCGGAGTCGGCTGATTGGAGGCACGCCTCGGAGAGATGTGAATAACCAAAACCAGAGTGAGAATGAGAGTACATCTTTTAATGTTTGTTTCATTTTTGGAGGCTTCAAAACGATGGAAAATGACAAAATACGACGAGGGCGAACGTGAGCTCCGACGGATGAGTGCACAGCAAGTGACTAATGAGCCACAATGTTCGCATCCTTGGTATAGTAATGAAAAAAAGAATATATTCTTGGTCAAGTGGAGCAGTTTTAGAGGTAGAATTGTGGTCGCGTGCCGGAGACCTAAATCCAAGAATGAATATAATACAAAAGTGTGTATGTGTGTGTGAGGAAGAGGAAATCCAGGGGAAAAAAGCACGAGGATTTACCGGATTTGTAGCATCATTCTTCCATTCTATTTGTTTGATTGATTCCATCACGTATGTCATGACAGCGGGAGATCATGTTCATCTGTTCTGTACAATGTTTAAAAAATTATCGAGTCTCCTCAAAGGCTATTTTACCCGGGGGTGTACTAGCAATAACAAAGTTTTGCAAATTTCGCCAAGATCCTGGTGATGCATTATCAGTTCGCATCTTTCGTTGTGTCCCGTACTGGAAAAGCCTAAAGCTATAAATCTTAACGGCTTGGGTTCCTCAATCATTTCTAAATTGCCGTATACACTGTGGAAGTAATTAATACTTTCTGATACGTTACCTACATAAACTTCAGGGTACCAAACTCTTTGCTAAATTTTAAAACGGCGTTAGTATCCTACAAACGCATGAAATAACATACAGGGGGTTGCCAATGATTGTGCATGGCTGCTGAAACCCATTGTTTACGCCAATACTCATCAAGTTGGTTCGATCCCGTAGCTCCATCTGTTTCACGGTATTACGGAACAGGTTCGTGGGAACGCAGAGACCAATCCCGCCGACAGGTCGTAGTTCAAGATGATTTTCGCGGGCCCATATGATTTGCATGGTGGAGAAAGGGTTGTTGTTCTTCTTGCCTAATGGGAACTAAAACGACGAGGCTGTGAATACTATGCAATCCGAGTGACACCCTTGTAATGACAGATTGATGCGATAAGAGCGCTACTGTAGTATTACGCTCAGCGTATTGGGCAAGCTCCTTTTTGGGGTTGATGGGAATATTGTTTAGTTGCATAAAAATCCTCGACGATTACGCGAGAATAATGAGATAAGAGTGACAAGCTTAGCGAACGGGTTAGCTGTATTTTGTTATGCCCGGATTGCGTCACATCAATCCAGTCTCCAAATCCAACAAGTCCTCACATATCTAATGTGGCTTGAAGGCCCCCGTTCGCCCTCTTACCACCACTTAATGCCTCGCTTTATCTAAACTTTTGATGATTTGAATGATGGGAGCCCTCGTTAGATCCAGTGCTGAAATTCGCTCGCAAAGGGTTACGTCCTTTTCAATCCACCATTTCAATCCGTAGACAAGGATGAATGACAGACCGCGGAGGGTGCAAGTGTGCTTTTGGGTGCATAACGAAATAAGACGAAAGCGGACTCCTTCCGTCCTTCTTGCAATTTCAACCGGATTCAAAGAAGAGCGGGTGGCGGCGGATGTTAATGAGAGGGAAAAATCCAAAATCCCTACTCACCGCTTCCCAAGATGATAAAGGAGCCAAATCTTGAGCAGACAGGTACACGTGGCCTTTATCCTATTTACCAATTATCCATGGGATTAACAACTTGTGAAAAATAGCTGCCTTACGCAATTCAAATAGCAACCAAAACTGTCCTCCATCCCCTGGGAAAGGGTTGACAACAAAGATGGGCCACCCTGTCTGCCTAGCGGCGCTCTTCGTGAACAAGCCTTCTCTCCCAATTGTTTATTCTTAAATTTCATTAATTAAAACAGTATGCTAGAATGGTCACTGGAGAAGACAGTGATGATACATTGTTTGCCTTGGCGCGTCATACGCTTAAGCGTCTAACAAATGAATAAAGAGAACGCATCATCCCAGGGACAAATTCAGCTCAAGGGATCATGTTTTTTACCCAGCAAAACAATACAGAACAAGTGGTCATATTTTGGGGCAGTTGATGTTCTTTTTGTAACAGATTTACAGGGGTGGTTTACGCAACCTAAAAAAACCTGATACAATCCCCCAGCTCCAATTTATCATCATCAATCTTTACGCGTTTCCCCAAAAAACTGGAACAGATTTCGACAGACTGAAGCGTTTTTATCACTCCATCAACTCAAATCCACAGCAACACCACTACAACTATGAACTACAGTTAGCACACAGAGTCAAATCATCCATGCACTCACCCGCTTTTTTATAACCTAATAGAACACATTCAAGAATCACCATAAGCCCATCCATGCGAAGAAGAGAATTTTATAGATCCTTTATAGGGAAATGAGCCAAGATTCAAGAGCGAATCATGTTTTTTTCCCTAAAAGTCATTGACAAAATAACCGCGAAACCGATATGCGGTTCCCTGATTTTCCAAAAAAGAGACTAAACTTTTCTATCCTCTCAAATCTCATCATCCATTTATTAGATGTGCATCTGTTTAGTTTTCCGTCAATCGAGGTCTCTCTAAATACATTAGAGAGACCTTCACAACTTGCTAGCCAAGCTGGCTATGGCCATTGAGGAAAGGTGGTACTGGAGATAATTTTAGTAGGATTTACGACCGCGCTTTTTGATTTTCCCTAAATTCCATGAAGACATAAAAGTAATAGGAAAATTACTTTCCTACGTAACCTATCCAAGATGAATTAGCACTCTTGGCCTGGAATGAGGGGATAATAGCTCTTGTATATATATATTTTTAGAAATATGGTAAATTTTTGACTTTAGGGGAAATTTGTATCACTTTTTTATTTATTAGATCCACGAGGGATTAGACTCAAGTACGGGGTGTAAGACGAGGAGGGCAGAGGATGTGGTGCTAGAGGAGGAACAATCCAGGGTAAACACCAGAATTAGGGGCTTTCCTATAGTTGACTTTTCCTCGCGGTAATAATTTAATTAAGTCCTTCAAAATCCATGGAAGACTCGAGCTAGCTTAAAGAGGATGCAGTCCTGGGGCAAGAGGAGCTTGTAGAACCTGTCGAGGGGAAAGAAATGATCGTATGGGGGAAATTAAGGGAAATGGGGAAAGTTTAAGCCTGAAAATGAAGAGAGACTTGTAAGTGAGATGAATCCTTGTCATCCATCATCTACACGGGTAAGAAAAGTTTTTTAATCGCCGCAAACGAGCTGAAGTTGGGGAGAGAAGTGTCAAAAAATCACCCTATGTGCTTCCATCCAGCCTAAGGAACTGAAAAAAAAAACATTGTGTAGCAAATGCTTTGGTGTTGAGCGTGCGTCGCGTGTAGTAAATTACATTCAAAATACATGGTGAAAAGTTATTTCCCTAGGCGAACGCACGGCTAGTGTAAGGTAAGAATATAAAGAGAAAAAAACTAATTTTCCGGTCGCAAGGTTTACCTCAATTTTAAGAAAACACGCTACACTATTAATAATTTGGAGGGCTTATATACGAACCTAATTCACCTGAGGAGGTGATGAGGCCACTGGTCAGTTGTGATTTATCGGTTTTAGAAACACTGATAAAGTATAATAGCTTCTTGTGAGTAACTAAAATACCATACTTGGTAGAGGGCACTGTCAGCGCTTCTTCCGAAGAGATTGCGAATCTCCTAGGATCCAGATTACGGCAAAAATTGGAAAGATTCAAGAGATTCAAGAAGCTCTGTTTGCTGAAGCATTCAGAAAATCCTATTTCCCGCATCTCTCTCCACTGCCTCCTCCTTCTCCACCTTCTGTAATACTATTTCCAAGGAATAAAGGAAGGAAGTGATGCAGAAATGAGCGATCGGTACTAAGGCTAGATCATAGAAACCAGAGGCTTTGAATTCAACGTGACAATGAAGATAAAGGGATGAGATTTAAAATGAGAGCTTTTCAACATCTTCCAAAATCCAGAGGGAGCAGCAGGTTATAGAGTAGCGTGTATATACAGTATATTCAGTTTTCAAGCTTGTTCCTTCCGGGATCCGGAATAAACTCTGGGTTTGCCATCTATATGAGCTGCGGTGAAACTACATTTGACGGGGGGATAAAGTCGGATCAAGTATGATGGTTAGGATGAAGTGATTGAAATAGAGAATAGGGGATGATAGAGAGAGAGAGAGAGAGGTGGAACCTTCGGATGGAAGAGCTGTTCAGTTCTGAAAAGGTAGCGGATTTTATATTTTACAAGCTCCCCTCTCTCCTTTCAGGAGAGACTCGTCGTATTCGAGATCCTCTCTCTTTTATCCGTCCATGTTTCAAAAATCAAACCGGCTTCGTAGATCTGGAGGAGATGAGAGGTTGTGAATGAAAAGTTTGGTGGGGGTAGCGGGAGAAATGGTCTCAGAGAGGGATGATGGGTTTTGATCGCCCGGGCATTATACAACCCTCCATGTAAGGGAGAGCAAGAGCAGTGAGCTTTACTCTTGCGATACAGGAAAAACCCGGGAACATGGAGCTACACCAGGAGGGGATGAAATGTACGGAGGGAAGAGAGCATGAATGCTGAATCCGATGCATCAAACTCAATAGCCGGTGTTATGAAACATCGTCATTTTGCTATCTGAATGCTACGGAGATAACCGATTGCGATTCGTCCATCAAATGACAAATAACTAGCAGTCTGTTACACCGAACATTTTCGCAAACTTTTAGGTATAATTCCCAGTTAAAATAAAATTTCAAAACTTCAATAACCAAGCTTCACACCAGCCGATCCTTCCAACTCAGAATACCCGGGTATTCCAAAGTAGAAAATACATTTGTTACTGCCAAATACTGGATTTCCCATGGGATTCCCAGCATTGAGTTACCCACTACATCCGAAACGTGTCTCTTATATTTTTTCAAAACGCTTCTACAGCGTCTACGTGAAGGGTTAAAGTTGGTGATGGAATTGTGTTTAAGTTGATTTGTATGCGTAGGAGCGGGAGGGATGAGTGGTGGTAGCCATGTATTGAACCGAGAGGGTCTCCCGCTTTCACCCTCCCCAACCTCGTATTGATTATCATTGAATGGAGAAATACTCCTCCTTGAATTTGCATATGTTTTCAATCAGACTTTAATTGTTTGAGGCCACTTCCTGGTCTAAATAATGATAATGGGCCGGGCTCAAAGGAGTAATGAGTGTGTGACCCAAACTAGTCTGGTGTCTGCCCCATCCCCCATCCCACCCGATACACCAACACGGGAGTCCGGGTAAAGGGCACAAAGGGTGAACGGTCCGGCTTTGAGTACCCGGCTCGGGCTCTATTCTCATCCGCGTAAGTCAACCCTTGAGTTGACATGAGTTGACTCGGATGGGTTAATGTGTGGGAGACAGATAATATAATGGGAGCACTTGAACGAAACGGGTATTTTCTCTATTTTCCTGGGTGCGCTCTCTCCTAAACCGGCACGTGTGTGTGTATACAGGATCTGCATGTGAGTATAAGCCAAGTCGATTAATAACTCCTTTTTTTTCGACCAATACAACCATAATGAGCACTGAAGATGAGGGCTAGTTTCTTTTTCGCGCACACAATCCCACAAAAGGGTTGAAAACGGACGGACGTGATTTTTAAAATTTGTTTAACACAATTCAAGAGGCGGGAACAGAGAGTAATACACAGAGTCTCTCATGCAACTAAAAAGAGCAAGCTGACATGAGCACTTCCCAACAAACATTAATAGGATGAGCGGATGTGAATGAGGAAGAGACATGGAGGAGCTAATGATAGCTTTTTGCATAAGGGCCTCCAGCCCTTAATGATTCCCCACCGAGGGTAATTCACAAATTGAATCTAGATAAGCTTGTAATCCTAATTCGGGTCTAGTCAAAGGGGCTCAAGCTAATAGATTCAAGTAGTAACAGGGCTGTGAGAACACAAAATGCCTATCCGTAGCAAGGAACATGTAGAAATTACACATCCAGAGGGTGAGGCCATAGTTAATGATTGACCAGGAAGCCGGAACTCAGGAATTCGGATACTAGAAATTCTGGGCAAGAGGGAGACCCTCCACCAGTCAGAACAGGGGCGCCAACCTCTGTTACGTTTGTCTGGAACTAAAGATCGTTTCTTCGGACCGAGGAGCCAGAACAACTATGGAGAAATTGTAGAAATATTTCAGAGAACCCAGCGTGAAAAATGGGGGAAAAACAGCCAAGTGTCGGGTAGATGGGAAAGACACGGTCAAATTGTGACAAAATTCCTCAGATTCATCATCAATCATTAACTTTGTAGTTTCCTCATTTCCTGTTTTCTTCTCCCACCGCCACCATCACCACCCTTAGAATCTGATGAGAAAAGAGGGTGAATTACGCAAGTGATGACGATACTCGAGTTCCACTTGATCAATCCTCAGGAGAGAGATACTAAATCCCGGCTATCAAAATACCCGGGTCACAACTCCAGACAAGAACTTATCAGCATGGACATACCCACTTCAGTCAATCCATGAGTTGACCGATTCGGTTTCGAGTAGCACTGGATACAGTCAGAACGTTGATTCATGGTAAATCTGTGTATGGATCCCGATCCAGAGCAATTATTAATTCATGTCAGAGTGGGTGGACCTCAAGGAGAAAGAGACAGAGGGTAGAACCGGTGATGAGGCATTTTTGGAATCCCATCAATCTGGGTGGGTGGCTCCTATCATCCGGTGAGGGATTGAAAGCGATATTATTTATTATTGATTGATCTTCCACCCCCGCATCTCTCCTCATCTCTCCTCATATCTACCCTCCACACTTCTTCTTCTCCAAGTAGCAATCTATAGCCATCATAAGTAGCTGGACCCTGACTAACTTTGTTTTTGCGCCCTAGAGGCCCAATCATCCTGCTTGATTCTACTCTCTAGGTGAAATCAGTATGACAAATGGAAGCCAAGAGATAGATAGATAGATAATGATTCCTAGGGATTCAAGTGAAAAGTATCATTTCTCTGAATACAAGTGACGTCCCACTTAATGCTATGCGTGTGTGGCATCATAGTTACCCGCCACACTCAAGACTATACACCAAAAAGTCCAAAGATGATGAATCAAACACTCGTCAATCTTATCATTTCCGGCGTGCCATCCTGTCAAGTTTCCATTCCCTTGCTACTGCCGCCGCCGGCTCCACGGCCATGCAAAAGCTAAAAGTAAAATTCCAATTTCTCTCTTCCAGAGCGTCCGGGGAAGATGAAAACGTTGAGAGATGAGAGCCATTTCCACATCCTCCTAAAACCCGATCCTGACTGATTGGTGAAGTGAATTTAGAAACGCTAATGGACTCAATGAGCCTTTCAAGATGGGATGATGATTGACTGAGAGAGAAGGATCAAAAGAGGAGGGGATACACGGCTCATGTATACAAGTACATTTATCAAATCACAAGTGTCGCAATGAAGAGCGGATTAAACCTTGGGAAGGTGTGGAGAGGATAAAGGTATTGTGAGCTTCGGATTTTTGAGGAAGACAAAAACAGGGAAAGCAAACCTCAGAAGAACAGTTCACAGTTCAGGACACAAGGCGGCAAAGAATAGCGAGAAAAGGGTTTTCTCCGACGAGTTTCTGATACAATTCTCCTTGTGGAGAAAAATGCAATTTAAAAACCATGAATGGAAGGTGGTGAGAAAAAAGTAATAATGCTCAAATGAAAGAGTTGTTTGGAGGTGGGTTGACGTGTGATAGGAGGGAATTAACCAGGATTTTCTCACCCCTTCCACGTAATTCTAGAATCTTTCCAGACTCAATAGCCAAACCACTTGTGTACTTGATTCCGGATCGTTGCCCAATACTTGTGATTTGATCTGGAATTATGGAAACGGTTCCTCTTTTTTGAAGACACTCTGTAACATGTTCCTCGATGAACCCATCATATCTGATACAAATATATTACATTTTTTCAAAAGAGACTTCCAATAGATCACGTGGAAGATGTGATTCAGGCACATTTCCCAACATACCTGCCGCATCATTAATGAAAGAGCCACGCGTTAGTTTCGTAAATATAGCGATTATTGAATTCACTCATGAGTATTTCAAGGTAGCTGTATATCTTTCGGGCACATGAGGGCAGGTCAAGGCAGATGTTGGAAGGTAAGGATTGCGAAATCCTTCCTCCTTTGTATAAACAGTTGTGTCAACATGTAACCCGGGTCTCCACTGTATCTGGACCTGGACAAGTTTACAGGAAGCCCAGGAAGCGGCACGGGTTCAATTCGGCCATGTAATTGTGTGGCATGTGGAGGACACGGGCAGAAGAGGACACTGATGCAATAATACGGATGAGATTTAGTACTATGCGCAAAGGGAAAATCTAGTGGATTAGTGTCCGCGGTTTGGGATAAAATTTTAAATTTATGGAGGATTGCGCGACATCAAGGAGGCAAAAAAGAGCGTCTGGAGGATACATGCCCGGGTATCCTGTATTTCATGGCTTAGAGCTTGCTCTACTAGGATCATATTGATAGCCTCACGAGAAAAAAACATTGATCACCCTCCGGTAATACAGTTAATAATGCAGATTGGAATGTCTATTTAGGATTGATGCATTAGGCTATAAAAATAGATTCATTGGTCTCCAAGGATTGCAAAAACCCGGGAAAAAACTACAAGGGTGGACGTAAACAATGAATTTTATACAAGATGGGTATCAGGATTCGGAGGAGGGATGTGAAATGGAAAACAAGGGGATGCAAGCGGACGTGCTACCATTCTCACAGGGCAGGTGATACAATATTTTCGCTTTAGCTTGTAAAAGCTGTCGTAAAATTTCTAATTCCCATGTTTTTAGTGTGGAAACCGCGAAACTAATTTTTGGGGCGACGTGGGATACCATTTTGGATGATAGGTAATCCATAGAAATCTCGGTATTTACGGATTTACAGCGTCAGTATATTAGCTATTTTTATGCGGATTCGTTCCTATGATGTACAGAAGAAATTGATACAGATTTGTGCTAAAAATCCTTTCGAGCAATGAACACGTATGTTAATGTGTAAAATCACTGTATAAGAAACCGGGTAGACAAGGAGGATAGGAGCAGCAGCAGTAGTCCTTGGAAGAGCGGGCTATTCAAAGCGCAGGCCATTTACGTGAACGTACATTGTACATATGCGCCCAGTGGATTCCTCATGGAGAAGTGCCGGTGTGTGAAAAGCGTAGTGCTGAAGAAAACTTTAATACTGAAGATAAATATTTATTTAATAAATAATTAATTGTGTTGCATAATTGAACCAAGTCAAATCCATTTACAGCTCGGTTTGTGGATTTTATTAGTAATTTAACATTACATATAGAAAATGCGGGGTTTTCAAAGGCTCTTAAATGCGAAAGCATTAATTGCATTTGGATCTGGTCTAGGATGTTCATCTTTAGTTGCAATTGAATATCTGAAGCAAAAGAAATTTGCTTATTGTGATTATCAAGATCATGCATTTAATCCGAATGTCCCCGTTAATTTACCAAGTGGAGCACCAAAATGGGACTACGATTGGGACAAGTAAGTTAAATTTCATTTTGTGTTCAATTGTCATAAGTAAATGTTTAATGTCATCGTAGCAAGAAAATCTAAAGTTTAAATTTCATTTGAAGTTTAGCATTAACTACTTATAGAGTTTCAAATGTAAGTACATGTTAGGTATGGTTAGAAACCCCAATGAGTAACACAAAAAGTAAGACCTAACTGATGTCTAACCACAAAAGTCGACCGTAAAAACTGAAAACCTTCGAAGGTTTCATGTTTCATCTTACTCACTTTGCGTGCTGGATGTTTGCTAACTGAACATTTGAACTATCAGTACTAGGCAATTATGTAGCTCTTAGTATATTAATTTTAATTTTTGTTGTAATAGGAGGGAACCTTACAGCCTTGTTCCACGACCAGGAGGCAAAGCAGATGAAAAGGAGCAAGGGCAATATCACGAGAAACTGGAAAAGAACAAAGCCACTGCATGCCGGACCATGATCTTGATCAGAGTTGGTGAATATGACGAAGATATGCCTGAATGTGAGCAAAAGCTAACAAAATTAGGAATTGAGCAAGCGAAACTACTTGCAGAAAGGTTATCAAGCCTAGCAGAGACAAAGAAAATTCAATTTACATCAGTAATAAGCTCAGACAGTCCGGTAGCTTCGCAAACGGCCGAGATTTTGGTAAAAAATCTGGGGAAGAATATGAAGGTATGCAAGAAGGATCCAATGCTCAGAGAAGGATGTCCGTCTCTTCCGGACCCACAGTCACCTGCATTGCACCCGGAACCGAAGGTAAGCTATTTTTCACCCTTGTTAGTTTCTAAAATTTTCGTTAAATCAGAGGAGACGACATCAAGCACTACATTGAAAAACGTTACTGATTGACGTTAGCCTGATTTGCTTTGGTAGGCTCTTTATTCAGACGGATCCAGGATTGAAGCAGCTTTTCGAAAATACTTTTACAGAGCGGATCCTCAGCAGACAGAAGATAGTTATGAAATAATAGTTTGCGATGCGAACGTGATCCGTTACTTTGTATGCAGGTAAGTTTCAGCATATTCTCAAGTCCCGTATTCGAATATCCTTCTCGTAAAAGCACACGCCTAATGCACCCGGTTCTTTCATGCTGGATCTTAGGGCTTTGCAGTTCCCTCCCCAAGGATGGTTACGTCTCATGATAGCTCATGGAAGCATCAATGTTCTTGGGATCAATCCTGGAGGACGCGTCTCCCTACGATCGCTTGGAGAATCCGGGTTTTTCCCTCCCTCCAAGCTAACAACGTAAATACACTCCCGTCTTTGCTGCTGCTGCTGTATTCCTTGACGGCTACTACACTTAAAGAAAGTGTAATCCTTGATTTTTTTCACTCTAATCGTAAAATTTTTATAGCTGTAGCTATTCCATTTCCAAGCTGATCTACACAAGTAGTTTGCAATAAGTAGCGAATAGTTGTGGTGAGGAAACACATGTCAACACGAGTTATGCTTCAAAATATTGTCATGTGCAAAAAAAAAGTAATAACAACGCTAGTGTTTTGAATCTGTAAATTAGGTTTAGTATATTTTCTGGAACTCATTGACTCATGTCACAAGGAAACCTCTCACACTCTGCACACAAGATTTCGTTTGGAAGGCGTGATAGAAACGGCTTAATTGTATTTAGGGATGGGGTTAGGCTTATCCTGAATAACTCAGTCAGCTTTTAGAAACATGCCGTAGTACTGTAATGCAAGTTGTCCTCCAAGACTACGAAATTAGATTCGTATCTTGGTACCCGGTTGGGATGAATGCAAAACGACAATGCGTTTAGAATGTAGCGTTTACAATTTAATAATTTTAATTGTGAATTGAGCTGGAATTGCTATCTATGGTTTCCTGGTTGCGGAGAAGATTGGTTTGGTATGCAAATGAAGAGTCTGGTTTTGGTTTTGTACCCAGGGTTGAGAAGGAGTTGATGGGAAGTGGAGTATTATGTGATATTTAATAATGAGTATTGTGTGATGTTCCGCTGGATTAGCGTAGAGTCAGTGTGTGACCAGGGTTATGAAGGAGGTGGATGAGGGATGGAATAATCCGTGATGAATTCATCATGTATTGAGCCTTTCGGTATTAAATTGAATGAGTCTGGTGAGTAACCCTGGTAAATTCATTTCAAAGAGGGTTTGGATACAATTTCAATGAAATACAGCGGAAGAAGATGAGGAATTAGTGGTGGTGTAAGTTGATTGAACTCATCCTTGAACCAGATCCTTTCATCTTGGCCATGTGCTCTGGCCCGTGGCAAAGGACAATTTTCAGAATTCTCTCTTAAATTCTACAAATCGAGCTCAACAGAGAAAGGAAGGATTGTATGTGTGACTCTCTGCCGTAAAATCTCCAAGATTCTATAGGCTTTAAAGGGGGATGTGGGAGAGAATAGGGGAGTTATTCCAGCAATTCCATTGTCTCATCCGTAATTCTGTGCGGAAATGTAATTAATGCATTCATGAGAGGGGGAGAGGTAGATTTGTGGATGGACGAGAGAAGATGGAATCCATGAGGACAACCAAAGCTTCAGCTTTAGACTCCACATTGACAATTGACAATCCGTACGTTTTCATCAACCCTGTTTGATTAGAGAAGAAGAATAAGACAGCCAAGTATTCATACTTGCTTCAAGTAATACAGCGTCATCATAAACCACGACCCGGACCGGAGAACAATACGGGAAGCGAGAACAATTGTCCCGAGAACTACGTAGATCGTCATGTGAGGACTGTTTTACGGAATGAACTTGAAGAGCAAGCTTGCCTCCTTCATCCTTCTTCCCAGATGATGATGAGTTGGTAAGCCTATTCTAGTATTTATGAGACCCGAAGTGAATGTCATAGCCGGAACTGAAATTATTACATGCTGTGTATGTTTCGTGAATAACTATAAATTTTTTAGGAAGCTTTCGAAAACAAATCGCCGTATCACAGGATGAGCAAGGCTAGAATTTTACGACATTCAGACACGGAACGACACTGTTCTGCATTATGAAAGCAGACCAGGGAATCTAACCGGGTAATTACCAAGAGGACAGGAGATGTTTGTAAAAGGATGGCAAATAGCTAGAATCATAGTGAACAGTGAGCAGGATTTAAGTGCGACTTTGTACATTTTAATATTTAAAAGCATACATTATGTTTCTCCACCAGGTAGACCATGCATGGATGTCTTTATTTCCCAAGAATCCCAAGGAGGGAAACCCGTATCCTATTGGAGGATTTCATTCAAGACCTCAAGCTGAGATGCTTTGTGATGATTGAATTGTTTGCTCTTACCTGTCAGCCCTTTGTGGGGCTTACTCAGGACTCAAGCTGCAACTTCGGTCGAGATTGGTGTAAAAGGCGCTGTAGGTAGCTTTTGTTTGCTAAAGACTGAAAGACACCAGGGAATTACGTGGGGAAGCCGGAGTGGTGGATCCCACATATGGAATCCTCCTCAACTTTTCCCATCAACCCCCGGGAGACCTTTTAAATGCACTTAGATATGTGATTGCTGACATACATGGAGAAGATACCGGAAGTTAGTGGAAGTGATTGTCAAGCTTTGCCCTGTCCCTCTCCAACAAGGTGTATTTGCCCCAAGAAGATGTATTTTAAACAGGTGAATATTACGTTTTTCACACTTTTAGGAACAAGGTTTTAGCCATGCAGTTTAGATATTTGCAGTCAAGTGTTTCAAACAGTGCAAGTTTCTCCTCGCTGCTTTCACTCTTCTAGTGAGGAGGAAGCCCTTGGAAAACGTCTCGCTACTTTTCACTTTCACTGTAGGGAAAGCATTCTCAAAAACTCAACTTAAAGATATTGTCAATTTTCTAGAAAATCCACTCCTTAATGCTCCTCATATGGGAGGAGTAAGTATTTTAGAAGCGATTCAAACCCGTCTTTTGTTGTCTGATTGAGGAAATTGAAATCGTTAGGGCTGGAAGCGATCGAAATGACTATTTGATTTCCGGTTTACAGATTGCCGGTGATTTGTTCCAAAGAGGCAGCATTAGCGACAGATAGTGGATACAGCTCTTTCCGCAGTGTGTAAACTAGGCAGCCCAATAACCTCGAACCTGAATATGACTTCTTTATTAGTTATCTTCCTCTCAGCCTTCCATTATCCTGTATTTAAGTATTGCATTAGGAATAATAAAGACACGGAAAGGAAGAGGAGATGGGAAGGAGGAGATATCCAGAATGAGCACACAGCCTTTTTATTGTCTCCTTCAAAGGAAACCAAAGGGACAATGTCGGATTTCATGTGATCAAATTGACTTTTCTTTTCAAAGATATATATGTTTCCTAGGATTTTTTTGACGTGTACTTTCCTTCTGGCTTATTGCAACTTGAAAGTTAATGACAGTTTTATCCAAGCGGGCTTTCTGAACAGAGGGAGCATGTGATTCTCGAATCTTTAGATTATGTTCCTCTCTAGAATCATGCAAGCACACTCTGTCAAAGCTCTGGGCAATGACTGCAAGAACCATTATCATCCTCTCCCTCCTCCTTTAAACTCATGTTAATGGTTACCTTTAAAAATTGCGTGTCAAGTCCCAGATAGACCTCCTGCCGACATTTCCCCGATATTCCTCCGTCCCTGTCATTTTGAATTTGTCCTTTCGCATCAGCCAGAGCTCGCCCATCAACCAATCCTATCAGCAAGGATGCTTCGGATCCAGCCTTACTAGAAACCCGCAGCGAAGCAGGGGGAAAGAGAGGAATGAAAAATTATAAGGAACAAGTGCGAATATAAGAATCAGGGTTTTTTAAGCAGACTCTTCTCTCTACTCTAAAGCTTTAGGAAGGAACCAAGGGCCTAGGCAAAAGAACGAACGTGAACATGTTTGTCAGAGTCATTAATGAATGTATGGATTTGTAATTTTGACAAATTAGCATGTAGGAACTCTGAGTTTAGAAGCTAGGACAGGGGAAGGAAGTGAGAGAAATCCCGTGGATCATGGAATCACATGACAGCAGTTCCTCCTCCGAGACATGAAATGAGAGGAGTGTGAGGCATGAATGGAGATGATCAAGGGGTGAGAGGAAGCTTATAAGGGTGAATGTGGTTAATTTATTCAAGCTCAAGTATCAATCACATGTTAATTAGAAGTAAAAAAGGGGAGGGAAAAATAAACTAGAGGGTTATTAGTCCTATAAACTTTGTTTACAATGGGAACAAGTGTTTTCGAGAGAGAGAGAGAAAACATCTCATTTGCATTCAAGGTAGACACGCATCCCTTTGTTATTCTTCTTTCTCCAAGCTATATCTAAGCCTACTAAGCCCACAATGCGAGGGAGGAAGAAAAAATAATGTAAAAAACCTTTTGTCTAAACCGTATATAGACAAGGTCTTGTAAAAATCAAGGGAAATGAGGAGCCTAGTTTATGTACGGGACGGGGAAGCGTAGAAAGAACAGGATGAAAACCAGGGTATTCGGATGAGGGGAAATACCCGGGGCTTGTATACTCAAAAAATTAGAAGAGAGTAGTAGGAAAACAAATGCAGAGGAGATTCTATAAGTAAACAGGGTAGAATATGGATGGGTAGCGTGCTTAAGTTCAAATCTACCGGCTCTTCTCATCATAATCTTGACAATTAAACAAATGTTGAGTCCAAAATGACAGATTGAGAGCTTAGAAAATCCATAGCATCTAATCACACATGTAAATAGCCGTAGGCTCGAATACATCGCGATTGTGTGGGAGGATTGTAAAGGAAAGCCTCTGTAGTTTGTTCCAACTGATTAAATATGAATAATCTGTTTTCGTATCTGTACGCTGGGACTGTTTGTAGTTTTTGTAGTAGAATAGCAACCGTATCAAAGAGAATCAGTGAGCCGTGTTTGCGAATTATACGATTTGATCATGCCGTCTCCATCAACTCAGCCAGAGCTAGAACATAAACATGATCAATTGCTAGGAATCATTTTGATTCATCGACTCATAATCATACCTCAAGGATAATTAGCTAATCCGTATGTTGTCCCATGCACTAATCAGGATCAGTAAATTAGCTGTAATCAGTTCTACTAAGTGTTTGTTTCGTTTATTAAATTGATTAGGTCATGATTACATTACATCGGTAGCAATCAGGGTTTAGTCAACTTCAAGTAAGACAATGAGCTACTTTTCAACTTTAAATTTAATATTACCACAAACAACATTTTTCCCACGTTCGTCTTGAACCAAGATCTTCATGTCACCGCCAACCTAAAATTATAAAATAATTTATTTAGTTCTTGCTCATTCCATCTTCATAACTATTCCTTACTTTCACCTCACATACAACTTACCGCACGCCCTTCTTTAGGAATTGTAACTTTCCCATTATAGTTTTCCTCCCGTCCAGCTTCTATGGGGCATTTGTTCTTCAGTTCGGCACAAGCATCTCCGCTTAGCAAAGTTTTAGTTATACCCAAGACTTTAGCTGTAACTTTAGTAGGCAGACTGGTAGCATCTGAGGCTGAAAGAAAGGTTTTATTTGTAACTACAAAATTATTTTTTCAACCTATTTAGCTCATAGTTAGCAACATGCTTACTTGGAGTGAAAACCATGTTAATGTTGTACGTCTTTCCCCTATGGAAAATACATCCCCCTGAAGTACATCCTCCGATATCCAACCTTTTTATCTTTGCTGATGATCCTGCAAAGAGTTTCAAAATATTAAATTCAAGAATGTTGTTTCTATCATCAAGAATCAAAGCTAGAAAAATTTATAACCTACCACAATCCTTGAAGAATTTCCCCTCAGAGCAAATAGCCACTGCCGCGATAATTACCACGAGCCTCAAAAACTTAACCATGTTCCAGCCTTAAACGTCTCTTCTAATTCTCTCTTCTTCTCTTAATGATCTCTTCTAATGATTCAATTCAAGTGCGCGCGCGCGCTTGTAAAATAAAACGTATTGTTATAGGAGGGAATTAACAATTGATTATCACCAAGGAAAAAAAACCTTAATTCCTCCAGTTTGTACTAGGTCAGCACTTCAGGAAAACCAGCTGCTTCACCATAATTCCAAATTAGGTAAATAGGGCCCTCTTGTAAAAACACACGACAGTTTTTGGGCACAAGTTGACATAATAATCCTTACAAGAGTATTTGTAAAGCGTAGTAACAAAACTAGATCACCCGTTGTGTTATTTTATCGGCACGCTTCTAAAAAAAGTGTCACCCAGGCAGGCACCTGGTCTGGTATTCAGGGAAATAGGTTCTCCTCCTATTAAAATTCACGAGAAAATACATCCTCAAACATTGTATAAAACAGTTAGGACCGATGGAAAACTCTGCAAAAACTACTCCAGTATAGTCTTCTCTTCCTTCCGCTTCTTTTGTTCTAATCAGCATGAGATGTTAATAAAAAACGCACCTGTGGGCGCTAGTGTCAGGAAGGGAAGCTCGTAGATCTACAGTACATGAACCAGCAAACTAGTAACTATAAAGTTAGCGTACTCTAGTCGCGTCCTAGGGTGATTCAAACCTACGTTTTCATGCTGTTTTCCATAGAATAAGGCAGAACCTTTTAATTTCCCAGATTTCAAAGCACAAAGATATCCAACTGGTAATTTTAGCAAGTGTTTCAAAAATAAGCGTCCAGAGCTGCCGCTGCCAACGTTACGTCCGTCGCCCGCTACCTGGAGGGAACCAATGGGGTATGATGAGTCAATGGTTAGGGAGGATTGGGTCATGGGAATTGACAAGTTGGTATGGATGTGAATCGGATTCAGCTGAAGACAATAAGTTTAGTTCACTGCTAGAATATGTAAAAATAGCAAGTGGCGTAGATGTGAGAGAGCGGGGAAAAGTGTAGAAATCCGGGTAATCCATCATTTTCACCCTTCCAGAAGATGACACTAGTTTTTCGTGTATCCCTATTGCACAACCCCTTATTTGTGCGACAAAACAAGAAGAGGGTGCAATGTTTCCGAGAGAAAGGGTAGTCCAAAAGTTCCGGAACCTGTCTCCTCACATTCAACCAAGGATTTCATGGACTCCCCATGAATGCAACAAGATTTTTCCCTAAAGTGAGAATGATTGAGGAGGAGTCGCATCCATTTTGTCACATGTACGGCCAGAGTTATTGTATGAAACCACAAAATCTTTTACAGACTTGTGCCTCATTCGTAGCTTCCTTGCATCATCACTTCCTTACTTCTCGTTTGCGGTAAATTAATACGCAGAGTCACGTCCAATTCGATACGGCTGCAAGCTTGGGCAATGCATGCGGTAGGTGACGGGGAAATAAGGCAGCAATGACATTCGCTTGACTAATGACTTTTGGATGCTCTGTGAAGAAACTGATGGTTCTTTCTGACTTTGGGTTTCAATTTAAATTTCAAAGCATCACACGTGATTTCATAATTTGTTAACGATCCAACCAGCAGAGTCAAAAGATTCACCTGCTGCTCAAGGACAATAGAAAGGAGCAAGTTGAATAGATTTTTATCCGAGGAATCCCAGCATCAAATCCTGGGATTGAAAGCGCAATGTGTTCCATCCCTTCGATTCTCATCCAATTCTTAAGCAATCCGCGGTTTTCTAAATGTATATTTGAACCCCGTTAATTATCACAACTTTCTTAATTATTTCATCTAAAATCTGAAAAACACAGAATTTAACCATATAGCAGCATCACAGATACACAGTAATTATCCCAGCAATCCTCCTAGCAATGCAAGGATAATTCTCCCGAGGATTCTCACACAAGGACGGAGGGTGACGGATGTAAATAATGGATACAAAGTAATTGAAGCAATTGAGAGGAAAAATTACACCATAACCATTTCCTTCCACGATAGAATCAATTGAAGAAAGAGGGGAAATGAATATTAAGGTAGTCAAAGTGCGGGGGTTGAAAAGAATTTCAAATTTTTTATCTCTCAAACCTTGAATTAAATTGTTATCGGAGGGGTGAAAGTAAATGAGAAATTTCAATGTTCCGATTTGCAATGAGCCGCGCTCCCTGTGGAAATATTAGAAAAAATTAAATGTTACCCCCATACGAAGCGCGCCCACTAGATTTTTTCCAATAAACTTGATTAGCTAACGTTTATGGATAACAAGGTTAATATTGTTTCTCGCTTTCCCTCCTTCTTCGTGCCTTCTTCTTTACCCCAGCCCTTATAGCGGTTAAATGGCCACATTTCAAATGGCCAGAACATGAATTCGCCAGTTTTCAAATGGCCTGAAGTCGCCACACGTCTGAAATGGCCACATTTGAAATCGCCACATTAATATTTTTTCTACAAAAACTATGTGAAGACTCCTTCAAACCCACCAAGATTTCCACCATTTGTCTGGAATGTGCATCAAAGGGTCAAGGACAACTTGCCTAGAACAAACAATGATACAGAAGGCTGGAACCATGCTTGCCGGGTAGTTATCTCAAGCCCTAAACTCCCTCATCAAGGGATTGCATGTTATGCAAGGAAAAACTACCCGCATCATGGCTAATCGCGCTGCTGGTGAATTGCCTCCCCAACGACGCAGAGAATTTATAGAGATGAATGACAGAATCTTAACTCTCTGTTGCCAATACAAGGACATGGATCTATTGAATTTCTTAAAGGAATCTCGTGTAACCTTTTAGAGATACGGCCCCGTGCACGCGGTATTCGGACGCCGCTGAAGGATCCAAAGTTGACACAATGCCCTACAACAAGCAACAAACGACCTAGGTTCACTGAAGACGAGGATGTACCATGTTCTAAATCTGCACCCACTAAACGCCATTGCGTTGCTGAAGACGATTATGACTCTGATGCTACTCAAATCTTGTAAACTGAAACTAATTTTTTAAACGTGTGCACAATTTTCGAAAAAATAATAAATGTGGCGATTTCGAGGTTTTGGTATGGCGACTTCAAATCTGGCCATTTGAAAACTGGCGAATTCATGTTCTGGCCATTTGAAATGTGGCCATTTGGGAGGTAACCCTTATAGCTGGCTCGAATGAGCTCAATTTCAAAAAATAGCTATTAGAAATAATAAGAGAAAGCTGTCTGCTCTCCTTCCATACTTTCAGCTTTCCTGGAGGGAGAAATGAGTATAATTTAGTCACGCTATACTTTCATGGAGATGTAAAAGCTACCAGCTCAGGAGGAAGGGGTTGAGTCCCTCCTTCTTCAGTTTACGGGGATGCGGAGGAGAATCCAACATAAGATTTCTCTCCAACTCTTATCTGTTTCTACTCCTACCCGGGATTTTTACAAGGAGGAGACGACGCTCAGAGGAGAGGGAAAGATGCAAAGAATGGGGTGGTTGCCGGAATGAGGAAATGTTTTATTAGAGACAGATCATCCAGAATAGAAAATGAGAATATTTATTCCGAATGAATCCTCCGCCTTGCTCACATTAATCTTTACGACTACACACGCTGAATTTTTTCTAGCCTCCCCGTGGCATCCTCCCCGTGTATGCGGCTACGAAAAATTCAACCTCATTTCCTTCAAGTGCCGTCATTTAAATATCTTCTCCCGCCCGGATTTTAGAGGAGCAGAAAAAGGAAATGCTCTTAATAATTGTGAGCCTGGTGTCAGAATTATGAGGAGGAAAAAGAGGGCAACATAGGCGTCATCCTCCTCAACAATGTTTCAACCGAAAGGGGGTGCAGTCTCCTTTTAGAACGGAAGCTAAACCAAAGCTCTGGAAACTATAACAATAAATTCTTTGCCGCAATTTGTGTACACCGCACGGCTGCATGCATTTTTACACAACATGGATACAGCACTTCGGCAAAAGCAGGGGTGGGAATCAGGGTTTTTTATTATTTCAATCACAAACCTACCACAGAGGAAACCCAGAGGGCGCTCTTTCTCAATCTCAAGAAAGAACGTTGCAAACTTGCAAAACTTTATACAACACTTCTCAGCCTTCACGTAAAACGTTGCGTGGTGTTCAAAATTTTTCACTTCTACAACCCACTGAACCCACCAGCATCATTCCAGGAGCTTAAATGCTGAGGCCCTTAGCAATCCAATCTTACACAGGAAAAGGCAGTTAGACGTCATCATCAGGTGCCGGAAGAGGAGAAGACTACACATAAGCCTAACGCACACTTCCAAATTTACATGGATTCATTCAAACCCGGGATAATGACAGAGCGCGTGTCTAAATACCCCAATCCTCCAAGATGAGCTAGAGGAAATAACATTTTATTTCATCCGTGTAGCCCTCTCCTCTCCGCGACAAAGCCGTCTTGGTCCTTGTGTCTTTTGGTAATTACTTCGCAGCTCATTGTCTCTAGTGATGATGATACCATCTGATTTGCATTTGGGAGGATTAAGAAGATGAAGAGCTTTATCCCAGCCTGCCTTCTTGACAACAACCCCGCACAGTCACTACTCACCAGAGGAGGGAAACGGAGGGGAAGGAAACAATAATGAGGGTGAGAGAGATTTCAAATCTGCATAGATTCCGAATTAAGAGCTTTTCCCCGCCAACTCCTTCCTCACTATCCATACTTACCGCGCTCATAGTTTCCGTTTAATAAGGCTGAGCGGATATTCGAACCCAATGAGAATTCATGTTCCCGCAAGTCAAACCTACACGAGTCCCGCCATAGTTTTCACTTTCCTCCTAAGGATATTCTCTCTTTAAGAGAATTTACAGGAATTCCCAAAGAGAAAATACCCGTATTTTACCTCGCTTTGATTCCTGTTCTCTGACTTTAAACCCCTCTCAAATCACCCCCTCTCAAGCCCGAATCCGGGGCTGATGCCATGTAGAGCACCGTCCGGGTAACACCCACTCCAGAACAGATAAATAAGAATCTGGGTGAAAGATGGGAGGACCAACGTGTCAGCCCAGGAAACAATGGACTCATCACAAGTAATTTATGAGACAAGGTTTCGGGTGTAAAGTCCGTGGCAGGGGAGACAAAAGGCTGTGGGAATCCCGCTAATGAAGTAAGAAAGCGGCAAGCCCCGTGTTCTACTACGTCCCTCTTAACGCAAACCGGATTTTACACAGTCTTTTGGTTTTGTTTTACACCCAAACTCACAGCTATTTTCAACTTGTTTAAGAAGGCGGGTAGGCTTGAATGAGCCGTATGGAATTTAGCCGGGTAATGACAAAAGCCCGGCTTGAAACCTGAGCTTTCTTCTATCCCCAACCTCTCAGAGCATTGGGAAGAGTTTTCTTCCATCCTGGTGATGAGATTATGGATTCTCTCACCATCTTAATTAGGCTTTAAAAATTTGCAAAGAAATAAATCTAAAAGGGGTGAGATTACTGCATTGGGGATGCAACGGGGAGAGGTTTTTTACTCGGGGAGAAAGTGATGAGACATTCGGCGTAGTATATACGCAATATATATAATAATGGCCTGGGAATGATAAAAAAATTGAACAAACTTATTCTTTTCCTCATTAGCTCCGAAAAAGAGACATTAAAAAAGTTATTAAAAACCTTTGAATCATCCTGCATAGGGCAAAAAGAGGAGGCTAAATGGATACATCTCTGATTTGAGGGAATCGTTATTGTTGCGCAGTTCCATGTACCCGCCGCTCTCTCTCTCCTTTCTCCTTCAACCTCCTCAACTTGCAATATATTTATTTATTTATATGAATAGGAAAAGAAGTGAGATTTTTATAGTTTGGGGGCGGTTATAATTGTTGTTGATGCGGCAAACTAGAGTCGTAAATCAGTCAGGGTGTAATAAAAAGATTAATATTTTTTTATACTCTCGTCCGTACTACTACAACTTATTATAACAGCTTCAAGATGGAGGGTAGCGAGTGTGGATTGAAAGCAGACGGTTTAATGAAAGGGAGGAAAATAGCTATATTCGCTTTTAAATTGTGCGAAAGGGTGTAATTAAATAGAGGGGTTGCTTTCCTTGCGGATCTGAACGTAGGCGCGACGTATCCTGGGCTAGAGGGCGCGTCCGTTTCATTTCTCTCGTACCAGTATAGAGACAGAACACAATGGAAAATAGCCAAAGAATCCAATTGTCATTTACTGAGCCCGTCCTGTCTAATGGGTTTTAAGTAGGTGAGAAAATCGGAGGAGAAATGTGCTAGTGCAATTCATTTGCTGAGCCTGCGGGTCTCCGGGAGTGCTAGCTTGTGGAAATTTGAGATGCACTTTGATTGTGAGAAGTGGATAATTATTGTTATTTGGGAGCGGAAGTTGGGCGAGGTTGTGGAAGTGGCGCGTGTCAGCTTAAATCATGTGCGGGTGTGTGGCATCTAATGAATCTGGGGTTCCATCCTCGCTATTCGAGTAGTCTTTCAAAGAATCTTGGAGGAAGGTGGACAGTGGTCGAATTTCCAACGACGGCCGCCGTCCGCTCGTCCATTCAAAAGATGGACAGGAAGGGATAGAGATGGGCGGAGTGCTCGCGGTCCGTTAGCGGTGAGTTAGTTAGTTTTAGATTTCTATAGAGAGCCGGCTAAGTAACCGAAATGCATTGCGAACTTAAAGACACCCGAACCGACCAGAGGAACAGCTCGCGGACGACGGAAGGAGTAAACGCGTGATTTGAATCCCGTGAAAAGAGTGGAAGCTAATGGATGTCTATTTGAAGAGGGTGGATGGGGGTGGTAGTCGATTGTCCAAAATCTCCAAAAATGGGGATAAGCATGGCTGAATAATACCCGGGTAGCGGGCTGCGTGAGGATTTCAATTCTTTTTCCACAATTTACTGGACAATGGGCATGATGATGAGGTCGGATTTTTGTGGTCATTATTATTATACTCGTTTGAGGTAAAAATGTTTGCCATGATAGGGTTTCCCGGGAAAATAAATAGTTCCATTCATAAAATTACTGTAAGGGGAGCGGACAACGGGATTTTTCATCCATTTTACGAATCAGTAAGCTTCCGACTTTGCAAACCTTGTTGGAAAATTCTTAGATATTTCCCTCAAAGGCTCGCTCTAATAGTTACCTGTTAGTGATTACCCGCAATAACAACTACACCTGACCCTACTTAAATAATGCTGGAATCCTAGCATTTTTCTATCCTAGCAATCCAAAATCTAATAACCTTAGGAAACGGATACAGGCGGAATTAAAGAAACGAGTCAACGCTTCATTGACCAAACTTGATTGAATCTTGACATGAATCACATTTCCTCCTAGGTTTTCTGCGGTCACAAATGTAGTTGTCAGAAAGGATATTTTGGGGTAAAACAAGTTAATAACAACCCTGTCAATTATTGATGTGTACAAAGCAAAATGCGCACAATATAGTAGACCAGAATTTGTGAGGAAACGAGAATAATAGAAGAAAAGAGAGGGCAAAATCTAATAAAAAACAGTATTGATTTCAAGGGAAACGAATTATTTTTACAGAATAGATAATGAGAAAAAAAAGAATTTCTATGGATTCCACAAAGCCTTTTTCCCTCCGTGGTCAGCTTGTTGATATTTGACTGTGAATTTTCCTCTATGGTAACAACGAAATGACGAGAGCACTCTTAAAGCACATAGTCGGCCAACGTAACCAAGTGTCCAAAACACCCCCTCAAGTATCATGTCAATTTTCAAAGAGCAGTCTGTCTGTTTGGGTCGAAATCCAAATAGGAAAACCATCACCAAAACCCCACTTATTAGGATGGACAAGTATCATAGTTCCGAGGAAACGGAGAGCATGTAACTGATGAATGGAGATTAAATCAAATATGCAGGTGGCGGGTAGTAGAGTAGCCAAGTCGCGGGAGAGAATAGAGGCGGGTATTATAGTAAAGGGAGAAAAATCCCCAGCCACAACAGAGTACAAGCAGAAGCCTTTGCTGGAAAATAGATGAAAGAATATCAGCGTCCACGGATAAAGATGAAAGGAGGAAAAGTGCCGGGTATTAGGGAATGATTCCGTTTTTTTGCAACGCTTCTTTACAAAAGTAGTGGGGTGGATAAGGTATAGAAGATCTCGTATAATGAAAAAATCCCGCCAATCTTTCCACTATCGGAGAGCTTGGACGGAAGATGATGGATTTTTTTCCGTAGAGTTTCAGGTTGTTTCCCTCCCAATTTTTTTCCTCCGGCCACTTTGCCTTCTAATCAGAGCACTTGATACTTGACTAAGCTGGTCAACTTTGTATGAGCCTTGTTGTGAGGGACAAGTGCTCCTCTTCTAAGGGTGAAATAATGAGCATGGATTTAGCCTCCTTATCATCTCTGTGATTGGGGCCTCTCTGTGGTGTAGCCGATACATGAAAGATGATGAGGACACCGAGTAGCATAAAAAGATGGCATGTAATCCGAGGACAGTTGCACTTTTTTAGGATCCCCCGATTCCTCATCTCTCTCTCTCTCTCTCTCTCTCGCGGGTTTTTTTCTCTAAAGCACAAAGAAAAGATGGTAAAAGCTGATAAGCTTACAGGGGGATGAAACTACTGGAAAAGACGGGGGATGACAAAGTCTGTAATAGTGGGAGAGTAATTTAGAGAGCAGAGTGCATCGTCATCCTACGGGTGGTATCATAGAGAATCAAGTTTCAAAAATTTGATTTTAAGCATCGTAAACTTTTACAACCGACTCTGCCTAATCACTAATCAGGGTTAAGGGTTTGGAAAAATGTGTGAAAAATTGCTACACTTTTACTCATGTTAATTATTGAGGAACCACGAGTCATAGGGAGGAGAAAGCTACGTAGGATATATTTAGAGATTAAAACCTAAGAGGAGGGTGAGAGGAGACAACGGGCGGAGGATTAGAGGAGGGCGACTCTCTCAGTGAATCTCTTATACCGGGTAACAGCTATAGAGCATAGCCGGGAAGCTACCAAGCTATCTTATACAATCAGCTACAGCACGAAATCCGGGAATGTATGTAAATGGTGAAATGTCAAATACCCGTAGAGGTAATGAAGGGACGGTTCGTAAAATTTTGTGACTCTCTCTCTCAAGCCTCCTCTGCCTCTCTCTTAGGCCTCCTTCTATATAGCCTCTCATCATCATGATTAGATGAGGCAGAATCAAGAATCTCCGAAGATGCAAGCATAGAGAATCAGGAGGACCCCGGAATTGGATGCTAAATGACAGAAACTAGTTTTAGAGAAATCATTCTCATGAAACTCCAAAGTGTTCCAAGGTTGAAAGAGATACTAAACTGGTAAAAGCGTAGTTGACAACACAGAAAGCTCCTTCCTCCGAATTAATTGTAAACTCAAAATTTGAGAACACGGTCCAAGTCTATAAAAGCTCAAACCGGCGTCGGAGCAAGAATCATAAGATATCTCATTTGCATCCAAGGAGTTAATGTGATTAGGAGATGAAATTTAAGCAAGGAGCAACTTTATAAAGAGGGGAGAGAGGCGCTGATTAATTTAGGACGACAGACCGCAATGACACAAAGATCTTTATGTGTCAACACTGATTATGACGGGGTGAAAGGAGCGAGTTTCTTATAAATGAGCTTCACGAGCAGAGAGACCTCTTTCTTTCATGTCCTCCGACTCCTCCAACTCTTTCGCTAAGAATACAGATAATCGAGCGCTCCACGGCTCCACGCTTCCAGCAGCCCTCCACGCTTCTCACATCATTTTTCCTCCAGAGACTCCAGACAGCGAGTGTTTTGTATTTTGCATGGAGTCCTCAACTTGTCTCTGCCAACAATAACTTCAAGATCAGTAACCAAAACCCAATGACCGCTTAAAGCACAACAAAGACGCTGTACATCCTAGCTCTTTCCTCGCTCATTCCTCACTCTTCTGCGCGGTTAACTTAATTGAGTGTAGCAAACCTCGGTAAGTTTAACTAGAATTTAATGATGATTGAAAAGGAGAGCGCTCAGATTGAGAGGGAGGACGAATCAAAGTGTATCCAGTCCTCTCAATTACTTATTGAAGAGGACACAAGTGGTTCAGCTATCTTCGGATGAATAACTACGAGTCAGAGTTTATTGACGAGGGAATTTGTGCTTGTCCGACACAGAAGAAGCACGACAGGATTTGCTTGCCGAAGGAGGTGGCGGGGATGCTTTTCCTCCAATTCAAAAGGGCCGGGCGGTCATTGATAGGAATTAGGTGGACAATACCGGACAATGGATACAAATTGAGTCGAGTCCGGAGCAAATGTTATTACAACCATCCAAGCGACCATTACATGATTACAGGCAGCAGAGGGAAAAGTCCAAGAGAGCTTCCTATAGATGTGTAAAGAGCAAAGCCGGCCGGATAACTTTAGCCTCCAACAGATTTTAGAAGCACGCGACACTGATTCCGCTCCCATCATCTCAAAACGGGATGAAGAGATCTTCTCCCTCTCTGGCAGAGTCTCTGCTTCCATTTCTCCTGCATATATTCCTGCACCAACTGAATTCGATTCAAACTACGGGAGTGAATACTCTGGTGATTGTCAGTGTCCTTTGTCACCAAGAGTGGACGATGGCGGCAGCGGTGACAAAAGCTGATGTGAAGCGTATGAGATTTGATGAAGGGCAGCTTTACAAGTTTAGAATGCCCTTGGATCGTTCGTATGGGGTAAAATTCAGTCCCCATAACGTATATACTTGTAAATCCAGTTCATCTTTCCGCCCGCTCCCTATCCTTCACAGTGGGAATGTTTTTCAAAATGATTATTTTTACCCCATTTCCAGTGTCCAGGATTTTGATTATGTGCAGGAGGACCCTCCTTGCAATCCAGCTCTTTTACGAGCAAAGTATCCAAAAAAGTTTAGTTACTAACATGATAAGGATGATGATGACCGCGGAATAAAAAAAACAATTCAACTGTCCTCAGCAGATGCACGGAGGGAGAAACAATTTCAAGACATCATCAAATAGCCTTGGGGAGTAGAAAATCATAGGATGGACTGGAGACTGACAAAAAAATCAGTCCTACACCCTCCTCATAAAATATGCAGTCAAATTCCAAAAACAAGGATGATGAGAGCGTCGTCCACAGTCCACGCGCCCTCTCCCTGTCACTGACAAACGACTAAAAAACAGGGAAACATCATACAATCCACTATCAACATTTCCACATGCAGAATTATCGCTCTTCTTTGATAAATTTACAATATTTACCCGGTGAAATGTAGCAAAATCCCTTCCAAAATTCTCACATTATTTACCGGGGAAAAACGGATAACATATAACGTAATATCCAACCAACAAGAAATATCGCATTTCAACTCAAATCTCTTTATTCAAATCATCCGTGACAAAGGGGATTCCCGCTTTTGGTTGTCGCTGTATCTGTGGTGTATGGTCGCTGAAATGAAGATACGAGCACACCATCATCTCTCCAGCGTGTATGGACGTCATAGCTCATGACTGCATATAGTTTTTAAGAGCTACGGCGAATAGCCTGAATAAAGACAAATGGGACGTCATTTTAAAGGAAACCCGGGTGATTTTTCATATCAAATCATCATCACCCCGATAAGGAAAGAGTTGATATTTCCCCCAATCCCAACTTTCCTCCTAACCGTTAAGCGTTAGGGATGCAAAAGTCTTAGGCAAAAATATCTAAATATTCTGATGGGTACAATAAAAATGAAAAATTCCACATGCTTCCACCAAAGTGTTCCTCCGTCAAGATGGATTGCATCAGTTAACTTAGGGTCAGCTTCAGGACCGTTTTTCCTCAGAAATTACCCGGGTTTTAGTATAGAAATCCGATGGGATGTGGTCCGACCAACTTATTTGAATTACAACCACAAATTCCGACCAGAATATATTGATTTTTTATCCTTCCAAATGAATTCCAAACCGGTACTAACTAAAAGAGTTGATGAATTTTCTGAACGAACAGTAAACACACGGACTCAGCTTCAACACACAAGCTTCTTCACGGACTCACTGATGAAATTCTGATGATTGTAAGCCACGGCAAGTAAGAGTGATCAGCGAGTAGGTAATCTACAACGCCCACCAAGTTCCGAGAAGGAGGCAAAAAGAAATTGCAAGGCAGGAGGAGACGAGAAAATTGTTTTTCAGTCCATACGTGTAGTAAAGTGGTAAATTCGGTTAGGAAATTTACGAGACGGTACAGTAAATTGGGAAAAGGTGGAGAAAAAATCTCACAAGTAGAATCAGCTTGCTTTTACGAGCAAGGCGTGAATGATTGGAAGAAAAAAAACCGATTCCTTGAGTGAAAGTAAAAGAGAAAGCAACATCATCTTTAGCGAGAGAAGTGAGGAAATGATTGTAAGCGAGGAGGAAAATAAAATAAAGCCTCCTCAATCCAAATCCAAAGAGAACAAGGTAATATTTTAAGAGAAGGATTTACCGCCCCCCAACCCACTATAGCTTGTCGAGAGGTAAAGCTTGATTAGAAAGAAAAGAAGAAAACTTACAACAAGTGTCCCAGGATCACACACAGGAGAAAGGAAAAAGAAATGAAGGCGAAAAAAAAGCACAATGGAGGAGAAAGCGGAGGGTGAATTGGATTAGGAATGGTCGCGGGTCTTGTTCCCAGTGTGTCCTGGTGTGTACTTTGATTGTCGGGATTTTTTGATGGGAAGAGTGACAGGGAGGAAGATGATGAAAAAATTGTGGGAATGAATCAAGACTGAGTGACATTTGTGGAGCTCTTCCCCCACACAGCAACGTATCCCGTAAAGTGTATTGCAATAAGAGAGCTCAGATAAAAAACCCGAGAGAAAACCCTCTTTTATTCTCAAGTCCCTGGAATTTACGTGTATTTAGTAAATTTACGCCACACCCTCCTCTTTTTTACGGCAGTAAACCCGGGAAGGAATTCGGGGATGAAATGGAGATTTGTTTTAGATAATACGGAGATGATGATTGTTTAGAGAAACGAAAGCGGGACTTTGAAAAAATCTAAACTTTGATAGCGAGGCGAGGGTGGCAAGCGGGTAGGAGTGAACAGTATTTTCTCCAGGGGCTTTGTTTACAAGGAAATTACGCTCCCGGACCTCAATTCTCCCTCCTCCACAGTAAATGAGGGTGTAATAAGGGAATTTTTCTATAATATAATCCGAATCACGAGCCGACGGATAAGAATCCACCAAACTGAGAATCAACATCACCCCGAACCTTGATTTGATATGTCTCTGAGGAACAGTTGTAGAAAATTTCTACGAGAGACGAGAGCTACTACCCGGCTTTTACAGGATGTTGACATTTTTCTCAATACAGAAGCTGTATTACAGCTTAACCTTAGGTAATGATACAGGGTGCGGCAGCAAGAGTAGAATCTACCAGAAAGCAGGAAATACACGAGAGAAGCGGGAAAATGAAACACGGGTAATTCCGTCCACCCTCTATAAGAATCTGACCCATTCCATAATTTCTCACACGATCCCCATGTATATTTCCCAACTTATGAGAGTATTATTATCATAGTCACAAAATAGTCACAGCTGGTACGCTCATAACTTTCTCAATTGGTCAATTGCCTCATGTCCAATGTGGGCATGGGTGTCAATCATCCATGATTGTATGATATTTTCATTTCCAAAAGCGTGACCTCCAGTTAATTCTCATGTCTCAAAAGAGCCACTCTGTATTTCGTGTGAGCCCTGCTTCAAACTTCGTACCCAAGTTTCCCTCCACGACTCTTCCACTTTCCAGTCCGTATATATATATTTTCCACCGCCTCCAACTTTCTTCAAGCTTTCCCCTCAATATGGCATCATTTTTACCAAAACCCTTCTGTGACTATTGCATATTAAGAACAGCCTCCTGAACGTGAATGTGGTCAAAAAGGATGGCCTCTTCTAAGTAAATTGACGGATTCAAATTGAAAAGCCAACCGATGGGCACGTCAGTCAAGGATATCAAAGGATCTTCTCAGTCAGATACAGAGAAAACCCTCCTGGAGAAAAGATTTAGTTTTCCAATGGAAAAAATCCCCCTTGACCGTCCGGGCGGCATCTTTTAAGAAATTCAATCCCGGAAAATTCTCAACAAAAATTTCCTCCGGCAATTTAGTCATGCTCTTTCCGAGAGGACAAGAGATTTAAGTCGCTTCTTTAGTAAACGTTCAAAATACCCGCTAGAAAAACAGTCATATCTCGGGCAAAGGCTAGGAAAAACAGGGTATAGGCTACAGGGGTGAAAATAAATGTTTGGTCACGGAAAGTGGAATCCATTTAAATGACATTTCCACACTGGCTCCACAGTACAGTAGAGACGAATTTAAGAAATATATAAAAGGGAGGCGTGTTTCATTATTGTGAGAGTAGCAGCAGGATTTAAGCCTCAAGAAAATATACAAGTAAATTATATGCGTTCCTTCCGAAGGTTTTTTTCCGAATCTGAGGGCAATACAACCCAAATAGAGAGGGTGGACAAGGCAAGAAGTGCGAGAATGTCCCCGGGAAATTGGTAAAGGATCGTAAAATAGGCAAGAATGACAAGAGGCGACAGAATCGGATTGGGAGAAGTGACTCAAACTTCTGTATACAAGGAGGCTCGGCTAAGGGGGAAAATACACAGAGGCTTTTATGGTAAATCGTAAAAGATGCTGATGAAATATAAAAGCAGACTATTATGAAATCAAAGTGAGGAATTCTTGGACTCTATTTCCTCAGAAGGGTGGAGAAGCGGACGTCTTTGGTCTTTGTAGCCTCTCCTCACATCCGCTGCTGTCCACCACTACTCAAATAGAATTCAATATCCATAAGTATTGTTTATCAGGCGAATATCTCAAATCCTTTTTCCCTCGAGGCTCACGGATAATAAACTCTTGGAGAAAGCATTTGGTGAAAGCATTTGGAGAAACGAAATAGCTGCGGTCATCTCCCAATCAAACCCTAGTGAACCTCACACGTGTGAAAAGTTTAGCTTCCCGTAGGTTTATGTTGCGGCTTCCGTGAAATGCACATTTCAACCTCCTCTTCAAGAAACCTTAAGGAAATCCTACGGAAAACCCTAAGGAAAACCCTAAGTCCCTAAGGACGAGATTGAATTTTCTCAAGCTACATCTAATTGCCTCATTCAATATTGGTTTTTAAGTCCAAAGATCCCGCACTTTCCTATAAACAACATCCTAGCAGCCTCACGAAATAACGACAAGAGTCACACGGTCAAGTGGAAATTCGAATTTCCTTAAACCATTATAAGCCAAACCTCATCCAAACTTTCCAACCGCTCGCGTGACCTCAAGCAACTCCAAACAATTACATCCACCCCCACATTACCCAAACAAACGACAAGAGTGTTTGGATTACTTTTGATAACCAGTTAAAATAATAGAGGATAAATTTGATTTTAGCATGATCTGGAATGGTTTACCTCAGCAGCTATTCCCTATAGCCTCTAGCATAATCTATAACCTGGTGAAAGATTTATTCCCCGCAATCATTTTTATTTAGAGTTATCACGCAATAGCACAAGTCATGTCTGATGTCTCAATTTACCTTCTCCATCATGTGATCCTCATTTATAAAAGGATTATTAAAGAGCGGATGCTTTGATCAGCCTGGCTGTTGTGGCTTTGCTGTTCGTGTGGGAAAGTGAAAGCAGAACTCTTCATCATGATTCCAAATTCTTCCTCTCTCTCGAGTACTGCACGCTCGAGGTAGATTGTAATTACACGGGATTCTCCTCCGTCCTTGCATGGAACGGGATGATTTTTACAAGAATAATTGCTTGGAAGGAGTTAATTGCGTGATTTCGGGCTTGTGATCAGGCGGAAGTTAGGGGGAGATACACGAAGGCAAGCTAAGAGCCAAATCTAGGAAAAAGACAAGTCAGAGTGCATCAAGACAGAAAACCCGGGTAGATTAATGAGGTCGGACCACAAAGATAATGTAGTGCTGACTTTGAAAAGTGGGAGACAAACTTGTTATAAGAGAGGATGAGATGGAGTTGATATACAGGGTGATTAATTGTGTGAAAGAGCTTTAACAAGTTTCATCCTCCTCTCTATATATACCGGCATAATTATGCATGCATAAAGGGCGGTTAAAGAGCCTCTTTAAGTGAATTTGTAGAAGAGAGGGAAAGATAAAAAGGCGTATAAGCTATGGCTTATAATTCTTCAAAAGATACATATAGATTCCAGTAGAGGAGGCAGAGGGCAAAAATATGCAAATACCCTATAGTTTCATGAAAATAGAATCCGGGAGCGAGAGAGGGAAAGAGGTGTATGGCTTATTGAGGAAGAGACGTGAAGCAAAAACTTTTAGAAAAAAAAGAGGGTGGGAAATGTTTTGTTTGGAAGGATAGGATAATAATGCGTCTTCAATAGAGAGAAGAGAGGATGTAGGATTTATGCAAAGACAAAGAAAGAATAGGCCCGCCGCCGCCGCCGGCAGTGATTACATGCCTGATAATAATGGAGATTTTTTAGTCCGGATTTAATATGCAAGGGGGTAGAAAGAGAAAAGAAGAAAGAAAGAAGAGGGAGGAGGAGGAGAAAGAAGAATCTTGTTGGAAATTTAAATATTGGATGCCTGAGTAATTAGCGACTTTCACTTCACTACTTTGTGCTCTCGCTTTTGAGCATAGCTCCCCGTAAATATCTCTCCTTTTTTCCATCAGTATAAATTAGGAAAACAAATTTTTCATCTCCCTTCAGGTGTCATCCCATGCCCTCGCTCTCTCTCGTTTCTACCAATCTTCTTGGGATTAGGAAAAGCAAGCTTCTTCTTGAGGGCAAAGAATCTACGCCCCTTGTCTTCCTCCCGCATCCCTTTGATTTTTCCCTTATTAGCGAAACCAGGATTATTAAGAGAGAAAAGGAGCATTAAACATATCCGTAACAGGGCTTTTCAGGGAAGAAGGCTGCTCTGAATTAAGGAGGAGGTAGAGGGTGGAAAATGTCAGGAATGATTTAAATATTCACTTGTTTTAAAATATAAAAGGAGAGGAATCTAATGAAAAACTCTACGAGTTGTGACACAAGCATAGCCTTGAAATAGCATGAGAGAGAATGGAAGGCGAGATGCTGTGCGCCCTCGCGCCCTCTGCTTACATTTCAACGCAACTCTGTATTTTTCTTTCCGTGGTTTTTTCCCTCTTATCCTGAAAAACTGCACCCTGGTTACGAGCAACACTTGACCAGCCACAGACAGCATTTTCTCCGGATTTTATTTATCATTTTTCTACAAAATTAATTAATCCTAATGAATGAACGGAATTTCAGTGGATTATATCTGTCAAAATACCGAATCGATCCTGGCCTTTTCGTATCGCTATTGACTTTTCTATTTTAAATCCAGCAAAGCCGAAAATTTCAAATCATAGCCTTTCAGTGTCAAAATTACTCATGAAACTGCATATTTTTGTTTACTCAGTTTATATATATGTATTTCCTAGCCTTTACAGAAATCGTAGCATCTGTCCAAAAACTAATGTAAATACAGCCAGCAGACTAACCAATGATTGATTGATTTTTATAAATTCGCGGCACAGTTCATAGGCATAATTGCAGCATTTACAGTAGCATCGTTATATACCGGTCCAAGTAGTTTACTCCAGGATCACAGTCTCAATATGAATCCAAACTAATTCAACCCAAGCAAACCAGACATACTGTTTACCTTTGTCTACGTTTTGATCAGAAGAGAATATACTTTTCTGAATTGCAAAATCACAGAGAAAATTCCTCCAATACACAGCCCTCCTCCTCCTCCTCCAACTGACAAAAACAGGAATCTCGGAAAGTACTTAGAGAAAATGAAGAAAAGAAAACCGAGCTGGAATGAAAGAGAGCTTAAGAGCCGGAAGGAAGATAGCGGAGAAGATTTAGAGATTTGTCATGGTTTGTGTGCATAAGGTGGTTGCTTTTTACATCTTCTCCTTATATTCCCATCATGAAGAAAAGAGGGAGCTTCATAGCATGGGATAAACAAGGTTTTTGCTTCATTCATTTTTACGACTGATGTGGTTGAGTGCACTGAAAGCCCTTTCTCCTTTGATACTCCCAACTTGATTCCGTCTGATTTTATTCAAATTATCCCCTCTGTTCTTTTCTCCGCAGTCTTTTACGATATGATGAGGGTGACAGGAGGACAGACTCAACTCCTCACACACAACAACACACACCCCAGCATTCAACCCCCGGCTTTCACTACAAAAATACATTTTATCAAGTCACAACTTTAAACGCCAACCTAAAATCCAGTCCTCCTTTACCATGGTGGTGAAAGCAAGTGGAGAAAGTAAAACCGAGACATAAATATTTTTTACAATTCCGCCAACAACGACCAGAGAAAGTACCGCCTGAGTGGGAGGGCACACTCAACTTTCTCCCAGCTAAATGTGCATAAGTTATTTCAACGTAAATGAACAGAAGAGAGCGTATGCCTCCCGAGTAATTCACTAAATCCAAGTAAGTACTTTATAGTTCCCGGGCGCTGTCTATGAGACACTAGGAACTCAAGAGAGCATTGACTTTTTAGTGACGGGAAATCTTTGAGAGCAAAGGGGGAAGGGTTGAAGAGCAGTGACGAAGAGCATCTTCATCTTCTGGAAGCTCTCTTAAAGATAAGATGCTCCTCTTCCAAGAATCCTCTTTGAGTAAACATTGCTAATAGGTCTCTTGGCATCCCGGGTAAAAACTTAAATTCAAAAAATACACACAGGAATTATTTTCGCTTTTTAACCATCTAAATTATTATAACCATTTCAACTTATTCCAACCACCCTTCCGTATTTATCTTCAGCATGTTTGTTTTTTCGACACGAGTCAACGCTTATCATTCCTTCCTTGATTCCGCCTTTTTTACATATTCCAAAATTGCAAATTACGCAAAACCCTGGGGAATTATTACTACAACTTTGGTAAAGTAAGACAAATTTAAGAAAAAATATCCCTGGTAAATAGAACCTCTCTATTACTAGCAACGACACTGAATACAGATTGACTTTTAGTGAAAATGGAGGTAAAAGAAAAATACGGAAACATTCCGTCTCCATATAGAGACTAATAATAATCATAAAAGGTAATGGAATTACTTAGATGAGAACAAGATGATGATGATAAAAAATGGATGCGAACATGCCCGAGCTTACCATACAGCAGCTAAGCTATCCACTTTCACAACATTAGCAAGCTCATATGCAGAGGAAAAACAATAAAAACCCCAAAGAACAACATGTACACGGCTCATATGACGTACAATGTTTGTCAGTAAAAGCAATTCTCGGATGAGGAAAAGATAGAGCCTCCCACGTGTGTGTACATCCCACCCCCACCACCCTCACAAACTAAGGGATGGGGTGAAAGCTTATGGTTTCGTGTGATTTGTCTTGATGTAACATTTGATAGCTTTCCTCCTTTCTCCTCCTTCCTCTACCTTGAACATTTGTGCTAATAAAATAACATGAGGCTTTTCCTTCATCATCTCTCCTTTCCCTCATCTCACTCATCCTCTTAGCCAAGACATGAGGGGATGGAGACAAGGAGGAGAAAATGACACAAGATGAGAGGGATGACAAAGCGGAGAAAGCTTTCAGGAGAAAGCCTAAGGACCTAATGATTTTTTGGCTAATATAGTATATTTTTTTACCGTAACCGACGGGGTGGCATTACCACATATGACGTAATCTCCTGTGAGCAGTTATCAGATCATGTCTCTACTTACAAGCTGTCTAGACCTGGGGAAGAAAAATGAAAAAGGAATATCAACGGTTATTAGCGGCGGGTAGTAGAAGAAAATAATGCTCCACCCTCCTTTCTCCTCAAAATATGGGATGTAATAAACTCAGGAATTCCCTTGTGGTAGTTTATAAAAAAAGGATTTTACTAGAACAATTTCAATGGGTGAAAGCATCCTCATATGCCCGTTTCATTCAAGAATTCAAAACCCTAAAAAGAAAAAGCTCCTTATCTTATAAAGGCAGAATCATAAAGAGAGAAAGTCAAAATTAGAAAGTCATCTCACTAATAATGAGTCGATGAGTACTTGATTAGTCCTGCAACAAAAGTCAAGTTGGAGAAAGCATAAAAAGAAACCCAGATAAACGCCCGGATAAAGGCCCAAGAGTCAAAAAAACTCAAACGTGTTACATCCCCCCGCCGCCACCCTGCCGTTTTATCGAGTGTCTGGAACAAAGGCGGGTTTAATTGGGTGAAAGCTCGGGATCTTGTTAGCCGGATGGGTAGGAGGGGAAATCAAAAAGAAAAAATAATGGGGGTGAGGGAAAAAAAAAGTCAAAGATTTGGTGACAGGATTTAAGACAAAAGATGTGATAAAAATTTGCTTATTAATGAAGTGGAAAGTGGTATATGGAGTCATTGTGCAAGTGTTTCAGCGAGCAGTAAAAGGAGGTTCCTGTCCTGCCACGCTATTCACAAACTTGATAATGCGGATCATTTTTTTTTTGTTTCCAACATTAAAAAATCTTACCCCTTTTTTATTTCCCTCCAACATAATGAGCCTCTTAATGTTAAGTGGGCTGTGACGGGATGATTTCACTGTAAAAAACCAAGATGAGAACGATTAACCAAATCATTTCAACAATCCCTCGCGCTTGTGGCTCCCCCTCACCAACTCAATACCGTACATGAAATAATAGCCGGGAATATTCTACAAAAGAGAAAGTCATAATGATAAAGTCAAAGTCAAGATGAAAAGCGGGACGACTGAGCAGAGTGGATTCAAGGGTTCCTTTCCCGCACACAGCTCTTTTGTTTAAGTCAAGTTTTGCATGATAATGGAAGCTAAAGGGAGCCGTGGCTTGGCTTTTAATTGCAATATGGTAATCCAAAGAGATTTGCCGGTCGGGAAGGAAACATTAGACTGTCGGACTACTTCCGGTTCTCCAGGAATATTCAACGAACAACTATAACCCACCGACCGCCCGCCGCCAAAACTTTTGTCATCTCTCAATGCAAAAATTTGTCCGGAAAATAGATATGGAATCCCGGATTTCAAAGCATGAATGGAGCAACCCGTATATAGGAAACGGCAGAGGAGCGGAAGACTATTTATACAGTCTATAAAGAATGATTATTTACAAGGGTTAAGTTCGGAGGGAGAAAGCGCCTAAATGCTCTTCCCCATCCCTTCCATGTATACACAGTATTGAAAGGTAGAGCCATGATATTTATGCTCCGGAGCGTATGCAGATTTTAACGGGACATAATGAATGCGGAATATCCAACTTTAGCCGTGTCATGAGCGCGTGCCGGCTTCGCTTCCTGGTTACTCCACGCCACCAAAGTTTAAATCCAGGGAAAGCATAGTGAAAGATGATGCAAAAGAGAAGGAGGATGGGAAATTATCAAAGGGTTCAACTTGACAAGTCAAGTGTAACCCACTGAAATGGGATCAGAGTGAAGGGTAAATAGATGATAGGTGTGTGTGGCAGGGATCTCTTGGGACCGAGAGTGAATGATTCACGTCTACAGTAATAACTTGGTATTTAGAAATTAGCGTTTCTTTGCAGTGAATCGCTTTTGCCAAATACTGTTATGTTTGAAGGTTCTACTACTCGGAGACAAACTCCCAACCATCTTTGCAAAGTGTGGGCTAAGTATAACATGTAAACACAGACATCGGCGTCAAAGCTGTTAAATATGCACACGGCGCTGCGATAAACGTGCTTTTATTGGTGGCTAGACTCTCAACACAAACTTATGGGGAAACCAACTTCGTATCATGGAGGGGTAGGTTCTACATATAAGTACGAAAATCGGCATCAAAATAAGTAAATATGCGCATCGAGTTTGGAACGTGAGAACTGAGAGTTACAGCATAGCAATAGTCAGTAACTATTTTAATACTTGATTTAAACGTTTCAAAATAAATTGAATACTCAATTTCGTTACTTTGAACTTCATGAAAAATTCTATAATAATAAACACGAAAAAAAAACTACAAGCTACAAATATATCCAAAACCCCAGCCGAGAATAATTCATAGGTATTCTCACGCTAAACTTTGCGTACTAGCTTTGAAAAACACAATTAATTCCAAATATTATTATTCAGAAAAGACCCGCAAAGAGAAAGACACTGAGTAGTGTGGTTCTGATAGTGAGTTATTACTCTTAATTCCAGCGCTGTTTACTACGGGTGCAAGCAATGGAAAGGAGTCTCAATTACATTTCTGTGACGACCCCGAGAAAGTGTTGTAAATGAGAGGAGAACGTGGTGAAGTAATGAGTAAGTGAAAAGAGTGTGGAATTAATTTGCCGGAATGGATGTTTCTGTTTTCTTTTTGTTGTGATTAGGGAGCTGGTGAGAGACTTTGACAAAATGTGCTGCATTCATCACATTCGCTTTCAATTAGCCCAGCTATTGTCAATATCGGTTCGCTCTTGAAAACTCGATTAGTCTTTTCCCGAAAGGAAGGCGAGAGAAGGGAGCAGCACCAGCTTCCACTGGAGTAAAAGTAGATTTGTGAAAATAGTTCTGGAATTTTTTTCTCTCCTATTCCTCCTACTATATCATCAAAGGCGTCCCTCAGGGTTAGAAGAGGGTAAACGCAAGACACACTCCTCCGTTTTCCAAGCAGAGAATTTAGAAAGAATACCAAGAGAAAATTGGCCTGTGGAAGAAGGAATCATTAATTTCACTCATTCATGAGAGAGGGAGACAAGGTTAAAAAAATTCAGTGTCCTCAAAGAATTGTTTTGGGAAACTAAAGATAGTGACAACAGGAGATGCCAAATCCCATCTCTCCTAAGTGTTTCATCAAACCAACAACCTCGTCTAACATATAAACACAATTGTAACAACTCCAATGTTTAACTCAGAAGCCCCAATCTTCCTTTGTGCCCCTCCACAAGTTGAAATGTGAAGACAATTGATTTTTAATTTTTTTAATTTTTCAACCCCCGTAAAAGCTTTTTAATTTCCACCCGAAGCTGACACAGAGAGACTGATTGCTCACTGACTGATGCAGATGAAAAAATTAGCGAGGAGGGAGGCGGGAAAGAGATGCGGTAGCTGCGGGCTCTAATTGTATCAACTCTCACCGTCATGTTGATTTATTAGGAGGTGGCACTTCCAGTTAGTTTTCACTTTAGTAGATACCCACGAGGAAAAGTTCACAGTCTTTCAAGAGTCATCCTCCTCAGCCTCCCTTCAACCCAACAAGATTGATAAATTTCCCCCGTGTCAGTCCGCGCGGGAAGGCTCGAGGGAGACGCAAGAGAGATGGAAAAGAGTATCAAGTTTCACTCATTCCATCAACACTTTCTATCCTTTCGACTAGCAGGACTCGGTTAGCTACAACGCAATTTTAAATTTCAAAAGGGTGAGGAGGAGGCGGTGAAAGCCGTCAGAGTAAAATTATAAATCCCCATCTTCCTTCACTATTAATTCATATGCGATAATAAGTTAGATTGAGGTCTGCCTCATCCTATGATGTAGCTAGTTTAGCTTTCGGAGGGGACAGGATTACAAATTGCTAAAGATAATTAACCCTCTTTCTTTAATTCAAGTGGACGGATTTAAAAGAGAAAGCTGAAGGCTTTAATTGTTTTCCCTCTAATATCATTTAAAATGGGTAACAGCTTTTTATCCCGCTACAATCAGGGATTTCCTATCAAACATTTGTAAGTGCACATTAGCAGCTGTCTATTATGATTCCCTGATAAAATATGCCTGCGAACCTTAAATTCTATGAAAACCGTACTGGCGTATGGCAAATCACGCAGAGTTTTTTAAAAATCCCCGGTAAATCCCGCTCTGTCTGATATTCAAATACCCGGGAGTTCGTGACACACACATGTGATGATCCTGTGACTCCGTAGGAGTAATGTCAGACCTATAGAATCCCCAGCTTCACACCATCACAATAGAGTATGGTGACAACTTGTAATAGATATTTAAATTTTCCACTTGATTCACTTGACTCTCCAGCAAGCACTGAATGGTAAAGGGTTGTCCAGGCGGGTAAAGTTTGATTGAGTGGTTTTTAAAAAAAAATTTAAATCAAACTGGTGTGGCTTTCTATTGCACGATTGGTGGTCTTTGCTTGAATGATTTGAATGAAAATATTCAAAGAAATCTATATACAGAGGGGACGCTTCAAACTCAGAGGGTGTGAGATTGGAAGATGACTGGTGTCAATGGCATATGTGGGACGGACCCTGAATATAATGTTTTTCAAACCTTAAATTCATGAAATCATGACTTCAGAGGAAAAACCCCCATGGATTTTAAAATTACAATGCGGTAGCCGGGAAATTGTCAAAAATTCGATAGCTCTAGGCTCTAGCTCCATGACAAGTTTCCAAATTTTTCAAATACAGTAGTCCATATAGCAAATACTGCAAGGAGAAAGCCAGCTTTCACTCACGCATGCATATCAAGATTGAAACGAGATCGACAAGCCACAATCACAGCACAAGTGGATACCGAACCAGTTCCAGCTCTTGGGTTAATGAATCGTGCATGAGACGAATTTCTCGGATGAATGATACAGAAAAGGAGACAATGAAGAATGCTTTCACACACATACAAAAGCACAACATTGAATTGACAGGGATGAAAATGCCGTCGAAGCAAGGAATGTATAGTCTCACCCCGTAAAAGCTTCTTCTATTCAGCGCTCATTGGTGAAATATTTGGCGGAAGCAACAAATGTCAGCCTCCTCCTCCTACACCAAGACAAGAGTTAATGATATTAGGCCGTTTTACTAATTTTGATTAAACCGCGGTCCGAAATGGGAAGAGACACAACCTAGGAGAGACACAGTCATGTAGAAAAAAACAAGAGAAGTAAACAAAACGCTAAGGGAGAGCGAGAGAAAGCACACAGGACGTAATTAAACTTGGGTGGAGAAAGTGACTTTCTCCCGGATTTTTTCACATAAACCAGGGATGGTTTGACAGGTGAACGACGTAGGAATGCAATATCCAAAAGAACCACCCACTCCCACTGGACACCACCAACTTGGATGATTCAATCAGAGGAGTCAATGGGGCAGGGAATTCCAGCATGTTTCATTTCCATCTCCATGATCCTCACAGCCCAATAATGTCCCAAGAAAACAAGAAACTTTTTCCAGGAGAAAGCATCGAAGGCATCTCTTTTTTTAGATTTATTTACATGGCCTCCCGTCTAATTTCAGAAGGGCTCATTTGTTCGCGCCAGGAGAAAGTCGACAAAGAGACAGAGAAGACCGTGCGACAAGGAAAAATTCTTTCTTCCTCCTCATCAACAACCTTAAACCCGCCATTGCAAGCTCAGCATTTACAGATTGGCTAAAGTCACACACGTCCACCAATGTTTGTATAGATCCGCTCCTGACAAATAATGTAGTGCAAAAGCCACGGGTCGCATAACACATTTAGAATCCTCCATCACACCGTAGAAAATCCGAAAATCAGCCTCCAACCAAGAGCACAGGTTATATTATTGCGCAACATAAAACTCCAATGGCTCAGGCTCTTAATCCGTGTAATTTATTTTAGGAGCGTCTCTTAAGATATCATCTCAACAACTTTACTATCCTCTCTTTCCTTATCTGCAAGCAAAATTATCCGATTGAGTGACACTCCACCGAGAGGACGCCTACATAAATTCCGAGATGTTCTACCCCGCAATGTCTGTCCACGTAGTAAACGTCCAGCCTCAGCCGACTTTCACACTAAATTCCACGTAAATATATATACAAGGGCGAGAGAAATTGCAAAAATCATTCACCCTCTCAAAGGCTCCCACTCCCCGAAATACCATAAACCATTAACGGCACATACAAATTTCTTATCCCCCTCCAGTCATTACTGGACATGAAACCTTTAAGACCGAGGAGGGATTCCAGCAACCACTCAACCCAAGAGTCCAGCGCGTCATTAAACGGACAGGGCTGCGAGAAGCGTATAAACTATAGCATGCACAGAGCTTCAATTTGAATAGATCCACAGTTTTAGAACCATTTAATGTCCTCTCAATTGACATGGACATGAACATTTAACCAAATCCATAAACTGCAACGAATGTCTTCAATGTACCCGACATTTTCGCAACGCGGGTAATTCCGCCACAGTTGTCCTCTAAATTTCTACTACCTACCTCTGCAGCAGAGAGTAGATACAGAATACGACGAGAGAGAGAGAGAAGATCCAGTTGTGAAGTGGAGTGAAAATTGTTTCCCATTAAACCCAAACCTGTTTATACCCGAAATTTATCCCGGGTAGTTTTCAATAATTACCCGTGTTTCAATCTCCTTGATTCTCGTATTGTATTCCGTCATAATCCGTACGGTAGATTTCAATGACTTGTCAACCTTGGATACTCCCCATAGATTTTAACTGCTTCATTCCGTCCACGACCTGTGGACACTACACACGGGCACGACCAGCTACAATCCCCGCTAACAATACATATTGACTCCCCGTCAATATTTTCAATTAGACTACAACTAAACATGTATAAGTTATCGGTAGGAGGACACAACCCATCCGCGTCACCCCAGATACCGTCCTGACATTAAACAGGAGCATAAAGTATCCTTCCCCATTGAACATGCCATCAATGCCTCGAGGGGAAAGGTCGACAAGGGGTAATGAAAGCTTCCATAGCTATAGTTTTTATTTATCAATGTTTTTTTGTGGTAACCTGAAGGTAGTTCCAGAGTATGATTTGACGCGGCAAGAATGGAAGAGGTCAGTGGTTATTTACGATTAGTGGATATGGAAAGAATAGAGAAATCCACATCATCAAGGATTTGAATGAGAAAGCGGGAATATACGTGGGGGAATACAAGTCAATAAAACCAGAACGAGTCTATTTATGTGTGGATCGTAAAGGAATAGAGGGAGCTACGAACCCAAGGACAAGCGGAAGCGGCAAACTTTCAAAGTGTAGTGGACAACCGAGAGAACCGCTGGACAATATTTGAGGACAAGCCCGGAGAAAGAGATAGAGAAAGCAGCACGGAAGATGCAAGATAAAAGAAAAAATGTGGAGAAAGTGGTATCCGAATTCGGTTATTGTTTCGGATCCTGAGAATTTATGTTACGACATGATAGAATTGGCCAAGTAAGTGAGAGCCACTTGAGGTTTACTCCACGCTCTGATGATAGCATCCACGATCTGTCTGTCTGTCTACCAGTCTACCCGGCGATCTCTCAGATGAGCCGAGGGCGGGAGAGTGAGGGGATGAAATACGGCACGGATCCGAGGATGAGAACCAAGTGAGAATGGGTGACGGAATAGAGGAGACTCTTCCAGGATGATTATTGCAAGGAATCAACTTGAATTGGGTAAAGGAAATGTATTCTTATCCAAATGATTCTCATAAATTCCCTATAAAAATGGATACAACTCCAGGGGAGGAGTGAAGACAAGACGTACAAGCCCCTGTGCTCTCTCTCCATAGCCAAACTGTCCACCAAGAGGGAAATGTAAGAGGGGCCGCAGCTCCCTGATCGCAATTTGATTTTAGCACGTGGCCATATCTGGCCTTTTATTAGCGGCGCTCCAAGAGTCGTCATGATTCTCCTCTTTCTAGCTTTTATCTGAGAAATAAATATGGTCCGGAAGATGTGCACAAGAAGTATATACACACACATTTTCTCTATTTTCTACGCCAGCCAGAGATAGTAGCAAGCACGAACAAACTGGAAAAGGAATAGGGAAAGTTGAGAAAGCAGTCAAGAGAAAGTTGCATCATTCCGAGCGATCAAGAGCAAAAGGAATTTGTTGGAGGGATGAATCAAATTTGAAAAGAGGGAATGGCTTAGGGAAGGGAAAGTGTCTCGGCGGGCGGTGGTGTGAATTGTGTAATGCGCTCTGTGGTTTCACAGAGAGGTGGTAAAGGATCTATATAAGCTCAACTGACACACACACAAGGAACAGAGGATGTGACAGTTGTTAAAAATAATAGGATTTCAAAGATTTTATATATCCATCCCCGGCCATGTGTTTACTTTTCGCATCCAACTCTAAGTGATTCTCTTGTGGGGGTGCTTTTCGGGAACCTTTCTATCCTCCAGTATCAAATATGAAGCTGATAATGCGGTTTTCGAATACACAACCAGAGAAGCCTGCCACCAATCCACCAAGCTCTCGCTAGTCTCCTCAACTCAAAGGGTTGACTCCGTCCCTCACACTGCCTGCCTCCTAGAAAATAGGAACAGATCGCGTAAATGAAAAAATGATCGCATCTTGTTGACTTGACTTAAGCGCAAAATTCAATCCGATTTACCCACTCTTCCTCCTCTCATCCTTCAAAAGAGAAAACAATCTCCATCCATACTCCTGTATCCCTTGTCTTCAGCAACAAATATGATGACAGTTGACAAGCTTCTCTGATATCCCATCCCTCATTTGGATCTGCAGATGAGACAGACATCCAAGAGATATTCCATAAGAGGGTGTTCAGCAAAGCTTGGGATAAGTTGCATCTGAAACAAAATTAGGACACACTCATCATACCTCTTTGTCAAATATGGTTACTAACGGCAGGTCAGAGGGTGAAAATAATCCATAAAGTCGGAGAATTAACCAGAAAAACTCATCCACGAGTTTTGTAGGCGCTAGAAGATTTGTAAGTAGGGAAGCTTAAAAGAGAACAGTTGTTAGAAGATGGCGTAGATTCCTATTAAGCTGATACTGTGCTCCTGACTTTTCCAAAACCTTTCAACCTGTCTACATTCTCCTCCTAAGATTGACAGCTTGAGCCAGTTGGTCCCAAATTCAGTAGCGGTTTGTCTTTAACATCATAATATTATTTCCAATTCGTCACGCAAGTCTAAGTCGTGTTATTTTGGAATTTAGATCCAGCCACACGATAAGAGACTTCTCTTCCAATGTTTCAATAGTTCTATGCCTGCTTAACACATTATTACCAAAGCGTTGATGAGGAATTAAAGGGTAAATGGCGAGACAATTACTCTCCGGCCACCGGTATTACAGATTCAGCGCTTCGGGAGAATCAAGAGGCGGGTAAAATTGAACAATACCGCTTCCCTGTCATGTTTCTCTTTCAGGCTATTCCTGTCCAGCGGAAGATAGGGTTAACGGAATTCAAACGTGGGAAAGGATCCCTCTCATTGCATGATCACTTGTCATTAATGCGATAAAAATTATTAGAAAGCTATTAGGAGGATGGCCGTCCTGGTTGCGGTCACGTGTAATTTTAAAGAGAAAACTTGTGTCAAAAGTAATCCATCAAATCCTGTTGAAGAAATTACTTTAAAACCCAGGGAAACCCCACACCACGGAACCTGCCACAGGAAGTACAACCTCCAAACAGGAATAAGCTATTAAATAACACGGAACGGCCAAGAGATAAGGAACCGGCATACGCGATCCATTATCCATCGTAGACTACAAGACTGATAACTGACTCCGCCATCCACATCCCTCTTTTGTAATCGAGTCGCGGAGATGTGCATTTTTAATAACAGCTCCACCTCCCGCCCATTTACTTAATGTAATTTTCGGATTTAGTCAATTCAACTAGGATTTATAATACATTCCGCCTCCTTCCCTTAAACTAATTCCGATTGAATATCACGTGTGCAAAATAGGCGGGGTGGCAAAGCTTGTCCCTTCCCGAATTTTTTTAAAAAAAACCCGGGAAGTAGGAGGAATCCCTTCCGGATTCTAATACTGACATCCCAGAATTTCAGCTCCAAATCAAACCCACTTCCAGGTTTCTTTAAATTTCTTTGAATCCAACAGCATCCGCATGCATATTAGATATAATTCTAGCCTTTCTATAATAGTCATCAGAGTCTATAAATCATGAAAATAACAAGCATCTGACGGCGGGCAACAAGACAGAGATTTGTTTCACTGCTCTACCATCCGTAATTGATGGGATGTGTATTATGGACTGATGGATAAGTGGATATTTTAATTTAACCCTTAGCTTTTACAAGAGAAATTTTTATACGTTTCACTGGACACGCTCTCGGACAAGCCGGACATTTCCCCAAACTATGACAAATTACCCTTGGAAGTCGGGAGAATCCACATCAACCAAGTCGCCAAGGGGTAAATACTGAGAGTGGTATTAAAAAAAGCTACGTTGTTATGGTATCCGCCGTACTTGCTTGCCGTACCTACAGGGGAGAAGATCATTTTCCAAAGGGCAGTGATAGCCTCCGACCTGGGAATCCGACCGGGAAATTCATATATTGTACATAAATGAATGAGGAACCGAATGGGATCTCCTCCAAAGGAAGTCTAAACCAAACTCCCGAACCGGCTAAAAGGATGGAGACGGGAAAAGATTGAGAAGAGATGAAGCGATGAGGGAGAAAAGAGGAATTGCGAATAGATAGAAGAATCCGACTGACTGATATTCCAACCAGAGATACGGGGGAAGATGAGGAGAAAAATGCTTGAATTGCTATGATTATTCGCTAGAGTGGACATTTGACAAATTGGTGCGTGAAAAACAAATGATCTGGACGCTGGAGAGGTCCATTACCAAATATTACCCTTGTCCTCTGGGTGCAAGGGTTAGAGCAACTCATCCAACCTTCCTTCACTAGTGTCCACTCCCCGTATACGCCGTCATCCACCAACCCCGGGAGAAACCTTTTACCATCACTCCCAAAAAGATAACCAATTCAAGAAAGGATACAAACATCTTTCTCTCTCCTTAAATAGAATAAATTGCTCTCCTTATCCAATTCACACAGCTATTTGTATTCTTCTCCACTGGAGGCAAGGACAAATTGCTTCCTCAAGGACTTGTAAAACATGTTGTACGAAGAAAGTCCGAGGAGAAAATACAAAACCCTCGTTATTTTTCCCCTCTAATGCCACTGATAAGGAGGAGACATATAAGCCAAGCCGATAAGGTAGAGGACATGGGTCATTTCACCTCGGGCAAAATATTTTCCCGACCCTCCCTCTGTAAAATGTTGGGCAGCTTTGTATAGCTTTGAAGCTCTCGAAACACCGCCAGGTGGATCCCAAGCTAAGCTTAAGAGTTTTTAAAACCGGGCTTTTTAAAACCATTCACGGAACAATAATCATAAGCTTTCCAAACTCAAAAAAAGGTAATTTAAAGTGAAAAAAACTAAATTAACAGAGCTAAATGACAGTAGATATGGGAAAAAACTCATGGGAACAAAGCGCAGATAGAAGCAGTTAATAGGGGTGGAATGGGGTAGAGAGAGAAACGGGTTGAAAAAAACTTCATGAAAAACAAGGTGAAAAATCATAGATTTTAAAGGGATTTCAAGGGTTTTCAATTCAAGTGGGTGAAGAGAATGGATGAGATTTAACGGGTTGTCATGGCGGACATGGGTCATTAAAGAACCAAGGACAACCATCATCTCACACTCCTGCCGCCCGGCTCAGTATTTATGGCCTCTTCAACTTCCGTAATTGGGTGGAGTTTGTGAAAATTCAAGCAACTGATTCCAGCGTTGGCGGGAATTATCCGGGTTTATAACGGTGGATGCGGAGGGTTGAAAATGTCCCGTAAAATTCACTGACAGCTTACGATTTTAGTTTACTAGGAAATAGTTTAGATGCAATCCCGCCAGGGTCACAATGAGTGAAACCCGGGTAACAAACAATGACGAGGTCATCGCAGAGATTTGTCACACAAGGTGAGTTTAATTCCAGTGGACATTGGTCGCGTCCACGTTGCCATCATCTCGTCCCTGTACGAGTTGAGGGTGGGAAAATTTGCGGGGTGAAAAGTTATGTGACACTGGGAGCGGATCCAGCGCGTGCTAAACGTATAAAACTGAACCCATTCATTGTTTTCCAGGCGAACATCCAGAAAAAAGGGTGAGGCTCCTTCCGTGGTGACGCGCTTTATTCCCGCTCCATCCGGCACCCAAGTTTCCAGGAACATGTCCAGAATCCGGAATGAGCCACGACAAGATCGAGCATTTTTTGGTGTAAACCCCGGAATATTTGTTGATAAAAAACCACTCTCCGTGTGTGTAAACAAGGAAGGTTGACACAAAAAGAGGCTGCTTTCGTGGTGAAGCACGATAAAGGAATTGATGACTTGGTCACAGATTCCGGGGGCTGGATAAACCCAAAGATTCTTCCCCACACAACCCGTGTGTTACAACTTTATGGCAGTTATGCCACGAAAACCCGGGAGTTTACATATGATTCATGTGTAGAAGAAGAGCGCGGTTCATGTATGCGGGCAATGCGGGTAGATTGCGGAGCGCCACGTTCTTGTCTCGTGAAGAAAACAGTGTGGACGGGTAGATTGACGTGATAGTCAAATGTTGATATTATTTGGGAGGGTCGGGGGAGGAGACGTCTGTCTCACATTCTGACGAAGCAAAAGTACGGGGAGGGATGTGTAAATTGTTAACTGGGTGGAGCAATAAAAGTCTTGGTAAATTATGAGAATTCGGATAGTAAAATAAAATGATTATCATAAATAATAGCAAGGGCAGGGAGGAGGATCCGCGGGAGCGACATATATGATTTCGGGGGTATGCAATTCAGGAAAGTGAAAAGATGAAATCCAAGAGTTTATGATTCCGTAGGATGGCATCAACCTTTCCGAACGTATCTCCGATAACCAAAGCGGCTAATGTTTTTCCACGACGAAGAGGGGTACGCACCGGGGCGGTGGTGACACACGGGTAGCTTGCTATGAATAGAGGTGGGTTTGTAAGTTACGAGCGGGAGATTGACGGTTCGGAGTGGCGGCTTCCTGGTTACGGACGCAAGTACTGTGAATACTCTGATATGATGGGAGAATGTATTGAAAAAGGCGGATTCGATCTGCATCATTTGTATTTATTCACAATTATCATCCGCATTATTTACTGTGTGAGCCAGAACGGGAGCGCCAAATACTCACTGTGTGAATCAACAACAGCCATGCATTAAACCCGGGTAGGAAGAGGATCTAGAGTACAAGGATATTGTAGTGGAAATAAAGGCAACTTCCAGAGGGCATTTCTCTTTATTCCAAGTGATTTGATGATAGGTAAAGTGAGGCAGGGGAAGGCCGGAGATATTCTTCTCAATCCCATTGACTGGTCTCTGCATCCTTGTTGTCAAAATCTATGGAGCAAACACAGATCGAGGAGAGGGAGAGAAAGTACTTGCTTTCCCATGTAACCAAAACCAATGATGTAAATGGGACAATCCATGTAGAGAGAAGAGTGAAACGGAGTATGTGAAAATTTTAGCTTCAGGATCCTGGATGGATTTAGAAAAACCAAGATACAAATTAAATTTTACGATTATGGGACCATCTTCCTTTAGAGATGATAGGATTCCAACCCGCCGTCCCGCTACATGTGAATTGGAATCGCACGCGTGTGATCCGGAGCAGCAACTACGCCATTTTAGTTCCATTACCCGCTTTTCAAAGTCCTGACTTTCGTGAAGCAATCCACCCCATCCTACACTTAGCCCCAGCCGCAAAACACATGTAAGTAAACCCTTCACAGCTCTATGAACATCTACCAACACTGAAAGCTAATAGAAACGTTGTAAAAGGATTTGTAGGACCCGGCCAGGTCTTCGTTTCTTAAGACACGAAGATTTGTACCGGATTTCCAGGATGAAGACGCGGGATCTCGTTTCAAATGTCACCGGCCGAAAATCCCCGATAAGTCGGGCAAGTATCGCCCGGGCGGCAAACAAAATTCTGTATTCTTCGTAATATAAAGTAACGCCTGTAGAATTTGAATTCCATGAATTCAGGAAACTCAAGGGATATACAGCGGATGGTAGATTTGATAGCTCACACGATGATTGTCATAATCAGATGAGGGAGAGAACTAAACTTTACGATGACGAGGTAATGAGGATGATATAATGAGGAGAACCATAGTTGGGGAATTTATGCCGAGTTTAACTAATGTAGCATATCTGTTTATATTCCAGGACTTGTTTAACAGGAGCATATAGCGCGGTTTTGTTTATGTGACAGCATCTTCATGGGGTGTCCACACCTCTCATCATGTTAAAAGAGGGTGCGTTTTGGGAGGGGTGGCGGAGTAAAATTCCACCAAAACCTTACCCGGCTCCAGCCGTTTATCCCTTACCTACAAGAACATTGCAATTTTATTTCCGCTCTGCCCTCTACCCCGTGGTAGCCGAGGTTTCCAGAAAATATTCGGTTCACAGCGGGTGCACGTTTATTGACTACACTCTCTTTTACACTTGGGGGTTCCGAATTATCCCCGAATCTAGGCAGGCAGGGATGAAGGTTTTAAGGGAAACCATCCAACCTTCACTCTTCTTCACTCTCAGTCAACAGATATCGGGAAAAGAATGGGAAAGATCCAGAGAGAGTTCCAGATCATCTCCTTTTATGATTGGCGGAAAGCTTTGTAATTTTATTTATATTTTCAAGAGATTTCAACAAGAGACCAAGCGGAAGCTGCCTCTTCTTATCCTATACACTCTTACAATCTCATTCAAAAAGCCAGGGCAAAAAGGGTGACTTTTTACCAAACCGGGAAGACCATCCCGGGAATTTAAAATGTTTCCTCAAAAGAGATTCACAGGAAAAGATTGCAACTTAAATTCTATTACCATGGGGTAGTTTCCCTCTATCCCAGCAAGCCTCTAACATCCATAGTGTACCAATACATGGAAATCTACAGACGCAATATGGGGAAGAGGGTGGAAATAAATATTTTCACAACATGCTTTCTTCACTTTTCAATCAATTCCCGGTGGATGAATCCCATGAAATTCTAATCGTTTCAAAGACGGATAAGGCAAAGAGACTCAAAGCAGAGCATTAGCCCATGCAGTTTATCATTCAAACAGTGGTGAAAGCCAGAACAGCAAGTTCGCCAGTTGCATTCAAACTGGTACGGAAACGATAATCCGGGTGAGAATTGCCCCCGTCCTAAAGCCACCGGGTAGATAAGCTTCCACAGTAAATTCAAAGAGGGCGACAGGATTTTCCTGAGTTATACTCATTGCTCCAATTCCCACTTGTTTCAATTGCCTCACAAAAGTGTTTGGAATGAAACATTGTTCAAAGAATTACAGAATATTTAGCCGAGAGTTCTCTTTTATATTGCGTAGGAATTCTACGCATTTCATTACGTAATTTTTAAAAGTTTTGGACATTTGTATTGCCCGAAACTCAGAAACCATTGATTCTAAGGTCTTGCTATAATTCATAAATCGTTTTTTTTCAACATTGATCAAAACTTTTTAAAACCTGTTATTTATTTAAGACAGGTGAATACAACTTGACCTCTTGCAAACGAGACAAAATCCCTAAAAGGTTCTTGCGGTGATATATCGGTAATCTATCGGCTTTTTTCAAAACCAAGGCAAAATGAAACCTCCCACTGCAAACTTAGCCCCAAGCAGGACATAAGTTTCCCTGTTGAATCAGCACTTTCCACACACTAATTGACAAGTTTACAAAACACTTTGTATTGCTTTCATGTATTTACTTTGCGGGTAAAATAAAATGGGGTTTGTTGTACTCTGGGGGAGTGATGATCCGATGCGGGATGATTAAAGAGTAGTATACACAATAATCGGCTCTCTTTCTTCTTGTTTGCAACCCATAGAAGTCTCCAGACTCAAGCACAGCTATAATATCTACTCAACAAAGCAAAATGAAATCCGAGAACAGAGGAACACACGGATGAGCGGATAAAACATGAAGGCGTCGATAAATTTTGGATTTGTATTCAACTCCGCACGTTTTGTCCGCCAGGCTGAGGAGGAGGCGGATGAGGGGTAGGGAGTGGCCGGGAGAAACGCACCGCACGGCCCTGTGTGAGAAGAATCCCTTTTTTATTCCATATATTCTTGCACCCAGAGAAGATTGTTGGAACTGAAGGAGGAGGCTTTAAGGCTTTAAGGACCATGTAAATAATGGATTAAGTTTAACTGGCACGTGACTGGTGCCTCATCAATTTGTGCTGGTTAAATGTTGTTAAAAAGATTTCCTCATCCTTGATTGACAGCTCTTCCAGCTCCAGGGATGCTTAGCCTCCGGTAACCTGACATTGACACTTCCCGTGGGATCCTCCGTGAGTGTGTCAACCGTTTCGTAAAAAACACACTAGGGTGTGAACATGGTCACACAGGAATCATACTATGAGGAGTTCATTAATCTTTAATGATTCAGGAGGAAGCCGCAAGCTTCAAAATATGCACCCTTATTTTAAAAGTAACCAATGGCGTTTGCTGGGAACATTTTATACTTGTTAAGCTAAAGCGTCTGACAGATTGTAGGAGGTCTTAAATTCAACACAGAGAATACAAATTACAATTTTGTAATGCTGTTGATCCCAAAAATAATATTAAAGACTGTTTACAGTAGTTAACAAACAAAGTTTTTCCATCTTCTGCTTGCCAAAAACATCACAGTTTAGTAGCCCATAGTCAAAAATTGTCATCATGAGCTTCTAAACTGTGATATTTTTATTCAAAACAGTACAAAAGATCCGAGATATACTTTCCCCCATTTCCCTAAAACATTATTGAAAGTAGCAGCGACATTAAAAAGTATGGATGTGGAAATGTGGCCCTAATGTGCCCACAATAATAGCCAGGAAAAAGGATGACCAATGAGGTGTAGTTTATATACACTCTGCATAGTAGAGGAAGAGATAAAAAAGTTATACAAGAGGGAAATGCAAAAAAAACGGATACTTTTTACGCTTTCACCCAACCTGATGAGCTCGTTACATATCAACTTCCACCAACTTATGTGTGTTCTTGAATCTTTCCATGAATTATGGCCAATGGACAAGAGTTCCGGACGTGGAAAGCACTTTATGATAGAAAATCCTCTCCCGATTTTTTATGTTAACAATGAGCGGGCAGAAGCTGAGCTCTGCAAGAAGAAAGAATTCAATCCTGCTACTGCCTCCCGCTCGCTGCCCGGTAGGCAGTAATTCAACCAACTGTCATCGTCGTATTGTCCAAGAGGATGTAAGGGAACGGAGCGAGGATGGGCGTTGTGGTTTTTTAGAACCAAGGATGAAAGCTAAACGGAAGTGTTACTGACCACAAATTACCCTACAAATCATTTCAAGGAAGCGCAACTCCAAGCTTTCCTCGGCAATCCATACCGTCAAAGGATTGAAGTGAAAGCCTGCAACGCAACAGAGATTCATAACGGCCAAGGACAATATGCTTATGTCATTGTTCCGCGGAAGAACGGAGGCCAGAAAGCCCCGTATCCGGGTAAAATCATTTGCTGGATCCCAATTCCGCCCAGGCAGGCAGAGATACTCATTGATAACGCTCAGAATCGTTTCGCCGAAATATTCTCGAGGACTGAAATTACTCGGAACTAATTGGAAATAGTAGAGGAGAAACAGACACTTCACTAGACGGAAGTGTGCGGCTACAAGAAGGAGTACTATGACGTATAGAACATAGGCTAGAAGGAAAATATACGGCCTTTAAACCAAAATGAATCTTTAGCTAATGGCTATTTGTTATTATTTGATGTTTTAATAGCTGCCCTCCGTACTTTGCGGTGTTGGGAATGAGACCAATCTGGTGATTAAAATATGCGGAGAAATGTGTATATATCTTCCAACATTCATCCACTCTACTTTAGCTGGCATCATGTGTGCAGTAGTCACAAATATTTGTCTACATGACTTGAAATATAGCCACGATTAGCTTGAGATTACTTCCAATTCAGTAGCAGTATATACAACCCCTTCCTGGCTATTTTTCGCTATCAACAAACTGTACGTAATGGCTTCATAGCCAGATTGCAGTAACCTATCTTCTGGTTCATAACCTTTAAACCATTGGACCTGAAACCTACACGGTTCGGTTGATTGAATCTACCTGGAATATGTCGTAGCAAATTGAAAAAAAGTAATAATACACGGATTACCGGGTTCCTTCCACCAGCAAGCAATGTACTCCTTACTCTCCTTTACATGTAATATTCTCATTCGATTTAGAAAAATGCAATTATGGAGCTAATAATCTGCGCTTAATTGTTGTAAAACTTGGGATGAGAGATTTGGATGTATGTAATTCATCGGATTTTTACAATACAAAATATCCCAATACCTTGGGGCTACTCGTGTATTGATTACAGATTATCATTCATGCATCATACAAAGAGAGTTCAGATTTTTTCGAGTCGTTCCAAATAAAAAACCATGCTATCAATTCAATCCAATCAGCATAATACTAATTCCTCCCTTTTATTTAAAAGCATATTAATATCTCAGAGTTAGATGATGGAAGCACTGCCTGCGGAAACATCTACAAAGTTTCGGTTGTGCCCGCAGGTCATGCGGGAGTAAATACTGAGGTAATCCAGCGAAAATCCTACTGACTGATGTAATCATTAATATGACAGGTAATGTATAAAAGTTACGTACTGAACGATCGCATAAAAGAAACGAGAGAGCGCCACAAACTGTACTGGGCATCATAGAAAGATTTAAGCATTTTTAAACCTTAGGAGAATCCTTAAGATTTTACTGATATCGGGTCGTGTGTCTGGTAGTATCCGAGTTTGAATGGTCAGGCTGATGGGTCACATTGTGATTGGGGATTAAGGGGAATGGCTATGTGAATAAACCGGGAGTTTACCCATTTACAAGTGTTTTTCACAACGATTTTCCCTCAATTTCCTAGGGATTTTCGCAGGATGATCAAACTAGAAGGGGGCATTAAGAAGGGGATCAAAAGGTATGCAACGAGGGTTCACCTGCTATTAGTACTTTTCTAAATCCTCCCGAGCCTCTTATCAATGTCAGATAATGTTTCCCAATCCCATCAAGTCCACTTTTATGAGATTCGGAACAGCTTACCAATATATACACAACCATATATCCTCAATCCCACAATTATCCAGTTCAGATGGGCTAGTACTTTGTAGTAATGGACTATCACGATGTCTTCAAGCCAGTCACTCCAGTTCTTTCAGAATATGGCATAACAAAATCCGAATACTCGTCTATGACTATTGTATCCACTTGTATTGCAACCACTTCCTCCTAGTCCGTCTCAAACGTTTTCCGATGCTTCGAAAGTTGAATCCTGTTGTTTCTGGAACCTTTAAATGTTAACGCTACTGTGAAACGAGGTAAAAGCCAGAACACTGGTGCTTTCCCGGGTAAAAACGAGCTGGAAGATAATACTGTATTCTAGTACTTCTAGCATGTACTTTAATGCTTCCAGAATGCGCTATAGTTTAAAGCGTGCATTTAAGTTAATGTTTATTCCCGTCTCCTGCTCACCCAGTTGGACCACCAATATAAGGAATATTGAACATATAAATATTGTGTCAAAAATGAGGTCAAAATCCGAAGACTCCTCACTCCTCCCTTGGATCTGAATCCGAGGTCCAAAACTTTGTGTTCCGGATTCAGAATCTTACTGATCAGGTAGGGTTAAACGACCACGATAAATCCAGCAGTGTAGTTAGTTTCTTGATTGCGGCTTTCGTTGGGCCATACCAGGCATCCAAGTTTGTAGCCCCGGGGCATGGCTGAGGTTGAGCTGCAAGTTCCGATGGCTGAGCCCATTTGCTCACTGACGCCGTTCCAGACATCCTACGAAGAAACCGATTGCACCGTTGGATTCCTCGTCTCCTGCTCACCTCATAGGACCACCAAAAACAGAAATCTGGAACACAAAATAAAAAGTTAGTCTTTCAGCCTAAGGACCCCCCATTTGGTTTCAAAATATGGTCAAAAACTTGATGTTCCAGATTCCAGAATTCACTTACCAGGAAGGGGCAGTGGAACACGACGAATCAAACCGTGTAGTTAGTTTTTTGATTGAGGCTTTCGTTGGGTCATTCCAGGCATGCAGTTTTCTAGCCCCGGTGCATGGCTGAGGTTGAGCTGCAAGTTCCGATGGCTGAGCCCATTTGCTCACTGACGCCGTTCCAGACGTCCTGCGACGAAACCGATTGCACCGTTGGATTCCTCGTCTCCTGCTCACCTCATAGGACCATTAAACTGATGAATCTAGAACAAAAAAATTATTACCAATTTTTTACCTCAAAAAATGAAAGGTACCCAGAACTGAACCGCATTTTCACATTCAGCATCGACATACTTGATTCCTTATTAAAGATAAGAATGATAGCAGTTATCTGATGCTGGGATGCAAACGTAAATTCAAAGCAATTCGACATTTTCAGTTTACTTACATGCTAAAGTTATTTCTTGCATAGCTGACAATTGACCAAAATGCCAGGATAACCTTCGATTATGTTACACATGAACTCTTGAATGGACCGGACTCCTTCCAGGGTGTACTTACTGCACTCATGTTCGTCGTCCTGAAAACAAGTAGAAAATTAATCCTAACTTTGCATAACGATAATATTTTCTTAAACACTTGCAAAAGTACAAGCACTAAACACATTATGTTGATTGTAAGGGATGGTTCAGTCACAAAGTAACCAGTTTTGACAAGTCGGCTAACCAAAAATAACTTCCTCGCGCTTGTGTACCTACTCTTGACTTCTATGGACTCCACATTAAAGTCCACATTTACGGATCCAAAAGTCGGCACCGATGAACACTTGACTACCATAGCAATAGGGCATCATAGTTGCCACTTACCTTAAAACTTCGTTACTTTTTATTTATAGGACCATATAGCAAGTGTTCTTGAATAGACCGAAGTAGTTTACATGGCCACTATCAAACTCGGATGCTAACGTTTATCAAGCAACCTGGTTTCGTCATTGATCAGATCTCCCAGTCTTGTTATACCAGCATCCATCTACAGCTCATCGGTAAAAGGCACTATATGCAAACGAAATATCTTTTTTAGAAACACGCTCTAGTCGAAACCAATCGCCGAAGGCACAAAAACAACAGAACAAGCATTTTGGTTTAATATGCCTGAATAACTCGTAAATCCTAGCTTACCTTTCAGCTCGTCACAGCAACGTCTTAATCAAACTCAAGACAGTCTCAAGTAAGCGCACACCTACTGTCACCAACCATTAGGGATATGTGCTGTACTCTAGACCGCTGCTCTCGTGTTCTAGCATACTTATGGTGTCACCCACCACATTAGGTGTAAGCTAAATCCTCTTTTCTTGCTTAAAATGCCGTGGACATTTTAATTGCGAATGGATTTTACTAGTTTTTTTTACAAATCATAACTACATGTTATGGGTCACAACAATCCGGGGTGCAAGGAAACGCAGCATTTCATGTTTGCAGGGAAAACTTATTTAAAGTTAATAACTTTTAAGTCATACGTGAGAACAACGTTGACGTTCAACTTTCCCGCGTTCCTGCTCATGTGGTGACAGCTCTTGTACGCTACGGCCGCTCGTCGTGTGGCATTTTGGGCACAGCTGCTGTTTCTTTTATACAGCAAGAGCTGAGTAGTAGCGGATGTCATTTTCTTATCATGATACCTGCTCGAACAGACGCTCCCAGTTCCCAACATAATCGCTAGAACGGGGCACCGATGCTTCTAATTCCTCAGGCCTGTTTTCCTGTAACCCTTCACCTCTACAATTAGATTCATGCACCCGGTTACCACACAATGATTGCAGATTCCGATTCATAATTTTTCCACTTGGGGCAGCTTATCGACGACGACTGTTGACTAGGCAAGTAATAAGTTGTGGATGATTGATAACTCAGGGAATTCTGGCTCGCTAGCGATCGAGTGGTTCTTTTCATTCTGAAATTATTAATTAACCTTATGTAGAGAGTAGAGTAGTGCAACGACGTAATGATCTGGCCGTCATAACAAATATATATATACGAAAGCGGTATTAATTTACTTATTACTGACTGAAGCACCGCGTGGCAATGCTAATTGTTAAATTTCCAATTCCTCTAGTTCCTGATACATATGTATATACGTAGTCAAGAACACCACTAGCACTATGGTTAATCGCAGCAATTAACTAAATACGATGCACTAAAACAGTAAATGTAAAATTAACACAATGTCCCCACAACAACTCCATTCGTAAAATATAAAACACCGTACTTTCTTGGAACGTGTTCCAACGTGAACCACAGGGACCGTTCGCATATAACGTTAGTAGAAGGGAGTATATATATGTGGTAACTTGATTCCCTATGCTTATACATTGTGTACATATGATAACGGGGGACAGAGACAGATAAAATCGTAATGACAAAGTTATATATATGCGAACGTTCCCACACTCTACAGGCAATGAATTTTGCAAGCTCTACTCACGATTGTAACAAAAAGACACCACTTCTCAGGGCACGAAATTCAAACCATCATATGTCCGCATGCTGTTTTTTTTTGAAAAATGACGTCACGCAATACCCAATTCTAATAATTTTGCAAACACCCCCGCCCAAATAATGGAAAATGTTTAAAATCCGAATTTCGCGGTTTAAGGCTTGAGTTAGGTAAAATCCTGTGCAAGAGTGCAAGTAACATAGATCAAGTTATTTTTAAACGCTTTTGTATGAAACACCTTTACATACCGATCACGAATGATACTGGGATTAATAAAAATTTAGTGACGAGGACAAATTTTAAGAGTTTGCATTTGAAAAAAACTAATCAAGCTGGCAAATCAAATCACCGGTGACATGAAAGTGTCAATATTTCAATTTAATCTCGTTTCTGGATCATAACTGAAATCTATTCCAAAAATACGATTCATACAGAGAGACTTAGGGAAGAAATCGGAAGCTAGTATTGATTGCATTACAGACTTTTATCGAGCGTAGCCGTGGAACTCGAATTATAGAGTTAAATCTATTTATCTCCTTCAAAAAAATGCTTGATGTCGGAAATTATTTAAAAACTGGCATCGCAACAGCAGCCTTGGTGTCAGTGGCATCTTGTTCTCTCCACATTTGCGTTACGGTTTTCAGCTGAGTGTAGAAGTTGACTCCCTGTGAAAATATTATTTCTTTATTCATTAATCTCACTCGAATAATGACTAGTGGCGAAAAAATCAGTTTTTATGGCCATGGGCTAGATGAATACTACATTTTGTAAAACTTACAGCTTTGCCGTAGAAGTTTGCGTCACCAAGGAAGCTTCCTCGAGAGCCAGTAAATGAAAACATCGGCAGAGGTACTGGAATTGGAACATTGACACCAACTTGTCCCACATCAATCTCTTGCGTGAATTTCCTAGCGGTAGCACCATTAGTAGTAAATATAGCAGTTCCATTTCCGTAAGGATTGGAATTAATTAGGTTGATTGCATCATCCAAAGTGTCGACATTTAATGCGACGAGAACAGGTCCAAAAATTTCCTCCTTGTAGCACGTCATGTCGGGCTAAAATAAACATAAAAGTTAGTCCACTTACTGAGGATTGTTTTAGCACCGGAGCTCTGACACAATATTCGGTACTTTTAAAATTCACCTTAACATCAGTCAAGACTGTGGGCCCAACAAAATTACCCTTTTCATATCCCTTCACTTTTATGCCTCTGCCATCCAAAACAAGATTAGCTCCTTCTTTTACACTAGTCTCTACGATGCTCAGAATCCGTTCCTTGGATTGCGGGGAAATGACTGGACCCAAATCGGCATCCGGCTGATCGCCTAAAATTAAATCACAAACCGACCGTAAGTTAATTTTCACCATGTAATCGAATTCAATCAAATCAGTCGACAATAATTGTGTCAAATGTGTAGATTCATCTTAAAAATCTTACCTGCGTTAACCCTGAGTTTCTTAGCTCTTTCGACAAGGTCGGGTAACCACTTCCTAGCTTCTCCAACGAACACAGCGGTAGAAAGGGCCATACATCTTTGACCGGCTGCTCCAAAAGCGGCACCAACTAGTTGATTCAGCGTTTGTTCCTTGTTTGCATCTGGCATGATTACACCATGGTTTTTGGCACCCATGTTGCTCTGAACTCTCTTGCCATTACGACCACCACGCTCGTAAATGTACTTTCCCTGCAGAACATCAACGAGGATTTTGTAACTATTTACATTTCTTATTTAAATCCATCAGCTGCCACTCTATTTTCAAAGCAAATACTACGAGGCAACTACTTACAGCTTGATCAGATCCTACAAAGGAGATTGCTCTGATATCGGGACTATCACAGATAAAGTCCACAGCCTGATGAGCACCGTGGATAACATTAACGACTCCTCTTGGTGCACCAGCCTCTTGAAACATCTCCACTAACATCATACATGCTCCAGGATCTCTTTCGGAAGGCTTGATTACATATGTGTTACCGCAAACCAATGCTACCGGGAACATCTGAAAACACAAAAAAAATCGATTTTTTTACAAACTGAACTAAAGCAGTAAAATACTAAATTATTACAATTAGCAAATTAGGTACCCAAAGAGGAATCATAGCTGGAAAGTTAAAAGGTGTGATGCCAGCACAAACTCCTAAGGGGACTCTGTACGAATGAGTATCCATATCCTTAGCAATTCCAGGTAAAGTTTCTCCAAGCTGCAAGCTAGTGATACTGCAGCAATGCTCTACAACCTCTGTGAAAAAACAACAATAGTGTCTTACACCCTGACAATTAAATCACTAATTAATATTTCAATTTCTGCTGTTGTAAGTCTACTTACGTAATCCTCTCAGCACATCCCCTTCAGCATCAGCAAGCGTCTTTCCTTGTTCCAAAGTTATGTTTTTCGCAAGCTCTTTCTGTAAATCCAGAACAAAACAAAATACATCAGTCTTATTCAAACCCAACCATCGAGTGTATGTTGTTCACAATTTAGGAGTTAATTAATGCCATACCATGTTAGCCTTGATAATTGCTTGGTACTTGAACATAATTTGCTGTCTTGACAAAATCGAAGTTTTGGACCACGTCTTAAATGCAACTTTAGCAGCATCAACTGCATCTTGCATCTCTTGAGGTGTGGATTTTGGTACCCTTGTAACAACCTCGTTAGTGGCTGGGTTGCAAACATCGATCCATTCCGTAGCCTTGGATTCAAGGAATTGTCCGTTTATGAACAATTTTGTTGTTGGAGCTGCGTAATACCGAACCGAGTGTTGATTCCGGATTGCAGCCAACATTCTTCTGGGCCCAGCCGCCTGAAAGGTTCAAAATATCAAATATTAGCTGTGAATCACATTGTAGGAAATTGTTCACAACCTTAACCTGTTTCATGATGTCTGTAAAATATTTGCGAAGTTAACTTACAGCTGGAAAATTCCTTGCTACTCCAGTAATCATGTTGAGAGCTCCAAAGGAAATCGGAATGATTAATTTCGCCCTTAAAGGTCCAACTACCCTGTGCTCCAAATGGAATCCTGTGTGGAGTCAGAAGGGAGGTCCCAGAAATCAAGTAAAGAATTAATTTCGCGACCTCCGTATCCACGCTCTAAGGCGAAGAAAAGATCACATTGCTCGTACGACTCTTGCCTTGGTCTTCAAGGTCGTGTTTATATCTGCAGGAATAGAAACACATGCTAGGATCCATTCCCTTTGTCCCACATATATATGTGCTTATGCTTAAGTATACATATCGGAGAAACCAGTTCCATGAGAAGCAATGCAATGGTATCCGTGCAGCGCATTATAGTTCGCTTGGAGATACAAGATGAATTAGGATTCTAAGCCTATGGTCACAGATATTGCAAAGTAACTCGCTGAAAAGCTACTTGTAAGAACGCTGTTGTCAAACAATATATACTCTGATGTACATAACCATTTGATACTTTGTTGGGTTTCTCGTCATTGTCATTCAACACACTATTATGAGAATGCCACTACAGTCATAACTACGGGTCCTATAATTTCAATCCATAGTCCCGCATACTGTTTCTTTCCACTAATCCTTCCTAGGATACCTAAGTGCCAGCGTAACTGAAAACCCATGCCAAATGATTAACTTAGGTAAACTTAACGCATTAGATAATGCTTATTTAGAGACAACGCGGCCCAAAAAGCCAATTCTTCCGAAATGCCCTTCATTTAGCATTCCCGGATTTCCGTTTCCACAATTTCCTAAACTCAACTCTATTTTCATGCCCTGAATATCCAAAATGCAGAGCAGTATTTCCAGTCAAAGATTAATCCCGGATTCAATGAGTAACAAGGACGATTTCCCAAGGATTATACGTCAGACATGACAAGTGCCAGTCCAAATTTATTGACCAACGCCTGTTATCTTAAAACCATCAAATGAGAACCTTGATAGAAATTAACGATGGAAATGTTAATTATTTAGCCGCGGAGGCTGCTTTCCTCATTTGGGCCAAAGTGTTCTGCAATTCTTCACGCTTCCTCTTAGCACGAATGTGAGTTCCCAACTGAAATTTCAAAATTTGAATCACATTAAGTTCTCACTGAAATAAAAATAGTGCTAGATTTACGAGTCATCTCTGATATTTCAGCATAATTTCAGTTCACAACTTACGCGTCTCTTCAAGAATTTAAGGGCTCGCTTATCCTTGGACACCTTCAACAATTCCATAGCTCTCTTCTCATATGGAGCGTGGCCGCATACTTCACGGACGATGTCTCTGACAAACTTGTTGTGCTTGGTCAAACGCTACAAAACAAATTTTCATAAAATTAAATTGCATCCACAATAACAGGAATTCCACCTTCCAATCAACATTTAATATCCTCCATTGCCCATGCCTATGCATTGCAAGCTGGGACAAATGCACTTTAGACCAGAACAATTTTTAACCACCGCAAGATTTGTTTAACTGGTAATTTAAGCTAATAGTATTCCATCAAATTCACAACAATACAGAGCTCAATTTTCGCAAAACATTATAACATTTAGAATTCTACTCGCCGGAATTTTATAAACCTTACACCGGTACACAGATTAAAATAATTCAAAATACTTACCCCCTTTCTGCTGGCTGGTCTTGGTTTACCAGGCTTATTTTTGATGACCTTATGACCTCGGAGGAGACCAACAGCAATTTCTTGCTTAGCTGGTGCCATTTTGTAATTTATTTAAGTAATCTACAATTAATTCCCTTAATTTTCACCAAACCTCAGCAGATTTTCGGAATCCAACCTCACCGTTCACACAGAAGACTGTTCCAAGGATGCAATGCTGAAGACGGCATAAACACACGTTGACTCTCAATGCTCAATTGAACTACAGCACCACACCGCTTAGCTTCAGATGTTATTCCATACGATTAATAGATGGCAGGTAGAGGTTGAGGCAGAGTTTTCTTTTTTATTTTCACCCGAGAGTCCAAGCGTTTCTAGCGCTCTATGCGGGATCAGGCTAAACTAGGTACACAGAATCAAACTGACAAAAAGCTACGCGGTTTTTGTAGGGCCGTTCGCATATTAGCTTACTAGAGGAGAAGGGCACTATGCTTCATCTTACCCCGGCTTACACCAGCGTACATACAAAACTGGGAGGAGGGGTGCAGTCAGAAATGCGGAATTATATTTTCCTACAATTGTAGTTTGTGAACGGCTTCCGGCTGGAGGACGAGAAAAAAGGAGCGTAAAATTTTGTTCCACAGTTTTGAAATTTTGACTGTTGGAGCGGCAATGGAAATTCATGTGTGCACGAGTAAATTTATGTTTTGGTTTTTGCAAAGTGTTGAAACAAATTTAACTAACTAGTGGTTATTTAAATCTACGTGAGCCAGTGTGACATAGGCTTGTTCAAGCCGCAAGTATATATATAATTTATGCTGACAATCTGTGGTCTGTGACTGTGGACAGTTAAAATACCAGAATTGAGATGACAACGGAAATGGAAACCGAATTTATGCTTGGTGAAGGCGATCTAGTTTTCAATACAGAAACGGATCCTCAGGAGCAAACGATTGACGTTGAAGGTAAGTTATAGCTACTGATAATTATCATTGTTATTATATACCTCCGTTTTTTCATACCTCTGTAATTTTTGTGTACTGTCCTAACCTTTCATAATTGATATTGCAGTTGGAGATGTCGGCACCGTTGAAACCGAAGTTAGTGTGGAGGGCATTCAATTAGGACTGGAAGAAATACACGGAGAAGGAGAACCAGAGGAAATCATAGTTGAAGAAACCATTGGAAATACATTACAGTTAATGCAGGCTCCACCTCCTCCTCCAGTTGTACTTTCACCTGAAGATGAACTCCGGAGCCATGAAAAATTAGATCGATCCTCTCCTGACCTGTGGCCACAAAATTGTAAGCTATTTCATCTGTTTGGAAAGCATGCTAACGTGCATTTCGTATCTACGATGATGTAACTTTAAAAACTTATCGCTCTGTTCTGATATTCTAGTGCCTGCAGCCGCTCACCACCTCCTTGCCAAGCATCAACTCAAACCTGTTAATACCGATAACTTAGGGATATGGGCTCAAGGATTAGATCCGGAAGATATTAATCTACTGCATCGTAAGTTACATATTTCATTCACACAGGAAATATATACAATAGAACCATTTAATGCCATGTCACTCAGAATTTCAAGTTTTCGCCATACATTCAAGTAACCTGTATTAACCCTGATATTTCTACTTATTTTCAGAATTTGGAAGTCTGACATCGTCTAGTTTAATAGAAGAGGTGAAAAAGTTGCAAAATATTGCATACCAGCTTGGCCTTGAAGAAGCAAAGGAAATGACCCGCGGGAAGTTACTACACGTATTAGATGATTCAGGGAGTTTGAACAAGCAGGATAAGGAAAGCCATGTGCAAAGGTTATGGAAGTAATTATATTCTGACTATCGATAGTTTATTATATGTGAAAATAATTTTTGCTACGCAAAAGCTTAAAAGAAAATCTTTCTAGGATATTCCATTTAAGGTTATACTTGAGGTATGAGAATATATTCTCTACGCCACAGCGCAGACGCTTGTATGAATGATGTATCGTAAAACTGCACTCGATTAATGCTAAGTGAGAAAATATTCGTTCGTATTTAGAGTTGCAATTAAGAATCTTGTAAGTTGTTACTAAGCAATAATGGATTCCAATGAACCTCGGTATTGTTTTCCAAGAGTCTCGACTCCTCTCATGTGTGTAACCAGATCCTACTATCCTACTTCGTCTCGTTTTACAACGACAGTTAACAGAGGAAGTCCCTTGAACTAGTTTGGTTAAGAATCCAGTTTATTTCAGTAGGGTGTATATCATTATGAATTGCCCAGTCTGAAGCCTTGTGAACATTTCGTTAATAAACAATTTGTTTTACAGGTAACACTAGAAAATAATTCCTGAAACCTCTGCTAATGAATTACATACCCATTAGTGTAAATGCATACTGATGCAATTCTTTGGAATCTGGAAGTGCAAAAACCACTTTTTTGTGTGATAAAAGCATGTCCAAACGAAACTTTTTCTTGACATTCACGTGTAATCAGTGAGGTCGAAGAATTTCATCAATGACTTGAATTGCATTTACCCAACAGCTCTGTTAGCCGGGTATGTTTGAAAGTGAGTTTTTTGTTTCAGAAAAATCCGGGAATCCCATGTTGAAAATTAATAATCCTGAGTAAATTCTGCATCTTATGAGCGCGGATGATTGCGAAACAATATTATTCATGGTATATATGCTGCTAAAAAATCTATATTGCGCGTCATGCAGGTTCTCGTTGAACTCAACTGGACTCCAACCCCTGCCCTGTGGAACACCTGGTTCCAACAATGTACAAGGAATAACAGCAACCTAGTATGATATGCGTTGAATTAGCGGTCAGAATTCAGAATAGATTGAGTATAAAAGGAAAAGGAATGGCCCTGAATGCTCCTCAGTTTATATTCAAGATAGCAAGTAAAGGTGTGCTGACTCCCAGAGTTGCGGTCTTCTATCAAACGTTGCAGTGCATCCTTCTCAAGCAGCCCACAGGTATCGTATCTACCTGAACATTTGCAACAATTTGCGTTTATCGTGTTTCCGCATCTTACTTCGTGTGGATAAACAAGAATCTTGTTGACATTGTTGGGGCTCTCATTGTAGAGCTTGTAGGTTGTGGACAAGCAGAAAAACGTTAAACACTCCATGAACACTATCCTTCACGTATCATTTCTTCTGTTGTCTTCCTTCCAGTGGGATTGGAAACTCAAAGTGTCTTCAGTAACTTGTAACTATCGTTGCACTTAAGTCTGTGTTTCCGTTCTACCAGCGTTCACTACAAAATCAATCATTCAACATGCCTAAAACGGAAATCTCACCTTCCGAAATGGAACAAATACAAAAGGTAATGTCATTTTTCATAAATTCTACTTTTAAAATTGGGTTAAACGGGGTTTTAGAACTTTTGCTACCTACTAAGTACGAAAAAACAGCTAAACCAATAACATGCTTAACTGTGATTAGTTCCGAGAACGGATTGCCCCTCTTCAAATTGTGGATGAGCACAAAATCAACAATGATTACTTCGTTATGCGCTACTTGCGCGGAAGTGGGATGAACTTCGACAAGGCAGAAAGTCTTTTAAGATACTATGCCAACTTTCTGAAAGAAAACGGAGCTGATACAATCATGCAGGAAGTATTTCCAGAAGATTTTTGTGAAAACTTTTTCTGCTACATCGGAGGACATGACGTTGAAGGACGGCCTGGTAATTACATTTATTTTCCCACTTATTCAAAGTATCTATGAGCAGGAATGCTGGAGTCTGGTGATATCTAACAGAAAATATATATTTGTCCTTTTATTCATAGTTATCTGCATACCTCAAGGTGGGCTTTGGAATTTAAAGAAAGCCATTGAACAAGGGAGAGAAGAGATGTTTGTACGATATGTGCTCAAAGTGGGATGGCGATTTGAGGCTGAAATCCTGAAACGAAATGCCGACTTCGGCGTCCTAGTTGTGGAAATCAGCAACGTGGCCTATGGAAACTATCTGCACAAACGAAGTACGTAAACGAGCATAACTGCATTTTTCCAACAATCCATTAGCTAACTCATGCACTAACCGGTACATTTACTTGCAGCTCTTGAATGCCTCCTTAAACTAGTCAATCTGATGGAAAAATTAGGACCCCTTAGTATCAAGAAAGTCTACTTTGTAAATGGTAAGAATAAGATGAGATACCATCAGCTCCCAAGAATTACAATACAGGAAGTAAATGTACTAACGAATTGAATTCATTCATAGCTCCAAGAGTGTGGGTTGCTTTCTTTAATACGGTTCGCGCCCTGGTGTCCGTTTCCGCTGACATTTACGCTTACGACTCCAACGAGAAGAAATGGCGAGCTGCGCTAAACGAGATTATACCCGAAGACGGAATGTTTCCCTCACTTGGCGGTACATGCAAAAACTACGAACGAATGTAAGGAGATACAAGTGGTATTGATTGAAAGCTAGAATTTGTCCTAAATTGAATCTCAAACGTGTGCGATGACTTTTTTGTACAAGTGCAATTTGTATAGATGCAACAGTGAGTGAGCGTTCATATCTTACAGTATAATGTAAGCAAGGGATTTCCTGTTTCCGTATCATCAGCGTGTAACATTTACATTTCCAATGCCCTATCTCTGACAGCTCCTCTCTTCCTCCCTGTTGGCCGGCATAAGCCGTAGGGCATCACAGTTTTTTTCCTTGTAATGTCTAAGAAAAAAGTTGCTAATACTCCTAATAATGTGGTCATCTGCAGTATGCTGGTCTACCGAAACCGCAAACACACCTATCATTTCCACCTTCCCTCAGATCACATCTGCTAAATATGTTTGCCCTAAATTCATTTAATTTAAACTCGAGGGAAGTGAATGGCTCACTCGCTTTCAAATAGTGATAACGATCAGAATGAATTGGTTATGTTTTTTGTCTTGAATGTTAAACTAATGATACATAGACTATATAGACATTGTTGCAATTGATGCGCCAATTTTAATCAAAACATTGCGCAATAACTGTCTCCTCCTTTTACACAACCTAGGTTATTATAAGATTATTCCTCTATCAACTATATGAATTTTAACGAATTCAAAAACACAATCATCAACAAATAAACACAAGTAAAAAATTTAGCCCCTCCAGATTGCAAACGTTTTCCTTCGCCCTCATCACATCCCAAGTTATCACCCATTGGTCTAACTGGACACAAAACCATTAATTACCAAGCATTCGCCTACCTAGTCATTTGGTACGAGTACGACGTCAGCATGTTCTCTTCAATACGCTGTTTACATGATAATGGCAGGCATGGACTTCATGGAACTAACTGTGACATTGTGTATTATCTACATACACCCCTCCTATCCTGTTTCTGTTTTCACGGCCCACATCTTCACGCTAATTTATACAATACATCCTGTAGGATATCATCATCTCTCATATTCCTTCTTCTTTCAGGTCCGCACTCACGTAGGCCTATTCATTCAGTTAATTTACAAGAGAATCTTATTCACCGCAATATATTACACCTAAACAAGCATCAAGAAAACAACACGCATCCGTCGTCCAAAAGCCTAGTTGACCCTGAGTAATGAAACCATTTTATTCTCCATAATCTTAGTGTGCGCAACCAAGGACAAATGCAGTCAATTTCTCCAAAAATCCTAAACACCAAGAGTCTTCGTCTGCTCCAGCCCTGGAAATAAAAAAAATATATAACATCAATCATAAGGAAAATGCGGTAAAATAATCGCTTTTTCTTTGACATTGGAACTTTAAAAAGCTTAGTATTCCCTGCCAGCAAAGTAATGCAGTAAAACTACCAAGGCAGGTTTACCACAAATACAGTTGCCTTGTGTAACTTTATCCAGTTTCTATGTCATAATATTTGCCAGACTAAATGCCATCTTTCTGAGAGATAAGCATCCTTAATGTATCGTTAATGCGTTAATGTTTAATCTTTCACATCATCATCTTATTTTCCTCCAATGCCGTAACATCATCGTTCACAGACACAGTCTTACATGACAAACTGGAGAGCGACAGACGCCACTTCCGGTCGATACTGACCTTTCAAGTTTTTAACAGGTTCTAATCATTGTGACCAGTGGAGCTCAATTATTTCCGCATAGGTAATAAGAGAGAAACAACAAGTTTCAATAATACATCTTAAGTCATTACCAAGATCCACTGCATCTCTCTTTACAGCATCCACCATCCTCCTCCGCTTCGTATGAGGCAAACGGTCTGCTTAAAATCAAAGGTCACATTCGTAACATTGAATTGGCGTTAAAAAAATATATTACATGCGATAGAGAGATTACCTACAGCTTGCTGTAGGTTCAATACTGCGCATGCACATGCAATCAAATCCTAACTTGTCCCATTATTCTTCCCGATTAGACCTAAGGACTCACTTGGATTAGTAGGAATAGTGCACGAAAGGGAAACAAGAGCAAGAACAAGCCTTTTACAATACAACTAGTTAGTTTAGTTGGTACACATGTGCTTGCTACAAGCTGTGAAATAATGCTTCACAACCAAACAAGATTGGTACAGGAAGCTAGTTGTCAAGTTTCAAAAACTCGTCTTTCTTGCAGTAAGTGAATGTACAAAGTCGTGCTCTATCACTATCTCTTCTTTCCCAACTTCCTTCCGCCATCCACGGTTCATTGATTGGCGCAGTAATTACATTCAAACTTAACGTCTGACGGTGCAGTATCTGGAATAATTTATGCGGAAATATTCTTTAATATTTCTTGGATCAGGATCCGCCAGGACAGGAAAATCAAAAGTTGCAAGATACATTTGAAGCATTTAGCACATTATTTCGCCTGCACGAGATTCGTACTGCTGTTGTGTCTTGAACTTTGCTAAAAGCGTAAAAGCACATGGCGTCACTCAGAATGTAAACAATGCGTCAACAATCACGTCAATGGTCTCGTCAAGTCCACCAAATCTACTCGTAGATGCAAAACAAATTTATCATCGCCATAACTTTGGTTGTAAAATAAAGAAACTGAACTAGGTTTAAACACGACCATATGTGCGACATAGTAACAGTTTTTATGAAAAACTAACTGACTCACTAACCTTTACTACGGCATCATCATGACTGACTACAAGCGCTGACCTTGTCATTTTGCGGCATATTCTTGTTTGTTTAGCCCAAGCTCCTTTGACGACACGTAAAGGGAAATGAGTGATGGATTAATAAAATACGTCGTAAGGTGCGAAAAAACAATTACTTGAGAAACCGGTAGTGAGTTACTTAATCAGTTATGGATTGTTGAGGCATCATTTCCTGAGGCTACCTTACATTTTACTAGTAAATTCTGGGGGAACGGATTAACGAGTGCCTTGACGGTAACTGCCCATACAAAAGCTAATTACTGTTCGTTAATCGAACATCAACTGGTGCCACTACTTTGGGGAGAATCCGCAGCCGAGTAAATAACAATTATCATGTTTTATACTATAAAAGAGGAAGGCTGATTGCTTGCGGAGGTCATGGTGAATGACACATTGTGAGGATGCGAGGAAGCTCTTCTAAAACGGCAGGGCCAGCTAGCTGAATCAATATAATCTATCAGGACCTTGAGAAACCTGGATGGAATAAGAAGAAAATACCTTGAAGGAGGAAATTACAGGAAATCATAAGGAACTGATATTCTTCTCGATCACTATCCCCTATATTGATTGCATCCCCGTGAAGAAAAACGTGAACATGGATATAGAGTGTAAAAGACTTCGCACAATTCAAAAAGACAGCTTTCAGTTGCTTTGCTACAAATCCATGCAATACTCTCATAGAAAAGCATAGTATTACAATTGGGACTTTAAGTTAAAATTTTGACATGATTTACACCGTGTAAAAAACAGTCGGAATACTACATCGGACCGCTACATGCAGCAATACATGTTAGGCCTGTCGTGTGACCGAATGTAAGCTGATATCACATATGAAATGACTTAAATGGAAATCCCCAGACTAGGTGCGCCCGTCACGCTGAATTTAGCTTTAATGACGTATATAGTATTATAAATTAGCTTACGCGTCGTATTAAAATCATGAAACTCGAATAAATATCCGGTTACCTCTCGAGTGCAGTAAGACGAGAAATACAGAAACTTGTAGATAGCAGAACAACTTATGTTCATCAACTTTCCCACAATTCCACTAATAACTATGGGAGTACCTGTACGTGTACAGCATAAATTGCACGCTGATAAAGCTCTGCTGGAGAACGCTAATCATCCTCAAAAATTATGCACTGCATGACAACGAATAATTAAATTCATACTCACCCTTATTTTTCAGTCTCACATTCGATCAGACGTGGCTTTTTGGCGTCGGATTCGTGCTCTTCCTTCACTTGCACATCACAAGCAGATTCTACGTCCTCCAATGACCTTTTCTTGGAAATGTCATTATTAGCTCCGGCGGAATCCTTTTGTACGGGACTTCCCGTAGGAAAATCACGTAGGATTTCCCTCAACGCCATAGTTGCATAGGCGGAGGATGGTAGAGAAAACTCAATCACGACACATAACTTGGATTTCTCAGAATTATCCGTAACAGGAGCTTCTTGGTTATTATCAGGGTCGTCTTGACGCAGAAGCAGCTCGTAATCGGATGGTATAAATTTATCCGTATCGTCCGAGGGATTGTAGGGTATCACACGGTAGCTTACGTTGTCAGGCTTTACGATTAAATTTCGATATGATCCACGAGGGGCATCTTGTCTACAGACAACCATTACAAAATAAAACAATTACAATCAGTATTGTTAAAGCAGTCGTTAAAAAAGATTACTACCGAAATGACTGATTGTGTACCTGGGTTTATAATTGATAAAACAATCTTGCATGAGTCCATTTTCCAGAAGTAGATTGTCGTAAAAATCTCGTAATATGTAATCCTTGGGATCCACATCAGTTCCCAGGAGTGGTATGAGGACATCAAAGATGGTGTAGTTAGGAAGGTCTTCCTCTGTCAGAGTTTTCACGGGAATGTTGGATTTTCCCATGTTCACGTGTTCGTCAGAAAGAGTCGGAACCTCCACGGTTTCAATATCCGAGTCTGTAAACAAAGACGCTCTAAATTATTAGAAACTTATGCTTTATATTGATTCTAATTGAATTAGAGTTAAGGACCTTACTTTCAGGTACAACATCTTCAACAAAGGGCATCGGTCCATTGGTTTTATCCCCCGTATACACGATATCACCTGGAACTGGGCCAAGTCCGAATTTTCGTATACGTTCTGATGCTAGTGTGTTCCATAGGTAGCTTTGGAAAGCATGTACGTATAAAATACGGACATTTCGAGGTATCCGCATGAAAGCACTAACGTAATCCTTCTGATCGTAATGACGAGATAGACCGTACATTAGGTTTGATTCAATTGAGCGATGCCACGAAGGAAGCAGCTTCACTATTTCCGCAGGATCCCGGTTCTTGGACCACATACGCTTGGCCGTTATCATAAACTCAGGATCATTAGGTTTTGGTTTCAAGAGTAAATCAAATACCTGCAACACCGAGAAATGCCTCTCAGGTTACATAAACTGCTAATTACATACACGCATTACAATAGAATAGAATGATTCGATATTTGTTATGGATTCTTACCCGATCCCATTTATTTTGCAGCAAAGCTTTCCCAACCATCTGTGTTGGAACGTCGAATGAACCAAAGCGTTGCAAGCCGTAGTAATTAATGAAACCCTTATTTTCAAAGCTCGCTATTGCCTCCTTCAAAGCTGATTCCAGCTTTTCTTGGCTAGCAGAAGCTCCGTCATCAACATTTGCATCTTTCAGCAAGAGCTTGAAATGATTTCCCTTCAAATCACCAAGGAACAAATGCTTCGGACTGTACTGAAAGTTTCCCAACTTCATTGTTCTAGAATAATTCGATATCTCAATTAACCGGCGCGCATCCGTATTGGAAACACAAATCCTCTGTGTTGTTTTGGCTCTCTTATCTTTCGTGCCACAGTACGTGATCAAACTTGGTCTCATCCTAAAAACAAAATCCGTAAAATATTCATTAGTCAATACTTCTTTAAACTCCAGTAAACCTTTGCAGTTGGGATGTTTACACTTACTTCAGTTTCTTAGCGATGAGCATGATTGCGTCTGATGTTTCCATCCCCTCCTTGTATAAGACACAATGAGTAAACTTGGCTCTTGTTTCGGGTCTTCGCGAATTCTTCATGCGATCTAATCAAATATCACACAATTTTCATCTCATAACTGAAATTTACTTAAGCATGAACTCGGTAATTACTATTCTCAAAAATTAACATGAGTGTTCAACTTACTAGAGGCGTATTCAATAAAAATGATTTTCCTGCTTTCCTTGTCAAGAGTAGTAGACGACAAGGTAGAATAATTAGAGATCCATCTATGGATCTTAGTTCTCTGGTCTTTATCCAAATCAGTCACCTACAAAAACAAAATAGTTACATAAAATACACGGATATCGAAGGAACTCTAGTAACAACTAGAGAATACTGCGAGCCATTGTTTATCGGTATTAGCTAAAAATGGCTTACATCGATCTCAACAGGAATACTTTTTTTGCGGCCATGCTCCTCTATAGTTTTTTGTAAGTTCGATACCTTTTCCACCGCCCCTTCGGGCAATATTGCTTGCAGTTCCGCATCCTCCAGAGCTACGGTGCATTTAGCTGAAATACAAAATTAAAAAAGGACATGAAGCATTTAGATTACAAACCAGTATAGAATGTACATTACGACTCACAGCAAAGCACTTACTCTCCTTGGGAGGTCCCAAATCCGTCAATCGAACAATTACACCATTTGGGTCGATTTCAAGCACGTGAAAATCGGAAAATCTAAAAGTAACCAATATCAAACACAATAATCATTCCACAAGGTTATCATAACAAAACTGATACAACTACGCTGGAATTCGCAACTAATTCTCCAGACTACTACATACCTGTTTTTCACAATCGCATTGATTCTTCTGTGCTGACCGATTGACTCGGTAATTGCCACCTCTGCTAATTTTTCTCGTTTTTCATTTGAACCGTCTTGCCCGGACATGTTGCTCCACAACGTAATGCGGCTATCAAATTGCTAAACTGTTTGTTGTAGTAATAATAATATCAGAACGCTTGGATATGATATGTCAATTAAAAATATTGGATTTTTAGATTCCATAAATTTTTATTGACAATACAATCCTCTTCCAACATTATACGCACGTGGAAAAATAAAGCTCGGCACTTTTTGAACAGACTATTTACCGCGGAAAGGTAACTTGGCAGGTTTTAGCCTCTTACTCCGTCTGTCATTGTTGTCGCCCATAATAAGAATCATGTGTGTGCACCCTTGGAATACTTGTTTCGCCGTAGTTGTCTCGTTATAACGCTAGAGGCAGCACATTTACCGTCGATGCTGACGTGTTTAACCTCGATACAATTACTATGTGACTGGTTTTATGAAGCACAAGGTAAAACTTCGCGAATCAATATCGAAAAAAAAAAACCAGGAACCCAAATTTGGAGTTCACAATACGTTTATTTAAAGCATCAACAGATTTTTTGCAAAAAGTATCCAGTTAATTAAATCGCTTTAAAATTTTTATACTTTGCATTCACAATAACTATTGGTGGCAAGTGAACTAACAGTAAGAGAGGTAAAAACCCAACACCGATCTTTGATTCATGTGCAAATAACGCACGCCTATTTTTCCAGTGGTCATTTTGCCTTCCCGACACTTTTTCTCCTTCTAGCACATACCCTTGTAATCACCTGGTTTCTTTTTCACCTTGCGTGCAGGACGACGTGGCACCGATGCTGCCGCTCCTCTTGTCGGACCAGCGTTTGCGATAAAAAGCGATTCTTCCTTAACCGGCGTTAGTGATAGTAATCGGCTACCCCGACCGCTCACCTGATTTTGATTAGAAGTAGTAGGTGTTCCAGGTGAGCCAAGAAAAGCATAATCTAGATTAAATCCCGAGCCAGGGCTCCTACCGAACTGACTTTGATCAAAAGTACCCGGTGTACCAGGTGAGTCAAGAAAAGCATAATCTAGATTAAATCCCGAGCCAGGGCTCCTACCGAACTGACTTTGATTAAAAGCACTAGGTGTACCAGGTGAGCCAAGAAAACCATAATTTGGATTCAATTTCAACTCAGGGCTCCCTAGCGTATTACAATCTAACTGCTCATTGCCTCTAGCAACTCTGTGCCGAAGTGCACCCCATCTCCTAGCTGGACCCACACCACTTAACCGTGGAACCCAACGCTGTCTACGATTCGTATTGCCAGGAGAACTGAGATTCAAATCAGCAAAAGCATTATTAAAAGCGTCGTTTTGACTGGATTCAAAATCAGAATTGTATGATCGATTCGGTCCAGGATTTCTCATGCTCCCACCGTTGACTGAGTCAAACTGACGTTTCCGGCTCTGAGGTAATTGCATCTTCATCTGTGACAAGCGATATTGCCGGAGAGGATGTTGACGATGGTAATTGGCCATAGCATTAGTCACCATTCGGAAAGCTTGTTCTTGAGCATCATAATGACCTTTGAAATCCGGGTCAAGGGGATGGAGATGGCGTACTGGGTTTTTCCGAATTTCATTATACAGAATTTTCGTCATCTCTCGACAATGTGGGAGCTGATTCCCCTTACAATCCGGATGCTTTACCCAGCAATCATCGAAGCTCATTTCATTCCACAGTCTGGAATCTAGAGTATTCGTTAGTTTCCCCCGATTGCGAACAAACTCGTTACTCCACAGAGGACGTGCCGCTCTAAATTTATCCCGATGAAGATCTTCTATAGCTTGCTCAACACGGAAAACAGCTCCCTCTTCTGGTGTCATGCTGAATTCTTCTAATCCTTCAAGAACCGCTTGTGGGTGCTTTGAAACCATGTCGTGAAACAGCTCAGTACGCCCTCGGCATTCTGCCCGACGTCCTGGGTGTTCGCATAGCGGTTCCTTTGCCCAGCAGAAACTATAATCCCGTGGATTCCATTCCGTCGTTTCCCAGGGTATCGTTACGGGGTCATTCCTTGTGACATCCATCTTAAGATACTCTGATCTGTGTAATTCCAAGTGTGGTTCTATGTGTGTATGAGTTAAAACTAGAATTCGATATTCATGCAACTTCACCGTCGTCTCTATGTGTAGTTCCAGATATATTTCGTTGTACTGAGAATTGAATTTTGTTGAAAGCTGTATATAAAGATCCTCCAATCAAGTTAAGTAAATGAGCAAGTTTGAACTCAAAAATCCAAGCAACACGAATATCCAAACCATGTAAACCGCTTTAAACGAGAGTAGTAAAAGCAGGTTAATCCCTTGAAGGCATATCCTTCAAAAGCTTCCCTAATGCTGTTCTCGTTTGTAACGAAATTATCTTTATTCCACTATTTTCAAAGTACCTGTTAAATTTTGAATCATTTTCTTTGGGGGCTTAGACCATTTTCAGCAGAATAACTTACTAAACTTGACTGGAGACTAATGATTTTGAATTTCAAACGAGAGACGCAAAAGTGTTTGAAATTCAATTAACTCAAAGCTTTCATGTATATAAAATTCAGTAAGTTTTATAACTAGAAATTTAGAGGATGACCTAGAATGAGTACAGCTTACCTACTAAATGTAAATACGAAATTTGATTCTGATTTATTGTTTCACTTCTACTCATTAGAAATATAATTTATCAAACAAATAACAAGGTTAGCTTCCTGTTGCTACTCCAACTCTAAAATAAACCGCTGTGAAGCTTGCAATACAATCATGTAAGGATGTCATTTAAACTTTCCTCTGTAGCTTCATTTCCGTTTCGTCAAATTCAATTGTTCCATGAAAAACTACAGGCTTCGGAGAGAGGCAACACAAGAAGGCTAGAAGCGCGGCAACAATGGCTCCACCTACTATCCCAACGTTGAGTATCCAATTAGCACCTGAATCAGATGTAGGTGGCGTTGGCACAGAAGCTTCTTCATTAACACAATAGTTTCCTCCTCCACACCTATCACAATTTGAGCATCCCGTATTGTTCCCAGTGCATGCTTGAACATTGACAGAGTAGCTTACATTCTCCGTAGTCCTGTGAGCTATACTTATTGCTTTGCATCCCGGATTGCATCTACCCAATGCATCGCAAAAATCCGCTCTGAATTTCCTCTCAACAGTGCATCCAAGCACAACGCCGTAGCCTTGAATCCGCGGTTTGATTTCCTTCGAGACGCTTAGAATAGTAAATCCTGTAACACCGCACGACTGACTTCCGCGACTGCAAGTTCCACGTTTTATAAAACCAGAGTCACTTTTCATTATAGCCCAGCTCCTAGTATCGTTAGCTTTGGGACAGCTCGGCAAATGACCTTGTATTTCACGATATTCTCCAACGTAGTTTTCAGCAATGTTTTGAAGAAAATCACAATCTTTTTGATCCAACTCCTTGGCGCATTCGAAGCTGATGCAGGTGTGACACAAGAGGGAGCTGCACCCGTGGATCAGGACTAGTATTCCTGTAAAAAATAAATTAAATCAATACTAAAAACCCAGTATTTAAAAACATTTCCACACATTATTAAAAAACACAAATTAAATTCAAATATTACCAAAAATTGGATAAAACATTATGACGAAATAAACTACAATGAAGAATGTTTGTAGAAACTAAATCTCAATAAACTGAATAGTAGCCGACGAATTTGGCAATTTTTTTCAACGAATTATAGACTGCGTAGTTGGTTTCTTATGTTGCAATTTCAAGCAGAGCTTGTAGCAGAGTTAAAGTCAAAGTCAATTGCATTGATTGAATACGAATACAATTCTACTTCCTCCAAGGAAGGCTCATTCATTAATTTCACATGCCGTAATGCCGCCATTTAACACTGAGAGCTAACTTTTATGTTTGTACAAGATAAAAGGAAGAGGAAGAAATAGATAACGTCAAATTCCTCTTATTTAACCACACTCCTTTTGCAAAGCTTTTAAAACGCATGGCAAGTGGAAATGAAGCTGAGACCACATTATGCTGTCGTGTTAACCGCACCAGAAAAGCCCGACTAATGCACACATGCATTTCCAGTCAATATAGAGGCCGCTACTATCATCCGCGCTCCAAATAAATCTTTGCTGTCGTTGGATGGATGTTCGCTGCTTATTATACAGGGTTTTAAAATGTGTAAATTCGATATTAATTCTTTCAAATCAACGGGTTATAGTTTTCAGGATGCTTGAACAGGGAGACAACATTTTATTCATTATTATTCACAAGAAACTTTACATCTGAATGTGAACCTGTAAAATCCTATTTGCTACCCGGTCGTAATTTTCACAAAACATATCGATTACAACAGATTCATAGCGGTCACAGAATTGTCTGGATAATGGCACCTATACCTGCTTTGAATTGCTATGATAACTGTATTGCAATCTAAAAACATGATTTCTTGTCGACATTTCAAAGAAGCTGGGGAGGAAATATGTAGCTTGGTAGCCTGGAAAAATCTCAGATGCAAACAAGTTTTAATTTTTTGTAGCTTAAATTAAATTAAAATTGCTGAAATACATTTATCTTCTGACACCGTAAAGTTAACTGACGGCGGCTAAGCGTTTCTTTTGCGTAAATATCTACAATCTTTGCCAGTTTCCTCTTGTATTCTACTATTTAGATAATTTGACATACTAGACTAACTAGACTAGAATAAAAAATTCAATCTATTCTATCAAAATAGTTTTGAGTCTTCTGTGGAGAAACTACGTCTAAATCTGCACTACATTTATACTCTATATCATATATAATTCAGAATTTCATGTTTCACAAGTTTGACTATACCTTAGTGTCAGTCATGGATGACACCCGAAGCCAATGCGCTAAAATTTCTAGTAAAAGCTTATTATCTGCTGAAGCTAAAAGATATCTATTGTACCCATCATTCCAGAAGAAATTGCTAGCTAGATATTGATTAACGCTGTACAAGGGAATGGATTTTTTGGGGAAATTAGTAAGCTGCAAGCTTGGAATTTCCTTGTTGACTGTAGGCGAGAAGGAGGGCTGCGCCACCGAAAATAGCACTCACCACCTGATTCAATCCATTGGTCTCCGTGGTTGACATCTTTTCCTGTGTCATTAAACAAGTTCCATGAGATACAGAAACTAAAGAAACACGCAATGTATCCTTGTAATATTGCTTTATAATTATGTACAAACTAAAAGTACTTACATTGAGACTGGTTTCTTGGAATTTGTTAAGATTCCAGGGTTTCTCGGTAGCAATGATTTCCTTGTTCTCAAGACGAATTGAATCCAAGTCGCTTCCTACAGCTCGTCTTTCGCTCCTCCATTCTCCAGCATCTTCCCGACTTTTTGCGTCAATAGATCCGCGGGTGCTAGCTCTGCGGTCTTCAGAATCTCTGATGACGCTGGTGACGCGGGCGGCCTCGACCTTTTCGTTGTTCAAACTGCTTCTTCGCGTATCCTCTCGTACTCGTTCTTCTGAACGAATTTCTCGCCGAGCTGCGTCACGGACTCGATCTTCTCGGCGGGCAGCATCTCGGACTCGTTCTTCAGAACGAACCATACGGCGGGAATCTCGCACACGTTCTTCAGACCTCACATCCCAGCGTGCAGCGTCTCGTACTCGTTCCTCTGACCTGACCTCACGGCGTGCAGCATCTCGTACTCGTTCCTCTGACCTCACCTCCCGGCGGCTCGCGTCACGTACTCGTTCCTCTGATCTTGCCTCACGGCGTGCAGTGTCACGTACTCGTTCCTCTGATCTTGCCTCCCGACGGGATGCATCACGTACTCGTTCTTCTGATCGGCTCATTCGGCGAGCATCTCGTACACGTTCTTCAGATCTGACCTCCCGACGAGATGCATCACGTACTCGCTCTTCCGATCGGCTCATTCGACGAGCATCACGAACACGTTCCTCAGACCTCACTTCTCGGCGGGCCACATCCCGAACACGTTCTTCCAAACGAACAGCTCGTCGAGAATCCTCTCGGACTCGGTCTTCTGATAGGGAGCGCGCCACGGATCGTGTTTCTTCTCGAACGCGCTGATCAGGAACTGCAACGCGCCTAGCGCTGTCACGGACTCTTTCTTCTGCTCGCACCACCCTTCTGCTATCTTCAGCTCTAGTTTGCCGGGCATCATCTCGAACTCGTTCTGCTGATCTGGAAACGCTTCTCGATTCTCTTCGCTCCTCAGCCCGAACAGCGTTAGTCCTCTCAGCTGATCGAGTCAATCTCCTTGCTTCAGTGTTCCTTGAAGCATCTCGAACTCGCTCATCTGACCTGGATACCCTAGCAGTTTCCCGCTCATTTAATCTTTGAATATTTCTAGTTTCTCTACGGAAGTCCTCTCGTCCTCCAGTTTGACGTGACTCACTCCTGACGAGTCTTCTAGAATCCTCACTTCTTCGTTCCTCGGTCCTTGCAATCCTTGGAGAGCTTTCTTGACGAACACGGTCGTTATCAGCAGATCGTACACTTCGTCTCATCCTTTCCTGATTCCTGGACAAATCCCGATCTCCAGAGATGACAGATTGGCGGTCACTACGCTCAGCTCTTCTGCTATCTTGACGGTAAGTGCGCTCATTTTCCCTCACTTGTCTCTCTCTAACTTCCATCCTGTCACCAGCAGCTCTTACTTCTCTGGGCTCTCCTGTTGCTGACCTGACCTCCTTCCGTACTTCTCGTCGTTCCCCGGCTGACCTGACCTCTTCTCGTGTAAGTCTTGCTCTCGTTTGGCGCTCCTCGACAGGTGATGTGAGACGAGACGATCTCCGTGAATGAATTTCCCTCCGATCCTCCTGGACAACATTTCCTCTTCTCTCTGCGACTCTCCTGTCCAAAGTACGAGTAGTGATTCGTTCCTCTCCGTCCGTTGATTTAGCCATCATAACAGATCGTCGAGAATCCTGGACTCTTCCTCCCATTGATCTTCCTTCAGTACGACGATCTGTCCGGATACTACGGTTGGGAGGAAATTCTTGAATTCTTGCTCTTGTCTCTGCTCGGGCAAAACGTTCAGCTCTACTCCCCTGGGTTGTTGGGGCAAGGCGAGAGGATTCAACAGCACGGCGCTCTTGTTGCCCGGGAAGTGTCCGCCGGAAAGTCCGGTCTCCATTTTGTAGGGGTGATGTGAGTTTGGTAAATTCTTCAAGCCTTTCAAGCCGTGACGATGAGGGCAACGTGTGACGGGTATTATCCGCCACAACAATCTCCGACCCAACGAAAACCGTATTTTCGAATAAGGTTACTGCAACCAGTAATGTTGTTAGAGCCAGTAGAACAGGATTCTTCATCTCAAGGTGGCGCTGCTTGATGAAATTATAGTTTTAGGGTCTTCCCGTTGCCAAATAAGTGTGTTGTATTTAAAGTTTTCTTGTTTCTCTCCAAGAAGAAAATCACGGGATTTTCAAAATTCGCCAAATACAGATTCCTACAGCTTTTCACAGTCTCTCACTTTCTTTGTTTGTAGCGTTTTCTTCTCGTCTGATTCCTCTGGAGAGTTGAAGGAGACTGATACAAAGATGCCTGCTTTGGGGGCTTTTATAGCTCAAAATTTTCCAGAATAATGCAAATTTCAAACCGTGTATCATAATTGAATCAACTCCAAAGTGCTTTATTATTAGCTCCGGCTCTAATCTCCTAGTTTCATTCACAACTTTCCTACTTAATTCCCATTCAAGCGTGAAATAGATCCGCCGTCCCAGCTGTGTCCTGTCCTGCGTCCCTAGTCTTAAGTTACAGAACTTTCTCAAGTTCCGCTTAACGATACGCGTCCAAATGGAAGAAAATAATAGTGAATGAATTTTCGAGTGAGAAACGCATTGCAAGTAGAGGAAGCCGAGGAGGACCAGCCTAGCCTGGGAAGAATTAGGTACCCGGGTGAAATCACTCAACCAGACTATCGAAAAGTTTCAGGCGGGGAAATGGTTTCATCCTTACCGCCTAACCTACACACTAGTTAATTGACAATTTGCAATTTTCGGGGTGTTCAAGCGAACTGAAACGCCTGCTTACAATCAATTTAAAGTCTGCACTCAGTAAGCTCGTACTAAGTTTGGAAGCTTCAATTTATTTTAAAATTCTGATATATTTCAGTGCTTTCATGGATGACGTGTGCGGCAAAGTAGCATGACGTCAACCATTTTATGTTGACCAGGAACGCATACGTTTCCAGAATCACGTATTTACATTCGATACGGCTAAAAGTGGCCCACTTGAAGTGGGGTTGTTCTTTCAAACCACATTAGAATGGAGATAAACACAGGAACAATTTTCACGTGGGCCCGGAAAATATTTATTTCTTTAAATTTATAATTATTAAATTATAGGTTACGCCCGTGTTTAATTTTGGTTAGCGGTGACAATTCTAATACAATGCTGTTGCGTGGTCCCAGTATAATTGCGCTTGTATCAATATTTTCTCTGTAAAATTTAAAAATTGTCAGTTTTTAAAACTACCGCATAAAACTACTTCAATTTCCTAAGAACTGAAATTCAACTTACCCAACAACAGTTTCTGGAATGGAAAAATTGATGCTTTTCACCAAAACCTTTCCTTGAGCGGGTGCTCCTGCAAATACAGAAGCGTCAATCGTTTCAGTGGAGTTAGAAAAGCTCACAAGGACCAAGTACGATCCACCACCATTAGCGGCTGACGCTGTTCTCGTGAATCCCAAGACTTTGTCATTGTTCAGAGTCAACGTTTCGTAAGAGCCGAAGCGCCAGGCATCAGTGTTGCGAATTTTGAGTAATTCCTGGTAAACTTTCAAATGACTTTCATCCGCGGCTTCTTGAGCGGCCACGTTGAGTGTTTGGTAGTTTGGATTCAAAGGAAGCCAAGTGTTGTTTGTGGTTGAGAAACCTGGAATTAAAGCAAACGTTTCGGAAGGAAAATTTGATATAAAAGAACGCTAAAATCGTTTGCAAATGAATTTTAGGCAACTAAAGGCATTTTAGTCTGACCTCCTCCAACGGTGCTGTCCCATTGCATAGGCGTACGGGCAGGGTCACGTGAAAAAAACTCATAGCGTTGTGGGTCAGTGTTGCATGCAGCAGGATCCACAGTTTCATTCCAAGTAAGGAAAGTGTCAACCATTCCAATTTCTTCGCCGTAGTAGGTCACAGCTGTTCCTTGAAGCAGCAGATTGATCATGTTCGCGCCATCAATGGTCAATTCCGTCCAGCGCGTTGCAGCGCGCTTCTGATCGTGGTTTCCGATCTTGAAAATAACAACAATGTTATGCACACAAAACTTGAGCTATTCCATATTCACATCCGTTTATTTTAGCAAATGCAATCACCAAGAAAGTGGGCCATTCCCCTTCTGGAAGGCGGTCAAACCAAATCTGGATCAAATCCTGCACTTGTTTAGCTGTCATATCTGGTCTGACGTTTAAAAGCTTGAAGTTGAAGGGGAAATTGGCAACCGGCCTCGACACATTTCCATAATATTCCATCATCTTGTCATCACTAACGCCAGCTTCTACCATCATGCATCTAGCAACGCCATCTGTAGCAGAATAAATGTCCATCAGCTGGCGAACATCTGCCAAAAAGTCAAGAACCGCTGGCAAGTTATAAGTGTAGAGATGATCCCAGTAACGGTATTCATCAGGAAGGGCTTCTGGCGGACGATTAGGATTCTCGGGTTCATCCAAAAATCTTTGATCTTCGTAGATGAAGGGCACAGCGTCCACTCGAAAACCGTCAACACCAGCATCAAGCCAAAACTTGAAAACTGCAAGCATCTCATTCCTGACCGCTGGGTTCTCGTAATTCAAATCAGGCTGCTCTTTCACAAACTGATGAAGATAAAACTGTTGACGCTTCTCATTCCATTCCCACGAGGAGCCTGCGAACGCGCTTACCTGTAGATTAGGATTTATCAAACACAAAGTGTTGTTAATTACTCTGAATATTTCCATGCAAACTGTAAATGATTGATCATGTCTCAAACAATCCTTGGGTAACCTTACCCAGTTGGTCGGAGGAATTGGTTTTCCGTCAGTGTCGTTCCCTTTTGCGTCCTTCCAAACGTAGTAATCAGTATACGGCTCAATTCTATCTACTGACTTGATAAACCACTCGTGTTCATTGCTCGAATGATTCGGTACCATGTCCAAGATCAGCTTGATTCCTGGAAGTGAATTTAAACGATTCAAAAGAAATTGTAGCTATCGATTGTGAATTTGTTTTTGTGCACACAGTGGAGCAATTGTAAATATTTCGAGAAGGTTTGGGGTGCATTTCCAAGCTACGAAATTAAAAAACTCACCATTTTCTTTGAATGCCGTAGCCAATGCCTTGAAGTCATCGAGAGTTCCGAAAATGGGATCAACATCTCTAAAATCCGAAATGTCATAGCCGAAATCTGCCATGGGCGACTTAAAAAACGGGGAGATCCAAATTGCATCAATGCCCAGATCCAGGAAGTAGTCAATTTTTTGCGTAATGCCTACAAAGTAAATGATCTCACTTAAGTCACCCGAGTCCACACAAAACAACATTTCCACCTCCCTTTAATAATTTAAATCTTTTATTCCTGTTCTCAATCTTATCACAGTCTTGTCGGCTTTTGTCGTAGCTTACCGTTCAAATCCCCGACTCCATCGCCGTTAGAGTCTTGAAAAGAGCGAGGATAAATCTGATACACTACGGACTGCTGCCACCACGGAAGAGTTGCGGCCTTGGAGACAAATCGACCTGAGACGTTGTTCAACGCACATCCTAAAATAAAGGTAATGAATAAAACTAGCTTTCCCATTGTTAACAAGGTGGAAAGCAACACTAAACAGATTGAAGAAAAATGTGGAAATGAGGTCGGACACTTTGTGTTTTCCTTTTATACTTGCGCAAATCAATTAATCTTCAATGTACTTGATATCACTAACTTAAATGGGACACCTTAAAGAAGTTTAGGTTCAACCAAACCTATTGATAATGCATTCACGTTGTGAGATCTTCATGTGACGCTTTAATAGATGACAATAATATGTTGAAGTAGTGTTGACAGCCATGATTGATTAGGCTCAGTGTTTAATTAGAGATAATGCGGTTGCCTCCTCGACATTTTCTCCGCTTAGAATTCAGCTGAGAGAGTCGTCAAAAAAAGGGGCCCTTCGGCTGATTTATTTTGACTTATATATATATATATATATAATTGCAGTCTAGTCTCTTTTCTTTGTCTCTAGCTCTGTTACAAATCCCGGCTAAATAGTTTAATATCCGCCACAGTGCTAACTAACTTGAATTCAATTTCCTTGTTTTATTTCGAGTAGCTAATGCAGGTTTGAGTTGGAGAATCATCGATAAGTCCGTTTATGTAATCGAAAAACTAATTCAAGTAACTTCTCAACAGATGCTTGTAAAGAAATGCTAACGAAATATTTTTTATTTTCAAAAAAGATACCGTAAAATCTCGCTATTATGACATCCCGCGTATAGTCCGCCCTCTTAAATTTGGGGGCAAAATACTCGAAATTCCGTCATACATGGTCCTCCCGCCTATACGCAATGTAGATTTTTACCAGAAAGATAGGAGATAGAAGGCTTGTAACTCTCATTAGGCAATTACTCAATGGTTACGCCCGTGTTTAATTTTAATTAGCGGTGACAATTCTAAAACAATGCTGTTGCGTGGTCCCAGTATAATTGCGCTTGTATCAATACTCCCTCTGTAAAATCAATTAAAATTTTATCAGTTTTTAAAACTGCGTAAACCTACTTCCAACCACAAAAAACTCTTTCGAAATTCAACTTACCCGACAACAGTTTCTGGAATGGAAAAATTGATGCTTTTCACCAAAACCTTTCCTTGAGCGGGTGATCCTGCAAATACAGAAGCGTCAATCGTTTCTGTGGAGTTGGTAAAGCTCACAAGGACCAAGTACGAGCCACCGCCATTAGCGGCTGACGCTGTTCTCGTGAATCCCAAGACTTTGTCATTGTTCAGAGTCAACGTTTCGTAAGAGCCGAAGCGCCAGGCGTCAGTGTTCCGAATTTTAAGTAATTCCTGGTAAACTTTCAAATGACTTTCATCCGCGGCTTCTTGAGCGGCTACGTTGAGAGTTTGGTAGTTTGCATTCAAAGGAAGCCAAGTGTTGTTTGTGGTTGAGAAGCCTGGAATTAAAGCAAACGTTTTTAGCACTGTTGGCAAAGAAAACGTTAGTTGTAGAAAAGTAAATGCTTTTGAATCTAACCTCCTCCAACGGTGCTGTCCCATTGCATGGGCGTACGGGCAGGGTCACGTGAGAAAAACTCATAGCGTTGTGGGTCAGTGTTGCAAGCAGCGGGATCCACGGTTTCTTCCCAAGTGAGGAAAGTGTCAACCATTCCAATTTCTTCGCCGTAGTAGGTCACAGCGGTTCCTTGAACAAGCAGGTTGATCATGTTTGCACCGTCAATATTATCTTCGGTCCATCGCGTTGCAGCGCGTTTCTGGTCATGGTTTCCAATCTAATCAACGAAGTCATTCCATTTGGTCAATTCTAATTATGTATTTTCTGGATAGCTTTTAGTTAGTGTATATATACTGACCAAGAAAGTCGGCCATTCTCCTTCAGGAATGCGGTTAAACCAAAACTGGATCAAATCCTGCACTTGTTTCGCTGTCATATCTGCTGTGACACTCAAAAGTTTGAAGTTAAATGGAAAATGAGCAATGGGCCGTTGTACATTTCCATAATAATCCATTATATCGTCATCGCCCACAGAAGACTCTACCATCATGCATCGTACAGCGCCATCTGCAGCAGAATAAACGTCAATGAGCTGGCGAACATCTGCCAAAAAGTCAAGAACCGCGGGCAAATTGTAAGTGTAAGGGTGGGCCCAGTAGCGGTATTCGTCAGGAAGGGCCTCTGGCGGACGGTTAGGATCCTCGGGTTCGTCTAAATATTCTTGATCTTCGTAGATGTGAGGCACAGCGTCCACACGGAAACCATCAACGCCAGCGTCAAGCCAAAATTTGAAAACCGCAAGCATCTCGTTCCTGACCGCTGGGTTCTCGTAGTTCAAGTCAGGTTGTTCCTTGACGAATTGATGGAGATAAAATTGTTGACGCTTCTCGTTCCATTCCCAAGCCGAACCACCAAATACGCTTACCTATGTACAGACAGGAATCTTTGATCAATTTTCTGAATTAATTTATTTTTAGTTGATTTAAGTGTTACGGGAACAAGCATTTCATTGGTATTATTGTAACGCATAACATGAAATTATATATTACCCAGTTGGTCGGAGGAATTGGTTTTCCATCAGTGTCGTTCCCTTTTGCGTCCTTCCAAACATAGTAATCAGTGTATGGCTCAACTCTATCCACTGACTTGATAAACCAGTCGTGTAAGTCGCTTGAGTGATTCGGTACCATGTCCAAGATCAGCTTCAATCCTAAAAATATGCATATGCCATTATTAATATCACATTGGCCTTTTCCTGATAATATAGCGTAAATCTTTCAAAAAACATACTTTTCCAACTCATGTCTGTTTCAAAAACTATTAGATTGAGCCATGCAAAATTATTTACCATTCTCTTTGAATGCCGTAGCCAATGCCTTGAAGTCATCGAGAGTTCCGAAAATGGGATCAACATCTCTAAAATCCGAAATGTCATAGCCGAAATCTGCCATGGGCGACTTAAAAAACGGGGAGATCCAAATTGCATCAATGCCCAGATCCAGGAAGTAGTCAATTTTTTGCGTAATGCCTACAAAGTAAATGATCTCACTTAAGTCACCCGAGTCCACACAAAACAACATTTCCACCTCCCTTTAATAATTTAAATCTTTTATTCCTGTTCTCAATCTTATCACAGTCTTGTAGGCTTTTGTCGTAGCTTACCGTTCAAATCCCCGACTCCATCGCCGTTAAAGTCTTGAAAAGAGCGAGGATAAATCTGATACACTACGGACTGTTGCCACCAGGGGAGAGTTGCGGCCTTGGAGACAACTCGACCTGAGACGTTGTTCAGTAACGCACATCCTAGTAGAAAAGCTATTGATAAAGCCAGCTTTCCCATTGTAAACAAATTGCAGAGCTTTGGTGGTCCAAGTAAAAAATAATCTAGAAATGAGGCTAGCTCGAGAGGGATTCTCCTTATATACTCGCGAAAATCTATTGCAAAATCAAATCATTTGAAAAGCTTTTAATTTGCACAACTCAAGTGCTTCCCGTTTTATCAAACTTTTCCCCATTTAATTCTAGTGTGGGAATTTCGTCAAGTCATGCAAACATTCAGAGCCGTCATAGATATATAATTGACATCCTCGGGCCACATAATCCAGGATGATTGATTGACAGCAGGTATAAGTGTTTTTCACATAAATAACACATGCGCATATGCTTCGCCAATTCTTCAGAAATTAGTAACATCAGTGTCAAATACATGTAGTGCATGGATCTTTAACTACTGACCATGACGATGCTAAATACGATTAATCAGCATTGAGTCAGATGTAACATACGCGTAACTTTATAACAAAAAGAAGAATGTAAACCATCTAAAAACTGACATGCCAATTAATTTTAATTTTGGCAAAGTCCTGTTCCCATGGAGCCTAAAGCACAATCCCCGGGAGTATTTTAATTGGAGCCATGGGTTCTTCCAACCCTTTTGTTGTTTCGTGATAACCTAAAATACTCATACATCTCTGTAGCAAGATGAAGGAAAAACTTTTGTTTTCCATTTTCCTCTGCCTAAGCGTAACCATTAATTCGGAACAGAACTTAAAAACTAATAACGACAGTAACTTAAACGGAACAGGATTCGTTGAAGGTATTTACAAGTTCCGATTCCGTGATTCTGAAGAAGAAACCCACATCTCCTCTGAGGGTGGAAAAAACTACCATTATTGGCCAAATATGGCGAAAGACTACCCCAAGCAGCACTCAGAGGACCTCATGAACTCGGTTTCTCGAGAGGAGGAAGGCAGTGAAACCAACAGCTTTATTCAGTGGAATACAAGAAACAGCATACGACACCCAAACCATAAAAACAAAAACCGAGCAGACATACAAAAACTTGTCAGGGAATACCTTGAAAATATTGTGCTAAGCGATTACGTGGCTCCGAAACTACAAAATGACCCCAAGTTTTTAAAAAATATTATGACGAAACGAAGAAAGCTTGAAATTTACGACGGTAATCCAGATTTTGAGAGTAAACAAATGGCACACAGTAGAAAGAAGCGCCAAGCTTACAGTCCTGCACCCGCACAAGCTAGCCAACGAGGTTCCTCCCAAACTAGCGACAAGTCAACGGGACAGCAGAGCAGTTCTCAACAAGGTCAAAAATATCAGCAGCCGTCCAGTCAGCAGCGTTACGCACCTCCAAGTTCGTCGAACGGGCGTTCTAATACTCAACAAAGTCAATCCTATCAACCGCAAACCTCAGGTCAACAGGGTCGTACCAGTCAGCGAGCACAGCAGCAATACCAACAAGACCCAAGATACCGCCAGCAAGGCCAACAAAGCCCCTCCCAGCAGTCTCAAAGGTACGGACCGCCAACCTCTGGACAACAAAGCGGCACGCAGCAAGCCCAAGGGCAACAACGATATCGTCCTTCGAGCTCAGGTCAGCAGCCAAGCTCCCAGCAAACCCAAGGACAGCAGACTAACTCCCAGCAAACCCAAGGTTCAAAACCCAGCTCCCAGCAAACTCAAGGGCAACAAAGCAGCTCTCAGCAAACTCAAGGGCAACAACCCAGCTCCCAGCAAACTCAAGGGCAACAAACCTCAGGTCAGCAAAGTAGCTCCCAACAGGGTCAACGCTATCCTTCTGGCAGCAGCCAATCAGGTTCTACACAGTATTCCAATCAGCGGCAACCAGCTCAGCCTTACAACCAGCAGCAGAGCTGGCAGCAGACCCAACAGTCAAACCAGAATCAAAACCCATCAGGTCAACCAAACAGCTATTATCCTCAAAGACCCATGAATCCCAACATGCCGTACCAACAGCAACAAGGTCAACAAAATCCCAACCAGCGGTACCCTCAATTCCCAAACAATTATAATCAGCAGAACGGCGGCCGACCGGGTTACAATCCTCGCCTTCCCGGTGGCAGTCCACCATCTAACGGAGAACTTGGAAACGGTAATCCGGCAAACCCGCAACAGGTCAACCCTCCCTGGGCCCCTCAGGGACCGCCAGGACCGCCACTAAACCCTGACGAGACATTGGACTTGGGCAATGGACAAGGAGGAATCGGGGATGAATATGACCAGATGACCTTAGACGTAATTAACTTGAAAATCTTTTCTTGGATCCTTCTTTACATCCTTTCAAATTACCGAATCATCCCTCTGGCTTGCAGGAGATCCTTCAAGTTCCAAAGTATCAAGAAATTATCATGGATGAAGCCAAGCAGCAGCTGAACAATGCACTGGCCGCTAACATGGATCTACTAGCGGAGGAGATCGTCGAAGGTCTTGAAGGAGACGCTAGCGCTGAAATTATGCATCAACTAGAGCTGCGAGAGTCGTCAAACGGAAGGGCCCTAGGAGCTGAATTTTATAGACTAGCCGGAACCGTTCTTCTTCCCTTGTGTCTCGTTCTATTATAATGCCTCTCAGTGACATTTCATCCCCACTCCAGTCCCACTATTAACTTAACTTCAATTTACTTGTTTTCATTCCCTAGTTTTTTTGTAGCAACTTTATCCATCTTCCTGTGCAATTACTACCACCAAAAAGTGCAACCACTAACTGAAATAATAACAAACTGTTTTTCAATTATGCGTCAATATAATTTGTTTATTGCTCAAATATTAAGCGCATGCAATTACGTAAGGAACGGAATATCAAATTTATTTCCATTACTTTTGCCTTAGAATCCTAATGCGCCTTAAACTTTTCCCTTCAGCAAAGTAACACAACATTGCATAATACCGCAGAAAGGGTGCCAAAAAGATAGATTCATGGCGTACAAGTTCTCAAGTTTCCCATTCCATTGCAAATTGCCACCTTTCCGTTCAATTTTCAAGTATAACATATTCATGTCACAAAATTAATTATGTTGTCAAAATACTGACAAAAGGCTACATAGTTCAGAATATAAATCAAAGTTTTTAGCTCCAATTCTAAAAACCCCCACTGGAGCTTTCACTCACACCAGCTTCATCTGTAAAGCTATTTCGCGAATTAATATCATTTTACGTCTCAATTAATACAGTTTCGCAAAGTTTTAATCACATTGTACATTCTAGAACCACATATCTCCCTGGAATGCAACCTGAATAATCTACCACGGGTTTTCCAGTCAAATGGCAATCAATACCGTCATCGTTGTTTGTTTCGCATGGATTAGCTCATCGTTTCTTTTCCATTAAGATAAAAGGGACTTATATCAATTCAAGTGTGTACACTATAACGAAATGAGCATTTATAAACTCCCCATTTATGTAATAAATCCCCTTATACTTTATCACAATAAGGTTTAGAGAAATTAAGGATATTGTTGCTAAAGAGAAATCAAAATCTATTCGACGTAATCTATAAACCGTTGTGTGCTAATTAAGATCGTCATCAAGTACTTTCACCATTGTCGAATAAATTCAATTCCTGACCGTACTGTAACTATATTCAATAAGTTATTTATCTTACATCGAAACTTTAACTTTAACTTTAACGCTTTAACTTTAATTATAAGACAATTATAATCCTTTAGCTACTTGTATGTACAACCCTATAGCGCAATGTGAGAATTTCCTCAACTCAGACTCCTAAACAATAATGATCACCCTATTTTCAATAATAACTAATATAGGAATCTTATAAACTGATTCGCCTTCTAAAAGAAGAATAACTATTCTAGAATTGATTATGTTTGTAACTGCGTGTAGCATAAATTAAAGTTCCGTACAGTATGAGATAAACCATCGGTGATTAATCAGTTTGTCCATCAATCCCTTAAAGAAGCAGTATGCATGACTTGGGCACTTTCCCTCTATTATTTCCCTTGAAGGCAATAAAATATTCAGAATCTGCAGAGCATTCTTCAACAAGCAAGAGCTGAAAAACATTAAGGATATTTAGACAAATTTGCGAAATATTTCCAACACGTTTTCACAAAACCGGGCGGCTAATCTGTATATATTTGTATTAATAATTAATTATTCATTTACCTCATTTGAAAACAAACTGATTTCTTCAGGGCCTTGTGCAATATAGTCGTACATGACTTTAGCTTTCATCCGTCCGCTGTCCAATCCGCCGTCATCATTGGAATCCATGCTGAATGATTGGGATAAACTCACATTGTGTATTGGCATTCTGTAAGATTATTGCAATTTCATGGAAAGTCTATGTGCAACAGCTTAAGCTTAAGCGCAAGAGATCACCAAGAGACTATACAACATCTATAGAACACATATAGCAGTATTTGAAAAGAGAATTATTCAAGAAAATTGAACAACATATGAATGTTAAACTAGATCCGCTAATCTTATTCCCCTAATTGGATTGAAGACGACCACGGAGTTATTCCCAAAACGCTGGCATACATTCTCAACGATAACACAACTACGCGCACATTGACATGCAAGCTGCAGTGGAGTATAAATTACTACTTGGGGAAATCTCATCCTCTTACCGTTCAAGATCCCGACTAAGATCTAACATGAGCTGATGACATCTGGCAAAGTATGTAGTTTGTGCGGACACTAGGGATTTCAAGTGCTCAATATGACGATCCCTGCTAACCATCACAATTTCCAATTGAACTCGAACAATTTCCGCTTGCTGGTTAAATTCAGTTTGGGCTTGCATTACTTCCCGCTCCGCCTAGTGTAGGGAAACAGAAAAAAGAGAAAGTACATTAGGGACTGTGGTGAAAGCAATGAGCGAGCTGCGTCCATCCGTCTCGAACTGTAATCCAATCACTACATAAATCCATTCCAATCACACAGTACCGCATCTGCTGGGGCACTAAAGAAGAGCATAACATGCATGTCACATCACACATAAAATCCCATTAAACGGATAGGATTGAAGCGATGAGAAGAATCATTTTACGTCGAACCACTCCCTTTTCGGAATTACAGAAAATAAAAACCAACCTGCTGTATTGCTACCCTGGGATCCAGTCCATCCTTCTGCATGAAAAGGTTAGTGATTAGATTAGTAGAACAACACGTTACATGTTAAGAGAAAGCGGCAGCGGATTGTAATTAAGCGAAAGTGAAAATCTTTTACGATCTTAGAGTAACATGCTTATTGCTTTAAACACAAGAGAGCTTACGGATGGTGCGCTGCTCATGCTCCTCGCTTTCCTCAAACGATTCTTTGCAGCGTCTAAATCCAGGCGCTTGTTCTCTAGCGTTTTCCGCTCTTTCGAGGCAATCCGCACTTCGTTTTCCAGGAAACGGTGGAGGGGTTCCACGTAGCTGGTTATTGCGCTCTGCACAAATTCTCGCTCCGTTTGACCCAACTTCAGATCGTTTTGCCCAACTTTTATCAGCATACTTCCTGCAAAATTACAAAAGCCATGCATCAAATTTGTAATTTCTCTTTTTTCAAACGCATGCGTACAACGGGTCACAATCAGTTAGCCAACAAAGTTAGCCTGACACGCGAAACTCTCTTACCATATGCCGTAGTTGAGCCAAACTCGTTTCCAGCGTCAACGAGCCCTTGACCTAATACCTCCATATTTGTCTGTCTTGTAGGACGCTTCTTGTCTATTTTCTCCATCACAAAATCTTCAATACGGTAGCCTGTAATTTAAATGTATTGCACGTCAACCCAAGAGAAATTAAAAGCTCAAAGTTTAAAGAGAATGTTCTCCAATATCAAGCAAAGGATTCAGATTCAGACAGCTTACCTGGATTTGGCGTGAGCACACTTTCCGTATCCTTAACCATTCTTGTTGTCCAGTTTTTCGCTGCGTCAGCTTGGTGCTGAAGGCCCTCGAGTTGTGGATCGATGCTTGTCTTTTCTCCAGAATAAATCGCTTCCTCGGTCATCTTGATCATAAAAATAAAATCATCAACAATCAGTTAGATTAGTTTAAACAGTTGAAAGAAAACGAGTTAAATTTCAGACCTGGATGACAAATGAAATCTAAATTAATTAATCACGAAAATTACCTGGACTGCTCTAGTCAAAAACGTTCCAGCGACACCGACAAGGTCCTTGACGTTAAAGTCCATTGTTAAGGATGTGTATTCAGCTATGCAGAAGACAAAACTAAAAAGGTTCCTAGACGATTTATATCTTTTCTTAAAATTTTAATTCCACCTGAGATAAAAATATCAAATGTTCACAAGGTAAGAAAACAAATTTTGCACCACGGTAAAGATTCCACTCGTAAATTTGGAAGAGAGGAGTGTTTGGAAAACAGTGAGGCTAGCTTGACTGGCAAACTTCTATGCCGCAATCTGCTGTACATGTTCATCTTCCTAAAAACTGTGAGGGGATCGATAGAAAACTTCCGAATAAACCCGAACTTCATCGACCTACTTACTCATTTCCGTTCACACATCAAGTGGGTAACGTTCGAGGATGGAAAATACCAGAGTCCCTCCTGCTTTAATCTCCGGGGATGAGGGGAAACGTTTAATCCTCTTTCTCACCTTCTGCTTGCAATTTTCCGAATAAAACAAGCGTTAACAGCTGATGGTCCACACATAAACTTATTTTATATTCGCCGTAAAATTAAATAAAACCTTGCAAGCTGCAAGGTTTCAGCAGAGATATCCCAAATGAATACTAACAAGTGCAATCTGACTCACAACAGTACTCCTCCTATGTAGTAATTAGAAACTGAAGACACTCCATATCGAATTAAAGAGATTTTACTTCATTCCAACGGAATAAAATTTGCTGATAAAATATTCCTACACGTAATCTGGTAAGACAAGAAGGTATAATAAGTATTAATATTATATTCGAAAAGCTGGTCGGATACAAGAAACTGCGTAAATGTAACGTAGGATACAAGTATTTTTAAAGTTTCATAATGCTTTCAATTTATAACTCCAACTAAACATCATATTGGGCTGAGATGAAAGACGAGGAAAGTACTCGAATGGAGCTGATGTGCTTTTTAGTTGAAAGATTTTGTTAACTAAGGGGTGGATCTAACCCTGAACATTTTCTGCTACAACTTAATAAGGGCATCAGTGTAGAACGAGCTGAATCCAAAGAGTTTAAAATCACAATTCCAACAGACTTCTCTTCTAAATATAACAATAGAAAGACAGGACTGAAATTATTGTGTTTGATTTTTTGTTTCAGGCATCTAAATATAGTATTTTGAGCTCTATTTACTACATATATATCGACAATTTCAGAAAAACTAAAAGTTTAAAAGGAATATTACGTAAATCAAAAATACACGTATTTCGTACTCGTACATTTAGACTATGAGAATATTCGAAATGTATTTGGAAACTTTTCCAAGCAAATAAAAGTCACGGACTTGTACATAACTATAAAATAAATGAAACTTGGTGGTTTCATAAACCTTGCTTCTCGGGCAGTATTACAGACTTGTAACTTAGCTCTGTAAATGGGAATTAATACTGAATCCCTAAATGCTTAACGCTCATTACTGGCTTTTGCTTCTATTCTAGTCTGATTGACAACAGGTTGGTAAGTTGTGAAACATTAAGAAGCAGCCAGGCCAAAATTGCATTTGATTATCGGATTGACATTACCCATTACCTCAATGAGCATAGATGTGCAACAATGGTTACACATACAGCCAATGTCGCAGGAAGTAAAGGCATTTTGATTACAAAGACGGCAAAGTTACGCAACTAGTAAAACGTAGGGAAATCAAAGTGTGTAATTGGTGTATATAAATCGAAATCCATAACTTCAAAGACTGCAGACGGTTTAGTTTCAAGGGTCATACGATTAAAACTTTGTAGCTGATACAATTTACCTCACTGTAATTCAAAGACTGATACTAATGATAGTATTTCAACTAGATATTTTTACCTGGTACATTGTTTGAACTAAGATAAACAACTTTTTCTTGAATTAGCGCCTTTTGGTTGAACATTAGAGAAGATCACAAGAATAGTAATAATCTCTACAAACTATTTAGCAATTCTACTAAGAAATAGCCACCTTACATTAACATACTGCGAATTTGCGAATATATACTCTATTATAACATCAATTATTTGTTATAGCACACGAAACCAAATTGCGACTCTTAATTTATAGCGTATTCGTCTATCATCGCGCTAAACATACGTATATATTCAAATAATCCAAACAAACAACCTAAGCTAATGGTATTCAAAACTCATAGCTAGCTCCCAATAGCAAGACTTTGCATGCATCTCATTAAGTTGAATATGAGCACTTGAATTAAAATTTGCAAAATATCAACTACATTATTCGTCTCAAAGATATCTACACAATCTTATGTTGTACATCGCTGCATTTTTAGGTACAATCCTAAATCCAATGGTACCAGCCTAAGTGCAATCAAAGTCATTACGAGGTCAAACCATCCGCCTTCGATGATGGCTCATTACACCAAATTATAGTTGTATCACATGATCTTTGATTGCGCAACAGGGTATTTTTGCTCTACTCTCGACTGCAGTAACTGGCAAATAAATAGATCCTCTCTTTCTTTCCACTCCACAATACACTCAAACTTAAAAAGGACATTCCTCCCACAACAAAACAGATTTTCCCCATCTCACTCACACTATTCGTCATCAATTGCAGCGATACGTAGAAACCCGCCTCCGCCACCACCTCCGACACCACCGCGGGCCAGCATGTTCACATTACCGCGACCTGGCTCATCGTTATCTGAATCGTCACGATTTCTCTGATCCTCATCATCACTCGGCATTTGAAACTCATCACTATCATCGTCATTTTGACCAGGCTGTATCTGTTGTCTCGGTGGGGATAATACACGATTCGGAGACGGGGCTCGGTTTATCTGCTGATACAAACCACCACGGCCACGAACGACTCCACGCAGGTTTGAACGACATACACGACAAAAATTGTCACCAGCTGCAGAAACAAATAACAAAATTCGTTATCCCAACTGTAAAACCATTATTACTTGATTTGATACTGTGTGTACACAACGAAACTTACGTCTCGTGTAGTGAGAGCATTGTGGGCAGCAATCTTCGCCGATGGGCAGCGGCTTACCACAGAGGGCTGTGTTTGGACACCGAGCTATAACACGCAATAGATCATACAGTACAAGCATAAAATTTGGCTGCCAGTTACTTTATTCGGCTGACTTACTCAAACGTCTCGGTCCTGCAGAGCGGATATCGGTTGCACAGTGAGGACAATATGAATCCAATACTTTCCTCGTCTTTTCTCCAGCAATTGTGTCCTGAGCGCTCAAGCGACGTCCATGAATCCGAACAAAGTGACGTAGTCTTCCGTGCCTGGACCGTCTTTCGGGAGCCATTTGGGATGCTGAAAACAGTTTCAAATCAGTATGAAATCAACACCTACACCCAAGTCTGGTATCAGCTGTACACGCACTTCAAGTCGGTGTCACATCAATTGTATAGCATCATCAAACATTCGCGTACGTTACCTTCTTTATTACCGTTTGCAAACACGTGGTCCAAAACTCTTTTATTAATTCAAATCAGTTGTCGCTGAATAATTACTCCTTCTTCAGGCTATAACTTTCTAGCGACAATGTATATAACTAACCTCCCAAGTAACGTATCCTTCCTTCCTCTTCGATTATCCTTGCCTCTGCTAATTATCTCCAAATCCAACACTTTTAAACGAAATCACATAGGCCTCAAGCAATATATCTGCTGTTAACGTTACTCCTTTTAAACGACTACTATTCCATATCCATTGACAACTATTCTCACTATTGAAACTCAACATCAGTTTAACTAGCAATTAAAGGCCCTCACTTTCTTGATGACTACAATTTTCTTCACACCACTCTCAACTATCAGCTTCTCGTCTGCTGCACAATACACTTCTCTCCTCTTGTGGCTTACCAAGAGATAGCAAAAATAAACACTAGGATGGTGTCAATAAACTTGAATTATATAATTGTCCTCGTTTTTAAACTTTAAATCCCAATTTGCAACGTGCTACAATCAACTCCAAGCTACGCTGCTGCTTTCCCTATCATCAATCTTCTGATGGTAGATCATCACGGGTAACGATCTGTATGGGAATAAAATAGTTTTTAGGCTCAAGGTTTGCACAAAAATAATTTTGGAATCAACTGATCCAACAACTGTTCAGATTAGAATATTTACATAAAACGTCTTCGTGTAAACTTTTGTAGGTGTTCCGTCAACAATAGAAATTAAATATGTAGCTAACAGATTTATTTTTCAAAATTTTAATCGAGCAAGATGAACGTCTCGTTTTCTAGCTCTTCACTCAATCTCCTAGAGCTCAACGTATAACACACACAGCTGCAGCACATAAAGAAAAACACGATGTGCACTCCCAGCTGATACCTTTGACGTCGTAAGTTGTGGAAACATAGCCTCAGGCTGCTTTGCCCCAAATGTGGATCGTCCATCTCCTCCCCTTCTCTCACAATCATAACATCTTCTCACAGGTGGGCACCACATCAGAAACGTCAATAGCCTTGATTGTAAACAACACCCATAGGAATCCATTGAAATAACAATTTAATAACATATCATGATATGGGCAGTAGAAACTATTGCTTCGTGTTACGTTACAAGGCCCAGGAATTAAGCATATTCGCCAGAATATGTTTACTACATCAGTTAAAGTAACCTATTAAACGGCATAAGCAAACGCGCAACTGTTCCACCTGTTCATATCAATTTTGTCATTGACGTTACCCTAAACATAATTTTATGACTTTCTTAAATAACTTTGTGGGCAACCAATTGTATCGCTCATCACGTTTTGGTTGCCCACAAGTTATAAGACGTTTTCAAAAAGCGTTACGGTATGCCTAAAGTAAACATGTGCGCGGTCCCTGTACTAAGCCCCTAAAGAAACTCTCCGTATTTTCAAATTTGGAACCGGAATTTCTCCGGTTTAAGGCAATATCTGGATTTTTTGTTTTTTGCACTGTTCATAGGGACTCTTGAACTACACTTTGACAAATTTTGCAAACCCCAAGTTCCGCTTCAGCAAGGGCCTTCTACGGTAAGCTTGAGAGTTACTTTCATATTCATTAAGGTTTTAATTGCAGTAAAATTATTTACGATTGCGAGTCAACATTTCACAAAAATAGTAACACGTAGATCCAATGACCGAGTGAAGCTTATATCAATGCTTCAAGGCAAATGATTGCCACTAATAAGGCATGCATATAACCTTAAAAGCTTAATCAAACGACCCAGCTACGGGAATCATGCTCATTGAAAATCCTAACCATTTCCGCAAATGTGCAATACGAAACAGCAAAAAAGAGAAAGGAAACCCCTGTAATAAAATGCGCCAAATTCAAACAAACGGGGGGAGGGCATAAAATTTTGGATCGTGAAAATCGTGATCTTGAGATTTTTAAAGTCTTAAGAATTTTTTTTCTTAGTTCTGAGATCATCATAAAACGCGAAAGATTATTTCTGAAACTCGCACACCACTGTTTGTTCAGTTGTGATTAGGAAGCTGAACCCTGGATTAATTGGTAATTGAGTTTAAGATCTTTATCCTATAGTTTACGTGGAATTATAATGATTAATAAGAGGATTGTATTTAACTTTACTTGATTGGCAGGGTCAGGAATTTACATATATATACATATAATGGGGCTTCGTATTCGGTAACCGATGGTGATTCGAATTTCTAAGGAACAGCTTGGCCATTAATTCCTTCTAAAGAGTTTAGGCAGTTTATAAGCTTGTTATAGCTGAAAGTTGCTCCCGTTAAAGATGAGTTTTTTTTCGCTTCGTTACGAATATGAGGGAGTGTTCCCGAAATTGACAGACTGTCCTGGGATGTATTGTGGAAGGATTAAATTACCTGATGGAAAGTAAGTAATAATTGTTTTAACCCAGTCTGCGACGTAATGTATTTATGCAATGGTAAACTAACATAGTGGTATATTTGAGATGGTTTCTTGATTTGCAGCTACAGTGACTGCGGTAGTTGTCCGAGGGGTTTCAGAAAAAACGATTATTCGGAATGCGTTCAGTGTAACGATGAGCTCCTGTTGTATGACTGGTTGTATTTAGGGTTTATGGCGTTGTTGCCTCTTCTTTTACATTTTTCTTCCATTGAAAACAAAGTCTTAAGGTAAATTCGATTGCAAGTCCCAAATCTTACGACATATGTAAGAGATACGTTGGGGACACTTATCAAAGGACTCGATCCCTATGCTGTAGTAACCCTTGTTTTCTGTTACAGGAGCTCAAGGAACACATTAATACTGGTATTTTGCTCGATCTTGGAGATCGGCTTAGCTGGTTCATTAACTTTGTTGCTCTGGGATCCAGTTGGAAGCCTTCAGCTCAGAGCGTGTCGCACAAGTGATCTGTCGGACTGGTACCCCATTTTTTATAACCCACAACCCAATTACGAAACAACACTACACTGCGCCCACGAAGCGGTGTATCCCTTGTAAGTGAAATTTCGATTGACTGATGTCGCTAAGGCTCGTCATTTCGTCAGGTGTTTTCTTTTAGACGACCAAAGTAGGAAACGTAATTGAATAGAGGATACATTTGTTTTTTTCAGATATACAATAGTTTTTGTGTTCTACGCAATCGCGGATTTTCTTATGCTGGTGGTTCGATTGACTGTTTCATTCTTCAAGGTTAAAGTAGCCAAATCCATCTACGCTGGACTATATTTTTTCCCCGTATTAGCTGTAATTCACCTGATGTTGGGCGGCGTTATCTGTAAGCGATCCGTTTCAATTTAACTTCTTGTAGAGATAATGATCTCGTGAAGCTGATTAGCCTTTGTGTACTTGACGCTTTTCCAGATTATGCTTTTCCATACATAACGATTATCATATCCGTCATCTCATGTTCGTACAACTTTTCCAAGCGGAAGAATCAGGTAAACCCTTTTAGGAAGATTCACGAAATTCACAGCAACATCGTGTATTTAATGGTAACGAATATCTTTTGTATTTTCAGGACATAAAAAGTTTATTAATAGAAAGCATTACGGACTGGAGAAATGCGGGGATTATTTTGTGTCATTGGTTCTTGCATGGCTATGGCATCATCTCTATTACGAAGTTGGAGAATCCTCATCAAGACTGGTGCTTCTTAGGGCTCATCCCTTTACCAGCTATGTTGTATATTTTGACTGTTAATTTTACCGATCCAGATAAAAGCTTTGTTAGCACCAGCTATAATTGAGAGATGATGTGATAAAAATAATTTCTGAACATACAAATGTAGATACGCGTGTGCTACAATCTCGCATAGAAACGTGTGTCATGATATGAAGTGGCTTTAGGATTCGGTGTTTATTCTAATCCATGCTATAATGTATTCGAAATAAGTAACATGTTATTTTTTGTATAGTTATATATTTACACGATGCAATGAAAAACTTCGTGGCAACGAATGTGCACCAGGTTTTCTGCGATTTGTATTAAAAGACTCAAAAATATCTTTTGTGCTTTTTCGATATAACATATTTAACTAGGAACTATCACATCGACGGAACCTGCATTCATGTCGGCTATATAATGTCGGTATTAACCTCACATTTCATTAGAAACTCTTAGAGTCTGCCGTACCCCAATGTGGCTAAAATAGCACATGGTAACACTAATTTCGAGATATTGCATCTTAACAAGCGGAAACCGAGCTAATAATTTATAACGTATGTATGCGCTTGTTCTGTGCGGATTGAAAAATAGAATTGATTGGATTTTAGCCAATTCGTACGTTAAGATAGCTCCACTAGTGCACTTTCTACAAGGACGCAACTAATACTCAGTAAACGAATAGTGCGAAGAAGGGAAGAAAGATATTGAAACTTATGCTAAAGCTAAGGCAATTGTGTCACCAGCTTTACTTAATGTCTTTTCCTACGGTAGCTTCTAATCTCTCCGATTCCATACTTCGCTTAGAATCAAAGCCCATGAAAGTTAACTAAAAGTTACAGGCTAGGTACTTCTGATCTTAACTACCAGGGCAGAATAAATTTAAGGCATGCATCGACATAGAATTTTAAATAGTTACAAATCACATTGCTGTCCTTGGAATGATGCATTTGCTTAATTTAAGAACCTGATGGACATTTTGTGCTCCACCTCTGACCGTTCAAGAGTTTTGGAGAATTCTTCAAAACTTATCATGCCATCTCCGTCATTATCAGCTTCTCGGATGGTCCTTTCCGCAATGCTCAATAACTGTTCCTCACTGCGAGAAAAAAAGTAAAACGAGCCATGAAAATATACCCGGAAAAGCTTGGCAAAAATGTTGTATTATGTATCCTAATGAATATCTTCACTGCTAACCTGATATTTTCGCCCACCATCATTTGAAGGACAGACAAAAGTTCGTCTTTCGTGATTCGATCATCTTCATCAATATCGTAGAGTTTGAAGGCGAACTGGAGTTTTCCTTCTCGTGAGTTATACCTGTTTTCCTTGTTCCTCTTCACAGGACGGAAATGAGCTAATACTCGCAAGAATTGTCGGAAGTTGACGCGATCTTCGTCTCCATGGCGGAAAAATGCATTGACGATCCGTTCACCCAACGGATTAATTGCCAGCTCCGGTATCCGCAAGAAGTCTTCCCTACTCAACGCACCAGCGGAACTTTTGTCCAAGGTCGTGAACCGACTGTACAGCCTTTCGATTTGGTTTGCAGAAACTGGAACCATTAACAAGAAAATGAGTCTTACTGTGTATGTACATGTTAGAGACTAACACTAATGACCGATCTACTAGTTGCAAAGAACGACTTCAAAATAAATAACGGCAAATGATCAATTGCTAACTGCGAGTGGATTGCTCTACTGTAAAACTGGCGACGCCAAAATGTTTCTCATAACTGCTTGATCATCCTCTGCAATTACACCACAGATTCGCCCACCTAACATCTACGATTTACTTCGAAAACCACCAACACTTAACCAGATTTTTTGCCTTATTCCATTCAATGTTTCATTAAAAGTTTTCAATGTAGGTAACAAATTCAAATCTTACATCCAGTTTCCTGTCGAATTTCCGCGAGTTCTTCGTCGCGAAGAAGTAATGACGGCCTGCTTCCCATTTTGATACGGTTTTGATATTAAAAGTTACCCTTCTTTTTAGCTGCAATAAACAAAAAAACCAATATTTATTAGTGAATTAGTACAACCCTTATACTCCGGTCGGTGAAATCTCCTTGGAAGGACTGTAAGAAGAATGAAAGACTTTAATCGTGAACAGCTTATTAACACTTTCATTCAACCCTGCTGCATCTTGTTTTTAACCCCCTTGCAATTTAAAAATTATTTCCTACTATTCTTCAAAGCATAATGTGCCTACACGTAGCTACGGACTAGGCCAAAAGCATCAAACAACCTTTTAGCGACTCGTCCTATAGCTTGAATCTAGTTAAACCCAAAAACACATAGACTCCTAGGACATTTTTCATTTACGAAGAGCATATTGTGTTTGTGAACCACGCACTACATGATTGACAGTTCATGTTATTACTGAATTAATTCTGTTGAACAAGTTCGATGATGTCCATAAAACCCCCTGTACATAATCCAGATATATGTACTGATGACCTTGAAATCCCGAAACTGATACTAGCTAAATCCATTAGAAGAGGGCACTTTCTATTATATATAACAATTTTTTAAGAGAGCAAGAGAATAAATTCGAAATTTGCTTCCCTTATCTAAATACTTACTAGAAAAACAACTATCCAAGTTTGAAGTTCAAAGTTAATCTTCCTTCCAACTAAATTTCAAATGTGGAATCCAACTCCATAGTTCTAAGCTAATGTAATAGATTAAATTAGTGAAGACTTTAACGGAACTAAATTCTCAGCTGCAGCAGTTTTCAAATAATTGTTACAAAATTCCTTACAATTTACGATTGTAGATTATAAATTCTATAATATGATAGAGAACTATTGATTTCAAACTACCTGTTCATTCCTCTTCAACAGAAAGAATACTATGAAATATGGAATATATAAACTATGATTTTCTTCAACAAAAATAACGTAACTTTGAACTTGTAATTTACAAAAACTACAAAACGACTATTCTTCTTACCTTTTCCTGGTAGGTAGTGGTAGCAAAGTTAATTGGTGATTTAAATTCCACAGGTAGTATTTTATTAATTCCCTTGAATCTTTTTTACTCTTGAGCGCACAAGGACGTTTAATGTGTGAATCACTCCTACCTTAATTTACCTACATCTTATAAATGCACGATAGTCATCTAATTTGCACGAGAGTTTTCAATGACGATGTATACATTTACCCTAGGGGACCATTCCCTAAGAGACTGCATTGATGTACATACGTGTTGGAGGAGGAAGATTTATTATAAGCTTGACCTTATGCGAATGTTCTCCGCTACTGATTGGTTTTGAAGAGAGAAGGCGCGACATTATAAAGTTTCCGCCAATAAATTACGTCACCTCACAAGATTCACAAAAGCATTTCAAGATCCATTCGAGATTTCTCTTGCCCATTTACCCATATATACCTCACCTCACCATCTAAAAATCCGAAATCCTGAACTCAAAATTATTTCCAACATTCTCTACATTCTACATTCATTCTAGGGGGGAGTCTTCTATTTTTCACCAAGTTTTCATGCTTTAAATTCCGGTTTATGATGGTCCGTTCGTCAGGGTAAAAGGCAATGCAAAATCCATTGGCACAATTATTGTTTCCGTGTAGAACGTTTCGCAACTTCCTGGTTGATCCTGCCACACCTGTCAACAGATCATCAAGCACACACACACACATATTATCTTTTAAAATATGATGGCTTTGTGATCCGAGTAGTATTCATATTATTTGAAAACTAGAAGGTAGCGTGAGGAGCTGATCAGATTCCGAGAGCAGCAAGGTTCATATAGAGTTCTTGCGTTTTTTCGCTAAAACATACTAAAAACAGTATCGGATCAATCGGATACGTTAAATACGCATTTCCTTAAAAGAAATGGAACGCCTTCATTTATTCGTCATACGAAGCGATTATCTATGCGAAAACAAAACGATTTTCAGCGTTACCGCATTCATTTCCCATCAAACTATACATACTTGCGAAATCGGTCGCTGCATCTTCAAAAGTAAATACTCCTGGTAGACTAACATACCGCTAACATAAGCTACGCCCTAAACGTTGGTATTAATCACCCTGCTCAATCCACCCATAACATGGCCATAAAATGACTAACACCAAGAGTAAACGCAATGAATACATAACTTTTATCCAAGTAACTGGGGATGGACGGAACGGCAGCAGGTACTCACCGCCTGTCTTCTTTGCTTTCTCCTTGCTTTCTCCTTGTGCAATCCCTGCCTTGGTAAAGCATCATGTTTTGTAGCTCCTCCTCATCACCTCCATCGCACCTTCAAATCAAAAGCGTTCGAGCTCATAAATTCTAATTTGTATAGTAGAAAGACTACGGTCTTTGCCAGCATTTACATTCTCCGGGTATTAGAAACCAGTCATAAAAGAGTCGGAATTGATAGCATCCGATCTCATCATATCCATCACAGTATTTGCTCTCCGACACATAATTAGCGGTAACCAGTTGATCCGATTATTCACTCCTTGTTTTCCCTCATAAAAGCGTCTTTCCTTGTACAGAGCCTCGTTACCCGTTTTCTCCTCCCCGTAATTTTCCCTATTGTTGCTCCTTCTTTTCCTCCTGGCGGCGAGGCCCGCATCTTCCGGGCCTTCTAGCCATCCGGCACTCCCGGACAAAAGGGTTTGATGCAGAGGATGAGGGAAAGCCGGGTTTGCTTCATTTCTCACCTTTTACCCTAGCATTGAATACATGAATCTCATCTAAATCGTCTTCAAACTCAGTTCACAGTTAGGGGAGCTCACCACGATCATTGCTAGTCAAGCTCCCATCCCCCCCACTTCCCCGCCTCTCATGGTATTGCAATTCCTTTGGCCTGTGCAACTGGGAATCGACGGTGAAGATTGCATCCGGGTAGTACAATTCTGCAACGAGGAGGTCCGCCACCGCCACCTGGGGGAGGAGCGGTAATGTCCTCAGAGGCAATTAGATTGAACACATTTAGTTACTTGGACCACACACGCTTTAGTTGGCATTGCTCAGCTATATAATTATTTTAGTCTTGAGAAAAACAATGCGAAGATTATGTTCCCAAGAATAAACACCTATTTCCATGGTTACGACACAGAATCCTTATGTTATGCTATTGTATTATTATTTATGGATAATAACCCGGGTAGTAATCGTCAAAAGCAGATGGTTTGAGAGGAACGGAATTAAATCCTTTAATTGTATTTTCCTTGTTTTTTCATTTTTCCTTGTATCAAATTTCATAGCACTAAACCTCGCATTATCAGAATTTCCAAAACAATACCGATGGATTCTCACTACCAAAGAAGGCGTGGATTCCATCCCCATCCTCCTCTCCGGTGGATTAGTGACAAACGGAAATAGATAAAAGCTATAAAAGTTCCGATAAGAAATAGGAGAGTGATTGTAATTAATTGAGTGAAAAAATCCCAAAGGGATTTCATTGCAATCATGGCGACGGAACTCTCTCTGTATGGAAGTCAAACCAGGCCTCAGCTCAGAGACCTCATGGCGCTCAGGAATGCAGAAGCTGGAAAGAAAATCAAAGAATTAGGAGGACCACTTGCAATTTGCAACTTGCTCCACACCGACCCAATTGAGGGTTCGAATAAATTTCACTATATTACAATCTAGCATTTCTAAATCATCCAAATGTGTACCAACCAAACGCTTTCTTTCATTCAACTAGGTCTACCGGAACATACAGGAGGATTCAGACGAAGGAAAGCTGTCTTTGGTAGCAACGAATCTGGGAGCAAGCCCCGACTCGCTTTCTATGACTTCATTGTCCGATGGGCCGTGGGCATATCACTTTTACTTATACTAGCTGGTGCAATAACGGCCACCTTTATATGGATCCACCTCTACAAGAACAAAGATTATTACCTTTATAATGTCATCAATCCATATGAGGTAGAACTTGGATGGATTGACAACATAAGTCTTATAGGATTTTCCATCATCGCCATCGCCATAATTCTCCTCCTTACCTGTGTAAAGGACAGACACTGTCGTGTTTTGAAAGCCCGAATAGAAGGTACATTTAAATGTCCATAAAAGCAACTCTAAAAATCAAAATGCTCAACCTTCATTTTACCCCTAATCCTCCAGGCGACAAAACTTGCATTGTAATCAGAAACTTCAAAGAGAAGGTCATTAAAGTTAATGATATCTTGGTCGGAGACATTTGCCCGGTATTCAAACTTTTCATCCACATGCCAACCAACCCATTATAATCAAACCCTGTGCTCCTACTAACACCTTTCCATACTTGCTTCTGTCCGTCCAGATCGAGTACGGCCATGTTGTTCCCGCAGATGGCGTTTTAATCAGCAATGAAGATTCTCTTCCTATCACCGTCTCTGAATGGTCCATAACGGGAGATCATGGTCACATCATAAAAGGAGAGAAAGATCCACTGCTTTTTGCAGGTCTCTTTCTACAAAAACAAATCATACTCTTAGAAGAGTTGAGGCTATAAAACCCATTTCCATATATATTCAAGGGTCACACATCTTGTTCGGCAAAGGAAAAATGGTTGTCACCGCTGTCGGCACTTCCACTCAAGCTGCCATAATCCGTGCTGCTCTGAGGAACCCATTCGGAAAAAAGGCGTTCAAAGGTTAGATGCTATAGTTACAGTCCACCCCCAGCCAGTCATCCATCCATCCCTCTTATGACCATTCAACAGCAGATTAATATAAAAACAAACTTTTTCACAGATAAAAGTTCCAAACGGATAAGGAAGAACAAATGCGCCTTGTTTCAAAAATTTTCAAAAAAAAAGCCAGAAACGAGCAAAACGAGCCTCAAAAAGACCGCATCCAATCAATCCATTGTTTCCCTAAGAAAAACAAAGGCAGGAGCGGACAAAACGGGCCTTAAACCCAACGCATCCAATCAATCCATTTTTTCCCAAAGAAAAAAAAAGCCAGGAGCCGACAAAACGGGCCTTAAAAGGACCGCATCCAATCAATCCATCGTTTCCATAAGAAAAGCAAAGGTAGAAGAGTACAAAACGGCCCTTCAACGGAACGCATCCAATCAATCCATTGTTTCACTAAAAACAGCCAAAGCAAAGGCAGGAGACGACAACACGGCCCTTAAAAGGACCGCATCCAATCAATCCATTATTTCTCTAAAGAAAGCAATGGGAGGAGCGAACAAAACGGTCCTTGCAAAGACCCCATCCAACCAATCCATTGTTTCCCTCAAAAAAACCAAATCAAAGGAACAAGCGGACCAGACCTTCTTTGGAAAGATCGCATCCGCTTTTTCCAAAATTAAAGCCAAATTAAAGGGAAAACCGGGCAAGAGGGCATTAAATAAAACCGCCTCTGGGAAGGAAGTAACCATTGTTTTCCCCAAAAAAAACAAATCAAAGGCAAATCAGAACGCAGCCAAGAAAACCCGCACAAAAGGCTCCAAACCGATACGCAAGACAACATCCATTCTATCCAAAATAAAATCCAAAGTAAACCCAGAAGAAAAACAAAGGGAATTAAAGAAACCCGCCTCCTCAACTTCCATAACCTCTACAGCTTCCAAACAGCTATCCATCAAATCATCCAACGTTTCCCAAAGAAGTGCCGCAATCAAGAAAGACGATGCGCAACATTTAGAAAGATCGCCCCTCCAATCAAGATTCAGAATATTTGTCATTCCTTTGGAATTACTTGGTAGGTAATTACAAAAAAGTTACACAATAGTACTACAAATCCTTCAGAAACTACGCTAGCACAACTGAAAGTCTAACGAGTTCTCCTTGCATTCTAGGAATGGGAGGGGCAATTGCATCAACTGCGTTAGTCACCATAGTCTATATAGCCTTCACGTACGCGGATCTCAAAATACCACTCAATTTAAATCAAGCTCCATCTTATTTTACTATTTTATTTACTGGTCTTGCAATCATTGTGGCTGTCGTGCCGGACGGTCTGCCCATTGCTCTGGCCATGTCCCTAATTTACTCTTGCAAGGTTTGTTGACAAGAGTTTTTCCACCGCCGGACTACTACTGCTCAACCAACGACGGAACTCGAATCTCAAAGATCTCTGTTTTACTTAATTCCAGAAAATAATGAACCTCAATGTTTTGGTCAAGCGTTTCGATGCTTGTGAAACGATGGCATATGCAACTTCCATTTGCACTGATGGAACTGGAACGCTCACATCCAACAGGTATTAGAGCTTCAAACTTGCCATCCACAACTCTACAGTAGAAACTTTTAATAGCGGTATAGCGAATCCACCCTTTCCCCTTATAACAAACGGGCTACACAAGTCACTCCAGGTGCTTAACAATCCATCGGAATAACAGTTTGTCCCTCCCAAACCGCTATGCACAATTTCTACTCTACCGCTAACGGCTAAATAAACATATCCGCTATAACGTTTTCAGAATGAGTGTCGTGAGTGCATATATTATGGCCGAACAAATCCAGGAATTTCCAAAGTACTCCGACCTTCCCCAACCTTTCGGAGAGATTTTACTCCAAGCTGTGTCTATAAATACCAAACCTACTTCCAAAGTTGTGGTAATAAAACAAAACTCCTCGGCTTCTTTAGAATCCAGAGCAAATCTTCAAATAACACCATTTTCCTCATATATTTTCAGCCTGGAATTAAACGGGGAGAGTTGCCCATACAACATGGGGATAATGTAGAATGTGCTCTCATGGGATTTCTTGTAGCCATGGGTGCTACTTACGATGAAATTGCAAAGATTCGTGAAGAATTTGCAGATGGTGAATTCATCAAAGTATATCCTTACGACTCCGCCAAGCAAATAGGTGCCACTGTAATTAAAACCAAGAACGGTTGGCGGGTTTTCTCAAGAGGTGGTTGTGAAACTATTATCGCAAGGTAATCACATACACACCGGGAGCAAATTTATACTTTTATAACACAGTTTCTACATGTCTGTCACACTTCACAGGTGTTCGTATCAAATAGGGCCTGAAGGAACGCCTGAAGTTTTTGACAAAATTTCCAAGGAACGACTTATGTATGAAATAGTTGAGCCCATGAAAGAGACACGCATCCAATCCGTAGCCGTTTCTTTCAAAGACTTTACATTTCCAGCCTTTGAGGAAAGTCATGTAAGTCCATATGCGTTTTTATAGACATTTTTAAACCAACAGTTACACCATACGCTCAATTTTTTTAGCACGGAATCTCAACTTTCAGATCAGCCTCAGCTATATGCCTAGGTGGAAAGCGGAACGCTATGCTCTGGATGAGTCCACCTTGCTTTGTATAGTCGGTGTTGAAGATCCTGTCAGACTTGATGTAAGAAAAAAGTATTTATATCTTTCGCTTCTCCTCTAAACCCTACTATTGCTATTCAAAAAATTTCCTTCCACCCACAGGTCATTAGAGATATCAGCATTTTTCAAAGAGCGGGGATAACCATCAGGATGGTTACTCGTGATAACTTGGATAGTGCAACAACTATTGCTCAAAAAACTGGAATCGTTCAACCGGGAGACGTAGATGAAGGGGTCATTATGGATGGGGCGGCCTTTAATGCGGCTGTTAGGGGACCAGATGGAGAAATTGATCAGAAAAAATTCGACCAAGTATTTCCTAAGCTTCGAGTTCTTGCCGCGTCCAGTCATACAGATAAATTCAATTTGGTTACAGGGATAATGGATTCTAAGGTATGTGAATTTTCCGCAAACGCTTCCCAATTATTAAATTCCAATTCTCATCCTTTATTCCATGTATCAGGTCAAAAAACATCGGGAAGTTGTTGCGGTTACTGGTGCTGAAGCAACCGAAGGGCCGGCGCTCAAGACTGCCGATGTTGGCTTTGCGATGGCAAGGAGATTTACTTTATCTAATTCCAGCATCCCTTTATACTATACCTATTGAGACTAACTGTATTCATTGGATTTTCCAGGGAATATCTGGAACACAAGTTGCGAAACATGCATCGGATATTGTCTTATCCAATGATGACTTTGTCGGCATTTTTAAAACTGTCGCCTGGGGGCGGCATGTCTTTGACTGTGTTGCCAAATTGCTCCAGTTTCAGCTAACGGTTTGTATCGTTGCTGGCACGGTTTCAGTAGTAGGTTTTGTCACCATGGGTAGTAGCCCTCTCAAAGCAGTACATTTACTCTGGCTCTTTATAATCGTTGACACTGTTGCATCGGTAGCCCTTGTCACAGAAAAACCCACACGTAAACTTATGATTCGAAAGGCCTACAGGAGAACCAAACCCTTGATTACATTGCACATGTTCATAAATATTGTTGGTCAATTAGTCTACCAACTGGGTGTCGTATTCTTCATCTTGTACGAGGGTAATGGAAATTAAAATTCAACTTCTCTTCACCAAGTGCATGGAGGGAAATTTTTTGTGGTACACTAATCCTGTTCCCCTTATTATTTCCAGCTCCAACTCTTATACAATTTGACGATGGTACCAAAATCAACTACACAAGTACACACCTTACAATGCTCTTCAACTCCCTCGTCCTCATGACCTTAGTTAACGAGATCAATACGAGAAGAATTCGCGGAGAAACTCATCCATTTGGGGAACTATACAGAAATTGGTTTTTTGTACTTACTTTCATTGCGTTGGCAGGTGCTCAGGTAAGCTTCACCCACATAACTTCTGTATGATTCAAGTTGAGAAACCTAAAAGTAGAGCAAGTATGGGAGCTACATGAATATATAAATGCAATCCATCCTCTACCCATCGTCATGTCTACCAATCCAGGTTGCTATCATCTTCTATGCCGGACGCTTCTTCTTTGTCGTTAATCTTGAACTGGAATATTGGCTTTGGTGTTGTGCGTTTGGAGCGGGAGCGATGGCATGGTCGCAATTTCTATATGTACTATTCAGGGGATTCATCTGTTTCTTTTGCTGCTGTTTATCCCCTTGCTTCAAAATTCCGTACTGGCGTGACCTTGAAAACGAAGTCGTACACAAGTCATCCTTGGATAATACCCTGGCAGTCCGGAGATATACGCTCATTACGCATCATCCGCGTGTCAAGCCCTCAGACAATACCGATGCAACTTCTCTGCGGGTAGTAAAGCGCGATGAGTCAACCATGCGCAAATGGGGCCGAAACAAAATCAAGAAATTCCCGCCTCCTCCGAAGAGACTTCCCACCCGAGCCCGATTCAAATTCCTAAGAGAGGCAAGGGCCAAGCGCAAGAACCAAATACCTCCGCCTAAGAAAAGGAATAAACGTCCGCCTCTGCGATCCCTATGCGATTGTCTAAAAAAGAAAAAGGCCAAGAACAAGAGCAACAACCAAATACCTTCAACGACGGCGTCGGCGACGTCAATGAAGTCGGCGACGTCAGTGAAGTCGGCGACGTCAGTGAAGAACCAAATACCTCCGCCTAAGAATAAGAATAAACGTCCGCCCCGAACCCTATGCGATTGCCTAAAAAAGAAAAAGGCCAAGAACAAGAGCAAAAACCAAATACCTTCAACGGCGGCGTCGGTGACATCATTGAAGTCGGCGACGTCAGTGAAGTCGACGACGTCAGTGAAGTCAGCGACTCCAGCGAAGCCAACCAGTTCAACAACTTCGGTGACTCCAGCGACACCGGCGACTCCAGCAACTACAGCGACGCCGGTGACTAAAGCGACGCCGGTGACTAAAGCGACGCCGGTGACTAAAGCGACGCCGGTGACTACAGCGACGCCAGCGACTACAGCGACGCCGGCGACTACAGCGACACCGGCGACTCCAGCGTCTTCAGCGAAGCCAGCGAGGCCGGCTAAATAATTTCTTTTCGATTCATTTTACCCGAGAGGGTTAACAACAAATATTGTATGAGTTAACTAGTAAGAATGTTATATTGTAGACTAGATGATATATAGCCTGAAACTCATAGTTAGTTATGGAATTAAGAGTGTGAAAGTGTATAGTTCTAGTCGTACTTAAGTGAAATTCTTAGACTTTATCTTGTGACATTTATATAATAACTATTCCGTCTAGGTTAATTTTTATTAAAGAATTCCAACAATGTTGTATTTACTCTTTAAGCAGCAAATACTCTTTCAATTGTGGTTTGGATTTTTTCGTAAGTTTAAATCGGGGCAACGTAAAATGTATATGCATCGCATCTTGCGTTACCGTTGGGGGTCACCCACTCGTTAAACGGTAGGCTATGGCAGAGCTAACAGTAAGTTGTTGAATGTACACTTAATATGGGCCCATTTTCTTCTGTATCGCCCCGCTCTTTGAAGCGCTCTACCATGTCTGAAATACCGAATGGGCCCTTCTTCAGTGAACGTATGTGAGAAGCATGTGAAACAATCGAGCATGCTGCAGGAGCGAGGGGAGCTCGGCTATAGCTGCCAGCGAGTCGCAAAGCCAGCTTTATAACAAACGAGCTATTGCCTGTGCTAGCTCTGCGCCTCTCCCCGCTCGCCGCAAATTCGCCATACACCAACCCAGCTGTTTAACATGGGATAATAGAGCCCCACTGAATGTTTCCCATCTCCTGATTTCCCATTCATAATTAACTTAATTCCGCTTCATCCTCCCGCTAACTTGTATCATATTTAAACAGAGTCTTAAGCCATAAACCGGGGTTCGGAAATCCCTTCCATCGACTTCGGGAAGCAGAGAGCTTTAACCACACAATTTTCAGGTTGAATACCGCTTTTTTAAATGTGAGTAAACAATTTGATAAGTTATTCAAGTACGAAATTAATTAAGTCTTCCTTTGTGTTACAGTGTTTACTAACTAAACTTAAATTTTTAAACTTTTTTGTTACAGAAACTTAACTTCCTATGTGTGGTATTGTTGGAACAATTATAGCAAGCTAAAATTGGAAGGATTCAAAGCATTTTCTTCTCAAGGATCGTATTAATTTAATTACTAAACCTGAAAAAGACTCATTACTGCTCGGATATGGCTGCCAAAGGCGGAGTAAAACAGCTAAAAGGCTTGAGGAAAGTGGTGCCCAAGGTTGTTCACGCTCCAATTATTCGGACATATATACCGGCGGGTATGGCCATGGCCGGACCACCATTAGGACCTACGCTTGGGCAGGTACGGATTCATCGCCGTATACGAAGAACGACAATTTTCCCCAACAGTCTCCATGATAATACCAAAATGCAATTTATCCTTTCAGAGAGGGATTAATATTGCAGCTTTTTGCAAGGATTTCAATCAGAAAACGCAGCATATGAAGGAAGGAATTCCGATTCCGGCAAGAATAGCTGTTAATGCTGACCGAACCTATCAACTTGTACTGCATAAACCCCCGACAATGTTTTACCTTAAGCAAGCTGCTGGTATTACTAGAGGCTCCATGGGAGGTACGTTCGCAGTCAGTGAGGATGATAATTGACAATGCGCAAGTTATACAATTTCAAGCATCAGCCAGAATAATGACTTATAGGCAACAGTAATACAGCATTCATTTATTCCACAGGTGATGAAATTGCCGGAAAAGTAACGTTGAAACATGTTTACGAAATAGCGAAGATAAAGCAACAAGATCCCTTTCTAAGATTTGAGCCTCTAAAGAAAATTTGCGAGATGGTTATCGGTACAGCGCGGTCCTGTGGGATTGAGGTAAGTAGCTGAGGATTGACAGTGTCAATAACAAGTGTATCAGATCGAAAGGCGTATTTGTATTCTCGGAAACTGTACTTGATTTTCGATTCATTATGATTTCAGGTTGTAAGAGAACTAGACCCAGTGGAATACGGTAAATTTTTAGAAGAACGTAATGTAATTGTCGCTCAACAGAAAGTAGAATTGCAAGAAAAGCGGGAAGCGAAAATGTTGCGAGCTGGATAGACTAAAAGACTCTTATACACGAATGTTATAGAAAGAGATAGTGTGTAATTTATACAAGTGGATGGTAGTCATTTTTGTAAGTACTAAATGGTAGTAAATATACTATACTTTTTTTCATAACTTCTGTGTTTATTTATTTGGCTAATTCCAGTATAGAGGTTTTGAAAATGAGGATAATCATTGGGTTAATTTTGTTTTCGCTACATTATACAAATATTTTTTAAAATTAAGGAATACTTGCGCTTGTTTTGCGTTCTCTTTTAACAATTTAAAATCTTCAGAACTCAAAATGTCTGTTACACCTAATCTAACTTTATCAGTTTGACCAAATCTAGATTCTATGCGAGCATTAACCTTGACAGGATTAGTCATGCCTGAAGCATTTCCGAGCATAACTAGCACTTTAAGGCCAATCAGGTGATCAATGTTAGACTCTTTTTTACAAAATCCCTTTGCTATTAATTGGTTTTCTGAAACGACTCGATCTAATTGTCCTACTTTTGCCTTTTCCTTAAAAATTTTGAGAGATGGCAAATAAGTTGTAACGTATTGTTTGTCTTGTGTAAAGTCCACCAGCTTCCCGGAAAATGCTAAACGACAAGCGCTTTCATCCTCAGACTGTAAGTCTGATCCAATGACTAGGGAATATGGTGTTGTCATAACAGACTTATCAAATTCTAAAAGTGCGAATACTGTAGAAGGCATATTATTCTTGTCTCCGTCTTGATCAGGTCCCTGTGACTTTCCTTCTAGGGCTAACCTCTCAACAAATTCATAGACTTGATTTTTGTCAAAAGCTTCCGAATTCTTGTCTGATGCAAAGAGTGTAACTCGCGCAGTCACTGTTTCGTAACCGATTGAAATATGGTACCTGCAAGGGTAAGCATCAAAATAAATATTAGTTGTGTAGTTTTCCTGGAGTCCTCCTCAGTATTAGGTATTGCTATATTATTATGTTGTATCATATATATTGCTCACTTTTTCTTAGATTCAATCGGTTTCTTGAAGAACGGAATTTTTTTCAATTGCAAAACACCTGCACGAACTGCTGGAGTCACGACACCCGGTGCGGCAATCACAGTCCTTTCAATGTTCGTCGAATCAAGACCAGGAAAGCAAATTCCAATTCTGTCCCCAGCACTTGCCTCTGTCACGGAAACCCTGAAGCTCTGAATCGATTTGACTTTCTTCGATTCTAAAAGTGTAGGAAATTCAACAACCTACAAACAACAGCATCTGGTAAAACCTGGGAGTCATTAATGTACTAATAAAACCATAGCAATTCACTCACGTCGTTAATTTTCACAATCCCTTGCAGTACGGTTCCCGTCACAATTGTCCCTTGACCCTTAATGCTAAAGCAATGGTCTACAGCCATCAGGAACGGTTTAGTATTTTCTCTGACGAAGTTGATTGCCTCAATTTTCGCACTCAAGGCACCTTTCAATTCAACAGTCCCAATGTCACCATCTGTTGCTGATACGGCAACAATAGGTTCAACTCCGAATTTCGTTTTACTTAAGACTCCTCTTAAAAGTTTTGTAATTTTTACAATCTGCAAGTTTTAACGTCAATAATTAGCGTAAGCTACAATAAAAACTGGTTGCAATGCAATGTGTGGCTTTAGAGACTTGGAAATGCAGTACAAAACTCACTTTAGCTGGACGGGCATCTGGTGGTATTAGGTCGACTTTGTTTAACACGACAATTAAATGTGAGCTGGTGATGTGTGCCAAAATCAAACATTCTGCAGTTTGTGGTTGCATCCCTTTGTTAATATCGATGATTAGCAACATAATATCCATTATTTGAGCCCCTCCAATAACAGTCCGAATCAAGGACGAATGACCGGGGCAGTCGACAAGTGTAATGTTGTAGTTGCCAGCGGTCGTAGACTCCAGGGAAAGTGACGAAAACCCTAGATCAAGGGTTATGCCCCTCTCTTTCGACTGAGGATTGGAATCGAAAGCCGCAGTCGATGCAGTTGTACTTAACGCTTTGCACAAGCTCGTTTTACCGCTGTCAACATGGCCCAAAACACCGACATTTACATTTAGTTTTCCGCTCAATCCCATTGTGGTCCCGTCCCAAAAGTCCGAATGCAATTATTCAAGAACTCTTGCTCTGTTTGGTAATCTGGCAACACAAAAATATATATATATATTATTCGTGTACTTAAACTGTCAATTGTACCGTCGCATGTCCATGACTATATAATAATGATGACTGCGGTGACAACGTTCAAAAGTAGCTTAAACAGTAGTTACCCGGATGTGATTGACTGAAAAGTTTATGCGTGTTAACGAATTATGTGTCTACATACACGTTAGAAAAGTTTGGTCCGTTGCTCAAAGTCTGCCGGTTATTCAACGGAAAAATTTTAGTTTTAATTGTATTCAAGAAAAATTAAATTCTATGCAAGATGTCCACTTCGAAAATCGCGCCCTTTCGTGAACTATAGTAGCTCAATGGTCCTTATGATTTTGAGTAAACCATATTTAATTTCTGATGCAGAGTATTTTACTAGTATCATCCGGATCTATCCCTCTGTTATCAACATTGTCAATCTTGTCATCCAAAGTTGCCCGTTTTCAAGTTCATTTATTAATTACTTGGCCCAGAAAAGCGTCAAAAAACTGGCACCTACAGTTAAATAGCACAGATCGTTCTCTTCCTGTCAGACTTCGCTTTAAGTTCATAGACCCACAATTAACTAATATCGCGGCTACGTCCGCGCTCGTTGAGTTAGCATCAAGCACCTCTGTTTTGCAAGATCACAGGTCAGAGGTTACAGCCACTGCAGCGCTTATCATAAACTTGGTAACCACAAATGACTACAATTTCATTAAAAATTCTGCAACATCTACTAATTCTGACCTGCTGACTTAAAACTTAATATCGAACAGCAAAGAAAGTTATAAAGTATTTTACATAACTTGACGTTCCAATGCTCCTGCACCTTTTACCAATGACAATGGAAACACAAAATACCTTTTACTACAGCATATACTAAATCTGATGGCCAATGACAGCTCTTCAATTAATTAGATACGCAGTTTCAGGATGGGTTTACCCTACTACAGTAATTAGCTGCCGGCAAGCATCACTGAAGCATGACTATTGTGGTGAACCGGATAATCCTAGAGCGCTACTCCATCCGATCCTTCGCTACAGATCATCCATCAACTCGTACAATAATAACAATGTAAAAAACGTTGATTGACATTTCAGAGAATATACTTCGGTCTGGACTCCGGATGTGAAACTGGTATGTAAAGGCAATTTTTTGCGTTCGGATGATCTTTGTCACTGCTAATTTCATCCCACCGAATTTCGTCACCCAATATTCATCACCACTTAAAATGCACCCACCGATTTTTGTCACCTCTGAATATATGCACCACTGATAATCATCACTATGAAATTGTATCACCACAACCATTTATTAATTTGAACGTGTCCATGTGTGTTTATATAACTGAGATAGTTGAAAATATAAAAAAAAATAACTTTTATACTTTGAGCAGGCAGCAATGCACAAACTACAGGCAGGACGTAGCTATCTTCCTAACTGAAGGCTGAACTAAGTTAGGAATAGCTTTGAAATTGCCATCAAAGATCTAACTAGGTTCCACAAACTGACAGATTTCTGATAATTCGCTCCCGTAAAAAAACTTATGTGGTCTTGATCTTCAGAATCGTACAGTACAAAATTTTCTGCTTGAACTATAGCTAAGCCTTCCGGTAAAGTAATATCCAACCTAGTATTAAAATTGATGTTATCTAATTCATTTGCCCTCCTGACCCTAAACACAGTATCCCTGAGCTCCTTGTCAGCGGGAAGAATGGCAGCTAAAGCTTCATGAAGCTCCACATATATACTCGGAAACATTCCTATTATATATGTATAACTTCTATCATTTTCATTCTAGCAATCACTAACCTAGCACTTGCGCATGCAAAATTTGGACAACATCCTCAGATTTAAAAAATTAGCTATGTGATGCAAATGTCTGTGACGAAAATCTACAGTGATGATTTGTATGTGTGGTGAATTTAGTAGTGACCAATTTCAGTGGTGCTGAATATTGGGTGACGAAATTCGGTGGGACGAAATTATCAGTGACGAAGTTCATGGGAATCAATTTTTTGCTACCACATCAGCCGTAGTTTTATATTTGTTTCAGTTTGAATTCAGTTGGACCTGATAAAAGGGGGAAAATGCGAAAAGGCTACGGAGCTTCACACTATGTGAATACATGTGCTAGATACTCAAATGTCCATGAATCTTCTAGGCTATGTTTGCACCAGTTTCTGCGTTGACGATGCTTTGACTTTGTAAGGGGAGTAGTAATGGAAAACAAGTTTAGTTTGGTACGAAATGTGCAACTAGATTCAACTTCCAATGTCACTTGATCAATATATTAAAGTAATACACACTATTGTCCAGTTGGCCCTCAAGGACATCTTGTAAAAGCTCTAATCAGTCGACTAATTCTATAACCAGATGTGTCCTACGCTATATTGAAAGCTTAAGCTGCAAAATAGTCGAGACCATCATCAATTTCTCAGCTTCAAATCCTCGAGTTAGATCTCACAGAATTTATACACAGTGGGATCATTATCAAAATGAGTAGCAACGGTATCAGTATCGAAACTCCTCTTGTTTACAGCCGACCCTTGTCGGCTGTAGCTGAGAGAGAAGTTTACCTTAAATTGGAGTGCGTTCAACCCTCAGGATCGTTTAAACTTCGGGGAATTGCTTCCAGTTGTGCTGAAGTAAGTTGTGTGACTACTGCATAAATATTAAAGTTTGATTCAACTCAAAGGGCATACGGTTTTCCTGATCACACTTATCCTCTTCAAGTAGAAAGCGCGCCAAGGATGCACAAAGTTTGTCGGGTCATCCGGTGGAAACGCTGGTTTAGCGCTGGCCTATGCTGCGCAGAAAATGGGAGTGACTTGCCAACTCTACGTCCCGGAATATGTTCCCCCCAGAATGCTTGACAGATTCAAAGCGTTCGACGTAAAAGTGACGGTAATTTAGGTTTTTAGTTTTCTTTACTACATGCTCCGTAGTTATGTGTAGCTCTTGATTAGCTTACAAACTTGCTCATGTGATTAATAAATCGTTGCCGGGTGTTCTACAAACTATTAGCTATTTTAGATTTCAGGAAAAAATTGGCACGAAGCTAATACAAAAGCACTGGAAGAGTGCGCTGCAAATCCTCAAGTTGGTTACATCCATCCTTATGATGACCCTGATTTATGGTTGGTCATTCCTGGTGCCATCGGAAAAGCTTATTACACTCTCTTCAAGATGGATCCAGATGCTCATTAAAACGTTTTGTTTTCAGGGAAGCATACGCTGACATTGTTGTAAGTGTCAAAAACCAATTAGACGGGAAAAAGCCAGCTTGCTTTGTTGTTTCTGTAGGGGGAGGTGGACTTCTTTGCGGTATTTTACGAGGAATTGATTTAGTCGGTAAGAATAAAGAATAATTATATTAATTGCCAGATTTACACATCCAAATATGCTGAAGAAAACCTGAATATTTATCAAACGAAAGGTTGGAAAGATATCCCGGTCATAGCAATGGAAACGGTTGGGGCAGACTGCTTCAATTTGTCTGTGAAAGCAGGGAGAATTATAGAAAAAGCTCCGACAAGTATTGCAAAAACCCTTGGAGCTAATTCCGTTGCTCCGATTCTTATGGAGTGGCTCGAGGAATATAACATCATTTCCCACGTTCTACCCGACAAGGAAGCCGTCCGAGGATGTGTAAGATTTGCAGGTATCATTCCGTGTAAAGCCAGGTGGCGCTGCCACCACCAATGAAATGCACTTAAAACATACGAGAGCATTCATGCTTGACATTTTCATTGGTGCAGATGATCATGGGATATTAGTAGAGCCCTCTTGCGGAGTTTCACTCGCCACTGTATACTCGAAATTACTCCCAAAGGTTCTTGTAGATAACGGCTATAGTTCAACTTCTGGACCAATCGTTATTATTGTTTGCGGTGGAAGCGATGTCACCCCTGAAATACTCTTGAATTTTGCTCGAGACTTTGATGTGTAATGCAACAAACTCTGCGGTCAATGATGAATCTGTAGTTAAACTAATAAAACGTTGTAGTGATGTATCACTAGAATATGACGCATTTAGTAGATATTTGTAGTATGAATTATATATGACAAACAAATCTTACAATCCTTTGAAAAACGAACTTTGTCCAGAAATCCTGGACAAAGTTCAACTCTATGATAGTTAGTGATGCGCGAAATTTAAATTGTGTACAATATTTTGCATATAAAATAAAATGCACAACGCTATATTGTAGGGATAGGGAAGCATAATTATATACGACACACGTGGATTAGAGTGGTTAACTATAGCACTATCAGTTCTAGACGCTCATTATCAGGTTATGTCAAGTGCATCTAAGGCGCTGATTAGGAATTCATAAAGTTGTGGTTTATTGCATGGTTGCTAGCTGTATTAAGTTTGCTCCATGCACGTGATCAGACACGACAGCTAGTGTAACAAGAAGGACACCAACATCAAACATGGATCTTCTAACATTAATTTCCGTTTTGTTTATAACCTTTATGTCAATCTGTCTGGCGATACTAGTTTTGTCAGATTGTGACATTTTAACGTTTGTATCCCTTCACTTCGGCAAAGCTCCAGGTACAAATTTCACTTAAGTCTAAAAATCAAAGTTTTGAATTGAAAAATTGAATCATGTATGTAAGGTGATAATCAGCTTTGATTTTATTACCCTTCTTAAGTTGACAAAATTGGTACGTGCATGCATATTAATATGTTAATCAAATGATTGCAGAATCAGTTTACACTGGAAAAGTCATCTGGATCACTGGAGCTTCGAGTGGAATCGGTGAAGGTATTGCCAAATCTTTGGCAAAATGTGGTGCTAAACTAGCATTATCAGCCCGGAGGACCGACGAGCTTGAACGAGTTAAGAAGGAATGCTTAGGTTCGTTTGTAAAAGCTTACAGTTATTGCATATGATTTTAGTCCACCGTCTAAAAATGGAAAATTATAATTTGATGAATGATATTAATTGCAGCATTAAACAAGCGACTACAAGATAAAGACGTACTAGTTTTACCAGTTGATATGGTGGATTTATCATCACATGAACCAGCGTTTAAGAAAATCCTAGCTCAGTTCGGACAGGTAACGTCTACGTGTTTTGATCACGGAAGATGATAATATTAAATACGATGAAGCCAATGTGTTCATGAAGTTTAAATCTTATTGCAGCTAGACGTTCTTGTCAGTAATGCCGGGCGGTCACAACGAGCTTTTTGGCATGAGATTGACATAAATGTTGATAAGCAGTTATTTGAGCTGAATGTATTTTCTGTAATTCATATGAACCGGATTGTGGTGAACCATTTCTTGAAATCCAAGGGGGGTCAATTGGCTGTTGTTTCTAGTGCTGGAGGAAAAGTTGGAATACCCAATTCCGGAACTTATGCAGCTTCAAAACACGCTTTACATGTAAGGGATGAAGCCGAACTATAAGAATGATAATGGCACCAACGTAATGATTATTTTGTCTTGAATATATTTCTTGAAAATCTTCCACGCAGGGTTACTTTGAAGGACTTCGTGTAGAATCTTTCGGGAAAAATATTGACATTACGATGCTGTGTCCAGGACCAGTGTTTTCCGGTGTACTGACTGAAGCGTTTACCAATAAACCCGGAGAGGTATCAGACTTCATCAGAAATACATTGTATTTCCAGAAATGCAATTTGCTCATATCCTAACCATCTTGTTATGAATATTTCAGAAAGTTAATCAGGATATGCTATCTACCGACAGAAGATTGACTGCTGACAGATGTGGAGATCTGTGTGTGGTGGCGATGGCAAACAAGCTTAATGAATCCTGGCAGGGCTTACTACCCGTAATTCCGATGATGTACTTATTCGCATATCAACCCTACATTGCTGCCAAGTATGTATCTCAAATTTCGATTTATGAAATATTAACAAAAGTATATGTTCTTTCAAACCTAAATTTGATTTTCGTCGTGATTCTCTTTTAAGGGTGTCCGGTATCCTTGGAGCAAAATACTATCAGAAGATACGTGATAGTCGGGACACACTAAAGAAGTCGGATTAGGACGTTCAGCCCCGTCAGACAAGGAACCGAAGTAAATTCCCGAGTCAAAACGTTGAAATCTAGCAATAACTATGCCTGCTGCCGTTGTATGGGCAATATTTTCTTACGATACTGTTACGCAGGCAAAAACTTGAAAAGATTGTTTGAAGTTAGCTATGCTAAAAACAATGTATAAATGAGCATTATAAGTTTCACACTTTTATCGAAACAGTAACCGTTAGGACCACTTAGCTGAAATTGCAGCAATTCCAGTTTAGCGGATTAGTGGATAGGAATAGCTTTTACAAAATCAGGTATAAGAAAATTTATTGGATAGAAATGAGTTACAACCCCTCCATATATTGCGTGTGTTGACAAGACGATAAATAACCGGAATAGAGCTTAGACTTTTGATCAGTCCTTGAGCCTAGTAAAGTGAGCAATACGATTAATATTCTAATGATTAAATAAGAGCTCGTATTTGGTTATAGAATAACCTAGGAGCCTCTGGAGACCCTACTAAGTAGAATAATAATAAATTAAATTGATGATATTCTTTAATGTGGAAAAGTCGATCATCCTTGAGCCTGTGCCGTTTTCCTGAAAAGTCAAAACAAAACTTGTAATGCGTCTGTAAAGACAATAGGCAATTGACTACACCCATTCGGCCATAGTTAGATTTATACAGCAGTATAAACTATAGACTATAGTAACATAATTCCAGCAGGTTTTATAATTTTAACTTACTTGCTACTTCGCTTGGGATTTGAGCTTGAAGTTGCCTTAAGTACTCTTTCAGTTACATCCTCTTCCTTGGACGTCTCCTCCATGCCCATACGGTGATGGAGGTCATAGGTGCCATACCCGTAGCCCCAGCCCTGGTGTTGAGGTTCCCATCCGTGTCCGTGAACATCATAAGGCTTGTGGAAGAATGGAGTGCAGAGGAGTAACAACAACGGGATCATGATCAACGGCATTCCCAAATACCAGTAGGAGAAACCACCGACATCGTAATCCTTTTCGTCAACAACTCGATGATCATCTACGGTAGCAGCCTGTTGATACTGTTGTTGATAATGTGCAGCTGGAACTGCATAATAATTTTGTTGCGGGTAGGATGCTGCTTGGTAATTACCAAGAACCACACTACATCCCAAACACAGCAACGAGAAAACTGCTAGACTCACGGCTTTCCCGTACAAGCTCCCGGACACCATGATGAATAATTCAATAAGTTAACTTTGCCAACGACCAAAAGTCAAAAACTGACAGTTTAACAACACAAACACTGGAAGCAAGACAGAAGCAGAAGAGAGGATCCAACCTTCGCACCCGAACTCAGGAATATGAATGACTTCAACATTTCTTTGCACTCGGATTTTACTCTTTGCCCCTTAAGAACCAGATAATTTTTTACACAAAATCTTACTGAATCTGCATCATATTGCCAAAAATTAACGCCGCATAAATCTTTTACTCTGTCCTTTATTTGCAGGAGGGAGGTAGATGTTCAGAGGGTTGTTAACAATGTGTGGGATCCGAATGGTGGTGGCCGACCCCTGACCACGGAAACGAATCCTGCTTCCTACGACCCAAGTTAAGGAGGGTTTGGATAGTGATCAGAAATAACATGTTTATGATGGGATCGTAAAAGAATTTTGGGAATGAGCAACTGAATGCATACAGGAGGATGCACATCGAGATTCTTTCAAGCTGCTTTAATTATGATTGCTCTGATTGTTATGTCTGTCGACAGGACAGGCCAGAGTTCAGTCAGATTCGGAAGCAAGGTGAAACACAAGAGGAAGAAACAACTCTTTACCTTGGAATACATCCCAGCAACATGCATGCTTGAGAAGATTCCTTAACATTTTTTCCCTCACACTTGTTTTACTTCCCTCTTAAAGGGGATCTATCTGGGAATCTTATGATGCTCATATTTCACGCTCCGTCTTCCATCCCCTCCTTAACCTGGGATCCTAAAAGTTTAGCTCTGCTACGTCCTCATCAAGCATTGCTTTGCAATTAACAAGGAATCAAAAAGAGGAGAAATTAATGTAAGCTATGCCTACTACGGAATGAGAAGCTTGTAAGGAAAATATCCGTTTCTTTTTCTTATTTTTCCGTCATGATTAACATCTGTTTTAAAGTTACAGACGAGTAAACCCTCACATGATGAGCACTGAAAACTCGTGCCACCAACACCGGGATTTTATACGCAATCTTAAATATTCGCTCTGCGAGAAAATAACATCTACAGTGGAATTATGGGAATTGAAATGCGGTGGAGTTGAGGGTTGAGGCTTCGCAAAATCTTTATAACGGGCTTAGGAAAAATGACCGCTATGCGATTACTAATCATTGACGGCCCAACGCAATAGTCTGTATCATTCATGAGATATCAGACGCTGTACAACGAATAAGTAGCGTACAGTTCCGTAACAGACGCAAGTAGCCAACTCAAAATCTATCATCAAAATTTAAAAACGCTGCAAAGTATAGGCTCATACAGAAAAATGAGGGCCGATTCCGAATATTTGCTTAACCTACAGCGGCAACCATAGTAGGTATAGCACTCATCCCTGGCAAGCGTGTCAGGTTTAACTAACGCTGTAAGAGAGTTAATGACGTTGGAAACAATTAGGAAAAGAATAAGATTAATAGATTTGAAGACAGTGCTAAATGTGCATAGAATTATTATACTATCTGCAGGGAAATTGAACCGAAAACTGTTTCATGAGATTAACATGAACGCATAAGGAAGTCTGCTTGAAATAGTTTCCGTATTACTTAACAAGTGGTAGGTACTAGCGTTTCTCCTGAAAATTAACAATCCTATGTATGCTGCCAACTTTCCAAACTTTTAGCTGAATTATAAAACAGCAAGAGGTCGCTGATAACTAGACCGTAATTTCAAATCAAGATACGTATAATATTTGTCTAGGTCACCTTATCAAAAATTTAATTTTGCGATAGCCTTGAAATCAGTTTTATTAAAAGGTAAAGAGAGCCGTCAACGCTATCGTAACCAGTTTAGCGTGACAAGAGACCACGAGACCTTTCCTCATCCAGTCAGACCGAATAAATATTATTTAGATCAGCCTGCACGAGACCTTTAGCCTTAAGGAAGTGGGAGTTTTTCCTCAATGAAAAGAGCAAGCTTATTTTAAAGGACTTTAAAAGTTCAACTTTGCATAAAATATAGTATATATGATATAAAAGTATGCTAGCGCATGTGTCGTCGAGAGGTATAGCTTGGAAAGGTCATGTGTGATGAATATTTTATAAATCCTAAGAGAAAAGTAGGATGCTCCAAAAATTCTAATTGCTCACGCGGTTCCCTCTCTCTCTCTTCGTGTCATTTTAATACTCACTACCGCAGCCATGTGTAAAATTTAACACGAAACAGAAATTATATCGTTTCGGATCGATAAAGACGTTATCACCCACAGGTTAAAGCTTTAATTTTCACACATTTTTAAAGGTTACTAGGTCTCATGAAAAATGCTAACATTAGGGCAAATTCAAATTCACAAATGAATACCCACTAAAAACTAAATGGCAGCATAATACACTTTGCATCAGAATAAGGTAGAAGGATTTTAATTTTAATTAGGACCTTGGCACGTTTACAGTTTGCGGTTAAAGGCTGCTTCAATGGCTCGGACAGCTTGCTCAACGTTATCGTCCGTCAAGGGAAATTCCGGGAGATCAACCTGTTGCCTGGAGGTGCGAACCGGGTAGGAGATTTGATAATTTCTTCCGTTACTGGGGCGAAAAGCGTGTTCCACAATCTCGATTTCTTGAAGACGGGGCATTCCTGAGACCCAGGAAACACAAAGGACGAAAATAGCCAGGAAGGCGGAAAAAACGTTTGCGGTTCTCATTTTGCTATGTTGAAGAATAGCTTCAAAACGCTGCAAAAGAGATAAGATTTTTAATTTTGCATTATTTTAACCTACATTTAATATTCACACGCAACACTAAACAGGCTTTAGCTTTAACTGTATGTCAATACTTGACTTTTATACATGATGCTCGCCACGTTTGCGTTTGAAATCAATGAGCTAATTTTTACTAAACCTGAGTCTTAATCAAACCAACTTACCGAATTTAACAACAATTAAATACTCGAGGGAAAACTGTGATTTGGGACCCTTCGGCTCAACTTGATTTACTTGAAGTTCGTCGGAGTTCAAAACTTATTCTGCTGAAAACATTCAAATCCACAAAGTATTTATACTCCCTAGAATCTCCAGCAAAACCATACCTGGAACGCAGTCTTAGGCTTTTCTTATCACCAAATACATTATAAAGTTACACAAGTTAAATATTTGACAGGTATCCGTCAGCCAATTGCTAAGAGCAGTGAAGGAGAAATATGAAACAGGGAGGATAAATACAGCAGATGATTACAAGAATTTTAAAACAGTAGGGTGTACGACGAATGATATGACTGCAAGAATCTCTCACGGGTTAATTGCTAAGCTAAGATTCCCAACCCAAGATCAGATGAAGGCCAACTCCAAGGAATTCTGCACACATTTTTTCGCGACTTGTACATCTATATAGCGCATAACAGATGCAGAAAACAAAACAATATCGATAATTTTCTTTGTCAATTGACAATCAGTGATAGCGGTGTTCTGCGCTGGAGACAAAGCGATGGATTAAAAGAAGATGTTCAATTCTTAGAGCAGGCATCAACGTCATCCCCACTGTACAGATCCAAGACGAAACCTGGTCCTCCTCCGACAGACTACTTGTTTTAATGACCCGTTTGTCGCCATGTCGCCAACACACTATATAAGTCCAGCTCATCAAACTTCTGACTACAAATACGCCTGTCTCCACGGGAATTAGTCTGACCATTATCTCAACTTTCTGGAATTTCTGAACCGGATCTTACTTTTAGTCTTCTGTAGCGCAAATAAACGTTGCAATATTATCGAACCAACAGCTGGATTTATATGCGATTTTATGGAGAAAACTAGTTCTTTTATTGACAACCATTTTTTTGGTTAGTGATCGATCGAACAGATGAAGAATGTGAAAAACGTTGCTAATCATACGACTTAAAGTCATTGTGATTCAGGATAACAAAGGTACCCATACTTTGGAGCTTTAACTAATTTGTAAGACATATTTTTTGGAATTTGTCCCGGATGCAAAAAATAATTGCTAGCTTGTGTAACTACATGGGAACATTTCTTACAATCAAGCCAATTACTTAAATGGTGTGTATACTTAATGAATAATAGATTGATAACCTGATTTAAAACTTAATCCATGGATAACAATTTTAAATGGCTTAGTAGACGCTATCGTAGCCTCATTTGGCCATAATATCCTCCTCATATGTGACCTCTGGGTCAGTACAGTGCAACTCCGCGAAGCAGGGCAAACCGCAACCACAAACACTAACTTCTTCCAGTGCGCACAACGAGTAACAGACGGTGCACGTCCGACTGCTCCACTTTTAGAAGTTTTGTTTTTTGAGTGACAGGTCTCTTTACAGTAGATGTCAAGGCTGAAAAAATCGAAAATACTTTTTCAAATCTTAAGTCTCCAGTCTCCATAGCAGCGAGGAAATGTCAACTTTGTTACTTTGTTAGATTCAATACTATTTAGGTAGGAAACGAAATTCATCACGATTAACCAGTAGATTTTATAAGACAAGATCGTAACACCTATTTCTTAATTTCACCTAATTTTAATTAGCTAGTGAAAACATAATCCTTGGTTTCCCCAATTCTAAAACCTAGCTGTGAATTTCCACAGCTCTCATCTATCTAATCCAACATAATTATAAGATAGGAGGCAACTAAAGCATCTATCCATAATGGCTGCTTGTGAGGGTAAGGGCTGTGCGTCCGCGGAACTTCAGAACGTGATGCAAGAACCACAAGAGGGGCAGCCAATTCAAAATTTATTCGAATGTCCCGTATGCCAAGAAGTGGCACAGCCACCGATTTACACCTGTCTAGGTAGCCATCACATGTTTTGCAGCGAATGTCGAAGCAAAGTCCATAGCTGCCCCATCTGCAAAGCCGCCATTGGAGAACAACGATGTCTCTTTGCAGAACAATGCATGGAACACATGAAACTACCCTGCAAGTATGCCGTTGATGGATGCAAACAAATTCTTAAGGGAACCGAGTACAGAGCGCATCTCAACGTCTGTCCTTTTCGGTAATCTAATTTCACTGCTGAGGATCTTCAGTTTTGCTGAAGCCTGTGTTTACGCACGTGGATATTAGTCACGCACAGCTGCTTGACTTTTAAACAAGTTCATTCTTGTTCATTTCAATCTTTCAGGCCAATTGAATGCTTCATTTCTCGCTGTGGGAAGAAAATTCCGTTTTTCCAATATTTTGATCACATCAAAGAAACACACAGGAACAAGGTTAATGGAATTGATGACTGCAACAAACACATTGTTGAATGGTGGATTGAAGGTGACCCAGCAGCAAGTAAGTTCAAGCCCTCGTTAAACGACTGAATATACATTGTCACATTAATAAGGGATGAAACTAACATTAAAATCGTCTTGCTTGAAGCTGCAAGATGGCCTCCGTATTATTTCACTTGCTACAATCAAGTCTTCCTCTACATGGCCATAAGCACGGTACATGGGATGTGGGAATGGGTCTGGATTATCGGTAACGATGAAGACGCAAAACGCTTTAGAGTCATCGCCAGAGTTGAAAATGTCGAGAAGGTGATTCCTGAAATTAATGGATACATGTTAATACTGGATATTTAATATAGTTATAAAAGTTAGTACAGTAAAATGCATAAGATGAATATATATCGTTTCTTAGATGGCTGAGTTGACATGGAAGGGAGCTGTGCATTCCATAAGAAAATCCGTACATGAAATAGTTTCCAGCGGCTTGGCTTTCGTTACTAACTCCAAGGAACTAAGAAATCCGTACCTATTCAGGAAGAGCGGTGAAGGGTCACGGTATTTCTGGAGGACTGATGTTGAGATCATTGAAGTCGAGGTAAAGTCTAGCCGTGTTCGGTGCATGTCCGTGCATATGGCTTGTATCTGATGACCATTTGGATTACAGGCCCCTCCACCAGGAGCCATGATGTACTTGGAGACAAAGGAAGGACTGAAGAAAAGCCGATCCAAGAAAACGTCCGGCATTATCCATACAACGACAGAGCCTCCGGAGATTATTGGAAGCTCCGCTGGGAAGGGATTCATGAGGCAGGCGGATCCGAATGCCTTGACTCCATCCCAAGTCATCAGTCTGGAAGAGGAGGTACGTGAGACACAAACTTAAAAGATTATCTGGAAGAAGAAGTACAGAATTACAGGCAATTAATTCATTATATATTGGTTTCAGCAGAATAAAAACACTGGATCCCGCACACCCTCCCACACAAACATTTCCATCAGAAAAAACCTGCAATCACGTGAGTCGAATATGGTAGGGAAGGCTTCCCTCTTAGCCCAAGATCTTATTTCCGTCAAATCGCCAATAGCAATGGATAGCTCGAAGCCATCACAGAATCTATTGATGGGCTCAATGGGACAAGCGAATTTCCACAACCTAAATAACACGAGAAATATGCAAGAACACCACATAAATATGCCGAATATGCCTAAAGGTCAACTGCTTGATGAGCAGCGACCAGTCCAACGAGGTGGACCTAGTGATAAAGCTTGGGCTAATTTTGGATACGTTCCTGGACCAGAAGCTTCCCAGAGACTACTGCCTGGAGGTGGGCCTCCACCAGAAGGTATGCTTTTATAAATCTTGTGAACAGCGCCTTTCAAAGTGTCCTGATACCGCGTGGAAGCTAAAATATCATCTTTTAACAGTGCTACAAATGAGGATAGACCCCCGTTACAACGAATCTCGTGGATCTTATGATACGAGATCGCTTTTAACTGACCAATCGGGGGGATCAAACTTGACAAACAATTAGATACTGAAGAAAGCAGTTTCAAATTTCAGCGAATTTAGAATCCACAAATTTCGGGTACTTTTTCTACATTTACTGCACTTAAGTCGAACAATAAATACAGGTGCTGTATTTTTTTCATATAAATTATCACTAACACTGGGCATTCCCCAACACTATAGTGAAAAAACGTACCGGTGTGAACATCACCGTGTACAGCTTGTCCGTCACATTTCTAAGGTTCCACACTGAGAGCACTTGTATCTATACACGTGTTAATCTTGGTTAGTATTCAACAAATTATCTCGGGCTTGATTTACTTGTCTTTTCTCTTTGCCACGTCGGATTGCTTCCTTGAATAATTTGCAATACAGTTCTATAGCAGGCGGAGAATCGTCATTTCCTGGGACGGGATAAACGACTAGGTTGGGATCGCAATTAGAATCCACGATTCCTACAGTAGGAATCATCAACTTTGCTGCATCTTCGACACCTTTATGAGGAGCCATTACAGTGCTCAGCGTGTTCAGAAAAATCATGAGATCCGGCATCCTAATGGTACCTCCGAATTTAGTCTGCAAAGTAAATCAGTGATGATCCCAGTAAGTACACTTAGTTACAGCACTGAGTCGTTAAACTCTAATTACTACACTAACATATTTAACCACATTATGCTTACCGTAGCATTTGTAAGAATAGCAGATTCCCATTCCCGAGTATGAGCGTATTCTCCAGCTTCGATTGCAGTTTTCTCTACTAAATTCATTACTGCAGGCGACCGAGTTATGAATAAGATTATACCCTTCCGGTACGCGACATGAGCAGTAAAATTTAAGGCTTGCCGCAAATGGAAAGCTGTTTTGTCTAAATCAAAAATAACTGTCCCAAAACGATGACCAAACACAAAAGGTTTCATCTTGTCATTCAACCCTCCCAGCTTGTGACCCAAATGTACTCTGGCATCAAATAAATCTCGAACTGTAAACAGATTATGGACTTGAAAATAGTCTGGACTTTGAAAAGATTCCTCACTTTCCACGAGCTTCTCAACTGTAAAACAGAAAGTATATAATTGTAAAACGTGTCAATCTAAATAGTTTGTGACTTGATACTCTAAAGCTAGATAACTCACCTGGCTCAACTATGTCCATCCGTTTCTTCCTTACAAATATTGCATTTTCCTCTTTTTCTCCCAAACCTGGAAGGATCGACTGATTTGAAGTTGCAGTTGTTCGAACCATTCTTCGGCAGCAGTAGCTAACCTTAAGCCCTTCATTAATAACCATCGATCTAGACCCCAATCTACCGCACACGGAAGTTATTGACTGCAGCATTTTACTTGTTTTCAACGCCACCAAGTTAGAAACTATTACAAGCCACGCGTACACAGTTCAATCTGAAAAATAAATAATTATAAGTTACGGAAATAGTTTGATGTTGCTAAATTTTGACCGGTCTTCCTGTGGATCTATTTACTAGGTAAATATAGCTTCGTGGTTTATTTTTTAAAACTTACCGTAACAACACACTACAATCGCAGTTTTTTATACAGTTGTGCATGCATAAATTCACTCTGTATAGCTACACTTTGAAAAATGTTTAATTCTAATTTAATAAACTATACTTTCAGCTATTTGAGATATCATCACATCACTAGCACATTATATACCAACGCATGCCGCGACTGCATATACACATATGCATATGGTTTCGAACTAGGTGCTCTTAACCAAGGATATTTGATAGGACGCGAACGTAAAATACTCTGTACGGTGTCAAAACTAGAATCTTGAGTTTCCTACGCGGCACCAGAATTATATGTTTTCAATTAATGCTTCTCATCCTGATTTTCGTAAGCGTGTGTGGCTTTTCGTAATATTGGCTTTCAATTAAGGAGTATCCTTATGAGAATACACACTATTGGCAAAAGAATATAAATATAAATCCAGCTGCCATTCCAAGAGAGCTACACAAAATGATTGTGCCACAATTTGAGAAACATATAATATGAATCCTTAAAACGAGGGTTTTTCCAAGGCATGTTATTTGAAATTTAAACACTTGTATAAAATATGAGATGTTTCACGATTAGTGCAATTCCGAAATAATTTGTCTTAACATAGGATTAACGCAGCCAAACATGAAAAAAATACTTAGCAAAATCATCTCGTACTCTTGGTTTGATTGTTTGGCGGTCCGTTTTACATCCCAAAGGAAACGTTTCTTGATAAATCACGAACTTAAAATTAAAATATGTTACGGCAAAGATTCCTAAAACTATAGTCAAATTTGCAAACGGACATCTCGCATCAAGCTGACTTCTCGTGGTGATTTACCTCATCTGGCTGTAAAACGATCATTCCAGACCTACAATTTTCGTAAACAATTTTCCCCTGTAACAGGTAACTATACACCTGAAAATACTGGCTTCAAACTCCTTGTTTCTGTGGTCCACCGAGGTACAAGCAACTCAACATCAGTCGCGCCTGGGGGCTATAAATCTGAGATGTGGCACCTGAATCTGATCATCGAACACAACGTTAGACCCCCACATTAGCTTAAAATTGGGATGGCTATTGTGAGCCAACCAAAGCTCATATTCAAAAATAAACTACGCCATTCGATTTCATTGGCCGTCTTCCCTTACCTGACCATCAACAACCAGAATCGGTGACATAAAGATTTGGTCCGCAATTTCCACCCAAAGGGGGGGGATACATCTATTTTTTTGAGGAATTTCCCACTCAAAAATTTTTTGTCTCCAAATCCTGATTTTCGTGGTCCAATGAGGTGAGCAGGCCATGAGGAATCTAATGGTGTCATCGGTTTCCTTGTAGGATGATTGGAACTCCCTCTGTGAGCATACCGCCACCTGCAACAGATCATCAAACACAAAGTTAAACCCACACATAAGCTTCAAAAGGGGATGGCTGTGGCGACCAAACCAAAGGTCATATTCAAAAATGAACTACGCCATACGATTTCTCTTCGTTCGTTTGTCTTACCTGACCATCAAAAACCGGAATCGTTGACATCAAGTTTTGGACCACAATTTCAACCCAAAGGGGGGATCCTTCCGATTTTTTGAGGAATTTCCCACTCAAAAATGTTTTGCTTCCAAATTTTGAATATAGTGGTCCGATGGGGTGAGCAGGCCATGCGGAATCGAACGGTGTCATCGGTTTCCTTGTAGGATGCTTGGAACTCACTCTGTGAGCATACCGCCACCTGCAAGCAGATCATCAAACACAAAGTTAAACCCACACATAAGCTTCAAAAGGGGATGGCTGTGGCGACCAAACCAAAGGTCATATTCAAAAATGAACTACGCCATACGATTTCTCTTGGTTCGTTTGTCTTACCTGACCATCAAAAACCGGAATAGTTGACATCAAGATTTGGACCACAATTTCAACCCAACGGGGGGATCCTTCCGATTTTTTGAGGAATTTCCCACTCAAAAATGTTTTGTCTCCAAATCTTGATTTTCGTGGTCCGATGGGGTAAGCAGGCGATTAGGAATCGAACGGTGTCATCGGTTTCCTTGTAGGATGCTTGGAACTCCCTCTGTGAGCATACCGCCACCTGCAAGCAGATCATCAATCACAAAGTTAAACCCACACACAAGATTCAAAAGGGGATGGCTGTGGAGACCAAACTAAATGTCATATTAAAAATGAACTACACCATTCTATTTCTCGTGGTTCGTTTGTCTTATTACCTGACCACTAACATCCGAAATCCTAGGCACATAGTTTTGTAAGCAGCATTCTGATAGACACGATCCTTCCATTCACTTATTTGCAACACGTCCCATCCTTCTTGATACACGGTAGATTCGCGGGTTTGTACTATCAAGGATAAGAAATTATAGGCAATCAAAATGAGTTTTGCTGATTCAACCCCAAGGTAACCTATAGATATGAAACCATGATTGGTAATATTAAAATGGAGTTCAGGAACAAGGCTGTTTACCTTTTCTGTATATGTGCAGCTGTGCAAACCAGTGACTTGACATCGTCGAACATCTTGACACTTTGAAATACGTATGGGGCAACAAATTGAAACTGAAAGTAAGATCATTGCTTGGATTGTACACACAAATGTTAAAGTGGAATTCCTTTTCATGTGACATCAACCTGAAGAGAGTACAAGGGGGATTTAAAACTTGTTCTTTTCGAACTCACGATTATTGTTGATCAAATGAGATGAAATGTGTGGAACTCCTCACCTGTACCATGAGGGAAAATACAGCCTCTACGTCTCCCGACGGCAGCCTTTCAGGACTTTTCTCCAAAGACCATCTGACAATCCTTGCAATACCATGTTGTGGTCCGTAGTTCCATTATCCGAATTGAGCTGTGGATCACCATAAAAGTTCGATAATCAAACAGATAACGGATAAAATGAGCCATTAGTCGTAGTACTTATTAAGATGGTAAAATCAATTTTTTTATCACGATAGTGCCTACAGAGTACAAAGCACAGCCACGCTTACAATTATGTTGAATGTAAAATTGCTTTCAATGCAAAGACCTCGTTCGTTCTCAATGCTCGGAGACACAGTTGCAGTAGTTAAAAGAGATAACCACTCATGGAGAGCTTGACTGTATCTCGATTGATTAGCTGAGGTTTAATTTATTACAATATTCTGTACCTATAGAATAATGCTGATAAGCAGCTCGTTGGACATTATGTGCTTCTTAATGCTGATCACTTTACACCAGTGGATGACACGTTGCGGGTTTCGGCATGCTACTGCCATCGTCAGTACTGGAGCGACACCAGTAGACCCGAAGGCCGTTTTTTACCCTGGTTGTCTCCAGCAGCGCTCAAGGCATAATTAAATGCGCAAGGCATAATTAAATGCGCAAGGCATAATTAAATGCGCAAGGCATAATTAAATGCGCAAGGCATAATTAAATGCGCAAGGCATAATTAAATGCGCAAGGCATAATTAAATGCGCAAGGCATAATTAAATGCGCAAGGCATAATTAAATGCGCAAGGCATAATTAAATGCGCAAGGCATAATTAAATGCGCAAGGCATAATTAAATGCGCAAGGCATAATTAAATGCGCAAGGCATAATTAAATGCGCAAGGCATAATTAAATGCGCAAGGCATAATTAAATGCGCAAGGCATAATTAAATGCGCAAGGCATAATTAAATGCGCAAGGCATAATTAAATAGGCTTAATTAAATGCGCAAGGCATAATTAAATGCGCAAGGCATAATTAAATGCGCAAGGCATAATTAAATGCGCAAGGCATAATTAAATGCGCAAGGCATAATTAAATGCGCAAGGCATAATTAAATGCGCAAGGCATAATTAAATGCGCAAGGCGTCACTTCAAACACGTCCTACCAGGTGAAGGAGATAACACTGACTGACAGGAGTAGGAGGAGCGCGCGCTTTATATACAGGCGAAGAGTGTAGACCGCGAGGACGGCGAGTAGACACGGATATCCCCGCCTTGGTAATTGGAATCGGCATTTTTGTTCATTGATAATAGCTGCGGGTTTAACTGGAAATTTATTAAAAGCAAAGTTTCTAAATGTGGTATTATTTACATTAAATGGAAATTAAAATGATTTGAAATTATTTGCAACATATACCTTTAGAATATTTGATGATCCTTTGACCCATGTGTAGCTTGAGTTGAATGTGTGTAGGGAATCCCAGCTCCTGGTTTTAATAATTGCTTATCAATATTGTTTGATTAATGTTTCAATTTGAACGGAGATAATTGCCTATCTGCCCTGGCTGGTTCTGAGTTTGCAATGCACACTGATAAGTTGTTAAATCCTAATTGTTACTGTTCTAGGATTGTCCTTCTCTTCACAAAGATATTCTGAAGTGAAGAGAAGTTGTTTTAATCAGAATGATAAACCACAGGAGAGAGTTGCATTCAACTTGAAGTTTAGAGAACAACTGTGTGATTAAGCGCTTATGCTGCTTGGAAATAAATAAAGTGTTGCAAAAACACATAAGCAGCGTCTCGTGAGAGAGAACTTTGGCAGCTCTTCCCGCTTGAAAGTTGTATAGTACTTTTAAGCAAGCTTATGTGCTATGGAGTCCTTGAATCCTATGAGTTATTTCATTGTCATTTGAGCTAATGTAACACCTAGGAGTTTTTCCATTGACAAACGCTTTAAAGCACATTCATTATGATTCCTTTGTAAATCTTCTCTGGGCTGGAAGTTGTCAGCGCAGCTCCTTCAATGCAAACAGGGAGGATTTTCCAGTGTTGGAGCGCAAGTCCAGAGGATTAAGAAGCGTTCACCTTAGTGTTTTAAGCGTATAAACAAACATACTGTGAGTGTAATACTGAAAGAACTGGAGAACTGAATGAACGCAAGAACGTTTTAGGGAAGTGTGTTAGCTATACAATTTGAGAAAGCTAACACTAAATGTAGTCAAGGATTATAATATCTGTGGGCTTAAGAATACTGCCGTTGGTTATAAAACGGTCTTGGGTGTACTACAGAATTTAATCCCTGCATCAGAAAAACTTTAAATGTAAACGCTATGATATTTCCAAATAAAACAACAAAACATGGCGATTGCTATCAAGCAGCAGGACTAACAGAGAGTTTAAGGATTAAATATAAGTCTTTTAAAGTGAAGTCTTTTCCTGCTTATCAATTGCTATAGCACTGTCCACAAGATGGAAATTATGAGGTGGCCAAGGTTTAGGCTTAGGTTGGAGATAATTTCGTTTTTCCCTATTCCAGGTGATAGTATAGTAATTCCTTAGCATGGGCCCGTAGAGGTTTTCTATGTCAAATGGCTGGCATTTTGTAATTGGGTTGACCTGTAACGTGGACGCGAACATGTTTTTCCTGGATTTGTTCATTTGAAGTGTAGGTGGAGAGACAATAACTTGACGCATAGATTTAACGTCGCGTAAATGGAATACGGAGGCAAAGCCTGGCGAAGGAATATTTTTCTGTAGAGGAGTCATAGATCCTGGAAGTATTGCAGGGTCGTCCTCCTATATTAAAAATTCGTTGCAATTAAAAATTCTTTCTCCAGCAGCCACCTCTCGTTGTATCAGAAAGTAATAGTTGCTGTACACATATAGAATGTCAGAATCAATGCAATTATACTTCTCTTACCAAAACCATTTCAAGTTTTTCCAGATCGGAATCCGAATTGAGGGAAACGACAAATTTCTCATAAAACTTGAATGCAGCGTTTCCTTTGGTTAACTGCAATTTTCCAAGGTTGGGGAAAGGGAACTCGACATTTTTATCGCATACAACGGAACGAGCAAAGGCTTGAAGAATTTCCGTCACCACGCCGTCCACTATATGTTGGGGTACTTGTAAGGACGTTGCTATTTCTTTCATGTTGATCCCTACAATGGGAATCTGCAAGAATCTATTGAGTTGAAGTATCATTTCATCTAGAACTAAATCACAGACATTGCACCCAAACTTCTGCCTTCCTTACCGCTGAAAGTGATTCGTTGAATGCTGACTTGATTTTGTACATTCGTGACATGATGTCCGATAAAATGAGGACTGGCTTCTTGTAGTAGAACTTTTTCCATTTAGTGTCACCAACAACGTAGTAGGTGAATGCACCAAATCCTGGAATTTTGGTTCCTGACCCATCAATAAGTCTTTCAGCTATAACTTTGCCGATCACATCCCAAATATCTATAACATGTTCCGCACATGTCTCCATTGCGATTAGCGTAGGATTGTTTTCCTCCTTTTGATTAATGAATATATCAGAATCGTAATCCTCGTGAAAAATCTCAGACGCCGTCGAATTGAGCGGAGGTTTCCAGGGAGCAACTGGATCGTGGTATTGAGTTTTTCGGATGTCGTCATCTTCGACGCCGGGCGCAGACATTGCCACTAATTGTTTCCAGTCCTCCATTGTAATTTAGTTAGTGTCCACTTTGTTAGTTTGGATAAGGATAGAAATTTTTCTGTTGATTCAACTCTAAAATATTTAAACACTTCCGTCAGGGTGTACACCACTCCTTCAGGCATGTACAGCTTCTGATTTTCCTATAACTTCACTATGATTCCTGCAGCTTTGTTTTAAGGTTTCTAATTCCCTCCTCCGGCAAATGAACTCGACGTTCATAGTTGTAACCTAGCAACTAAATACGTTGTAGGTTTTAATGCTGATTCTTGAGAAAGTTTATTCAAAGGTGATTCAAAGTATTAGTGATGACATCAAGTGGAGGCCTAGGAGTCTGAGGAAAACGGTAAAAGTAATAACGTCAATAATGCCAAAACAAGGCGTATTTAAAATTAGAATGCACAAGCTTCGGGCTTGTTTCGTGGTCTTTCAAACTCAAATTTTTCCATGAAGCAGCTGCAGAAGGTAGCGTGGCAATATCGATTTTCAATTATGAGCCTGCCGATCCCGTGTAGATGGAACTGAACGTTGTGGTCCATAACTAAGGCCCGGTGGAACGCCTATTAAATGAAATTCATGTTAACGATACCCAACATTAGATAATCAACGATTATTGAAATTAGTAAACTAAGACTAATAATCTTTCTGCTTCCTCTTTTACCTGAATCACTTCTTGAATACAAATTTCAACCACACTACGAGGCAGGCAGGTGGCGAGTGCAATCTTAGATAAATTCAGTGGTACTTCAGGTAGCTACAAGAATAATTGCAATCGTTAGCTAATGTGACTGAAATAAAACAAATAACAACAAACTAATGCACAATTAAGCCAGCTTACACTTAAGTTAAACGTTGGCTTCTTGACGGTGATAAAATATTTCTTTGCCACATCCTCGGCAAGGAGCAAAACAGGGGTGCGGTTCACTATAACGTTTTGCTGGCTAATTTTACTCCTTTGTACTCTGTACGTGATTTTCAAAAGATTCGGTATCCTGACACCTTTTCCGGCTCGAAATTGTTCTTCAATAAAGCATGATACAGCTTGCCAGACCCGGATCACATGTGCAGGACAAACTTCACAGCCGATACGGGAAAGCCTGTTCTGCATTGCCTCGTCCACCATTCCCTGTAGATTGAAGATCCGTGGCATGTTCCAGCGTTGTCCCGGTTTTACTCTGAAGGTTATGTACTGATACGAAGTCTGTCAGAAAAAAACAGAAGACATCAGGTAAATGTAAAGACCATCACATACAGTAAATTTTCAACTTAAGCGCTAGACTGAATGTTATTTTAAACCTTTACTCGTTAGAATAGTTACTAAATCGGTAACTATGCTGATTAGCACAATAATTGTGTATATATACCAGGTATTTCCAGACACGACAAATCTCTGCCTACACAGCTATAAGCATCAATTGCATACCCATTCACTCACTCGCCATAAGGGTAAAATCCTATCGGCAGATTGGTTCATCGATCAAACGTAATAACTTATCGATTAAACTCCAACATCATCGACTACAGCACACAGCTTAAACTTTAAAAATAACAACTGCCACAGCCAAGGAGTTGTCATATCAACATCCTATGTGGATAACCTTCCCCGCCTCAAGTAGTAATATTTGAAAACTAACTACGCCATTCGATTTCTCGTCACATACAACATTAGACCCACACATGAGCTTCAAAACGGGATGGCTATTGTGAGCCAACTAAAGCTCATATTAAAAAATGAACTACGCCATGCGATTTCTCTTGGCCGTTTTACCTTACCTGAGCACTAAAATCCAGAATCGGTGACATCAAGATTTGGGCCACAATTTCGACCCAAAGGGGGGATCCTTCTATTTTTTTGAGGAATTTCCCACTCAAAAATTTGTTGTCTCCAAATCCTGATTTTGGTGGTCCGATGGGGTAAGCAGGCCACGAGCAATCCAATGGTGCTATTCGTTTCCTTCTAGGACGCTTAGAACTCCCTCGGCGAGCATACAAGTTTTCATTACCATCGGAGGAGCCTTCTTTTTCTGGGGTTTTAGATTCCAGAAAAAATTACCCTGAAACAAAAAGTTAAAGTTATAGTTTCTACAGTCTATGATTTGCTACCGTGGATAGATTTCATTGGCCCCAAAAAAATAAATGAATTGGTTGTTACTTACCTGAGATATTGGGGTGTATTCCATAATGTAAGCTATTATCACCCGGAGTTTACAATTAGTTGCTAAGAATAACCTAGTATATACCTTTAATTAAATGTTAGCACACGTTCTCGACTCATCTTCAGAGAATAAATACTATTGCATACAAATAAAACGTTTGATATTTTAGCTCATGCATTTATGTAATTCAATGAAAACTCGCAAAAAGTAGTAAATGAACAAATCGCATCTTAAGTATCATTACATTAAACTTGCGATAACGCAGATATCATTGAGCACTAGTGTGGCAAAAATTCTTGCGAAAAGATCCTACCTGATTTCAGAGTTAAAATCACAACATGTTATTAATTCACCTTGTATAATGCTTATTTTGTATGGTTCTAACCTTAGTTTACTAATCAATTAAGAGATAAAACCAGTTTCAGAAATAACTCGTAAAATAAACGCTCCCCTCATCGTCGCACGGTGACATTTGACGTCTGTGTCTTTCCTTTCGCCATGGCAGAAATTTATCGGCCCACTCCACGTCAAGTCGGGAATGACTGGTACTCTGCACTATAGCTGAACCCGAGGATACCTGGTAGAGGAACAATATGATGTGAAGATCTAGCGTTCATATAAGTAGTAAATGTAGTTTGCAGCTAACTCTCACCTGATCCTCTATGGCTGATTCTTTAGTAGACGTGTACCCTAGTTCCTTTTCATTCAACCGTAGTGAGTCTGCTATTTCCTGCCTCATGATATTTCTATTGATTCCAGAGTCATTTCTCCCCAATTCCTAATAATGTAAGCAAAACTACTCTGTTAAACAATTGTAGGAATCTCTGGACAAGCAATTACTAAAATCCTAGGACGTACCTGGAAGTAACTCGTAAAACGATCACTTCCCTCATCGTCGCACGGTGACATTTGACGTCTGGATCTTTCCTTTCTCCAGGGCAGGAATTTGTCCGCCCAGCCCTCGTCCAGTCGGGACCAGGTGTAATTCGGTATAACAGGGATCAATGATATCTGTAGGAGATTAGAACGTTACTTAGTAGTTCTCTTGAAGATTAACCGAATAAATTGTTTTAAGTAATTCTCACCTGATCCTCTGTGTCCGACTCTTCACTAGATGTGATATACCCTACTTCGTTTTCATTCATCAGTAATAACTCTTCCACTTCCTGTTTTATGAAAACTTCCTGGTTTCCAGTGTCCTTTTCCTCGAATTCCTGCAGATACAAGCAAAATGACTCGGTTACACTAATCCAGCAACCTCTTGATAACTAAGAAAATAAACACACCCATGAACCTTACCTTTTTTACTTCTACAGGTGTGGAGGAAAACCACTCAGGCATGGATTTCTTTCTCGGCGGTTCTGACATCGGTGTTAGCCACTCCATCCCCCCGCTGACCTCACGTTTGAAAGGTTGAACATGGACGACTGTCGCAAGCTCCCTATGAAAGACACAACCGTGTAAATTCTGGATTAAATCAAAATCAAATTTACGAGTCGTGCTATATCTGGTGTATTACTCCTCGATCAGCCAACGTCTGGGCTTAGGAATCCCGTCCAATAACTTTAAATCATACAACTCCACACATTTTTGCATCAGTCCGCTTAATTCCTCAGTATAGGCATTGAATCTGTAAATAAACGCCAATAGTATATTACACAAACGCTTCAAAACTCGTTATTCCAAACGACCGTATTCCGGGAACCCCTTACCTACTCTCCATTGATTCAAGCTTCTCCTCCTCTTCCTCGGATTTGCCAAACTCATTTTCGACTATTGGACCTTTGCACGAAGGACAAAAGAACAAATTTTGTGTCGGATCGAAAGCCTTGTATAAATCCATTTCCTCCAGGGTTTGAGCGCACCTAGTGTTCAGGCATTTATACAGGATACCCTTATCAGTCCCAGTCCTCTTATGATCCTCTAGTAGTTCCCCAACTCTATGCAGTTTGATGCGGATGATATCCACGAGAGTGATATAATTTGGGTAGTAAAACCACTTTGGCTTTCCAGGCAACATATTTTGAACCTTTTTTGGCAGAGAACGCTGAGAAATCAACCGATCTCGTACCAAACGGGAAAGGAGCCGGTTGAGTGTTGTTTTATCCAACTTCATAACTGAGCTAAGCTCATCTTCATCAATACCTGGTGACAAATTCCAGCATACAGTTAGTATTAAAAACATAGCCATCCCAAATGCCGCAATCATATATAATCACTCACTATCACTTGCTATTAAAACTCCTATTAAAGTTAAATCTTCCTTGGAACCGAACAATGACACTACTTTCGTTAGCAGATCCTTGAACGGTTTTGCAACCCCTCTCCTTGAATTTAATAGCTGTTCTGACATCCTATGGAAAACAAAAAAAGGATTACTTCAATTAAAACTCGAAACAAGCAGCACACACAAACAGACAATCGCAAACGAATCCTTCCTCAGCGGTTCATCATCCTTTCAATAAATCAATATGTACATTCAAAATCGCGATCCTCCATGTCAAGTAAATATGTACGCAATCCTAGTTAGTATAATTTACTATTTATTGAAATGTTTTGCTGCTAGACAAAAAACTATACTTACCTTGAGTTTCTGATGTCCGTTTGGTTAAATTGTTAACAACCCAAGAACAAGATTAACAACAGCATCAAATATAGCTTTAATCGCTTTTTTCAACCACACGTGTATTTATACGGTTTTTGCTAAAGTGCAGATCCTGAAACTGCAGATCCCGTCTTGACCAAAATTTGTGCAGTTCCCTGCAGATTTAAAGACACACTTTTATTTCGCAGACCCCTTTAAATTTTTTAAATATTTGATACACTTAACCCACAGATATATTCACATCATATATATATATATACTTAATTTTGCAAAGCTACTCGATGTTTCACGCGGTTCTCAACACTGGAAACTACACACACACTTTATGACTCGTAATTTACTACGAGTTCAAGTGATAGCTTCGAGCAGGGTACCCACACTGAACCAGCACGTTATGATGATAGCCACGTGAGCGGGTAGTCACTGGAAGAGGAAAGGAAGGTCGAAGGAGTACTATAACTACATATCTAAACTATGCACCATTAAACGGCATTACGGGTTGTCCGTTACAGTAAAACTTGTTGACGAGCAATAGACTTCGAGTTGTTTTTTTAGTTATAGTCGGGCTTCGGACCTCGTAGAAGACGGATCTTATTAAACTTCCTAGTAAAACTACACGAGTGAGAGAAGGTAAGAAAGGAATGACGTGCATACTTTACTTGAAATTCATTTTACGTGACTGTTGCAGTGCCGAAGTATGTTGCGACTTAATATATTTGCGAGTTGTTCCATGACTATTGTTTCTCAATTTTCCGTGCAGGTAAAATAACGGATCAAAGAACAGTCCCCCCAAATGTGATAGTACGAGACCAGCGTCTGCTGCTGCAACTTGCAAGTCAACGATATTATTATAAATTAACGAAATGCGGGTAACCCTTTTGTTTCTGTTAACTTTATCCATCGAATTCGATAAAACCGAGCTCTGAAATCAAGTTATATTTTAACAGGTTCAAAGATGATGCTATGTACCAACTATTATGATGATCAGCACCTCAGAGTATTCTGCATAACGTATTGTACAGCTGCTGGAAACTGAACATCTTCCTCAAGCATTTTTTCTCATCGGTAAGACCTTTATTTTCAGCGCAATTTTACCGACATCGTGCGACGCTTGAGTCGATCGTTTTAAGTTAGTGATATTGCTCAAATATCGCGCTTAGTTTGGCATGTTATAAGCTCTCTTCGAGTTAGAACAAGATGTGGTGTGTCACAAAAAAGACATAAGCATTTTAGGCTGCAGCAGCAGTAGAGAGTCTGACCGACCGCCTGAGTAGTTGCTAGTATTCATAGCAAAGGAATTTAATGGGTGTTAACTCAGGAGCGGTGGTCACTGTCTATTGAGTCATTACGTGTGTTGACACGACAAAGTTGAAGAAAGAACGAATTTTTGACTTCTAATGAATTCCTCTGCTAGAGTTTAAATAAATCTGTTTGATCGGTCATCCACTCGACGTAAATTCCAAGTTAACTTGATCAGAACAGAAACATCTCATCAGTTTTTAACAGGTAGCAGTGCTGTGTTGAGGTAAATTTAAAGTGTACAATTAGTGCGCAGTGACTGGGTCCTTGAGGTGTCTGTTTGTACATTCAACATTCCAATAGAATTTTTTCTTCGAGACAGCTTTATTCTGATGCTTTCCTGGATGAGTTAAATTCAAAATTAACTTAACACTTTCTGATTCCATTTCAAGTGTAAGTTCAAAGCTTGTGAATCTATACTATAATTATTTCATAAAATGTATGCATGTTTGCTGGTATTCAACTAAGTTTTAAGTTGATCAAAAATAAGGCTATGCATCTTTCGATCAGGTAAATCATCTCAAATATCAAAGGATATATCGTAGCTGAAAATAGTCAGTTTAATATAGTTGGTCCTGATGAGAGTTTAGGATTCTTTGAATCTTACGTTCGATGTAATGTGTGGAGCAGTGTATTAATTGTGGTTGTGATTTAAATAGTAATTCAACATGTTAGGATTTTGTTACAATTAAAATTAATTTTAGACTATCATAGGCTTTCAAAATTATGGTTTTTTGAAAGGGTACTAGCCGATTAGAACATTAATTGTGTGTTTCAAATGAAATTTTCATTTGATTCTGCAGTTTAAAGTTGTGGTCGAAGAGAATAAGATGGAACAACAAAGATGATTCCTTGAGTATTATCCAAATCCCAGTTGGGTATCATTTTTAACAGGGAGTATTTGTGTTTATGAGTTATGCAAATGCAGTTAATGAAGAAGGAAGGATACCTAAATGTAAAGCATTTAAAGTTAAAATAGGGATTCTTTCAAGGGAAAGGAACATATGGATCTTTGATTGTCTCGTATAGCAGTGTTCTTCCTTCTGCTCTGCTCAGGTAATTTTAATGTTAGCTTATTCAGCTTGAATCATTAGAGAATGCCTAAGGGATATTTTCTCTTGGCTGCTTTTGTTGCTGATGCCGCATCAACCCGTAGTAATGCATTTGTTTAACCCACTGAGAAGAGAGGAAGGAAATGAGTTAAGCAAAGTGCAGAAGGAGTGAAAGTGTGATATTCATATTTCAGTTTCATTATCGTCATCGTTATTCCGTTTGAATACCATATGAGGAAATAGGATGGAAGGAAATGTGTTGGCAGAATATTACTTCATCAGTATGAGTTAGTGTGCAATCTGCGAGTTTTGCTCAATTTAGTTATATATATGTATACTGGGATCTCCTTTGGTGCTGGTAAAGTCTAATGGAAAACTAGGTTTCGTTTCAGTTTTAAATCCCCACTCGCGTGCACACATATATACTAGTTAATTATCTAAATGTGTCTGTTGTAGTTTCCTATTATACCAGAGGGTGGGTGATTGCAGTGGATTTGCAGCTTCTGCGGTTTTAACAAAAGTTCGAGAAAAGAGCAGCTGGATAGACAATAGAGGACTCGTGTATAATTCTAGTGATCTGGAAGGAGCCGGTCGGTGATTCTGTGATGCGAGTTTGTGTAGCGTAGTTGGTTTGTGTCATTCGCGATAACTGTATGCGGAAGGCAGAAGCAGAAATATATAGTTCTTTGCTGTGTGACTTTCGTAGTTCAGTTTCCACAGTGAATCAAAGAATAAATCATACGAGGAAGTAATTTTTGGGATCGACTCAAGTAAGAATTTCGAAATTAAATACTGTTACAGGTATTAGCTGTACATATGGCAATTATAACGTAGAATTGAAATATGACGTTGCCTTTTATGGTACATGATTGGATAGTTAAGTTTGTATACTATATATATTTATAAAAAGACGCCTACTCCTAGGTCATATAGGTGTGACTTGACGTTTCTGGTTATGTGGCTAGGCATCGGTACAGCACTGTGGTTTGTTATTGAAAAGCTGATTTTAATAAGCTATCAGTGCTGAATCGATTCAGTTGTAAGTTGTAACATATAAGGCTCAGAGTTCCGCAAGCTTAATACTTGTGGCAAGGGTTTTGAGTGCAATTTTAGAAGCTTTAGCGAGTGTTGCACTTGTTGTGACTCATTCATTAGTCTGCTGATGGGAAGTAGGCAGAGCAATGAATAATTACAAATGCTAAGAAAATGCAGCTTAAAGAATCGATTAAACCATTAAAAGTATTGCTGTAACTTTAAGTTATTTATGTTTGTAATTCTAACTTGGGTCTTAGAAAAAGTAATACGAGTTCACAGGAATAACGAAAAGGTACGATAGGTACAGGTCCTGTTTGTGTGAGATAATTGTGTATTTGTTTTCTGTGTCATGAGAAAATCGAAGGATTTGTTGAAATCGAGGAGATGGTGCAGATCGTCGAAGCATAACTCCTCGAAGATAATAATTTAACACTAATCTTATTAAGGATCTTGGTTAACCGTAAACTGTTACTAATTCAGCAGTATTATTTTCTTGGTATGGCGTTCTTATTCGTTAGGACGGTTGTTGGTAGACATGTCACATATTTGAACTTACAACTTTGACAGACTGCTACCTCCTATAGGATTAGCAGATCTATTGGATAGGTAATCACAATCAAGGTTTGGTTAACAGTGAAGATTGTTGCGGTTCGATGCGGTTAAGAGAATTAGAAATTTGTTTTGACAGCAATTCAATAAATGCGCCAAAATGTTGAATCCGTGCCAGGTTACGGACTTGAACAGCGGAAGAGACGCGGATTTTGCCGAATGTTTGTTGCAGTACAAGAGGAGACTTAAAGTTTATTTTTAAACCGTATGATGCATGAAGGAAAGAAGATTTCACCGGAACACCGACATTGGGTTGTGGTTGGGAATATCGGTGACGAATCAAGTTCAAGTCAAATGTGCGAATGTGTGGAGAATTTTGCTCAATCTTTTGTAGTTTCAGCCAAATTGTTGGTGTTGATTGCAGATGACGTGGGTTAGACTGAAAAGATCAAGTAGTTACATCACATCAATTCTATATCTTCATAGCAATAAAAATATTGAAGTCATCACGTGAAAGTATAGTGAAAGTGCGGAAATATTAGAAACTTTTTAGCATTAGGAACTAGAGACCTTCGAAGAGCATTCTGCATGCTCTGTGAATTGAATATTTGGCTAATACTTGGGCCTTTAGCTAATCCTAAGTTACGAGTAGATTAGATATCAGAGAAAATCAAGATCCATTACCTGTCGGATTTATTTATTCAAGTCTGAGAGAGCTCCTTTTAAAGCAATCTCTGACCGATTACCTGAAGTTAACAGATTGTTCCATCAGCATTTCCTGCGCTAAACTAGAGCCGTTTGTATGAGTTGCTGAAATGAAACACAGCACAATGGATAAAAGTAAGTGGAATTTAGTTGCGCTGATTTGGTTAGCAAGCAAGGAGTGAGTAAATTGAAGGAGTTTTATGATAGCTGGGCGGATATTGCTGCTATTGTAACAATTGAAGTTGTGAGATGATATTTGATTTATGTTTTTGTTTATGAATGAATGCAAGGTTGCAAATTTCAGCTTTGTTTGAGTTTTTATTAAGAGGGATGTATCAGAGGGTGAGGAACGCTATTTGTGTTCAGTTCTGAAGCCCGGATTGGCTGTGAAGCGATTGAAACATAACTATTCTCGCATGTTTAAAGCTACGCAGATAAACATTTTAAACCACCGGAGACGTTGCAGCTAATTCTTGCTGAAGGTTCAAAGCTACTACAATTGGAAAATATGATTAAGGCTAGTCTTTAGTATGCCAGTTTCTTCGACGGGTTTCGCAACAGGACTAACTGAGTTTGATATACAGGAATTAGTTTTAGTGTAACTCGATAGCGCTTTAATTAAGTTAAATAAAATTATGTGTATAGGGCAATGGTTGGAAGATTCAAAAGCTGTAATCGAAATCATATTAATAATTGATCCAGCTGTGCAGTCAAAGTCAAAGGTAGTTAACCTTTATCGTGGGAACACAAGCCAAATGTGGTGGGATTTGTTGGAAGGCTACGTATGCTTTGGTAATGGTAATCTTTTTAAATGCGTCAACTTTGTCGAGTTGTCATGATCTGTTTGATTGAGGGACAACGTAACTGGTGGTGTAATACTTGTGATATAGGAAGCCGAATTGAAGAAAAGAGGCTGTTGATGAGTCTGAATTAACTGGGTTGATTGGTAATACCATTCGTAAGAGGTAGAGCTTCAGTGAGGACTGTGACATGGCTAATAGAATTGCGAGGATCAGTTTAGTTTAATTGCTAGGATTGGTAAGCATTGGCTACACGGAATCAGTTTGCCTGTTGATTTTCTTTTCATTTGTGTACAAGTTAACAGATTAATTTCTTGTTGAGTTAATAATTTTGCGCATAAGCTGGGTTTTAGGGCTGCCAATTTTTTAATTAGGTGGATTGGCATGTAAAAGAGCGTACAACGGGAATGTTTACACTCGTACACAAGATGGAATGCTAAAAGCTTTTATTTTCTATTCACAGGATACTTTTCAAGAAAATCCAAGATGTTTAGTTGGTTGGGAAACGAAGACTCGAAGAAGAAGAACGCAGAGGTGTTTGACACTGTGGCGTCAGGGCTTCGGAGTATCTACAAAAATAAGTTGCTACCATTGGAGGCTGGATATCATTTCCATGATTTCCATTCACCGGCCTTGGATGATCCAGATTTTGATGCGAAGCCTATGATTATGTTGGTTGGACAATATTCCACTGGAAAAACAACATTTATTCGCTATTTGCTGGAAAGGGATTTCCCTGGAATCCGGATCGGACCTGAGCCCACGACGGACAGCTTTATTGCGGTTATGCACTCAGACAAAGATGGGATAATTCCTGGCAATGCCCTCGTTGTGGATCCAAAGAAACAATTCCGTCCCTTATCCAAGTTTGGAAATGCATTCCTGAACAGATTTAATTGTTCAATGGTGAATTCGCCAGTGCTGAAGGGGATTTCTATCGTGGATACTCCTGGTATCCTGTCCGGTGAAAAGCAACGAGTGGATCGGGGCTACGATTTCACAGGAGTTTTAGAGTGGTTCGCGGAACGTGTGGATAGGATTATTTTGTTGTTCGATGCACATAAATTAGATATTTCGGATGAATTCAAAAGATCTATAGAAGCTCTGAAAGGACATGATGACAAAATTCGAATTATCTTGAATAAGGTGAGTTAGCATTTTAAATTTTCAAACAATTTCACGCTTAAGGTGTGGTAAACTGGAAATTAATGGAAATTTTGGTTCTTTTTTAGGCCGATATGGTAGATCATCAGCAACTTATGAGAGTGTACGGTGCCCTGATGTGGTCTTTAGGAAAGGTATTGCAGACACCAGAAGTAGCTCGTGTTTACATTGGGTCATTTTGGGACCAGCCTTTACGATATGATTCAAACCGAAAGTAATGGAAAAGATTTATATTCTGTAATATGTGAAAAGCAAACATTAGGTCTGGGAAACGTTTCGCTAATTTGATTATACTTATTGATTTCTAGATTATTCGAAGCAGAAGAGCAAGATCTGTTTAGAGATTTGGAAACGCTACCACGGAATGCAGCTCTCAGAAAGCTAAACGATTTGATCAAGCGCGCTCGGTTGGCCAAGGTCCATGCATACATCATCACTGCCCTACGAAAAGATATGCCGTCTATGTTTGGAAAAGATTCCAAGAAGAAGGAACTAATCAAAAACTTGGACCAAATCTACTTGCAAATCCAGAGGGAACACCAAATCTCACCTGGAGATTTTCCAGAGATTAAAAAGATGCAGGTATGCTGATAAACTTGTTGACTAAGTCTTGCGTGGATTTTTTAGCATAAGCAAGTATACTTAATTCTAACAATTTATGCTAAACCTTGCAGATGGAACTCATGAATCATGATTTTAGCAAGTTTGCTCCTCTGAAGCCAAAATTGTTGGAGACAGTTGACCAGATGTTGGCTCACGACATTGCAAAGTTGATGGCTCAAATACCTTTGGAGGATGCATCAAACAGTAACATGACTACTGATGTTAAGGGGGGAGTTTTCTCGGGAGTGCAAGATAACGAGACACCATTCGGATTTAGGCGATTTGAGGGTGCCGAAGAGGGAAGAGGAGAGACTGACTGGATTGTAGCCAAAGAAAAGCCCAAGTATGACGAAATTTTTGCTAAAATCCAAGGATCCGATGGGCGAGTTGCTGGATCCGCGGCTAAGGCTGAAATGGTCAAATCAAAATTACCAAATACTGTGCTGGCTAAGGTAAGCTACATGAATTCGAATGATAATGTGCAACGTTTGTGTCTTGATGATGGTCAACCTATGCTCAAACACGTCAATTGTAATACAATTCCAATTTTTGCTTTTACAGATATGGAAGATGGCAGATGTGGACAAGGATGGAATGTTGGATGGAGATGAATTTGCCTTGGCGATGCATTTAATAAATGTAAAACTAGATGGCCACGATTTGCCGGAAGAGCTGCCAGAACATTTAATACCTCCTTGTAAACGAGACTTTGGAGTTGCAGAATAGGCTTTCTCAGTTATATTTTTCAGTTTTGGTAGGGTCCCACCGTGCAAGTTTTCATTCCTTTTCCTTAAATAATAAATGAACGCCCATCCTGTAATCTTCATAGATATTTTGCGCTTCGTTTCCCTTAGATTACAGATTTACACTTCGAGCTGGAGTGTTCCACCTCATCACATCGCACTTCCAAGTGCCTTATATATCTCGTAGTGTACATTTTGCTATCAATCTGTCGAAACCCCAGTGTTGTTCACAAACCTTCTATAGCAGGTCAGTATCCAACTGTGAATGGTGCTCGAGTTCATTTTGAAAGCTTTGCTAAGCGGAGCAAACAGAACAATCATGTTAAGTTTAAACTTTAAACTATTACCGCTAATTTATTGTCTTGTAAGCGACAGCAAAATCTAAATCTGTAAATCACATGTTATTTTCTTTTCCCGTGACCAAAGCTAGTTAGAATCCTAAGGATGGAGTTAAAGTTGAAAGCGTGTATTTTTGGAGAAAGAGTAAGGTTAAGGATTGTAAAATAATTTGCTTGTGAAGGATACATTAGCAAATTTTAGGGTAATAAGAAAAAACCAGTTGTTTGAGTTTTAACGAATGGTTAGTTAGTATTTCCTGGCTACTCAAGCTAAAGAGAAGTGAACCTAAAGAGAGGCCTTTTTGGCTAAAATGCATCGCTGATGAATGAAGACTATACTGAGGTTAAGTTCTAAATTAAAATAATCTAAGCAACGCTTGGTACTTATACCCCGCGGTTCGTGACCGAATATTAGATATTAGTCTACGCCTGCACAAAATATATTTCTGATCGTGCGCACAATACAATCAAGTTCTAATTACACCCTTCTTTCCTCTGCAGCAAGTTAGTAAGAGGGCTCAAAAATTTGGTTTTGCGTTTTCAAACATCAGTTTGTAGACAGGCCAAATTGAATTCATGTATGATTACTGCGGTTTTGTTGTAAGTACACAATCGTAACGGTAAACATAGCGCATTAGTATTTCTTCATAAATAGATTTCAATAGTTAGTATCGGTTCTGTTATTCACCATCGGGTCATGCATGACCCTTGAATGTTCAAAGCGTATACAGTAATTTTCCTAAGGATGGAGCGCTTTTTAGAATGGTCTTAAGATGTCCTGTTGTATATTCTGCATGCTATATGTGTTAAAGAATTGAAAGACGGTCCAAAAGACCAATTCAAATTATTGCTCCTACTATTTAATTATTGTTTATCTGTTATATTCTTGGGCTCATTAAATTTGTTGTACGATAACTCATACATGAGCTTTTCTTCCCGAGATGACATCAATTGTTTGCAACGATCAATAGCAAACAGTTTCAAAGATCATAGGTTTTACTATAACATTCTTTGCTGACATTGTTTTAACAACTACATTTGACTGGGAAACTTAAATTGCAGACTGTGTACAAAGAAAACCGTTAACATCACAGTGGGATCCATTTTTAAAATCATGCTCAGTGCAGAAGAACTAAGATCTTACGGGGTATGAAAACATTGAATAAGCTCATAACGTTCGTTTTAAAATTGTCTAATGTTAATTTTATTTCTAGCATACCAGTCCCGTCGAAAACTTTGTCCAATATTTGAGAAATAGCGGAATATTTCAAGTTCTGGAAGAAGCAATATCAATCTTATACGAAATCCCGACAAGACCTCGAAATGCAGTCGAGTTCCTGGCAGAATACATGGAAAATAATGCCTTCGACATGCTACAGACTTTGTCCCTCCAAGCTGAACTCTGTTTTAAAACGAACGAGGTAAGTTTAATAAAGGTTTCACCTATTTAACACCAACTCATTAAAAGCTTCTTGTTTAAAGTAAAAATTATTTAATACTATACCTTCAAGTACAGGTCGAGGAATTACACAGAAAGATAGCGGCCCTGGACAGGAAAATCGATTACTTGAAACTCGTTCAAAATAATACCGGGACAGAATGTGAAGCCTACGATGAAGAGTGCATGCAAGATCTCATGTGTCGAGATGACCGCAAAAATAGCGATGGGATTTACGAGGCTTATTGTGTCAGAAACACACTTGAAATAAAAGGTGAAAATGAAGATGAAGAACACGAAGAATATCAGGGATCAATTCCTGTGCCTACGAAGCGGGAGTGCTTGCAAGAACCACCGAAGTTACTAACGCCATCTGAAAAGCTAAACCAAGCTTTAGCAGACAGAAACAAATTTGACCCTTGGGGTCTTGTCTTCCCAAACGTCAACCCTGCCATTCCCAATTCCGACCCATCAAAGCAGTTTGGAGAAAATGCAGAAAATGCTCCGAAGCCTTCAGAACCAATTCTATCTATTGCTGGCTCGCTAGCCGAATACTTCAGGCGACGAAGATTACCCGAGACCGAAGAGATTGCAGCGAATGACACTCCTGACCCTACAGAAAATCTGAAAATAGCAGCATGCCTCAACACAGAAAACGAAGAATGGGATACACCCTACTGGGATCAGTTCCTCAACAATGGCTGCTTCTCTCTTCTTGATCCTGGAATTAACGTTAGTAATTTTACGCAAGCTGCCGAGGAACCTCAACATGGCCCATTTAGTGTGAATCACCAAAGGAACCCTTCAGAGTTAACAAATCCCGGGTTAATCCATTCTGAAATATCTCATGCTATCCAACTCACCAAAGTGTGGAGAACTAATGCCACAGGAAGGGATTATACGATAGATACAATCGGAAATCCGCCACAGTTAATAAACGAACCCGTTGCCATCCCTCCTCATGAAACCAAAGCGCCCCCTATCCCAGCCAGAGATTATGACGACCCCGCTCAGAGCTTTGATTCGAGGAACAGTTCTGACGAGTACCCCGAAAATCCAATCAGCTTAAAACTATCAGTTTTACCCTCCTTTGCTAACGTTCGATCTGATAAATACAAGCAAAGATCCAGTGAGGGGGCGCCACGATCTCGCAGTGGTAGCGGTCTCATTACTAAACGAAAGACCAGTGCAAACAGTACCTCACCAGTTGATATTACGCAAGAGACACGACGCAGTGGCGGGTCTTCAGGGTCAAGATCCCACGAATCGGATATGGGATCCTCTATCGGCTGGAGCACGAATGCTGTACAACCTGGAGATGGGCCACAACGTATGTCTGCAAGTATCACGCAGGAGGAACCCGAAAACAGGTCAAGTAACCAACAATCAGGCAGTAAATCATATTATGGAAGTCAAGCTAGTGGAGATACTTCCGAATCTGGAAAATATTTTGACCCCCGGTCTACATTGCTCCATCTACGGGCTAGCGACGGAATGCCTGCGGCAAGTCTGATGAAAATGGCAAAATTCCATTTTGGATCCGAAATTATTAAAAAAATTCAAGAAATAGACCCCAAATTATTAGACGGAATTTAAATTTAAACAAAAGTCAGTTATCTTTATTATATTTTAGTTACAATTTTAAATTTACAAAAATATTTTAAATCACATCCGTAGTAAGGTAAATTTTCACACAACATCCCACTGTCACACGCTCAAGGAATCCAGGAACAAAGAAACTCCGTACTCTTTATTTATATGGGCAAATAAATGTCCCATGGAATGTTTGCAGAAATTTCGCATCAAACTCAGCTCTTGCAACTTCTTTGAATTCTTTTGCGTCCAAACAAACCAAATAATCTGGACGGTCACGATCGCTGCAGCTAACTGCAGACAAGATAAGCCCATCGTCCTCTTCCGTATTTTTGTCTCTTCGAGGAACGAACATCGGTTCACCGAAAAACTCATTTTCGTTATCACTTTTGTGCAGCAAGAGGTCACCAGTGTTTAAATCCAATTTGCAAATCTTCATAGTAATGAAAACAAAACAACGATTAGTTTAATATTCGCCAAGTATCCCTTGCCACTACTCAGAAAAGCAAACAAAAATTACCGAATTCTTATGAGGTCCCACGTCGTAAGTCCCGCTAGCGTACAAATACTGTGTTGGCTTCATCATGTAGCGTGGATTGTATTTAGGGTATTCCATACCAGCGGGTGCCATGGAGATGGGTGTCAAAATTATCCCTTCCGATGACCTCACTGCCTTTGCATCGATTCCACTCACTTGAGCAAGGTTAACGTGTTCAGGAAGTGTCTGAAATAACATTGTAGCTCACACGTTTAAATCAACTCAAACCAAATAAATCAGTAAAAGCAAGCTTAGCAGTCCCTTGGATGTCCCAGAACAGCCGTTGAATCGGTTTGACCTGTTCCAGTAGAGGCTTAGAAAATGTATTACGCAAATTCAAAATAATTATCAAAGCAGGCTCTATTAATGCCCATTATTGAAGCTAGAAAGAATACTAGCAAAACCATCTACCAACCCTAAAATCTGATGTTATCGGTATAATAAAACGCTGGAGTTGTGCGGGGTCATCGTGAATAAACTCGTTGTTTCTAAGTCTGTCCAGCTCAAATTTATCGAAAATCAGTCCGCTTGGATATGTTACAATGTCGACAACAATCTGTAAAATTTCAAATCGTTAATAACGATCACGTTTAAAAACATAGTTCTCAAACCATCAAATATTTTTATATTTAGCTAATTACTTGTTCGTTAGTTTCATACGCGTTCCCAAAGTGAAACGAGAAGAAAGGTTCACTTGTCCTGTATTTCGTTTTAATAACATTTCCAGTTGATTTTTCAATTAGGTAAATCCGGTTCTAGAATTGACAAACATTTTAACTATAATCAGCTTCTATAACACCGCTAATTGTTTTAGCACAACTAAAACTAAATATTGTTTTATTCCTTACACGTTCTGTTGGTGTCCATTCAAAAGCTTCTCGGATAGATTTACCCTTGATCCCCATTTGAGCTAACTTAACACAATTAATAAGCATTGGCTGTTCCATAAAGATCACATAGTTTTTAGTCATTCCAAAGCTGTGAAAATATGAAACACAGGTTCTCCAGGACGATGGGATTGTTGCAACGATTTTTTGATGTTTCATAGCTAAAACCAATGAGTGACATTTATATAGCGCCCTCTGACGTACTCAACAATATTCGTTTCAATTAAAAACTAGAAAACTCCGTACCTTCTGCTGCTTTACCGCTACCTGGTGGTGGCACTTTAAAAACGTAGTACTTGCATCCAGATAACATGGAAGCTGCGACATTCCACGTAGCGCCCTCTGAATCAGTCAGTGGGTGGCAACTCACCGTCATTGCTCCAATCGAAGCCGTAAAATCAAACTGAAACCATTATTTTTATTTAAATTACACTACTTTCTTTGTCACGTATTCAGCATGTATTCCCCTACCTAATGCATAATCTGTCTAATCAGCTCTGCCATTTACATCGCAACTAATAAGACAGCCATTAATTATATTTTTTTTTGAAACAAAATGCATTTATAGTCTCGCTTAAAGTTAAGAGTAGCCAGAACAGAAAATTAGCATTAAACTCATGAGATTCCACAAACCTTGAGCCAAATCTTCCTTAAATTAAAGCTGTTTCTCTTAAAAGTACGAGCATGCATACACAAGAGAGAAGGGGATTGTTTGTTAGCGCGCCGAATGAGAATGTAAGAAAGGGAGCGCAGCGCATGTGAAGCCGCAGTCCTCTTATGTGAGCGCAGCGTTAATTGATGAAGCTATTACCTAGGACTAATGCTCAACCACCTACCTGTCAAAAGTTACCTTGAACTAAAAATTCCCTATTAGATTAAAGCAGTTATGGTTTAAGGGACAACTTTAATGAGCATTGAGAATTTTTCCCACTATTTTCTCAAGTATTTTCTACCCAATCTACTCTTGGCTTTTCTTTGAGGTTTATTTTCTACGCTTCTGCTAAAAACTAAAAAGCCCTTTAAAATTAAACTAATTAAGCACAACGACATTTTATCGCGGGTTGCCATGCGCAGCGAATCACAATTTTTAATTCCAAACTTATCTGAAGCAAATGTCGATTTTGATTTGGGAATTTTGATCGGCGTTGGACTAAACCTGAGCACGAACCGTATTTCTAATATTTTCCATAAGAATAAATTATATAGCCACAACTATATGTACAAGGTTATTAAATTCGCGTGAAACTTCTCAGGTATAGTGTCGTAAATGAGTCTAGCGGCAAGGAAGCTAAGCAATCTAACGAAAATACTACAATGCTCATAATCAAGGTTCTAATATAAGCAGCGCAAGCGCAAACAATCACAACTAGAACTCACTCATTGAATTCCCAATAAAAATTGCATATTTTTAAAATAAACGTGAGAAGAAACTTACACGCTCTTTGCTAAAAAGAGAATCAATGTCGACATTGTGGATAAAGCAACTCTCGTAGGAAGTAAATAACTCATCACCGATCATGTAAACGTTTCCCACCGTATTGTCCGTCAATTCCAGGGGTATCTACGGAATCAAGTTTGCAAATATCAAGTAATTTCCAAAGAACCGTATGCACATGAAAAAATAGAGGCAACAAAACTGCAAAACAATGAAAAAGTTGCGAATCTCCATTCTCCTTAAGCGGAATTGCAACTTTCTATGTACAAAAACTCAGAAAAAAACTCTTCATTTTTTATAATTCTAACGATGTTACTGTTTACTCTACAGTATAGCTTACCAGCTTGTTGAACATTTTTCCAAAGACGCTCTTAGTAGGATCACCGTGGGCTCTAGTTCCGAATTCCGCATAAACATTCCGTTTTGCAATCACACTTTTTTTGTAAGCCTCTGTCTGCAGAATTTTCTGCTGGAAAGTCACCTGGAAGATATGCATTACACCTTTAAAGTTCCCTTTAACATATTCCTTATATTCATCTATTCCATCTCAGACGCTTCGACACTTACGTGCCAGCGTATGGTTGCCTATACAGTTTAGGAAAATTACAATCAGTCCCACAACTCCCTTGTATAACAGTACCTTGCCATTTTTTATCTCAAACTTGCTCATCATCGCAAACCCGTCAAAGAAATGGTTCATTGTGAATTGTCCATCATCCAGGTCAAAAATCCCTGGACCATTTCTCATTATCACGCCTTCAAGCCATTCGGGAAACGTACCTGGAAACAAATGACATACGTTTAAACCGTAGCAGAAAGCTACATCACACCTAATTTTAAATACAGAAATAGCCCAAGTTTGCGTAATAACATCTTACGACAACCAAATCTACTGTGAACACCAGTAGGAGTCTCATGTGTTAAACGGCGTTGAAACTCTACAGCGCGCATTGCATAATACCCCAGCATTACAGCATCGGAAACTAACCTTTGACACGACCAGGAACGGAATCATATTCCTTTGCATTGTAGAAGAGTGGTGCAATGGGCGGCATTGAAAAATTCAAATATGGCGAAACTAGAAAATGTATAAAACCCTTTCCGGATGTGCCACCGTCGTCGATATCAAATAACTTATCAGCTGTATAGCCACACAATTAACTCAATATTGAGCGCAGAACTGAATCTAGATTTGACGTAAGGGATGACAGGGAGGTGAGATGCAGGTGAGAATCCACTGAGGTCGTTCACAGAGATGCCAAAGGTTTCTTGGTTCACTTTACAGAATCCACTTGGATGTAGAATTGCGGAAAGATGAGCAACTTTTTATTACTGCTTCTCACACGCTCACAATAACAACTGACTCTCCACCAGCCCAAGCATCTTGTTTACAATAACCCATTTCCTTTCCTCTTCTTAAATCTTGAACGAGATTCCACCAAAGAGTATATAATCCCCCACTAGCCACAACTGTATTTCCACAGAGATGAGAAAACTCATTCAGTAATCAAGAAACGGATCTCTCCATTTTCCACCTCTGTCCATCCTCTTAACAGCTAATGCAGCAAACCTCTTGACCAGACCAGACCCCTCAGGTACCTTGCAATTTCTTCTTTCCACTACTATTACTACGGGGGAGTGACCACTGGGGAAGCTGTGAGAGTGGTCCTTTAAAAAGGTCGCTACAGCATTCATATGACCTAACCCTATGACCAGCCACTTGACCGCACATCATCTTGATTGTAATAATTGGAGCAGAAATTGCAGAAATCCCATTAGGATCTGTCACAGCAGTGCATCGTCAGTTGCAGTATTTGGTATGGCTGGATTGACATATTAATTTCAAATCATTTAATTAAAAAATTGTTCATAATTAAATGCTCACACAATCTGCCCTCTTGAAATAGAATCTACGCAAAATTAGATAGGAATAGATTAAAGCTAGGAAATAAAAAGTTTGACAGACGGCTCTATATATATTACAAACTTTCATGCCGTTTATTCCCTATACAGGGAATTAACGAAGGGGAGGAACTGATGATGTTAATTGCTTCTCAGCTTATTCAAGCGAATGGACAATTAATTAACTCACCCTTTGTTTTCAAATTTCAATTTATTCAAATATAAAATGAAGTTATGCAAAACTAATTTTTAGTTAACATGCCAGACATCATGTGATGGAAGCGTTTACGAGTCATATTACACAACAAAATATTACAAGCATCTCAAGATAGGAGAGAATAGCACAGGCAACTTAGCAGCGCGTTGCTAACGCTGCGGCGTCAAGATGATGCGTGACAGCGTTTATTTAACATGTACCAGCATCAAAGAATTAGTGAGTGCACGTCGCTGCGCTGTACCGCCCATCCTGCGCTCATTAGCATTTCCATCAAGAATTACCTATGAAAACGTAAGCGTGCGAGGCTGGACAACTGCCAAAAGCGCTCATTGACAACTTTTAATAATGTGTGGATCGATGGACTGAGATAATCTGAAAATAATGCATTTGGTTCAGAGTCAAGGTGAAAGGGTTACGAAATTATTTTCATTGGGTGCTAATTAAATGATTGATGATTTTTTCTTGTGTCACCACAACAATTGCTTTGTTGGCTGGCAGTACTCTCAAATGCGAATATTCAGAAGCAACCTCACAGATACACGGTGTACGTGACAATTACAATTCGTGTCAATGCTCTAATAAAGATGAAGCTTGCAAAAATATCTTTTGCAGCACACATTCCAATTGAGCTTGTTTTTATTGCAAAATCTTTGCAAAGCATTGAAACCGAACGTGAGTAGTTATATTTTATTCCCATATTGTGCCAAAAATAATTCAGCCCTATTTTACAGCGATACGTAACATAGCCCCGCAATAAATACTACATATTTATCTCGCACGCTTGTTTATTTGCGAAAATTATATCCGATTTGCGAATTTTCGCACTAAACATTACCAGATATGCGTGGAAATGCAACAGGAGCTCATGGGAAGAAAACCACATTTTTCCAAGAAAACCAAGACGCCAATCTTTTTTTATTGCAAAAAACTATTATTTACAAAAGCTATAACTTGCGCTGCTTCTCCCACTATCCGGAAATGAGGCAAGAAGCATACGAAAATGTACGTTTGAGCAAACAATGTAACTTAATTTTTCCCTTATGTGATTTAAAGAAAAAAATCCGGAAGTATACACAGAAAGTCTGTAGGTAATTTAAAATAATCCCGCACGCAAAGCATTTATCATAAATGATTAAATGTAAACGAAAACTGTATCTTCTCAACAGTTTCCAGCACATCACAAGCTCAAGCGCTTAATTACAAATGCAAGATTTGATAAGATTTTTTATTTACTTCATTCCATAGAATTTCCCTACATACACATACATACATATAAGCCATACAGTCCTTTTGCCAATTAATCATTAAACCCTATTACAAGAGACAGGCCAGTAGCCAGCCTGAACATGATTACTGTGAGAGACCAAAAGAATAAGCCCTTGTTATTGATATGCTTATAACCGCGAACAGCGAATACAATATGTAGAAGCGCCTTAAATTTTAAATGTAAGGGATTACTACTTGGTCATTTTCGTAGAGATGCTATGTAATGACAGAAGAAAGGGAAAGTATCGCCCAACCCAGGATAAGGTACATACAGAAGAGTGACCCTGAACTCGTACATACCTCAGGCTATTGTTTTTCATCACCGCTCGTCCTAGAAAAGAATTCAATCTAAGGACTGTCTGCCTTCTGCGTTTCGACCCTTGAGAATAATTCAGGGCACAGACCTCATATGAAGTCAACAGATTCAGGGCTTAGATGACGACCAGAATTTTTGCAAAACAGTTCCTTCAAGGCTCATTTACATAGTGGTCAAGAATATTATTTGTACCTCAGCAAGCTAGCCTTGAAATCAACCTGGGTTGATGATCTTTACCTGGCTGTACTAAAAGTAGAAGCTGTTTACCGCCTTTTCCACATCCTCTTGCTCCTGGAAGCTAAGAATAGCTATCAAGAGGAATGCAGATCAAGCAGAATGTCATGGCTCCACTGGACAATGCCAAGGTTTAAAACCCAGGTACTCCGCCGCTAGCTAGGTTTATATTAAGGAGATATAATTAGGAATCCATTGTCAAGGTCAACCCAGCTCTGCTGGAAACAGCAGCAGGTCATTACTGTTGCTGTTGAAATTGAAATGAGAACTTGATGAGCTTATTTTCCTCACCGCACTGTATTTAGCTAGCACCATTGTTCCAATCCATGCCTACGCTTTGTTTACCTGTAATAGCTAATTTTAACTTCAGATGACCAAACAGCACTGTCGCATCTTCTAGTAAATATTTATATACATCTAAGTTTTAAGGAGCAAAAACAACTGACACCAATACTGACAGGAACCTCATGCAATTATAAATTCAGCAACAAGTTAATACAATAGCAGATAATAGTATTAAAAAAGTACAGGAAGGACTTTTGCCGCACTCGAAAAACAGAACCCACCCTAACTTCCATACTATACAGCTGGTTCAGCTTCATCTTTTCAGCGTTGCTTCCCAGGGGTCTAAACGCTCTGCCTTTCGATAAAGCGTCCAACTTCTCGTTCAACCGCGTCGACAATGTATACATTTCTATACCTTTTCCAAACAAAACAGAGCATACCATCGTTATTCCGCACAGGGGTGCCACGAAGAATCCATACAAATTTAGCCGGATCTTCCCAAAAAAACGAACGACGCCGAACGTTGAAATTGTAACTAAAATCGACATCACTCCAAGGAATACCGGTAGAATAGACAGGCCATAAGCTTCTTCAAACAATCGTCGATACATCGATAGTTGTCGCACCACTCTCTCCCGTTTGATCTCATCGTTTAGTCTTCGCTCGTCCATCTCCTTCATTCTGTTTTAAAAAGTCGCGACCAGTTTCGTTAAAAACAATAATTTTAGCATCAAGTTTACTTCTTTGTCGTCATTCCTCAACTGAACGGTCGTATAAACTTACATATGCGTTAACGCTGCAGTCATCGTTTGCAAGTACATAAATAAGACTATTATCGCCAGGAATAAGCACAACCAAGCTGTTATCGTCGTTAGTGTATGGTATATGACATAGACCAAGTGCATGCTACGTCCCCTCCATTCCATTGGTAGTAATGAGTAAGCGTTTGGAGGTTTCGATGGGCTCAGTATCGCTACCGATATAACAGCCGAGCAACGAATACAGAATGCGATCACAAGTGGATAAAATCCCGACACGTTCCGTTTCAGATGGACGCCAGCGTCTGTTCAAAGTATCATGAAAATCTAACTGAGTTTAAACTCACACACAAGCACACCAGAAAATCCCCATCAACATTGTAACGATTCTACAGAGCGAAACCACCTTACAACACCAAAAACATTCAACGCTTTTAGGATTACCAAGAAGGATACGGCGAAGAGTGATGACTTCGTTGAAGATTTTAATCATTTCTCTCCGCTTCATAAAAAATACGAGAAGCAATGTGCTGTATCCGGAATACGTCACTGTGGCTGATGACAAAAGCATCGAAATCCGCAAAGGATTTAGCTCTAATGCGTCCGATGCTTTTTTGAATTTATTAATAAATCTATAAAATTGTAGCGAAACAAAAACTGATTGCGAATAATGAAATATTGGACCGATTATTAACCAATAAATCTCGTCAAGTCCTCCACATTTTTCAAGTTCACCAGAAGCTGAGTTCCACCGGAAGGGTAAAATGTGGAAGGCTGAAAACACTTTCAAAATTAGCTTAATCCCTGAGATTCTAACGTTGCTACGATGCATTTTATACTTTTAAACCAATCCTTGCACAACGTCTATCTGTGTAGAAGACTCGTAGTTTTTAGATAAAAATAATAACAAGCTTCATCAAGTACTATTGATTTACCAACGACTAGAGTGAATGACTAGATTGACTCTGTGTCAGAATCGCTTGTATCAATGACATGGACACGGGTTATAATATCAATTCCAGCGCGTCTATCAGTGCAGCATTACTGAGTCAACTGATGACTAATTCCAAGAAGGAACCTTCACGCTATTTGCAAATTAGTCAATGTATTGATAAAATTGGCTTCATTTAGTATTCACAAGTCCGACGTCCTTTACTCCTTGAGAACTGAGAACACACACGTGTGTTCACCTTCTTGCTTTTGCCGTACATCATGAACAAGAATAGCCACGTACGCTATCAAATACAGTCCTTAAGATACGTAAAATGACTTAAGCTATACCCAATTTACACGAAAATTAATGAGATAGCCAGAATAGCCGAAACGAGCAGGCTAATAGGTCAAATGGGTTGCATAAAACATTTCTTCAAATGTCCACCAGATACAGAAAATAAGAGTTGATTCACGTAGCTAGAATGAGATAAGTCATTTAATTGAATGATGCACTCCGATATTAACAACGAATTGCTTTACAAAGAATTGTATGCCAACGAACGACCCCACACCACCTCTTACATCCAGCGTATCTTTCTAACAAGCACCCATTGTTCCCGAGTATAAGTACTTTATTGCTCACCCAAGCCTAGATGATAACACAGTACATAACCATGTAACGACTTATGATAAATGCTGCTATATATATATTAGAAGCTAATTAACAAAGTAATTGAATAATACAGCACAATATTAATGAAATACAGATACGAGACTTTTTTAATTCCGAAGAGAAAGCTTACGCCGACATTAAAATCCGGTAACGATTTAAAAACACGGCCATATATCAAACGCCTTCTGTCATCGGACGCCATCTTGTGTGTGCAATCCAAAAGTTCGTGCTGAATAAGCCTTGACAAGTTGCACAGTTGAAAACCGGATTTGAAGAGAAAATAACTTGCACAATTCACACCGATAAACGGTGTCACAAAATACGCGTAGTAGTTTAGCTTGATTTTTGCAAAAAACCGAATTAGCCCGTATAAGGATAACGTCAGAAGATTTGTCATTACCGTAAGAAATACCGGAAGTACAAACATCCCTTGGGCTTCGTGAAACAATCGACGGTAGAGAACCCAGTTTCGATAGTCCTTCACAACCTTCCAGCTCCTGCTTGAAGTTGGATTCGATAATCTGAAATTGAATATTAATTAGCTATGAATTAACAAGGCAAGGATGGACTTAAACGGATTTACTTACGTATGCTTCATTGCGGCTTCGATAGTCTGCAAGTACAGAAACAGTACTACCACTTCCAGAAGAACGCACATCCATGCAGCAGCGTTTGTAAAACTATGATACAGTACATACGCTAGATGGCCACAGCGCGAGTGCCACGAGTGTGGAAGCAGAGAGTACGCATTCGGAGGCTTCTGTGGCGCCAATACCGCAACGGAAATCACAGCCGTGCAACGAACAATTAACGTGATGGCCATCGGTAGGAAACCGTTTATATCCTTTGGAAAAGTGACCTGCGAGGCTATGAACCGGGAAATTTAAAGCAAGCTTTTAGTTGACAAAAACCTTAGGACAGAATTACAATATGCGGGAGAATCGTATATTTACCGGATAGGCATTTTCGATATGTAATCAATTCGTTGACTAATTTTAGCGTTTCTTGTCTTCGCAAAAATATAAACAAAATGAGGAAACCATAGCCAACGTAAGTTATCGTTGTACTACCCAAAAGTGTACAAATCCGTAGAGCATTTAGGTTCGATGTCAGGGCTTCGATTCCAACCCGCTGTAAAAATGATTTTAGCTGGAGCACAACAAAGATAGCTTGAGTGAAGTGAAATGTAGGTCCGATTATAAACCACCACGCAAGATGAAGCTTTGAGGCTGGTTCCAGCTGTTCGTTAACGTTGTTCCATTTAAACGGTATGAGTCGCAAAAACGCTAGTATTTTGAACGCGCGGCGAATTTTTGGCAATCTAGCATCCCTTGAAGATTTCATTTTTTTTGCAAATTAGTATTGCTTTTCTAGAGACAGGTAACTAAAATTTCCCAAACACGAACTATTTCCAGTTTCATTACAACTTAAACAAGCCTGCGTGATGTTCCCCAATGCTGACGCACTAAAAGTGGTAAATGGATTCCCATTTGCACCAGCAGCACGAGGATTACCAAAACTGCGTACGATTATATGGACAACTAATTACAATTACATGCAATTAACCCATGAAACATTTCTGCAATCGTTTCGCTAATTAGTGCTCGTAATAATCTACATCATTAATCCAGATAATTCTGTGACGGATGCTAAATCCATGCTGTAATTCACAAGCTGAAGGTGAGCGGAATCTCATCAAATTGCTAAAGCTCCGTTAATATTTATGCCGATAAGATAACCTGAACCGTTATGAATTATTCAAGAATCAATTAACACAGGAATTAAATGCAAAACTAAGTAAATGCTTATTTATTTTTCGCTACAACTGGATGACAAAATTACGGCTTGATACAATTTTTGAACTTAATTCCACATCATTGACTTTGGTGGCGAAGTCTTTGGGATTTGTTTTTAAAAATTTTGATTTTAAATTACAATCAATTAGGAAAGGGTGTAAATAATTTGAGCACATTTACTTCTTGAGGAGGGTGGCACCATAGGTGGCGTATGGGTATCCATATCCGTATCCGTATGGGTATCCGTAGTTGCCAGCATACCCGTAGTATGGAGCAGCAGCGGCGGCAGCATAACCATAGGCAACTGGAGCAGCTACGTTAACGGATGGAGCGGCAGCATAAGCAACTGGAGCAGCAGCATAGGTCACAGCTGGAGCAGCGACTCTGACGGCTGGGGCAGCAACAGCTACTGGAGCTGGGGCAGAGTAAGAGACAGCAACTGGAGTGGCAACTTGTTGAACAATTGGGGTTTGGGCAGCATAGGCGTGTCCCTCAGCAACGCTGTAAGCGAAGTTTCCTCCAAGACGATCAGACTTGATGACGGCGGAATCAAAAGCTGGGGCACGGGTCAAGATGGTAGCTGGGCCGGCGACGAATCCAGCGGAGGCGGCGGCGACGAAAGCCAAAACCAAAAGGGCCTGCAAATTTAATAAATTTTGATTAATTTTAAAATTCAAATTGTTAAAACTTTTTCAACAAAAGCTGGTCCAAAGTCATGGAAGACGAGAAGCAAGCTCAATCTCAGGATTCCAGAAACTGTAATAATTAATTAGAAATTTTATAATTTCCTACCTGCATGATGATTGTTTGAGGTTTGAGTTGCGACTCGGGATGTTGAGTAGATGATTTAGTTGCAAGTCTTTGCTGCGTTCTGATACTTTTCCACTAAGGTCAGGCCCCTTTTATACTTGCTCCAGAATCCAGCCGCAAGAGGAAATATCCAAATACTTCTTTGATATCCTTTTACAAGCTTGCGATTATTCAAAAACATTTTTTGCAACAAAAAACTAGTCCAGAAAAATCGAAACGATTCCAGTTCCTTATTTACCATGCTATAATATACACACCATTGTCCAAGATTGGCAACGGGCGCGCTCGACGCTTCAAGCGTCGCGAAAATACACCTCTGGGTGGTGCACACCTACTAACCTACCATCCCTCAAATGATTAATATTCTGGAGCAATCCAAAGACACCAACGCCCTACTGCTCCCACTACTACCGCCACAACCAGATCCGCTATCTAATTAAACCTTTGCAACAACCTCCTGGTTTTTTCTTTTTGGATTTTTGAGCCTCCCCTGTAGCTATGTTCTTCTAGCAAACGCTTCTGCCTACTAAAAGCGTCTCAAGATTTCAAACGTCATGCATTACGAGTTCACCTGTAATTCTGGTATACAGGAGCAATTATACTGGACAGCCATGTGTCCCTCTATTTTACTCCAAGGGTCATTAGTCAGCCGTTACGTCCATCTGAGCTCGCCTTTTTTTTAAACATACAATTTTAGATCATTCAACGCTGCTATTCATAACTCAGCCCACCGACGCTTCATTGCAGTAATAGAAGCGTCAGTTTGCAGCGTCAGCTCCTGCGTCACTCCCTTCAACATCCTTGTAAACGTTTTCCGTCTACGCGACGCGTAGCCGGCCTAGCTTACGCATATCCGTGATATGCGTTTCCATCCAGATTAAATCACCTGTGTATACACAAACTCTCAAAGTAAGCACTTACCGTCGCATAAATCTATGGAGCATTCCTTGCGTGAGATTTGGGGCAACACCCTATAAAAACGCTCATCCATTTCACAGTGCTTGTATGTAATATGTATCTACTTCAGTACTTACTGATAGCACATGCATCTGTGTACAAGGAAACTATGAATGTATAGTAATGAATCTGGATCAATTACGTCCACTTAAGGCGGATTCCACAAACAGATAAGACCAAGAGATCCGCAACCTTTATAAAACAACACATCCTTAACAGAATCCGTTCTGCGATTCTTGGCAAAAAAATCCCATTCGATTCTGACAAATATGTTATAAAATGATTACAAAATTGAAAAAGGGCGGGTGCAGTCAGTGCGAATGTGTGGAAAGCTGTAGTAGATTTCCAGCAATGTATGTGTCCAGATGTAGGAATTTCCAGCAATGTTACCAACAAGTAATTATGAATATACATTTTGCACATTCTTGCGAATTTTTCTTTGTAGCATATTTTCACGGAGCAATATGCAAATTAATCTGCAAAACCGAAAAACCTTTCCAGCTTACAGCTTGAAAGAAGCATACACTTGCTCGCAGACAGTTAATTGGTAAAATAAATTTTAAACAATTTCGCAAAAAAGTCGTTGAAGTTAATGGGCCCAGTTTTATTCTTTTTTTCCTAATAAAAGGCTGTAAATTGCAAATTATGTGGGGCATAAAGAAAAAGCGTGTTGGCTTAATTAAGTACTGGATGATTCTCTCCGCGAATGGATACATTTCTTGAGGCAAACATAGTTTGAGAAAAATCTAGAAGAATGTTTTTACAGCAGCATCGCTCACGTAAGCTTTAAAGTTGAAGGTTGCAGTGCTGATACTAGGATTTCTCTTTGTACAAGAGAATTTACCTCGGCATTTGTACATAATACGACTTGTTATTCCTTGGAAGGTGAAGGAGAGTTGAAATAGTCGCTCTGAGAGAGAACAAGTTATCCAGAACTCATTACTATAACTGCATAAAAGTAAAAGTTGTTGCCAACTTTTTGCAACAAGTCTGCCAAGCCTGGATGAATTATATAGCGCATAATTAAGATCCAGATTTCCACATTTTTCTGCAGGGTGGCAACCTCTCCGAGTTTCTAGCCTGTAGCCATGAACAACGGTAGCCTGATGATGTCGAGAAGATTATAAGATTCAGATCATTCCAATCTCGTTAATTGAGTTTCATTTCATTCCATGTAAAACAGTTAAATATAATATAAGTACCAGTTTTAATTATAATTTTTAATAAAAACATACGGTTGTTGGGGAACCAACTAGAAAACCTCCTTCACTACCTTACTTCCATCGCATCAGCGCTATAGATTCCGGTTTTTAGAATTCCTTTGATAACCGGCGTTGAACTAACATAAAACACGTATTTCCTCACACATACATATACGTACAATAATGTGTTTTGCTAGCTACCAATTGGCAGCACATGCAATTGCATGCAAAACGATTCAAAAAACTGAATCACGTCCGAAAAAACAGTGACCCAGAAACCGAATTACGGAAGACAAAATACCCGATTAAAATCCAAAACGAGCTCAGCATAAAAAACTAGCTAACGAGCTTCTTGGTGGCAAATTAGCTGAAATAAGGTACTTAAAATTAATGCGAAAAAACAGTTGGACGTGTAATTTATCAGCGCCGAGGAAATGATGAGAAGCATATGCCTTTAATAAGATGATAACTCCGAGGCTTAGAGGAGGCGGGCAGAGAGAGGAGTACACGGAGCGGAGCTGAATGCAAATACATAACACCGGGTAACCCGGTATGCAGTTGATGGAAGAACGCGGGTGATGATGCAAAATGCAGAAATAAAACCTTGTATACACAGATTGGTAAGCGAAGAATGATCTCATTCAGAGCTACCCGGGTGAGGGCATGGCCAGCTCCCCGCCTCCCTCTTCTCCGTGTACAATGAGACGTTTGTCATCTTCCCAGGAAGCATGGACTTGTAATTACGGCCGGAAGATTGACGGGCTTTATCTTTCCTCCAAGCCATAAATCCAACAAGAAAATCCCAGAAACACATACAGAAGATGCAACGTCAGCAAGCTTGACAACACAGGGAAAAGTAAGTAGCTCAAACGGATGTTTGGAGCTCTAATACTCAGGCAGATATATACGATATATTCAATTCACAACCCAAGAGGAAGAGTTACCCGCTAAGCCTTCTTCTACCCGGTAATCCAGTTAGCGCTTCGAGAATGAGTGAGTTAAGAGGAGGCGGGAGTTAAAGCGGAAGAGAGAACCATCCTCCCAACCTTATTTCAGTTTAACCAACTTGGCAAATCTCCATAAATGTGGTCGTGCTTATTCTTAGAAGATAAGGAAAGTGAAGAGAACGACAGCAGAGGCCAATATTCAATCCAACTACAAGCTAGTTCAAACTTGGGTGGAGCGAGTCATTTACCACGAGAATGGAAACACAGAAAAATCATAATGACTATATAGTACAACAGATGAGAAAACGGGAACCGGGAAAGCATAAACTCCGAATTCCGGATTCAGAGTATCTAAGTAACCCAACGCCATGAGCAAACCCAGTAAGACAGTGTGCAGAGCAAGCTTTAGAGAAAGCCCACGTATGGCTTTTTTCGGATTCGTTCTTATTACCCGCTAAAGTTGCAACCCCACTCGTAGAGAAGCGCATGGAAGCAGCTCAGAGAATCCTTCACTGTAAATTATAGCATTACTTTTCTTATTAACCGATACTAAAATCTCAGAGTAAAATATTTTAACAGGGTGCTCCCTCTACCATGCATATATCTGCCTGCTCCCACTATACTTCCGCTATGCAGATCACCGTCTAGTAATGAGATAAATCTATTCCAAATCTGAGGATAGAAGAGCTGATTATAATAATTTCCCCCTACTTATGCAAAGGCGAGGATCAGAGATCGGAGGAAGCGATGAGATTGGAGGGAATCAGGAGAAGGGGAATATGAAAAAAGTGATTGAATTTACCATCTTCTCCCTCACACAGTCACAGCATCCAAGACCAGTTCCATATCCTTCCTTGCATTACTACGGGAGGGAGAAAAATAAATGCGAATTTATGCAGAGGGATTTGTAAAGGATAATCTTCCTTCACAAAGAACATATTTTCTTTCAGCTTCACGGCGTTCCCTGCACTGCGGATTGATGGAAGATGCAAAAGCCAGGAGAAGATACTAACATGAACGAATAGTGAATCTGGTGAGCTGAAAAGTATTGGGGGAAGAAGATGCAGTCTCAATTTAGCTTCTTCTGTTTACTATACACAATCTTGGTGCGGTCCACGACTTAAATCTAGCTTTAGCATGTGGACAGCTTTCAGTTGATGCTTAGAGACGAGACGTCGAGTTGTAACATTTTAACTGCTATCTCTCTGTTCTCTAGCTAGTTTTGTCTATATCTTTTTCTAGTCCTTCTTTTCCTTTTATAATTCCCAACATTCTGTGTGTTCCTTCGTTTAAATAAATTCAACTTTCCAGCACTCCATGCTTTCCTGCACAAGTAGTGTTTTTCTCCGGCAACTATGGCCTTCCAAACCGATATTTTTTTTATTCCTACTGAGTTGTATGTCTGCTTGAGTGACTGCCTGAAAAACAGACTAGATCGCCTAGAGTTGTGACAAGTAAGAGGAAGGTAAACTCCCTCTTCCAGTAGTGCCCTGTGTGTTATACCCTTTTCATTCAGAAATAACCCGGGTAGCAGCAGCAACAAGTAAAGCCCGCCCGGGTATCCGGACTTAATATCACCTCCCCCGTTTCCTTGTAGTTTCTCCTTGTTTTACACAGTGCTTGTGCCTTGCTTACGTCGGTCGGGAAAACACACAATACCGGAAGCAAGTGTAATTCTAGAAGCGGGTGAGCATCCAGACAGAGTGAGTGCGAGTGCTTTTACGTGTACTTTTTCTAATCTTTCTCTGTGTAACCAAAGGATTACACCTTTCCACGTCATAAATTATCTTCAATATCGTTTTCACCTTCCTCCTTCTTTATGGCCGAAGTAATTCTAAGGCAAGAACAATTGTGTTATGTCTGTGCGTGGGATTTTATGTGCTGTCGCTCTGAATAATTCATTTCACACTGTACTTGCTAGTGTCTAAAGTATTGTATGTAAACTAAGCGAGAAACGCCAAGTTTCTAGAACGGAATACAGAAAAGGTGTTAATTTATGGGATATTTGGTAAGTTTTACGGTATTTTAATGTGCATATAAATACGCGAATTGTTTGCAAAAATTAGCCACTTTATCAAGTGTTATGATATCTTGGCAATGAATATTTGAGTGAAGATTACAAACATAATTTGAGACTAAATTTTATTCTTCAATTATTTCACAATGATTCCCCTGATAAAAAAACAGAAAGATGGCGCCACGATCGCCAGTTATAGAAATGTGAGGGATAATGTGCCCTGCCGACCTTTGTAATGATCAGTTCTCTCGATTTTTAAAGTAAGATTATTACAATGCAGCTAAAGGTTCAGTACATACTAGGTATGGATCACACTGTCCCAGCTTTGGATCAACGCGAAAAAGAGAAAGGGGGAGGAGCTAAAAGGGATTAACAAAAAAGGTTCTTGTGGATCACTGGGTCATTATGACCCAGTGATCCATTGATCCATCCAAAAAATGATTGACCCATGATCCAGCATAATAACTTATAAAATTTTAAATATTATAATTTTTGGCGATAGTAGATGGTAGGCGGTGTAATATGGAATGGGTTGATACTTTGTTTGGACCAATTTGATTGTTTTTGGTGGACTGGGGGCTGATTTTAAATTCGAGTCACCACTGTGGTGGTATGTATGTACCATTGTGTAACTTCTATGCCATTAGCAATAACTTTGCTCTTACCGCGAGCTGTGAAGGAGCAAGTGACTTTGCGACATCCTATGCATGCTAATTGGATTGATTTAACCACATTTTACGAGGGAAACATTGCGTTGGGTTCTGTTTATGATTTTATCGTTGCGATACCTTAATAAGAAAATACGAAGCAGTGAACGATTTTCATAGTATCCAACAGTGCTTAAATCCGAAATCTTTTTTAATTTCGATTGCTGGCATCGTTTGAAAGTTTTCATTGATATATTGTGCTCAAAAATTCAGTCAGCTTTAAGTATACCCAAAGCTGACTGCCCATTGATATATCACGAGTATGGCATATTTGTAGCTGCATATGAAAGGTTTACATGAAAGGTTTACACCGGTGTTACTATTGGTAGCGTTGTAGACAATATAATACTAGACAGCGCATCACTCGAGATTTCTTAAGTATGTAACTATCAAACTATTGACGAAGATGCAAGAGATAAACTTTAAAGTAAGAAGTGCATTCATGAACATATAGATATTTTAGTTTCAGCTAAGTAACGGGACCACAGTGGTCGTAAATATGCACGCTTGTGTAGTTTACTACATATCATGCCACACATATATTTATGATTCCTACGCATGTGCATGATATAGTAAGTTTCGTTCGGAATCAAGGTATGGATTTTAGCTTGTACATAATCATGTTAAGCAGTGATGTAACATTGTTGTTGAGAGCACAGTGGGCAGAGTGGTTATTGTAGCTTTTACAATTTTTACTCTCCAGCCTATATTTTATAAAATCGTTCGCTGTTACGTTCCAAAATATTTTATATTTTGTACGCTTTCAAGAAATTAAGAAATACAATTACTTCATTGGATTTGCAAAATTTGCGATTCTTTTCCAAAACGGCATGGTTTTAGCGGGCTACCATTACTTGCGTAAAAAGAATTGAATGCTTAGAAGATAAATGGTAAGATCTTCAATCATTTATTTTTATTAACTACTATTATCATGGCGTTCAATAATTCTAAAGTGGCGCTTCAAACTAAAGAGCGTCGTAGGAATACGTAGAGAAGCATAGTGGAAATACGTCTCTGGTCGTTGGTGACGACAGTGATAACGTATGTGTTGAATCAAGTCTAATCTTAGTCCAACGGGAAACCGCAAGTTTCATCAAACTCAATTACAAAGTCGCTGCCGTGATATCCCCAAATACCGAAAGGCGTTGATGTTCACCTGGGAACCACAGTAGTTGTAAATATTAACCCTCGTCTACTGCAGATCACATTTTGAACATTTAACATGAGCTCATATATTGTGCTTTAAGCCACAATCAAGTGGACCCATCGACTGAATATAATCCGATAATCATGTGTGTCAGATGGTATCATTTTATCCAGTGGCCAAGTTATGCTCAATTCAGAATGCTCTCAATGAAGAACATTGCTTGAAAGGACGGCTAAGCTAGTGAACACAAGAAGATATGGCCGTAACACATAGTTACTCCAATGGTTCATTGAACCTTGCAGTTGATTTTTTTTTCAAAATCGTAGTTTTACAAACTATTATTAATACTTACTGTATGCACTCCTCATAGGCTTGTGTTCAATATAAGTCATTTCTTCAACTTTTTTATTTTATTTGTCACTATTCGTAATGACTGTTAGTCACAAAGAGGTTTTATTGAACCATATGAAAAGATATTTTAAATCCCATTGAATTTTGCCCGGTTCATTATTATAATATATTATTTTCGTCCAAGTTACCTCGCAATGATTTATTTAAAGCTTATATTACTTTTGTCCTTTATATTTTTCGTTTGTGCTCGAATTTTGGCGTCAAATCTCTCCAACTTCGATCCTAAGAAATCAAATTTTGTCCGGTACAAATTTTTGCATAATTTACACCACTGTGGTTCTTACTTTTACTCACGAACGTATATTGCATAAATATGACCACTGTGGCCACAAATATGTCATTAAATGGTGTCTGCAACTATTGGCAAAAGTGTTCCATTATAAAATACCTACCAAATTACCCAAAGCCTCCTTGACAACAGTACCGCTCTTTATACTCCTCGCTAACGAAAAATGGGAGGAAAATCGGTGTTACTGCCTATTTTATATAGACTAGATCGCAAATACTCATAAATCTTGAACTTACAAATTAACTCCCGTTGGTTTTAGAACATCAGAGTTTAGGGAAAGACTTACTACGAAAATGTCGTAATTATGCAAGGATTTAAATGCAGCCCCGTTAAACTACTATGGCATTATTTGTTCAATGATTTTTAGCAAAAGCTAACATCGCTGTGAATTATGTCAAATTGACTAGCAAAGAGTTGAGCGTGAAAAGCAGCGGAACGAACTAGTTTTCAGAGGAACACGCAGCTTGCAATCGCCTCTCTGCATAAACTTGGTTACATTGAAAGTCTACGTCCCAGATTTTAAACTATGCATTAGTGAAATATTATACTTGGTTTCTCACTTACCAAAAAGAAACTCTGAAATTATGTATGCAAACTGAAATCAGGTTTCCATATCTCATTAGGTCTTAGTAAGTTATTCAAGCAGTGTGCATATTTGCTGAGCTCGGAAGGAGATTACTAATGGGATTTAGATTTAAGATGTGTAAGTCAACTGAAAGTGTCAGATCAAGTGTCGTTCGACATATATATTTCTTTTTCTTTTCCTCCTGCTTTCTGGACTTGATTGATGGACTTGGAATGATGTTGCTCTTCTTCAGCACTGTGGTTTTTATACGAATTTAATTTAAACTATTGCATACACATATACTAGCCCCTGTGGCCAGTATAGCCACTGTGGCCCTCCAGCCCGGTTTTTATACATATTAATTTGTTTTTATACATTTACACATGAGCTAATCCAATGAATACATTAAAATTAAAATTTTCATGCGTAGCCAGTAACATCTACATTGTTCAGAATTTTGAAATTCCTGGTTTGAAGTTGTGATTTGAGTAACTGCCTGCGCTATCAATCAACTGAGGTTTGACCAGAACATGTGGAACCACAGTGGTGCACGCAACCAAAGATGTATCTGGCATAGCGTATCGTAACTGGTTTCATATGTAGCTTTAACCGTGCATCGAAAGACATATGAAATCTCGTTGCTTCATATACAGGTTTTGTGCAGGTTATGCGAACTTATTATATTCGTTAACTACGCAGTGGCCTTTCGCCCAATTTTTTTCAAACTGGAACCCAAATGCTGGAATGCAAATTGTATTGTCTGACCAGTTTGAATAAATTCGGCTGTCCCAACACCTCGTTGTTTAAATGTATACAGGCAAGAAGATAACCCATAGCTAAAGAATCAAAAAATTAGATTTTATTATCTCATTGTATTATCGTTCATGACGTAAACTGTGGTCTTCAATAGTAAAATACATGAGATCAAAGGATCCGAGAAAAGGAAGGATATATTATAAAATCGTGTAATCTGGCCGCTGCTATCACTATTCACAATCGACGAATAACGGAAGCACAATAAAACACTACCAGTTTGGAGCGAACTGTGCACACTGGAAGCTCTCAGTTTGTACTTTTAAAAATCACTCGCATCTCAAAGGCAGGCAGATTGTTTTACATTATTACATCTTGCTAATGCAATGCTCACTGTGGTTACTCAAATTCACGAATGAAACGCTTCCCAAATTGTTTAACAGTTATTTTTTAACATCCAGACGAAGGTCAATTGAACGAATTATACTGAATGTGCAGTATTTGTTAGTTTACGATTTGAAGTTATCCGTTTATTGTATTTCTCTCAGAACTAGGACCAGCTTTCTCGTCAACTGCATTGATTGTTAACCTTTCCACCTTGACATCGATTGAATCTTCCACTGGTATGTGGAAAATCCGTTAATTGGTATTATATTATTATAAAATTAATTGATGTGAATAACTAAACTTATTTTAAAAATGAATGCGTAGAACACGAATGCGATCAGCTACTAATATTAATAACTACTGGTGAACTACTTACGTCATGAATTTACTATTGCTTTTAAAATGTAAGCACTGTGGTTGGGTACTTCTTTTTTTCTGAAAAGTTGTTACATGCAAATCAGGTACAGGCAAGGGCAAAAAACTCATGACTGCGTAATTGAAAATTAGATAATTAACTAACCACATTAGATAAAATACATTGTGGTCTTAAATAATAACGTACATGTGATCCAAGAAATCCGAGGAAAAGGAAGGGATGAATTTTAGATAGCGTATCCTACCTTTGTTATCCATTTGAAAAATGAAATAACCGCAGTACAACATAGTACTATCAGTTTTCAGCAAACTGTATGAGCACATTGCTAGTCCTCAGGGTATGCGTATAAGCTGTAATTTCCCGCAGTTCAAAGACAAGCTTATCATATCACGCTCTATGGCATCGATAATAATAACTGTAATAATTCCTACGAGTATTAGTCATTCTGCCCGATGAGAATGCAATGCATGAGCAAGGCATTTAAGAGAGAAAAACACAAAATTGAAGTATCGTTCGTCTTATGCCGTCAGTTAGTAAGGAATCTGTAAAGAATAGATCGTTCGTGCTACCTATACTACAGTTACCTACTGCTTTTAAAATGTAAGCACTTCAGGATGGATCACCTTGGGTCAATGGAAAATTGGATCAAAGACAAGATGGGTCATGACCCAGGATCAATGACCCAAAGCCATTTTGACCCACTTTGTTGATCCACTTGGATCACACTGTCCCAATGGGCCAATGATCCAGGGTCAGGGGACAGTGTGATCCGTACCTAGTATGGTTCAGTAGTCCAAAATAGCTAAATTTTCAAGTCACACCTGCTAAAGGTCCCTTCGTAGATTTAAAACTCAATTTTAGATAGCTCTTTGTGCTTTTGTTTGATCATGACAGACTGACGTATAATTTGAGTTCTATTGTTGTCTTGTTCGCAAGCTCGGAAAGCCGCGTGATTGAGGGACGAAGCAAAGCTTTGAAAGATGCCAAGCTTAACTGTAATTGACACTTGAAAAGAATTTGCGAGATGAAGTCCAAGAGGGTAGTCTTGCTAACATCCTGAGGTCGGTGTTGTTGTTGTGATTGAAAAAAAATGCATAACAAACGTTCAGCAAAGGGAAATATGGACCATGAATAGCGTTATCTTCCCGCATGTCGGAATCCAATGACATGTAAAAGCGCAATGTATGCGGGAAGATGAAGCATATGTTTATAATAAAATCAGCTCAAATTATACAGCCATCAACATCTTTTGCACAGATCTGTAGATGGGAATAGACGAGAAAATATATGCTGTAGAGACGGGACGAGATTGAATTACATCTTGTGGCGGGATAGCTGATGCAGCGTGACACAAACGTGGTACTCTAAGAGGATGAGAAATAGCCTTGAGGGAGAATTTGCCAAGTAAATAATGAGAGAGAGATGCAAAAAAATAGCACACAGGCAAGCATTGCAATGCAAGCACTAATGTGTTCCGTCCTTTAATTCTGCGCTATCTGGAAGCCCATCTTTCCAGCTGTGCTCTGCAGTTTCCTTGAGTGAGTGATGATAATGTGTAGAAGCAATTTGTGATTTTTCAAATTTATTCCACATCATCACTAAAAGTGAACCCAAAACACGGTGTTTTAATAGCGCAAAATAAATTGCAATTAGCTAAAAATAATATATCTCAGTTTTAAGCAGTGTATGAAAAATTAATTATAATCATATATTTTACAGATAATTAATTAAAAAATGGCAGAAAATTTAGTACAATCTCCAAGCACGCCTACGCCGCGGCCAAGCTCTATTGCAACAACAGTCTCTGAAAGGATTTCCGGCATGTCCACGCCGGGTTCTTCCTCAGCGCTATCTTCAAGCAGGAATTCCATGTGCGTGGGAGGGAATCCTATGACAACTACCATCAGCACAATCGCAATGCAGAGTGGACAAACCAAGATTGTAATCGCACTTCTACAGGTGAGCAATAAACGATTACTTGCAAACTTTTCCCTACAGCTTGCTGTACTGTTGAGAAATATTAAAATCGGCACCAAAGTCCTTAATATTTACAATAAACAATGCGCATGCGCTAATCAGTAAAAACGTGAGCAAGTTAATAACACATAGCACAAACGTCAACATTTAAGTTATGCGGCCTTTTCAAAATTGAGGTCAAAGTTTATTTATTATAATAGTTCTATGTTTGTTCTGAGTTTGAAGCAGCTATTTTTAAAACTTCAAGCCTAGAGTGCAGCATGATTCAGAATTACTATTTGTAATGCATTACGTATGACGGCAAAGATAGGTTTCTACTTTTAAAACTGAACAAGTTTGCATGGATCTGCAAAATACTGATGCATAATTCTAATGCCAAATGTTTTCCATCAGTCCCACTGAACGTACTGAAACAAGGATGGAGAAAAGATGCTAATTGCTCCTGCAATAATGAGGAGGAGATGAGCATCTATTATGTTTTCAATCTTATTCCAATCGCTCTAAAGTGCTGAAACCAATGGATGCATCTCTGTTTTGCTTCGGCCGAAAGCGAATCAAGTGAAATTGAGTAATCAAGTACAAAATGGAAGCTCCTACAGGAGGCAGGTCATTTATCCTCCTCTGCTTGTAAAGAAAGCAAATCCTTTGGAAAGCCCATCTTCTAAATTCCCTAATGGATCTTTCCTATTATCAATTTAGGTCAGGTGGGCTGGTAAAAGGTTAAAATATGTACACGAGCTTTGGCATTCCCAGTTCAGCGCCTTTGATTTCCTAAGCTTGTCTCCTCAACCAATTTAGTGAGTGTTCATTGAACCCAGCCCAGAGTTGAGCTTGGAGTAATTTAAAACACAAATATTTAACTTAGCGCTACGTTCTACAAGATTTACGCTAAGTACTACAAAATATTTTAAAACTTTTCATTTCATTAGCAATAAACAAAAGCGGATGGAGAAAGTTTCAGCTATGGAAACTTTTTTGGATTCGCTCAAGGAGAAAAGTTTCTGTTTTGGAAATTGTCTTTAGAAATTTCCAGCTTTTAATACATCAAACAAACTTGTGTAGAAGCATTTAAACTCTTCACTCCCGCATTTGTATTTTCTTCTGCTCGGCATTCAAATGTTTTGCTCAGGAGATTCGGACATAGCAGCCAGTAGGCGGGTGAGCTGCACAGTCAGCAGAGCCGGGACAGTGGAAAGCTTCTGGCTGGAATGCCGGGTAACAAGGGGCCGCTCAGCTCATGATCGGATTCTCTTTTACCCCTGGCTATTGCATACTCCTTCAAGTTTATTATTCTTGCACTAAAAATAAACTATTAGTAATTATAGTGCAAAGGAATGTCTGCAGGATTTGGGGAAATGTGCACAACTTTTCTCATTCCATGTCATTCCTTCGCCTTTTTAATTGGCTTCCAGGCTCGGTTGGTTCGATTTTATGAAATAGCTTTGATGCTGATGTAGGTATATATGCAGGCACATTAAAAAAAAATAAACGGAAAGCAATATGGATCGCACGCGTCTTTTAAAACGCTGACACTTGAATTCCGTATCTGTGTATTTGCATTGCACCAAACTAGTACGCGAAAGATGATGAATATTTTGCTAGAGAAAGAGCAGTATTTGAGAACGGTACATTAGCTAGTAATAAAAATTTTACGATACCCGATACCACAAGTCTAACAAAATTAATGTGGTCGCACAAACAAGGAATCTCTGAAACCACTGGAGGAATAGCGAACACCAAAAAACATTCGTAGAGGAACGCCAAAACGGAATTAGAGGCTAACAGAATTCAAATTACTGTTGAATTTCTTCCAGACTGCAGGGAACACTAGTGTAGCTATAGGTTGGAGGGATTTTCAAGAGCGTAAAAAATTAAATCACAGGGCATGTTTCACTTGTGGCCCACAAGTTGTGGGGGAGTTCCGAATCCTCATTAGGTCGTAACCTCAGAACCCCAGAGAGAAATCAATAGGCAAACGCTCTGACTGTTTGTGAACTCTGCGTGGCAAGATACGAACGTGCAGAAGGCTGTGATGCAGAAGCGCCTTTATCGTTATTTCTCACGTTAGAATTCTATTCAACTCTTCAAGCTCAACACCTTCAGTTATATCGGATGATTGGATAATAGTATGTGAGGCATTGACGGGAGAGATGACAAGTCTCAAGCTGGGTCCGTTTTAAATGACTAAAACGCCGTTTTACAAAAAATCACTCATGCAATATCCTCCTCTTACATCGATTGCAACTTACAGTAGTATCGTTGATGAAGGAACACGAGAAAGCCTGAGGTTTTTTAAAACGGCGTTTTAGTAATAGAAAACATTAAGAAATAGCATCCAAGCTGTTGCATGATTTCAGTCAATCCATCTCTTCCATAGCTTCACAGAGCTTCATATTCAACTCCATAATTTCCTTACCCAATTAATCTTCTAAATAATGAATCCATTACGGAAGATTCGCGAATTCTGTCAGCACAGAGTCTACCGACAGTAGTTTAAATCTTGGCACGTCATAGGGAAGTGTGTGAGCATTTTGTTTAGCTACACGGATCATTTACAAGTGCAATCTTTATTTTGGCAACAGATTAAGCTAACATGAGGTATCTTTTCTTTTTTTCAGAGTCGAGAATGGCTCCAGCTTAAAATCCTTGAAATGGATCCCTACATAACAGTACTAGGAAATACTGTTAAAGAAGCTACAGAAATGCTGGCTAGTCATGAAGACGTTCTAAGAAAATTACAGGTAAGTCACAAGGCAACATCAACTAAACTTCCAGAAACCCAGTAGCCAAGAATAGCTAGGTTTGGTTGGTACAAGAAAGTGTGAAAACGTTCATGTATCAAAGTAATTCCAGTTATAAAATATAGCAACATGTATAACATGTGCGAAAATTAACCAATTCTCATGGTGCGGGCTACGAGGCGGAAGACATTCAACCACGCTACATTTAACCTACAGAATTTCCCCGGGAGCTAGAGAGCATGATGAGAATTTGCTAAAATCAGCCTTTACAACGAGAGAAAGTAATGGGAAAAGAGTGATTGGAGAATACAAGCTACGTCAGCGAGGAAAACACCTAGTTCCTAGGGATTAAAGGGTTAAACTGCATGGAGAGAATGCATGGAAAGAATGCAAAATATTTTATCCAAATATTCTCCATCCACACAGAGCAAACAGAGTCCAGTAGAAGAGCTGTTACGACAAGCGGATCAGTTGATATCTACGCAAAAACCCCGGGCGGAAGTATACGCTGCCATGGCTGAATCACTTGGCCTTGCTTGGAAAGATTTGAATTCGCAATTAGAACAGCGCAAGGTTGTGCTTAAATTAAATACTTGTGTTTTAAGGTTAGTTAACCACCTATACTTTTATCAATTTTAACACAAAAACAAAAGATTGACCATGCTAAAAAATTTGTATTTTTCCAGTGAAATCGATGCATGCCTCGATAAAATAGACCAAGTGGAAACAGTTACCAATGAAACTGCCAACACTGTGGATGGATGCAAAGAATTAATCAAACGAACGAAAAACGTTAGAAAATCCATGTTAACTTCATTTCTAACATGTTTAGAACAAGGCCAAGTCTTAATTGATAAATTAGAAGAATTAAAAACCCTGGATTCTAGGCCCGATAATGGAGTTATTCAAGCCAAGTACGGTAAGTGCTTTTCCCTCCATTTATACCTCTTCTCCGTCCACAAACATCCCAGCATTAGATATAGTAAAGTGCTTATTATCGGGAACAGAAACACAGTATTGATCTGTGGTAAAGCTAAAGAGCCTCACTTGAAAACCCTAATGCAGAAAATCTACAGTGCGTAGCAAGTTGCGTAAAAACTCTAATGGATTCCACCTATTTTTAGCAATTTCTCAAGTCGAAAGATGGCTCGAAAAACTTCATGATCGACGTAACTTGCTCGATGAAAAATTCGCAATCAAACTGGAAAAACTCAAAGAGGAAATAGTCGTCCTAGAATTCACAAGTCAACTTCAACAAGTCAGGGAAACTCTAGACAGCATCAACACTGGTGTCAGTGATTATGGTTCTGATGTAGATTCATCAAAGAAATCTTCCACTTCGCTCCAAAGCGCAGTCAAGAAAATTAAGGTAACTGCGACACTTCTCTGCCGTATACAATTATTTCCTTTATTTCCATCTCCTCAAAACCAGAAGATAAGCGCTCAGGCATTTTGGGTAGTATTTTCATGCTGGCATCGCATCAAATATTTTTCACAAATAATAATATATATTTTAAAAAGAAACTAAATTCCCATAATTTAATAATTTTCTAATTTTAATTTCAAGGAATTACGGGAGAAGACATTCAATGTTGTACGGGAATTGGACAAAACAAAATTCCGGCATGCTCCATCATCAAAAATCAAAGACGAAGCTTTCCTCCTGATTGATGCATGCAATCAAAGTTTAAATAATTTAGAGGATGAAGCCCATAAATTAGCACTTTGTAAAGATTTCTTTGATCTTGTTAATCAGGTTCGTTTATTTTTCCTTCAATGTAATTGACAATCCTTTACAACATCATACATATGCTTCCTGTGATTGCAAATATTAATTACTCTTAAAAGTCATTAATTCATTTTTTTCAAAAAAATCAGGCACAAAAGCGCCTCAACGAACTACCTCCTACATCCGGAGAGAAAGCAGTGAAAGCACTTGATGAGATCACATCATTACCGTTGAACAAAGGACAAACTCTCCTTAGCAGCCTAGGATGGGATAATCCAAAGGCAAAGGTAACGCACTAATTGCTACAAGAGAAAGATCCCAGACATGACTTTCTCTCAGTCAGCAAAATATCGTGCCTGAACTCAGTGTATTTTTTACTCTTCCTTCGATCATGTGATTTGAGAGGGGAAGAAATCGTGTCAAAAAAATGAAAATTATAGAACTCTGAGAGAAACCCTGTGAAACACTCAAACCCTAAGATCCAATCCTCTCACATCCCTGCTTGAACCATCTAATTTACTTTCCACAGGGAGTAAAATCAGCATACCAGCAGCTCCTGACAAGAAAAGAGCAAGCGGTGAAAGTCGGAGAGGAGATGGAGAAAGCAGAGATCCTCCATAATTTCCTCACAGAATTTGACAAGGTAAGGTTTGGGAAAAAATCAATTTATTTCAACGCTGAAAAACTTTCCTTCCAAATATTACAAAAATTAAAAAGGGCAAACTTTTGCAAAAAACTCATATCTTTTTGTAATTCACACAGCTACACTCGTACCTCTCGGAAATTGATTCTTCTTTGAAACGGTCTCTGGAACTTGGCCCTGACTTGAACGTCGCAAAAGATCAGGAACAGCAACTAAAAGAAAAATTAACACAAATTGAAAGCAACCAACGGGTTTTTCATCTCCCAGAAGAAAAGAAACAAGAGCTCGAGGACAAAGTTGAATCTTTGAATAGATTTATGAAACTCCTATTGGAAATAACAGAGAGGCGGGTGCAGTTGAGCGAACATTACATCAACATACTTGAAGGAATGGATGCAATTAAGGACGAAATGAACATCGATCCTGGATCAACTCAAGTGCAAGACAAGTTTGCTAAATTAGAAAGCTTTTGTGCTGGATTCTTGCAAAATTGTGCCCAGGTAAAGTAGCACCGCGTCGTAGATTTTCCAATATTTTTACTATATTCTTATACGAGTCAGATAGAGAGCACAAGAAGAATGTACTTTCATAACCAGTAACTTAATTTACAAGAGGATCAAGGGTTTTCAGAGAGCTTCTTGGTTTCTTCTTGTGAGAAAATTGCTAGGAGAAAGCAAGGTGGGAAAAAAGGGGGAGAAAGCTGGAGAAAGCATCAAGAAAATTATACAGGAAAATCAACCAGAGTCTGTAGGATTTAGAGGAGGGAGACGAAGAACTCAAGGATGGAATTTATTTTAGGAGCGTAATTGATTTCAATTCTAGCGTAAATTACATTGCGAAAGATGGCTGGGAGGGTACAGAATTAATTTAGGAATTTTAGAGCAAAAGTAATTGAAATTTCCTGGGGACATATTCTCCTAAATGAATTTGATGACACTAGTATTTAATTACGATTATCAGTCAAGCAAAAGGCATCAACAAATTTAGAACTTCAGCGCAAGACTCAACAAAGTGAAAGCAAACTTTCACCACCTCTTTCCCTTCATTTTTCGTGTCCTCTTTAGGGAAGCAAGGCGGTGGTACAGCCATCGAATTTCACAGACAGATTCTCCTTCAATATACATTCAAAGTCCTAGCGTGATACCAACTTCCCGGAACCAGTCTACACTTGTTGCTCGCGCGGCACACGTTCACAAGCCCATTACGTAGAGAAGCCACTCTGAAAAATAAGAGACGGTTATTGCTGTGTAGCGTTGCAATTAATAGCTTCCAGCCTCCCGGCTTGCCCAGCTTGTCAACTTTTCCTAGTGAATAGCTTCCCTAAATTTGCTGATCGCCCTCACGTGTCACGTTTTGAGCAAAGGCAGCGACACAATTTCAGTCGAGATAGAGAAAACATTGTGTAACGAGGCAAAATCCTTTGATATCCGAATTCTTACACGTGCCAACGAGCCCAGCTATCCCTGTATTACGTCGTACGTAATTTTACTCTGATTGCTTTGAACTGAACTCCCTGAAAAATACGAGAAATTCGTACATATTTTCAGACAATGTGAGAGACGGGAGGTGAATCACAGTACTGATTCATCTCCGCCATCACTTTAGACATAGCATATTCAAAGAACAAAATCCTACTATTTTACACATGAGTTGCCCGGTGAAAGTGAGAAATTCAACGAGTGAAAACAATCCCTTCAAATCATCAGCGTGAGTATTTGTTTCCAACTGAGACACACACGAACTTTCTCTTTATTATACAGCTGAAAATATTTAAAACTACTACTAGTGCCTGAAAAAAACTAAATTCAAGGAGAAAATCCTCCTCATAAAATCAAATCGTGAATGAAATTTAAACCTAGAGGGCGGGACCGTCTACTAAGTGCACAAGGTGCAGATAGATTACTACTAAAAACTACTTGAAATTCGAAATTACTTGATTTTAATCTAAACGCTAATTATTTGATTAAATTTTAAAAGCTTTCTGTAAAAATCTTAAAGAACTAAAATATCAGCTACTTCGGTGTTTTACAAGCTTGATCCAGAAAGAAAATACTCTTTAGCTGTAACTTCAAGTAAAAGGCAATGTAGAAGCTGTTTTTGGGCGGCACAAGAAGAACACAGGACACAGGACGAGATGAGGGTTATTAATAGGCCGGGATAATACCCCTGGCCGGATATGATAGAGTCTACAGTTTTCAAGTGTCCTCGAATTGATGGGGAGAATGAGAAGATAATAATCCTGGTATCATATTTTCAAGCTGTGGGAGAAAGTGGGAGAAAGTGTGCTCTTGAGGAGGAGAGAAATTGAGGGTGGATGGAAGGGAGAATGTACTCAGCATGTATTATAAGCCAAGAGAGAAAGTAATAGTAGCTCAAAGAGAGAGGACGGAGTGAAAGTTAATCGAGTCGTCATATAAAGCTTGTTTTCCTGGTTTCCGGGGAGGGCAGATCGCTAAGAGTGTGTTACGGTGTGGATTTACAGGAGGATACTAACGTTAGTGTTGTTATCTTCCCTAAGATGAACCAGATAGCAGATGGTTGTTAGTAAGAGGAGGAGAAAGCACTAAAGGCGCCACAGCAATATACTCCGCAACTAACTTTAGGAAAGAGCAAGAATGCATTAGATCTAATGGATGGTAAATGAGGCTGCGAAGAGGAAAAAGAAGCAAGCAAGCAACTTGGAACCCGTGCAAGAGTAGGAGATAACGTAAAAGAATAACGTTCCTGAATGTAAGTGTGTATTCTTAAATTTACAGGCCTCCATCATTGACGCCGGATTCAGTACGGAGAAAGCCTGTGAGAGAGTGAAACGACATGTTGGTGAAGTGAGCCGGAAGATTGTGGAACAAGTGGAAAATAAACGAGAAGCGCAAGCACAAGAACAAGAAATGAATCGACGCATATCAAAGGTAAGTAAATTCCTTGAGAACTTATAACTTCAGAACAGTATGTACAGGTACCTAAACCAGAAATTATTATACATGTGCTTTCTCCACTCTAGTTTCTATGCAACAGGATTTTGACAAAATATGACAGGTATAATAAACTTGCCATGTTGCAAGAGTTTAACGCCATTTTTTGGTTACCTTCGAAACAAGTACCCCTCCAATGATGTAGTTAAGTTTGCACCAGTAAGATGATAGCTGCAAAGCTTTAAGAACTCGAATTCACTGGATACTGACTCTAAGAGCCCATGCTTGAGACAGCTTACATGCATTTTCTAAGACAAGGCTTTAAAAGCCCATGAAAGTAGATTCATTACCGAGTAGTGGTAAAATCAGTTTGGGCATACAAGAACCAAGACGGACGGAAAAGTGGGGGAGTGTAGCAAGCAGAGAAGATGAGATCAAAGGCAACATGTGGTCTGTGGGGAGCATTTATGACAATCTGTCAATTTGCCAAAAACACAGAGAAACCAGAGACCCGTTATAGCAAGCTTTCAGTCCAGCTTGTATATAGAGGATTGAATGCACATTTTCTCGAGATTTATTAAGATTCCCCAGACCCGTTTATAAAAGATAAAAGGAACATTACTTTCCTCATGCAACACTATAGATTACATGCACGGAAAACAAGAAAACTTAAACCATGTCACAGGATTTTAAAATGTTCACGAACAAGTGGGCGACGAGAATAAAAGATTAACAATTAAACAGGATTTAAATCAGCTGTAGAAAAATAGATCATAAATAGTGGGACCCAGACTTCCCGTCTGGAATATCCATCCTGACAAATATAGGTCACCACTGAAATAAATGACAAATATTTAAAATGATCTGAAAAGTTCAAAGCCAGAGCTGCGGCAAACTCCGCGGCACAAAGTTACAAAAGTTGGCAAAAAACTAGGGAAATGATGATAATTCTCTCAAATCAAAGAGGTCGTGGGTTCTAATCCTATCCAAGGATACGAAAAATAAGTATAATTTTTCCAAGTAAATGATCCACAAAACTCGCTGAATTTTCAGGCAATCTCTAGCGTGGAAGAGGTCATTTATTCCGCCTATCCGATACTCCCTGATCGTTTACAAGCCTACGATTTCGCAAACGGGAGCAATGGGGACAGCGGGATTAATCAAGAACAGAATCCCAGGCGAATCTCATCTCCTTCCCCTTGGGGCTTTAATCAAACTGGATTCCGAACTGGATCACCATCACCAGCTCTTGTCGTAGGACTCACCACAATACCACCACAATACAAAATCGGAGAAGATGTAAGCCTCACTCACATTGAATCCAACTTGATCCAAGTAGAGACAACCGTCGACAATTTGGACAAGGAGTTGAATATTTTGGCGGGTGAGTCAACTCTTGATTTTTACATAAAGTTATAGCAAGCCTATATAGTAACCTAGAGGTCACTACAAACTACTACAAGCGCAGCAATGAATTGCACAGCTATTCCAAGGCATTAGTCGAGAAATATTAAATTCGCACAATTCACAGGGAGTTTTATAAAAACCCGGGTAATTTATCGAGGAATTTAAAAAAACATCCAAGGGACTCGTGGAGAGTGATATGTAGAAGGAGGAAAATTGCGAACTGCAAGATGAAAGTAAATCTTACGTATGATTTCCGTCCTCCCCTGTCCCGCTTTCACCATAACCGCCTCCCGAGCGTTCCATCTCCCTCAGCTTACATGCACAACCGGGTAGCGGGACGTAAGTCATAGGGGAATCAGAGGAGTGCGTTGATTCAGTTTTAGTTTTCAAAGAAACGTGAGACAAGTCAGACATTGATTCCTCCAGTGTGCTTTATATTCCACAGAGAGCCAAGCTGGAAGAGCTGGAATTTTGAGTGAAAGTTAATATAGTGTTCCCTTGAGGTAATTCAAAAAGACTTTGGGATTTTCCCGGGTCAGTGTCAATCTGTTTGTTGTGCGCTGTTTGTGGTGAAAGCGTGAGAAATTCTTTTATTTGTCTACTACGTATTCACATTGCTATTTAGATCAAGTTTGCTAATTAGTAGTGAGCTCCAGATATCGGAGAATCTCAAACTTATTGTCAACACTTCTGAAGAACTATGAAGTGATATATTTTTAATTTTAGTAGATAAGTTATAAGCTTCAACGGCCCTAATATATTCCAAAGTTTCGCCAGTGCCAAAAGCACATACGAAATGTAGACTACATGGAAGAGCGGATGCAATTACACAAGACAATTGCCAGCATACAGCTGTTGTTACTCTTACTCGAATCAGTGTAGGTGGAACTGTCTTTCCAAGAAACAGTAATGATATGGCACAAACTGCATTCGCGAAACTGCAGGCAATGTATTATCCACATATAAACTTCGCAGATCGCTATCAAAGCAAGGATTAACAATTACAGAGCTTACACAGCTGAGGAAACTGTCACATTAGAATCAGCTGTATACAAGGAAAATATTTTAAGTAAAGTGTCACCACGAGCTTCGGAAATAGGCTGCAAGCTCTAAATGCAACAGCTCCCCCTTTTCCCTCAAAAGCTATATTTATTGAAGGACGACATTCGCGAATTGCGAATCTTGTAATTCAGGAGCTGAAATTCATCTCTTAAGAGACATTATTCAAGAGGCTGTAGTAATTTATCCTAATTTTATGCCAAGTCGCTGCATCAAAGGAGCCATATGTATCATGTCATGACTTTCGTTTTGAAAAAATAATACGTACGGTCAGAGAGTTCTTACATTTAAATGACGTCAACCCGGGTTTTTTGATGACAGAGTGAACAAGTTTTGCTGAAAAGCTGTGAAGGGAATTGATATTTCGGATGTAGCTTGAGAGAGGGAGGAAGTTATTTTAAGATTCCCAAATATTATTATATTTAACGGCAATTCTAATCCTTTTCTAGACCATCAAGGACTGGAAGAGAAACGAGCGACGATCGAGAAAAACTTGAAAGACTTGAGAAACTTTTTCGTTAATTATAAATTGCTTAGCTTAAATCTTAGTACTGTGTTTAAAAATCTCGGTGAAATTGACATCGTCATTGAAGAGGAAGAGCTACGAAATCCAATGGAGACAGAAAAAACAGCGTATCAAGAAGTTGATGAAATCATTAAATTGTGTCGGGAACATGCTGAAGAAATTGTGATGAATATTAGGCAAATGGTAAGTTAACCTTGGGTCAGTTAACCTTAAGTCAGTGATTAATTCAAATATCCGCAGATCCCGAAGAAATAAATTATTTATCTATATTTAATAAATAATTTACAAATTTCAAATTTCAAAACTTAAAATATTCAAATAATGAAATTTTCAAAATCTGGCGGGAAATTTCAAATTCAATATTTTTCTTAATTTATAAAATTCGCGGGAAACTTGAAAAGTAATATTATAGTTTTCGAAAATATTGAAATTGGTTTTTTTAAATTCAGCATATTTTCCTGATGAATTATAAAAATTCAAGAATTTTTTCCACTTGATGTATCCCCATCAGTTCTTAGCCGACAGTTCCACTAGATTAATTATACATTTACTTAGATCTGAACTAACATTTCATTTTATGCTTACAGGAACCTCCAGACGCAGGCAAAATAGAAGAAGCCCGCCTTCTTGCAGCCATTGAAGAAAAACGTTTGGAATGGGACGAGGCTATGCGGCGGAAGGCCAAAGCAATTGCTGCTCGAGACTTACAACAAATTGAAAAACAGCTTGCAGATTTACAAAAACATTTAGAATTGACCCGCGGGCAATATGGCGAAAGTTTAATGGCTGCCCGCGAATGTTCCGCAAATTTTACCGCTTTTGAAGAAACGATCCAAGTAAATCCTTGACACTATATTTTCCCTCATCTCTCTCAAAATTGTCTACATGCATACTCAATAAGGATATAGCTTTTACAGACAACGCGCAACGGCAATAAACGTTTTGCTATTTTTGCCATTAACTTTGCTAGCCAGCAGACAGCTAAAATATCATGTCTTGTCCAATCTTGCCAGGATGTACATAAATCTACGGTGGTAAATGTGAACGTGGGAGTTTTATGCGTGCCAAATATATGTTTGCAGATTCTCGGAGGAAAAATAGAAAAATTCATTCAGCATGTAGACGAGGATATGCGGGACAAGGCTGCAAGTTTAAAAGAAAATTGGACACGTTTCCTCCAGATGACGAAGGAGAGAAGGAGGCTCATTGATTTGAGCTTACAGTATTTTACACTCGTCAATGAGGTAAGCTTCCCGTATTAAATACATTTGCCACAAAAGCCTTGTAAAATATTTCAAAACTCCCATGTCAAAATACAAAGAGGAAGCCAGTTTAAGACATTCTTCAAGGGCGGGGAGTTATGAATCAGATCCAAAATCTGAATGCACTTGATAGAAAACTTCTAGGGAACCGTGGGAATTTCTTTAGCTTGTCATTGAGCCTCAAAAAGCCTTTGAAGAGTGTATACAAATCCAAAGGCTGCCAGAAACTTCTATGTATTTGTGGAGAAAATAGAAAACAGAATTTTCTACAGGTGTTGGAGGAGGTTCAATCAAGTTGTAAACACAAGTACAAACAGGAAGGAAAGAATGTGTGTTGTGACAGAATTTGTAATCGTGCTCAACTACTCTCATCAAAGTAATACTTTATTGTATATTTCCTTTCGGTTTGTGCACTAGGCGGAAACGTGGTTCAAGGATGGAAGCAAACTTTTGATAACTATTGCCCGGAAATCAGCAAGCGTGAAGACGGGAGAAGAAGCAGATGAACTTTTAACAGAACTTGAGGCTTTCATAAAACCCGGCGAAGTTAAACAAGAGGAGCGAATCGCAAAAATCTCGACACTCGCAGCACAACTTTACGGTACATTTCAAATCTTTTCGAGTGAAAGTTTTATTCAAAGACTAATTGGCTCGTAACTATGGATACGGTGAACCACAAATATCAAAATGGTGGAGAAGATAATAGGCGACTTGGATCTAACCCAATGATGTGATACCCTGTAGTGAAAGTGGTGAAAGCAGGTGAAAGCACCTTCAGCGAAAGAATGCGATGAATGAGATTACCCTCTACCACATGTAACTATGTGAGGTTTTCATTTCAAAGTTTTGAATAATAGCGAGGTTCTTAGGACGAATTAGGTGAAAGCGGTGAAAGCAAGTTTCTGGAACAGAGTAGAATAGAAATTTTAAACGAGAATTTCTTTGACTTGTGAGTACAAAGGGTTTTAAATGCCCGTTGATACAGTAAAAGCCCAAAAATATGGATAGCATTACTTAATTTAAATTCAGATTACAAATACCTTAACTACTTGCCCTCTACCGTAGAACACATGGCAAATGTCAGTAGATTTTAAAAAAATATGCATGTAAGAAAGAGAAGCTAGAAGAAAGCGCAGCTCTGTTTGACACTGATAGAAATTGATGATGCTAAAACGAATTCAATACTGCTTCAACATCCTGACCACAAGGCAGATTCTCATGATTACAACACATTGTGATATAGGGGAGGAGAAGAGAAAGCTGTACGATGCAATGCTGATCAAAGAAAACCGAGAAATCCTAGATTCTTTGAACTCAATGAACAACGAGCTTTCAGTGATGGCAACCAGCTTGAGAAATCGGATCACTACAAGCAGTGCGACGGATACAAGCCAACTTGATGGTCCTCATCCGGTTCTGCAAGTCTCGGAAGTGGAAATACAGGTTGGAGAAAGTGCATCAACTGCCCGAGACTCAGAGGAGGTAAAGGTATATGCTTCTGTATTTGACGCAATAATGCTAGGAGAATCCTAGGAAAGAGAAAGTGGAGAAAGCAACTGGATCAAAAATAATAATCCTGATTTAAATTTAAATTACAGATTCCATCTGCATTGGCTCCGACAACTCCGACACCTGTCACCATCAGTAGCAGCATCGTCACGGAGAAAGTAATCACCAAAGAACTTAATACAAACACGTCCACGCTAGAAAGAATCATACTCAGACCGGTAACTCCTACGATGACGGAAAAAGAGACGCAGTTTGAGCCACTTGAACCGAGAGAGGGAGCCATGAGGACGGAAAGAGATACAGTTACTCAGACAGTGGATGAAAAGCTCTTTGAAAAGGAAACACAAACCGATAAAGAAAATCAAACTCCTCCAGCTTTCACCACTCCACTCAAGGACATTGCTATTAACGAAGGAGAGAAAATCAGATTTCAATGCGTGTAAGTGAAAGCCTTTGAATCCTAAGAGTAAACAAGACATGCGAAGGAGGAGAAAGTACACTATTTCCTTATGAACTTGTCATGGAAACGGTGAAAGGGGAGAAAGTATTACAAACGACATGCAATTCCTAGTCATTAGCGCCAAATGTTTACACACAAAAATCAGACACGTGCCGCCCGAAAAAGTTTAATCTAGCTCATGATACAAGGTCACGTGACCTAAAATTGCGGGAGAAGGGAGCAAGTATACATTTTAAAACTATTTTATTTATATAGAATTTAGCCGAGGGCGGGAAATTAATTTTATTTTTTAATCCAATTTTTAGAGTGTCCGGAAATCCAGAGCCTGTTATCACATGGCTCAAAGATGGGCTTCTCGTAACCCAATCCAATTCCGACTATAAAACGGAATTCAATAACAGCGTATGCTCTCTCACAATCGATGAAACCTTTGCCGACGATTCCTCCATATTTACATGTAGGGCCACCAACGAGGTTGGCATTGCTGATACTAGCGCTAAATTAGTTGTGAAAGGTAAGCAGCTGTGACAAGTGGCCTGAAAATAGCCCAATTTAAACATTATAAAACCAAAATTTTTCAATTTAATTACAGAGACCCAGGACAATATGCTTTCACCTCCTAAATTCGAAGTACCCTTGCCGCAGTCAACTAAATTAATCGAAGGAACCGTCAATCATCAGTTTTCATGCCTCGTACGGGGAAACCCCCTGCCTACTGTAGAATGGTTTAAGAATGAAGTTAATATCGATACTTGTGCCGATTACATCATTACTTTTAATAACGGGCTAAGTGTATTTAAATTCGGAGAAGTCATTCTAGAAGATGAGGGTATTTACTCATGCAAGGCTACAAATAAGGCAGGAGAAGCAACTACTTCCACAGAACTCTTGGTCGAAGGTACGAAATTCTTTAATTGTGGCGCGCCCTGGTGTCTTAATTTTAAATCAATAATCTAATTTTGTTCTATACTTTCACAGCTAGAAGCATTCGATTCTTGGAACCCTTAAGTAAGAAGACAATGGCCAGAACTGGACATAAGCTAAAGCTCGAGTGCAGAACTAATATTCCATGCGAATTTGAATGGCTCCATGACAATAAACCCGTTAAGGATAATATTAAGGTGTGCATTATTTTAAGACCTTTTAATTAAGGTGTTTCAAGACCTTTTAATCAAGTTGTTGTAAACTAACCTTTATTTGATGATGACACTGATTAATTCCAGAGTGATTCAACATCTTCGCTACTAGTCATTAACGAAGCATTCGCTAAGGACTCAGGTCATTACGTAGTTATCGCTAAAAATCCACGACTCGGAGAAAATAAGTGCAGCTGCCAGGTCGTTGTAAAGGTAAGCTAGCTGTCAATGATTAAATCAGATGAAGGCCAATTCGTTCAATGAATCGATAAATTGTTACCTATTTCAGGGACGGCTACCAAACGAGACGTCAGACTCCGAATTCCACTCTGACATGGAACCTGTGAAACCGAAACTAAAAATGGGACTCGAAGATACAGAAGCCCAAGATGGCGACAAAGTGAGACTGGATTGCGTTATCGTGGGACAACCTGAACCGGAAGTAAGATTTGAATACTTGCGGGCTTTATTAGCTTAATTTTAATTTGTAGTTTAATTAATTTCATTTAAAAAATTAAATTTTATTTTACTAGGTAATTTGGTATCATAATGGAAAACCTGTGAAGGAAAGCAAAGACTTCCAGCTCGTCTTCAGAGGAGACAAATGTTCCCTGATAATTCGTAATGTTTTACCAGAAGATGCTGGAGAATATCGGGTCACTGCCATCAATTCTGCTGGAGAAGCCAGTAGCTCGTGCAAACTGAAAGTATTGAGTAAGTAATCGATTTTTAATACCTGGTGTAGCAATGCTGGGTGTAAACGATTTAGCGCTAACGAATCCTTTCCTTAGGTGCCGCACGCAACCTTAACTCAATCAAGCAGCAGGATGTAGAGGGAATACCGCCCAAATTTTCAAAGTTAATCGAAGATACTATGGTTAACGAAGGAGATGAAGTAACCATGAAATGCTCGATATCTGAAGGAGTTCCAGCACCAACAGTGAAATGGTTCAAAAATGCAATCGAGATCAAAGATAAGCTAGGATATAGTGTAAGTTTTACTAAATTTTAAATTTAAATCACTTATTCATTAATTTATTACAAAAGATTAATATATAATATAAAATACTGATATTTAACCATCTTACCAGATTTCCTCATCCGGTAACGACCATGAGCTGAAAATCGCACAAGCTTCGCCAGAACATCGGGGGAATTATATGGCCAAGGCTAGTAACTCCGCTGGGGACGTAAAGTGCTTCGCTTGTTTAATCGTAAAGAGTCCATTAGGATTAGAGAGTCCAAACACGATTAAGAAAATGGAGGAGAGTTTGGTATCAATGTCCACGCCTACAAAAACAAGAACTGAGGTTATCGAAACATCCATAGAATCATCTTCGGTTGTGACCAAGCGGATGTCCTTCCAACATGTATCATCTCAAAGTGGGGAAAACAAGGTATTTACAACGACAAATATTGAAAATCTTTTTTACGCTTAAAACGAAATCGGTTACGCAGCAATGTATTCATTGTTCCAGGAGGATGCAGTTTCTGTCCAAGATCGGGCAGCGTTCTTCAACTCCAAGGAATCACCCACAGAGGGCGTCATTACTATTATTCCAATGGTTATCAAACCACGCAATCCTGTCGCACCAAGGTTTGTGTCTTCCCTAAACGGTGTGATGGCGGATGAGGGCGCTGTTGTCGTTCTAGAGGGACAAATAGATGGTAAGCGTAGGGAATTTTTCAAACCATTTTTGCTACCGTTGATCAGGGCCATTATTCATGTAAAATACATTTTTCCTCAGGTTATCCGGATCCAAGAATCAAATGGACTAAAAATGACTCTGATTTCGATTTCGAATCGTTTTCAAAGTATTTTCATGGCAAAGTTACGCTTGAAATGAGAGATGTGAGAATAACTGATGGTGGTCGATACTCTTGCATTGCTGAAAACGAAGCTGGTATCGCAACGAGTATCGCCGATGTCGTCATCAAGAGTGAGTTCCACCCACCTTCTGTTTAATCACTACCCGTTAAAGAACAGAATAATCCAAGTAATTAATTAATCGATTGAATTACAGAGAAAACCTTCCCGCCAGTATTCGGAAAACGTCTTCAGGCGCAAACTATTCAAAAACACAAAAGGATATACATGGAAGTCGAAGTTATCGGTACACCCACGCCAAAAATCACTTGGTTTAAAGATGGTGCATCAATCGATACAACGAGCGAGGAATATCAGTTCCGAACTGAAGGGAATCGGCACATCTTAATCGCACCTAACGGTAACAATTGACTTAACGGAACAATTATATCATTGCAAATTACCTCAAATAATTTAAAATATGACCGTTTATAATAATTACGCTACTTTACAGCAACCCGAGACAAGAGTGGACAATACATGGTAAAAGCATCAAACGAAGCAGGTAACGCTCAAAGTATCGCTGACGTAATAGTTCTGGATGACCAAAGGAAATCACCTGCTTGCGCAGTTATATTCGAATCCACCGTTGGAATTACCGAGGTAAGTGGACATTTTTATGGGAAAGTAACGGTGCAGTAGCAACGGATTTATGGTTTCACGCCGGAAAAGTAATTGGTGAAGGGTTATCAAAGCTTTTTACGCTTCTTCTACATAGGAGCTTGGTGCACCAAAACCAACGACGCTTATTTACGAGACGAGGTCCATCGCTAGTAAAATCCCCGAAAAAACCAGTTTTACCAGAGAAATCACAAGAACACACGAATCATCCACAAATACCGAGAGCGGGCAAAGTAAACATATACCGATAATCGTTAAAACACAACCTACAATTCCGTCCAGTGAATTCTACGAACCTAACACAATTCCTCGTCCAGTTCTAGAATCCCCACGGCTAGTGTCACCTAGTGGAAAGCCGTTGCAACCCGTAGCTGTTAAAGTAGATAGTATCTCAGTGACAGCGGAGCCCGTTAAGGATACAAAGTATTACCACACTTCAACGACAACCAGCGAAGAATCACCCTCCAGGAAGAGCGTTAAGCAAATGACATCGCAGTTTATCGAACAATCTTCCACCGTTGTCCGTACATCCCAAGTTATAAGCCCGAAAATCGATGTCAGCTCTATACCGTCACTAAAATCAAGATCAAAGAGATCAGAAACGAGCTCTGAAACGTCCACCAGATTCGGTAGCGAAACTCCAGCAGGACCTCCAGCCCCACGCTCAACTCCGGAAACCGCTCCTCCTCTCCACCTACCAACGGTACCTGATTCAGTACTGAAATCCATGGAACTAGCATCGACGATGTCAACTGAAACCTCTAGGATAACAACATCCGTAAACCAGTTTTCAGCAGCCTCTTCCAGCGAAATGAGCTTAACGCAACAATACCCAGACCTCGTTCCAGGGCCACCTCCAGAAATTTGTTATACTCCAAAACCTGAAGACTTTCCAAAAAAATCCCACGTTTCTGAAAAAATCAAAAAGATTGAAGAACATCGGAGAAAGCTTTCCATCCCGGATTTACCTCCAGGTGCGATCCGAATCCTTCCACCAGACCCTTCACCACCTGTCCGTGATTCACCGACTCCGTTAAAACGATATGTGTCAACGCCGTCCCCTTCACCGAAAACCGTTAAATCTCCGGAACCACCTTCGATTCCTCCTCCTTCCAGTAACCTTATCCTTGAACCCTTTCCATTCAAACCTGAAGACGAGAGACCTACTTCCCCAAGGGTGAAGCCACCTCCTCCTCCGAAACCCACAAAGTTTGTTCCAGCAGAATTCAGAGAAAGTGATTACGAAAGCGATTTTGAGACTAAAATTCAACCCGTTTGGAAACCTAACAAATCCGCATTTGTCCCCGTTACATCTTCAGGTCAACCAACGGCGTCCTTGCAGCAAACTTCCGTCATATCCTCAGCACAAACGCTCCAGCAGCAAACTTTCTCAACTACCGATCCTCCTGAACAACCTGAGCGAGAATCCGTTAAAAAGCTAGTCAAATCATGGCCGCCGCCAGAGCCGTTAACGAAGCAATTTGAGCAAGTCGTGGAAACCAAGGAAACTTCACTGGAAACGCAAGAAGAAATCCGGAGGCGTAGTGTAAGAGAGGATGTTTCCTTCTTCGAGGGCAAAGGTCATGCTAGACTAACGGCATCTTCATCAGCGCCAATTTCAAATTCAGGAAAAATCTCACCGTCTCCAGAAGCCCTTGCTATGGATAAGCTTTGGTCGAAACCTGTTCCGAAAAATTCAAAATGGCCGCCATCAGAACCAACAGACGCTCCACGCTCCCTCAGTCGAACGGAACCCGTTAATTACTACGTTTCAACAGTTTCAACTCCAAGAACGACTCCCATTCCCCGTAGCGATGAGCTAAGGTTACATCAAACCCTGAGTAGCACTAGTACAACCACTTATGAAGCCTCGTCCAGCTATTATGAGCATCAGCAACTCCAAGTATCAGAATCGGATATGTCTCATGGAGTCGGCAAGACCACATCACCCACCGTTATCACCGACCGGGGATTCAAACCATCGGATGCTAAGAAGGCGTGGCCAGCATTCCTGCCGGAGGCAACAGTCCCGCCGAAACCAATACAGCCTGGATGGATGCAGGGTCAGAAGGTCAAGGTCCAGAAATCCGTTCCGTTATTCTCCGAACCTAATTTACCAAAACCGGGAAGTCCTCCACAAATCGGATTCGCGCCCTATCCAGTCTCAGTCGTCGATAATTCGTCTGCCGTCGTTACCACTCGTAAATCCGAATCTTCTTCGTTTGAGAGTCAAAAAACGGTGAGAGAGGTGAGTTCGGCTTCAGTTAGTTCTCCGTCGGATCTTTAAGTGTTTCGTAATAACTTTCGTCTTCAATCGTTACTAAATAAGGCTTTAGAGCTTAAAAATTATAGATGTTGCGCAAACTTAACGGTGGCAAGTATCCGTTAGCGTTTTTATGTAAGCTAAGCTAACATCATTATCGGCGACAAATTATATATTTTCTCAACTAGTCATTTTACTGAAAGGTAAAGCACTCGCAAGGGGGCGCTTTTTCACCAATTACTTCCACGCAAACTGGTTTCAGTCCTGAAATTTTCGGTGTTAACGATCACCATAAATGACAAGTGTAGATTAGTAGCGAAATCTCTCATCAGGCGCACCAAAGAAACTGTATCTCATATCCCCGTTTTCTGTATTATCCTCAATTAGCAATTCGTTTCTTCCAGGTTAATGTCAAGCGTGTTTACTATTAACTAGTTGTCGTTACTGTAATTCTAATTAGTTAATTCATTGGTGCTATGTACTTTACCTATCGCAAAGTCGTATCCTGAGTCGTATTCGTTCGTATTTTAGTTTATGTGCTATTTATTCTTGAAAAGAAATAAATTCTCTGAATTTCCTACTAAAAATATAAACTATAGTAGATGTCGCTAATATCCTATCCGTCTCACACAACGCCACCTATCAAATCAACTCATCCTCCTAGGCACTGCACTGCCCTTTAGTTCCGTGGAATTCCCCCATTTAGCCGTTTTCGTAGCGTTTGGTAAGTACTTTGAAAAGTTTTCCTAGCTCTATTAGTCCCACGTTCTCGTCTATCGCTCGCTGGAACTCCGCAGGTAAGCTCCGTAATTAGCGGCACGCATGGTAGATGGCGCTGGAGCTCAAGGGATTTTGCAAACACTTTTGAAACGCTGTTGATGTTGTACCTAATCTACAATTTGGGGATGGCATTTCGGTATTTAATAGCCTCGGTACTTAATAACTTTACGGGTAGGAAAATTAATCTAATTAAAATGAATAGGGCACAGGATACCCGGGAGATCCTTATCAGGTCAGCCACAGTGGCACCATCTATCAAATCCTGTCAGAAGATCACCGATACGAGTCAACCCAAAGGTGCGAGGTCGAGCAAGACACCGGATCATCATTTCATCCCCCGCTGTACGCCTCCCCACTGAGGTCAGAATTTCCAAGCGCACCCAAACACCAGCACACTCTCAGCGCTGACCCAGCGGAACATTACTACGCCACGGATTCCTCTAGTCACTTTAGCCAGAGTGAAGAAACACAAGCTTTACAAGACACTTCTCGGTCGGAACACTTCCAGAGCACTTCCATGCTTTACCCATCACGAGGGAGGTCAATCCCTCGATTCGTCCCCTCAAAGTTTATAAAGCGAGATTTCAGTGAAAGCGACTATGCAAGTGACGCTGAGGCTGACGCTCGGATCAAGTCCAAGTGGGCACCCACAGAGAGCGATACTGACAGCGAACCCATTTACAGGCCTATTAAATCCCACCTCAAATGGAAAAAGACCAATAGGGCTGCTAGTGAAGCGCTGGAAAATCTTGGTCAAAGCTTTGCTCACAGAGCCGGAACCATGGCAGAACAAATGTCTCAGGAATTTGTACAACCCAGCGTATACAAACATGAAGAGCGAAACATTCAAACAGGTATGGCAGAGCATGAAATATTTTTCAAGTATGACATCTCTAAATGTCAGCCTCTCAGCTATAGCTCTTAGCTACGGCCTAATTAGCTAAATGAAGATAATTATTATTTTTAAACAGGTGAAAGTCAAGATCCTGGTTTAATTTACTTTAAATACGATTTTGGCTACGAGTTTGGAGTGGTTGTACCCAAGGAAACTGCACCATCCCAAAGTAATCCAAAGGACAAGGAAGGTGCTGTCGCTTTTCCAGTTTTACATGAAACATCTCAAAAAAAGTAATGCTTCTAAATTCCGTATTGTGGCGCCATCTACGCGACGGGCTAATCTCCAAGGTTCCAATGCTCCTCATCATCTCTCTTATCTAGTCTTCAACTGCTTATTTAAAATTATACTCAAGCTTTTCCACAGCATAGCAAAATACCACATTTTACTACATAATTCAATTAATTATCTAAACAGACAATCTTGCTATTTTTCTTCTGACCAGGGTGAACCTGGTATTCGGATTCAATAAAGATTTCGCAGACACTCAAGTCCTACAATTGTCAACCATTAATCACTCCTAACTTAACGATTATACATACGATATTATACTCTGCATACACACAAAAACAACTTGCAGGGCACCTTAATCTTAATATCCAAAAAGTAAATACAAAACTTAAAACATCATCAAACAACAACTTTATTATTAAATGCCCCTTCCAACGCTCCGATTTCATCTTCGATGAACGTACTAAATTCTTCTAGTTGCTTCCGTGTCAGACCAAGACTATTCCTACAGGTGAATGTGAAAATTATGTTGCCAAAACTGGACAGCGTTGTTATATTGCAAGCTAAAAGAGATGAGAAAATTAATATTAACAAAATATTAACTAAACAATTTTGATTCCATGGTTACAATAATTAATGCCCTCCTCTTACCTGCACCGCAAGCTACTGGAAGACCAACGGTAAAAAACGTTCTTGTACATTCGTGTTCCGGGGTGAAACGGGTTGGAGCAGTTACTCCAGGAAACGGGCTCATTCCAACCGTTAGAAATGGAAGTGTTAACTTCCTAGAGAGAAAATTCGGCATCCGAGCAAGGCAATTCAAAATTTTCAGAATCAACAACGGCGCCAAGGAACTCCGCTCTTCCGTTAACGTCCCTTGAGTTTTCCTAACTCTCTCCACAACATCCACTTCACCGGTATGCAAGTCAAGAATAGCCGTCGCCCTGCCAAAGTTTGTTAGCGTTGCGATTAATTTTACCATTCCGCACCCTTAATTGCCTTAATTACCTCAATTGCATGCAATCATTTCTTACGTATGAATACGAAGACCCAGACGATGATTCGGGAGCGGTAACGGTATAAAACAGGATGTCTCCTTAGGAACAGAAATCCCTGAAGCAACCATCATTTTCCTAAAAGCTCCACCAGCCACCCCTTGAACCACAGCTAGGAAACTCACTCCGTACTTGTCCTTCAGGCTCTTGATTCGCGTCAACGGAATCTGGCAAGTCCACGTAGACGTGTACGTATAGCCATCCACCGGCCTTATTTCCTGAGTCCATCCATTCTCAGCATACTGTTGTTTAGCAAAGAAGACGGTCAAATCCAGAAAAGCCTTTATCGGAAGAAACACTCCTGAACACAGCTGAGCACAAGCACTTCGTTTCTTAAAAGATGGAATTGCCGCAATCTCTCCCTCCTCATACTTGTTGGATTTCATTATCAGGTTCAAGATGCTGTAGCCATCGGCGATACAGTGGTGAAAGCGGTAGATGAATACTGTTTGCAAGCCGGTAGCGCCATCTGCCTTCTCCGCAGAATTCCAGTCACCCTCCTTGCAATAATTATTCAGGATAATTATTTCCCAAGGGCTCAAATTCGGCTTCCAGGGCTTTGTCGTTAGAGTACTAACGATAGTTTTCAGGTCCTCATCTGAATACACTTGTCGAACTGGCAGTTTCAGGTCCGTCCCAGGCTCGTCAAGCACATCCTCGTACGTTCGGACATAATCCTGAATTTGAAAATCCTTTTGCTTTTTCCAAAACCAAAAATTACAGAAACTTGTTATAGAATTTCGAAGATGTTCATATTCAAAATCCGCACGAGGATTTGAGATCAACGAACCAAATAATCGTTCCATCAACTTTTGACGTGCAACCTCGATACTAACTTCACCATCGTAACAGCTGCAAACCACAATGTTAAATTCAGGCCTCGTCAACAAGTCTTCGTTAGCTAATACTCCACTGCTAGGTTTTAAAATCTCGTTTAAATCCCTCCGAAATATTTTCCCGAGTAACTGCACGAATAATCGAAGGGCCCCAAAGGGAATAAATGTCCCTAGGAGGAATATTACCAAGAGTAAACAGGATATTGCAGACACTAAGAGTTTAAAAGGAAACAGCAACTTTCTGATGGACGACATCCTTGCTTTGCATGCGCATAATTAATTGCGCTTTGTAAATTCTAAATCAACTGCTCCCCATTTTCGCTCTCAATTATTCGCGTTACTAGCGCTCAATAAAGGAAATTTTGCGAAAGCTGGGCTTAAATATCACCAAAACCTGTGAGAACCTAAAGGAGGAAATCAACAGACAAAGGTGGAAACAAACGTGCACGGTTATACACAAAAGTAACAGGTATAGGAAACTCTTAACAAATGCATGCAGCAAATGAGCTTGGGATTCCCTGGAAATATTTGCCGTTAATTAGCATATATTTTCCATCTTTAGCAATACTTTTCATTCAGATCAGGCAAGTGCTGCTTTGCCTCTGCATACCAAATATTTACAAAAAATCTTAGCGTCATTACAGACTTGTGAACTTGATTAAAGTTATCTACGTTATCGTGAGAAAAAGTCCTTGTTAAAAACATCATAAACCTCAACCTAATCCTTTGTTACTTTTCCAGCACCAAATACATTTTTAGCCTAACAATCTGATTAGCTGCTGTCTGCTTTTATGCATATGTATAAAATCAACGAGTAAAAAATATTAAAATATCAAAGGTCAGTAATGAATTCGCAATTGAAGGCTTTTTTTCACCAGTCATTTCAAACAGGTTTTCCACGAATAATACCGACACATTTTCCTCCTCCAGCATAAGCCCTATGTAATATCAGGATTGAGGCTTGCTGTGCTGGCGTCAAGCACGGTAACTTATCGCACGCTACCTTCTACACTTTGTACCAATTACCTTGATTGTCAGAATATATCATTATGAAATGAGTTTATTTCTTTACACTCCAGGAATATTCGTAAGTTATAAAACAGTACAACTCCAGGGAAATCCCATGCGTCAGCACATTCTTGTATCTTAATCATTTTTAAATTCTCAAATTTCAAAAAACTTGTATGCTTTTCCTGATGACCAACAAACTTTTTATCTATGACATTACATACAATTAATTCATGGTTCTATGTTCGTACACAATTAACTCACTTGCAAATGAGTCCAAATAATCATATTCTTGGCAAAGGCACGATAAGATACAACTAACATATTACTAGCTTATGAGGTTAGACCGACATCTAAAATGAATCAAAATCGCAACTTACTTATATACGTTACGAAACATGTCAAAATCTCATCTTTATGGCAAGCTTACATGTTTGATATTATGGATACAAACCGTTTAATGCCTGCCTGGTATCTTAATTATTTATACAATTTGCTTAATGTTAGGCAAGCTTTCTAAAGCTTGAATCTCTTCCTCAATAAAGTCTTTAAATCGCTCACTTTCTTTCCTCGATCCAACAATACTGTTTCTAGAGGTGAAGGTAAAGGTCATGTTTCCACAGTTGGATAGCGACGTTACAGCACCAGCTGAAAGGAAAACATAATTTACAATTTGTACGCGATTCTGTCAATCATTATCTATCTGGAAGATGCCGAGCACATACTGACAGGGTTGCTGTATCCTATAATCGGCATTGAAATCCGAAAAAGAGTTACATGAAGCACTTACCAGCGGAACAAGTTGATGGCAAGCCAACGGTAAAAAAGGTTCTACTGCTCCTGTGGTCAGGTGTGAAGTAAATTGGAGAAGCAGCGCCTGGAAAGGGGCTCAACCCGATGGTGATTCCAACCACTGCAACGTATTTCGTTACAAAGTTCGGTGCCAGCGACAGGGACTTTAATATGTTGAAAATCAGTAACGGGGCTAGCGATGACCCTTCTTGCTTTAAAGTTTGTTGCGACTTCAGGACTCGTTCAACGCCATCAGACTCTCCAGTATGAAGCGGCAGCATTGCAGTAATTCTATAAAATTCATTGAAACCCAAGATTCAGGATTAACTCTAGTGGAGCTCTCCACATAATAGTGGAAACGTTTAAATTCCGTACTTTAAACCGATAAATAATAAATATACAGAAATCCTGATTTTTAAAAAACAAAACTTACGTGTGAATCCGAAGTCCCAGACGATGATTCGGCATCGGTAACGGCAAGAAACACGTAATCTTCTTTGGAACGGATGTTCCCGTCAAAATCATCATCTTTCTCAGAGCTCCAGCGGTTATCCCTTGAATGACAGCAAGAAAACTAACTCCGAACTTGTTTTTAAGTTTCTTGATACGCTCCACGGGAATCTCCGGCGTCCATGTCGCCGTGTAAGAGCTACTCTCAGGCGATACTGGCGAAGGTGTCCACCCGTTACGATCAAACTGCCGATTGGCTAGATGAATAGTCAAGTCCACGAATGCCTTTAACGGCATAACTAGCGCCTGCAGAGCATTTAGGCAACGATTCCTTCTCTTGACAGTCGGAACTGCTGCAATTTCCGTTTCGTATTCATTGCTTCGGATAATAAAGTTCAATATACTGTAGCCATCTGCAATGCAGTGGTGGAAACGGTAAATCAAAACTGTTTGCAAGCCAGTGGCGCCCCCTGAACCATCACCAGTGCAACTGAAAGATTCAGCGCTTTTGGAATAATTTTCCAAAACAATAATCTCCCAAGGACTGAAATCCCGTCTCCACGCCTGCGTTTGAAGCACGCTCACAATAGTCTTCAGATCGTCTTCGTAGTATACTTTCCGAACCGGAAGCGCCATCTGCCCAGATTCCGAACTATCAAGCAGCTCGTCGTAAGTTCGAACGTAGTCCTGGACCTTGAAATATTTTTGCTTTTTCCAAAACCAGAAATTGCAGAAACTAGTTACAGAGTTGCGTAAATGCTCATACTCAAACTCATTTCGCGGGTCGGCGATCAGCGGTCCAAAAATCCGCTCTGTTAGCTTCTCTCTCACCAAATCTATAGGAATCCCTGTATCGTAGCAGCTGCAAACGATTATATTGAATTCCGGTTTAGAGAACAATTCCTCTTGAGCTAGAAGAGCACTAGTAGGTTTAAAGATCCCGTTCAAATCTCTCCTAAATATTTTCGCAAGAATTTGCACACAAAACCGAATACCAATGAATGGTACTAGAGAAATCGATAGTATAATTATAATTAGGAGGCTAACAACTGCAAATATTAGTAGTTTAAAAGGGTAAAATAGTTTACCTAAAAGAGACATTATGTACTAACACTTTTCTTCCTTTACGAGCTAGCTAATCTATTTCCAGATACAGAAGAAGTGAATTGAATAACGACTTGCATCCAGCTAAACCACTGGAAGCCTTGTGTCCAACCAATCAATCTTCTCTTGTCTTGTACGCAACGCTCGCGAAAATCTTGGGAATCCACTAAACTTTTGAAACTTTAATTACCAATTGTATTTTTTAGTTCTCATGTTCAAACTATAATTTCCTGCTGAGCATGCTCTGCTCTAGCGGCGTTAGCATCACATTTACCCACGCACAATTCAACTTGAAACTCAAAACTCTTGCAAAATCCAGCATTATTCCATTAGCATAAACACGATGAACTAAATTGTCCCAGGTTATTATTGTTATCTAGATACAAAAGTGAACCACTGGATTAATTATAACCATCTAAGCGTTCTACCTACTTAAAGGTCAATCTAAACATCATGCATTATGCATTCAACAATTATTCCAGTAATTAAAACAAGATTATATTATTCCATATCCGCCTTCTTAAACGCACCTTTAACAAGGTCATGGGTTTTGCATGTTGATTGAAAGTTTTAATCAAGTTAACTTTTACAATAGTCTAAATATTAATTTTTCGATCCGATCGTAGCCAAAAACAGTTAATTGGAATTACCATAGAATCAAATCATACATTAACTCCGTTTACATCAAGGCCTATACAAGATTCAACTTACAATTAGTTACCAAAGTTATCATCAAAGCCTTGATAACGCTCTATAAAAATCAGAGTATTTCCATGCTAAACAACGGTACTAAAACAATAGCTACACGTTACAGCTTCTTAGCCTTATAATTTAATGTTTACGCTTCAAATTTATACATAACCAACTTTAAAAACAATGGGAGAAACTAAAGAAACCAATGCAAAAAATCAGGGGGCACCCGGGTTTGAACCGGGGACCTCTCGATCTGCAGTCGAATGCTCTACCACTGAGCTATACCCCCGAAGGTGAACGAAGTGGAGTTTTTCTATAACAAGAATCAGTTCCATGCTACGCGCTAACCTAAGCTTACGCTCACGCTCATACGCTCTGGTTTACGCACGTAGCGTAAAGCGTAGGAGTACGCATAGCAACGCGATGGAAACATCCACGTATGGGGCAAGGTGAGAAAAGCGCGATTCCGAATTTAAAGATCATTAATTAACCTGTGTATTATTCGCACACTTAATATGCTTTCTCATAAAACATCTACAAACTTGCATGTATGCTAATTACTTTAGTAATAATTGACTTAACATATTCAAGGATAACCTGAAAGTAACTAACGATTCAGAATTATGCGTTACTTATGTGAATAGAGAAAACGGGGGTTTTTCATCTGCAGTTCCCTTTTTACTTCGGGCGATAGCTCAGCGAATTACTAAAATATTCGCCAAAATCAAAATTGTATGCGAATTGACGCAAAATGTTGACAATGTTTAGGCAAAAATGTAGCAAAAGCCAGTCGCACAACTAGTTAGGAGCTTGGTAAGCACGTAAGAGATACCCAGGTGAGATGCAGTCAATCAAGCATAGCTTTGGGCTATAGAACTATAGCAAAGCAGATAAATTGCAAATCCTGCATCACCTCCTTTTGCCTTTACGTCAACATCTACCTTTGCTTTGCCACGTGCGAAGAGCGAAGTAGAATAAAGTTCTCGCCAATCAACAGGATGGTCAACGAGTATACATAGTTAAGCAACAATCAATTGCGAATTTTTCGGCAAATCCATTGCATTGTTAATGGAAGAAAAGTGTCTGACTGCTTATGCACACCGTCCAAATGTTATGATTACGTCCTAATTGGAGGAAAGAGGGGACAGCAGATATGCGGTTAACTGCCTTAAACGATGTGAGAGCTAAGGGGTACTGTGAGATTATACAATATTGGCTATGGCGCGATTTGGATGTTGCGAAATAGTGAATGGGTTTGCAATTGCAAAGCGGTGAGGGACGTTCAAGGAAGGAAGGCAGGTGTCTTGGTGATCTTTGTTGTATGCTACAGTATTCTCCTCCTTCAGTGTAAATGTAAACAATAACAAGGAAAATCTTTTGGAAAAGAGGAAAGAAAATACTCCAACCCGAAGAATAACTGTACGCATTAGTAGCGTTACTGTTAAGCAGAAACAGAAATCCCTATTCAGGTAATCCTCAGGTAAACTCATTTAGCAGTATTTAAACTTATTTAAATTAATCCATCCTAATTTCATAGTCGAGCAAATTTCGTAAATATCAAATGTAATTTGCAACTGTTCATTATTTTCCCACAGAAACCTGGATTGAGACAAGGAATATCTGATTAAACCCCTGGAGCAAAAACTGGTCCATGTGAATGAGGAACTTGAATCTGACGTAGGAAACGTAATATTAGGACTACGTTGAATTAATAAAAGCTTAGGGGAATTCCAGCTCCGTGATTCACAAGCTAAAGATTTTAATTACCAGCGTGTGGGAAACGGAAAAAACAGAATTGGAGGAAACATTTTCATTGTTTGCAATAGGCGAAATTCGCACGTCTAGCTTGAAAAGCTCAGCGAACTCTTCTTCCCCTGAACTTAAGCGGAATTTTTAGCGAAACCATCTCGTAAATAATAATAACTGCAGGTTCTTTTAAATTCGTCTGGATTTAAGACAACTGATAAAAGTGCTTAATTATCGTGTCTGTAATTTAAAAATTAAGACACCAAGGCTGCAGTTTCCAGCTTAAGGATTTTCACTGTGGCGGTGGTCTAGTGGCCTCAGGCAGCAGGCACGCGTGTCTACAACAAGAATCCCTAGTAAAACGACCACAACCCTCGTGGTGACACGCAAAAAAATACAATCATGGGTCACATTACGGATCTAGCCGAAAACATTCAAGACACTTCAACTATTATTAAACTTCGATACTTGTTTGAAAAAATATTCGTCATTTTCATAATCCATGTGGAAAAATATCTAGAGCTTATATGTAACGTCGTGTCTCCCCCTCCCTTTCCGTCTTTCAAAGCTTTGAAGGTAATTAATTTATAATTATTTTAGCTTATAATTGGCTGGAATTAGTGAATTAGCAGCGTGATTGAGGATAGCTTTGAGTGGAATGTTCGTCATATAATTGTGAAATAACTATGCTTGTTTTAGGGAGACGGGGAAGCGTTTGATGAACTATGCCACTTAATATTTGCAGAAGAGGAATGTGTAGAAGAACGGGTAAGCAATGAACGTATATTTTTAACTTTTTTTGGCGAATGTTTCTAAGAAGTTTATCACAGGGGGCGCTTTTCAGGTCCACTGATATTGTCTATACGGACAAGTTTGAATTGTGAGATTTCTTTGAATTTTAGCAAATTCAGAAGACTAAAGCCGTGGAAAATAAGTATTGGAGGAACAACTCCGTTTATGAACACCTTCTGGCCATGAATAAATTCTCCGAAGATTGTTACTCAGAAGATGCTATTTTTGGAGTCATTGATTGAGCTAATGTAAAAGATGAGCCATTTGTACGATCCCGAACTCCAAATGGACATAATCCAAGACTGAATCTTGTATATATTCGTATGTGATACTTTACACCGTAACTAGTTTTGTAGCTTATGTAAATATCTGTAAGACAATAATATTCTTTTCCCGAATAATGGCATTGCGTTGGACCATGAATCTGCATAGAATTAGTTTAATTTTATGCATCGTTTTATATCTTGCTATAAGCTACGCGTTTTAGCCGATAAATGAAGAAATAAAACGCTAAAGATCTACACAATTAAAAAAATCAAAATCATAACCATGCCTATAGTATGGCCATGAGTCTTGGCTCAACCGTTGTCAGTAATTTTTTTTGGCGAAGAAGCCGAACAACCTATGCTAGCCAATAGATATATATACCCGGTCCGAAGCTAGGCGCTAATAAGCTTTACTGCGGCGATTCTGTCCTGTTTTTAGCAACTATTATTTTGGCAAATCAGCGATTCCCATTCCTCAGTTTTCTTGGAGTCAGGAATCGGTTAAATACTGCTGAATTGTTTGGGTGAATATAGGTCAGCCTTAACTCTTTGAGTTTGAGAGAGTTTAAAATCCAGTTGTGAAGCTTGTGACGTCCTGTTTTTAGCAACTATTATTTTGGCAAATCAGCGATTCCCATTCCTCAGTTTTCTTGGAGTCAGGAATCGGTTAAATACTGCTGAATTGTTTGGGTGAATATAGGTCAGCCTTAACTCTTTGAGTTTGAGAGAGTTTAAAATCCAGTTGTGAAGCTTGTGACGTGACGTATGCGGGAGATTTGAAATCCCCGCTCGCTTCGTATTGGCGATGCGTCTGCCGGAAACTATAGCACCAAATTCAAAAATCCGCCCTCCACCTCTTTTAGTGTTTTAATTGACGTCTTGAAGTCGAAAGTGTGTACAGGATTTTTTACACATCAAGATTAGTAAAAGGTGAGTTAAAAATACATAATAAATAATCAATTGTACTAGTACGTAAATATTCATTTAATTGCTGATAATTCCATTATCAGCGATACATTCATTTAAATAATGCTTTGTGTATTACGGGTTAGGATTCGGCATTATTATGGATGGTTTGCTAAATGGAATTACTAAATTAATAATTGTTTGGGCTTGACAGGAATATATGTAGCTTCATGAGAGGTTGAGACATTATCATCGGGTTCCCACAATTGATTTAATTCTTAATTATCCTCTGCCTGGTTAAACTAATGACTCTGTGAGCTGAAGCACTGCGAGCCATGAACGATATGAGTGGAATTACGGCCGTTCATCAAAAAGTAAGAGTGTTCAAATTTTCGAGATCAGATTTATTGGTTTCATCTTTCTTTGTTACTACTGCGTGCTTTTTTTCTATTAGTAGGAAATAGTATTTTATTTTTCCTTAACAAATAACCTGTGACATTAATTATTTAAATTCGCGTATTTTATCTTATTCAGTAAATACACACGACTGGGAGTGAAAATAATTTTACCTGATATCGATGATGTCATCGGGTGATTCATAGGTTACATTCTTTTAACTGTGGAAAAGAAGACATTAGATCATAGATAGTACTTACTAAATTCGGTATTGGAGTAGTTGGTGTATTTAACTTAGTCAGTTGTAGGCTGAATTGCTTTGTATTCTAAGTTTTCAGCAGGTAGAACCTTACACTAGTTTTAGTCTATCAACTGTCGATTAAGTCGCCGAGAGTTGAAAGTCATAGGTTAAAGGTTGTAATAGTACGTGCAGTGTAGGATTGAATGCATGGACATTGAAACTGGTACGGTGATCGTAGCTTTGTGAGTAATATATTATAAATTATTTATGACTTGGAATATTAACTGACGAAGATGCCGGGTTTCGATATTGTGTAAAATACCAGTTTTTTTCATGGTTGTCAAAGGCATGTCCTAAAACTATCTGTGGTTTCCATGCTTATTTTTCCTAGAAATGTAACAATCTCTATCGCTGCTCTCGGCTTGCTCGTTTGTTAGTAAGATTATTAAGAATTTGATTCTAATTTTTTGTTCTATTGTATTGTGCCTTTAGCTGTTTTTGTTGAGAGCAAATGATCTGTAGTGGATGAGAGAGAAGGACGGCGCGTTTAAATCCTGTTAGGATGCTGGGAGATGCAGAAATTAATGGAGTTTGCGGAGACTGCGGTACTAGTGAATGCAATTGGATCTCCGTTAACCGTGGATTGTACCTGTGCAACGAATGCAGCTTTGTTCACCGTAGCTTAGGACCTCAATTCTCTCGAGTCAAGTCAATTAAGCATTCGAGATGGAATCCGACTGAACGAAAACTTATTTCTGCTCTTTCCGTTGGACCTGCCAACAATGTCTGGGAACACTTGCTACGAAACCCCGGTAAAAGTGATGAAGTAATGAAGAAACCCGGAACTGCAGACGGAATTGATGCTAAAACCCGTTTCATCACTGCCAAGCATGCACAGTTTCAATTCGTTTTGAAAAGAAAAAGTGGGGACTGGGAAGAAAGAAATGAAGAATTACACTCGACTGTTAGAACGTCTGATGTTGGAACCGCACTTCGACTCATCGCTACTGGAGCAGATCCCAACTTTTTTCATCCTGAACGAGGAACCCGACCTTTACACGTAGCCTGCAAATCCGGACAAGTCCTCCAAGTTGAACTTTTGTTTTTACATGGAGCTCAGATAGATGCTCCAGATTATCTAGGCCAAACTGCTGCTGAGCATGCACTAGCAGCAGGATTCAAAGACCTCGCAAAACGTGTTGAAGAACTTCGCTATCATTTAACTGATCGGTTATCGTACTTTGTCAGCGGGGAGTTACCTGATCATTCCAAAGGAAAGCACCTGTTTATACCAAATGGCCCTGCAAATTCCGCTGGACAAGAAGAAAGTGTCAAAAAACTACCGCCTTATGTCCTGGAACAGCTGGCTGCGGATCTGTACGATGAGGTAGATCGAAGAGAAACAGAGAAAATATTGATTCAGCATGTTCAAGAGCACGCCAAGCTATCACTCGCCTTTCTACCAATTAACTCGAATTTTCCATCAGTGAGGAATCAAACAAGGCAGAAGTTTGCAAGGTTAACGGAAATGGAATTCGCGGCCTTGATTATGTTAGTGCTGAAAGAAAGCAAGAGAAGACACATGGAAGGATCTTCCAGCTTAGATGCTGATAAAGATATATTTCTGGTCACTCCCTCTTCCCCTGTGATAACTAAGCCAATCGGGAATCCAGATGAAGATGATGAGTTTCCTATTTACGATAGCGTGGCATCGGATGATGATGTAGTTATGTCTGAAGTTAAAACTGTAGAAACTCATACGAATCCCACTCCTTTGGAAATGGGTGTTAGGAATTCAAACATCAACTCTGTTGCAGCAGCACACCCTCCTCGAAATACAACTGAAAGCACTTTCATTGCAAGACTGGCTGAAGAAAGGATAGCAGAATTGGAACGATCTAATTTGGCTCTCAAGTACGAGGTCAAGCTGATGCAGCAGATGCTGGGCAACTTTATCAGGGATAATCTAGGGAACAGGAAAGTTAAAACCGTACAGCTAACGGAAATGGATCGAATTAACTCCAACAGTCTGGGATCTCCCACAAGCAGCTCGGGGGAACTAAAAGAAAATTCTGTTTCAAGCTCGTCCTTGTCTGGCGTTGTACTTCGAAGAAGTTCATCTGGTCTGGAAAATCTGAAAAAGTCACGTTCCGTCTCCATGTATACGACAGAAAAAATGGATTTTTCTACTGGCAGCTCGAAAAGCTTGGATAAGGGGGAAAAAGAGGATAATGAGAAGATTTCTCCCTACGATTACGTACAATCTAATACAAGAAATATCGTGGAATTAATTAAGATCCTTATAGAATACGCTCAAACCAATGATTACGATGGTGTTCGTTTAACTGCAGGAAAAATGTATGATGCTGCAAATAGAATGTCTTCGGTTCTCATGGGTCAGGGTTCCCGTGACGATAGAATTGTTCAGTGCCTTCAAAGTGTGCTCTTTCAAGTTTTACGAATGAAAACAGAGACCCCCTTGTTAAGAAATTCTCAACTATTGTTAGCAGCTACTTTGTCAGCGAATGAGAATTCTAAAGCATTTGTTGATGGAAATGCGGCGCAGTTGTATGTTCAGAAGGTCAAACAACTTTGTTTTGATGTGGGGGCATCAATGAAACAGCTTGTTTCAGCTGTTGCTACCGCTAACTTTACATGATTGTATCAGGTTCAGAAAATATGTTTTTGGCAGCTGTTTAATTTTCACATTCCTATGTTCGTACTTTGTTTCTACGAATAGTTTTTTTTGTAACTAAAATGCATGCAATCACAACTTCTATCTTAAGGCTCCAGCCATAATGTTAACATTTATTCCAATATTTTATTCAGCTAAATTATGTTTAGCAGTGCTATTCCCTAATACCAGCTAATGTGTAGATAGGATTAATCTTGTGGGTGTCATGAATAGTTCCGTTAGAAAGTGAGAAACTTACTTTATGCATATAGTAGCAATACTGTCTTGTCTAGATGTAATCTATTTGTAATAAGAATACCCCGGTATTTAATTTCGACAATCATCACAATCTGCATGCCAATGAGACAATTATGTAACTAATGTGCCTTAGCTGTTGTACCCTAATTAAGGTCTAATCATGTACAATGACTGAATTCCAATCCTAGTTCATAATGAATCGTGCCTTATGTAAACTTTTGCGAATATAAATAAATTCGATCTTGATTTAAGCTAAGATAAAGTCGATTTTATTCTCTGGTTGATACGAAAATGTTGAAATTAATCTTATAGCCTTTGATTAGTAATTTTTAACTTAACGATTTTTTGTCTTTGATTTGCAGGTTATTGGAAAAGCACGGAATGCATTCACATCTGGAAAGTCCCTACCGCTGTCCTTCCGTTTGGAACAACTTGAAGCCTTGCTGAGTCTGTTACGAGAAAACAGAGGAGAAATAGTCAATGCTCTCTACCGTGATTTGAGGAAGCCTCGAACTGAGGGTAAGTTGAGGGACAACATAAATTTGTTTGCACTAACAATTAAGCTAACTCAAATTCAACATAACTTTTGTTTTGTGTTTCTAGCCCTTGTCTCAGAGTTTGAAGTCATAGAAAATGAGACTGCATCCATGATAAAAAACTTGAAAAAGTATGCCGAGACTGAAGCGCTGCCCATGAACCTCCTATGCCCTACGGATCGAGGCTATATTCGCAAAGAACCTTATGGGGTGGTTCTTGTAATCGGAGCGTGGAATTTTCCTTTTATGTTGACCTTGATGCCATTGGTAGGAGCTATGGCAGCGGGCAACACGGTCGTAATCAAACCATCCGAAATATCCGCTTTCTCCGCCAACACTCTTGCTCAACTCATTCCGCAATACCTGGATAGAGTAAGCTTTAAATTATAGAATTCAATTATGACTTCCATCTTTAAATGTCGTACTAACGTTACAAATTGCTCAACGTAATGGACAATTTTGATTTATAGGACTGCTACCACGTAGTTCTAGGCGATGCTGAAGAAACACAAAGTTTATTGAAACACAAATTCGACTATATATTTTTCACGGGGTCCCCTGCAGTTGGAAAGCACGTACTGACAGCAGCAGCACCACATTTAACACCCGTAACCCTGGAATTGGGTGGTAAAAAGTAAGTCTAGGCTAGAAATTACTTTTTTCGAATAGCTCATTCTAAGCTTACTGAATACTAATGAAATTACTTTTTGACCAGCCCCTGCTATATTGATGATTCGGCAAACATAGAGAAAGCGACTCGGAGGATCCTATGGGGCAAGTTCCTGAATGCTGGACAAGCGTGTGTGTCTGTTGACTACGTGTTATGCAGCCCGAGTGTTTGTGAACAGTTCCTCCGACAAGCTTATCAGCTAATTAATGAATGGCATGGATCCACGGCTAGAAGTTGTCCCAACCTTGCTCGCATCGTTAATGGAAAGCACGTACTAAGGCTCTCCAACTTGCTTGAAGCTACTCGAGGAAGAATAATTTTGGGAGGAAATTATAATCAAAGGGAACTTTGGATTGAGCCTACGGTTGTGAGTAAGTAATACGACGGGGGTGTGCGTACGGGAAGAGTTTTTGGCATACTTAACATGTAATCATCCGTAGGTGTAGAACGGTTACGTTGGCAGCGATAGTGATGCGGCTATATCTTACTCAAGAGTTTGTATACTCCAAACTAATGCTATGCATATTATTGATTGCAGTTGATGTAGAGCCAAATGATCCGCTAATGGAAGATGAAATTTTCGGCCCAATATTACCCATTGTAACGGTAAACTCAGTAGACGATGCCATTGCCATTATACGATCCAAGTAAGTTGATGAGAAGAGGGTGAAATGAGAAAAGCGGCTTCTCCCCTTTGATTATCCAAGGAAAAGTTTCTCATTATTGACGGGTCTAAATTGAGCTTGGATGGATGAGATTCAAGAGCTAATTCTTTTCCTTTCAGGCCTACTCCGCTGGCTTTGTATACTTTCGCTGGAACAGATGAAATCAATGAACGGATTGTTCGAGGAACACAGAGTGGCGGTGTATGCATCAACGATGTGGTTCTTCAAAGCTGCTGTACGCTAACTTTATTAGCCTCATTATGATTGCAACCCTCCAAGCCTGGTCGTAGAGTTGAGAGAGTTTTAATCAAATTTCCTCAATATTCCAGGGCCTATGCTACCTTTCGGAGGATGTGGAACGGCTGGAATAGGAGCTTACCACTGGAAATACTCATTCGACACTTTCACTCACCGCCGCAGTGTTCTTCATCGTGGACTTTCCTATGTGAGCGAGAAAGTCATGGAAACAAGATACCCGCCATACACAGCTGCAAAGACACGCTGGTTGAGCTTTGGTCTAAAGCACTTTGACAAATTCTTTGTCAACCAGAATAAGCTATACAAATTCCTTCTACTCATCTCCACCGTTACGTTCTACTTAGCCCTAAGAAGGCTTGTTAACTTTACCAAGTTACGAGAGGTCCTCAATACCATCAAAACAGCCCTCATTCGTAAATTACGTTGAGTTCTTACCTAACAACTCCACGTTAACTTTCCACTTATGTGATATGACTGTCAAGTGTGAAAAATATACAGACTAGTAATGTTTTATCCGTTTCTATTACCAACCTACCCATTTTCTACCGTAGTTTCCGCAAGTTAAAGCCGGCATACAGATTTAGAAGAGCGAAATAATTATATCCAGGAATTTTACGCAACAGGAAACTTATAGAAAAATAGCAAGCCTAAGTAGGTAGGAACAATTACTTCTATTGTTCCCTTTTAAAATATATTCCTATTCTTCCCATCCGCGATTCCAGCAAAAGAGATGATGCAACAGGAAGCACACACATTGTACAACCGTGTGTGTTGACGGCCCTAGAAAATAATTTCGCTACATCATTATGTAAATTTTATCTTACATTCCTTGAATCGTTATTTCAGTAACCTTGATTCCAACCAGCAGCCGGGTAGTTCCCACCGACCTTTCCAAAACCCATCCGAAACAAATACCAGAGACTGAATATTTTGTTGGGGTAGATTAGATTAGATCGTTTGCATAATACAAGTATCGATCCAACTAAGCTAGAAGATTATTTCCAGCATCACTTCAACCCATCGCAAATACTGGAGAAAGGCCCCGGAGAAAATTACAATGCATTAAACATCACAATATCAGATTTATATGCAGTAAAACCTCCAGGTCGAATAAAGGAATGTAGTTGTATTATAGTCATTAAGCTAGAGTGCAGCCGTAGAAACAGCTACGAGTTCGTTTATTATGCCTTTCCGCAAAAGCCGCACATAGTTCAGACGTCTATTAAAGATCAAGCCGTGTAATTCCAGGAAATTCTACTTCAAACCGTCGAGGATGAGATCAAATTCGCTAGAAACCGCCACCATAGTGAAACCCGTGAATAACTTTCCAACCATTAACCATAGCCACCAGTAATTGAGTTAATACCCGTTAAACATGCATGTACACCATTCCAGTTCCACGTTGCGAAGGTTATTGCGCTGGGGCAGTTACTGTGCTTTTAGCTGCATGCAAGTTGGGTCAACTTTGCACGTAATGAAAGTAGAGGATCAATTAATCCCAATCGCATTGTAAAAAAATTAACCCCGAAATTCCAGCATTTTGTTTACAGACTCGCCGAATAAGCCAATCTAAAAAGAATATCTAGCCAATCTTTCTTCCTTCTGGACCCGCCATCCACGCTAACTGAATCTACAGCGAAACTCAAATGCAATAGTGCAATCTTCACTTCATCCAATTAGAAACAGGGCGAGAGGAGAAATTGGGAAAAACTGAGCCGATGGAGAATATTAAATCGCAGAGGAAAATAGTTTGGAGGGGAGTGGAGCAAGGAACAAAACTGCAACTTGCATCCGTTTTAACTAAGAGACGGCCCTATAAATATGTCATTGAAGGTCAGACCTAGACCTAGACCACAGATCCCTGTTACCAGTTTTATGTTTTTCATCAAAGATTCATGTAGAACCGTTTGCAAAGCATGACTAATGCAACAGCTGCAGCCGTACAAAACCCACAATTACGGCTAACACAAACTGCACTTGCAAATCCAATCCCGTACTTCCTAGATTTGTGATGAAAGCATACGTCAATAAGCTTGAAAACATTCCGGAATAACGTTTCCCATCTCTGCAAAAATGTTTGATATTTACGAGAGCATTCAATACACTTTACGTAAATGTTTTATTCACGAACTCCTACTTCATTTTCACAGAACCTTGGAATAGCAAACCAGAGGGCGCGCTTGCAGATCTTCATGTTTCTAACACACTATTGGAACTTTTTTTTCATATTCCAGAATTCTGATTAGCAATACATACCCCTTTTATTGTATGTAGTAAGAGAAAGTAAGCAAGTACACTCTTGGTCCTCTCCAATGGCTATAGATTAGCTAGAATTTATTCAAAAGCTGCATTCAATCCCGCAGTTTCAGCGGTTTCATTGATGCGGAGCGTGGAAAATATATTAGAAGCAGCATACATTTTTTTATACCCGGAGAAGCAGCGCCTTGCAAAAATTTCCATAAAATAATTACAATCCCCGTAGCGCTTCCGAAAAGCTGAACAAAACATGTGCACAAAAACGAGAATCTTCCGCATAACCATGTGTTATTATGTGTGCGCTGGAAGCCACCGGGACGAGCGGTATCCATCAAGCATGCAAGAGGTCAATCAGCCAGGTTATAAGTGCAGAAAGTCTTTGAAAAACTATTTAGCTTCTAAATCCTGCACGTATCCCAGCTTGGGAACCACGACAACAACAAAAAGTTCAAGGTCATCTCAGAACCACCTATAGCTACATCTGCCCAACCTTTGCAAAGCAAACTTTAATATATCAAGTTTCACAAGGAAGACAGAACACAAGTTTCCTCACATCAGCTCAATATATCCTTCTCATTTGCTCTGACCATTAAACATTTCACAGTCTCTCAGGTCCTCTCATAGTTTTTTGTTTATAATTTTTCAGAAAACCAGTTCTTGTCTGTTGTGAAAACCCGGAGGCTTCATATGTGCACCAGAGTCGTATATGAGGAAGCAAGGATTGAAGGTGGAAAAAAATGCTAAACTCACAAGAGGAGGAAGCTCAAAGCTATAGGCAACAAGTTGGATAAGGAAAACTTTTTCCTCATAACATGGACACGTGGTGCTTCAACAATATCTTTTACATATACCTGAAACACAGTACGAGGAAGAGGTACGGAAGTGAATCTGGAAGAAGCTCTGGAGTTGTGAACATGGAATCAAAAGGCATCAAGTCAAATTGTGAGAAAACAGGTTCTTCTTATCCTTCCTTTGAATTCAATGGAATCTTAAAACTATTCACATATGTTTCATAATAAATCTGGCTGCGAGGTTCAAGACTCTTCAAGATAGTCACATATTCTGCCTCCGGCTTCTTCCCTCACTGACCACTGTCCAGCCAACTGTTTTATAACACAAGCCGGGATTTTATAGTAACCATATTCTTGTACCAGGAGCTGGCTCTTCCAAAGTGTCAGACTACTCCTGATCTCCGCCCTGCCTGCGTGCCTGCCTGGCTCTATATCCTCCAGTTTAATAATTTATAATTACAGAGTCTGTAATACAGACTCTCCTTGTTCCTGTGTGAGGTGAAAAGGATTATCAGTTTGTCCTTCAAAGATTACACTTGAAAGTAAATGTTGTGGATAAATCATAATTTATCTCAAACTTAGAGTTTATCGTATTATTTCCAAAGTTTATTCATCCGTCTCTCTCAATCCCCGGCTTGCTGAGAAAACAAGAGTAAGAAACCCCAACAACACTCAACTTTCAACCTAATATTTGTCCCCCCTTTGATTTCGGCGAGAGTGACAGGCTGAGTAATACAGGAGATAAATCCACAAGGATCCAGTCAAGATACACAGTTTAGACAGCCATATAGCTCCCACCAGACGCCGTCTCAAGAGCCAGCTTTAAGCTTCCAAGTAGTAAGCTTTTTGTTCACAGTGCAGGACTAGAGAATAAGCGGAAAGTTTTCTCAACGTCTTCGTAATTCTTTTCAAAACCCGGAAAATGTCTACCAAGTTGACGCAACCCAGGGAAGAATCCGCAACCCAAATCCCGGCTCAACTAGGGCTCAATTTCCAGAGCGCTTTTTCAATTTTATTCGATCTGATACACATTTTCTGGGGACTCGCAACCGCATTTCTTGAGCCCGTCCTCCGCTATTTTTTTCCCGCACCTTTAAAGGATCTGGACCATGAAATTATTCTGGTGAGTATACATAAAAACCCATGGTTGTCTCGTATGTGCACGCGTACTCTGCTGAAATGGGCGTCTGTCTTGCTTCATTACTTCCGGTTTACCCGAATTGGAGAGGCTTCAAGCAGGTAGATTCCCGGAAGAGCAGAGGTTGGAGAACAATACAGGATTTTTCGTCAAGTGAGTGAGCACTGTGGGAAGCGAAAAGTGGCAATGTGATGGATTTTTTTTTCAAAAAATAGCATTATTTTTGCCATCTTTGATAATAAGAGGATACATAAGCAGCAGGGATAGCAAGTTTTCAGGCGTTCAAATAATTGGAACGAGTTATTCAAACGTTACTCTTTAATACTAAAACAGTTATCGGAAAGACTTTAGGAAAATAATTATCTTACGGTCGGTTAACTATGCACAAGCTTCATTGAAATAATGACATTTTTAAAACCTACCATTAATTTCAAAATTTGCTGCAAATTTTAAAAAAACGCAAAAGTCTAACACTCCATACATATCTTGTTCAAATTGGCGAGTGATACAAGGGTAAAAGGATAATCGTGGAGGATTCGCAATCAGAAACGGCAATCATCCAATTGCAATATATTGCGAAATACTTTGTTTCTCACCGTAGCCCCTAGATCTAGCATTCGGCAAAGGAGTGATAGATGAAAATTTTCAAGTTTTTGCGAGTTATGCCAAGGTGTGCTTCTTTAGTCAACAATTTTTCGCAATCCGTATCAAAGCATATAGCAGGTCTACAAGATACAAAACATGCATGTTTTAATAACCTTCAGCTCAGGCCTTCCTATCCATCACACACGTTCAAAGATTCCCATGCATTCAAATATGTGCATGCTAATCCTGCTCTGTAGCCTCGGCGTCAGAAAAACGTTGCAATTTGCGAATTTCCGCAAATAATTTAACCTAGACGGAGTGCTATATTAGCGAGGAGAAAACACATGTCTGCAGTCCAGTTGTCTATAGCTGTTTTACATCCACTGCTCCGGAATTACACCATTGCTCAACATCATAGCCTAAAATACATGAAAGCTTGACAGGTGTCAGTAGCGAGTGACTACAATTAACAGCATGAAATGAGACTAGTTAGGGCAGGCAACACCTGTAATAAAGGGCAGCCAGGTCGGAGAAGAGACCCTAGAATTGAACAGCTGGTAGTTTCCAAAGGTCAGAGAAAAGAGTAAAACCCCTCCTTCTCCCGGATATTATAGATCCATGAAAAGATAAGTATTCAATTTCCTATTTCATACAAGTGTCATTCCCACATCCTGTGTTAATCAATCCCCTTTTGAATTGGCAGACAATAGACTATGCAATAAATGATGGTGGAGAAATCCCGGTTTTCTCCTTGCCTGCGTATTTTAGTAAGTCCCCCCACTACGGCGCCAAAATATTTTGAAACAAATCCACCAAAATCCACAAAATTCTCTCATAAATGAGAGACCGTTAAATATCACTAGCATTTGGACCCGTGGCTTAATTTACCAATTGAGCCAATGACTCTACAGTTTCATGGCCTTCAACAAGGAACATCTCAAGGATCCGAGTGTTTGAAGAACCTCTTATATGATTCCCTTGAAAGCTCAATTGGAACCTACTGCACAACACCGCAATACTGTTTCCTCCTAGCTTCAAAAGATATTGAGCCTGAGTGAAAGCTGCGCGAGGAGAAAGCAAATCTGAGCTAATTTTCTGGAGAAAGTCTTTACTTGTTCCCGCTAGACTCTGTAGTCTCCTTCTTCACCAATCTAATCCCTATTACAAAGCTATAGACTTAATAATAATGAATCCAACCGGATTGTCTGACCCGGAACAAAAGCTCCTATAAAGCATGCCCTCAAACAATCCTACCAGGATTTATTTAAGTATAAAGATTCCTAGAAATTCAAGATGACGTGGGAGACAGGCTGCGCCTCCGCGTTGCTCCAACCTACTGTCCGAATATATTTGGACAACTAAAACAGACAGAAGAAAAAAACGCCTCATTACTCTTCAAGGGCGGCAGCGCTTGGTGCGTGAATAGAAAAGTAATAACGTAAATGTTTTTGGCACTTGTTAAAGGTGACAGGAGCTGGAAATGGAATGGGCAAGGAGATGTGCCTCTATTTAGGAGAAACATCCCCAAACAGCGTCCTCGTCCTCTGGGATATCAATAAACGTGACAACGACAGTGTGGTAGAGGAACTCCGATCCCGCGGAGTCCCGGCTTACGGATACCAGGTCGACATTTCGGATCGTGAGAAAATTCAAGCTGCAGCAGAACAGGTATGCGGACGTCGCAGAGGCGATTATTATTCCGCTTCATGCACGGAGAAGAAGAGCTAGAAAAAAATAATTACGTCTGTGATTGAAACGTTCATGACAAGTTGACAATGTTCCTATTTCTGTGGTTTAAAGGTCCGCCACGAAGTTGGAAACGTCTCTATAATAATCAACAATGCTGGTATAATGCCCGTGTCAAAATACTTTTGGGAAATGAGTCCCGCCCTCATGGAGAAATGCTACCAGATAAACGTCCTCTCTCATTACTGGATCCTCGGAGAATTCTTGCCCAACATGATGGAAAAAGATCACGGCCATATCGTCGCAATGAGCTCCATGGCCGGTCTCGTTCCCAATGAATGCTCCGCCGTATACTGCGGAAGCAAGCACGCCGTCAAGGGTTTCATGGATTCCATCCGCATGGAGTTCAGGAGCAAGAAAATCAACATCAACCTCTCTACAGTCTACCCCGCCATGGTCAACACTAATCTACTGGGACAGGTGGAACTGATAAGCAAGTGAGTGAAAGGGCGCCAAGGCTAATCCAAAGAGAAAGCGGAGAAAGCACAAGGATGAATTATCAATTATCTCCCTCTTGGTGGCTGTAAATAGTCTTAAATTATGTATATACACAGGTATCCATCTCCAATCGGTAAAATCGAACCACGAGAAGCTGCTGTCAGGATCGTAGACGGTTTCCGAAAAAACGTTGAGCACATCTACGTCCCCGATGAACGTGTCTGGTACTTGTCTTTGATCAAGTAAGCACTATCCTAAATTCTCTCAAGTAGGTTGAGTAGGGATTATACAACCATCAGCGGGCGAGTATAGTTTACCAAGTGCCTGCATCTCTCTCGAGAAAGTTCATGGAGGTAAGTGAGTTCAAGCCGGCTGATTGATGTGAGGCAGGAGGAGAAAGTCGGGAAGAATGCTGGTGGTGAAAGTAGAAAATCCCTTGGAGAAATTAAGGGTAAAGTGAAAGCGGTGAAAGCGCGAGTCTGTACTACAAGGCGGATTATTTAAATCCTTTCAGGAACGTATTGCCTCAAAGAGCCGTTTCCGCCATCGACGATGTCTTAAATTACCATTTGGAAGTAAAGAAGACGGGAGTGGGGGAGGAAGAAGCTGGGAATTTTATTGTCTTGGGAAACGGACATGCCGGCCGAGGAACGGCAGATCAAGTCCTCCAGCCAGAGGAAGAGGAACAAGACGCACCAGAGAACAAAGAAGTAGAAATAGACAACGTTTTTCAAAATAATGAGAACCGAGTGGATCTTGTACAAGAGGAAGCGCCCCTTGTGCAAAGAAATAAAAAACAAGCACGCAAGGGAAACGCTTGAAAACCCTCCGCCCTAATAGAAATGAGACTTACTTTTCCAGGTCTTCACAACAAGCTCAGCAGTTAATTCGACGGGGAATCCCTCTAGTGGACGACGTCATCTAGACGTTTTGATGAATGCTAGAAACCGTATTGCCACTCCAAGTGTTGTACTTCCTAAATCTATCGGCACTCACAATTTTATCAGGTATACTTTCACTGGCAGTAGTTTCATTGCAACTGCCCAAGCTAGTTTCCGAAAAAATATTCAGAGTAATGAGCCGCCATAATTTTCTTAACTGTCTAATTAATATTGTCTTAACTATATTCTCTTTTATATCAATTTAATGAGGGGTTCATAGCTAATTACAATTATCCCTGGATGATTATAAATGAATGGAATGTTTCTGGTGAATAAAATTAATTTTATTCTTCTCCTTTTGTATGTAAACCATTTTTGTAAGAGTGTAGACAAATTTATTTCAAAAATTAACTTCTCCATTGATTTCATACGCTTCAAAGAGCCGCCAACAAGTTTTTCAATTTAAATACAATGTGATATAGTTTTAATTAATTTCCGCGCTTCAAGTAAGTTCAAAAGCTTTCCCGGAAAGTGGTAATATAATACCAACTGCATCGTACTTGAAGGTAACCACATCACAGTGGAGTACACACACGTCGTCCTCTCAAAATTATCGCTCAAAAATTAAACAGTTTAGTCAAAGCCTTTGTGCTTCCCATATAAATCATTACACACAACCTTTGAAATGAGCCCATAACCGAATTTCATTTCCATTAGTACAGTCTTTGAATGTCACATTCTTCCTTAGCAGCAGCACCGTTACCAGCAGTGCAGTATAAAGCGCCATCTACAGGTACATTGTTTTTGAATCAGGGTAAAGCTTTGTGAATCTATAATTATAATTGTTTCATCTGCTATGTTCTAATGCACGAGCCAATCAGGTTCGATCCCGTGTAAATAAATTAGTAAAAGCGCCATCTACTTTTCCACATGTTTAAACATATATATGCTAGAAACACATATTACAAACTTTCGGATCACACAACGATTGCTAAGATACCCACACTGCGCCCCCCTGTGCTGCAATTACTTAAAAATCTCCACACTATAATTCCTCTATATTACATCATCCGCATGCAACTCTATAGTTAATCTTATACTATACATACCTAAGCCTGAAACCTCTAACTTAATACATTCTTTCCTCCATCCCCCCAAACTGCGGCCATCACCCGTCTCTTACGATTTTTAATTATTTAGCTTAAGCTATTATAGCCTTTGATCAAGATGTTTACATAATAAATGGGATGCGTGAGTCCTTGTAGGTATACACATCTATCAAAACATCTCCGAACCCACTTCAAAAGAATTGAGTGCAAGTGGCAAGTTTCAAAAGCTTTCATTCAGCCTTCCAATCGTTTGTCCAAGAGAAAAGTTGGATAATATTTACACAAGATTCAAGGGTATAGAATTACTAAGGGGACTTGGGGCTCTAATTAATACTCACAGAGGCATCATCTTCCTATGATTCTACACTCCAACGGTTTCTATTCTCCAACGGTAGCAGCAGCAGGGGGATGATATTTAGTCAACTACAACGCATCCTTCTGGAACAATCTAAACCTCCATCTTCAAGTATTTTGAATCCTTGTACTCTGAACACAAGGACTTGCAGAATGACTAAATGAAATTCGTTAGAAAAATAACGCTCATCGAATAAGAAAAATACAAGTACATCCGCTACTTCTGAGACTAATTCAGTAATTGAGCCATTCAAGATTGGTCCACATCAACGGAAAGCTCCAACAAGCTTGCTCTAAGAATAGCACTACAGCAGCAAGATCGCGAGAGTGGTGAAATCATCATTACAAACTTTCTCTCGTTGCGCTTTCTTCATAACTGTCTCCTAAAACTGCAAGCTTTGGGAACTAATTCAACCCAAAAACTTGTTACCACTCCGTCCACTCTCTTACAGCGACTTTCTCCACCAACACCACAACCACAACCACATTCATTCAGTCTTGAGCATCAATACTATTCCCTCTGTCGTAAGCTCTTGTAGTTTGGATATTAAGACTCACAATCCTCGTCGCACTAAATCTACGCTCACTCGGCGGATTCTGATAGGGTTTCTTCCAATTACACGTCAGCAAATCCGCAACACTACTCCGAAAAGTCTTGGACATGAACGCATAAATAATAGGATTCAGCGCACTATTCAAGTACATGATGAGGAAAGTCATGTGAGTAAAGAGTGTGCTGAAGTGTCCATGGTAATCATAATTCGGTTGCCAATTCTGCAGCATTTTCCTCAAGTGGAATGGGAAATTACAGACGGCGAAACTAACGACTATGATGATGAGCATTCTCGTTACAGCCTTTCTTGATTTCAGCGGGTCTCTCCAACTTTCTCCCGCTTTTTTACCCCTCCGGTTCCGCGCTCCACGAAATGATCTAATTCGCGTAGATTGGATTGTGTTGTTGTTGGTGGATTTGTTTCGTAAATTACTGGTCGTAGAGGCAGAGGAAGTAACTCCGGCGGGACGACCGCTGCTAGCAGAGGCTGAAGAACCAAATCGTTTCAGCGGGTCGTGAATATAGGGACAGGAATTGGTTCTGTTAAATTTTTTAAACTTGGTCAGGCCAGAGCTGAGGAGGAGTTGCTGGCGATGGGGAAGGGGTGGGGAAGAGAACGCAAATTGCTGAGTAGTGTAAGAGGAGGACGGTAGAATCGGAGTTTCGTTGGACAAATCCCTTTCCATTACCTCAAGTACTTTCGTTTCCTTCTCTCCGACGAGGTAACATTTATTACCAACCGTAATCATGTATGAGGGGGGTGGGCTCCGACGCTTCCTTTTCCCCTTTTTACTTTTCTTCTCAGCCACTCCGCCCTCTCCCCCTCCTGAAATAAAAGTAGTTTCAGCACAACCTTCCGACGAAACTTTCACCGGCAGAGAAGAATCTCCTGGACAATGTGACGAAGAATTGGACGAGAACGTCTTTAGCGGGAACGAGAGGGGCGGGGGCGTCAGATTTTGAGGAGAGTCCTCGTCATCGAACTGAACCATACCCCCAGAAGAACTGTTTGAACTCGTGACGGAGGTGGAGGGCCGGGAGCGTTGACTAATCCTCTCCATGGACACTGCCCGGGGACGGGAAATTGGAATCTTTGTAGTCACCGTCCCACTCTTCCATAAAGTTATACCCACGAGCGTGTAGAGGATCGACATGACAAGTAGCGGTAGGAGGTAGAGGAGAACAAAGTGAATACTGTCTGAAATCTTCGAGTTGTAAAGTGTTCGGTTCCCCGCACAGATTATGTCCGTCCCACCGTCCATTCGAGGATTCGGGATCAAACGAACGTAATATAGCCGGGGCGAACAGTAAATTGCGCTTATGATCCATACTGCTACGATCAAAACCTGAAATTAATCAAATTATTTTACTACGTGCAGGGGCGGGATCAAGGACGAGGGAACAGAGTCAAGGAGACACTCAAAAGATTCATATAACACTTATTAAAGCTTGCACATTAAACTAAAATGCGGACCAACTGTACAAGGAGAAGTTATAAATGGATTCAGAGGGTGGGTGAACAATAAAATTCTCCGTGTATGTGTTCCAGGGAAAGCAGAGAGAAAATTCCTGGATCTTTTCGCGAATTCGGAGGAAAATTGCAAATATCCTGGAATTCAAAGGACGGATGCCTGAATGTGACTGTGGAGGACTCCAAGTAAGCCGGATTCCACTTTAACGTATTAACATCTCTATAAGGAGAAAGTAGAGAAAAGATGAAGCTTGAATACAGAACGGGCAAGGGTAATAAAACTTGGCAGTGAAAGTATGTAGAGGATGCTGGAGAAAGTAAGTAGTGGATGTCGGAGAAAGTATATGCAGCGGATGCAGGAGAAAGCATTTCGAGAAATCTTGTAGAGGATACTGGAGAAAGCAAATAGTGGATGTTGGAGAAAACATGTAGAGAAATCGTGTAGAGGATGCTTGAGCAAATAGTGCATGTTGGAGAAAGTATGAACCGCCAGGATACACACCGAACTAGAAGAATACGACCGGAAAAACTGCAAAGCTATAGAGTGTATAAAGCTGTGGAGAAAGTGTCAGAGGACGGCTAAATTTCCGTTGCGGTAGGTCGACAAGAGGAAGCAAACAAGTAGAAGCAGGAAAAGAATGAAGGAAACCTTGAGAACGCTAAGCACAAACACCGCCATACCCAGTCAATCTTAAATCGGCGATACTACAAAAAGAGAAAGCAACCAATCCATGAATGAAAACTATGTGAAAGCGCAACATGGCATCGGAAATATATATTTTCACAGAGGACAGGAACGATGCTCATATCGTCATATCTTCCAGAAAAACAGCAATCAAACAGGATATTCCCCAGACACAATATCCAAGAATCTACAAAGAACTGTCACGATTGGAAAAAATCAAGAGACTTTATGGCACTCAGACGTATAGGTTTGGTAAAAAAAGTATTTCCTATGCCTAGTCACTACAGAGAAATTCTTCCATCAAAATACAATTCCGTACAAGATTGGGATAGGGAGAGAGTAGGACAGCGGAGGTGTAAAGTCGGGGAGAAAGCGCATAAAATAAGAGAAAACCGCCGGAAGAAAACCAAAAATTATTACTCTCTCAAAATCTATGAAGCGGAACTTCATTGATCCGGTCCCCAGTGGTTAATGAGTTTTCTAGATGCGATTCAAATGAATTATTCCTATAAAATCTGTCCCAGGAGAATACGGCCAATATCCTGGACTGCATTCATTCTGGCTAATCTTGCTATGAAAATCAAAGAAACATCTTAAGACGTAGGGAACTGGCCGGAAGGGTTGCAAACTACGAAAAATGTAATTATCTTTTCGGTTGATGGCTCAACAGTTCCAATGATAGTAGAAAAAGCTGAATAGAAGGAATATCGATCTCCTGGATTATATTTAATGGATAGAGAGAAAGTCCTTGACGAACTGGGGAGAAGAGAGACCCAAAGAATTGTAACCAGTAATGCTCAATCAGAGAGCCGAAAAATTAATACTTTTTCAAACCTGTCCAATCTTCTCAACAAGATAAAACTAGTTCAGAATAAGAGAAAAGATTTTCTAATTCTAAAATTCAGTTGAGCTGAACATAAAATGATTTCAATTGATTAAGATTGATGAAAAGTCTGCTCAAATTCATAGGAGGCGCAGAAGCATAAAAACCGGCGATCGAGAAGCAGCAGAATATAAGGTTACAAATCAACTCAATTGTAAAACTCTCGCTAAAGTTTACTCCAACTCTATTCTATCTTCTTGTGAAACTACACAAAAAGAACGTGGCAAAATCCATAACACAATTTAAGAGCGGGATTTAACGCTAGATTCAAATCAAATATATTCACAAAATCAGTGATATAGGTAAAGTATTGAAGGGTATGCGGGTTCGGACGGAGTAAAGAAAATTCCTCAAAAGAGAAAGCTTGACAACAATTAGAGTTCACCCACGCAACTACTACTACTACATGACACAATAGCATATCGCGACGAAACCCCTCCGTTATTTTACCAAAACATTTATTGCAAATAATAACGCCAATTAAAAAAAAATAGCTGTTTAGATCCCATGTGGTATAGTAGTTTTATCTTTAGGGCGTCAGCATAACCGTGTATGATTATTCAGAATACTGAAACAGAGAAACACCAGAAACAGAAAGAGCCCTCCCTCATGCTCAAAACCAGTAAGATTAGCGCATCAAAAACTTACCCTTAAGCAGTTTATTGTAAGTATCTGTTTACACCTGAACGGATGTCGGATGGCCAAATACCTTTCTACACAAATCACAACCAAAATGAGGACGGCGGATGTATGGCTTAAAGAGTTTATAAAATGGTACATTTTGCAGAGGGTCTCTCCAAAAACCCAACTGAAATCCACAGAGAAAAGCTGCATCAGTAAAAATATGACCTTCAACAAGCTTGAACCTATTCAGGTGAAAGTCCTTCCAACTTTCCTTTCACCCCTCTCAACAGTTACAAATACAGCTCCGCACACTTATTAGCAACGGATTAGCTATCAAACTTCAAACGTTTACTTGACTCAATTCCTCTTTTCCTGCCAACTAAATTGGATGCGTAGGTGGTCTTCAAAGACTCATATATGAGCTGACGGCCTCAATTATGAGCCGACAACTTGACCTTTGATGCGGTTGTCCTGGTCTCCTGGTCGGTAGCCAAAACTTATTTTCTCTTCTGTCTCAGCTTCAGCCCATCTCTTCCTATCTATCATCACATGCATAGCTATGATCGATTCTCCGAACGGAAATTAATATTCCGAACACGTTTACAGATGAAAGCTTGAATGAGATTTAGGGCTTGCTACAGTATCTATGAATGGTCTATGAAGTTTTAATGAACGTGGGAAGATGCAAAGCAATTAAAACTGAGAGATTAGTTTAATAAAACATTTGATTTTCTCTTGATTATTCAAAAGTTTTGATCCTAGCAGGTCACTTGACCCAATTCAGACCCTTCTCACGATATTTTCAGGCATTTCTTTTCAACTGTATAAATTTAATATAGTTACTCGCTTTATAAACGATTACTTTGTCGTAAAAGTTTTGAAATTGAATGAAGAAAATTACTATTCAAAATCATAATGCATAGATAATTAAATTCAACCCTGATAAAAGTTTCCAGACAACTAATTTTGTAACATCCGGTGTCGTCTCAGCCCAGTTTTTTTCATCTAAAAGCTAGCCAAGTTGGAAGTAAGTCTTACTGTAGACACACACACACACAAATCTCAATTTAAATTCAAAGTTTTCAAACCAAATCTTTTACATATTCTCACCTGTTAATTAGGTAGATGGACAAATTTTGGTAGACACAAAAAACGCCCACACATAAATCCGCGAATGCCAAATTGGCTAAGCAAAACTTGGTTATGTTCCTCATCTTCCAGTGCATCGTCACTACTAGGATCACCAGTAAGTTTCCTAGAATCACACAAAACAACCAATGCTTTTAGGTTAATACATATATCTCCTCGTAGTCTCTTTTCGTCTCTTACCATCTTTTAGGTCATGTATCTAACTTGGCGTGGGATCATAAATCAAGTTATACCTTACAACCATATTTACCCACGTCAGTAGAGTTTGCAAAGAAATCTAATTTACAACAAGCCACAGTCAAAAATGTCCAAGAAGTTAATTACTGTGTCTTGCTAGTCTTGCATAAAATTCAAGGGTTAATTAGCCCTTGTATACGTCTTTGCCCTGGGCGATGCCTTGCCATGGATACTTGAACGTCATAACGTCACCGACATTTTCTTCCCACACAAGTTAATTCAAATCAATTTTGAAAAAACAATTTCATTCTCTTCTCTTCGAAGACTAGAGAAAGCTATAGCTCATCGCTCCAATTTCAAAAGTCAAACCGATATTTTCCTCCGGCAATATAAGGTTACCTCCTCAAAAGATTCACCTCAAAGCCACGCCTTGTATTCCATGCGCTCGCATTGTCTCATCTATTTTACAACTTCCTGGAACCCTTCTTGAACACAAAAACCAAAAGGAAGCAATCAGAATTTTCCCAACGTTTCCATGCCCCTCTGTCAATCAGCCTTGTCTGTTTAAGAATACAATATTCTATCCCGTCTTCACTTTGAATCAACTTCCACGAATCTTTCTGACGCTCAAGTTTTTATACAAGCCATCGTTCCCAGCAAATAATCCTTATGTAAGCCATCATAATTAACCCTCTTCTCTCCATGGTCCACCGGGAATGACGACTAATTACGTTTGTCCAGCAAGCGGTTGACCACTCAATTAGACATTTCAATGTATGCAAGTATGCCAGGCTCAGGGATACTCTTGCATGCTAATACACTTACTGGTACAGGTGACGTTTAAGGTGACGTAATTCGGTATTTAAATATGTTCATGACGCAAAGCTTATTATGAAACTTAGAAAACCAAAATTACAGACTCTGAAGGCTGAAACCGAAAAAACTTGAGGCTAAATCCCCTTCTTTTTATCTCTTTCTCCTCTGTTTTCAACGATGCAAAAAGATCATCTTCCACCCAATAGCCCTTAAAGCAAATCATAAGAGCGATACTTCACAAAGGCTCTACTTTGTCCCCAGTAATTTCCTTTAAGCTATAACCCCTCTGATGGATTAGTATTTAAAAGGAGGATTTTAGCATCGCTTTCATTGTTTGTAAGATCACTCTAAACCATCATCAAAACAGCTTTGATCAAAAGCTTTCTGTTGAGGTGGTCGCAACAACTGCTCAGTTTTAGCTTGCCTAGCTGGGAAAGCACCTGGAGAGCAAGTTAAACTTTCTCTACGCTGGATCAGAATACAATTTTTGGAAATGAAACAGGTAGCTAGAGTTCCATAAATTCAATTTACGGGAACCTTTGCTTATTAGTCATATAAGCCTCATTCACAACATATTCTGGAAGAAGGGTCGGAGAAAGCATGGGTTTCTTCATAACTATGTATTCATTCCAACTCGTGAGAGTTCTAATTGAATAGTTGAAGGTTTAATTTCATTTACTTTCACTAAGTGAGAGAAAATAACTGGAAAATATTCCCATTTCCCGGTTTCAGATACAGTAAAACCTTAATATAGTGGGCATAAAATTTTATAGACAGTTAATAAAAAAACCGGTTGCTATATGCATTTATATTACTTTAGCTCTTTCAGTACTAAACTTTCACCGTAACTGGCTGCTTTAATACATATACACAAATTCCCAGTTTTACAGTTCTCCATCGCATCACACGTTTACCATACGCTGGTTGGGATTGGGTGGGATGCAGAACCAATAACCGCGGACCTCGTAGCAGCTACAGAGAAGACGGCCTTTAAAATCTAATCCAAAGCACCCTTTGGGAAATAAAATCTTGTGAAATTACCGTCGTCCCTTCTCTTAAAATTCAAAGCCGAAAGCCAAACTTTCCCTCACGGTTTCACTACTAAACTACACCCCGGAGATTCTCGCGGGCGGGAAGCTCTGACGGATTGTACGCAGAGCCTTTTAGCGTTAAAAAACAATACTTTTTTAAAAAATCCCATGTAATAAACTGCTCCAAGCTTGACTTTCCTGCACACAGCTGATACAGCGCTGTGACATTAACTTCAAAACTGCCCGTTTGAAAACAATATCACAACCACGTCCATGATCATGGAAGGAAAACTCGGCATAATGTTTGAGAAATCACCCCATAAATGTGCTAATTTGTCTCGGCATTTTATATTAACGGAAAATAATGATGATTGAGAACGTGAGATTGGATGAATCTCGCGCAGCTTGAGGGGTAGACCTAAAAAGTGCTTGTAAAATCGGCATGCATAGAGAAAGTCCATGTAGTGTCCCGTTGTAAATTAATCTAGGTTCGGAACTCATCCGGCTATTTTTTTTATTTTACGCCCTACAAAATATAATGGCTGAGAGAGGAAAAATCAGATTTTTATATGCGTAATATATTAGCACGGGCAAATAGGCTCACAATGTCCTCCAATTAGTCACCCAAGCGATCATGCAATCTGCGAATGATTCTACGCAAAGTGTGATACCGTATAGACCAGCAGACAATACACATTTAGATATTTAACTTGCGATTAAACGATTCACATGTTTCAAAATACGGAAACGATCAAAGTTACTGAAATTACTCTAAACATTCAACTGATCAAGATCAATGTAGATAAGAGGGTAAAACAACGGCTTTCATAATGACCACTTTCCTGGTTGCGTGCAGATTCCTCATGTAATAAAATTCAGTGCTTCACACGTATAAACCGTCTATTTTGAGTACGTAAATTACAGGAAGTTATGGAGAGTCAGAGTCTAAAAATGCGTGTGTTGGTTCTCCACTTTCTCCTCGAGTAGATACTACTAGAGAAAGCCGGATTTAGATGGAGAAAACCAGAGAACATTCAACCAAAGTAGACATGAAATGCTAAATTATGAGGTGATGTTCGAACATGTACATATCCATCTTATTTTAGCTTACCGTGTAATCAGAGTACATGTTAGAAGACCATTATCATAAGCTGCTTTCACTCATTTTTAACACCAATCTAATAACCTGTGTAATGATTCTGAATAAAACCGGCAATAAATTCAACAAAAACTCATGCATTACTTTAAATGTTCGCATGAGGTAGCAGACAAATTCAACATTCAAATTTTCAAACTATCATAAATGTATTCCTATATAAATATAATGTATCTTCCATTAACTATTAGACTTTACTCCTCCAGGACTAGCCCCACGTTCAGTTATTTCGATAATATACACTATTGTATTCTGTATTTTCCAGCACCAGCATAGAAAGTAGCCTTTAAAAGAGAACAGTGCCATATTCAACTTTATGGCTGTGCTTTCTCCTGAAGTGAAAGAAGCCTCGGCTTTACTACAAGGTTTACTACTTATTTCTCGTCCAAATGTCTTAAGATCACGCCAATTTAGACTTTTCTATAGTAAAACTTGAGTAATGATGTCACAACAGCATAACTTATTGACGACGCAGAGATTATTTAAAAAGGCCCGAGTCACGAGGGCGACACCCAAGGGACTTGGAATTAGTCATTCTTGAAAAGAGGCACGAATGTTTTTAAAGAATTAATTCTGTAAATGATCTCCTCGAGGATAAAGTGGAGTCAGGGTGAAAGTTGTTATAAAAAATCCCCTAGACTTCCTTCCAAAGCGTGCATCCTAAACGTATATATATTGAGTCAAAGTTCTCAACTCTCATAAAAGCAGAGCTCGTGTGACAATTAAGTCCACGATGACCTTGTGAAAGTTTTTGAAAACGTCTTTCATGGAAATCATAACTTGCTGTGAACCCGTGGTGGAGTTTAACACTAAGCTGCATGAAGAACCGCGGGATACGTCAATACGTAATGCTATAAAGTAGAGAAACTAACTAAAAGCAGTAGCTTAAGACTTTCCTCCCCCTCGAAGCTGCTTATGGCAGATGAATTTCTTAAGGATTAAACAGAGTATCGTGCACAGGAATAAGTTACCGCCCTGCCTCAGGATATGCATGCGAGGATGCATTATTCAATTTTGTGGAGAAAGTGCACACTGGAAACAAATTTGCAAATCCTCCCTCAGTTCTCGTACAAGCACCCCGAGGGAAAGTAGAGGAAACGAAAGCTAGTAAACAGGATACGTTCCCCTAAGGTCTAACTTTCACCAGCTTTCACTAGCTTTTTTATCTCTACTCTTGTTCCAAGTATATTTACAATTAAGAATAACAAGCAAGTCCCGCTTCAAGCGCTTATCTTTTTAAGTATTCCTAGTTGATACAGCAAAAATATCCTCCCAGAGAAGATATGAGCTAAAACAACCATGGATTATGTATGAAACTCACAAGGCAGCAGTTGAACGTTACATTAACAACGTTTCAAAACTGCAATTATCTTGCACACGCGGACCGTGAGCGCCATACTCCACAGCCTGCAGAAACTTGTATCCGGTCCAGTAAGATGGAAAAAATTACTGGATGAATAGACAGGTAAATTGGATTCATCGGGGAGGAAAGTTAATAAGAAATCTGAGGACAATACCATCGGATTAAGGGAACAAAGTCCATAGGCCTTTCCCTCAAGACTCTCTTGCTCCTCTTATGAACGCTCTTCAAAATGAGAAAATAAACGTTTCCTTTACAAACCGGCACAAAATGCTCCTTCCTCCTGGCTTCTCTGAAATAACATCTTTCAAGGACAAACCAATTTCACAAGAGAGAAACAGGGAGACAGGCAGTAATGCATCAAAATATACCCCAGGAGAAAGCAAGGAGCAAGCAAGTAGGCGGAAAAAGAAGAAGACTTACCGAAAAAGCAAAAGCAGAATACTATTGTGTAGAGGATTATGAATCCTATACGGATGTACAGTCTGTCGAATATATATTCTTGCTCGCTGTGCTCAAACAATTCATTGTCTTCTAAATCCTCAAGCGGAGCAGAAGTATTTTGAACGTAATCCAGAAAGTGAAGAGGATGAGACATGTCTGAAAGGAAATTGAACCAATTGTAAAAAATAAAGCATTTGAGCATATGAAGTACGCTAAAAAATAATACAATCAACTCATTAACATTATAAATGCAAGGCCCGGAATCCAGGACTGTGATGAAGCTCATATGTCCAAACTTATTCTTTTCTACAAAAAGTTTATGACATTCCCCATTCAGCTTAAAAATACAATCAGAATAATTCCAAACGCACCTAGAGAAGACTGTTTTTTAAAGCTTTTCCCCCCCTTGGAAGGACAAGCAGTCAAGTCTACACGATTCGAATCCACGCCATTACAATATCACATTGGAACCATGACAAATTTTGAACTGCTCGGGGTGCCACTGGGCTACAACGGCTTAAGTTGTTTCCGGTTTGAGAAACTATAAAAGTAGAGGAATCTCGACATACTTTCACCCCTTGTCCTGCTTGCTGACTTAAAATTCATGAAAGTAATATACTCGAGAAAGACTCCAGAAGACACAGAACAAGAGAATAAGTTAGCAATAAGAGTGTTAGATTTAAGACAGGTGTCATCGAGGTAGGTGTTATAAAACAAAGGAAGAAGGAAACAAGGGAGAAATTACTGGGAGGACTCGTGACTCGTGAGGGACAAAAGGCAATGAAAGACAATATGAGGTAGAATGACAGGGTAGACTTAAAATTAAAGAATGTAAAAGAGAAAGTTTCAACACTTGAGTTCCGTCTGAATAATACAAGACAAGTAGAAGCAATAAAAAGTAGTCTACTAAAGAGGCAAATATATACCGAAAGAGGTAATAGAGAAATTTTATAATACAAAGGTAGCTGTTTGAAGACGAGTTGGAGAAAGTTAGGAGGAGGCACTTCTATTTGAGCTTTGAAGGTGAAAGGATGGGAGACATGATTACGCAGAGAAGATAGAGAGAGTAATGAAAGGGGAAGCATACTATAATAACTAAACAAAGAGAAAGCAAGAGATTCTCTAATTCTTGATTCTCTTATTCTCTCTACCCTCTGCTTCCAAAAGTTATAATTCTGGCTGGCACAGCATAGCTGTTTTAAATTAGATTGGCTTTTACTAGAATTTCTAGATAGATCACAAATCCAACCGATTATTCCCTCCAATTGTCAGTAAAATCAACACCTGCTACACTATGTTTCGCAATTTTAGGACTTGATATTCAAACAAGACGTTAAAATAACAACAACGTTTCTTCCACGTGACGCGCAACTTAAATCCCTTGATTTAGCATTTAGTATCCACATTTAATGGCCTCAGCACTAAACAATAGCAAAGAAAATATAGGTTTATCGCCATTAATTTCTTTGTTTCCTCCAAGGATTCAAATGGACTTGTGAGGAAATAAATGAGGATTTAACATCCTCCCAATAGACTATAAATTCCTTCAAGTTATGGGCTTTATTTATAAGGTGGGGTGAGTGTATAAACCCGTTTGAAATAGTTAATTCAAGCTGTAGGGAGGCATTGGGATTGAAAGAAACTTTTACAGATTATTCCCACTAACGACGTCATCATTCAGAATAATTTCCTCCTCACACAAAAGTATACAATAAAACGGAGGAGAAAGTTGGTGAAAGTCACAACCTTAAATCAACCGTTAATCTTAACGCCTGATACCAGTTACACATTTTCTTATGGGTTTATTGACTGGATTATTTAGTTTCATAACATAAGCAGTGAGCAGACGATTTCTTCTTAACTGTTGAATAAAATTCAACATCAACATTATTCCTCAAACTTGCACCCTGTTCCCAACTTTCTTTAAAACGCGCGTGATATAAACGCATGGTTGAAGAGAAAGTTTCACTTTCTCTTCAATTCTCATTTATTTCAAAATTATAAAGCTACCTGAACTAACTTTGCTTTCTCCAGCATTTTATGGAAACATTCATTGAAACCTTTCACTAAAACTTTATCTTACCCCGCCACGCCTCAAATGACACACGCCATCCTGCTTTTCTATTAGCAATTACCGTCGGTCCATCTCCACAAGTTCCAGAAAGTTTATATGACCGCATAGTAAAAATAGTTTCACAATTATATAATTGTGTTTTATAAACTTTCCTCATTGCACTAGCTCTTTTGATTGAGCTATATATATCTTTGGCAATTTATCTTCAGATTTAAGACAAATTACCCTCCTGTCAGATCAGTTGATCATGTTTCAACATCCCACACATGTGTACGTGGTGGGCGCAGAGAAAGCTAGCACAGTGTAAAGTTTATGGACAAACCAAAACATGGGTGGATTTAACGCTCAAATTCCCAAGAGGAGCAAAAAAATAAAATTTCGTCAAACCGCAAGCAATCCGATCTTCCCTACTGTCAGACACGTGATACTCTGGGAGCCACTGTTGAGATGCAGCGAAAGCAAATAGTCAAGATTGACTTCAATTACGTACCCCACGAATCACCTGTTCACACACACTTCTGTATAAAAGTAAATGGAAAGAAGGAGAGGATCGGAATTAGATTGCTTTCCAAGTAGGAAGGTATTTTAATGGAAACAAGTTTGGATAACCGGATAACGAAATTTTTAGAGACGGAGAAAGCAGAAAGGAGCGAAATTGAAATTCCATTCCTCTCGATCCTATTGATATTCAATCCAAACTGATACAACACACACCTCCAAAGGCAAAATACTTGGAGATAAAAGTTGTGGAGGAGGAGGGTAATTGAATTTACGGGGGAATACATCCTCTCGGTAGCTTAGCTCTGAATAAGTGCTGAAATGTTTCCAAGCCAACGAGAGTGAACAAATCGCTGTTACAGAAGTCCTCTTGGGTTTTACAAAAGTAGGTGAAAGTACTTACTTTGAGCTGTTCCATTGAATCCGGGTAAGAGAGGCGCTAGTAGAGCTGTTTCCACGAGCGACGAAGATGTAGACGTTTCAAATTTGACGGAATACATTATTGGAAAAATATGGTTGATGAGCGTTCAAATCAAATAGTTAAGCCCAATCCCACCAACACCACCACCCACTGGCTTGAATCAATAAGGCCTAAAGTTCTAAGTTCAAAAAATTTGCTTCGAGTCCTCCCAGATGTGCAGGGCACAAATTTTTCATTCTGTTTTCCATACTTTTGGTAACCAAATTCACAGGGCGGGTATCTATCAAAACGAGGCAGGTGAGAAACACTGGAAGAAAGTCCTTCTTAACGTCCCGGTGGGATAGCAAACAAAAAAAATACACAAAATTTACGCTTTCACCACTGACTTAGTAGTCAACAGCAACACGGAAAACAATACAATTTTACCACAAAACGAGCACATTTTACTTGTCCAACCGTCCAGACAGCACTGGAAGCCATACGGCCTCGGAAGAAAGCCCCCCTGGGTTGCGAACAGTAGCATATCCCGTTACACCCGAAGCTGGAGACGAGCAGGGCAAGACTGAGGGCGGAAGAGAAAGTCATCCAAGCTATGGAAAGTTTACAGAGGGTGGGTGAGACGTCGCGCTCATAGACAAGCCATGCAGTGAAAGGGATGATGCGGAAGGTGGGTGAAAGCGGAGAAAGTTATAACTCTCCCTCCCTCTCTCTCTCTTTTTACAAAAGTAAAAAAGCTAAAGGGTTAAACTCACCTTGGACCCTATAGTATTTGAATCTCATAAAAAATTCTCCAGATCGGATTTTTCATTAGAAATCAGGATTTTCTGATAGATCGTAAAACTTTTAGTTGTGTAAGATAGTTTTCTTTCATTATTCCGGCAAAACTTTGAAAATGGTCACGATAAGCAAAATCCTTCAACACTATTATACAGACAGGGACTAAAAATGTATCAAGTTACTCGATGAGAGGATTTAAGAGAAAGCTAGCCTGGGTATGTGCTCTGCATCAAAGCTGAGTCCACATTGAGAGCAGTGCTTTTTGTCCCAAGAAAAGAGAAAGTATCAACGGGGACTAACTTAGTTGCTCCAGTCGCAGCTTCAGACCAGCATGTAAATGAACTCTAAGTTCCGGAGAAAGTTTGTCTATTTCTTTAATTTTAATTAATCCCCCTTGTGGAGAAAACAAGGCTGGAGGAATGAATATAGAAATAGCAGTAAATGCCATCATTTACCGAGGGGTGACAGGTCATTCCTTTGGGAGTTCACTCATCATCTCCTCAGCTCCCTCCAGTCTTGACCTCCCACACCAGAATGCTTGAAACTACCAACTTAGTTTACTCATATACCAAGCTTTCGCCCATTCTAATCACACTAAAGACGGTGAAACTATAGGCAGATGTCACTACAGATGATCCAGCTTCCAGATTAAATTTTCATACAAGATCACCTTTCTAAATCCTCTTGAGATAATAACATCTGCAAGGATTACATTATCATTTCCAGGGGTTAAGATAAATAGCATCGTTAGAGGACACAAAAGTTGGCAAATTACTCCATAAGTCTATCTTACCTCTCTCCGGCAACGACCCCTTGCGAATAATGGCATTCATCAATCATACTCTGTAACTTAATCCAGGTAGACATTTTTCTACAGCGACTTCAAAGGTGTACCTCACATACTAGGAGAAAGCAAGATCTAGGGATATTACTAGGAAAAATCAAGAGGCTATTTCATCTCTCAACTATAAAGGTGCATAACGCTCATAGATCTGATGATCAGCGTAAGCTTTCTCCATCCCAGACACAGAGACCATATTATTATAGTACGTGCAGAATAATTTTGTGCCGCCAATTTTAAAGAGCACTAATAAATTAAACTTTGAGAATATATCTGCGGAATATACCATCAAAGTTCAACCCATAGAATCCCGGACATCCCTTGAGCTCTCTGGCCCGGGGAAAGGTGATATCTTGTACCCCAGGGACTTAATTGAAAGCGAGGGGAAAGTTTTATGAAAGAATCCAGTTGCCAAGAATTCGTCGTAAATTTAAATGCATACTCTGCAAGAGAACTCTTCATTGAGTGGGACAGAGACTGTATTCGGAGGGATGATATTTAAATCCAGTCAACTTCATGGTAGATATTCATCTTTCATGTAAATTGGTTTCGTTCCCAAAGTTTACTCTCCATTATATGTGACATCCTAACTTGAACCAATATCCTCATTTTACCTCCTTCCATCCCGGCCTATCCGAATTTAAAATTATAATTTTAAAAATGAAATGACCAGCATTTTTTCAGCCACATTTTCTTCGTAAATTAAAAACTCTGTGCCTTTTCAACTCATCAATTAGTTACTCAAGTTTAACTTTGCGAATGTAGGGATAACGTAATCAACCCCTCAAGCGACCCCACATTGAACTCTGACAGCGGGCTCTTGTATTTAGCCATACTGGCGTTTAAACCAGAGACATAATTCCCGAGTTAACTTGAAATACACGTTGGCTATTACCCTTTAACCAGAATCTCTTACCCCTGCAACAAACAGTTTCCTCATTTAAATTCAAGGCTCAAAGGACGATTAAGCCTAATTACAATTTATGGGTAAGCCCTCACTCCAATCCTCAAGTATTTCTCGGAGCTAAGCCAATGAGCCGAAAGAACATGACTGATTCAACATGTACCGTACACCGGATCGTGCAAAGAACAAAATTTCAGATCAGAGCAATAGCATGAAATTGCAGGAAAGTGCATTTAAACCTTGTCTTTGAGCGAGGATAAATCAATCAGCCCACAAACCGTAACAGACAGCGATTTCTGGAGGATAACATTTAATGGGGGTGTGATAAGACTTTAAAGTTTATACGTGCAGAACAAACAACAATTTTTCTCGAATGAGATCAAATCAGGAACAAAGTAAAAATCCTATCAGCAGCACGACAAATTTTAGGCTGTCCAAGTGAGTTTCTCCTTGTAAAAAAGCAACATTTCAAAAATCGGTTTTATTGTGATGACCCCTGGTAGACACCCTCGAAACGCGATAGACCTCTTAATTGGGTTGAATTTTGCTTTCGTCTGGCAACATTTTCAATAAAATTCTCTGTGAACCATTTCCAAGACAAAGTTCTGGAAACAGTAGTGCAGTGGAATAAAATCCTTGTCATTATTGTGCAGAAGTATAACCATAATCTAAATTACTAATAAAAACAAACGTTCAGCAATCTTATTATTAACGAAATCATAATATATACATGAATACAAGCATCAACAAGATACTAAACTACATATAAACTTCATTTCCTCGCATGAATTCCCCGCCATAGAAATTGTTCAACAGTATTTCTTTTTAATAACGACAGAGCACAAAATGTATATGTTTTATCCCAAAAATTCTCTTTAGCCCTGCCATTCCATACAATTTAGGAAACAAAGTCCTTGAACTAGTCCCTAAAACCATATGAGACAAGGTGATAACGGCCCGACCTTCAGACATGAATCTCAACCAGCAAGCCTCCTCCTACCTTCCAAAAACTACATCCCAAATTCATACAGGTAGAAACTGGAGAGAGCACGTAATTTTAAATTGAGAAGATTCAAGATGAAAGAATTGGAAAAAGTACCTTCCTCCTCTTCGCCCTGTCTTCCAGCAGCAGGTAAAAATAATTCTAGAAACAGATGTACTCCAAGTAAAGAACGTAAATCCTTACGAAACCCTTCAAGATCCTATCTTCCCAGTCATTCCTCACGTTAACTCAAACGTATCTTCAATAAGGATCCGTTGGAAAAAATCCCTTACACACTTGCAAGCAAGATTTTGAGATAACCTTCAAGGATTCCGAAGCAAGTCTTACATCAAGTACTCCTCCTGACTGCAAGTGCAATATGTGAGACGTTCTAAGATACAATCTCCTTTCAAGGGATCAAGGTCAGGGATGCAAGAGCTACGAGAGATAGAGAGAAAAAAGGATCTGCCTGCTCGCCGAAAGGCCCTTAGAGAAAAGCGAAGAAACTGAGAGTTCTTTAAAAGGAAGAGATAACGTTATTTCTTGCACTAAAGAAAGAAGAAATATGAGAAACGGTGGAATTCAACTCCAAGGAGATACCATCATCCTACAAAAACAAGAAAAAAGAACCTGAGAAATAAAATATTCCACAAAGTGCATTTTTACCCCGCTGCAACTCCAGTAGTTCCTTCTGACGTAAGTGGGAGCACATATAATTCCCAGCTTCGAGCCACTCACATTACGACCAAGTGCAGATTGAATTCAAGAGGGAAACTTTGCAAATTCACCATGGAAGTTGCCAAGAAGCTTGCTGAAACGGTAAGAGTTTGACCATTTTTAAAACCTAAAAAGTAGGTAAGAAACGGGGACGAGAGCCCTGTAGGCAATTTAACCGGCTTATCATAATTTTTTCCATCAAGTCAAGTGCTATGCAACTTGCACTTTTGAGCAAGTGCCATCTATAATCATGGATTTCATCCTAAAGTACTAGAACTATCATGCCCAAATTCTAAATTACAGATAACATTCCAAACAATTTAAGTAGCCTCTTACGGCTCGTTCCTAACAAATTAGAGCTAGATAAAGTATCGCCATATTAAATAGCGGTATATTAAACAAAATTAAATTCAAATTAACCTCCCGCTTAATTCATACGACAGGCACTGGAAGCGCCAAGCGACGTAGAACGACAATACGGGAACGACATTTCCAGAGCCCCTATTTTCTTCTGGATCGGCTGGATCGTCGTCGCTTACTTTGCCCTCTTCCTCCTCACATTCTACGTTGCGCCTTTCCTCTTTGGAACGAGACCCTATCGGCCATTCTTCTACGCCCGAAACGTCCACCCCCCGGGTCATATCCATCATCATAGACCCGGACGACATACTGGACAACTCCCGCTTGTAAGTCGCACTTACTTATCCGCACCCGCATTTCCTTTTCCCTCCAATCGTAACAAAATATGCACAAACTTTCACCACCACTTTATCCATAAACCTAAACTTTGACGACAAACAAATGTCTCTTCTGCTTTTGACAGGATCCTGAGGACGCCCAGCGGCTTACCCAAAACATAACTCAAGCCATTGCTTTCTGAAGAGATGATCACTATTCCAATCCTATATTCCTGGAATATCAACCGTGTTTACCCAACAAACATAGGTTCAACCAACTCTTCTTCTAGCTCTACAAGAGTAAAAATAAACGTTTACTTTCACAACTATTTCCAGACAACGCAGGCCAAAGCGCACCACAGAAACTTGTCTTACAAGCGCCAAGTATGAGAAACTTCATGGCTCTTTGAATTTTAGATTGATTCCATCTCTCTCTTATGGTTTTGAATAACTTTATACAAATATTATGAAAAGGATCACATCTCAGGGAATTTCTCTGTCGCAGAGGGAAAGTACTGAATAAAAAACGAGCTTTCTTTTTTCTTTATACTTAACATAACATCATGTCCTTCTCATCCTTCCATACTGCATATACTGTCATACCTAATACATATTCAATAGGCAACCTGAAAAACAAGAGATCTCAATACTCCAATAAGCTCCCTGTCTTCTGTAGCTACAGATTCGAGGAACGGATTTCAAACGAGGTCCCGTACTAGCATACTAGTATTTCTAAAAGATGACGCTTTCTAGAAACACTCCAAGAACAAAAGGACAAAATACAAAAAACACTATAGAGGAGCGGGTAAAGAGAGAGAAGATTCCTATTTTCTACCAATTTCCTCCCGCCATTGTCTTCTCTTTTCCCCATAATGAAATTCAAGTCTCGACCTCCAATAGGGGCAAAAGGGATGCTCCATGACTAGCATACAATGACTAAAACAATAAAGAATCATCCTCACTCAAAACCCTTTATTTGGGCATCTTCAAATCCTTCCATGTGCGCCTCCAACGATAGGAATGACGATACCGCCGCGAACAAAAAAATTCCCTCAACCAGGAAAGAGTTGAGCTGGGAAGTTTTTATGGTCGCATCAACGACTCTTCCAACATAGGCATCAGCGGGATGATGATAAAAAACAACCATCTCCCCCTGGCATAAACCAGTCTCTTTCCCTTGATCGAACAGAGAAAAACTGGCCGAGAACGCGGATTGCAAGGGAGCCAAGAAAGGAAATCCAAGGAAGAAACCTTCATTTTAAAACGTGTAAATTCCAAACAGCTGTCACCCATGGACACTGTGTCCAAAATTATTGAAGTGGTAATCAAATTTTTTATTTTCCCTTCCGTCCACCAAGAACCAAGAAGATCCAAGAAGAGCTTATTATCAGTGTTTTACTAGAGAATATTATACTCTGCAGTAGAAGTAGGAGATAGGAGATCTAACAGTGGAGAAAGCAGAGAAAGCAGTGTTCCTATTTCCTTGTATAAAAGGCGGCCGGCTTAAGAATATATAGCTTATACGCAGTTTAGAATTTAGAGATTGCAAAGAATTTCCAGGAATTTCTTATTGCCAATCCCACACGATATCCCAAATATAATCTAAAGTAGAAGCAAAGTAACAAGACTTTTAGAGACTAATAGTGAGTAGGTGTTTTGAGTTGTTGTGTGTAACCACGGGAGATTGATTCTAGAAAGGCGGAGGCAATAGCAACAGATGCTTTTCAGTACTTAATTGCCTCAGAGGCAACTTACTCAAGCGGAGACAGCGCATTTATTCACAGCCAACAAGGGAGAAAGGGGTGAAAGTAGATGACAAAACACCATAAAGAGAAGGTAGCAAAACTGCTTAGCTCAAAGGAAGAGCCAGAAGAGAAAGTATTCTATAGGGATCATGTAGAGAAAGCTGGAGAAAGCAGAGTCATAGTCGTAGCCACCTGCAGGAAATCTGGAGAAAGTGCAAAGCGATGATGGCCAACATCAAGCAGAATATCTCAAACTGCTACATTTCCCAACGGCCTATAATCAGAGGAACAAAGAACCAAATCCGAAAGTATATATTGAAGCTTTTATCCCCCAACCTCTCACAGGTCAAAATCTTCCAAGAAGATGCAAAAGAAGACAAGATGGGAAGAACAGAGCTTGCAACAACAACCGTCCCAACGGTAATCACGGAATTGAATCAAGTTGGACCCGGTGCAGTTGTCGACTTCTGCTGGCTTCTTGTCCTCTACATTCTCCTCCGATTCGTATCAAAGTTACTCACTCCCCTCCTCGTCACATCCACATCAGCAATCGCACGCTCCACACTAAGCGTCCTTAAGGCCACCTTCCCCGAGACTGAGTACGCCCGCCGCAGAAGACAATACGCACTTCCCTTCCTTGTAGTAAGTGAAAGTTTTTCCTTTCTGTCCGAAGAAAGTATATATGTAGTTGCAGCTTCATCAAGTTTCCTCCCAGATATTAATGTTCACTTCCTCAAACCAAGAAGCAATCGTTTATTATCCTGGTGTGCATACGATTTGGAGAATCCAATCAAACTCTCGAAACCTTTTTTACACTAACCTCGTTTACTTTGTTACCCATAGAACTCTGAAGAAGGACTTAGATTGACTGTCGCTATTTTCAAGGCCATTACCGATTGAAGTCACTGCAATCTCCAACGGCCCAATCTCGACTTCAATTCTTTCAACTTGACTGTTTGAGATTTGAGATAAACACAAATGAAGATGCGTAGCAATATCTTAAATAATAAAATAAATAAATGAATATTAAATCACCGGTTGCTTAGCAACTAATCTCTCGCTTTTACCCTGTAGTTAAGACGGAGTAAAGACTGGAAAACAGGTGTTATTTTACAACATGAAAAATTTCTTTAGATCCCCAACCCATAAAGTTCCAGTTTCTTACAATAAGTGCACCAATAAAAATGGCAAATGATTCACCCGCACTTGATTTATTATCCAAATGATTCACCCCGCACTTGATTTATTATCCTCTAGATATCACATTTTTTCTCTTCTTTACCAACGTTTCAGACGCTGTTCCAAAGAATTCTTCTCTGAATATACATATGAAATGAATCAGATCGCCCGGGATATTTTATACTTGGAATCACATGGGAAAAAATCTTCCACGTGTCCACAATCCCTGCTTTAATCCTATATCATGATGCATCATCAAAAGAATCCTAGAGAACCATAAGCTCAAATTCTGAGAGCCGTATGAATCAACCTTCAACAACTTTATCTGAGATACCCGCGGATTAATCTTTCTGAGCCAATTTGTGGTACGAAAACCTGATTCTTTCTCTCCAAAACCACAGATTCAAAAGCTCCGCATGTACAAATAGTAAAAGAACCTCTTCACATCATTTCCAACTTCTGCTCAAGCAGTATTAAGCTTTTTTCTCATCTCCTCCTTTAATGATCTCCTCCAATGCCACCAACGAGGTTAAAGGGAGCAACTTGAACTCCGAGCATTATTTTCTTGATGATGCATAAGATAGGATTTATTTGACACAGAGAGCGACATGAGAATAAATGATAAGCAGGTAGATATGAGGCATCAAGTATGAATTCATGGATTACGTATAAAAGCAATTAATTAAATTCCATTACCCCGAAAGAGCACAGAGCACATTTCCAAGAACCAGTTAACGAGCTTGGATTTCAAGAGCCAGGTAATTAGATTAGCAAAAGAGTCTCCAACGCCTCCAAGTAAGACTCCCACATGAACAATCTCACTCAGCTTCCTTTAATCTTCTCCTCCTATAACATACATCATACTTGCTAAAAGCGACTGACAGCTAAAGCTAGATCACAAAGAGTTTTTTTAGCATGACCAACCTTCAAAATTTTAAAACTTTAAGCAAAACTCTCAGGAAAAAAGAACATTTTTATCAAAATTAAAAATATTACACACGAATCAATTAACTCTCTTGTTGCTTCAACACTTGTACACCCAAGCCCGGACTGGAGTTCATCCTCACATTTCTAATACTCAAAAGTTTCCTTTAGAGTTCTAAAGAGAAAGTTGGTTGCAAAGGTTTATGAGTTTTAGGCAATCGTCCTCTTCTAGGTACATTTTCAAACTTGTAGTTAAGTGCCTCACCACACCTTTGCGTCATCATCACCATCTCTTTCCATCCTTTCCAAAGTGTCGGAGGCATGGAAACCGAAGACGTGATCTCAAGGATCCAAAAGCTAAAGCTTATGCCCTGATGAACTGTAAGATGAGAAATGAAGGTTCGTTCTGTAATGACTCCGATCCCTGGAACTTGTTCTCCTCACATTCTAGGGATTTACCTCCTCATCCTCACTTAAGTCTGTCTGCAAGCTGGAACGAATATTCTCTGCGGCTAAGGGATTACATTCTTCCCAAGTTCATTCATACCTGTTGACTATTTTAAAAAGCATATCTTTCAAGTGAAAATTTACCAAGAACCCTGAAAATTCCACGCTGGGATTGTAGCTATCCGGGCCCAAGACCCGAGACACTGCAAATTCACTCAGCAGGAGTCAGTGAAAGGCGTCTCAAGTGGGCCAGCTTTCTTTTTTCCACGCTAATAACAGTCTCGAGAGAAAGTTAGAAGCTGCTGAGTGCTCTTCTTTTTTTTTCGGATTATCCGTCACTCCCTTATAAAAACTTGTTATCTTTTTTCAAGAAAACTTTTTAACAAATATGGAGACAGTTGAAGAACCTCTGAAGGAGGTAAATACACAACAAGATATGTGAATATGTTTAGTTATCAAGTGAAAGAACGTGATTTTAAAACGACGAGTTTTATTTATAAAGAATATTTTTACAACTTCGTTCCTTCGTTTACAGGGAAAACATGGGCTCATCCATACCTCGGATCCCTGGGTATCCATTGCAGTAGTGGGCTTTTTCGGAGTTTTCCTCTTAGCCTCAATTTACTCACTATTCACTGGCAGTATCGGAACTCTCAGGCTCGGCATGCCTCTCTTCCGCCGTCGACCTATTGGTGTGGTTCATAGGGTCCGACCTATTCCAGGTCACCACCGTCCAGGACCGCGACCCCATGTTCATATTCGTCCTCCTCATCGTCCTCACAGGCGACCTCATCAGCTGGAATATGAATTGGTAAACTAAATCCCTCTTTGGAGTGTAGTTTCTTTACACGTTCCACTAAATCACTTGCTTTGGCATTGGCTGAAAATGGCATGTATGCAAAAAGTAATATTCTTTCATTGCTTCTTCCAGAATTCACAAGATGGAGCCACAATCACCGAGAAAGTTTTAAATGCTGCACATGTATAAAACCGAAACCTCTTGTGTCTCTTCTCTGATTTACAAATTAATAATACAGTAATAAATTTAAGTTATTTTAAAATTTGCAGAAGGTTCTGCGACTAGCGTTAAATGAATAATATGACTCAATAGTTAGCAAGCCAGGAGAATGAGTTTTACGTCAAACGTATGCCCATTCTCTCAAGTAAAACATGGCACTGTATGATCATGCATTTCCGCAGAAATATTGTGTTACCTATCAGAAAAATAAGTACTTGCAAATCCAGCACCTTTAATATAGATTATAAGAATTTTAAATTTTAAATTTTAAATTTTAAATTTTAAATTTTAAATTTTAAATTTTAAATTTTAAATTTTTGAACTTTAAATTTAAAATTTTGAATTTCAAATTTCAAATTTAAAATTCAAAAATCTTTCTCCTTCAAAAATACAATTTCTTTTGAGTCCTCAATTTGATAGGCGGAAAGTTAAAAACAAATCACTTTTATACCACCCTACGGTATATTACCACCTATTCAAACAGCAAAGGTCCCACTGGTTTGGAATTAATTAAGCAAAGCATGTACCTCTGATTAAAACAAGGTAAATATCCTCACAAGGAGTTCAACTAGCTTCATTACTGCAAATACATTAACAGAATTTATTAAAGCATATTTTAATCATTAAGTTTGCAATTATTACAATGCATTTATGCATTACTCTGGCGATTTATTTCGTAGATCCAGCTTCAATTCCAGCACCTATTACTATTCGTTTGCATAACAACATAATCATTAAAAGGATAACTATAGACATTTTAAAATTAAAATCACAATGATTATAATTACTAGTTTTGCATGTTATTTACTAAATGCTAGATCCAATCTGTTAGACAAGTGAAAGTAGCAAGGGTCTACCACCCACGCTGTAAAAACTTTCTCAATTTTTTGAGCCATTTTACATTTCAATACTTTAATTTACTAAATATTATAATCACATAAAAACTAGTGGCTTTCAAGTCTTAAATTGATATTAAACGCTCTTATTTCAAATGCATCTAAAACTAGTCCTTTAGATTGCAATAAGCTCCATTCTTTGATGTAATACTATTGTCAGGAAATTTTAGTATTTCACTACTCTATATCCTAAGTATATCTAATAACATCTCTAATCGATACAAGTTAATATCCATAAGCTTAACATATCATTAAAAACTATTATCATTACTTCCGCAAACATTACACACTTTCTCCATCCAATTAAGCTCATACAGTCGCATTTAGCGCCATCATTTAAAATCACACCAATCGCGAAACCGCAGCAACAGTTCCAACCCCCTCCTCCCCTTTAAACCTCCATATTCTAATCAGTATCATCCCCATCATCCTGTTTACTCACATGCGAAGCCTGAGCCACAGATCCTCGATGCATCCCATTACCATTCCGTGGATCATGCTTTCTCTTGAGCCGACAGCACAAAAGATCCAGGAAACTAGATCGAAAAGTCTTGGACATGAAAGCGTAAATCATTGGATTTATAGCACAGTTAACATACATGATTAAATGTGTCACCGGCGTCGCTAATGTACTAAAGTGACTCGTGTAGTCAAAATTAGGGGACCAATACAAAATAAGCTTTCTCAAATGCACCGGGAAATTACATACTCCAAAGCTCACAACGATTACAATCATCATCCTCACAACAGTCTGCCGAGATTTTAGCGGATCTCTTCCTCGTCTTGAAGCCCCTGTGGCATTGTTATTAAACCTAGAGCCGCAACGAGTCAACTGCCGATTTAATGGGCATGGGCTTACACAGTCTTTACCCTTCACTGGAGCAGCTAAGCTAGGTTTGAGCACTCCCTTCAGGCTATGACTACCGTTTACCCCCCCTGCCGTCGCCTCTTCACATCCCGTTACAACTAACTGCGGCAGAGGCCCACCTCTCATATCAACAACTTGAGTCTCTACCCCATCCCCTACAATATAACATTTATCCTCCACTGTAATTCGGTAACTAGGGGATCGTCTAAGTTCGCTATTTCTCCTAAAGCTACCCCCTCCTCTTTTTTTACTTTCTCCTCCTCCTCCTTCCGGAATTGATGTAAAATTAGTTCCCGTTGGAGATGGAGTGGAAACTGTCGAACCTCCTCCGGAATTCGAATTGTTCCGATACTTTATTACATCATCAGGATTCGATTGAACTGGATTATCTGGGATTTTTACGCTTTTCCGTCTTCGACGTCTGAAAAATGATGGCTTTGCCAGAGAAGGTTTGGCCGGAAGAGGCGCTGGATTCGGGGAAAGGCTACTCTTCCATAGTGTTATCCCGACACAGGTATACAATATTGTTATTACTAGGAGCGGTAGGAGAAACAATAGAAAAAAATGTATCATGTCAAATAATCCAGAATCGTAAAGTAGCCGATTTGCTGTGCAAATAATCTCAGTGCCGCCATCTAGCCGAGGAATCGGAGTCGTGACTACGTAGTACAGTCGAGGTGAGCAGTACACAGCGCTGATGAACCAAACTCCTGTTATAAGTACCTGTAATTTGAAAAAAAGTAAATATTATTTCTTTAAATTCAATTATATTGCATAATCAAGTAAAATTAGTCATGATTAGTTCGCATTGTAAAAATGACACGTGTCGAACCAAAATTATTATGCTTTCTCCGTATCATTTACATAAATAAAATAGCTCAATAGAAAAGTACTTTTCATAGTTAGACAAAATTCAAAACCTTTAAAATTTATCTTAACAATATTTTCCAAAATACCACAAGAGAAAGCCAAGATAGAGAATAGCGTGTGTAGGATCTTTGCCACAACGGCTAACCGTTTTCTCATTAGGGTTTAAGGAGAAAGGTATCATGCTGTTCTTTTACAAGTTTCCTATGGTTACCCGCTAAGAATTATCCCATTAAAGCTTCCTTAACTTTCCGATTCCCAGGAGAAAGTCAAAGAGAAAGTTATACAACTTCCCCACTCTCTTAGAGCGTGCTTGTGGCAGGGGAAAGCATCCCGCTTGCTTCCGGAAAATACCCGCAATTTGGTTTCTAGCTTCCCCTCTAGCAGTTTTCCCGGACTCGAAGGGGTGAAAGTAGGTAACGATGAGTACTTGATTGGTTCTGAAAGATTTACGAGTCAAAACCACCCAACGTTTAACAAGATGAATCAAAAACCCCTTCCGCAGAATAGAGCTAAACATTTCCCTCACTCGTTAGTAATTATCTTTTCTTCTACTGAATTTATGGAAATTAAATGAGTTGTGGAAGTTATCATTTATTCAACGTTTTCCTTCTGGGATTTTGATAAACCTAATCGCAGAATCACCAAGCTTACATTCCTCCTTATGTAATATGCGGCTTGTTATATAGTGAACCTAAGATATAGACGCGTCTTCTTGCCACAAACTTCAAAGCGTTGATTACAATCAAATTCAAAGCTAGACTTGAGCTAACAAATGAAAGGAATCCAGCAAATGTTTCCAAGAAGCTTATGCTAGAAGATACCCAAATTAATTGAACAAACTTAATTTCTAACTTGGAATCAATGTAAAGCCTAGGGATTATTCATAATGAATCAATGCTGTTCTGTGCTAGCTCAATCAGAAACTTTCTCTACTACAAGAGCTCCTTTCAATGATTTCCACTTAACAAATAAATCCATCTTCGAATCGATCCATAGCCTCTAAGACTCTGAGCAAAAACAGCTACTAAAGGAGCCGGGATTCAGAAAAAAAAACCCTAAAAACTCCAACGTTTCATCCGTAAAAGTCCCTCTTTAACCCTCCACTATGTAACATAATTTTAAAAAGAACAAACACTACAAGAAATCCCAGTTAGCAATATCCCATAACCAAGACGGCATCTTTTCAAAACAAAACGCGAGGGCCTGTCGTCTCCCAGTTTCCATCAGGGTATTTAAACGGACGAATTCATGGAAACCGCGGAGAAAGTTTATACGAGGTTGAAGAGAAAGTTGAAAAGATTGAAAGCATACAAAAGTCCCTTGATTATCTAAATTACACAAGCTTTCTCTCAGTTTGACGTCATGTAAAAACCAAACAGTCTTTTCCACTTCAACGTGAATCCGCTCTTCCATCCCACCTCTGAGATATCTGAGGCGGAATGAACGACAGATGGAAAAATTGCCAAGCTGTACTTTCTCCAAGGTTCCAGCTATATATTCCCATCTTCCAAAGGCACAGATAATGCTCCGCTAAAAAATTACTCCACCTTCTTTCGACCATGTTCCTCGCACAATGCAGTCAAAGAAAGCCTTGGAGAAAGCAAATACTTCAAGCACCAGCTCTCACGGCTTCCGAGGGAAAGCAAGGATTCCCGAATTTTCACCCGTCAGTCGGCCAACACAACCAGGGAATCAAATAAATAACCTTAAAATACCGGGCCCGTGTACAATCCTAAAAGTGCACTGAAAATCTTGCGGGAAAACCAGGTGGCCTTGAATTCTGTAAAAGAAGAGGATGAGACCAAGGTTTGCCCAAACCGAAACCTCTAATCCAATTCTCCATTCCGCTCTCAAAGCTTTCCTAACTGCATGTTTGCAGCTGGTGCAATTCTTGGCTAACCATTAAGTCAACAGTGCATAAGCAAGCCATTATTTTGCGGATTCCAAAGTCAGAAGAGAAGTCAAGCTAAAATCATGTTCCTCCTCCGTCCCTTGGAGAAAGGGAGGAGGACATGAACCGTGTTTTCTACCTCAAAACTATAAAATAAAACTTGACAGAAATGCCCTTGGATTTAATGCAAAATCATTGGTATCCATGCTTCCCATACTTTTGTTATTCTAAACCAGCAACTTACCCGTAATCTCCCTTTAGTCAGGATACGTTTACATTTAAACGGATGAAGAATAGCCAAGTATCGCTCAACACATATCACAACCAGGATGAGAACCGACGAAGTGTGGCTTAGACCGTTAATAAAGTGATACATCTTGCACAAAACTTCTCCCAGGACCCAACTGCATTCAAAACAATTATTAATTAATTATACAAAAAATTCAGTCATTTATTATAAAAAGCAGTAAAAAAAACCCGGGTTTCTCCCGTTATATAAAAAGCTTTGCTTCTCCTCCGTATCAAAAGCGAGACGCAAAAGATTGACTGGTGAAAGCATGACTAACCTTTGTATAAGATAAATTGATAGATTCTGGTAGACGCAAAACACTCCTACACAAAGGTCTGCAAAGGCCAGGTTTGCCAAGCAAAATTTAGTTATATTTCTCATCCTCCAGTGTAACGTTACAACCAGGATCACCATCAGATTACCTAGAAAGAACAATATTAAATGAACATTTGTCTTCTCAGTTCCTCTTCATCCCTTCCATCATCTTCAAGGAGCGACGAAATACATTTTCATTTCAGCGGGCGCAATATCGGCATTCCTTTTATCCTTGGCGTATTATTTTATATCCTTAGCAACTAGGAGAAAGCACGCAAAAAATCCCCCAAGATAACAAAATCAATAACCTCTAAAGAGAAAACCTTGTACCGTAAAGAGAAATGTTTCGCTTCAGGATATGAAAGACGGGACAGGCACAGGATAGAGTTCCTCAAGCAAGAAGATAATAATCCAAGGAATTTTCCCAATGATTGATGCCTTTCCTAAAGCTATTTATGTGTTCAAATTAAATTTATTACTCCCGGAACAAGTGTTTATGAACTTTTCTACACTCTCCCCTTTCGTCTCGCCGTGAAACGAATTCTTAAACAGACTCTCGTCTCCATAGAATTCCGGATGACGTAGCTCTAAATTAAAATCCAGGCATGTTCTACAGTCCCACACGCTAAATTTCTTTTCAATCTCGTTCTGGAAAGTGTGGAGACATTCGAGAGGTAAGTGTTAGACACAGCGATACAAATTAATTTCAATTTGTTTTAACATAACTTTCCCGTTTCTTTTTCGGCGAGGAAGCGAGTCAAATTAAGTTACTCAAAATAACAGAAACTTTTACTCTTGGAAACCAAAAGAAATTCAACTTCGAGAGAATAAAAAACACAACTAGCTTCAAGTCTTTTAAAGAAGGACGGTCGAGTTAATTTTCAGGGAAGCAATCAATTAAGGAATTCAAAGAAACACAAATTTAATTTAATACTTGTTCAAAGCGAATAACGCTAACCTGCAGATTGAAAAAACTTGAGGAAAACCAATATACTCACTCAAGTCCAAAGTCGGAATTACCTTTATAATTGCAATCCTTACAAAACAATTAATGCGGCTCTAACTCAAAAAATTGGGCGGATTTTAAACCTAGGAAATTACAGGAACGTGGTATAAATAACGATAGTGTTGATGAAAGCAGAAACTACTTTCTCCAAGGATTTACTTCCAATAAGGCTCCAAAACTTGATGGTGAAAGCATAAAAGAAAGCGAGGTTTTAAAATATTTCCACAGACAGAGTGCACTTTCCTCACGATAGCACCATTATCGTAGATAAGCGCGGATGCACCATGTGCTAAAGTGACATGGGCCCACATTTTATCACTCCTCTAACAAGGGAACGTATGGGAATACTCAACTTGCACAAACTCTTAGAACGTAGAAACTCTTCCCAAACTACAAATATAAACTAATCAAAGAAAAGATGCAACTTCAACGAGAATACAGGACAATAAATCAATGGCTCGCAAACTTTTTCTCCAAACTTTTACATCCTAAAAATAGAGCAAATCTCTTGTAAAAGGGCTGAGAGAATTTCATGCTGAGAGTGAAAGTTGCGGGTGAAAGTTGCCGATGAAAGTTAAGCTCGGGGAATCTGACACCCAAGACCCTTTTTATCCTTTCTCCCCACTGATATCTGTAACATCTGTCATATTATACGGCCCCTGCCATCTGCTTCTCCGTCAGTCAGAACACCTCCATTATTCCTATCATTTTTCTCTGCACTTCTCTATGACTTTTTCTATGATTTCTGACGTTATTCTACCTCCTTCCAGCATTCCAAGCAAACGTTCCTCCCTCCAACTCTGATTACACCAGGGATTTAATTTATCAAACGACCATCATCCCATTTCCCCAACTTGTTTCCTTATTTCCCAAGGAATTTCAAAGTTACGATTTTTTCCCTCCACATAATCTGTACGATGAAAGAGACGAATAGCTTCTGGCTATCCCTCCTCCTATATTCCATATACTATTTAAAATTTCTATTTCACATTGCTATAACAGTTATAAAAATCTCCGCAAGAGGATTCGATCACATTTATCATTCGGTCATAAAACCTTGCAATTGCAATATGCTAAAATTTCCTAGCTCATCTTTTGAAAGCAGTGCAACATGTGCAAGACGTCTTAGAAATACCTTTTAGAACCAATTCAAGAGATTAATTATAAGCTCTATTGCTCACACACTCTTGAAAGTGCTTGAGGAGAAAATATCTGCAAGTCGAAACTTTCCTGCTCAGAAGAGCCGATTTAATAGCTATTCTGGGAAAAGATTATACTCAATTTTCGATTGACAACTGTCGTCAAAATGTAAATTCCCTCTAATCCAAGACCTATCACTAAAAATTCTCAATTTGCAAATTGCAACTTTCTCAACATCAGAAAGCCTTCTCGAAGTCACTAAAATCCTTCGAGGAACAATTTCGTTTTTTATAGAATACAACCAGTTGATTTGATGAAGCCTTTTTAAAAAAAATACTTCGGCAAGTAGTAATTATATTCTGAGACGTCACATTAAACTAATTCACTTTCAGTCTTCCTCCTTTTTCTCTATCCTCCTTCATCGGCAACCAAGTGGTGAAAGTAGTTCAACCCTGTCATTTCGCACTACATCAAACACTTCTCGTAGGAGAAGTGTATTGACTTGATAAATGAAACCGAGAAGATGCTACAATTAGTTGAAGCAAAATTAATTGCTCTAATCAACTCTTCCTAATGGCTTCAAATTTTAGAATTGCTCTATGTAAATGCAAACCAGACTCACTTGTAGCGCATAAGCATCGTATTTTCCTCCCAAAAATACACCTTTTGAATAATCCCGCTCGATACATAAATAAAATACGGGTGACGGATAGCAGATAGACGAATACATTAATTAAACACATTACGCCCTCTGCTCGTATCCTAGCTAACTGCACCGCACGCCCTTCTGATTCCTTTAAAGATCCGCAAATGCACACGACTACTTTCTCGATTACTTTCCCATGGATGCACTTGTTCCCTCCTTCAGAACGTTGAAGATAAAATGCAACGGATGTGGGCACAAATCTTTCTTCTACCCTCTCCTCCCTTCTTCACGAAACAATCCCTGATTAATTCCACACGACTGTTCGGAGAAAGTCCTGTGGGAATAAGACAGGTGACTCGGTGCTTTCACTCAATTGTCTACATTCCAAAATCCATACTCTTCATACAGCCTGATTTTAGGACAGGACATAGGATAGTGTGGTTTTACGGCTCACTCAGAGGTCCATATCGTTCGAGGACAACACTTTCACCAGCTTTCTCCTTGGATGAGTTCTTAAGATTCTTCAAATACAAAACTAGACCGCTCCTTCCTCAATACTGGCTCTCCAGCAATTGCATTGGTGCATGCATACAATCAAGCTCTCGCAATAACTTGCAATTCCTAGAGCTAGGAAAACCGTTCCCTTGGATACATGATAACGCCCTATACCAGGTAATCTAAGGTTATCAGAGAGTAAATGAAATTTTACAATAAACTTACCCAAAAAGCAGAAGCAGAATACGATCGTATATAAGAAGATGAATATTACACGGACGTAGAGGCGATCAAATATATATTCATCTTCAAATTCTTCCGACTCGTTCCCCATAAAACCTGGGAGCGTGCTCCCATTAAAGTAGATCCTAGGTAAGATTGGTCCTTGTTCTGTAAAAATAAATTGGTATGGCTCACAATCACTTAGTCGCTTTAAGTCATGTAAAGCACTTGCTCTCCTCCCCTGCTGCAGCTGCAGCAGTGCTCCTACAGCCTCTTCTACAAAATTGTACCCTTATAATAAAAATTCTCAAGGACAGATCCAAAAATTCACACATTCGGATCAGATTCGCTCATGTTGAAAATAAAATGATGGAATTGCAGCCTGTATATATGGTATATATATAACAAAGTATCCGAGCCGATGGAATTGCAGCTTGTATAATATAACAAAGAATCTGAGCCTGAGAATCCGAGTGTTTGGGGATGACAGGGGAAGAAAGGGCAGAGAGGACGAGTTGACAGTTTAAGAGGTGAAAATATACAAAGTGTCCCCGAATTTAATAACCCTGACACACACATCAACGTCAAACTGGTACCCTATACGACAGTTTTGTAAGACGAATACGCAAGAGAGACTCAAAGGAGAAAGTTTAGAGAAAGTAGATTATCCTTGTATCATCAGCTCATGAGCCAGCACAAGTTACATACAATAGTAACGAATAACTTTCCTGTACCTAACTCCTAAAGTTTTCAGGAAAAGATACCCCAACTTTAAGTATGTAACCCTTCCCATTTGTCTCTAGTTTATCCCACGGCCATGAACGACAAACTTCTTTGGACTCAAGTTCATAATACTAGTCTGAAACCCCGTTTCCTGTACGCACTGTTAAGCTTCATTCGTTTTCAACCGGCAGACAGGTTCGTAGAAAGGTTATAAATAGCAAACGCTATACACTGTGACACCGGGAGAAAGCAGTGAAAGCAGGGTAATCTTATATTTACGGCTGGTGAAAGTACTGAGAAACTCCTATAAAAAATTTCTAATACGGTTAATACTAAAGATTGGTCATGCTACAGCACATTTTTGGATGCGATACAAAAGAAATCTTTAGCCGAGAGGATACTCTATGATTGTATGTGATATGATCAAAGGCGATAATAATCGTTTAAGGAATAAAAAATTTCTTTTCTTGAGTATCAGGACAGGTTATATGCAATTAATGTAGAAAAACTTCCTATCTTCTTGGATAACTTAGATAAACGGCTCATAACAGCAAAAACCCAGGGCTGATGTGCTGTGTCGCGAAAGTATGATTAAAGATACTTTCACCGAGAAAATTACACCGAGTACGTGTTTCAGAATTACATAAGATTTGTATCGGATAGTTTAGATCAATGCTTCTTCCTTCTGAGTCTCCTAAGCTATTCTTCCCATGGCTTTGTTAACGTAATAGTCTTTGCAATCCAGAATAATCACAGAACTGATCGGATATTAGCTAATAGGCAATTAATTAAGGCAAGCAAGCTGGATAGAACTAACTCCCCGCGCCATCAAAACATTTACCCGCTTTTCCAAGGTCTCACTCCTATCCTTATAATCCTTGTAGTTAATATTTTTTTCCAAATTCCCATCGGTGCCATAATATCCTTTAGTGACGCCATGTCAAGGAGAAAGTCAACTTTCTCTCCTCCCTCTAACGCTCTTATTCATGCCCGCAAGCGATCAAATACTTTATGGCTCCAAAAACTCCCCACCAATTATAACAACATTCAAATTCCAAGAAGTGTTCGTCGAAGGAGGCTGCCTGGAAAATTTTCCCTTCGCCAACACCACTCAACACTACCCTGGCGATGGGAAATTTAATATTTTCCATTGTCCTTCACAAGTTTAAAGCTCCGGGCAAACTTAGTGAAAGGAAAGATAACAAACCCGCAGCCTGGCAAAACTCTCGTCCGAGAAAGAAATTATAAGGGACAGAGAAAGGGGCGCGCTGACATGATATTGATACCATTCACATGTCAGAACCAGATGCAATAATAAACGCAGTGTAAAAGCTACTACACCAAAGGGGAAGCATTATTAAAGTTTCACAAAGAAAATTTGTCACTACCACATTCCGCTACTCCTTCCGCCAAACAATCAATTCAGAAATCACAATTCAATCTCACACTTTCCTTACAAACTGTAGCTTCAAAGCAAAGCCTTAGTTCTACAATAATCCTATCATAATAAACTGCAAGAAACCAAAATCAACCTCATTGTGAAGTATGTCAAAAAAGAGTCCAACAAGTTCTGGAATTTTTAGCTGGGCCGAGACGAAGTCTAAGGGAAGCTTATGTAGAGCCGGTCAAATGCGAATTTATGCTTTTGGACCAGGGCCAAAAGTGTGCAAAAACTCCCGAAAACATAAAAGGAAAAAGGTGCGAAAGTATGATGAAATGTAATAGGAGAGGTGTATATCACTTTCACATTCCCTAATTCCATTTATGCTCACTTTTGGCCCTGGTCCAAAAGTAAGGAGGCGCATAAAGAGGGTGATGGGTGACTATAAAACGGTAAAAGACTTTCCTCGCACTTTTTGTGTGGCAGGTTGGTCCAAGAATCAAATGGCGTGAACTCAGATCTAAACGGAGGGCGTATCAAAATATTTTTGAATTCTTGGAAGAAAATTTCACCAGATCCAAAAATTTTGAAAGCTGTCTCTGGAGTTGAAGAGAAATTTAAAACAGATCAATACACCGGTCAAAAGTGGACTTACGAGGGAACTGAAGTAAATCAATCCGGATTGAGATTCGAAATCAACAGATTACGAAAACTGAAAATCGTCCAACGTATCGATGCAGAAAAAGTTAAATTCTTATCGCCAGTGTTCGGAATTTTAGCGAATTTGGAGCACATTTTGATGGAATTTCGAGAAGTTGTGTAGGCAGAAACTGTGGAGAGCATTAAGAGGATAAAAAATGCATTTTAAGGCGAATCATGAGTGAAGCTGACACGTTATATCATTTGGAGGGAATTTGGATGGACTTCGGAAGTATCAGTTTTTGACCGCATTTGATGGGAATATGGACTGATCGCGGTGTTTTAAAGGTTACATATGTGAAGAGAATTAATAAGAAATTAATTTTCATTCTGGATACTATTTTAAGGTTATTTAGAGAGCAATATAATTTAAGGGTTTGGTGGGATCGGATTTTGAGCGAATTTTGAGCACATTTTGATGGAATTTGGAGTGACTGTATAGGCAGAAACAGTCAAGAGCATGAAATGGATATAAAGCTGCATTTTGGGGTGAATCGTGAGTGAAACTAACACGGAATATCATTTGGAGGGAATTTGGAGGGATTCTGGAAGGATCCGATTTTGACCGCATTTCTTGGAAATTCGTACCGAATTAAGTGTCAAGTTGAAGTTATAAGATGTGGAGAACATGAATTAGAATTTTGGATTCATTTTAAGGGTTTTTTGAGAGCTATATGATTTAAGCGTTTTGAGGGATAGGAATTTTAGCGAATTTGGAGCACATTTTGATGGAATTTCGAGATGTTGTGTAGTAAGAAACTGTGGAGAGCATTAAGAGGATACGAAGATGCATTTTAAGGTGAATCATGAGTGAAGCTGACACGTTATATCATTTGGAGGGAATTTGGATGGACTTCGGAAGTACCAGGTTTTGACCGCATTTGATGGGAATATGGACTGATTGCGGTGTAAATTTAAAGGTTAAAGATGTGAAGAGAATTAATAAGAAATTAATTTTCATTCTCGATAGTATTTTAACGTTATTTAGAGACCTATATAATTTAAGGGTTTGGTTGGATCGGATTTTGAGGTTTTGAGCACATTTTGATGGAATTTCGAGTGACTGTATAGGCAGAAACAGTCAAGAGCATGAAATGGATATCAAAGCTGCATTTTGGGGTGAATCGTGAGTGAAACTAACACGGAATATCATTTGGAGGGAATTTGGAGGGATTCTGGAAGGACCCGATTTTGACCGCATTTCTTGGAAATTCGGACCGAATTTGGTGTCAAGTTGAAGTTATAAGATGTGGAGAACATGAATTAGAATTTTAGATTCATTTTAAGGGTTTTTTGAGAGCTATATGATTTAAGGGTTTTGAGGGATAGGAATTTTAGCGAATTTGGAGCACACTTTGATGGCATTTCGAGATGTTGTGTAAAAAGAAACTGTAGAGAGCATTAAGAGGATATGTAGATGCATTTTAAGGTGAATCATGAGTGAAGCTGACACGTTATATCATTTGGAGGGAATTTGGATGGACTTCGGAAGTATCAGTTTTTGACCGCATTTGATGGGAATATGGACTGATTGCGGTGTAAATATAAAGGTTAAAGATGTGAAGAGAATTAATAAGAAATTATGTTTCATTCTCGATAGTATTTTAACGTTATTTAGAGACCTATATAATTTAAGGGTTTGGTTGGATCGGATTTTGAGCGAATTTTGAGCACATTTTGATGGAATTTGGAGTGACTGTATAGGCAGAAACAGTCAAGAGCATGAAATGGATATAAAGCTGCATTTTAAGGTGAATCGTGAGTGAAACTAACACGGAATATCATTTGGAGGGAATTTGGAGGGATTCTGGAAGGACCAGATTTTGACCGCATTTCTTGGAAATTCGGACCGAATTTGGTGTCAAGTTGAAGTTATAAGATGAGGAAGAACATAAATTAGAATTTTAGATTCATTTTAAGGGTTTTTTGAGAGCTATATGATTTAAGCGTTTTGAGGGATAGGAATTTTAGCGAATTTGGAGCACATTTTGATGGAATTTCGAGATGTTGTGTAGGAAGAAACTGTGGAGAGCATTAAGAGGATATGAAGATGCATTTTAAGGTGAATCATGAGTGAAGCTGACACGTTATATCATTTGGAGGGAATTTGGATGGACTTCGGAAGTACCAGGTTTTGACCGCATTTGATGGGAATATGGACTGATTGCGGTGTAAATTTAAAGGTTAAAGATGTGAAGAGAATTAATAAGAAATTAATTTTCATTCTGGATACTATTTTAAGGTTATTTAGAGAGCTTATATAATTTAGGGTTGTGTGGGATCGGATTTTGAGCGAATGTTGAGCACATTTTGATGGAATTTCGAGTGACTGTATAGGCAGAAACAGTCAAGAGCATGAAATGGATATAAAGCTGCATTTTAAGGTGAATCGTGAGTGAAACTAACACGGAATATCATTTGGAGGGAATTTGGAGGGATTCTGGAAGGACCCGATTTTGACCGCATTTCTTAGAAAATTCGGACCGAATTTGGTGTCAAGTTGAAGTTATAAGATGTGGAGAACATGAATTAGAATTTTAGATTCATTTTAAGGTTTTTTGAGAGCTATATGATTTAAGGGTTTTGAGGGATAGGAATTTTAGCGAATTTGGAGCACACTTTGATGGCATTTCGAGATGTTGTGTAAAAAGAAACTGTAGAGAGCATTAAGAGGATATGTAGATGCATTTTAAGGTGAATCATGAGTGAAGCTGACACGTTATATCATTTGGAGGGAATTTGGATGGACTTCGGAAGTATCAGTTTTTGACCGCATTTGATGGGAATATGGACTGATTGCGGTGTAAATATAAAGGTTAAAGATGTGAAGAGAATTAATAAGAAATTATGTTTCATTCTCGATAGTATTTTAACGTTATTTAGAGACCTATATAATTTAAGGGTTTGGTTGGATCGGATTTTGAGCGAATTTTGAGCACATTTTGATGGAATTTGGAGTGACTGTATAGGCAGAAACTGTCAAGAGCATGAAATGGATATAAAGCTGCATTTTAAGGTGAATCGTGAGTGAAACTAACACGGAATATCATTTGGAGGGAATTTGGAGGGATTCTGGAAGGACCAGATTTTGACCGCATTTCTTGGAAATTCGGACCGAATTTGGTGTCAAGTTGAAGTTATAAGATGTGGAGAACATGAATTAGAATTTTAGATTCATTTTAAGGGTTTTTTGAGAGCTATATGATTTAAGGGTTTTGAGGGATAGGAATTTTAGCGAATTTGGAGCACATTTTGATGGCATTTCGAGAAGTTGTGAAGGCAGAAACTGTGGAGAGCATTCAGAGGATATGAAAATGCATTTTAAGGTGAATCATGAGTGAAGCTGACACGTTATATCATTTGGAGGGAATTTGGATGGACTTCGGAAGTACCAGGTTTTGACCGCATTTGATGGGAATATGGACTGATTGCGGTGTAAATTTAAAGGTTAAAGATGTGAAGAGAATTAATAAGAAATTAATTTTCATTTTTGATACTATTTTAAGGTTATTTAGAGAGTTATATAATTTAAGGGCTTAATGGGATTGGAGTTGGAGCGAGTTTTGAGCACGTTTTGATGGAATTGTGATGGAATTTGGAGTGACTGTATAGGCAGAAACAGTCAAGAGCATGAAATGGATATAAAGCTGCATTTTAAGGTGAATCGTGAGTGAAACTAACACGGAATATCATTTGGAGGGAATTTGGAGGGATTCTGGAAGGACCCGATTTTGACCGCATTTCTTGGAAATTCGGACCGAATTTGGTGTCAAGTTGAAGTTATAAGATGTGTAGAACATGAATTTTTTTTTAGATTCATTTTAAGGGTTTTTGAGAGCTATATGATTTAAGGGTTTTGAGGGATAGGAATTTTAGCGAATTTGGAGCACACTTTGATGGAATTTCGAGATGTTGTGTAGTAAGAAACTGTGGAGAGCATTAAGAGGATACGAAGATGCATTTTAAGGTGAATCATGAGTGAAGCTGACACGTTATATCATTTGGAGGGAATTTGGATGGACTTCGGAAGTATCAGTTTTTGACCGCATTTGATGGGAATATGGACTGATCGCGGTGTTTTAAAGGTTAAATATGTGAAGAAAATTAATAAGACATTAATTTTCATTCTGGATACTATTTAAAGGTTATTTAGAGAGCAATATAATTTAAGGGTTTGGTGGGATCGGATTTTGAGCGAATTTTGAGCACATTTTGATGGAATTTGGAGTGACTGTATAGGCAGAAACAGTCAAGAGCATGAAATGGATATAAAGCTGCATTTTAAGGTGAATCGTGAGTGAAACTAACACGGAATATCAATTGGAGGGAATTTGGAGGGATTCTGGAAGGACCCGATTTTGACCGCATTTCTTGGAAATTCGGACCGAATTTGGTGTCAAGTTGAAGTTATAAGATGTGAAGAACATGAATTAGAATTTTAGATTCATTTTAAGGGTTTTTGAGAGCTATATGATTTAAGGGTTATGAGGGATAGGAATTTTAGCGAATTTGGAGCACACTTTGATGGAATTTCGAGATGTTGTGTAGTAAGAAACTGTGGAGAGCATTAAGAGGATATGTAGATGCATTTTAAGGTGAATCATGAGTGAAGCTGACACGTTATATCATTTGGAGGGAATTTGGATGGACTTCGGAAGTACCAGGTTTTGACCGCATTTGATGGGAATATGGACTGATTGCGGTGTAAATTTAAAGGTTAAAGATGTGAAGAGAATTAAAAAGAAATTAATTTTCATTCTCGATAGTATTTTAACGTTATTTAGAGACCTATATAATTTAAGAGTTTGGTTGGATCGGATTTTGAGTGAACTTGAGCACATTTTGATGGAATTTCGAGTGACTGTATAGACAGAAACAGTCAAGAGCATTCAATGGATATCAAATTGCACTTTGGGTTGAATCGTGACTGACACTAACACGGAATATCATTTAGAGGAAGAATTTGGAAGGATTCTGGAAGGACCCGATTTTGACCGCATTTCTTAGAAAATTCGGACCGAATTTGGTGTCAAGTTGAAGTTAAAAGATGTGGAGAACATGAATTAGAATTTTAGATTCATTTTAATGTTTTTTGAGAGCTATATGATTTAAGGATTATGAGGGATAGGAATTTTAGCGAATTTGGAGCACAATTTGATGGCATTTCGAGATGTTGTGTAAAAAGAAACTGTGGAGAGCATTAAGAGGATATTTAGATGCATTTTAAGGTGAATCATGAGTGAAGCTGACACGTTATATCATTTGGAGGGAATTTGGATGGACTTCGGAAGTATCAGTTTTTGACCGCATTTGATGGGAATATGGACTGATTGCGGTGTAAATTTAAAGGTTAAAGATGTGAAGAGAATTAATAAGAAATTAAGTTTCATTCTCGATAGTATTTTAACGTTATTTAGAGACCTATATAATTTAAGGGCTTAATGGGATTGGAGTTGGAGCGAGTTTTGAGCACGTTTTGATGGAATTGTGATGGAATTTGGAGTGACTGTATAGGCAGAAACAGTCAAGAGCATGAAATGGATATAAAGTTGCATTTTAAGGTGAATCGTGAGTGAAACTAACACGGAATATCATTTGGAGGGAATTTGGAGGGATTCTGGAAGGACCAGATTTTGACCGCATTTCTTGGAAATTCGGACCGAATTTGGTGTCAAGTTGAAGTTAGAAGATGTGGAGAACATGAATTAGAATTTTAGATTCATTTTGAGGGTTTTTTGAGAGCTATATGATTAAAGCGTTTTGAGGGATAGGAATTTTAGCGAATTTGGAGCACATTTTGATGGCATTTCGAGAAGTTGTGAAGGCAGAAACTGTGGAGAGCATTCAGAGGATATGAAAATGCATTTTAAGGTGAATCATGAGTGAAGCTGACACGTTATATCATTTGGAGGGAATTTGGATGGACTTCGGAAGTATCAGTTTTTGACCGCATTTGATGGGAATATGGACTGATTGCGGTGTCAATTTAAAGGTTAAAGATGTGAAGAGAATTAATAAGAAATTAATTTTCATTCTCGATAGTATTTTAAGGTTATTTAGAGAGTTATATAATTTAAGGGCTTAAGGGATTGGATTTGGAGCGAGATTTGAGCACGTTTTGATGGAATTGTGATGGAATTTGGAGTGACTGTATAGGCAGAAACAGTCAAGAGCATGAAATGGATATAAAGCTGCATTTTAAGGTGAATCGTGAGTGAAACTAACACGGAATATCATTTGGAGGGAATTTGGAGGGATTCTGGAAGGACCAGATTTTGACCGCATTTCTTGGAAATTCGGACCGAATTTGGTGTCAAGTTGAAGTTATAAGATGTGGAGAACATGAATTAGAATTTTAGATTCATTTTAAGGGTTTTTTGAGAGCTATATGATTTAAGGGTTTTGAGGGATAGGAATTTTAGCGAATTTGGAGCACATTTTGATGGCATTTCGAGAAGTTGTGTAGGCAGAAACTGTGGAGAGCATTAAGAGGATATGAAAATGCATTTTAAGGTGAATCATGAGTGAAGCTGACACGTTATATCATTTGGAGGGAATTTGGATGGACTTCGGAAGTATCAGTTTTTGACCGCATTTGATGGGAATATGGACTGATTGCGGTGTAAATTTAAAGGTTAAAGATGTGAAGAGAATTAATAAGAAATTAAATTTCATTCTGGATACTATTTTAAGGTTATTTAGAGAGCTATATAATTTAAGGGCTTAATGGGATTGGGGTTTGAGCGAGTTTTGAGCACGTTTTGATGGAATTGTGATGGAATTTCGAGTGACTGCATAGGCAGAAACTGTCAAGAGCATGAAATGGATATAAAGCTGCATTTTGGGGTGAATCGTGAGTGAAACTAACACGGAATATCATTTGGAGGGAATTTGGAGGGATTCTGGAAGGACCAGATTTTGACCGCATTTCTTGGAAATTCGGACCGAATTTGGTGTCAAGTTGAAGTTATAAGATGTGGAGAACATGAATTAGAATTTTAGATTCATTTTAAGGGTTTTTTGAGAGCTATATGATTTAAGGGTTTTGAGGGATAGGAATTTTAGCGAATTTGGAGCACATTTTGATGGAATTTCGAGATGTTGTGTAGGAAGAAACTGTGGAGAGCATTAAGAGGATATGAAGATGCATTTTAAGATGAATCATGAGTGAAGCTGACACGTTATATCATTTGGAGGGAATTTGGATGGACTTCGGAAGTACCAGGTTTTGACCGCATTTGATGGGAATATGGACTGATTGCGGTGTAAATTTAAAGGTTAAAGATGTGAAGAGAATTAATAAGAAATTAATTTTCATTTTTGATACTATTTTAAGGTTATTTAGAGAGCTTTATAATTTAGAAGTTGTGGGATCGGATTTTGAGCGAATGTTGAGCACATTTTGATGGAATTTCGAGTGACTGTATAGGCAGAAACAGTCAAGAGCATGAAATGGATATAAAGCTGCATTTTAAGGTGAATCGTGAGTGAAACTAACACGGAATATCATTTGGAGGGAATTTGGAGGGATTCTGGAAGGACCCGATTTTGACCGCATTTCTTGGAAAATTCGGACCGAATTTGGTGTCAAGTTGAAGTTAAAAGATGTGGAGAACATGAATTAGAATTTTAGATTCATTTTAAGGGTTTTTGAGAGCTATATGATTTAAGGGTTATGAGGGATAGGAATTTTAGCGAATTTGGAGCACATTTTGATGGCATTTCGAGAAGTTGTGAAGGCAGAAACTGTGGAGAGCATTCAGAGGATATGAAAATGCATTTTAAGGTGAATCATGAGTGAAGCTGACACGTTATATCATTTGGAGGGAATTTGGATGGACTTCGGAAGTACCAGGTTTTGACCGCATTTGATGGGAATATGGACTGATTGCGGTGTAAATTTAAAGGTTATAGATGTGAAGAGAATTAATAAGAAATTAAATTTCATTCTGGATACTATTTTAAGGTTATTTAGAGAGTTATATAATTTAAGGGCTTAATGGGATTGGAGTTGGAGCGAGTTTTGAGCACGTTTTGATGGAATTGTGATGGAATTTGGAGTGACTGTATAGGCAGAAACAGTCAAGAGCATGAAATGGATATAAAGCTGCATTTTAAGGTGAATCGTGAGTGAAACTAACACGGAATATCATTTGGAGGGAATTTGGAGGGATTCTGGAAGGACCCGTTTTTGACCGCATTTCTTGGAAATTCGGACCGAGTTTGGTGTCAAGTTGAAGTTATAAGATGTGAAGAGCATGAATTAGAATTTTAGATTCATTTTAAGGTTTTTTGAGAGCTATATGATTTAAGGGTTATGAGGTATAGGAATTTTAGCGAATTTGGAGCACACTTTGATGGCATTTCGAGATGTTGTGTAAAAATAAACTGTAGAGATCATTAAGAGGATATGTAGATGCATTTTAAGGTGAATCATGAGTGAAGCTGACACGTTATATCATTTGGAGGGAATTTGGATGGACTTCGGAAGTATCAGTTTTTGACCGCATTTGATGGGAATATGGACTGATTGCGGTGTAAATATAAAGGTTAAAGATGTGAAGAGAATTAATAAGAAATTAATTTTCATTCTCGATACTATTTTAAGGTTATTTAGAGAGCTATATAATTTAAGGGTTTGGTTGGATCGGATTTTGAGCGAATTTTGAGCACATTTTGATGGAATTTCGAGTAAATGTATAGGCAGAAACTGTCAAGAGCATGAAATGGATATAAAGCTGCATTTTGGGGTGAATCGTGAGTGAAACTAACACGGAATATCATTTGGAGGGAATTTGGAGGGATTCCGGAAGGACCAGATTTTGACAGCATTTCTTGGAAATTCGGACCGAATTTGGTGTCAAGTTGAAGTTGTAAGATGTTGAGAACATGAATTAGAATTTTAGATTCATTTTAAGGGTTTTTTGAGAGCTATATGATTTAAGGGTTTTGAGGGATAAGAATTTTAGCGAATTTGGAGCACACTTTGATGGAATTTCGAGATGTTGTGTAGGCAGAAACTGTGGAGAGCATTAAGAGGATATGAAGATGCATTTTAAGGTGAATCATGAGTGAAGCTGACACGTTATATCATTTGGAGGGAATTTGGATGGACTTCGGAAGTACCAGGTTTTGACCGCATTTGATGGGAATATGGACTGATTGCGGTGTAAATATAAAGGTTAAAGATGTGAAGAGAATTAATAAGAAATTAATTTTCATTCTGGATACTATTTTAAGGTTATTTAGAGAGCTATATAATTTAGAGGTTTGGTTGGATCAGATTTTGAGCGAATTTTGAGCACATTTTGATGGAATTTCGAGTAAATGTATAGGCAGAAACTGTCAAGAGCATGAAATGGATATAAAGCTGCATTTTGGGGTTAATCATGAGTGAAACTAACACGGAATATCATTTGGAGGGAATTTGGAGGGATTCCGGAAGGACCAGATTTTGACAGCATTTCTTGGAAATTCGGACCGAATTTGGTGTCAAGTTGAAGTTAAAAGATGTGGAGAACATGAATTAGAATTTTAGATTCATTTTAAGGGTTTTTAGAGAGCTATATGATTTAAGGGTTTTGAGGGATAAGAATTTTAGCGAATTTGGAGCACACTTTGATGGCATTTCGAGAAGTTGTGTAGGCAGAAACTGTGGAGAGCATTAAGAGGATATGAAGATGCATTTTAAGATGAATCATGAGTGAAGCTGACACGTTATATCATTTGGAGGGAATTTGGATGGACTTCGGAAGTACAGGTTTTGACCGCATTTAATGGGAATATGGACTGATTGCGGTGTCAATTTAAAGGTTAAAGATGTGAAGAGAATTAATAAGAAATTAATTTTCATTCTCGATAGTATTTTAACGTTACTTAGAGACCTATATAATTTAAGGGTTTTGTTGGATCGGATTTTGAGTGAATTTTGAGCACATATTGATGGAATTTCGAGTGACTGTATAGACAGAAACTGCCAAGAGCATGAAATGGATATCAAGTTGCACTTTGGGGTGAATCGTGAGTGAAACTAACACGGAATATCATTTGGAGGGAATTTGGAGGGATTCTGGAAGGACCCGATTTTGACCGCATTTCTTGGAAATTCGGACCGAATTTGGTGTCAAGTTGAAGTTGTAAGATGTTGAGAACATGAATTAGAATTTTAGATTCATTTTAAGGGTTTTTAGAGAGCTATATGATTTAAGGGTTTTGAGGGATAAGAATTTTAGCGAATTTGGAGCACACTTTGATTGCATTTCGAGAAGTTGTGAAGGCAGAAACTGTGGAGAGCATTAAGAGGATATGTAGATGCATTTTAAGGTGAATCATGAGTGAAGCTGACACGTTATATCATTTGGAGGGAATTTGGATGGACTTCGGAAGTAGCAGTTTTTGACCGCATTTGATGGGAATATGGACTGATTGCGGTGTCAAGTTGAAGGTTTACGATGTGGAGAGCATTACTTAGAAATTAAGATTCATTCTTAGCTGGACCGAAGTCGAAGGGAAGCTTATCTCGAGACCTTCAAATGCGAATAATGAATTGGGACGGCCCAATTTAGTGAAAAATCTGACTCTAAAAGTTAAAAGGCGCAAGAAGAATCAAACTAACTCTAAAATAGCTAAAATACATTAAAATTGGACCGTCCCAATTCTCATTGTGACCCTGCTGTGGCCGGAGAAAATGAAACAAAGTTTTGGTAAATTATCTTAAATGCATCAAAATCGGGCCGTCCCGATTCTCATTGTGACCCAGCTATGGCCGTAGAAAGGGAAATTTAACTTTAGTTCATTAGAATTTAGGACACAAAATGTGTGCACAGCTAGATACGGGTTAAATATATATATGAGCCAGGGCCAAGGTAAGACAGTAATCTCAGCTACCATTACTCGGTCCAGCTAGTTAGTTACAGAGGTGGCTTTGCCTAAATTTTTTAGCTTCGCTGAACTTCAAGTTTTGAAAACACAGGGAAATTCTAGTACAAAAGCATTTCGGCAACTCTTCTTGCAAAACCACTGATTTATGCATTTAAATAGAGCTGAATTTCTCTCGACAAAAGTAAACTTAAATTCCAGCCAGACCAGACTGGATTTGTATTCCACAAGTTTTCGCAAAACAAATCCCGCATTTTCTGAACTTGGCTCAAAAGATTATCAATACGCCATACCAAGTCCTTTCAGCTCTCCTCTCAACTTGCATGAGTGGATGAGCGATGCGAGTATAAAGAACCGACTCTTGCAAAGATTTTTAGACTCTGATTTAGCCCTCTTGAGATCTTGATACTTTGGAGCACGTTTAAGGAGGCCCGTTCCCAAAAATCACACACCAATACGAGATGAATACCGAGAAATCTCTCAAACGTAGCCACTCATCATTATTTATACGGTCCTAATAGTGCGGGAAATGGGGAGAAATGAAGTGGAAACGTTATTCAAGGCACTAGCCCCATTGAACATGCTTTATCGTCGGTTATTAATACGAAAATCCTCTTGGGAACAATTCTGCACACGCCCAAGGAATTCCACTCGTAATTCCAAAGACAAAGAGAAATTGTTCCAAAGATTAAACGACTCCGCTCTCCCCTTTAAAGTATAACCTTTAGCTTCTTCTTTAGATTGAGAATTCCTTAAAGCGCTTAAATGATAATTATAGAAACTAAATCCAGGATTTACAAGGAGACACCAGCAGTGACTGAAACAAATTCAGCTTTAATTTAAACGTTTTCTCTACATCGACTGTCTGCAGTACATGGAACATACAATCCCTACAAGTAGCTACCATTTTATGACACCAAAATACACAACGCAAGATAAAACGGCATTGAACTTGGTACATTTAAAATTTAGCGGTACATAACTCCTGCCCCTGCTAATGCGCTAGTAGAGGTTTAAAACGAGAATTCAAAGCTCTCTTACCCAGGATTCCGTTATCATCTTCCATGGAGGAAGTCCAGTTATAATTGGACAGGGAAGAGTCCAGAGAATTGTTCATGCTTTCTCCAACCTTTCCCACAACTGAATTCAAATCCATTACAGGATAATCTCAAGGAAGCATCCTAAATGTTTCACATGTCATGTCATCCTCCATCTCCTTTATAGCAGAGAAATTAAAGAGTATAATTGAATTCTGAGGAATCCATATCCCTCAGTCTTTCCTCTACGTAGCCAAACCACTCACTGTTTCACTTTACCCTCCTGGTGAAAGTTGTTTTTTGTCCTACCAGTTCAACTTTAGCAATGTTATAAATTTCACGAGTTTCTTTTCAGTTTTGAGTTGCACCATCTACCCAGAGAGATTCCATTTTCTCAGTGTCCAACTGCATTGTTTGAAGTAAAATATTTTTATTTTCGTCGTCAAAAAACTTTCATTTCGTTAAACCAACGTGTAGATTCACGAAATCATTGGATCACAAATTACATTCACATTGCAATCCAAGTAGTAAGATTCAGGTTTTTTGTATAGAAACTGATTAAATTTGTGTGACTATCTTCATGGTAATTAAAAATTACTCAAGACTCTTAATCTCTTGAGTCAAGAGATTAACGTGTGAGAGACAAACTTTGGCTAACAGCGATCAAGTTAAGTGTGGGTGTGAGAGTTTCGCGTAGTTTAATATTGCAACTTCCGCCCCTTGTTAACACGGCGAGGGAGTCTAAGATGAATGACACAAAGCCTTCTTCATAAACTTGGACAAATGAACAAGTCGGCTCCTTCCCTAACGCACACTATAGCAACAATAGCAAGACAGTAGACAAGGACTTCTTCCACCCGCACAACCGACTTTCACTTCCCCACTGACGCTACAACCAGAACAGACTCAGATTCCCCAGCTCAACTTCCAGCTACTCTAACACCAAAACTTTATGAACAGAGACGAAACTTGCACTCTGTGAGTTCCCTCCCTCTCGGGCTAGCTATCCTTACCATCGGGAAACCTTCTCTCAGCTTTCTCTTCCCTCAGTCTCATCACGGAAATGGAAAAGAGCCATGACGGAATACTACCTTTCTCCAAGGACCAAGGCTTCAAGAAAGAGAAAGTAGAAAGCGGTGAAAGCGTTGAAAGATTTTACATGACAAATATCTCCTAGGGTATGGATCCAAGAAATAAGATCGCAGGATTTGCATGCAATTGATATCAAGTAACCGCGGAAACAGAAATGTAACAAATAACCCGTAGATTTGCCAATAAAGTATAGACAAAAGTCAATGTTTTTCTTACTTGAACATCAATATCCGTTGACAGATGAAACAAACAAAAATTCCCTTCATCCAAGGAATCCCATCCATTTTTTCACCAATATCCTTATAAATATTTGATGCGGGAGAACTGAAAAAAATCAAAGAGTGGTCTTCAGTATTAGGAACAACTAAAAGCTTGTATGACCCGTGCAATGCATCAATACCGGCTAATGCCGATAGAAAGCATAAAGTCAAAGTAAATATTATTTAAGAACTAAATAAAACATTCCAGTACTTCACAAATTAATTTATAACTTTTATAATTTGTCTTTAGCAGTCTTGAATTAAAATATTCCCATTCAACATGGAAGAAATTAAAATCCAAATTTCACACTTACATGTGTAGACAGAAAGAACCCACGTTTCCGTACTCTACGCGGGATTTCTTTCGTAGGCAAATTAGAAAAGTCTTAGGTTTAACTCAATTCCAAACACCTCCTTTTCTGTGTGTCTTATTTCCATGGCGGAAAAAACCAGACTTTTTACAGCTGGTTGCCTCAAAAGATTTTCTCCACACGGTCTTGCTATTATTCATCCAATGAATCTATGAACACGCTTAGAATTTCCTCCGTTTTTTATAGCAAACGGTAGGCATGGGCGATAGAAATGCAAATGTTTCTATCTTAAACATCCCAGATAACGGGATTCCAAAATTGAAGAATTCAAAGGAAAATGCAATGGGACTCCAGATAAGATAACAAATTCCTTTTCTGTCACATGATTATATAAAACCAAATCTTCTTATCTTGGACAATGGAAAGGGAGCAGAAAACGGGTTTTCAAAAGATTCATCCATAAAACTAAATCCACTCCTTCTTGCTCTCACAGATACCTTTACAGACAGACTATGAGCAAATCCGAAAACTTGATGCTTTTCATCCACGCCTTTCTTTGGCTCAAGTGGAGAAAAATAAGAAACTAACCAAACAGTACAATTTTTTATTATTTTATTTTTATTTTTTCCATTGCAAAAATCCCTATGCCAAAATAATTCCCGTTTCCCCCGTTTCTTATTCCAAATTTTCAACCTCAGAAGACCGGGAAGCGGAGGACATATTCAGTATGGAAATATTATTAATAAGTTTCTGGAAATCAAAATTCCCAAGGGATATACAGCACGCATAAATGCGGAAATAGAAAGAATGTGAATCTCATCTTCGAATCCAATATTAAAACTCCTTGCTGCTATGCCAACATTCACAGAAACTCCGGGTCAGTTGGAATCAATTTTGAATAAATCACAAAGCCCAGTCCTTTTCGGAAGACTGAATCAAACGTTTGCATTGGGTCCAGGTTTTATTAAAATCAAGCAGAACCCAATACAGATTCGAGTTATCGTCTACAAAGTATCCGCGAACTATGCCAGGTAGCTATAAGCAGCGGGAACAAAGTCCTTAGTTTAGTTTAGTTTAGTTTATTTATAGTCATGATCCTCAGGACTTACGCCCTGATTTCCAGGAAAAGACTCATTGACACAATACATACATACAGTAATTTGGGAATCACGGTTGTATGGATTCATCAAGTGCGCTTCGATTTAACATAATTGTGAAGCTTAGTGCAGAAATATTCAACTTTAAGCTTACAGAGCGCAGGTGGTAACTTATTCCATAGGAGGGAGGCTTGGTAAGCAAAGCTTATCCTACCAGCCTTGAGTTTTAGTGCAGGCAGAATTACGTACAGTTCTCCACGCACCTTACGTCTATGGGATACATTAAGTAAAGATTTGGAGTATTCAGGACAGAAATCACTAATCATGAACTTACGAGCTAACCTTAAGACGCTTGTTTCATGTTGTTCGGCCACTTTCATTATATTAAAGAATTCATAGCGCGCATGCATTGTGGCTAGGGCCTTAGGGGCCGCAGTTTTAAGGAATTTATCAATAGTACATTGTATAGTTTCACAGTTTGCAGCACCCCAGATGGGCAGGCCGAATTCAACAATAGAATACACAAGAGCTTTAAATAGAACTGCTATGGTAGTGGAAGGGATAGATTTTCTTACACGATTTAGTAGGAAGCATCTACTTGCTACCTTTGCAGTCACAGCTTTGATGTGATCACAGTAGCTTAGTTTGTTATCAATATGGATACCTAGGTATTTAAAAGATTTTACAAATTCTATAGTATTTACATCATTCATTTTTAGTGGAGACTCATTTGAATACTGTCGCGAGAAAATCATTGCTTTGGTCTTTGACCAGTTTACCCTCATATTGTTATTGACTGCCCGCGTAACAAACTTATCAGTGCATTTTAGCATATTTTCCTTTAACTCCTCTAATGAGTCACCATCACAGATTGCAGCAGAATCATCAGCAAAGAAGCACATAGTATTTGGAATGCCATGATTCGCGTCATTGATAAGAATTAGATACAAGAAGGGACCGCAGGTGCTTCCTTGAACACAAGATCCGTATAACTTTACACTTTCACTCTCATATTCCCCAAGCTTTAGTCTACATAAACGGTTTCGGAGATAATTGCAAACTAGCCTGATGAGGTAGGGGGGACGTTATACGAGTACAGTTTATTGATAAGAATCCTGTGGTCTAGGCGATCGAAGGCTTTTTCAAAGTCATAGAAGACAGCACCTACTGTGCGCCCAACTTCCTTAAGCTTAACGACTTCGTTTACAAAGTCTATGACTGCATCATTTGTATTTCTACCTGGCCTGAAACCATATTGCCTTTCATTCAGCAGTTCATTATAGGAGAAGTGGGCTTTGAGTAACATTACAAGTACATTTTCTAATACCTTGGAGAGGTAGGGAAGGACAGAAATGGGTCTATAGGACAATGGGTTTAGCTTACAGCTATTTGGTTTTAATACAGGAGTAATCTTTGCACATTTAAGTATATCGGGGAAAATGCCAGATTTCAATATGTGATTTGCTAGACTTGCGAGTGGGGGTAGAAACTCTTTAGTAAAGGATTTAATTACTTTTGGCGGGATTTTGGCGGATGGATCGCTTTTACAACTAACTTTACCAAGAATTTTGTTCATTTCACCATCACTCAGAGCATGTATGTAGTTGCTGTGGTGGGAGGATGGTAAGGAGGGGCTTGCGAGGTATTTGGTTATTTGGGATTCAGTGTTGAGCAGGAAATCGTGGTTGTCATCATGAGATACTATCATGTTTTTTAAAAGTGAGTCAGAGATTTGTCGCTTGTCAGTTATATGAACACCGTCAACTAATAGCTTTGAGATAGTTTCCTGCTTTGTACTAGCACCTGAAAGCTCACGGAATGTTCCACATTTGACACGGAAGCTATTTGAATCCTTGCTTTGCTCAAACTTAGTTTTAAAATAGTATTTCTTGGCTATTTGTATTGCCGCATTAACAAAGTTTCTGTACTTTCGATATTCAGACCAGTCTAGTTTATTTAATTTACATAGTGATTTAAGATAATCCATAGGTGTATGACTCGACCTAAGGCAGGGGTGAACCATTCAGCTGATATGGATTTAACATACATTGTCTTGATCGGGAAATATTTGTCCGTGATAGCACTATAAAGTTCGTTAAAGCAAGTCAGACTGTCGTTAGGATCGTCAAGAGAGGTGATGATAGAGCTAGGAACCATTTGTAGCTCCGCCGATATCTTGTGTTGCGTGTCTTCATCGAATAGACTGTTCAAGCTCCTGACTCTAACTTTCTTTTTCCACTGCAATGGGTTTGACTAATTTACGTACTAGGAAGATTCCATCATGGTCAGAGATGCCTGTTTGAAGAATACCATGCTGTTGTATGTATCTGTTTCTGTTATAAAATAGCAGGTTAAGTAAGGATTTGTGGTCTTGCCTAGCAAAGGTGGTGCCATTGATGAGTTGGGAGAGATTCAGGGTTTTCACAGTTTTAAGGAGAGTTTTGCTGGAAGGATTTGTCATAAGAAGGTTGATATTAAGGTCACCAAGCAATACAACTATTTATGTTGAGGTGCAGGATTGAGAAGCCCATCTTGATATGGGAGCTGTTTTTCTCTGTAGTAGGAACTACTGGAGCATTTACTTTTGGCTCGGGTAAGGAAGGATGGAATGTATCATCATATGTATCGCATTCATTGAAAGGATAAATGCACAGATTGCAGACCCGGGTATTCCTACGGAAGTCCGCTAAATTACCGCTGTTTCCTACACATTCTCGGTGAAAGGCTCCCTGGCAGATACTGCATTTGGTGGTTAATTTCACCCTATTTACCTTCATACATGCATTACACTTATCGGGATTCGTTAAGGGTACAAGGGAGTAAAATATAGTAGCTAACTTACAATTAGTACAAAACCAGTCTCCAGCTGACTTATAGTGTTTGAATTCCTCGTCAGAGAGGCTGATACAGAGCTTGTGGTAGTAGTTGTAGCACTTTGAACGGGTGATGCCAGTTTTTGTCGGTTTGTTAAAATAGGCTATTGCGATCGGCGTTTTGGCTGTCAACAATTGGATATATAGTGTATTAACGGGTAAATATAGTAAAGCTATGCGTAATTACCCGGTTGAAATCATTTATTTACACTATATTCCAATAATTACATTATATATATAAGGGGACGGAATTGCTATTGCGATCGGCGTTTTGGCTGTCAACAATTGGATATATAGTTTATTAACGGATATATACAGTATAGCTATGCGTATTTACACGTTTGAAAACATATATCTACACTTTTTACCAATAATTACATTATATATATATAAAGGGGCGAAATTGCTATTGCGATCGTACTTACGGGTTTTGGCTGTCAACAATTGGGATCGGATCAATAGTGTACTAACGGGTATATATAGTATAGCTGTGCGTATTTACATGTTAAAAAACTTACATCGACACTGTTTATCATCTATAAATGCATTACGATCAGTGTCACGGCCATCCTCAATCGGTTTCTTAATCGTGATTATGTTTCCTATTCTTCAATAAGGGTTCGGGGTTTCACTGTATTAGAAAAAGGATATTTTTTAGCACAACTCAATTAGCATTATTTCTAGCCTTCACGTTTTAAGATTAATGGGCCTGGGTCTTTCCTTATTATCCTTTGGATAGAAAAATACGTTGCACTCAAGTCCGGAGTCCTTAGCGGCCAACTTATAGACCTTCATAGATATCAATAGAGTTTTGAAGCTACAGAACTGTGAATTCTCAAGATGAAGCGTCGTTTAATAAATAGGCTCGTAATAAACGGTGTACGCAACTTCTTATTATAAAATTCCGATTTTTCCGATGGTAGGTTTTGGATTTTATAGAGCATGTAAGAAAATATAACTTTTCCAAGAATCAAGGGAAGGCAAGGACGAAGGGTTAAGCGGGTAAGTGGGGGTCATAGGAACTAAAGCAAATGAAACACTGAGAACGAGCGGAGGCACGGAGCATATGGTGGCACTTGTGGCGGTATGATGTAAGATTTACCTCTTTCGGCTTTCATCTCTATAAACTCCGAAACTTTCCCCTGTTTTACCCCGTTTCATAAAAAATCTCGATTTATACAGAATTGCGAATCATATTCTTTCCCGCATCTTGAAACAATAATTACTAATTTAGTTGCTACAACTCAATCCTTCCAAAGATAAAATATTCCTTATTGCTTTCTTCTAATATTACATAACACGTATCCCTGCCAAGGACTTGTTGTACACTAGACACGAGACTATAGGCGTGTGGACTGTACAGCCAGACTGTGCTTTCTAGCCCTGAATAAAGTCTGGCATAGCAACTGCATAGCACAAGTTTGGCATAAATTTTATAATACCGATACATGTAATTTCTTCAGATATTTAGAGATATCATCACCTCACACCGTTGCTGCTATTAAAAAGGGTATGCGTTTTCCCATCTCCTGGAAGCACTCTTCTTGAAGCTCTCTAAGAGTAAACAGGGTCTGAAGTTCAAAGTAATTACTATTTCATAGAACTGAAGACACGGAATGTCTGTCATACAAAATTTCGATTAGTACAAAACTTCTGCTAAGTTCGTCCTTCTTGCCTTTTCCTTGCTTTAATTGCTTTTAATCCTCAAAAGCAATTACTGAACACAATAATCATGAAATATAAGAAAAAATTTAAGAACATATAATTAGCTACAGGCTGATGCGCATCCATACATTAGTACATAACCTTGTGGAGACGCCAGGTTTGGACCATTGCCTCTCTTATGCCTAACAAAGGAAATAATAATTATTCATAGCAATTCATAGCAATACAATCATATACAATTATAATTGGGGGTGGGTGCATTTCCTGTATTTATCCTTAAGGTACTAAGCCACTGGAATGTGTGCAGAATGAAGAAATGCGCTAAATTGTGTTTGTCTAAGTTTTGTGTGATATATATATTAACAACTTAAAGCTGTTCAACTAAAAACATCTGGGATGAAACTGTTCACCTAAAATCGCAAACCCCTCAACGAGATTCCTCAATTCAACTATAATACAACAGGTTCCAGTCTTAATGCCGATACATGTAATTTCTTCAGGTATTTAGAGATATCATCACTCACACCGTTGCTGCTATTACGACTAGCAACTATTAGGAACGTTTAGCCATATAATATTTAACTAACTTGTTGTCGCTATCTGTAGTTACCTAATTGTTCTCTCGGTGAAGCTTTTTAAGATGTTGGCTGTTTTCGTGGGTTAATAATCTATTTACCGTACACATCTGGTACACACAATGCCATCTGGTACACAACGTGATTAAGAATGAGCGCATCAGGTGGATAAAACATTACCTTACTTAGTTATAGTGAGTGATGATATATGATATAAGATATATGATTTCCCGTTTGAAATCATATATCTACACTTTTTACCAATAATTACATTATATATATATATATATATATATATATAAGGGGACGGAATTGCTGCGATCGGCGTTTTTCCTGTCCACAATATATAGTGTGTATATTGTATAAATACCGTTGTAAGGGCCCAAGCCACATATTGACGAATAAATCCAATGCATTACATGTATAGTGTATATACATGTAAATATAGTCAAGATATACGTATTTACACTGTCTATACACTGTGTACCAAAAATTACATTTTATGTGTACAAGGGGGTGGAATTGCTACTGCGAACGACGTTATGGCTGTCAACAATGGGTTATACTATTTATCGGTGTATAAAATACTACATCGACACTGTTTATTATCTATAAATGCATTCCGATCAGTGTTACGGACATCCTCAATCCTTTTCTTAATCGCGATTATGTTTTTCTATTCTTCAATTAGGATTCGGGGTTTCACTGTATTAGAAAAAGGCTTTTATCAAGCGATTATAAGACGCTGCGGCAAAGCCTTTGCAAAGTATTATCTTACACCCATAGAGAAGAATTAATCCTGTACAGCAAGACAGCATTGGTTCTTCCAGGGTGTATTCCTACGAATTAGCGCAGGAAACAGTGCTAAAAGATAAGAGGGAAATCAAACGGATATATTTTATAATTATTTTTTAATATACATAGTATGTGTACATACCTCAACCTTCGTCCGGCACATTTACAGTTTTAGCATCGCGGTAGTTGTATGAATACACAGAAACGCAACAAACCATAACAGTTGACTGCAACACCTTGCGAAATTAGATCACATTTGCACTATAGCGCAATTATACATGGCATTATAATTGCAAGAATGGGCAAACAAATCTTGCCGCCCTTGAAAACAGTAGACATGAACAAGTAACGATGGCGATTTCAAACCGGCAGTAGGGATAGCTTCTATCCTGCTCCAATTTTTCCTTGGTGGATCCTTAGGCAGGACTTGCATGTAGCTCCAGGGATAAAGTGCCTTGGCGGCATTTTAGGCTGGTGATGGGGGATGGATCAATTGTTCCTAACCCACGGGTCACAGGACATGGTACCTGGTATCTTCGGTAAGGAAGGGCAGGCCGCAGTGTCAACGGGGCCGGGTAGTAGGATTTAAAGGCATCCTCCCGCCTAGCTGCATACAGATGGGGTGTAAACTACACCCTGGGCTTGCAAGGAGCCGGTCCTTATTTGTATATCTTGCTGTCTCCTGTGAAGGAGAGCAGCAGAGCGCTTGACTGTTCAGCTCAGCAGTCTGAACAGGAGTGACCTCCTTGACTTGTAACTTAAAATATTCTCAAACCTCTGGGACATGCATCTGAGCATTACGGATTCATGGGAATTATATTGTTTTTTACCTTCTTCTAAAATTCAGTGAGCGGATGCATGCAATGTTATACATTAGATGAAAAAATTATAGGCGACACAGTATGAATTATTAAGCGAAAAAATAACCTAAACAGCTTAAATTACAATAAAAGAAGAATCCCATACACACCACAGTAATAAACAACAACTCCCAACTTTGATCACCACAAGCCCCACTTTCCAAACCAGAATAGCATGTCAGCCCTGAGTTAGCTATAGAGAACTATAGATACAAAAAGTTTCACACGCCCACAGATCCAAACTTTCACCAAAACTTTCTCCGCACTAACACGTAAGAAACACACGCCAAGCAAGATTAATAATACCCAAAGACGTCCTGCATTACGGCCTACCATTTAATGACCATCAGAGTAAAGAGAATACTTATTCAGCCAGAGTACATAATAAGCTATTAAAATATTACACAGAAGTTATTTCCGTCACACGTGTCCTTCCTAAGACAAGCTCAGAGAAATTTTTGCGAAACATTGGTCGCAAAACTTCAAGGAAACGCGGGACTTGTCGCTAGTAATCATCTCCTCTCGCTTATATAAACTATCACACATTATCTCTCTCCCGGAAGCATAAAATAATGAGCACCTTTTACTAGCAAATAATATTTCTAGAAATAGGAGCAGGAAGGCGTTCTCAAGACTCCATTTAGTATAGTGACGATAAGATTCTGACGCCGTGGGTTTCCTTACTTTCAGTTAGGATAAATGAGAGGCATGATACTGCTATGTGTTAGTAAATAGCTTGTTCCGATCCATTGAAAATTATAGTCACTCCCATAAACTTTCTCTTCCCTCCCGCACATTTATGCTTTCAATCCAAAAGCTCTACGTAGTCAAATAATAACATCTTTTTGTTGCGACACAAAGGTAATATCGGAGCATTACAAACAATTCCAAAACCAGAGAAGGCAACTAACCGCACAGCTCTTTATAGAGAACCTGGAGAAAGTCCAAATCAGCATGAGTTATACACGGTAATAGCGGGAGGTGGATACAAAGAAATAAATACCGCAAGGGACATCATCACAAGCTGAATTCATTGCTAATGCTTTAAAAAGAAGCGGGCGGGGCGGGACATTACAAAAGGTGTCATGGCCAGAAATGGAGAAAATAGCTTTCCCACTCATTTACCCGCGTACTCGACTGCTGTATGCATCTCTTTAAACCTTTTGCGATAGTTGCACAAAGACACCCACCATTTGCAAAAGGAAATCCAAGGGATGCCATTTTTCGTGAATTCCCTTGGCACGTGTGCAATTTAGTGCTGTCATCCGAAGAATGCTTTTTTTTGCAAAATTCCCAAGGCACGTGTGCAATATCTATAGTTTCATCTACAAGCATGACACTCACACACGTGGCAATACACTCTGCTAATTCATAATAACTGTCTCACAGACCCTTCCCTTAATATCTTGTTCAGGGAAAGAGTAAAGTAATATCCTCCCTTGCACTTCCACCATTCAGACTTTTTTATGATATATTGCTGAGATAACAGCATCGTATCCTTAAACTACTTGATTTATGATCAACTTAGCTACATCTCCAGCCATGGCGTTGATTATATTTGCATTTTCTTTCCCAGCTCTTTCCTTTGACTCGGAATGCCTATACTCTATACCTTTGAACAATAGAGAAAGTATTTCAAGATTTTTCATGCTTCCAGGCTTTCATTTTTTGACGCCCTCAAGTCGGGTCGCATTCCCTAAACGCAATACTGTGTAATAAAGAGAGCTGATTTATTGGACGACAGAAGATTGCGTATAATGTAAGGGTTACTTCCTGGAAGTAAGTCAAGTACCTCTTGCCAGAGGGTTTAAAGGAACTGGAATAGAGGCCAATACAGATAGGGGATTTCTACTACCGAACCGAAACGGATCATCTTACTTTCTCCTCTCCAGCTTATATCGTCTCTCTCTCTATCCATTTCACGGCGAACATTTCTTTCCACGCTGTCATATTAAAATCCAGTACCGTAATTCCTCAACTGTCGTGTTGTAAAAGTAGTCCCGAAACCTTGCTCGGAGAGAAAGTAAAACCCGTACATACAAAAAAGAAAGCCATAGATTCCAAGGAGATGTGGAGAGGATTGAAATTTTAGTATCCAGAAGCGATACTTGTGCAGAAAAAGTTTCATAGGAAACATGCTTCGCATCTTACTGCAGGGGTAAAACCCCGGGAGGAATTTTAAGTTACAATTTGCAGTATGGTACTGTAGATGAAGAATTGACAGTAGCTGTGCTTTCGTATTTAAAATCAGAGGGAAAGGAATGAGGTGTATGAGAAAATAAAGACAAAGAAATAAAATACAGCGTGCTCACAGCCATATAAAAATTCATTATTCAATATAAACTTTCATGGACCCAGTATGAATTAAAGAGAAACTAATTTTTTGACCTTCAATTTTTATTACCCCTGCACCTGCACCCTAAGCAATATTATATTTCAAGGCAAATATCATCATTTTAATGAGACTCCTTCGAAATCTAGCATCTTCTTTCACTCCTCCGTGTCAGGAGCTATGAGTTTTCGATACCGTGGGCTCGGCCTTGTTTCCAAAAGTAGGTTGAAATAATTCAAAAGGTTTTGCAAACCAAAGTTCCCCCCTCGGGATATACACGGTTCGGTAAAACAATTCCTCTTCGCTCAAAGAATCTCTGAACTAAATTCCAACTCAGCTCAAGAGTACGTGCATGAACTGCATTTTAATTTTTTTTCCCGCTACCTTTAAATTCAAATAGGAGTTGAAATCAAAAACATGCATCAGGCACACGTAAAGCTCATAGACTTTTTAAAATAGAAGATGCAATTTCCAGGTGGTGCAAGCGGAAATCCCAAGTACGATATTACAAAGCGCCGGAGAAAGTCCTGGTGAAAGCATATAACCATTCCTTTGGTTATAAACAAGGATCCAAAGTTTAGAAAGGAATCTCTCTTGAATACAATAAGGCGCCATAGTCTTCGGACTTAACAGCAGTTTAAGTTTCAAGGTAATTCTCTACCTGGCTTGAATGATAAGAGAATACTTTATAAAGAAAGAAATCCTTTTCCTAGCTGCTATGCTAGTATCTCAGTCAGAATGAAACCCTCCAGGAGAGACGGTCCAATATTTCTGAATAGGGTTGTGGAAGAGGAAAAAAGGTTGCAGCAAGGGCTTGGCCCAAGTGCATGGAAGAAGAACACAAGGATGAAAACGCATGATGGGAACGGCAATAAGAGTGGTGAAAGTCTGGAAACTTTGGTGAAAGTCGTTAGAGAAGACATGAGAGGAAAGGAGAAGAAGAGTTGGGATTGCTTATCTTGCGGTTCCTGTCTCCACGGTTTATAACCGTCGTGAAGATTGTAAAACCCTTGAATGATACAGATTTAAAAATTAACGGTGCATAAAAAGAAAGTCGAAGCGCTTGCGAATTCTAACCTTAAAGCTGACCTTCCTTACGGTCTTGACCTCTTGATCTCCTGATCTCCTTACCGCCAACCTAAAGTATATTGCCAATTTTTTTAGAAACAGTTAGCTTAATATTTTAACGCCGAAAAGGCTGTTCAAAATAAATTTTCACATCCACGAATTCTTTAAGAATCACCTGCAAATTTATGACAAAGTTTTGTCGTACACTTCCTCCTGCGCAAAGTACACATTTTCTTTCTGAAAATCAAGGCTACACCTGAAACCACAATGGCGACCAAGATTGAAAGACGAATAAACGAATTAGGTTTATTACTATACCTGGTAACTCATGTCCAACACGCCCGGTATGAATATTAAAGGTGCTTAGGAGAAAGTTTCCTTTCATCAAACTCAAGTCACGTCCTGCCTAATTGGATCCTTCCCTGCCTGCTTTCCCCACTGCCTTCAGAAACTACCTTTACATCACCAACGCAGCATACAATTTCACCCTCATGTACTCCACAAAAAACGACTTTACCTCTGTAAAAGTGGAACAACAACTAAATTCTATATTAATTGCATATTTTCGTGTACCTATATACGGCACGGCTGTTTTCTTAGTCCAAGTTAATACTTTCCTCGCAAGAGTCATCAAAAACGACTCAAAGAACTCAGAGTAATCCTTTAGAAATCAAGCCTTTCCTTTTGTTGGGTATGACGGTAAGAAAAGGATCCGCAGCAAATTCCAATCTTCTCTGGGTAGTAGGACGGAGAAAGGTGCGGAGAAAGTTATGATGAAAGAAAAAAAGGCAAGGTACGTACTTAACGCGTATCCGGACATAAAACTTTATCAAGTTATCTCAGACTATTTCCTTTGAAGAACGCGTCAGGAATCAGGAGGTAGACGTTGTCAAGAGTTGAGCTTTGAGCATAGTCTTTTCAAGAAACTCTAGGGAAACATATAAGAGAAAGCGGCACCTGGTCCCTCCTTCCTTGAACATGCGTTTCCAAGCCTTTAGCTCATTTACAAAATAGGAGAATGAATCTTCTAAAACTTTCCCCAACCGTAGTCCCCATAAATGTCACCAAGGGAAACACACACGTTCGCGGTGGTTGATACCATTAGTCTCCGGCCAGCCGCTACACCTTGCGGATTTCAATTCATTTATGGGAAAACGAAGCATGCAAATAAGTGGAGATCATAATTTCCACAATGTCGAGTAGCTCTCTGGGAGAAAATATTTAAAAGAAGCTATAGGATAGTGAAAGTAAAATACGGCGCTTAGCTAACACGGTTTTTCCAAACGGTGATGTCAATACTGTCCATGAATTTATTATGGGAAGCAGATGGTTGAACACGAATGGCGATGGCGATGAATAATGCTATAATCCGGGTTTTTGAGGTTTATACAAAACTAGCCCGCCAGCATGCTACCTCTCGAAGCAATTTTACGCAACCTCAGCTGGGTAAAACAGGAAAAGAATCCGAAAACTACTTCCTCCACGGAATCAAATGAAACTAGAGAAGAAGCTAGAGAGAAAGTCACTTCTGGGAAAAAGTAGAGAACCCGGAGAGAAAGTCCTCCATCTCTCTTCTTTTATTTTTCCTCTCCAACCTCCTTCCTAAACCGCTCCGGCTTCAGGTCAACATGAACATCCGAGTAGCGCTAGACTTGCAGTCTCCAGTACAGACAAACAGTGTGTTCTTTAGAGACGGAAGATATCCTTTCAATTCTTAGAGAAAGGTACGTTTTTTGCGCGGAATAATGTATGCTCGCCTTCAATTATTTTCTCCATTCATATCCCTGATTGTATTTCTGAGAATGAAACAAGGATTTGCACACGGAGTACAACCAAAACTTAGTCTGTGAGAGCATTATGTGGAACATATACTAATTCTTCAAATCCGCGCATATTACCCCAAAGAAGATAATCAAGTTGGTAATTTTATTGTATTATTGTATTTCCCATCTGGCTGAAATGGAGAAAGTGCTAAGCCTAACAATTACCGAGTAACTTTGTGTAAGATTATGAGTATTCACTTCATAGAAAATCTAAAACATAATGTTTTTCATAAAAATAACCAAAATTAACTAGATGAAATGACGTATTTCTGACGGAAATGGATTTAAAGTATGTTTGTCAAATGTACATATATTTATATGGCTTTGATACTAAAATATTAGAAAAGCCGCTGAGTAATAAATAGAGCACTTTTTCTTTGAATTGAATTAGGATAGTCAGCTGAGTTCCTATATAATATCCTATAATGCAATCGAAGCAACCAGGATATGCCTACTATGATTCCAGCTAAAAGCAGAATGAATGACTAATGGAAATAAGAGTATGATGGAATCTGTATTAGAGTAAACATGTTTGTAAGCAATTTAAAATATTATTCAGCCCAACCAAACAACGCACGTACCACCTTAGAGAAAAGGCAACGGTCTTAAATTCCGTCACTATTTTCCTCACAGTGAAAGTTGTGTTAGTGTATTTTCAGTAGTTATAAGTTGTTCAAGGGTTTTATTGTGATATTTTTATTAATTAATCATCTTTATGTTTAAACTTTTTAATTAGCTTGAATGCAATTGTTAATTGCTACCCCTAAATTATTTTTTACAACATTAAATAATCACGGGCAAATTGCTTTGCCTCCAAGTGCTCTCCGTAGCATTCCTTGATAGAACCAATCAATTCAAAACCCCGTCGTGAATTCCGCTTCTAGTAGCCTCCAAAATGCAAATGGGCTTAGCAAGTAGGATTTTCCCTGCACCTCGTGACAGTCTAGTTGTTGGTCTTCCAAGGACATTCTGTGAGTCAATTGCATATGGATTTGACCTTTGTCGCTCAGGGCTAGACTACGTGGCGACGAGGCGCACAAACCTTGCAATTTTTTTCCGAAAATTCTTCAAGGAGGAGACACTAAGTGTACACGTAGACATGAGATACAATTTGTGGAGCTTTAAGGCTCTAGAAAGCTTAGGTCTAATGTACACCCATTATAACTTAAAAACTAGGAGGCTAACGAGCTACACAAAGAATCATTATTTGCAAAAAGTTTGGTGGGGCATCATGCTTGGGCACATGCTGAGGATGGGCTACAAGACAATTCGCTACTGGCTTCTGCGGAGTGAAAGTCAAGTGGAATATCACTTTCCCCTCACCGCAGCCATTTTGGTTATGGCAATATGCCTGAACGGATCACATTTCGTAATCGGTCGCTACCGAATGGATACGTACAACCTACTCTTCAACGAAATCCTTAAAGATGTACTGAAATGTAAAAGAGGGAAAGTAAAGAAAGGAATTCAAAATTATAGTAAGAGAAAGTCGGCCGGGAGGCGCTGAAAACTGTTTCTCTATTTTATTTTTCAGGGGGAGGATGCTGGAAAATCGGAAGGATGAAACCGGAAGGGATATGTTGAACCAAATGTTTTCTTATGTTTTTACCCTTTCTCCTCTCGTTTGTCAACTTAACTTTTCCAATACTAGTTCTATTGGACCCGGAAATGCCAATTTGTCTTGCATCCTCCTTGCCCAAGGGCTCCAGGAGTTTCCTTAGCATCCTCCTTTGTAGTGTACTCGACTGTATTTGCTACTTTGGTCCTCTTGCCAGCATTTATATTGGAGTCGTTTTCATGCTCAGCTTTGTAATTCATTGTGATCATACAATGAGACAAGAGCTAAAAACTTTGGAAGAGTATGATGAAATTGTTTATTGAGGCGCACAAAAAATAATATTTTAGAGCATTGAACGTATGGGAATAAAATTAACTTTTATTATTTTCCATGCAGATTCGGGAACACAAAGAGGGCTTTGATGAGGCTTAAAATAATTAAAAATTCCTGCCTTGGCTTGAGATGCATGCAGCTACGCGTCAATATATTCAATGTTCTCTACTCGGAAATTGTTTATGGGGCAAAAATCGCTTCCTTGACAGGGACAACTGTTTTTGGGTTCCTCTGTATACGATTATTCGGAAATCGAGCCATGCTATCCTTGATTACTTTCGCGTATGCTCTAACTTCCTGTGTCTCATACTTGTTCATCTTTGATAAAGCTTTCTCTTTGCCGGAAACGTTAAATCGAATCAAAAGAAACTTTGTTCTCGCTGCTCAATATACAAAGTGGTTGAGCAAAAGGTCAGAATACAATAAATTTGCCAATTCAATTTTAATCAAGGGAATACAAGATGGAGGGTTTCGGACTTTTGAAAGAGAATCTACGCCAAACTTTGTGGATTTTGTTGCATGTAAAATACTTGCGCTGTTGGTTACATTCTGAGAGATGTAGCAAGAATTCATATTTTTCGAAATAAATGAAATTACTTTTACTGATCAGAAAAGTTTCATGAATTTTGAGAAAATGTGTGCTCCGTATACCTAAGGCATAAGGAATGAAATATCACATTCCAGGGAACAATGTTGAAGCTAAAGGAGAAAGTCGGTGATGAGAGCTTTCTCCTCCAGGGAATCCCATCGAGTAAATCCAGTGTACTCGATGGGCAAACCTTTGCAAATTGTATACACGCGGGAAGTTGTATTCATCATGTGTTCCTCCCAACAGCCCATGTGAATTCCGTTCAAGTAATAAGTAATATTATTGCAATTAAATTTTTAATTGCATAATGAGCTAACTATAGTTAAGTTTGTGTCACATTGGGCGTTTTTTTGTGCTTTTCCTGAATCAACAAACAAATATCTATATTACGATGAAAGGGCTAATTAATTTAAATATTTTAAAGGGCATTTGCCCAAGAACATTTGCCACAAGAGCACCGCCCAAACCAAATCAGTTAAATGTGTTTGACCGCAACACTAAATTAATTCAACGTGAGAGATCTGCTATCGCAAAGGATTCACATGTGTTCGACTACCTGCGGGAGGAGGTACAGATCATCAATCAATACAACCGTCCATTAATGTCGTAAATTGCTCTTGCAAAGTACATCAAGCGGTTTATTGTATTCACATAAAATTTTAATAATTTTCAAGGTTGGATTCAACCTAGCAGATCGAGTTATCGATATCAAACGTGACCTGGATTTGGTACTGGATCTGGGATGCGCCAAAGGTCATTTGTTAAAACATCTTCATAGCGTAAGTTAAAGGAAATGTAAAGGATAATCTTTCGAAACATAAAATATATTGTATGACAACTGCAGTTTATGATTTATGAGTTGAGGATAATTGTTTCGGTTTTTTTAGAATCTAGTCGGTAGCGTAATTGCATCTGACAGGTCAGAGAAAATTCTTGAAATGGCAGAAGCTCCTGAAGATGCTGTATGCCATAAAATTTTAATGGATGAAGAGAATATATTTTTTGCCGACAATAAGTTTGATGCTGTGCTATCGGGATTAAAGTAAGTCAGTATTTTAAGGTTAACTCTGGATTTGGTGTGGCTTTTAAAAACTATGTGCTTTACTAACCTACATTTATTTTTACTTCAGTTTACATTGGGTGAATGAATTACCGAAGACATTTTTCAGAATCAATCAGATTCTGAAACCAGATGGTGTTTTCATAGGTTCAATGTTCGGTTGTCAGACATTGTACGAACTGAGATGTTCCCTACAGCTAGCTGAACTTGAACGTGAAGGGGTAAGTAGTTATCAGAATTGTTATCTGCGTTTTGAAGTAACAGATTCATTAATTTCTTGTTTCTGCAGGGAGTGGCTGCACATATATCACCTTTCGCTGAGGTGCAGGACATCGGGGGATTACTTAATATAAATGGATTTACTATGCTTACAATCGTAAGTGACTCGGATGCTGTCGATTTAGGAGAGGTGCTTTGAAATTAATGTTAATATGTTTGTCGTCTGTATACAGGATACAGAAGAAATAAAAGTAGGGTACCCGAGTATATTCGAACTTATGGAAGACTTACAAGGGATGGGGGAAAATAATGCGAGTTGGTCGAGAAAACTGCGATTGAACAAGGATACTATGTTTGCCGCTGCTGCGATATACAAAGGTAGAGCAGGAACTACATATGATTTGAGATTAAATTATCAAAACAATGTACGCTTTGAAGCATGATGGCTATAAGCTTGTGATAAATATTTACTTTGAAATAGAAATGTACGGAAACAAAGACGGAAGTGTTCCTGCAACTTTCCAGATAATTTATATGATAGCTTGGAAACCTGATCCGTCACAGGTAATACAATTCATTATTTTCACAGCAAATTCCCTGCCTAGTTTATCGTTTTTAATTTGTTAGTTTTCTCGTACTTGCAAAAGAGCAGCGTTGATATTTGGTTTCCTTTTATCTGTTTTAGCCGAAACCGTTGGCTCGCCAAAAGCCACAGTTCTCTCTGAAAGATCTTGATAAACTGAAATGAGTACTCAGTCGGAACCATGAAGCCCGCTAGAGAAAGAGAATCCCGAGGCTGGTACAGTATCGAGTTGCGTACACAAGACATCTGCTTTTTTCCACCTCCTCCGGGATGCGGGGAGGCAGAATTCCTTAGATCTGCTTCCACGGTTTTCTGTGTCGGTGCTATAGCTTACCAGGATACTTGGAACCGGAAGGTTTCCCAGAGTGTTCCCTTTGAAACGGGTCTTAGATGAAGTACTTTGTAGATCAATCATTCTTTTTCGCTTAACCATCTTTTGAAAGCATGTATGAAAATCACCGGAGCGGATTATTAGTAGCAAGATTCGATGACCGCAAAAAGTTTATTATTTTTTTGAGCGATCCCTTGTGATGCGATCATTTGGCCGATGCATGATCCAAGCCAATATTTTGTTGAAAAGATTAAAAGACTTGAAGACAAATTACAATACGGTACAAACACAAACTACGCTCTAATCAGTCTTTGATTGACAGGTATTAGAATCATCTTAATCATCCGGTCTGATAAGTAATGAATACTACTTGTAATACTACGTGTCAGGAATGACAAATCTTTCACCACTAACTTTCTAATCGCAATCCATCCCAGACTCTTACAAATTAAAGTCATGTGATGGAACTCTTGAATGAATTTAATTGTATAAATGTTATAATTATTCTCAATGACAGCTTCAAAAGTCCACGGATTTACAGCCAATCAGTGTAACTGGAGATTTTGGTATACACTCCGGGCTTTTCAGGCCTCGCGCACAAATATCCCCACGATACAACTCCAGCAATGTAAGGAAACCCAACGTCGTCGCAAATCAACGGTCCACCGCTGTCTCCCTGCAACCCAAGAACCTCATGGAATGATGTGATCCGCATAGAATTTAAGAACAAGATGCTGCGTCTACACCGAAAATCAATAATTCACTTACAATGCATGCATCCACTCCGCCCTCCATTCTTCCAGCGCAGATTTGGATGGAAGGCTCAACCAAATTCGGATACGCATTATCACACGTCACCACGCTGACGACAGGGATCTGAGCCTTGAGGAGTACGTCCGAGTACGAAGTAGATGCTGTCTGACCCCAACCTGCAATCCAACACTGTCCCGAGGGTTGATGATCTTTCGGAGGCTTGGCGATCATCCTGACATCGTCCCCATTGATTACCATACCTCGAGTCCGGATCTTTGCAACATCATTTCTAGATGTACTTTCGTAACTACATAATCAGAATTTCAAAACAGTAATTAGTCATTCTAAACATACACCGCGCAGTTAATCTTGAAAATTTTAAGTTTGAATTACTCGTGATAATCGGGATGGATACTCAGCTCCACAACTTCAAGGATTTGCTGAGATGAGTCTTGAGGAGACAAATGAATGGAACCTGCCATGACCTACCGTGTATAATACAATGTTATTTTCAATTTCCATTCACAGTTTTGCGGTAGATCAAAAACCAAAAAATTCATGAAACAAAACCATACCTGAAGGTCCTGTGGTCTGGAATAGTAGACGCAATGAGCAGCTGTAATTACCAAATCAGGAGCAACGATTGTACCAACACATAAATCACTGTAAGGACTCATACGGCCATCTTCAGTACTAAAGCTCCTGTCACGGATTGAAACGACGTAAGGAAATTCTCCTGCAAACCATCTTAAAATTAATAATCCAATTTCAATGTTTTATATCCTTAAGGTTTTCCGCAAAAACTCACCTGGAACAGCAGGAACGCCTCCGATAATTCTAACCGAAGACCTTGGCGCAGCAGAGGAAGTCCCGTAAAGGACCGACAATAGAGTTAAATACAGTAAAGTTTCCATTCCGATTTTTTCAAGAAGAAAACAGAATACATACAGTTTAAACTTTCTAAATGTTGTTAACTTTTCAGTTAAATCCGATATCACGCTCTCAATGACTGATGTAGGATTAGCGCGTCTTTCAAGAGTTGATGTAGGTCGGCAGCAAAATTATTATTAGCTCAAGAGCGGGTAAAGTCAGTGTCTAAAGTACAAATGCGTCCAGATTCCCGACTTTTCTTCTTTATAAAGGTATTTTTAGTCAACTTATCTACCTGAATATAAATCCTGTAGGACAGGTGAATTGAGTGGACTGCAACAGTATGATTCAACCATGAGTTAATGCCAGATTTGCTAAAATAGCATCAGTCTCAAGTACCCTTCAGTAGGTTGTCAATATTGCTGACAGTGTTTTTGATTAATCCTCAATTTACGCAACATTTAGATTGAGATACTTAGTTCAATTATTTCAAATCTTATTCTAATCCCCACCAATTTATATTGTATTTAGCAGCAAGATAATCCTTATCACAGTTTTGATATAATACTTCCGAGGAAGTTACCACAGAGCAAAGGTTTATCCTATACGTAATATCTACAGTAAAGCTTCCACAATACGCCCCATATACATAACTATCCGAAAATAGATGCTTACGGAATTATCTAGGATATGAAATTAGACCTTGAGGAGTGACAATACATGATAGTGTTGGCGACAAACTGCATTGCACTTGATGAAAAGATCGATGATCCACATGAATGCATCCAAGGTTACAATAAGACACAGACAAACCGCAATCCCAGTGTCTTACCTCTCAGAGGGCTTTAATATATTTCTCCGCTTTTGGTGTTACTATTTATTTTATGTATCCTTGTGCTATACACAAAATTCCACGTAATCTTAAGAGGCGTTAGCAGTCGCGGTCGCATGCAGCCATAAGCTGTCAGTATAAACAAAGATAAACGTTTCAAAATACATATAGAACCAATGTGGAAGACAGCTCTCGGAATGGGATTATTCATTACACAATGCATCCCGCGTCAAAAAGAAGGCTTCGAGTCCTGCAGCAAATATAGCGGCTTAGCAAAATACTATTTACTCAAACCTGAAATGCGCTTCTTGCTAACAAACTAAGGCGACAGCTTCATGGTGCTCAAAGAATTCCATCAATATTCCGGAGCCGACGTTCCATAGGAAACTCCTAGTTTCCCTCTGGGCCTCGTGGTGAAAGTTGGTGAAAGTCCTTGAAGCTGCATGGAATATCGAGATTCTCCTGGAGAAATGTGGGATATAAAGCATTTTGTGGCTTTGCAAAACAAACATTAGCGGCTATATAATGTTTTTTTATCACACGACAGCTTTATAGGTTCCGCGGATAAGTAAAGAGACAGATGGCATTGCAGTGAGGGACAAAAGCTAGAACTACAAGTGAAAATTCTGGCTATGTCAGATGCAGAGGAAGGTTATTAAGAAAACACTGACGGAAATTCAATTCAAGAGAGAAAATCCAGGCATACTAGCTTTAGTAATGCTCTACCAGTAACTTTAGCCGGATTATGCTAACGTTTTGACAGTCAAAACTTTAACTTCTCAGCGCTGCCTATCCTGAAATCCTGATGTTGCGAAGGAAGAAAGCCTGGCATTACAAAAAGTTGCATAAACTTAGCATAATATGTAAATCAAGCTGCATCCAGATTTAAGAGTTGTTAGGGAAGGTCTGAAACAATATCTGATTCTGACGGGCACCAGTCGGAATCAACTCTACAGTAGTGATTTGGCTTTAAGCATAATCTTATTGCTTTCTCTTCTCAAACGGTCATCCATTTAGGAAGAGAAAACAAGATTGCATCGCTCGTTGACAATGAGAAATACCAATTGACGGCTAGCCCAACCCATTCCTAATTCAACCGGCACAACTTTCCCCAGAAACCAGTAAATGGGATGCAGAAATGCAGAGAGAGAAAACAAAATGCCTCTGACAGGAAGAATTTAAGGTCTCTAGGGATCATCAAGCTGCCACTTCCAGAACTCAGAGTTGAATAATTTTCCGGATTTTCTGCATCCCCTCGAGTACTTGTAAGAGAAATCAGTTTGTTTTATCCTGCATTTGTAGCTAAATTCAAGTAAGTGTGGAGTGTTGAAAGTAGCTGCTGAAAGCTGGGTATAATGCAAAATCACAACACGATTCCGTAGCACTACAAAAGGGCCGTTTTCCCCTGGATTGTCAGGATTTGTTCCGGAAAAGAGGGGGCAAAAATCTTACATGGCTGGACGCCTTTCTGGCAAAGAAAAACGTATGGCAGTTCAAACCAAAGAAGAAAGACAGAGAAATCCATGGCATTGTAGTTTACGCCATCTTGGCAAAAAAATTGCCAAATAAAGGACAAGAAAATGCCTAAAAGGCGAACGGCAAGCTAAGGATTCTTAGAACGAAATCAGTGCTTTCACTTGACTTGGTACAGAGTAAAATATTAATAAGTTGCCAGCAGACTCCTACCTTGATACATGTAAGAACGAGCGAAAAGGCCGGTACGTTCTTTGCCAATTCTGAATGCTTGAGGTCGCTCTATAGACATGTGAACCACGTCACAGCTTTCCCGACACATCTCACGATGAATGACACACGGTAGAGTGAATTTTTTCTGGCTATCATTCCCCCTTACTCGTAGCAATTTATTTGTTGGCTAGCAGGCATGCTTCGCGGCATGTCATCAATGAAAATTGCACACATTTTTCCACAATCAACCCTTGCCGTCTATCCGCAATGACTTTCTGCAAGTAAGCACATTTACCCAGCAAACGAGTCAATGTACATGCAGTCAATAATTAACTGCTTAACCTACAAATATCAATTTCTTTGAACACGAATCCAGATTTGCGGAAATCCTCCGAGCTTTATTATTTATACATCTCCGGGAAAATTCAATATTTGCACACACCACCCTTCCCTCTGATTCCTAATTAACTTGACATGAAGAAGAAATACCAACGACACAATCATTTCGTCATTAGAACCGCAGCAATGACTTCCATCGGACAGTATGTTTTATTCGCTTGGAGAAAGGTGAAAAGAGAAAGTTGGCATACTTTTATTTATTCTTCCCATGTAACTGGTCAGCCTTAGATCTGAAGCCATGGGATGCAGTCGCTTCAACTTTTGCTAGCCAAAAAAACTTTAATACAGGATAAGAGCTTGGACTTGGTTTGATACAGGATAAGGCTAGCAATCATGTCTGGTAACCACCTTGCTTACTGGACCCTACTTTTCTGCACTCTCCTAATTGTGTACGGAGATGAAGCTCATTCAGCTCCTGACAATTCCTCATCTAATCCTTTTCTATTCAAAACTATTGTTGTGGGTAAGCTCGGAACTATTTGTGAATGGTCATTGCGGCGGGGAGGAAAAAGAGCCCCATCAGCTTTAAAAGTTTATAGCAATCACCGTGAGAAAAGTTTCTAGAGACCTCGCTCTCGAATAAAAGATTTTGAATTTTTCAGGGGTTTACGTCTCCACAAAAGAGGTGAAAGGAGTATTTGGGATTGCCGGCATGGAATCCAATTTCAGAGACATCATCTTCAATACCATGGCCGCCGGGGAACGAAACAATGAGACACAAGTATCCAACATTACCCTCCTTCCGCTGGATTTGGATTTCGACCAAGACAAAATCCCCGTCCTTAATGGGCTCGTCAGCGTGGGGACGTGTGATGATACTTATGAGCTCAATTCCAAAGTTACGCACCACTACGGCCCCGTCTTCCACATTGCAGTGACAGGTGAGATTTGTACAAGATAAAGTAAAATAAGAAGATACCGGAAGAAACTAGGATTTTCAAAAACCGTAGTGAAAGCAAACCTACTTTCACCCGCCATCCTCTTTGATTAAAAATATGCGAATGGCTTTTCAAATAGATCCGGGATGTCCACGCTTGAAGGAATCCACTTCCGTCACAATCCCCTTATCCATGTTTCGTCACCGGGATGAACTTCTTCAGCTCCTCGTTGATATGCGCCAGGGAAATTCACTCCCGAAATGGAAAGAGGTCATTATCATTCACGACAAGTTTACTGGGAATGACATACTCTACAGTGTCGAGGAGGCCTTTGGAAAAAAACTAGAGCTTAATGATACAGGAATAGATGTTACAACATGGACCGTTGATAGTCGGCATGCACACAAATCCTTGTATGTAATATCTTGAGAGATCATGACGGGTGAAAGTTGGAGAAAGCATTATAACGCGCATATATTAATTTCCTCTCCCTCCAGCGAACTCCAGATGGAAGACTTGTTCCAGTCATTTTTTCTCAAGGAAGCAAAATTTATTATCATTACCCCCGTCGCTAATGTCGAATCTACTTTGGCTATTGTAAGTAAAAGCAAAATTGCTTCCCACCAAATTATGCATAGCAAATTTTAATCCAGCTCTGAGAGGAATTTTCAATTTAGGCAAAACGTATGAAAATTTTAAAGTCAACGACTCAATGGCTCTTCCTTGCACCGGATGTTGCAAGCAGGGCTTACAATCGATGGGACTACGTACGGGATAAAATAATCGGAGATGGAATCCATTTAGCTTTTGTATCCAACAGGACTACAGGCGCCGGAAGCTACGTTAGTTTGTTGTACAAAATTTCCCAAATATTAAAATTATTATTTTATCCCAGAAACGCAAATGTTTGGATTGGTATTCAGAGAATTTCATGTTTTCACAGCAACAACTATTTTGTACATTTGAGCAACTCCTCACTATTCTAACGGATACAATCGAGGAATTAGCGTCAGAAGAATTCAATTTGTACGTTCAAGTTTCCGACGATGAATGGGATAATATCAAACCTACCCGGGAAGAAGCTGTCGAGATGCTCATACGGAATTCTACGGTGAGTTAATAAATTCATTGTAATAGGAGAAAGCAGTGAGTAGTAGAAGCAAGCAAGAATTATATTTCTGCCCAAGAGAAAGTCAGTGAAAGCCCTGAAGTTACTTTGTAGAAGTACTCTTCCCACATTTTACCATGGGAGAAAGCAGTCTTTATACTAATAACTTTCTCCTTTTGCCTTTCCCTCAAGGAAAACCTGGACACAGTAATCCAAACGTCTTGCGAGAGTGTTTATCTTCCACAATGGATCCTCGAAGCTGCAGAATACGGAGCGGATGGAAAGCGAGTCTTCCAAGTTGGCAATTGGCAGCCCTTTTCAGGATTAGAACTAACAGATGACTTGTTTCCTCACATTGTGGGAAGGTTTCGTGGGAGACGCATCAAGGTCGCGTCCATGCATGTAAGCATCACTAATGGAAGTCCCGCAAATTATAAACTGCTCTATTTATGCGAGCACAGACAGTACATACACAACAAAGCGAAAACGCTTCATAAATCTTCTCAGCTGTATGCCGGGTGAGCTTCAAGACTGACGTTTAATTTAACAGTTTCCGCCATGGCACATAATCACTCGAAATGCGTCAACGGGGCGGAACATGTATACCGGCCTTATGTTTGAGATTCTAAACCATATGGGAGCCTCACTAAACTTTACGTACGACGTCCTCGAGCCCACAGATGGAGGGGGATGGGGAATTGAAAACTTTGATGGATCATGGAACGGCATGATGAAACAAGTCATCAACGAGGAAGTAATCCGCAACAGATTAATTTAAAACTCTTGCCTCTCCCCCATTTTTCTCAATATAATTTTTCGCATTAAATTTTTTTCCACTGGAACAAGTAGAATTTAATCCCCGCTTCTTTTCATCCAGGTTATTCTCGGCGCCGCTGCTTTCACTATTCGCCCGGAGAAAGCAAAAGTTGTCAACTTTACAACTACCATCGAGAGAGAAGCTTACACGTTCATGGTAAACAGGCCGTCGGAATTGTCCCGGGTCCTACTCTTTGCCGAACCTTTCCGGAAGGAAGTAAGTCTTTGCAAAGTTTCAACTATTCATTAGTACAAATTAATGCATCACTGGAGCGTTCCCATGCTTGGTGACAGCTATAAGGATTAAGAGTGAAAGCGTCATTATGACTTGAATAATTTAATATGAAACACATGCCAAATGAAATACTTAACACGCACGCACGAGGTCCTTAAATTCCTCCAGGCTGCAACCAGGGCTTGGTAACCAGGCACCAGGAAAAATCACGTTCCGCAGGAGAAAGCTGACTTTCACTCATGGAAAAAATCCATCCTTTTGTATCTTCCTCCCTTCAAATGCTCTCTCTTCAACTTATTTTTTAATTATATAGGTATGGCTCTGCATAGCTGGAAGCGTCTTTGTTGTCGGCACCATGTTCTACTTTATTCACAAATACAGCCCGTACTACATCTACCATGGGAAGAGAAATAATCGAGGGCTCTTCCTCTTCAAAAATTGCTATCTTTACGTCTACGGAGCCTTGCTCCAGCAAGGTACTCCTCAACCATTTCTTCACTGTTTATTAACACCATTACGATAAAAGTTCTACTTTCTCTTCCTGTACTTTCTCCAAGCATTGATTCTTCCAATGTATCCTTCCAATACTTAATGGTAAATGCTTATCCAGGCGGCTCAAGACTTCCGGAAGCAGTTAGCGGAAGAATGCTGATTGGATTTTGGTGGGTTTTCGTCCTCGTTACAATTACAACCTACTCTGGAAACTTGGTTGCCTTCTTGACGTTCCCAAGGGTGGAATTACCAGTCAACTCCATTTCTGATCTCGTCAACTATCGAGGTGTACAAAGCTGGGGATTCCTCAAGGGGAGCGTCATTGAAAGCTATCTCAAGGTGAGCGAGTTTCATTTACTTCTACCTAAAAGCATTCACGTGAAAGCAAAGCAAACATACGCTTAATGCGTGCATACCCCATTTCTTCGATATTTAAAACAAAAATCAGTCTGTGTATGCTCATTCAATTAGGAACTGAGAGCACACAAAGAGAAAGTTGAGAAAATGGAGAAAGCATTTACCTAACAGTATATTTCCCAGGTTTCCAATTCAACAGAAATCGTCAAATTATACCGGGAAGCAATTAAGCATCCAGAACTAAACGAAACTGTTTTAACCAGAATACGCCACATGGAACATGCTTACATCGACTGGAAAATATCTCTTATTCTTGTCATGAAGGAGGCGTATGCAGCATCCGGGAAATGCGAATTCGTTCTTGGTATGAAAGTGAAAGCAGTGAAAGCACCCATGAATCAATCTTTTCCAAAATACATTTTCCAGAGCCCGAATATGATGAGAAATGGAATTTATGGGACTGAATTTAAATCAAATCCCCGAAAATTTCATTTGTTAATTTAACATATTAAATTTATTCAGGAAAAGAAGAAATATTCCAGGAACAGATTGCAATGATTGTTCCCAGGTCCAGTCCCTACTTGCCCATGTTTAATGACGAGTAAGAGCTTTTAGAATTTTCCTATAATATTTTCCGCAAAATTTCCAGAGGAGCGTGGGAAGAAAAGGAGTGATGAATAGAGGAATGAAACAATGTTTTCAATTCTATAACATCTTTTCAGAATAAAAGCAATGCTCAGAAGCGGCTTAATGATCAAGTGGAGGGACAAATACTGGCCCAAGAAAGACAAATGCTCCTCATTAATTGCAGCCGCTGCTGCTAATCGCACCGTGAAAATCGGCGACATGCAAGGATCTTTCTACATCCTTGCTCTTGGAGTTTTCCTATCTGCTCTTATCTTCCTGGCAGAGTATTTATGGTTCCGGAGGCAGCAAACTAAAGTTGTGGATACCATCAAAAATATTGTTAGTCACAATGTAAGGGCTGAATTCTGGCAACAAAAACAACTTCCCTTGCCATTTCTTCATTAATTTTATTCTAGAGATTATCACTTTTTCTTTCCTAACACATAGCAGCATAAGTATTGTGGATGCAACGCCTACGTAAATTTTCTTTCCGTATCTTTGCGCTTGATAACTCTACTTCTAGCACATTTATGCCATTAAAATACAAAAGGACATGGGATATATTATTACCGTTGTGGTGTAGATCAAAGTGACACTTGGGATGACAAATGTTCCCATATTTTAATCCTTTCCTTTTCTCTTTTGGTTTAAGCCTACATTTTATTTGCAATAATGATAAATAATAACTTAAAAGTTGCAAAATCTTCAAAGTTTACTGCATCATAAGAACCTTATCTCCTTCCCTGTAGATCGTAGCGCCCTCATGCAACTTGTGGGACGCACACGGAGTAAAAAGTTAGCCATTAACGCTTCAACCGCAACAAAAATAACCAACCACGAAAATTATCAATTTCATAGAGGTAGCATGCTACTTTCTTACTTTCTTTTGGAATACAGAATCATCCACACTGCTAGCATTATCAAGTTCCGTTCTGAGAGTTCTGAAAGCGCAATTATGCTTCTGCAACCAACTTGTCCAAGGTATTTAATTAAACACAAACTCATGGACAAATAATAAAAACCTAACCCCATCGGTTCACGGGTTCACCTATCAATACTTATAGTAGTTTCTCAGAAAAAAAAGAACCCTTACCTAATCCGCTAAAGCAGAGCCTAATCGCAGCTAGAATCGATTGAGTTCGATAGATATAACGATTATTCTTCTGCTATTCGAGCTTCCTTTGTATAGGTAGGAAGTGCATACATGTAGGTCACAACTAAACTTAAGTAAAAGAATGGACAATGAGAAGTACGTTGTTCCGACACAACTCTTTGTCATTACAATCCGCAAGCTCAAAGCTCCAATGACAGGTTTAGAAACATTCCATTCTCGCTGTCCTTGCAGCCTTAAAAAGCAGATAAAAATATTTCTTTAAAATCAAGGCTTACTAACTTCGAGAAAGGTTTGGAACGGATTTTTAAGAGAACCAGAACAAGCCTTGCTATCAACAGTTCTGTCTCTTCCGACCATTCTTCTTGGACTTGTAAACTAACTGGCAAAGCATATATATGCCTTGAATAAACATGTGACAACAGAAAATAAGTTACTCTCATTGTGAAAAGCGGATTAATAATTCAAAGTGTGTTGTTTCTCTGCACGCAGAACAGGGTGATGAGAGCTATAATTTACGATTGAAATATATACTAAAAGTTGCTGAAACACGAAGCTACCAGCTACTACCTCTTCACTACGCAAACCAGTAGGCATACCAGTGTGGAGGAAGGAGTAAAAGAGGAATATGCGTTTGGGGAAAGCACTTATTTTCTCCACCTTTCCAGCTTGTGGTCAAAGCAACAGCAGTAGCAGCAACAGTAGATTCTTCACTCAGGGAAAGTAGGAGAAAGTCAGAATATGACCCCCACATTCCTTTCTCCAGCTTTCACGGCCCTTCTTCAAGAGAATGTACATGAATCCTTGGAATTACCTCATCCTTGACGCCCTCCCGTCAAGCACAACTTGCTCCTTCCCATGTCTTCTGTCTTGTGGATTCTTTTGCTAACATGGGAACAAACGTCATTCCTTCCCTTTGGCTAATGACACACTGCTCCAGCCATTGTTTCCATCATCAGGGTTGTAGCCCAATGTCCAAAGAGTTGTGAGAGGAAAGCTCTTTGCCGTTTAAAGTCGGGGTGATCGATGATAAGAGGCGGAGAGTCGGAGCTGGACAATACACCGTTATATATACCCTTCTTATTTCTAACTTTAAGACTGACGAGTGACGACTACAACGCTTGTGTAACTCCCTAAGCTATAGCTCCAAACCACTGACAGTGTGTGAATCCAAACAGGGTGAAGTTTGAAAAAATATAATTAAGCTGACAAAAATCCCATCAACTGTGTTTAATCATTGAAAAAGAATAGCTTTGAGCAAGATGTGGGATTGGATTTTTAATTGTTTGGAGCACAGCTTATAAAATGAGTGTTCATCGGTGTGCTCGATCAAATACATTATTGAACGATGATGTGAACGGTCTCTTTTGCACAGTGTCAAGCATTGCATCCCGATTAAACTGCATCCCCTTTGACTATGACTGCTTCTCACAAAGACTGACAGTGGTGGATTCAAGGTGGCGAAAATGGATATGGCACTTGAGTGTCTCCATCCTCTTTTTGTATGCAAGATTTCTCTTGGTCCGAATATTCCAACTTTTTGCCCATCTCAACCAAAAAGAAGATGCTGTTCAGTTCACAGTTCCTCACGTCGTCCTCCTCCTCTTCTTTCTCGCATTCCTTACGCCAACCGCTTTTCAAATCAATATTTGGATAAAAAAACATGAGATTGTTCAGAGCTTCAATCAAGTCATTTCAGCGAGTCGTAAGTATTTTCTATTATTTAAATCCAGGATGAATCGGTTATACATAGTCTTCAAAGTTACGTGGAAAACAACAGATATATAATGGTGCAAATGCCGCGAGATTTTCATCTATATAAACCCGAGAAACGACTACTTCAGGTGGCAGCACTATCTCCTCATCTCCAGAGGCAGTGACCAATTTGCGCAATGTCAAGAAGACTAAACATACGTTTTCGTAGGAGAAACTTAGCTTTTGCAAAGGTCATGCTTGGTATAACAGCATAGTCTAAATAGGATTCCTTATGACTTGTTTTCCTCCAGCTTTATCAGTATTTTCAGTAGAGGGCGTAGTGTACTATAGCAGAAATGTCATGTATTATATGAAATGCAATGGTTATCAGCAAATTACTTATATACAGTCCTCTTCATTTGGCCTTAGCAAATAAAGGGCAGGATTAAATCAATTGAGAAAATAGTCGATATTCTTGTCAAAGACAGTAATTGAGGAAAATAATCCTGTAAATAATTTACCAAGTACTTGAAAAGAAAAATGGAATTTATTTAAATATTATTCCTGATTCAACTAGCTAAGAGCATATAGATTCGCGATACTTCCGAAAAAAATGTAGAATTACCTACGTTTAAAACCTTCATTTTAAACCCCTCAAATATTAAATGTATCTTCTGTATTTAATGAAATTCCTTACAGGAAAACAGCGAAGACGTCAGAGAAGTGCACCCGCAGCTACAACATGGCTGGAGCGGGTCAAAATCATAGTACTCCCCGCCTCCTGTTACGTCGGATCATTAATCATGCTAAGTGTTTTCATAATCAGACCTGAAGGAGATCAATTCCTCTTTTCAATCCTCCCGCGAAGATACCAGACATGGTGGGCCTTTCTTATTTTCTTAATGCTCGAAACGTTTGCAGCCATCAGCGTCGCCACAACCGTCATGTTCCAGCACGTCATTCAAGTTGTTGTACTCCAGAGTTGCTCCGATATTTTACTACACAACTGGTACAAACAGGATACAATACATATTTTATTAACAAAAATTCATGCTATTCTACTAATTCAAACACAGAATGCTCTAAAATAATCCTTTACTAATTGTTTCCAGTGCTCAAACACCAATAGAAAACGGAGAGTTTTCAAGGATGATTGAAGCATACCACGAGCAGCAATGCCTTCTGTGGCAGTTCAATAAATGCTATGCCTGGAATATTTATATTTTTAAAATAGTCACTGTAATCATCGCAGTCACATGTAATTACATGTTAATTAGATCCAGGAGCTACTTAGATTCCAACTCCTATGCCTTCATTGCCATTTGTGCTCTAGTTTTCCCTCCGCTCCCTATTCTCTTGTATGATCAAGCATTCAAAATCCATCTCTTCTCTGAATCATTAATCTATCAAATGAAGAGTGGAATCAGATTCTTAAAGTACACATCAAATAGGAAATACTTTACAAAGAAAATCCGCACGCTCCCGACTCTGCACGTCAAGTGCGGATCCTTCAATTTACTCAACCGAACAGAAACTCTTCTCTACATTTTCCTCATAACCAGCTACACAACGAAAATCCTCGTTTCCTTGTGAAAGGCTGGTGCGAAACATTCTTTTAAAGATCTCAAGGACAGCGGAAATGTGGAAGACAATCAATCCCCGCGTTTCAAAATAGACTACATTGACTTTAAATGTTATTTTCTTAACTCTAGAGTTATCTGTGCCATTTACTCTGATGTGAGACAATAGTGGTTGCTCAAGATCATTACCTTGTAAGAGCTAACACCCTAGTACCTGACATGAAAATATATACTCATCTTATACATGTACAAGCTTTTGATTTTATTACATTTCGATAATTACTCTAACGTTATTAACTGCACTGTCCTCCCATCATTATCAGTGAGTGGAATCGCCGACTCATATGAGTTATATGAATTAATTTTAGCAATCCAGCTGCTCCTAGCAGCAGCAATTCAAGGCTAGATAAAACATGGCATGCATTGGAGTAGCATTATGCATTATGATTCCCAGCTGTTTTCTTCAAATTTTGGGAATCAATTAAAAAATTATTATGCGCAACAAAGACCTGTTTCATATAAAGCCATCAATAATCAAAGTAACTGAAACAAGATTGTTCTTGGGTTACTGCAAAGGTACTGAACATATTATCCGTCGTAGCTGGTAGCAATAACCCATGCTTGACTACCTACCCTGGAGTCAGTAATTAATGGGACGACATATATACTATTCTTTAGACAGTTAATTGCTTAATCACAATCATGTTTTTATGTCACGCTCCAACTCCTCAAGCTTATTGTAACCGGTTATCACGACTGATTCGTAGAAGCCCGGAAGACAACTGTAAACAAATATAAAGTTAGCATGCATGAAATGAAGTAACGTCAATTATATACATGACAAGCAGTTAAAGCCTTTAACCTTTACGTTTTAATAAGGTTAATCATTATGTGCAACGTTTGACGTGTGCGTTTACGAGTTTACGTATGTAGGGTTTAAGCGCACATGACGTCATGGACTGGTGTAACTTGCGATGACAGTCAAGCCTGTCCTCCCGTATAAAATTCCAAATACTACTGTAGAATGAACTGCATAGCACTTCCGTCAAATACTTTGTGGATGTCTCCCATGTATTTCAGTTCGTGGTAGTATAGGATGTGGTTAAAGATTGAATTTTCAGCGACAGTAAATCTGAAGATTTATTAAAGTTAAAATGCGAACGAAAATCTTAATATTTTAATGTAACTATAAAAAATTTGATTATTTAAAAAAAGTGGCATATACACATATAAGCTGTGTGACGGACTTTTATTTTTCGGGGTAAGTATAGTGTTTTGCTAAATGCAATATTGTCTGAATTAAAAAATCGGGTTTCCTGTATTGTTTTCCTGAGATTTAACGGTTTTATATGCAAATTTTGACATAATGAATAGAGTTAATTGCCAACATCTGGATTTTTGTATGCGAGAGATGGGTCGAATTTAAAAATCTACACATTTAGTGAACATAGTTGGTTAATCCCAGTGGAAAACAATTTTGAAGCTTATAATATAATAATTTATATTATTACAAGTAATATATTTATTGCGTAGTTTCTTATTGTAATTGTGTAAAATTATTGAGATTTACTCATTCTGTTCGAATTTGTTTGAAGGTTGTCCAGTTTTATACTTGGAAAGAGTTAGATCCCTCGAAAATTGGAGGAGACCTAGATAGCCGACAGCCGACAGCGTCGGCTCCTAGATAGCCGACAAAAGCCGACATATCGGGTCCTAGTTAGGCGATACGAACGGCCGACAAATTCTACTATTTAGCCGACCCGACGGCCGTCGGGTGCTACTTGGCCGATTGCTTTTGTGATTCTTATAGCATTCCCACCTCCTTCCACTCTGACTTGATCTCGTTAAAGATGCTGCTGTCTAAGCAGTACTTGTTCGGCTTGTTCGGAAGGCGATTAGTGGGTAACACAAATTTTGTAACTTACTCCTACGAGGATTGGAATGAAAATGTAGGGATTAGGGGGACGAGGGAACCCGTATTGCGGCAAAGAAATCCGTGTGATGGCAAAAGTTTGCTCAATCTTGAGATATAATGCTTCCTCGCTGTTTTTGGTGGAATTTGGGAAGCAAAGAGTACTGGATTCATCCGAATACAGAGATAATGGAGAGAATAGGAGTAAAGTAAGAAAAGATTTAAGTGAGCATTAAAGGAGAAAGTATAGAACGGACAATACCCAGGAAGCACCCACTCCAGGTAAGAAGTGATCATACGCCTTCGAAATTCACTCCATGTGAAAGAGCTAATAGGGAACCCTCAAACTACTGGAGAGATCAAATTTGCACCACCCCTCCCCTTTCTTAACGGCAAACGTTCGCAGGCAATAATTGGAAATTATGGATGAGATGCTGCCTTTTGGATGCCATGCTTTGTATAGCATGCATTTCCTTGCAAATAAACGGGTAACCGAATACGGAATTGGCGGATTTTAAAAAAATTAAATGGATAACGGAGTTAATAGGTTGTAAGGTTTCAAGAAACGGTCGCTTCAAATAGGTAGGTAAAGGCAAACTATCTATTATACTAAAAACAGGCATTCTCTGGTCACCCCGTACTTGTGATAGTGTATTCAAGGTTAAAACTCAATGGTCGAAACTCAAAGACTTACACTCGATGGATAAAAAACATGCAAAAATAAGACATCTAGCTGTATTCGATCACGTGCCTCTCTCTGCCTCCCTCGCGCGCTCTATACCACTAAGCCACTGGACTGTTTGCGTGTGTGTGTTTTTCTTTTCTCTTTCCACTCTCTTCCTACTCAGCTGGATGTGTGCGTGTGAGTGGAACATATGTACATTCAGTGTATTATATGTCCTGTTAAAACTTACAATTAACTATAATTATCTATAACTCCGATGTTAGTTAACCAATGTGGCTGTAAATCAATAGCGATGATGCCCAACCAGTTTAACACCATTGTTAAAAATCTCATGTGAATGCATGCATCTGTTCGTGAGTTATTGTGCGCACAGACAGACAGACAGACCGACCGACAGACCGACAGACAACATCGACCCGCTCTAGGAATGGCTCCGCCAATTAATAATATTTAAAAATTGCTTTGAACGATTGAGAGCTTTGAGCGTGAAAAATTGAGCGTTTGCGGTCAGTTTTCGAAAAACTATTAATTTTGAGTTGCGATTAAACATTTCTTTAGCAGTATTTGAAATTTCAAAAAATTTGTCCTACCGGTTTTTCCACACGAATGTAGGCAAGTTCAGTCAAGTATCATAACCGTTAAGGGGGAGGAGCGGTGCAAAAATTGTCCCTACAGTGTTTTATGGGTTTCCGAATACCCTCTTGCGCATAGAGTGTATTCGAAAGCATATGATCACTTCTTACCTGGACTGGGTTCTACCTGGATATTGTCCGTTACGGTAATTAAGACTGGCACTGGCATTGGGGAAGATATAAAAAGAGCACTAACCCTGCTGCAATTTTAACTTCCGCTTCTGGAGATAGAGAAAGGGTAGAAAGTATGTGTGTATGTGTAAGGTAAGTTCGGAGTTTGCATGGCAGCATCAAGAGAAAGAAAGTGCATAAGAAACTATTTCTCGCACACATGTCTTCCGTATTCTTTTTCTCATCATCAACTCTAACCGTTTTCTTCCTTGCATTATATTATTCTATTTTGCATCTTGGCTAGGTTTCTTGTAGAAAGAAAAGCTGGTCTTTCTGAACGCGCTAAAATCATTGCCTGTGATTTTAAAACAGCTGACGTAACGAAAATAGCAGGGTGGAAAAATAGAAACTGACTTGGCGAGCGAACCGGCTTCGCCCAGGGTTTGCGATGGTACAAATGTTTTATGTGCAGGCTGCAACACGTATTTTTCCTGTTAAACTTATAGTTATCCCGTTCAACCCTATAGCTGTATCGTCAAACCAATAGCTATGGCGTCAAACCTGTTGCTTTCCCGTCAAACGTACAGTTCCCCCGTCTAATCAATAGCTCTTCCGACGAACGTATCACCTTTCTAGAAGCGGAATCATCTTTTCCAAACATAATCACCATTTGGGATTACAATTGAGCGATTTTGAAACTTTGAACAGCATTGAGGAATTTTGAAAAAATTGATCAAAACTAAGAGAATATAAACGCTTTTGAAAGGTATATCTGTATGTGGCAACATACCTAGGAACCGTCTCATCGTATAACACAATAAGCCCAATGACTCGTTGAGGCCACGTGAACTCAACAGAAGGACAGCAGGAGGAGGACCTGACTCATCTCTTCAAATTAAAATGTGAAAAAAGTTTTGAGCAGAATACCACCTAAGGGTTTTCATGCAAAAAAGGCATCCATCTTCGCTTATGTTCAAGCGCTGCGCTAGTTCAAAGTTTGGGATACGGCGGTCCAAATTACTGATACGGCCTATGCTAATGGTGCGGATGCAGACTTCAAATGAGTAATATGAGCCGCCATATCCCAAACTTTGAGCCAGCACAGCGCTTTGGCAAGGAGGTAGATAGATGCCGCTTTTTGCATGAAGTACTGTTTAGGAATAGATGCAGTGTGGATAGTCTGTGTAAAGACTCTAGGGTTTGATGGAGGATCATGATGAGTGCTAGGAAAAGCGCAACTTGTAGGTTTAAATAATTTGAAGTTTAATAAGAGAGAGGCGGTGGTGGCAGGTTAGATAGTTGTTACAAGGTTGAAAGTTGGTGTTGAACTGCTCTCCGAGTCCCGAGTGGACTGGAGTTTTATAGCCTAGATTGAACAAGAGACTCTGATACTCTGATTTTAAAATATTAGGTAAATTACATGAAATGAACGATTGAGAATAGAAGTTTTAGCTGAAAAACATGAACAGTTATTTAGCCTTGGACAGAATATGGCCTGATCAATTTCCACGAATCAGAGTACAAGTTGAAGATAGATTTTAAGCTGATTAAGTAACCTTTCTTCCACGCATAGATAAGCTATGGCGTGAACAAGTACCCTTAAGTCGTCCTCAACTCAAAACTATTTTCAAATTAAATTTGAAGTGATGTTTTAGCCCGCAGTAAACCCAGCACAGTTGTGGTAACTGTGTAGATGTGGGCAAGGCAATCCACTGAATGTATAATACGCTTTCCCAAGAATCAATAGGCGTCTAGCCGGGGTCAAGGTCCACGTCATGCAGAAAGTCCCTTGTCAATATCTGCCTCCGTTCATGAATTATCGTGTTCACGGACAGACGGGTACAAAACTACAAATATGATGGCCCTGTCACTTAATACTTGAAGGTTTTATAGAGCTTGAAATCGTCGTTGTTATTGCCGTGATTTCACAACACAGAGGCACAAAATGCAAAGGCGGAGTACATTACTGTTGCTGGTTTGAATGTTGCGCCTCTGTGCTGTGAAGTCACAGCAACAACAACGACAATTTCAAACTCTCTTTACCTGTAGTCCTGCTCCCTTTCCTTTCAAGCTTGTCGTTCTAGTTTGTCAGCGGATGAATGGAATTCGACTGAGCCATATATGAATTTATTAAATGAATGTCACAGGAATGCGAACAACACAACAAGCAGAGCAAAAGTTCTTGGAATCGGCTAAGTAGCACCCGACGGCTGTCGGGTCGGCTATATAGTAGAATTTGTCGGCCGTCCGTATCGCCTAACTAGGACCCGATATGTCGGCTTTTGTCGGCTATCTAGGAGCCGACGCTGTCGGCTGTCGGCTATCTAGGTCTCCTCCGAAAATTGTATACATCTGGGAAATCGAAAGTGTCTTATGGGGATCCGACATTAACATTTTCGTCGTTGAGCGTAATATGAGCTAAATGAAGTAAACTGACAGTGAAATCCAATGACTGAATTGTGAATCGGCTCAAGCTGGTTTGTTTGTAATAATCGGAGCACGGGATATTAAGATTTCGGATTGGAGTAAAAATGAATTCTGGAAACACGTCCCCTGCTAAAACAGCAGTTGCTTCAAGTGATATTACTCCAGAGCAAAACATACAACGAGTTGTACCGACTCTAAGGGTTTCCCCAACTCCTGTCGGCGCCAATGGACGACTTCCTGGACCGACTGAAATATGCACGGGTCAAAGTGGTGATGCCGAACCTCCAACGGTGACCACTCCTAGTACGAATGCAAATGTTTCCAGTCCTTCAGTAACTGTTAATTTGAATACCGATGAAGATGATACGTAAGTGCTCCAAATTTGTAACATTGATAATAAATTATTATTTTCTTTATAAGTTACCTACTTACTGAAATATAATGACTGAATGGCTTATTAAATTACAGGAAGAGGTATTGCTGGGTTTGCTTCGCAACCGATGAGGATGATTTATTAGCTCAGTGGGTGAAGCCGTGTCGATGTCGCGGAACGACCAAATGGGTCCATCAAGCGTGTATACAAAGATGGATTGATGAAAAACAAAAAGGAAATACTGCAGCAAAAGTCACATGTCCCCAGTGTAGTACTGAATATGTAATATTCTATCCGAGAGTTGGATCATTAGTCCTTATTTTAGACTCTGTTGATGCTTTGATTTCTCGAGTATGCCCTTTTGTTGCTGCCGGTATTGTTGTAGGATCTATTTATTGGACTGCTGTTACATATGGAGCTGTCACAGTCATGCAGGTTAGTTTTTAAGCGTAAAACTAGTAACGCTGCTTTTCAGGAATTTTTTATTTGAACATGTTTTTAATACCTGGAATCTGTTTGGGTCACAGGTGGCAGGTCATAAAGAGGGTTTGAGCGTAATGGAACAAGCTGATCCTTTAGTTCTGCTTGTCGGGCTTCCCACTATCCCAGTGATGTTGATTTTAGGAAAAATGGTGCGATGGGAAGATCACGTTTTGCGTTTTATGAGAAAACATTCCTGGAAAATCCCTATTTTAAAGCACATTTTACCATCTTTGAGGTAAGTCAAGAAGGATATAAAATTTGGTCACGAATTATTAAAAAGGTGTACTAGTTGATGGTTTTCCTCTTATTTTTAGACAAAATTTAGTCATGGATCGAGTATCTCAAGACCTCCCAGCATTATCTGACCCGATATCCGCAACAAGGATTCTCTGCGGGGCTCTTCTCCTTCCAACTGTCTCTACAATTTTAGGAAAATTCATGTTTGAGAATGTACGGTCGAACTTCCGCAGAGCTCTTCTTGTAAGTTGTCAATACATGTTATGCCACTTGGATTGGATCTCTTTGAGTGATTATAAGTTGCACAAGATTAATGTTTTGTGTTTATTTTCAGGGTGGAGTCGCTTTCATAGCAATCAAAGGGATTCTCAGGATATACCACAAGCAAAAACAGTATGTGCGGCAGTCAGAGAGGAAAATTGTCGACTTTGTAGAACCTCTCATCGATGCTCACGCCAACAAACCCGGTACATCATCACTTACTCTTCGCGGTGACGTCATCAATTTGGTAGCTTCAAGCAATTCAGGTGACGGAGACGAGTGATTGATAAGTGCTAGCGTTGAAACCCTTTCGGTGTATAATTGTAACGAAATAATACAATGTAACTAGACGTAGTGGCAGCGTGTCACAATTACGCCTCATAAGCTTATGATTGAAAACTCCACCTGTGGATAGATACGGCAAGCAGATTTTTAACTCATTAAATTGTTGTCTGAAAATGTATTCCTCCTAGCAACTCTCAATTAACGTATTCTCTTGTAGCCTGATGATGTTGTACAGACTTCTTCGAAATCCTAGCTAAAGCTATCCAAAGCAATTACACACTGGCGTGACAGGGGAGACATTAATATGACGCCAAGACATAATTTTCATTCCTTTCTTTGTGCCCCAGGTATTTCAATAATCTTATGTGTTACTATGAAAACCTCTACAGGCTTTAAAACCCGTCACCCGAAACTACTAGCAGCGTGTTTGGTAAACAAGATCGCGTCTTTTCGCCCTTTACTACTGTTTCCAAAATACGACATCTAAAAATACCCGGAGTAGTACATTTTCCCCGGGTTTGATACGATGCCCGAAACCGTTAACGTCAACAAGACTGCAGCTTTAAACCCTACCACGGCGGTACATACAAGCTGGATTGCCTATTTTCATCTAAAGTGTAGGCAGTAGTACGCAGTTTGTTTCACAAGCTGTGAATACCCCGTTCAAGCTTCATTGGACCAGTTTTCTTCGAGTCAACTCAACGTCCTTGAGCGGGAGCCGGGTGGAGGCTGTATTGAATCTTCTGGTGCATGTCTCCCAAGTTACATTGAGAATTACTGTGCGTAATTGTAGCAAGAAAGAATGCTGCTTCTGATGATATTCGCCAATACTCTTTTCTATGCAGTTTGCGAGTAAGCTTCGCTGTTCAGGACAAACTCAAGTGAGAAACCCCTTGTACACATTTCCCGAGCTTTACTTATCGTCGGAAGATGTTTTCGTTTCAAGAAACACGTGAGCCCTATGCTTTTCTTAGATTGGTGAGTACGTAATTCGACTACTAGTACGAGTGTAATTTGCTCTTTAAATGTAAACCCCTCTCCGTTAGGAACCTACTGAGACATGGCACCACTATCCAGCTAACACATTTGATAAGAATGCAAATAACAATTTTCCTCGCTTGGGGCGAAGAGTTAATTTATTCACAATTCTAAGGATCGCCTCATCCCAGCTTGCTAGCCTCTCCAAAGCTCATGCTGGAAAGCTTCTGGAGAGGAGAACTGACTGGAATCAGATAAGTGGATATTCCGTATCAACGGGTGGAGGAAAGGCTAACCAAACTCCTGAAAGTCTTTCCAAAGGCTAATTCCAGTTTGAAGAATCGTATAACTGTGATCAGTTTGCTGCTAGGGCGCGACGAGGAAGAGAAGATAAGCCTTTTACGGCATCCAATATTTTTTTATTCCAGCCCCGAATCATCTCGAGCGCAGTGGAGTGACACGACGCTCATGTGATCACCCTGAAGAGGGAGAAAAAGTGATTCGGTGCGGGCTTTTTGCTTTCATTCAACTCTTTACTTTTGGAGAAAGTAGAAGGAGAAAAATTACTCACTCTGGAAGACCGAAGTTGTGGGAAAACATTTATTGTTTACATCAAGAGAAAACACTAGGATACACGTAAGTCCATGACCTTGTAACTTTCTATTCTGATTATTATCGTAAATATAACGACATGAATTAGTTAAGCGTATGCGCTGGAACGCTTCCCGCTCAATCCACACAGTGCAGAACCCCATGTAACTCAAGTTTATAACGAGGTCTTCGAACTCCTCAGGGAAATTAATCTGCACTCGGCAGGAAGCTAAGTGGTGGCTCTGTAGGTAAATCGGATGCAATTACGGGAGGGGTGTTGTTTTACTCTCATTCATCTTCACGCACCTTTAGATTGGAGGTGAGCAGTTTGCAATGAGCAGCAGTGTACACAACGCAGCAATGAAGAAGGCGGAATAAGAAAAGATAACATTTAAGATGCATTTGTTATAGGCAAAAGGCGCAGCGCAGTGAGGAGCTCTGGCTCTGGTTTTGGAGAAAGTTCTCGTGTTGCTGAATGCTGGAGTCGAGTTACAAAGTTTACTGGGATAAAATATAGGCGTTGCGTATTTATAATGAATGCAGTATAGTTTGCATAGCTTTTGTACGAGTTGTTGTCTCCTCGTATATAATAGCTCTAGTCTCGACCTTGTAAGCTCAGAGTTTACGTTCTTGGGGATCAGGTTCGTTTATGTCACTAAGTCGGCGAGTCTCTTTTAAGATAGTCGTCTTTGGCTAGGAGAACTGCTTGAAAGATTTTTTGAGTTGGGAGAGAGATGGATACAGACAGAATTTGCGCACGTGACCAGTTGTAGCATGTGTGATAGTAAATATGGGGATGTTAGTCTCCGAAGCTTTGCGAATCTCTAGCTTCTGTCGTGAAACAAAGTAAAGGTTTATAGATTTTACAGATGCTGATAAGACAGACTAACTTTGCTAACTCGAACGGCTAGTAAGAGTCGTGCAGTAGCTCTACTGCGAGAGAACATTGTTGAGCAGAGATACTGAAACTGTTTTTGTAATAGGAATTTTGATAAGGAAGATAAATCCCTTGAGAAGTAGAATAGTAAAGACCTTAGTATTACTGGGCGGAGCTTCGTACATCAGGTCACTTTTATTATGTACTGTTTCAGATACTATATTTAGAAACTTTGTAAACAATAGAAATGAAGGCATAATATGGTAAGCTTTTAATTGATACATAAACAATTTGGTGAGTTCTAATTGTTTACTCTTATCTGATTCTTGTAGATAACGTTGTCAGTGGAGATTGAGAATGGCTTCCAAGATGGCGCGGCGGTTTTACCGTATCGACAGCCAACATGATCTTACCTTGTTTATGGATAAGGGAGAATCCGCTTTAATGGACAACCGATGGTGCTTGGAAGTGGCCTGGGAAGCGGCAAACAAAGTTGGAGGAATCTACACTGTCATCCGATCTAAAGCTTATGTATCAACAGAAGAAATGGGGGATCAGTACTGCTTGTTTGGACCCTACAAGGAACAATATGCGTCTCAAGAGGTGGAAATTGAAGATTTTCCACCGAATAACCCCTTACAGATTGCTGTTAACAAGCTCAGAGATAGGGGATACAATGTGAGTGATTAATGATGAAAATATATTGATCAATGTAGTTTATTTTTCATTCGTTGACTTCGGCCTCCAAAAATTAGCAAACGCGACAAATTGCTTATCAATTGTAAAAAATCCCTAGGTCAAAGCTGGTAGATGGCTTGTAGATGGAAACCCTCAAATCGTACTCTTTGATATTGGATCCGCGTCCTGGAAACTTAACGAATGGCGGCAGGAATTGTGGGACAAAACAGGAATTGGCATACCCCATGCCGATATCGAATGCAATGACTCCGTCATCTTTGGATTCATGGTGGCTCAATTCATTGCGGAATTCCGGGTTGCTGCTGAAGATTATATTGATGACACTCCGAGGATTGTCGCACATTTTCATGAATGGCTTGCTGGAATCGGCCTGATTATGCTAAGATTATGGGCGGTGGATGTGGCTACCGTTTTTACAACCCATGCTACCTTGCTAGGACGTTTCCTATGTGCTGGTGCTACGGACTTTTATAATAATCTAGATAAGGTGAGTACATTGGGCTAAACGTTAACTTGATAAGGTAAACTGTGCGATCAGGAATAATAATTGTAACAACTTTCTTGAATTGCAGTTCAATATTGACGAAGAAGCTGGGAGACGGCAGATTTATCATAGATATTGTATGGAAAGGGCGGCTTCGCACATGTCCCATGTCTTTACTACTGTATCAGAAATTACAGGTGAGTATCACTGGAGTAGGATGATAACGAGCCAGTTATTTAATAATGGCTGTAACTGTAATATAAATTTATAGTCTGAATGTAATTGTAATATTCAAATACAGGTCTTGAGGCAGAGCATCTTATTCAGAGGAAGCCAGACTTCATTACTCCTAATGGTCTGAACGTTAAGAAGTTTGCAGCCCTCCACGAATTCCAGAATTTGCATGCTAAAGCCAAGGAGAAGATTAATGAGTTTGTCCGTGGTCACTTCTACGGACATTTCGACTTCGACTTGGATAAAACTTTATACTTGTTCACTGCTGGAAGATATGAGTTCGGAAACAAAGGAGCTGATATCTTCATTGAAGCCCTTGCCCGTCTTAACCACTTTCTGAAGGTAAAAACTGTTGCTACCATCTAAAATCGTGTTGAGGTAGTCCTGATTTTATAAGGTGTAGTAGACTAGACAGGATTAGTTGTGTAATCGTTTAGAATATCATATTAATTTTATTATCATGTTAATTTGTAATGTTAATCCTATAATTTTCTGTTATGTATAGGTCACCGGATCTCAGACGACTGTGGTTGCCTTTATGATTTTCCCCACAAAAACTAACAACTTCAATGTCGAAAGTTTAAGGGGGCAAGCTCTTACTAAAAGCTTAAGAGAAACTATTCAGACTATTCAACAGAGCATCGGGAAACGGATGTACGACTCATGTCTGAGGTATAGTGGTGGATGTGCTATAGCCGACTATTAGTTCACAACATCGAACAAGATGACATGAAGCTAATCTATTTTGTCCTATCCCGATATAGTGGAAAATTGCCAAACCCACAAGACCTCCTCCTGAAGGAAGACCTTGTCAAGATTAAGAGATGTATCTTCTCCCTTCAACGCTCAACCCTACCTCCAATTACCACACATAACGTTGTGGAGGATTGGAAAGACCCTGTGCTCAGTGGACTTCGGCGATGCAAACTTTTCAACTCGACTCACGATAGAGTAAAAGTTATTTTCCATCCAGAATTCTTATCTGGCGTTAATCCACTCTTGGGTCTTGATTATGAAGAGTTTGTCCGTGGCTGTCATCTTGGCGTCTTCCCATCGTACTATGAGCCTTGGGGATACACGCCAGCGGAATGTACTGTCATGGGAATACCTTCCATCACCACCAATCTTTCTGGTAAGTTCTGTTGCACACACGATTCTATTTGGTGATGACTGCAGGTCTCTTTTCGTTTTTAATTCGTAAAACAACATAATCTCATTTTCTTTGCAGGTTTTGGATGCTTCATGGCTGAGCATATTGCGGACCCTCAGAGCTATGGAATTTACATCGTTGATCGACGACATATCGGTCTGGAAGAATCTGTTACGCAGCTAGCTAGTTTTATGCATGATTTCTGTAAACTGAATAGAAGGCAGCGTATCATTCAGAGAAACCGTACCGAACGATTGTCTGATCTTCTTGACTGGAGAAATCTTGGCGTTGTAAGTATTTCACGGAACTAATGGAAAAAGGGATTGAATAATATCAATTTTAACATGAGATTCTCTCATATTTCAGTATTACCGCCAATCTAGGATGAGGGCTTTGAAGATGGTATACCCTGAAATGGCTGATGAAGATATTGCTGGCAGTGGCAGAATGTCATATCCCAGACCAATTTCCGAGCCTCCTTCTCCAAGCTCGTCTAGAGGCACAACCCCTGCACCTTCTCAACATGGATCTGATGATGATGAAGTAGATTCAGAAGAAGAGGTAAGTTTAGGAGAAGTTGGTTTCACCTGAGATTATGTTTCACGGCGAGTTTGCAACTGCAATAGTGATTAATGCTATAACTGCTTTTGTTATTTAGCTCCAAGTGTTGTCTGGAAACAAGTGAGGGCCATCTACTTTTGGGAAATCATGTTGTTACTGCGTGCGGTGTTTACATCGAGATAGAACATTTATTTTCATTCGATAATAGAATAGTTGAATATATAATTGATTTTATCCATCAACAAAATCAGCATGTAGCTATCCGAAAAATCTAGTGCGTATAAATATTCTTCTGTTTCTGTGCATTTTAAGTGTGTCACTAAACTCGAGATGGTCGAGAACACATATTTTCGTTTACTGTCGTTAACTAATCATATATTTGGAATATTTGCAATGCGTCCACATAGTTTTTCTAAAAGGCTGTGCGAACAACATCAGTACAATGCACAACATCAATTTACACAATTTTGTGAAGTACATGTACATGCCGTATCCTCAGTGTTTGCTACAGGAAAAATTGAGATTGCAGTAAGAACTTTACGAAGGAAGAAATGTAGATTACACAACCATTACCAAGGCCACTGTGTATTACAATCAAAAGAAGGTACAGAGTAAGAGCAAAATTGCCATCAATTTAGAAAAATCTCGCATTAGTATTCAATTAATTGAAGTATTTAAAGTGCGTAGGGAATCGGTGCATTTGGACAGCGAGAGAAAGCCTCTGTTTAAGTCAGTCGGCACGTCAAAATATTTTGGTAGACCGAGTTAACCTAAGACTAATATGTCAGGAGAATGAAACATTCAAGTCGAAAAGGTCACACTGTAACAGGAAATACTCATCACTGGGAACATGTACTTTACCTTTAGAATTTCAGGTAATTTTACACTTAATATGCTTATGATATCAACTATTAGCCTTCATCCATATCTCCAGCATCGTCTTCATCAGTTGTGTAGTCCTCGTCATCCTCATCCTCTGTCGTCACCGCGTCATCTCCCATTTGTGCTTCACATTTTTCACACTCACACTCAAACAAGTAATGTTCCCTGAAATCCAAAATTTCCCACAATTAACTCAAGAATCTACAAGACTTTGTATTACAATAAAGGAAAACCAGCCGACACTTACATTAAATACTTGTTTCGAGAATATCGGGATCGATCCATGTCCTCCAAATCAAGATATGTGATTGTGATTTCCTCTCCAGCTTTTATAGGTTTTATTGCAACTAAGCCTACATCATGATTTGCGTTTGGAAATTTGACGTCAGTATTTGGGACGCAGCTATGGTTAACCCAGCTTTGAATTGGGTAAAGCCCACTGCCCTCATTATCAAGAAAATGGCCAACGATACCATGCATGATTTGGTATATATCATCAACTCTTTCCATAGCATCCTTGTCGACTTCGCCCTTTTCAACAACCTTTTCTAAGTTAGCAACCCATTTTGCAAACGGAGAGCTCCCTACGCCTTGACCATTCCGGCCGATCAAGACGAATATTTGCGTGAAACCCTCAGGTGTAAGAAACTAGACCGTTAACAGAGTTCATCATTATGTTATAGGTCATACCACAAGCCACATGCTCCTTGACATTACAATTATGAGACGTGTACATACCTGCTGGATGTTCTCATAGGGCAACACAATGCTAACCAACATTCTTAACTTGTTGATCTGGTCCACAAACTCATCACCCAACATTTTATGTGCCAACAAATCGTTCTCCGCTTTGGTTGACTGGCAGAACTAGTGATACCAACATCAAACGATTCGTTTATAATCATCGGAATCATATATAACAATATACCACACTTCATCAAAGATTACTTACATGTCCAAGTCTCTCCCGAAGTAGATTGCTTTTATCAAGATGCAGTTTAACGAGAACCCTCACCAACAACATTATGTTCACTGTTTCTGGAGGGTAATGAGTTGTCCTAAAAATATTAAGATGTTATCGTACTTCATCGTAACATAAACATTATGTAATCCCAACTTATTTATCAACAACAGCTCACCTCCAGAACTGGTCCAACACTTTCAAAGGATGACTGTCTAGCGGCTCCTTCGTTCGGAAGCACAGAATCTTATGGTATTCATCCCAAGCCTTGACTCGACATTCCTCAGTGCAGTACGCTTCCTAAAATGTTGCAAAAAATTTTAATAACATTTTTACTTGATACCTCGTCCCTCTCGAACCAAGTTCCCTTGGAGTTAGATACAAATACATTATTGTAGATTTCGCTTACATCACATTCAGGACACGCAACTTGTAATTCCTTCTTAGTTTCACAATACTCAGGATGAGGTAGAACAAAGTTAGGTTGCTGCATCAACCTCCGGGCGTTCTCTTCAGCAGTTTCAAGAGATCTGTACAATCAATGAGTCAATTAAACACCGTATACAAGACCAAAAATGCCAATTTCATCGTACTAGTAACATTTCTGTGGATTGCTAACTTTAGGCAGTAATCACAAGCTCTGTATTTATACAACTTATTCCACGCAAATTGGCACGATACGATTGGGCTGTCCATCAGAATCACTTCTCCTTCGTCGAAATCACGGCTCGCATATATTCCATGGCCCTAGGAAAACGACAACGTAATACGTGTTTTAAAATTGATTCTGTTACAGCAAAATACTTTTTGTCAAACAGCTTTATACCGGTACAACGCAAGACTTACCACTCGTTGGTCAATCAATCGAAGTTCTACCCCAGGAGGGCATTCGAACAGCTTTTCAAATACGTTGACCACTGTCGGATCAGTCATTGATGATACGCTGACGTGTTTCACAATTACTTCGCTACCCATATTTAAGTTGTGAAAGCTAAATTTTCACTCCTTGAATCCTTTTAAATCAAATCACAACCAATTTTAACTAGAGCTCGTTACTTTTTTCTACTTGTCTGAAAGTCTTATAAGCTTTTAGATAGGTTGACACCTGTTAGAACTTTTTCCATAAGCTGCATGGAATTAAAACAGAATGACAATACTTACCAGTTCTAACCAACCTACCGGAGATTCTCTCGGGTGCTTTAGAACCCTGAAGAACTGAAGACACTATTTACTTACAATAAAAGTTAATTGAGCCTCTTGGAATCATCATTAAATTGTGCAGCAAACAGGTGTAGTGCACTACAGAATAGTCGAGAACAAACACTTTATTATCGATTAACTACGAATACTAAAATTCTTACAGATTCTGCTCACCACGCGGTTCCGCAAAATGCATGTGCGAACTTGATGACTTTTAGGACCATTGAGTTTCCATCAGTGAATCCTCAAGCGCGGGATGCTATGAATCGATTTTCATGTGCTGAAAGTTTTATTTATTCTGTCGTGCGTGTTGTCGTGTTTTGGTTTTCGAAATTGATTCATGCTGTGTGTGAAACGTCATAATTTCCCAAATTCTTGTGAAGTTATCAAGTAAGTTGTTTAGACATTTTTAAACGTGCCGCATAGTTAAAATGGGGAAGATGAAATCATCAAAGAGGTCCAGGAAAATCGGGGGCGGGGGTGGTGGAAAGCCCATTAAGAAAGGTGGATTTCAGAACAAATCGGGAAATAAGCCCACGATGAAACGGACATCGGATCGGAAACCTCGTCCAGGACAACCGGAAGCGGTTGCTCCGACTCCTGAAGAGAAAATCAACAACCCCTTCGAGATCAGAACGAATAAGAAGAAACACAGCGTGCTGGGAAATTCTAGTAAACATGACAGAGGAATGCCAGGCGTCTCGAGAGCTAAAGCTCTAGAAAAGGTAAAATAATCGCGATACAAATTTTTATGTTCCATTACGCTTGAAAGAAGCAATAATTAAATTTGAACAATGATTCACAGAGAAAAGTGACCCTCCTCCCAGAGTTTCTTCAAAGAAACAAAAGTAACAAGTTCATTGATCGGCGTATTGGAGAAAAGGATAGTCGCCTTACTGAAGATGATAAAGCTGTTCGACGAGTTGCGATGGAGAAAAGTAAACAGTACAAAAGGGTGAGTTAGAAGTTCATTTAAGTTGTGTCGTTAGTGTGTATGAATTGTCGCGACTTTAATTGGTTTTTCTAATTTGCAGAAATCTATATTTTCACTGGGTGATGAAGATGAATTACTTACACATAAAGGCCAGGCTATTGCTTCTATGACGCGATACGAAGATCCCAGAGATTTGACAGATTCGGAAGATGAGTTTTTGAGTGGTAAGACGTATTTGCAATAAAAGAACACAAGAATGATTGCTTTTGAGAAATAACATGTGCAGAAACTTGATTTTCTTTCTAGACATGTTCGTCAGCAATGCAAACTTTGGAGGTTTCATGAAGATGAAGGAGAAGGAAGACAATGTGGAGGAGGGTGAAGAAGATGGGAAGAAAACTAGGGAACAGATCATCGCTGAGCTTGTACTTGCATCCAAAACCCGAAAAATGCAAAAGGCAAAGGAAAGTGACGAGAATTTCGAAAAAATTCAAGACTTAGACAACGAATTTAAATCGGCGGATTTTAAAAGTCTCATGAATCACCTCAAAGCACCACAGAAAGAGAAAAGAAAACCTTTGGATGAGGATCTCAATGAAGAGCAGCTATTAGCTATGATTAGGGGCGGACCAAAGGACGTTGAAAGCGTCAAAACCACAGAGGAAGTCAAAGTAGATCCTCCTCAGAAACCAGTTTCAACGGTAAAAGAAGCAATGGATTACGATCGGATTGTGAAAGAACTCCAGTTTGAATCAAAGAAAGCTCGACCAAGCGATATACCAAAACTTGATGAGCAGCTAAGAGAAGACGAAAGAGAACTCTTTGCCAGAAAGTACAGTCAACTGAGCTTAAAATGGACGATAAAGTTAAAGTGATGGAAATGTATGGTGAAGTGTTGGAAGCCAAGAGTGGCGAAAAGTTAAAATTACCTGAGGCGCTATCAGGACTGCTGGAATTCTATATAGAACAGGTAGACAGCACAGGTCAGAAGCGAAAACTCGAGGGCAAGGAATTCTCCCTGTTTTCTGATAACTACAAAGTTTATGAAGATTTACTAATCCCTGAACTTTACTCTGTGATGAAAATGAATGCTGTGGGGTGTACAAAGCGATTCCTCCAGCATTTGATTCAAGCCAGAGAAGACTGCTTCTCAAAACCTTCTCCGGCCATATCAACCCCTTTGGTAAGTTAAATTGCAATTCAGAGTTACAGCCTTCAGATTAGCTAAATATTTCGTACCGGTACTCATATATGCTGTGCACTGATTACCTATAAATAGATCATCTTGCTGCAATTGTGCCCCCGGCTCTTTCCATTGGAAGATATTAGGAACGTAATCCTAGGTCCTGCCCTTAACACTTTGTCTAAATGTATTTACGAAGGAAAATGTACCACGCCGAAAACATTATATAGGGTTTTATATTGTGTTGGAGTGTTTTATGAGGTAAGGCATCGTTATATGACATTAATGAGCATTTAGTAAATTGAATTGTTTGGACAGCTAAGAGAAATTGCTGAATTCTATTCCTTACAGGTTGTGGAAACAACGAAAAGGTTTAGTCCCGAAGTCGTACACTTTTTATGGTCGCTATTACTGTGTTACTGCCCTGAAAGTGTTAGTGTAATTAATTCCACGGTTCCCAACGTAAGGAAAACAAGGCAGTTTCTTACCCCAAGTTCCGAAAAAGGAACTAATTTTACGGACCTGCAAGATATTTTCCTCACTTGTACGTTAGAGCTTTTAGGCAAATTCGTCAGAATGTATGAGTATCTGCCATCATCAGTAGAAATGTTTTCCCCATGGAAGGAAACTCTAGCGACCATAGTGGGGTTAAAGTCTCTTCCGCAATCCGCTAATTCAAAGATCATTGCTCTGTCGAATATTATATCAAGGCTGCAGGCAGGAAAGCAATTCCTTAGGATTGCTGCAGCAAAACCGAAACCACTGAAGCTGTATGAGCCACAAATTGATGAAGAGTGAGTCAGTTTTTCTACATCCTACCAGTTTTATGTTGTGTGTATTGTATCCACTCACATTTTATTTTAACTCAATCCATTTTCTAGTTTTGACGTACATCGTAAGAAGAAGCTACCTCGTAAACTCCAGGAGCAATCACGGTTGTCCCACAAAATAAAGCAAGAAATGAAATCAGCAGTACGAGAAATCAAAAAGGATAATGCTTTCTTGGCTCGACAGCAGCTCAAGGATCAACTCGCTGGGTAAGTCACTAAAATATGAAGAATGTTAAAATGTCTTTTCGATATTCCTGCGTATTACTTACGGCCAATCTTGTTTTATTTCAGTGACGCGGAGCGTAAACGCAAGGTGAAGGAGCTATTGGGATCATTAGCTAATCAAGAAGGAGATTATCAGAAGCTAAAGAGAACGAAAAAGTAATTAGGTAAAAATCTTGTATTATTTAATTACATATTTACACACAATATCCATATTTTCGTTTTTAAAATTAAAAAAGGCGCTCAAAAATGCTTTTGCAGCTTTCATTGACCATTTGATCATAAGATTGTTAGAGCTTCTTCATCTCATAGAAGTAGTCCCCGTTGTCCCGTGCTGAGGAACAGCTACTGAATTCCTAAGCTTCGTGTTGTTAGAGGACGTGGTTGTTGAATTTGTAGAGTCTTCCGTGTGATTACCAGCTGTCCCTCGTCCTAAGGACTTTACTGTCTGCCTGAATAAAGTCTGGAAGAGTCCCACGGGATTCGTCATAGAGGGAACAGTGGATAAAACATTTTTTGCCACTTTTTCAGGCTTATGTGTCCGCGATGCGTTTGCAAGGGGTGACACTTGTGGTCCAAAAGAAAATAGCTGCACTCCCGAGTCTAAAGAATCCAAAAGCACTATTATATTTATAATTCCTCCAAGTTCGATGATTAAATCGTCCACAGTGTCAGGCTAACCGAGAATTCGAAAGGAAACATCTGCAAAAAAACACAGAACTAATAGTGTGAGCAACATATGACAGGCCTCCCTTTAGATCCGTGAGTATTATTTCTATTTCGACAGGGGTTTGATCATAATCTTTCAACATTATATATCCCGCTGGAACAATTACAAAATTGATACAATTTGAGAAATGCGCGTTTAGATATAATAACGAAACAATTACCACTTAGCAACAGCAACTCATAATACAGAAGGTTAATGTTTTTATTAGAACCACAGGTTGTTGTTATAGTGTACATAGTGTAGATTATATTCACGGAATTGAGCACGAAAATTGTCAGAGTCAGACCCTGCGGACAGGGTTCTTATTTCGGTGACATCCCACTGACTTTGGTTATGATGCTCAACATGACTTCATCAGCCCCAGCTCCAATAGACAATAGGCGCCCGTCACGGTACATCCTGGATATTTGCGATTCCGAAGAAAACCCCATGCCACCCCAGTACTGAAGACACGAATCCGCAACTTCCCGTATCAATCGTCCAGCTTTCAGTTTAGCCATTGAAGCCATCCTTGTAATATTCTCGCCTTCGCAAATAAGATCTGAGGGAATGCAGTGTACAATAGCCTTGTTACACACCACAATTACTTAAACATACTTGAGTTACCGAGTCCGTTACCTACCCACACACTTGTAGGTCATACATCTCAAAGCTTCTACTTCAGTTGCCAATTCAGCGAGCCTGAACTGTACAGCTTGATTATCGAGAATAGTCTTTCCAAACGCCTTTCGCTGTTTCGTATACTCAATAGTTTCACTAATAGCAGCATCCATGGATTTTAGAGTTAGCAAACACCCTGCGATCCTTTCTTCCTGGAATTGAAGCATCTGATACATGAAGCCGCTTCCTAAGGGTCAAAATAAGTTTCTTAGTAAATCCGCCAAAATAGCTCTACGGATAAATCCTAACACTTCGCCCTCAGAACAGATAATGTACCTTCTTCTCCGATTATATTATCAACAGGTACACGGACGTTATCGAAATGAATCAAAGCTGTATCCGAGCTATGCATCCCAATCTTACGGATTTTTGTACGGGTTATTCCTAGAAACACAGTATTAGATCCAACATTTATCACACTTTCATTAATCAATTTAAGAACCTGAATACTTATACTAATTCCAAGCATACCTTTTGAATTCATAGGTACGCAAATCAACGATTTGTTTTTATGCGGATTTCCTTCCGATGTATTTGCCAATAAGCAGATCCAGTCTGCTTTCATTCCGTTAGTAATCCACATTTTCTCTCCGTTAATAACCAAATCCTTTCCATCCTTTTTTGCGTTCGTCTGCAGGTAAAAATCAATCAAACGTTTTCGTGCAAACTAATTCGCTACGTAAAAAATTAATAGAAATTCGCTAAACTTTATCCACAAAATCCTCTGTCACCTTCAATCCAGCAACATCAGATCCCGCTCCAGGCTCGCTGACACCTAAACAGCTGACAGCAGTTCCTTTAATTGATGGTTCCAAGTATTCTTTCTTCAGACGCTCGCTTCCAAACCTAAAAATGAATTGCCAAAGTATAATTACGACTTTGGTATCTACATGAAACCGTATTTACTAAAATAGTTGAATTTACCTTGATAATGCCGGAGTAGAAATATCAGTTTGCACACCTATTGCCATCGGAATTCCGCCACAATGAATCAGACCAAGCTCTTCAAGAACTGCAGCATGATATTTGTACGAGAGTCCCATTCCACCATATTCTGGAAAATATACAAACAATTAAAACCTATTCGTGCTTCCGCAAAACTAGTTTACAGATTTAAATATACTGATTTACGAAACAGAGCTTACCAACTGGTTTCTGCACACCCAGGAAACCTCCATCGCCTAAAATTTTAAATACTTGATGTGAGGGGAACTGCTCTGCAGCTTCCCACTCATTCACAAATGGATTGATTTCTGTTTCAATTATCTGTAATTAACAAGGTACAATTAACTCAGAAACAATTCATGTTAATATTTTAACATAAACCAGCATTCTTGAGGTCATTCTTAAATATTTACATAAATCAAAAGCAAACCTTTTTCAGACTTCTTTGCATCTCCAGCTGCTCTTCATTATAAAAAGAATCGGGTAAAGGTGAAACATAGGCAGCATAACCTCGATGATTTTTTAATAGCCTGCTAAATCTAGGCAGAGCCCGAGCTGCGAATATGGCTGTCATTTTAATAATCCGTCAAAATTACGAATAGTTAAAATGTATTTGCAGAAGGCTGACAGGTGGAAATAATTTCCTATTGTAACTTTTACCTACACACTCTTCACAACTGTAGAAGGCACTGAACAAATCTTTGATTAATAAGATCAAGCTATCAATATCCACCGTAGTCTTGTTGCATTGTCCAAAGTATGAACTTGAATAATCAGCAACAAGCTGATAAAGTAAACTTGTTTATTCTTCTCTAAAGGCAAAATATCCCTTGGAGTGTTTTTGCTCTCTCGACGTCTCGACAAGCTTGCTAGCTGTGCACAGCTTATGCTGTGTGAAAAGACTCTTCACATTCACCTCAGTCACATGATTCAGTACACAACATCAACAATACAAGAGCTCCACTATTGGAGGAGCCCGACACAAGAAGCTTTTTCTTGCTGCAATGTCAAACATTATTTTTTCTCTAAAAGATAGTTAATAGCTTGAGTTGTGCTAAACGCATAAGAACTCACGACACTAGAATGTAAATTATCTTATTCCAATTAAATAGGATTTTCTGGCTTCGTAAAATTTTATTCAGTTGATATATATTTACTACGCTATAAGCACACCTACACGGCTTCGATTTGCGGAAAAAGTACGTTTCTTTCTGCGTTTACTTTTCTGCAACATGGTAACATACAATTAGTTTGTGGGAATTATAATTACACGCTGCATAAATTGTCTTCAATGGCTGCTGCTCAATAGGTTTCAAATGCACTACCACCTTGGATCCGTTTTTATGACATAGTTTCAGCTAACGGAAGACTAGAACGTGGTTAAAGATATTGTTCGATACAAGCAGTTTTCAACTAAACATAACCTGTCGATATAATAGAGTTTTGTGACACCCTAAGTAAAATAATAGGAAAAAGCAGTGCCTCACTTTTTAGCTATAGTACCAAAACTTATAAGCAAAATAGACGTTACCTAACCCGGGCACATACGGAAAATAGTATTGGTTAAGATCTAACCTCTTCCTTAAACCTTATTAAAAAGAAGGAGAGGAATATCGGTCAAATATATTATATTAGCGGATATCGATTATGTAAAATACTGATGTTCAAGCACAGGGAGTACGAAAATCTTGATCGTCGAATGAATCATCGTTAGTAAGATCCGGACCAAAGTATTCTGTCTGCAATCAGAAGAGATTTTAAAATCATTAGAGTCTGCATCAGTTACTAGTCTATACAATACTCATAATCGCAGTAGCTACAGAACTGTAAACATGTGTACCCTTACCTCAATATCGCTAAGATCTTCCATTTCGTCAAAATCAAATTCTAGCTCACGTTCCACCTTGGATCCGGAGCTTTTAGCAAGTTTACTAAGGCCGGAAAGTTTTGTGACGTTCAGAAAATTATAATTGCTTTGCTTGATCCCTGAAACCTCCTCATCAAGCTTCTTCACTACAGTAAGAGTCGACGGACGAATCGGAGGTTGCTGGACACCTGCTTCTACAACAGAACTTCGGGAATCAGGTCTGTCATTCAAATCGTGACTGCTGAATCTAGTTAGCATTTTTCCTTCTACGTCCGAACCATCTCCTTTCAGGTACTTTGATCTTGCAGCGTGAATTATTTTGTAAGCAGTATACGATCCGAGCGTTATCACCATCAAAACTCCGCTAGTTGCAACTAAAATCAATAAAACAACGATGATTAAATCTGCGAGTAAAAGCCCTTGCCATGGACAAACCTCGTTCAATTTCGTATGTATCGTTCAAAATTTCAAACTTACTAGAGCACTGCAATATCGAAAAAAATGTTGTTCCTTCAGCATGATTCAAAGGTACAAGTATCTGAAACGGAGCATTGGGCACTTGACTGGGTGTTGGTGGTGACAGAATCTGTCCATCCGATGACCTCAAAAGTCCCCATAGGCATGATAGAACCTAAAATCAAGCAATAATTAATCCGATTCTCAACTTAGGAACTTGACTTAAATTAACAAAAAACAATACAATAACTTAAATTATGCAATTAAATAAGCAATACCTCAGGGTCAAATCCAAAAGAAAATATTTCAGGAGATATTTTGTCGATAAATGACCAACCAGGAGCCATCGTGTCAGCCCAAACAACTACCTTCGTCAAAATTTATAGAATCACAAATACCCTAAACATATTCCTCGCCGATTCCAGCTACTGGAAAATACCAGATTCAAGTCAATTAGTTAAAAATTCACATTTTGTCCTCCTAAGGCAAATTATCCCTTGGACTGCGCAAAAGTTTTATTCAATATTTGAATCCCGCGCCGCTCTTCAATCTATCTTACAGTGCCCCAGAATACATCTGTTTGACCATAGCATATCCGTCTTTCCATAGAAGTCAAAAATTAAAACAGCAAATTCACTACATATGACATAAGCAATGGTTCGTTTTAAGATAATTGCAGTGCAATATTCCAATTATTAGGCACACTCTCATTAGTACAACAGCCATATAATTGTAAGCAGCATATGTAAACCTATTTCACAAACTGCCTTCAAGCTTGGATCTGATACAATTGAATTGATGTGGAGAGTTTATGATTGTCCGAGAAGTAGTCGGCATTTTTTTCACAATCCGTTAAGTGATCCTTTGAAAAACTATTTGTCACTTGACCAACGTTATTACCATTCAGAATTTTAGTGCTATTATTTAGCCGTTTTCAAGCTCATAACAAGGAAAGGGACAGTTAAAAAGAGAGCATTTTGAAATAGAAAGTGACTTCAAATTTTCCGCTTTGTTTATCTAAAAACATTGACTATTTACATACTTGGGAAAGCATTCATGATTGTGTCTTTTGTGAATAGATGTGGACAGTCAAATCCCTTTACATCTTCTGTTTCGGTATTAGCTCACATAAAGCACGGAAAGAGAACAACAAGTAAACGAAAGAGATTTGTCCGTCACCCATTTATAAAGGGATTCTAAAAGGATATAGTGAAATTTTATGCAGTTTCATCTTCCATCAAGCATGCGGATTGAAAGATTTTGAATTGTTATTAGCTTGGACACCATGCCAAAACGAGAATATACAAATGTCGCAAGCGGAATTTCCTTAAAGTTAATGTATATGCGCCTTATTATTGTGTCGTTATATTTTTAGTAGGAACAAATGCAAATTCAAATCCTTGTTGCATCACCTCCGGCTTATTCACAGGCCCTGCGAACACATTGTCGCAATTCATTAGTTTCTAAATCCCAAGCCTAAATGTTCAAAGAAAGAGAAATTGCAAAAAAGGGCGCATATTTCATGCACACATCCATCGTTTCAAAGACAAACACAAACCGAGCCAAGGTAAACCCGAGACGCCAGAGTTTCCCATTATCCTCAAAGGCTTTAGGGGAAATATGGCAAAAAACACATTTTCCAAGTCCGTCGTAATAAGCTACGAAAGTGGCAAGAGCATAGCATAACTCTATTGCGAATTCTAATTGCAAAAATTAGAATGCTGTCAATAGCTTGAGTTTTAGGCAATGATTAGGAAATTTTTAACGGCTTCTCTTACAGACTCATCATCTTCCTCTTGACAGCCCAGAAAATTCCACGAGTTTCTCCTCCTTGAATTTGGAGCAAGTCTTTTAATAATGAAAGCAAAGGTTTTGCTGCATAGCGCATTCACAACGCTAAAAGAATCCGATGAATGAATAAAATCCAAGTCAATCCACGAACAACACAGGTGCACTTGCAACTCGTAATGCAAGAGGAAGTAATATGCAGGTTGGAAACAGGTAAATAATTATAGTGTGGAATGAGCAGAGTTAATATTTATTTGACATACAGCAGATGACGATCATTTTCTCTGTAATTTGCAAATTAAGCCACTTGATACAATTTCTCCCCTTAACTTAATGAACGGACGCCCACCATCCTCTCTTCCGTCCTTATAGACGTGAGGGAAAAGCGAGCAGCTCATTCAGGCTGGCAGCCAGAAGAGGATGATGATCAGCTGATTGTGTGAGAAAATGTGTTAATTATTTCAAAGATGTCCGCATATGCTTCATTTCCAATTGATGCAAATGAAGCACCCTGTACTCTCTTCAGACTCGTCTACGCTCTCAAAGTCTGCTCCACGATAATTAAAGCTACAAGTGTAAGCAAATCCTCAATCCAATCATCACAAGATTTAAACTTAGCGCTTACTCATAAATCGTAGTTATTTAAAACCTTCTTTTCCAAATTCCTACCGCACCACGTACATGCAATGTCCCGTTGGAGAAATCGCAAACGGATTCGCAAAAACCACGTAGGTGTACACGCAACGCCATTTTCTTTTACGATATGTCATAATACATAATGACAAACATGTGTGCATTGCTTCTCCTACGCTTGCAAAAGACTACAGAAATAAGAAATTCAAATGTCTTCAAATATAGTATTGTCATCAAAATAAATTATGGCCTTCCCAGTGGCATTCTCCACCACAGCTTTCTGCACTTAATGCCACCATTGCTCTTGGTGACGTCCCACCAGGAAGCTTCTTCCTACCAAATTCATTTTCGTGAAGCTCTGAAACGTAAATCTTTAAAAGCTACTAGCTTCAAAACTCGCCATGTCTTTTACAATCAGCTACTAGCGGGAATGTTTCTCATTTGAATATAGTGTCCTTTAGTTGCAGCTATGAAGACGTCGTGAACACTTCTAATTCCAAAGAAGATATGTGGTCAACATTAATTAATCCTTGATAATGACCGCTGCCATCCTCTGTCCAGCCTTCCTTAAGAATCAACTAACACTCCTCCCGCAGGGAGACGAATTAACCAAATATGCAAACATACACACGCGCCTAACGTCTTTTTATTACTCTACCTTTTGCCCTAGTTTATAGATTGATACCAACGCCATTCCTGCAGGTGGTCTCGGAAATGTAACAGTGTAGAGGGCGGCAGTAGGTCAGAAGACGTAGCCCAAAGAAAAAATCAAGACCAGAACAAAACCAGGCTGGAAATTATTATTATTTATTGTTATCAACATCACGAGCAAATCAAGGATGGATTGGCTCAAGATAAGCCATCATGCCTTCCGACAAAACCATTCTTCCGTAACACATCAAATAGAGGGAGCTGCGGTGAATCCCAATAACGTGGTATTAAAAACCAGCGTCTACGAGAAAACTAGATTCAGGTCTCTCGCGTAGTCGTACTCATTCAAGCATTAAGCTTTTCCACGATGTAAGATGAAAATATTGGCGCTTAACTTGATTTGTAAATTATATTATCTTTTACGCAGGGGATGTATAAAACCTATCAGATTCAGGCATCACACCAAACATGCACCTTAGGACTTATCAGATTCAAGAATCTCTCAACTCCCAAAAGCAAGCATCTTCTTCTTAATCCTCTTCTTCATCTTCAACACGCTTCCGATTCAAAGAAACACTAAATATGGGAGTATTTATACTACCTGAGTTCCAAGGAAACTAAGACATGTGGGCTAAACACGGGAAGTGGAAGCAAGTAAAGCTTCACGTTCAAGAACTTCCGTTACAGAACATAAGAAGATGAAGCGGATGAGGTGAGAATGAATCTGAAGAGCAAGGCTATAGGTTTTTCCATTCCCCGCACTCCTAAAACTTGCGTATAAATTAAGCTTTTCAAAGACTAAACGGTTTGTCGTGTAAGCTTTGAATAAATTACAAATGGGATAATCTCGCCAAAAGAAATACAGTTAAATCTATTATCATTTGTAAAAGGACTCTTGTGTAAGCATTTAAGGACTCATCAACATTTCCTTCAAGACCGGCGAAAGAGGCTTGCAGAAGTGTTAGCAAATTATCATTTTCCACTTCTTAGAACATTAATAGGCTGTGGTAGTCTCAGTGGTGGCAGCAGCAGCAAACATGTAACCAACTGTAAGAATCCGTTAGGAACGCAAAGGCAAACATATAAGTTTCATCAGTTTGGCTACATATTGTTATTTCCCTTAAGTCCGAACATCCAAAGATGTGCTAAGTGATGCATGAATGAGAAAGGTGAATGGATACCTTGTATGATTAACATTGACAAATATAAATAATCTGTTGCAGCGGGGGAGGAAGAGAGCATACATTTAAAACAGGGTGCAAGACTCCATTTGTATTTGCAGACGGTTGACGGCCTGGGAACGAGAATTGAAACACTTGAAAGCGTCAACGACAGAAGATATCGTTACTACTCAGCGCCAAAAATATTCAGTATATACCCACCATATTGGGTGCATTCTTAAAAAGAAACGCTTTACAATTCAATAAGCTCCTATAGCCATCCATATTCAGAGTGCAAACCTAAAATAAGAAGATTAAATATATTAAATTACGAATCATATGTACAAGTAATATTCTGCAGAAACAAGCACTAAGGATTTACGGAGAGACGGCGAAGAAGATTCCAGGTGGGAGAGAGAGAGTCAATAACCACATTTCAATGTGTGATTTAACAAGTCGGAGAAGACCGTTAGTAAAATGTAAAAACACTGTTAAACCTAGAGCAGTTGGATATTTTTTAGGCAAATCGCTGATTCAGATTAGAAACAGGCCATAACATAAATGTGCTATTGCAAAATATTAGTAAGTTACACCTTATTTCATTATTACACTGAGTTTTTAGTTTTCGAGCATTCATATTCCATCTTCAAGCGGTTTTACCTTCAAGCAAGCCTCCCATTAACAACAACATACTCTCTACAAGATCGAGTGTGTAACGGAAGTTATAATTTTTCCCTCTTACAAATTGGATTCGAAATCTATTGGAGCATTACTTATGTGCAGCTAGACAAGTCGTGGGAGGCTCATGTAGTTCGCTTCCGTTTACACACTTTGTTATTTTTTGACACAATAATATCCTTGTAAACCTTAAAAGAGTAATGGCAAAAGAACGTGTTTGCTCAAAGAGGAAATCGGTTCAACTACTTTCACCGCTTCAAAAAATACAGACTAATACCCCTCTCGTCAAAAACCTTCCTATTATTCCTAAGGGAGGGAGAGAAAAAATTAGTGAATAATGAAACAAGAAGTGGAGAAACTTATGGATTCAAAAAAATGATGCATCTTCAAAGGATGATGTGAAATCCTTTTGATTTAAGCATCCTCCTTTCTTGTTATGAGCTGATAATTACCCGATGGAAGCTTTCAAAGAGTCTAGAAGGAAGAAATGCAACGTGAGCGCGCTGTGCGTGCTTAAAGGCAATTATTAATCCTCCTTTAATTTCAAACCGTGTAAACTACGAGGGGATTCAGCTGTGTAATTGGGAAACAGTATGCTCACCCTGTGGAAAATGGGATTTTTTAAATAGTTTTATAATAACAAGGAACGAGTAACGAGCGAGTGGGCAAGTAATATAGGGGTTTGCAAAAAGAAATACCCGAAAACACAAGACGCTGGAGCGTGACTGGTAAGTCTTGATGGCTTCAAGCCCACATGATCAAAGGTTAAGAAGAAAAGACATTAGCGAGGAAGTCAAGTTTGTCCGAGTAAGCATTTTAAAGTCCACGGAAGCTGTCACTAGGTTAAACGGTGATGAGTGCAAAGAGAGTAAAGAGTAGCATAAAATGGCGACGACGCTTCAAGGTTTTTTTCTCCTTAAGTCAAAACGTTTTAACTTACAATTCCTACAAGCTTTTGCCGCTTCGGTTTCAGGCTGCTGATTCGCAATAATATCCGTGATGCGGTTTCCAAGGAATAGATTTAAGTAGTTTTCTTGGGCGTAATTACGTATATGTAACGGGAAAGGGGTTGTGTTTTTCAAACTACTTGTTCTTAGCCAAGGACAACCAATTTCAGGCTTCTAGTCAAAGAAAATTATGGATAATTCTCTTTGGGTGAGGACGTCTCTGTTAAATTGCAGAAAGGATGACACCGAAGACAGGGAGGGGCGGTGGTAATGTCGGGTTGGTGAGCCCTGATAGGCTGCAAGGGACTGTACGCAAATTATTGTGGTTAATTTAAAAATCTGGAAAAACGGAACTAGCTGCAACGGTTAAATTGTTTGACTTGAGCTGAGGTTTTGCATAAATTCAGGTGGATCAATTTCACGCTTCGCAGTGTAATCAATCAGCAGCATGCTTAAATAATTTTGAATAAATGTTTGATTGCGATGCAATAGAAACTGCGCAGGATGTCAACTTCGGAATACGCAACATGTTGCCTTTGTCATGTATACGTCACAGTCGCTCGACTCAGCTCACAATATAGGGCTTGTGGTTTCCCTATTTTACCACCTCCGCGAAAATGGCGACTTAAACTGCTGAAACAGTTTAACAGGATGCTCAAGGCCTTGGCTGAGTTTGGGGCTGGTAACCTGAGAGAGGATGAGTGACGGATTGAAATACGGTTAGTGGTGTAAGAAGCATGACTTTTACAATTTCCCTGATTGTTCAAAGAATCAACAGATTCCGTCTCCCTCCGTCTTCTCCTCTTGTTGATACAACTGGATGATGATGGATGAGAAGGATGAGGTGAACTTCAAAATGTGGGCTTCGCTAAAAAAACCTATGGCTTCAGATGACAAGTGCAGTGAAAAAGAGCAGTGAAGCGTCAAAACTCCAAAGCGCTTCCCTTAATACATTATTTCTTCCCTTTGTTGCAAGACCAAAAGATTGCGGTTAGATGGGCTGTTAGGTAATCATATGATGGAGGAAGAGAATAGCGTGTGTGTGTGTGTGTGTAGAATAGCGTCTGTGCATCTGTGACATCTTTGTTGTTTGGAGAGAAGAAGCGTAAAACGTTGCTGAATAGTGAGCTCATTATAGCACAAGTGTGTGGGACTGTGCATGCTTCGCTGCTGCTTCAATGCAACATGGATGAGAAACGCTTCTGGCTTAAGCATAGATGAAGTATTCTGGTAAAACTGTGGTCAAACCGAAGACTTGGCGTTCAGAACACTTCTCTTCATCCAAGAGATTAAGGCTTGGGGACATAGCCTAGATTTTATATTAAGATGACGATGAACTAGACATTGAAATGTGTAGAGTGCAGTCAAGGATGACGAGAACTTAATGAGATTTAGAGTAAGATTCAGCATTATTCTGTCATTATTGATCTTATCGAGAATAATGGAATCATTAATAATGTGACAGGATCAATGGATATTTATAGAAACCCACCGTTACAAGAATCAAAATCAGGGAATGTACTATTGTTTTATACACAATCGATGCACAAACACAAATCCGCTAATTGCAAATACGTAGCACCTTTTCACCGCTCCATGTGAGAAAAACTCGGTGAAAGCGTATAGCATGTACATATAATATACTCACTCATTCCTCTAAACATATGTACGTCTGTCGCCTCTACGAATTTAGTGCGAAATAGTCACTGAATTTCAGTTGAAGCTTTTATAGTGACCGCCGAGATTGGGCGATGGAGAAAGCAGCAATTCAAGGTGCTCAAGGGTGTGAAGGGAGTGAAACTTAAGGTAATTAAAATTTTAGAAAACTCAAATAATTATATTCAAAATTATGCATGGATGAATGATTCGTTAAAAGCTATTCAATTCCGCCGTTAAAATCATGTTAATGAGCCACCTTAAGCTTTAATAACACCTCTATCTGTCTGTGATCGCTCACAGCGTCAACTTAGCCTACCAATTTACTATATCTCTTTTAGGAGATAAAAAACGGAAGCATTTTTAAATACCCAGTAAAGCGGTGACAGCGCAGCGTCCAGTTTAAAACGCTTTCCTACACTTCAACCCTGTAGGCTGTCAACACAGGCTACAAAAGTTCCGTTTCCCGTAATTAAAGGGACAGCGCTGCCAGGCCAGGTGCGAAATATGATGACTCCAGGTGGTTTATGATATCCATTTAAGTATGCAGCTTGATGAGTGACAGTTGACTGCAGATCCATATCGTGGATGTCTTTCGTTAATGTTCCCAACTCCGTAAGAGACAAGTCAGTTAAGAGACAAGATGAATGTGAAGATTCAGAGTGCAATAAGATTTATACAAATTAGAACCGCTCTTCCTAAGGCGTGGCAAACTTTACGCAAAGCTACTGCAAATAAATAATAGTCAGGCTGAGTTGGGCGTGTTAGTGTGATTAAAAGAGCGGCAGGGTGTCAGGTAAGGTTGATACGGGCCATACGTAAATTACCAACTGTTAACAACTCCGACTTTTAGTTTAGGCGGTTCTGGTTAGATTTAAACAACATGCTGATACACCTAGGAGCTCATGTATATAGCAGTTGAATCTTACGCATACTCCAAGCCTACGCATTGTAAAGCTTCAACCGGATACGAGTTTGATTTAAATGCGGAAATGTAACGGAGTCAGGTAGCTAAGCTCTAAGCTAAGTTGTACGCACTCCCAGGGCGGTGTTGGTTGGACAGACCCTGTCCGTCCAACACATTAAATTTTGCATAGGCCAACAGCATATTTTACAAATTTCAATCCTTCCTTACAAGAATCTCTTTGCTCTTCCACCTGTCGGAAGTCTGGTCTGAGATAGGCAATAGGAGTGAATCTTAAGAGAAGAAGAGCAGAGAGAGAGAATTTAACGTACGGTAATATTCACCCCGGGCACTAAAACCCTAATGTTTGGTTCGACTTTGCTTTAGCCCGGGGAGGTTTAGAATCATATGAAGCTGCAAAAAGGTCTGCTGCTATGCTGGACGAGAGTCGAGGATTTGCCGTTGACCAGCATATGCGTGCCTTAGGACGTACAAAATGATAAACAAGCCCTTTAAGGACATCCCCGGGATTTTAACGATAGCTCTTGCAGCATGATAATCAAGTAGTGCAATCCGGAATGTAAGTTGCATTTTGATTGCAACACGATAAAATACAAGGGCAGTGATGTATGCAATGCAACTCCGCTTTATAACGCTCCCCGAAATTATCTTCCTAGGGACAATGTAAAATGTAAAGAGAAATCCCGTTAACTACACATACACACACCGCTGATATATTCGTTTACATATTCGGTTTTGGACGATGGATTGACGACGCTTGCAGGGAGATACATTATAGATGCGTTTTAACAAGCCTTTTGTATTTACCAGCATACATTATAACGTATGTGTACAAAAGCTAGGAAACTCAAGACGCTATTCGTTTACGGAAGAGGAGGACGCTGATACGGTTCCATTCCAAGAATTAAGGTTCAAGAATAGGAATGGATGCAGAAATACTGCTGCAGGATACATATATTGATCGCTTGGTATACTTAATTGAACTAACGGGCACTTTCTGTGTTTTTTGGCGGACGGAGAAGCTCTAAGAAACCCACAGAATGAGAGAGCTGTTAAGAGATGCTCGTGCCAGAAAGTCATGTTAAGCGCTTGCTGCTTCTCCTTATGATGACGACACTGACGCTGTAAATAATGGTGTATTAAGCGTTGAAGAAGTAGCAAGGATTATACGTGGACGGGGATGTTGGGAGTTTTTCCACGCCAAAAGCTCTTACTTACAGCTAGTGATGACTACCTGTGGGTTGGAGTTAGTTGAAGCGTACTTCAAAACGCTTCCTACCCTACTCCCATACGCTTAAGCGTCCAACAAAGATGATCCTCCTCCGGCTTTCCTCTCTCTCAGTCAGTTAGGTCTTTTCTTATGGGCTTTGGTTGAGATATGAGGGAGCGGTGATACCGGAAGGATTTCAAAAATCTCTTTAAAGCCACCACTCCGTGGTCTACACTTAAATTCAAGCTCAAAACCCAAGAAAAAGCTTGTCAGTGATGGCATGGCGGTAGGCCATCAACGTTCTACTCCCACGTTCTACCTGTGCTTTGTTGCTTTTGTTGTCATCATTTTTCTTCACCGTGCTCCTGCAAGTGAAAAAACTGGGAGCCTTTAGTCGCGAAATTCTTGGAATTGTGTTTATAAAATACCCGTGAATTTTAGCTTTCCGTGTAGGCAACCACAGTCTGTGAAAAACTTACATATAGTGAGCACAAGAACACTGTGGGGAAAACGTCAACTGTTTCATACTGACCAGAATTTTCCTTAAGCGGTGTCACATCTCTGGCAATTTTAAAATTGACCCATCCACAACTGACCTATACTGTTTCCCTGTTTGATGTGTAACTCAACTTGGAAAAGACGGCAACGGAATCAAATCCTGGTGTAGCTCACTGTCAAAACTTGAATCTATATCAGATTCAGATTTCAATCAACAAGAACCGATCGTGAGATCAGAGATTGGACATGATTTAAAAAGTGCGTATAACAGTTACTTGCTCGTGAACAATATTCGAGATCATTCTGCTGCTAACAGCTAGGACGCAAGGAAGATTTCAAAAGAATTACCTCTTCTCGCCAGATCCCCTAGATTGTGGTTATTGTGTCCCTCATTGAAAAAATGATGGTCGTGGAACGGGACTGATGTTCAATGAGAGAGGAAACTCTTCACTGTTACTAGCATTTCAAATCAAATTACATTATATATTGTGACTGTGATATATATTACTATATTTCCAAGATTCTCCTCATCTCCTACAGTCAAGTCAACTCTAATTAGAATGATTCGCAAATACAAGCATGTCATCATGTCGCCATTGCCTAAAAGGTAATCTTTTTTATTTATAACGGGTATTATTTAATCTTAACATTTAAGCAACACGACCCAGTCCTACTCTACTTGCTTCCACGTTATCAGTTTCAGTTAAGCATGGCAATAACTGTAGATTAGCAAATATTTTACAAAATCTTAATCTTGTGTAACCGTGTAGGATTAAAATCCATGTCCCTTATTAGATCGTAAATGAAGCGCAGCAGCCTTCCAACGTTTGCATATGTGGAAGATGAGGCTACAGCGAGTCTATGCGTTAATCTTTGCATGACTTTACCGCCGTTGTTCAATTTTATCACGTATCCCATTGCTCCCCTTGTACAGTTTGATGCATACTGTTGTCTGAGCGTTCTGAAAATAGGCTGTTTCCCCGAAAATCATCAAAACATCATTGACAACCTCTTGAAATATAAGGCTAAGACGAGTTGTTGCGTGGTCTTTGTATCATTCTAACGCCGGTTATAAATTTGACCACGTATTTGGTTACCACACGTGTATCAGCTACACCTCTACTCTCCCCAGTGATAGAAAAACGTTAACTTTCTCCACTGTAAACTATCAAGTAAAAACTTAATAGTTTGCTCATACGGCAGTTGGTTTTCAGCTTAGAGGTTAATACTAATGCAAAATAATGCTCAAGTACGTCCCTTGTTTCTGTGCCACATATTTTCTAGTCCGGTTACTTATTTCTTGGATGGCTGAAGGGCACGGAATCAAGTGGCGAGAAAAATCTACTCCTTCCTTGAAAGCAAGTGTGAATGTTAAAGCGAAGGTTATCTAGTGAAATTAGTTAATCTTCGCAGAGTTAATCTCCTGTATGATAGTATGAATTGTATGGTGTAACGGAAAAAGTCGTTCATCTTAATTTGAGAAAGCCATGTTATTACATTAATGGGAAAAGGTTTTCCGTACTGCGGTAAAACTGTTTATTTTTTATGCATAACTCATAGCCCACTCTTCACTACAACAGTCCCTCAAAAGAATGAGTTAGCTGAGTTCGAAAGGTGGTAGACCATTAAGAAATTCCTGCATTGCCGTGTGCGTTCTTGTAGTGAGTGTAGTTGTCTCGGAGAAATACCTGAGGGCGTTACTTTAAATTTTACGTCTTTATGGAACCACCTAAAGGAAAAGATAAAACTGATGCTTGCAGTAATGCTAATGGCATCGTAACAGTCGTAAGGCACACATCAAAATCAAGAATAATATATCATAAGCTAAAAAGTTATGCGTGCTATTAACAATGCAAAAAAATCAAAAACCAGAGTACGAAGCACACGTGGATTACGTCCTGGAAAATGGCTGTAGTAAAATAGTAATTGCGAAATTTTCTCCAGATCCCAGAAGTTTTATAGTTTTGGAAAAGGTGTAACTTGTAGAGCCGTTAGTTCCTATAAGTCGAGTCTGAATCCCAGACTCTAGGATACAATGTATTATTTCATTTCAAATACCTTTTATAGATGAAAGTGTTAAAATAAATAAAAAAGAAAGCAAGCGGAGATGAAAGGAGGCGGGAGGAAGCTTACAAATAAGGATTTATGGTTTTGAAAATAAAATCTAAATGCATATACCGTTGTAAAAGAATAAGGGTTCATGGGTGAATGATTTTGATGTGAGGGAAGACGCCTTATAACAGTAGACTAAAAGATTGCGGTTGCTCACTCTTCACGTCCAGATTACAAGTTTATGGGAAAACATCTTGGAGAGAAGCCTTCAAGGACTCGAATCTAACATCCTCCGCTAGGCTCATCTTAAACGCCAGCGTGGTTTTTCAGCACCCTCCTGAAAACTGTCCCTTAAATGATGGTCAACTAATCATCTTTTCAAGATCAAGGGGAGACGGGATGTAGAGGCTTGTGGAGGGCGACAATTGTGAAGAAGGGTGAAATTGAGAAAGAATTAGATGGCAGCACAATAAGGCATTCTGCATTTGGTAGAATTGCATTGGCTGGCTTGTAGGTCGAAATATGAAATACAATACTACCAAAGCTGACATTTAACAGCAAAGGCTTCTTGTGAATTCAACGGAAGACTCTTGACCGACTCTGCAACTTTGCAATCAAGTGTGAGATGAAAAGCAGGGTTTCAAAAGAAGTCGCTCAAGTAGGGATTAGATGGAAATCGTATACGATTGGCGAGAGTGAGAGATGATGCGAGTGGGGGCGGGGTTGGACTAATTGCATTTTCTATATCTCGTTCCAGATTTTCAGAACTTATCGCCCTCGTCTCAGTGTCAACAACCATTTTCCTTTTTCTTCACACGCAGTCACTTACTGCTCAAATAGAAGAAATCCAAGGGGTCCTCACCATGGCGTCATCCGCTGGGGGCTCATCCGCACGTGAAAGTACGTTGTCAAAAAAAACATAATTATTCTCACTATTATAATAACTTCAATTACTTTATTTCCTCTGGCCACTTCAACTAAGCCTCTGCTCAAATGTTCAAGCTGAATATAAAACTAAAAGGTAGGAAGAAAAGAAACAGGACTGACTGAGAGATGAAAGAACGCACTTGCTTTTCAGAGTACTAAAAAGCTTTCCTGAATCAAAACCAAGTCTTCATCTAGCATCATGAACTCATTTTCATCGCTTAATCATCTAAATTAATAACTGAAACGAATTCTTCTCCTCCAAGGTGTCATAATAACATATGACAATTTAAACATTTCCCTGCCATTCCAAGTCCTTGAGATGAAGATGACTAATTTTAATATAACAATTCAACAAGGTTTGAGGATGCAATTAATAACAAAACTTAGCCTCAACGCCTCGTTGGGCATAGCTTTATACAGTGCTAAAAACACCTATAGTGTTAATTAATTTGCTCTCGAATTGTGATTAGAAGCTATACTATAACGTAGTCCTGGTAGACTTTTAGATCTTGCATCCATCACACACTCATACCTACTGTTTACCTGGACCACAGGTAAATTCAGATTTACAAAATACGCTATTACAAATTCAACATTTCAGGGCGATGATTTTCCGGGTCAGAGCCTTAAAATTCATTCCTTTAAAGACAATTATGCCCAAACGTCTAACCATATTTACCATCAATTAAGCATAGACTTGTGAAAGACTGTACGAAGAAGAAGAAGGCGTGCAGATGGGCAGTTAAAACGTGAGAAATCTCCGATTAAGGAGGATTGGGATGTGACGAGTGTCGGATTTGGAATCATTAGAGGAAGTGCGATAATATCAAATTCAAATACGCCAAAAGATTGTAGCAGAATAGTAAATATTTGAAGTAGAGAAATTTACCTGTCATCCATGACAGCTTCCTTACATGCTCTTCCAGCCTCTCTTATTCTCAAGCATAGGAGGAGCATCTGCTACGCTGAGGAGAGTAAACATAAGAATGCATTTTTTGCACCCATAAAAGGACACTTTGACTCAAATGCAAAAAAAGATGTGAACAAGATACTTATGAATGAACGAGAGAGATAAAGAATCTACAGGCTAGTTGAAGGAGTGCGAATTGGAGAAGGCAAAAGAGCCGTCTACTACTTGTTACATCTTTTCTTTCTGCGGGGAAATGCAATCTCATTAAGAATTATTTGCACATCTTTTATGCATCCATCGGAATGCACAAGCAGGAGAAGATGGGTGAAATCCCAAGAGAGTCTGCAATAAAGCATTTCAATGCATTCTTACAGGGGATTCCTGTGCACTATCAGACACGGATTTATTCGACTCAATTGCCGGGCTGAATCATACTGAAGAAAGCGATTACTATCAGACAAAATAAAGAAGCATATATGCTGTTGTTAGCCTTAGCGGGAGAGACGGGTGACAAGGAGGAAGCTGAGACAACCACGAAGAACAAGGAGGACAAAAGCATGGGAAAATTATTATTGTAGAAACATGTTCTTGGAATAGAAATAGGATGTACAACATCTTTTACATCTTACAGTCCATCGTAAATCGGTGACGCGGAAGAAATGAGAAATCCGTGTCATTATGTCCACAAGAAAGTACAAGTCCTTTGTAATTGTATCCTCAGAATTGCAACTCAAATTTCAGTTCCTCCAAATTGCAATAACGTGAACGGAGGGGATTTAATTGCCAATTGCAGTCCAAATTGCGATAACGTGAATGCAACGGATTAATTTTGAATTATAAGCTGCAGTAATAACGCTCTCAGTAAAATGGGTGGACAAGGATTATTAAGGATTGTGGCCAGGGACAAAATGAAAGTTAGGGTGTTGCAAAAAAAAAAAACGTTTACAAATTTTACAAGCAGAAACGCGGGGGAAATTGTATAAATATGGGTGGTTGCATTCGTGAATAAGGCTGATTTACATGTGATAAAAGTTACTGGTTGACGGTGTGGTTTGATTGGTGAATATTTTTTTAAAATTACACATGTAGCGGTTAGTGAGTGAGAGCGGCGTTCAAAATGAATGACATTTTCATCCATTCTCTTCCAACAATTACAGGTCAAAGACTAGTTTTACCTGACCAAGAAAATCAAGTAAATGTGGAAAAAGCGAGCGAAGAGGGCGCTACCAACGTTTACTATGGGCGACAGAGGAGGAAGGTACGATAATTAAATATCATTTACCCCCGTCATTTCCACTTCCTTCGATTATCACCTAATCACCTTAAGAAGTTGGGTGAAAACGAATTATAAACGGACGTTTTTTCTTATTTCTATTGAATCATCACAAGAAGGTATTAGAAAACAAGAGAGAGAAAAAAATGTGAGTGGTGGCGCAATTTGTAAGAGTAATTGCAAAAGTCTCACCTGTCCTCCTAATTAATGGAACATGTGTGTGTGTGAGGTGAAAAGAGAAAAGACAACAAGAGTTTATGGCCTGTGATGTACTCTATTTGATCGTGTGATATATTCGTGCAGGAAGATTGCGAAATAATAGGAGCGTAAAATATTTAAATTATTCGTATTTTTACGAAATCTTTCTACGAGCTATTAAAAATTAGATTAAAATACAATATTTCCAAGACAATTAAAAACTATATTCAAATTTCAAGATTGCCTAAACGTTTCAGTTTCATGCTCCTTCTACAAAGTAAATTCACTTTGCATGTAAGGGGAAAATAGCGGAGAATCTTACATAAATTGATTTCCTCCTCTGTTTTTTTCAGCTAAATGTGACTGCATTAAACAACACAAGGAACGCTCTGAAAGATACCTTATTCTTCAACCGCGTCCCTAAGGTTGGAAGCCAGACTGTGATGGATCTAATAGCGAGGCTCTCAATCCTCAACGATTTCAACGTCCACCGGGATGGAACGCAGAAAGTTGAAGCTATAAAATTAACCTATTATGAAGAGGTGCGTGGGAAGATTTATTAATTAAGAGAAAGGTGAATGTAGCGTGTCGGAGTGAGTCAAAGTAATTCACACCTCCGCTCACCACGAGCATTGCGTCCACAGCGTACAGTAAAACAATATCTTCATAAAAATCCTCCCACCAGTCCAACTCAGGATAGACAGAAGGCAGACGATGGATACTATAGGAAGAGGTCAATTGTTTATAAAAAATTATAAATGCTTAATGAATCGGGAAATGAGTCCTATCTCTTATCCTAGTCTTCTACTGACTGTATTGTACGGTATCGCTTTACTAAAACGTAAAGAAACGGTAGACTCACTCCGACTTATGTCTAACGGAAATAAGTGTGTACGTGAGCTCCTCCTGTAATGTGTAATTTATTTAATGTCTAATGAATAATTGTTTATGGATGAGCGTATTTTTTTTCTTTACACAGAGCCGGCTTACTGCTATGATTGATATGTTCGTCCCGCCCGCATCTTACGTCAAACATACATGTTTCAGTAATTTTACTCGGTAAGAGCCAGTCACGATTTCTTTTGGTTACTAGTAGCCAATACATCTCCGCCAATCCGCACGATTACGCTTTTGCCGAAACGGTAAAATAATAACATTTAAAATAGCCACAGCGCTAATCCCAGTAACCATGCTGTGATCCGCTGTAGCAGAAACGGGATGATACTGTCCTCAATCCGACTCCTGCGCGCGGTGATGGATTGCAATGTCGAATAATCCTTGAGGAAGAAGCGCCGCGCTCCTATTCAAGGATCAAAAGTTAAAGAGAAACTGATGCATGCGGAGTGGTGGTGATAGGTGATATAGCTTCTGTTGAAAAATCATAATTCAAAAGAGCAAGTCAAGTGGCGAAGAGAAATCAATTTTATGTCCGTGTACTTAAAATCATAAGCGGATAAGTTTAATAGGCTTTTAGAATTGGTTTGATGGATGATTGATTGGGTTATGAATTTTCTATTCTTCCAGACACGGCTTCTCAATGCCCATCTACATGAATATTGTTCGCGATCCCATTGAGCGAGTCATCTCCTGGTTTTATTATATCCGAGCGCCATGGTACATTGTGGAACGAAAACAAGCTTTCCCTGAACTCCCTTTACCTCATCCAATGTGGCTTAAAAAGGTACATGCCCCATACACACGTCTTACTTCTGCCTGAATTAACAATGGCAGATTAATATTTCACAAAATCCCTTCAAATCTTGCGAAACATTTCAACGGATTTTCAATTGTCCGAGTCGCAGACCGACAGATTCATTTCATATTAACTCAAAACACTAAACATTGCAGATGTTGCATGTGAAGCTGTGACAGCTTTAATTTTCAATATGCTTTCATACATGCAAAACTGTCAGAGAAAGTAGATTGTTGTAATTTTTTTTAATTTGTATTTAAAGCCACTTAATTTTTCACACAGGATTTTGAAACTTGCGTTCGGAGTGGAGATCGTGAGTGCTTATTTATGCCAGGGGAATACCACGACGGAGTCGGGGATCATAGACGACAAGCCATGTTTTTCTGTGGGCACGACGAACGCTGCGTGTAAGTAAACCATGAAATAATGATGCAAGACAATATGACGGGCGCTGCGCTCCTAGAAGTGCAATTTAAAAACCGTTGCCAAATCAAACACCAGAGGGAGCAATATGCAATAATCCAAGAGATTCTGTAGTCTGAAACAATTATCCCATGATTGCTATTCTAAACGTGTTTGACAGTGAATGTAATTAGAAGTAAAGGGGATGAAAAAAAATCAACTTTCACTACAAGAGACTATTAGTGAGAAATTACGGGGAATATGGACGAGACACTACCTTAAGAAGGATGATGTTAGGGCAAAGGCATGCAAAGCAAAATTTCTTTAGCTTGTCTCTTCCTTTCGAGCAAAGAAGACTTCTTAAATCTCAAATCGTGGGCTTGTAATTCAAATTAGGATTAAGGAAGCTTTGAAATTTTGTAATTATGGCAAGTATCTTTCAAAGAATTCCTCTTTTAGGATTTCCTTGTATTTCCTTTGTATTTACTCCTTGGAAATTCTATCATAAATTAGGAAAAGATGACAAAGAAAGTGAAAGATTTTTATTTCAAAAGATTTTTGGATTTGTGAATTAAAAGACGACGTGCCTGAAAATATTCCAAGGGATTCACAAGGCATGCCTTCTAGATTTACTAATGAGCAGAGACCGAAAATCACAACCTCAACTTCTCCCTGCAGGACAATAGGGAAAATAGAGTACGGAAAAAGCTACATACGTTCTTTAGGAAACGATCGAAAGCGTGTTGAAAAGCGTAGCTGCCAAACTGAGGAATCCTGTAAACGCGTGGGTGACGCTGCAGAGCGCTGCGGGATAAGATGATTAAGCTGAGCAGTTTAACTCGGTCGGAAATGGCCGCAAGGAAATTGGATAGTGTGAAAGTAGGATTAGGTTTCTTTAATTCAAAAGTTGTAGAGAGATTGCTCATATATGCACAGGATTTATCCAAACTGTCGCCAGGCTGTTTGAGAGATGACATTGCTGAATTATTAAAGTACTGAAAGTAAAACTAAAGAATGCTTCCAAAGAAATATACGAAAGGGAGAACAGAGACGGGTAGGGAAATACAGGCCGTGTGGTAGGATTTCGCAGATTTTATCCACAAGCCTTTAAAGAAGAATGGCAGGAGAAAATACTAAAATTACTTGCATTTTCAAGTATCGCAGCGCTTCCTCGCGGGCTTTGTAAACTTTCCGCATTATTTGAGTGTCGGACAGGTGACGCCTGTAAATGGGTATTGTTCGCAACTTCGAGATTGGCAAGGGAAATATATGTTTTCATTCTTGTTTGATGCTCATTGTCTGGATTTTTTTATTGTGGCAGGGAATTCGATGGTGACTGGGTAATACAACAGGCAAAACGAAACGTTGAGCAGCACTATGCGGTTGTGGGAGTTTTAGAGGATTTTGACATGACGCTTCAAGTCCTTGAAGGATACATTCCAAGGTTCTTTCGAGGAGCCCCTCAGGTTTATGCCGGTAAGTTATTCATTTAAAAATCAAGTCTTTGTGAAATCCCTTGGAGGGCATGCTTCTTCACTTCAACTCTGCTGAGTGTATGTTAATGAAAATTTATACGTTTCAGAAAACATGGGAGCCATGAAGGGAATCAACAGGAATATTTACAAGCCGCCCGTGAGCGAGGAAGTCAAGAATATTTTACGACAAAACTTTACACGAGAAATTGACTTTTACCAGTTTTGTCGACAAAGACTTCATTTACAGTATGATGCCATGCTGCAATTAGCAGCGGAACAAGGAAACAACACCACCTTCTGAACAAATCCTCCAGATGAATAACTACCAATTGTTGATACCATATACTCTTCTTACACTTTATACATGCACAGAAATGCAGTCATTCTAGCGGACAACTTTTAATTGTAATTAAGCATCTGCTGGCTTGTGAGAGCTGAGAGCAGTGGGAATGCAGGATGTGGATCTTCATTACGATTAGAAAAGTGCCGCTTGTTCATTTCTATCCATTCCTAGAGTTTCCTATTCATTAGCATAATTTAAGGCCGTCTTTGAAATGCGCCACCTTAATCATAGGTTATATATATAAGACTGTTAAATCGTATTATTAAACTATCGCTATCCTTCGAGGGGTATCTGACGGAATGGGATATGAATGAATCTCTGTGAATACTATGATGTATGGAATGCTATTAGCTTCTTGTGTGAACCCGTTGAATAAATAGATACACGTTCGTTAAATTAATCCACTCTCTAAATGACCGCTAACAGCGACGCATTCGTTGAGCATAATGAACTTTTAAAAGCAATGATTCCCGCTCCCAATAGTGACCTAACTAACGATGACGCTTTTATGTATTTAAATCTAAAAAGACGGATGCAACGCACGAATGTGACATGACATGACGAAGCTTAAGTGACCGACGTTCAATTTTCAGCTCATTCAGGTACTGACAATTAAATAATGCAGATTACCAAGTAATTAGAAATAAAAAGATCCAAATGATTTGCAAATTAATAATTTTCTTTTATTAAATAATCCTAACGCTTTCGAAGTTTTAGGTCTTTAGCGGATTACTTAAATCCTCACTGCCGGCATCCTCGAGAGAAATCATCATAACTTGGGGGTTTTGGTAACGGCAGTGGACCCCTTCCCCAAGCTCGATTACTCTGTCTCTGGATGCGATGATGATACAGATGATAACTAAATGATCTAGTTTCCAAACGTAGGGTCTTTTTGCCAAACTTGGAAATCTCTCCTGCTAAATCCTCCTTCTCCGGGTAGCCAGCTAATCTCTCATCCATGGGCTGCAAACTTCTAACTCGTCCTCAGCAGGTAGGAAACTTCTAAAACTCGTCCTCAGGTACAGAAACTTCTAACTCATCTTCGGGTAGGATACGTCTAGGCCTAACTCATCCAAGTGGTGGGAAAATCCTCATCCGGGTTGTGCAACTCTTGAATAGTTTCCAGGCTCGATAGCAGATAGGGACGATAAGTGGATGGATCCTCTGAAGCTCAATTACTCATCTTCTTCCGAGAAAGCGCGCTAATTAATCTGCTCTAACTCCAATTCTAGGGATGATGACGCGCATTAATTGCAGTGATTTCTAACAGCTAGGTGATGATGATGTCAGCTTTGTTGACGGGTTACTAGTGGCTAGATGATAGCGCGGTGACTGCACATGACTAAGGGTGACACCTGAGAGCCTGTATTCCCAATTGCTAAACTTGCGCTTCTGCAGCAAATTTCTCTTAGCTTCTGAAATCCGATAAGCAGCACGAACGGAAACGACAAACAAATATAGGGTTGTCCACTCATTCAAGGATTCAAGGGATGATATAATTCTCCGATGTTTTCAGACTTCATGAAAAAAATTCCCCACCAAACTTCTAGATTTTCTCTCCTTCAGAACTTACTGAATCCGATGATCACAGCTGATGACTCCATTACTCCTACTATCCCCTTAGCCTTCAACTCCAACTTCATCCATAACTTGACTTCAATAATCTGATATCCGGAAGGTAGCAATTAACCATTCGGAACACAAGGGAACTCTCTGACATGGGGGGTTAGACCGATTCGGGAATTTTCGGGAGACGGAACTTCAACTTCAGACAAATTTTCTTCTAACGCAATAGACTTCTCAGTTGACTCAATAGTAGAAACGATTCAGAGGAGGGGATCCATGTTAGATCTTCGAACGGATGTAATACATCTTCTAGTTTCCAGCTTACACATGTAGCTTCCGATATAACTTTTTCAACAAATTTCCAGACGCTCCCAAACGAGCTCCGTACAAACCGATTTCTGATCTTGAACTCAAATCATCTTTCTTTTTCCACCAATTCCCACGATAATATCCCACATACTTCATTATTTCCAACATCTTTTGTAGACATACTCTCTCTCGAGATTTCAGACACCAAACATAACTCTTTGGAGTTTTTTCACCCTCCTGCTTGAACAATACCATACTCTTTCTTCTTACTCGCGGCTATCTCTTCATCGCCTTTGCAAGGCATTAGATTTAATCAAAACCAATAAATCCATCTATTTAACCCACATTTTAACACAAAATTTTCCTTCTTCTCTAGCATACATTGCTTTTTTCATCTTCTGTACTCTAAACGCTCATTTCCGCAACACTTCTCTTCTTCTTCTTGCAAATTTTTCAATTGAAATTACCCATATCTTAACTTCTTGCTTTTCACACCTTCCAAACTGAACCATAACTTGACAATTCTTCCATCTTATAGGTCTGACTTACAACCTTTCAACTCCTCCGCATTTTCAACAAATTTTGCTACCTTCTCTTTCGCAGATTCTCGCCAAATTTACTGCTCGTTTTGAACTTATTACGTTGCATTTTCCACCTCTGAATTCAACTGAATAATCCTTCTTTTCTTCCACCTCAACTTCTGGACTTTTCCAAATTTAACCCCTATTTAAATAGCGTGTTAAACCACGTTTGTCATACTATGATATTCATCCGCAGATGTCTATAACTTCCGTTCTTAAATATAGTATTTTCCACATTTTAAGTGACCCCAGTACCATTATAACAATTTTTATAGAAACGACCTTTCAAAGGAACCACATTAATTCTCACGAACTTTCATAAAAAATATTTGCTGTACCAATATTCAAATAATTGCTTTCCGCGAGCCACATTGTATTAGAACACCTTAATTCAGAAACTGATAAAATCTTCTTCAACACAGAGCTTTCTCACTCTAACATACATTTACGTAACGACGAAAGTTTTACAAAATATATATTTTCCTCAAATTACAGCCTAGTCCAGCTTTCATATTACGATCGACATTTTGCCTACTCCAAAACAACAACTCTAAGCACTTAAAATTCCAGCATTTCATCTCAAAGATGTATACACCCCTTTAATTTTCTTCAAAATTGCCATTTTCTTTTAGGCTTTGCTTTTTTTAAATTTCTTTTTTTCATGATAATGTAACCGTTGACAGGTTAACTTTTTTCATATGATTGTTCTCCTCGAGAGGATCAACTTTTTTCGTTCTCTTTAGATTCCATCGAACTCTTTTAGCTATAAAGCCACTTTTGATAAAGATACTTTTTCCAGCTATTCAAACTTTGATTACAACTTCAACAATATCATTATAAGTCTAGTGATCCATTCCAGAAAATTAACTATAATCAAGATACTTCCAAACCTCTCCATGTCTTACTGCTTCAACTACACTAGCTGAAGCTCATCTTTAAAGGCTTACTAACTTGAATTTTTTACAGGAAACAATTTTCCTCTGGCGGCTAGCTCACTTCAATTTTACAGGGAGCAATTTCCCTCTGGTGGCTAGTAGGCTATCGGTAGACTAATTTTCTACTACGTTTCAGTAACTATGTAACCCATACTAGACCTTTCAAAAATTATCCACTTCTCAACATTTCGACACAGAATTCTCATAAAGTAAACCATTAGACTTTAGCCAAAACCACATGACAGCTTCCCACGTAGAGTTATACCAGGATAATCTCGTTAAAACATTATTGAAAATAACTTCATCCACTTTCTTTTACCAAGATTAACTCGTTAAACATTATAGATAGTAACTTCATACAATTTCCTTTACCAACCATTCACACTTCAAGTTTCCTCAAAACGGAGCATACTTGCTCATAATACCATTAACCTTCCGACTCTTCTCTCGGTTGTTACCCAAACTTCTAAACCAAAAACTCTTAGCAATATCTCTTTCCTTTTGACTCTACTCTCAATTGTTACCCAATCTTATAAAAATACTACCCCATACCTTCCGGTATTACACTTTTGCCTCTACTCTTTTAGTTTTCTAAAGAATCTTATGACTTACGAAACCCAATTTGAACTGATTCACTCAGCGTAGCCTTTTCCTTCCACAAAATATTCTCTAGGTTGGAAGAGAGACTTTTAGACGATCAAGTCTCGGTCTTCAAAACAAGTACTCCTTCTTAACATTCACTGTGTAGTCCAACCAAGGACTCGAACAAACCGGAACTTAGGTCACTCACGTTTCTGTAAAGTAGATTTGGTATAAATAATTGCTCAAAGAGGAATAACAAGAGATGTAAGGGAATAAGTGTCTCAAAACAAACTCAAGGTAAAACATACCTCTATTTTAAGGGAGAAAGACGTCTTCCGTGTGCTTCCAGTCTGATGATTTTGACTCCACGAAATAGGAATAGCTCATTTCCTCAACTATCTAATCTCCACATCCCACGGTAAGTTAAAGTTGAGCACCACGGAATACTTTGGTCAGACACCGGTTGACACATGAGAGTTAACCTCCTCTCGACACCTTATGGGAAGATTAGGCTATAAGAATCTTGAGACTCGCCTCCTAGGGAAGTTGTAAAATCTTGTGCAAACATTTGCAACTCTATCTGGGGTTAAGATCCTAGTGCAGAACTTCTTGTGCAGAAACAGGTAGTACCATCTTCTATTTTCGGATAATCGGAGACGGTGCAGACAAATAGCTGACCGGGTCTTGAAATTTCTTTGTTCGATTGGCTCAGATGAATTTTGAAATACGGGAACGATGGGTCAAGGGAAGGGAAGACAGATGTATGAACGACAGGCAACCAATGATTCCGATTATGAAGAATCCCTTATTGCTCAGTCTAATATTTGCATGTATACCAAGCGAAGGCGCAGCGAAATTCGTGTCTTGACATTTCTTGGTTAGATTAACTCAGATTTGATTTGATAACGTGGGAATGTTGGGTCACGGGATGACCCAAAAGAAAGGAAGACAGGCAACCAATGACTCGGGTTATGAAGAATCCCTTATTGCTCTGTCTAGGAGGTGCATGCGGTGCAAGTAAATGGACGACAGCTTCTTACTGTTTCTTGAAAAGCGGGAACGGTAGGTCAAGGGACGGCTTCGAAGAATGAACGACAGGCAACCAATGACTCAGGTTATGAAGAATCCCTTATTGCTCAGTCTAAGATGTGCATGTATATCAAACAAGCAAAGGTGCAGACAAATTGACGATAGCTTCTTACTGTTTCTTGGTTTGACAAAGTGGGAGCGGTGGGTCAAGTATGGTCAAGGGACGACTTAGATGAATGAACGACAGGCAACCAATGATTCAGATGATGAAGAATCCCTTATTGCTCAGTCTATTATTTGCGAGTTTACCGACAAGCAAGTAGCAAGTCCTCGTGCAAGCACAACAGCTTATCCAATTCCTTGTAACTTTTGACTTTTACAGGTAAAACATAGCTTGAATACCAGAATACGGCTTTCCAGGAAGTAACTCATCCTGATTTCAACGTCCTAGCTTGTACAGAATCTTCATAGCAAGTAGCCCATTCCATATTGAATTTTTAAAAGGTTTCACCTTCAAGTACCGAATTCAGTCAGGACATGGGCAAAGACGTCTGATTTACTGACACAATTATAGGTGCAACCAACTTTGATCTTGGTGATGAACCACCTGACTGGACGTTGTAGATTTCCGCAACTTTTCTTCATGAAGCTTGCAAGGACGCAATTACATCAAATAAAAAATATCCAGATTAGCGCCTAGAAGAACCGTTGAGCCGTACAGATCACTGATCTTCCTTAACCACCGAACAGCACCAATGGCCGTGTTTACCGTGATACATCATGGCCAATTTTCTCAGAGACCTCTTGACATTTCCTTAAGAACCGCCGCCATTGATGATACCTGCGCGAAGCTTCCAGGACAAGAATGTCTTCGCTGCATTACACTGAGCTTATTCAAAAGCAACGTAATTTGCTACGCCAGACTCAGTGATGATTTCCAATTAGCGACAAAGGGAAGCCAACCAACTGTGGCATTGCCGACACCTCAGATTGCAACGAGGATTGCAGATCCGTAGTCATCTACGCAAGGAATACGAGGGCGTCTGTTCGGGAAGTACAATAGGCTTAGAACGGGAGTTTCGGTTGACACCTTATCGAGGATTACATGGGGTTTATAACGAGGGTTGCGTTGGGCTTCTTATCGAGGGTTGCGTTGGGCTTCTTATCGAGGGTTACGTTGGACTGCTGATCGAGGATTACGTGGGTTTTATAACAAGGGTTACGTTGGGCTTGAAATCGAGGGTTACATTGGAATTGGAATGGAGGGTAACGTTGGACTTGGAATCGAGGGTTACGTTGGGCTTGGAATCGAGGGTTACGTTGGGCTTGAAATTGAGGGTTACGTTGGGCTTGAAATCGAGGTTAACGTTGGACTTGGAATCGAGGGTTACGTTTGGCTTCCGGTAAGGGTAACGGCGGGCTTCTGATAGGGAAGTAATACGGGTTCAGATCGGGGGTTACGGTGGATTACATTGGACATCTATCGAGGTTTACGGTGGGCTTCTATTCGAGGGTTACGTTGGACATCTATCGAGGGTTACGGTGGACTTCTATTCGAGGGTTACGGTGGGCTCCTAATCGAGGGTTACGGTGGGCTCCTAATCGAGGGTTACGGTGGGCTCCTAATCGAGGGTTACGGTGGGCTCCTAATCGAGGGTTACGGTGGACATCTTATCGGGGATAACGGTGGGCTTCTGATGGATGGTGCGAGGATTTCTGATAAAGGGTTGCGAGGGTTCCTTAACGAGTGCTTCTTAACGACGATCTTGCAACACAAAGCTTGGAATAAAGAAACTCACGTACCGGTTGGACTTCCCAAATTTCCCAGTGCGGAAATGGGTACAGCGGCAGAACCCACCCAAGGTTATCGGCATGGTGTCCCTGAATGTCAGGTGATTCATTCCAGCCATCAACTGAACCAGTCTAGCTGCTAAGTTGCAAACTGCACTGAGCCACAGTGACTTCCTTAAGATTATACATAATTACAAACAAGCAGACGTTCAACGCTCTCAAGTGAGGAAGACGCAGCATCATCGAGGTTGGATCCAACCTATCTCCGCACGCCCGTGCAGTCAAACCGAGACACGGCTTGGATTGAAGTGATAGATGTGACAGTCGGAATGTCACTGATAAAGGTGTGAAAAAAATGATGGATGATGATGATGATGATGAAGGCAAACGGCCTAATATGTGTGGTAGGTATGAGGAAACTCTCGTTTGAATTATATTAGAGGTGATTGTTGTGCTTGAAATTAACCCCTCGGAACACGAGGATTGCGGAATTCTGAGCTGAAGATGGACCGATCACGATGTCCACTATACACAGATTCCAATTAATGGTGCTGGTTTTCTTTTTTCCTTATTTCTTATCTTCTAGAATACACACATCTTGTTGATGCGTCAATTCTACACCATACCGAGACACGGTATTTCCACGATTCCTTCTTTCTCTACCCTCTTACATATGACGCCTTTTTCCTTCTTCCTTCCTGATGCAGGAGAATGCAGCCACCGAGAGACACTCGGTTTACAAACAAATTTCAGCTTTCTTTTTATCTCATCTGTGTACGGCGACACAGGATCTGAAAACAAAAAACTCTAATCTCCGTCTGATCTCTCAGTTACAAGACTTGCATCAGGGCAGATTCAGTTCTAGTCATCATCTTTCTCCATTCGTGTTTCTGTGTAGACTTATCCCTCTCTCTCAGACTGATTCTCTCGGATGACTCCGGCCATTTTCAGCTACATCTTCTTCCTCTCTCCAAACCTCTTCTTTACTTCCCGTTATCCTGTCATCCTTCAATTGCTCCAACCATAAGAAGTTGTCTCCGGCTCACCGTAGAAATCCTCAAGATTATCCTTCGCTTACTCTAGACTCCAAAACATCATCTTGTCGGCTACAGCCACTCAAGGGCTTTCCTTAGGACTCTTTGGACCAATATCAAGCTAGCTATTATTATTATTTCACACAGCAAACTCCACAAGCTAGTACTTCTAACAAATCACAGGCTAACTTTCTGTTAGTCCTTCACAAATCCAATAACTCCTTCACAAATCCAATAACTCCTTCACAAAATTCATTTGTCTCCTCTCACCTCACAGCCCTTTATCCTTTCACTACAAGGAGAGCATCACATACTTCTCCATATCACAGCATTTGTATCACAACAGCTTTTAAAAGCATCTAGCAGCCAATTCCAGGTCATACTTTTCAAGACCTTCAATAGCGAATTTCGCATCTTCTTAAGGGGTTGTCCCCCAAGCCGTCATTCCAAAATGTAGCTAATGACACAATTCACATGAGGCTAACTGCGTTAGTCCTCGACGGCTTGTTCTGCTTAAATTTGTTGGAGACTCTCAAGTACTCCGGCTGCATTCAGTCCTCTGACTTGACTCATAGGTCTTCTGACTCACTTCATTTTTTTCAATTAGCTCCAAAGGCTTTTTTAAGCTCCAAAGGCTTTTTTAAGCTCCAAAGGCTTTTTTAAGCTCCAAAGGCTTTTTTTAGCTCCGCAGAGTCTTTTCTTATATCTTCTTCACTTTTCTTAGCAGACCTCAAGTCTCTCAATCATCGTAAATACTTCTCAACTGTCTTCTAAGGGCGTGTAACAATAAGGATAATTTCTTTGCTATACCGGAGACATTCTTGTAAAATAGATTTCCACTTACACCAAATCACCACTGGATACTGTCTGTCCTACTTGTTATGTCTTTCTTACATTTCACAACACTGCCTAGAGGCATCATTTTAGCTTAACTCGATTTTTCTAGTGTCTATGCGCTAGTCAAACAAAATACAAGAGGGCTCAGAGACACTGAGCTTGTCACGCGCCGACCTGCAGGCTATATTAATTTAGCACACTAATCGTAAATGTAGACTTAACATTGGCCCCAACACCCAGCTAGCTAGTATGTGACGATTTGTTAATTCAAGAACGAGATTCGTGAGGAAGTGGACGGAAGAAGAAAGGATGGTAATCGGAAAGATCCTGTCCAAGTACAGAGGAGGCGTGAGACACACGCAAATTTCCAAACCTTTCGTGCAATCTTCAAATTAGAGGTGACGTGTTAGAAAGACGAGTGGAAAAGCCAGAGAAAGGGTAGCTCATTTACTTGAAAACATAGCAAAGCTGTACGGGAGCATGCTTCCGCAGGGAGACTGGAAGGCCTGTTGAGGCAAAAGGTTGATTCGGTTAGTTGTGAGAAGTTCCATGACTGAAGATGTTGCAAAATAAATGGGAATAACTTCTGATCTTGTTCACCTCTTGATTGGTGTGATGGCATAGCTTGGTTAGAACACGGGATTGCGAATAAATCGCACAAGCTAGCTAAAAGCAGACGATAGAGTTGGATTCCCCTCGATCGCGTCGTATAACCAGGGAAGCGTTCACACAAGTGACCGCTTGAGCTCATAATTTAGACTGGAGCTGTGCATAGCATCGAGCGTTGGAGGTCATTTCTACAAGCTTAACTCGTAACAGAAGCGGTATTTCTCGGATTTCAAGACGATTGTAATATCCTAGCTGATCTCAGAAGTGGGACAAGGATTTCTTCAATGTGCTTGCTGGGAAAGTGTGGAACCAGAAGAATCTAATGCCGTTGAAGAGGTGGTGGTAAGTCGTTACAATGGGTTGCTCATCTAGCTTCTAGCATGGGAATGGACGCATTTGGGTAGATAGACAACCAGGTCAAAATCGGGTAGGTCATAACGTGATGGGATAGCCTGACAAAGACCTCGATGGAGTTGGATTAAGTAGTAACCTGTAGAAGGGAAGTATATAAATAATAGATAAATAATAGATCTACTACTTGATCAAAAATTATTCGACTTGCTACTCTGTGATACCAAAGACGTCAGCTAATAAAAGCAACTGTATACCAGTATTTAAACTATACCCGCTTCTTCTACGAAACCCTTTTAAACTTGTAAAGCAAACCGCATATTTGATATTTCTGAATAACCTGTGAAGAATCTGCTTTCTTTTTCAAATACCGGAATACCTGTACCACCCAGCCCTTTTTTTCAAATACGGGAATATCTTTACCACCTCATCCTTTCTTTTCAAATATGGGAATATCTTTACCACCCAATCCTTTCTTTTTAAATCCCAGAGTAACTTACACTACCATCAAATTCTCTACATTTAACTCCAACCTTTACACCGATTTTAGGAACTTCATTTAAACCCCCTTTTCTACCATAGCTTAAATCAAAACTAGGGAAATAAAATTTAAAAGGCTTGTACTTACTTCTTAAAATAGACGCGACGAGTTTCTTCTTATTAGCAATACTGAGGATGTGTTCTGGAATAAACCTTGGATAGCACCTTCTTCCAATTTACGCAAAACCATATTCGCAATACGTTTTCAGATGATGTTTTCAAATTTCTTGGGAAGTTTTTTAAATTACCGCATTCGGGATTGATGACCGATATTCGTACATTAAGAGAGCAAACGCTCAAGTCGTGATGAATCAATAGTTGACCTTATACGAAAGGTGTGACGTTACAAAAGATTTGTTGACCATCTCAAATTCCTCAAGACCTTAGACGTATTATTAATGACCCCGTGATGTGAAGCTGATAGCAGCGCGTCACTCAGACAGAAGTAATAGGAGTGCAGAGAATAGGTACAGTAGACTGGGACAATTCAGAACCCCGGGTCACGTTGGCAGCTTCGGGTCACAGACAGACAAGAGATGGAGCAACAGCAAAAAACCAGAGGAATCGAACACGAAATATCTGTGACGATCCTATTACACATCTCGAACACGAAAAGCTCCCAGAATTTAAGACACCCATTGCATGGAACGGTAATTTAGATTGGTAAGCTCAATACCGGATTTTCGAGAAACCTCATTCAAAACCAGATAGAAGACAGCATTCACTCCAGGAATTACACATGCTTGAAAACTTGACAGGAAGAGACGGGGTCCTACGCAGGGATGCTCAGAGGGCGTCACCCATCAGCCATTATACGCTTCCAGAAAATTCGATTCAGCGCCAGCTCGCGTACGCGAAGTCCGGATGGTTTCATTGGGAAGAAATGGCTTCAACAACACAAAACAACATTTTTTCTTTTCTCTCAAGCCGCGGCCGTCGATTCGAGACGCCGGTCGGTGTGATTTTATTGACGTCCTTAGATCCTTTCCAACAAAGCGGGTGTATTCATACGGCTATCCCATTCAGGCTTCAGCAAAACCCACTCAGAAACTTGTCCTCGGACGGTACCAACTAGGAACAAAGTCTCTCAAACACCAACTACCATGCTTAATTATCACCTAACTTTAATTAGAGTTGACACTTATATGGAAAATAGACCGTATCAAAAATGATCAGACAACTTATCCGTGCCACTGGGAGACTGGAACCACCGAATGTGGAACACATCACGTAACACTTGGCTATCCAAATTAACAGATCTAAGGGAAGATTATACTGCTACAGGTCGATGCTTTGATCCTTCATCCTCTTCCTGATATCATGGTCGCAGCTCGGATCCGAATGGATGAAATTCTAGTGGGACTTTGACGGACACTAAAAACCTTACACCATAGCATTCAAGAAAACTTTCCCTCCAACGAGGTTACACTTCAAACAAATGAAATCTCACTACGCTTACTTTTTGATAAAATGAAAAATCTCACACCGTAAACTTAACTTACACAACCATTTCTGGGATATGGAACTTAGCACGATTACACACAGCTGTGTCTTTAAACTCGTAGACCCCGATACGCTTCACCAGATGAGATCCGACGTATGGAGCTACCAACAACATAGGCACTTAAACTGTAGTCCGAAACCATATTCTTGATGATATCTATACACCTCAAATTAACATATTCCAATATTTCCAATACCATAAACGATGTATTACTAACAGGATAAAATGTGTGCAACTATTTTACGTAAAATGAATAATATTTTTGATGATCAATTTCTGGGCTCGATGATACGGACCGGGTAAAGGGGAAACGGGGACTATGACGAACGATGAACCATTCCAAAAAAGCTATATCGTAGGTAGATCCTGCGAAAATCCTCACACTACTCCAACACGCAGTTATGCCTTTCAAAAAGCAGCTCAGCTGCAGTAAAATCTTGTATAATTTTGAAAAAACGTAGATACCGATTGCCATTCTTTGGCATGTAAGTGAACAAGGCGGAGCCTGCAAGGCAACGGAATACAGAAACAGACGCACAGTCTAAAAACTTGTCATGGGATGATCTTCAAAACAGTCTGCTCGAACGAAGCTGACATACAGGAAACCCGACAAGGGCCGTGGTTGATTGATTGGGAGAATACTCATTAATTCCTGAAAGACTTGAAACAACAAAGTTGCGGACGCGAGGAGCAAGCTCCTCGGAGAGAAATAATGTATAAAACGGAGATCGATATTCGCTAGCAGTCGTTACCCGTAAGTCAGTTAACATTAGTCATCTAGCCGTGAATGGCCTGGTACAATCAAGGTGCTCTCTGAGCCTTCTCTTATGAACCGATTGGTCAACGGCTTATGGACTGCAGATCATCTTCAAGGTTGCTAACTCAGGGATTCCTTGGACACACGAATAGCAAAAAAACACCTCCACGTCTAACATATTAAACCTCTACAGGATATGATCGAAAACTCTTTAAAATCACGTGATGGATACCCAGTCTTTTCAGACTTTTCTCTCAGGCGGAACTAATGTCCTTAACATGTAGACAAAGACAAACGAATTCAAAGGGAAAAACCTGTTATAAAACTCATAAGGAGACACGAAAATTTTCCCAAGTTATGCCTACTACATATATTAGAATATCAATTGATCATGATTTGAAAAAAAAAATTACGTTTTCTACGATAATTTGACAACCAGTACGGGACAAACCCCTGGCTCAATTCCATTCCAATCGAGGTTATACTCGTTACCAAATGCTGCTTTAAGCCACGATATTTTTATCCAACCTTCAAAAATTCAAACAAACAAATGCCAAACCATGGCGCGTGGCAAGCTGAAAACAACTGTTAGACACGATAAAGGGAGATTTCCAAACTAATGCAATAATTATTTAAACTTAGTTGCTTCAAATAGCATTCCGAAAAGTGATCTCTAACTGCAGCTCATGACGGGATGTTAGCTAAATTCCTTCCAAAGTTGTAATGCGGATGACTCCTTCATGAATATCCGACCCGTAATTATTTTAAATTTAACTCACACCTGCAATTCATCTCAAACCCAAAACCTCCAAAAAACAATTTAAGGGAACCTCGACGTTTCAATTTTAGTTTCTACAATTTACCACTAAATATCTCGAAGACGCTCGTAGACTATGTATGTAGCTCTGGCCAACGACCGTATGCAATTGACCCAACATGATTATTTCTCCGGCCTCATGCGAAATGTCCTGGCTATACCCTTCCTTTCCTTTGGAAACTCAATCTATGGATGGTATGATGTCGGTAGGGATACAGGGGACCTCGATGACCTCCAGCAGACCACCCATAGCTCATGCGGCCGGTAGGGCTAAAATATTATAAAATATTACAAATATTAACATGAACAGCTCACCTCCGAAGTGTCGCACGGGAAACAAGAACTCCCACCCACCCTCCTTCCTTCGGGCCAACTTCTTACAATATCTTTCAACATTTTCCTCGTCACACTCACCATTCGCCTATTTAGCTCAACTTTGAACTTTGCAAACTACTCGAGTATAACTGTCACGTACTAATCACGCCATGTACTCATTTCTTTTTTCCCATTAACCGCAAATCAACAAAACCTAACGAATAAACAACCCTATTAACCTCCTAATCATTTTTCATGCTCATTTTAAGTTCATTGTAAATAGGATAACTCTTCTTATCATTTCGTAATTACTACAGATATGACATATCACATCACGGTTTTTTCACATTTACCGTTAAACATTTTTTCAACCTATCTGCAACAACAGACTGCACTCGACTCCCTACAACCTATTTCCGTTCTCACCTAATTACTTAACTGTAATTACTTGGAAACTGTTACATATTAAAAAACATGCTTATCAACATTTCTGCATTACCTCCAACACTCTCCTTCCCAACAATTCCTAAAACTGGTCCGATTCTACAATGAACTAGCCATACTATTAAGCGAACTATCAATCACTATATGCCCTAGCTTCTCACGTTGTTACATTCTTCTTCAATAGAGCCTTCTCACAAAAATCCCATAACTATCAACTCAATATTTCTAACCTAGGCTCAATAATCTTGAAAAAAAGCTTCACCTGGCCTAAAAGCACTAGGCTCTTATCAGTTTCACATAATATAATCTGCGGCATTTAATTTCACATCAAACATTAATCTTCGTAAACTGTATTTTACTTTGCTACCTACCTGCCCTTAAACTCAAGTTAAACACTCGGAGTCATTTCAAATTAGACTAAAATTTGTTTCTGAAACTCTACCCATACAAATAATCTCTAACCGTGACTTAAAATTACTAAAGTAATATAACCTTCCAATGAAACCTATTAAAATTCTTAATTAGCGATCTAATAAAAAATTTTTATGGCAAACCAATTATTTCTCACTCTTAACATTTCTAATAATTTCTAAAAAAATTCCTTCCACTGAAATCAAAAATTACCCTTGTCAAAATAAATCTGTGAATACTAAATCGGAAGTAATCACTTTGGTATCTTACTATCAGTAAACTGCGAGTAGCTAAATCTGCATATCAACATGAAGTGAAACAACCTCCTTTGCGAATACCCAAATCTATAACGTTAGCAGCTCAAAACGTTTAAAGCAGAAACGTTCTACAAAATTTTCGTTAATCCTGACTCATAATGGCGTCAGCGCAGTGTCTAATCGTATTAAACGTTTCTTCACAAACCCTAAAATTGAGGTCAGTCCCTCAATGCTGTATTCTCGAACGTTCTCTACCACCTACCTTCACAATAGCCTAGCATATCACTAAAAGGGTGTGACGTCATAGACGAACCCCGACCCCCTCTAAAATTCCTCCCACTCTTCTCCCCTTCCTAATACGTACGTTCAGGCAAATGCCCAACCCCTCGAGAACTTTCTAGAATCCCTCTCCCCCTTCTTCCTCCAATGAATTGCGCACTTCCTTTGTCCTATCTCCTCAAGCTTTTACCTCTTTACGCCGCCATCTTGGATTTTACAAAATCCTTTATACTTATAATTAAATAAACCCTCAAAACGTTCAAAATTTTGAAAACCTTTCAAACGAAATGAGTACTAATCCAAAAACGAATTAAATACTAAACTTCCTTAATTCAAGAAAGGAATTCAAATGCCAGAATCACACAGATTCTGAAACTACATATCAATGCAAATGCAGATACAAGTATGCAAATTCCAGAAAAGAACCAAGAATTTTTCAGTGTTACCGTAGTAACAAAGCAAAGAAGAACAATTTCAAAATCAATTATTACCTGAATGATCCTGAAAAAACACAACACAGCACCTCCGACCGAGATAATGGGACTGCAATACGGTATTTCTACCTTGGATGCCCTGGTATTTTCACAAATTTTCTCCAGAACCAGCTTCTACTAGGTTGGGAACTCGGATTTTCTAACGTCAAAAGACGACCAGGTTTCCGGGGTCCTATTTCTCGAAATTTTCGTAAGATTGAAAACGCTTCCTTCTGCCCAACCATGGCGATTTTTAGACCTTGGAATATGGGAGGATGAACCTCGAAAGGGAATGGAAAATTCCATCCTGATAGCTTTTTCTTCTCAACCTCTGCCTTCGCCTACCTGAAAGAGAATGAGAAGATGTGTAGGAAGTACTCGGATATAAGCGTCATTCCCAGCCTTTCACAATGCATTTTGTTTGTACTCTGACTCCTCTCCATCTCCTCTCGCTCTTCGTGTGGGGTTTGAGTCTTTGTGTACTCCTCCGCCGTCGCCTATCCAAAGAGCCGGTTTGAGGGATGGTGAGTGGGGGTCTGCTCTTTGAACTGTTTTCAGCGCTAATAATAGCACGTCTGTTTTGCTTACCAGTGAAATTTCATGAAACGTACGCTGATATACGGGACGGGGTTGAAATAAATTTACGTTAACTTAAAAAACCTTTCATAGCCGAAACCTACGAAAATATTATTATTTCCTGGTCGAAAATTACTTGCAATACGTTTGCTCGTTTCAACGCATAGTTCAGGTTTAAAATTTAAGTGATCATAATTAGAGTAAAACCAGTTGGATTTGGTAATTAGCTAAAACATTTTAAAGCTAAGCAGTCTGAATAAATTGGCTAGCAAACGTAAGCTGTCATAGAACAGTAGTAATGGCAGCACAGTCCTCTTTCAAACCGGCATGACGCGAGGTACATGGAAGAGCCAAGACCAAGACGTAGAAGATGAAGCCATAAACCCCTAGGGATACCAGGCTTAAGGCTATTTTGCCTTAAGGAGAATTCAATCCCGGGTTTACGTGTAAAAGTGCATGCATGGTTCACAATAAACCTTAGGGAGCTCAAAAGTGGAAAAGTACCCTCACAAGTTCCTTCAATTGGGAGGGAAAGGGACAAAGAGAACGGCAAGAATAAAACTCTTATATAAATACAGAGTTTTACCAAAGGTGTACAGGGACTAGATTTTCTATACCTACAAGGAACATTCTCGTTAAAATCCTTAAGGCAAAGAAGGAAACGTTCTTATTCCTGGGAAAATACTAGGCAAATGAGCTTAATATTTTCCAGGAAATACTGTTTATTGATATTATTGAAATTTTTCCCAAGAGTCTATAAATAGTTGAATTAGTTTAATCAATTCAGGGCGATAGGGAAGTATGTAGACCCCAGGGATTTTCTGGAAATGTCTCGAGTGGAAATTTCTAGAGTTTTGCACCACTGGTTACGTGAAAGATATTCGCGTAGGCTGAGAGGTACACAGATTTTGAGCGGAAGAGGAGAGTGATGAGGCACTTGGGATGAAATAAAGAGCAGATGGAAGGAAATAGGGATGCAGTGGGAGGATGATGATGACGTACATATAAAAAGTTATACTTACGTGAGAAAGAAAACGTTCCTTGATGACGAACACCCCGTTGGTCTCCAAGAACGTTGCTGCCTATCCCTGAGCTACGTGCTACGCAGCACAGCCTAATAAAACCCTGGAAACATCTAGAATCCGACGGAATCCTGGAAAATGTTCTTTGGATGCCCAGGAAAAATCCAGCAAGAACCGGATTCTGCTTTCGAATACCCGGGTAATCAAACTACAAGCTTCCCCACTCGCTGGCTAACACAATGATCGAGCGTGCACATAGCATTTTTTTACATAACACATTTATATTTGGAATTACCACTGGATCGTTAACTACTGAAAATAGATAACATCTCGCATCTTCTATCAGGTCACAGCACAGGCAGGGGATCTAAGCTCAGTTTTCAAACTGAACTACGAAGAAGAAATAATCAAGAGAATAAACTTGTTTGCTTACGTGATAATCAACAACGAGTTCTGCATTAATCTATGGTAACAAGGAGATTGGAATATATTGAAATCATAAATAGTCAACTGGATTCATTATAAGAGAAGATCCAAGCTTGTCAAAGACCTCCTCTTGCATTAAATTCTTCAATATTGCTGCCAACTCCGAATCATCGGGTTTACAGGAATGCACTGGTAAAGGTAAATCCAGTAAGGCATCTGACTCTAGCTCACTACCCGGTAGCAATGGAGAATCTGTGTTTTCTTCAAGAGGCTCGGAAACACTGTAATCCTGTAAATAAACATGGGATTGATTTAGTACTTATAGCAAATAAGCCATGTCGGTGAGCTAAGCTCAAGATGAGAAATGGGGACAAACATGTTGTGTAAGAAAGACTTTTGTAAACGTAAACGTCAGTCATGAGGAGGAAAGAAGATGAGATTAAACGCTCAGTTGAGCAAGTGGGATATTTTAAATAAGAGAACGTCGACGGTGGGGTAAACTTTGATTGAAATGATGCGAAACTTAAAATACTGTATTTTAAATACATACCTTTGAATCTGACTTTCTAATTTGAGCGATCATGAAAAGCTCCGTCTCAGTTCTATTGCCAAGTTTTCTTGATGTCGGATGAAGCTTGGTTACATGTACTTTAAAATCAGCAAAAGAATTGGTACGGTAGGTCACTTCTGGGCAAAGGCTGCAGTTGTACAACTTTTTCCCTTTATGCATTGTACGCCAGACAACGTGCGTCCGAAGATTTTCCTGCAAAATCATCCAAATGTAGCCATTCACGAAACTACCAAGGATTGAGAATCGTAGAAAAAACGTAGCGATTACATGATAAAAGACTTACAATTGATCTAGCACGGTAGTCACAAAACGGGCATAAGTAAGGACGATGATCAGAGTGAGACAACTCATGTCGCTTCAATCCGTAAGAAGTTTTCGACTTGTACTCACATGAAGTGCACTGGAATTCTTTTTCCCTTGGAGCGTGCACAAGGACCATGTGACGCTTAATGTTCGGCTTCGAACTTGATTCATAGTCACAGGAAACGCATTTGTACTGTTTTTTTGAATCATGCTTGATACGATGTGAGTTGATTTCTGATTGCGAGCGCCCCAGAAAATCACAGCCTTCGTAATCACATTTAACGGACTTTCCTTCATGAAGCTTCATGTGGAAGGTAAGCTGGGCCCTGTAAAACAAAGATTTGAGTCAACCTTGCTGCAGCTTGAACATTTTAACAACAGTGCAAGACAAATGTAAATAAAAATCATACTTTTCAAAAAAACTTGCATCGCATAAACTACATTTTACATCCCGTTGACGTCCTCGATCATGGACCTTGACATGACGCTGGAAGTGAGACTTTTTGTTAGTTGTGTAATCACAAGAATTACATCCAAATCTTGCTTTTCCTTCATGAGCCGAACGACTATGGGACATCAAGGCAGCGCGATTCTTGAATCTTTTAAGACAAACGCCACAGGGGAAAGTTTCTGACTCGGCTTGTGGCTCTACGACCTCCGGCGTTGATTCATGATTATTAGAATTCCGTAACCGTTCCTTGGCTACTACCATGTCTGGATGAAATTGTTTCTGGTGACTCAGGAAGGCTTTGCGTAGCGTAAAATTCTTTTTGCACGGGGAGCAGATGAAGAGACGAATGCTTTTAATGATTATTGGTATCGACATCTGGATAGCTGCTTGCATCTTCTTGTGTTCTTGCGATACTTGAAGATGCTGTAACATATCTGAAGCGCATACTCCCCTCTTTCGGCAGGCAGAACACTCCCATCCCCAAGGATGTGTTACGGAGATCTTTTTCTGGTTCTTTATATGCACTTCCTCAAAGTGCTTGATTAATTGATCATGACGATTGAAGTAGAACCGACAAGGCTTACACTGATAAGGGGCAAGGGCTACTATGCTCGAAATATTGTTTAGTATCAATGACTGCTCCGGGTCTTGACTTCGATCAGTGTTCTCCGATTTCTGTTAAGGAAACCAAGAAATAGAAGGTAGCATCATGATAAGGGTACCAATTTTGGAACGACAATTAAGTAAATATCAGGGAACTGACACACTTACTTGGCAGTGAAAAAACGATAAGAGATGCTTTCCCATCATTTTCTTGTCAAAGCTAGAGAAGCAAGTGGGACATTGGACTCGATCTGGGCCACCTTCCTGGGATGTATTCAAAGCTCCCATTTTATTTAATGTTACAGATCGTCTACTTCGCTGATTTGGAAGTACTTCTCCATCCGCAAGCATATCAAATTCAAACGGTGACCTGCACGTAAGACTGCTAGGCTTGAGCCATAACGTCGAAAATTTTGAAGCTTCATTTTTCCGTTCTCGCTTAAAATGAAGCTCTGTACTCCGATGTTTCTCCAGCGCTGATTCGTTCAGGAAGCTACGATCGCAGCATTGACAGTACAATCCGTTCGGCTCCGTTCCTGTACAAGTGTTCCCATTTCCTAATTCAACAGTTCCCGGAAGCCATTTACCTTTCGACTTTGAAGTCGACGGAGGTGGACTTCGGGATTTTAAGCGTGTTTTCGCCATCGTCAGGTCATACCAATCTTTTTGGAGGTAGGGTCAAATGTGTACACATCCGCTGGGTTCCATTCAACCAATTCAGCCTTCCAGTTTTCTAACTGCAAAAAAAACAGACTAGCATCATGAACAATGGTACAGATCCAAGTTTGATTTCAAACATGTTCATGCCCATCGCAATAACCCTAAAGGATTTTGCAAGGTTTTTGCAACAAGTAGTAACGCATTACCACATGACATAGGAAACTAAAATTTCGAATTATCTACGTTTTATTACCTTAATTGTTGCAAGATATTCTGGATTTTTGAAATCTTAATTATTTTTAACCAAATTATCAACCACTTTTTAGTTTACGAATTTATTTATTTACACGTGAAAATTCCGAGAGAGGAACAGGAAAAGAGGAGGGAAAATGGGTTATCCCTGTTGTCGACGTTCTGTCCAACCAGAGAATTCGTCGCTAGCCTTGAAGGAGAATTAATATTAAATTAAATGAAGATGAGTTAAGACAGACCAAGACTGAATCATTTTAGTATAACATTCATTGCAGTTTTCAAGACTAGGACAGCATACTTTCATTATTTGCTACACCATTAATTTTCACGTAAACTACTACTTCTGGTGATAAGAATCGTACATAAAGGAAGGCAACCGAAGCTAAATGAATATTGAAGCGTATGAGAGGTATCATAAACCTTTACTATTTCCATATGGTTAATTGAAATTAGGTATATATTTAAAATTTATACATAGATTTTCCTTGTTCACGCTTGTCTGCACAGGATGGACGAAATCGTAATCGCAATTTTGTATTACTTATAGATTCGGTCCTTGTTAATGCTGAGATAATTATTCGCCGGATGCCAGTTTAAGTGTCATTCTGTCGAGGAATCTCAAACAACAGAGTTGCTTGCTGGTGAGGTCATTGTTATTATTTGATTTGAATGATCAATAATCATCTTGTTCGAACAAGATGATATTGTATCTAATAGTGACTATATCTTAGCAACAAATTTCTGACTTTGCGATGTGTACAGCAATGTAAAATAACTATGATGGTTGTATCGTTGCAGGCAAATGGTCCTGATTGATTGTCCATGTAGTGACTTAAATTGATTTTTAAATATTCACCTATAAGAATAGTAAAATGAGTTGGTTGGCTGATATCGCGGGGAAAGCTGAAGACTTTTTAAACAAGATTGATCAAAATGCTGCTGTTGCTTTGCATACGTAAGTTATGTATTTTTTTACGTCCTTTTACGCCGAAAATATTTAGGTCTTAGGGAGAATCTTTGAGCACGCGAAAAATTATTTCTTTGCAACTGAAACGCATAACTGATGCATAAAAAATTTCCATCTCTTTTTGCAGCATTGAAGAACGAACTCATAGCAGAAAAAACTCGCGGACATTGAAACTTGGAGAAGATTTCACAATAGCCAGTGCACCAGTTAATTACACACAGGATGAATCGGATTCTATTCTGAAACCCATAACAGTGTCTACGGTATCAAGCGATGTGAATAATCTGAACGGGAATCATTCTGATTCGGACGGTTCCCTCGCTGCTGTTAATAGGATCTCTAATGGTTCCGATAAGCCTACGCAGGAAATAGGAAGCAAATTGGTTTTATCCAATGGAAATCCCTCTAACGCTACTTCCAAAACTAAAAATCATGACCAAAACCGTTCAGGAAGCAGAAAGCATCGAGATGGTGACGTTCGAAATGGTTCAGTTGTGGAAAATGGTTCGAGTGCTTCTCTCGGAAAATCTAAATCTAACGATGTTACCAGTGCTAAGTCTCCAAAGAAGAAGTCTGACGAGGAGCTTCTAGATTTTTTAAACTCAAAGGACCAGAGGGAAATCGACGAAGTGTCGTTGCTCAAGAATGAAATAGCTACACAGGCTCGTGAAATGGGCCTACTGCTAAAGAATCATCGAAAACTCCAGACTGGTAAGTACAACAGGTTTGAGGTTGATGAGCGTTTACGAATATTATTGTCAAGGTTTTAATACGTTTGTCTTCTAAAATAGATTTTGAACGCCAGAAAACTGAAGTTGCCGAGCTCAAATCCTTACTGGCAGCCAATTCACAAGATACTAGCGGGGCTGAAGATAATGCTCGGAAAGAGCTGGAAAATTTGCTAGAAAGCTCGCAGGTATTATTACGTCACATTGCATGGTTCACTTGTATGATTATTGTGGATACTAATGAAGTCAATCTGTTGAAATTCAGAGAAAGGACGAGGAGATACGATCACTTCAGGAACGACTGGACCAAGCAGTATCTAAGCTTAAAGATGTTGAAGAATTGCATCGTTTTGAAAACCGAGTTCAGCAGCTTGAACTGGAAAACCGGAAAATGCTTTCGCATCAGAAGGAATACGAGACAAAAATACAGAATTACGAGTTAAGTGCCCAGCACTCAATTTCCCAGATCCAGAGTCTTCGAGAAGGTCTATCTAAATTGGAGAAAGAGCATGCGGAGTATAAAGAAAAGGCTAAATCTATCCTACGAAGCAAGGATGAATTGATTGCATCAATGAAAGATGGAAGAAATACATTTACTGCTGGCAACGAATCATCAGTTGCTTCGACGGAGTCAGAGATTTTAGCGGAAATAGGCAGTTTAAGGTAAGTGAATCCACTCTTGTAGGAAATCATATGAAATTTAAGTATACATTGCTTTATGCATCTTATCATCATGCGCATATTTTTATTACTAGGAATGAACGGGAACTGCTTCACGGTGAAATTTCGCAAAGCAGAGTAATGTATGAAACTTGTAAAGAAGAGAATCGTAAACTCGAAGTGGAATTACAAAAAATGCGTGGTGCTATAAATGATCTACAAGAAGTGTGTGCAAAGGAGCGTTCCGCTATTCATAAAGTAGAGGAAGAGAATTTACAAATTTCGCAAAACTTTTCCACGGTTAAGTTGTCCCTAGAAAGAGAACGAAGCGAGCGACGAAAACTAGAAGAGCAAGTCCAGAAGCTGAATAGCGAAAAGACAGGAAGGTTATCAGTGATGAATGATGATCAACGAAGTGCAAGTATGCTAAATGGATCACCAGCACGGTATTCTCCTTCCTACGATGCACCTGATAATGCTGAAAACCTGAAGACGCGAGTAAAAGCCTTAACGCAGTCTCTGTTGGAAAAACAAAGTCTTATCAATAACATCAGTGCTGACAAGCAGCTTCTTCAAATCCGGGTAGAAAGACTTGAACAGCAGATACGGGATATATCATCCGAGACTGCTGCTGGCTCCGGATTTACACAAGCAGGTATGTTGACTATGGCAATGCGTCAGGAATTAATTGTAGTCTCACGTGTATTCCTAGGCTTAACCGTATTGCTTGCAATACGTGAGCAAATATTGATTCATGCTCTCTTATCGGACTTCGGATCGGACGTATCCGGACATGAGAAATCAACTCACGTGGCGTGAATACATACTAAAAAAACTTGTTTGATTGAAAATAAATTATTTGATGTTACAGTTATATCCAATCAACCTTTGTACTTGAGCGAGTCGCCTTGGGATTCAAGTATGGCTTTGAAAGTGAAGAGGGCCTATTCCAGGATGGATTCTTTATGCTGCCAGCTCGGACTGGCCATGAGACACCGACCCAATCTAAGACTTGGTTTCGCCGCATACATTGCTTGTCTTCATTTATGGGTTTTCTTCATCCTGTTTTACTGGTCTCATAGCACACCACTACCACCAATCTCCTGAGCTAATGTGAACATGAGAAGATACCATCTACACCACATCTAATCAATCATCTGTAAATTATATTCTGCAACCTTGAATGCTATTTTACAGTAGCATGTATTACATACAATCTGTATGGTTATAAAAATTTCAATCCTGTATCGTATAGAGTAGATTTTCGCAAAACCCGAAAGCGCGCAAACAAAATCCTGGAAGATTAAATCATATTTTTACAAGCAAGCCGTACCACAATATAACATTTCATTGTAAGTTTGAACATCATCTGTCAAACCAAGTTAATGCAGCCTTCACAGATATCGCAGCCACTCCCATATTACCATATGTAACACATTTCCTAGAATTTTGTAACACATGAATAATTTATGACATCTGTAAATCCAATTCCAGATAGTCAGTCCCATTTAGTGTATCGTTAGACGAAGTTTATTTGCTTATCCATTCTTCAACACTCGAGGTGTGTATTTATTCTGAGTTCAAGTAGAAAAATTATTATTGCGATAACATGTACTCGTATCCGGCATCTCCTTGATACCAGATACTCGACGAACGTGAGAACATTGATATTTAAATTACTTATTTTACAATTCGAAGGTTGGTTTTAAATATTTAAATTCGTGTTCCATTTCCACAGTTGAAACGCAGACATAGAAACAGCTTGTGACAAGAATATCAAGGATGACGATGTTGAAACTACAAGTCAGCACTAATAGTTGAATAGCAGTTGTGCGACAGTAGAGAAAGACTTGTTCATTGTGCACGACTTTCTTGCAAATATTTTCTCCATCCATCCAACACGTACACTCAATTCCGTTTTAAAAGATCCTCATTACTGATGGAATCAAATCCTCTAGAACTATCAATGTTAAGATTCATTCCAGCGTGTATACACTCATCCTGATCAATGCTCGTTAAACTTTTAGGAGAACAGTCAGGCAAAGAACCAAAGGAGGAAAATGATGATGACGGCGTTGACACGACTCCACTTCTGTCAAAATCTTCAACATCGCTCCAGTTTTTCGGAGTTGGACAGGAAACACTTCGTGCCCCTACTCTAGCTAGCGGTTTCCCACCCATCCCGAAACATTGAGCCTTCCGAACATTGTTAACGTTGCTAAATGTAGAATCTTGGCTAGCGCTTTCTTCAAACGTTCTACACTTGGCGCTCGTCAGATCTGGTTCAGAAGTGCCAGATCTCGAAGTTGCCGCTGACGGCAACACTGCTAAAGAATAAGTACTTGATGCCCTAAGACGATTCACCCAACTTTGAGCACTCTGATTCAAATAAGTGTGAAAACTAATGGCTTCATCCTCATGAACTTCATCAGCGCAACAGGAGCATTCAGACTTCTTGGCAACAGCGACGGAAGGAGGCGTCGGAAGTGCTTGGGATAAGAGCCATGATTGCGTTTCTCTCAACTGCCCAGCCTCGGGGTTAGTACTTTGGCAACGATGCTCTTCCGAGCTAGATAACGAATCCTGTACTGTTTTTCGAGACATATTCTCTTGCGTTAATGGGCTAGGACGTTGACGGGATGGCACTGCCACAAAGGCTCCACGTGCTGCTGTCCTATCGTTAAGCGAAAAACCTGTCGTTGGCAAAGAGCTCAATGCGGATGAGGAAGGTAAAAACGGACGGGATTGAGCAGGGGCTTGTGGAAATGAGAAAGCAGGGAGGGGGCAGTGGGTAGGATTCATTTCGTTAACGAAAGAGGCGTTTATCGGGACGTTGTGCTGCTGATAGTGCTGGTACGATGCCGTTGGAGACCTTAGAGAATTGTACGTTAAATTGTTTGTAGGATTCAGAACGGGTTCCATTCCCTTTCTTTGCAAGTCCTGTCCGGGGTAAGTCCAAAACGGAGCCGCCGCAGAACAAGCTTGACCAGGATACGAAATCCCTGGTATCTGAACACTAGCCGTCGACATATTCTGCTGGGGCGGAATAACAAGATGACCTCTTAGCGGCAGCGGCTGTTGCCCAGCTGGACCTTTGAAACTTTCAATAAACTTTTTTGTCTCCGACTGAAAAATACAAATACAATAAAATACATTACGAGTTAGTCAATATTTGTAGTTAAAGGTCACAATTTTAAATGACCTAGTCCATGTTTTTGACCCAGGCGGGCGATGCAATCGTATCCTTTGTGTGACCGCCAGATTAGTTCAACTCTGTCAAGAGGTAGGGAAAATCCACCACCTTGCAGTTGTTTCCATTCCGCGCAGCGGTGAACAGATTTTCTCATTTCCAACTGCTATCGCTCCACTTCAAAGCGTCACAGCGTAAAATAGTTTGCATTGCAGAGTAGCTGAGCTCTTTGCAACTCCTTTGCACTAAATTCCAACTCTATAGATCCGAAGTTCAAGACGCTACACAGTCCTAAAAGTCTACCTGGCCGAAAAAAACTCACATGTTTTAGTTTACTGTGCATAGCATCTTTGACCTTTGACCGAGGAGATTGATACTCCATGGAATACAAAGACAAACATCTTAGCTGCCCAAACGTTTATGCCGCTTGATACTGTGACACTTCTGAGCAATGTTATGAAACTGAAAATCAAGTCATTTTGTAATTTCCTTCGAGAAACTCCGCTGTGAGTTCTTTCCACGAATCTTAACTGCTTTTCTTTTGGACGCCGAACTACACATTCAAAAAGATCCACGTCTTTTATTACAACTGAGGTCGTAATTAGTCCAATTAACATAAATATAGCGTATGCAATCCTAATCAACAGGTGTGAAACAGTGGAAGGTCACGTGGACATAACGAGGGTTCTACACAACAAACTTACGAGGCAATGTATAGCATAACTAAAGAGTCGAGTGAGCGAAGAGTAATGAGATAATGGTATACAAGGAAATGCAACACTAGTTAGTTACTTAGCTTTTATCACAATAAAGATATATGCTATCTTTAGACTGGTGCATCATCGCTCATTTGCTCGCATGTAACTGTGGCCCTTGTATAGCAACGACTTTAGCCTTTTTCATGCAGGTAACACTGACGTACACACATTAAAAGCGTTTTCCACGATATAAGAATGAATCAAGAATGTATGACGCTAATGACGCAAATCAATCATCAATGGCACGTTGCAAACTTAAAACAGCAAACAAGGAACAACTAAAGGGTACATGCAATATCCCTTGGTCAATATACACACTGTCAGAACTTTGTCTAGCCTTCTTCAGTCTTTAATCTTAAGTCTCTCTCATCGTCTCATCCGCATTGGAAGCCATTAAATAAATCTGAGCAACTGTATGTAACCACAAAGGAAGATACAAAGAAGCGACGCTTTTGTGTATACTTCATTACATCATGAGAGAGAATTCAGGCTCATCCTGCACAATACACGAGCGCTCCACATTTTAAGTTGGCACTTCTCTCAAAAGATTTGCGGGAGATTCATGTAGAATGAGAACAGATAAACGATAGAATTAATTCCAAGCAATCCAAATCCATTTTCTAAATTCAAACATGCTTCGCAATCCTCATAAGCTTGCAAAATTCTAATCCAAGCCCTACACAGAATACAATCAAACTAGGTTAGCATTTGATGATATGTCCGAGTAGAATCTGCGGGTCATTTCCAAAACCATGTCCATAGGAAACCTTGAAGCTTGAGGAATACATTTACATTTGTGCAGGACAGAAGACCAGTAAAGTATTTATTTTTTACCGTGTAGCATATGCCAACGTGATGAGAGCTTACGGCGAATGAATCCTACGACTGGGGATGAATATAAAAGGAAGAGGGGATGATGAACAGTGGGGAGAAATGTGCTTTGTGTGCCATTTCTTTGCGAAAAAGTTTAATGCACAACGCTCCTTGAATGGCCGGAGCGTAGCACTACACACTACTGTAGCTGTTGTACATGCCACGTGAAGGACTAAACACGTGCGGGAAAACGTTGGCTTGAGGGATTATTCTCCTCAGCCTTCTTTCTGCCATGGTTGGCTTGGTTGCAACCTACCTTTATTTCACTGCCCGTATATACAAAAGAAGAGCAACTCAGAGATGAATTTAGCACTAAAAGCCTACCTATACAAGGACTCAGGTATTTCGCATTGTATAGTATGCATAGTTATGCTCAACCTCTTGTAAGACTCATCGGAAGTCTGAATAAAGTGTCAAGGTATGCGTAAAGCACTAGCTTGCATGCATTCATACACCTCTGCCCTGGCCAGTCAGAAACAAAAGGAATATGCTAGCACCTAACATCTTCAATACATGTGTTGTGTACACATGTAAACAAAAACAGGTCCAACAAAATCAAGTGCCCTCAGTGAATATTTTGCAAATACACAATTTTGCTAACATGCCTTCACAAAAATTGCAATGCCTTGCTCCAAATAACGTACTCCCGTTGTAACGAGACAAAGATTCCATCTTCATACATTCACGCAGGTCACAGATTTAAGTTCCCATCCCAGCGATAAGAACCGGTTTAACCGCCTAACGTTAGCCATGACGTTACTTAAATCCTGTACGTCAAGCTTTTAAACTATCATCATATCTGAATTCTTCTTTAGATGAATGACCTACGAACATACTCTACAACATCTCTTGACCATGCAGCACATGAGAATCAAGTAAATATCCTTTCAAGCTTCAATTCCAGAAGCAACAGAAATGTGAAAGCTTCCACACGTGCTGACGGAGTACATTCCCACAAAAGCAGGTGATGCACATGCTTGAGCTTCCAGGATTCTACCCAATACACCTGTGTATGATGAACCAGGAAATAGCGGAAGGTAGAAGAATGAACCAGGAAAGTACACACGGATTCAAAACTTATTCTCTTCCTGTATACATTTTGCGTTTCAAGTAGTAACGCCATAGCGCGTACCAAAAAATCCATTTCTAAAGCACACAAAGGCCTTTGGAAGCCAAATATTTGGAGGGTTACAGGTGGAGTTAACTGGTCACACTCAGTCAGCCAGCTGGATCAAAATTAAAGTTTCCCGGAACCTATGCAATTCTAACCTGACTGCAAAACGGATTTCCTAATTCATTCTATTGTATACAAGGGAAATAAACAAAAAATAATTACCTTCAGATCGTCGATTTCCTTTTGAAGTTGGCGACTCTTTTGAGATAATTGGAGCGTCTGAAAGCAAATCTTGAATAGTGGAGAGTCCTTGCTACTTTGTTTCATATGCCGCATGTGCCTGGATAATTGCAACAATTTCTTCCTCGTGTCATCTTCCTTGCCTCCTTCACTCCCGTCCCGACCCATTACCCTCTTGACTCGAACAATTGCTAGGATGGATAATCTTGGTGGTTTCAAATAAAACGTGAGATGCATAGTAAGACAGAGCGGAAATAATGATCCGGTCTGGGGTCTTAAGAAACGTGAGCACAACTGTTGAGAATCCACGCACCACAAGATCCATTACGGCTTTCCAGAATAATCATGATGGAACGGTCAAAACCAATTTAAAGTGGACACTGACTACTGGAACAAAACTGGAGAGATGGCGGGGCTGTAAAATTCAGGGACGGTAACCTAGAAACCGAACCCACGTTTCCTCATTTGGAAACGGTGTCAGATGAGCTTAGCAATGTCGTTAATAGGACTGTCAACTTTAGAATACTAGGAAGGCGGATGATATCTGGGAGGAAGTTGGGAGAGGTGTAATTGGTTTTGGGTAAGAGGAAGCGAATAAATACCACACCATTAGTAACAGAGTTGAGTTGGAGAGATGGACTATACACACCGAGAGACTGAACAAGTCTATGAACCTAGTAATGAAATGAGACTGAATGACTGACGAAGCAAACGCAACCTCGTGGGATGTGTTATCTGAGCGTTGAGGAAGAGCAACTCACACGAGGCAGATATCCGAATGTTGATACTCCTCATTGCGAATATTATGCGAATCCAATGTTCGCGAGAGAACAAGCCAAGAGATTGCTCCTTAGGACTGGTACTGCAAGGTCTATGACTCGGGCTTTGAAGAAATTACTATTATGTGAATCTGTACATTTCTCACAGAGACCTGACTCAAAGAACACAATCTAGTGCTTTCACTCTACAAGTTATTATGTGGATCCTTTTCCTCCTCCGTCAAATTCAAAGCACACACAAGGGGATAAATGGTACAAGTTCTGAGAGCTTTTAAAAGTGTACTTCTCTCACTTCTCTAACCTGGCAGAAACTGTGCATTATGTCCTATTGATGGATGTATACGGTCCGGCACCAAAAAGTGGAATCGCGGAGCTGGCGGGGATAGCGCGCAACACGTGCGTACATAAGGACTCATTCCACTTTTTGGTGCCGGACCCAGTATCTTCATACGCTGGCAATTTACTGGTCGCTGGTTCCGGTGCAGGAGAAAGCTATGCATAGCAACAGCTTGTTCCGTAACACAAATGCTCAGTGAAAGACAGCGACAGGGAGAGAAATCACGTTACGGGTGCACGGTTACATTACATGGCACATCCTTGACTTGATGGCTTAAGGGAGAAAGCTCTTCCTCATTTGAAACAATGTAAATTAATATTAATCAAAACTAGCTCGCTACTTGCTCCTATCACGTAAAATTCTATTTCACATGCAAGCCACCCCTTTCGTAAGGCTGGAGGTGGAGCCCATTACAGTATGCAGTACAATTGCACCACGAGAGTAATTACTTCCATATGCTAGTATTTGCAAAATTAATTGATTATAATAGCTTTGTTAATCGCGGAATACCATGCAACATTGTAAGTTAGTAGCAGGAGTGTTTATCGCTGAATGATTAAATCAACGTACATGCTAATTCATCTGATGAATAAATTTCATCGACACTTTTAGGGAACCCAGTTTTAGAAATGGATTTCTGGTAATCGGATTGCGACTAATTTAAACAAGTACGTGACTCCGTTACAGAGCTTAGTGGAAATTGGATCAAGCGAATCTATTGGAATGGCGAAACATGCTTTGAATCAATATTATTTAAAGATCATTCTGTTATGATACGTGAAAGGTTCAAGAGAACATCTAAAACGTACAAGAGTTGGATAAATCTGGATTTGGGAGAAGATAGAGGATACAAGCTTACGTACCAATTGGGTGCTAAAAGCTTTTGAAAGCCTGCTTCGTGGCTTCAAGGATTTGGTTTCCTAGCTGTATATCAACTTTACAGAACTGCACCTTCACGTGGGAGTCCACGTGAGGAAAGTGGAACGTGTCCGGACGGATGACGGCAGTTCAGTGGTTATGACATGACCGCAACAGCTTCCTTCCGTATATCTGCTTATTTAAGACAAGGAGCCAACTTCAAGATAAAGAAGATGGTGTAAGGCAATTTAAGCATAGTGTACGGTGGCCAAGCTCCGTAATCCTCGCTTTTCCTCATTTATTCCAAGTCCCTAGAACGGTGTCATTAAGAGATACATGAGGAACACATCAATTTACATAGTATTTAACTGAAGGTCTCACGCGATGAGAGGATAAGTGCATGTGGGTTTAATGGGACTTGCGGTTTGATAAAGTGTGATTACGAGGTTACGACTTACGCAAAGAGCTGGCCTGTGGTAAACATCTTGAGACACTCCGACTCAAACTTAAGTGTACACACACAACACGTATTCCGGAGACTTCAAGGATGAGATTTGATCAGCTTGGAGGTTGCAAGAGACCGGGACTAACCTTAGCTGCATGATCAATACTCGATCAACAATAAAGATGGTAGAGTAACCTAATTTACCTATCAGCCTGAAAGTGCATTTATACACAAGTATTGTAAGCCTAAAAACCTTTTATTTTCACCCCGAACATCTACATGGGAATGATTACACTGTGGAAAGTAACATATAAGATTGAGACCGAGCTCTGTAATCATACACCAACATGCAAAGCAAAGTATATTAAAAACAACTACTACAATATTCCTGTACGAGTCTATAGGGGAAGAGATTTTTACACCTACATTTTTTCGGCTAGGTCAGAATCAAAAAGTCTACCCTGACCAGATTTTTAACATTCATTCAAGGAATAACCAGTTAATTTAACATTCATAGCTTTGAAATACATAACTATATCTACAAACAAGCGTTCTTTCACCAATTATGAAAATACATGAGTGATTCCATACTGGAGAATCAAAGGGAAACCTAATGCCAAATATCTAGCTATCCAAGTAAATGTCAAAAACCACTTGTTATAAGCAAGTCGATGAGTTCATTATTACAAGTCCATTAATTGACGACATGAATGAATGCATCCAAGATCCACCAAATCAATCATTACTGCCCCTGGGATGCCTGTCGTCGGAGAAGTATGTAAATCTTTTCCTTTATCCATTCTTTAGTGTATGGAGCGTATGTGCTCGTGCTTTTCTGGTACCTGAAAAGCATAAACAAATTGATTATTAACTTATCTTCGTCATCAATTTAACTTTTTTCATTTTCTAAAACCCTACAAAGAACGGAAAGATTCCGCAACTTGTAGCTCCCAGCCTAGTAACTACATACTATTTGACAAGAAAATTAAACATTTAATTACACGAGGCATGACAGATCTGCAAGTTGATCGATGAAATCGAATAACTGAGAAATATCGTAGGTAATTGATGGTGTATGAGGATTTGAGCGCTTCAAATGCTCTTCGTATATCTTGCACACTCCTTCCATGCACTCATTCACAGACTCAAAATCGCTGTAAGTTCTGGTCTCGGGCTTCGGGCCGGGTTGCATGAGCAAAATTGTATGCGACTGAAAAATATAAACACGTGAAATGTAATGAAATACCGGGTTCTCGTTATTTGTATAGTTCAGAGATAATATTCATGAAACGAACACAAAAAGTCAACAATAGATTTGCGTAACAGTACTAATTCCTTACCATTGTAGAACGTAATTGGTGGGAAATTCAATTTTCCAATTTAATGTTGTAATTAATTTAATCCTCGCCGCGCGCCGGTACAACTCTTTCAATTTAGTTTCTAACTGATGAAGGGAAACACTGTATTAAGTAACTGTAGGTTCTTTGCGATAAAAAACACTAGCTCTGGACGTTGTACAATACTTAACCGGATAGCCTTGATATTTAATTGCCAGTAGTACAGCCTCAAACAATTAACTAATTTTAAACTTGTAAACAAATAAATTGGACAATGCCGATCCGTTTTAATGCTTGAATATGTGAGGTCCTGCTTGTAGTAGCACTTGTCTTCTAGAAACTCTCAAGATGTAAATCACGTGTCATTCGAGACTGAAATGATGCTCATTTCTGGCGGCCAATTCGAACATGAAACCCATAAAATTAACGGGGGTTTCCTCACCGACGATTCTTTATTTTTACAGACAACCTCGCCAACATTAAATGAAAATCTGAAAATGTTCTTTTCAATGATCCATGCTTAAATAAAATAATTTACGAATGAATAAATGACTTTTGAATACTGTGCTTTTAATTGCCGCTTACAAATACGCACCTGCTTCTACATGCTGTAAAAACTCGTGATGCATACTTAGTAGAGTTATGTATAAAATTCGGTGAGGTTCGAATATCCATTATGTAGCAATTTACAAAACACGATTATTTCTTCAGAAACGATAACTCTAACGTTAAACTAAATGTCGCATACCAACACAAAGCAAAACAATTGGTTAAAAATAACTATCCATCCAATAACGTGGAAACTAACTGGTTATTCGGACAAGCCGATCCGAAATTGTATCAAGTAGTACAGGGAATAGCCTCCATCGCGCATCGGTTTTGTCGTGGTAGTTTTGCGAGATTAAAATAGAGGAACTGATACGAAATTCATATGGAGAAAAGACCGTCTGTATGTATTTCAACTCCTTACTTCGATTTATCAGAAATTGTATATTTTCCATAAGTCTTATTAGGGTCATAAGGTTCCCATCTCGAAGCGGGGAAAATGTGCTTATTTCTTTCGTACCTAGAGCGAATAGCAAGAAAGAATGCGTGAACAGCAGATCATTGACATTGTTCCATTTACTTCTTACGATGTTGCCATCTTAATTAATTACCAGTTTCGAAGTAATACTTTTCCAGCGTGGGAATCTTCTTTTTCCCTTGACGCGTCCATTTGCACTCTTATATCATCTCTGGCATGGAAAGCAAATAAAGGACCGCTTTTACCCCGAGCTTTAGTGACAATCAAGTCGTAAAAGGTGTAATGGTGAGGAAGTATCAGATCCTCTTTCACATACCTGAAGAAACCAAAACGCTGGCTAAAGTTCAAATATTATGTAAAGCCAATGCGGTAAAGAGTTTCAATCCGTCAAACTTACATTAACTGATCTGCTGTAACTGTCCTCAGTTCTCCAAATTCACTTCGAAGGGATTCCAAACACCTTTGTAAAAACTGGTAGATTGACGTGCCTATAGGAAATTCAAAACCTGAGTGTAATTATGGTTCTTTTATGCTATTTGAAAGCATGAAAAGTAAGTTACAAAAATCATTAGCTACCTTTCGTAAGTTTCAAAGTCTTCCTGTGCCCAGATCCGTCCCAATAACTGTAAGTTACATCCATCTCTTCGCTTTTCAATACCTCTTGTGTCTTTACCCACTCCTAATAAACTTGAGAAAATCTCTCGATTAACCGCTTAGCTCCTTTTCTAGTGTATCAAACGAGTAACATTGCAAAGAAGAAATCCGGTTAACTTTTTATGCTCACCTGTCGCAATTTCTCTCGCAGCAGATTTTCTTCCTCTTCTCGATCTCTGTCCGGCAGAAAGCTGGTATCCACGTCAGGATTTTTTCCAATCTTTTTCTTTTTTGACGGCGTCGGCCCCTTGTAATCATAGCTATCATCTTCGTCGTCATCACATGAATGCACAGACGCCTCAGGCTGCTTCGTGTCCTCCTCAACTGCGACTTCTTCATCTTTGTCTTCTTCTTCTTCGTCATCTTCTTCCTCGTCACCCAGGAAGCTCAGAGCCCTAATTTGCTTTTTCTGCAGTTCTTTTTGGGCTTTTATCGCTTCAAGTTCTTCTTTTTTCTTTTGCTCCTTTTCAGCTTTTCTCTGAGCTATTTTTTGTTCTCGCTCTTTGACAACAGTATCTTGCTTTGCTTTCATTTCATCAAGAGTTACAAGACCGATGGTGGAACTCTGTAATCCGAACATTCCAGCATTACATCATCGCACCGCTATTGAATTAGATTAAATCTTCTGTTACTCAAATATCAAGTTAAGATACCTTCAGATGAGCCTCCACTGCATCGTAATGGACTTTAAACTTGTTTTCCATCTTATCCACTCGTAAGTCCTCCTCGATCTTCTTTTTCCGGAATTCCAGCTCCTTCGTCTCCTTTTCTCGCTTTTTCATGAGCTGCATTGCTCGGGACCCCTCACTGGCGGCACCTTTGTACTGCGCCATCCTTAATGAATTATATCTGTTCAAAATGAAGTTTTCACAATCATTAAGACTAGTGATTATCCATAGTTGACTGGTAAAATAATAGACAAGATCTCTTACTCTATTAGGGCACAACAGAAAACAACAAAAAGAAACAGAGTAAGAGATCTTGTCTAGGAAAATAAGTGGTTTACGAACCGAACAAGTGTATATTATAAGAACTTGCAACTTACATAAAGTTACGATGATCTTTAAGTTTCACAATACGACGTGTATTTTTATATGTTAAATCAGGCAACTTATATATAGCTCTACGATTCGAATACACTTATATTATAATTCGTCCAGATAAATAGTCTTCGTTTTAAAAACTGCACGAAACTACATAACATATGAACTTCACTTGAGCGGAAATGCTTGAACTTAAATCATTGACACATATTTTTGAGTTTTCAATTCCAGGTTGTAGAATTCGAGAATAAGATTCCAGATTTTGAGTTATAAGATTTTACTAATCCTCAGTTTGTCGTCTTGGATTTGGCGTGGACCAAACACAAATATCGCTCTCCTGAATAGTCAGTCCATGGATAAAGAAGATAGTAGAGGAGAGTAGACTGTCTATTTAGGAGACATATCTTATGTGCTTGGTCCACACCAAACCCGCGCGAAACTTAAATCCTGCGGTCGATCCAAATCCTAAAGCATTTTAGCGGGACCTGCCCATTGCTGGCTTCGAGGTGGAGCCATGGCTCCACTTGATGGCTTCATGTCTCCGTGGCGGGAAATCAAATTTTGGTGGCTTCATGGCTCCGTGGCTCAACTCGATGGCTCCATGGTTCATCTCGATGGCTTCATGGCTATATGGCTTCATGGCTATATGGCTTCGTGGTGGGAATTTAAATTTCCGTGGCTTCATGGCTTCGAGGCGGGATATCAAATTTTCGTGGCTTCAAGTGCAATACAGTTTTATTTGTAAACACGCGAAACAGGTAGTGATAATTGCTAATTGATGATTCCGTTAGTAAAATAAAGTTCTAAAAAAATAGTGAGAGACAGATCTTTATTATGAAATCTAACTATAGCAAAATTACCGCAGAACGGGTCTGATTCCATGTGGTATGAAATACCGCTTCTTCATTTGATTGAAATGTGCTTCCTCTCCCGTATTCCCGCATGCACCTACCACGTTATGAATAGAGCCTCGTCCAGTAACATACAATTCTAAAGCACACCCCTCTTTCCTAGTATGCCAACACCCATCTTCAGCACTTGACCCAAATGACCTAAGCTAGACGCCACATTGTGATAATAAATCCCCCATTTTGCGTGAATGCAGCTGCCGTATTGTTTAACACAGCCGCCATTTAGCAATAGCGAAGCTGACATATGGTTTAACACAGCCGTCATTTTGCAACAATCTAGCCGCCACTTTGGGTTAACGAACGCACCATTTAGTTTTTGCCACGCATGCTATGTAGAGCGGATACAGTTAATACAATATAGCTGCTGGCTTACGTTCTTCCGGTCAAATTGTAATCATGGGTGTTGACATACTAGTACGGAGGGATGTGTTTCAGGATTGCATTTAAATGGTTGGAGCTCTAGCTATTACGGGGTAGGTATATGCGGGAATACAGGGAGAGCTCATACTCCATCAACCGAACAAACGGTATCCATTAATGCGGAGCCATCAGGTGATGTACCACCTATGGGACCGAGCCGGCAAACATTTGATTGCTCGCCACGAAGCCATCGAGATGACACATGAAGCCATGAAGCCAAAAAAATTTGAATTCCCGCCTCGAAGCCATGAAGACACAAAATTTGAATTCCCGCCACGGAGCCATGAAGCCACCAAAATTTGATTTCCCGCCACGGAGCCATGAAGCCATCAAGAGGAGCCATGGCTCCACCTCGAAGCCAGCATTGGGCAGGTCCCCATTTTAGCCAAGATCTCCTCGCGCTTCGCTATATTGAAGTATAAACCGGTGTATTAAAGTATATATATACTCGCGAACCACATCCAATATCGGTGCATGTGGATTTTTCTAATTAATCAGGGTTGAATCGCAACTAGAGGAACTGTTGAAAGGTAAACCTCTGGATAATTCGTAACGGCTTAAATTACTTAAATTGACTGTTTAACTAGAATTAAATTAAGTGATGGACAAGTTTATGACACCCCGGTAAGAAATAATTTTAGTTATTGTCATCAACTAAAAGAGCCTTTATTTATTAGGTTTTATATCAACGCCTTCGTGTATGTAAAATCTTAAATTCACTTACTGGGACCCTAACTCACCAACAAAGATCTTCACGACGATCCTGAATATTTACCTATTCCTGGATATTTACCTTAATTTACGAAGCGCGCTACACAGAATTGCAAAAATTAGATTTAGACAAATACGTTGTAAGAGCTCCGGCTGCATCGACGTCAGAACAATAAATTCAATTCAAATTCAAATTCCATTAAATTCACTTACTGTGTCTTGTTTTCTAGGCCGAAGCCTATGGCGACCCCGGGAGTACGGCGTCAGGCTCCAAGGACTGGAAATAGGACAGGAAACGGGAGTTCAATTGGAAATGGCAGAAACCTATGCGTAGCGGATCCTATAGGTGTGTTCTGCCGTATAAGCCCTTGGGGTCAGAGTGATGAAGAGCGATGTGCTAAAATTGTGAATGAGAAGTCTGTGGTATTGACTCCTCCCGAGACTTCAATGGCGTGGAAATTGGGAACAGCTAAAGAATTGACTTTCAGTTTTCAACAAGTTTTTGGACCGGAAACTGAACAGAAGCTTATATTTGAGAATGTTGCTTTGCCATTAGTGGAGGTAAGGGAAAGACTAATGCATTGATAAGGAGTGAATTACAATAATGAGATGCAAATGTTATGGAAACCTATTTGTGATCTCAAATATCTCTTCCAGGATGTGGTAAATGGAAAGAATGCCTTGATTTTTGCTTATGGTGTTACTGGATCAGGCAAGACGTTCACAATGTCTGGTACTGGGGAAGATAGTGGTATCATGCCAAGGTGCCTTGACGTTATTTTCAACTCCATTGGAAAATATCAAGCGAGGAAATTCGTCTTCAAGCCGGATAGACTGAATGGATTTGATGTTCAAACTCAAGCAGATGCCATGCTGGATAAGCAAAGAGAAATTCATGCGCTCTCTAAAACTCCCAAAAGAGGGTACATGTATATTCATGCAGTGATAAGGTAATGGTACATTTAAGAGTGTTTGTAAAGTAAATTGAAAATTGCTATTGTAGAGGAAACGGACGAATGGCTGCGCTGCACGCAACAGCTAGCGACTTTGAAATGTTCAAAACAAAGAAGGAGACCAGGTCCTTGGCCGTAGCTTCAGAGGACTCCCTATATTCTGTGTTTGTAACGTGCATAGAGATCTACAACAACGTTGTATACGACTTGCTCGATCAAACATGTTTTCATGAGCGTACGAAGAAGTTTAATCTTCACTCTAAGATGCTTCGAGAAGATGCAAGCCAGAATGTGTACGTCAACGGAGTTACGGAAATCGAAGTTTGTTCTGCGGAAGACGCTTTTGATGTCTTCTTGCGTGGACAGAAGCAGAGGAAAGAAGCACACACTGCCTTAAATACGGCTTCGAGTAGAAGTCATGCTGTCTTCAATATAAGATTGGTACAGGTGAGGAATTCGTGGTTGAATGAAATACGGAGTTGTAATCTCACGTCGGTATGCTGGAACTAGAATTACTGTATATGTACTCTTCTTATTTGCTTTTTATTTTATATTTATAAGGCTCCGTTGGACTCGCAAGGCGAAGAGGTGTTGGACGAGAAGGCCAAAATTTGTGTAAGTCAGCTATCCCTAGTAGATTTGGCTGGAAGTGAAAGATATGGACGAACTCAAGCAACTGGAGATCGGCTGAAAGAAGCAGGTATGTAATTTTTCTAGTCCTGATCTTATCCAGATTTGTTTGTATTTTCACAACTGCATTATCTTACTTAGGAAATATCAACAATTCCTTGATGACTCTTCGTAAGTGCATGGACATCTTGCGGGACAATCAACAGAACGGTACTAATAAACCGGTTCCCTACCGTGATTCGAAACTAACTCATTATCTGAAAAACTACTTCGAGGGCGAAGGAAGAGTTCGAATGATCATATGCCTTAACCCTCGGAATGATGATTACGACGAAAATATTGTAAGTCTGATCGATACTGAGGATATGGTGTTGACTAACCTAAGTAGGTGAAAATTTAGCTGATTAATTTAACTTGTTCTATTAAATCCATTCAGCACGTTATGGCCTTTGCTGAATTGACACAGGAGGTACAGGTTGTACGTCCTGTGGAGAAAAAGCTGGATCCTTTAACTCCAGGTCGGCGCAAAGCTAATGAGGTATGTTTTCATGAGGCGAATAGAAACAAGATGCTGAAACTAGCTGCTCGAATTATTTCAATAAAATTTGTAAAATCTCTTTCTATAGATGTTTAAAGAAGCACGACGAAGAATTATGGAAGATATCCAAGTGGACGAAAATACAATGCCTGTGGATGTTAACATGGTTTACGGACTCGGAACACCGCTGCCGCTAGGTCAGATGACCAAATCTGACGAAGAAACTGTTATTCTTAACTTACGTCGTGCATTAGAACAGCGAATCCAGAATAGGGGTGAACTTGCAAAGCTCGTGTTTCGATAAACGTAAGTGAGCTTTTCATTATTCCAGCGACCCGTCGAAGGTTTGGGTGTATAAATTGTGATTGATTGTAGGCCACAACTGCCGGATGCATTTGATTGACATCGAAAGAGATGCGGAAACATTCAGGCAAGAAAATGCAAGCTTGAAGTATAAGCTGGGACAATTGATCACCGAGAAGGAGTCGGTCGACCGTGTACTAAAAACGATTCAGTATGAAAAGAATGCGCTGGACATCCGCTGCGAAGAGCTGGAAAATGAAAATCGGCAATTGGGGGAAGAGGTGAGAAAATATTAATTAATGGTCAATTTCCAATGGCGTGTGTAAAGCCACAAAAATGAATATTAATTCAAAGCTCTATTTCTACTTGACTTAATCTATTTTCTTTCAGACAATCACTCATTAAACAGTTATGCTATTTTATTGTATGTGCACTGCCTTTTTGCATGATGGATTTTGATCTTACGCTTGACAAAGTGACAACACTGATATCGTGATGAATTTATGACTATGACTGATAGATGTATATTGTGTCATTCTAGTTGGAGAACTGTAGAATGGAAATCCGTCAGAAGGAAGTTGCACACATTAAAGACAAGGAACGCCTCAAGACAGATTTAGAACTACAAAAAGAACTGAATGAATTGAAAGTAGACCGAGATCTTCAGAAGAAGGAGATGAAGCTCAGGGTACTTGCCTATATACATCTCGTTTTGCATATCTTTGTCCTTCGTAGCTAAAGTTGTTGTTTAACATCATTTGGGACGTCCGTAGGAATCTTATAAATACAAAGACAAGACGTTCGAGGCAATTCGCCAGTTGATTGAGGAAACAGAGAATGATAATCCTAGACGATCCAGATCTCGCACTCGACGCCGAAGCTCATCCTTTTCCTCTGCAACCTCAGATTCTGAGGTTCAGGAGATTTCTGATGTAAACAAAACTAGATCGAGAGTTATATCCGTACCCCATCTAGATTCGCCATTGTCACCACTTAAATCTCGAAGCGGGGTAAGCTGCATTTCACCTCTTATGTCGAAACCTCATTTCAGATTTGATGTAAATGTATAAAATGTGATTCATGCTTATTACAGGGAGTTGCTGTATCCAACCCACGTCGTTATAGAGCCCATTCCTCCGACAATGATCGCTGGCTTGAGCACACACCAGGGCAACCAGTCAAGACAGGAACAGTATTTCAGCCTGTAATGAAGAAAAAGAAGTCTGTCACCAAGTTGACTACCGTTGATGATTTGGTCAAGAAAGTCTCAAAGTATTGTTTGAACTTACAAGAAGCTGACGGAGATGGTGGTTTGGAAACCCAGTTATATAAGGTTAGTATCTCCTATCCCTAACCTCCGGCGTTGATGGATTATTTGTTTGAATTTCAATGATGACAATAATAAATGATGATTTTTCGATTGCAGGGTGATGTTCTTCCTTCTCGAAGCGGAGGCGCTCAGGTTGTTTTTAATGATGTTGAGATACTGAAGCAGGTCTCCCCAACGAATGTTAACGGCTCTCCGAAGAAACGAGCTTCATCCGCAATGTTAAAGTTTCCTACATCTCCGTTACGTGGGGGTTCTGGAGAAGTCTTAGCAACATATGACGAAATCGATACTCAGGTAGTCCATGGTGATACCTTAGCGCAGCGCTGTGCAACGGGCATTGGTCATCAAATGGCTTCAAAGCGTTCGCGTCAGCAGTAATTTTCAGATTTCATTAACAAGTATTGTGTCAGAAATACAGTATCATATTGGTATTAGTTGGAATTTACATTTTTTAATATCCTACGGCTACTGTCGGAGACTGCCGGTGTATTCTTGTGTACATACATATATTTATATTGATGGAGTTTAATGTTAAGTACTGGATGTGACTTTAAACTGCGCGAGTCTTCTCCACTGTTCGCGTTTATTATGTTAAGGTTCAATGTGGTTTGACTCTCTCGCGTTGCTGCATATGTGCAGTAAAGTATGCATCTTCTCTGAAGATAGAGTCGAGAATAGTGTGCTTATTATTATTACCGTCGTAAAGGAAACTAATTAAGTAAAGTAAACATTTAATTAAAGATACTGTGTTATTCTAATTCTAACTAATTGTAAGTTCTTGGTGATAATATTTTCCATTATGGAATATTCCTCAGTATCTCAGGTTAGTAACAACCACATCATTTATTTCATATGGAGCAAATCTAATTCATTCACGGTAGCAAATAGACTGTAGAAACCTTTACATTCTGTTTCAGGGTAAATTTTTCCGGAATCCCAACCAGCATAAAAAGAAGGCTGCTCCGGTGGGTAATGAAGTCTTCTTTAATGCGAAACGTGCCTCGGCTTTTGGTCGTTTTGGTCCACCGTTTGAAACTGGAATTGCGAAATTCTACCCAAACTACTTAAGACGTTATCAAGCATCACTCAGGTAATTTGAGTTGCCAAATTTTGATTTAGGGCGTACATGTTGTATATAAATAACTGGAAAATCAAGGTTGATGAAATAATTTGTGTATCTTGGCTACCCGATGTAACACAGAAAATCAAGTCAGGCTGCTACGAAGAATTAGGACACAATCCAATGTGAGCGACTACGTGGAATTGTCTGCTGGCTCTATAAGCGAAAATCCCAGGTCTGCAACTCCCATGTGTTTCGTGATATTGGGTAAACCAACATTCCTATTCTCAAGCATTGAATGGGACGATTGGCGCAGAATGAGAAAATCAAAACTCAATGTTATGTTTCGTATGAATTTTAGATACACCTGCTAATAAGGAGCATGAGAAAATAACGGATCTACTGGGCATGCAAATATTTGATCACGCCCTTCCGATATCACATTTAAAATCCAGAATAAAATGTAACGACTGCTTTGTAGTTGATTGCCAGAGACTTCATGGAAGACTTCGATGGATCCTGAGAAACCACAGTTGGCTTGAATTCACTAAACAGGATTCAATTCGTGATGAAGATTGTAAAAAAGACATGGAGTTCGTGATTTAGAGCCGGTGCTATGGGTAGTAGTGGCAAACTTGTGCGGTCAAAGTATATCAATGCTAATGCCTTGAAAATCGGATTTTAAGCACAGGAAGATGCTCAACTAATTCTTGATATTGTTAGTGATATGGACGTATTTGCAGCATCGCTAGTTCAGAAACTGATGCTTACAATGAGGTAATTTATGTTTTACTACGATTATGTAAGTCTGTAGTTTATTTTTCCAGATTGATTTTTTAACAACATTTTAAGACCCAACGGGGTAGGGGGGGATCGTTCCCTCTTTAAGCTAAAAAATTGAAAATAATTTTTATTCCAGACTCATCATTTTGACGGTCCCTTGGGGTGAGCTGGAGACGAGGAATCCAACGGTGCAATCGGTTTCGTCGTAGGACGTCTGGAACGGCGTCAGTGAGCCAATGGGCTCAGCAACCGGAATGGGCTCAGCAACCGGAACTTACTGCTCAACCTCAGCCATGCCCCGGGGCTACAAACCTGGATGCCTTTATTTGATTAGCATTAAATTCAAAATTAAAGGTGTAGACTTTTTATACTGAGGAGTTAATTGTAAGTTACGAGTTCTAATAGTTTACGTTATGGAATATACATCCATATCTCAGGTTATCTCTCTCAGGTATCTCAGTTATCGTCGAAAATGATGTGTCAGGGATTCTGGATTAAGATAGTCAGGTAAGATAAGACGGCCATGAGAAATTGAATGGTGCAATTATATTTTTATTATGAGTATTGGTTGGGTCACAATAGCCATACCGGTTTGAAGGCAAATGTGTAAGTCTGATGCTACGGTTGTTGATGTGCTTGCAGGTACGATATGCTCGCCGAGGGAGTTCTATGCGTCCTACAAGAAAACCAGTGACACCATTGGATTCCTCATGGCCAGCTTACTTCATTGGACCACAGCAACAAGGACTTCGAAGCTAATAATTTCATCTTAAAATTATGCTGAAAAAAGGAAAAAATTCTAGACGAAAATCTTTTTGTTCTGGAATGACCGTTTTTATAGCCATATGAGGTAAATCACCACGAGAAGTCAATTTGACGCCACATGCTTGTTTGCAAATATGATTATAGTTTTAGGAATTATCGCCTTCACATATTATAATTTTAAGTGTTCGTTCGGTGTCTGATTTTTCAGGTAATGTTTCCTTTCGGAGGTAAAACGGAACGCCAAACGATCAAACCAAGAGTACCAGAGGATTTTGCAGCGAATGGCATCTTGATTAAAGCTGTATATAGTTGCACATTAATTAATTTGTATTTTCCTTTTTATTATGTCATATTTTAGTTGCCAAGTATGTCAATAAACATTAGATAGTACGGAAGCAAATTATGTTCTGTCTGCATTACTACCAACCGGGAGGGATACGCATCCTATTTTGAGATCAAAAATTACGAACACACTATGAATATTTTTACGCTAAAACATAACATACGCATGAAAGGCAAAAGCAATGCAAGTTTTTCATTTTTTTCAAAATTAGGAATCCATGGAATTAGTTTATATTGCTGCTCAAATAATGTCACTAAATGCTAATAAATGTAATTATTATTGTTTATTTAAAATGGTATGTTTAGGAAGCTAAGCTATTTCCTGCATGTGCAAAACGTGACTTTGAAGAAAGAGGTTTGAAAAGTGTTGAATATTCTTGTAATGACTATACAGCTTAATCCTCCTCCAAATCCAAGGGGTCATCATCTTCAGGATCTTCTTCGATAGCCCCTGGAGGATCATCAAGTGCTTCAATATCATCCTCTTCGATCGTATCTTCTTTTTCACCTTTGTTCGAGCTTGAATTATCCTCTCCTTTAGCAGACACAGCAGCTATTTCAGCTTCTAGCCAGTCCGGGGCCGTATCAACCTTAATGAGCGATCCCACATCTCCCAGCGCTAAATCAGCAAAGTCAATCGCATCGCTATCGTCCCCTCCCCTGAAAACAAAACCACTCAAGCTTTGTAGCATGAAAAACATAAGAAATAGTTTTTATTTACGTAAATCATGGACTAACGTGATTCGCTTCCCCATCTCCATCAAAATAGTCAATTTTCGCATAGTCGCTTCCATAGCCGTAATTTTTGCAGACTTCTCCTCTAGCTCCTTGGTGACGGTGGCTCTAGCATGCAGCAACTCCTTCTTGAGCACCGAATTTTCTGCTTCCAGCAATAACATTTTATCAGGCTTCACTCCTGATGCATCCGCCAACCCAACGCTCTCATCCGTGTGTTCTCTTCCAAGCTCTTTTTTAAGGGAAATTATTTCTCGTTCCTGGTCTTCCAGCTTCAGAGATGACCATCGTATCTAAATTAAATAAAGTCAATCATTATTATCTCATCAACAACACAACTACACGTTTTTCCCAAGTTGCAAATTTCGTACAGCTATATGAAGTATTTGTTATTCAGTCTTTACTCTACCGTACTTTTAAATTATCCTAAAAGCACGGACTGTAACGACGTGGATCAATAATGTCTCTAACGTTACCAGGAATTTCTACCTGGTAGCTATTATTTTCCACGTAGAAGCTACGCAACTAATATCAATGTGAAATGGATGCCAACGTCATTGCGGCATTCATTTAAACCTATCTCATAAGCGTCAAGTCACAGAGTCAAAGCTAGCATTGGATCCATTAAGCTATAAATTTCAATTATCTCCACATCATAGTTTAGTTCTTACTCCCTGACCCTATTTCAGGAACGTTTTTGCTTGAGCAGAAGAAAATCTCCAGAGGTGGTCAGAGTACATTCAAAGAGTACTGGTCAGTGCCTATACATGGACAGATGAAGAAAACTTGAAGCAACCTTATCTGGCTTGCGAGAGACCATTCTGCGAATCATAGTTTATTTTATAGTCTGCGAAAGTAGTTATGGAGATTTAACTGCCGCTTTAAAACAGTTCATCGGACTAGCGATGTACTTGATAGACAAGGAATTATCTACGCCGTCACTATACTAGATTCGTCATAATTCTAGCACTCAAGGATACCATTTTTCTTTGCATTTCCAGTCTAAATTAAAACTTATACGTACTAAAACTGAACAAGCCTTGAATTCCCTAGATCCGTCTTTTCCTCTCCTGAAAGCCTAGTATTTTTAGCAACCGTAGTGATCTTAAAGCCAAGAACTTATTTCAAAGTATGAGAGAAAATACTCAAAATTAAAACTGCATCGAGAAAATCGGAAAAGCTTGAATTTATTTCCCAAACTGCGGGTAAATGGGTGCAGGTGCAAGCACTCCAGTCATGTTAAAATAAGATGCGCTTATAAATACCTTCAAAATCAGTAAAGAACGGTACTTACCCAATCAAGTACCGTACTGGCGTACTGTGGTCCATTGAGATCGTCAATATTTTGTATTTTGAGGCTAGGTCTTCGTGGAGGTGCACTGGAAGCACTTCGAGCGCTTCCGGCGCTGCGTCTTTGGCTGTGAGCGCTCATGTTACGTATTAGCGGATTCCTGTGTCAAAAATTAATCACGAGGAGCAGGCACAAGTAGTCTTCCAGGTGGGCTAAGAAGAACTGGCATTGAATGGGAAAGTTACCCGAATGCCGTGCGAGGGTGGAGAAAGCTGCGGGGAGGTGGAGAAAGTGAGAGAAAGCACCAAGTCATTACGGACATACAAGGCACAAGAGAAAACGCAGGTTGCTGGGAAGTTGTGCATATATTAAGAAGCTAACTTTAAGTTACCCAGTATAAAGAGCGATCATATGCGATGATATGAGAATTGAGTAGACTAAAGTGAAAGCATAACGTTTGCATAATCCATCGTCGTGTTTGAGCTAAAGGGTGTCGCAGGGTTCATGTTACGTTGATTCATTGCCCTCTATTGTGTCTGGAAAGTTGATGATGAAATCAGAAAGTCAAGGATCATTCACCCATTGCTGGAGTTGTAATGTAAGAGCTATAATATTGATTGTATTTGTTGAAAGTTTAAAACATTGTACAAGTAATGTGTGGTACACAGGATGTGTAAAACAAGCATAGTACTCTCTCTCTGCATGTAGATTTGTAACAGACTAGAAAAGTTCTTAGAGAAGGTAATAGTTAACAGAGACTAGTGTAAATAGAGTTTGAAAGGGTGGACCTGCAATGCTTAACATTGCAAATCCTGGAACAGAGTAATAATGTGTGTCTCAAAGACAAAGTTTGTGAAACAAATAATTAACTGACAATTAAAATATCAATCATTTAGTTGTACCCTCCTTGGTCTGATCCAATGGGTTGCCCTAAGGGACCGGAAACTTCAGGTGCGCCGTAACCACTTCCGCCACCGCCAACATTGCTGCCAGCAGAAATACTTGAGGAACTTTCACCACCCACAGCTGGGGCACCGTATTCCGTGTTACCGGAAGCTCCAGCGGAAGGAGCGCCATATTCGGAACCGAGTCCAGCAGCAGCTCCGATTCCAACTCCTCCGAAACCTGCATCTCCACCTCCAACTCCACCAAAACCTGCATCTCCTCCTCCAACTCCACCGAAACCTGCATCTCCTCCGCCAACTCCTGCACCTCCGTCTCCAACTCCAGCAGCAGCGCCATCTCCTCCAGCTCCTGCATCGCTAGCTCCTGCACCAGCTCCGACACCAGATCCGTTGTCCTTGTAGCGAATGAAGAATACTTCAGGCTTGGATGCAGTTGTTGGAGCTTGGGTTGGAATAATGACTTGCTGTCTTCCGGATTCGTCGGGCTTCTTGAGGAGAACGTAGACGAGGGTCTTCTGTTCGGGAGCGGGGGTAACGAAGTCGTTGAGATCAATCGGCTCTTGGGATTCTTGGGATGGGGCACGGATAAAGAGAATCTTGTATTGCTTCTCTGGGATGCGGGCAGCGGATTGTTTGCGAGGTGGGCGGGGTTCAGGAGTCTCGGAAGGAGCAACGTGAATATATACTTGCTTTGTGATCTTTTGAACTGTAGCACCTCCGGCTGCATCGCTTCCGATGAAACCAGCACCGTTTCCACCACCAACTCCGAGTCCTGCGCCTCCACCGTTTCCACCACCAACTCCGACTCCTCCTGCAGATCCAGATCCACCGAATTGACCTTGGCCTGGGGCACCGTATTCAGCATTTGGATAGCCAGCGTTTCCGGAATAACCACCGTCTGATCCACTGTTGGATCCTGGAGCTCCATATTCTGAAGAAGCGCTATTTCCAGCACCAGAGTATCCTCCAGCGGCAGCGTTAGATCCTTGGGCTACGTTTCCTGCATCAGAGTATCCACCGTTAGCTCCGTTAGATCCTTGTTGAGAAGCAGAGTATCCACCGTTAGCTCCGTTTGTTCCTTGTTGAGCAGCAGAGTATCCACCGTTAGCTCCTCCGTTTGATCCTTGTTGAGCAGCAGAGTATCCACCGTTAGCTCCTCCGTTTGATCCTTGTTGAGCAGCAGAGTATCCACCGTTGGCTGCGTGTGATACTTGCTGAGCAGCAGAGTATCCACCGTTAGCTCCTCCGTTTGATCCTTGTTGAGCAGCAGAGTATCCACCGTTGGCTCCTCCGTTTGATCCTTGTTGAGCAGCAGAGTATCCACCGTTGGCTCCGTTTAATCCTTGCTGAGCAACAGAGTTTCCTCTGTTGGCTCCGTTTGATCCTTGCTGAGCAGCAGAGTATCCACCGTTGGCTGCGTTTGATCCTTGTTGAGCAGCAGAGTATCCACCGTTAGTTCCTCCGTTTGATCCTTGCTGAGCAGCAGAGTATCCACCGTTAGCTCCGTTTGATCCTTGCTGAGCAGCAGAGTATCCACCGTTAGCTCCGTTTGACCCTGGAGCTCCGTATTGGGAAGAAGCACTGTTTCCAGCTCCAGAATAACCTCCAGTGACAGAGTTTGATCCTTGTTGGGCATTTGAGTATCCACCGTTAGCAGCGTTTGACCCTGCGGCTCCGAATTGTGATGAGGCACCGTTCCCAGCACTAGAGTATCCACCAGCAGCAGCGTTTGATCCAGGGGCGCCGTAAGAAGAGGATGGTCCGTTGTTAGCATTTGAATATCCACTAGCAGAGGCTGAGCTGGGTCCAGCAGAAGCAGAAGCTGGAGCACCGTAAGAGGCAGAGATTCCGTTTCCAGATTGACTTGAAGAGCTAGCGGCAGGGGCGCCATATGAAGAGGATGCTACGTTGCCATTTCCAGAGTATCCGCCAGCAGAAGAGGAAGAAGAACCGGATGCAGTCGTGTATCCACCGTTTGAACCAGAATTAGAACCAGGAGCTCCATAAGATGCAGAAACACCATTTCCAGAGCTACTAGATCCACCCGAGTAACCGCCAGCTGATCCAGCAGAACTTGAGCTAGGGGCACCATAAGCCGCTGATGTTCCACTTCCGCCATTTGAATAACCGCCGTTTGAGCCAGAGTTTGAAGCAGGAGCACCGTATTGGGATGAAGCTACGTTTCCACCATTGTTGTAACCACCAACAGAAGATGAAGCTGGTGCTCCATATGATGTAGATACGCCAGGGTTACCGCTTTGTCCGCTAGGTGAGCCTGAGCTAGAACCTGGGGCTCCGTACGATGAGGATGGTCCGTTTCCGTTTCTACCTCCGGAGTACCCTCCAGCAGCGTTGGAACCAGCGCCAGAATATCCTCCAGATTGGCTAGATGAGCTGCTTGAACCTGCGTTAGGAGCTCCGTATGATGATGATACAGAAGCAGATCCAGAGCTGGGAGCACCGTAAGAAGATGAAACCGAAGCAGATCCAGGTGCACCATACGAAGATGATGGAGAAGCGGATCCAGAACCAGGAGCACCGTAAGAAGATGAAACCGAAGCAGATCCAGGAGCACCATACGAAGATGATGGAGAAGCAGATCCAGCCACAGAGCCTGATGCAGCAGGTGCACCATATTCAACAGCAGCCGGAGCAAATCCAAATCCTACAACCGAAGAGCTAGAAGAACCAGCTCCTGGGGCACCATATTCCGAGCCGACTCCAGCTCCCGAAGAAGCAGATTCAGCAGAGGGCGCTCCATAGAAAGGTGAAGGAGTTGCAGTAGGTCCAGCAATATTGTTTGTCAAAGCCGATCGAATCAACTGACCGATGCTAACAAAATCCTTAAAGGGAGAAAATCCTCCTTGCTGGGGACTTGCAACTCCAGGTGCTCCATAATTGACTAGCGGTGCTTCTCCTAGCGTCGAGGCTATAAAGCCTGCTGTTGTTAAAAGCTAAAAATACAAAATATAAAATTAGTATCCACTGTAGAAAACACACGAAAATTCTGCATCAATATTCACAAATTCGTAAAAATAATTCAACACACTCACCAAAAATAACTTCATCTTTTTCTGAAAAGCTATTTCTAACAATTTGTAATTGAATCTTGGACACAGGAGGAATAATAGAGAGAAAAAAGTAGAAGAAGAATTTTGAGTAGACAGAATGAGAAGATGAAGAGAACTGATGGTCTTTTCCGAATTTTCTTCGCCTTTTAAACTAACAGAATCCTCAAGCAATCTCCCATTTACTTGACACCCGAATCCTCATCGACAGGGCTAAGGGCCCCTGCGATAACTTGAAACACTTTCTACGAGTTATCTAACGAAAGTTACAGCAGCGTCTCCCTGCTACATACGTAAACGCTCCAAGTACCACAAAAGGTGGTCACCGGATTACGTTCCCTCTGCAAGTTAGCAGCATCTTGATGCACACACGAGATGACATGGGAGTCATCCAGAAGAAGCTGCATCCCTTGCCAAAAATTCAATATAGAAAGTAAAAACTATTGTTTGAAGATGATTTGCAGATAAATTTTGTAAATGTAATGAGACATTAAAAAGATAGCGTGCTCCTATCATCAAAGTTTCGAGCCAAATTAAGAGAAACAACAAGATTGAATACGCTCTACAGGTCCTCAGCAGTTTCCGGTCATTTTCAACTCTCTTAGATGGAAATTGGGCGAATCTTCTTCATTGCAGTAGTATTTACAGAAATACAGAAAATCAGCTGGTGGAGGTGACAAAAGTCACAGAGGGGCTAAGTGGATATGATGATAAAAGAGGATTTTGGCAATAAAATCCTCCTCCTTAACGCTTCCTCTTCCTCTCCGCCCCAATCCTGTTCTGTATCCTTTGATTCGCGGTCGCTGTTATCGAAATTTTCCTCTTCACCTCCATCCAACTCGTACGCTATGAATTCTGGTGAGGTTGTGCGAAAATATTGTTATGCATTCCTCACGTGGAAAAGGCACGAGAAGATTGTACAAGAATACAAGCGATTGACTTGACCGCTTTCATATCCTCAATTCATCCCTGTCATCCGCATCCCTTATTGCCGCTATCCTTAACCCAAAACCTGTCGGTGAAAGAAGAAGATTCTCTTTTTAAGGGAATATCCTTTGCCCAAGCTGCTTAGCAAGGTGCCTGTGTGAACGTAATAGCCAAGTCCAAGAAATATGTCAGCAATAGGGAAATGTGCTCTTTCTGTTTACAAATGTCATTTGTAGAAGATGCGCCTAGATTACTTTCTGCTATAGAGAAACAGGTAAAAGCAGTTGTGGAGTGTGCCAATGATCAATGCACTTTGTTTCCCCTTTTGCAAATCAACAGATTAACAGGTACCGTATTAGCTACCGGTTTCCGCGATACTATCCTCTAAAGCTTCAGGCTTGAATTATGACGCCTCTTTCCTATCTTGTTGACAAGGGAAGAGGAGTAAATCCCAAAAAGCTTTTCCTTTAATTTTGGATATGGGATTTGTGGACAAGAAAAATCTTGTTTCCTTTATGTAAACAATTAAAAATGTAGGAGCATAACTAAAAAATACATGTTGCAAGTCGGAATCAGGTTGATTTATTCAGTTTCCTTATCATCACCGCTGTAAATTACGTAGATTTCTAAATAAGCATTTCTTAGAGCAAATTAACTTTGCAGAATTACCCGCTGAGATGTAGCGTGGTCTATTGGAATAATTTTTGGATTGAAAAAGAGCATTAGTGTAAAAATATATATGTTTGCGAATTAATTCTGCAGTAAACAAATTCTATTATATTTTGTTTATTACTTCCGCTAATTGTTAATTTTCCAAGTGTTGACAGCATTCCCGTCGTATTCCAGTATCTGCTTGTTTATGACCACCATTAAAAACTTAGTACGACAGGCAATATTTTATTTTAGAGCACTTTTAATTTCTTCCGCAATCCTGACAAACATTAAGAAAATTTTGGAACTAGGTTAACTGACAATTGTCCATGTAAGAACCCGAATCCAGTATTGTAATTCGGCGTAGAAGCATTTCCACTACCGCTACACGCTCGGCTGCTGGGCGTCACATCTGCAGCGCCCGTCAGAAGCGAAGCGCGTAAATCATTCATGCTAAAGCTTGGATTCTTCTCAAGCGCCAGCGCTACAAGCCCAGCAACATGCGCCGCAGCAGGCTCCGAACCGGACATGAAGAGAAGTTCAACAGGGTTTCGGAAAGATGCTGATAATACATGCAGGCCTGGAGCAGTTACGTCCGGTTTGATGCTATTCGCAAGACCGGGCCCGGATCCCGTAGATGGCAGCACCATTCTCGTATATTGATTCAGCGCTCCCACGGAGAAGACAGAGGGGACATCTGCCGGAGGCATGATGCTCCCACAACCCCTTTCACCCGAATCCCCCGCAGATACAATTGTAAACACACCCGCTGCGTCCAAAGCTTCAACGACTCCGTCCAGCGACCGCATACCTTTCTGCAAAGTCCAGGGGATTAGTACGATTCGAGGCCGTTTGCTACAATCCCGTCCTCCCGAAGTATCCCATGGACACAGCATAAACATTGCACAGGACACTAACCAAGATTCTCGATAATACCCGTTCCTGTCCAGAGCTTTGCACGCCATGAAATCAGCGTTTGGAGCAACTCCGATTCCTCGATAGCCCGTTGCAATCCCAACGGCATGCGTACCGTGACCATGATCGTCGTACGGCGTGCTTCTACCGTTAACAGCATCGAACCACCCGTATTTTCCACGGAAATTTCGTACAAGGGACAAATGATTTGAATTAACTCCGCTATCGATCACACCTACCACAACGTCGTTTCCTCTGTATCCTTCGCGCCATACATCAGGCGCACCCATTGCTAAGATATTCGGTTGAGGGAGTCCGTCTCTCCAGAATTTCAACGATGGAATCGACAAAGATTTCGGATCTCCCTCAGCAAATACACTTGGCTTCGTTAACGGTGATGAAAGCTTCAAAAGCTTATCTTCTTCAATTCTGTCAACTTCTGGAAATTCCGATAGGCTTTTTATTAAATCCAGACTCGCTTCCCTCACTAGTACTTTGTTTGTCAACCAGAGGGACTTGAACGACAAATTCCTGTTTTCGCTTGACTTGGCCATTTGTTCCATACGGAGAAAGTTTAATAACTTCTCCTGGGATTGAGAAGCATGGCTTTCCAGGGCCCTAGGAAGGGAATCCGGTGATACGACGGATCTCAGTTGTGCTCCAGATAACGGCGTGGCAAACTCTTCGAGAATTTTCCTTACTTGGCAACGCTTCAAGGATATTAAAACATCGATCGTTTTCGATGCTTCTAAGGATGTCAGTAACGATGATTTCAAGTTGGTCGAAGTCACGGCAGAGGTCGAAATCAGAATGCAGGCCATCGAGAATATTACCGAGGCAGCCATCTTACAAAACCAGAGCCCTTTGCTATTTTTACAAGTTTCTCGATGAGATAACTACGACTTTAGCATCCGATACTTCAATGTGACAACTGACAACCATCATGCAAGCAAACAAGTCCCGGACTCAACGAATTAGCATGTAAAAACTGCGCTTTTGAAGCATAACGTAAAACATAACTTAGTTTGCAAAGCTGCAAATTTTTCAAGGTTTATTTAAATACAATTAAACATCTTCTATAAAAGAGGTAGCATAAGCTAACAGTTGATTGGCAATGCTGTGGCAGCAGAAGTATCATTCAATATCCTTAATTCCGCTTGACGCAACTGTGAGTAAGCAATGACAAATGGCAAACGACAAGTTTGACAGTTAGCAATTGTTTCCCACTTGTGTTTGACAATTATTTCATTTCATTGTAAATTGACTGGTTCTGGCTGCAAGAGAATATTACTTGCTCTCTACGCCTGCCCTCAGGTTGCAGATATTTGAAAGCGCAATTCTTGTTAAGGCGCAATTCCAACGCGACACTTCATCTATAGAAATGCAGCGCGCAGCGCTCCTGAAGCTGTAAAGTTAAAATGAAGATGAGTTGACACGTGTTTCTTGTGGTTTGTTTGCGACATTTTTGTGTTGCACTCCTTCTTCGTTCATAGAACCAGTTAGCACATTAGTAAATTAGTTTTTAATTGAGAGAAAGCTGTTTTGTAGTTTTTGTTGGAAAAGCTTGCGGAAATGATGCTCAAGTGAAGTAAAGTAATGAATGCAGTATGATTTTCTGATGAATTAATTTTTCAAACACATATTTAAAAATAGTAGAAAAGTTTTTTATTTTGTAACAAGATTCTCACATATTTTATGGAAAAATATGCACAAAATAATGAATAGAACAGCAACAAGAAAAGAGAATAGATGGGAAGAGGGAGATAGAGGAACAGAGCTGAATCTACAGCAGTAAAGAAAGATAGAAAGTCCTAAGAAGAAGATAGATAGAAAGTTAGAAATATAGGAACACATGTAGGCTTTGCATGAAGTTTGTTACATTGTCATTACTCGGTAAAACGCTAAAGACTAGTTGAGCAGAGGAATCTGAATGTCATTTTTGTTCATGTCTCTATGAAGGAAAGGCATGGTGTAGCAAATACCCGGGACAGATCCGAGCCTATGCTAGCAGCACAATCCTTATTTGGGGAACAAGCTCAAGCAGGGAAGCAACATGCTAATGTGGAGGAGGAGGAGGGAAAGTAAATGGAGGTGAAAGGTTGGAGGAAAGGAGGGGAAAGTATGCTTGAAGGAAGGGTCAGCAGGTAGAAGAGTGGAGAGAGTCAAGGGAGGGAGAAAGTTAGCCGGGTTTACAGTGAAACTCGGGCTTGGAGAAAGCAGAGGAGGAGTTGCGTCAAAGAGACGGGAAAGTAGGATGAGAGGGAGAAAGTTAGAGGAACATGTTTGGTACAAAAGAAGACGTTGAGAGGGATAGTACAAACGAGGATTTTCTTTTTGATTTTGTGATGATGCTTTTTGACTAATTAGTTTAATAAGGTTCGTATTATGTCGAGGGGCAAAGGATTTAGTTGGAGTAGCCAGCTGCGCTTGATGAGCTGGATCCGATTGGGGCTCCGAGAGCTCCGGCGGTTTGGGGAGCTCCGTAGTTGGAGTTGGCGGCGGAGCTAGAGCTGGCATCGTATCCACCAGCACCGTTGGCACCATCAGCACCGTTGGCTCCGTCATTGGCACCGCTATCAGCGGGGTTGGCCTTGTACCGGATGAAGTAAACTTCAGGTTTGGATGGTTTCGTTGGAGTTTGAGTTGGGACAACGACTTGTGGGCGGTCAGAGTCATCTTGCTTCTTGAGGAGAACGTAAACGAGGGTCTTTTGCTCTGGAGCTGGGGTAACGAAATCGTTGAGGTCGATGGCTTCAGCTGGGGCTTGTGTGGGAGCCTTGATGAATAAGATCTTGTATTGCTTCTCGGGAACCTTGGCAACGGATTGTTTTTGTGGGCGAGCTTCTGGAGTCTCAGATGGGGCAACATGAATGTAGATTTGCTTGGTAACCTTTTGTTCTTGGGGAGCACCGCTTCCGTCGCTGTTACTTCCGTCATTGGCGCTACCATCGTAACCACCAGCTCCGGCATTAGCTCCGCTGTATCCACCATCAGTGGCACCGCCGCTGTATCCTCCGTTAGCTCCGCTGTTGGCTCCGTTGCTGTATCCACCGTTAGCTCCACCGTTGGCTCCGTTGCTGTATCCACCGTTGTTGGCACGACCACCTTTGAATTACAATACATTTTTTAATTTCAGTCCTAAAAATCCATTCATCGCACCACCTAGCTTTCCCTGTATCAGCGCCTTACCATCAGCACCAGAGTATCCTCCGGCGTTTCCTCCAGCTGGGGCTCCGTATTGGCTGCTAGTAGATGAAGAGGCTGGGGCTCCGTATGAGGTGCTGGCAGATGATGCTGCTGGTGCTCCGTATTGGCTGCTGGCTCCACGTCCGCTTCCAGAAGAGTATCCTCCGTTGGCGTTACCGCTTGGTGCTCCGTATTGTTGGCTGGCAGATCCTGATCCAGATCCGGAACGAGATGGGGCTCCGTATTGAGTGCTGGCAGATGAAGCTCCTGGGGCTCCGTATTGGCTGCTGGTAGATGAAGCTCCTGGGGCTCCGTATTGGCTGCTAGCTCCACGTCCACTTCCAGAAGAGTATCCTCCGTTGGCGTTACCGCTTGGTGCTCCGTATTGTTGGCTGGCAGATCCAGATCCAGATCCGGAACGGGATGGGGCTCCGTATTGAGTGCTGGCAGATCCAGATCCTGATCGGGATGGAGCACCGTATTGTTGGCTGGCAGAGTTGCTTCCTGGAGCACCGTATTGTTGGCTAGCAGAGTTGCTTCCTGGAGCACCGTATTGTTGGCTAGCTCCACGTCCTCCTTGGCTACCTCCTTGGCTATACCCAGCGTTAGCACCAGGGGCGCTGTATCCAGCGTTAGCACCAGGTGCGTTGTATCCAGAGGATGATCCTCCCCGTCCGGACCCTCCCAGGGAAAGCTCCCGGGAGGCAGAGATGGAGTATCCTTGGTTATTACGTCCAGGTGCTCCGTAGTTGTTCAATGGCGCTTCCCCAGAGACTGCTACGATGAGCATCCCAGCGGATGCGATCAACTAAACAAAAAATACAAAATTTAATTACCATTTCAAAATTATAATCAGGAATAACCTGTACAGAGAATTTTAAGTATTTTTATTTTTAAATTTTTAAAAATTCAAATTTCTCACCATCAAACGAAGCATGATGCTGGGATTTCAAGATAGGAAAGAAACAAAAGAGAGAAGAGAATTTCAAAACTATCCAATTTATAGATAAATGGAAAAATTTGTTCTGTCCTGATTAGAAGAAGAAGAAGATGTTCTCAAGAAAAGGATTTCTTGATAACTGATGCTCAATCTCTGATTCCATCCTCCTTTTAAACATCCTCGAATCCGATATGTTTGAGTGTGAAACATGACGGAGCCCTGTAGCAAAATCTCATCAATGTCCTCTCTCTCTCCTCCTCCTCCTCATCTTCCACCTCCATCCGACCTGTGTCATTAAGACCGGTAAGAACGTTGCCGCCAACCAGGATTCTCATTCATTAGCCCGCAGACTAAAATATCACAAGACTTGGTCAACAACAGCTCAGAGATGGCAGCAATATACGAATACATATTTTCAAACGCAGAGAAACATTTTAGGTAGGCGTTCATGCTCCTCCGTCCTTCCTCCTGCCATATTTTACGCTTTTACAAGAAAAATAACAAGCCTCCGGATGACACAGGTCACAAGATTGGTCCTCCTGATATCCAATCCATCATTATCCTCCTAGCCCAGAGATGACAAGGAGACAAGTCTTCATCTTCAATTTCTCCACAAATACAAAAAGCATACACATGTTTACACCCTCCCTCTGCAATTAGCCCAGTCTTCATTTCTCAACCCTACGCTCATCCGCATAAAAGAGAGCAACGTGTAGCAATAAGCGTCTTTACGCTTTTACGCTTCCCGCAATATACATCCCCCACGCTGCGTCCAAGGCCGGTTTTATTAAACTCCTCTAACCAACCCAATCCTGCATGTCTTTGAATCAACTCATCAGCTTCCATTAAACCTATGGATGTGCAAAACGGATTTTATGACACCAGCCACCATATCTTCCAATAAACAGCGACGACATTTAATACTACTACAGTACGCGTGGCAGACAGCCCAAAGAGCATGTCAACTTTCTGTCATTACAGACTTTGCAGTAGGTGCAGGCAGACCTCTTATGCAAAATGCATTAACAAAACTAGTAAAAGCAAAAGTTTAGCAAGTCCAACTGACATTTGGCATTTACGACGATGGGCTAAAAGAGCAGAGGACTTTTGCAAATTAGAGAGAGAGAGAGAGAGAGAGAGAGAGAGAGAGAGAGAGAGAGAGAGATCAAGCTGGGCAGGATCAAGTTTTGGGATAATTAAATTCAACAATGTTAAATGTTCCAAGAGGACACTTTTTAAAAGCTGCTCCCCCACCACCACCTTCAATAATTACCCGCCGCCGTAACAACAAGAAGAAAAAAATATCATAATAATATCCACTCCTTCCTTGGAATATCTCCCCAATATTTTCTTATTTGACATGGTCGAAGGAAAATGATCATTTAAATCAATCCTATTTTATTCTATCCTACAAACATACTTGCACCACCTTGGGATTCTTGATTTTAAGTGAGTTTGCAATTATTTAGACCTACTTTTTTCATCTTTTTGTCACCGTCCGAACGTAGTTTTGCCTGTAGCCTCTACCATTGATAGCCTCCCAAAAAGAAAATTAGAGAAACAGGAAGCGCGTTTTAGGGATGGAGCGCAACGTTGAGTTTACAACAGCAGTGCTTGTAAATTTGTTTCACAGTTTACAACTTTGCAACATATAAGAGTGTCACATTGTGAAAAGATGAGACAAGCTTGTCAAGTAAAAGCCTACAGTATAATTGCTGTGAGAGAAAGACATTTTTTAGGAAAACAAGGAGCAATTATCAAGTCTTCTATCTTGACAAACATTTGGATAATTTCACCCTTTTAGGAATGTTCCGACCAAATTGTGCAATCCAACAATTCAAATCCAATCAATTAACAAGCCCGTAGCCCACCACACCACCTTTATCGTAATTATCATCCTCATAAAGATCATCAACATGATATTCCGGCCCAGTAGTAGAAGAAACTGTGTAGTTTGAACAGATGATGCTCTGACTTGGAGAGTTAAATAGGCAACTTGAAAAATCCGTTAATAATACTGAAAAATATATTGTAAAAGTTTTAAATTAAAAATTAAATTCATTTCAAAAGGAATATTTATTTTACAAAGTTAAGTTTTTTTTTCATTAGTGATGTGTTTTAGTCATTACTCTAGATTATACATTTAAACTATTTTTAATTTCAAATGCGAAAAACATTATTTCCACCAGTTTTTAGTTTATCAACTGGTTACAGTTCAAATCACACCAAGTAGCTAAGCACAACCTTGTCTTGTTTAGCTACTGTATTGTATTAGCTTCAACGCCGATTTTGAAAATCCCAATAATCTGAGCTGCCCCCCACCAACACTAGATTTCACTTGTTTTTCGAATGCATCACGATATAATGACGTCAAAACTATTACATAAAGCTACAATTACAGAACTTTGGTTAGACGCCGTTTTTTTCAAATTTTGCAGTTCTTATAACCTGCGTGACAAAACTGTCAGCGTTTCTGCGAATGCCAATAACATAATTCGGGCACGTCGTAACGTTTTTCTTCTGGCCAAATGTGTAGTATATAATACCGGGATAATATAAGGGAGCCGCTGTATAGCAGAGAAATAGTTAAGTATCCGTCTAACAAGCTCATAACGACACCACCTTACTTTTGAGAAACGAAAACACATATTTTGACACAGTTTAAATGCTTCTCACTTTACATTTCAGGAAGGAAAAGTGACATAATTTTGATGCACGTGTGGATGGAAATATTGTACTTAGCGATTTGCTTTTCGCGAATAGGAAACGAAACTGCAATCGGCAAATGCCCATCCAAATTAAAAGACAGTCATATACAGAGCTTTTAGTAAGCTCAGCTTGCATGCAACACTGTACTGCACATACTTGTAATAATAACGACACCACTACTCTTACCGGTCAACTTAATTAACCTCAATGTCTCGACCAGTCCTAGCGCCAAGAGAAAAGGATATATAACTTAATTAACCATGTCTGTGCAGAGTAACGGAAGGCGATTTGAGATTCTCTCAGAGATTTATGGTGATAACCGTTGCACACAGTTCACAGCAGTGACACAACGTAAGGAACAAGCAAACTGTATTCCATCCTCATTTTAATATAATCACATTCCTCTAAAGTATTTTAAAAAACATCTAAACTTAGGAATGCAGAGACATTATTAAACTCTAAACACTAAATTATTTCTCAGCTAACTAATAATCAAACTGACCTTACACGGAGGACAAAAATATAAATTAATTAGGAGGGCACCCGAATCACTAACCTTAAAAATAATCTAAAAATATCTTGTTCAATAAGAATTATTCTGTATTAATTTAGGAAATGCTAGTCAAGGCTGTATTATTTTAACTAATTAGCATAAAAAATCCTAAATTAACACTATAGCGTTTTCAAAACTAAAAATATTGTTAAAATTAAAAATTCCGCACAAAAATTAAAACATTTCCAGCTACTGCTCTTGGTATCACTACATGCTGCCGGATTATGACTAAAACTATTATCGCACACGCAATAATAGTTTGGAGTTGGCTTGGGACGATTATCAGTGGACAAAGCTGATGTTCCTGGAGCCTCGGTCCCGACGACAGGCGCAAGTGTACCGACTGTATCGATTTTCCCAGGCCTATGAAAGAAATACCTTTAAATTAATTCCACCGTAAAACTTAAATTTAACCTAAGTACAGGCATGGCAGATGCAATGTGTGGAGCGTTATACCTGAGAATCGGCGTGAGGGTATGATCGGTAGGTGGCGCAGCTGTTCCTGCTATAGTAGTAGCATTGTCAAACGAATCAAGTGTAGTATTTTCTGCAGATCGGGGTTTCCTGTATCGGATTCGACGAGGCGTGAGTCGTGACCGCAAACGCAAGGATATTAGTTCTGTAGAATTTACAAAAATGCAAGAAGCTCCCAGAACACAAGGGGGCAGCGCGTCAGCAGTGTCCTTGGCCGTGCACGGTCTCTTCACTAACGTTCTACAGCTGTGCGGTCGAACTCCCCACTCCCACGTAACATCCTCTCCTTTACAGTCGCAAACATTCCGGGAATTGCATTCGTATCCTAAATATTCATTGCAAATCATTTTCAGCAGTTTTATTATTCTTCGGTTTACATTCAGTGGCTGGATTGATTTCATTGCTAAAAGAAATGCATCCCTTTGTTCCGATACTGGAATACATTTCTGCCCGGGTATCGCTAGACCGTGCATGAATTCAAAATGGTCGCTGTCCAAGTTCAGAAAAACACCGTCAGGAACCGATGGTGTCACACGGTAAGTATGAATGAATTGAATAGAGTAGAATAAAACAAGTAATGAGGTAAAACACGTTGTGGAATGGATAATGGATTTCGCGTAGCTATTCTTTTGATTTTTCCTGGATCCGCCAAAGATGCGCATCTGTCTCTTTATCTTTCCACCATATTTTTACGCTTTACACCTTATTTTCTCCACTTGGCCGAGTTTCAAAAATTCCCACTTTTAATCAAGTAATATTAGCGGGTTAACTTGGTAACCAATGATTACTAAACCAGAATAATGCACACAAGAGCTAAATGCATGTTCCAGCCAGAGGGAGCTGCAGCGTTACTAGTTAAAACTTCGAAACTTTATTTTCATTATTCTACACAAGAGAGCGCACTATATCACAGATATTCATGTTGCACATCGAAAAGAGTGTACACCGAAGCGAAAACCTTCGCCGAAAACCTTACCTCTTCTCTATATTTGATAACCTCTAAGTAAACCCCTCCCCCCATTACAAGTTATCACCAATCAACTTAAGCATATTATCATCCAGTTGTTTTGCTTAAAACCCATTTAATTTTGAAGTATTTTCATATATATATATATATATGGCACATTAATTTGCGTTTATATCCTCGCCACCGCTGCAAGTGCTAGATTTTGGAGGAATAACGTCAATCTTGTAACGCAATACTTTGGAGCGGAATCTGCTATAACTATTGTCAAATAACAATTCGTAATTTCCAGTAGACTCGCATACATAACTACCCTCAGACACAACCTGACTACAAGCTTCCCGCTCTTTTACTACCAGGCTCTTCTTATCCAGCAATAGAGAAAAGCTTATGTCGTAGTGATCCGTTTCAAATGCCCATTTTATCATCGTCTTTGGTTTTTCAACAGGAACCGGAAACTTGAAATTCCCTCCGGCTTTAACCCCCACTTCCGTGTAACCGTCAGAGACATCTTCCTCAATGTTTCCCCCCAAATCCGTAGGTAAATTGTCCTCTGAAATATAACTTGCCAAAACCGGTTGCCATTTCTCCTTTTGTGTGGTGAAAATCTGAACTTTACCGAAAGTTCTCTGAGACAGTAGCGGCTTGATGAAAGAAAACAGGAAATGGAACACACGAGTTGCTGGAAATTACAAAACGATCAGAATTCAAAAATACTATTAAAATTTGCAAAAATTTAATAGCCATTAATTCATTAATTATTCAAGAAACAACTGAAAAGAAACAAATTACCGTTGATTATCAAAGCTGCTTTAAGTGTTTCCGGATGATTCCCTTCAAATCTTCGCACATTTTCTCCTACCGCTTCCAAAACTGTAAAATATTTTGTTTTTTAACAAGTATATTATTAGAAATTCAAAAATGTTAAGCTATTCAAGGAATTATGCCGGTGAGCAAAATAATGAGCAAGTAACAAGTGTGGCGGCGCCACAATCGCCTTACCTCCGTATGACGCAAGCGTCCTCATAGACAATTTATCCATGTCAAATATTACCACAAATTGAGTAACTGGAATCCCTCCTGACGTCTTTTTACCCTCCATTGCGTGCATAATCCTCTCGAATATAAAGTCAATGTATTTTATATAAGTAACCTTTTGACCAGATTTCATCAATTTTTTTAAATCCCAGCCTCCGAACCGCAAGAGTACAACTGGAATCATAATAGAAAAATCATTTATACTTTTTTAATCATACACCATACCTCCTTGGCCTTCAACTAATCCAAATCTAATTAATCAAAGCATCCGTGATTACAAGCACGATAGTTATTGCACGCGACTGCACAGGGTAATAATTGTCATCTAATATTCAACTACGTCTTTAGTTTTTGCCATTTTGAAAACTGGCTTAACACGCAATTAAGAGTTGATTCCAAGTTACATATTTTCATACCTGGAGAATTCTCTCTGTCGTAACCAATAATTTCCAACCGATAATGTTTAGTAAAATGCTCAGGCGGTATCCAGTTGATGAGACTGTCTATATCGTGCTTCTCCCTCCATTTCAGCGACTGTAGCATGAATAGTAGAAAAAAATAAAACAACCATTATATAAATTTAAATTCACGCAATGAATAGAACCACAAAATATCCACAAGATTTACAGAATAATGTAATATCATATGATTCTATGAATTTCTTAAAATACATTACCGATCTCAGCATAGATTCTGCATTGTCCAAGTTCCCTTCACGTGCTACAAATATTTTATAACAATGTCAAAGTTAAATATTCCTTTGACACATGTCAAAGTTATAAAATCTTAAAAAAAGTCACGAGGTCAAAATACAAGAAAGAAAATATACCTCGAAGCCACCGCATAAGAAAAAAATCTGATTTAAGGTCATCATTAAGGTTGAGGTCTGTAAGTCTCTCCCGGAGCTGGAAATGATTCAAAGGAATTCTATTAACAACTTTTCCATTTGGCTTAACTTATTTACAGGTATTATTGCATAATCATTTTCACGATACCCGAGCTCAAATAGCACATGAAACTACCTCTGTAATTGACAGTTAAATTACAAGACAAAATATCGGCGTTGAGCTACGCCAGTTAAATACCTTAGCTATTTCCTCTGTCTCAGGCGGAACAGGTTGGGCCATGTTTGAACAGCGGTAAGGCACAGATGGCAGCACTATTTCCGCAACTATAGATTCCGCGTCCTCGTTTAGCACTCTTCCCAGTTCAACCCTGGAAACAAAACTGGAGAACTTTCAGCCAGCAAGCGTCGTCGTTTCTCCTTGAAATCCTCTTGCAGCTACTACTGCGTCAACATAAGTTTTCAAGGCCTTAAATTCCTAAATTAATAAAAACCAGCAAAAAACTGATTATTTCTCCACCATGTGTAGAATCTATGAATCACTTCTCTTTTAACGCATCAAATTAACGCGCTTTATCTCATAAGCACTGATAGCACCACAATCACTAGATGCATGCATCCAAAGCAAGAGCAACTAGGAAAATAACTGAGCAATTTAAACGCAAGTTATTGAACCTCATATGATCCTTGGATTCTCCACGGTTATTTAATAGTTATCACAGATCCTGGACATCACCAAAACTAAATGAACATGCGGGAATCCTGATATATTTCCAACAGTGGCTGCGGAATGCTGAAATGAAGATTGAATTCAAGTTCAGACTCAAGATAATATGTGGCGGAGCACAAGGCTGATGCGGGCCTTGATTACAAATAAACCACTTTAACAAGTTAGATTTAATCAGAGTATTCCGTCTCCAAGTGTTTTCAAGTTGACCTGGGACCGACAAAGAATAGAATTCAGCTGCTGGTTGGAGGTCAAGTGGCAAACACAATATAATAAACAATTTTGCGTGATAAAGAGCAATAATCTACCAAGTTTACTCCGTCACAGGATGCCATAAACTAAGAATCATATGGAAATTCCACGTTCTTCCCTCTGCATCTTTAAGAAACTCTGAGACATCATCTGACTCTGTTGTTCCTCCGAGCTCAAGTTTTTGCACTCTCTGTTTTTCTTTTGTATCAATGGAAATATGCACGCTGGAAAAGCCGGAAAGTACTTTGACTTTACGCAAGTATGTATAGCTCTCAGTCATATTAACTCCTGCGCGTTGTTATGTAATAAGAAGAGGGCCAAATCTTCCGAGCTAGCATAGTGTATAGAACTCTTAGCAAAAAAGGGATAGTGACAGGAGATTGTTTAAAAAGGCCTTTTCACGCTTTAACGTTGCAGTTGATAAGCTAGCTTACATACGTATATACAAGGAAAGATAGCCTTGGGCCAAGAGGAGAAGCACCAAAAAGAATTCAAAACACAATGCTCAAAATCTTATATAGCGTATTGTGGACTTGACTACCTTCTGCCTTCTGATCGTACGACAGCGCTGGGGAAGCCAAGATTGCCATTGCCAGAAAGGTCTAATGCATAATGCTGTTTTCAAGTGCATTTTACATGCGAATTTCTCATGAATGGCAGCGCAACCAGCGCTCACGCTTCATAGTAAAAGTTTGCCGAGGATTTCGTAGATTCAACTTATGAAGCCTAAGGATATAGCATTATTAGACTTTTGTTGACCTGAATCCCATAGTAAAATAGTACAAGGTTAACATGGGGGCAAAAGTAGGAATTAATGGGGTTAACCAACGAAAACCTACAACTCCTCCAAGTCAATATGTGTATGAAGCGTCGTTGACGCCGTTGCCAATTCTACAATATCTTTTTACACTTACAAAGCTAAGACACGCGTCTAGGAGAAAAAACGCTGATATCTGTCTCATGCTACAGGCACCTTAAAACAGCTAAAAAATATAGAATAAGCTAAATGGTCAAAGACTAATGGATTGACAATGTGGATAATGTAAAAAGATAATAAAAGCTTCTAAAGTTTCAATAATTTTCGCGCAGTGTAAGGATACGAGCAAAAATATTTGTAACATCCAAGCACAACCAAAATAATTGAATGCATATCATGTAAACACTCTTAACCATGTATTTGCCAGATTTGTCCTTGCTAATTATTTTTGAAAGGGTTGCTTGCAAAAAACTTTAATTAAACAAGTGGAGCGGGTCAAGCGATCAGGTTATGTTCATAAGGTAGGTGCAGCACGTGGATGAAAACGTTATGAGCTAATCCAACGAGTCAAAACGTTTCAAGTTTGTATTTTCAAAGCGAAAATCCTCAAGCCAAATAGATAACATTCGCAAGCTTCTAGTTTAATGTAAAAATGCAATATAGTGCTTATCAGTTTACAAAATGAAAATTTTGCATATTAGCTAATTTTTAAACTTACCTTGGGAATCCTTTAAACTAGATCGTATAAATGCTTCCACAGATGAACCTCTGACACCCTAATGTTTCTTCCTATAATTATTTTGACCTTGATGAAATATTATGTGGATTGCGAAATTTATCGTGAGATGATGCGAATATTTTCTGACAGAAGAATGGGATTTTAAAACAATTAACTAAATGCAATAAAAAATTAGTTGAGGAAGGATTGTATTTGATTGATGGGCTGCAGGAATTAAGAAAGGGAAGTGTGAGAAAATAAAGTGTGAATTTTCATAGTTTGATTTATTCCAGAACCATACGTAGGTATACAGCATAGTTTCATGTAATTTGTAACCTAGGCTATGAGAATATTTTTTTTATATAATCGTGGAGGGAATTTAAATTTCCGAAAGCTACATACACATGTTAAAAAGCAGTAAGAAAAGAGGCGGTTTATTACATTTGAACTCTTTAAAATATAAATTTATCTCATAAGAACCGATTTATTTTTAATTTCAGTTTTTACATACTTTTCTATTTTGGATATCATGAGTTTTTCAAAAATACCGTTTTATCTTGCGGCGTGCCTTGGAAAGATTAACTGAATTTTACTTGATTCAAATTTCTAGTGCTTTTTAAAACCAAAGTGCGCTTCTACATGTAGCAATATGAAATCTTTGCGAAGGGCAAGTAGCGCTCCGCAGGTAAATTCACTGTTCAATTTAGCTTCAAACGCAGAGTTACGCTGTCCGAAGTCCTGACTCGTGATCCGTCTATAACTAAGGAACACCATGTCTAATAGTCTTCACCTGAATGACAAAGCGCTTGTTATTATCCTAAGCATTTATGAACATCTTGCAGAGCGGAGGCGACGAGAGTGATGATTCCGAAGACTTGAACGAAGACATAGCCGGGTGGGACGTAACTGTTGCTATTAAATCCAGATTTGATACAAAACATTTCATAAAAGCATGCCTAGTTATTCGAGCTTTGCAAAACCCCAACAAGAAACTAAGGCGGCCCATGTTTGAAAACGATGAGGAGCGAATCCTTACTTACGAACTTACTGTAGCAATTTTAAAATGCAAGTATTTCGATTTTGTTGTACTTCCGCGATTTAAGCCCTTTAAAAACTCTAATCAAGAATTCATTTCACAGATTCAACTTTTTTGAACCAAGCTCTGGAAGCGAGCAATTTTTATAAACGACACACAAACGTATTTTTTTAAATATTTTTAATTCTTCTACTGCATTAATAACAATTGTGGATAGTTGCACACAATGATTATCTTCCTCCAGCTCGGCGTAGATAATACTGAAGAAGTACTCGTCGTCCTCTATGATTTATTTGAACGAGACTTTCAATTACATCGAGAAGATCCATATTTGGGTAAAAAATTCGGACTGATTCAAAGCGCAATTATTGGAGTTAGAACTAAAGTCATGGCGCACTTGGCCAAACTAAGGATTCAATACCAAGTAACTTCTGTAAATCATTTACTCCCTGAAAATTTGCGCCATCAGAAACACATTGACCAGAATCCGCTCTACGCTTGGGTTAACCTTCGAAAAACAAAGTAGGTTTCGTACAATCAACTCCATGATTTTAACACCGACAATCCCCCAGATGGCGCCATGAGTTCACTACCGTTTATAATGTGTGCTCTTTTCGTTGATTGGCAGGGTGGAGTCTGTACTGGTAATGTTAGGAGAGCTTGGGCTCCAGAGATCTGAATTCGAAGACGATATTTTAATACAGCAAGACTCCTACTACGTGGACGGTCATCATCAAGATCTTCTCCGCTTCCATTCAAGCAAAAAGGATACAATATTCAATTCTTCGCTTGTAAGAGACGGGCTCCTGGTGGTACAGGTGCGTTTATTAACTGCAGAGCATGCAGCAAACTAGAGGCATCCTCTGGATTCGTCAAGTTCTCAATTATGCCTAATGATTTTTGCATTTTTTTCAGGACAAATCCGCATGTTTGCCCGTTTACGCTTTGGTGAAAGCAATCTTTTATCGGGAAATACTGTACCGAAATAAGAAACTCAGTTCGGAAGAGTTTGCGAACCTAAAAAGAGATCCAGAATCTCAAGGACTCACTACTGTTTATTTAGGAATTCCTCTCCTATTTCCACCGCAAGAGGAATGGTATGATAGTATCCTGGAAACTTCAAGGAAAGAACCGAAACCTAATTCTGTTATTGTAACACACGGAGGTATTATTTTTTTAAATTTAATTTTAATTTAATTTAATTAATTGAATCAATTTGGCTTGTTCAAACACATGCTATCTTCGCTAGGAAGTTGTTTGGTTTAGGAGCACTGTTCAGAGAACCAAAAATGTTTTTTAAATTTATTTAATTTTACTAATTTAAAAACCCTCTGTATTTTCAAATCAGGTTCAGGAAGAACTGTAGCCCATCTGGCTTGTCTCCTTCAAGAATCTGTACCAAAATGGCTTACAAGGAGTAAATCCTCCATGTCAAACTCGGAGGATTTAGCAAGCTCGATAAATAACAAGTTTATTCCAAGACCGACATTAACAGTCATCGCCTTTGGAATTCCTGTTGCCAAGTAATAATTAAACTATTTTCGCATATCCCTTGAACGAAGTTCTAGAAAATTTATTAAAATCCCAAGGAAAATTTACAATTAACTTGCTAACTTAGACAGGAAGAAACGCTGAAATTCTTTAGAAAACAGATGCAGTTAACAAACTTGAAAATGTATTCCGAGGATTTCCTAACGGTTTCCCCAAAAGATCCAAGGGTCAAGGGAGCATGCGCCATTTTGGTCAATCCTCCGTCCTCCGGATCAGCTTTGAAAGATCCTGTTGCCTACGTTTGCACAGAGGGAGGAGGTTTGTTTCTTTCATCTTGATTGTTGCTTATAAGTAAAAAGTGAAGGGCTAACGAAATTGAACTAACTTTGTTAAATCAGATGAAGACGTCCTTGTGCATTTATCAAAGTTTGTTAATGCTCAAACAAACCCCATGCCCTCGCACCAGTGTTCGTCGACGATGCAGTTAAAGTTTCTCAAACACGCTTTGACCTTCTCTCAAATCAAACTTTGCCTCTATACAACATGTTCGCTCCTCCCTGTAGAAAATACAGACGTGGTTCATTCTGCAGTTCATAATTTCAAGAATAACGTTTTGGATCAAAAACTTAAAATCTTTCGCGAAATTTTGCATCAGGTAATCAAAAGGTATGCTAGAATTTGGGCCGACAGGCCTAAACTTCTCTGGGAAATAACAAATTCTATTTCCGACAGAGCAGAAATGTAAAAAGCTACAAGGAACCCGGACTAGACGTTGTGCACTTGGATTCCATACTGGATTTCTACACAAAGGAGGATTTTCAAGGGCCTTACCTCCAGCTGAAACCTAGTAGTGCTTCCAGCGGATGTTTCATGGCTCTTCTGAGGAGAAAGGTACGAGGATGAGTATTGTAGGTGGCGCTACGAGCATTTAAAGTACCAAAGCTAAAGATAAATGACCGACTGGGAATTTTAATTTCTCCCTAGGAGGCTACTGTTACGGTTGGACGCTTGATGCTTCCACAACCAGGAGGCGTATCATCCTCCTCAGTAGCGACTTCAAATCCAGATAAACCGCGGATATCCGCTCCAGATCTGGATCTGAGCATCGAAGCCATGGGTGCGATGGATGCTAGGCTCAAGCTCAGCACTGCTACTAGTACAGACATGTTGGAATCCGCTCTGGAACGTTTGAACTTGGCCTCAGCATTCTCACACCCTCGCTCATCTTCTCAGGTTTCCGGGTCTCGCTCCAGCACAGCTGCCTCGGATATCTTCCGTAGACTCAAGAGACGATCCATGACCAAGAGGGCGATAGTTCAAAGGGTCTCATTGCCCACACACGCTTCTATGGCCAAAAGAACCAGCAAGTGGTAATTACGTATAGGTAACTTATCATTTCTCCCATCATCCTCTGTTCCGACTACTACACGCATGCTTTTGAACAGGACAGGAGAGAACAAAGGCGGAAGAGGGTCAGGATCAGGAGGCGGAGGCGCTCAAAGAGGGAGCCAGTTTCATATCCACGGACAGCATCACGGCCACCATGATGTCGCTAGTTGTCCAATATGCGCTCGCCATGCCAAAAACTTTCCCGATTTCCGGCCCAAGTAGTTATTAATAATTTCCGAGTAGTACGCATGCCTTGGTTTATGATTTTAAGACCCAATTTTAATTGTGTTTACATTTAAAAACGCGCTGTAACTGAAATTTATAGTCAACTTTTGCAAAATTAAAAAGTTTTATAAAGAAAAGAAGACTGTGCAGAATAGAAATTTTAATCCCGAGTACCAAAAGCGCCTCAATGCCCAATATGTATGACATACCGAGTGACGACATTTGATTTATTGCCAAGTGTTTCAGACAGCCACGCTAATTTCTATTTTGTGCAAGCAGGTAATGGAACGTGTTTGACACAATTAAGTTTAGTCACAACTGGAACTCCAATTTTGCTATAGAACTTTTTATATAAGTCTAGTTTCGCTCACAGTGCTTTGATCCTACAATTAAAACTAGTGCAATCAGCCAAATAATGACACGCTCTTGGATTACAAGCTATTTACTTATTGCGCATGCGCTCTTATTTTCCGGTGGTATTACAATTAATTACGGAACGGAAAATGTAAATAAGCCACAATGAAGTATAGTATAATTATAGATAGAGAATTTAGATCCCTTTAAATTTTGAATTAGAATTTTGATTTAAAATTTAGGAATTTTCAGCAACATGGAACCTAACCTTTGCTAGCCGTTATGAAGAAGAAGCGCTATTCACTTCGACAATATCACCACGAAGCTATCCGTTCTTCGTTCTGCTTGTTGAAGTAAGTACGCTTAAATCTACAAGACAGCATCTGTATTATTGAATTTAATCCTGTCTTTAGCAAAAATTAAACTTAAAACCCCACTCCAACCAGGACCATCAAGGCTACGACATAATTTGCGGAGGATCCTTAATTACTCCTCGACACGTCCTAACTGCTGGACATTGCGCTTCTTCAATACAAGAGTTGCTGAATGCAGGGAAGAACGTGGAAGCTTGGATCAACCCCTACAATCGAGACCAATTCCAAGGGCAAATTGCATACATCATCGACATCAAAAGACACGAGTAACGCGATAACTTAACAACTAACCTACAAGCTAGAATTCTTTAATTACTTTGAATACTTTATCCACTTCAGAAACTTCTTGCCACGTCCCTATTTACATCACGACATAGCAATTGCAACGCTGGAAGATCCCCTGACCTTGAGTTCCAGCGTATCCGTCATCTGTATTGGCACAGGAGATTACAACGGGCACGACGCTGCACTCATTGGGTTTGGCAATTACGACTGCTATTCTGAATCATCTCATCTGCGGATTGCCGAGGTAACTTCATAGACGCTGCACTTCTTCCAAAAATTATTAGCAAACGTAATCCCATTGCATTCTTTGTAATCCCAGGGAAGCGTGTTAAATTCAACCAATTGCAAAGCGGCAGGACACAAAGGAAAGCTATTGGAAACCCACGTCTGTGCTACATTGTATGACGCTAAAGGACAGCGCGCGGAACAAGCTCAAGGCGATAGTGGCGGCCCCTTGTTTTACGAGCGTAAAGGTTTCCTTGGAGAAAGTACGTCTCATCAGGGCAACTGTCCCTTTGTGCAGGTACGACGCCGATTAATATCCCAACAAGTACACCATATCCTCTATATGTTTCAGATTTTGCCGTTCTGAATGTTAGTAAATGCCGGTACTAGACTGTTTGATCACTCAATGCATAATCTTAATACCGTTTCTCAACAGTTTGCACTCGTGTCCTACAATTTTGTCATGAAGGGCAAGAAAGACTTGCGCGGAGAAATTAGCAATCCTTGCCCCAATCTCAACATACCCGGAACCTACACCCGCGTCGGAGCTTACAAAGATTTTATAAGAGCAATTGCTCCTCAAGCTCAATTCTGGGAATAAATTAATTGCATTATTTGCAAATTCAAGAGATTTACATAGCACGCAAACCCATGTTACGACGACTAAAACCAAGATAACGGGTGTGTTAGCATTTCTGAGAATACAAGAGAAGAGGGACGAACATATGTTAGTAGGACAAGTCCTTGCACAAATTCCGGGATAACAACCGCAGGAGTTTTTAGGTGAAAACAATTTAATTTACATTTTCCAGTTCCCTCCAACCTTGAGCTAGTTGATCCCCCTCTCTTTGTACTGGAATAAAGGCGGTTTAAAACTCTGGAGTTAAAGAGGGAAAGAGGTTGTAGTCATCTTTTGTTTTCAAAAATTTAGCTTTTATATCGCAATATTTTAACTGCATTTCTTTTCCGCAAAAACAAAAATACTCCACAAACTCACCTCATTTAATTTAGTGCACGAAAGGTGACAAAACCCAACGTGTAGAAATTAATCCAGCCTTCCTAAGATTCACACCACCAACCAGCCAAGGACAATTAGCCCTAGAAGAAAACTTGGAGGGAAAATTCACAGACCAACGGATTCTGATTAGGTGTGAGTGGGTCAAACCGGAGGACTCAGTAGAATATTACTAGGACGAGTGAAGAGAAGCCATATATAGGAAAAATGACGGGGGCGGAGTTATGGATCAAAGTAGAGACTTCCGAAGGAAACAAGCAATTACGAGAATCCCTGGAACATGCTTTAGTATTTTTTGGCAATTTGGACACAATGGAAGAGATTCCAGAACACGTTTATGGCGAATTATTTTCTCAGGTGAGTCAAGATTCTTTCATGTTGTTTCCCTGTTCATAGCTTCGAGTTGCTCTCGAAAGAGAAAGTTTCCGGTTTTTAGAATTGCATACATCTTTAAGAGCTTATTCATTCCTTATCATAAATCCGTCAGGCTGGTTTAAAATATAATTTTTCATCTTTTTTAAAAAAAATTCTAGTTTTCCGTGATTCTCTGTCGACCAATGATTGCTCCGAGTCAAGTACAGAATCTCCACCGAATCCCAAAAGATATCACTCTCATTGATTCAGATGAGGAATATCATGATATTCAAACCGGTCATGATCATGATGATGTGTGGTTCTCCCTCGTCCGACCATACGACATCTTCTCCAGGTAAGTATGCAAACGGGGCTTCATTCCAATTGCAGTCAATAACTGCTAAGTAGCAGCTATTTGTCGTTGGCACTATTGCCTCATAGATGTTGAAGAAATTGGACTAATTGAATTCTGTTCAACGCCTATAGATTTCTAGAGTATCCACCTGAAGTCAGCAAAATCAGACCATTTATGACACAGGAGTTTGCGTTTAAGGTTAGTATTTAGTCTCTTTTAAGGAAATCATCTAGTTCCACCAGTAGTTCCAACTTGGAGCCATTCTTGAGAGAATACAAAGCTAAAACGTTAATCTCTCCGTTTTTTATCTCAATTCCCACAGATTCTTGAACTCCTGCTCATCTCAAGGGACCAGGACGAGAAAAACTATTTAAAAGTTATGATTCATCGCATCTATAAAAATTATATCTATCTTCGACAATACATTAGAAAAATCATCCGGGACGTCTTCTACAGAATTGCGTATGAAGGGGAAAAATTTGAATCCGTAGACGTTCTTCTTGCTATTTATGACAGGTAATAATCAATATTCACATTCAAACATACAAGTATTAAATTAATAGCATTTATATAAGTCAAGTAATCACAGTCTCCGATCATCGGAGAACCTTCTTCTGAATTAATGAATTGCTATTGTATTTTCCAGCTTCATTAGAGGATTTACGCTCCCGCTCCGAAACGAGCACCGAACCTTTCTCCTTCAAGCTCTTTTGCCATTGCACAAATCCCCGCAACTCTGTAGTTTTCACTTTAACCTTTTTAATTGCGTTGAAGGATTCATCTTCCTTGAACCTACCCTCTTCAAAGATGTCGTCACTAAACTTGGACGTATGTGGCCTTTAGTTTCGCAAAAACAGGTGAGAAGAACCTCTAAAAGACAAAACGAAAAAGCTTTGAGGAGCGTTATTGTTTCCCATAGTCACAGCTTTTGTAATCAGAGACGTTCATTGTCGGAATTCATAATTTCAGCTACTATTTCTTCAAGAGTTGGACAAGCTCGTAGAAGCAGCCAGTCCTGATGTTCTCTTTGACTCGAAGATACCAGTTTTTCAGATTATTGCAAAGGCTATTGAATCTGATAACAGATTGGTAAGTAATTACTAGATTCATAGAGCAGAGCAGTACTTTCTGATTATCAGAAAAACTGTTAACGCTGCTTGTATTGCAGGTGGCTGACGCTGGACTGAGTCTTTTGTCCAGGTACTACATCTGTGACCTTACTTGGGATACCTCCTTTGAAATCCTGCCTATCGTATACCCTCGTCTCGTCAAGACGGCTGTCACGCATTGGTATCCGTAAGTATGGTTCTAGTTATATCAATGCAATATTTGACCTTCCTATTTCAAAGTTTCTTCAAACGCTGAATCTTAATTTCCAGGGACACGAAATTCAGCGCTAGGAGGTGCTTGGAAATATTGTGGGAAAAGATTCCTGAGAAAATGACCGAAAATCACAAGGCTTACATGTGGAAAATGACAAGCTTGGAAGATGAGAGAGACCGTCGAGCAAAAGCCTGGCGAGAGGTGGAATCCGCAGCTATCGCGAATATGAATCTAGGGATTCCTTTAATGGTGAGTAAAGAGTAAAGAAAGTATAAGAGGACGTGACTTTACTCGCCAGATTCATATATTACTCTAGGAGAACTTTATTGTGTAGTAGATTTCGGTGGCTTAAGAGGACAGGAGGCCGTGTTAAGGTAATGTCTATAGCCAACTAAGGACGGAAGCAAGTGAGATTTCAAGGATTTATAATATTTAGATTTGAATTAAGAATTTTTCAGTTACACAAATAAGCCGTTGTAACTTATAACGCTGTTAGAACGGCTAATTGAGAGCTGGATAAAGACGGTGGTATTGTCATAGAAACTAGCTCGACACTCATTAGATTCTTCCAGGCTAGGATGAGTAAGAGAAGACTGGATTCTTAAAAGAATACAAGAGATTTCTCAATCTGAGTGTGAATGAGTGTAGTACAAAACTAAAATGTTCCTACTTTGAGCATTTTTGCAGTCATTGGGATAAGATATATAGTTGACATTGATAATACTCTGGATTGCACTATTCACAGAGTTGGAGTTAGAATTTTCAATTGATCTCGATGCTACGCTAAATAGTGAGGGACACAAAATATTTGAATTCTGATATAATTGTAAACTGTTTGAACATGTAGCATTATATTTGAAAGATACCTAAGGATAAGGGGATGGATAATAATATTAGTTTACGTCATTACTTTTGTATATGTCTTATCAAAGAAATGTTTAGAAAGAAAACTTTTTTGCAGCACGTTTTCACTGTCCGCTGCGCTATTATACAGTGTTATTGAAATAGCAAACTTGTACAGTGAAATTATTTGAAATTAGAAATTTAGCAACGCAACGATTTCGATTAAACTCAGACTGCGTCTGTAGCTGTCATTTAATAACTGACAATTATATTAATAATAAACATAATTGAAGCAAAGATGGTTAGTGCATGGATGCAAGACACTCACATCGTCAAATGGCAAACAAACTTCAAGTCCAAACTATGATTCTCTGTATAGTTTCCGTATGGTAGCGTTCACGCAGTGTTTGAACGTTTCTTGAACTTCGTTGATTTTGGCATAGGGTAACTGAAAATTAGTCTCAAAATATTTAAGGCACTGCATGAGCTCGTTCATATCTACATCTTGACCGTTCATGACACACTCGAACGCTATATCGAATTTTGTACAGATTTTATCATACTCCTCTGGTGACTTGGGTTGAGCTAAAGCCGCTTCCGGATGCGTTTTCAATACGGTGAACGATGGCCAGTTTGAAGAACAAGCTGGACATTGGCAATCAAAGTAATAGTTTTCAAGGAGAAGCTTCTTTCGGTCACTTAACTCTGTTACTGCATAATGAACACCGTAGTTATCCAACAGTTCCGTATCACAAGCCACACTCTTGATTGTGACGACGGCCACTCTACCATCAGGTAAATTAAAACGGGTAACATTAGGGTCGCAGGAATGGTTAACCAAGCTTAGCACTGCGTACGCACCAGCACCATACTCGACCATGTCATATCCTATTAATTCATTCAGTGAATGTGCGTTTGGCGGCAAGTTTCGCAGATGAAGAACTAGAAGTTTGCAAATAAATATTTTAAAGTCGTAGTCTTGGTAAGTCTCAAAGAAGCTGGAGAACCGCCAGAGTAGATTCACAACCACACAGGCTTCCACAGTGTATCGTAGAAGATCAGACATAGGCTGCTCATGGTAAATGAGATTCAAAATCGTCCGGTAAGAACTGCTTATGTACATCCCATTTTCAAAACCAAGTGGTTCTTCTTCATCCATGGGTTGCTTGAGAAATAGGTCATACAACTTTTCTGGACCTTGGTGAGTCACTATCTTCGTAGCCAGCAGTAAAATCCTTGAAGGTCTCAATGTGTGAAGCATTGACGAAATTTCGCACATGTACTTGTCATGACTCTCTCGACACTCTCGTGAACAAAATATGGCCTGCAATATTGAACAAAACCAATGAAATAAATCTCAATTCACTGGATTATCCGCGTTCGAAAACATGAATTTTCAATAATGAATTATACAGTAGCATGATACACAGTAATTGTAAAGTTTTCCACTTACAAATACACACGAAGAACAGGAAATCCCATTTTGAATATTCTTTAAACAAGTATGACAGTGATCCACGTCCCATAAGCATTCTCGTAAAAGAACTTTGGCAAACGGATCTTCAACAATTACCGTCGTACCTGTAATAAAACACCATTCAAAAATTTTACAAAACGATATGTGACGCGCTAACGTGAAAATACAACGCTGTCTTCCGACATATTCCATGTATTCTTGACTGAAACACTTAATCCAAGAAAGTACACAAGCTTACCGGGTGGTATGTTTTTCGTCGCAACCACATGCCGTCCACGTTCACAATTTGACCGGATTTCGATGTAACTTTCGGCAGAAGGTATACGATTGTTTGGACACTTGATCTCGAACAATTCTAATGACTTTGTACCTTTGCTCTTAGTTCCACCACTGTCGTGGTTATTTCGAGCTATCTCCACTTTACATTTCTCTAATCGGCTTTTTAATCGTTCTTTGAGCTTTAATATTTCCTCACAGTCAGAGTGCGTTTCGAATACTAGTTCTAAGTCACATTTACAATTCTCATATCGTCCAAGCTCAAAGTATACAGCCGAACGGTTGGCAATTGCAAAATAATATTCAGCACTCCCTTCTGGACTAAAACAAAGCGACAAGCTGTAAGCTCGAAGGGCTTCCGGAAATTTCTTGTGCCGGTAGAGAACATTTCCTTTGTTTCTAAGCTCCTTTGACATCTCTTTTGATTTCAGCATACCTTTAATTAATAAAATGAGAATGACATTAACATAGATTCCCAAAGGTGATTTAAGCTGCGTGTATGAAGAACCTTTAAAACCGAGAATTTATTACATTCAACTTACTTAATTTCGAATTTGTTCCGTTCATGGTATTGTGCAACAGGTTGTCTACTAGTTGAATTCGTTGTTCCATTTGACGCAACTTGGAAAACTTTTCTGATATTTCCTTCGTTATAGACTCTTCCAAGAATTTCTTTATTAAATTACACCCTCCCCAATATTTCCCCTCCCACACCATTTGGGTGAGAACTTCCATGACTAAAGAGATTTCAAACGCCTATAAAACGTGTTTTATAATGCGGATAGAAAATATTCCCCTCCCGCAAATAAAAAAATTCTCCAGTATTTTCCGGCATGAAAAGTTCAATCAGAAGAATTCCTTGAACATCACGCTATATAATTATTTATGTCGCTTAACTTTCACTTTCTACACCATTTACTATACTATAGCAGTTCTCCTGTAATAATTACGGAGTAATAGCAGTTGTGGACAAGATTTAAAACTAACTGACAGAAAACTCAAAATTGGTTTTTATATTCATGCAAGTTTTGTTAACTGCTTCGAACTGCATAATTTTAAAAATAAATACTTTTGACTTTGCGAGGGCAAAGAATTAATAATATAAACTTTCTTCTGTTGGATCATTGTACATGCTTCTAGATGCACCTGCTCCAAATACTTGCTTGTTCGTGGGCCAAGCACAAAGATTGGTCTCCTGAATAGTCAGTCCATGGATAAAGAAGATAGTAGAGGAGAGTAGACTGTCTATTTAGGAGACATATGTTTTGTGCTTGGTCCACGCCAAACCCGCGCCAAACTTAAATCCAAACTAAATCCTGCGGTCGATCCAAATCCTATGGATTTTAGCCACGATCTCCTCGCGCTTCGCTACATCGAAGTATAAACCGGTGTATTAACTATATATATAATTATTCGCGAACCACATCCAATATCGGTGCATGTGCATTTTCTAATTTGCTGCATATGTGCAGTAAAGTATGCATCTTCTCTGAAGATAGATGAGTCGAGAAAAGTGTGCTTATTATTATTGCCGCCGCAAAGGAAACTAATTAAGTAAAGTAACATTTAATTAAAGATACTGTGTTGTTCTAATTCTAACTAATTGTAAGTTCTTGGTGATAATATTTTCCATTATGGAATATCCCTCAGTATCTCAGGTTAGTAACAACCAAATCATTAATTTCATATTATGGAGCAAATCTAATTCATTCACGGTAGCAAAGCATAGACTAGAAACTACAACCTTTCAAACAACAAACTTTCTTATTGTTTTAGGGTAAATTTTTCCGGAATCCCAAACAGCATAAAAAGAAGGCTGCTCCTGGTGGGTAATGAAGTCTTCTTTAATGCGAAACGTGCCTCGGCTTTTGGTCGTTTTGGTCCACCGTTTGAAACTGGAATTGCGAAATTCTACCCAAACTACTTAAGACGTTATCAAGCATCACTCAGGTAATTTGAGTTGCCAAATTTTGATTTAGGGCGTACATGTTGTATATAAATAACTGGAAAATCAAGGTTGATGAAATAATTTGTGTATCTTGGCTACCCGATGTAACACAGAAAATCAAGTCAGGCTGCTACGAAGAATTAGGACACAATCCAATGTGAGCGACTACGTGGAATTGTCTGCTGGCTCTATAAGCGAAAATCCCAGGTCTGCAACTCTCATTTTTTTCGTGATATTGGGTAAACCAACATTCCTATTCTCAAGCATTGAATGGGGCGATTGGCACAGAACGAGAAAATCAAAGCTCAATGTAATGTTTCGTATGAATTTTAGACACGCCTGCTAATAAGAAGCATGAGAAAATAACGGATGTACTGGACATGCAAATATTTGATCACGCCCTTCCGATATCACATTTAAAATCCAGAATAAAATGTAACGACTGCTTTGTAGTTGATTGCCAGAGACTTCATGGAAGACTTCGATGGATCCTGAGAAACCACAGTTGGCTTGAATTCACTAAACAGGATTCAATTCGTGATGAAGATTGTAAAAAAGACATGGAGTTCGTGATTTAAAGCCGGTGCTATGGGTAGTAGTGGCAAACTTGTGCGGTCAAAGTATATCAATGCCAATGCCTTGAAAATCGGATTTTAAGTACAGGAAGATGCTCAACTAATTCTTGATATTGTTAGTGATATGGACGTATTTGCAGCATCGCTAGTTCAGAAAGTGATGCTTACAATGAGGTAATTTATGTTTTACTACGATTATGTAAGTCTGTAGTTTATTTTTCCAGATTGATTTTTTAACAACATTTTAAGACCAAACGGGGCAGGGGGAAATCCTTCCCTCTTTAAGTTTAAGTAGTAAGTAAAAAAATTGAAAATAATTTTTTTTCCAGATTCATCATTTTGACGATCCCTTGGGGTGAGCTAGAGACGAGGAATACAATGGTGCAATCGGTTTCCTCGTAGGACGTCTGGAACGGCGTCAGTGAGCCAATGGGATCAGCCACCGCGGTACACCGGAACGCTTGAAGTCCAACCTCAGCCATGCCCGGGGCTACAAACCTGGATGTCTAGTATGGCCCAAGGATAGGCGCAATAAAAAAACTGACTGCACCATTGGTTTTGTCGTGGTCGACTGCACCTACCAGGTCAGTAAAATCCGGGATAGGGAACACAAAGTTTTTGACCACATTTTGATACCAAAGGGGGGGTCCTTTGGCAGAAAAACTAACTTTTTATTTTCTGTTTCAGATTCCTGTTTTTGGTGGTCCTATGAGGTGAGCTGGAGACGAGGAATCCAACGGTGCAATCGGTTTCGTCGTAGGACGTCTGGAACAGCGTCAGTGAGCCAATGGGCTCAGCAACCGGAACTTGTAGCTCAACCTCAGCCATGCCCCGGGGCTACAAACCTGGAAGCCTGGTGTACCAGCCGAAAGACGTAGTCAAAAAACTAATTGCGGTATTGGTTTTGTCGTGGTCGACTGCTGTTGTGAAATTTTTCTGAATTGACCTGATCGTGAAACATCTCATCATTTATGGAAGTATTTAAATTTGTAATTACATGTCATGGAAAAGCCTCGTTTTAAGGGTTCATGTTACATGGTTTTAAAATTGTGGCACAATGTTTGTGTATATCTCTCTTGGAATGGCAGCTAGATTAATTGATTTATTTTTATTTCGTATATTCTCAAGGCTGATCCTGAATTAAAAGTCGAGATTACAGAAAGCCGTACACGTTAGTTGAAAACCAGGGTGGGAATAAGAATGTATTGAAATCGTTTAATTCTGGTGCATGGTACCGTAGCAAAAGCTATCAAATCTGATTCTTCAACGAGCCATACGAGCCATCGAGTAAAACTTCTAAAACTTGGATATATCATAATAACAGGTAGTGCCAGGAAAATATTCTTTCCCGCCGTCGGGATGAAGTCATACTAGGCTGTAAAAAAAGCACACATCCCAATTATAATGTGATTTGAAACCGAAGTAATTTATATATACATATATATATGTATATATAAATTCCATCGAAGCCTAAAAGTAATTTTTAAACCACTTCCATATTAAACATATTGAAACGCACTAGAATGACTGAATATTGGAATATCATCGAATACGTTCAAGTAAGTCATAATGTGATCAGGTAATGACGATACACCTGCGTCGCTCTCATGAAATATAGCAATACTTTAAAAAGAAATAATATAAAATTACGAGCTTGGGTAAACGTGATTTTTGAGATCGTCCCAGTATACCGTTATAAATCCGTGCAGTTATGTTGAAATGTGAAATTAAGTTTGTAGTGGACAAGATCTCTTACTCTGTTGTTGCCCTTGTTGCCCTAATAGAGTAGAGTAAGAGATCTTGTCTAAGTTTGTAGGTATATATTGATTTGATTCTAGCCGTGCAAGCAGTATATAACTACGAAGTGATTTAACTGACCACTTATATTCTTTGAAATTTTTTATAGCTCGGCAGAGTAATTTAATATTTACCAAAAAATGAAAAGAAAACGAAGTTCTGGAAAAGCTGCGTCCATGCACTCTGAATCGAGCAGTGTAGATTATGGTAACCAGGAAAGCGGTGAAGAAAAGCGAAAGCGGTCGTCAAGTCCTGAAAACCGAGATGAAGTTGTTTCTGACATCATTGTATGTGTTTTGTGCACGCAAAAGATTAATGACCAAACGGAAGGGATTGGGGCGGAATACGGTTGTTTGCTGGAACAATACTCTGCATCCATGAGAAAATTATTAAATCTTCCTGAAGAAACGTCAGAGCCGCTTGCTAGTACTCCAGTTTGTATCGGATGTCTTCATAGGATTCGGAAAATGCACAATGTGTTTGTTCAGATTGAATCGCTCGAGTGCGAGTTAACTGCAATTGTGGAGGAAATTAAAATATGCTTAGCAGCGGAAGTAGAAACTGGTGTGATAAATGAAGCAAAGCAGAACGAGAGATTGGCTTCAATTTTAGGCTGCCGAGAAGGAATACGAGGTAACCTTCTTTTGTAAGATTTGTAGTTTGATGGCGTTACTGATCTCGTAATAATCTTGATGTTGAGACAATTTATACTTGTAGGAAACGGACAACAGGTTCTTGTGAACACCGATCTCATTGCAAAAGGGCAATCTTCTGAAGACATACGGATCGACTGCGACGATCGAGAATTTAGCCCGGTCCATTTTGATGAATGTATTGTGGACGAAATTGAACCTGAGGAACCTCCTCCAACTACACGAAGTGAAGAAAATGCCCAAGCTTCTACTGATCTGAGAAACGAGTAAGATTGATTGCATCCACAGAAAAATCATGGAATAAGCAACGTATCTGATCAGTTTAAAACATTTTTTTGTTTCCGCAGGATTGACAGTGATGTAATACCTAGAATTATCCAAGTAAAGCCGTCAACTGGAAAATCCAGATATTCGATGCGACACAAGGATAAAAAACTAACTTGCGATTACCTAGATCCAATTACTAAAAAATGCATGCTAAAATTTAACAATTTGCATAAGTTGGAAGCTCATCTTAAAAGTCATAGACTGCGTGAGTGAGGATTACATTCCTTTATTGGCCCGATCATTAATCTAACAGCAATGGCTACTACATCATGTTTGGAATATTAAGGAAACAAATGTTATTTTTTCTTACAGGAATTTCTATCAGAAAACATGTGACACCACTATCACCTCGAGAGGAAAAGAGAGTAGTAGCAAGACGGAAAAGGAAATGTCCAGTACCTGGGTGTTGTCAGGCATTTTCTATGTCTCCAAGGAATACGTTCACGTTTGTCAGCCATGTCATGAGTTTTCATAAAAAATTCATCTGCCAGAGGTTGGATGAAGATAATGCGCCATGCTTAAGCATGTTTGAGACTGAACACATGCTTCAAGTTCACGAAAATGAGTGTAAAAGTAAGTGAAATTAAGTTGCTTTTATTTACGACCTGGAGTTAGAATGCCTGGTTTTGCAGCCCAGCTTGTTAATAATGATGCGATTTACATTTAGATATGGAGGATAAGCAACCTGCAATGTGGTTAGTTACTCCAACTGAAGAAACCGAGACTATAAAATGTAGAATCTGCCAAGTGAAATCAGTTGGTCGACATAAACTTGCAGGTCACTTAGTAAGGCATGGTTACTATGTTTGCTTGGAACTTAATGTGGCTGGGCAGACGTGCCTTTCCTGTTTTCGTAGTCCAAGTCTCTTGTCGTCTCATTTTGAATCTCACCATCCTGAGAACAAGAACTCGGGAAAGCAAATGCAGTTTGCAGGTTTGTACAGATAAGAGCGACTCGTAATCTATTTCGCTTCACTAGTAGTGATATTAAACCTAAATGTGTATTTCTTCTGATTTGCAACCAGAACCGAACTTCAGTCTTGACTCAAGTCATTGCAATGCATGCTGCCAGGGTGGCCTAAAAACTAGGGAGGATTTTATGAAGCACATGGAAACGCATGGATTCTTTCCGTGTGGCAATTCGCCAAACGAGTCAACATTTTGCAGATCATATTACCCTAATCAGGTGTTGTTAGATTTGCATCGTTTTACATGCTCTAAATGTAAGGAAAAGGTCTTATTACTAGAAAAGTATGTCGTGTGAAAGATGTGAAAACTTTTTCCTGTGGTTTCAGCTAGTGGGATTGTCTCCTCGACAAGAAGGAAAACAGCATCATGCAGATTCTGCAATCGAGGCATATTTTTTTCGGATCGTCAAGAGTGGATAAACCACATAAAGCATCACAATGGAATTGTATGCGATTACGTAGATCCTGTAACACAAGAGGCATGCAGTAATGTCGAAGTTTCTTATGTTTTGATGAGATCACATCGGAATTTGAAGCATCCAGGTACCAAAAAATGCATGTGCAATTTGTTTTACAGTGAGTAAGTTACAGGCAGAAAATGGAATGACACTCATGTTTTAACTTGTTTCTATGCATTGGTTCCGTTATGCAATCAGCTGCGGAGGAAAGCGAAGAGATCCTGCAAGCCTTAAACTCTATTCCCGACGAAGATGACTGTCAAGCGGTTGCATGCAACTTTTGTGGTGATGAGTTTTCAGGGCGAAATCGGGAATGGACTACCCATGTTCGAAGTCATGATGCTGTGATTTGCGATGTTGTAGATCCAGAATCGAAGCAAATTTGTCGGGAAGTTTTTGCCAGTGATACACAATTGATGATGCATTGCAGAAAAAATCACATGAAGCGTAAGGCTTTCAAACCCAACCATTATAACACTTGAAATTGCGGTGTGAGAACCGAATTTAAAACTAATTCTTTGTATTTTAGATAATGTGTTCGTAACACAGTTCAAGTGCACGAAGTGCGAGTTTACTTGTCAGCACCATACTAGATTTACTCGACACATGAAATCACACTCTGGAGCAGTTGAAATCTGTGAACTTTGTGGGAAATCATGTAACTCAAACGCCAGCTACAAACGTCACAAAGCGCTGGTGCACAAAGAAGGCTTACTTTTCAATTGCGACATTTGTGATAAAGTATTAATGACACGATATTTAACTATTTTCAGAATCATTCATGATAATCTAGCTTTATAACGTGGAATTTTTGATGTGTTTATTTATGGTTTGGTATCCTGCAGGCTTATTCGACGCCAAGCGAGTTGCGAAGTCACAAAACAGTTGAGCATGAAGGGCAAAGGAAGGTATGCAACTTTTGTGGAGAGGTTTTCAAAGACAATGGTCGGTTAACAATACACGTGGAAAAGTATCATGAACGTAAAGAATTTCCATGTTCCGGTATGGTTTCATTTATTCAGCTAATTAACATCGTCTTGTTTACTGGCCAGTAAGTGTAATCAAAGTGATTTGTGTTTCTCTAGATTGTGGTAAAGTGTTTTTTTGTCGACGTGATAATTTGGATCACTTCAAGAGGGTTCACACGGAAAGAAAATTTAGCTGTTCAATTTGTGGTTGGGTAAGAAATCTATTTTTTATTGTTACATGATATTTGCCATTTGTCGGATTAGACTACAGGAGAATAGGAAAGCTAACTATAACCTTTCTACAGAGTTTTAGGAAACAAAATGTACTCAATAATCACATCCAGGCTGTCCACAATGACGTTCGTCAATTTGTTTGCGACATGTAAGTTAATGCAGCATATTAACGTGCTCAAGATTCTGAAATAATACCATTAGATTATTTAATGCATTGCTTTTGAAAACTGCAATGCTTAAGTAAGTATGTATCAGAACTGATGGTGGGGGTTCCATTGTAACGGATATGTTCGTAGCAAATACGGTTATGTTATCAATTTCAGATGCGGCGCAGCAATGAAACGAAAAGCACACCTAGTACAGCATAAACTTAAACACGAAGCAGGAGAAATTATCAAACCTTACATGCCTAGAGCACGTAGGGTCAAAGAGCCGCCACCACCTCGAGTCGATGAGACTTTGCAAGAGAAGCAGATTCCGCAAGAAATAGAAGAATTAATTGCCTAGGGTCATACTTTTGCTTGCTCATTTTACGCTTTCATGAATTGAGTTTGAAATGGGAACATAATCGTCACAAAACTGTTTTTATTTCCCCGAAATTCTTAGCTAGTATTCTAGTAATGTCAAATAAGATAGCAGCTTTCAGTTTTTGCGAAGACTGACTTAGTTTTATCTCAAACCGTAGTTACCAGCGTAATTTATAGCATAATTAAGCTGCCCTAACTGTAAATCAGAGTTGTACTTTCGATTCAGAGCAGGTAAACACAGAGGTGATTTATTGGATTTTTTAATTAGATAGTCGCAAGCGCTTGTTCCTCTTTTGCACTCTTAATTGGAATGTCATGAAGTAAATATCTAAAGTTTATAAAATAATTCCAAATGTATCGACAGCGGAATTCAGAAAGAAGAATGCTGAAGAGAAGAAAGCTGTTAGGTTTTAAATGCATTTATCTGAAACAAATATTGTTATTTGAAGTATTCTAATGTGGTTTACTAGTTGATCTTAATACATTTTATAGGGTAGTGGATATTTACACTGCTTCCGAGTGTGAGTTTTTTAATCATTAAACAACCTTGAATAAGGATCGTTTCATCAAAGTCAAGGACAATTAAGTCACTCAACATTCTCGTCTCATCGCTCGTCTTATCGTACTTGATGCATTTAAATATTTCTTTTCGATTCGTGTAAATCACAATTCGACCGACGAGTTTCCACCGTCACTATGTGATCGCCGGCCTCTTGGCTACTATCGTGCTTTTGTAGTGCAGCTTGACTTCCACGTGCAGTTCGGCAAACTAAAAATAAATGTAGGGATAACTATTTACATTTTGGCTTCAGATGATTTAGGAACTTACTAGCAATCATTACTCGCGCATTTAAATTTTACACCGACAGCAGTTAATTTTCATTAGTATCCCTCCTTGGTTCGAGGACGTTGTAGGAAGTTGGAATGGATTGGTAAGTTTTAATTCCCCTCTTAATCATAATTTTATCGTTAACAGCAAGATTCACTTACCCTACATTTTCATACATTCAAAAATCAGTATAAATGGTTTTCTGATGAGAGACATTAATTATTCGTATTTCGGCAAACATTTTTTACTGTTGAATTCAGTGATTGACTTCCCTTTAAATTGGTTTCAGCTTACTAAAGGGAATATCAAGAGAGGATAGTGACGATGACAATTACGGTGCGGATGTAGATCGAAAGGATGGTCACAACAGCGACAATGACTTTAATGAGTCCGCTCACGAAGGATTGCTTGAAACTATCGGAAATTCTGTTGGCGCTAAACTGTAAGTGGACAATTTCTGAAGGAATATTATTTTGTAATAATCAAACGTAAAGCAAAATCATTTAAACTCCTGAAGCTATAAGGTTTGTAACGAATTGTTGCTTGGTTACAGCAAGCGAAGGGATCCTGAACGACGACGAGCAGAAACACGGATCTCTGAATATGACACCATACCAGCAGACGACCGTGGACCACTTCCAGCTTTTAGAGGAGTTAAAGAAGCAAGAAACTTGAAGAAGGCAAAGAAAAAGAAACCGAAAAAAGGCGACCTAGAAGAAGAGGTTGATGAGCAAGATTTGTTGGATGAAGTCTATGATGACCCTACCATTACGAAACCTGTTTTAGAGAGGCAGAAGCGTACTGCATTGTATGAAAATACTAAAAAGGAAGTCAGCAAATGGAACTCGGTGGTTTATCAAAATCGTAATGCGGAACAGCTCGTTTTCCCTCTTGGAAGCGGAGAGAAGATTTCCAAAAGGTCAATCAAGGATGCTACGGATGAATTTGTGGTAAGATTGAGATACATCACTTACTTCTTTTGATTGTATTTTCAGTACAAAAATCATATAATGTCGAATAAGTTGTCAATAAGTTGGTCGATTTGTATTATTTTAGCCTGAAACTCCTTTGGAGGAAGAAATGGCAAAAATTCTTCATGGTGAAGACTATGTTAAGAGGAAGCAAGCCAAGCTACACTCGAAAGATGCAGTTAAGACAGCAGATGAAAGCTACCAGTTATCAATTGAAGAAGCTTTGGAAAAGCACAATGAAATGGCAAGACTTCGAGCTCTCCAGTCCTACGAAATGGCTAAGGCTAAACGCCGGAATAAGATCAAGAGCAAAAAATACCATCGGCTTCTACGCCGAGAGAAAATTAAGAACCAGATGAAAGAATTCGAAGATCTAAAGCAATCTAACCCGGGACTCGCTCTAGAAAAGCTGGAAGAATTGGAAAGAGCTCGCATCAAAGAGCGGATGACACTGAAACACAGGAACACCACAAAATGGTCCAAGATGCATGCTGCTCGTGCAAAGTACAGCAAAGAAAGCCGAATTGCACTATCAGAGCAGTTAAAGATTAGCAAGGACCTAACTGTAAAAACAGGTGAATCCAGCGAGGAAGAAAGTGACATGGATGATGACGATTCTTCGAAACCTCAAAAGGATGGGGATGCCTATGAAGTTCGAGATTTAACTGTCAACACGGAAGATGTACTCGCCGAGGTATGCCTTGGACCGAAACCGAATACAGCACCCGTTCTCAGTCTGTTAGCTGCAAGAGCAAGCTCAGCCCTAGTAGGTCCTGACTCAAAACCTGTAGCCCGACCTAACCCAGCCGTCATCGACCCATCAAAGTACCTCCACGTAACTCCGAAAGAGCAGGGAAAATCCAAGGAAATCACCATCGACCCAGAATTACTCCAAGATGATGACGAGGGAGAGGAGACAGAAGAAGATGAACAACGGATGATCATAGCAGAAGCATTCGAAGATGATGATGTGGTCACAGATTTCGACAAACGCAAATCAGATGAAGTCGAAGCCTCAAAGCCGAAAGAAGTGGATCTCTTCCTTCCTGGTTGGGGTCAGTGGGGTGGAAAGGATGTGGTAGTATCCAAGAAAAAGAAAGACAAATTTATCAAGAAACCTCCTCCGCAAGCTCCGCGTCGCGACGATCATCTAAAGCATGTCATTTTTAATGAGAAGGCAAATGAGAAAATACGGGAGCACATGGTCAAACAACTTCCATTCCCGTTCAAGAGAGTTCAAGATTTTGAAAAAATCATTAGGGCACCCGTAGGAAGAACATGGTTGCCGGAACGGTCTATGAAAGAATTAATTAAGCCTAAAATTATAACTAGGCTAGGAACTATTATAAAACCCATGAGTGAAGACGTGCTTATAAATAAGAGAGAAGATAGAAAGAATCAGAAACCAACTCTCAAGTTACTTCGAGCGTAGAAATATGTGGAAAACTATTTTATTTACTTTAAATAACCGGATTATGAAAATTTCTATTTCTGAAAATAATAAATAATTAAAAACTTCACAAAATATCTACGATTCAAGCCGAGTAACCCTTACAAAACCTATCCGCATATATTATCCTCAAGCTGAGAAGTTAATCTACGAGGAGTGATTCATTGAGCCACTTTTAGGAACCCGATGAACAGCTAAATTGCTTTTAGAATGATTTCAGCCACAGGACCGCAAGCGAGGAGTGGGGGAAGACTAGAAGAAAAATGGGATGTGTAAATTATCCGTATCACTTCCCACTCTTAATACACATCCGAACATGGTCACCCCAATCCCAGAAAATACCCTCAGGAATGATCCATTGGAAAACCTTCCCCAAATACCCGGTTTACACTGTACTCTTACCCGGGTTGAGCATGAGTCTGGGAATGAACACAAGGTAGTAGGATCCTATACATATACATGATTATTCCATATGTCCAGCTCTTCTGGTAAAATAATGGTTTGACTTTCAATTTAACCGATAGGATCTGAATTGATGGTCTTCCTGGATTTCCTAACGGCTTCTTGTAGCATGAATTATTCTTTATCTCCGTAAGTCATTAATATCCTCTATTACCACTGATTACTGGTGTCGGTGGACAATCATTTATTTTCCAATTTCTACTCTTCCGAATCTATCAGCAACTTCACCAAGACCGTAAGATTCAAGTACCAAACCAAATGTTATCATCCTATATATACTTTCAGTCCCAAGGTTTTCAACTGAACGAGCTTTCTTTTCTCAAATATTTGTATTATTCCAAAAAGATCTAGAACGTGCAGAATGGCAAAGAGCGAGAAGAGAGAAAGTATGAGCAAGGAGAAAATACAAGGCCATGGAAAACTATGTTTTGTTGTAGTGTGTATATTATTTCTGATTTGAATTTCAAATAGGGTGAAGAATAAGTAAAGTTTTTTGGTATTTGGCCCCATGGTTAAATCCCTGACTCTAAGCACCCGGGATTTAGTCCGGTCGCAATCATTCCCACCCCCTGCTGATACTTCCTCTCCGCTCCTCCTAACACCATCTCATCATTTCCTCTCTCCTTCCTCTTACTTTTAGTTTTTCATTTATCTCTCTTTCCCCTCTGCCCTTATCCCACCCACACCACAATTCTACAATTCCTCTCCTCCTTCTTCCATGAGATGACAAACTTTACCGGAGAAATCTCAAGATATTTTCCTGTCCCAGTAAATCGTAGCGCTTTTTTAGTCTCTCTCAAAAGCCTGCTATTATCAAACTTGCCTTTCTCTCAAACTGCGCTTTAACTCTTGGAAAATTGCTCGGAATGAACCTTTGAAGAGCCACTAACGTTAACTTTGAGAGACGCTAAGGTGAGGCCGAGGGCTAACTTTAGTGGATACTTAACATTAATTATATTGTGATGATTGCAGATTTTTATTAATTTAAAACTACCTGTTTCAGAACCAGGAAGAGGCCAGTGCAGGGAGGAAGCTGGGGAAATCATTCTTTGAATCATTTGAAGGTTGGACCAGGAAAACGAAGATGCGGCCCGTTTACCGAACTTGGAGCTCGAACACGGGCTTTCCAACTCTTATTTCACCGACAAGGTTTTAAGCATAGGCCAAGGAAGACAATTGAAAACGGTAGAGTGAAAAGGAGGGCCGAAAGGGGATTAGAGTGGTGCAGAGGTAAGGATTGGATTTGAGAAGGCTGTACTGTGCTCCAAGGGGGGTGTCTCTACTCCTTATTGGCCTCTTCAAGGAAGATTTGGGGGGCTTGGAATAAGAGGAAAGAAAGATAATGGTGAAAGTATATTATGAAGAAGACGATTTACTGTTAAGACTATGGAATGAAAGTAGTTTAGTGGAGGGTTAGGTTTATATGGTTACGTGACTTCCGAACAAGGAGAAAGCATGGTGAAAATGAGAGGATTGTATGTATTGCAGGTGGTGAAAGGGACTATGTGAACCGTTCTATGGAACTTGAGGAGAAAGTCTATGGATATATGCTGTGTGGAGAGAAAGAGAGGGATGACGGGATGGCAGGGGATTGTTGAGAAGAAATGTATCTTTTTGCGGAAATGTGTTCCCGGGATCTCCTTGATTTCTCTTCCTGTGAACTTTCCTCCCGGGTTGAAGCTACACTTCCTGAGTCTTTAACTTTCTCACTACACTTTCAAGCCTTCCTGGACGACGTCGCTGGTGCCGGAAAACTTGGACAAACCGTTCATTTCCTTCCGTTACCTTCCTGTCCGCAGAGGGTAAGTTTCTGGATTCCTTGCTGGACCGAATTTTCACCTGAACTGTTCTTAAAACACCCTCCATTCCTGGATATCAAGGCAAAGGAACAGAGAGCCGCCACCATCGACATGTGAAGTGGCAAAATAGAAAAAGGAAGAGAACATTTCAAAAATTGGAAGCGGAAGTGGAACGCAAAACAAGAAGAAGACCTACCAAATATGTGGCTCGCTAATAACCCTAACGCTAATGAAGCTAAGCGAAAAGTTGGTAACGGAAACGAAGAAACCAGGATGCAGAAACAAGGTAACTTTCTCCACAATAAATCTAGCGTCAGCCATGTGGCAAAGGCTTAAGAAGTTTTTATTGAATTCGTTCAGTGTATCGTTAATTTATCGCTTTCTGTTCATGCACACGGCGTAGAGGATCTTGAAGGAACGGTTCATTAGCTAACTAAAATTTTTGCCTTATTTTCAGATTCTGCAAACTATCGCAAGGGGTGGAATGCTTATTATGGACATGGTGGTGGCAACTCTCCGCAGGTTAACTTCCAGGGTAATTTACTATTACTACTAGTTGCAATTTCATTATTTGCGAGCACTGTAACTAAATTAACAAGTTATCACACCTATATTTCAGAAGCGTATAATCAATTAATGATGGCAACTAGAACAAGCTTCCACGGAACTCAACCCAACAGCATGATGTCTTGTGGCGGGGGTGGAAATACTGGGGCAATGGGAGGCGGAAACGGGGGTAGCAATCCTGGAAGCTCCCCAACGGGGCAAATCCAGCTTTGGCAGTTTCTCCTGGAACTCCTCTCGGATACGGCAAACACAGCCTGCATTACTTGGGATGGCCATAACGGTGAATTTAAATTAACTGATCCAGATGAAGTTGCACGGCGATGGGGTGAACGGAAGGCTAAACCTAACATGAATTATGATAAACTTAGCAGAGCGTTGAGGTGAGTTTTTAAAAAATTCAGCAAAGCGTAAAAACAATGAGTTTATATCTTAAAGTCATGCACAAAAGTCGGATTTATTTAAACAATGTTTAAACAGGTACTATTACGACAAAAACATAATGAGCAAAGTACACGGTAAACGTTATGCATACAAGTTTGACTTCCAAGCACTCCTTCAGCAATCCTGCCAACAGGCAGGTATGGTGGAGAAAGTCTCAATGGAATTCCAGCCAGGGAGCACTTACCCAAAATTCAATAGCTTCCTGACACCAGCGGGAAGTGGCTCACACACAGGTCACCATCACCATCATCATCTCTTCCCACCACATTCCTATTGGCCCGTCTACATCAATAACCGATATGGACCCTACGCGGCCCAAGCAAACGTCGGATCCGCCATGTAGGGGCAATGTGAAAGAAGTTTTGGCAATAGATTCAAACGAATATGTAGTGTAGTAATCTTTGAAAATATTTCAAATTGTAAATAGATAGCTCGTTGTTAGATTTAACTAGGAAACAATAACGAATAATGTATCAACTAAGTGATAATCTTTGTAGTGATTAAACCCAAGGGTAATCAGGATCACAAATTTCGGCCGTGCGTCCACTTAAATCTAACCAACATAGACGCATCCAAAAATTTGCCCGGAAGGCGTCTCGTTCTAAACGTTTGTAGGTTTCTCTCTACACCTGAGTTGAAATGTTCAAGTGGTATTTACCTTATTTAGAAGATCAGAGAGATGTTAGGCAAGACCATGCAGAATCGAGGAACTAATGGAAAAGAGTTGTCATGTAGGGCGGTGTATTTTAGAGTTGCTGAAGGATATAGATTAGTCGCAAATTCCATGGCTAAACCTGCAGTAGTACTAATTACTAATTTTTTTACATAATCAAGTGACGTGAGAATTGTCAACGATTTTACGAGACAGGTGATGATGAATGAATCATCTACTTTAGCAAACATAATGCACTCGTTTTGTATGATAACGAGGTACTTCCAGCTTGTAGACAAGACATAGCGCGCTTAGTATAATCTTGTATATTAGTAAATTAGTCGTTCGAAGCGCTGGAAGGAATGTTCAGGCGTGAGAGGCATGACCTGAAAATTGCCATGTTCCAACTTTAATATGCTATTAAGGATGAGAGAGTGGCGAATTAGCTATTAGAATGCATAAAATGTATTTACAATAATTGTTCATCCAGTCACGCTAGTTTTTGCACCAAGTCTGCTGCTGCCTTAAGAGAATGATGGATGATAAGACAAAACGTTTGAGTTCAACTTAAGTCAGTAGAGCTTTGATATTTGCCAAAGTTAGGCTTCCAGATTCGTTTCTTGGTTTGCTTGTTGTGCATTGCTGTGCTTCGTGACGGAAGATCTGCTGCGAGATTTTCGAATTTTGCTAAAAAATTAGCCATGGATATTGAACTTACCAAGCATTTGGACTACCCGAGAAGCAGCAATGGACTTACACCTTTAATTAAGGCCGCTAAAGAAGGGGATGCAGATACAATCGAAATCCTCTTGGCTAGAGGTGAAGATGCGACGGCGGTGGACGATCAAGGAAGAACTGCGCTCCATTGGGCCATGGTACCAGGTAAATTGATTGTTTTCTATAAAATTTTGTATTATAATTTCGTGCTCACAGGGAATTTTTTAAAGCTGTGTATTATTTACTTTTTTTGGTTCTCCAGCCTGCAGTTGTTCCACCTGTATAGAAAATTCCGAAAGCTGTCTCTTCCTCCTCCTTAGAGCTCCAGGAATCAACCTGAGTGCCCAGGACAGGTAAGATTTTTTTATAGCTAGCAGATTAATAAATGCTAGGGATGAACAATCATATAATTTTAGTTATGTTAAGTTAGCCCACTCCATTCATGCGACTTAGCAGTTTATGATACTGATTAAAAAAATTATGATTTCATTCACACAGAGATGGACTTACACCTCTCCATCTGGCTGCTGAGAATCAACTGGAACTGTGCTCTAAAAAATTAATATACTATGGGTCAAACATTTATGCTTAGTAAGTCAAACAATATCATAGACATCAATCTGTATACATTTTCACCGGTCCTGATTACAATATCTACAGCGTTTAAGTGAATGATATCCATAAATGTGAAGCATTTTGTTTTTTCTACAGTTCCAACGCTGGAGATCAGGCCATAAAAGTTGTAGCGAAAAAGATACCAAATGTAATGGTCTTTGTCCTTAATAATTGCTTAACCATAACGGAGGGTGAGAAGAATACTGAGAAATGTCACATGAAAGTTGACTTCCGGTACGTCACGGTATTTTGTAGCTTAATAATCTTTGAATTCTTGTATTTCATCCCGTATTTTTTAAGGAACCAATGCAACTAAATCATATTTTCGTAACTTTGCAGACCTATTGTTGGAATTGAAAACGAACAGCAACAGAGTTTCCGGAAGAATTGGATGAATCCAAATAAAGCGTGTGAAACGGACGTTCCAAATGAATTAGCGCTCTTGAGGTCCTTGCTAAGTTCAAGCAAATATGTGCGAAGCAAGATTTACACGCATCCGACGGTCGCCATATTTTTGGATAGAAAATGGAAACGCGTTCGAAGACAGTTTTTTATCAACTTTTTCGGTTATGTAAGCCTCTTAGTTTCTTTATCTTCAATGGTATTGCGCATTAGCATGAACAAAGACGCTGTTACAGCACAAGAGAAATTAATAAATACGTAACTATTTTTATATTATTTCAGCTACTCTGGCTCTTGACTTATTCTGGTTACATTATGTACTTGTACTTGTGTAAATGTCCATGTCCATATTACACGATGAAGGGGAAAATTGAGAATGCTGAGGACATTGAAAACGCGACAGAGATTGATGCTCGGAATAAAACGGAAGTTACCAATGGAAGTCATGGTAAGTGCAGTATTTTGGCGATAATATAAGCAATGTATTAAATTATTAACTATTGAATCGTTTACTAGTTGAAGAGTACTAACTTTTTTTATTTTACAGACTGCTACATGGCTACCGCCCCAACACCTGAGTTCATTTTTCTCTTCTTCCTCACATGTATAATGGGTTTTAACGAGATTGTCAAACTAATTATAACACCTGGATTGTACTTTAAAAGTTTGTTGAACATGCTTCATTGGGCTTTGATTATCATGTGTATCGGGACGATGATGCCAACGTTTCTAAGGAAGAACATTATTGAACCTGAATTATATCAACTTTCCGCGGTAAGTGCCTCTGGCTGAAACAACGTTGAAAAAAAAGACAGGAGGTAATTAAAACTGCCGTTTTTCCTCTCCAGATTACAATATTTCTGGCTTGGGCCTTGATTTTGTCACAAATCGGAAAGTTTCCTTCTGTCGGACAGTACATGGAGATTTTTGGACACGTGATTATTTAGTTTATATATCCTTGAACTCAAAAATGATTCCAATGCGAGGAAATTAATCATACCATTTCATATTTGACTGACAGGTCTTGAGGCACTTTTGGGCTTTCCTATTCACATACATTTCGTTGTTCATCGCTTTTGCCCTGGCGTTTTGCATACTTTTCCCGGGGGTATGACTTTTTTGTCAAAATTTTAATGAATTTTCCAAGTCTGTTTGTCCCGTGATGCTAAGCGATAATCTACGAGTGAAGGTTGAAGGATTTGAGTTGGGAAGATAATAATCTATTTTAATTGGTATGCTTTTTCAGAGAGCCTCATACACAATATTTCCGTTTTCCCTTCTAAAAGTATTCGTGATGATGATTGGGGAGATGGAATACCAAAACATGTTTTATAACGACCACATGGACGAAGTCAGCGGACCCTTAGTTGGTCATATACTTTATGCTCTCTTTGTCATTGTCGTTGCTATCGTCCTCATGAATCTGCTCGTCGGTCTTACAGTTTCTGACATAAAGGTAAAATACTAGTCAACGTTTATATGAGAACTAGTGAGCAGGCTTCACCACCGTTTACGTAGATTACCTGCTATGTAATGCTCAAGTTGCAGACTTGATGGTCTTACAATATCAGGGATTTGCAGATTACTTTACTGAAACAAAAGAAATCAATGCCGCTTCTTTTTCTCGGTGATGATACAATGCTTTTCTGATAAATGCATTTTTACCTAACATGCATTAATGATGATAAAGAATCAAAATGGGGTTTTTACTATTTACAGGGATTGCAAAAGGAAGCAGAACTCAGCAGAGTAAGCCGGCAAATCATTGACATGTTCCATCTGGAGTCATTCTGGTACTCAAAGAAATTTCCTACGCTAATCCGAAAGTATTGCCACAAAGTTAATTCCATCTCCAGAGATCACGAGCTTGAACATTCTCGATCAGTTACTGAAAGGTCGCATAAGAACTCTGCCGTAGAGGAGCCCTTAATATGTGACAAGTTAGTTCCCGACTGTTTTGCATGGCTGTTTCCTTTTTTTTTATTTTTACTCTGCGATTTTTGTTGCGTAGCATCGAATTTAAAGTATCATTTTCTAATGAATCGCTTCTATTTTGTTCAACTCCAGGTATTCATTCACCTTTCTACCGAATGACGCTCGGGATACCTCTCTACCAGAAAAACTAAAAATAGCTGCCCATGAACTGTCCGTCAAATGGCAGGCTGAAATTCAAGAAAAATGCAAAAAGAAATGCTGGTTCGGGAAATACAAATTTAGGAATGAAGTTCAAGAAGAGCCAGCACAAGAAAATCAAGATAATCCCCTTCCGAAAGTTTAGAACCAAAGCAATATAATTTATTATTCAGTTCCTCCAAACTTACCTCATTTCATCTTTCGTTTACAGTTTTTGATACATTTCTATAGTTTATAACAGACGGGGAAACCATTTAAGTATTTTTAATCATACATAGTTTGAAGCTGTACCGCATTATGATCAATGAGTTAAGCAAAGCTTTCCAAAATGTGATAGGCCATTGGTTAGCATTAACTGCAGGGAGGCTAGACAAAACCAAAGTAAATAGCAATAAAATTAGGGCATTATCAGGGACTCTAATTATGCATGCCATTGAAATAAAGCCATTAAGTTCGCAGGAGATTTCAAATTGCGACATGGTGAAACGATCTTGAAATTGAGATTTATCAGGAAACAACTCGTCCCTTTCATTCTTATCACATGAAGAAAAACAAACCTTCTATTCATCATCATGACCTACATCTCGGCTGAACTATAAGCAAAATAGAAGCTTCCAAAAGACCCAGACATTACATCAAAATCCAATCCCTGTGCCAAAAAAAACTTTGACGAACAAAGATGCGAGTTGTAACTCATGCTCAAGCTACAGCACTTTCACTGGTATTCTCGCGGAAACTCATGTAAAATGTGTGCTACCACAAAAAATTTGCAATGTCGACGCATCTTCACGTCATTGCCATATTCGAAATCCCTAAAACAACTGCGTAGATAAACCTTCAAGGTTGGCCATCATTCATGTAATCATGTACGTCATCATCTCATCCTTGTGAACACGGGGATCTTCAAACCGGTTATTCCTTGAAAATATTTGATTTGCTATTCCGAAAAAGTTGTGAAATACCTGGCTGAAAAATAAGCGTTGTAGGAAACGCGAATTTCAGCCTTTTGTTTACCACATGATTGCAACAAGTCAGCCCTAATCAAGTCAGGTATTCCATCGTTGCCGTCTCTTCTTCCTATCATTGTTTTCCTTCGATAAGGCATCAGTAGCAGGTGAAAGAAGGTAATGCGGTAGTGGAATAGCCTTCGGCGTAATCATTAGAGTGATCCAATTGCACGCAACATCCTGGGGTCAGATGATTTTCACTGCAACTATCACATCGTCTGGAGGGAATAAAATATATATCTGCTGTACGTAGTCGTCAGAGAGGAAGGCACCTTCTTCACGGACTAATTGTACTTTGTCTTGACCAATATCTGTAGAGTGGCGTGAAGTAATCATCTGTCCAACCAAAAGCCCTACGGCAACAAGATTCACTCCAAGTAAGAAATCAAAGGAATCCTTGCATTCAGTCCAGAGTTTTTGACATCAGGACGGCAAATAAAAGCGCGTAAAGCAAGTATGTGGTGAACAATTTAAGGAGTTTCATGTATCTTAGAAACTAATTTAATTAAATGATTAAGAAATCGTAAGGAAGGCAGGTTTCCTTTGAGCATTTCGTTGCCAACCACTTAAAGGCTTTTTTCTCGTGAGAAATAAGACATTTGGCTAGTCGGATGACATCTACGGAGATCTTAGATTTACCGGAAACCAATTTATTAAACCATAGCGATACTAATGTTTCTTACTAATAATTTCTTAAAATCATGCAGTTCAGATATATTTTTATGTAGAAAAACTATCAATTTAAATTTTCTATTTTACAGCTGAGACTTAATAATGTAGATATACCTCAACACATCATTTTCATAAGTATTTATATAAACCTCTGCTGCGAAACCAAAAGCCAGAGCCATCATCCGACTGCCAGAGAGAGGGAAGATGTGTGTAGCGGATACGATCCGTTGATTTTTATCCTTGAGTGTTTTACAATGTCAGTAAGCAGATAATATCATAAGAGTTGACTGTGAGAAAAGTTACACTCTTGTATATTTGCATAATAAGTTAATGTATAAAGTTACGCCGCAAGTAAAGTAGTAAGGGATTTTTTGCCTTCACTTTGTTTTCTCTCCTCCTTTAGCAGACGTCAGAGAGAAGAGGAGTAATTGACATTATGGAGTTTAGTTCATAGTTATGCACATCAGCTGGGAGGTTTAGTAAGCACCGAAGTTGGTGAGAGCTAAGTAATTAATAATTGCAGTGCAGTGTACGTTTAAAAACTGTTCGAGACAGATCCTGCATTTAACGGTAAGTGTAGTAAGTAAGGATCAAGTTCAAGTATTAGTTTAAAACAATCAAGGATTTTTTATTAAGCAATACTTGACCCAAAGTATCCTTGTATTTGAAGGAAAACAGCTTAATGTTGAATTAATTAAAGTTATTTTCTGCGTTTTAGCATTAAATATTATAGAATGTCGTCTAGACAAAGAGAAATTAATATTCGTATGGAGTGCAGTCCAGAAATAATTGATTAATTAATTTCAGAAATAATTTGTATTAAAAGTTCTTTGTCGTTTGAGAATATTGTTCGATTTGCTAGGATAGCTTTGATCCCATCGTATGAATTTACAATTGTTTGCAAACAGGCTAGAGATAATGAACTTTTAATAAGTGTTTATAAGAATGAAGACTCTGATTATATAATGGTTGAATGAATGAAGGGCTGCTTCCAGTTGTATTGCTTAATGATCAGCAGCTGATAGGATGCATATCTCACAGTAATTGTCAATTGAACTAAAGTTTATGCATCCATCAAGTACTAAATAATTACGCTTTGTTTTACATGCAGGATATAACTAACTCATCCTGGACTCGGAACGGACGAATATCCTTCGAAGCATAAATAGAGAAATGAAGAGGATTGAGTGACAGTTACATTAAGGAAATTCTCATCTCTGACACTTCGGACTGTGGACTTGCGAGCCAATGTTCTACAGATTTAGATTACGCGAGATCCAGATATCAATGAGACAACTAATATCATAGGAAGGAGATTCAACGTTTGAACGAGAAGAAGAGACTTGGATCGTATACATTTAGTAACGCTGCTGTGCTGCTGATGGTAGTTTCTGACTGTTGATCTGCAGTTTGTTGGGAAATGACATAATCTTTGATAAAATAATGAATCACATGTTAAAAGTGTGCTAGTTGTTCGTGGAAAACTTACACGGAAATATAAGTGAGCTGAGGTTGAAAGAGAAGGTAAAGTGAATTTTTGTGATAACTATCTGGATTTAGTAGTGAGGGCGAATTTCAAATCTGTGTGATTAATTAGCAGGTATTTGGACTTGGATCGAAAGAAAAGTGTATTTTCAAGGACTCAGTTCATCGTTAAGGTTCAAAATGAGTGGAATCAGTGAAATAACTGATTCGGAATATAAAGTCATGGACGAATCCCATCGATGCCCGAATGCTGATGTATCAGCATGTGAATTTTGTAAATTGCTCAATCACCTCTCCATCGTCAGTAGAAACTTCAAACTCAGGTTCGTTTTGCTATGTATTTATAAAGTTGGATTAAGAATAACATGAAAAAGTAGTGTGGTGTATACCATAGAGCAAGTGTTCTTGACTAGTGTACTATGAATGTTGAACGGGATCGAGTGATGAAATGTATATGATATAGATAGATAAAGTATAAAAATTGAAATCGACTTGAGTTTTATCAGTATAAGGTCGGTGTAAATGCGAACGTATGAGCATGTTGTCGTCGTCAGCTGAGGTTATCTAGCAGAAGCAAGTGGTAAACATGGGATCAATATGTGTAACCTTTGTTGGCTCCGAGATGAGGTCTATTGACGAAGGGAATGGATGTGTCTTAACAGTGGCTTGAAAATAAATACGAGGCAACTACGACAAAGAATTTAAGCAGTAATCTTGATCTTTTTTTATATTTTTAGAAATGAAATGGAAACTGCTCAATTGTTTGATGAATGTGCGCAATATACTCACGGATTACGACGAATGGTGGACAAACTGGTTCCACATTTACACCGATATGATTTTGATGAAGCAACTCAAGCTAATGGATATCGGACCTTCGTTTGGGTTGCTCGTTGCGGCGTAACGAAATGCCTGTATCTTGTCAATGAGATAAACGATAACAGTCGGATTTATAGTGCACAAAGTCATCCGCATTTGGCTGAGTAAGTAAATTTGAAAATCCGTTGGACATTTACTCCCGGATAGATTTAATGCCTTATAAATTAAATGATACAATTTTGTTTTTGCAGGAAACTTGTCGACTGGGGTAGGATTTTTCGGGTAATGCTCGTGATCATGGAATGCCTGGTGGATTTTGTAGAATCATCAACTTCGGATTCCTTATTTGCATCATCACAAGCCTCGCTTGAAAAATTACTTGCTATGCAGAAAGAACGAGTGAATCTTGTTGGATTTCATGGACGACTTTTGGGATTCCAGGTATGGACCTTTGCAAAGATATTAACCTGCCAGAATTGACTTATTTTCTTAACCAGAGAAGTGTTAAATAATTTTCTTGTTTTGTAGTTCTGTAAATCAGTAAGAGCTCCTCTCCGCTTCGTTTCAACATTAATGGGAGTATTCTCTGAAATCTACAAAACGGAAAGCCTTATAACAACTTCTATCGTCTCTTCGAAGTCGTGTAAGTACTAATTTGGAATTACTATCGAAAGTTGCAATGTAAGATAATTGTCACTTTTGGAATGGCTTTAACCATTTTTAATTTTTGACAGTCTTGTATTACTGGAGGAATCCTACTATAAGAGCTGAACGAGTTGCACAAGTTATTCAGGAAGATCCATTGAACTTTTTCAAATCGTTTTGGCTGATTCCTGAAAAAGGTGATTGTTAATTATAGAAAACAAAATATAGCACGTCATAAAAGACTTTTTAGGATATAAAAAATTAATCCAATGAAATGCATTGCAGGATTCATCAAAGCTATCTCTGGATATGTTGGGGAACCCGTCGAGGCTAATTTGGTCATTGCAATCCCTCCTACACTGCTAACTGTCGATACTCGACACGGAACTCCTATTACAATTCTACCTCCTTCCGAATACATTGGTATAAAACCAATTATGGTTCGACTAGTTTCTTTGAAACGGAGGTTTGGGTCAGTGTGCAGTGGTGATGGGCCGGCTGAGGATTTGTCGCGAACATTAATTCTTCATTGCCACGGCGGTGGATTTGTCGCTCAGAGTTCCCATTCTCACCTCATTTATCTAAAGTCTTGGGCGAGAGGGGTTGGAGCTCCAATCGTGTCTGTCGATTATTCCTTGGCTCCAGAAGCTCCGTATCCAAGAGCTTTACATGAAGTGTTATACGCTTATCTTTGGGCTCTAGATAACGCTCAGATTCTCGGAAGTACAGCAGAGCGTATCATACTGGCAGGTAAGGGAATATTGTCACGAGCCTTACATTGGATTGAATTGGGTAGAAAAATGAAGAAAAAACTAATGTGATATGTTTTACATTGCAGGCGATTCTGCTGGAGGGCTTATGCTAACAGGTCTGACTCTACTCTGTATCGAACTTGGTGTAAGGGTACCAGACGGACTACTTATCGCATACACACCTCAACTACTAGAGACGGCCATATCACCTGCTAGGCTATTGAGCCTTGCTGATCCACTGCTGCCTTATCCTGCTCTAGCAGCATGTCTGAATGGTAAGTGCGTCCAGATTCAAGGTTCATGATGCGGTAGACATTTCCTACTTAAATCTGTGTAGTTCAAGTTGTCTTTGTTTGTCTTAGCTTACTTGGGTAAGAGTTTCGACCCTTCTGTTGCGGATGTACCTGGCAGTTTCGTTGAAGGGCCGTGGGAACCTGAGATCAGCAATGCAGAAAACTGCAGTCGCAAATTTACAGCCCTTGCTGGACTTGAAGAAGTTGAAGGTGTGAATACTCCTGAGGATGATTGGCACTTGTCCCCACTCATTGCTCCTGATGAACTACTTCGGCGATTCCCTCCGACATCAATCATTGTGAGTTTATTATGGCTACATGAGAAGAGTATCTTTCATTTTGTGGAAAACTAATTTATACCGTATTTCTGTGCAGACTACGGTGTTCGACCCATGTATGGATGACTGTGTTGAATTCGGAAAACGTTTGAAAGAAGTTGGCGTTCCTGTGACTTTGGATGTTCTCAATTCTTTGCCTCATGGATTCTTGAATTTCGGAAGAGTAAGTAAACAAATCAAGTCTCCTTATTGTATTTTATATAATTTAAATAATTCTATGAATTTTTTACTAGGTGAGCGAAGAATGCTACAACGGAATTGAAGTATGTTATCGACGATTGAAATCCTTCGTTGTTCTTTGATGACCACCGCAGCATTAGTACAATTTAGCAGCACGACCTTCAAGAAGTTGATCTTACTACGTGAACCGAGAGCAGCTAATTAATTTCTCGGTATACTCAATTCAGCTAGACTTACGAAACTCGTGCCTTCGATTTATGCGCTTGTATAAAAATCGCAACGAACAATTTCAACTGTAATTATTCCACGTATTGTCGTCTTAAGCTTACTTAGAGAATGAGATTTTTCGCCTACACATCAAAGCCGATGAAAAAGGCTTGTAAGGAGTTAAAGTAATTACTTTTTGGACTTGGTATAAAATATTAACTTTAATGCTTCCAGCAAGCACGCAATAATGCATTAAGTTCCATATTATTTTGTCTTTCTGTGATGGTGTATACAGTGATCGTGGTGTATTTATCTCACGTTAATTTAAAGTGTAATCAATGATTTGCTGTATTAGTGAATTCGATTATGTGATTTCATGAAACGTCCCTACGGAGCATCTACATATATAGAAATGTAAAACCAGGCTAGTTTATATACGCGCTGTCCGTGATGTAAGGCTCCTTGGCTTTAGTGAATGTACAAGTTGACACCGTTGACCTGCAATTTTTAGTACTTGAAATGAATTAATGAATGAATATGTAATTTTTTCCTACTATAATCTTTTACATGCCAGTGACTTGGAATGAACCAAAGATGTAAAAGTCTCATAAAAATTAATGAGCATGTTTATGATTAGAACTAGAAAGATACTATTTAACGTTGCAATATATAGATTGTAAATTTTTTGTAAATCAGTTTAATACGCTTTGTTGGGTTTTGTCCATCATTATGTCATACGATTTTTTCCACCATCATATCCGCAAACTTAATAGCAATGTGTTATTACCTATACTGAAATGTGTACATTTAATTTATATGTCGGACAAATTATGCCCCGTTTAAATTATATGGAAAGCTTTGTTCTGAAAACGATTAAAATAAGATCAAATTTAAGCAGCAATTCCTTTTCCAAGCAAATATATTTTAATAACTTTTGTAAAACTCAGTCAAAATATCTTGTTCCTACGTTTACGTAGCCATCTAATGGAAGATTCAAGCTAAGAGTATGGTTAAAGTCAAATGAATTTGGCATTGTTGTTTGAAGATTTGGCAGAGAATTGCTCCGCAATTCCTACATCATATGTGTGCACTTAGAATAGATTACCTACATGTGTGTGTGTACAAAGAACGAATGTACAAGTGTTGTGCACGAGTCCAGATGATACAAAAACTAAAAATACTCGGGATAAATATTTACCGAGCTAAAAGTAAAATAGATGAAAAAACTACATGGGGTAGTCATAAAAGAGTGGGTCACAGATGGCTTAGGTCGGTTTGTAAATATTCCGTAACTCTCGCAGGAGCTTGACAGTCAACAACACGGGGAATCAACAAGAACAAAATAACAACATTTCTGCTGAGGTCATAAACATTTAAAAGTTTCAAAGTATATAATTATCACAATAATTCATAAATCGGCAAAGAATCTCTACTATATTCAAATATTGTTCACATTTGACTAACTCTACACCCTCTCATCCTATAACGAACCAATAGTCAACTAGGATTAATCAACTATTTAATGGGTCACTACCTCCGTCATGTGCTAGCATCCATACACGAGCATCTCCGTATCTTTTCTACTTTGACCCTCTTTTTCTTATCTCTATTGACCCCACATGTGAACGTGACCGCCTTCCAATGTGACCTTGACGGCCTGCATGCAGGAAAAGACGAAAATACTCCCGGCACCCAAACGCTTACACATTCCCCGAGGCATATCCTATTACTAATTTTTAAAGGTTCGCAACCCTCCATCTGCAGAGTTTGCATATATTTACGAGATCGGCAACAATTTTTGCGGGAAGTGTTACTATTTTTAAAACTAACATAATTATTGACTAATTGACCGTGACCTAGGACACTGTCTTCCGAAAGCTTCTCATCCCCGTCGTCCGAGGACGAACCAGCGTACACCATCACAGCAGGAAGAATCACTCCGCCACCGCCACTATTTCTACTCGGAGGGAATCTAGGCGAATTCCCGTGTCGCGAAACTCCCACGGCGGGTATCCGATCGATCCGATTTTCAGGCTCTTCCTCTGCCGCTTGGCCTTTTGCACTGTTCCTGTTTAATAATTCCCAAGTTTTTCTTGAAATTTCTATTTTTTCAGCGCTTGATAGCTTTTTACGTTTTCCCCCCTCAGGTCGAACACTAAGTGAATCCTTTTCCACGTTGTAGGCGTGATGAAAATAGTTTGATACACTCTCACTCCTGTCATCACTGGCTGCGCTTGAAGCCTCACTAATGTCACTTAAATCCGCGGATGAATCAAAGTTTAACAATTCGCTAATGTTCCCGCTTCCGCTCACAACGCCCCCGAGCGGCAAACTATGAGCGTAAAATAACCAACTAAATAATGTTAATCCAACAACGAGGAACGTGGACACCAGGATTATTATTAGGATTAAAACGAGTAAACGAATCATGTTCCGTTTAAGGTTGTGATGACGCTGATGCCAGCGGCAGCGATGGATTCCAGGAATCGATGATACCGAGGAGGCAGAAGAAGATGAACGCTCATCATCCTCGTCCGAGGTAAGGGAGGCAACGTTTGCACACTCGGCACAATGAACGCTGCTGTGAGGGTGTGCTAGGGAGGTGGCGCCACAGTCGACGACCACGTAGTCTTTACCATTTCTCAGTCTTTCCGGATGAATCATCTGGAAATAATCAAAGAATTTATTATTAGGACAAGCTAGAACAACATGGTCTCATATTTTCAAGAGCAACATTCTTAACGCTGGAAGCGTTCAGTTTGAAAACAAGCGGACAACCAGAAAATACCAACAACTACAGTATTTATTTACGCAAAACCTAGGAAAACCTGCGTCATAAGCTCCTGTATTTTCCGTCTAATGTGAAACGGCGCTGAAGCTAATCATTTTAAGAGGACGCATTATGTTACTACAACATCAAAGATGCAGGATTAGAGACTGACGCCGCCAAATGAATAACAATCCTAAACACATTTACCAATGATAGCAAGGAAAAGAGGTGATGGCGCCATAAACACTGCGCCTCATAGCATAGTCGAGTTATCTTTTCGTAGTCTGTAGTCGGTAAAATCCATGTGTTACATTATGGGACAACAAATAAAATACGGGCGATGGCGGCGTCAAGACAAGCGCCGCTTATATATACATGATTTTAATGCCGGCTGACTTTAAACCGCCTTTTTACGTTTAATCGGCCATGAAGAAAAACTAAATCCGTAAAATAAGTGAGGCTACATTAGAACCAGGAAATTAAATTCCAAGAGTTATTCTCCTAGCTATTTCGCGAAATAAATGCATCAAGTAATCCTTGTTCCAATAAGTGATAAATGGCGGCTCCACTTGTGATAACAGTTCCGGGCTTGGTCTAATTGGAGTAGGCAGGATGTCAAACCCAAATACATACATTACTAAATGGCCTGAAACGTGCAGTTGGTTACGTCGTCTAAAAACACACAAGTGCTAAGACAAGGCTGGAGGCTCAAGACGTAGCAGACTAAAATGCTTGAGCAGTTCAGTCCGCTCCTAAGATTCCCTAGCTGAGAGACGCTAAGAGAAAAAAGAGCTCAAGGAGATAACGCCCGCTGATTTTACAAAATTGTCTGCAATTTTGCAATAAACTAAACAAGGGATGGCGGCAGACGGGTAAAAAATTACTTTTAAAAACTATATAACATGTACACGGCCCTAACATCTGTAGGCCGATAAGCACGGACTATTACAAGCCACAGCAATCATTGTTCCAGTAATAGAGATGATGATATAGCCGCAAATATTCCCGAGTCAAGCAACGCTATTGTCTTTTGGCAGCGGCAGTAACAGCTATCCTTCGTATCGTTTCCTAGCCAAGGATTATCAAATCATCATGTGGTCCACGAAAATTCGCGAAGAAACTAAAATGGGTGGGAAGGTGGAGAGATATTTGCAAAAACTTCAGCAATTTTTACGCCTACCTGTAGTGCAATTAGCAAACGGTGATAACCTACATTAAAAGCTAGCCATTCATTAACTGCGCCGTAGCTGAAGCGTAGGCTCTGGAGGTCGATACTATACCTGGACTCTGCTCATAATACTTTTTCAAAAACAACCAAAGCATCTGAAGGCAACTCTGGAACCGTATCCCAAAATTGGCAACGTCAATTTGAAAATTATAGCGGAAGTGTATGGGGGCGAATTTCTAAACACAATTAGTATTTAAAAAAATACCGAAAGTGGGTGGACAAGGTAAGTAATTTAAATTAGTAACTAACTCAGCCATGGATTACTAGCAAGGTGCTAGCAGCGCTTGCAGTGTTTGCATGGACGGAATCTGAGGTATTCTGGAATATGTTTCCAACAAATATAATCCGACACAAACTTCCGGCTCAACACAGGAAAAACTACGACAGGATTAGTTTCTCCTGTAACTCATTCAAAGAGCTCCTTAAAACGTGGGCCGCTAACGGCTCTGGGGGTTAGTAAGGTGCGAAAATTCACAGCTCAGAGATGTTATTTCCGCTACGTTTTCAAGGATCGCACAAGAACCACCTCATGGAAATACCGTGTGGAATTTTTCTAAACCTTCAAACTTGCGCACCTTATGATCAATGGAATGTTCCTTGAATATTCCTCTACTGTATTAAGCAGATGGCTTCAAATATATACTCTCTATAAGAGCAAGGAGTGGAGAAGAGATAGTAAATTCTTTACAGAGAAACATAATCCTCGATTATACGGTCAGGTGGGCTGAGATCTTTTGGATTGACTCAAGATGTTCTACTCAATGATGAGCTATTCAAATCCCCGCTACCATAAATCATTCCCCTGTGCACGTGATGAAATTTCAGTTTCTATGAAACCCATCCATAGACTTTTAAAATAAATACTAAGCTGGGGATTCAAATGTCAGAAATGTATCCCTGGAATAAGAGATTTAACCACCAGTCACAACAGCTGCAAACCTAGTGTGAGATTCCTGCCAGACGTTCCTACGTACGTAGGGATTCAAATCAAATGGCCGTCTCTCAAGCCGGAATCTCTTGGAAATCCGTATCACAATGAACCGGGAAGAATTCAAGGAAAATTTTCAATGTACATTTTCAAGCAAACTTGAAAAGATTTGCCACACAGGAATGTGGGCTTTTGTATTGCCTAAACCTTGTACAGCTGGCTCACTTGTCAAATTCACCTCAAGCCCATAGCATCCAAAAGGTTTAATGACGAAAGAAATTAGCCTATTGTCAAAAATACTTTTAGCTTGAGAGATAGAGACGGTAGAAATGTCAAGGATTCCAGTAGGTTTTAATGCTTGTATTTGAAAATTCAAAATTCAATTATATTATAAATAATCCCACGTTCCAGCCGCTAAATACTTGAAGAATTGTATTGAGAAGAAAACACACACCTGGCTTTCATTTGGTGACTCGCCCTCTTGGAAAATAGCTGAAGATGAGGAATCTGACCTCTGGCATCGGAGTGTGTGCTTGAAGCGGAGGATTTTCTTCCAGAATGAATGCTCCATTCTTCTTGGCCTTGATGTGAGTGCTGAATGAATCTCCTCTTTCTCAAGGATCATATCATCCTTTAAAAAATCCCAACCATTCACACCGTATCCTTCCTCCACACCTGTAATTCAACAATCTTTCTACAAATCCCATAGTCAACAAGGATGAGGACAATAGCGAACAAGGATCTTTTCCCGCTCCACACTAAGGCACACTACAACTCCACAGTAGTGGCATTAATCCGCTTCACACAAGTAGAAACTATTAAACACACAATTTCCCAAATTTTTTCTACAACTAACATTCTTAGCGCACTTCACAATTAATACTTTTCAGAGCTACGCGCCTAGAGAACTCCACGAAATGAATATTTCAAATCAACTGAGCATATAGCTTCACTTACTCCACCATCCAGCATCCTACATGTATTTCCTACCTGACCTAGAGAAATGTGTATGGTTTAAATATAGAATTCCTTTCCTTTCTACTACAGAGACAATGAGCTGTGGAGTTGTATGTAGTACAAGTGGTTTTCTTATTATTCTCTAGCGCCATCCTCTAGTTCTAGCAAACCCTCGGCTAATAGCTAAACCCCAGCACCCAAAATCCTCATATGAGAGACAAGTATTCTATATGCTTTCAGGGAACTCATTCCAACTCATTACACTTTCCTCCGCATCCTCCTCACACTCTCCTAATGATCCATTAAATGAGGGAGGAGGGTAGTATGAGATCGCCCCTGTGGCTCTACTACGTCCGCTCAAACAGATTCTCAGCCCTAAAACACACTACCCTACCCCTACCAGCTTTCGTATACCCAACCAGCCCGCAATCCTTCAGTCTGTGTGGAATGCAAAGGGCGGGGAACAGCATCCGAAGAATAGAGTAGGAGGCGGAAAAGTAATTGAATTGAAAATATATATTTATGATTCTCTTTAACATTCCTCACCATCCCATCATCCTCATTTCAAACTCTCGGATTTTTTACCGGGCTCCTGCTGAGGGGGAAGTGTCGTTATATTGGGCTTAATTAGAAAAAATTCAAGGAATGCAGAGCCCTTATGGCTCAGACCGGTATTTTGTGCCCCTTATTCAAGGGATCCAATACTAGCAGGGTTCTACACATAGTATATGGCGGGAAATGCGGAGGGATCCAAGGGTGCCTGTCTCCCCGGGGTTTTAAGGGCTTGTAGCTAAGGGCGCAAACCTCCAATCCCTTCATCTCAGCATCCTTTCATCTCATAATCATAAATTTTTCAAGTCAGCTAAGCTTCAAGAGATGCTAGAATTGTGGAGAGAGATTGAAAATAGACACAAGAGGACGCAAAGGACAGAGGCACGCCTCCTCCCTCCATCTCTTTCTCCTCATAACTGCTAACAAGGAACGGGAGGACTGTGTAAAATCATAGAGCGGCTCCAGACCACAAGTAAATACTGTATGAGACAAGAGAGACAAGGAATTATTGTGGGCACGTACCAAAAACAATACTCCCTTACTTTACCCACAAAACAAGACAATAGAGACAGCTGGAGGGAGACAAGCGCCGGAGCTAATGAAGATCATAATTACCATCATCATCAAGATGGTCATCATGATCATTTGTACGCCACAAAAGAACAACACCTTCTTTAATGACCCTGGTCTCGGTTCACTGGCTGCCTTAGCTATAAGCAGGTAAGATGACCAGTGGTCACTGGAAAAAACTATCTCTCCGGGCTTCATCATTTCCTCTTCCACTGTTTCTTGTTGCAACTAATGAAATATTTCAGGAGCGGGGACTTTTTAAATATTTTTAAAATTTTTATATAATTCCAAGCAAGCGGCCTACGTTTTTAGCAGAGTCTGCTTAAGCAGGCGGACTCGCATACATATTTAATACGGGGGGATGACGTGATGAGGGTGGACAGGGACAGTCCAGAGTTTGGAGACAGATAAGAGATGAGGGATTGTGGGTGGGGTTCAATGCTTAATACTTATGCATAATAGGAGGAGGAGGAGGTGTCAGATTGTGGGAGGATTATCTTGTGTATGTAATCACAAGAACTTGAAGCTTACGGACTGAGAGTTGATGCTGGTTCCTGGCGGAGGGCTATCTCAAGAAAATCTTAGAGGAGATTAACATGAACACGTTTACACTTACACAGAATCTTATCTCTCAAAAGAAGACACCTAAAATAAGAGCGTAATTGTTCTCTGACGCCGACAATGTTTACATTCAATACTGACTCATAAAAACCCGCCAGGCGGCCGACATTCAATATCCAATATAGCTAGCTCCTAATGGATTTTAGGCTAACTAAAATGTAGAACGGGCGATGAGTTACGCAAGAGATTATAGCTTAACACTGGATGATTCTACCACAATTAGCTAGAGAGCGCCACAATCAGCGCATCACATTCGCGAATTTCTAGGTGCGCCATCTCACGTCCACCAAAATTCTGTCCCTTGCATCATCAAAAATACAAGTTTTTAAACTAAAAGTAAAATGCAACATTGCTTACGTGTAAAATGAGCGGGTTCCACCAACTGTCACTATAGAATTCTACTACGAATCCCCACCCTTCTTGCTTATTATTATCGACGTCCGCTGTTACAAGCAAATCCTTACACAACTTTTGAATCAGACCGACCCAGTGTTGACACAATATTTCACAGTGTCCTTAAGTTTTCCAACACAAGGAAATCCATTCATTGATCCTCAAGGGGAATCACTCCTACTTTGCACTGCTTAAAAAGAGTTGTGAGCTTGCAGCAAGGACGGAGTAAATTAAGATTGCAATCCAACCAAAGGTATTACGACTGGTGCAGTCTGTGTGCGTTTTGTGAATTATAATTTGATGTCACGTCCTCAATGTTTACGTCGTTGAGGAGGATCTGTCTCCAGGGATTTCAATGGCTTGGCTTTGCAAACTTGTTTTTCTCTAGACCAAGACAAAACTTTCATTCATTCCTCGGCTACACTTGGTTGAATTTTTAGAGGATGCTGGAAGGAGACGAGGACGACGGGAACCTGACGCCATGGAAGAAGAATAGCAATTTGTCTGGACTCATGATCCCGTGGAGCGAATTCTAATTGAATTATTACGATACGCAATTGGAGAAAATTCACGAATCTGAGGCTGAGTAGCTTTTAAATTCACAGAACATCTTTTGCTGGAGACGGAATATGACACAAGCTCCGTGAGCAAAATTCACACAACAAACCCACACTTATAAATACATTCAACACTTGTTTTCATCTTCTCGTAGCGAATAAGATGTCTTCCTTGGTGACAGGGGGATTGAGTTAATTAAACCCCTCTGGCGTCATCCTTATTTTTGCCACAAACAACCCTCTCACTATCCCTCAATCTCTTAATACTTGATGAATTCAAAGCTTTTCAACATGGATAATCGCAAGGAACAACCTTCCTGGATCACGTCTAGTTCTCTACTGTTCCATGTGGTAAAAGTTCTTCTCTCTTTTTCCTACAACACAACGGACGAAGAAGGAAGCCAGCAAGAAAGGATGCAACGGCAAGCGTAAAACTCTGGGTCCTCTCCTCATCCTAAAGTGATCCTAAGCTTTTAACTTGCTCCATCCTGGCCGCCTCCCGCTCTTCCTCAAGTACAAATCTGATACATGAGATGATGAACCCTACGCTCCCCATCAAAACTTACATGGCACATGTCGTAAAGACAGGACCGCAAATCCTCCCGGAGTCTATGCCGCCCTCTGTACTTTCCAGGAAGAGAAGTCGTTTTCCTTACTCAACTTTATCCCTCACGTACTTCTCGCCGTTTCTCTTGGAAGAAATCATTTTGGATGGTTTTCGTTTAGATTAGCGCTAAATTAAGGATGGATTAAGCATTAAATCTATGTTTGGTTTAAATTGATCATCGCAGCAGTGTTCAGTTGGTATTACAAATCCTAGGGTTTTTGAGCCTTGAAGCGCTTAAAGCTTGCATAGCGTTACTGCAAAAAGGATTTGTCCACTATGCAGCGTAATTATGTAGTAAACCATGCGAAATTTTAAATTTCCCGCCACATAAAATTTGAAAATTTAAATTTAAAAATTTAAATTTGAAAATTTAAAATTTAAATTTAATTTTTTTTCTTTTAAATGTCCCGCCAAATTTAAATTTTCGCCACTAAATTGTAATTTCTGTCATTTTAATCTTTCTCAGAAATTATATACACATTTTCTTCATTTCATAAATATAAATTGAATACCTTCGAATTTTCTTACATGTATCTAACTCTACCACGACTATATCTCAGCGTCGTCCATTCTTTTCCCTAAAATCTAAAATAATCTACGCAAATACATCTAATACGCTTCCAGGTGTAAAAAAATGGAGAAAACATTTAAAAATCAGACGCGCCCTGGACTTTTCAAAGGAACCTGTAACCCAGCGCCCTCTTCCCAGTCCAGCCTCATCAAAGAGTTCATCTTGTAAGCAGTTTCTCACCCAAGTGGGTCCCTGCCTAAAAATTCGGCTATTTCCAGGCCAAGAAGACCAGGACGAAAATACTAATAGACGGTGAAAGTAATAGCATAGAATTATTTATAATTTAAGAGAAAAGAGAATAGAAGCGGAGCCGTGTGGTGTAGAACGGTAGTCCGCGCTTATTATTTTGATGATTATTATTAGTGCTTAGCGTGCTACCATATTCCGGTAATAACATAACGAGGGGGAAAGCAATCCAGCCACCAGACCAACACATCTCTTACCAAGACGAATATTAGATTGAGGGGGAGGGGATGAGATAGACGGCTTTGAAAAAAGTGACGCGCTTTCTGGGTCCACACATCTTCCAAATTTACTGTACCACACCGAGTCCTTAAGGTCCACACAGCTACGCCCAATCCAAGGGTCCTCCTACGAAAACCTCTGCTCTTCTTCTTCTTCTTCACTTTGTCCAGGGAGAGGATTTGATTGTCTACGTAATGGGTGTAATTGAAAGGAGTTGCCGTGAGAGGACAATCTGTGTTATCTTATCATAAATCCTCGTCGCGTCTTCTTCTCTTATTCAAGTCGCCTCTCAACAAGATTCTATCCCTGTGGTTGCTCCCTCCCTTGGAAACCTCAAACTACATAAATCCAGCCCTCCTCCTCCACGAGTCCTCTGCAACCCTGGGGAATAGATCTCATTTTGCCATTATTAGAGTAATGCGGTGTCTCTCCCTGGCCTTTTTTCATAAAATTTCAAAAATATTTCAGTAGAATTATAGAAAAACGTTAAATTATATACAAATCTGTTTTAAAAGTGCTCTCCTCCTGGAGACGCTCCCGGCTAAGACAAATAATGTTCCCAAAGATAATCATCTGTTAATCATCCACTCTAGACCATCTCAAGTCTAGACCGTGAGGAAAACAAGCGAGAGAACACTGAGGAGGGCAACAAGAGCATCGATAATAATAACAAACAATAAGACACACTTACTGTCTTACAAAACCAGAGCTCCAAAGTTACAAGAATACCGGGGACGGATGAATAAAATAACACAAATATTGTATGCAAGAGTTGAGTCATAAAAGTCCAAGAGATAATCATCCTTACAAGAGTATATATAATCCTTTGAGGTGTCCCTCTTCTTTGAGAGATCCTCCGCTAGGAGGACGGCGCTGTCAAACTTATTGCTTTCAACAACCTTGTGCGGAATCAGGGTATATCCACGCTGGTCACATGGTGTCAAGTACTTAAGGACAATTATCTACAAGTCCTAAGGACTCCAAGGGCCCATCAAACTCCATGGAGTCATTCTACCTCCTTGACTACATTGGTCGCCGTAGTAGTCTCACACATGCATGAGGATTTAGAATGAGGCTTCATGAAAAGGTGCTTAGCGCGGCCTGCGGATTAAGCTCCTCCCCTAACTATACCCAAGAGCAGGGTCCCTTAAGGGAAATCCGCCTACCTGACACAAAAAGGAACAATATATATATACACCTTCCAAGATTCAACTTCCTGGATATGCAAATTCAGGAGAATCTATGAATTATATACAACATTACATGCATCACGTAGGCACGTCCAAGGGGAACCTTGCAATTTCATTCATTCCAACCGGAAGTTAAAGTACCTGGGGCCTTGGATGAGGCCCAGGGTGTGGGTGAGCCACTCACTTGTTCGAGACGCCTGCTCTATGATTTCAATATATCCAGTCAGCAAATCCAGCTGGCTAGTACGAGAGACGAGCCTTCCTGGAGCTATGGCGTCGGACCCTTGTTTGAATCATGATTGATTACCTCGTCATGATGATGAGGAGTACATGCATCTTCCCGGAGGGAATTGTAATATGGACGGAAGCGGTGATGGCGGCGGCGGCGGGAGCCGGAGGAATGGCGGGCAAAATATCATAACTAAAAACCACAACTACTCCAACAGACCAAGCAGACAAAGCAACTAGCAAGTATACAAGCCACATTTCCCACACAACATTATAATAAGAGAGCCTTGGGCTGGAGCAAGAAAAGTACTAGAGTTACTGGAAAAAACTGAGCTCCGAAGATCATATAGGATATCATCAAGGATAGTAATCGTAGTAAGGTAAGCAAGGAAGGAGTTGTAAAGTGTGTGTGGAGTCTCAGTGGCGTCTGTCGTCTTCTAAAGGACTGAACAAGTTGGAGAAAGAGGTGGTCGTTCCGGATACATAATAGTTGTTCATGTAGCATCCAAAGACTCCTCCAGAATCCAGGGCTCCAGAGAGATGGGTGAGACGGGTGTATATTTTAGGGAAGATACTGGAGAAAATAAGACAATGTAGCCGAGGATTGGGTGACTTGAACCAATATTTAAGGAAGCGAGGAGGCTTCTGTGAGCCGCACAAGGGCCACAAGCCCTTGTCCGACGACGACGACAAGACATATTCTTCCTGGCTAGCAAACAGCAGCTTCAAGTCCTCCTTGTATTCAAGAAACTAACAATACTGTTACCAATACAAACCGCAAGGCTCTTCCTAGCAAAAGGATACCTGCGCCCTTAGCTCAAACCTCAAGGAAACCAAGGCTTAACAGACCAAGGTTTAAGGAACAAGCTCTTCCTTACTCAACTCCAACAAGGGCTACAAGGCTTTGAAGCCTCTAAACGCTTCCTCATCACCCTGCGAAAAGGTCATTGCGGATAAGGAAGACTTGCTCAAGAAGTAGGTGTCATCTTAGGATGAACAAACCTTCCAAATCAATCGATCCAATGATTACAGGAGAACTGACTCGCCTTGAATAATCCTAGTTATGGATGGACAAAGGAGATGAGCCTCTCAGAATGACTGAGAATGAATGAGAATAGGAGAGCGGGGCACTGTGACACACAAATCTGGCCATATGCCACTGTCTATGATAATAAGACAAGACGGCGGCGGCGGATTCTCATCTGGCGGCTTGTAAAGATCATCTTTCTTTCCCTCCCTCTCCTCTTTCCCTCTTCCGTCTTGCTGTACTAGCAACTGGCTAGTTGGAGGAGCAAGTAGGATTGCAGCATCAGGGGAGAGAGAAGATACGGAAGATGACGCTCAAGGAACCAGAACACAGATTTTATACACACAGACGAGTCTGCGGATGCGGAGAGCAGAAGCAGCAGTAGTAGCTCTGCTCCTATGAAATCTTTCTGGCGCCGTGCAGCCTGGAGCCACCGGAATTTTTCTCCCTTGCCAAAAAGCTTAATTGAGTCCCATGTAGAGCAGAGAGGAGAGAGGCGGGAGGTGAAGAAGAAAAAGTTACAAGAAATACGAGATGATCCTTGTAATATTGTATCATAATGTGAGGAAGATGATGATTCTCGTTACAAGAGGAGGAAAAATATAGTGGGACAGGGGTGGAATCTATGGATCATCTTCTTACTTTTACCCGTATCAGCCTGGAGCCGGGCGGCGGCGGGATATGGGATATAATATTCAAGTCGCCGCCCCACCTCAGATTCACACACAACCACTTACGTAGCACGGACGGACAGAGGCGAGACGGATGAATCTTTTCTTCAAATGATCCAAAATTTACATATCTTTAGTATGGATCAGAGACTCAGACATTCAATGTATCGTTGAATCGGTGCCCTCTCTGTATTCAGACGCCCTCAGAGAAGTGCAGAAAATGGCGACAGATGAATAATCTGAATCTTGATCTGATCATGATCGGTGATAACCTTTGTATGGATGCGGCGCAGCTAGGTGAAGCTTAATTCTTAAAAGGACAGACTACAACATTTACGCCAAATTATGCTGCTAGGCCCTAGTAACTAGGGTGCGCTAGAGGGACATGTAGTAGCAATGCCAGTTAATGTAGTTCATGTAGCTTTACTAGGTTAGCAAAAGTTATATAGGTTGTGGGAAATAAGTAAAGAGAAGGAAGGATAGTATGCAAGTAAAAAATCTTAGAGGACTTATATTGATTTTGTCTGGGTGGCGGGGAAAATTGGGAAAACATTTCACTGCCTCCCCCCATTCTGGCACCAACCAACTTTACACACATGTTCCTCAAGAACTAGGAGCTCCCATCCAAGCCATAATACTAGCACCACCAACCAGACTCTGGTTACCAGAGCCATGCGCTCGCTACGCTAGCTAGCGGGACAAGACGGGGACGACGGGATGATCGCCCCAACAATATTAGCCCTGTCTCTCATTTTTTATCCACTATATTCCTCCCAATAGTGTACACGGAAGATGAACTTTTTTTCGCCTCCCTACACTGTGGCGGCATCATTCTCTTGTATAAATCCCGGACGTCCTCATCCTCCTCCGCACCACCCCTGTCGCCACATGACTGCACTTTTTCCTCAAACTAATGTATATTTTATGCACACGCGTCTCCCCCTCTTCATCACTTCCATCACTTTCCATGTGTATCCTGTTGTACGTAGTAAAAGTCCCCGCCGCCACTCATTATCCATCCTCCCATCATATTACCTTAAATACTATAGTCCAACAACCCTTCCTAATGTAACTTACTTGTATTCCAAGAGCAGCAACAACAGCACACTTTCCCTAAAAAATAACCTCAAATCCTCCTAAACGCTCCATCTCCTCGGAGGAGACTCCTCCTCAGACTACTTAGAATAATACACTTCAACGAAGAGTAGGGGGCGACAGTCTCGCGTTTTTAGCTCGCGTCTCCCACCCACCATTAATCATCAAGAACCGAGTCACACACTTTTAAGGTCGTCGTAATATCCTCGTAATTAAGTCAATGACTTCCAGGATTTTAAAAAGCAGCACACTTTGGCTGGATCCCTGGTCTGAATATGCCTGTCATCCTCATGGGCAAGGACGAAGCGAAGGTAGCGGATAGTTGGCTAATTAGAATCCACTCAAGACTCATTAAAATACAATGGAGGTGGTGCCGGAGATCTTGCGGTCTTCAGCCCCCTGTCTTCCTTCTCCCCTCCTCCTCCAACTAATTAATTAATTATAATCAAGGGAAAATAATCCTTTTTCTCCTTCTAATCATATCTTATATGGCCAAGCGCCCGCGGATCCTCAAAGAAGCGGCGCTTCTGTATACCGTGTGTGGGTGGAAGAAATCAACTGGACTTAATTACAGAGAGATGGTAATACCATTGAGGTTGACGCGCTCTAATGCACACTACAAGGTCCAACAACACAAATGTATCGCATATATGCAAGAAAACGGAGAGATATTTACAAAAGAAACTTTTCTGATATAATTACCAAGTGTCCACGCTGTGGTTTGGTTCATGAGAGACGTTAAAGACATTTCAATTTGGATTATAGTCAGGTACAATCATAAATAATCATATATTACACACTAATCCCTAATTAGAAGAGCATCTAAGACGACACACAACAACTGTATACACGGAACGGTCATCCACAACAGTAGCATATTAAGAGTACAACATTAAGAAACGAATCGCTGTTAGTAGTCCATGTTCCAAAAAATTTAAATCAATTTCATCCAATTGTAATTAGTGATACAGGTAAGAAGAATGACTGTTTCCAATGAGTTCAGATTCCATAGCTTTCTCTCCTTCTTTCTCTTATTCCAAGCACAGTTTCGGGTGTTACTGAACACTGTGCATTACAGTAATTCTTCCTATACAGGCTCTGCCTTTGTTTTTGTTGAAACAACGTTAAATAGAGTCAAAGAGGAGAAAATTCAAAATCCTCTTTTACAATATCAAGGGTAAAACGGTACTCTTGGTTTTGAGACCTTTTTCAAGGATTTCATAAATAATTTCAAAAAACGAGCTAAATTCCCTCCACTCCCATGGAGTTAAAATAGCGTTACGACGGAAGGATTCTTCAAGGAGATAGATTAAAACATATATGTGTAATAATGCTTTGGTTTGACCGGGGTTGCTAATAGGTTCTTTGAGAGATGGGCCTTGTTGTGGACTCAGTACTTTAAGCATTGAGTTGTGCTCCTGGTGATGATGAAGAGTGGGCGTGATGACCTTTCTTGGCTGCAATTGGAAGCTTCTCACCCTCAAGAAAAGGATTTACCTCCTGAGGTGAAAATGAGACAAATAAATTGATTTCCATTAGTTTTTCCACTCAAATCCAACAACTCCGAGTAAAAACGGTAGAGAGTTGGGGCAAGGGGTGCTGGACTGCTGCAAAGGTAACTTCTCAAGACCCCAGCCCAACTTGGAAGGATGGACACAGGTAAATATGTGGATAGGTGAGGAGGGAGGGGCAGAGGGAGTTGAGAGGCAGGTAGATGGAAAGGGCCTTTGTTTAAGGCAGAATCCAGGTAGGACCTCTCGTAATGAATTGGACTGTATGGGGTATAGTTTTCTCTAGAGATTTTCTAATTAATTACCAATTTCATTTCGGGATTGTTTTCAGCGGCGGCAATGTTTTGTGCGAGTTGAGTTAGGCGCGTCAGGGAATCCTCGTGCGTCTGAAATATTTCAAAATTTTAAATCACGTCAAATCCCTTCTATCCCAAAACCCTATATCAACCAACACCATGCACACCGTCCCTTTTCCAAGTGATGGCATATAATAGCGTGCTAGTAGAAGCCTAAATATACGCGCTATACGGATAGCTCAAAACAACAGAACAACAGTACTAGTTTTAGCCTGATTTTTAGATTGCAGGGAACAAAATAGGACCAGAGACGGGAAGGAAAACAAAATTGGGATTCTTTTAGGTAAATAAATGAAAAAACAGAGTCATAGGTATATGAAAGAAGAGTGGGCGGGGATTTTAGAAAAATTATGACACAAAAAGGTAAACCAGTCTAATGCTTTCTACGAGTCAAAATAATTAGGTAAAGCAAACAAAAAATAAATTATTGCTTTCTTCATCCTTCTCTATTTTTCTCTCTCTCTCTCTCATCATGAGGACGAGAGCTATTTAGGGATAAAATGGGGGACGGCATTCGATCTTGTTTCCTTGTAAAAAGAGTCGGAGGATTCCGTGGAAGGTGCAGAGGAATTCCGTGCTCAATCTTACGTTACTTACGTATCAACTTCACATGAAGAATGTAATAGAAAAAGGAGAAGGGATTTTTTAAAATAGATGAATTATTTGCAAGAAAAATAAAATTCCATTCCCCTTTCAAAGATTTATTATTTACTCGGCAAGGACATTAGAGAAAAAAACCAAAGTATCGCTAAGAAATGGAGTCGGGAAGTAGGCTGAGCAAGAGTTACTCGAGTCTTTAAAGAAACCGTTTAAGAAAGCGATGAGGAAATATGGGGGAAGAAATTAGGGGAAATATTAGATGGAAGAAGACGCCAGTGTGGCGGGTCAATTAGCAAAAATATTCTCAGAAGAGTGGCAATTCTCGGAAGAAACATGTTATAGAGAGGGTGATGAATGGAGGGCACATGGCAGACACCATTAACTTTTAAGAGAAGAGGAGAATACAGAAAGGGAAGAGAGCAACATTTGGTAATTTCAAAGAGACAAGGAGGGGACATTTAAAATAGGGAAAAATACAAGAGCAGAGCGAGCACTAAAAATTGGCGACGCCACAGAAAGAAACAAAATTAAATTACTCGCTACAAATTCATGAGAAAATATACAAGGAGCATAGGAAAAAGGAGGCGGAGAAAAAAGAGAATAATACGGGGGGAAAAATACACAACAAATTGTAATTTGGCGGGCGACAGGCATGACAGGGGAGACAGACAGAAACAGAGAGTCGTCTGTAATTGAACCCGGTATCGGGAAAACAAGGGTGGGAATGGCACATTTTTTTCCAAAAAATACAAATTACCTGCTTGTTGTAGAATTTCTTAGCCACCAATGATTTGTGCTCTCCCACGCCGCCGCCAACCTACACACAATTGTCAGAGACGAATCGTGTCAATAGTAGGAAGGAGTAGTGCGCCGTGCGGAGACATTTAAAAACAAACTACTCAACTCAAACTAATTCTAAGTCAAACTAAACTATGCTTATCCTTATCAAAATTTAGCTACTGCTAAAATACTAATAGAAAACAAAACTAAATGTAGAGAGAAAATATCAAAAGATTACAACACCAAAGAGCAAGTGAAAGTCCTACCTGGGATTGCAAGTCGTTGATGAGGAAATCGTTCTGGGTTAAGTCAAGTTCCGAGTTTGATTCCTTGGGGGCCGGGCAATCAAACATATGTTCCGTATCACACATACAATCTTGAGACGCTTGGTAAGCCCGGCTGAAGGCAGCTGTATTCTCAAAGGTTTCAATGCAACCGTCATCCGTCGTGTAGCCTACGGGGCAGGGATTTGGAGGATTGCAGTATGCTGGAAGAACCGTGTCCGTTTTCGCGTCAGCTGGCAATGGCTTCACAACACCCTTGTACTTGTAACTGGGTGATCCAGAGCCACCTGCCGTTCGTTCATACATAGTCATTACCATATTACATTTAATTAAGAGCAATCATACCCACATCATGCTATATTCCACGGCCGCATTATAAATACGCCAGAGGGTATGCTAGCATAATTCCATTTAATTCAAATTGTTTCATTCAGGTAACGAAAGGGCGGGTTTTAAAATATTCCTTGAGGTACCAACATCATGTATCCATTTTAAGAGCTCTACACTATGTCAGGCTGTTGTTCTCACAGGTAACAATAGCCGTTGTTAATAAAGATTTATTATTGGTCCGGGTAACAGCAGATGAAGCAAAGGACTTATTGATTGCAACTCAGAGGAATGCGTAATGCGAATTTCATATAGTGAACACCATTTGTAGTAGCTAATTTAACGTATTGGGGTTACATTACCTGAGTCTTCTGGGAGAGCCTTTTTGATTTTCAGAAATTTATACGGCGTGGAAATTGGGCAAAAATTGCTAACCACTAAAACATGGAATGATCCTCTCCTTTGTAAGTAATTGAACATTACCTGGATACTTGTGTCCGAAAAGAGAGCTGTGCTGCAAATATTCAGTGTCCCGAATTGAAGGGTTAGCAGCGTTCGCGAGCAACATGTCATAGTCCAATTGATCCATAAACTCAGCGTCTTTGGTCTGACGTCCGAAAGCGTTGTCCTTGAGTGCGCTGAGTTCATCCATTCTGAAATATTTTCAAACGGTAAAAAGGATTAACTCCACGGAAAATCAAGCTTATTTAGTCCAAATTACAATTATTTACAGTTTCGAATACTAATTTTAGCAATTTAAACAACTTTGAAACCCCAAGGTCAAAGGTAGGTCACCTGGAACCGAAATCCATCAATGGCGAAGCACCAAGATCCAAATTCCGGTTGAATCGTTCCAAAACATCTTGAATGAAAGATGCATCGTTGTAAAGTCCAGCACCAGGCTGCAAAATATATGAATTTCAATTTAAAACTCCCAGTTTTTTAGTTATTTTAAATATCATTTCCTGGAAATCACGGACAAATTATTAAATTTAACGGAAGCATACCTCTCGGAGAGGAGCGTAGCCGAAAACGCTGGTAACGCAGAAAGCAGCGATAAAAAATATCATTTTCGCTACTTGAATTAACAAATGTAGTTAAAAATATCAAGATATATTCTTTCTAAGCACTTGTTGTTTAATTAACTAGAGCAATTCGACTATGACTCCATGCAGAATGTGAGCGAGATGTAGCGGTTGATAAATTTCCAAGGGAAGAGAGAGAAAGTCCGAAAGCTGTCAAGAATCTAGAATAAATCCCCTCCTGGAGAGTATCTGCGTCATTCGGAGACTTTCACCAAACGGATCGATAACAAACTTCGACCCATATATACGCTAAACAGCAGTGTTTCCTCTGCGCCCGGAACGAGACCAAACGAACTGTTGCTTTCATTCATCCCAGCTTGATAGTAACTCTGGAACACGACTAGCGACATCTACCGGAAACAGTCTAGAGCTCAAAATTCTCCAACTTTCACCAGACCGCAGGCTGGACTCCTTTCTCCCGGTGCGCTTTTGCACGGAAACGTTACGAAATTTCAGGGTGGGGGAAAGTGAAAGGGAAGAAGATGCATATACTCTAGGTTCTTCTTCTACCGCCCACGCAACATCGACCCAAAGTCGACTTTGAATCTTTCAAAGCGTAATTCAGCGTACATGTCGCCTTTTGATCACGTAACCAATTTCAAAACAATATACTTTCTCCCCCTACATGGAATTGTGATCAAAGGAGCAATTTAAGCCGTTCACGTTACAAAATTCTGGAAGCCCATAATTGATTTTTTACCAGTTTAAACACCGAAAAGAATATTTTTACACAAATCCATAATGGAGAAAGTCCAGGAAAACCAAAGCAACCTTACCAAAGAGCCATAACCAAAGAGGATTTCAAATAGGAGCAATTTTAGGCACAAACAGAGTCAAAACGCTATTGTGTATTGTAAAATGGATCGGGAGGACAAAGGATCAAATTTGTCAGACAAAACTTTCATTGTAACAAGACAATAGCTCCAAGATAGGCTTACGCCCACGCTCCAACTTTGTAGGATAGGAAACAGGAGTAGGGCAAGGAGGCGAATCCTCCGGAGAAAGTAAGTGGAGAAAGTGGGCTGGTTTATGTGAGAAGCAATTTGTACCCTTCTTTTGCAAGGGTTTGCAATTTTTGAGGCAATACGTATAAAATCCTACCGCCCCCGCAAGCTAACACTTTTTTCAAACGGACCCACTCCCGAGAAGATGAACACATGTAGCAGAGACCCAACATTATATTTTATTAACACAGTACTAAAAGAAAAATGAGGATATCGTCGGATTTGGAGAAAAGAGAAAAGTGGCAGGGTGAAAGTTGCTCAAACCCAGGAATTATTAAAACGTGATGCTTGGTAATTTATTAAGTAAAAGCAAAGAATAATGGATACATTTTTGCAGGATTACAAAGCTGAAATATTGTATGCTGAAAATTGCAAATTTCGATAGCTCTATAAGTACGAATCACCAAGGGGAAAGCAAATACATATTTACTTCCGTGGAGGAACGTTAGAGTTTAGCGGCTATTATGTAGGATAGGATGAGAGAAAGTAGAAGAGAAAGCATGAGTTTAAGTGGAGCTGGATACGAGTCTCAGGTTACCAAGGATCAGGAATCAAGGGTAGGGAAGAGCTGGGGAGTTGCTATAGCAAGGCTTGATTGAGAGTGGAGGACGAACGTGGGCGATAAGGTCGTGGTGGATGATGAAAGCTGGAGAAAGTTGCGAGATTATGGCCGGATACACGGATGGATGATAGGGTAAGGGGCGGCTGACTTTTCCAAGTAACAAGAGAGGCTCAAGATGTGCTAAGAAAGAAATAATGGAAGATGAGAGCTGATACGGGAGGGAGCTTTAGCTACGAGCTATGAAAAGTATGGGTGTAAATATATAATCAGCTCTCTTTTGATCCCCTCTTAACATTTCACTCCGCCCACTAAATACGTGGACATCTTTATGGCATTTCACCGGAAGCCAAATGTAAGAATACCAAATCCTCCAACTCCTTCAATTCTCTCCTCATTTTCTCTGCTTTCACCGGGGGAGAAAGCACAGAAAGTATATGGACGACGGAAGGATGTACATTTCTTCAAGCTTCATCCCGGGAACATGATTATTATCCTTTGTTGACATGAATTCAAAATGATGAATTCAAAACCAAGGCTCCGTCCTTGATGCTTCCATATCTCGAGCATATCTGATGAGCAGGCAGGCTGTTACGAGTTGGAGAAATCAAGGAGGATGAGATTTTATATAAGCTCTTGTAATTTATGAGAATTAATGTAAGAGCGGGTGGGACAAAACCCAAGCATAAATCTGCTAGCGCATCCTCATATCTTTCTTCACAACATTTCAAGGCCCTGAATATTTAAATGCTCCTATTTCCTGTACACATGCTTAAATTTTCCAATCTGTTTTCCAACTAAGGTCGACAGAAGATAGGAAGTGTCTGGATATTCTTAAAATTACGACAAGGACGGAAAAGCCAGCAACTACTAAGCATAGTTTATGTCTGCAATCCAAGCATAGAAATTCAACTGTCTGCGAAGCTCCAATTTACTTTGACAGATACTTGTGAGCAAAGCTATAGTAGGATATTCCAAAGCAGGATAAATTGTCCAAATCCCCGCACATAATTTAAAAAAGGTATAGCGGAAAACTTAATTTAACGGCTTTCAAAATAAACTATTTTACCAGAGACACTGCTGCATATATTGAAATTCTAGCATTCTCACCTCAGTAGACAACGTTTTGCTAGCTAGATAAGTTTTTCTCATAACTGTTTCGTTTACACAAGCAGTTTTAAAGATGACCAAGCAGAGTTGACCCATTTTTAAACATTATTCAATATTTAAAATTATTATAGATGAAATAAAAAATTATTATATAGTAATATGTATTATTACAACATTATTATCACCTGTTATTACAACAGATGAAAACTGATTTGTAATAAAAAATAAAGACTATTACTATTACGTACATGAACAACTCTAATTCTTACACAAAATTTTAAAATGAATAATAAAATTATTCTAAAATCATTTTTTCACTCATTACTATTACATCGTTCTCGTTTAACGTATATTTCATCGGGTACAAGGGAATTGGCTCTAATTCTTCGAATACGAGGAGAAGAAGCTTGAAATTTTCCTGCTCCTCGATTTTGAATGCTCTGAATGTCATCATTCCTCCTGTGGCCCACACCCTTCAAGTGTGTGTACAATCTATTAAAGTTGTCTATGCTACCCTGTGTAAGAACTTCTTCAACATATCCAGCCGGAGCACCAAAATGCAAATATTTTCCAACATATCTTCCCAATCTCTTGACTTTAGGCAACCTTTTCCGCAGCTCCGATGTGACACTGAGCGGTATTGGGGATTCATTTATTTCTTTCCTGGAGTGATTCGCGTGGATTGCGGTATACCAGGCTGCAAAGGGCAGTGATTGGTTAAAGGAGCAGAGCCTCTAAGAGCGCCCTCTCGTGTAAGCACCATCACTCACCCTTAAGATGCATCTTTTGATGATAGTTTACTAAATCCTGACAAGTTCCAGTGATGGAAGGCTGGTAAAATATATGCTGTGACCTGCTCACTATTCCAAAAGCGTCGATCCCGTCGTATCTCTCAATAAACTGCTTAAACGTCCTTATACGCCGGTCTAAACGGTCTGCGGTCTCCATTTCCGACGTCAGGTCAAACGTAGACAAGGTCGGAAGGGCTCTTGGGAAAGCATACTTTCCACCACGCTCCACCATCCCACCACTTTTACTTGAATCATTTCTGACTGACTCCACTAGTCCAGGTCCACCTTTCTGATCACCATCCAGTGGGTGCGGCGCCTTCCGCTCCGCTGTCTGAGTTTGTTTCCTAGGAGGAGCACCACTAAAGCGCCGCAGTTTTCCGGGACGTTGTGTCTCCCCAGCAGGGCCCCCTGGCGCTGACTCCCGACGTTTCGGAACCAACTGCAAAAATTTTCCAGACAGTGGTATGAACGACACAGGGTATTTACCCGGAGTGTCCGGTTCCGACGGTAGTACAGAGGAAACTCCACCTTCGCGTCCACCCATACTTGAAGATGCCCGGTGTTTTCCCCCAAGTTCATGCTCCCAATCCCTATCCCCTTGATTCCCGGCGCTATTAGATGTTTCCTCTCTCCAAACAACGTCCTGACGTGGGGCGAACCGAACGCTACCGTTGGCATCACTGTCATTAGCCCCGCTATCCGCTGCTTCTAACCAGGGTAGCGGCGAACTTCCCTGTACCAGAGTCCCAGGTTTTTTTTTCGAGGGAGACGCTTTTACCCGATCCCCTCCCTGTATTTTCTTTGACCGGGAAAAATTCACCGGAGCTTTAACCCCTGATCCGCCAGCCGTCCCTGGTTGAGCAGGGACAGATGAAAATGGAATTGGAGGAGGACTTTTATCCTTTGGAGATGCTCCAGTCTTCACCCTGTTGTTACTGCTCAGAGTACCCATTAAAAATAAAGGTTAAAGGTCAGCACCGTAGTCCACACAAGGGAAACCGACTACCCGGAAGGATGTATAAATACAAACAGGAGCAAGCGTTGAGTGAAAGCGGGATGCGGAGGTCACGAAAAGAGAAAGTCGTAGAGGATGGGAATCCTGTGGTAATTTTCAAATAAGCGGATCTCAAAGGCTCCCGACCCACCTCATAAGCTAATTTAAACTTCCTTTCAACAAATGAATGACTACAAGTGCAGAAAGTTACGAGAAAAATACTAAGATTCGGAGGCAGGCAGACTAATAAAGTGCCTACGTAACAAAAATATTGGATAAACCAAGGAGAAAGTTAGAAGAGGAAACTAATTTAAAGCTACTTTTCACAAAGTTTGCAAAATAGTCTTCTAAAATACAATTCTAGCTAAAAATCCAGCTAGCCTATGCTAAAGTTGAAATCAAAGAAGCCCAAGAAAACCGCCAAAATGTTCAAATCAAATTTCCTTCCAGGAAAGCCATGTTAGGTAAAAAATAAAACACATAACGTAAAGTTGGCTAGGAAACGGCGTGGTTCGTTGAGTCCGTTGCCGAGGACAGAAATCTTAGGGATATTTTCTCCCCTTCACCTCATTTCGTTTCTTTTTCCCGTAGTCTAAGCTCATTTCTTTTCCCACTAGTTTCTCCATGTTTTGCGTACTCAATAGGCAGTGGAGCGAAGTCAATACAAAATGAGATAATACAAAGAAGATAAGAGAGCGATGCTGACAGGAAACAAGCTAGAAAACTAGAAATATCTGGAGAAAGTATGGACGAAAGGAGGCTCTGCAAAATGAATCATACCATGTGGGTAACGACGGATATGTGACACACACGGGCAGAAAAAGGGTAGAGAAAGTACTCTAAGAGTTCCAGTTCAGTAATGGAAAAGATAAAAGCGTTTTCCTTACATGTTGGTAGAGAATCCTGTTATGGAGACGGCGACCGAGTTATAAATGGAAACGATCAATACCCCCTTTTCAAACCTGTCTCTCCCATCTTCTTCTCTTGGATCCATGCGTGTCACAGCAGATTCCCCGCAACTACTAAAACAAGAACTGGAGCAAGCTAGCAAGCAAGCAAGCAACTAGTAGCAAAACTAGTTGAAACCAGCTTCCTTTCTCCACCATCAAAAAAGCTATATACGATACTTTTTCCCTACTTTCTCCCTACTTTCTCCCTACTTTCGCCCACGCATCTTCCATCCTTCTATAGCTCCTATACAATCCAGTTTGACTGCCTGGAGGGAGGATGGGAATACGGCAATGCCCGGGAAATAAAAAGCTTTTCAATTCATTTCACTCCCTCCGCTCCTCGTCTTCAGCGTATTAAAATATCCCTTGAGCTCAATCCTCTCCGGATCAAAAGAAAATACCCGGGAATAAGCCGAGAAAACGATAACCAATCCAACTGAACTTCACTCAATGAAGATACAATTTTATTGCAGAATTCAATGCAGTACAATGAATCAGCTAATAAATAATATTGCTTACGCTTTCATAAGCATTACACAATTTCAAGTCCTCATTTCCTTCCTTTCAAGAGATGCAACGGAGCGAATGTCCCTTACAACAACAACTAACAATCAGAAGATTCAAGAGCTTCAAAAGCACATCAATCCATCCAGCACATACCCAACGACACCAAGCCAGCAAACGCTTTAATTCTTCTAAGAGCTTCAAACGCGACAAACCCTAGGCCTTTTCTTTCTTAAAGAAAATGCGACCAGATTGTAAAAGAGTAGATCAAGAGGATATTGTTTCCAAGATGAGAGGACCACGACGGAGGAAAGTATATACAGTTTCTTTCAACCCATTTTACCATGTAAAAGTAAAAGGACAAAATTAAGAAAACACTTGTTCTTGAGAGATGAGATAGGGGGCAAAGGCCATTCTGTATATCCTCTGCTCCACTTGCAAACTTAATTGAGTTTGAAATAATTTCAAAGAGGAAAAGTAAAGAATGAGCAACCCAGCAACGACCATCTTATCAAATACCCAACTAACTGCAGCAAACAGAGTAAAGAGGGCGACGGATAAGGGGGACGGGGAATTGGTTGATGAGACGCGATGAAAGGACGTTACTGCGGCCTTTGTGGGAACAAACTTGAGGATACACACTTTATAATTAAACCTAATGAATGTATCATCACAAGGAGGAGGGATCACGTTCATCCGCAATACACATTGTTCCGCAGTGGTGAAAAGCGTAAGTCAGCTGTGGGACTCCCAGCCTGGGAGGAGGGGAAAATACACAGCGTTCAAGCAAACGCTTCAAGAGTAAACGCTCAATCCATCGTACAGGCATAAGGGCTCTCTGTCTCCTTCCTATTGTTTAAAAAGGTAGTCAAGGAAGGAGTCATACGACACGTATTCCATGCTTGGAATAATGCGCGCTCCTACTGTTTGCGCTCCTACATGCTCTGCTTTCCTATGCCACCCCTCTGTAAAGCGCTAGTAGCAGCGAATCTTGAATCCCACTCATAAGAATTACAACAATGTGTCAGAAGTGAAGAGAGTCTGGCGGATGTGACATCCCATTTCTCAGTCTCCCAAGAAATGTAGCAAAATCCAACAACAGTGCTCCAACCAGACTGCGTTCCTGTACTAGTTTCTTCCTCTGATATTCCTCCAACTGCAATTGGAATTATCAACGTGAATAACACGTGAGTCAACAAACCACAATCGTTCACGTCCTCCAAAGGACATCACTCTGGAGAAAAGGTAATCAAAACCCAAGACCTTAACTTAAATGTAGTACGCAGCAATCTATCAGACCGGGTCCGGCCGCCTCACTACAAGACACAAGAGCGAATCTTCCAAGATCATAAGATTAATTCCACATGTCCTGGAATGCGTGGGCGGAGATTGAATACCTGTACTTTATTAGACAAAGCACGCCATCAAACAAATTACACCCAGCCTCATTATAAGTTCATTAGGGCGGCACTGGAATTCGGGAGATTGATACCGGGTAGTTTATAAGAAGAAGGCGTAGAGGAAGTGGGTGTACAAAGGGCAAACCGAGTTACATGTATTCTAAAACAAACGTCAAGGAATCATGTGAATCAAGGGAATAATATGTATTCAGGGATGTAATATGAATGTAAAAGAGGAAAAACATTTCTGGAAGATCAAAGAGCAATGTTTCTACGATCCTAGAATCTAGAAACTTTTGATATCCAAATTGATCCTGATAATAAGCAAATATTTAGTTCAACGCTGACTTTAATTAGCACACACGCTTTCAAGATGTTATTTAATGTCCGAGCGTCTTCCAAGGGTTTTTTCTCCTAAGACAAGATTAAAACCTGTATGTACATCTGTAGCCCTGCCTTACATAAACCTTGGAGGAATTTTTAAACGGCGTTAGACTGCGACATAGCTAATTCTCTTAAAACTTTGGTGCACTTTGTGTCATTCTTGAGGCTTTCATTACCCGGGTATTTTCTCTCGTTCCGTGAAGTCGGACACCAGACACCAGTGCATTGAAATTCTTGAGACGGTTGAAGATATTAATTCCATGAAAATTAAAAGGTAATTAAATTAGGCGAAGAGTCAATTAAAGACACGACACAACCCTGAAATCAGGATATGGAGAAGATATATTAGAAGATCTGCGAACATCCCGGTTTTACCGCTCTAGTTCACAAGGCAAGGCGTAGCTTTCCCAGAAATGTTATAGGAATTAAAGCTGGAAACTCGAGACGAAATATAGAATCTGGAGAAAGCAGAGCCGGGATTTAGGGCTGCTCCCTAGAGCTGGAAGAAACCAAGGATTGAGACGAAAAGAAACCATTAAGAAAATTGCCTAAGCTATTCATTCTGAGCGGGATTCAAGAGTAGGATTTTCGTAATGCAGTCGGAAAGCTTTTAAAAATATGCATGCATGAGAGACCACAATAGTGGATTCAATTCTTCAAGTTGGAGGCACTAGGAATTACTCAAGATCCAAGAGGCAAGAGAGAATCACAAAACTGTATGGCGGGAGGGCGTTGGTAATTTTAATGATTTTCATATACCAAATCATACACCAAAGACAAGCAAGGTAGAGGAAGAACGTTTTGTTGCCGGAAAAAGGTACGCACATCCGATGGATTGTGCGAAACCATGTGATGTAGAGTACACGCGGGGTGATGGATGCATGTCTTGTTGTTTATGTACAAGTTCAGACTCCGTGGAAACACTATTCCTTTCCCTCCTCCTCCTCCGCCAATCTTTCCTTTGCATGACCCAAAAAAACTCTTCCTTGCATTGTTCCGTAAATACGGAGGATTTAGAGGAAGTTTGTTCTTGGAAGACAGCTCCTGCCTATGCAGTTTTCCACTCTAAAGAACGAAACCGGGACAAGGATTGAAAGTTGAAAGGGATTTCATAGTTGTTTTCTCTCTTGAACAAGGGTTTCCAATTTCGATTATCTCCTCCGGGGGAGTTGTTACAACCTTATGAGTCTTGTATTCCCTGTAACATCCTATATCCTCCAAAGGAAGTACTGGTAACTCTAGGAGAAAAAAACATTGCGAAATTCCGGTAGTAACATGAAACTCCTGATGCTGTGAATGTTATGATTGAGGGAGGAGATAATGAAGATATAATTTGCACTGTTTTCACAAACATCTTTAGAGGATAAGGTCAAGGGAATTTGGCAGATGTGGAGTAAACGGATAAACAGAGAGAATCCACGAGGATTTGGTCATGGGTTTCGGAAAAAAATCTGTCCCACAAGATTTTCGCGAAAAGGGGAAATGTTACGAAAATGTTTACATGATATTCGTGAGAGGATGAAGGCATGGAAGGAAGGCAGGAACACGGAACAGGTGTAAGACAAGGGAAAAGAGCCGAAAAGAAGAGGATATTGGCACCCGCTGCTATTTAATTAAATGCTTCACTATACTAAACTAATCTTGTTCTTTTTGTTGCGGAATAATTTTAGAGAATCAGTTCAGTGATGACGCGTAAAAAAATGATGGAGGGTGGAAAGGAAGAAACGGGACGGAAAGATGATGAATCAAGGATGAGAAGATTATTCGGAAGACCTAGTTCACGGGAAGTGTCGTCAAAAACCGGGGGATATACTACAATAGTAATGTTATTAGTGATAGTTTCCGCTTGGGTGTCCCCAACAACACATGCTCAGTATGCAAATAGAGGACCAGCAACGACAACAGGCGTTAAGAGTAACGGCAAACAGTTTTTGCCTGAGCAGCCTCCTTCAAATCCCCCAACTGTCAGACCGCCGCCCTACTTTAATTCATTAAAAACATGCCAAGGTACGTTGATTTTTAGAGTTATTTACAATTTGATTAGTAATTAGTTCCTGGTGCGGGGACAATCCTCAGGCTCTATGTCTTCAAGGTTCTATCTTCGTTTCTAGTTCTTCACAAACATTTCAACTTATCCTTCAAGTAATTATCAGATTAAGCTTTGTGGTTCTATTTTAAAATCCCATGTGATCTAGTGGCTAGGATCATGATGCTAAAACAGCTAAAAGAGTTAATCACAGTTAGCATTGTGTGCATCCCTAACGTGTGACTTATCAGAATCCATGTTGTGTTTCTTTATTTTCCATGAGTTGTCAAAAAATGGCTGTGAGCAAATGAGATTTAACGTTTCCATTCAGCCGAATCACGATGCAATTCCTTGAACTTGCATTCTACTTCTCAGTTTACGTAAAACTGTTCTAAGAACTTAATCTCGCGTGAAGCGTAAGGCGCACATTTAAATCTCCCGCAAAACCAATGAGGGTGCAAACAGAGACAAAATATTTCTACCAAACACGGGATTAGCTAATCCTTCGCTTGGCTTAGCTTACGGGCTCTTTACGTAATTGTAACCGCAGATTTAATAATCCTTTTAATCCACCTTACAGAGGCTAATGATGCGGAAAATTGGGAAGGGAACCTTTGTGGAGACTTGAACACGGGAGAAATCCCCGTTAATCCCCTTGGACACCAGGATTTTCCCGGAGATTCACACAATTATCCTTTGTAAGTACTTTCCTTATTCCAACTGACCTACAAGCTACAAGCATCCACGAATTAAGTTTCTACTAATTGAGGCATTTTCCAAAGACAATGCCTGCCATATCAGCTATCAGTATACACTACCTTTGTTTCAAAGTACTAAGCAGTCGCTGCAGTTAAAAAACACGACGTAGGAATTACCGCGCGATTCTCACGCTAGCGCGTGCAAGGGCTTCCCTCCGCGCCAATGCGACATGCAAGATAACTGGGAAGGTGAGGTGATGCAAGTGAAAGTGGTAATTTGATGCAGACCGCAATGAGAAGATTTAGGGAAATTTGTTTCACCAACCGCTGCGCGGTCCTACAATTAGATAACTGAAATTCAAACATTGTATTACGCTAGAACCCTTAAAGAATTATCGGCAGAGGGCGTATTTTTTGTGCGCTAATGTAGAAAGGCAAGCCACTGTAAAGTTGATTAAGAGAACGGTTTCCGCTCCTCATATAAGTTCATTAGACTTAGTTTTGAACGCGCATATAATGTGAAATTTAATTGTGAATGCGGTCTCCTCTGATTTCACCTCGAACAAGACCTTGCCTTTGTCTATGAACGACTCAATTGAATTTGGGTGGAAGAGTTTATAGCTTAGAGATTTAGGAAATTGAAATGATGAGGATTCAATTCAAAAATTTCACAGTGAGTTGGTAAAGAACAAAACGTTGGAATTCTTCCGTCACGCTCTGCCCGTCCTCAAGACGTACAAATCCCTACCGAAAGTGGCGCGCTATGTCTACCCCTCTGAAGATCCGTATTATTCTACCACCAAGTAAGTAAAACGTTTAGCCACACATAACATACACAAATCTGTCAAAACATTGCTCATGTGATTCTAGCGCTATTGCGAATTCTGTGTTTATACGTAGTTTTTGCGAATATTGTGCAAATAGAGCGCAGTAAGTAAAATACGAGAGAGAGGATAAAACACTGGGAGGCAGATCTATTTCAAACGCGGTGCCTAGCCACGTGTAAATTTAATGTGAGAGCCCTTGGTTTAATTGGATTTTAGCATGTAATCCACATGGTATTTGGGAATTTACGGGCGGGCACGAGATGGCTGCTTTAGCCCTGTGTGCTACATCAAAGTCAGGAGTAACTCCAAACTTTAGCGGATCACAGAACATCTTATAGAAACTTGCTGGAGGATAGATTTTTGCCATAATAATAATAATTGCACACTCCTTTTCTCAGACATTCCAGTGGAAGACGACGAAGAAGAGGATTAGAGGAGGAAGCGGCTCTTGAAAGTTTTCCCGGAGAACAGGATGAAAGTGGAAGCGGGCGAGGTTTCGGAGGCAAGAGAGTCGGATCGTTGCCTCCATATGGATCCCCTGGAAGGAAGACGAATGCCGGGACTACCCGGGTGAAACGTACACATGCTCAGCCCAAAACGCCTACGCACTACTATGGCAACGGATATGGGGGAAATAACTTGAGACAGTATCGAGGCGGATCTGGTGGAAACCATTGCGAAAATGTCATGTAAGATGCACAGGTTGCCTAAGTGCGAAACCATATTTTATAATCTAACTTCATACCTTAAAAGATCGCGAATTTTACAGATAGACAACTTTAGCTTAGATGTTTTGCTCTCATTTCGTTATTTCGTTTTCGTAGCACACATATTTAGTATTTGCTAAACCAGATCTTCTTGTTAATGACTGATGCGCTTACAAACTGCGAGTGCGGCGCTAATAACAGTTGCAATTTGCAATAAGTAATGGTCTCGTTGAGAGAATTGCGAAAATTATACATGGAAAAACCGCAATAACCTTGAGCAACAACCCCAAAGCGAGTTTACTAATAGCTTCCGACACGAATCTTTCCAAAGGAGAAAATAACATTTTGAAGGAGGCTATTTCTGTGTAATGTTCTAAGGATGGGAACGTACCGCATGCTGCTTTTCTAGAACTATGTTGCGAAATGTTTGTGGGACCAACATGGCTGTCCACATTACGTTCTCTTTGACTTTGTGGTTGCTTTGAAATCCTATGGTTCTCTGTGACGAAACCCGGAGAACAGTATTTCGTCCTCCCCGACACGCAGTCACTGCGTGGAGGATGAGTAATTAGAGACATGTGTAAACAAAATTCATGAAAGAATTTCGGTTTACAGAGTTTCTATTTTAAAGGATCGTAAACTGAAGGCTGGAGAAGTTTCTAACCGTAGTAATTTTACTAATTATATGAACAGCAAAATAATTCCGGAAAAATCGCAAAAACACTTGGTGCATGGCGAGTAATTTGCAAAATAGAATTTATTTATTAGATAAACACAAAATGTGGTTCAATTGCTGTCTTTAAACTAGAAAAATTAGAAAAAAACTTAGTAAAAATGCGCCAGTATGTAAATAGTAACAAATGGCGGTGAAAGTTTCTAAATTCTATCGTGAAAGGAGAAAGTTTTGCAACTGCTTCTAAATGAGAGCGTGTTGCGAATTTTGTGCAATTCTCCAAAGTTTTCCCTTTCAACTTATAAAATTACCGATGAAACTTTTTCCTTTAAAATTGGACAATTTGTAACAATTCATCTGAACGCTTCCACCCGTCTCCCTCAACATAGGGTTTGCGCACCAAATTCGCAATATTGCGAAATCCTCCAGTAGCAAAGAATAAGCAAGTAGAAATCAGTAACGAGCCAACTATATACAGGGCGACGGAGCACCTAGGCTTGGAATAAGTAAAACGATACAACTAAAAAAATTCGCAAAGTTGCGAAAACTACCGAGTATTTGCAGAAGCTCTCGCCACTTCGTTAATTAATTTCCTTGAAAGCTCACTCAAGGAATCAAATTTACACGCAGTATAGCTTCTGACGCAAAACGTACTGGACCTAACGCAATTTTCTTTTCCTTTTTAGACTCTGCAAGCTATTCAACTCAATGTACGAGAAGCTACCCTCGGGATTTCAGAGATTAGTTTCCGCCAGCGGAGACGGGCAACAGAAGCGTCACGGGAATAACTTGCAAGGGCAGAAGAGCATGGGGCAATTGCCTCATGTAGGCAGCGTCACAATCTCCTCATCAGAGCAGCTCTTAACAGATAGCAGTAATCATTTAGTGCACGGGGGAAATAAAAAACAAGGGGAGCTGGAAATGCAAGGACGGATGATCCCTCCTCAAACTCCCTGTCCATCATCCGCAGAATATCTCACACCAGTTTTTGCTCGCAATCACGAAGGAGCTTGGCGCTACGTTGTGCAAATACCACGAGAAGGCTATTTTACGCAGACCGTCGAAGTAACTAAATGTATTCAATCTAATTGCCTCTTCCTCGAGGGAACTTGCCGCTCTTCCCCCAGGTGGCAGAGCCTCCTCGTTGCAGAAATGTACTACCCGGATGCAATCTTCCCCGTCGATTCCCACTTGCAAACCCCAAAGGAACTACAATACCACGAGAGGCGGGGAAGTGAACGGGATGATGAAACCTTGACCAGCAATCATCGAATAGGAGCTCCCCAAACTGACATTGAGGACGATTCAGACGAGATTCATGTATTCAATGGCAGGATTAAAAGGGACGTGAGAAATGATGCAAACCCGGCTTTCCCTCTTCCTCCGCATCAAACCCTGTTGTCCGAAAGTGCAGGATGGCTAGAAGGCCCACAAGATGCGGGCTCCGCCGCCAGGAGGATAAGACGGAGCAACATCAGGGAAAATTACGGGAAGAAGAAAACGGGTAACGAGGCCGTGTACAAGGAAGGACGCTTTTATGAGGGAAAGCAAGGAGTGAATAATTCTTCGGATCAACTGGTTACCGCTAATCATGTGTCCGAAAGCAAACACTGTGATGGATACGATGAGATCGGATGCTATCAATTCCGACTCTTTTATGACTGGTTTCTAATACCCGGAGAATGTAAATGCTGGCGAAGGCCGCATCCTTTCTACTAAACAAATTACGACCTCGGACGCTTTTCCTTTGAAGGTGGGATGCGGGTAATGAGGAGGGGAAGAGCTACAAAACAATATGCTTTACCAAAGCAGGCTTTGCACAAGGAGAAAGCAAGGAGAAAGCACAGAAGACGGGCCGTGAGTTCCCGCTCTTGTTCCGTCATTCCCACAATTACCCGGTTACTAGGATTAAACTTCAGTATTAATAGCGATTACTCCTACGATACTAAACGATAACATAAACAAACGGTTATGGAATTATTTATATACATTGGAACTAACTAACTATAGCTTTCGCTTCATTATATCACATCCTGTAAATAAAGTTACTTTGTCTACGTTAACTGTATTTCATTTCAACAACCGCACTTAAATTCCTTTTTGTAGCAATTTTATGATGAACTTTTTCTTTATTCTTCCTCTTTCTCCGGTTCGGAGTGACATGATTACAAGTAAAACTTGACTTGTAAAATAATACAAGCATGTCGCGAATTAGGAAACGAGAGTTAATTGTCACTAGCTCAGAGAGAAAAACAAAGTAAAGAAAAGTATGAAAATAGAGTGAAATGACGCAAGTTACTAATTACTGTTATTATTATTAATAGTATCCCGGTGAAAGTATGCGAATGTTTCCAACAGCTTCAACTAAAAATAGAATGTGGAGAGGCTAAAAATATCTAGGGAATTCACAATTTCCGTATGGCATGCAATCTGTGGATTTGATTTGTGAATAAGAAAAAAATTAATGTATAAATCCAGGAGGCGGGTATTCAGCGGAGAAAGTCCGGGACGGGATAAGAGAAAGCAAGGATTTCTTCCTTTGGACCTATAACTTTCAGATAATTTAGGGGGTAAAAATAAGGACACGCGGATGTATGAATATTGCCACTGGTGGTATGAGCTCCAACCAACTTTTATTATTGAGGTTATTAGAAAGTAGGATGAGAAATGTTTGGGAATTTGTCAAAGATAAACATGTACATATAGGAGGAGTTATTCCTCCGCTGTAGGAAAAGCTGAAATTGGCCCTCTTTGGGTGGGATCCGTTGAAAGGAATGTAAAATATTGAGCGGCGAGGGGGGAGGGAGGGAAGAGAAAGTATTCAATATTCCTCCCACACCATATGGAGAGATAGGGAGAAAGCTGGAGAAGTTTCGACAAACAGGGATGACGACGTGGAGAAAGTTGGCGTAAATCCCATTCAGAGACCTTTTGTCTACCCAAGCGATGAAAATTTTGCTTTTCCATATTCTTTTTCCAAATGCAAAATGAGTGTAGTATTTTGCCATGTAGTACTTGAAAAATCAGAGAACGAGCAAGAGGAAGGCCGTTCAATGATTTGGTCCTTAAGGGCCAGGTTTTTTGGCAAAATCGTTTTGCTCCGTGGAAACTCCACATATTGCACAGGCGACAGTACCAGCATTTTCATCGCTTGGGTAGCATGATAGAAAGTTAGGAAGCGGGTCCTGTGACCTAATACTGGAAAGGAAATACGGGTGTAGGTTTTTGTGTACATAAGTGAGAGGAATCCGTGAATGAATGGTATGCACGGATGGGAAATCAGTGGTCGGTCCTTTCTTTTGTACGAAAAGAGAAAGCAAATATATTATAGAGTGATAGCTATAGCTATAGGCGATGACGCCAGTCACAAGGCTAGAGCAAAGCGTAAAGGAATAGGCTGAAAATCTAAAAGTAGAGTGAGGAAGAAGAAGGTTGAAAGCTGGATAGTTTTTTTGCCAGCTTGGATCTGGAGAATTCGGCTGGTGGAACCGAGGAGCAGTGGCAGGCTGGAGAAAGCTGGTGAAAGTTGTGAATAGAAAGTTATATTCTCGCTCGCTCCTTCACAAGTTCACCGTATGGAGAGGAATAAAGACTGACGTCATTGGGGTTCTAAAAATAAAATCCAAAAGTTCCAACAACCTGGCCCTCCCATTCCACACGTATATGAATGAAGGAGAAAGGACCTGAATTCGGAATCCCTCCCTATTTTCAGAGACTCCCGAAAAGGCAAAACTATTTTTGCATAATCATCATTCCCACGCTCTCCTTTCTCCACTCATTCCACCACCCACCCTCCCCACTTTCTCCAGACTTGGCCAGAGCAGAAGCTATAATTATCCTCTTCCAGGCAATTACATTCCGATTCTAAAATTATCAATCTGTCCTCTCCCTGGTTTTAGCACACAGCCACCCAAGCTACAATCTGGAGAAAGGAGGGTAGGGTGAAAGCACCCGGTGTGATGCAATTTTTCTCGAAGAGCGGCAATAATAATAGCGTCCGATTCTTCTATATATTTTTAGCGGACAGAAAATAAAACCTCGACTCAATCAAAACAAGGTGTTAACCTCCTGCTGTGTCTTCAGAATAAGCTATGGGACTGGAGAAACTGATGATGTAGCATCAATGCTAGACTACTCCAAGCATTTATATCATATGAGAGAAAATACAGAGTGAAAGCGAAGAGAAAGTAAATTATTGCTATGGCGGGAGATGACAAAAGTAATATAATCTTCAACTCAGTTAATGATGGGATGACGTAGTTTCTCCTCCAAACTAGCTCTTTCAAGGCAGGAAGGTGGCAGGAGACCCGGACAAAAGATGGAGAGAAAGCTGGCAAGGAAGCGGGGGAGGGGATGGGTGGAAATTTCATTGAGAACTTTTCAGATGTACGCCGACTCGTGCGTAGGTGGATAGAGCAACCATCTCATAGTCTGCATAGATCCTCTCTTCCCATCCCGTCTCATGCTATGAGAAGAACAAGCCTATATCCTCTTCCTCCTAGCCCAACTTTCTCCTGCCCCCCTCCGCGCCCTTTCTCCTCCACTCCAACCCAGAGAAAGCACTTCTTATTCCCTGGTTCTGCCACAAGCCTCTCCAGTCAGTCGCTATACTTCGCTTCTCAAGTTGCTACTCCGCAAAAGTGTGCACCCAGAATTTTCTCAAGTCGTTGCCCTACTAAGCAGCTACAACAAAACACGAGATACAACGTTACCGTTAACGAAAAATACTGTGTGGAATTGTTTAACGCAAAAGTGTAGAATTTATTGCTGGATTTTAACGGTAAGCATACGCTTTCATATTCTTAACGTAAACTACGATTTGTAATCAAGTTTCGCACGTATTCATCTGTACTTGTTCGAGGGGCAAAATAATACAAAATTAACTTCGACGGCGTTACAGTCATACAACTTTTAAGTACATTCAAGCTTGTTTTTAAAATAAATAGCAACGAATACAGTTCCAAACTGCCGTTAGATATTGTAGTGAAAGTACTACCGCGTTCCATTAACAGTTTAATTAACAGCTCAATAAATAACTTAGAAGCTTCAGTAATGGCTAGATAAGCATTGCTTCATATGGTCAACCAGATTTTTCAACGACTTTCGACACATTTCGCTAGTGCCTTGCTGATTACAGGTACTAATGCTAGTTTGCCGCGCCATAGTAGCTCAAACATGTAACTACTTTCACCGGAAGTCCAGACGCAGAACGTAGTGCAAGTTAATGGCGCATTAGCTCTCTGTTTACTTGCTGCTTTTCATAACAGGTGCTCTCTAAAGAATGGCATCTCACGGTCAAATGTATAGGTCAAAGGTTGGGAAAACAGGGAAAACAAATAGGTCATTTTCACTCATCAGACAGGATTATCATTAAGGGAGTTGCAAATAAATAAGTTGAATGCCGCAGGAGGGGCTTTAAGTCTCTTTTATGTACTCTTTCCCTCGTTGTGCATGAGCACAGCGTATGTACACTCCTGCACGTAAGCATGACGCCAGTAGATAGTACAATGACGTTAGTAAACGTAAATGAAAACGTAGGCACACGTAGGTAAGAGAAAGGAGTAAATCACCCGGGTGTTGTACGGTGTCCGGGTAATAGATGACGAGCAGGAGCTTATAGTGACTCGTTAGCTCCGTTTAGCATGAAAGGCTTAAAGCTAGCTGGAGGTTGGGAGAAGGAAGGCAAGGAGAAAGTGCCTTCTCCGCCACAGGTGAAAGAAGCTTATGGGAAAAGCATGAGAGAGTAATGCATTAAAGTAATCGTTATGTTGTGAATAATTGAAGAGAACATTCGGAGGCTAGGGAGAGAAAAAAGAGAAACTGGGGCGGCGCATGGCTCTCTTTGGTGAAAGTGAGAAAACTGCTTTCAAGTTTTCCTTTCTAATGAGCTAAAAAACAAGGGCAACTTAAACCATGAGGCAATATTCAAGAACTGAAGAAAACTAGACAGCCAAGAGAAAGCAGGCGTACGGATAGAATTGCCATTGTGCCTGGATGCGTGGGCGTAGCTTTTGAGGCTTAGGGCTTAGGAGAGAGGACAAAAGGTGGGAGAAAGTTTAGAAGAGTGGGAGAACTAATACAATCAACCTGCTTCTTTCTGCAGCTCCTGTCTAAGAGAAAGCAGTGAAGAGAAAGGCGGATTGTCTGCCTCTGAAGAATTTTTCGCCCTCGGGTAAAACAAGGATTTATCCGGGAACAAGTTCCAGCAGGATTCAGACACATTTTTCAAAATGCCCTCAACCCTCAGCCTCACATCATCCCTCTGGCTCGCCCTCCTCTCTACCTGTTGCATAGCCTGGGGCTCACCTTACAAACGCTCCTACTCCTACATACCACCGCTAGATTTTTCCGATTTCGGTCCACCCAATCAATGGAATGTTGCCGCAGAACCCGAATCCTACGAACAGCCTGAAGATGACTATTACGCCCTCCCGATGACTGATGAAGAACTATTTGTAAGTTGATATCCTTGAATAGTGTCAAGTTGTTAGATTTTAATGGTCGTGGCGGAGCAGCATTGAAACGTGAAACTTGAATAATTTTCCTAACATTTTTTTTCTCTTTCCTTCCAGTCCCAGTTATATGACATGCAACAGCCGGTGGAGCGGCCAATTTGGGGACAAATCGTTAACGAGCAACCTGAGGATGAACTTCGAGCACTCAAGAGATCAGGATTCAATCCTCCGACCTACTACAGGACTGCCGCTGATATCGTATCACCCCCACCACCAGCCCCAATCAGCCGAGCTTCCACCCTGGCGCCCCCTCAGGTCAAACAGTTTTTATCAGAAACTGGTCATCAATTCCCTCCCTTCCGAGGTCAAAAAGAAGTGCCAATGCTTCGGCCGCCCAACAAGCCCAAAAGTGATAAAATCGCCCTGTCTCTCGATACCCTCGCCTCTGCATCCACCACACCCTCTCCTGAGCCTACCATCATCTCTGCGCAAATCACTTCCGGAGAACGACAAAAGAAACCATCTCCCTACGATACACTCCGGAAATATCTATCCATTGAGGATGCACTCAAAAAGGTATGTGCTCTAACCTTTGACCTTTTAAAATTGGCATGTTAGCAAGGGGGATGGATTGACAGAGCTTCCGCCTACAAGCAAACAAGCCCTGCAACGCTACGCGAAAAAGATGAAAGTAGAGGAGGAGAATGTTGTTGCATGTTGCTTGTGAGGATGTTCTTGATATGTTTGCAAGCAATATGTTCAAAAACATTTTGAACATACTGCTATAATATGTTGCAAAAATGTGAAGAAGAGGATGCTGTAGCCTTCGTCTTCTAATCCCCCGCATCGCTTTGGTTTTACAGGAAGCCGAGAAACGGAGAGCAGGGAACCGATTTCAGAAACGAAGCAACATCGTTGCAGAAGAACGAAGTCTAACGGGTCAATTGAGAAACTTGAAAAAGCATTTAGCTTAAAAAGGACAGCAAGCTAAATCTAATTAAACGAATTCTAACGAACTCAACACCGTTAATATCCCCGTTGATTCGATTACGTTAAATGAAAATTAAATGACTGAATTCTTATATTCAAAAAACACTATATATATATATTGATTAACATGTAATCAAAATTCAAACGGAATTCTTGTACAAGAAATGATGCAACTGAGCACGGGCAAGGAAAGACAGAGGTTCGAATCCCCGGGCAGAAATAAACAACAATTAACCAATGTAATTGTAAAAGTTAGGGAAGAATCCCAGCGTAGTCCGCTATGGGTGACCCCACCCACCACCACCTCCGGGAACGAATCTCCGAGGGAAGGCAACACAAGCTAAGAATTCGAGCAAGGACACGCCCATGATTTGAATATACTTAAACAAGTTTAATAAATTAAATACGGAAAAAGACGTGATAAAGCGCCGTAATGCAGGGCGACAAATCACTAATTTACAAATTCTCAAATGACTGATGATTGTAAAAAAGCTAGTTAACTTTTAATTAGTTTTATCATTAATTATAATAGTAGCTTCAACGTTGTAATAGTTTCTTGAGTGTATTCTGATTTTAATTTCAAACCATCTCCCACAAATACTTGTACAACCTGTTCCATAATCAATAGAGTATAGAGTGTGAGAGAAGAGTTTGAAGGAAAAGCTAATTGTGATTTTCGGTTGTACAAGCCATGAGCTTCATATCTGACTCTTCTTTTATGTAATACTTTAAAACTTAGGCGATACTGTCTCCCTCTTGATTCCAACTTGAAACTTCCTCTAAGGTCATCATGACTCATGACTGTTATCCTGTAACTAATTCCCACAAACCCAACTTCCCAGGAAATGTGATCCTTTAAAAATTTCAAGTACGCCAAACTTAGCGCAGAACCTTTCACCTTTAGTACTTTAATATTTTCGTTAAATAACCGCTAGTTAGCAGGAATCCGAGCTATATAGTTGGTATGTTAACTTTACAAATAGGTAATTAAATACGGTAGGATCGGCGATAGGGAAGTAATCGGAGTGTAGATGAAAGACTCTGCATATCCTAATCTTCGATTGAATCAAAAGGTGCTAATAATGGTTAAGGTGATATAATTTTAACAAAATTATAGAACAATTTGTATAACGATAATAGTCCCTAGAATAGTTATGTAGTTATATTTCGCAGACATAGTTAGTTTTAAAATAGAACTTAGCTGTAGTAGGTGTATCTAGAAACAGTTCCCTGAGTCTATAATCCCGATATCCTATTTCATCCAATAGACATGCATATGATCATTGTTGTACAAATTTTAGTTTAGCGCCGTTTATCAATAAGTAAGAAATACAGTGGCCCTCATGTAGCAAACATACCATCGATTTCTGTTCAAATAAAGATAACTTTTTGAGACGAAGGCAGATGATAATAATTATGTTTTGAATCAAATCCCATCTCTTAAAAACTATAATTAAGTGTAATACCTCTGTTGTATCCTGTAACTGTGAAACTTGTTATTTTCGCAGCTAGCCTTATGCTAAATTTTATCGGCCTCTTCCCTCTCGAGTCAGTTATGACACTAGTCAAAAATTGTTAAATCCCTTTACAAACAATAATTTAACTGCAAAATCAAATTCGATCCAGCTGGAATTACTTTTACTTTGTATTAATAATAGTTTTTTAAAAAAAATACCACAGTATCAACATTGTATTTTAAATCCTTTAGCTGAGAGATTTCAAATTAAGTTCAAGAGGCTATCACATGCTTTGAGTTAATGTACTTAAGCAGCCCTAGAGAGCGCAAAGGTGTGTACTAATTATGAAACTGTGTACAATACTTGAAAACTACGTACTAATGTATTTCTATAAGCAACCACTAAGAATGAAGCGACTACAAATCCCTCCTATCTTTTAACGTGGGAATATTATACGGGAGACTATTAAGACTTGTAAGAATACATATACTAAATATGTTTACATGTTTTACGAGTTAAGTGAAGGCGATTAATTCATAAGTTAATTAAAAATGTATTAGAATACTATATAACCATAATACCCTAAAGAATACAAGGTAGGCTAGACAAGAATAATTGAGAAATACCTTTGTTCTCATGCACACTCATAAGTTTGTACGGATTGTTAACATGTGAAGAGAAGAAGAAATATCCCTTGTAATACGTAGCAGGGATGAAATGTCATTAATACTTTGTCTGTAACTGAGCAGGTGTCATTAAATGTTAACCTGGACGGATTTTAAAGTACCGAAATAAAAACACAGGGAGTGAATGATATATATGCAGCACTTTAACACCGTTTATTTATTATTGCAACCAAACCAAAATCCACAAAGCAGATAAAACTCTCTACCTACGTGTAAGCAGTACACATGACATCAGTAAAAGTAGAAAGCAAAATGAGTAGAGTCAAACTATTTGAATATTTATTTATCCATCATCTTCAAGATTCAATGCTGCGATTTCCTTCAACAACGCTAGGAGACATGATCATAGATTCTAACGCCGTTTTGAATTTCAGAGTACCAGAGGTACTCTTCCGATGACATTACAGATGTCGGTGGCAGCTTACTCAAATCGACCTAAGAAGCTGATAAGCAGCGCACAGAATTCACAAGACCAAAAACTCAAGGTTACTTATAAAAAAGCCTATCTACCGTTTAAAAAATACAATAGGTGCAACAAAGCCGTTTGATAAACTTTTGCCAAAATACCTTAAAGTTCAATGTTTTATTGCGAAAAGACAATCGCGATCGTGAGACAAACATGTTTCATTTCAACACAGCCGTTTATGCATGCTAATTAATAGGAGACGCCGCTGTGAAGAAAATGGGAGGAATGATGGAAAAATAGATCCTCCAATGCTCTACCACACGTGAGAGAGTAGGTTTTTTAACAGATTAGCAAATCCTTTGAGCAATAACATATCCCACACCCATTCAACTTAAACTTGACCATTACTCCTCACCACCATCTAGAAGATTGACCTGCAAGTGCCTTCACTTGCCTTGCTCATACTTACCAACAATTGCAATTTGTATGCAGATTTCCTAATTAATAGCAGCAAGTAAGTAGCCAATAATTATGAACGGATCACGTAACCCTAAGAGGTTTGACTCAAACCGTTTGAGGCTACTACTAGCACAGTCCATCGCAAGCCTCCCCCCTCCTCTTACCTGATTGGTTATTTGGGATTGACCCACCTGGGACAAGCGTATCGTACGACAGCTATTTCGGCAAAGAGCCCTTAAGGAGATCAATGACTCTGAGAATCTCTTTGAGATGAGAAATATAAACTCAAATAATTGTTGAGCGGGAAGATTGGTTTCTATACAAGTTTGAATAGAGATTGACGAATTAGCCAGAGACTAACCGCTATCGTCTTAAGTTTACCTGCAAAAAGAACAGAGTAATGAATTGCAAAAGCCATCTTTTGAAAGTACGCTCTCCTTGTTAGCTGAGAATTGGGCAAGAAAAGTATGCAAAGGATGGAGGGAGTCATTTGACAAATACACATCTTATTTAGGGCATCATCCCCAATTCAACTGGGATAATAATAGCATCTGTCCGACTATCCCTCCGCTTGCGCTACTTGAGTCCTCCTCATCAATGACGTTTGGCGTAACCAAAAACAGCGCCTCAAGAAACGCTCCAAGCGCTCAGCGTCTACAGCTGATGAATGCAGGAAGAAAAGAACCAAGTCGCTGCAAGATGCTATTTTAGTTCCTGGCCTACTCTGACATGTAATGAGTAGTGTTACCTCCAAGGGAAATGACAGCGAAATTACCCGAGGCGCTATTACTCACTCACTCACTCACTCCCTCACGCTTCTACCTACTTCTTCCCCCCTATTGTTCTGCCCGTCTTGAGAAATACGCTAACGACAGTTGACGACAACGGCAATCCGATTCACGACTGTCACGCAGTTTCGCAGAGTAGGGAACTGTTCGGAATGAGCAAAAGCCCTAAGGAGCTTGTCCCTATTACAGTACAATGGCACGGACGTAACGACATTTAAAACACTTTGCGTAAGATGGATCCGCTCCTGCAGTTGCGTTCAATACGCACTTTTATCAACGCCCTTGCCATCATTTTAAGTAGGTGGGTCAGGGAATACAAACAAGCTTCTGATAACCGATATCAGCTGACTCATCCGTCAAAGTTCCGACAGCTTCTTAACTCAATGCGTTACCACAGAAAAAGCAGACAGTGAAAGAGTAACAAACCAAATATAGATTAGCAAAAGCACACAAATCACACACATCTCCAGTAAAAGTTAGAAAGTTTCCAAACCACACTTGCTCACAACCAAGCCAATATGCGTCTCAATCCATCCAAACATCCATGTATTTACAATGCTATTAAAGATGCAGCCCCTGTTATATGAGCGTCTGGGAACTTGCCTGGGCCAAGGGCCGATAATAAGTTAACTTGACCCAAAAATTAGTCACTTGTACAAATTAGTTTTGTATACATAGTATAAGTGGAATATTCTAGGCCCTTTCCTAAACGTCATCCACATACTAATTGCATGGAAATGCAATAGAATCTTGATAAGTTTATGGACACTGTCACCTTGGCCAAGTTGGAGTGCATTGTCTTAACAAATGTGTGATTTCTTTATAATTAATGGCTTAGTTCATGGAGAGGGAAACTAGTGACGCCAAATGAGAGGGAATGCAACTTAAATTGGAATAATTCTAAAAAATTCACCTTCGACAAATTAAGTCAGCGATTTCAACTTAAAACCATGGGAATTTATGGCTGCATCCGTGGCCTACTTGCGTGCCTGAGAGAAATTAATGTGCTTCTATTGGTATGTGGTTCAAATCAAAGCCAAGGAACATTACAATGTGCTCCTCAATATTTCAAGAATAGCCCTTTTGGCAAAACAGTCGTTACGAGCCGTAGCTCAAACAAATTGAGGCTCAAATGGGAAATTTCTATAGAATTGTTTTCTGCAAGTAAAATAAATACATTCAAATCCCACTAGTGATTTACTTGTATCTTTCTTGGAAAAATCCAAAGGGAATTCAATTCCCAAGAGAATCTTGTAATCTTGGGAGAGATAATGCAAAAACCGTTAACAATAGATGCGTTATGCGAGAATGCAGGAATGGCAAAAAATTGTGCAGCTCCTCTCACTTTAAATACGCAATTATGTACATGTGAATGTCCACGAAGGCGTCTCTTCTCAACGCATATGAACGTACATCTCCGCACAGCGCTCCTCACTATAGACAGTGAAGCTTCAAGACACTGCGTTAGCGCTCTGGCGCTTAACGCTCCTCCTGACAAAGCCATAAACATAGCATACTCATGCAGAAAAGTAAAACTTGACCAAGTAAAGCAAAATTTAATGCTCATCAACCATAGTTATAGGAACGGGTCAATTAAGCTTGCACTCCTACAAGTTGGCAAGCTTGCGACGCTGCGCTGCTGAGTTGTAAGGTTGTTCATGCTGCTGGTGCTTGCAGCTAATACAGTCGTTGGAGGAGGGAAAGTTAAGAGGGCGGAATGGTCATGACGCTAGTGTCCTAACAGCATCTCTACTACATTTAACTTAAACGTCGATATACGCCTTAAGGAGCCCAGTATCTCAGTCAAATCTACAGGATGTACCTCCTTAAAGAGCTTTGAGAGTAACGCTGTTATATAGTTGATAGTAAATTCTCGTGCAGAAATTTGTATTTTTACAATTCCCTCCTCTTGTAGCCCTTTGAACACCCTCTTCTTGATCATTATCCCACAACTTTTCATCCATCTTTCACTCACTCTCTACAAGATTCAAGCCTTCAGCGCTCTCGCTAAATGCATTGGCCGTTCTCTTAGCGACGCTCTTTCAAGTCACACAACTTGCAACTCTTCTATCCTCCTCGTTTCTGCATCCCCTCTACTCTTGACAACCCTCTCTCTTCAACGGATTCTTGTACATCAAGGAAAATGTAACACATCCAAGGAGCAAGCCTTAAGAAGAGGCGCGAGCAAAGCGTATGCGCTTCTTTGGTATAGGACCAGCGCAGCGTTCGAGACACGACTCATCAGGGATTTGTTGCACGTGGTAGAAAATTTCTTTTCTTCAACACACTCCTCTCTGATGCCTTAATCTTGCAAGAGACTGGCAAAGAGACGGAGTCGTTAATTAATTCCTCTTGGTTTCACCTCAGACAATTTCCAATCCATCAGCCACCAAGCCTGATCCTGCCGCGAAGCAGGCAGATGAGAGTGACAACGTTTGTGTATTCCTCCTAGTGGCAAATTTGTGTCATTTCAAGTGCTTGTGTATGTGTCAGAAAATCCTTGGAGGTTTCCAAGTTTGTGACCCGACTCGTGCAATCCGCGGGCAAGAACAAGTAACCCGGGAAGCATGCTCAATCCCCCTCTCAACTTGTCATCCATGGCAAAGAGTGACAAAATTATGAATTACGCTGGTTAATTACGCCACCTCTCCCAACTTGCCCTTTTCTTCCTCCTCACGGACAAACTTACTACATCCATCAGCATGTGGAGCTACTTACCCAAGAGTTTTGCCCAGGAAAAGGGCAAAGGTTTTTTAATCGGGCTTCGCAAACGAGACATTTGTGCTATTATTTTCCTAGTCCTCGCCTATGCGGCCTACCTTAAATTTTTATACAAAGCTCCCGGGCTTGTGGTAAACATTTCTACGGGAAAAATCAGAGGGAGCTTGGTAACATCCCGGAGCGGGAACCAATACTATGAATACCTTGGCATCCCCTATGCTCAACCACCAGTGGGGAATCTGAGATTTGAGGTGAGAACTTTCAGTCAGACCCATCGTTACATTGACAGGATATCCGCAATTCATTGTGATCATGTAGTGTCCAAGTTGATGCTGTGTATGAAGAAAAACTTTCTTTTGTTCCGTGCATGCAGCATGGCGTGTAAACGTTATAAAACAGCTAAAACGATGTGATTCTTGTTGTAGTTAGCATATGATCTTGGATGATTGTTTGGAGTCATCATAGCTAGGAGCAGCAGTAGTGCTGCTAGTGCTGAGGTAGGGGTAGACGACAAGATGACTGGCTATGCGATAAAGGAATTTGTTTTGACGAGAAGATGAAAGATAGAAAAAGGAGAAAAGCAAAAGTCAACATGTAAATATGTCTAGAAGATGAGGGAAAAAGTTGAAATGTGAAGTCAAACTTGTTGCTCTTTCATGCTCTACTTGGTCCAAGTTCAAAGAGTTCGTGTTATGAAAGGAAAAGCAAAAGTGTTTTAGATAAATGAATTAATTTTGCGAATCCACATGTACCCAAATATTCACATAAAAATCAGAGCTGCAAGTATAAGAGTTGAAATAGAAAATATTTTGGTAATCGGAAGAAACTTTGCACATTTTCGCAAACTTTGCAAGGATGATGTTGGAGAAATTTCAAACATTGCAATTTTCTTGAATATGCGAAAATATGTATTTCACTTAATATTAATTCATTTAATTACAGCCTCCGCAACCTCCTGAAAAATGGAAGGGTGTTCGTGATGCAAGAAGATACGGATCCGCTTGTCTTCAACTTGATATTGTAACCGGCTTTGTTTATGGCAGAGAGGATTGTCTCACTATTAACGTATTCGTCCCCAAGGTAAGGAATGCATACATTTTCGATAATTTCCCGTTAACTTACTTATTGTTTCACTGCTTCGATACTTTCTTCGTTACAAGTACACAATGCGGAACAGCGTTAGCCAGCGTTCCACAGAAATTATTTACAGAATAACGGCTTTTGAGGAATGGGAAACAATTAGCCGGTAGTTGTAACAGCCAACATTTAGCTTTATCGAGAGTATATAAGTTAGTTCGTGGTGCAGTCTAATGGATTTTTTCGGCAAATTTTACCGGTTTGTAAAAAGGGCCAAGCAAGGGAAATACAGCTTAGTTTCCGCAGTATTGCGTAACCTAATTTCGCTAAAGGGGTCCCAAACCGCAAGGATAGCAGCTAAAGGCCCAGTTCCCTCTGATTTTAATGATAAAGTTTGATTTGCAAGCGTGTGCATGACATCGAGCAGGAATTGAGGATGGTGAGAGTGATGATAGACAGTGTGGTATTGTGGTAGAAAAAACATTTTGCCACAGAGTATACGCAAATTAGGTGATGGAGATAAGCTAGATGAGGCATAGAATGATTGTGGATTTTGGGTAGCTTTATTGACAGGTGATGGTGAATACCATGCAATTACAATTTAGCTTTAAATGAGGGTGATGATAAATGTTTGCGTTCCTGTTTGTACGTTAAGAATTAATGCAAATGAGAATATTTAATGTAAATGGCCCAGCCAGAAAAATATGCAAACACAAAAACACCTGGCTTATAGCAAATGTGGTAGCAAAACAATGGCAAAATAAAACTTTTTTAAATTTTAATTTTAAAAATCCATTTAATTCAGACACTGCGACATGAAAAATACACTTTGAAAGTTACATTTCCACTCCAAGACAATTTATCAGAGATAAGCGTTGCATTCATAGTGTAAGGAGAGGTCCTTTCGCTCTTGAACAAAGAGATTCAAAAATCGATATTATAACCTGAGCTGCGATTAACTTGAAAGATTTAGAGATGGATAAGCGGAACTAGCAGCCCAGCAAATAGGAAAGAAGTAAATAGACAATAGAAACGTACAAAAAAGGAAGAAAATCTTTGTAGTTAGTTGTAGCATGTGCGGACTCGCTCCTCTCATATCTGAATCTAAGGAAGCAACGAAATGTGCTGTGCAAAGCGAAAGGTGTGCTAATTTTTTGCTACGATTCCTAGTTTCGTTTCGTTTATTTGTTGCAGTCGGTGGTTGAAGCTAAAAAAACCTTACCTATCCTCTTCTTCATACATGGGGGATTATTCACATCAGGAAGTGCGGACGTTGTGGGAGCAGAACTTATCATGGATGAGGAAATCATTTTCGTTACTTTTCAATATCGATTAGCTGCACTAGGTAAGTGGGGGGATGATTGCAAAACCCCAGATTCAATTCTTTAAACGCTTTTAGCGTCGGACATAGTTATCGCAGTTAGTTAATGGTTAATGTAATGTGCTTTAGAAGCGGCAAATTGCTTGATATCTTGCTTGGCTCATGAATTGTTATTAGGAGAAATAATGTGCAAAGAAAATGAGACTTGTTACGTGACTCTTAATTTTTTTAAGCACAGAAAATATTTTGTCAAAGGAATATACACATAATGTGGAACTTCAAACTTGCAGGTTTTCTTAACACTGGGGATGAGCACATTCGAGGAAACATGGGACTTAAGGATCAGCTAATGGCTTTGAAATGGGTTCAAGAGAACATCCATCTTTTTAACGGAGATCCTAATCGCGTTACTATTTTTGGAGAATCTGCTGGGTAATTAATTATTGACTAACTATATTTTTAATTAATTTTTGCAAATCTCTTGCTAAAATTTTGATTACGGGCTTTAGTAATTTCCATTCAAATTATTTTTACAGGGGAGCCAGCGTACATTACCACATGTTATCACCGCTATCACGTGGTAAGTAATTTACAATTTTGGAATAGTAGTAGTGCTATCTATATAGTTTACATTGAGTGTGCGTTGAAATGCTGTGCGTCGTGATGATTGCGAGAGGCATAATTTTAATGAATTGTTTTCTAATTTTCTAATAAAATTAAACTCTTCACAGGCTTATTCGCTAAAGGAATATCCCAAAGTGGTACAGCGCTAAACATGTGGTTTTTGAACAAAAACCCTAAAGCTCAAGGAAGAAGATTTGCTCAAAGACTGAATTGCCCCGTGGACAATCCTAAGAATATGACTGATTGTCTCAAGAAAGTTGACCCTTATGACATTATTGGCTTACATTATGATTTACTGGTTAGTTTTATGGATCACAGAACCTACTATAACCTCAAAATCTGAATTGTACCATTTGCTGACTATGGAATATGTAATTATCGGCGTTTTAATCTCACAGAAGCCTCCACGTGATCCCATCGATGTCTTTGCTCCTACAATTGAATCAGTCATTACTCCAGACACGTTCATTGCTCGCCATCCTTTGGAAACCATAGCGACTCAAAATTTTACTAAAGTCCCTTGGATAATGGGCGTTAATGCAGATGAGGGACTCATTCATTCTGGAGGTACGTTTATTTTCAAATCCTATCATTTCTTTTTAGAACACAAAACTTACCTGTGCTTTTACGTTTTCAATTTTTTATTTTATTTATATTTAATTTAAAAATTGCTTAATTAATTTAATTAAACCTGTTTATTCACAAATTATTTTGTTAAATACAACAAGATTTTAACGAAATATTTTTTTACAGAAGTAATTTATGATCAACCTACACTCGAGCTTGCAAATCAAGACTGGGATGAATTTTCCTCTCGGTTATTTTTCTTTGAAAAAAATCCTTCAATCTCTCAAAGGATCCGTCAATTCTACTTCCCTAATACAATCTCCTCCGTCCTAGAGTCAAATCAAACAGATGACATCTTCCCTGAACTCACTGACATGTTCTCTGACCGCGTTTTCTTCTCCTCAAACCATAAAACAGCAATGCTCCATGCAAAGCATTCACCGATTTACACTTACATTTTCTCACACCAAGGAGAACTTGATCTTGTACCCTTTCTCCTCGCCTTGAGAGGAGACAAACTTCACATCGCCATTGATCTCCCGCTCTTCTACATTCGAGACTGGATCGACAGGAATATTTGGGGGATCGATCCACGTAAATACGGTGCGTTTCCTTTCTGTGTACTAAAACTAACTTGTTTTCCTCCTTCCTGACTTTCTCTAGATTTAGCCTACTTGTTAAACAAACAATAGCAAAGTTATCAAGCGAAAATCTCATCACTCATCCATCTGGAGCTTGGAATCCAAGCCTTGGATGATAAATAAGATGAATTCTAAGAATGAGTCAATGTTGAATAACAAAATCCTCTTTTCCTTTCTTTCTCAGGTGTTTGCCATGGAGAAGAAATGATCTATCAATTTTCTGTGCCAATCGTACCCTTCCACCATCCTTCTTCTAAGGATTATACAATGTCCCGCAGTTTTATCAAAGCTTGGGTCGACTTTGCCAATGATGTGTAAGTCTCCACTTTTTTCACTAAACTAAGATTTCTCCCACACACAACCAACTCCTTGTAGCTTTTAGTCCTACCATAAACTTAAGAATAAGCAAATAAAATAATATGCAGTCAGTCCCTTTGCTTTCCCCAACTTTCTACATGAGCGACAGCCTTAAAACTCGAGTTGTGACCGAGGCGAGACAGCTGTCTATTCTCTTCCTTGCTACCATTTTTGCGGGTGAAAGTCCTGGAGAAAGCTGATACGCCCACACGCAAAGCTCTTATTGTTTATTAATATTGGACGTGTCTGGAAAATCAATTTAATTCATCCAAATCTCTCACGTTTCCCACCAAACCTTTGTGAGTAGTTTACTTACCGTATAGAAAAGCATTCAGCTCTTGCTGGCTGGTTGATTTAAATCCAGTAATGGGGATTTTCCTTCACTTTTGTTTCCTAGACTGTAGTTATAAATAATTAACGCAAACTTTCCTTGATTAATAATATTCTGTCTTAGGTATCCACTACGATTCCACAACGTGACCTGGGATCCCCTCGACCCAAAACAAGAGAAAGTTAAATACATGAATATGAATTTACAAAACCCGGGAATGATTGAAGAACCCTGGACACGGAGAGTCAAGTTCTGGAATTCACTAAATTTATACTAGTCCTTTTTATGGTGGGAGAAAATAAATAACATTTATAATCCATGTATGTACGTTACGTTACTTCGGTTTATGAGAAATTTTATATTTTTGTACATACCTCGTACACTCCTATTATTATATCTATTTTTATAGCCTCATACGATACTTATTTTTGTAAATAAATCTTTTATATCTGATAAATATTTTTTAAAAAAACGGATTTTAATAACGATACTGTGACTTGAAATTTTAAAAGCCCCTAGGCATGCACATGAAGCGTCTCCAAAGACGACAAAATACAGATTTACCTGGATCCGGGTAATGTCGGTTCCCGGGTAGTCTACATTAATTTACTGAATGCAGTCTTATTTGTCAACGATAGAATCTAGAGGTAAATGAAGCGGATGTTTTAGCTTCAGAAGACCAACTACTAGAAGAGCAAGTCGGCGAGTAAAGAGGCTGGTCCCATTAAGGACGCATAAGTAAATGTATGCCAGTCAACCCAGTCTGAAAGAGACCACCCTGGATTTTCGGAATGGGAGACGGCTGGAAGGCATTCATGTTTAAATAATAGAAAAACCTATTAAAGTGACTATGAATGAGATGAGAGGATTCGTTGGAAATTCTAATGATAACTATTGATCCAACAAAGTTTTTCACTATCACTCAGACAGATACTCTGATTTATGTGGTGGTTAAAATGTTATAGAGGTTATTTTTCCATGTATATTCACACAATATAGGAAATACTAAAAAATCACAGAAGCTCTCTGCCCCACGGGGCCAAGTAGATTTTCTCAGCTTGCTCTAATCCAGCTTTCACTGCCCCACTTTACCCTTCCCAGCGGGATGTTACTTTCACCGTCAACTTTCTCAGGGCTTTCACTACTTTCACTTGACTCTTGCCCTTGTTCTTTTACAGTGATCACTTCTTACAGAGAAACGTTGTTTGCTCCCCAGTAAACCTCTCCCGCATCGCCCTTAAAAGTTGCAAACCACCATTACACAAAGTGAAAGCAAACTTTTTCCCGCCAGGATTATTAGTAGGGGGAGTAGCAGCGTCCACAGTTACAACCCGCGCTTTAAGCAACTCTAGCCACCAGCTGTAGCTTAAAGCTAGTAAAAGGCTACGAAATGGAAAAGGAATTTTTTACGAGTAAATTACTTGCCCACCGGAAAACAAGTGCGGATACCACAACAAGTTCATCAAAAGGGTCAAACAAATACCACGTACTTTCAACGCCCTTAGGACCAGGCTCAACGCAAGCAGTTCCACACAAGGTAGGTTATTAAATATTAATAGCGGCGTGATTTTGAAAAACTTAAATCCGTCTTCAACATTACTTTGAATTCAAAATCAAATCCTGAATCCTGGGCTCAAAGATTAAACAAAAGTGGTTGTAAAACCGCTGTAGAAAATTTAAGAGGTTTACTACCCAAGTGGGAAGGGAAAATAAAATTTTTAAAGTAGCTCTTAACCTGGGGACGGGCAAGTAAATTATTCAAAGAAAGTTGTCTGGACTGTTTATGGTTGGAGAAAGGTGGAAGAGAAAGCACCCGTGGTAGCCAGTCGGAGATTAAGTGGAAAACTTTCTCCATGAAAATTATATTAAACCACGTCTTTTTCTTTTTATAGGATAAAGATAATGGGAAGACTTGTGTTGTTGAACGCATCGCCAGCCACTATTCCCCAACCACGAAAGGCTTAAAGATAGAGAAATTACGTGTGAAGCCTAAAACTGGGCCGAAAAAAGGCCATAAGAAAGGTTCCAAAGCCACAAAACTGAGGAACCCTGACGCCTTTTATGAAATCGCCTCTTCATACATGACGCTCCACGTAAGAGTTAAACTTGACATAAGACTTTCATATCTTGAGAACTCGCTTCTTCTCTGCAGCCTTTCGAAGTGTACGTACAGAGAATAGTCCTTAACGTATTTTAAAGAGTGAAAGTTGATTATTGATTCAAAGAGCAATGGTTCAAAGGAGATGAGAGCAAAACATCTACAAAGAAACCGGTTTTAACAAGGTTAGCTTCTTACATCCTTTCAATTTCGTTTACGTTCTTCTTAGGAACTCCTTACAGAAGCACATGTACCAGATCACATGAAACGCAAACCTGATGGAGTGGATGCTTGTGCTACAGTCGCAAAAAAGAAAAAATCCAATGGGAATGCTTTCAATACTAACGGAAAGTCAACAAGCAAAAGTAACGGCCAAGACCACAAAACAGCCACAAATCAAGTACCTGTTGAACCTCTCGTCTTGGATGATGCGGCTTATGATTTGTTTTTACGGGGCTGTGGGAGGTAACGAAAAAACTACAAAAACATTATTGATGTAGTGCTGTGATGCACTGTACAGCAAAAATTCTGTACATCTAGAAAATTTTAGGTCGCTAAAATGCTTTTAAAAAAATCAACACCACGGTCAGCAGTGATTTAAATTACAATTTACGAAACCAATTTATTTGAATTACTTTATCGCGAATTTACAGAGTTTACTGCTGCAGTGATCCAGCACAGCCCGTAGAACCGGATCAGCAATTGATTATAATTAAGCAATTACAAGAAAAAAACGAAATGTCTGAGGAACAGTTTCACCGTTATCTCAAGCTAATACATGTAAACGTTTCTTCGAGCCTCTTTAAATTCGCGAATTTTTCGCAAATACTATGCAACGTGAATTTAGCAATTACTTTGAAGCCAAAATAGGAAGAATTGTAACTTAAAATTCCCAACAATTAATCTTCCAGAGCATCCCAGATGACCAAATCCTTGAATGGCCAAAAGATCTATCCGAAATTTTAAAATCCAAAGCACCTATTCATTTTATAAAACGGCACTCGTAAGATTTCATCAAAAAAATCTGCTAATAGACAAAACTAAATCTTGACTAGTCAAAAATATAATTAGCATATTTTGTTGCCAATTTACAGTAATTTTAAATACATCTTTCAAAGACATTACACGCATATAAAGACGATATTTTCCTGGGGTTTGAAGAAATCTATTCTTGATTACATCCTCAAGGATTCAAGAGAACAAGAAAGACTGAAAACAAGAAACCTGGAATTATTCACTCATCCTGTGATACGAGGACCAATCCCTTGGCATATTCAATACCAAATATCCAAAGAAAGTCTTCGCCATTTTCTATTTCTAATGCATCCCGTTTCTCTTGGGATCAAAAAGATTTGGGAAAAGAGGTGAGCTTTACGCATACTTTATGTCATTTACTAGTGTTTTTAAAACTGTATTTTAAACATTCTTTTGTCGTTTCTTTTTATTAGCATATTGTTTTAGTTAATATTTTTAGAGTTAATCTACAATATACAAATTAGAATTTTTAAATACAATTTAAAAAAAGCTAAAAGCTTTATTCCAGATACTGCAACAAGCAAATTGTGGACATGGAGGATTTAAAAAAATCACAATTTCCGATGAACTCTCAGCAACTCCAGGATCGTTTACAAGATTTGATTGATCTTGGACTTCACTCTATTACAAAAATGTTAGTTTCCACTTTCTCACCAGAGGATAACAATATTTTCAGTGAAATAATTACGTCTTAATTAAAATTAATTATTGTCTGTTCAGCTGGCTTCCAGATATAGCAAATCTATTCACGGACTTAAAAGCCTCCTGGGTTTACATGGTCCCGAATACTAAAGCCGGAAGTCTTCAAGAACTTACAAAATTCTTTGCATCCGTCTGTTCCCTAATGTCAAGGCAGCTTCGGGATAATGTTTTCAACACTCTTATAGAGATCGTCAATTTCTTTTGTGCCTACAAGGTAAAGTTAAAGCAATATCTGAGCGCATATGTTGGTAAGTTTGCAAGTATCAAAGATTAATCGACGTTAAAATCAAAATCCGCTTTGCCGTAGGATGGGAACGATTATGGGGCGGACAGAGAATATAATGACCTCTTGTATCTGCGCAGCCCGATTCTTAAGATTACGCTCATAGCAGCGCCCTCGCCACCATACATACGCTTTGACCCTGACATAGAAGAACCAAGCAGTGCGGCCGGAGTGAAAGCGGGCACAAAAACTTGTAACGAGGTCATCAAGGAGTTTCTCCTTAGCATTATCAATTCTTGCAAAAAAATTCCTAGGATTGAGCGGAAACTTTTCCCAGGTTTGTAATTTTCGCAAAAGTCTTGTACACAAATCCGTTTCTTTCAACTAGTTTAAATTACACAGTTTTAACAACCAAGTTAACAACAAAACCTTTTTGCATTCCCTCTTTTCAGAGCTAAGAGACACAGATTTGCATCTATTTCGGACAGAGCTGGAAGAGAACCAAATCAGAGCGCTCTTTGAGGACGCTCAAGAGATTGTCAAAGCTAACATGAAGGGCCCGCTATATTATATAAAAACCTATGAGAAATATCTTTGGCTTCTGGATGGAACCGCAGAGGGTGATTTACAAACCTTCTTGGGAAAGCACCAGTACTTTAAGGTTGGAGGACGATTTTTGCTAATTATTTATTACATAGTTAACGATTTTAATTTATAAGTTTTTATGTACAATTAATGAGGCAAATGTATGATAGAAAAGATGGTATTTAAAAATGTACATCTAATTTCAGAATATGGCAGCAAGAATAAGTGATTACGAACTCCTCATAAACGAAATATGCGGCTTGGACAAGATGGTTTCATTAAATTTTGTAGAACTGGATTGCCAAGTCCTTAACGATTCTCTAGTGCAGAAAGTGCATTCACTTATTGCCACCATTGTTGAGGGAGAGGTGAAGAAGAATCGCGAACTTCAAACATTGTAAGTGATTTTTCAGACACGGAGGAAAATTTAGTATATGGAACTCTATTTAGATAACACGTATGTAAAATCGGCGTTGTACTCTAGCATTTGCCGCTCCTTTGAAGAAATGTCAACAAAAACAAGCGAACGCGTGGAAACAACCGCTGAACTGGTCCAACTAACGACGTACATGAGCATCGCCAAAGCTGGAACGTATCCTCGTTTAAAAAATTCTATTGCTGAAACCATGCAACGGCTATTATTTTTACTCGACTACCATATCTTTGCACGTAAGGTTTTGTAGCAATTACTACTGATCTAGAATTGTTTTGCTGGGTCAGACTCTGTCTATATATATATAGTTATTGTAATATTATAATTTTATTTTCTTCGTTGTTTTCAAGTTCAAACACTTGGAATTTAAATTTTTTAATTTTTTTTAATTTCAATTAACCGCAGCTGCTGAATTAGCAGTACACAACACAATTTTCCACTGGCCGAAAGCAATGGAAGAAACGTTTGACTCGAACGCCACCCGGCTCCAAATCATACGAGACCAAGCTGAAGAAAAACTGGAAGAAGATAAAAAGGAATTTGAGCAAAATCTTCAGGAATATATAGAAGAACTACAAAAATACAAAAACAAAGAATGCCCTCATTTAAGAGCTGACGAGATGAAAGCAAATGCAGAAGCACTCACAGTTTTAAATGACAAAATCCAAGAATGTATTCAAATTAGCCAGGTAATTTAATTTTTTCATAATTGTTTTGTTATTTTTACAAGGAATTTCACCATTTTAATTAATCAAACTGATTGATTATTATTTACAGCGACTCAATCAAGAAGAAATTTATTTGGATCAGAGAGCGACTACTTTTAACAATCTACAAGTTTGTATACAATTAATCGAACCTTATTTCAGACTCTGGACAACTGCAAACGATTTCCATCTTAAATACGATGTGTGGTTTGAAGGTATGTTCTCCTCTTAAATAATTTTGAATTTCAGTGTAAATCTTGATTGCTTTAAGTGCAACTTGCATTGAAACTGTTACTATGCGCCGAAATTTTATAATCGGCGTCTAAACTATAAAATTTCAGGACCTTTCGCAAAACTAGATGCTGATAGTATCGTAGAAGAGGTGGAAATGATGTGGAAACTCATGTACAAGCTGTCCAAAACATTTTCCGACCTACCAGGACCCAAACGTGTTGCAGATACTGTTCGAGGCAAAATCGAACGCTTTCGACAACATCTTCCGCTCTTGGTGACCATCTGTAACCCGGGTATCCGAGATCGACATTGGGCTCAGGTATGGGTTATATAGTCTGTGGTGGCAAACGTAACATGGAGAGGAAAAAGAACATGATGATACGCGGGGCAAAAGCAACGCGCTTGACACGGGGGCAAATGTAACATGGGGCAGTACGAGTGCACAGAAGATACGCTGACGCTGCCTTAGCAACGTGCTTCAATCTAACTCCCATGTTACATTTCCCCATATTTTCATCAAGTTACCTTTGCCACCCACACAACCATGTTATTTTTCTTCAGAAAGTTACATTTGCCCCCTACCACTATACTCTAATTCGCAAACTTCTCCCATCTTTCCTTCAGTGTACCTTTCCTGTAGTATACCTTCTAGACCTCAGCCTAACCATAACCATTAACGATTATCGAATGCATTCACCGAAAAATTTCAGATGAGCGACATAGCCGGCGTTGATCTTCAACCCGCACCGGAAACATCCTTGTCCGACATAATCGACACTGGAGCGAGCAAAAAAGTCACTCAATTAGAAGAAATATCCGCTGCAGCAACAAAAGAATTCTATTTGGAGAAAAATCTATCAAAAATGCAGACAGAATGGTCCGACGTTAAATTCGATTGCATCCCATACCGTGACACCGGCGTCAACGTTTTGTCTGCCCTCGATGACATTCAGTCCCTCCTTGATGATCATATCCTCAAAGCACAAACGATGAAAGGTTCTCCGTTTATAAAACCTCTGGAAGCAGAAATGAAAGTATGGGAAGACAAGCTTGTATCCATGCAAAATATCCTCGATTCCTGGATCCAAGTCCAATCCACGTGGATGTACCTGTATGCAATATTCTCCTCACCTGATATCGTCAAACAAATGCCATCTGAAGCTAGAAAGTTCCATAGCGTGGACAAACTTTGGAGAAACTTGATGAAAAATACAGCCAAAAATCCAAAAGTACTTACTGCAACAGAATTTCCAAACATGCTCCGAGACCTAAACCGTGCAATCATCCCTCTCGAAGAAATACAGGTAGGATTGAATGAATACCTGGAAAAGAAGAGACATTTCTTCCCAAGATTTTTCTTCCTCTCCAATGATGAATTGCTCGAGATTTTAAGTGAAACCAAGGACCCGCTTCGAGTACAGCCGCATCTGAAAAAATGCTTTGAGGGGATCCATTACCTGGAATTTACTCCGGATATGACGATTACTCACATGATTTCCGCTGAGAGCGAGAAAGTACCACTGTCACATCCAATTAAACCATTGGACGCACGAGGAATGGTTGAAAAATGGTAAATATCTTTAATATAATTTTAAATTTTCGACAGAAATATTAAAAACTTTGGTAATTTAAATCAGGTAAATTGAAAACACCTGTGCTTTACAGGCTCGCCCAAGTTGAAACCCAAATGTTTGTATCGGTCAGAGACGTAATTTTAAAAGCAGTTAACTCTTACGGTAACACTCCGCGAGAGGATTGGGTTTTGAAATGGCCAGGGCAAGCCGTGTTATGCGGTGACTCAATTTTTTGGACCAAGGACGTTTCCGATGCTATCGTTGGTGGAACTCTGAAGGTAAGTAAACTGACGCTAACGCTAATGACCCCAGAAAATGCTGAATGGATGAAACGATGAGGATTTAAGGTTTTCAATAAAGCAGTTTCGCTTATTTTATTTTTTAAAGCAATATTTAACGATAAGCAACAGACAGATTGACGATTTAGTCAAACTGGTGAGAGGGAAACTAACGACTGGGCAGCGAGTTACCTTGGGGGCTCTCATTGTTATCGCGGTTCATGGTAAGGGATTAGTTGATTAAAGTTATTAAACTTTTAATTGCCTTAAGTATTGCATAAATCTTGAGTTGAGCCTTGCATAAATGCTTATGTAACTGGCACTTAGAATATTATTAATTTCAGCACGAGATGTTGTTGCCGATTTAAACGAATTAATCATCCGATCCATTTCCGATTTCCATTGGATCAGTCAATTAAGATACTACGTCGAAGGGAATTCCGTTATCCTAAGGATGATTACAACGGAAGTCAAGTACGGTTATGAGTATTTGGGGAATTCCTCCCGCCTCGTTATCACACCTTTGACGGACAGATGTTACAGGTAAAAAAAAAGACTTCGACGCCGATTAAACATCATAATAGCAGTTCCTATTCCCTTATTTGCTCAAAGCTAGATATATGTGACCTTGTGTTATGTACGGATGTACGTACAGTAACAATTTGGAAGGGGCACTTTGCATGGTTCCATTTAACTAGCTGAAGGTGATTGAAATCCATGAGCTTTTATTTCATTATATTGATTTGACCACAGAACGCTAATGAGTGCCATTAAACTTAACCTTGGTGGGGCACCAGAAGGACCTGCTGGAACGGGGAAAACTGAAACTTGCAAAGATCTTGCAAAAGCCGTGGCAAAACAATGCGTAGTTTTTAATTGTTCTGATGGACTAGATTACAAAGCAATGGGAAAATTCTTCAAGGTATGTCAAGCAGATTTGCAACTAATTAATGTTAATTTTTTAATATATAATTGTAATTTAAAAGTCCATTTATTTCATAATTTTTACTATGGAATTTTAGGGACTTGCTCAAAGTGGAAGCTGGTAAGCGTCACGGTCTGAGAAAAGAAATAAATCTAGAAAACCAAACTCGATATCTTAATTTTAAATTTTGCTTGGGCTATGCTTCTTACCATTTAAACAGGTGCATTTTCGATGAGTTTAACAGAATCGTCGTTGAGGTAAGTGTTTTAACTAGCTATTACCATTTTTCGTACCTTCTTTCTTATAGTTGTTTGGAATTTATATTTTAATTGGTGAAACTTTCAGGTCCTTTCTGTAGTCGCGCAACAAATCCTAACAATTCAAAAAGCCATAGGAGCGCGAATGAAAACGTTTATGTTTGAAAACACGGAACTAACGCTTGTCCCGACATGCAGTATCTTCATAACGATGAATCCCGGTTACGCAGGACGGCAAGATCTGCCAGATAATTTAAAAGTTTTGTTCAGAACTGTGGCCATGATGGTCCCAGACTACGTTTTGATAGGACAAATTTCACTGTATTCTATGGGATTTGTTGATGCTCGAAGGTGAGTTTTCTCAAAATTTAAAAAACCCCACTGAAGCCTTTTTTTAAATTAATTATTCTTTTGAAATTTTGAAAATTTATTAATTTTATATAATAATTTTACAGCCTCGCCCGAAAAATTGTGGATACCTACAGACTATGCTCAGAGCAACTATCGTCCCAACATCACTACGACTATGGTATGCGTGCAGTCAAATCTGTCCTAACAGCAGCAGGAAATTTAAAGCTAAAACACCCTGGAGAAAATGAAGCTCGTCTCGTGCTAAAAGCAATAAGCGATGTCAACCTACCAAAGTTTCTAGCGCAGGACATTCCATTATTTGAGGGAATAATCACGGATCTCTTCCCGGACTATATAATCTTGAAACCTGATTTAAAGACGCTTACGGAAGCGATTCGTTTAATTTGCTCGCTGAAAAACTTGCAAGCCACACCTTTCTTCCTGGAAAAAACTATACAGATTTATGAAATGGTTCTTGTTCGCCACGGGCTCATGATTGTCGGAGAAGCAATGGGAGGAAAAACCAGCGCGTATCAGGTAAAATCAGTGTTTGCTTGGCTTCAACGCCATTTTATGGTTTTTACAAAGTGCACGCTTCTTCATAGGCAGCACCTGGTTGCTTTACTCAGGTACTTGCCGCTGCATTAACTGAAATCAATTTACGAAAAATGCCCGGAATGAAGGAACACATCACCTATTACCGAATCATGAACCCAAAATCCGTGAGTTTGGGTCAGCTGTATGGCTGCTTCGACCCCGTGTCACATGAATGGTCGGATGGTGTCCTGGCAACTGCCTTCCGTGCAATGGTCTCCACTCATACGCCAGATAGAAAATGGATTGTCTTTGATGGACCTGTCGATGCAATATGGGTCGAAAATATGAACACTGTTCTCGATGGTACTGTGGAACTGTAAATTATGATAACTGCGACATCATTCAAGTTAAATAAATTTGAATTCTTAAATTCTTTTGAATATTTAGATTTAAATTTTAAAAATCATCTTGCAGATAACAAGAAACTGTGTTTAATGTCCGGAGAAATTATTCAAATGACATCGGAAATGAATATGCTCTTCGAGCCCGCGGATTTAGAACACGCTTCTCCCGCTACAGTTTCCAGATGTGGAATGATTTACATGGAGCCTAAACAGCTAGGTTGGCAGCCGCTAAGGGATTCCTTTATAAAAAAATTACCTGCCGTAACAACGGAAGAACAGTTGCAGATACTCTTGGAAATGTTTGATTGGTTATTCGAGCCAAGCTTCGATTTTATAAGGCATGAATGCGAGCAGTTCGTCAAGACGTCAGAATTACACTTGTTTCAGGTAGGACAACTTGATTCGAAAACTTACCTTATCCTTGAATATTCAAGCCAATATATCTTTGAAGTAATCGGCGTTAAACTTACAGAGCTTTGTAAGGATATACTCTTCTATTCTGCAAGACGCTAAAGAAAAGGAGGAAAATCAGCCGATTAGCTCTGTCTGGCTCCAGTCCTCGTTTGTATTCGCTCTAATTTGGGGACTTGGATCAACGCTAACGAAAGACAGCAGGCTCAAGTTCGATGCATTCTACCGCCATCTAGTGATTGGAAATAATAAAAGCTATCCTCGACCCAAGCTATTCAAATTACAGCGAAATCAAATATTTCCCGATAAAAATACCTGCTTTGATTTCGTTTGTGACAAGAAAAACAATCAATGGTTAATGTGGACGCTAACCATCGATAGAAATCTCCTTGTAATTCATCCAAATGCAAAGGTGATTGGTAACAGTTTCAGGTTGAAACTTGATCATAAATCATTTTGCAGCTAATTCATAGCAAATTTCTTCCAGGTTACTGAAATAATTGTCCCAACGGACGAAACAGCAAGACAGCTGTATTTTTTGAAAATCTTCCTTGGACTTGGAATACCGTTCATGTTCTTAGGACCCACTGGAACAGGGAAATCTGCTATTACCATCAATTATATCATGTCTTCTACCAAGGATCTTTATGTTCCAAACGTCATCAACTTCTCTGCAAGAACTAGCGCTAACCAAACGCAGGATATCATCATGTCTAAGCTTGATCGAAGGAAGAAGGGTGTATACGGGCCACCGATTGGAAAGCAATGTATCGTTTTTGTCGATGATTTGAATATGCCGCAAAAAGAAATGTATGGAAGTCAACCACCGATTGAACTACTGCGGCAGTGGATTGATCATGGGATCTGGTTTGATCGCAAGGATACAACTTCGATTAAGCTGGAAGATTTAGTAAGTTGACCCAAAAGTTCCTGTGTATCGTTAGCACGTTAATTACGTAATTGTCGGAATTTTAGAATCAAATTATTTAAGAATACCTTTTTCATGTACTAACTGTGCAGTTATTCTTGACGGCGATGGGAGTACCAGGAGGAGGTCGAAACGACGTGTCCAGCCGATTTCTTCGACACCTCAGTATCTTGGCGATCGATGCTTTCGATGATGTTACAATGAAAAAAATATTCTGTACAATCGCCGATTGGCATTTCGCAAAAGGTTACGATAATGATGTATCCAAATGGACCAAGCCGCTAGTGCAAGCAACGATGAACGTTTACAAGGCTGCGACCAACTTATTTCTTCCAACTCCTGCTAAATCTCATTACATATTCAATTTAAGAGACTTTTCCAGAGTTATCCGAGGACTCCTTCTCATTCCACCAAACTATCTCAAAAATGGACCCAAGTTGCATCGGTTATGGGTGCATGAAATCTTTCGAGTGTTTCATGACCGCCTCGTTAGCGATGAAGATAGGTAAGTTTACGATTAGGTCAATACACCAGCACCTCACCATTACCGTACTTCGATAGCATTTACGAAAATGAGCATCCTCTTTAAGTTGCTACAGGCTTGTTCATGTGTAAAAATAGGCAGGGTTTCTTCGAACTGGTAAGTACAACAGTTCGAGAAAACTTCAAGGTCAGTCTCCATAAGCTGTTGGAACACTTGACTACATCCGAAGAGTCCATTGCTTACGATGATATCAAAAGCCTGATCTTCGGAGATTTCCTCGACCCACACACCGATGTAAGAATCTACGATGAGGTAAGCCATAATACTGTTTGTATTCGACGCCGATTTTACCGTTTACATTTACGTTCACGCACTCTACAGTGACGCTTCTAGAGTGTTCATGAAGGTAAAATGACTCTTATGGATTAGATTTCAGACTTGGAAGAATTATCCGAAGTAATGGGAACCTACATGTCAGAGTATAATACAATGGTGAAAACCCCAATGAATCTTGTCCTATTCAAATATGCCGTGGAACACATTTCAAGGATTTCAAGAGTTCTTAAACAGGATAGCGGACACGCACTCTTAATCGGTATCGGCGGGAGTGGGCGGCAAAGCTTAACGAAATTAGCGACTTTTATGGCTGGCTATGATTTATTTCAGGTGAGATCCAAATCATCCAAGTATAATTAAAAGCGTGATTAAACGATTATTTGACTCTTTAAAATTGTTTGGAATTAGGTTGAAATTAGTCGAACTTACGGGATACCAGAATGGCGAGAAGACTTGAAGAAGATTCTAAAACACGCTGGAAATGACGGGCGGCAAACAGTTTTCTTGTTTGCCGATACACAAATCAAAGATGAAAGTTTCGTGGAAGACATTAACATGCTACTAAATACTGGAGACATACCGAGTATTTTTCCAGGGGACGAGAAAGGCGAAATCCTTGAGAAAATGCAGCTAGTCATGAAGGAAGGTGGTAAAAAGGGAGAAACATCAGCATTAACGCTTTACAATTTTTTCATCGATCGTGTCAGAACTAACGTTCACATCGTCTTGGCTATGTCACCCGTATCGGATTCGTTTCGGCATCGACTCCGAATGTTTCCCTCACTCATCAATTGCTGTACCATCGACTGGTTCACGGAATGGCCACAGGAGGCGCTGGAGAAGGTGGCAAAAACGTTTTTAGTGTCACTAGAGCTGGAACAGAGTCTATTAGATCGTTGCGTTTACATGTGCAAACATTTCCATGATTCCGTCAGACTTTTGTCGACAAAGTAAGATGTTCTGAAAACGTTTAAAGCACTTCGTCCAACCGTTGACACCGGTAAACACTTAATTTTGGTAATTAATCTTCCAGATTTTGCGAATCGTTAGGACGGTATACCTATGTAACGCCAACATCATATCTGGAGCTCATACTTGCGTTTAAAACGCTGCTCGGTACAAAGAGGAAAGAAACGGAAGAGCAACGGGAACGTTATTTAACGGGGTTGGAAAAACTAGATTTTGCGGCAGCGCAAGTTATCATCATGCAAAATGAGTTGACGCAGCTGCAGCCTATCCTCATCGAAACTTCGGCTGCCACAGAGAAACTGATGATAAAAATTGAGCGAGATACTGTTGATGTTGAAGCTACAAAAGAAGTTGTGGCGGCAGACGAAGCGTTGGCTAACGAAGCAGCGGCTGCATCTCAAGCAATCAAAGACGATTGTGAAAACGATCTTGCTGAAGCTATTCCTGCGCTTGAAGCTGCGCTCCAAGCGTTAGATACTTTGAAACCGGCGGATGTTACTGTTGTAAAGTCCATGAAAAATCCACCAGGGGCTGTAAGTGAATTACCTACAAGTATTATCGTTATAAGTGACAAAACTCTTAACATAGTTTAATGACGTTCTAATTTCACTATAGATCAAAATGGTGCTTGAGGCAATTTGTATCATGCGAGGAATAAAATGTGACCGAAAAACAGATCAAAACGGAAAACAGTACGAGGATTATTGGGGACCCTCTATGAAGATGCTTGGTGACCTCAAATTCCTTGAGGGTCTTAAAGAATACGACAAGGATAACGTTCAACCTTCAGTAATGAAGAAAATCCGGGAAAAGTTTATAAAAAACCCGGATTTTGAGCCCAGCATTATACGAAACGTTTCAACTGCGTGCGAAGGCCTGTGCAAATGGGTGAAAGCGATGGAAGTTTATGACCGAGTCATTAAGATCGTGGAGCCGAAAAAATTGAAACTCCTGGAAGCAGAAGGTGAACTGCAAGCGCAGATGGATAAACTGAACGAGAAACGCGCTCAGCTTCAACGAGTAACAGATAAACTTCAAGCGTTAAACGACGAATACGCTGCGATGAATAAAAAGAAGAGAGACCTGGAGGACAATATTGGGATGTGCTCTCAAAAACTGGAGCGGGCAGAAAAACTTATCGATGGCCTCAGTGGAGAGAAACAACGATGGGGAGAGGGCGCCACGCAACTGTCTCAGAGACTTGACAACATCTTTGGCGATGTTCTTATATCTGCTGCTGTTGTGTCTTACCTTGGACCTTTCACCGTTGATTATCGGCAGGAATGTTTCGTGAGCTGGCAAGCGCTGTGTGCAGAACAAGAAATACCGTGTTCAGCTGTATTCTCGCTGATTTCAACCCTTGGAGATCCTGTGAAGATACGTAATTGGAATTTAGCAGGATTGCCCATCGATGTTTTCTCTATCGATAATGCTATCGTTATTAGTAATTCCAGACGATGGCCGCTCATGATTGACCCGCAGGCACAAGCTAGTAAGTGGATAAGGACTATGGAAACCCAAAATAATTTAGGGGTCACAAAACTAAGTGACCCCAAGTACCTTAGGGTCGTTGAAGCCGCTATTCAGTTGGGACATCCGGTCCTGATTGATAATATTCCCGAGGAACTTGACCCAGCACTAGAACCAGTACTTTTAAAACAAACTTTCCGGCAAGGGCCCCAGGTTTTCATCAAAATTGGCGAGAATGTCGTAGAGTACCACGACAATTTCAGGTATTCAAACCGAAAGTAGCTATTAACTGGTTCATAAAGATGGCAACTGATAGTATTTTTTTGTTTCATTAACATTGCTGTCAATTTTTATTCTTCCAGGTTGTATTTAATTACTCGATTACGGAACCCTCATTATCTTCCCGAAATAGGTAGGTAAATAATTTAAAAAATTAAAATTATAAAATTTTACCGAGGAATATTAAAATTTAAGTAAAAAATTGACCATAAATTTTTGCAGCTGTAAAAGTCACTTTGCTAAACTTCATGATTACCCCAATGGGCCTGCAAGATCAACTACTCGGTATAGTTGCTGCCAAGGAGAATCCGTCTTTGGAAGAACAAAAAAATAGACTCGTAGTAGAGGGCGTTAACAACAAGAATTTACTTAAAGAAATCGAAGACAAAATCCTAAAAGTTCTATCAAGCTCAAAAGGAAATATTCTTGAAGATGAATCCGGAATACAAATCCTATCGAGCTCCAAGGAATTATCTGAAGAAATCCTGGCGAAGCAGAATGTTGCCGTGGTCACGGAAAAACGGATCGACGTAACACGGAATTTGTATCGACCGGTAGCGATTCATTCCTCAACGCTATTTTTCTGCATCTCCGAACTTGCGAACATTGACCCAATGTACCAGTATTCACTCAACTGGTTCGTTAACCTGTACAAGATATCCATCCGCAACAGTAAACCATCCAAGGATTTAACGACACGAATCCATCATCTTAACGATTACTTCACGTCATCCATTTATCGAAACGTTTGCAGAAGCGTCTTTGAGAAAGACAAACTTGTATTCCCGTTCGTCCTCTGTGCAGCACTTATGAGATCAAAGGATAAATTTCGCAACGACATCTGGAATTTCATTTTAACGGGAGGAGTGATGCTAGGAAATCCCTACAAGAACCCCGCACCTGATTGGCTGATGGAAAAAAGCTGGTCGGAAATCGTTCGTCTCTCCGACCTTGAAGGTAGTATGAGCATGTCTTTTACAGCGCCTTGTTTCTTGTTTCCGCTACAACAGTTGAATTATCACATACAATTTTCGTTTTAGGCTTCACTGAACTTAGAAACAGCATTTCCAATAACACAAAAGCTTGGAGAGATATTTACCAGTCGAAGAAGCCCCAATCAGTAGCGTTTCCGGAACCGTGGGGAAAATGTGCCGGTTTGGATCGTTTGGCAATCCTTCGTTGTCTCCGTTCAGACAAATTGGTTCCATCCGTTCAGAACTTTATCGTTGAAAACATCGGCAAGGAGTTTATCGAACCACCAAATTTTGACTTAAACTCTTCCTTTGAAGATTCTTCTCCTTCAATACCGTTAATTTTCATGCTAAGTGCCGGTTCGGACCCTATGACGGATCTCATCAAGTTCGGCATCGAAAAAGGAGTCACGGATTCACAACTTGTATCCATTTCCTTGGGCCAAGGGCAAGGACCTGTCGCTGAAAAACTAATCGAAGAGGGAGTTCTGGAAGGGGGCTGGGTCGTCCTACAGAACTGCCATCTAGCAACAAGTTGGATGCCTACGCTTGAAATGATATGCCAAGATGTAATAACTTCCAAGACTGCCCACAAAACCTTCAGGCTTTGGCTTACATCGTACCCCTCGTCAGATTTCCCGATAACGGTCCTCCAAAACGGTATCAAACTAACAAACGAGGCTCCACAAGGGCTGAGGTCACATTTGCTAAGGAGCTATAAAAGTGACCCCATTGCTCAGCCCGAGTTTTACCAATCCGTTGCTAACACAAACGCCACTAATTGGCACAAAATGGTCTTTGGCCTCTGCTTCTTCCATGCTCTGGTCCAGGAACGACGCAAATACGGACCGTTAGGATGGAATATCGCTTACGAATTCAACGAATCTGATCTTAAGATAAGCTTGTTCCAGCTGCAAATGTTTCTACAGGATTATGAAACACTACCGCTAGTTGCTCTCACCTACCTCACTGGAGAATGCAATTATGGAGGAAGGGTCACCGATGATAAGGATCGACGCTTGCTCATGTCCCTGCTATCCACATTTTATTCGCCCGATATATCTGAGGATAAACGGTAAGCACCTTCATTAGCTGACAACTTTTTTCGTTCATTTAACGATAACGAAAGTGAAAAAATTCAGTGACGACGCTATCGATATTATTTACTAGGTGTGCAATTTCACCTTGTGGAAAATACTGCTTGCCTGAAGAACTTACACACACCTCTTGCCTGGAATATATTCGGAACATACCGTTGGATCCAAGTCCAGAGGTCTTCGGATTACACGCAAACGCTAGCATTACAAAAGGCAATCAGGAAACGATGCATGTAAGCCGACCAAGTTCAGCAGTGACGTATGTACATATCTTATGGAAAAACAAACGTTAACGCATATGTTTTTCTCTAGCTTCTTAGCAGAGCGTTGATGACTCAATCTGCTATAAAGAGCTCTGGTTCGGGAGAAACAAGCGCTAATAAGGTTATCGATATTGCTCAAGATATTCTCAACAAGTTACCGGATGAGTACGACGTCGAAACTATTGAACGAAAATATCCTGTGGATTACATGAACTCTATGAACACAGTTCTACGGCAGGAGCTCATTCGTTTCAACAGACTCGTTAGAGTTGTAAGGGAATCCTTGGAAAACGTTCAAAAGGCTATAAAGGGTCTCGTCGTCATGTCACCGGAGCTGGATGAAATATACTACTCAATGCTTGTTGGAAAAGTTCCTGTTGCGTGGGCAGCCAAGTCTTATCCGTCGTTAAAGCCCTTGGGGGGCTACGTAATTGACCTACTCGATAGGTAACATTAACTTTACCGTTTAATGCATTTCTGCGTTGAGATTTACGTGCGTAACGCTACCTATCAGCTTTAATTTGAAGCTAATTAAATTCCTTATGATGAATAACTCCAGGTTACACTTCTTTCAAAACTGGATCGATAATGGAGCGCCACAGGTATTTTGGTTGTCTGGATTTTACTTTACTCAATCCTTCTTAACGGGAATCTCTCAAAATTATGCGCGACGCTACAAAATCCCTATTGATGACCTTGGATTTGATTTTGAAGTAACGGCTTATGAGGCAGTAACTGCTATCCCTGAAGAGCACGTCGTCTTGTCACGTGAACGGGTAAGAAATTTTGTCTTTAAATTATTAAAAATTTAAATGTGATTCGTAATTATAACTATGTTTTTCATGCTAAAGGAGGACGTAATGGTAGAGGTTCGTATCAAGTATTATAAAGAAATTAGAATGTTTCATTCAGGTTCACTGTAAATTTTAATTTTATGATTATTGAAGGGGCTATTTCTTGAGGGTGCGAGATGGGACCGTAAGAAAAATACTTTGGCGGAATCAAAAGCCAACATTTTGTACGACAAACTACCAATTATACTATTCAAACCAGGAATTAGGGTAAGCAAAATAAAAAACTGAATAATTACATAATCAAATCAAAAACTTAAATGGTTTTCCAATTCTAAAATTAAAATTTCTAAAACAGTCAAAGTTTCTGAGCTACTCCTCGTACGACTCTCCAGTTTACAAAACAAGCGCAAGACAAGGGACGTTATCCACAACAGGTCACTCGACTAATTTTGTCATGTTTTTGAAACTTAAGACTAATTCAACACAGAAACATTGGATTGATCGTGGGACTGCATGCGTCTGTCAGTTAGACGATTAATTTAGTAGTATCAAGAACAGAGTTATAAATTGTTAGTCTGTTTGAAGTGAGTACACTTGTCCGCAAGTTGTGATATGTGACTACATGTAAACCGGAAAATTATAATTTCCAAGTCGTTGAAATTATGGATAGTGGTGCTTCCCATTTATTAGGCTATCTGATTAAACTATTAGTAGGATTTAAACAATCTCGTTATGTTCGTTTATAATCGCGAACTTGAATAATTTTCCGTTGGCTCTCGGGTGCTTTAACGGAAACATATATAATATCGACAAATTTCGTAGTTCATAATTGCTACTGGGTTTAAGTGAAACTAAAGATTTATACACAGCACTATTAGATTTGAATCCTAAGAAGTAATATTTGGCGTTTAAGCGACTATGTGAACGCGTAATTTGAAAGTCGTCCAAGAATAAAGACAAGAAAAAAAACCAAATCAATCAAACGCAGCTTTGAATGAATGAAATCCTCCAACACATCTTGCCTTTGTTAACCACACGAAAGGAAAACTCGATACTTGTTTTCTTTTACAAAGCGTTAATCAAAACCTCAAAGTCAGACTTATTGTAGGAGTGGGTGAATTTTTTCCCTTGCTTCAAGTACACAATCTCATCTGTTTTAAGCGAATTAAAGTGATCCAACTTCTCTGCAAAGTAAGGCAAGATAGATATCCACTCGGACACGTTAGTTTCAGGTGCAGAAATGTTCACACCAACAACAGTGCTACCCATAGGTAGGAGACGACTTCTTATCTGTTTGAGCGTTTCGGATTCCTGTGTTCCATTTCTAAAGGCGAGAACGACGCTAGCGCCTTTGGAATACGCTTGAAAAGCTGCCGTCATCATTGGCAAAGACATTGGCACTTTGGTAAGACGGTCTCCAAACTGCTTAAAAAGCTTGTCAATCTTGCCCTCGTACTCATGGTAGTCGGTTATCGCATCGAGGCGTATCAAGTTCAAGACGGAAGTGGAGTTCGAAGAAGGTTCCGCACCGTCGTCGTCTATAACACCGTTTCCAGTATAATTAATTTTTTATTCCTGACTGCATGGGCATGTGCACATTCTTATTGCTTACCATCTTTAAATCTGACGATACATTCGGAATTGACCCTGCTGTTGAAATATCCACCGTTCTCGTGATCCCAGAATAAGTCATCCTGAAGTTTTTGGAACTGCAATAATCATAAATTGCATTGAGAGACCGACCGACGTTGAGTGGAAGAGTGTTAACCTGACGATGTACAGTCAATCTCTTACTTGTATTGCCTGCCTCAGGTATTTGAGCTTCCAGGTTGCGTCGAACAGATCCAAATTAGCTGCCACAAAATTAGCGAAATCATCAACACAGCCCATAATTACGTTGTTCAAGTTTGTTACAGGACTGGAATTCGTATCTCCATCTCTGTAACTGGTTCGTATCAAATCATCTGTGGGAGTGACTGAATAGGTTGTAAGGAATTTCATTCCTTGTTCCGCACGTTCCACGTAGTGTGGTGTATTGAACGCTATGCCTGCTCTGGCGTAAGCACTTATCATCATACCTAAATTAATTTGAGGAAAATTAAACCACATAAACGGCCTACATCTATCATACTAATTTTTATATCGATCGAGTCGAAGGAGAGACCCCTCCATATATCTCTACTTACTGTTCCACGAAGTTATAAACTTAGTATCGAGCCCTGGTCTGGCACGATTTTTGTTCCGGTAATCAAATAGCATAGACTTGGCCTGCGCGCATGCCCTTTTCACTTCGTCCGGAAGTATGCTAAAGTGCTTTGCCGTTTCCTCCACAGAATGACCTATGTACAGCACATTCTTCATTGTTAACTCTCCGTGAGGATCCTGTACATATCAAAATTAATTAAGTGATATATTCATCCGAGCCATAACCATGTACTGGTATCTCTCAAAATTACGCTTACTTGTCGAGGGTCAACATTTCCAGCATCACGAATACCATACCTCCACTCGAAAACTTCCCGTATCTTGACCTTATCGTTAATTGCATTGGATCCCAAAATGGAAACGATTTCATCTTTAGTCCAAACGTAAAATGCACCCTCGGCTTTCTTTTCTGTAGATCCTTCTTCGTAGGAATCCGCATCTTCTGCACTATAGAACCCTCCTTCCTGAAATAGATCGTTCCACATTCACTTCAAGCATTCCGCCTCGTTTATTTTATGATAACCATATGCCGAAAAGCATCCTTTTCATATGGTAACAATTATAAAGTAGAACAAATCCGCATACCTCATGGCTCATATCACGGGAAATATATTCCAATATTTCCTTTGCAACTCTTGCATACGCATCGTCTTTTGTCAACAGATAGGTCTCCGCGTATGTAACACATAATTGTGCGTTATCATAAAGCATCTTCTCAAAATGTGGCACATGCCATTTTTTGTCCGTTGAATACCGGCAAAATCCCTGAAAGTATACAGTTTTACATTAAATTCCTTGAAGCGATAATACCATTTCTATACTTCTTATCATCTCGACATAATCAAGATGTTACCTTCCCAACATGATCATAAATCCCTCCTGCAGCCATGCACTTCAAAGTCCGTTCTACCATCCTCAAAGCATTCGCATTTCCCGGATTAGCTTTTCGATAATGTACAAGGAAATTCAAGTTTACAGGTTGTGGGAATTTTGGATGATCCGAAAAACCTCCAAATGCCGGCTCAAATGATCTTCCTAATTGCTGAACACACTTTTCAGTTATCTCATCCACAATCATGGGCTTCTCGTAAACCGGCAAAGTGGCAGTCCGTTTAAGGACTTGTAATATCTTTTCTGCAGAGGTCACGAACTTGGCATTGTCTTCGTCCCACTGAAAGTATTTCAAACAACTGAAATTCATATAGTGAACCTTAAGAACCGCTTCTTTGGCTTACTCGTTGATAAAAAACTTACCTGTTCAGCAATCGTCAGCAACAGTGACTTGAAACCAGGCCTTCCGTACATCCTGTCATCCGGAGGATAATAAGTACCACCGTAGAATGGCTTCAGATCCGGTGTCATCCATACGCTCATCGGCCACCCTCCAGAACCGCTTACCGCTTGAACGAATGTCATATACAGCCGATCAACGTCCGGCCTCTCTTCACGGTCAACTTTAATATTGACAAAATGCTTGTTCATTACTTTGGCCACTTCCGGATTCTCGAAAGACTCCCGTTCCATCACATGACACCAATGACAAGTGGAATATCCAACTGACAAGAAGATAGGCTTCTTCCTCTGTGCAGCTAGCTCGAACGCCTCTTCTCCCCAAGCATACCTGCCACACAAACAATATCAAAAAAACGTAAATTAATTTTCTTTGTCCCTCCAAGAATCATAGTTAATTGCATTTCTTACCATTGCACTGGATTATGTTGATGCTGCAACAAGTAGGGAGACTTTTCGTGCTTTAATTTATTCGTAACAGATTCAGCACTTGGGCCGGCTTCGTCATTCTGACTTGAACTCATTTTTCTAACTGAACACTTGTTAGAGGCAAATGCCAACTTGGCTCGTGAACTAATAGTCTTTTTACCTTTATCAGATGTGGGTAGCTCTAATACAGACAACAATCTACGTCTTCCATTCTTTCCACCGATTCGAGAAATCATATCATTTGGGTGAAGCGCATAAACTATTTAATGGAATTTTCCTCACCCCGCTGCGCTGTGCAAAGAAAATATCGAATAATTTCAACTAACGCCCCTCCACTCACTATGTAAATCGAGGTATTAATTAAAACTACAATGTAAGTGGGATGTACCGCCAGTCGTATCACAATTAATTAAAAGCGCGTAGCTACGTAATGTTTATATAATATTTACATTTTGGATTTGGATCCAAAATAAATTGCGCTTTTTCTTATTGTTACACCATTCATTCTAATCTCGCGGCAGTACTCGAAACGCGACATTTAGGCGTATTCTGTATGATAGGCAATCCCTGTGTGGAAATAGCGGGTTGGACGTTTTCTTTGCCAAGCCCAAGCTTTAGCCATAGCCACAGGGTCTGCGCCTTAAGTGACGTTCGTGGCCATTAGTGGCCATCACATTTATGCAGACCTTTCCGCCTCAGTTTCATCCAAAACAAAAACATAGTGACAAAGATGAATTCCATAATCAATTAGTTTTAAATACAACTTTGTTAGGGGGTTTCGACCTAGCTGTAGTCATCGTCAGTACTGGAGCATTACCAGTAGACCCCCCACCCCTGGAACATGGTTTCACGTTCCCGTAGAGAACATGGTTTCACGTTCCCTTAGAGAACATGGTTTCACGTTCCCGTAGAGAACATGGTTTCACGTTCCATTAGAGAACAAAGTTGTGCGTGTTATATAAGAAGAAATTATGAACTTATTGCACAAATGCAATCAAAATGAGATGAAATTGAGAGGAGTGCTTGGTAGTGAGGAAGGCGGATTGCATTTGCCTCAGACTGTTGGGAGGTGCTGCAATCGAAGCGCAATCAGGCAAAACACGTGACGCGTTAGTCAGGCGTGATGAAGTTCCCTTAAGGCTTGATATCACTGTGCGCGCTTATGGCTTATGATGTGGCGTGTATAAACAAATTGTTAACTCGTACCTCGTGATAATATTTGCAATAGTTGACAGTGACTGTGAAGGCGCGCTGCGCTTCTTGCTATAGGTTTCATTGGGTTGAGGGTTGCAGGTACAATGTTTTCAGCATATTTGCAGTTTCATATTTGACGCACTTTACAAGCAAGCGCAGCGGGGTGGAGCGCGTCAACTTGACTTATGCGCTACAAGGGGAAGGTGTCATGTCCCCTTAGGGACAGAGTAGGAACACAAGGTAGATTAATGGCAACGTTATGAAATATCTGATGTCAAAATTGGCAAGCCAGAGAAGGAAAGAAAGAGTTCAAGTCAAGTACGGCGGCGGTTACAATGCAAAAACACGTTATTACAAATAGCAAATCCATTTCAACATCATGGTTCATTAGCCCAGAGTACTTGAATCCCATAGTGTTGCCGGGTTGTGTGTTGTATTCTAATGGAGGATTGAAATACTGCGACATGGGATTCATGGGAATTTTATACTTCAGTCTTCGCCGCAGTCTCGCCAAAGACACAAGGATGACCTGAGAGCGGAGGAATTTTTCAATATTGTCGAGTAGATCTGTGTGTGTGATAACCCGATCGGAGAATATCCAAAAATATCATCAAGATGGATTTCGTACAAGGAAAAAGTGCCGTTGGAAGAAAGCAAATCGTTTTGTGCACCTTGATTGGATTTTTTGGATATTTACTAAGATCACAGTTTGAGGGAAGAAGCCTGGGTAGGATTATTTCAATTAAGAATGGCCAATTGCAAGGAACAACTGCTTTCTCCAGAGACGGGAGAGAATTTGACGCATTTCTTGGAATCCCCTACGCTAAACCACCGTTAGGAGAACTTAGATTCGAGGTAAGTTTCAGGAAGGCTATGGTGGCAGAATTTAATCATTTTTTGCAAAAACTTCGCGAATTTTAAAACCAAGTACTGCCCAAATTCCAGTCACCGCAACCACCAGAAAAATGGGAAGGAATACTTGATGCTACCAAGTTCGGAAGTGTTTGCACCCAAATCGACATGATTAGCGGTTCCTTCCTTGGAGAAGAGTCATGCTTGTTTGTCAACGTTTTTGTGCCCAAGGTTAGCCTAATGTAATTACAGGATTAGCTGGTTACTAAAACGACCAAATCATTGGATACTACACATCCGCAAGTTCTCGGACCTTTGACCGCTAGTTAACGTGCTTTGTGGGTTTCCAGGGTGCCAAGGGACCGCTACCAACGATGGTTTTCATCCACGGAGGTCTCTTTATGTTTGGTTCGTCCAATCGACACGGACCTGAGTATTTCATGGACGAAGACATTGCCTTGGTCACTTTCAATTACAGACTGAATTCTTTAGGTAAATCTCGCCCATTAACAATCCTCTTCCCCACATCGAGGCTGTAGAATAATATCAATCCTTTAATATCCCTAGGGTTCTTGAACACCAACGACGGAGTCGTCCGTGGCAACATGGGTTTGAAGGATCAAGTCCTTGCTTTGAAATGGGTCCAAGAAAACGTAGCGAATTTCGGCGGAGATCCAGGAAAGGTAACGATATTTGGCGAATCCGCCGGAGCTGTCAGCGTTCACTTGCATCTACTTTCTCCGCTTTCCAAAGGTACGTCAATCCTTTTTGCATTGAAAATACAAGTTACGAAGCGGATCGTTGACCCATTCCTCCGTTACAGGTCTTTTCCACAAAGCAATTTCTCAAAGTGGAACGGCCCTCAACCCATGGGCTTTGCGACAAGATCCTGTTGCACAGGCCACCAGGCTTGGGAGAAGGCTCAGATGTCCCACCCATTCTTCCCATGCTATGATAAGCTGCATGAAGAATCTCACCGTTACAGATATCGTTCACGCTCATTATGAATCCTTGGTAAGCGATACTTTATCACAACGATAAACTAGCCATCCATTCTCACCCCAGAGTTCGCCACAAATACACGTGACCGCATCATCAAGTTAACGATAACGCTCTTAAACTTTCCAGGACCCTAACCGTAAACCTATAACACTTTTCGTTCCTACTGTGGAACGAGGCCCTGTTGACGCTAGCACGTTCCTAGCGGAAGAACCACAAGACATTGTTGAAAGCGGAAGAGCACATCGCGTCCCCTGGCTCACCGGTGTCGTCTCTAACGAAGGTCTCATTTACTCTGCAGGTAAGTAGCTAATTAAAAATCAATATGATTGATTTCAAATATTTTCCTAAAATTTAATCCCAATTAAATCCTCTTCCCACTTCATCCGCAGTCATCATAAGAAACAAGACCATGCTGGAACTAGTCAAGAGCAAATTCGAGGATTTAGCCGCTGAATTACTCTTTTTCAAACAAGCTGAAAATGGTGCTAGCGAAATGATCAAGAATTACTACTTCCCACCAGAGGACGAGAAATCCAACAACGATTCATCAATTCCCAAGGAGGGAAACAGCTCCGTTCAAGAATTTAAAAACTACACACAACTTTTCACAGACAGAGGCTTCAATGTCGGAATTCATCGGACTGTCATGTCCCAAGCACAGTATTCACCCGTCTACCTCTATTACAACACCTACGGTGGCGAATTCAGCCTCACACATTACCTTCTAGCCTTCAAAATGCAATTCCCGATAGTCGTTGAATTATTAATCCATGTCGTTGGCAGCTGGATTAACAAAATCGTCTTCCAGGAAGATCCACCATTCTACGGTACAGCAATCATTGGCTAGTGAATTAGCACCTCCGTTTGAGCGGTCCTTCGTTTTTGTTCATCATTATTAAACGGCATTTAACTATATTTCAGGTGTATGCCATGCCGATGACGTCGCACTCTTATTCAAAATCCCTTGGATCTCCAATATCGTTAAGAGCGATAGAGATTATACCATGTCCAAGTCCCTCGTTAAAATCTGGACAGGTTTCGCTAACGATGAGTAAGTCAATTTCAGATATCCATATAATTTTTTACAAATTGTTGCAAGGAATTCATTTTGATTTCAATTTTTTTTTACAGAAAATCCTTAAAATTTAACGGCATTAAATGGGAACCAAACAACAACTCAACCCTCCAATCCCAAGAAAAACTACAGTACATGCACATTGATTCTCGTCAAGGAGGAATGATTCCCGAACCTTTCACGGATACCGTCAAATTCTGGCTCCAACTACAACTAGATAATTATTTATAAAACACGCCCACTCATTGTTAACTAGTGCCCTACGAAGATATATTCGCAATTATATCCTTCACTCTCATACTTGATAATTAAAAGTAGCTGCAGGAAAATTAGTTGATTGTATTTAAAATTTATATTTTATAAAGGCGTTTACCCTACAAACCGTCTTCTCATTTACTGCAAATGACTAACCGGAACCAACTCGAACTCAACCCATCTGTATTTCTCTCCGCATATAATTAGCTCATATTTTTCACACATTCTCTTCCGCCAAAATCTTTAATGTCAGCGACCATACCAATTACTTTTCCAACTTTAGCGTCCACTCATTCCAGATGCGGAAAGTATCATTCCCTCCAACAATCTCTATAATCATCGCTAGCTTAAATATATACTGCTATATGAACACAAAATTATTATTTGCACAGGAAAGAGAATATGATTATTAGCATATTTATCATTTTTTTTAACGCTTATCTTCTTTATGTGAACTGCAAACTACATAAGCTTACAATCAAGTTCCCTAACTTGGGTGCCCTGCCCCTTTGCGGGAAGATTATTGTGTTTGGGGGAATTCGCGATATCAGACAATGCGAATTTCAAGTGAACACATTAAGAGATCATGCACAAAATCCTTCCTCCTACATGACAAGACCAACGTACGCCCAATCTCAACAACATAATTCGAGTCCATATAGCGTACCAGCAATAACTGATAAACTATATATGGCTCTGTTTGTTTCATTTATCATATAAGCTCCAACTTTTAGAGCTCTTGACTATTTTTTTCGCCTTGGCTATATAAAGTCACTTACGCTGAGGTTATTAGATAAACACCGTCTAAAACGTCCGTTGGCACTGTATCATAAGCAATGCAGATAAGAACCGGGACAAGTGGGTGACCAAGTGGATGAATTTGCGCAATAGCCTTCTAGAACTAGTTTTAGGACATGAGTTCCAGTTCGCCTGGTAAAAATATATCCTTGCTTAGAAAATAAAACATATTTTTATAATTTCTGAAAATTTTCAAAGTTTTTAATCTATTTAATTTCCCGCAAAAAAAGTGCCAACTGTACTAAAACTCAGATTCAAACCCCGAGATGCGTTCACTTCATATAGCACTCGTTCTAGCAGCATCTCTTGCTCTCACACAAGCAAGCAAAGCTCACACACACAAGAGATCCATCGATGTGGGCACATACGAATATGATTCATGGGAAGAAATCGACGAGGCTCCAGAAGATGGAGAGGATTACAAGGGGATTGAAGAGCAGCTCTCCGACAACATTGACGCCAAGGACTGGGAAAAAGTGTGGAAGAAAGTACTAGGGCCCGCAGAGTTCCAAACACATTATCAATGGCTCCAGAAACTCCATGACTTGCACTCCAAGCGGACAAATCCCAAGCAAGTTTCTGAGCCGGAATTAATATCCGAAACCCCTCAACAAGTGTCCCAAGAAGAGATTCAAGTGGTACAAGCAGAAGCGCTCCTTCCGGCACAGCCTCGTGCCGATAACCAAAAAATAATTGACGATACCTCGGAAGAATGGTTCGATGAAGTTCAAGAAGACCTCAAAGCGTCACAAGAGGGAGCTAATGTAGATCAGGCTGAGCCGAAGAATGGTGAATCAGAATCCGAAGAAGACATCCTTGATACGATACCCATACTGGTTATGGAAGAGAAACCCAAGCAAGTCTCGGAATTCCCCGAAGATTACGATTATGGCACTGGTTGGAGCGATGAGTCGGAAGAGGTCGCAATCCCAGCAGCGCCTCTGGAGGAAGCCCAAGAGATCCAAAGTCAAGAACAAGTCTTTGTTATCGTACCCGAGTTCAATATGAAGGATGACATGATGAACGCCCCAGAAAATGGCCGCGAGGAAGAGGATAGCGAAATCATTATAGAGACTGTACCAGGAAAGAGCATGGATGACGTTATCAAGTCTATGCAGGATTCACAAGATGGCTGGATGAGCCCAAGGATTGTTTTCTACGCACAAACGTAAGTATGACATCCACGGAGATTGTGGAGCCCTCTGGAGCCAGACGAGCGCAAACGAGTTTATCCATACATGATTATTAATTTCTGTAATCCCTTCATTTCAGACACAAAAACATGATGATGGCCGTAACGGCAATGTTCTTCATCCTAACAATCATCACAATGGCCATTACTTTATATAGAACCTTCAGGCTTTGCAAAGAATTGCCCTCCGCTGCACCAGGTATTTTAATTTTATCCAATATACTAGAATTCAAATTTTAAAATTGCATTCATTCCAATTAACTCTCCCGCTTTTCAGGTGCATACCAACGAATGGACGAAGATATGGATTCATTATATTCCCAAAAGGTGTAAAATCCCTAAAGAGACGCTGGCTAGCTCAAATGTCGTTTATCAAACGCGGAAATAAATATATTTCCCCAATTCCAGTTTACAATACGTTGTACCTTTTTAAAGAGATAATAAAGAAATTACAACTAGTCAATCCACATCCACCCAAGCAATTCAACAACAGAAACTCCTACGAATTAGCCAAGTTACACTATTGCGAAATTTAAAGAGCACACAGGGAGCGCTCTCTAAAAGTCAGTTACATTGTAACGGCATGAGAATTGCATCAAAGATTTCAATACGAATCCGTAAACATCCAAGTTGTCGCTGATATTTTTGCGCAAAATCCTTTGCAAAACCTTCACGTCACTCTTTAAAAGATGCAACATTTCAACTTTTGCCCTTTTTCTAGACTAGTTTTTATAAATCAGCCTTGTACCTTGACTCTGGTGCAATTATATCAAAGCAATCTTTAGTCCCAGGGATTTCGAAATATTCAAAACAACGTTGAACCTGTGGAGATGCGTCCAATCCAAATGTTGTAACGTTTCTGATTGCAATAAGCTTTGGTAATGTGAAGAGTAAATGGAAATCAGATGTGTGTGTCATTACAACACGAGCCTCACTAGCCTATCGACTATTGATTTTCCTTCGTTTTTATCCATTTTATGATCATGGGAGACGAACAGAGTGAAAGGGTAAGTTTACTATAGTAAAAAGCAAGTTAGTTACTATGCACTCTATGTAATGTCACTTACAGTGTGCAATGCTCTGCAGAGCAGCGTCACCAGATGGCGCTTCCTCCTCTCCTGCAAGACTATCCTTAGAGATGCAATAAATAACAAGTAAAATGTATGACACGCCATAGGACACTATACAAAGCAACAAGTATGAGCGGAAGGTGAAAATCCTTAAGCTTTGAGTCGGTAATTAATGTGAATTCAACGACCTTAATTAGTTCCTATGAAGATTTGTAGGATGCGCGCGAGCGCATGTAAGTAAAGATGCAAAAATTATTAAGATACAAAGATCCCACTTATATGACTTAAAGAACAATGCAGAATGGGAAGAGTGTGCATGTAATTATGCTGAATTTCCTCTTACTAACTGATGTTGAATTCATCCCAAACGATTATATAGGCTCACAGCAATTCATAGAGGCTGCTTGGCCTGAAATCTGCCCTTCGTATATAAACTGCCTGTAAGCTTTGCTCAAGGGAAGGAAGAAGAGAGAGGTAAACTTGTAGGTACATTAGCAGCGAAATGCATAGCGAGAGTATTCGCATATTTGTAAGTTTCCCAACTCTATATCACAATTTAACACCAGAGGACATCAAAAGCCTTCCCATAAGCTGAGTAAATACTGGGAATTGGGTAGAGCTGATAAAAGATAACAAAACTCAAAGACTTGTCTCCTCCAAGCGTGCGAAAATCATTCAGCAAGGGAATCAAAAATTTCCTCCTGTAATCATTCTGCATTCATACATGTACACACCAAGGAAGAGCATACATTGCATATGTATTTCTTCTATACGAAACCTTGTATAAGATATCCTGTGGCATTGATTTTTACTTGTTTTTTCCCATCATAATTATAAAGTATCCTCTACTCACATGCATGTAATGTTCTACCGCATATATAATAGCACTAGTTTCGCGAATGAATAGCTTTGAAAAATTGCTTGGATAGTACAATACACACGTGACAGCTTTGACCATTTGAAATGTTGGTGTTTTGCATAACCTTGAGTCCTACTACAGCCGAAAGAGAGATACACATTTTGGTGTTTTGAAATCTTTAGTTAGTTTAGTTTGCTGTTCGGCTTGCTATGGACAGTAGGCGGTAGGAAGCAAGCTAGTATACGCTTTGCCACAAGATGAAGGGAATGAGTTTTTTCCTTGTGGTTATTGTGGCAATTGCTGCATATTTAGTACGAGAATTTTACCTTAAGGCTAAGAAAGACACTGAAATTATCACGTGCCCCGATGGGAGGGTTAAAGGTGTTGTAGGATATTCCCGGGATGGGAGGGAATATTCCGAGTTTCTTGGGATTCCGTACGCAAAACCACCGGTCGGGGAATTGCGGTATGAGGTAAGCTTCTTGAGCTCGAGCTCATTGTACATTGGGAAACGTTTACTGATTTTCAAATTTGAATTTTCGAATTTAAATTTTTAAATTTTTAAAATCCTTCTCCACAGCCACCTCAACCAAACGAACCATGGGAAGGAGTGAGAAATGCACAAAATTACGGGAATAAATGCCCGCAACTGGATCTCCTATTCGCAGCGCCCACTGGTGATGAAGACTGCTTGTTTCTCAACATTTTTTCACCGCAAGTAAGATACAAAAATTCGTGTATTCAAGATAGCATTTAACAGCAATAACAATAATTTCCCAATTTTATAATCACTGCTAATCTTAAAAATTTCAGTTACCGTCACTGTCTAAAAATGTATCCTTCCCCGTGATGGTATTCTTTCATGGCGGAGCCTATGTTTTTGGAGCTGGAACTGGTTATAAACCTGATTTCTTCATGGACGAGCAGGTCATTCTAGTCACTGTAAACTATCGATTAAACTCATTCGGTAAGCTTGCCATTTGGCATCTTGATGGGCAAATCCCAACTTCCTTTCAGAAGCAAGTTCATGTATCCCAGAGTTTTCATTTTATTCTGAAAACACTTTCAGGTTTTCTAAATACCGGTGATGGCGTTGTCAAGGGTAACATGGGACTCAAGGATCAATCCATGTCATTGAGATGGATTCAGAGGAATATCAGAGCTTTCGGAGGTGATCCTGATCAAGTAACAATTTTTGGAGAAAGTGCGGGTAAGTACTTATTTTCAGGTGACCAATTTAAACCAATTCCCAAAACAGCATATCCATGCTAATAACACTTGTGATGTATCCTAGGGGGAGCCAGCGTTCACTTGCATCTCGTCTCACCGATGTCTAAAGGTAATGCTCCGGATACCTGTCCCTTGTTCCCTATGCTGTTCTATTTTGTAGAGTGAATTTCGATTCTTTGATTCTATAGGACTATTTCATCGTGGAATATCTCAAAGCGGATCAGCCTTAAATCCATGGACATGGTGGTCGGATCCAGCAAGACAGGCAAAACGCTTTTGTCAAAAACTCGGCTGTCCTACAGATGATTCAAAGAAAATGATTGAATGCATGAAGAAATTATCTGCCAACGAAATTATGGCAGAGCACAAGGAAATTCTTGTAAGTTTATTATTTTTACTCCAAAGGATTATTACTCGTTTTATTATCTTGTATATTACTGTGAATTATGTATTTAAGCAAAATATTATGCATACTAGATTTGACATTTCATTTTCACTTTAAAGGTTCCACTCCGAGATTTCATCGCAGTATTTGTCCCGACCGTCGAATCTGGTATACCAGACGAAAACACATTTTTATCAACACATCCCCGGGAATTACTCAAGCTTGGACAATACAACAAACTCCCATGGATGGCAGGTGCAAACGCTCAAGACGGACTCATTTTCTCTGCAGGTATGCACTTCACCAACATAATTTCGACATCCCAAAATTTCGCCAATTTTACCAGCACCTATACACCTCAAAGATTTAACTAATCCCATCGTCATTTATTCAGCAATCATTCGTAACGACACCGTCACCAGCCTTGTCTACAACAAGTTTGAGTCTCTAATGCCTAACACGATTATGGCAAAGCCGGACCCTGCTGCCAGCGAAAAGATACAGCAACGATACATGCCCAAGCTTCCACGCCTATCGGATATCGACTCATTCAAGAAACTAACAGAGATCTACACTGAAAGAAGCTTCTTCAACGGGATCATTGAGTCTGCCGAGTACCAATCCTCATCCTCACCCGTCTACCTCTTTCAGTATTCCCACAGAGGCGAATTTCGTCCTGCAAATATCCTCATTGAAGTCAAAAGAAAGTACCCCGTCATCCTTGAATTCACTGCTTTCCTAATCAGGACGCTCTTTACTAAATACGTCCTTAGAACCGACACTCCGTTTTATGGTAAGTAAGGCAAAAGAAATAGCGCACAAGAAACTGCCGCATTGCTCCCCGTATTTAGAGATTCATTCATCATATGGAATCGTGTCAAGAGACGCTGCTAAAGAGCTTCTACTTGCGTCAATTGAAGACGAATCAATTATAATATTATTGCTCCTTTTGCAGGAGTGGGCCACGCTGATGAATTAGCCATGCTCTTTCATATGCCATGGCTTAGTAATGTTGGACGTGGACACAGTGACTACGAAATGTCTAAAGCTATGGTCAAGCTATGGACTTGCTTTGCATACAACAGGTAACAAAAACTATGTTTCTTCTCCATCCTTTACTCAGCTTGCGTATTCTCTGTCACTACGGTCATTGACGGATTCATTAGCTTCAAGCTACATCTCCTCCATTCACATGAGATGCTTTAAAATAAGTATTCAACAAGTAACGACAATGATGCGTTATATTCTACCATGCATACTTATTTTAAAGAAATAAGATTGCTAAATCCATGACGCGGAGAAGAGTAAAAGAGTGAGCTAAGTACGCACAGAGCACTGAGAGAATAGAAGAGAGCGGACGTAGGAGAGTCACTGTGGGGCATGCCGATATTGTTCGTTTGGGCTTCACTGCTTCACTATTTAAAATTTTCCATTCCTTTCAGGCCTCTGGAATTACTGGATGTCCCTTGGCCCGTCGCAGGAACCAATGCTCAAGATTTCAAGTTCCTTGATATTAGTATGACACCCGCTGTCATTGATAATCCTTTTAAAGATAGCTTTAAATTTTGGCAATCACTAAATATTACTCCAAATCTTTAAAATCAGTCATCATATTCTATAGTATTTAGCTCAAGCTTTTATAAATTGAATATAATTATACATAATGTGTGCCTGAAAGCCTGGAGCTCATTTCTGTGATATTAAGCTTATGTAGTTATATACGACGTTAATGTTGAATAAATTACAGTTATCCCCGTCAATAATTACAACTTCAATCTATAGCGAACAGTAAGATTACTATATTTATCTGGTTATCCAAATTTTTATGCTATATGATATTTTGAACAAGATGCTATCCACAAGCTTCATATTCCACTTGACCTACTCCAGCTAGGACATCCATTCAACACCAATGAATGACTGATGACATCGCAGTTTCAGATTCAGAACTATATGTTATTTTAATATTAAATCCGGGAAGAGAATACAAAGGATCCTACGAATGCTGTATGAAACAAACATTTTTCAAATAGTAAAGGATGACAAGACAATGCAACTCATCTACCCATATGTGTTTCCCGGTAGCAAGGCAACATTTGATTCAAGCATCTTAAAGCTTCTGAAAAGCATAGCATGCACATCATACGAATGATAACATCTTATTCCCAAAAGAAAGCAAAGGCCCAACAAGGCACACCGAAAAAGCTTTTTTCTACATATATATATATATTAATCACATCGAAATGTAAGTAGAACATTCGCAAAATGAAGTGCCGAAAAATCAAAGCGAGATTTTCCGTTCGAGTCAGTGCCAAGGTTGGATGCAACAAGTACAGTGCTCGACTAATATTTATTCTTGTTTCGCAGTAATTTAAAAATGAATTTCCACGCTTTCAACTTCCTGCGATGGACTAAGCAAGTATTCCAAGCGCTAGTTACCCATCGAACCAGTTTGATAACCTTGCAGCTAATTCTGACAATACTAATGGCCGGGAAAACTAGTGTTTGTGAATCAAAAGCGACTGGAAATTATTATCAAAGTTATATTCCCGCAGATAACCCAGGATTCAGTGGAGGAGAACAGAGACAATTTCATCAACCAGAATCTCATAAAAGTCAAGGAGTTTACATCCAGGATCGAAGTTATCACCGTTACCCGGTTGTTCGTGACACAACTCTTAACGGAATTAAAATCGGTTCGAGTCAGAAGGTCCGTCAACAAAGTTTAAAGTCAAAAATTTTTAGTTCTAAGCACTGATTTTTTTAATTAAGTTCGTCCAATGCGGTTACAATTGAAATCCGGTTCTAAGTTCTTAGCACCAATTATGAATTCTGAAATCAGCCTATTTACAACAGAAATGAGCAACAGAATATTTATTTCTTCCCACAGCAACAATATCACCATGCTAAGGTTGGAGGACCAGCATCAAAATCCAAACCAGATGACAAATTATTTTACATCTCTGACGAAGCAGAAGCCCAAGAAGGATTCGAAGGTGATCGAATCGACAGATTTTGGGCCAACATTGGACCACTCCTTTTCCCTCTCCCATTTTTTCTGGCATCTCTGATATTTGCTGCCCCCGTCATACCATACACTTTGTTACTCCAGTACAACAATACCGAGTTCCTTGGGTAAATCTAAGCTATAACCGAACAATGATATTTATTTAGATTTTTTACAAATGTTTTCTAAAAATCCTTTTTATAATTTACTTTTTTCTTTATAAATCATATTTATTTTAAATAATCAGGAATCATTATGCATTACTATATTACATCATAAATACATGCGTTCTTTAAGAAACTGTAATAAAATTATAGTGGATAAGGTGGACTGCTGTTTGAATTTAAATTCCATAATCTCCAGCAAGCAAAGCTTGCATTAACAAGAAATCCACTTACATAGCAGTATATACCCATTACATCAAAAATACAATCAAAGCCGGAAGGCATTGCATGTATCCCGACATTTCGAAAATTACAAAAGGCTTATTTTTTAAAGTCTAAAAATAGCCTCTTCACACATATTTCACACTCCCGCTACACTTGTAATCCAAGGTCTAAAGGCACTAACCCGAGTGTAGACATTAGGCCGATTAGGTAGCGAACAACCGCCCCCACTGGCGGCAGAAATACCAATTTGAAAACTGTTCAGAACGAGCGGTCCTCCAGAATCTCCACGGCAAATCCCTTTACCACCTTCAAGAGCTCCTGCGCACAAATCTATATTTTTGTCGTACCAGTCATAAGCTCTTTCGCAAAAATAATCCTCGTAGACGGTGACGTCCACTTTTCGCAAGACTCTGCTTACAGTAGTCGAACCATCTTCGGTGGTGCCCCATCCGGTAACGGTAGCAACTACGGAAATGACGCAAAATCAACTGATGCACACACACTTTCACAATTAGCATCGCATTCAACGCTCCAACTCTCAGCATTCAATGCTACCATCTAAATCTCACTAAATACACATCATCAATTAGCGAAAATTATACTTGTTTAACTTACAACCAGGAGGAAAATCTTGAAGCGGAGAGGCCAAAGCCACGGGCTGGGAAACGGGTCGATCCAGAAACGGTGTGGATACTTGAATAAGCGCAATGTCATAGCGGGCAGTGGTGATGTTAAAAAACGGATGAATAATCACAGCTGCGACCCTTACGTTGTACTCGGTTCCGTCAAAATCATCTCGACTGTGATAACCGACACCAACGGTGATATTTTCCAAAGGAAACGGAGGATTGTTGTAGACACAATCAGCAGCAGTGAGTGCCCAAAACTGACCAATTATTGAAGCACCACAAATCCCACGTCCAGTTGGACGGATAATGTGCAATAGTAGCTGGTATGGAAACTCATGGCGGATGGCAATTTCTCCACCAACGATCCCGTCATCCTCCACTTTTTCTGAATTCACACATCAAATTTCAAAAATAAAAACTTTACAGAACACGAATCTGCATAAAACGGAAGGAGTTAATACTAATAGATTTTATTTAAATTGCATATAATACAATTATGCAAGTATTTTAATTAATCAAAAAAAATAAAATCTAAAATCCCTGATTAGTTACCTCGATAAGCTGGACAAAACATGTTCGAAGAAACCTTGTGCCCCCAACTGCATAACAACAGCACGAAAACCATGGAGATCCTGTATGGACGCATACCGCTAAACCGGAAGACATCCACCCGGCACATTATTTATATTCCCTGAGAGCAGAGGGAAATTCTGAAGCACTGATTGTCCAATTACTGATTGCTACTTCCTCCTAGAGAGTCTAACATGTACTGGATAATCAGACTGCAAGTTTCTGAAAATTCTCTGCAGCGCCATTCCACCACCCTCCAGCACTGCATCACAGGCACACTGGTAGGAACATCCTAAAGGGTTCTCTCAATCCCTTCCCTGCACCACCCACCCTCAGCTGCTTTCTTTATAATTCAGGTATAATTATACAATTAATAGGAAATACAGCCTGTCCCTCTCTCTCTCTCCCCGTCTCGCCTATATATACCTCCCTATCGCATTTCAAGTAAGGCCCATATATTCAATGGCTTATGAAATCCTCCTGAAAAAAGCACTAGACTTGCGTAGAGATAATTACACCATTCACACATTTAATTGGATTGGCATTAAAATTAATTGGAGTATATATTCTCAATAAGGGAAGTGACAATAGGCGCTATAACTACTGCCGTTATATGATCAAAATTTTACGGGTAGGAAGAAGTTACGACGGATTTTTTCCCAAATGACTCATTGCTCAAGCGCTAAAGCTATTAACGACGAATTCCATAATTGCATGGTTGTGAAACGCAGTCTTCCGGAGAAATTAAGGGTCCTCTCATTTAAATAAGTGGAAATGATGGACATCATTATTCCAAGCTCATTCAAAGTAATAATTCAGAAATTGTGCTAGCCGGTTGTGTCGTTGAGTCATTTCGTTTGGTCACGATATTTTATACTACAATTGCTCCTACTCGAGAAGCCGGGTTACTTTCAAACTTCTGAATCGCTAACCCTCAGACGCTGTAATACCAAAATACAGACCATGGGAGCGGTGAAGCATTGCTGCGAGTCTGACTTTGGAGCTAAGCTTTGCTGGAGCGTAGTAATATACGTTTTCAAAATAGGTCAGTTCCTAGGATGCGTTCCGGTAACTCTAAAAGAAAGTCACGTCAAGTCGGACAGCCTGGAACTGGAAGTAACGTTTTGTAAATGTTTGAAACGAAGATGGCGCTGGTACTTTTCAAATGCTCTGGTGTACAGCATGACAATGTTCCTAGCCGTAACTCTAGCTCACAGTCTTGTACAATCCGGTAGTTTGAACAGTAATACATCCATTCATATGGTTCTTCTAAGCACTTTCGGCGCAGTTTCCATTTTTTATTTCTCTGTCCTGGAAGACCCATCCGGATTCGCTCTTTGGATTAATCAGCTCAATCGGAATCGAATCCAGTTTCAGAATGGTATGGACCCTAAAGTACGGGCGCTGCTCTCGAAGATTAAATTATTTACACGAATTACATTTTTCCAATTTCAGAACTCTGCGAAAATCAAATACAAAACTGGTGGACCGTCCACCTTGCCGTTATCGCCATCCCCTATTGGTTTGCAACTTCAGCAATCTTTTTTCCATTAGGAACGCTCATTTTACACCTTCGAAAACCCGATGCTCCATACTTTGTTTATTATTATCTACCCACGGAAATGAAAACGAGTTACGGAGCTACAAGTTACATATTCGCTGGTATAACTGGTAGTATTGTTTTCTTTGGAGCCGTTATGTTGAATATGATATGGGTCTGTTGGTGTAATTCGATATTTCAAATGCTCATTTGGCAGCGCGAAATCAAGTAACTGTTTGAATAACCGAATGAATAACATATATTTTGATCAAGACAGATTATTTTCCTGTGAATTTTAAAACCTTTTATTTCTGTTTTTTATTAGGACCTTGGCGAGGAATCCATCGTATCTACCGACCTGCATTAAAATCTACAACCGTTTACAGCTGGTCGCGTTAGCGCATAACAACTTCAACGGAAAAACATTTACACCCCTCTTTTACTTAGGCTTGGTCATAAACTGTACAATCTATGCTTTCATTTCCTTCAAGGCATACCACATCCTTCCTATTTACGTGTATGCCATGTTTCCCGCCGTCGGTGCTTTTGCTTATTTTCTTCTCACCGTCTTCTGTGCTTACCACGCCATGTGGCACATCAAATCCGTACAAGTTATCTGCGAGCTGGAGAAACAAGTGTTGTTGGGTAACGTTCGGCAGAGAGCGCTTCAGCAGCGCCAGCTACTTGCTTTTCGTCCAATTAGGAATCGCGTCGCATTTTTTGGCTATACATCCGGATCCACTAATTTTATTTTAATTGTACAAGTATTTAATTTTCTAGTACTGTTGATGGCCTTTTGATTTCATTTTCCTTTCAATTTGCCTTTCAATTTACACAAGATTAAAACGCTTATTCGCATATGGCATTGGGAGTAAATAAAAAATAAGGGCGATTTTTCCATCATCTAATACAAACATTTAATAAACAAAAAACTATTTTTTTGGTTTATTTCATCACTATGAATTTAGCAGCCAAATAATTACAACTCCACATCTTCGAATTCCATGCACAGCAATAGTGAATTCGGAATCTTTAAATTAAATAAAGTATAATTTAAAAAATTAATTCAAATTTTCAATTCAACATTTATATACAGAATCAAATCTGGTTAAGCTCCGGCAACGCTCGCGATCCAGTTACGGTATGCGCTGACCCTAGTGTAGCGGCCCGGTGCGTTTGCAGCGCCACACCCGCCCCTCAGCGGAGTGATTCCCACCAAGACGGGCACGTAGGTCACGACATTATTGGTGTTCAGGGTATTGTAGAGAACGAGAGGGCCTCCTTCGTCACCACGGCAAGCATCCAAGCCAGCAGCAGTTGAGCCAGCACAGATTTGAGCGTTGGGATTAAAGTTAGCAGCTCCCCAAGCAGTTACACATGGCGCAGCAGCCAGGATTGGTACGTTTGCATAGTTAAGAGTCTGGCTAAAACCTCCGTTAGCGGCAGTCTGTCCGAATCCAGTGACGCGGGCATCTGGAATAGGAGAAAATATGAATAAATTTCCAAGCGAAACAAATTCTTAGCTCTAAGGTTAATTTCTCCTTGAAAGAAAAACTACAACAACGGAGCAAACCAAAGTATCCTTACCTCCGGCTGGGAAAGTCTGAAGCGGGAATGCCATAGCAACAGGTCTGGAATCATCTGTGAAGAAGATGGATTGGGTCACCCGAACCAAAGCAATATCACCGAGAAGTGTCGTAGGATTATAAGTGGGATGGGTGACGAGCGTGTCAACTGTGAGACGATATTCTCCGCCATGGAATACATTCAGGTTGACGTAGCCGAGTCCAGCGATGACATTTGCAGGAGTTAAAGCCGGATTGTTGACGACGCAAACGGCAGCGGTGAGGATCCAACGATCGCTGATTATTGCACCGTTGCACTGATACACCGTGTTTCCTCGTGTAATGAACAGAAGGGCGTGGTAAGGGAAGTTGTAGCGGGCTGCTGGACTTCCGCCAATAATTCTCATTTGTGCAGGTGATACTGAAAATGAATACAAATTCAGTGATTAGTAAATAACCCAGCACTTTAGCCAATTAATTGCCAGACTACGAGTAAATTCTACTAAATACTACACAGCACATTGCATTACTCAAACAAAAAAATCTATCTGAAAAAATAATTTAATTTAAAAAAAATCCAAATTTTTAAAAAAACTTTCAAAATTAATTAGCAAAACCAAAAATACTTACGACGTGATATATTCAGAGCTGTCGAAGGCGATGCTAGATCAGCCAAACTCGCAGGATTGAGAGGCGTGTTCATTACACTTGCAGGGGCTTCCATTAAATCATGCCCTGAGCAAAAGCTCAAGGACACGAGGAACGAAATCAATAAACTTCCTTTCAACATTTTTAAAATTTCAAATCAAACTTCAAACCAACAAGAGAACAATTTTCAACCTTCTTCAACGAGAGACAGAATCAAGAATGAATATAAAATGAGGAACGGTCGCCGAATTTAAAGCCCGACGGAAGTGAGAGGGATAACACAGTTTAATCGAACAAGATGTCAAATTTAATACAAGCGATTTCACAGGTTACCGTAGCTAGCTAGAAGCCTTTGGGCCTTGGCGCAAGTTAGGTACTTTGAAGAATTAATCCAAATCAAGGGTCAAGAAGATGGATGGAAAAAGGGCAGGGCTATTTTTTTTATAAATCAAAGAACGGATTATCTGAGCTGAGCCCTAAACTATAAAATAATTAATCCCCTCTTTGATAAATTTATTTTTAACACTTACAACCCTTTGCTACCCATGGTGGTCTTATCGGCAGCGAATTAAATCACGGCTAATTACATCTACCTACATGCATCGGTTAAAATTCATTTTTCCGGGCTGTTGAACCAGTTTCTGTTTTACTTGGAAACCTAACATTTTAGAATCCGGCGTCAAGGATTTTTTCCTCTTACAGACTCATACGGGATTACCTCCGTAAGAGCTATTGTCAATTCAGAAGTTATCTAGCTTGAACAAAACTAGAGCAATATATAAAAAACAAGACCAAATGTTATCAATGCGTTAAATTATTTTTTATTTCCTATTTTCAATTTTAAACAATAAAGGAATTTCAATTTCAAATTATTACGGCAATAATATAATCATTTTCCACATTCGATTTATACAGTACAATTATTTTACAACTGAATCAATCCAGTTTCTGTAATTAGAAACACGGGCATAAACACCCGGGTAATCTTTCCTCGCACAGCCAGCGCCATAAGAAACGACTCCAACTTGAACTCCATTCAAGGCCAAAGGACCGCCGGAATCTCCTTGACATGTATCCTTCCCGCCAGCCAAAACACCTGCACACATCATCTTGTTGGCATCGTAAGATCGGTAAACTTTCTGGCAATCGCTATCCGGAAGGATTGGAAGGGTAACTTTCCTAAGAACTTTGGACACTTGACCGTTTTCCCTTGTTGTACCCCAACCAGTTGCTATAGCGTTCCCTGAAATTAAAGACAGTCAGTAAGTCATAAAAAAGGATGCAAGATTATGCAGCTTCCGATAAAAAAATCCAATTATTTAATCTGACCGAGCACAGCATGTTTTAATCCAATTCTTACCTGTAGGTCTCGCTCCTTGAGCAACCAAAGGAATGGGCTTGATTCCTGTACTGTTTCTAAAAGTTCCAGAGATTTTTATAAGCGCGATATCATTCGCTTGAGTATTTGAATTATATTGGGGATGACGGACAATCCGAGAGCCTGTAACTTCGTACTCTCCTCCAGTTTTTCTGTTCTGGTCTGTTACACCTGCTTGAATTCTCACGTTCCCCGCTGGAGGCACTGGGTCCAGGCAATGAGCTGCACAGAGAGCCCATTCCGAATTAACTATCGATCCTCCACATTGACCTGTGCCGCTTCGTGTTTTAATGAGGACTAGAAGCTGGTACGGGAACTCATTTGTCCGGGCTTCCGTTCCGCCCACGATTTTTATGCTCACGTCATCACGGCTCTGGAGGATATTCTGGAAACTAACTGGATTTTAAAACAACAAAATCGGCGTCAATTAGAAATGTAGTCTTTGATGAGCTAAGTGTAACTGATCGTAACTTAAAATGTAATTCAACGAAGGCATAGTATAGGCAAAAGCTTAACATTACTCTGCCCCTGGTATCCTCAAAATTGTATAAATAATAATTCTTTTACAAACCATTATAAGCGCTAGAAGCTTCTGCTGAGTAGAAAGCAGCAAAAACTACCACAAGAGCTACAATTTTCGCCATCGTTCACTCTCGATTGGACCGAAGAATGTCCAGATCATTCTTGTCCTTGCTAATATATGCGAATAAGTAGAAAACCACATGCAAACAACACTTTATGACAATTGCGAATTCCAAGTATCACATATGTCCGATCATGTAATCCCTCAACAGCCATTCCATTTAATTTCATGAACAATTATTTTCGTCCTCTATTCTTTTCGCTCATAGGCTTGAAGTTATACAGATTAATCAGATTAGACAGATGGGATGCAGGTGGCATTGTATTCCCGCGTCTTTCATAGGTTAATTCTTATGTTGATTACAGGATAGTTTTTAAAAAAACATTGTGGTATTCAACAACTGCTCTTGATTACAAAGGAGTCTTCTCATAAAATATTACTGTGGGATTACATATGCTGTCCGTATATTTTGAGGTTACATCCAGAATGAGACAATGGAATAACGGTTACGTGATAACTGAGAGAATGATACCAGAAACAGGATCAAACTGGTGAAAATCAATAGCATCATTTACCTGCTGAACCATTAGATGCCTTCACACTTTTCTGCGTCGTCAACGTTTTTGGGGTGTACGCTAAATATGTGAAAGTTTCAATCCGCTTCCTTCCACGTACAAAACAGATGCTAATTAAGAGAGACATCAGAATATAGCTATATGTAAAGAGAAAGAAGCTTTAATTCAGCAAAAAACGTCTGGTTTAAATAATTTTTTTCATCTTAAAATGATGCAAACTCGAATAAATAATTTAACTTTATATATATATTTCTCAAATATAATTCGTAGCATTTAAGGGGTATGATGTTACGTTAAATCCTTGTCATTAGTGATTATGTTCGACGTCGTTATGAAATTCAACCAATGTGCGCAATCCCAAAAGACCCAGTTGAGTATCTTCGTAGTGATCATGATGTAACCAGGCTACGAGGGAATGAAATTGGTTACTACGGATATTACATAACTGACATTGAGTCATTGCCTATGATTAATCATAACAGAGTAACGTTGGTTACTGTCTAGCCAAAATATTTAAACTAATTTTTAAATAATGTTCATACATGTATACATTATACGGTTAAAAACCCCATCTTGCGGCTGGAAGACCATGACGACATATATTTAAAATTTTAATTTCAAAAATACCCCAGAAACCATAAAATAGAATCCGCAATACGGTATGCAGTCATGAATGCATAAAGCTATTTTATTCGTTGCATTAAATTCGTATAGCATCAAATTTTCATCTTTTTTTGGAAAGCCATTAACTTTTCAAAGAAATGCAGTTTTCCCATTATAAATCTGATAATAACTCAATTAATTGCTCAATTAATTACTTCTCAATTAACAACTGAATCAATCCAGTTTCTATAGTTGGAAACACGGGCATAGACTCCCGGGTAATCTTTCCTCGCACAGCCAGCGCCATAAGAAACGACTCCAACTTGAACTCCATTCAAGGCCAAAGGACCGCCGGAATCTCCTTGACATGTATCCTTCCCGCCAGCCAAAACACCTGCACACATCATCTTGTTGGCATCGTAAGATCGGTAAACTTTCTGGCAATCGCTATCCGGAAGGATTGGAAGGGTAACTTTCCTAAGAACGTTGGATACTTGACCGTTTTCACTTGTAGTACCCCACCCCGTTGCTATAGCGTTTCCTGAAATTAAAGACGCAGTAAGCTATAAAAAGGGATGCAAGATTATGCAGCTTCCGATAAAAAAATTCAATTATTTAATCTGACCGAGCCCAGCATGTTTTAATCCAATTCTTACCTGTAGGTCTAGCTCCTTGAGCAACCAAAGGAATAGGCTTGGATCCTGTACTGTTTCTAAAAGTTCCCGAAATGTTTATAAGAGCGATATCATTCGCTTGTGTGTCTGGATTATATTCGGGATGACGGACAATCCTAGATCCCCTAACTTCGTACGCTCCTCGGCCTAAATTGTTCCGGTCTGTAACACCCGCTTGAATTCTCACGTTCCCCGCCGGAGGCACTGGGTTCAGGCAGTGGGCTGCACAGAGCGCCCATTCCGAATTAATTATTGATCCACCGCATTGACCTTCTCTGTTATTTCCTTGGTCTATAAGGACTAGAAGCTGGTACGGGAACTCGTTCGTTTTAGCTTGAGTCCCGCCCACTATTTTACCGCTAATGTCATCACGGGTTTCGAAAGTAACTGGAATATATGGACTTTTACTTAATTTTACATAATCATCCTAGCATTCTACAAAATATATTGGAGCATGAGCAGTTAATAATGCTACCACATATTAAATAGACAGTTAAATAATTTGTAGTTTAGTATATACATATAGTCAGTTGTGGCAAACGTAACATGGAGAGTAAAAAGAACATGATGATATGCGGGGCAAAAGTAATGCGCTTGACACGGGGGCAAATGTAACATGGGGCAGTAAGCGTACACAGAAGCTACTGAGCATGGCAACGTGCTTCACTAAAACTCCCATGATCAACAAGTTACCTTTGCCATCCAAATTGGCATGTTCTTTTTCGTCTCCTTGTTACGTTTGCCAACTAGGACTATATAGCAGCTGAGATAAAAGAATCAGCTATTGTAGAGCATGACACACCAAAATATAAAAAGTAAAAAACAAACCGTTGTAAATGCTAGCAGCTTCTGCAGAGTAGACGCCAGCAACTAAAACAATCGCTAGAGCTATAAATTTCGCCATGACTAAATTGGAAAGAATTGTTATGGAGAATGTGCAAAATAAGGTTTGAACTCCTCCCTAATATAAGCAAATACCGTGGAAACCACACCCACACGTCGTAAATCGTTATGACGCTTGAATAATCCAGGTGTATCTGCAGAAATGATCCGTCTAATTCGAAAAAGCATTTGCCCATTAACTTCTATGAACAATAGCTCTCAATCATCTCTTTGTTTTGTCAACTAGCCAATTCATATTAACAGGATTACGTAGTTGCTGGATTAATCAATTAATCACCCAGTAATGGTTACTGGATTGACGTGTTGTTGAGAGAAATTATGGGTGTAAAAAACATTGCGCTTTTAACTACTATAGTTTACCTCATAGCCTTTTACTTCAATCATGAAGAAATTGAAAACAAAACTTTGAATAAACTGAAACCGCAGTCATTGTTTCATTGGCTCGTGCAAAATAAGAACGGATTGTCAACTTCAGGTGGATAAATATATGTGTAACAAAGTAAATAAATAATATGACAAAAGTTGTCAAATTCAGAAATGCTTTAGTGTAATGGCGTTCAAGTACTCAAGAAATTAATCTCCTGTGCCGTACAAAACAATTGCAACTTTATGTTTCATTCGCAAAAATATAACTCCAGAATCCCTTTCTGGATAACTAAATTATAAGGCATTGACTGCATCTCAAAGTAATAAATCCTGGCTTCATGCGCACCTTTAAAAAACTCCTATGTGTTATACATATCTGGTTCAATCCAGTATGAAATATCGTTTAGCTCGGTATGCTTAAACAGTTAATACAGGTAGAGGAAAAAATAATTACAATGAAATGGCTCCAGCTCTAGCTTCCCAGATCCAGAATTTTTTTACAATCAGCATAAACAATCATAAAATCCCGGTTACGGGGCCTAAGTTTGCCCACTACCACGCCGAGCAGTTGACAACGCCCTCTTCCGGCCTTTTTAGTTTGACACGATTAGTTCCTGGTTCGTTGGTTTGTTAACCTTGCGAATTGTCGCGGATCCATTCCAGAAAAGGAGCTACCCAAGCATACACTCCTGGAAAATTAGGCCTTGCACAACCAATCCCCCATGACACGACCCCAATGAGCTCATTTGTGGACTTGATGACGAGCGGGCCACCGGAATCTCCCTGACAAGTATCTTTCCCACCTTCCATGTAGCCCGCACAAATCATAGAGGTCGCTTTAAATGCGTTCCCGTATGCTTCAATACATTTACTGTTGTCCAATATCGGAAGCTCGACGTACATCAGTTGACTGGTAGTACCACCTCCCTCTGACAGCGTGCCCCAACCGCTGCTGATTGCTAATCCTGCTGGTATTCCTGAGCGAATACAATTATGTCATTAGATACATGCGGAAATCAATCGATTAAATAACCTTGCCAAACAGAATCATAAGATTTCAAAAATCACATACCTGTAGCATGTTCTGTAGTGTCGATGAGCTTGATTGATCTCGACGTCTCGTTCTCTTTAAATTCTTCGTCAACGCCCACAAGACAAAGGTCAGACGAACGGGAATTTGCAGTATAGCCTGGATGAATTGTGACCTTTTTGATGTTTGCTTTTCTTTCGTATTCGCCTCCTGTAAGATTCTTGAGATCCAAATACCCGACTCGGATCCGAATTTCATCCAACCTTCCCGAACAACAGTGAGCAGCCGTAAGAACATATTTCGAGGATATCATAGAACCTCCACACGAGAATGTCCCTTCGTTGGATTTGATTGTCAGTCCGACCTGGTATGGAAATTGACCTTTCGTTGCTGGCTTCCCACCCACCACCTTTGAACCCTCATCTTCAAGCTCTGAAATAGTAACCAAAAATTACTGAAATGCTTTAAAATTAATTTTCAGTATTTACAAATACTATAAGCGTCTGGTTTTTTTTATTTTTTCCATACCGTCTTGAATGGTAAAGTCTGGGATTCCCAAGATTACAGAAATTATAAACATAACTTTTGGATCCATTTTGATGGTTTTTGCGATTGTATGCAGGACTTTATTAACTGAATTTATTGATTTTCAAAAATGCCCTAACTCTGACTATGCAAAACTCGTTGAAGACCTGGTTCCATTTGACGCTGGCTGTTTCTCAAGGAGAAATGTCTCTTAAGAGGTCAGTCTCGTCTAAGATTTTGACCTAAAAAGCTCTAGTTACTATAGAAAGGAGACTTGATTCTCAAAAGGATTTACTTGATCCGAAAAAAGGTTTATCTTAAATCCCAAGGGTGTGGCAACTCCGTCTGAAGGCTAAAATACAATAGAGTAAAGCTTATCTAGATTTCTTCGTAAAATTATTCTATTTTAAAATCCTTGAACAAAACATAGCCCTTTTGAGTACACGAAATATTTGTTAGCATTTTCCACCTCCACTACTTCGAGGATTGCATTTATGTTAGTTTTTTCAGCATATACTTACATAAATTAAAAACGATGTTAAAAAATATTCACGCAGAATTTTTTCAAAATAAAATTTTAATTTTTTTTCTAAATTACAAACAAATTAACTACTTCACACCGTATTCTGGGCTATCCAAGGCAAAAAAGCAGATACCCGGACATAAACGCCCGGTACCCCTGGCCGAGCACATCCTCTTCCAAAGGACACAACCCCGATAAGTCTTCCATTTTGCACAAGAGGACCACCCGAGTCTCCTTGACACGTATCCTTGTTCCCACCACCAGCACAGATCATGACATCTTGATGGAACCCCGCGCCGTAAACCCTCCTGCATTCAGCGTTCGATACAATAGGTAACTCCACCCAAAGAAGAATTGGCGAAATTTTGGCTCCGCCTTCAGCAGTTGTTCCCCAGCCACAGCTAATGGCTGTTCCTGCAAACCGAAATACGGTTTAGTCCAATTATTTAATCGCACCAGCGATCTACTTGTGCTTACGGAATTTAAATTGATCACATACCCACTGGTTCGCCAGGTGGGTTGGCTTGAACAAGAGGTATGGGTTTGGATGTTGGTGTGTTCTGGAACTGCCCATCTATGCAAATTGTAGCCAGATCGTTGGTACGGTCAGCTGCGTGGTAGTTGGGATGAACTTTTACGTTACGGGATGTTGCCATAACTTCATACTCCCCACCTGTCTTGTTATTAATGTTGACATAACCGACTTGGATTGTTATCTTCGGTGGCGCACCCACGGCGCAATGAGCTGCAGTAAGGACGCATCGGGAAGTTATAATTGATCCGCCGCACAGCTCCACGTTCCCGTTAGTTTGTTCAATCAAAAGCCGCACAACGTAAGGAAATTGTCCCTTGTTTGCAGGCGCTCCGTTCACTATTTTCGAATCGTCCTCTGAAGCCCCTAAATAACCAAATCCCGAATTTTAGTATGAACCATATACAAATCGTAACTGTCGTATTAACTGCATTCAACCCCGCTCTGATTGCAATTGTGGTACTGCAGAGAGATTCCAGAATTTCCCGATTTTTCGTAACGCAGGTTTTTTGGCGGCGCTACTTATATGTATGACTGCAAATGTACCAAAGGATTCAAACAAATAGAATTCTATCTTACCAGCGCTGCTGTAGCACGGGCTGCCTAGTAAAACCCAAGTAAGAAGTATGAGGAATATTTTGATGGAATCCATTTTAACTAGATGCAGACGGAAGATGCTAATATCTGCGGGTTTGAAGAGGTGAGATGCTCACTGAATGAAATTCGGATTGATTCTGAGCTTCTATTGATTGCTGCAACGTGGTTAAAGTGCAAAGCTTGGGAAACTTCATCCACTTAGTCTTCACACAATTTTGACTGATTACAACCTGGTTGGGTTGGGTGGTTGTGATAGATTCCAGGAACAATCCGCCAAGAAAAAATAGTCATTCTTGTTATCTCCAAGACGAAAAATGGGATAAGCGGATTATAACCGAGCCAAAAGGGTCTCGGTTTAAAAATACTTACTAAAAAATTAAATGCCCTAAGCTTGAGCGTTTTTTAAATTTTATGTTTTTACTATGACAATTTATGACAGCGTCAGTTATTTTCATCTTTAGAAACAAAATCTGTCGTCTAACGTACAAGTCATTACTTCAACATTTTTTGATAGATTTCTATTGTTTTTTTTTTATTTTTTCATCCATTTTATGTAATTTCGAATTTTAATTTCTTTACAATCAAAAACGTTCCTTTACTACCCACATACATTTCACTTCAAACTAACACACAAAACGATCACGCCTAATATACAATCACCAAGCTTATCACCAATTCGCAACAATCCAGTCAATATATGTAGAAACCCGGGTATAAACTCCCGGATACTCCTTCCTCGCACACCCATATCCCCAAGACACAATCCCACAAAGTTTCCCATCCTTGATGAGCGGACCGCCTGAATCTCCTTGACAACTGTCCTTCCCTCCCTTCTCGTCCCCAGCACAAATCATGCTGCTTGAAATGAACTCTGTCTTGTATGCAGTCTCACAGTATTTGTTGGCAAATATTGTTAAATTAACAGCCTTCAACATATTGGAAGTCCTCCCACCTTCCCCAGTTGTGCCCCAGCCGCTGCTTACAGCGTTACCTACAGAATATCATTAAAAAATTAAATTCAAATACATATTCAAAATCAATGCTTCATAACCTCCTCTACCACATCCTTTCCTTCACTTCAATACTTTCGCGAAACGTCAACTAACTAAAATTAGTAAAATAACTCACCTCCAGGTTCATCTTCCTCTCCAAGCACAGGGTCAGATTTTTCGATAAGCTCAACACGTCGACTCGTCTCAGTATCCCGGAATTTTTCATCACCGCAAACTAGCGCTAGGTCCCCTGAATTGCTTTTAGCGTCGTAATCCGGGTACACTGTAATCCTACTCGCGACCACATCATACTCATCCCCAGTTGGATTTTTAATGTCCAGGTATCCTAATTTCATGATCAATTTATCGGGATTGCGGGCAACGCAATGAGCAGCTGTGAGGACGCACGTCTCGCTAATGATTGATCCACCGCACAAGCCTTTCCCGCGAGGGTATATCATTTCCAGTCTGGCTTGGTGTGGAAATTCCCCCCGCCTTGCATCCCTCCCGCCAACAATTTTCGAGTCATCGATGTCCGTTTCCGTTTCTGTCAAGAATTATACAAATTATTAGTAAACTAGTTATTTCAAAAATCTAACGCGCAACGCGGCAATCCCAAAACTATGCATAGACAATTCCAGAAACGGATCCCCGATTAGATTCAAACCATTAACAGGTTACATGATTACCTTCTCTCAGTTTTCCAGCTAGGGCCAAGCTGAAGAAAATCGGTATGATTGCTATAATAACTCTCATTTTAAATTTTACAATTTCAAACTTCCTGGATGCTCTCCAACAAGAACAAGTTACTAAGTTCGCAACCAAACGTTGGAGAGAAGGATTGAGAAGTTTCAAGGACCAAAAAACGATTGGAAATGCAGCTGGTCCCAAAATAATTCTTATTTATACGCCGGAAAGAGCGGAGGCAAGCACGGCAAGCTAGTTCCATTTTAATCTTCACATTGTCTTAAAATGTACTCAACCGAAAATACAATCCGCATCACCATTCTCTCAAATTTTACGCTCAATTTCAAAGAAAAAGATTACACAAGCTTCTTCTTAAAATAATCCAAGAGAAGCTTTCATATTTTTACTTTACAAGAGCACCTTTCCGCCGCACCGGACCGGGCTTCAGTTTGGGTAATCTTTGGTCCTGAGCAGGGATTTTTATAACTTTTCAGAGGGATTAGAGAAATTTGTTGTTGGCTGGAGTTAATCTCTGGTGAGATCAGCATTATTCTTGCCCCACCTTTCCATTTGAACATCTGACGGTGATCGCGGAAGGACAAATTCTTAACGTTGTGTTGGAGGGATTCATATGTTGGGTAGGACTTATGAACGGCGTCAAAGTCTTTCTTTATGCTAAAATGTAAAAGAGTTTACATCGCCAACCGGCCAACCTCTTCTTCCCAGCAACCACTCTGGTGTCTCTCTGGCTACTATACTTCCGTATCATCTCTCAAAAAAAGTCAATCACCATTAAAGCATAATATTATTCCCATTTAAAGTTGTAATAATAATTGTCTCTTCCCATTTTTCCAGTCACGCTCATAATTTCTTCCCATGCAAGCCACAATAATGAACACCATCGTTAGGAATAGAAATACACACACTCACTCTAAAGTAATTACTCAAGCCGCTTCTTCAATTACATTGCAACTCAGCGGAGTATAGGACATCGTACACAATGTAATTACTCCTTCCACTGCTTACACGTAAGCATACAAAGAGATGCTAAAGCCAGCACTGATTCTTGCAGCTCATGTAAAAAGTGAATGTACAGAGATTACGTAACGATAATTGACAAAAGTACGCACCCTAATGTAAACTCACACGAGATGCACATATTTTTACAACTACTTGTCTTATTATTCACAACAGAACCCTTTTAGCTAATAATCTGTACTAGCTACTAACTACACTTCTCCTCATCCTCCTAAAAATCAAAGTAGCCAAGCATATGCACATTAAATAACCACAAAGTAATTCCGCTAACTGCATCATCAAATAAAGCAACTGCAAATAAGGGGAACGTGGTTGTTGAAGCTTACACAGCTTTTTTACAGAGAATAGCAGTCGAGTGTGCACTAATGGGGTGCACACACATTAATGTTGGATTTTGATTATGATTTTGATTCAAGTTAAGGATACGGAGCAACAAACCTTTAAAATGTAGGGCTAACACGTAGCTTGCGCTATTGATTATCTCTTGCCTTTTGTAGTTTTGGAATGAATAGAGAACTATTTGCTACGATTAGCCTGCGTCACAGGAACCACAGAACATGAACTTTTCAAAGGATTTTAGGGTGCATGATCTTTGACTAATTGCGCTCCGTTTGCATAGCACAATGTATATGGTCACTTTTAACCGCCAATTAATTTAATCCTCTGTATCTCATGATCATTGGCGTAAAATCATTTCAAAGATTGCTAAATATACTTATATATTTCCTGTTAAAATCTACCGAGAGCATTTAGCACACTTTGTTATAAAATGCCCCCACGTCCAAGAAGCCCTTAAGGGTTTGTGTTGGGTGACGACTGGTTGGTTAGCTGCGTGAAGGTATTGCTTGGAAGCCCTGTACATCTTGTACGCCGTATACCTGAAATGTAACTGTTGTACTAGTAGTCACCTTCATGATGTAGTACAGCAATGCAAGATTACCTGGGATTTTTGGATGTAAACGAAAGTAAAAGGCTTGCGAAAGAGATTTGAGATGGTGGACCTTATTTAATAACGTTTGCTTCTAAGGTGCTATAATACAGTTGGTTTTAGGGTAGCTGATGGGCTAGAACTTTTGGGAATAGGCAGAGAGATCCGAGTGAAAGCCCAGAAGACGAGAGACACGAGTAGCAGTAGAAGCAGCGACAAGTGCTTTTAAATTATGTAAAGGTGACACAGGTGGCCATGGGAAATGCTTGCTGATTTGTGTACAGAGTCAATTATCAAGTGTGCTGATTTGCAGAGTGGTGTGCATCTTATTTGATTTTGTGATTTTGTGCACAGAGTGTTAGTCGAGCGTAGAGTAGTAGTAAATTCCGAGTATCGAAGTAAATATGCCGTATTTTGTGTCATTATCCCGGGCACTTTCTGCCCTCATTTCAGTGTCCGCAATAATTGTGCAAAGTGGAGACAGTTCCAGTGATTTTTATCCCCAAGTTGCGACATCTACCGGGATTATTAGGGGAAATGCTCTAGGAGTGTCACGGGAGGGTCGGGAATTTTACCAGTTCCTAGGTATTCCGTATGCAATACCGCCAGTGGGATCCTTACGGTTTCAGGTGAGATAATTTCCACTTGTGTCAGATACAACTCGTGATAGATACAGTTGGGGCAACAGCAGGTGTGATAATTATTTACCGTCTTTTTCTTGCCCACTCCTAGGCACCCTTACCGTTAAAGGGATGGGATGGAATACGGATGACTGCAAGGCAAAGGAAACCTTGTCTCCAGTTTGATTTTGTAACGGGATTCCTAGCCGGCTCTGAAGATTGCCTCTATTTAAATGTTTACGTGCCAAAGGTAGCTTTGATATTCCTTGCATATCAGGAAACAATCCTAATGTCTCAAACGTAAATCCATCTGGATACATGGAAGTATAGATACTATGATTTTATTTTCAGATCGGCGTCATGTCGGAGCAGTTGAGAGATGATTATGCATCAAGCTGGAGAAACACTACCCTCCTTCCGGTTATGGTCTTCATCTACGGGGGAGGATGGATGTACGGGTCAGCTGACACATACGGAGCTGATTATTTCATGGATGAAGATGTCATTCTAGTCACTTTTAACCACCGCCTGGGGGCGCTCGGTATGTAATTTTAAATTTTATAGCATCTACTAAATGTATATATTATTCTTCAAATGTCTTTCAAGAATTCACTGATTGTAGCGCGAGATTTAACATTCTGTTACTTGTATTCATTCATTTTAATCATGTTCACTCAGGTTAGACTTACTCTTAATACGAGTGACTCGTTAACAGCAACGTGAAGTAACCAACTATACATGCTATTCTGTAAAAAACACGACGATTACTAGACCCCACGTTAACGTGGGACAGTAATGTGTATTTCGCTTGTATGAGCACCACCTTGACATGTAACCAGTTGACCTGATTTTCAAATGTGTGTTTTTTCCCAGGATTCCTTAATACCGGTGACGGAATTGTACGAGGAAACATGGGCCTGAAGGACCAAAACATGGTACTTCGTTGGATCCAAGAAAATATTTTACAATTTGGCGGAGATCCTCTCAGAGTGACCTTGTTTGGGCAATCCGCAGGGTAAGTTTAATTATGTGGTTTCGTAGCTACATGGTAGCATGCTTACACGAACCGAAGCCTAAACATTTGACATTGTAACAAAAAATTTAATGAATAATGCGGTTTTGTGGTTTCAGGGCGTCTGCAGTGCATTATCACATGCTGTCACCAATGTCCAAGGGTAAGGAACATGTTCACAATTAACTACTACTTCAAAGCTCTTTACGTGAAAACGTCGTTGAAATTATTGCACTCTAAACGATTTTCGTAATCCTTCAGGATTATTCCACAAGGCAATCTCTCAAAGCGGTAGCGCCCTACGCACATTTCAATTCATCGATCGACCTGCAGAGCAAGCGCGCCGTCTCGGATCACAGGTAAACTGTGTGCGAGAGACTATGGAGGCACTGGTTGAATGCTTAAGGAAAATTGATGGAAACAAGATTGCAAGAGCTCATATGGAAATTTTGGTAAGTTTCAAGCAAATTATTCCCACAAATAACATAATACAGTAACTTACAATCTTAAACAAGCTCAGCTAAGCTTAGGATGATATTGTAAGATACGAGTGTAAAAACAGTGGGATTACTAATTACAGGATGCAGGTAGTGATCCGCTATCGCTGTACGCAGCCACTGCGGAAGTTATAATCGATGAAAACACATTTTTGGCAACAAATCCCTTTGATATTGTCCTATCTGGAAATTATTATCACGTCCCTTGGATGACCGGTATGACTTCTGAGGATGGGCTTGTGCGAATTGCAGGTCAGTCTTTTCCTTCAAGAACAATGCTTTGAAGAAGGCCAGCTATTTTATCTGATTTGATACGTAGCTACCAAGAAAGTGGAAGGTGGCGCTGGCTGCTCGATAGCCGGACGCTCTTAAAAAATGTATACATGCAATCAATTCAATTTTATTTACGCTTCTGTTATTTCTTTGCAGAAATCATAAAGAATCGGAACCTTACGACATTAATCAACAATAACTGGAACGACGTAGCTCCAAGACTGCTCAACTATGATGCAGGCCTCGTTGATGTTGCGGAGCAAGTCAAGAGATTCTATTTGCCAGCCAACGCTTACAGTGATACAAATTCTGTCGCCAGAGACATTCACGAATTTATCAACATTTTCTCAGACCGCTACTTCTTTACGGCGACGCGCTTCTCCGCCCTTCAACATGCCAAATATGCGCCCACCTTCACCTACTATTATACGTACAGCGGAAAATTTACTTTCTTCAGTGTCTTTGTTTCAAGTGGAACATTCCCAAAGATATTAGATCTCGGATACAATCTTGCCATTACCTGGGCCAAGGAAAATATACTGGGGAGGAGGAAACGGATGGGTAAGTTCAAAGTATTTTTGTATGTACATGTTTTCGCCCCTGCGCTAATGCAGAAATTGGCTTGTAGAGAAGACCTTTTAGAAGTTTTTAAAAATTAACCTGCATATGTTTTACATCAATTTCCCCAGGTATCTGTCATGGGGATGAGTTAGCAATGCTCTTTCCTATTAGAATATTATCCAATGTACGTAAAACCGATCCGGATTACCACCAGTCTAAAGCTATAGTAAAAGCGTGGGTGGAATTCGCAGCGCATGAGTAAGCTTCCCACAGTGAAGAAACAAAATTACCTTTTACACCATAGTAAATCCTAACATTAATCCATTTCATTTACAAACAGCGCTCAATCCCTCCAATTCCAAAACCAGCCATGGCCAGCCATCAGCCCGCATGAAGAATCCAACTTGTATATGAATCTAAACGTTTATAAAACCGGGCTCATCCGGGAACCCTTCACAGCGCGGGCCAAGTTCTGGGAAAGTTTGAATCTTGTTGGCTAATGTAGCTGTTAGTGTAAATTAATGTAATTAATGCTTGTTGTTAAGCTTTTAAAATTCCAAGACTGATTTTTTCCATACATACCTTATCAACGGCTACTTGTGAATAAGATTGTAATTGAAATAAAAATTACGCAAAGCCACTTCCATAACTGACTAGCTGGACCGAGTAACTCTAACGATGAGCGCATTAATTGCACAAATCTATCGAACAAATGGAGACCGCAACCGTGTTTCAGGCATCAGCTGCTGGATCAGCAACAATTTCCATAACACGAGTCCCAAATCCTGGAAATATGACCTTAATTCAAATATTGTTGTAATTTCTCCGTTAAAGACAAATCATTTAACGATCCTCTACTATCATTTCCTATTTCTCACTCAAGTGTAAAAAGTTATTGCATTGTAGGTGCATGACAAGCCAAGCGAAAATTATCTCTAGAAGCCCTTCCACTTCAAGATACTGTTGAATACAGTTTGTACAGCAGGATCAAGGGTTTCCGGACCAGGTATTACGTACACCTGAGAATGGATAGAGGTAGAAACAAGATTTTCCCCTGCTTCTCTTATTTGATGCAGAGTGTAGGTCCACGTTGACCTTGAGTGATGCAGCGGGATCGTCTTGAAATTGTATACGTAGTTCAGGTAAGATCATAGGGTTAGAAGATTAATACAGAGAACACCTTCATTCATTCTAATGAATGCTAATTTCTAGTACTTAAGCTCAGAAAATTTCGTGCTTAGATATGACAAATAACAGTTTCTTATTTTTCCACAACCTCGTAAATACTAAAAATTCGGTTTTAATGTGTGTGCATAGGTATTTTTATATTAATTTTACATATTAGGTAAATTAGGTCTATAGAATGAATAAATTAATTGGTTTATCAGCACTAGTAGTGCTTGTAGGAGTAGGTTTAGCTCTCTTTATATTTAACAAAATTGATACACCTGTCTTTAGAGTTAAATCAGGTGAGTTGGTGGGATTTGTAGATGTGTCACGTGGAAACAAGGAATTTTATTCATTCTTGGGAATACCGTATGCCAAAGCACCACTGGGAGAACTTCGATTTCAGGTAAGTAAATCTGCAAAATATATTTAATTTATTAACAATAAAGTTCTGCCATAAAGAGATTTAATTTAATCCCAACCAAAATCCAGCCAGCAGATGGCGGTTATTCGAAAATTAATCACTCAAATTATTAATGTCAATTCATAAATTTGCAGCCACCGCAACCTCCAGAATCTTGGCAAGGCATTCTACAAGCCAAAAACTTCGGATCGCCATGTCTTCAAGCGGATTCCCTCTCCTGGAGTGTAATCGGGACGGAAGACTGCCTATTTATAAATGTTTTCAGGCCGAAGCATATACCAGAGGGCGCTTCACTTCCCGTCATGGTGTATGTACATGGCGGCTATCTTATGACGGGTGGAGGACATAATCAGCAGCCGCATTACTTTATGGACGAGCAAGTCATCTTCATAACTTTTAATTATCGACTTGGAGCATTAGGTAACAGCTTAAACCCACCATCTTAAATTGGCACGAGTTTTCAATTATAATCAAGGATTTAATTTAATATTTTGATAATTGCACAATTTAACCACAGGCTTCCTCAGCACGCTAGATAACGTGATACAGGGTAACCATGGACTGAAAGATCAATATTTTGCACTTAAATGGGTCAAAGACAATATAGAAGCATTTGGAGGAAACCCGGAACAGGTAACTTTGTTCGGTGAGAGCGCTGGCGCTTCCAGCGTCCACTTCCACATGTTATCGCCCATGTCAAAAGGTATATAACATCATTTTTAATTTAACTATCAATTAACATTTTTTATATTTTAATTTAAATAATTATTAATGTTTTTTTTTAAATCCAGGACTATTTCAACGAGCTATTTCTCAAAGTGGAACTGCTTTTAAAATTTGGTCAATATCAACAAAACCCAAAGAACAGTCAATTCGTTTAGGAAAGCGATTGAATTGTCCCACAGAGACCTCACAAGCATTAGCCAATTGTTTAAAAAAGCTTGACGCTCATACCATAACGGAAACTCAAATTGAAAGCATTGTATGCACTATTTAGCTTTGTTCTAGTACAACCATAATACTTGTATATTATTTTTTATTTATAACATTTAATTTAATTTTAATCAAAATAATATTTCCTGCCACCAGACTCCACTCATTGATCCTCTCTACATGTATGCCCCAGTCGTAGAATCCTACCCAGGACTCAAAGACGTATTTCTTCCGGATCATCCTTACAAGATTATGGCGGAAGGAAAATATGAACCCGTCCCTTGGATTTGCGGAATCAATTCCCACGAAGGACTCCTTGTAACTGCCCGTAAGCTATTAGAAACCTAGCTTAGTTTATAGCTAAAAATCTACATTTAATGCGCTAAAATAGCAAACTAAATCAGGAAGCAAAAATTACACAGTATTTTTAAAATTTCAATATCTTATGTGCAGGAATAGCCCTAAACCAAACACAAATCCACCAACTGGAAAATGACTGGAAGACCTACATTCCTAAATACCTCGTCTATCCTCCCACGGACGTGGAACTTAGCACCAAAATTATCAATTTTTACCTTGGCCAAACAAAATTACCAGAAAAATTCAATTTTTCTCAAAACTTTGAGAGCCTAACTACAATTGTTAGCGACAGACTCTACATTTATGCACAACGGGAAGCTGCTCTTCATCATGCCAAGAGAGCCGATGTGTTCCTCTACTACAACAAATACAAGGGATCCCAATCCTTTACAATTTTCTTTGGATTCGTCCCGAATATCCCAGTAGCCTTGCAATTTATTTGGAAACTCACAATTAGAAAAATCAAGAGGACGATTGGCATCCCGGATGATTTTACAGGTAAGTTTAAGACAGAACTTTGAATTATTTCCGCCGCCAGCTCTCACAGCGCCCAGCTCTTCATTCTATAATTCGCCACGCTGACCTATCAATCAAAAGCTATACTAACCGGCTATCATCTTAATTCTTTAATCATACACAGGTGTCTCTCACGGCGACGACCTCTTCCTCATATTCAAAGCACCGCTAATGGGAATTAACGAAAATAGCAAGGATTTCCAGATGTCACGAACAATCGTCAACACATGGATGCAATTCGCCCGTGGAGAGTAAGTATATTCATTTCTCCAACATTATTTTTGATTAGTTTCGAACATATATATATTTACATATTTTCATCATTTCCTAGTTCCGTGAAATTACCTAATAGCTCTTAATTAGGCCACTTATAAAAACATTAGCTAACTGACCCTTCTATCACTAGCTAGGAAGTAAAAACAAGAAAACAATTAACACCAACCCGATAAAACTGTATCAATAGTAAATAATTCCTCTCTGTGGTCGTGTCCTAATATTTGTCTACTTTCAGGAAGACTATCATGGTCAAGGACAAAGTATGGACACCAGTAGCACGCGATACGCTAGAAAACGGCAAACCCCTGGAATACATGACTTTCCAAACATCCAACGAACATGATATGAAAGCAGAAGAATTTACTCAGCGGATGCAATTCTGGAAAACATTGAATCTCTCATGGATAACTTGATCCACTTCCCTCCAGTCCTTGAGTATGCTTAAGCGTCAACGCTCATGCTGCTGCTGCAGATAGCACCTTTGGAAGCAAGCGTAAGCGTCTCTATATGATGAAGTTTTAGGGGACGAAACGCGTTCCAAGGGCTATTACAGCTACAGATAACAATCTCAATTCATGCGTGTGAACCACACAGACTTTGAAATACTCATTATAACAAATGCTCAATAATTTACTCGCTGTGATTAATCAAACTCTATACAAAACTCGTACACTGTGATGCTTTGTTTTTAAAACTGTACGTGCATCCAACATGAAATTAAAACATAAAACGATAAGAAAAACTTGAGAAATTTATCAAGTTCGAATGAAAAACAAGTATTTTCAAGAGAAAATCAAAGTCAGTTTTAACTTGCAAAAAAATCCGTGCGTCATTTCTCTCCTCCCCCGGCAAAATTGTACTTTTGAGGAGGCGGGAGACCTGTTAAATAATACTTGTGCCCTAAAATTAAATACTTTTCTTCATTTTGTTTTTACCTGACTAGAAGCTTATAACCTTGGTTGCTTTTCCAAGAGAGCCAATAAGCTGATGTTTTACAAAAAAACTTTCAAGATCCTGGACTTCTTGTCGCAGGAACTGCGTACTGCGTACGTCAACAATTGCCTTGACCTTCTCCAGTAGCATAAGCTATCCGTAGGAGTACGTGACCTACCGCTATTAATCCTAATGTTCAAACGCCGTGTAAATCCTTTAAGTTTCTGCGCAGTTTCCCCTTCATTTGGCCCGTCAGTTTTTAGCAAATTAAAGCAGATTCTTCAAGCTTGTATTTAAAGTATAGAAAATTAAAATTCTCATTTATCTGTTTCGTCCATTTTCGAGATTATGCACATAATTTTTATTTTGTTTTAAATTAAGAATATAATATGATATTCAGCTTGATAGTGGCTACGCTTCCACCCTCCCTTGGTACTTGGCACTCCACATCCTCTTCAATATCAGGTCATTTATTATGACTCAAAGCTGACCTGCTGACAGAGTGAACGTGATTCCAAAATTCAAGGTTGTTTCCTTTGTGGTGGACATTCCTTTGACCACGTACATTAAGAAAGAGTAAGTAACAAGAGTAACCAACGACATAGCCCGTAATCAGAGATGAAGACCAAATGAGTCTCTCGTTAACCATCAGAATTACCAATCAACCGCAATGATAACGAGTAGTAGCTTGCAACATAGACATCTCTTCATCCCTCATTCAAACGTAACAAATAACATGAACTTAAGAGCATAGAACGTGCCATGTTGACAAGATGGACCTTGAAAGAGTTCAATGCCGGACAGAGCTGACTAAAATAAACATCCTTGTCGCGTCACAATTTCGTCTTCCAACAACATACTTTGCATTTATAACAAAACTACATATCATTACTCACTTTTCTGCAAGAACAACTCAAACAAGCCGCAATTCATTCTAACTATGCTTTTCCACCTACATAATCGCAAGTCTATGTTGACATTTTCGCAGATTCGTGGAGCAAAAAATTACAAGCCCTCGTTTTACAAATTTCAATGGCTTCGCGAATTCCTAGCCTTTTTTCTATTTTTTAGTTCATGGAGAAGCGGAAGTGAGCAAAACCTTAAACGTTTTTTAAAATACCGTTCATGAAACCAACCAGTAAAAATGATTTCCAGCAGGTGAACCTTCATTGGCTTCAGTAAAAAAACGCCTTGGAATAGAAAACGGCATTGGGATTCGCATCCACGTGGTCGTTTCTGCAGGTTACACTATATCTTGAATTTGCTGCGACTAATGCTTACTACTAACAACGTTGAAGAATTGAAAAGGTGTGTGAAGAGAATGTAATCATTTTATGATTATGTTGTTGTTGGCTTTGTTGGTGCTTTTGCAAAAATATATGGTAGCCGTACAGCTTCATCTTAGCTTTGCAACAAGAGGTTGGCGATAAAATACGATGCATCAAGGGCGGATGATCCTTCTTATGGCAGCAGATCGTCGGAAGTTATTTAGAAAAGGAATGAATGAGGTCACACGAATCTGCGAGGACTTTGAGTTTCTTGTTTTCTGTAAAACAGCATACAGTAATTCCCTAATGTAACCGTGCTGGGGCTGGGGTTAACTTCTTCCGAGCTAGAGGATAGTAGAAGGCCGCGAAATTATTCGCAAATTTATGCGGATTTTCTCTTTGTCTTATCTGTCTAAGGAATTTGGATGTAATTTCGATACATTTTCTATTGACAAGTGGTATTTATTGATTGTGCAATCATGCTGTTCTTGCATGTAACAACCCTGTCCCTCTTCAACAGGTCAAGCAATTCTTGTGTCTAGCAATGACGATCAAAGTTATATTTATTCAATTTCGATAAAGTCCAAACCGGTTTTCAAGTATGCAATAAATTTTAGAAATAGGAAGATGTGATGCCGCAAGAAATACCTCAAGCAGAAACTGTTGAAAGCGAAATAGTTTATTTTTTTCGCAAATTATCTCGCAAAACTGAAATCCTGCACCTCCATCGTAAACATACACCCAACATTCCATGCGTGACAAATAAGCCTGCTTTATAAAACCCATAAAACTAATTCTGATTGCATATAACATTTTAGCTATATCGCTCTTACTAAATGTTAAATGACCATTATTTTCGCAAACCTAGCGGTGGTGGGATAAAGCAATTATTTACGCCATCATAAATAAATGCGCCACGCTTAAAATAAAGCGTACAGTCTTTGGCATTGCAGCAATTTTAGCCTTCCTTGTAGGTAATGGATGCCGGCAATGTTCCCAGCGCTGTATTTGGCATTACTATGACTGGTATCCGATCTGGTACGTACTGTGAAATTTAAATAGGATTATTATTACAAATTCATGCATTTTGAAACACGTGCTTTTGACGACGAATGAGGAAAGATCATATGGCGTCCAAAGTTGCTAGCTGTGAATTCAAATACGTAACTTGCTTGAATATCCTTGCAATATGGTGGGTCGTGGAAGCGAGACCGGTTATACATGTTATTCTACGACAGAAATTAATATGCGAAACTTGTGCGAAAAATTTTCAAGTCCCCTCTGCCCTAAAAGGCAACGACAGGACAAGATGCAAGCATCTTCAGTGAGAACAGAAGGAAGAGAGTGTGAGGATGTGACAATAATCCCAATGCCTAATAAAATTATGATTGACACCCCGCCTTATCCGCAATTCCGCGTGGACACAACCAAAATTGCATGCAGGGAGAAGGATGCAATTGCAAAAATGCAGGCATGTGTACCTTCATGTACAATTTAGCAATGCAATAATTAAATATGCAATTCATTAATGCAGCTCTTTGTACACAGCTTGGGATTCACATTCTATATGATCATCGGATACGGCCACGTCTCCTGGGGCAAAGGCCAACATATATTTTAAAGCTTATTAAAGTAAGTGAAGGTGAAGTGATTTGGAAGTAGTACTTAGAACTACACACGAAGGAATTTTATGGGAAGACCAATGACTACTACAACTATGTAGCCGTAGCCTACAACCGCAAGTATAATGTGTAAAGTACTGGCTAGTTAAGGGGCAAACTAAAGCTCATGTGTCAGAAGATGCAGATACTGCGCTGAGTAAGCACACTCAAGTATAACCTTAAACTACTTTAATACAATTTGCAGTGTAGGATTTCAAGAACCTTAAAATATGTTCAAAGGTAAAGACGTCTGCTGGTGCTGATACAATAATAATAAGGGCTGGGATGAAATTGGATACATTATCTTGTTTTTAAACACAAATCCTTACTTTTCAATGGGGTCCCAGGGTCTCTTGCAATGACAAACCGAGGATGGCCATGCAGGACGCTTCAAAGAAGTGGTCACCATCCTACTGTTATATCAGCATGCCAAGAAGTGGTTATTAAAGAAATTGCATCAAACGCCTATGATACAGTTAAATGATTCCGAATGTGAAAATCCAGGATTCGGATTTGCAGAGTTTAACGCCGACATAAATTAAAAGAATATAAACTCAGCTTCTACAGTGAAATAGGTGGTAACGGTCTCTGAATATCCGTGTATAAAATGCTGATATAAAACATAAGCGTCTACTCACTTTGACGAGTAGCACTGGTTACATAAAAACTCATAATTAAGATTAAAAAGCTCATAATTAATTGGTGTTTCATGCAAAAACACAATTCGATAACAAAAATCAATACGATAAATTGCCTTTGCAGACAAAACTAATCATACGAATATTGTGAATAGCCCCGCATAATATTTTCTGGACTTAAACGCCGATTTGAATTTTAAATACATTAATAGATGATGATGAACGCAGTTGCTCTGCCGGTAAATAAATTACCTACACCAGGGAATAAAATCCTTAAAGCTGTCAACAACAATCGACGTTTATTAGTATTCATGCAAACACACATGAGCAACCCCTCTTCATACCTAATAATCAAGAACATGATCAACTTGGCCGCAACTGAAGTCAGGTATTGCAGCACACACAATTCGGTCAGGCCTTTTCAATTTCGCAAATCCAAGGCATTCCAAATATCTCATGGATGTAAACAGTAAAGTAAAAAGAAAAATTACAACGTCTTGAATTTTTTCAAAGGCGTATTACACTCCCATTATGAAGGTACTTAACTTATTAACGGTTGCAACGTGGGAAAAAAGAGCGCGAAGATGAGTTTACGCAATATTACGCCGTCCTCTGGCTATGTTCACTGATTCTTGTTACGCATAAAAACAAAGCCCCTTGGTGGAGCGGCATCCAAAAATCAAGATCGCACACCCACTAATCACTAAGGAAACCTGTAGAATCTTTAAGAGTAAAAGTTAACTGCTTCAGCGCGCGTCGGATTAGGATCAGCAAGAGCGCTTTTGCTTTTGCCCATTTGTCTTAGTTTCTAAATTGGTGATGGGGCGCATAAAAACAAAAAAAAACAGGATTACGCAAACATGGCAATGAAATATTATGTCAGTCGTTCCGTTTCGTTGACCAACTTTTCTTACACTACCAAGCTAACGAGTTTGAATAACGGCACGAATTGACCGCTGGCAACGATGTTTACTTCTCTATACCAACCTACATCATGTGCAGAGCCGGTATTTTTCTCCGATATCGGCAGCAGAATTAGCGAATAAATGTTCATTTTTGTCAAAAACTAGCCGGAAATCATAGCACCAAGTCTGGAAGTCGGTAAAAATTGGGAAAAATTCAAACTGAGACCGGTTACTGCATACGGTTGCGGTGCGTATTGTAATTAAAATAGCAGTTTCTCTTGGAATTACGCAAAGGGTTGACATTGGACTCTCACGTTTAAATAACGGATGGTTTTGTTTGGTAAAAAATATTTAGTAACGTAATGTAAATTCGATAGAGAGAGATGATTATGGGTGGGCTTACAAGGGAAGGGGAGAACGTGTGTTACGCAAAAATGGAATCTCGTACTTGTTCTTTTACTTGCGCTTATTTTGACGCAATTTTCTATGCATGATGCATGCAAACATTTATAAACTCCACTGCATTCCTGCCGCTGCCCCTGCAGACAAGATCATAATAGGCAGCAGAGTGGCGCGAAAGTCTATACACAAAACAAGCGCAAACAGTGCAAACTAACAGCGTGGATGCGCGCATCATGGTTACGAACGCGCCTTAGGCATGAACTCAACTTTTGCCAAAAAGAACACTCGCGCTCTTAAGCAAGAGTCCCCTGCTTGAGTAATTTCAATACGACCAAGTTTAATGCACTGGCATTGAAATACAAAGTGAATGGGCAAATGAACTTTGTTATCGACAAAAGACTTTACAAACCAACCTCAAACACACTCAAACCAAGCAAGAAGGCAAACCCCAAAATCAAACCACATTTTATGCAATCACGTGTTATGGGAAATTACGAATCCCATCATCACACCCTTTATCATCCAGCTCACCTTTACGTTCAGGTGTTAACTTCTAATTAGGGCAAGAGCAAAGTAAGGCGTTCAAGAGCATTGGTGGATTCATAAAGGGAACTTTCAAATTTTTAGCGTAAAACTCTATTTAAAACGTGCTGAAAAATACAAAACAAACAAAAGTTGAATTTTTTCAGGAATTCAGTCGAGCTAATACTAAATATTCGTTGCCTGGAAACCAAGCAGAAAAGCGTTCTGTTTGGACAAGACAAGCGGAGATTGAAAGAAGATATTGCAGAGAAATATCTACAATAATTATGGCAAACACTTTACGACAAGTGGAGGTTGCTTGATTATTTGCTTGCGTAATTGTTTGTGGGAAGAGCTTATAAACAAGCGGATATCCTTGAGTAGATTTAAGGAATCAAGGCACTACTTTTCTACTTTAGAGCTACTCCAATCTTCGATAACGTTTCATGATAACAGTCCCCGCCTTGTAGAAGCGCCACGATACATCACAGGGTACAACAAGAATATTGCCAAACTAGGAAAATATATGAGCCCTTCCATCAATTCTTCCATCTATTCTCTCAAGTTTCTCTCCAACACTTCGCGGCCTTTCAGAGAAAGAGCTGTAGAATAGGCTAACAATACACTGAAGAAGAGCTCATACCCCCAAGTTTCAAGGCGCGATAATTATTTCAAATAATGCGAAAATTTCATTTCCCACGCAATCAGGCATACATTTTTTTTAAACCATGGGTCGGAATTAAGAGCGTCTTTTGTAAACTATGGCGTCGATACGACCAATTTGTAAGTAGATTGCCCAATGCGGCAAAGAGCACGTTGGGAAATCCGTAAAACTAACTACAATTTCCTTCAAGCACTAGGACGTTGTACACAAAAACAGTAACTTCTTGTTCACCGTGTGAATTTTAACATAAAGGTCAGCTTTTTTCAGGATGTGACACTGACTTAGGTCATTAATAATATGAGCATTTTTTTCCACACTTGAGGAAGTCCGTGAACACATGCTAGTCTACCGATTACAAGTCGGAAGGTACTGTGAGAACATCTCGACTGCAATGAAGTAAATGACCAATTGATCCCTAGACTTAATGCTGCAAACTGTTAAAGTAACTCACTGTACTCTTCACACGGTAATGCACATTTATCTGAGACTAAGCCCAAAACCAAACGGAAAGTATGCCTACAATTACACTGTGCACCCGTATGTACATAACTCACATTTTTAGTCGGCGTCAAACTCATTCAAACCATGCTGTCCCAATGGCTCAACTTTACTGGCACTCTCTTTTTCTCAATCCGAAAGATGCTACTGCAGATGGACTGATTTTCGATACTATTTAAAAAATATTCTATTTTAATTTTAAATTCAACTTAAAGCATTCTGACTGTTATTTACGTTGGTTCTAAACAACATGGAAGGCATTTAAAAAGCAGTCCTCCAACTTGCATTCATGAATTTTCCCATTTAGGTGACGGGACCCTACAAAGGGATTTGTTAGGGCAATTTTCCTCCAAACAGTACGTCAAAATGAGCGTTTGCACCCACATCCACATGCATACAAGTAATACATACATTTCAAAAAATAGGCCGGAATCCCAAGCCTGCTCCGTTACAACCCAGTCATAAAAAGGGCTAAATAAATTTTACGCGAGTATTACTCCAATCTACTGTCAAGAAAGAGAGGGTCTTCAAAGGACAAACAACCCGTAGCATAAAAAAGGTAGGACAAAAAACGGGAACTCTAAATTTAAGACTGCTGCGAAAATGCGAATTTAGCTCAAGATGAGGCTGCTACTCCTTTGAAAGAGCTTTTGTTTACACTCACAGCAGACTGTGCTAAGGCAGTATGGCAATGGGGCATGAACAGCATCAAGCACGTGGTCTGTGCACAAGTTAACGGTAAAAGAAGGGGAAGAATGAGAATTGCGTTCAGGATGATGATGACGAGAAGTTTGTGACTCTGGCTTGAGATGCAAGATACAGACTGTAAGATGAGGTACATTAACCCAACTTAGTTTACAATAACATTATCTAAAACGACTGTAGGACAGCACCAAAGAGCTGCATGCTCATGCCTCAGATGCTGTCGTATTCATTGCAGTTTTGCTGGGGTGTGGAAAAAACATGACGCTTTAAACACTATCATTTTTATGTCAGTCTTCGCTTACTCAGTGGAGGCAGAGCTGCTATCCGCTCAAGCAGCCGTAATTAAATCTAACTGTGATTAAAAGTTGAGTTAAGGATTGTTCGGCTGTCATAATTCAATCAACTGTCGGAATGGATGGTGGTGAGAGTGGGCGGATCAGGAGCAAGTGCACAACTTACCCGGGAACAAATCATAAAACCCGTTCGTGTCCTTTGGAATTAGAGTGTTTTTAATATTAAATATATTTAAAACATTTAAAGTCAGTTAATGAACGACATTTAGTTTAGGACATTTGAAGAAAGCCGGATGGAAAGTGAAGAGCAGGTAGTTGGGAGGCAAAGCTACGGGAGGAAGCGTGTAGAGTGTGCGAATATTTATTGCATGTTTTCAAACGTGTGCGAAAAATTAAATGCGAACATTAGACTAGGCTGGGGATGAGTTGATAAGTGAGTTCATTCACGCGGAGGGAAGGGAAATGTAGGACAGAAGAGAAATCTGGTGGAACTCGGCGGGGAAAACAAGTGCAAGGGCAGTGAAACTGGTGGCAAAGATTAATAAAGTTTTCGCCAAACCTGTCGGGGATTGTGCTTGTGTCAGTGGGCCGTGGCACACAAGCAATGAAACTGGTGGCAAAGATTAATAAAGTTTTCGCCAAACCTGTCGGGGATTGTGCTTGTGTCAGTGGGCCGTGGCACACAAGTGCAAGAAAGAAGAAACCGGTAGTTGGGGAGATTTTTGAAATGGTTATGGCCAAAATTTAAAAAGTGAGAACAAGACAAATTTTCAGGAGTGCCAAATTTTTTGGTGACGGGTGATAAATTTGTGATGAACTTCAAGATGCCAAGGTATCCCAAGGACTCGAGGCAGGCGGCAGCGGCCGTGTCTTTTGGCTTCCTTACCTACTTATTGAGTGAGTTCATGTCAAGCTCCCAGGCACCGGTCGTGTCCCTCCCGCAAGGACAACTTACGGGAATTGTCAGTCAGTCCCGGGAGGGATGGGATTATTTCGAGTATCTTGGCATCCCCTATGCTCAACCGCCGCTTGGAAATCTTCGGTTCGAGGTAATTTTAATTACATTCGTTTGAATTAATTATTTAAATCTCTGCCCTGGTAGCAACGACTGCATTCATTCAACTTTTATTTCAATTTGCTTCAAAGAACGTTTGAATGTAAATCAGTTTCTTGTAGCTTGAAAAATCCCCCAACTAAAATTTACAAAATTTAAGTTTTACAAGTATAAACTCTTTACAGCCGCCACAATACCCGAGTAACTGGTCCGGAATCCGAAATGCCAAGGAATTTGCACCAGAGTGCATACAATTTGAACTCATGGTCACAGCGAGGGTGACAGGATCAGAAGACTGCTTGTATTTAAACGTTTTCACTCCTACGGTAAGTAATTTTTAGTTCCTGCTTTGAATTCCGTTTGAGTAGGTGGCGCCACAGTTGGCGGTTTTGCAGGTTTTAGCTGGAAATATCACTCGTAGTAGATTTTTGAGCTATGCGTGTTTTTCATGGACTGGATAAAACAAAAAATAAAAAGTACTTGCCGATGAAAACAGCCTAAACATAGTTAAATATTTTAATGGAATTCACGTCTCAGATATAACTTTTTATAAAACGCAGTAGCAAAAGATAGGAGTAAGATGACATCAACTTGAACTTATTATCTGTAAAACTGTTTGTAATTTCTCAAGATGATTATAACGCTTGTGCAACTAGTAGATAACAGAGTATAAACATAATTAAATTAAACGCTCCAGAGAACACTCAGCAGCTTCATGATCCAAGTTAAAAGATAGATAGCAGATGAGCTTATGCAATATTCTCAAGAGCATTGCTATTTGCCCTTACAAAACTTCCAGATAAGCAGAGATCAAGTTTAGCTTGAATTCATCTTGATGATTGATGAGGATAAAAGTAACTCAAAGAACTCATAAAAGCTTTACACAACAACTTCAATGAAATTACAATAACAGACGCTACTTTTGACAATGAGAAAATTCAAAACGTTTAATGTAATCCAAATATTCACCTACTGCAGGTCGAAGGACTCCGGCCTGGAGAAAAGCCATTGCCAGTAATGGTGTTCTTCCATGGAGGATATTTTATGGCTGGATCTTCTAACATGTACCGCGGGAAATATTTCATGGATGAAGACATTGTCCTCGTTACTGTCAACTACAGACTTGCTGCCTTAGGTAATGTCCCAGTATTCTCACCTGTGTGTTTGCCTTTCTGGAAGTAGCATCACGTTAATATTAGCTTTTGGTAACAAGCTACAGAAAAAACTTGTTCCAACTTCCGCGATAAATAATTACCACTTTCAGATGCTGTCCTTTTAAGATGTTTAAATTTTGAATCGCTAGTTTCTCAGCATGAATAGTAACTCAAGTCAGCTATTAACGGCAGAAGAAAAGGACTCAAAAACTGTAGACGCTTATTTAGCTTACTAAACTAAACACTCTCTTTAAATATCAGCGCTTTAAAATCCTAAAGGTTACAGCAGCAGACTTTAGTATCTCAAAGTACAGATTGGCAACAAAGATAACCGTGTCAGACAACGTGTGTGTCAGCAAGGCAGCTAATTAGGTGGTTATGCCGACTACCAGAACCAGACTGTCCAGCAAACTAATTAGGTTTTTAATGCCTGTTTCATAGGGTTCTTGAACACGGGTGACAATGTTGTACGGGGAAACATGGGATTGAAGGATCAAAACATGGCGCTGCGGTGGGTGCAAGCCAACATCCGAAAATTCGGAGGAGATCCGGGCAAAGTTACTATTTTCGGGGAGAGTGCAGGTAAATTTAATTTCTTGCCCCAACTTACCGACTAGAACCAAATTAATCAGGTTATTTAATCTTACCTGCCAACTTTCATAGGAGCTGCAAGTGTTCATTACCACATCCTTTCACATCAGTCAAGAGGTAAGTGCAAGCCCCGCCCGCAAGTACTATGCAATTAATTAATCATTTGTATGCTAATTTAAAATCCAATTTTTATGCATAATTAGGTTTGTTTCACCGCGCAATTTCCCAGAGTGGAAGCGCGCTCAAAAGCTGGGCGCTTACACTGGATCCAAGGACGCAAGCCAAGAAACTCGGTGCGCGCTTCCGTTGCCCTACCAGGAACTCTTACGAAATGGTGGAATGTCTCCGACATGTTGATGCTGCTGCTTTAGTTCAAACACATCAAGCTGCTATGGTATGCTACATACTTCAATCAAAGGTTTTTGCGCTGCGCTAGAATTTGCATCGCTTCCTAGGTTAAGGTTATGCCTAGCGGAACAATATCTTAAAGGAGAACTTGTAAACGGGGCTAATGAAAGCTAATTAGGGTAGCCCTCGTATAAAACATGCATGTCTCGTTTATGACGGATGGTATTTTTGTTTGGCCGAGTAATTATTGTCCCTAGCGCTAAATAGTACATCTAATTAGTTAAAACAATAGGCGCAGTTAGTTAAGAAGATGACTATAATTACTACCAAGTTAAATAATTCACATATTTCCAGTCTGTAACAAGGCATCCTCATGACAACTACCTGCCAACACTTGAAGTTACAATTACACCCGACACCTTCCTTGTGGACTACCCTTTAAATCTAGTCGCTAAAGGGCAGTTTAACAAAGTTCCTTGGATGTCTGGAATCAATGCTGGAGAAGGACTATTAAATGTTGCGAGTAAGTTTCTTGGAATTTGAACAAAACGGATTCGCGAAAAATCTGTTCTTCAAGCATTACAGTTATATCAAAATGTTAAAGGTGTAAAACTAATGCAATTTAATTCCTAAATACTACAGGACTCTTATCAAATTCAACCCTGACAGAACGGATGGAGAAGGAATGGATTCACTACATCCCGAAAATGCTTGGTTACAACCCGGCTCTCCGGAATGTCACGGATAAAATCCGAAGATTTTATTTCGGGAATAAAAAGAAACTAAATCCCGTCCAACAAATGCAGAATTTCACAAACCTATTCTCCGACAGAATGTTTTTCCATGGAACACATAAATCCGCAGTTTTCCATGCAGCCCATGCTCCCGTCTACCTATACTACAATAGTTACGAGGGGGACGTAAGCTTGTTCAGTTTAATGAAGGCCGTGTCCCCTGTGAGCAGGATTGCAGCCGAGATTCAAGTTGCATTCGACATGGCCAGGGATGTATTGTATTCCATGACTTTTGGGAAATGGTTCGAGGGGTTGGGTAAGTCAGGAAATAGTTCAAAAATTAATTACGGATTCCATTTGCGTGATAAGTTGAATCGCGGAAACGCAAATATTTGAAGAATAATTATCGTTTCTCGTTTCCTAATAGGACCGTGCCATGCAGATGAGCTGCCGCTGTTGTTCAACATGCACATGCTTGCGGATATTAAAAGCTCTTCCAGAGACTACCACATGTCCAGGGCAATGGTCAAGTTGTGGACTGACTTTGCCAAAAATGAGTAAGTACCATGATAATTAGTAACCATAGTTACCAGTATCTTCCACATGCGTTTCCGAGCTGCAGGTTGCAAAAAATGCTTTTCCGCGTTTTCAGCTTATAATCTACAGAAAATTATCAGAATAATGTACGAATTAATAAAATATTATTCATTAGTTCTTATCTATAATTAAAATTTGTCAATTTTCAGAAAAGTACTGAATTTCAACGGAGTCATGTGGCCAGCCGTCCACGTCGGATCAAATTCAAGTGGAGACCTACTCTACATGAAATTAGATACAAGGCCAAGGGTTATCAAGGAACCTTTTACTGAAAGACTGAAATTTTGGGATACTCTAAGTGTTTAATTAAGTTAACATCTTTATTTTAATGTGATATAATTATTATTGCGGCAATATTAATCGTAAAGAAACCGGTCAACTTGCAATAAAGTATACATTGTTTTGAGTAATTTCTTGTCAACGCTATGCTCCATGCAGGACTATGGCTGTAAATCATTTCCACCTCACATGGCCAGACCCCTGCGCTAGTGTTAGTGTCTTCTAAAAATGTAGAAGTATTTATTTAGCTCAAAAACTCAAATTGTGGACTACTACGAGGAGGACTATAACCACGATTTTGCGGTATAAAAGACTGCACATAATCGTTACCAGGGGCAACCTAACAAATGTTGTGAATATTTTCCAAATTCATTAACGTCTCTACTCAGTATATAGTTGCCTATTTTCGAGTTACCATAACCATAATAAATAAATAAATAGAATGGTTACCACAGTTATCATTAAAACAATATTAGTGTAAATATTAATTATTCATCTTTGATGAAGGAAAATATTCAAAAACTTGTCACAAATCAGTTCAACTTAATACATGCGATACAAAAGCTAAAGGCTTCCTGCATCTAAAATGAACTTGACACAGCAAATTGCGTTTACTCTATTTGCACTTGTAATATTGTTTCGTGTGCCATGCTGTGATGCCTCGGATCCTAGCATCCAACTTTCACGAGCGCCATGTACCAACAATCCAGTGGAACCAGTCAACGCAACTTGTTTCCCGCCATCCTTACTACCCGCATCGCGATCATTCCGTCAACATTCTGCCGCTGCTAACGGCTCCACAACTTGGGAAAGCAGAATTGGTTGCAGTGAGTGATAAAAGTTTGATTATTTAATGCAAACTCGGTTTTTTATCTTCAAAGTATGTCGCTTCCATTCTACGCAATAATCAATTTCATATTTACTCTGATTTCAGATAACGATGGAGATTGCAAGGGTCATTTGTTCCACCATTGTGTCTTTATTAACGGTGCTGGGTTTTGCGTTCCATCAGGGTGTGGAATCCCCAATTTTCGAGAAAGTATTTTCATTTGGTCCACTTCTGTATGCTTACTCTTTTTCCTGTTCGGAATGAAGTAATTACAACTTAAAGTTATTTTTTAAAATAACACTAGCACGTAGTGAATTAGAAATTTAGTGAGTTTAATTGTCAAGATACCAGATTCAAAAATAGAGACAAAGTAAAGAGAAAATACATAAATCCATGGCCAAAAATCGCGGAAATTCTTTCTGAGAGAAATACCTTATCTCATAGCCATAATAGCCTTGGAATCCAAGCAGCTCATATTTCACTCATTTTCTCATCCTCCCTCTGGTAGCATTTTATTGTGACTCAGTTTTCTCCAGCGTAGCTTTAGACGCTTACACTCTACTCCTAACGTCCTAACGTTTAGACGCTATCCGTCCGTACGTACCTAGATTTATAAGACCGAAGCTTCCCTCCAAACTCTCAGCTTAAACCGTGCCTCTGGAAAAAAATCGCTTCTTCCGCATGATTTAAAATGATTATTCCAGTTCAAAAGTAGTAATAAGTAACATGATATTTATAAGAGGCAGTCACGTCCATCTCATTTATTGCATGTCGAGAGACTAGTAGAGGAGACTCCAGTTATTTATGCCTTTACACCCAATCAGCTTCTCCCCTTCCTGACGACAAATATTTTTATCCTATTTTTCTCAACAGTAAAACATAATCTTCTCCGGGCATTAAAACAGAGTAGAAGCAACCAATAGTTTCCTGGATGTCTGCTGGCCTACTATTATTTTAACGGCACCAATCCAATTGAAGCTTCTTTTCTCTGCTTCACTTGTAGCTTTTAAACCAAGATTTAAAGCCTGTCCTCTCTAGCCTGGAATTTTACAGTTGTACCAGGACACGAAGACGCAGAATCCAAGTTAAGTCCCTGCATTCAATCCAACAAGTTGGTGGCAACAACACTAGCTTCAGTTAATCTCCAAAGCTCCACGTTAAGAACAGTGAACATATCTGATTAAACTCATAGATGTGTGTAAAATAACGTATATATACGTTCAAGTAAAATACATTCATTTTGCCCTTGCTAAGGTAAAGTTAAATAGTCAGGTGGTTGAAAAAGTAGGGGAGCCGTGAGCCTGTTACCTGAGTTAACCTGAGGTATATCTCTCAGATTTCCAGAGTCGTTGACTTTCTACTGTGTCAAGTATAGTTGTATGCAGCTGTAGAGTACTACTCCATTCGCAGCTCCATTCATCAAAGATTGCAGTTAATCAGGAGCCTAATTATTTATCAGTGCTAGTGGTTGGAATTTGCTCAAATTCTAACAGGATCGCCATTGCAAATCCGTCAAGATAAAAGGTAAACAATAATTATCTAATTCTACGAATGTCATTTGAAAGGTCGGCTCTGTGAATTGAATACACGGAACTTTAACGTTTCTTCCATCCTTTTTTAATTTCGGGGACAAAAGCTTTGCTTGCTTTTGAACTTTGCGAGCGAAAGTGAGTTCGCTTCTACAGATTCAGGGAGAATTAGCGCGCAGAATATACGGTAAGAAAGAAGCGTTCGCCTAAGCGCAGCGTCAATTGGTGGCACTGAAACCATCTTGGGTATTTCTCATTTTGCATTTAGTAAAGGCAATTAGATCCAGATTAGACATTTGTTAATTAGATTGGGTTGGTTTAGGGTCAACCGTAGAAGTCATGTTGACCAGAAGAGTTTGCTAGCCATTGAGGTCAGAGGTGAGAAATCTGAAACAAAGGAATATTAAGGCTCACAGAGGGAGTCTTAAAAGTTAAAAAATAGGATAGAAAAGCTGGTACATGTATGTAAAATACATATGCTGCAATGGAATCGCCCGTATTATGATAACGTCATATGTGAACGGTCTCTATGCCGTAACCTTCTAGTTTCTAGTGAGTGAGTGAAAGGGAGAGTCTGTGTTTTACCATGTGGTTGTGTTTAGCATGAGCTTTTACTGCTGTCGGCTTAATTGATCGCGAAAAATATCAGACTTTAACACAATTTATTAATTAACTGTCATTCAAAATATTTTTAAATTATTTATTTTATGAGTTAGACTGGCAGTTTTTAAATAACTTTTAATGGAATACCTTGCTTATATCTTTGATGGATTCGGAATTCAAAATCTGAAACAAGTTTTAAAAGTGTAGAATTTAAAATGGGTTAGATTTTTATTTTTTATTTTAGCTAATATACTACTGTTAGCTATTCATGCTAAGGTTTGTTAAATGTATACCTCCAAAACTCTAGTTTTGAATGTAACTCGCCTGGCGGATATTCAGTTTAATTAATTACTTTAATATTAAAAAATGTAAGAGCGATTCCTGTAAGCTAGAACCAAAGAATTATCAACTATGCATAGTCCAGCGCAGTGACAGAATGCAGCTAATACATATAATTAAATCTGTTTAATTGATTTATACCGCCCTGTCATTTCCCCACAGTTGTAAATCATTGGCTAAATGGGAGGACTAAACTGCTGAAGAATCTGAAGAAACTGTCGGAGAAGAGCGTTTGAAGACGAAAATTAAGTGAAGTGATCCCCGGAAAAATGTCTATTTTTCGATATGACTATGACGTTCCCCGGGAAGACGAGGTTGGAGGATCCAGTCAAGGGATTTTGGGTGACATGGGGGATCTCCAAAATTATGGTGCAGCCCAGACGTTCCTAAGGGCAACGAGACTCCAGCGTGCGGTTGAAACTTTAAAAGGAAAATCTATCGGGTTTTACGCAGGTGTTGCAGCAACCGTACTTATGATTGCTTCCTTTTCGATATTGTTATACTTCCTTGTGGAGAATAGTTCCAGTGAGCGTGGATACCGAGCTGGTAAGAAAACGAGGAAATCGCTTTTTGGAAGTAGGGGAGCTACGACTTGTTTTGGGTGGAACGTTAAGTTGGCGGCGTTATTATCTCGGTGTTAAAAAGGGAAATTAAAATTAGCGCAAGTCAATTATTTGATTGTAAAAGACCTTGAAGGTACGTACGGTACACTGGGGATGATTAGTTAGCGCAAGGAAACAATATAACGCTTCCTTTTGTTAGCACAATTAATGTTTTAACGTATGAAGTGGATTTACTGGTAGCCGCCGACTTAACGCTCCCAGTCTCCATAGAGCATTGTTCCCGCTAGTTAGACTTTTTCGGATTTGCAATTCTATGGTATTGTTGATCGAAAGACGCTTGACTCTTGCACGCTACCATAGAGCAAGTGTTCTTGACTACTGTTTTTACTATTTGCAATACGTGTAGACGCATTGTATTGCATCATCTAACTTAAATTTTTATTTAATTGCAGAAAAAATCACTGCTGTACACCAAGCTAAATTCGATCGGAATCCTGTAAATCGAAGTCAGACGACTGTTGCAACGATATCAGACCACCGAGGAAATTCGGTATCAACTACGGCTATACCAAAAGTTAAAACCACTACGACAACGACCACGAAAATACCGATTCAAAATCCCATCCCAGGTTCCAAACCTGCAGCATTCTATCCTAGTAGTTTGTTGGATGAACGAAAATTGGTAGACCCAGTTCCAACTACTCAAAATAGTGTTCGACACAGATTTGAAACCACTACTGATTCAGTGGAAGCGCAACTAAACGATGACCCTAATGGCAATATAGAACAGACTGAGACGCAGCTAGAGAATGGGACCGTCGTGTCATGTGAAAAATCAGTATCTACCAACTTTCCTGGCTACCGGAGTTACATTCTGCAGGTAAAGTTAATAAAATTTAAGGCCAATTTCACTTAAGTTAAAAACGATTTCATAACAAATCAGGAAGACCCTAAGAGTTTTGAGAACATTTTAGGCTGTTTCCCCTCAAGAGGATTCGGAGAACATAAACAAAGTTGTAATAGGTAGAAACAGTACCCGCACTAGGCATCAAAGAAGTGCCAGGAATCGTAAGCGAAAGAAGAATAAAACCACTCCCCGCCCTAGTTGTAACCCATCGCAGGTATTTTGAAGTTTTACGGGCTTGAGATCGCTGCCTGAATTTAAAGTTAATTTGTCTAGTGAATGAATAATTCACTGTGCTAACCCGATGCTTCGGGATACCGTTTTAAAAGTTTAAATTTGATGTGGATGTCATTCTAGGAAAATTTAAAATTGAAATGACCGAACATGTTTAATTTTACAGCCGCACAACGACACTTCCGGAGTGTGCCCCACATGCCGATTCCCAAAGCAACTAAAGTTGAAGCAAAACCAAACTTTAACAGACGCTAAGAATAAGATATCGTTGCTTGACGAAATGGAAAGGCAAAATGTAGCATTTGAAATTGTTTCTTGTACTGAGGGTCGAAAGGGCGTTAACTTCCAGTCGTATGTGGGGTACGTCCGCTTCAGTAGACGGTGTAATCAAACGATTGGACCAGCTTACGGTAAGTTTCGGTTCGGATATGCTTGTTCATGATGTATTACTTGTTGAAAATAGTTTCATGTAATTTTACATTTTTAGGTCGCAGTGCAAAAGAAGCAAAAGTGCGATTAGCCAATTTGGCATGTGAAGTATTATACCATTATCCCCGCAATGCTACAATTTTCCAGGAACCGGAAGTGCAAACCCAGCAACATCTTTACCATTGTAAAGACAACTTGAATTCTCTCCGCAGCAAGTATTTCTCTAACTCAACGGAAAGACTGACCGCCGCGGACGCAAAAGCCGGCTCTGTATAACAGGGAAACCAGCCTCCTGAAACCAGTGTGCATGAAGATTGTTACGTTAATTTTATAATTGTTAGTGAAATACACCAAAGTATTGTTTAAAGACTAAAAGCAGAGCCTTACCGCTGCTGGTGTCCTATTGTATGTACATGTACAACATACCTGTGTCGGTGCTCCAGCCACTCCCAGTTCTTATGAATGCATTTAAATGAATGTATGGATAACTTTAGTATAGAAATATTAAGAAAACATCTAATTTGCGATGTATGGCTAGCCGGTACTTGAATTTTTTAGCAAGTTTGTATTTATTTCCATAAGCTAATTTGTACATTCGATTCAGTCAGTGTGATAGAAATATGTTACAGTTTACGTTGAAGATAGTGGTATATTGAGTATTTAAATCCGTCCAGCTTCTGTCGTTCTTCCTGCGAGCTCGCATTGCTGAGATTTAGGAGTTGGAACTAATTTATAACAATAATCCCAAGTCTTATTACCTTATTGTTAATGTTACAGCTACGGAAAAAGACTGACGCTGATTTAAGTAATCTTGCATTATGATTTGCAGGTCGATAAAATATTGATGTAGGTGAATCACCGAATAGTTAAGCGTGAATTGTTATTCAGTCTTTTTCAGGCTGGAATGAGATTGTTGCCTGTTTAACCCAAAGTAATTAGCATTCTAATCCGTACACGTAGAATTTTCTATTCTTGTTCTACATTTGAGATGCCGACGTAGTAAAGGTCGCAGTTATCGTTCAACTAATGCGCGCAATTAATTTCAAAAACTCCACATGCAGATTGTATCTCTCGTTCACCTTTGCAAATAGCTGTGCGATCACAGTAGCTTATAATCAAAACCCACAGTTTAATAGAATTCAAACCGCATGTACTGCAAGGGTGAATTGACTGATATTATCTCGACGCAAGAAGATTCATGATGACTATGATTCATAGGTTTAATAATCATATATACATGGGGATAAATGAGAACAAAACAAGTTTATATGCACACAAGATAATGTATGAAAATAACGAGTTGACGCGTATATTGCAACAAGGAAAAGCTATAAACTACGACGACGAGTTCAGGTCTCCATAAGTTTGTTTAAATTTGGTTCGCTACAATAATAACTAGATTTTACAAAACTATGCATAAATGCATCCCTTATCTTACATTATGCTTTAATTTTGTACCTCGTTTGTCACACAATTAAATATGCACTTGGATTACGCTTCCTGGACGCACCCGCATAGCTCTCTCGAGAACTTGACTTTTTAAATATTTTCGCATTTTACAATACAAACTCTGATTCCATAAAATAAGTTACACAAGTCTTGTTGAGCGTAGGGGAATTAGATACGTTTAAATGAGCTATGCGAGCGCTCTCATCTATCAACCAAAATTAAAATCCATTCCTTCTAGAGCAACAATTAAAGAATTTTTCACATTAATAATAAAACCCAATAGCTATCGGTAATTGTTTGGTGACGTTAAACAGCATTGCAAAAGTAGTTAATCCATCTCCCGCTACTTTAAACTTATTGCTCAAAGACTAAATCCTTGCTCAGATGCATAACAAAATATCTTCATTTCAAAGCCTGTTAATTTTGTAAACCATGAACGCAATGTACAACAGAATGTTATATGACATAGCTAAAAAAAAATTTAAGGGACAGGCTAAAAGAAAGGTTTGGAAGCATTCGTTGTAGAGTCAAATATCCTCAGAGGAATCCTCGTGCACATTGTCTTGGTCCTCTGGCAATCCAGAACTCTGACTGCTAGAGAGATGAGGAGAAGCGTAATTATTCCCACTATAACTACTGCTACTACTGCTAATGAGAAGATCAGAATCGCTTAGGTTACAATGGTTGCTATCAGAGTGACCTCCACCGCCGCCGTGATGAGTAGTGGAATTGGGAACCGGGATGGACCCTGACTTAGATCCTGTGCACGTTGTAGAACAGTCGTCCCTAGTTACGGGAAACATTTCAGCGTCGTCGTCCTCGTTCCCATCATCCTCGACCCCACATCGACCTCTTTCCAGAAGCGCAGACCTGAGTTTGTTCTCCAGGAACTCAACCCTCTCCTCCATGAGCTGGTACTCGTGAATGAGCTGATTCTTACTCATACTAAACAGTCTTTCAGCATGAACGACATCGTAGGTATTCGAGAAATCCCTTGCAAGAAAATCCTCTTCATCCTCCTCTGGAGACGAAGAATAGCGGTGTTGTCGAACGGCATGCTGTCCCTCACCCGCTTGCTGTTCATCCGAATTTGAATCCTCATCGTCCAAATGGTACAAGTGATCGTGCTCTTGCATCAGGAACTCATTGTTGTTATTTGGCGCGGCTTGCGTAACCCGTCTCAGTCTTTTACTCAATTTTTTCTGGTAGCGACGCATCTTCCTGGAATTCTTCTGACCCCCGCCCCCACCTCCTCCTATCAACCAGTCTTCTCCAGTAGAACCTCTCGAAGCCAGCGTCGGCAGTGACGATGATATGGGAGTGGACGGATTCGGTGGAACTGACCTTCTCCGGTTATTACGCCCAGCGCCCAAACCACTAATTATCTTCGTAGGACTACTTTGAGCAGGAGCGTTGTACGGATGAGAATACAGGCTAATCGGCCGCTTCCCTCCTCCACCAGTCCCGCTCTTTGGAATCCGAACAATAAAACTCTTCCGCTTATTCTCATCAACCTCACATCCATCCTCCCCACGGATTATTCGCGAATCCCTCATCTTCATCACATTGTCCTCATTCTCGTTGCAATCTTCACCGTCTCTCACAACAACATCCACCGCCGCCTCAACTTGGCTTGTTGGCTTCAAGAGAACACAACTCTTTACTCCGCCACCACCACTTTCTTCAACTTCCATTACACAATTTCAAATTTCTTACTTTTTTCGTCTTCGCTTCTTCTGCACCTTCCGCTGGGAATTATGATGGCAATTTTCACGTAAGTTTCCACAATCTTTCAAAACAATCGACCTGTCAAACACAAAACACAAGCAATTAGTAAAAAGTTTTCAATGCCGTCAACGGTAAGTACCTCAAAATCACAGATTTTGAATAATCGAGTGGATGTCAACAACTAGACTTATTTTATGGAATAATTAGAAAACTTTTATCAAACACATTCTTAATTTGCAAGATAAACAAATTATTATTGAACATGTTAGCCAAAAATTCTCTTCCATCCACCAATACTTATCTAAATACAACAAATCCCACATTTTCCCCCCGGGGCACTTTGGGATAAATACTCTATGGCTTGTCAACAATTAAAAAAACACTGGAACGGGACAAGGGGTGAAATTCGGGCCAGTCTGATTACATTTCACCGTTCACAACAAATTGATGTTTAAATTAAAAAAATACCAATATATCATAAATTTAAATTATCAATTGAAAACTGCACGAATTTTCAAAACAATCAAAAACTATAGGTTTGTCAATGTGCAAACGTTCTTTGCAAGCCAAACCAAAGAGTATGCCCAGAGGCTATTTTACCCGCAATGTGCGATTTTCCTACTCGTGCTACCCTAAGATAAAACCTCGTGTGCTTACTTCATGAGTGCGCTTTCCCTCCCTGTCATTCCTTTTGACATACTGAGCCCAGAAAGGAAAACCAAGAGCCTTATATAGTCCCTAATCACAACTTCTAGTCCGCTTAGAAAACTAGAACCCTCACATCTTTGGATTTAGACGAATTTTTCAAAAATATTCTTCAGCAAACACAAAATTTTCAATTCAAAGAAAACTTCCCCAAGAACATTTTTTTAATTTCTCATGCTAAAATCCTTATTTCACTCCAATATTAAGTTTAAATCCCCTTCCTCTATTTTTTGTGTACTTGATGCGGAGGGATATTTCTCTAGCCCAAATGCAAGCAGTTCTATCTGCACGTAGCTGTGGGGCTTAATAGCATTGTGTGTATCCCTCCGAGCTCGAATCCCAAAATCTGAGATCTTGAACATCAGCTATAGCGATACAATAGCATCCGCGCCGCGCGTTAGAATCACTTTGCAATAGCTCGGCTATCACACTACGCGCCGCCTCCTCCTTCTAAATCGGATACCTCCCCTTTCTCTGGCAGATTCCACTTTTAAACACACAAAACATTCACAGCAACACATCTATCTATGGGATACCGTTTGTTCGGTTGATGGAGTGTGTGCCCTCTCCCTATTTTCCCGCATGTACCTACCATGCTTAAGATAGAGCCTCGTCCAGTTACATGCAATCCTAAACCACATCCCACCTTCCTAGTGCGCTGACATCCATCTTTAGCAATCCACCATATTGTTTAACGCATCCGCCATTTTGCGTTAACGCATCCTCCAATTTGCGGTAACGCATCCACCATATTGTTTAACGCATCTGCCATTTTGCGTTAACGCATTCACCATTTGCGCTAACGCATCCACCATATTGTTTAACGCATCCGCCATATTGTTTAAAGCATCCGCCATATTGTTTAACGCATCCGCCATATTGTTTAACGCATCCGCCATATTGTTTAACGCATCCGCCATTTTGCGCTAACGCATCCACCATATTGTTTAACGCATCCGTTATATTGTTTAACGCATCTGCCATTTTGCGTTAACGCATCCGCCATTTTGCATCTATCGCTCATCACCATGGCTCACACATACGGATAGTCTGAGGACACCCTGGTTGTATCCCCCAATATTCAAACAAATCAGCTGTAGATAATGGCGGCTATGCACCAATATTATTCTTTGAAAAATGTTGCTATATTTTTAAAAAACAAATATCATGTAATTCAAATCGCTAATACCTGTTCAAAAAATACCACTTTTTATGTTTCTAGTGTTACTTATAAAATATTTCCCTTTTCAACAAGTCATTTTTCCTTCAAAGAGGCTCATATTAAATCACATCCAAATGTTTTGAGTTTTCGATAAAATTCATACTTCATAACTATTTTGTAGCACAAAACAAATTATTTTCAAAAAATACTTCAAGTTAGACATTATATCCTGCCGAAACAAACTTATGTCAACCTGTAAATTAAAAATCACAAACCATTAATTATCAACAGTAATAAAATTATTTCTTTTTCATGTAGCCACAAAATTTTACCATGCCACCAGACTGAAATAGGTAGGGTCTCTCTCACTCATGGAGTAGCACGTACTCCGCCATCCAGAAGATCTCCTCCGTTCCTCAACCCAAGAATACATATTACTGAGATGGTGCAGATTTCGCTCAACTATTTATATTTTTAATCAAATTGGGCGTATCCGAAGGTTTATTGGTAACTGATTTACGCAGTCAAGCGCTTTCGGAGTGCTAAATACAACAGAATAGCACTGGGTGACCCTAAAAGCCCCAATCAGCGTCCACGTACTACCTTCAGGGTCATGACAAACCGTTCATATATCAAGTCAAACGCTTCCAGCGCAAATTCCACCTAATTGTCCTTTCATCTTACTAGCTTAGGTATATCATACATATCCCAGCGCAGCGTTCCAGCAGTCATGTAAAACAGCGCTCTAAGGATTCGGAATCAATGTCTCAAGTCTCTTAGGAGAATATTTCAACGCATTAACTAAAACTCTGCATCCAGCTCTCCCTCAGGAGATGTAATAAACTTTTCGTTTTACGCAGCACAAAACTTTCGGATCTGCATCCTCTCTAGAAACGGGACATTCATTGCGAAAATGTGAAAGTGGGAGGAATCACAAGGGACTATTGGCAGTGGATCCGCTCTTCTTCTTCTCCTGTTCCCGCATCCGGGGAGGAGATCTCATCAAACTTTTAGCGTATAAGCCTCAAGACTTTCATAGTGAAAAGCTATACGATTTTCAAATATTCCTTGTGAATTTTAGATGCATTACTCCAAGGGAATATGTAGCAGTATACAGGAACTCAAGAGCTGAAATAACATTGCCCGAGGAGAGGATTTGCCGTTTCACTCGATTCAATAATATAATCCTCTCTACACGCAGTATTTTTCAAGGGCTTTTTACACGTATAGCAGCGTACATCTTTTCAGAGAGGAGGGCGGCAAGAACAAGTTATAAGTGTAGCAAAGGATGTGGCACACAACCCATTGTATTCTGAAGCCAGACAAAGGAAGATTATAAAGAAGAAATTGCTCTCGTGTGTACGTATAAGAGCGATCAGGTTGAGAAGGTAGTGGTGTTGATGGTGAGAGTGCGTGCAAGATGCGTAGAACATTGTGCGTAAAAACCAACATTTTTTCCCGCAACTAGATTCCAACTATGTAAACCGTAAGGAATAGGATCGCTGCGGCAGCAGCGTTCCGATCGAACCCAAGGAACAAGTTGGTTGTTTGAGATGATAGGCCGCGCTGGGAATGAAAGAAGGCTCGACACTGACGCTGCTGTAATTATAACAAGCCTAAGCTTTAAGCCATATCAAGCAGCGTCGACAGCGCTTCTGCACTCCCTATCTCTGCCAGTCGCCCATGTTTCATGGTGTAGGGGCTGACAGGAATGAGGATGACGCTGTGAGATTGTGAATTTTCAGGTAAACATAGTATGCAATTGTGTCAGGTTGGTGGTTGGATTAACTAGTTCTACTAGAGCTTATGACGAGAGTTTTCTTCCTTTATGCTGACACAGTGTTGTAGAATGATATGGAGCGATAATACAAGTAAACGAGAGCCTTCCTGTCTTACTGACTCTCAGCCCCAACCCAAGGGTAATAATATAGTTCTATGAGCAGCGTATAATTCTACTTGGAGACTAGGATGATGATAATTACAACTGCTGAATACATACGGGAGTAGGATATAAAGCAGTGTGATGTGATAGGGATTAACTGCTTACAGGTTACGACAATATGGTAAATGTTAATGGCAGAAAAGTTATATGCACGCGTACTAGGTTAACTGCTTGCAATATGCTGGCTAAACTCGATGTGCTAACATTGTGGTTATGGAATAGGTGTATGGAGCGCGTAGATCCACGCTTCCAACCAGCGAATCCTCCTTCCTTGGTTCATGTACGGCTCGAGCTAGAGAAAATACTGAATTGGGAAGGTTGCCAGCTTTATAATGGCCCGCCCAGCTGTTCCCTAGCTGTTATTTTAGAATAAATAGCAGCGTTGGCGTTAGTTTAGTCGTGGTAGATGGATAAATAAACTCATTTTTTAATACCAAGACGCTGCTCCGATGCAGTCTTAGTCACATTGATAAATGCGTAACATCTCCATGAAGATACTTGAAATCAATGCTCTAAGGCTTTTTATCCCTTGAGTGCGTTTCTGCGGAGCCTTCGGAATTTTGTTGATAAACCGACAGGATGTGTGGGTAAATGTGTATAGATTCGTTTAGAGAACAGCTTAAAGTCATCTTCAATTGCATAGAAAGGATGCATAAAGCTGTGCATACCCTGCATGAGGAGGGAAGAGAGCAAGTTGAGGAACTAAAGGGAACATCATCATCACCAGCTCAGCTGATTTGCAGTGGATGCTACAGCTTGAGAATATTACGTGTTACATGTAACTTACATCCAAAGCTGAGGTCCATGTATCCCATGTTTGCCGCATTGTGGAGCGTCGTAGCTCGCCTTCCATTTCCCGTACATCCCGAGCCTCTCATGGCATTACGATGGCATGCTTGCGAATTAAGAAGGATGAGCTATTGAATAGCGGGGGAGAAGACATGACATGTGAATACATGGAAGAGGTTCGAGTTGATTTGGATGCGAAAATTGTTTCAAATTGCTAAGGTTAATACACTTGGAAGAAGCGTTACGCTGCTCAGGGGAAGTCAGTGGAAGGAATGAGTAGGGAGTGGATTTTGGTGAAACGCTTGTAAGCGCAATGCGCTGCAGTGCTTTCAATGGCTTCCATTTTTTACACTCCTTCAACTTTGGGTTAAGGCAGGATTTTTCCAACTTGCGTTTCAGATGAGGATTTAATGTGGGGGAGGAGTAAATGGTTATAACAGCGCTGAGGAATATACGGATATACAATGGATGTAGTAGAATTCAATTTGCAAACATTTCCGTAACTCCTCGTACCATTCCTGCTTGAAAAGGCATTAAGGATTTTCTAAGGGATGACTTGAAGCGCTTCAAAGAGAGAATCTTTGCGTCTTGATGGCGATTTTGCTAAATGAGATTCAAGTCAATGCAAGAGAATTGTTTGCCGTTTTTGCATTAGAAAATACACGTGGTGGTGTACTACATTCCTGTCTACACTGGCACCTTAAGGACGATGCCTTGTAATCTTGTAAGGCAATTGTTGCTGTCACAGGTACATCACAGCTTGTATGGGCCAGGAACATAGATTTTAATGTACAATTAGGAAACGAGCTGTTGCGATTAAATAAATAGGGAACACGGTTGCACTGCAGTGTTGTAGTCGAGTATTTGTGCGAAAAGAAGAGAATTTAAAATAGACCAGTCAAAATGTTAACTTTCATTTAACGAATTGCTTCTTCTTCCCTTCTGTCCGAGGACTCCTCCCCTCCCACACAAAGGCTTTATAGATGACGCTCCTGATGACACAGTATCTTTAATGCCAATTATAAGGAAAGAAGGTTCCAAATGAATCGATACAGGGGGAGAAGGAATCAAAGCTTGTAAAAGCCATTGAAATGAAACCAAGAGATGAGCTTATAGCGTAAGGTGATTTATGGGTACAACATTTGTTGGTTTCAGCACCGGTTAGTCAACAAGAGAGATCATCAAGGTAAATATGCAATTTACTATAGATGCATCATTTCCAGCGTTCTACACCAGCCAAGCCTGTCAAGCGCCAAACGAAACTCGGGAGTGGATGGTTACACCTGTGGGAAAGTCATCCGTGGATGATCATGCAATTTTTTGATAAGGATGTGAACTAAGATTTGGAGCAGGGCATCTCAAGTGGATGTGTAAATTCTAAAATAAATGCTGCGCTGCTAAATACAATTTTGAAACTTGAAACTAAATCCTTTAAGTTTTACTTTAGCTGCATTTCTGAAGTAAAGTCAGGAGACTAGGTTAATCCTTGCACCAGCTACGCAGAGTTGCACACCTTCCAGATGATCAACTTTAAGTAATTCCAATTCAAACCACGACATCTAATCAAATGTGACTACCCAATCACTTGCATAAAATAAAACCGGCGTCCAATCCTACCATAAGCTACTGACATTTTCTTCAATTTTTGCATTCATCCCTACTCATTCAGTGGGTGTTACTAAAAGCTTTTGCGGTTCATTCAAGTCCAGCTGCTGCTAAACCCTAAAGCTGACATATCCCATTCACTTCTAAGCTTGAACCGGAGATGCATAAGCGTCATCGCTTATGTATTTCATCCACCCCTCGAGTGTGTGGGATGGATTGTCGTCACTGGATTCCTTCAGACAGTCTGACTGCACACTCCGGGAAATAACTCCAACATATGCGACACAGGTAATCCTTGTAATCAAACGCTACTGATATGACGTCCTATTCTCCTATTTTCATGCATGTCACAGCAACTGATAAAGTTTCCTGGTATACAACTGCTGCTAACTTCTAAACGCACAGCTGTACCATGAACAATTCGCAATTTGTACTTACAACAAGACTCAAGACGCGTTTAAATTAACTACAACAGCTCTTGTCATCATTGCAGAGCTGACAAGAGGCAGGAACGTGAGCTTTAATTACATGTAGGTGAAATTAGAGCATCACGTTCAAAGATTCTAGAGGAAGCGAGCAGAATATAGAAGGACGAAGCGTGAGCTCGTAATTTACTTAGTAGCCCAATGGCAGATGATTACAAAAGGAAATGAGAAGAAGGTACTGGTTGTTCAAGCTACTAGTTTCTAAAATGTTGAGGTAGTAGAATCTAGCATATTGCAGGCCATGGCGGAAGGCACGTAACAGCAACAAACTTGTTTCAGATCCTAGGAAAGGTTCATTGGGGTCCCAACCTTCCAAGTAGTACTTGAAACTTGAGTGTAACAGGATCATCATGTATAGATGAATTTGGTACGTGCTACAAGAAGCGTAGGAGAATTTCTTGCCCGGAGGCTTTAGTTTCCTATCCCGTCTATTTCCAGTCCAGGACAGCCAAAAAAGAAGATCCAGAACCCAGCTTTGTGCATCACAGCCATTCGGGTAACACACAAAACCAGGAGGGAGAAAAGAGGGTGGCTCTTCTAGCTTCTCTTGGGCTTTCAAAGGAAGGAAAACGCATTCATGCTTCTGCAGAGGCTCTTAGCTCAAACAGGGAACGAAAACAGCTTGATTTGTTAGTCAGCAAGCAGGCAGCCAAAGATCCTCCTCAACTTTTCCCTTCCTCCTCCAGCCTCACATTGCTGCCTCCTCCACCCTGGAAATTACGGGGGGAGAGCGAATGGGGAAAAAAGAGGAAATGGAAATCAACATGCAACTACATACACTGAAGACAAAATCCAGAGAACGTTGTAGATAGAACGAGGCGGCAAACGCTCGTTGCTCCAATCCTAGCTGGACTGCTTGGCAAAGAAGAGAAAAACCTGGGGAAAGTTTGTGTGGAGAAAGTGTGGAAGAAGTGGATGGGAAAATGCAATCTGAAATGCAATCCTCGCCCTTCTTCCCGGGTTTTCCCTTCTAACATCAATAAACTTTACGTCCCGGTCCTACAAGTATTCTATAGCTTTCCCTACTTGACTTGGACCGCTTTCGGGTATTCTGGAAGAAGCACTCATTCACGTTCAAAGATTCTGCTTGGTCCACTATTTTTTGGTACCACCAAGTATCTGCAGAAGGGTGATGGTGCAAGCAATGCTGCAGTACTGAACCGTGCAGAGTATTATATTTTGGTTATTCTAATACGTTAAGGCAAAAAGAGGGTGTAAATAAGTTTCCCTTCTTTGGCAAAGTCTTTCCTAGAAAAGGGGAAGATGGTAAAGAAGATGAAGCGAGCAGTGCTTAAAATCAAGCTTTAAACAAACGTATAACTTGTTACAGGATTTCACAAACTAGACGCTCCAAAGTTTGTTAAAATCCCAGAATGCTAGCATTATTACATGCAAGTATTAATGGAATCGTGCCTGTGAATAAGCAATAATAAAAGCAAGCGCGTGGTTCTGCATTGCCAGAAGCGTTTCAACGCTGTGAGAGCTGCAATGAAGTAATCCTGAGCTAAAGCAAGTAAAAAGCTGTAGCATGTAGCTGTATAAGCTCCACCCTATTCCTCCTCTGAAAAGGATGAAAGAATAAGTGCATTTGGAAGAAGAGCTTGTAAAAAGGACGAAAATAGTGTGGGAAAATGAGGGAAATATTTTGCAACTAATTTTTCAATCCATCAACCATTTCATTGTTAGAAAATAATAGAATGATTGCAAATCCGGGAAATTCCAAACCCATTCTTGTCTTTGAAAAGTGAATTAAATCATCTTCGAGCGCTCCTGGTCATCAGCGTTAGTCGTGACGCTAATGAAGAAGCGCATTATTGTGACATTTTAGCGACAGAGCAGTATCGCTTAACTACATGAGTATGCGGATACGACAGGTCTAACCTGTAAGTTATCTGTGGCAAAAACTTCGGGACGGTGCTCACAGATTTAGTAATCGGCGTCGAAGCTAAGCATCGTCACTGCACACTTTTACATTAGCGCCGCATGTATCTTATCTACGGTATAAAATGTGCATTGTAGCAGCTGAGTGAGCTGGTCGGTGACCTGGGAAGCCTGGGATCTTGACAGAGAGTATGTTGCTGGGTCAAGCATTATTTTCACTCATGAATCACTCATATTTGCTTTAGCTGGTCAAACGCTGGGAATAAAGTCCTTTAAAAAGGATGGTTTAGATTCAAAGAATCATTCCTAGGAGGAGGATGAAAAGTACTAGTAACTGTAGAGTCATAATACACACACAAGCCGCCTTCCGTCCAAAAGAATTTCACTTCACAGTAGTGCAGTCAGATTATAGATACGAGGAAGACTATAAGGGTTCGGGGTGGGTTACATGAGGGGTAGAGAGTAGAGAGGATTCAAAAGAGGTTCACATGAACAAATATTCCTTAATGCTTCTCCAACTTGTGAGCTGGATGGTGGCAACTTCTGGGTTATGTGACGGCCTCTACTAACTTAGTGTGGGATGTGTGGAACTGCTGCAAGAGTTTTTTATTTTAGATAAATGTCCCTCGTATCCGTTGGACATGTCAAAGTGACCAAGATTTATATTCATCCCCTCCCCACGCCGTATCGTAAAGGAACCATAGTCGTTGTAGCTAGTGTAGGGGAGAAATCCACTCAACTCACAAATAAATAGCATTCCATCCTGTTTGCCAATTGCGTAATGGAGCATCGTTTCTGGATCTTAAAAGATTGCAAAGGGCCAGAGTACTTTATGATTACTGCAAACAGGGGCACTGTCGGAGGCTTTTTTATGCAGAGGTTTCAGAGGGCCGGATACTTGGCAGAACTTGTGCATTTTCCAGTTCTGGAATTCATTTAGCATCTCTTATCGTTAGTTGGCTTGCAAATGAAGCTTTACCCGAAGAACTGTTGTTCATCAATTCAATGATGATTGCAAAGCTTCATACTGGAATCCCAAGAAAAAGAATGAATAGGATCGATTTAGCGTTCTAACCACGCGAAAGCATTGAAAACGTTGGAGATCTAGTAGAAATAGGAGCTGCGATTCGTAACTTGCGACCACTTCTCCAGCGTTTGCAAAAGCATACTTTTAAAAATTAAACTTTCAAACAATCACAACAACTATTCTAGGAACATCAGCGATGCCCGTTAATTTCTCAATAGTTCTGAATTATAGGTCCAATTCAAAGGGATAAGTTACGCAATTCCAATTCAGCCCAACTATAAGTATATTTTATAGCGCCATTTAATCTATACTATCCTGGGATTGCTGAATTGCACGTTATATATATAATTGGCGTCAAACTCTTGCATTAACTCTTGCAGTCAAACAGTCTTTACCTTGCATACAGGTTGCTAAATGTTACAGAAAACAGAGTAAAAAGAAACCACGTAGCTATTTATATGAGCAATCAGTGTATTCTCCTACAGAAAAGAAGGAAAATACACCTACGAGAAGAGAAACTGCTATGATTTACTACCCTGATTCTACACATGAAGCTTCAAACGCACAGAGCTTGAGACGAGCATATATTCCTGTTGTTGTACTAAAGACGATGTAGTTAGTAGGAGCCCTGGCTACTGTTTGTTACTTGAAGACGCAACTTTAAAAATATGTAATAAGCAGCCCCATAAAATCAAGCTCATTGAGTTAAAGCTAAATCCTACAGCTGTCAGCTAGTTCGCTGTTTATTACATCAGTCAGCAAATGCTCAAGCTCTAATCCTTTCATTTTCTTGGTTCAGTCAAGCCATAGGCTGTCAACGAAACTGCTATCACAAAGCATAATTTAATTGTATTTAAATGCAACTCAGTTTTACTTGAACAAAGCTTTGCGTTCGTAGAAACCGAGAGCCACAACGATAAGATACTTTTACCACTATTTTCGCGAATTTTGGCACGCTTTCTTTTGCAAAATAAAAATTATATTATCTTCTTTTTTGCTATCAAAAAATACCCCATTTCTTTGAAAGCTCAATGGATGATTCCAGGTTACACAGCTTGAATTACAGAATGAAAGCGTAGGACGTCATAGCAGTCATCGGGATTAAGATAAAAAGAGTGTTCAGATTGAGAGCAATGGAAAAAGTGATATATTTTTCCTTTCATGTTCATTCCGAGTATGTTTGATTCCAAGCGGGAGAGATCCGTTTTCCAACCGGGTATTATCCTCATCTCCTCACAATGTCCAACACGAATCTTTGCAACAAGGATTAGCCTCCGTGGAAGCTTTTGCCACGAAGAACATCCCATGTTTTCCACACTTACTTTCCAGCTTTCCCACTTGCCCTGCTGGAGCTTGCTTCATGGAGCTCCATCCGAAAAGCTATCATTAAATAAACTTGTGATTGACGACGACAGAAGCTTTGATCCTACACGAATTTCTCATCCACCCTCATGTAACTATTCCTTGTAAATCCGCTCTGCTCTGAGCATAAAAAGAGGAGACAGGAGCAGAACATAGAAAACAGGCCAATCTCATTAATACTTGGAGGTCTATAGCAGTTGCAGTGGGGGTGTAGAACTCTACAAGACCAAGTTAGCGAAAATAGAAAATAGGAAAAGACATCACGCAGGGAAGAGCGTAGAGCCAAGTGGTGACGACGAGGAAGGAAAGCAAACTGCAAAATAAAAGTAAAATACTCATTCATGATGTCAACCTCCTCCTTGCCGATTCTCCGTTGCAAACAGCTTACGTTGCATACTGAATTTTTTAAATGGAAATCTCTGCCCTGTAATCACGTTGATCCAATTGAGTATCTATGACGAGGTCAAAGAGCAGGCGATGTTCCTGATGACAAGACTAAAGAATTACACAGGATCAAAACAGAATTTCAATATTCAAGGCTGTGAATCGCCCCGTAAAATCCCACAGTTTTAGTTATGCAGCAAGGAAATACATTTAGCCAGATTCAATTAACAAGAAAAGTTTTAACCTAAAAAGTTGCAAATTTCTACGTCTAATTTCCAAATATTCGCCAAGGTCAATCCTAGAAATTTTGCCCAAACTTTCGCAATCCTAGCATGAATGCAACTCAATCATCGGTAATTACAAGCAGAAGAAACTCCAGACACCAGTGTTACTAACAATTAGCCATTCCTTACGCAACCCAGATGCAGGAATATTTGCAAAAAGGTTCACCGCTCAAACTGGTACAACCGCATCAGCGTCATCCTCAAACGCTGTCCGGATCACACTGCTTAAAATGGAAAGCGAAGCGTTCGCATCCCTCCTCCTGCGAAACTATAGACTCTTCCCGCCTTCCCGCATAATATTACATATCGTATATAATATACGAAATTATTTCTTCTGTCCTTCAGGAATAGGACAAGTGCATACCGAGTTTTATTGCTCCCAACCAAGCTTAATGTTTACTAAATCCCAAGTATGTAAGGACTGCAGCTACAGCCTTTTGCAAATGACTAAAATCGTATAGTATAGAAGGTGGAAGTAGGTAGCTGGGGTAGAGGGAGGAGTGAGGGGAAACATGTTTAGCTACTCCTTAGTTATACAATCTATTCCCTGAAACTATAATGCCAAAAAGTAGAATAAGAATAGAAGAGGGCTGTCACGTTATGCAGCTCAATTGTTTAGCCTTCGAGAATGCATTCAACTTTGATTTAGCAGGTAGCCTGCTACAGGCTCTCGTTCTTCTTGATAATATTCTACAGATAGCAGCGGGATCAAGATGCAGGGAATTATCACAACGCATTATTGCTATAAGGTTTGAGCAAAACAAAGGTAGGAAGATAAAACGCTTTCGCTGATAAAGCCACAGCGGCATACGCTTTGCAGATTTACAAAGGTAGGTTGATGCCTGATAGCATGAGCTTATAAGCAGGTATACAAACAAGCGAGGGAGGAAAGCTAGATTATTGCAAGCAAAGCAAGGCTGCCAAATCTACAAGCTTGAAACATAATTTTACAAAACTACCGAGGACGCTATAGTTGTCGAATGAATAGCTAGTAGAACAACAAGAGTGTTGCGTATAGCCTGCACTCTGCACTGCTAAAACAAATTAAAGTGGGATCATCAGGAGAAGTACTGATTGAATATGATGCAAAGCCAGTTAAGCGTTACCTTGAGAGAAGGGAAGGCGGCTTTTGAATAGTCTATCCCTGCTGCTGGTTGCCGTGTTCTAAATTCATACCTGTTAACAAAGTTTCTTCTCCACTTGAATTTGCTTTTCCTTGTAGAACAATTTTTCCACATAAAATCCCCCTTGCGCTCTTGCGCAGTTTGTTACACTTGGAATCAAGAATACATGTTCGCGTGTAAACTGATGCTGAGATGCACATGATGATTTCTTCGGATGAGATGCAAAGTATAAGATACGCCTTAAAGAAAGTAAAGTACGAAATGCATTCAGGCGGTGCAATTAGCAACAGTTCCACAGCATGAGGCATGAATAGGAAATGTTTACTTCCAACAAGTTCAATTTGTGGAGCTGTATGATTTTCCCAGTTGACGCTAAGAGCTGGTACAGCGCTGTTAAGACGGGGCCCATGTTCAAACAATATTCAATATTAGTGTATTTAACCTCGAAGCTTGAAAAGTGGCGCTTTGATCTGATCCAAATATGACTAGGTTTTTGCACGGTGAATCTGAAAGCGCTAGCAATTTTAAAACTGGAGCGTTTCCCACGCATAGTTTATAGATTCATGGAATGGAATCCGCCTTCAGTAAAAAGCTGTAGTCCCTGTGCATATGATACCGCATTTCTTTAGAACAGAAGCTAAAAAATATCCCATTCTCCTAACAATTAGAAGAGAGAAGCGCTCAACCATGGAGAAACTGGAAGCGCCAGAATCTTCTGAAAGCTGTTCTGCCTCATAAAAAGATGCAGAAAGTTGTATAGACAGGTACAAGGGAAATTAACTAGAACGCGTAATTACTAGATCGACGAATAAAACCATGTATTAGAATACGTAATTTCTGGAGAAGTTATTTTCAGAAACAAGATTAACCGGTTCAGCTTTTGAAATTATGAGCAGCATAGTCTACAATAGCCATAAGCAGTCGTTTCTTCAACTTTTATTACGACGCTTCTTAAAGTTATTACACTTATTCCAGCTTGGAAGTCAAATGTTCAATTACCTAATAAATTCAAAAATTTGAATTTAAAAATTTGAATTTAAAAATTTGAATTTAAAAATTTGAATTCAAAAATTTGAATTTAAAATTTTGAATTTAAAAATTTGAATTTAAAAATTTGAATTTAAAAATTTGAATTTAAAATTTTGAATTTAAAAATTTGAATTTAAAAATTTGAATTTAAAAGTTCAAGTTTGAATTCCAGCCAAATTTTTTAAACCCACCATATTTTCATCCACTCAATTAAATAACGATGATGCTCCCATCGTCATCACACCAAAATGTACTCATACTCACTCTTCAAGTCGATTTACAATGATAAACAAACCATAAAAACATAATTCCGAAGCTTCCAAGCAACCAAGCGCTTCTGCATACTATTTTTTGCATTTTCATCCACCAACATCAGCCAAGCCAAGCATAATCACCGCAACAATTTCAAATCTATTCCAGCTAAAACTCCATAACGGTTCCTCCAGCATATGCCCACCACAAGAACTCCCCAACGAAATCCAACCAAGGCGTAAACTGCACTTCAAGGAGAAATTCGAGCTAGAGTAGATAAGTAGAAACGCATTAAGAATCTATCACCACAGGACTGCATATGGAAGCGGAGAAGATTGAAGATGAAATGGGCGTTAACTGCGCCGTTGATGGTATCCTAAAGGAATATACATTTAGCTAGCTGGAAGTGCTAGTAGAATTGAGATAGTCGCGCCGCAGTGCATAGCTACCTGGATGCTGGAGAAGAAGTTATTATCCAGGATCCCCTCCACACATCTTCCAGTTCTGTATGGCACCATACAGACACACGCAAGACAAACCCTAGATCCTTGCATTACCCGAGAGATAAGATGATAAACAAACTACAGATAAGAGGACACGGGGAAAAGTAACAATTGCGCAATTCCTTCCTCCTCATTTAGCAAATTAAGAATTTATATCAACCACATCTCGGAACGTGATCATCCAAGATTATTTATATCCTCCTTAATCAAGATTATCACTGCATTTTCCTACAGACTGTCGATTTACGTACCATGTAAACGGAAGAAGCTTTTGTAAACCCGCAACGCTAGATGTGCATCACCACACACACATAACCATACTAAAATCCAAAAATTAATATTCCTGACTTAACCTTAATCCCCTTCATCTAGAACTATCATTTGTTCCAAGTCAGACTAAATGCTAGATGCATCTGAAGTTAAAAAGATTCAAAGTATATATTTTCATTCTTCTTTGGAAAATGGACTATGCACCAGCTGAGCGCTTTTCTAATATTTCGGTTACTATAGTTACCAGACCTTCGGTCTTTTGTGAGCTGGAAAAATTAGCTACATTACCACATCTGCGTGTCAACATAGAGTGTTTGATAATAAAGCGTTGATAGCCATGGAATTCTTCCTAATGTTCGCTCTTACTGAAAGTGATGCGTAAATTCTTGTGTCGCATGTACATGATCCCGAGATGGAAATCCATTACAAGATCCTGGAGAAAATCCTCCAACTCTATCCATCCTCATCCGCCGTCTGCTCTCCATGAGATGGACAAAGATGGAGTGAAGAGAATCCTTGATTATGGCCCAAGTTTCCTTGAATAATTTCCCTCCTTATCCGCTTCACCATCTTCCAAGCTCTACCTCCCTCACAGCTTTTACGAGCATTTCAAACCTTATGCTATTCTGCCCTTCTTCATCTTCTTCTCCTTCTTTGACTTCCTATGACAGCTTAAGGAAAATGAGCGCGAGTCAACAACAACTTCAAGCTAAGCAAATCCACGAGTATCTCAAAGATTCACAATCCAAGCTCAAAGGCTCAGAATGGGCAAGAGATGGGCGACGAGAGATGGAAAGCAGGAGGAGGAGGAAGAAGATGCGAAATCTTTAAGATTCTCCTTGGCTCTTCAAGAGTCTCACCCCTCAATCCAGTCTGACATATAGCAAAGGATCAAGTAAAAGTGTACAAGGGAAGATAATGGCTGTGCTTACTTCTTTTACCCCATATCCTCAAATTCTTTCTTCAATAAAAATATGGTCAGTGGTCTTAATTTGATCACAGCCTGAACCATTTCCTATATCAAATAGGAAGCTTTCCTCATGATTTCTCTGCATCTTATTGCTAAAATACCAGCAAATCAATGGCTTATTTAATCCCCTACTCATCTACTCGAAGATTCCATCAAAATACCACACCAATTTCACTATCTGTACTACGAACCACCTCTAACGAAGAAACTAGCTGAAAAGGGCATCGAAGCTATGCAATTATCATCACCTACTTACTTCACATCAAGAAGACGATTAAATCCAACGCTGCACAGAGAGCTAAAAGGAGACAACTTTCCAAACTTAGTTTCAACTTGTTCAAAGCTTCCTAAAACTTGGTGGCAAACACAGCGCAAGGCTCCAGCCCACTAAACGCAAAGTTTAGAATCGGTACGGAAGAATCAATTAGCTGTGCGTTGGTGGGCGATAATTCCCAAGGAACTTCAAGCAGTCGGAACAACCACGGTTTCCTTCATCCCGAAGCAAGTCTGCTCATGAAACCAAGAGGGCCATTTTAGGATTTCGTGTGAGTTAAAAATATCAAAGAAAATACAAACTGGAAATAAGAGGCTAATATAGAGAACAAGGTATAGAATGTTGTGTGCCGTAACTTTGGGTTCCTCCAATAATAAAAACAAAACAACCTTGTGGAAGAGACGCTCCCCTCTTAAGAGTCTTCTTAGGTTACTTTCTAGAGAAAAGATGGAGACAAGTGGATCTTATTCCTTTCTTCAAGCCTCTTCTCCCCTTTCCCTAAAGCAATATAGACTGCATGCATTACATACTCTGGCCGTTCTTAAATAAAAGAACCGTTCAAGGGTAGGAAGGTTCCGTCTGGAGCAAACTTTGTAAACAAACCCAGCTGAGATTCAATGCCAAGTATGTAATACGTTAATACAGCGGGTTTAGCCTAGAAACTAGCATAGGGAATTAAAACTTTTTAAGACCGATTTAACAGGTTAAAGCCAAGAGCAAAACTTTGACAAGGGGATTTTCATAGTGAGAAAAGGAACACAACTTGCTATAAAAACAAAAGGCTTGCAAGTTTCTTCAAGTACTGGAAAAGTCGTTTCAACAACTTCAATGAGTTTTGACAACCGGAATCACTAGAGAGCGCATGTGTTCCGCAGCTTACATGCTTCATGCCATCGTGCCTTCTTCCACCAAGTTGATTTAATTTAAGGAGGAGGAGAAACTATACAAGATGACAGATTGGATTACTCCTGAGGAATTGATTGCGAGATGGGAGGAAGCCACAATATATTTTGCATACTAGATCCGAGAATCCATTTTCCAGATCCATAATAAGGTACTGCATTCGAGCAAAGCGAGGAAGACATCAGACCCACAAGTATCCAATATATTGAACATACATATATAACGCTTTTATCTGAAAACTCCTTGGGTGTGCAGCAAGATCTTAAGACGCTGAACAAGACTAGCCGTTCGGAGAGAAAAGCCTTAAGAGCTGCATTCATGCATTCTTCATTGTTCAGCAATAGAGACGTCGGGGAATATAATGTTTGCTTCCTTTGGATTAGATTAGGGAAATCCGAGCTTCCATGTTCACAGAGAAGGCTATGTGTGTGAGAAGAATCTATTAAAGGTCTAAATAACCTAGGATATGGGACGGCTTGATTACTGAATGTAATGAGAATGTGTATGTTGCGGCATAGTTGTGCTTTTCATGCTACCAAGCCCTGGTACTCCCTTCCTAAAGACCCGTGTATGGATTCACGTGTGAAATCATGTGGCATGTTGGCAAGCTTCGTGTGTTTATCAAAGAAATATAGTATGGGAACTACGCTTGGAATCCTGGAGTTTGCAGTATTTTTGGAAAATCGATATCCTTGAGGGAAACGGGTAGTAGCGGCCGACGGCCAAATAACCGGGAGAACGTAGCACAAAATATCCTCTTATTATTACCGGCTTGTCTTATGTATAAGCTATGAATTAAGTTACAAGAAAACATGGCAAAATTCTATACCACCGCAGGCAGGTACTTGAAAAATACAATCTGGAAAATCCGGGTAATACAATTGGCATCGGACCGGGTTGCGGGGTACAGTCGGTCGGGGAGTTTGAGGTCAACAAGCGGGGATTTACATACTTGGATAGCCAGGTGGTTAGTGGGATAGCAAGTGCAATTCTTAAAATTCACCAAAGGTGTGTTGAAGTGAATGTAATTTCAAGGCTGTAACATTTTCCTTGGAGGAGATAGAGCTGCACAAGAGTATCACACACATCTACTCACTTATTAATACGTAAATCACTAGCGCCATCTAGCAAGCAAATCATACAGCTTTCAAGGTCGCTAGGGGTAGACAAAGACGCGATATAATTTACAAACGTTTTCCTTTTCAGTTCCCAATCATCGCTTAGTTCACTATCTTGTAAGGGGATAAGGTCAAGAAGTTTTAGAAAAGCAAGCATCATTTTATTCTTGGGACGTTGGAAGATACTCCGAATTTCAACTTTAGCAGCTGGATTCCAGGGGACGAGAGAAAGCTCTTTCATTAACTCAGCTCTGCAGTTACACTTTCATTGAGCCTATGATGCATATATGTTCCAGTCAGCTTCCGTCGAGGTCAAAGGTCATGAAGAGAACAGTTGGTTAAGTTTGCGTAGATCAGCAAATGTATTTTCCCGTCATCCTTCCTCTGGGCATATTAACGAAGAATTTCCCGTAATAAGGTCTGAAATTATCGAAATTCAATAAATTACACAGTACAATACCATCTACGAAATGAATGACGGACACGTAAAATATTCAAAATAAACGGCGTCAAAGCTACCAACTTCACACAACCACGCTCAAACAGATCGTTGAGACGAGCTTTAAACTACAATTAATTACACCATCTTCAATCTTACCCAGGTCGAGCTGGATCTCCAAAAACCGTCATTGCCGTACAATGGCATCCCATACTCATGTAGTACTTCATTGAATTACATTGACAAGCTGGAATGTACGGAGCCCCAATACTCTGTTTAAAGTACATTGAAGCGGATGAGTGGCTGCAGGAAGCTGAAACGGTTAACCAAAATTGCATGATTAGTAACACATTTACGATTGATATTAACACAAATATATGATACACTTGAGAACTGCTATAAGTATATCACTACAACTATACTGTCTTTTACTTACCACTAAAACCGCAACCAGGCTGTGGGTGCATCCCACCATTAATATAAAAGTCAATGTGGCCCAGTGTGCCAAAACTTCCATAAAACGCACTATTCGTATGAACAACGTCCACAAACATTGCATCAGACGGTCTCAGTCTTCGTCCCAGTGACCCTGTGTAAAAGAACGGACCCGCAGGATCCAATCCTAGAAGAAACCATAAACTTTACTCATCAGTTAGTGGTCACATAACTGACCAAACAAAAACAATCTAGGTTGCTTCTGTCGGAATATTAAAATAATATCATTCTGACATTAATATCGTAATATATAATATTTCTATAATTTCTTAAAATTAAATTACATCTCCTCTCAATAAAATTAATCCTCGCATTTTTTAATTTCAAACAAACCTGTTATCCTCCCAACTTTCCGCCCGTATCTCCAGAACAAATCCTCCCCCGCAACACCCGCGATATGAGCCCCCAGGCTGAATCCGATTAAATGTATCGAGCGGAGATCTAAATTAAACACATCCCGTAGGAAGGAGATGAATGCTGCAAGCTTCATCCCAACTTTAGGAACATTTTTTATTGTAGAAGGGTAGCCCACGGAGGAAAATGGGATCATCCCTTGAGGAGTTGATAGTGGTCCCCAATCAACTATAATTATATTGTAATTGAATCCTCGTTCTAAATAGGCTAAATAGGAAATTAAATCATTCAGAGAATTAATCAAAGAGAATATAAAAGTATACCTACCAATAATAATTTCAACTAAAGCAGTGGAAAAAAATTCTCTTAATGGGAGCAATAACTGGGATCATAATTTATATTATTTGATAGAAATGTAAAGAGCAATTGTATTTTACCGTCTTTAATTTCCTGCGGAAACCAGCAAGTGTAATTGTGCACAAACCCATGGATTAATACTTTGGTTGGATAATTCGCTCGCATCTTTGATCGAAGCATCCCTTTTATATCGCCAATAGTTACTTCGTACCCTTGCCAAAACTCCTTGTTGCTAAATTACCCAAAGAAATTAAAAGAGAAAGGATTACTAATAATAAACAGAGCTTGCAACAGCGTCCTGCCCTCTGGAGCTTGTAATGAATAAGCTTTTACGTTTATTCTTTTCAACTTACTGTGGATCGTACATGAAGAAACGGACGTGGTTCGTGTCCGTTGAAACTAAATTACTAAGCGCTAGTGCTTTATCATAACCTGAAATAATAACAATTGATTAATGACGACCAATTCCCAATAATAATATCCTTAATATTTCTTAGCTACATATATCCAACTCGATTTCTAAAAAAAATGCGAGTAAAACGCTTTCCAATGCAGATTAACACAACCTGATTCCTAATTGCATCGTTGATGTACCAAGATTATCAGCCGCACAATCACTAAACTGTAAAACCCTAACTGACCTTTGACCCTACGGTTCCCTTAGCTTATAAGCCTTTCGTTTTGGTGTTTTTTTTTTAAATGTAACAAACATAAAACTAAGCATCTTAGGTCTAAAAGTATTTTCATATTCATTCTCCACTGTCTCCACATGGAAATGCTTATTCAGCATGAAAGATCTCGACGCCGTTCTGAATCAATATCTTTAGTAGGAGATACCTGATGAGTACAGATTTTTGCCACAACAGCATTCACTGGTCAATTAATTAATTAATTACATAATTATTTAAGTATCCTCTAACTCACCTAAGAAAGCGCCAAACAGAACAAGAATGTAATAAACCCCACCCATCTTCTCTCCTTCTAAAGTTCCAAGTCTTTTTTCCAGGTGTTATTACCATATTGGCTACCTTTTACAACCCTTTTCTCCAGGATCATTAAACCCCGGAGAAAACCTCTGCATCGGGCTTTGTCACAGATTACACTCGCCTTCACTTAATTCCAATCCTCGATTCCAAACGATTCTCCTCTGTCACCACTCCACTCAGCAATAACTACAAACACTCCGAAAACACTTTGCGAAATAAAAACGTTGCAAAATTGCAATCAGTCAGTCAGGAACATCAGCAACATTCAACTGGAGCTGTCACCTGCCAAGGTGTAATCCCGTACAACTATAAAATCAACTCAATCTAACTTAAACCTCACAAGGAAGATCTGAAATGACAGCAGAAGCGCGCCGTCCTACCAAGTCCTTTCCGTTTGAGTATTGACATGTGGATGACAAGAAGTTTTGAGATCTGTTACGAGTGTCAGTCGTGAGATTGCGGTGATTTTTTTCAATTCAAATCAACCACAAAACTTTGCCTCCACAATTCAGGCCCATAAATTCAGGCAATGAGCACGGAACAAAGTATCAACTTTTCCATCAACATCCTACAGCGCACTGCCTAAGCTTCAACAGCCTCTTCCTCGCTTGACACAGATAAATTAGATTAAGTCCGTCAGCGTGAAAGTTGCAGAGAAGATGATGATAAAGGAATATTAGGAAAATTTCCCAAAAGAAACAAGCCTAGCGCGTCCAAGCACACGAAATCCAAAAAAAGAAGGCGAAATCAAGAGTTACTTTTATTCTCTGCGTAAAAGTCAGTGTCCGAGAAGCAAATGAACGAGTTTCAACCAAGTCTCCAAAAGTTATTAATACAATTTCGCCAACTACCTTGAGAAAAAAGTATGGGCAAAAGAATTATATTTTTAAAAGAGTGTAGAGAGAGGGATCCGTAAATAAGAATATAGGGTCGTACAAGGATTATACGCCGTTTGCTAGGGGTGTATAAACACGTTACGATACCACGTTTCCTTCTCCTCCTCCATTTACTGCAATAGCAAGTTAGTTAACTGACTGTGAGAGTGAGTTGATTAACGCTCTCAAATCCTTAACTTAGCATATGAGAAGCTGAAACAGTGGCCAGTTGGCCAGTATCATCATTAACCATTTAGCCCTAGCGATGGTCAATAACGTAAGTAATTATTATTAGAGGTGTATAACAGGAATAAAGAAGCAAGGAGGAGGCCGGCCTGGTGGGCAAATAATTACTTTACGCCTCATTTCAAGTACAAAGCAATATAATAGCTCCTCTGGTATCCCTCTTAGCTAATACTAGGACCTTGGATCTGTAATGATTCTTATTGTAGAGTTAAAAATGTCATTGTTCAAAATTTTCACCCTCGCTTAAATAAACCAGCTTGACGCGTCAGCACAAGTTTCGTTACTAAAACTTATATATTGAGTGGATTTGCAATAAACAGCGAATTAATTGTAGCCTCGGGGAGAAGTTAACACATGACGCGCTGCTTCTAAACTGCAGTAGTATTTTTCCACTCAACTTATTAAAATACTGCTTACGACTGTATTTTAATTATTGATAAGCGCGAAAAAAATAATTATTCAAATATTGCTTGGATTAGATGCAAATGAAGACTTAACGACATGAGCGCCAGCGCGCTGTGCTTGGAGATACGCTATGGCAAATAGCGATAATATCCCGTGACAATGGGTTATGTGATACATAAAAATTTTAACAAAAATCCACCAAGACAGATACGCCCGGGCGCGTGGTGTTATAAAGAAAATGCGAATTTGCGAGGGAAAACGTTAGAAAGTTGTTATGATAAAATGGGAGGAGTGTAGAATACGCGAGTTTCTAAAAATTTGCAATTTTTAAAACATTTTCTTTAGCCCCTGTGCGTGCGTTTGTCTCTATCTGTCTGCATCTTTCTATCTTTAATCTTGGTGGATTCCTGACTGAGGATAAAAGATGTGGATGCTTTCAAGCTGGGGCACGACGATCGTATTGTTTCTATCCGATAAGGCGGCACCACACACACATCCCCCATTAAACAATCCAAAGAATTCAACAATCTCTGCATTAAGAATTGTTAGTGTGAGCGTGGAAGCATGAAGAAAATTTCATGGGCTTGATCGTGGAAACATGCGTCCAACTAAATTAGAGCAATGTATCTTAACACAATTGGATTACTGCTAGCCTGCTATAGATGCTTACGCGCTTGTCTACCTGCCCGCTCCGCTTGCAGTGGCTTTATTATTAGTATTATAGCTAAAAGCATTATAATCTTTAGGATGATCATATTACATTTTATATACGGCTTATTTCACATCTGTTTAAAGTTGAATATATTTTCTTTACGCTAGACGAAACTGGAAGGATATCTTGCAGAAGAAAGATGAGAAATTACAGTTTCGAGAACAAAGAGTTAGTAAAAGATATTTAAATCAGAGACAAATAAAGCCATCACTTCAACCTCCTCAATAAACATACCGGAAATATATAAACACTTTAAAGGAAAATGCACACAAAACTCAACTAAAAACAATCATCATTTTAAAATGTTCAAAAGATTACGGGAATCTGGAGCTACGCGCACTATTTCCTACACCGGAAGCTAATCCCTTTATTTTGGATTTACGGGAGCTTTTCATGACCGTGGACGTCACTTAAGCCTTGCTTTTGGGACTCTTGGATTTCTTCTTGGACTTCTTGCCAGTAGAACGTTCTGCGCTACCACTTTTAGGCTTTTTGGACTTCTTCGACTTGGCGCTTGAATGTTTTCCACTGCCGCCACTTCCATCTTCGGAGTTGTAGCTTCTCTCAGAGTCTTTCGAACCTTCTTTCTTCTTCTTCTTCTTATCCTTAGAATCCTTCTTTTCCTTGGAGCCCTTCTTTTCCTTAGGCGTGGTCTCAGATAGCTCGTCTGATTCTTTCCTGGGTTCAGGCACTGGTGGCGGTTCACCCGATTCATCAATCGCAGATTCCAGGTAAATACGCATAAAATCTTCGTGACATTTCCGGTTTTGCTCCTTGGCTCTCTGGAAATAACAATTGTTGTATCATTGTGTGAATTAGTTTGTTAGTGACACGACCATGGAAAATGTACGAAAAACTACAATATTCAAACTTACAGCAAGCTGGAACATGGCTTCTTTGTGATCCTTGACAGCTTTCTCTTGAAGCTCTTTTGTCTCACCCGAATGTGGATAAACGGGGACGCAATCTTCCTCCTTCCATTCAACTGTATACTGGGGCTTTCCTGTACCAGACTTGCAGGCACGCTGACATTTAGAGCCTCGAGATTCTGTGCCCGAGGGCACAAAAAGCTGCTCTTCAAGCCATTTAATTAGCTCTGGACCTCTGAGCACGTGGGTCACTTGAGGGTCCGGCGGTCTATGGGTTGCTAATGAAGAGGATTGCGCATCCACACTTGGGCCGCAATGTGCGCTTTCTGGTTGCTTGTGCCGAGAGCTCTCGCTTGGTTTGGGAGACTCTCCGGAGTCATTGCTATTTCCAAGCGCTTCTTCTTTTTCATGGTCCGACGCTCCTGGGTCATCGCTCCGTCGAAGTGACATTCGCCTGCTTAGCTTGAATGAGGGTGGAGAACTTAGGTTTAATTGAGCTTCAGCGCTGCCACCTGATGTTGGTTTCGAGACGCTTAGAGACGTCTTCCTGACTTCCATTGAAGTTGACAATCGCTTCGCTCCAGACTCAGGAAGCTGGTTACTCAGCTCTAAAGCGTCAGAAAGTGACCCCTTGTTGCGCGCTGTCAAAGAGGGTTCAATGGGAAGCGCAGACTTGGTAGAACCAGAGTTTCGGGCGGATTCAGACTTGCTAATCTTTTTAGACGCTCTTGAGGAATTGGTTTTCCCCGCACCTAACCTGAATGATGAAGAAGATAACTAAATGTTTTGATGTAACTTTAAATTCTAGCATATTATAACGAAACAGCGACGCTTAGGAATAAAGCTATTCTTTTAAATTTCCCTCGTGTGTAAACAATTCATGTAAAACATTGTAGTTTATAAAATTTTAACGTAAATATAGTTAGTCGACCGCAACATGCAATGCAAGAAAACTACGCCTATATTTAGTTACAAGATCCTAAATATACTTTTACGTCACTACGCCTTCTCATTTTCTCAATACTTTCTATCACTATTGTGCTAGGGATATACTACTAACAGACTTTGGCCCCTTTGCTAAGAGCGATCGAACCGTTACCTTGACTCTTTAGTATTTCCATGCTCAGAATTATGATCCTCCTTGGAGTTTGCTAAGGTTCCAGAATCTCGTTTATAAAAATGATTATCTAATTTACTCAATCCGGGGATCAAATCTTCGTCCAAATCTGTAAAAAAAATCCCCGTTAGTGACATATCCATGTAATTAATTGAGCATAGAGTACTTGGACAACTTACGCAGACAGGTAAACCCTTTTAAATCAGACAGGTTAACTTTAGGAGCTCCTGTATTGGACACAGTTGGTATCAGGTTTTTCCCCAGGAATCTATACCGAGCTTTTAAGCCAGAAATAAAGTCATCCTTTCCTTGCTGTCGCCATGTCTCTTTAAGAGATCGCAAATTCTCAATCAAAATGACCATGTTGCTTTTGAAAACAGGCTTGAAATCTGTAAGGAATTCCATAACCCAATGAGGCTTTTCCGGGGCTCCAATGTGTGAGGAATTAGGACCTCCAGCATGGATTGTCAAGTTCTCTGAAGTTACTGATGTGTAGGGTTCTGATTCAATCAGCTGTGAAGTTCTTGGAGGCTTTTCCTCCGTGTCACCAACGAGTATATCCGCTTGGCTTGGCTTCGATAATGCTTCACTACTTCCTGCTGTAGCTCCTGTTTTCGATGATCCTGATCCTCCTCTCGTCGTAGGCTGCCCTAGTGTAGCTGATATCGTTCTTCGTGGATTGGCTTGTGAATCTAGTCCCAACGAGTGTAACTTGGATTTCGTGTTTAGTAATAACTCTGAAATTTCCTTCGTAGCCGAGTAGCCTGTCTTATTCGAGGTTCTGGAAAGTTTCGAAGCCGTTTCCAACTCGTTTAAATCCGATGAAAGTTTTAAAGATCCTTTGGATGACTTTTTCGTAGTTTCACTTGAATTAGTTTCTAACGGGTCCGACTTTCTAGGACTGTAGAATACAGCTTCGTCCTCAGCAATAGCAGGTTTTGGCAGTGATCGTTTTTTGCTGCACTTACTGGGTTCCATTTTTCGAAAGCTCTCCTCTAAAAATAGTGAATTGTTCAAGATCATTAGTTGTCATACTCATATTTTTCATTTCTTTTTAGAAATACGTCGTTCAAACCTGTTAAAAATGCTTCAGGCTCTGCCAACAAATCGTCCCAGTTGTCTTTATCATCGGTATCTAAAGATTTCACAAATTCTTCCTGCTCTTCCCTAAAAACCAGAGCTTTCTTCCATTCCTTTTTCATCTCTCTGCTAATAAATTCCCACTCAGAGGGAATCAACTTCCACGAATTGTGTACAACAAATACAGAAAAAACAAATTTTTCAGCTGGCAGACTATCACTTTCCCCAAAATCGTCACCGCTCACGTCTTCATAAAAACTACCGTCATTTGTCATCGGACTGGGCGAACCTAGGAAAATGGCGAAAAAGATTACAAAAACCCGAGTACAAGGTACACACAATCTTCAAGTGTGTGCGGCAGGCTTGAGAGTACATGTAGGCAATTAAGCGTGTACTACATACTGTTTGTACTTTCAAATGAGAGCTGGGTGGGCTTACAAACGGTAACGTTCAAGTAGTTTGAAGAGCATTTACGCAAAATGCATAACGTACCTTGTAGAACGATGGCGGGGACCATGACGGATGAACGGAAATGCTGCTCAAATATCAATTCAGCTGTCTTCTGATTCCATATTCGCAAGAGAAACACGGCATTTGCGTCAGAGGATCGAAAATGTAAAGACAATATCTCTGAAATGCCATGAAATTCCATTTCGAAACTGTAAAAACGGAAAAGAATATTAGTACATGAGACAAAGAGTTCAGCTACCTTTTCAGAATTTATTCCATTTAACTAAAGCTGTCTCAGTATTGACTCACCGGCAAACGCAGTCCTCGTAGTTTGGGAAATAGTAGCCACAAAATCTATGGAGTTCAAGTTTCGGAACGGGGAAATGCTTGATGTCGATAGATATCGGCTCTGTCTGCGAAGCAGGTGTCAATTGACGTAGTGTCCAGTACTGCTCTTCAGGAAGCGGGGTGTGAGAAAATTGATGTACGGGTATTCTGAAGCAAATTACCGTGTAGCCTTCCTGTTCAAAATTAAAAGTTTATATATTATATTGCAACGCTCAAGAAATAGCCCGGTCTGATATTTCAAGGTAGAAATCATTATAACCTTATTTCTAGCCAATTTTCCAACCCACAACTTATCTGCCCACATACCAACGGGCTTTCGCGTATCATTATCAATTATTTGCATGAATACTCCCAATTTTACGTTTGTTTTTAGCTCAATATGGAGCATGCTACCCTGGAATAGTTTTAAAACAAGTTATTCAAATGGCTTCGCAAAAATGTTGTCTTTGTAGCCAATTAACTTAAAGAAGATTCATCCACCTCATGTATGCTCTCTGGACTTATACGAGCTCTGTAAAACGGTATCCATCGAGTCAAATCATCCTGGAAGATAGGTACTTTGCCATTCACGTCGAAAATCTTCAAATAATACGGCAAGGAGGAATAATGGGGATAGTTTCCGACAATTTTTGGATACTTGGAGAAGAGTAGCCTGAAAATTCAATACATTCAAATACATAGCTAAATGGTGAATTTTTACTTTTTTGAACTAGTTATATTAAGAACAATATAACTGACATATAAACTTACTCCATGGCATTAATGGCCCACAGTGGTGGAACGGGAAAGAGGACTTTATCTAACTTCCGCTCCTCTAGCACGTGCTCTCCCATGCTACCAGCTAGTAAATAAGCAATTTTCCTAACACCAAGTTCCACTTTTTCGTAATGTCGATATGTTTTATGGCGAGCCTTCAATAAACGTCTTGTTAGCCATCCCCGTACGTGACGCTGTATTTCTGTAGCGGCAACGTTCCGCAGGTGCAAATAGTTAGCGATTACGTTTGCAGTGGTGGCTCTGCATACATATAATGTTATTAAAAAATAGTTTATAAGTAGATATACTTTGTCATTGATTTGAATCATACGTTTGAGTATAGTTTGCCGAATTCCTTGCTGATCCTGTACTGCATCTGCCTACTGAAATTCGGCTAAATTACAAGTAATAACAAGCTAGCCAGTAATGAACGATTGAGAAAAATGTACATTGAAATTAGATGTCAAAATTAGCGAGTTCGTTACATACGGTGATTCGTCGTTAGCAAGACTTGTGTGGAAACTGTTAGTATCGTCTTGGCTGACAGCAGCTGTAGGTTTCTGTTGTTTTCCAAGCTGAAATCCAATCACAGTTAAATTTTTCAGACGACCAAGGTGTTGGCCCAAACCATAATAAAAAACTATTACTTCTGGATTCAAGAGCAAAGTTCTCAAAGCAAGCATCGTCCACGATTCAAGTGGTCCTCCGTTGGCCGCTTGCAGAACATCCAGTAAAATTAGATCGAAAACTTCATGAATCCCAGTTGGTTTCTTAATCCGATCCACCGGTATGGGCGGAAGGTAGGATTTACGCAACATTTTAACAGATGAGTTCATCAACTTTATCTTCCCAAACGATATTAGCAGAGCCCATAGACTACGCGCAAGTTGATCTGAAAATCAAACGATTCAAATTCTCCTCTTCTTCTGTCTAACGGGCTGATCTAGATAATTATTTTATTCAAGTACCACCGCGTACCGCACTGATGCAACCATGTGGCTGGAGTCAAAGTCATAAGATCTTGAGCCGTTTTCCTGTCTCCTACGTATATCGGAGTGCTTGATAATATCCGTAATGCAGTATGGGTATATTTTTCGGAAGAGTTAAATTGAACATCGTTGCCCTTTCCTTCATACTTTACATTCGACGGGTCGCCATGAGGATGTTGTTCCCAGCAGGGTTGCTCCAAAATCCATATCCGATAGAGGTGTCTTCTGTGAAATAAAAGGTTCGCTTAGTCTTTTACCCATGAGTGTTTGATGGTTCATCTAATTTGCAGTAAAAATAGGAGCATACTAATTGATATACAACATGCTATTAAACTATTAGCGAATATGCAATGTGATAATCACTAACCCTGGAGGGACGTTAATCCTTAGACATTTCCCTTGTTCGGGTGATAAAATATAAGCTTCTCCATCTAGAGATTCTTCCTTCCTCCAATCCCATTGCTTTACAATCGCTGTTACAAAAGGATGATGTAGCCTCTGGGGGATTTCCAAAGAGTCATCGACTTGAAAATTTAAATGAAACATAATTGAACTTGACAAATTGATCTTGTATAATGATACTGGGATATAAATACTGGTTATCATGATACATGAGAGGAAGAATGGTTGGAGAAGTATTACTGTGCAACTGTTTTCCTAAAAAGTAAATGTCGTAGTCCTGAAATGCGTCTAATGTAAAGAGTAAACTTTGTTCAATCCACGAGTCACTATCTGGAAAAAATAATAATAATAATCGTTTCATTTACGCAGACACCGCATAACAAAATATTCAGATGTGCAAATCTTACAAATGTAAAATCCAGATTCCGGATTACTAAAGTCTTCCATTCGTATATCTCCAGTTCGTAATAGCTTCCCATTAACAGGAAGAAGAACCTCTTCCAATCGACCCTCTGAAACGGTGACTACATCTGCGAGAGGTATAGGCTTATCGGCTGTACTAACGACATCGGGTGATGTAGGTAAGACAGATGCAAGCGTAGAAAAGTCCGATTCGAGATCCTTAGTTCTTTTCTTGGATTGTAAATTATTTAGTGGATACTTAATTAATACGTAAGAAGATCCCATGCTTCGTTGCCCCTTGTAGTATTTGATGAGCTCCCTATTGTAAATCAAGCCGTGTTAGCATTAAATTATTGAGCATGGCCCGAAAACTAGTTCCTGTTTTTAAATTACACTACCTCGTATTCCCACTAAGTTGTTCTATGTCAGCCCAGCTTTCACCAGTAGCATCTTGAGGGATTTTTAGAGGGGTGTCCTTTGAGGATTCTCTCTTCTTTTCGGATCCAGATTTCTTCTTTTTACCTTTCTTGCTCTTTTTTGATTTTTGCGATTTACCAGATTTACTGGCGACATCTGATTCGGTACCGGATGTGACTGCGCTCATCTCTGAATCGGCTGAAGTTTGCCTTATTTTGGATTTCGTAGACTCATGCCCCGTTTCAGCGCTATCATCGGTTTCTGCCCCAGTTGACTCGGTCTCAGTGCTTACAGACCCAGCAGTAGTTGTCTTCTTAGATTTCCCTTTCTTCCCTTTTAGTTTCTTCTCCTTTGACTTGCCTTTCTTTTTCGTCTTCTTTGATTTATCCAGCTTCTCTGGTGAATTTGACTTGTTCTCGGTAGAATTAATTGCATGCTGTAAAAGTTCGGGCAACTCTTGCATTGTTGCAGAGTTAGGTATCCGAAGCATTGATAAAGCAAATTCTAAATTGTCTTCGTTGATTCCAGTTTCAGGCAATGAAGTCTGCCAGTCTTGTTTTAATAAGATGGGCGTCTTGATCAGTACTTTTCGTGGATTTGCTTCGTCTTCCTGCGATAGCGTATCTTTGCGAGTAAGCAGTCCCTTCTCTAGGGCCCATGATTTCCACCGGAAAGTTTTCCATAATGGCGTAGGAGGGCGACAAGGGTCAGTTGATTCTAAGGGTCGGTCCCGAATTTGTTTTAATAACACCGGGTGCAACGGTGAATCTCCTTGGCCCATTTTGACTTGAAACGTTTCAAGGAAAGCGGTTAATGATATAGGATTGTCCTGTCCAACCTTACGTCGGATATCTCGTACAAGTTGTTGCTTTTGGATCCCGATGAAGCCTTGAACTTTTCCCAATATTTCGTCGAGTGGGGGTAAGTCTTCCGGTCGACAAATTCGTGGTTGTTTTGAAGCTCTAGATCGTATAACATCCACAAAATCAGGCATGCACGACTCCGTCTCTGATGTTTCAGACACTTTCTCCGAACCTTTCTTTTTGTTCTTATTGACTGAAATAATAAATAGTTATATTGGAACGTAATTTCAACTTTTCTATAGAGATACCCGTTTAGCGCAATAGAAAATGGCAAAGCATTACCTTTTTTTCGGGAGCTTTTCGAAGACCCTTTGCTTTTGCTACTGCTTTTACTGCTTCCTTTATTGCCCTTCTTCCGCTTTTCCTTGGATGAGGTAGGTGAGGGCTGGGATCCCGATTCGTTTCCAGAATTATCGTTTTCGCTATTATCCGTACCGGACTAAGGATTAACAAAAACAAATGACAATGCAGGCGTACTCAATCAAAAGTATTTCAAACATATACAACACGCATTAAATTATTTGACAGCAAGAAATTCATGTCTATTCTAATGATATTTGATTCTAAGAATTTAATACCGCAGGGGACTGGGATTTAGACTTTGACTTTGCTTTTTTAGGCTTATTATTCTTATTCTTGGCGCTTGTCTTTTCTTTGCTTGGTTTCTTCGCTTTGCTCTGTGTCCTTCCTGGAAGAGCTTCACATCTAAAACCTCAAATTTTTATCATGGTTATCACACTACATATACAGGTGCATCAACTAAATGCTCTTGTGAATTCGATCAGGATATTGAGTTACGGAAATAAAGCATCTGTGGGAAATTCAGGCTGTTTTGGTGAGTTTTCCATCCTGTAGCCTGGTAACGTTTGCTTCAAGTAGTCCCACAAATAATTCGGGCTTAATACCTCATTTGCACTGCAACAAAAGTTTTTTCGTAAAGCTCAGTATTTCAAGAGATAAGTTGATTCAACGTATTCCCGCTTAACTGAAAGCATTGATACATCACCTGTAAGTTTCTCTATCCATTATCCACCCTGTAAGGTACGGGATTGCACTGAATTTTGATTCTGGAAATTCTTCGTTAAAGTCTTCACGTAACACTAGAACTGCTATCTTCATCAAAGCTTTCGTAAGCAGCATTGGCCACAATTCAAACGTGTTGGTGAACGGTAAAGCGAATAACCCAGAGGAAAGAACCGGAATGGTATCATCTACCAAAATTAACCGCCATTGTCCCTAGATAATCCATTAAGACTCCCAAGTTATTGTACATTTGTTAAATTTTGCGACAACACCATACTAAAAGTAAAGTATTACCATATAAAATAGTCTAACAGCATATCGACCGGATTTGTTCGTTTGTGGTACATTTGCTTTGTGTCGTTCGGGGTAGGGAAAACTATAAATGTGATTCCAAGGCCTCCATGGATGATAATAAGTTCCCAATACTTGATCATCGCTAGCACAAAAGAAGGGATCACCTTGCCGTAGATCGTACAACTCAGAAATCTCACTAATTATGCGCCTGATTACACACGACGACAGAAATAAATGCACATTCGGGTTTATAAGGTCAATATGCTCAACATCAGGGTCTACTATCTTCGGCGATTCAGCAAATATATTTTCCGGTAGAACCCATGTGACCGGCTCCAGTGATTTAGGAATCAAGTTGTTGGCAGGGTCGTAAAATCGGGTAGACGACGGTTCCTAAAATGTGAAACATATATTGTGATCAACTTAGTTTTTCAAAAATTAAGATTATGACATGATATGAATTATATTAAGATTATCGGCATGATTCATTGTTCATTAGGATATTTTTAAGTACCTCTGCGGATCCTACCAATGTTTCTAACTCTTTCAATGCTTCAGAAGACCAAACTGTCCATGGAGGTATGCAGCAGTATGGAAGCAACTTAACAATAGAACCAGTTTTTAAAACTTCAGGGTCAGGCCAAAGCTCCGGAGGTGTTGAATTTGCGCCAAAGGACCTTGAAGATAATGGACTTGCCATTGCATACGAGTTCAAATCACCGAGCAAGACTATAACAATTGTACAAAGTAGACCGCGATAAAATATTCAAATTGTTCTTCGATAGGCATGGTGCTTCCTAGATGTAGCATATGCTGGGAGATTAACCACGCTAGTCGTTATAGAAACTGAATACGTGTCTCAAATTTAGTCAAATTACTATATTCCTTTAAACACATTGCGATTAGCGATAACTATTACATTCTAATGCTATAACTGACAAATACAAGTTCGAAACTGACTAAAAACCTTTACGAAAACGCTCAACTGCAGCTCGTATTATTGATTATATACCTATCCAGCTTATGGCAATTAGAAGCGTAGAAGTAACCTAGACACAAGATAAATGCTTCAGAAGCGAACACGAATACGCTTTAAAGTTATCTAAATGAACGGTAATCACTAAAGACTCTTAAAGTTGCTTCGAAGTGCGGATCGGCAGTCAAATTAATCACTCCACTTTTACTCCATGCAAAGAATACAAAATATCTGTTGTGTGCGACCACGCCCAAGTGTCGGTCACGGGGTTATAGAAAGTTCCGTTCAGTCTCCGAGTCTCCACACCACCTGCAAAACAGAAAATGATGCAATCTGTCAAAGTTATATATAGTTACCGTTTGCAAATCCCTGTAGAGTCAAAACAACCATTCCATCGGCTAAACGGTAGCCACAGGTCACAGTAGGACATAGGAGGAGTAAAAGGTAATCTATCTACAAATACGTAAAAGTTTCAGGAAAGGAATACACCTTAAGTAACGATTCTATATAAGCTCAACAAAGGCTAACTCCAATGACTGTATCGGTAGTAGTACATCGAACAATTTGTACACTGAGCTTTGCCTATCGATAATTAATTCTTCCATGCCCAAGCGTTAACCTTTACTCAGCAGTTTAACTCGTTATTATTACCTTCCAAGTCACTTTAGCCACACTACTCTACATCGATAAGTGCTTCCACGGTTACGTAATTCGGACTTAAGGAATTGCTTACTATCTGTCAGCCATCGCTGTAATTCTTCAGGTGTGACGAAATCCTCCCACTTATGTGTTCCTTTAGGGACGATCTGAAGCAAATACTCCGCGGCAAATATAACAGCAAATCTTGAAGCAGGTGTCCGATTGATAGTTGTGATAAACATGGAACCGGCGGGCTACAAAGTACATCATATCAAATATAAAACCCCCAGTAACGTTCAATGTATAACTTCAACCCAGTAGTTTACAAATAGTAAATACTCATTACAAACCAACATACCTTTAGCAAAGATGTGCCATGTTTGACAAATAAATCCGCGTTGGAAACATGTTCGATGACCTCTGAAGCTACGACTGCGTCGAAACTGGATATAGCTGATGGATTTTTGGCAAAATCTTCTATTGAACTACAAACATAATCGATGTCGAGATCTCCTTTATGAAGTCTTGCAACCTCTAGACTCTCATCGGTAATGTCGATCCCGGTAACAGATGCCCCAAGTCGTGCTAAAGGCTAAATGCATAAGTAACACTTAAACCGTTAATCCAACAAATGAAAGCGAGTTCTACTGTAATATCAAAATAATCACATTTCATTCCAACTTACCTCACATAAGATTCCTCCACCACATCCAATATCTAAGATCTTTAAACCTTTTAACGGTTCAGGGTTATCTAAATCATTCACAGCTCCTGTACTCGCCAATCCATCTTTGATGAACGGAATCCTGCAATAATGACGCAGACACAATAACATATGTTAGAAAACAGGAATGAATGATTGCAAAAATTCGTAATTGAACGCACTAACTTAAATCCTACCTAAGTACATTCATCGAATGTAGCAAGGACAGGGGTCCCTTGGGGTTCCACCATTCATTTACCATAGCGGCAAACTTTTCGCTTTCGCCTGTTTTAACCGTCGACTCCCGTGCACTATCCCCATATCTCCTGTAAAGAGTACAAAGGATTTTCAAATTTTCTGTACTACTTTTGAACTACTAACCCTTGTCATTCCATAAATCAGAGCTATAGCTAATAACAATTACCTGCAGTTAGTGCTACCAGTTATTCTACTAAATCCGGATGGTGATTCGATCTTCTTCAATAAAGTAGTCCCACTAACTGATAACAACGATTTCAAGATACGGCTCGCCATTTCCAAATCCACAACTTGACTTAACTAGTTCAAAGACTACTCAGGTGTAAACTGAAAAGTTTACTCCTTTTTCACTAAATGCAAGGCTCACAATTACGTAGAATAAACTTAAAAAGCAGTGCTGTTTAATGCAAGCATAATATAGTTTCTTAACTGAAACTGAAGATTACCGGAAAAAATCCACAAACAATTAATTTTCACGCAATAATCACATGTAAATACAAATTCCCGCCCCCTACCAAGGAGTTCTACTCGACTATAAATCATGCAAATGGCAAAAGCTCCCGCACAGCCCGTCAATCGCAATGGCAAAGCATAAAGAAAGCATAGAAAGCATTTTAAAAAGAGAAAGCAGTATAAAAGTTTCTTCTAACGCAACAACCTCTACATTAAATTAATAAATTATTGCAATTTAAATAGCAGCAAAGCAAAATTTCTACTGAATTAAGCTTACTGCCGTTACTTGCACATGCAATATCCCACCACACCGCCATTGCCCGCCACCCAGATTCGTCAACAATTTGCTCTTCGGAGAAAGTGGTGGCCCTTAAAAGGGCCGTTTTGTTATTTAATCGATATCCCCTTCGGGTGGTAAACGGACCGTTTAAATTACTCCTGATTTTCCTCAAACCCTTCGTCGGTATATATCATTAGCCGAGCTGGTTGTATTGGACCTCTTCGCTGAATTTTGAAAATAATTCCGTCTCCATCCTTGCCATCTCTTGCATTTCAAATTCCGTCGCTCAAAAACACTCTCGCCGATTGTCTTCGTATCAAAATCTCGTCTTGGAGAAGTGGCTATACCTACCACAACCAGAGCATGGACCCTCATCCGCAGGCTCAGTAGACTTGGCATGTTCCTCTACAGGCTCCGTAGACTCATCAGGGTCACCAGGCTCATCTGGCTCAGCAGACTCCGCATCTTGCTGACTTCCTTCCGGCACCTCCATCCTTGCCCAAAACTCTGATAAGATGAGGCAGAGTAAGAGGGTCATGAATTCCATGTCCGATAGCATGCGTCTCAATGCCATTTCAATATGACGGCTCGTTATCTCGGGCTCGTTATTTGCGAAAGCGATATCTCGAGCTTTTCGCATCCAGTAATCGCTACATGCAGCCATCCCTGCGTGGTCTAGACCATGTTCTTCTAGGTCGCTACCCCAGTTACGGAAGTGAATCGCCACTCGTTCAAATGGTCCTTCTTCTCGGCGATTATCTTCTTCATCTTCTGAACCTGAATCCCTACTCGAGTTTGCTCGCTTGCCCCCTTTTGAAATTCTGAATCTTGACATTTCGAATAACTCCACTTTCGCGATAACAGAAGAACACTTTGCAAAAAACAATTAACGTTTTAAAAAAACTAACACCGTCGCTCGAATAACTGCGAAGTTGATGATGATGCGCTCTCGCCGCCAATAAAACAAGTAATGAATAATGTTGAAACAGGGCAGCTTTATATACAGACCCGAGTCTAAACAATCCGGCTCAGGCCTTGGCTAATTTTAGCTCATCGTTTTCCTTGGACTACCAGCTTATGAAAAACGTTTACCCATTAAGCGGATTATCGGATCCACACACGCACCCTATTGGACAGTAGCTTAAGCTCAGAGGAGAATAAACATCAAACATAGGCATGCTTCACCATGCAGAGTCCAGGTACTCTTGTCCGATACCTGTACAAATTTAATCCCTCCGAAACCGGGCAAGCAGTTAATCCCTTCGAAGGTAGGCTGAGTGGTTTAGAAGGGCTTTCAAGGGACGTTAAATCCATTGGCTTAAAACGTTCCTCCAGCAAACCCTTGTGTGACTGTTGAACGAAGACTAAACGTTTCGGATAGTTTCGGAGCGATTATAGTTGCAAAGCTTACCCGAGAGGCTGGTATCTTAAGGCCCCTTCGTTTCAAGGGCTCCTTCACTTAATTTTTTCCGACGTTCGCACTGCACTCCAACTGAGTCGAGGCTAAAGCGGATTAACAATTCCGATGTCGTGGTCATTGTTGTTGTAAATCTTGTAATTTAACGGCCAATCGTTGAGAAATCGTTTACGAATCGTTTTCAAATCGTTCTTAAAATCGTTCTAAGGTCACACTGACCCTTGAGAAATCAAAGCATGGTTAGCAAGAAAACAACCGGTAGGAGGAGGAAAATATTTCAGCAAAGCTATTAAATAGTCTACCCGTACGTTTCACTTCTCCAGTCCATCATTCCGTCAGTGCCACAGCGTGAGAAGCATCTCCTGAATTCAAGTGCTTTATATCAGTTACCAGAAGGCATTATTTACACACTCTGTAAACGGACTTACAAATTATTTTAATTGCCTTTAATTAATTTCATCATGGAGTCAATCGCTGAGATGGTCAAGGTGTTTAATGCCAGGTAAGTTTAATTTTCCGTAATTTCGACGTAAGCAGTCAAACGTATTTAAAGTTAGCAACTCTGTCGCTCTTTTCACGCAGGATTTTAATTAGATTCAAAATATGTTTATTACTAATCCTGTAAAATCATTTTAGATAATTAATTTCAGCACATGCGCTAGATGATCACACTATTAATTAAACTCCAATCAATTTGTAATTTAATTCCAGTCAATTCAAGGAAACCGGCGACCGCATGTTCCTCAAGGACGAAGTGGATATCGAAGGATGTGTAGAAGAATGCTTCCGCATTCCCATCATCACCGACCGAACTTGCCTTGGCCCTGATCTCAAGATATTCAGAGGAAGCCAACGAGAGATCTTCCGGATGCCAGAGATTGAGCAAGCAAAGAGCGTAGAGTCCTTCGAAACGTTTTACCAAGGAGCATCAAATGTTACGCCGGATGGGAAAATAGTCAAAAAGGTATGCATTAATTGCTATAAAATTCAAATCAATTTCAAAGCTCACGTTAAACGTAAAACAAAGAAAATTATTTTTTAAATATACGACGATAAGTTGCTGATTTATAACCCTACCTCCAGGTTCTCAAACCCGGCTCAGGCGCTACGCCCATCTCCGGCGCACCAGTGTGGATCCACTACATTTCCTTTGTCGAAGGTGACACGGAACCGCTAGACGCTACGCTTCGACAGAAAATACCCTACGCTTTCATCCTTGGTAATGCCACTCTAGAGTGCTGGAACTATGGCGTAGCATCCATGCAACTCGGAGAGATAGCCTTATTCGTCTCACATCCTGACTACGCCTTCAAGGCATGTGGAAGCCCACCTATCATTCCTCCAAGTAAGCCTGATTTAGTCCTATCGTAATTAGAATTTACGCTATTATTTTCCATAGGCCTCGCGTAATTAACTGTGAGAAGCTGGCGTAAAATAATAGCATCGGTATTCAAACCTTCTTGGCGTACGCGTAGAAAGCTGATATTTTTACTTTCCACAGACTCCAAACTCCTCTTTTTCGTCGAACTCATCAACGTCCCTACCTCTCAGAAGATTCCAATCCTCAGCTTGAATCCCCACGAGGTCCAGAACCTGCCCTTCGAGGATTTGATCCAGGAAGTCGAGAGGCTCTTCTCAATCAAAAATTACACCATCCTAACTGATCTCAACATGGCTAAGCAATCGTAAGTTACTCTCCCTTTTATTACTCTCTACTGTCTCTACTCTCCCTTGTCTAAAACCATTGTTTCCTCAGCATCAGCAATTCATAACTAATAATTTCGATGCTTCTGTAACCAAAAAACCTTTCTTTCTTCCAGCACCACCAGAGCCATCATCTTGCTACAGCAATTCCGCTCCGGAGAGAAGGAAACTAATATGGATGAGAATGGAAACAACAATGACATGGAGATTGCAAAAACCTTGGCTGCTGCCTATGCACATCTTGCCCATTGTTATTTGAATGCCTTTGAACCAGAAAACGTTTGTGCTTTGGCTGAACGCTGGCTAGATTTAAATCTACCTGAGAATGCTGCCTTCATTTACAGGTATGAACATGACTCAACCATGTCCCAGTGTTCCCGTTGCTTAGTTACTATAGTTTCCATGTAATATGGGTATAAATGAGGCTTTTTTGACACCAGCATTAACACAACTCCTCATCTTTTTTCAGCCTCTCTGAAGCATACATGGACCTGGGAAAATTCGACGAATGCCTCATTGCACTCCAAGCAGCTGTTGTAGTACAAGAAGATCACGTGAAAGCAGAAAGGATTTTAGGCCAGGTGAGCCCAACAAAGTAACACAGATTTAGTAGTTACAATTTTCACCCAATTAACAGCTTATTCTAATTCCTCTTTGCAGCTATACCTTATGTTGGAGAGGGAGGAAGAGATCATCTTTGAAGAATCAATGACGTACTTCCGTCATGTTGTTCAAGAATTGACTCCTCCTGAGCGTAGAGGCTGGTGCCCAAATTTTAAAGAGCTTGTGACTTCCCTTAAACGCTCCGTCCGAAGCTACATGATGGAAAATATTGCCTAAACCAATACCCTTTGCCTGTAAGCGCCTTGACCCTTAAGCGCAAGTGTGGTTTTTCTTACCTGGGCCTACGCTTCTTGCTTTCTTTTAGTTGATTAGTTTGACAAGAGTTTTTTTGTAATATTAGAAGAATTTATTTACGCCTTAATTAGTTTTTTAGAATCTATCTCATGCTCTATGCATTTTGGGAGAAAGTTGTAAATGAACTAAGCAACGCCTCTCGAGATCACCTATCCTTGAATTAAGTATTAGGTTTGAAAATATATAAGGTTATCGACAAGGCCGGTTTGTGCGTACACAGGAATTATCTGTACACACATTAGTTTTTCCGCGCTATTAACTAAACTTATATAAATTAAATGTATTTATACACTCCAATCTTACATTTGTTTTTCTCAAGGTAGTTAAAATTTAATTTTCAAATTTTATTAAATAATTTCAATTTAATATGCCAGCTTATTCTTCCTTAAATTTAAAGCTATATAGCTCCCAATCACCTAACCGGGGTTACAATTCAGCTCAAGGAAGCATGTTAAGAAGCTTTTTCCTATAAATCATCATACCGCTCGCTTCGCTATTGCTTCAGACTACATTATACACGCACATCAAATCTCTTTAGCGTCCCAGGGAGGCAGTGGCAGTACTACTCGCAAACTTTCCTCCCAGTCTCTAGTTTCCCCAGCCCTTACACTTAACATTATGCATTAGACTCCTACATAAAATAGAATTTCATAACTTCATGCCCTCTCCTAACGTTAATCACGCCACAGGAGTTTTTAAATATAAAGGATATTGTATGAAATAACATAATAACTCCATGCGCTAACATGTTTCAGCTAGACTAGTAATAAATATATTTTACTGCCCCTCCTGGGATAATGAGCCGGCTTAAAGTTATCTCTAGCGACCATTTTAGAAGCAGTATGCACGAGCAGTAGGTTATGCGAAGAGAGTTCCTCAAGATTAGAAATAAAGTTAAGGAGGAAGAGCTTTCTGTGGGGGATACGCAGTTAAACGGATAATACTTTCTCCAATTCAGCAACATTCATACACGACAAAAATGTAAACTCTCATAAACAGGATACGGAGCTTAGACTAAGAAGCAGGCAGTAGAAAAGTTTTGCATTTTCATTTTGACGAGGAAGATGATGGGAGAGAATATAAAATGTAGCTATTAGAATTCAACTTTCACATCAAGTCGTATATTCCTTCCGGGACTTTCTCCCTCTTCCTTTGCTTTCTCCGCTTCTCTTCATATACCATTTCCCATTTCAATGCCAGCAAATGTTCAGCCCGCGTACTTACTCTTTCAAACTCCTACTTTCACCCAAGCACGTATAATTGTCTAAAATGGAGCATAAGTAGGCCTAGTTTGTCGGAGAGTAAGCACTTTCTCCGGATGGAGAAAGTTGAAAAATAAAATCATATTGATAGAAAAATATATAACTTGAATGGTGAATGGGATCTTTGAACGGGAGTAAAGTTATAAAAGTTAAGAATCCAAATACTAGTTCGTCGGAGTACGTGCCCTTTTTTCGCTATTTCACCTTCATCTCCTCTCAAGTGTTTATCTTTAATAGAATTTTTGTTTTCTTACGCCTCCCCTCTCCTCTACACCTGCTCCAATTTCTTTCACTCCTTTCACTTAAACCCAAACGCCCTCAGAATTATATGCCACATGAGCAAGAGAAGAGCTTTCGTTTCCAGCATGGGTGGGGAAGAGGATAAGATGAGGGGGTGGAGGAAGCATCTCTCAGAGGCAACGTCTCTGTGTGAGGAGAAAGATAAAAGCTATAGGGGAAACGGGATGAATACTTATATCCGTTGCCGGAGGATCCAACCCATCTTTGTACTACAAGGGAAGAGGAAATAAAGCATTGGCTCATTTCAAGAGTTTTTTTTAATAATACAACCCAAATTCAACAAGAGATAGAAGAATCCCATAGATGTTACGAGATTGGTAGTGGAAAACGTTGTCGAAGCATGAAATTGATTTTTAACAAAATTTTCCTTGTCTCAACTTGAACCTTGAGGGGATTTTCCTAGCTGACATAGTATTTCTCCTTGTACGTTTTTCCGTTACAATACCCAAAGAGATACACTCATGAGGTCGTACCGTGTCAAATGGAGAAAGTCCAAGGTAAAAGCATTGAATGCCAAGCAGTTTCAGGTTTTCTCTCAGCTTTAATAAGTTTACTTCAAACAAGTAAAAATCCTTTGGTATGGGAGATAGGTCATAGGTGGCGCTCTGAGTCAAAGGTCCAAAAGCTGATCCTAATGTTTTCTCGCATTCCGTAACTTATTTTGTATGCTCTGAAAACTGCTGAAATATCAAGGAAAATTAAAATTCTTAACGGCAGCGACCATCTCAAGAACCTTTCTCAGAATTCAGCAGGATTTCATAAAGCGAAGGCGGGATAAGTGTGAGAGAACGACTTTTGTCTGCAAAGAATAAGAAACGGTTAACGGAAAGTAAATCCCTTAAATGGAACAATTCCTCTCAAGGAATCAACTTATAACCAACTTATGGGAATACAATAGCAGAATGTTAAAAAGCATTGATGTTTCAAGGAGAAATATTTTTGAATCATTCATTTCTCCCCCTTCCTTATTCTTTTGATCCCTTTTTTTCTATAATTCTATTCTCCTCGTCCACCCCAGAATTTCTTATGGAGCGAATACGTCTGGAAGACAGAGAGAGCAATTCTCACTTCTCTCCCAGTAAACCAACCTAATTCAATATGTAGAGAGAAATTCCAAAGTCAGAATGAATTCTTTACAGTTTAAATCCATTATGAGCGGGACTATTGCTGCTCGTACACAGGAGCAAAAAGTGCAGTTAGACTTTAAGTATTAAGCTTGTCATACGATTACATAGATAATTCTTAGACCTCACTTCCAGACTCAAGCATTGCCTCCGACAGAGGGTTTTTACGCTATTTTAACAGAGTGAAAGGTGGAACAACATATTAATCACGTGATCCGCCAAGGCCACGTCTTCAAATGAAGGAGTCCAGCTATATGTACCTTTACTTCCACCTTCTCATCCTTATCTCAAGCGATAATAGGGGATCAAAGAAAGAGGCAAAAACCCAGTTGTCCAACTATCTCTTGCTTGACCACAATGGTTAAACACGGATATACATACTAGTTGTTGAGTCACATTTGAGTCTTTGTCATAAAGCATTGTTCCCTTCTGACTTCTTAGAAAAGATCATCTTAAAGAGAACATGAGTCTTCTTCTCCCGCTAAAATTCTCTTTGTCTCCAGTATTCGCTGTGTTGAGCAACGACTTAAAGAGGACTATAAAAGGCAATGGTTTCTCATTACCGACCATGAGTTCTATAAAATATTCTCCGCCGATACACCCACGGAGGCCTGTCATTTGTCAACGGTTTTTTCTAATTCAACTTTTTTACTGCCGTAAAGCTCACAGAAGGAAGAAGTTACATTTGTGCAAAATGAATCGGACCGGAAATATTAGTGTGAGGCAGCCCGAAGCGAACTGGACTAGTCAAGAACTGAGCCGGTTGACATTTTTGGCCGCTCCAAGTTGGGTTTTCAAACACGTAAGTTTTCAAAATTTTTACCATTTACAGCTGTGAACATTGAGGGTATTTGACATATACTATTTTCCTGCATACATATTTGTAAGGAACTACTACATGTATTTTTTAACTTTGATTTTCTCAGTCAACTTTGGCAAGGCTTATGCCAGCTTTGGAGTATTCTGTGCTGGAACCAGGCATTCTCTGTGAAATTGAACAGCAGAAAATCAACGCACCAGGGAAGTTCCCATTCGCTATTGCCAAAGAATGTTATTTTATCGGAATCGTAACGGAGATCCAAGGTAAACATCTGATTTAGCACACAAAATCCTTGTCATTTTAAGCATAACACCGCTTCTCCATACCAAGTACATGTATTCATTCCTAAACGTCTCTGTATTCAGGTTTACAAATTGGCTTCAGAGTCCTCGGGGATGAAAATGAGCGGATATTCTGGAAATCCATCCGACAGCTTCGTCATATCGGTTGGGGAGAAAGCAAAGGCTGGAAACTCTTCATACCAAGTAAGTATATTTCAAAAATCTAGTCATTTTCAATGCATTCTACTAGCACTAGATAAAAAGCCTCGTGGCAAATCGCAATTAAATTGCTATATATTTATTCATGGTTTCATTAAATCTTTCGTTCTTTGGTACAGAGACAGGAGTAACGGTGGACGACAAGGAAAATTATAAGGCTGAATGCAAAGGACGGATTACGATTCCCAACAACATTATAGACTTTTTAAACGACGATGCAACGAGAACTGGGTAACCTTTGAATTCACAAAGCACAAATTAATCAAACGTGACATGAAATATCGCAAACATTTAAATAATGTTTTAATTTTAATCGTTACTCGTATTTTCACAGTAACCTTTTCCTCCAATCTCGGATCATCTCTGTGTTTGGTAAAATTTACCAAGGTTCAATAAATGGACTGGCATACACTCGTGCGCGGATCATCTCCAACCAAAATCAAGGTACACTGTAATAACTCCACACAATACATTATCATCAATAATTCAATTAATTTTATTTTTATAATTTTTTATAAATTATACTCGTATTTATAATCCATTCACTTTCTTTTAAAATCCATACAGATATCTGGATCGATTCCAAATCGGAATACCTCATCCCTGAACTCACTGAAGAGATTCCCAACGAGGAGTCTGATATTTACGCGGAGATCCTTAAAGGCTTCCACGATGCTGATCAATCCATCCAGAAACGCCCTCTAGCGGTTGAATTCTTGGACGAATGGGCCGGGACTTTTCACGTCGGGATAATCAAGGACTGTCGACGTGATGGCTACATCACAATTGTAAAAGATCCTGAAGAGGTGAAACGCAGCCGGAAACACGAAAGTTCTCGAGTGCTGGAGGAGTCGGAATATATGTTTCACTTCACGAGTCCTTGCTTGCTTCCCTACGGTTCTATCGCCCTCCAGAGCGTTGTTACCGGAGGAAACAAACTACGGCAACATTCAAAAGTCTGCTATGGTAACGGTATCGACGCCGCACGATATATTCAAAATTGGGCAGTAGCAGCGCCATTGCATCGGTTAGCACAGGTGAGTTACTGACCAATATTAACTTTTGGACTCTTCTTCTTCAACTTAAAACTTGTCCATCCAGATTCAACAAGGATGATAAATAAGTAACATTTTTGGAATATTTTACTATTTTCAGAATCACACCAACGCTCCATCCACCAAGTTTCAGGTCGGAATGAAACTTGAAGCTGCCGACATTTTTACTGGCGAGTCAATCGGGGATAAACTTTACAAGGCCACGGTCAAGGATGTCTGGAGTCGCTTCATTTTGATTCATTTCGACGGATGGTCTCCGAAGTTTGACAAGTGGATTTCAGCATCATCAACTGAGATATACCCCGTGGGTTGGTGTGATCTCCAAGGAAACTTCGATGCTGGAGATAGAGACCAACTGCTTCTTGGACCGATTGGAGGAGAACCAGAGCTGCTCATTTTACCCGAGGGCCCGTATCGCGAAAAGAATATTTCCCAATGGACTGCCCAAGATCTCGCAGATTACTTCAGTCACAATGGACTGGAGGAAATTATTCAAACTGTAGTACAGAGAGTAAGTGAAAATTAATTAGACTTGTAATTAGCTCCTCAAAGTAATCCGTTAGGCAATAAAATTTATTATTTCATTTCAGGAAATATCGGGCCCACAGTTCCTGGGAATGAATAGAGATGCCTTAAGATTTCTTGTTCGAGGAGATTATGATCTCGTTTCGAAACTTGCTGTTTTCAGTAAGCGTCTCCGTGCAACTGCCGCCGTACAAAATGAAGAGTAAGCGATTTACTCAAGTGTAGCAATTCCATAATTAAATAAGATTCCAGAGTACAAATTAATTCTACATTTTAATTTTAATTCAAATATTTTTTAATATTTCAAGTCGTGCTTGCAATCCTATTTTCGTTATAATGTTTCATGAGTCTCAACGTTTATCGCAAAAATAAATTCAATTTGATTTACATTACAAAGGCAAACGGATTGAAGCATTTATGATTTATCATTTTACTAAAATAATTCATTGCATAATTTTTTAATGCCTTCGTATAATAATGATTCCTTTGTAAATTATACATCGTATGATCAATGTCAGGATTCATTTTTACAATTTTAATTTTATAAACAGTATTCTAAAGCTTGGTTTGTATTTTTAAGCAAAACTCCAAATTTTTACAGCTGACAATGACAACATTTTAAAAAAAACACAAGAAAATTAATTGAGTGCAAGTTAGTTGGCTCTGTTAGTCCAGGATTGTAATAACCATGCATCGCTACACATCTTCCAGCCAATAGTTTTCATTCCTCGGTTACGATCCAATAGTTTTCATCAGACTTCAAAAGAGGAAGCTTTTCATAATTCAGGAATTTCTGCCCACCGCAGGAAAAGCATATGTAAAATTTTCTTGGAACATGGTTAATTTAGCGTAAAAATAAAGAACTTCCCACATTTTTTTCAAATTACTAGGCCTCAAGGAGAAAGTTGCCCTAATTGAAGAGTTGTCTTAACAAGGCTAAAATATACGATAAGGAAAACTCTTTCGCTCATCTCTATTTTCTAACCACTGAAGCAAGGTTTCCAAGAACTCAGTAAACTTGCCCCTTAACCGTTTGATTTTCCTCCTTTACAAATAATAATCTGCCTTTCTTAAAGAGAAAATCGCGGGATATTCCAAAGGAACCGATAAAATATTGAATTTAGCTAGAATTTTAACCGATTTCTATGCCTGTTACCAAACTTGTTTCTCTAGCTACTCTCATCCTTAAATTACTAATATTCCTATCCGCAGAGCATACCTTTCCTCGTATAGGATCTTGCTTAGATGAGAGTTTGCTAAGAACTGAGAGAAGCAAAGTACAAAGAAAATCTTTAAAATATTCTTCTAAGCGGATGCTATTAACGGAATACAAGGAAGAGGAAAGAGAACTTGAGGAAACGATAACAAAGAGAAGAGAAAGTGGAGAAAGCACTAGAGAGATTCAGGGGATTCCTTCTAGAAACTGTGTAGCCGTAGCATATGGCTCATTTACATAATTGGACCAAAATGCGTTTCTACTATTGTAGTAGTGAAGAAAAGCAAAAAAACTTTTAAGGATTCAAAACGCACTATACACACCGCCTCCACAGTACAACTCACCTTATCCGTTACAAGCTATACGCAACCTCTGGGATTCATTATTTGAAGGCGGGCTTGTAAATCGGATTTACGAAAAGGTGGAAGCATTTTTCAATTACTTTCAAGTCACTAAGGTTTGCACAAGGGGAATTGGGAAGAATTATACATACATGTGTTGCGGCGGGAGTCTTGTTTCCCTCCTACCAAGCCGTGCTTTCACCGGTCTTACACCAAGTAGAAAACCCGGAGAAAGCCGGGCGGGAGGATTTACGAAATACTTTGGATTGGAAGGGGGTTTTAAGCTTAGCTAAGGCTATTAGGAGCTACAAGGAGAAAACAAACATACTACGGGAAGACGAAGAGAAAGCTGCCTTCAGAGCGGAGAAAGTTCACTTAGTAGCTTCTATTTTCCTGAATAGGCTACGGGAACACTGGCGGAAGATGAAGAGACGAGTGAAAGCGGAAAGACCAGAACGAAATAGGAGAAAGTTTAAGAGTTTACGGAACACAAGAAACTGCAGCGAAGTGAATACGGATTGTAGCGGATAGAGCTTGGAAGAGAAGTAGATTTTAAAGAGGGAAACGAAGGATTATTTTGATCCAAATAGATTGTACAACTCCTTAGGGAAGGTGCTTTGTTGGCTGAGAAAGAAGAGACTACTTTGTTAATGTTGAGTGAGGAGAATGGCCAAGCAAGTAAATAAAAGATAATCCATGATGGGTTGGCGGAGATAATAAATATAGATAGATTTTCTCCAGCGCAAATTTGACTTTCAGGTCTTCTCCAATTTCTTTTTCTCTCCAGGACAAAACCCAAGGATTTTTTGGATCTATGCTAAATCCTTGGAGCTTTCCTCAAGCTGGATGAAATCCACGAAAAAGAGAGGAAAAGCCTCATCCAAATGTATCCCAAATCAACTTCAAATGTATAGCATGAGGATATCGAAAATAGCATGTTTTTTCCAAATCCTACAAGCCATAGCTTGTGTAAACCTGGAGAAAGTCAGGGAAAATGGAAAAGAATAATACGGGGAAGAATATAAGAATGGAATAACTAAAAGCTGATTTGAGAGCAAAAAGAATGGAGACAAGAGAATCCATTTAAATGCCACCGGATGGATCTCTTTTTTACATGGTTAAACGAAGTAATGGAATGGAGAAAGCTAGAAAATAACGTGTTTTGGGACACGCGGAGAAATGTTTCCCGGAATAAGAGAAAGTTTTCCGTCTGGGACAAGTTTTGAAAACTGATAGGGAAGCGGAGCGAGAGAAGAAACAGGACTGATAAGCATAAGGGGAAAAACCAAGAGAGAAAGTCAGGAGAAAGCAAACGAGATGGATAAAGGATAAGAAATAGGGATAAGGAGGATATGAAAGGTTAGTTGATTTGCGTAATGGAGTTCAACATAGGCAATAGGGGGCAGAGGCTCTAGTGAAGCGAAGCGCCAGGGCAGAGAAGCTGGATGGGATAGTTAAACGGGATGGAGGAGAGACAGAGGAGGAAGAAAGCAAGATATATTTTACAAGTGTGGAGAAAGTACGTGGAGAGAAAGTAATAGATGCAAAAGTATCCCTTGCGACTCCCGCTTTCTTTCATCCAAATCCGCGGTTCTCCCTTGGCCAACAAAACCATCTTTGTCTCACAGTCTTTTCAACTTTCTAGACAGACGTCAAGATATCGTCGGCTCCCAAAGTCAAGAAAAGAAGAAACTTGTTTCATCTCTTAATTCCCGACTCCTGTATGAATTAATGCTAGCGGGAAGGAATGTATCTTACATCTGCAAGCTTCCAAAGAAAAAACCTTACAACAGCTCGCTACAACCCTCGTCCTCCTCCTACGTGCGGGGTCGTTAAAGAGCTAGAATCCATGGAGAAAGCACACACACTCCTTGGCATAACCTTTCACGGATTCGCGAAGGAGGAATCCCGGTTCCGGAACATTCAAACACTTAAGTTATGGATCAAGCTGGCCCATGAAATCCTTTAATTTTTTAGCCAAATCCTGTAGGTGTGACTAGAATACTCCTATCTTGGAGTTCCCACGACCAACCGGAACTCAACCGGAAATCCGAGTGTGCATAGTAATTCAAGAGTGGTGAAAGCACGCTGGGAAATTAAACAAACGAGAAGTAATCTCCCGAGCGCTCGCTGGAAATCCTAAAGGTTTCCTGGAAAACGGATAGAAAACCCAGTTTATGCTCTGGTGAAAGCTACAGCTAGCTATGCAGGAATAGATCGAGAGGGTGGTGAAAGCTTAACATCCCAGACAACTAAAACCATCCACTGAAACCGGCAAAACTAGTCTTAGCTTCTTCTAGCCTATAATACACAGTGGCTTCTAGTAAATTCATACGCAGCGCCTGTCTTTCCCCGAAACTAAAGGATTCTCATGTAGGTGAAAACCAAGGGTTACCTGGAAACACGTTCCACATTTAACGGTGAAAGCATACCCAGAAACAAAAGTAAGCCGGATACTGTGCACAGACTTGCAAGGCTGGTGAAAGGAGTGAAAGCAAAGGCTTCCAAAGTGAAGACGACTGCACCTTGCCAGAATTTAAAGTCTGTAAGTGAATTAAATTCAGACTAAGGCTCTTGTTTTCCTGTTAATGGAATTAGAGGAAGGGGAAATGAAAATACAGGCCTAGTACAGTTTGACACGGCTCAGGATTATTTGATACGATGGAAATTGAAGCTTCAATAAAGTTGGATGAAGCAATTTCGTATGGAAATGTAGGAGGTCCGTTTGAAATTAAAATGGAAATCCAACGATTGGGATCCAAGCCACAAGTCCCAGTGCAATTCCGATCACACTTTGGATCAAAGCTATTGAGAATATCAAGGAAATACTTCCAGCCAACCCAAGAGATAGCTCCGAGAAAGTAGATCCAAGCTTCTTTTTACAAATTCTTAGCGTCTATCGGATAATGAAATTATATTGTTTTTCCCCTCGAAACCAATGGAATGTTAAAAGACAATTTTAAACCTCCGTTATAAAATACAAAATCCTCTGCGTGAAGTGAAAGTAAATGGCCGCATGATAATCGATAAGGAAAAGGCGATAATCCCATACATGGAAAAAGCCTATAGTTTCCTCCAGGCTGAGACGACCCCTCCAAGTTGCCCGGTAATGAGGTGTCCGCACCTTAACTACTACGCTGATACCCGGGATCCGGTTCCCTAAGAGCTAGCTAGTAGATGAGTCGTTGTAGGCTGAGGATGATTACGATGCGATAAGGAGAAGACTCAGGAGGTATTGGTAGAATAAGACACTGGATAGGTTTATTGACTACTAGCCTGCCTGCCTGCCAGACGACGACTGGAGATATTCTCCAGGAGTCTACAGCTTCTGGCTACCTTCTCCTTGCCCTGCGGCGTAACATGCTCGGGTCCGTTACACCCACCCCCCTTTTAGCGAAAACATTGTACATTTCGAGGAGATGTGATGTTTGAGAAATCAATACACTTAATGTTAACAATCGACGGTTTGACAAATATATCTATCACAATACAACAAGTCCTTAAGAATGTTCGTTAATCACTGCTTTTTTCTTGACTTTCTTGTGGTTAAACGGTGCAAAAAGGTAATTTAGCATTACAAGTTACACGTAATTGATAGTAATAAAGTATCGTCTTGTTGAGGTGGAATTTGTATACCTTGAAGTATTACGTTTGATCAACAATATGTTGTTACTTACAAATAGTTAGAGTCTACAGTTGATAACCTTTGAACTGCATATGATTATACGGCTTCTATTTCTATTCAACTTATTACATGGCGTTCTTAACGGCAGTTGCTGGGGATCCGAAGGACATGGCTGATGACTGACTGGATGAATGCGTGACCATCGTAGCGTTGAATGCCACTTCTTGGCCATGGACTGCCACAAGTAATTGGATCGACAATAGCAGGAAGGTCCGATAGCACCCTCCGTAACCGGTGTCGACAGATCGCGATGAATGGAAGTCGCCCGGTCTGTGATTCCTCTACCGATTACATGAAGTAGGTAGGACGCGAAGAAACACGTGAAGATACTTGGCTCGTTGATTCTGAGCTGCAGATGTCCCTGGCCGGGTTATAATTGACCCCTGGATTCCTCTAGGAAGAACTAGCTCCGCTAGGACGCGTAGAATCCAACGAAGAAAGCGAAATCGACAACTTGTACGGCATAGGTATCATACTCCGAGTCACCATACCGCATCGACGTAGCAGCGGAAGCTGGATCCCAGTCAAGTATACGTAGAAGTCACAAATCCGATGAACCGCTACCTCCTTCGAAGGTCATGCCGTTATAACCACTACAGTTCTATTGTTATTGTCGACACACTGTAATAAAGTACAACACCGAAACAATCTGGGCTGTACAACTAATTATTTAACCCCCATGAAGATAACAATGTTTCCAACACTCAATGACGACACCTAGGCCATAGCATAATTACAACCGTTGCAATACAGTTTTAAATACGAATGACACTTGCTAATTACACATTTGTAGCTTTATAACAGCTGATCTATATTATATATTTTATCTCGTATCACCCAAGACTTATTATAAAGACCTCAAGAATAACGCACTCGCTTTGAAGAAGATACCTGCGTAGCTACAGATTCACATCTTACAGCTGTTATACCTTAGCGACGATACGGCAATTTCTGACTAATCGCCTTTAAATTCAATTTACTCAAAAAATCCAATCTTTACGGGCTAACCATTAGTATCATTATGAAGCCCAATCTGTCCTCTACCAATTGGTGCCACACACTCTCGTGGCAACCCGACAAAATCTTTTGCAAATTTACTTTAAAGTTATTTCATCTATTCTGATTCTTTGCTGCATAAGAGCTATACTTGTCTACCGCGAACTTTTGAATGGAAAAATGTGTTTGGATAGGCCCATATGCAGACTTTTCCATACAGTTCGTTTACTAGCTATCATATATAACTAATCTGCTGTTAATTGACTTGACGTAACATTAAAAACCTGAGACTTAAGCATCAATCTGGTAAGTATTCTTAACTATTGTATAGTTAGTTTGAGTAGATCAGCGATTCTATAATGCCTCTATTATGGATTACATTGAGGCTGTTGAATTATTCCTAAGGCTTAACACTATTAACGGCTCTGGAACAAACTGGCGGACCTTGGACGAGTTGGCTGGTCGATAAAGCCAACCAGCGGTATGGGACATACTTTTTAAATGTATATTAAGGAACTAAAGTGCAAAAATTGGCCTAGTACTGTTCCAGAGTTACAGGCGAAAAAATGGAAATTATGAAACTAACCCCGCTGATCATACTCACAGGATAGCTTTCGACAAGTAGATGACAGAAGAAGGTGAACCACAGAGTCGAGGAACCAGTTGGAGGCGGTATCAGTCTCGATCTCTGGGGTTATCGCGCAAGTGATCCGGGAGACTTGCTCTGTCTCAATCTCGGACGCATCAGCCGTGATCGATACGGGAGAACCCATATGATCCGCAGCTTGTGAATCAACTTCGGTCTGAAATGGAATTAAGACAGGTAAGTCTTCATCACAGCTGTTTCGCGCAAGATTACGTTTCGGTAAACATACCGGTACCTGTGGTATCGCGCTAACCACCTCATCCATTACTTTTTCCCGGTACAGGAAAGGCAGAGCCTTGGATCGGGCCCACCGAAATGTATCGACCCTGTTTGGATCTTTTAAAACCAATGTGTGTGTACCTTGAAACCCGACGACTGTAAATGGTCCCCGGAACTTAGGTAACAAGCTCTGTGATATCCCTTTATTTGCGTTACTCAATTGCTTGTTAACTATCTTGACTGCCTCACCAATCTTAAACTCATAATTTCTTCTCTTCCTATCGTACAGTACTTTCTGCCCTTCGGTCACTCTGCGTCTCCGATCCTCTACATACTTATGGATAGTTGCCAATTCTTCACTCATTCTTCTAGCAAAACTTTCTGGAGATATGAACAAGTCGGACGGTAATTCGATCGCCCTGTCCTGAGGACTTAACAGCTGTCTACCGAACGCAATCTCGTTTGGTGAATACCCCGTTGACTCGTTTCTTAAGTTGTTAAGGGCAAAGACATAATCATCTAAGTAATATGCCCATCTATTCTGACAATCACCCACGAACGTTCTAAGTAGTTGCTTCGTATCCCTGTTCTCCCTTTCGCTATAATTCCCTGATGGTGAATATGGTGCTATCGGGATCAACTTTAAATTCCACTTCCTTTCGGCTTTCCGCATCGATCTACTCCAAAAATACTGGGCATTGTCTAAAATTATCTTACTTGGATAACCAACTGTATGCCAAATCTCACTAAGAAATTTAATTATTGGTTCTGATTCCGCCTTTTTTGCAGCTTTCATCGCCGTGAACTTACTGAATTCGTCGACAGCTACCAGGATGTATTTGAATCCCAATGAAGGAGTCAACGGTCCGATAAGATCGACGTGCCAGCACCGGAACAGCTCATTCTTCCATCCGTGAACGCCCATGTCTCCGATTGGTAGCTGATTGCTTGCCTTGCCGAGCTGGCACCTCTCACAGCTGTTCACGTAAGCAGCTATCATGGAGCGCATCTTGGGAAGATGGAAACTCTTCCGGATCCGTTCATACGTCCGGGTAGCTCCGGGATGGCCACCTAGTGTACTGTCGTGGTAATAAGCCATTACCCGTGGGAATAGTGATGTCGGTAAGACGGGAACATACGTAAAAGCAACCATGCCTCCATCCATCCTCAAGGGTTCCGTGCTATCTTTTTCTCCTTTGTTCCTGGTCCTCACAATATCATTAAAATTTACTTTTTTATGTGTATTAGAACCTGTGGTGCCCCCAGGGCCTTCCATGGCGGCTTGCCACTCCCGATTCACCTGTTCCAGTGGCTTACTCCGTCGCACTGCTAATACCCGGGATATTCTGTCGGCTGGACGGTCAGTCCAGCTGGGCTGCTTCACAATCTTGCAAAGAATATTATGGCGTAGCATGAACCTTGCGCACATACGTAAGTCGAACTTGCTAATACCTTCAACCACTCGTTTGCAAAATTCGTCCTGCTGTTGTGCTTCAATCAGCTCTGATCTCGTGATGATTTCCAGTGACTCCGCTGCAACCGCAGAAATGCGTACTTCCGGAATATCCACGTTAAATGCCGGATGTAAATCGTCGAGAGGACATTGGTCGTCTTCCACAGCTGCTCTTGACAGGAGATCTGCAATTAAATTATCTTTCCCCGCGATGTGCTCGCGCCTATGCGCGATCCCTTGAATATCTAGCTCCCATCTTAGAACGTGGCGATTCACACCCGAGTTGGATAATTTTTTACCTGTTAACGATTTGCTATCTGTTCGTACAATAACTTCGATTTGATCAATATACGGTAAAAATTTTAATAAGCTGTAGCGAATTCCTAGCATCTCTTTCTCACGCGCGTCATATGCTAGCTGTCGATCGTTAAATTTCTGAGAAGCCAATTCGATAATGCGCGGCGCGTGAGTTTTAGGATCAAATTGTACTAGCGCGCAGCCTATACCGTATTTCGCCGCATCTACATAAATATAGGTTTGCAAATTTTCGTCTAACGCATGTAGGGCGATTTCAGCCGCGGCTAGAGCTTTGATATTAGCGAATGCGCGCTCATGCGTTTCAGTCCAATCTAATTGTCCCCTTTTCCTTCCTTTCTGCGCGCCCTTGAATAACTCATACAATGGGAAAAAATAATTAGCTAAGTGAGGTATATATGGCGCAATCCAGTTTACCGCGCCATGGAATCGTTGCAGTTCGCGCAGGGTGTGTGGCCTCGGAAAAGCTATTATCGCGTTGACCGACGTTGGACTCTTCTTTATACCCTCAGGTGTTATCAGGTGACCTAGAAACTCTATTTCCTTGAGTCCAAATTCGCTTTTTTTCATATTAATTGTAAAGTTATATTCCAATAGTTTTTCTAATACAGCTTTCAGGTGCCCTATGTGTTGTTCCTCATCTTTACTAAAAATCAAAATGTCATCAACGTACGTCACAAAGAAAAGCTGTTCTTGACTGTTTTCCGGGTTCTTGAGCTGTGCCATCATTTCTTGGACCGCTGCGCAGAAACTTTTCGGAGAATTTATCAGCCCCATCGCCATCACGTTGTACTCCACTAACCTCTCTCCTGCCTGAAACGCTGTAAACTTCTTTGATTCTTCCGCCAAAGCTATCTGATGGAACCCTTGCGCTAAATCTAACCTACTCATGATACAATTTTCAGGTATTCTTCGTAGAATGTCGCTACACCTTGGTGCCGGGGACGCTATGGGCAGTGTCCATGAGTTAAGTGGCTTAAAGTTAACTGTCAACCTCCAACCACCATTATGGGGCTTCTTGACTGGATTGGCCATAAACCTGTATGGAGACGTCGATATCCGCAGAATGCTCGCCTTCAAAGCCTTATCAACTAATTCGTCTAACGCCTCGGCTACAATCTTTGACCTATAGATGTACGGGACCCTTATTATCGGTATATCCGGATGCACTCTGATCACATGCGGAGAGACCTTGGCTAATCCTATTTTTCCATCATCTCTAGCAATCTCCTTACAGCTCTCTAGGATTTTCGCCACTGCCCGTTGGAAGGATTCTGATGTTTTTTCATTGATGACCACGCATACTGCTTTCGTTCCAATCACTTCTACCTTTTTTACTTCGCCGATGCTGTAAGTCCTGTTAGCTAGATCTATTTTAACGCCATATTTTGCCATAAAATCGCAACCAATAATAATTTCCCTGCCTGTTGATCGCAGTACGTGGAATCGATGACTACACTTGTATTCAGCTAACGATATTCGTAGCTCCACCTGGCCACACGCTTTACTTTTGGAGCCATCTGCAAATTTGAACTCGATCACTTCCTCTGAGGGTAATACCTCTAACTGGAGGTCCTGGACTACAGCTGTTGTTATCACACACACTTCCGCGCCAGTGTCTAGCAGCCCTCGTATCATTTTTCCATTGCCTCCCTTTGCTCCTATCCAACGGACTAACACTAGTGGGGAATTCTGACTATGTTGTAGAAACACGGGACGCACACATTTCCCTACTGCGGCGTCCCGGTGTCGTTTTCCGACTGTTGGGAATTACCCTTGCTCTTGCTGTCTGTAGCCGCGACCGTACGAACCGATTTACCTCGCCAATTCTCTTCGTCACTGGACCTGTTACTACCCTGTTTCTCACTCGACTTTGTGTACCTACCTCGATTTTGGTAATAGCCAGCTGGTTTTGGAACCTTCGCTGCTTCGCGTTCCTTATATTTTGATTGCTTGTTAGAAGCTTCCGAGCCGGATGTGTTACCCCCGCTCTTATCAGATGTACTAGAGTACCCAGACCTATCAGATTTTTGAGACGCGTCACTGCTATATCCTGACCGCCGAGAGTTTGAAAATCTACCTTTCCCAGATCGAAACTGCTGTGTTTGCTGTGCCCGTCTGTGACTCTTCTCTCTGTATTTTTTCTCGACCTCTAATTCAGCTTCTACCACTTTCGCCAATCTAGTTAACTCGCGCATTTCAGTGATTGTGTGTAATCTCAGCGGGAATCTAATCTCACGTTTAAGATGGTCTAGAATGTGTCCCACTAAATCAGATTCCTTACCATCTGGATACAGATAATAGTGCGCCACAGTTTTCTCGTTAATGAAATTTTCGACACTTTCATCCACCAGCTGTCTGCGTGAATACTCCCTGCGCTTATCATCTCTACTCCTCTGCGATTCGAACATACCAAGAAATTCCGACTTGACCTTGTCCCATGGCGTTTCTATACCTTGTTCTTTAGCCATTAATGTTTCTAACCAATCGTGATGCTTATCTGTAGTCAGCGCTTGCTGGAAGCAACCCAGTCTATTCATCCCTTGTATTCTGTTCATAGCACAGTAACCTTCAAATCTGACTAGCCATCGCTTTGGATCATCTACTAATCTCAACCGTGGTAACGGGATCTTAGGTACTTCTTTATCTTTACACAGCTGTCCTAGTAGTGTGTGCAGCGCCGCTTCATTCCCCGTAACTGTTTCTTGATACTCTGAGCCGTTCTGTACGGTTTCTCCTAGGGGGTCTGGCCAACCTCTTTGTCTATTGAACTCTCTGATCCTCTTAAGTTGCTCGTCCCTATCCTTGACGGTAGCCTCCAGCTGTGAAATTCGTGTCCGAGATTGAGCTATTACAATATTGCTATCGTTGGGCTCTGATCGCTTAAGCTGCTCTTCAAGGTCCTTGGCCTTGATTTCTAGCTGTTGAAAGGTCTCATTTAACTCCTCGTTTATCCGCTCCAGAGCTGTTATCTGATTCTTCAAAGCCACTCTATCCTCATACGTCAGCTCTGCCCTCAAATCTCTATTTATTTCTAACAGCTCAGCATTTCTAGTCAGCACATTTTCTTTCGATGCTCGCATGATTTCTATTGTATCCTGCGTACTTTTCAGCTGTTCTTTTAGTGACCCCATCTCTTCAATCAATGTACTCTTTAGAAGTGATCGTTCGCGATTATGCTGTTCTATGAGCTCTGCTGCTACACTCTGCTGTACATGGGGCTGTCCCTTAATCATGTTCTCTAGGATTGCCTCGATTATCAGTAGTGCATTGTTCCTACATTCTATGCCATCTGCGAGTTCAACCACCTCGGGAAAAAACGATGAGTAACTAACTGCTAAAACTTGTACCCAACTTTGCGGTACGCATGACAGCTGTCTCCTAGTCCTACTTAGAAATATATCTAGCAGTGTTTCCTTGTTCTGCTTAACTACATACAGCTCATTTTCATCCTGAGACAACACTACCTCATATCTCAGCTTTACCGGTTTCAACGCCGTGGAATTGGATCTCATATGCTGGCAAACTAGCTGTCTTTCTACCTCTATTGTCAAATCTGACGATGAATTTAGCCTAGTCTTCCTCTGTAAAGACCCTGTCGATCCACTAGCTTTATCACCTTCTCCGGTACTCGGAGCCGACATCTCGACTGCTTATCTAACCTAGCTAATGCAAATCGCTTAATTTGCACACTGTGGTGGTCTGATCGCCACCGAATCTTCCTCTACAGAGATAACTAACCTCTGTCCTAGCGCTTCCTACCAGAAAGAGCCTTCCTTCTAATTCTTTTCAACACAGCAGAATACCGTCTGCCGGAGCGGTTTGAACCGTTATCAGTTCTATGCTAATTCGGCTGCCTAAGGTGGTCTTACTACCCGGAATGAGCTATTCCTTTCTATCCTATCTTTCGAAATTTTCACTCTATTTCTGAAAATGTTCGTGGGCGATTACCCTAGTGAATGCTACAATAGCTATGCTAGTCTTTAACTACAACCTCTCACAGGATTTACGCTAGTAGGGACGATAGTCCAAGCTTGCTAAACAGCAATTATCAGGCCCTAGCAAAAATGACCCTTCGGGTAACAAAAACTTACTTTCTCGTTCCCTGGTGAAGAAAATTCCGGACTTCTTCGGACTGTTGACGCGTCAAAAGTCCCGGTCGTGAAACTACATGCTGGTTCCCGCGACCTGTCTTCCCTTATGCTCCTCTGGTCCTTGAAAAACCACAAACGTTGGGCGCCATAAAGTGAGACGACCCCTCCAAGTTGCCCGGTAATGAGGTGTCCGCACCTTAACTACTACGCTGATACCCGGGATCCGGTTCCCTAAGAGCTAGCTAGTAGATGAGTCGTTGTAGGCTGAGGATGATTACGATGCGATAAGGAGAAGACTCAGGAGGTATTGGTAGAATAAGACACTGGATAGGTTTATTGACTACTAGCCTGCCTGCCTGCCAGACGACGACTGGAGATATTCTCCAGGAGTCTACAGCTTCTGGCTACCTTCTCCTTGCCCTGCGGCGTAACATGCTCGGGTCCGTTACAAGGCTATAAAATCCATTGAAGTAGTTCCTTCCAAAAAAGTAAAAAAGGATCATCATCTCTGGATGTGATCAGTGATCACGACTACTTTAATGGAGAAAGTGGAGAAAGTACGGGGGCAAATCTCTCCTCACAACCTTCCTCCCTGGACCGGGTCTCATGCACAGACTCCAAGCATAAAAATCTCCAGAAAATAAAGTGAAAGTGTGGGAAGTTTTAGCCATGGGGCTCTCACTAATTGCTCCTCACAAATATACAGATACAACAACTCAACCAAGCAACAACCTCTGTAACTATCCTCTTCCTATCCGCGGACAAGTAATCAAAAGAGAAAAACAGATGAGAATATATATACCGAGTAAAACGCCAACGAAACGGTAGAACCAGGAGAGAAAGTCCCTAGTAACGATGGAGAAGAGTGATGGAAGGCACGATAGGTTTACAAAATATATCTTACTCATCTCACTCTTCCCCTTTTCTTCCCCTCTTCTCCACCAGAGGATGATTATCTAGGCGGTGAAGATAGCGAGTTATAGAACTCTCCCAGAGACTCTTACCACACCGCGCCCATTAAATTTTCATGGATGAGTGAAGAGGAAATAAGAGAAGACAAAATCCAGACGAGAGGTAAGAAGAAGAGCTAGCAGCCCCCGCATAACCAACCAGACTTTCACAAAGCTGTGAATTATCCCGGGGCGAATAATAACTACTCCTTATTGTGTACTAACGTCCACATATTTATTCAGATTATAGAGTAGCATCAAAATGAGCTACAAGTATATGCAAAAACCTAGCCAACTTCACCAAGAAATGTCTACAACCTTCTTCTCAGAGCTGCACATGAGGGGAGAAACCATCAAGAGAAAGCGAGCAAGGCATGGAGAAAGTGGGTGAAAAATGGTTCAAAGAGCCAGAACCGATGGTGAGAAGCTCAGGAGATTATCAAGAGAAAGTAACCAAGTCCGTCAGTTCCATGCCACAAGATGTTCCCGCACTCTCTTCAGGGAATTGAGGCTTTCAAAGCTCCACACAAAATATCCCAATTCCATCCCGAGCAATGTCCCTCCCAATACTCATCACCAAGGTAATCTTCCATCCTTCCCGCCTTCACCCATCCAGAGTGAAAGCATGAGCTGAGAAATGGAAACTAACAACTCGGAAGAAGAAAATCTTCCCCTGAAACAGTATAACAGAGCATTGTTTTTCCCATTTCTTCAGGAATGACAAGTCTGAAGCAAATGACACTAAACGCATTAAATTAACAGAATAGCTAACAACCCTTTTCATCTCCCAAGACAAAAGGGGAATGCAAACTGGCGAAGGAAATTTAATGCAACACACTCTTCCTATTTCAAGCGCCATTACTGAAAAGAAGATAAAAGCGTGAATGAACGAGAATGAACAGCTTTAGGATTGGGAGTGAAAGCGGAGAAAGCACTATATATCACATCAACCAATTTTATCTCCTCCCCTCCGCAACTCTGAAACTGGAGAAAGTAGAGAAAGCGTGTATATACTTTCTTTTAGGAGGACAACCGCAACTCTGTCCTTTAGGCACAACAAAGAAATGTTTCAAAAACTATATACGCAACTCTAACCAAGGCATCAAAGTGGTCAATCCTTTACGATGCGGTATAGAATATAGAGCTGATAATGATCGTTGGCGGTTTCCCGTAAAGTAAAATATTTTACTACTTTCTCTTTTATTTCTTCCGGAATAGAACCTCGTTGACCTCATCCTTGACCTGCTGACGCTCCGTCCTCCCACCTCCTCTTATAGTCTGTCGTCCTAGTTGCTTTCTCAATGAAATTAGAACGGAAGTCATTTGGTGCAGCAACCCCACTCAAATTGCTTATCGTCAGTCCTCTGAGAAAAGAAAGAGAGAGAGAGAGAGAGAGCGAGAATGAGAAGACGACCAGAGGAGCAGCCTATTTTCTCTTCCAAAGACCCATCCTTGGAGCTATTGATAGAACTCAACTGCCCGGGTTTGATGATTTCCCGGGTAATTTACCAAAATCCTACAGAAACCATTTCTGAATAGATACTTACTTTTCTTCCACCTCTTTTTCTCCCAGCCAATACCCAACGAGCCAAAATAGGGCAATGAATGAGAACCCAAAAATCATCTTCAGTCCTTATTGTGTACTGCACGGAACCGGAAATTGCCATTTTCAAGGTGGTCGTTTCCAAGCTGCGAAAAAATGTGCAAAAAGTTACACTCTCCCACACTGAATTCGATTCGCTCACTTTCAAATTATAAAATGCCGCGAATTTTTTTATATTTTTTTAAAACTAAAAATGCAAAATTTTAATGAAAAAAACACAAGAAATTCCATTCAAAAATAAAATCAGGTGGTTGCACCAGGTAAGGTAAAGAGGAATTTGCAAAATTGTAGCAGCATCAAAGAAAATTTTATCCGATGGAATTTCCACAATAAAGTGAAATAAGACCCGCCTGTAAAAGATTTCAAAGGTGCTTTGATTACATTTTCATTAATTAATTTCCCTTAGAATTTTCAATAAGACCTTCTAAAAATTTGTACTCCTACAAGAACAACACCCACCATCGCAAGAACATAAGATCAGCTTCACAAAGACTGGTGGTAGAAGAGAAAGCAGGAGGATTTCAGCCACCACCATAAGCGGGAGAGCGGGTTGTGAAGGAGGAATCCCCCGTTGCACACGCGTTCCAAGCTTCTTCTATTCACTATCCGCTTTGGTGAGAGTGGGAGCTCTCCGTGAGCCAGGAGAGAAAGGGATATATTCCCCGCATCGTTCAGTTCAGGACGCTAGTTGAGCTTCAAGAGCCGAACGTAAGAGATCCCGGGTGGAAGAGTGTTGAGACTGCGGTGAAAGTGAGACTTTGTTGAGGTTGAGGATAGATTTGCGAGAAAAGTGGGATGAAGGGAGGAGTTGATTAAAAATTTAGTGGACTGGAGTGCTGGAATGAATGGGTTTGAGCTCATTCCCCCTCTTTATTACTAATAGAAGACAATGGAAGAGAGGAGCAGTTGGAGAATAAATTAAAGGAGAAAATCTCCTGGTGAAAGTGCTGGCTTTTTGTGTTAGTGGACAATCCTCATTATTTCAAGTTCAATTATGCCTCTTTCATGATCCTCAAAGCTTGTCATTACCAGTGAAACAACTATTGATCAGGTGAAGAAGAGCTCGGATAATAGGGTAATTATCTCAAATTACTGCAACCTATTGCCGGATATATGTTTACATTCCCCGGTGAAAGCTACTTACACCCAGAGGTAGCCAAGAGCCAAGCAGAGCAAAAACGCAAGAAACAGTTGTGCGAATCCAACCAAAAAATACTCAACATGTCTTTTCCATTTGTCTAAGTCTATTTATTAGGTGAAAGTTTGGGAGGTTTGGCTCCTGGGCTTCAAGACTTCACTTTCACTTACTTTCTCTTCCAGTCTACTACTCCTCTGCCTGAGACGGCTCAAGAGGAGCTGTGTGTCTATGTGTGTGTGGATAAGTTAGTTAATTGCTTTGATTGAGAGAATTGTGTTTAGAAAGAGAACAAGAGTGTTGTGTACACACGTGGAGTTGACGTGTAGGTTATCCGCTGATGCTGCTCTTCCAGTCCGAAGAATATACGGTTCGTTAGGCGGAAAGTTGGACGAGTTTACAGAGTCTCTTACTTTCTCCCTCAGCCTCTGCCTTTTGGAAACAACTCTTGTTTTCCCCAACACTTTCCAACCTTTAGAAACAAACCCGTCTCCATGTATGTGCCGGCTCTTCCCCGAGAAAGCGTCAAAGACTTCTCTCTCTAAGCCATAAAGTAGGAACAAGTTTCAGGAGGACGCGGGGATTCAATTAAGGGGAATTGAGTGAGATTTGTTGATGACAGGAGGGCAAAAGGGAAAGCTTCTGTAGCTTGTGTGTAACACACTTTCACCCCATCCTGGAGAAAGTATTGGTGAAAGTAAGTAGAAACTCAACAACTTCTCAGGGAGAAGAAAAAGAGGAACACGAGGAATTACAAAGGAAAATGTGTAAAACATGAAAACCAAAATGAGTCTACTCAACATCCCTCTCACACTTGTCCTCCTCCTGACAGGGGTCGTTGTTGGTGGTGAAAGCGGAGGGATTTTCAAAGAAGGGCGCCAACAAAACAAGTCCAACCAGCCCAATGAGCCACAGACCCAAATACCCGTAAGCTTCACCTCCTCCCCTCCTCCTCCTCCCGATATCATCAACTTTAATCGCTGCATCTGTGATGGAAATTGCGAAAACATTAGAGGTGAGGACTGTCCCGCAGGACTCACGCTCGACTTCTGTGGATGCTGTCTACAGTGTGCTAGAGCAGAGGGAGAACCCTGTGGTGGATTCGCCGGAAATTGTGCTCACGGGCTTCATTGCTCTCATCCCCAGAGCACCACCAACCATCAGAATAGTCAAGGCGGCATTTGCTCACGTAAGTATACACACTAACTAAGCTAATGCCCTACTCGGCAACGGAAATTAATGAAAATTCCCAAATAGATAAGAAAGAGAAAGCAGAAGGAGAAAGTCCGAGGATCAAAGATGGTCCCTGCCTTCTCTTTAAAACCACACAAGGTTCCGGCCCGATAGAGGGCCGGAAGAATTAGCCTAATAGATTTTAGCCTATTAAAGACTTTAATTACAAATCGACGGATGGCCAGAAGAAGATTAGCAAAATTAATTCATCTAGTCATTAATCAGACAAATAAGGAAAATTACATTTTCCAATGATTAGAAATCATTTCCGGTTTAGTTAAAACTGGGTGGAGACTTTCTCTTTGCCAGAGGCATTATCACTCCTTTCTCTCCTTTCTCTTTTTGTTCCTTTCTCCCCTTCTTAAACAGAGCTTGCTATGCTTATGCATACCTGATTCCCGATTCCTATCTCTGACGCTGACGCTTCTAAAGCATTCCCCTGTATCGGTCAGTCTCCATTAACTCTGGTTTAAACTAACTCCATCCATTTCTATGTACATTCAATTCGCAATCACGCAGCTATGAGTATGAGCACAATCAATTGTATACATTCTTTCAACCTCCTCCTCGCAGTTATTTAAGCGTATGCATGCGACAAAAACCTATTTTTCCCCACAGAAACCTAAACTTTCAAAAGGACTGATCTAAAGAAGTTAATTTAATTTTCTCCGACTTTCACTCACTCCATTTTAAAACCCCTACAATAAATCCCATCTCAACCGCATACATGCCCCAATCCCACGTATATACATCAATGCTTTCTCCAAATTCCAATTCCTTTCTCCCAAAGACAAACTAGCAAATAGGTTGGCAAACAAGAAAATATGCACAAAAGAATTCATCTGATTTCAATCCATTCCGAAATCCTTTAGTCTTATACCACATAAGACCAAACTTTCTCTCTCTCTCTCTCTCTCTCTCTCTCTCTCTATGCATTGCAAATTCATCGCCCTCTTTGCATTCAAGATTGCAAATTTTTGAGGTAAATTCAAATTGATTTTCAAAATCATTCAAATAACCATGCAGAGCATGGAAATAAATCCAAAGAAATGAAGAATACCGCTTTTGACAAGAAGATTCAGAGAAACTAGTATAGAAATAGAAGACGGCACGCCCTCTTCCTCAGAATCCAATCCTCTTCTGCCACATGAATAAACTGGATTGGCATTAGGCTTTTATATTCATCGAGATTCCCCTGAAATACATGCAAGACTTATTGCAACTCCAGCTTATGTCGTAAAATTTATAGGCTATATACTACGCGACCAGGTTCCGCATGAGAGGGAAAGCAGGGTAAAACATATCGAGAGAATACAGAGGAGGAGAAAGCATATTCATTCAATCTTCCTCTACTGTACTTCCTACGCTTTCTCCCCCTTTCAGGTTACAATAAGCGCGGGCGGTGGTTGTGGAAAAATAACCCGGAATCCAGATCTTACCCGCTTAGTATCGTGGCCAAGTGCCCGAATTTCATTCAAGTATGGGCCAAGCTCTACCCCGGCTGGTTATTTCAGCTCCTCCTGTACAACAGTAGCTTCAGCTCTCGATTCTGTTTACTTGACACGAATCCGCCCTCCAAGGACAGGGAATGCATTGGTAATTTTTGACGGCCTCCATAAAATTGCAGCCTGATAAATATAGCGAGTGCAATAAATCCCTCCGCCTTGTATTCGCCTCCGTCTCACGGACGGAACTAGGGCTCCTGCACTTGAAAGAAACTGAACAGAAGGGTGGTGGAAACATCGATAAATAATTCACCATCTTCCGGATAAACAGTACACGGAGAAGTTACCGCTATAGTTTGAAACGAGCTATAGTTTTTCTTGCATATATCATTCTATTAATACCCTTGTCGATACTTTTCAAAGTGTGTCCCTTGGAGAACGCAACTCCTCCTTGGAAGTGAGGAACAAGAATTCTTCTAAACATAACACCAACTTACTGTACACTGTACAAGAAGGAGGAATAATTATCATTACTTTTGAACCTTGAATGCAGCCATTTATTTTCCAGAGCATTACTCCGGAATGTAAATATTTAAGAGCTCGTTTAAGCTCTGATGCTTTTCAAGTGAAGAAAGCGGAAGCTACAGCATACATGTACATAAAAACGTTTAGCCCAAAGTTCCTCCTACTTTCCTTTTGATCCAAATTACAAACTTTCTCTCGAGAAAAGCACAGAGCCTCTCCTTCCTCTCCTTCACCCCCTGGTAGTAATAATTAGAAGAAATTTTGCAGCCCAAGTGACCTGCATATCAGATGCAGGCAGAGCTAATTTGCTTATTTCCCATCATTCATGTTATGCTTGAAAAAAATCCCAGAGGAATATTCATGAGGCCTTTCTTTATGCAAAAGAGGCCCACTGAAGCTCAACTTTGAGAGTTGTTTATATTTTTTTTTTAAATATTCCAAACATCCTCTTTGAAGAATCGTTATGCCTCTTGAAATTATTTTGTTTCATGACATTTAAAGAGTATTCCACTGTTAATTAGTGATGTAAGAGTAGATTCAAGCAATTTTAAAGTGCAATGCAGTGCCCGTTTCGCTTGAGGCAGCTTATGACTCTGCACAACAAAAATACACAGCAATTCCTATAAAAAATCAAGCTAAAAAACTGCATTACTGGCCGGATACTCTCCTTTGCAATAATTTAAAGCAAGAGGCTCTTAAAGCTTAAATTAATGTGTATATAGTTATTTATGGAAAGCTAATATTCTAGGTACATAAGGATAAAGTATTATTGGAAAATATTGCGAATAAATATTTGTCACCTTCCGTCTTTTCATAGCCTGTACACTTATGTCGTAGAAGAGGCAATTTCAATGATGAATGCGTGGGAGGCTGATGTTACGGGCTATTGTTTTAAATACGTATATGCAAAGTATAGATATTCTCAAGCTAAGAGCAAATACCAGAAGAAGCCTAAAGAGAGTAGAGTGGTGGGACGTGAATCATGATTAATTTTGCTCTAGATTTCAGGCCAATGTTGCAGCACATGCTTGGTTTACTTTTAGACCATCATAAGGCGGAAAAGAATCATCAGTTTCAACAACGCCATTATTTATGTATGCGGGAGATGAGGAAAGCTGTTAGAGTTGGTGAAAGCACTCGAGTTTGTTCCTGCTTACGTTTGGCAGGAGGCAGAGAGCTGAAAATCGCCAGGGGTTTGAGCATACATGTCTTCAATTAAAATTAGAAAACCGTTTAAAAATAAGAGAGGAGAGAGCCAATTTCACGGTCGGATGATGATGCATTCTTTAGAGAATGATGGATCACAATACCAAAGCTTTTGACCTGGTCGCAAGGGCAGAGAGAATGGCATGCAAAAATATTATCTTTCTCTAACCACATCACAATGGAATCTGAAACAAAACTGGCAACAAATTAAACAAATTAATGGCACGTCACCTCTCACCGTGTTTTTATAGAGTGAAATGTGGTGGGCAGCAAGGAGTGAGTCCTTCATGAGTGGAGTTGGCTCAAGGGGAACGTGGCAAAGTGGTGGCTTCAAAGAAACCCACGAGCCGTTTGTGTGTGGGAATCAATGCTTGAAATTTAGAGAGAACACACACTCGTACACTCTATTCCTCGTTGTTAGGCTAATCTGATGAAAGCTATGCTTGGATTTATGTTACAGATGGGAGTGAAACGGAAGCATGCGGGAATGGAATCAAGAAATTCGGATGCGTCTTCCACATGGGCAAATGCGAATGCGGAGATCATTTACTCTGCCCAGGAACGGATCAAATGTTTCTCTTTGAGTCGGAAAGCGTGTGCAAATCAAGGATAAGCATACTCGTCGCCAAAAACTTTTATCATCCCCAAACCATCAGGGAGGCAACAGGTGAGAATCGTTTTTTTTCCAAATAGATTCCAAGTACGTCGTTAGGATCCAACCACCCTAAATTTATTTCGCTAAACATGAATTCACTTGTTGTATATAATATTTACCAAGGAGTACAAGCTTGCAGTGTGCTATAATTTTGTATTTATAAAAAATATTTTACATCCCAAAACATTACAAATATCAAAGCATCAACCCAGCATTAGCTGAACACGTATACCTCTACGAGAGCGAGCCTTAGATCAAAACGCAAAATACAAAAACGGCGTTGAAATCCACAAAGTTATCTAGCCAATACCACTAGTAGTCACACCGTCTAAAACCCTTCAGCTTCATTAACCGTGCATAAACACAGCTAATTTGAACTAGATTTGCTAAAATTTCATCAAAACATGCATCCATACCGTAAATCTCACGGAATTCGCAGCCACTCAAATACATACAGAGACTGCGAAAAAGTTCTCCCTCACACAACCATGTATTCTCAGTTCCACATGTACCTATTATGTGCCTCAGCCCCTTTCTACTTCTTACATATCCAATCTGGTTAAAACTGCATATTCGCCAAAGCATCCTTGAACGGATATAATTACTCGGTTGAACATACAACAGCATCGCATGCCACGCTGAATTACTTGATCATCACCGCGGGAATACAATCCAAATCCCACCAATTCCCGCAAAACATTCCCCAGTAGAATCTGAATTTGTTGTAAACCATTCAAACTTCAAATCCCTAATCATTCAACCCTGCTTTCCTCCAAGGTTACAGTAACACTCACCGAATAGTTGAATCCCATGCATCCTGCTGATGAGGTGAAGCAGATTACAAAAGAGGGATCGGAAATAGTTCAAGTATCACCATCACCTTGGGAGCAAGGAAATGAGGAATTTGTTGCAATTTGAGAAACCGGGAGTGCTCACAAGAGAGTCTATTTGATCCGTTACATCTGTCCGTTTTATAAGCGTAACCATATATCCACTATTTCTATAAAGAATCTAGGGCGCGGACGACGCGTGTGGCGGTAAACTACATAACTTTAAATGCCCAAAGGTGTTTAGATTGAACGGTGCTGTGCCGGAAATCAAATCCAGGAATATTAAATGCACACAAGAAACGTAATCAAAAGTTGGAGGAATTACGCGGATAGAAGTAGCAAGAAGTAGCGACTAGGCCAAAATTGCAATTCTGCAAACTCTCCATTCTAAATTCGCAAACCTCCCTCACAAGTTTTAGAACTACTTCAGCAATCGCATCATCTTGCCTGGCGAGAGTAGTAGTTAATTTCCACTGGTGTGAGACTCTCACATTGAGAGAACGTTTGTAATTGGAGTAGAGAGGATTGGCAAATGGGGTAAATTGATGGGAATTTCAATAGAAAGCTCCCCGTCCTGTCTCCCTCTGTGTGGCTTCTACCTTAATTTCCCAACATCCCAACCTTTTGTATCAACGTCAAGGATTTTAATTGCGGAGCCATCCCCTCTCACAAGAGCATACGAACCCTCGCCAAATCATCTCCGCCATTTCCACCAAACATAACAACTACCTCAACAAGAGCCATCCTTGTGTCATCCAAAGGTTTCGCTCCGCCATACAATTATCCGCTCAACCCATTTCAATCCAAATTAGTTAAGCTGTCCATCAACTCACACTTCCTTTAGCTGTAATTTCCATTTCCTCGCTACCCTTCAGCTCCATATGTGTAGTCCTTCAATAATAAACTCCGCGAACATGGTCAAAATCTTTGCTTTATTTTCCCAACATTTTTTACGATCCCAACCAGCCTTCTTGGCCCCAAGATGTTGTACTTGATTATTTAAATTTAACCCTTGTAAGCTAATGAGAGACGTGTGGATGAGGATGATGAAACGGAGCGATAAAGCGTATATCATCACAATAGTCTAACTTTGGCAGTCATGAGCTAATCCTTATTGCTAAACTTTGTTCTATTCAAAACAGCATATTTGTACTTCCAAACTAAAATGTAGCTAAACTATGCTAACAAGACGGAGGACGAGGGCCGGCGCCAGCGTTTGTTTGCACAAAACCTTAGAGAAAAAAAACTCAAAGCATTTATGCAGTCCACACATAACGTCCGACAATCCTCCGTCTACTTTCAAGGTTAGGTGGCGAAATATTTGAAATACACTTTTGTACATAAATCCAGCATTTAGATTTTTTCGCGAAAATTATCATGCTAAAGGCGGAGGTGGACAAACAAGTTTTGCAAATCCTGTCATCTCCCCAGTCCATGTTTGTTTTCCTGCCTGCAGTTCTGCAGCGGATCCGGAAATAATTTTCATTGAGAAGGTTAGAGGAAAGTTTGCAAATTTTCGCAAACCCGATCCAAGGTCCTTGAATACATTCTTCTGCGTTGCAAATTTCTTCTCCGTAGCCCATTACTTTCTCCATGTAAAGATCAGGATTTAGATCGAGTGGGGAACAAATTAAACCCGGGTATCTGATTCGCAAGGGTCAAGGATAAATTCCTTCAAAACTTTTTACAAAAAAACCAAAGAAGCGCCCCACAAGGCGGGCGAATCAAGATTAAGATCTTTAACGTGATTAGGCACATGGGGTCTTAAATAGAGTTGTCCCGGACTGATTTCCGAACCCTTGAGCTTTATTTTAGCAAATCCCAAAAGACTCCGGAAAAAACCCGGGTTTCCAGATTCGCTCACGATAAGATTCAACTCACTCTTCTCCGCCCGCCTCTTTACAACAGATTTAGATTGAACGATTTCAAAGCTATTAGCCGTAATGGGATGTTGTGCTCCCCCTCCTGTAAGTGTTTTAGCTGGAGGCTAAGGCGAAGATGAAGAAATAAGGGGAGGGGGAAGCGATGACACTCCTTAGTTGACTTTGGGCGTGGGGCTGAGACGAGGAAGGGGAGGAGGAATATTGATGCGTACAAGGGACACACAGTTTCTAATAGTTTCGATACAACTCCTCTTCAACACCAACATCCCGCTAATGCGTCAAGTAAAAGCGTCAAGAAGGATTACTGCTCTGAGGCCTAACTCCTCCAATTTCTCAAACGACTATCGTGCAAAACTTGCGTATTTTATAAAACCTTTTTTTAAATCCATAATGTATACAGCATGATTAACTCCTGGAGGCTTGCTTGCTGATAAAACTAAAATCCTTTAATGTAGGACTAATGTGTGGTGGAGAGGGCGGGAGCCGTACGCCAAAGTAGCGGAAACTAATGGTAATGAGAAGCCATCCGTAATGGATGGATGCAAAGTGAATTTAAAACGTTTTACAGCTCACGGCGCCAGCTTTTAAATTTTAAAACGCTTCTCCTTCCTAACCCATATAATTAAAGTGGAGGTTGAGCTAAAGGCTACTTTAAAAGCTGATTGTAAAATACTCCTCGTGGATAAATACTAGGTTAGAATTTAAATGGCTCCAATTTCAAAAGAGTAATGCACAAGTCTCATCTGTGCTTTTAGCAGAAACTTATGCATGGAAAAACAAGGCCATGCATACATACAGGGTAGCCCCAATTTTCTCCATCCATACCGTACCCCATACCCCAAAGATACTTAATGTACAGGGATTCGCATTCAGGTAGACACGGGGAGATCCATAAGAATAATCTAGCAATTCCGCAAACCGCCCAAGGAGAATTCATACATGTTCCGACTACAAGTTACACAAAAGTTAGCTCCATCTTTGGCTACATTGATAGCAGTAAAGCAGGAAGGAATGTATACATGTTAGCCAAATGCTCGAGGACAACTGGAGGAAACAGGGATTTCCCGAGAAAACTTAGAACATCAGAAGCCTCCGGAAAGAGGAATCGCTATAGAATACAGACAGGGCAGGCTAACTCTGAAAGGAAACAAGCAAGACAAGAAGATTACAGATTCAAAGATAGGAAGCCAAAAACTCTACGACGAACCACCAAAGACAGCTATCAAAAGATGAATCTTTTGTACAAGTAACATGCACTTACTGATTGACTTCGGACTCGAATCTCATCCAAGAACGGATGACAGCTTACATACAAGGATGTATTTTATACATTTACGGTAGTGAAGCTTTCTCCTGGAAGGTGTCCGCGCCCCCTGTCCATGAAATTAAAGTAGGAGGAGGTTTTGGAATAAGACTGGAGGCATTCTCACACGGCTCTCTTGCCTTCTCTGGTTCTGGCTTTGTTGGCAGAGATGCTAGGAATTTCAAAATTAAAAGTCAAGGTTTGCCAGATTTACCAAACCTTTGCAAAGTTTGACAAGTAAAATGTATCCAAGCTGCCTGATGCTCAGAGAAGAAGACCAACAAGTTACAGTGGCAGCAAGAGCAAGCTCAGACACTGAACTATGGTGATCATCAACTTGTTTTTGTAATAAAATTTCAGCCGCTCTCTTGTGTGCTGTGTGCGTAAATTACATTTGATTTTAATGAGGCTGGAATAGAAGTCAATTTAGCTTTCAAAAGATTTATGGATTTCCCTCGAGGATAGCAAGAGCAACGAGAAGATTGTAAAACCATTAGGCTTCCAAACAACATTTGCGAATTAGATACAGAGCCAACAAAAGTATGGAGCAACCACCACAAGCTATGCAGCTAAAAGCTTACAGACAGGGAGTCAAAGTCAAAACTTTTCAAACCAGCAAGGAACTCTGGTAGTGTGAAATTGGCACTTCTTAATGTAACTAACGATCCAGCTTCTTCCCCCTTCCTTTCTTCCAAATAAATGACACTAGCGATACTATAGAAGCCTGTACAAATCATCTACGCAAAGATTAACCCAGAAAGTACATCATTTTTCAAATTCAAGTCCCGCAGAACACATAAACTTATGCTTTTAGCATCAAACTAGCTTACATACAACGTCCGCATTTCCAATTCCTTTATTATCTCAACCGACCTACAGCACTCAAGGTTTTTTAAGCTGATTTAAGCAGCTTAAAATCCGTCCAAGGAGTGCAAAATATTTGCAAATTCAATGTTATTTTAAAGTCAAACATCTAAGCCATTCCAGAATGGCAAATAGAATACAAAACGGCGTTATAATCTAACACTTAGTGGAATGCATAATCAAATTGCATAGTTTCAATGTCAAAACTCAAGGCCGAAAATATGCAGTTTCACAAATACACAAGACGTTCTTGGGAATAAATTCCTGGAAATTAAAGTAATTTAGCGAAACTACATGCAGTGTGCTGTGAAAGTGGGCGGTGCAGGAGGGAAGAAGAATGGGAGAAAAATCTATGTACAATTCACTACAAAAAACACATGTGGACAAAGACAGATGACTGAAATGTGGGGAATGTTTGCAGAGATCAAGAAATTTAAGCTCACGGCCACATCCTTGTGCTTGCATCTTATATTCGCTAATGGGATGCATTCCTAGCCTTGAAAACACATTCAGAATTTAAAAGCTTGGCTTTCAAGCACCATGTAGCTCAAGTGAAAATCCCATCCTTCTCTTCCCTACCCTTTTGTCAAGTCTGCCTTGTTTTCGCTCTTCAAGCTGCAGATTTAGCAATCAAGCTTCAACCAAGCAGTATAGCCCCCTCCATATCTAATTTACCATCAAGCTGGATAAGGTATTTAAGTGTGCAGTTTTAGTGTTGACGCTCCTGAATTCAGCCATCCCGAAGCGCATCCACACCAACCATCACATGTCAAAGCTGTTCCATGATCCTTTCCAGGTTTTAATAGTAGCTGTATCTCGTAAAACAGGATGGGAATTACGTATATATTTGGCAAGGGTGGTGGCGTCCGAGAGGTCATTTCCGTCTCTTGTGCAATGTATAATTAATTACCTTCTTTCTCCGATTAACATAAGCAAATAGAGTGGCGTCCGTCAGATCTCTCACGTATATAATCACCCTGTAAATAGCTTCTATAGTGCTTTCCCAGGAGGAGGATTACTAAAAGCAAAAGGACGTCCTCCGCCGCATTATCCTTGACTCTTTAAGAGAGTATGCGGATTTACACATTTCCCCTTCCATCCGGCCAGCAGCGCCATCCTGGAATTCTCTCATTACTTTAAAAGCTATATTCAGCTTCCTCAGGAAGACAAGATTAAAGTATTAAGCGCTTCCAGCTTGACGCGCTTCAAATAGCTATTACGCCATGTAATGATGCAGAGTTAAAAGCGCGGCCTCCTTAACTTGTACATTAAATCCGGAATGCATTCCAATGAGAGCAGCTGCTATACGCTAATAGCATGCTGCAACATCAATATCAGCTCATGAGCAAGTAGCTTATAGGCTACATGCTACAGCATCTCCTTGTTGTAAACATGGTCCTAAATACTAATATCTCCGCTACGCTTCACGTCCCTCAAGAAATGTGTAAGCGTAGATTTACGCGCGTATGACGCGCCGCATTCCATATTTCAAGCATCAATTCATGTAATCATACTACAGCCTGGGAAACAGCATCTATGACTGAGGGAACCCTGTACTGTGTCTGCTATGTCAAATTCTACCAACAGGCATACAGCTTGAAGCTTCCTCCGAAATATATCATATGATTTTCGCATTTGGCTAGTCTGAGCAAGAAATTAAAAAGCTGCCGTGCTTTCCCTTGCCAGGAAACAGCTGTCATGGTGGGCTGCAAAATAGAAGAGGGACAAAGTATACGACGACGTGCGGTAATCCGTAAAGGGATTCCAAAATCATGTGCTCACCCTCTCAGTCAGTTTAAAGGCATGTAAAGCCTTGATTCTCAGCTTGTTTGCAAAATCCAATCGCGCCCTGTCAAGAAAACAGCGACGCGTCAATAAAGAAAATCTGCAAAATAAAATCACAGGATTGTGCAAAAATTACTCTCTACAACTGAAACTGACATTGCTGTGGCGGGTTGGAGAGATTCAGGAAAATATTGCAATATGCAGTGGAAACCTTAGGAATTTTGCGAATATTTCCCTCCCATCTCCTCTTCTGGCAACGTCAAGTAATATACATGAAAGATTATGTAGATAAATACAAAGCTAAATATACACAATGTGAAATGATTGCAAAAGTCTTGCTTCGTTGTAGTAGAGAAGATGAGGTTGAACGTTGAACAGAGAGGACGTGAGGCGTCAGTAATATGCTCGGAGGAGGGCACAAAAAGAAGATGGATTAAGATGAGATAAGTAGATGAGATAAAGGAGGAGAGAAAACAACAACTCCTATGTTACATGCTAAATATTTTCCAATGATGGTTAAGAAAAATGAGGAGGAGGACAATGCAAAGATTGAGATTAACTGCTTAACCAGGCTCCCACTTTCCCACACATACCATGTATTTATAATCCCTTCATGTTTCCACCATAACCTCAACGCCCCTTCTGAGAATGCAAATTTCTTGCCAAAATTATTCAATTGAGTTAACAAACCAAACTGCATCTTGTTTAACCTATAAAATTGCAAAAAAACAACATATTAGCCGCCCCCTATACAGTTCACAATTTCTTATTTAATAAGGTAGGACAGAGCTTTGACCGGAAGAAGCATATAAGGTGTTTGCAATCTGTCCGGGTCTATAGTGTCTGAAAGAAATAGAAGTAAACCACTGTATTGAGCCTTTAGCGAGCCTCAACATGAATAACGTGTAGGTCTTTTGAGGCTCAAAGAAGACTATGTTTGTGGAGAGCCTTCATCCTGTAAACAATCAGGGAACACAAGTGTTAGACCAAACTTTAAGTTTCCTAAGCCTGAACATAAGGAAGTAAATACAGGGGCTTTGAGAGGCTCAGGAAACGTTAAAATTCGTGACTGATGAGGCTTTTGCAAAGGATTGTTTTTGCAAACTTTCGCGCAAATACATCCCGCAGACGGATACGCGGAATTTCAAAGTTTCCAACCAATTTCTACCATTTGTCTCTTACAAAAGTACATTCAAATACTCCTCACAACTTCCCACCCATCTCCTCTCCCTCCTCTTGAAATGATTCATTGCAAATCTGCGAATATGGGAATTCTAATCAACTACAAGTAGCTGGAATGTCAATTCCAAGCTGGCAAGTCTATTAATTTCCGCCAAGGACCCAGACATAGTAATATGCCTTTAAAAGGCGGGTAAATGTAAATTAAATAGCTCAATATTATATATACGCCATATATTTTATAACCAGCCGCAGCCTCTTCTTCTACATTTACACACTTAACCACTTTATAAAGGATTGATTAAGCCGAATTATGCAAAGTGATTTTTGTATTACTTTGCACAAAAAACCAGTACTAAGTAGGCAAGAAAATGAAGAGCCGTTCCTTACATCACCATTCAGACAGAAAATAATATTGCAAAACTAAAGCAATAGCTAAGCACCGCCAACTCACACAGCAACTCCAAAACTTTTAAACCAAAATCTTTCAAATGGCAAATTCATGTTGATGCTTAAAATTTGCAAAAAAACGTCAAATTTTATGTTTTTTGGACACATTTACTTCCTTTCCTGCCCGATCAATTGTATGTAATCCAGCTTTGGTCATTTTTTCTCTCATAAATACCGCCCAAATATACCCAAGTTTTTTCGCACTAACTCACCTCACACAAATCCTCCAAGGAGCTTGCTAGGGAAATATCAAGAAACTTAGGCAGGTTCAAGGATGTCCATGAAAACAGCACAAACAGACAGTGCAAAACCCAGGCTACCCAGGAAAGGGTTGTCCACTTAAGGGTTTTTTTCTCTTTAAAAATCAATACTTACTTGGACATGTCATGTTAAACAGGGTTGCAGCATGTAGTTGATTACAAGTTGTTAAATGTGACAAAGGTGTGTTGTGTACCAGGAGGAGGAGGTGATGGATTTTGGTAGATGTTGTCCGTGGTCTAGCTCTAGCCTGTAGAAAATTTGATTATGCGATTATTCAAATTATGGACATGTCTCTTTGTTCAGCTTGTAGCTGGATCATCTTTTGGTGTTTCTCCTTGAGTAGCGTGTTGGTGGACAAAGATGAATTTGTTGACATGATTTACAAGAATCTTTGTAACAAGTCGAATGTAGGACGGAAAGTAAATGGACATCCCGTATTTGGCACTCCATTTGTATTCTCAATTCTTTCCTCCACATGTAATACACACAGACAAATCAAAAGAGTTAACAGAGAGAACTTGTGTCCAAATCCATAATGTTTATCCATGGGGACAGGACAGGTGAGAGGTGGGTGGGAGCGTAGGGTGGAGGGCTTGTTTTCATTCTACAATCTTATTTTTGCGAACTCATAGTCCTCTTTCATCATCCCTGTCATTAGGTTATAGGCAGGTGAGAAAAAAATCAACAGAACGCATAGGTAATCCTCAGCTCAGAGGAGGGCGATACAGTTCAGATCCTCAGCTTCAGAGAAGGAGCAATTAATTACAGGTATTTTTTTATCCACCCGAGTGTGACAAAACCAATTAACGGGTGGGGACGATATCATCCACAAACAAGGCGGGGAAAGTACCTCCATTTACTCTATACCTCCAAGGATGTAAAATGATTGAAAGACAGACAGATTTAGTCAGACAGCTAATGCAGTTTCCTCACTTCCAATTCCCCTCGCACCCCCGCCTTTTCCAGGTGAGGATCAGAAGTGGCTAATGGATATAAAAGCAGCGTGGGCCGTTGCTTAAAATTATCCTATTCATTATTGCCAATTTTATGTCTGAGTGCATCAACATTCAACATCAGGAAAATAAGCGTCAATTAAATATTTTCAATTAAATTCACACCCAGCCTTCACTAACACTGCCAAGTGAAATGTGTGCAGAAATCCTGCGCATTTTTGCGACAGGAAGGACGAAGATACGAGACTTTTGCGGCTGGCTCCTCCATACAAAACCATAGCACATTCTCAATGGGCTCAACGGCATGATGACGGGCATGGAAAATCGAGGAGCTATACATCTAACACATACATATATCCAAAAAATAAATGGAATTAATCAAGCAGAGGGGAGAAAGAAAGAAAGGAAGCTGAAAGAGAGGAGGAGGGGGACAAGCAAGTTTGGCTCAGTGCTGTAATGATAAATGATCCTTTGAAGCTTGCTGATGCCCTCCGAACCATAAGAGGATTATATCACACCAAATATCCATTATGCGAAACAACAAAGCCCAGGATGGAATCAATACACAAAGAACCCATATATATATATATGTACAAGCCACACCATCATCGGCCCTGATAATGAAACCAAATATTTCTAAACAAATAACTCAGCGTAGTTTGACCGTGACGAGGAATTTATTCCAATATTTTATTGTGCAAATGAAACTAGATTTTAAAATAGGGGGCGCTAGTGTGGCCGACGGATTATAGTCACTACAAAACTGCGGCCCACTGTCTCACATACTTTTCTCCTTGTTCTTATCCGCATTCATCCCTAATTATTAGCCTCACAGCTCAGAGAGCTGTATAACAAATAGAATACTGCTTATTCATGCTATTTCAGAATCCAGAGGGCGCTACTAATCTAAAGAATTCGCGAGTTTCCTCTTCCGAGCCGCTTTTCAAAACCCGATTGGAATATTTCCCTAATTTTTTTCTTTTGTCATGATTTTTTTAACAATGCAAAAATATAGCACACATCTTCTTGCTTCCCCTTCTTGAATACTATTCACAAAGACCTTTGGGGAAAACAAGTCTGACCAGATTTATTTATAACTGGATGACTAAAATGAATCCTGCGGTTCCTCTTAATCCTTCCTGAGCCACTAAAATATAGAAACTCCATTACCTCCATGTAAATGATTGCAATCATTCAAGGATATGTGTGTAGTAAACCCGTAAGTGGTGGTTTTCTCTAAGTGCTTTGTTGTTCTCCATGTGTGTTGAGTTTATATCTTATCACTCAACTAGAAATTGATAAAATAGTAAATGCAAAGTCAAATATCAGAGAAGATAAGGCAGAGCAGAGAGAGGATTTTCAATAAACAACGAGACTCCAGGTGAGGCTGATATCAAGCAAGCGAGAAAATGGTTTATGAACACACTTTCCAGCTTTTGCATCTAGAGATTACAAAATATTCATCGAATATAAATACACTCAAATACGCCCTTACAAAGCTACTGAATGTAGTGTACAAAACCTCTAGAGATTCAGCAGAGAGAGAAACAAAAATCCTACAAGCCACAGTTATTAAAGCCGATGGATGCTAATTTCCAACCTGCGAGAGGTAGCTAGCTCAATGACATTGGATCTTTTATTTGCACAGGCAAATAGATATCAAAAATCCTTTTATTTGCACAGTACTAAACAGTGGAGCGTACAGTAAGGATCCACAACTTCAAGAGTCCTTGATTGCTCCAATAAAAAATAAGCCATGATGAAGAGGAAGCTTGTTGAAAGAACATCTCATTCAAAATACTACACAGGGAACTGTAAATAATGATTTAGTTTTAATACTGCCTAAAACGTAGTAGGAACACTCACAATTGTGAATCATGCAAAAGAGAGTTTTGTAATACGGCTTCAACCCTAAAACCATCCAATCAACCTTCTTTTGAGTATGCTTATAAACTGATTCAAAAGTTTCAATTTTCAAAACCATCTCATCTAATATCCCCAATATGTCTTTCAATCTGAACAAGTTCTAAAAAACCCGCAGACTTTCTCCACACCAGCCCTGCACGTACTCATGCACAACCGCCGATTTCCGTTATCGATACCTCAAAGCGAAAGCTGCTAAAATCCCCGAGTTTGTTAAATTAAAAAGTTTCCTACACAAAACTTGGAATACATGGTAAAAGCTTTAGTGGTTTTGCCGGGAAGCGAAGGAGGAGGAAAACCCTCGGAGGAGTCCTCCAAACCCGAGTAACTTGATACTCCCAAATACTTGCACAACTACTACGCCACAAGTAAACTTGATGGAATTCAAGACCTCATCTCCGGCCATGTGTGAGACACTGGAGGAGCTTCAGGAATTATTGGAATAATATGGAGGCGGGAGCCAGAGAAACTTAAGAGGACAGATTGCTGTAGCTTCAAGTGAGCTTTGGGCTACAAACAAATTCGAGGATGAATAATTATTATTACAGAAGCGGAGAGAGAATTCAGAGAGAAATAAAATCAAGAAAATATTCCCTCTAGGAACGTACAAACTTATGCAAAACTGATTCCACAAATCTTTCAACGAGTTCCTCAAATTAGTGCACGGAGAAAGAATAGAACCATTCCTTGGAATCCCTTCTAGGCTCCATTCCAACAAGAATCCATCCGTTTAAATACCGAGAAAGTTTATACAACAAACTTTGAAGACGAATGAGAAAAACGAAGAAGAAGAGCGGGAAATTAATCTAGTAGTCAATTTAAATAGAGAAGAGCGGAAGTAATATAGTAGTAAATATATGCATAAAACTTTAAATATTTTCCATCCAATCCAGCTCCCGTTGAACTAAGGATCCGCTGAAGCCAAAAAAATTAAGCGGATGATGAAATTTCACAATCATATAAGCAAAACGGAAGAAGATCATGTCAACTTTAATATCTTTGCAATGAGAAAGAAAAGCGGCATGAATCCTTGTCTTTTGTCTTCAACCTCCTCGTCTCCGCCAAGTCTATTTGCTTCGTGACTCAAAAGAAACCGGAGACAAGCTGACTATTGTTCCTATAATATTCCTTCAAAGAGAAAAGCCTTACAGAGAACACACACACACTTTGCTGCTAGTTTGCGTGAGACGCTGGAGGAGATGAGAGACAGGATGGGACGAAGATGAGAAAGAGTGCTCTGATTTTTTCCAAATTTGTAACTGATATTTTGCAAACTTCCCACAAATCCTTCCCATCTTCCATCCTTCTTCAAGCAAAAGGCTCTGACTAAGAGCAAAAGCTTCAAGTCATTTCAATGGTTTCCCAGTCAAAAGCGGAAGATGATGACTGCTCCCTTTAATTTTCTTCCGTACTTAATACTACCAACCATTCTACATGACTCACTTGACGGCTCAGGTTACATTCCCATGTGTTCCACACAGCCTGAGCTCAATGTCTCCTTTGACTCATTCAAAACTATACAATTTCAAAGCAAGCATAGCAAACCTCATGCTGACTGCTCAGCAACTTTTGTAGAGACAACCTTCTTGTCACAAGAAAACAAGACTGCAAAAATCCTTCCCGACGCTCCTTTGTCTAGATAGTCTTGCGTGGCTGGTCAAATTTTTTAAAATGACCTCCTCGACTCCTATCTTCTTTGTATAATTTGATGCTAGTTTAGCAGCATTCCTCTTCACATACATGCTCCCCATTTTGTCCTCAAGCATTCAATACATAAGCTCATTCTGTAAACTTGATGGTCCATCTTTCAAACGTTTCCAAGCACAAAGACTTCCACTCTGCGCCACTGAATAAAAGCCTTAGTGTTAAGATAGGAAAAGCGTGTGATTCGCGAAATTTTCGCCAATCCTCGCAAAAAACCAAACGGTCAAGCTAGAGTAATCCTTCTTCCTATTCTTCAGCCCCCCATTCTTGTCTGTCTCCTGAACGAAGGTGAAGAATCAAGAATCTAAGAATAACTTTTCAAGAATATATACAAAGGAGCGAAAACCAAGGGGGAGCGAAGCGTAAAGTAAATTGCACAAAAAGAGTATATGCAATTAATTTCCAAACGTGTTTCGCCATCCAAAAAAACACTTTCAAAAGACGAGCAGAGGACAGGATAATCGCAGGGATTCAATCTCAAACTTTGACATATAACGTTCATAGACTACAGTCAAACACGATGAATTCCCCATCTTCCGCAGTGCGGCATTCATACACACAGTGGGAGAGTGAACGGACACAGCAATCAGACAGACCATAGTTAAGGAAAATCATGCCAGCAATTAATATGGAAACATCAAGGAATAGGATTCACTTCTCAGAGTGTCTACTTCCTACGTCTCCTTTCAGCTTGAATTGGATGCAATTATGGGGAACGCTCAAAAAGGTATATAAAGGAGTTACTTCTACTTGGCTGGGAGCCACAAAACCAGCTTAATTCCTCTTAACCTTGACTACACACTTCGCTAAAGACAATAGCATGAATATACAGTTTTGGATAATTTCCCCATTTTTTAAATACCGAAATAAGGTGAGAAGGAGGAGAGCTGGCGGCATCCCGCTTTTCATTCAACAGCTTTCCTGGACAGGTGTTATGATTTTGGACAGTGGTCAACTAATTAGGACCGTGGGGAGTACAAATAGCTAGTGGGCTATGAGAGCAACTACACAAACTGGACTCGTGTGGTTAGGTCGAGAGCAAGACAAGACTGCTCTCAATTCAACCATTCTTTCAGTATGATTGGAATTTGATATTTCAAATTAAACCTCTGCTGCGCGCTCTCCTTGAATTACAATTAGGGAATACCTGGAGTGTCGCTGACAGTGGTGAAGAAATAATCACTCCACTGGAGCACCAAACTTATTGCGCCGCGCTGGGTAATTGGCGGAATTGTTTGAACAAGTGTGGTTCCAATCCTCCCATTTCATGTACTCCATTCCTGAATGCGCCTCCACTTTTACAACGATGACATAAGAAACATAAAAGAATAATAGGAACAAGTCACGGGAAAAAAGAATAAACTAGTTCCACAGGGAAAAAAACTCTTCAATCCAATTCAGAGGTAATTAGAAGATTATAAGCTCCAGCGAGCTAATAATGTAATTAAGCAAGAAATATATATATATAACAAATAAACTAAAGGTTAATTGGCAGAGGGCAAGACATAATAGCGAACCAACAACACTTGCTGTGATTGCTGACAGGTAAAAGCTCAACAGACTCAACATCTAATCCTTCCTCCCAACCCGAGTCTCTTCTCACAGCTGTATTATTATTACCCAGGGCCAGGGCCAAACACATAAACCAAGAGTTAATACCGTCCGTAATGTCCTGGATGATGCTTGAGCCAAAACTTTTTTCTCTCCAAGCTAGACCAAGGCATTAGCTGATGATGAGAGGGAAAACGCTAGGAGAAACTGATGAGAGGCAAGGATGTTAAAAGCGACACAATAACCTTAACCTTTCAAGGATTTCCAAGAGAAGGAATGACGTTAATTTAAAACGAGCAAATCCAAGCAAACTCCTGTCTTGGCTCAAGCTACAACTTGTAGCCTAAAACTTTTCAGAGTTGTGCACAAGCACAAAAATCAGGTACATAAATTCCGTAACAAAATACAGGTTTTAGATGGCAAACTATTCATTCTTGCAATTCTTGTGTCTTTTAGTCCTCACTATGTCCAGGAGGGCGAGTAATTTCATAGTCCGCAATGTCCTATGACACAGACCCCCGGAGGACAAGTAAATAAATACACAAAGCTAGCTTTCTTCTCTCATCTTCAACAATCAAGCTGCGAGTCTGTTATTGTCTCAGCTTGTCTCAATGATTACGAGTTGTAAAATAGTGAATTGGTCCTTGTTCCCAGCTTGTTTCAAATGTTATCATCACTATGTGCTTCCCTATGACCCATGTCCAATGTCGACCCCCCTGCATAAACATGTCATTTGCCTCGATGGCAATCAGGATGACAGGCCTGCTCAAAAAATCCCCAACAATTCCTCATCTCATACCTCCTTTAGATTAACTGTGTGACTTGAAAGACATTAACGTTCAGGAGTCCTACGGCTTTTACGACTCCTCCAACAATCTCTACCATTTGTTTAATGATTATCAGGATATTCTGCGAACATGCATTTATGAACCTCCTCCTCTTCTTCTTCTCTTATTCTCATCCTGGGAAACGCAATGTTTACACCAAGAGACAAAGATAAAGAATTGTCGACAATCAAAGACAGTCAAAGATTCAAGACAGATCCAAGACCCAGGGACGAAGCGAGACTTTGTATACATGTAAAATACTTCTCCTTCTCATCCTCTAACACAACCAAAGACAAAACTCCGGGGAGGAACAAACTGTCAGAGGAACACTCCATTCCCCAGCCACCATCTGATGATAGAGTAATGTGTTGATGACGAGATGAGGATTATATAGTTTGTTGTGGCATCAAGTATGAGATTACAGTGTGTATTTAACTCCGATTAGACTCCTTCCTCCTCCTTGTCCTCCTCCTCCATTAAACAAACGGAAGATCCTGTAGAAGCCGGGAAATCCAATCGGATTATAACAGTTTTTCATTCAATGCGAGAACCTTCCCCCATACTGCTGGAATCTATTGTGTTTAGTTGAGAGAGAGTTAAAAAATAGATGCTTCTCTCTCAACAGATTCAGAAGTGGGCTCAGTTTACATTCTCGTGTGGTGTGTGTCACAGTCGAGGAAGGAGTGGGATCGTATTGTGTTTAGATGTACTCCAAGTGTTAGAATGAGCTTTTTTTCCCACGAGAAAAGAGGGACCAGCTCTTCTTGTACATTCAGTAAAGCAGCATTACAGTAAAGCAGAGAGGAACAAGAGGGAAAAAGTTCTTGAACAGTAAATACGCTTCTTTTTCAACCGTACTTGTCTCTTGTGATCCTGTAAAAAGATCATAGTTCTTCAAGGGATTAAAGAGGGAGATGATGTGCGTTTGATTCGTGGCGGGACCTGAATTTACAAAAAATCAGTTATAGCTAACAACCTCTGTAGTCTGTATAACGTTTCCCGAGCTTTCCAGTGTACAATCTGTGTTAACGGAATTTCAATCACCGGGCTTCTACTCCTGGCAGTGTGTCAGAAGCTGTTCAAGGGTTGGAAGAGTGAATGAGTGGGTGGTGGATACATGTGGTAGGTGGAGGAAGGAGACAGATACACGTGGGCCTACATCTGGAAAAGTGTCAGTAATTGTTTAATGCTTGAAGAGCTACGATCAAGAGCGACAGGAAGAGGCTCTGAGAAGGCAGAGAGGCTCAAGAAAGGTGTGAGGAGGTTGATTTTCGAGTGCATCAAGTGATGAAAAGTGGTTAAAGATTAAAAAATACGTAACAGGATATTAGTTACTGACAAGGCACAAAAAGTACGCTCAAGAGAAGAGTAGCCAAGGAGGAGGAAAAAATTTTCCAAGAAGAAGGGGAAAAAAGATCATGTGAATAAGTGGATTTTATTACTAGATCAAATACAATTTACTCAAGCAAAGCTTGGATCTCATTCTTTGTGAGATACACGCTGGAAAAGCGAAGAGAAGAAACCAAGAGAAAGCTTGTGGTGAAAGCTTGGTTTACAAAATTCTGGGAAACGGAAACAAAAGATGGATGCGTGGCTACGGAAAATACCCGATTCTTTTCAAACCTTCACAATGTAGTCGCTCTCCTCTTTTCTGAGGGGAATTACCCGGAATTTTTATCTCCCATTCCTTCGCCGGCTCTCTCAAATGAGGATGTGGATTGAATTGTAAAGAGTGTGTGTTGGAGGAGGTGGTGTGGAAAATTCAGAGAAAATAAACTTGTGTAATGTAATTGGTAATTTTACCACTGCCGCAATCCTTAGCAACGCTTAGGACCAGAGTAGCGTCAAAAGTGTTGCGAAAATCTTTGTCGCTGATTTCCAAGAAAAATATCTTTTATTGCAAGTTTTTTTTATAAAAATACTTTTATTCAGACCCCCTTTTGTTTTCCTTCCGTTGCATGCCTTTTGCTAACACATTTCCCTTCCTTTGTCACACAAGAAAACGTTTGATCCAAATAATCCAGGCGCAGCATAGTCACACGAGCGTAAAACTATTCAAGGACGCAAGTTCTATTCCCGGAAACGTGTTTTCAGGTTCAGAGAGCTTAACGATTCTCAATTAAACTTCTTCTCAATTCTTCAATGCAGTGTCATTTCCTCATAGCCTAAATAGCGGGAATTCTGAAATATTCCCCCAAGTTCAATCCGTGGTCGCAAGAAGTTTTTCCAAAGTAAAGCAAAACAAAGTTGCAATGAAATGAGCCTCACTAACACCTGTCTCGTGGTCGTGTAGTATCTAAATAGTGCAGACCGTTCCCAGAAACCCTGTAGCTCAAACATTCGGAAAGTAAGCACTGAAATCAAAAATCCACCAAAGTGATTAATGATACGAGTCTACTTAATGATGAGTGAGTTAATGAAAGTGAGGAATTCAATTTGAGAGAGAAAGTGAACACACAAGTCCCCCAAAGTTTCCCTAGTTAAATCAGGCTAGTTAATTCCTGCAATGTCAAGAGTCTAACGAAGGCTCGGGCTCAGCCCTCTTGGAAAGATTATGAAGACTCTGTTGATTTTCTGCCTGTCTGCGGTTCTCCTGGTAAAGGCAAGTGGGGAGACTAATGGAGAAGATGCGCAAGGAAAATATTTCGGTAACCATCTCATCTTTACTTTGATCATCATAACTTTTAATTGTTCCAATTTATCCTCAAAATCAGCACCCGGCTAACTTTCTCCACCTTCCCAGTCCAGCCTTAAATCTTCCTCGCTCTCCTATATATGCACCACAGCTTTCTAAACTTTCTCCACTACCGCTCGTATATACATCCTCCTCTGCATGTGTAGCCACAAGACGCTCCTCTTTAACCAGACGCTCCCTCCCACAAACACATGGCTCTCAACCTTTCCTTGCATATAATTAAACTTGATGAGATGGATTTGGAGAACCGCACATGCATTCCCGGATAATATCATCCAGAGAAAACGGAAATGGATAATAATAACAGCCTACTATGAGAAATGTGCCAGAATTTCATTTCTTTGATGAGATGATGACGACTAGATTCAAAGGATATCAAGAGAACAGATATATTGCCAGCATTTGTTACAAGAAGGATAGTGAGACTTAGATTTTCATCATTATAAATCCTATTTAGCTCTAACGATTTTAGAGTCGAGATGAAGAACAAGGGAGGCGGAGAGCCGGGAGGGAGAAAGCGGCCTATTTCGCGAAATAGAGAAAGTCGGATTTTCAAGAGGAGATCCATTGGAACTTCACCGCTCCGGCTCTCCTGCTAAACTACTCTACAACCCATCCTCTCCCATCCTGTCCCTTGTCGATCTAAACCAGTCTGAAACAACGTAGAATATAACAAGCCTCCAAACCACGGATACTTTCCCGCCGGAGAAAAGACACAAGAGAAGAGATGATCAAGGGGAAAGGCACGTAGTAAGGTCGTCTAGTCTGTAGGAATAAGGAGAGAAAAAGAGAAGTCTCCTTGGATTTAGGCATATATGAGTTGAGCTTTTCCTCATGATTTATTGCTTGGGAAGAGGATCTTTTCTGGAGAAGAGCTTGAGGATGCGGTGGAAATTGACATTTGCGGAAAATTTATGTAGCTGACGAGTTGCTCATGAGACCGCAAACATGGTGTAATATTGATGGGATTTTGCCGGAAGCTATTCTACTTGAATTAGAAATTAAATTTATCCCAATTCTTCCGCTACCCTCCACTCCTCTCCCTACCCAACTTCTAGCTGCTAGCCATACAACAAACTCCCACAGCTCTAAGCTTTAGCTCTTTCCTCCCTTCTAAGGCTTTTTTGTCTTTGAGTGAAACCCTTGCCTTTTCTCTCCCTTGCCCAATTTCCCATCTTCAATTTTGCATAGGCTGAAAGCTATACTGCTGGCGATTCGCAAAATTCCCGAGAATATTCCCTGACCAGCCTTCCCAAACACAGAGAACCAAATCCTCCCACAATATTTCCCATCTAACTCTGTCCGGGATTAAAAGAAAATATTCAAGCCTCTTCCCACTTTTCAGAACTCTTGCACAGCCACAATTCCGTAACTCCTCCAGTTTGTCATCACAACTCCAAGAGAACTTGATCCAAACTCCAAGGCTCAGATGGCTAGAGTTGCTCATGGAGATGAGGAGTGTGGCTTCTTGAAACAACGTCTGGAATTGGATCTACGCGAGAAGTAGTTTTTGGAATAGAAACGTCAGTCGGAACATTAGAGATGTGCTGCTCCAAATTGTAACGTTTCCCAGCCCGTCTCGTCTCCCGTTACATAAACTCTGTAATAAGCTCTGGAAAGCAGCAGCTCTGCCAGGAGAAACTGGAGAAGAGAATGGCGGCTGTAGATGTGTGTGTGCACCTAGGGACCTAGGTTCTAGCTCCTAGATTAATGGTATCCTCTATTCAACACTCTATCATCTGACATTAGGGAACGAGGAGGGAAGGGAATAGGCCCCAAGAATAAGAAAATGAAGAAATAGATTTATGTAAGGCAAGGGAAGAAGGCTGCTGTGTGAGTTGGCTTTGAATTATTATTATGAAATTGCAAGAGAAGAACAAGTCTTCTAAACTAGAAGCCCTTAAAAAATCTTGCCACTCAAAGTGCCTTCTCTAAAGCTCTCACTCTCCAAAGAATTTCTCACCAAGAATATCCTTTAAACGTAAACGTAGCTCATTTAAATCACTTGAAAGCATTACTTGTTAAAACTACACTTGAGAATTCCTTCACGCCAACTCTATATACTTGCTCCTTGTATTTTTGTCCTCAATTTTAAGATGAATTGGGTGCTTTAAAGAATTAGCTTTTCCGCTAAACCATGCTCTAGATTCCCGCACTTACACAAAAGAAGAGCCGGCTGTATATTTCAGTTTCCTCTTCAATCTCCTAGCTTCCTTGGTGCAGAATCATTTTTGGGACAGTCTTCATACGCTGATTCCGCTTGTGTCTAGGTCTTCTGTCTAAGGAACCCAAACTAGTTAGCAGCCATACAACATAGAAGGAGAGGGATTGTGTCTTGTCTGATAGGCGGTGCGTGCGTATTGTAATTGTAAAGTTCATGAGTTTACAAAAGAATAATTGAGATAGACATTGGAGGAGCAGCGACGCAGCGAATAAAATTTACAAGACCGAAGCATAACACTAAAGGGACAAGCCTTAAGTAAAAATTTATTAAATGCTAGAGATAAGAGAGACGAGATTCCTGAGGAATCTCAACAAGAATTAGAATTAGCAAGCATGCAGAATTCAACAGCCAAATCACAATGTTTTACAGAGACGCTTAGTGAAGCGAGAAGAAGACGTAGCATAATACGTCGGATGAGATGATACAAACAAGTGGAAACAAGGAGACTGTGGAAGAGCGAGTTTCCAGATAGAATCAGATTGAATAAGAGAGAGAATATTAAATGAGAGAATTTTATGTGGAGATGAAAAAGAAGATGCGTGCAACTTGTAAAGGCACACACGTGGAAGAAAGCTGTGCAAATTCTTTTGGCAAGAGTTGTGATTTCCAAGTCTACATGAAGGATTTCAAGGTGGGCTTCTTCCATGTTTGGTATTTTTTAAAACATGTCTCCAACAACGTGTTTACAAGAGCATGAATAAAAATCCTGTACTCCGCTAACATTATACTGATGCTAGACGCTAGACGAAAGAGAGACGACGGTTTTGGGAATTTTAGCTTGTGAAAAATCTTACTGCGTTTGCAAAAAAAATGCACAGAATGTGGAATCCTTATTAGATTTCCCTACAACAGCACCAGAGTCTCTGCCAACTCCCAAGTTACCGCAAGTTCAAGGCTTCGTGTGGTTGGAGGAGAAACTTGTAGAAAGCTTCCTTGTAGCAAACTATAGGAAAGATGGGGAGGAAAGATTGCAGATTTTAAAATAAGATTGCATCCGGGAGCAGACTTTCTTGGAGGCTGATACCGTGGGATTTGCGGATGAAGCTCTTATTGCTCCAGGGATTTCTTCCAGGGTTACAACTGTCTTCGAATCCTGAGATTTGTGGGAATCATGCAGGGGTAATGTCGCTTGTATATAAGAACAATGCGGGTATTTTTAAAATACGGGTTCTACATTGGTGGGAAGCACGGGCGAATTCCGTGGGAGCCCGAAGCCTGTGTGCAGTTTTTAGAGAGAATTTTATAAATATTGCAGCCTTTTTTTCCAAGGACTACAAAGAAAAAAAGCAAGGAGATACTGTAAGCTTCAACTAATGTGAAAATACAAGGCCGTAGGATTATTATTAAGTCCTCAACACTAATTTGCTAGCCGACTACGAATGCAATCCTAGTGCAGTGCAGTAGTGCACTACTTGTCCGCATATGCTGGTTTAGAAAGCATTTTGCTTTCTCCAGCATACACTAAAAAGCTTATATAAATATATATCTAGCACTCTTCTATTTATTTCTGCAAGGAATTTATGATTCCAAGATAAAATGCATTTCGCGCTCCTTCTTTATTAAAGCGATTCCGGAAATCTTCCGGAAATGAGACTTTCACTCTCCTCCCAAAAAGAGAAAGCTCCGCACAAAAACTCGTGTAACGGAAGTCAAAGTTACAAGTAGTTTTGATTATGCAACATGCCCAAAACCCTCTTTACATCTTAGAACCTTGTAACCGCCAAGCCTTATACACACCTTTACACTAACCTGCCAAGACATAAACAGGTCATGGACTGCCCTTGCCAATTCCATCTCGCCATCTCACTTTCAATCCTTCACATCTCATAGAGACTATATACGTCTGCGGAACGCAGAGCCCCAGATGGAATCCAGTTCCTCTATTCCACGCACTCCGTCTCCCTCAACCATCCTGTATATTTTCCCTCGTCCTATGGCTTTTAGCTAGAATTGATCCTGACTTGCAGAGAAGCAGTTGATTTAGTAGAAGCTTTTAGGAGAATATGTAAAATGCAAACGAGAAGAAGCATGACCCAGAGGTGAAAAAGGATTTGAATTACTTGGATATTTGCCAGCACACACTCCAAACTTCCCCCCCCCCAAAACTCTTTCAATCCCTTTAATATGCACAAAGACTTTTCTTCATTCATAATACCTATCACACCAAAGGCTTGTAGCTTGCGAATCTCCGTATTTGGTGTCTCTGTTTGGCACGGAAAGCACTTCCTTTCTCACTCGGTTTCGTTTCTATAGTTTCAACTTTGAAAAAGTAAGGAAAAGAAACGATTATAAGTCCTTCTGCTGGCTTATCAAGCTGGAGCTGGAGAACTGAGCTTGATAAAATCCCATTTTGCCAGAAGACTGGAGGATGAGCCTTAAAACAGGGAAACTTATTCAGACAGATTAAAAGAGGTGGAAGAGTAGACGTTATAGAGGCCAAGGAAGGCCAGGGTTGGAAGGTTGAGAAGGCGGAGGGCATTATGATTCCAACTCTTCCCCAGATTCTGCACTGATCATCTCCAAGGGAGGGTAAAAGATGGTAAGAGAGTTAATGAAAAAGTTGTAATTTCAGAGGAGTAGTAGGTCAAAGAAATTTTTTTATCCTTAGCAGCTCTCCAGAGGAAGAGGAGATAATTTTAGTGTTCCTTTTTGGATACTAAAATGTTATGAGGAGGCCCCGAGGTGGGCATTAGCCACGTATTGGCTTATCACTCCCCCTCCCTCACATTTTCAAAGCTTATTATATGCACAAGCATAAAGTCAAACCTCATCAAAATCTCAAAAGCTGTCCAGTATATCCCGGAGAGACCCGGCATAAGTAGGCTACGAAGAAACCCAAAATTATGTATCCTCTCGTCTGTAGCAGTACAGCACGGGTATAGCTATAAACTTCTTAAAATCAAGTTCACAGACAGATCTCCTCCTAGACCTGCCCCTAATAAGCATTTTTGAATCAGTCTTTTCCTCTCTGCTTACCTATATAACAGTCTCCTCCCAAAGCTTTATAGCTTTATGCAAGATTTAAAGAGATGCGAAGAATAGAACAACTTGATGATGATGATACGCGTAGTTATGATGGCTACTAAGATTCATTTTACGAGAGTAATTTCCTCAATCCACTCTCAGAGTGTCAACTACAGTGAAAATAAGAATAGCATTATACTCTGTAGTAAGATGAAACGCGAGGACTTGGCTTCAACTCAAGTCCGCATCTTTAAGCATCCGAACGAGGGGAAGGAGTAAAGATTGAGCAAAATGGATTCATCCATTCCCCATGTATTGTTATTATATCAGGGTGCTGCTGAAGAGTATCGAGCTCTCGGGCCAAGAGTCTTGGCCGTGTCTGTTCTGTAACCTCTGGTGATGAACTGGGCATTGTGTGCTTACGGGATTTGTATTTATTCAGCCACGTCCCTAGCCCAGGTACAAGGTGGTGGGAGTGTGGTGAGAAGGAAACGAGAGGAGATTCACATATGAGCGTAATGTGATTTGATGGCAATCTTGTTCCCGACTCCGAGGGGAATCCAAGGAAGGGATGAGGAAACATATGTCTGTCTCTTGCCAGCACTACTACAGCATAGAGTCTTGAGAGGATGGAGTGGGGGTGGATCTGGTGGGGAGCAAACAGATACTATGAGATCATGAATCTGCTAGATGGGAATATAGCTATGGAGCTTATAGTAAAACCTAGAATGCGATGAGTTAAGTAGAAAGAGGTGTAGAAGCGCGAGAAGCATAGGTAGAAATGAGATGGCTCGCCCTCTGGGATTTGTTGGTTAAAGAGAGAAAAGCTGCGTCCACACTATAGAAAATCATTTCCAATGAGATGAATGACAGCATTTCAAATGACAATCTCTATGGCTAATGATGAGTCAAATTCACCTTTGACACGTGTCAGCCCTAGTAACCAAGGTGGGAAGCTTTAAGGTAGGGGCTGTAATGAATTCATTCAATTATATCCTTCCCTGGGCTTCGCCATCCTAGAGTCTCGTCGTCTTCCTTAATCAGTGTCAGTCAGAAGAGGCCGGAGGACAGGTCAAATTGGAAAGAGTAGAGCAGGAAGGAGCAGCGAAAGCGCAAACTGAGGAACAGGTATATCGACACACGTACAGTAAATCTGCACCTTTCAGTCTGTCCAACTCTAGGGGAATAAAACTAAAACAATTATTGAAGAAGGAAATTAAAGAGGAATCCGCACCGCAGCAGTAATTACGTGTGAGGCAGCTCTAAAATTTCTAATGCTAGGAGCCATCTTTCGTTGAGAAATATTGCCTCAGGGCTAGAAATTCACGCAGCTTAATTGATTGTCATGTAACATAGCTTATGTAGCAAGTAGACTCAACATGCAGAACACAAACGACCAGAGGCTGGTTGAACGTTTGCTTGACAACCGACCTGGGGTCAACCCTTGCGCTAGAAACTATCAGGTAAACAACTCCTAAAAGCTATGCAGATTTTGTTAGGAGATGACCGTTCATGTAGAAGACACGCGCCTGCGAGTCTGAGAGTTGTCAAAAATTAAATTCCAAGTTACCATGAAAAAGCAACAAAGATATAGAATTTTTCCCCGGTAATTTGCATCAAAAATTCCAAAACGTGAAGCCGTCATTGTGAAAAAGTTAAAGATTAATGCATTAAGTTACAAACCATGAACTCATAAACGCTAAAAACAATTTTTGGCAGAGGTGCTTGACATTGTCAAAACTGTAGCTGCTCCCTCTCAAACCAATGACAGACTTGAGAGTATTATTTTAGTCAGACTATCAAATAGCAAATCAATGCTCAAAGAGAAGCCCAGAAATACCTACGCGAGAGAAAAAGAAAGAGGCAGGAGAGGAGGGCAAAAGTCATTTACTAATGACAGACTAAAAGAAAGATTGGCAATCAGAGTCGATGACAGAAGCATTACGAGGCTCCTGCAGCCAGGTAGTTAGCTGAGATGGAGAAAGCATTGCCCTTATACTCAAGTATCGAGTTAAGCTCTACGAGTTCTTGGTTCTAGATATTTAGAGAGCTACTCAAAGAGCTACTGTCTATTCTTTGGATTACCCTCTGCGGTAGAGCAAGAAATGCAGCCAAGTGCCATCTGGATTTGATGCACTAGAATACGACAATAATGATAATGTCAGCTTTCATTTAGATTACGTTTGGGATGATGGGTCATTATAGAGAGGGCCTCTATTGATAAGATGATGGAAACGGAGAAAGCTTCAAGCAGCCATATACCTGTAGGAGGGGAGTGAAAGCGGGTGAAAGTAGATGGTGGGGAAATAAACAGGCGGAAAAGAGAGAAAAGTAGGAGGAGGAGCGGGTGGGTGAAAGTAAGTTTTGGCGGGGAATGTGTGAAGAGGTGTGAGAGATAAATGAAAAGTGTTATGGGAGAAATGCCGTAGATTGTGAACGGAGAGAGGCAAAGCTAAGTAAGAAGAGCTATCCGTTAGCGTGGAATGGTAGCAGGGCGGGAATGGGAGCTCTGGGAGAAAGTTTCAAAGGACAGACAAACACTCCTGGCGATGGGCTGGTAGGCAGGATTGAGAGAGGAGAAACAGGAATGAAAAAGATGCTGACGCTGACATGAAGAGTGTTGCTCTAAGTGTAAATTGTTATTACTGTGAAAAGTAGTGTTATGGGAGAGGTGATGTGAATTGGGTAGGATGTGTGCTTTATGTTGAGGAGAAATATATGAGGGGCGGGGAACTGGGTTGCGAAAATCCAGGGCTCATGTGAAGCCTAGTTGTGGAGCTGTAGATAATGTAGATCCATAGTTTACTCAAGGAGGGGGAAAGCAGGGAAAGCAAGAGAGAAGTGAGGCGCTCAAAACCTTCCCTGTTAGACCCATGTACAAAGACGTACATGTCCTTCATATACATGGCAGCTGGTGCGTATCATAGGTCCAATGAAGAAAGCAAGATGGGCAAAGGGAAACTTAGCAGAAGCGGGAGAAAGTGCTCGTGGAGAAAGTTGATGGAAAAATGCATGGATTTCCTTCACACAGGATCCTCTTTCATTATGTCTTTGTAGTAAAAGTTTGTAAAAGTTTCCCATCTTTTTTCAATCATAGTATCATATATCGGGAAATGGAGTCGTTCTGGTCTACTTTCCCTTACAAAAAAAGCCAAATACATTTTGATGGAAATCCCGTGTTTCCCTTTCAGGCTGCTTGGGCTATAGAAAACAGAATTGAACGTACTTTCGCTGATCAGTATACTTTTTTTGCTACTCCTGTCTGAGAAGTTTCAGTTCAAACATACCGCTAGCTCCAGACCAGGTGAAAGCAACGCGTTTTCCAAATCTATCCGCAATAACTGTCGCTATTTCCAAATTGCCTACACCTACCCTAATGATATTGTAGTGTATTAGCAGAATGCCGCTTTCTCCACTTTCACCACCATACCTAGAGCGGGAATTTTCAAAGCAATTATATGTTTTCCCCATCTGCCACTCCCAGCTTTTTTTCAGCCTACCGGGCAAAAACTTGAACTAAAAGGGTAGAAAATTGGAAATTTTATACTGTAAGTGAAACCGGCATATCCGTTAGAAGAAATTTGCGAAAAACGCAACCTGAGTAGATACAGCAAACCATTATTTGTGCAATAAGCCTAATCGATCATGCTTAAAACAACACTCCGCTGGTGGGTGAAATACGATACCGAAAACTAAACCGGCCTAGAATTTCCTAAATAGCAGAAGCACTAAAGCACTTTAAAACGATGAGCTAAATTTCCAGTGCCCTAGGGCTAGAAGGAAAGTTAGTCGGCTAGCCTTGTTCCTCACTTACACAATACAGAAAGAAAGAAGGTAAATATCCATTCCACATCATGTATTATGTGGTCAAAGTGAGCTGGAACAACTATATATAAACTTAGGTGGTGCTTTGAGTTCCGCTGCCTAGACTTACTTGACAGACACGGGGAGAGAAAGCAGGAGAAAGCAAGAAAATTCCTTAGTTCTTCCCGGCCCATCCATAGTCCGTTGTGTACATTTCAGAGGAAGGAGGGAGGAAGCCTGTGTTTGAGTAAGATTGAAAATCCGTGTATGGAATCAATTAAAGCGGCAAGTTTGGTATAAAGTTTAGACGCGGCTTGGAGCGACTAAGGCAAGGATACTGAGAGAGGGATTACAAGAATGGGAAAAGCTGTATAATAAGTGATGAAAGAGGAGAGTTTTTAGAAAAGCCCCGGGATGTTGTGAAAGCTTGGAGAATTGAGTGAGAGATACTCTGTAAAAGTGACAAAGTGTGAAAGAGAGGGATGATAAAGAGGTTGCTGTTTCCCGGCTTCCCCTGCGAAGGGAGAAAGGGAGCGGCGCGTTTCAAAAACCAGAATCCACCAGGATGACTCAGGCTGAGTAAAGATTGTAATGGAATCTAAAATTGAAGATGTGGGAAGGAAAGTGTGTAACTGAACTGAGAGTGAGTTGTCTATACTTGCGTCCTAGGGCGCAGAGAAAGGGAAGCATATAGGAAACAAGAATAACTCCACCTCAACAGATATTCGACAACCTACCGGGATTCGCAGAGGGGGAGATGAGAGCTAGAAATTGAGAAATGATCAAAAATACTTCAGCTTCTAACGTATGGGACATTCCCGAGAGGTGAAAGTCTCTGTATGGTGAAAGTCCGGGTGAAAGTAATGTCATAGGACACGAGAAGAAAGGAGGCATCAGAACTCGCGAGTAGCAGCGGGAGCACAACAGACTGTCAGAGAAAGTCAGGAGAAAGTAGAATAGCCAGGTTGACCACCTCAGATTTGACGGAGCGCTACGGGTGAAAGTCAGCCGAATTCAAGAAAACTTTCTACGATGCTTGTGACATTCTTATTGGAGAAATGAGATGAGTTTTAGAAGAAAGCAATATTCCCATTAAAAGCTCCAAATTATAGCCTGCCATACCTGATGTGATTCATCTTAAGCTCAAGTTGCAAAAATCAGCAAACTCCCGCCGCCAGAGATTTCAGAAAGAGCGTACATTATGATCTTCTCAAGAATAAATATGCAACCCACATGTACACATTTCGCAACCCTGTACAATATCCTGAAGCACTCTTCTGACTGCCTCCTCTTAGGTTCAATAACAGGTTGCCTTTAGCATTGTACGGCGGGCTGGTTGAGTTAGGTTTGCAGATCTGATTGAATCCTTTGCCATGTTCCTCCCGATTCGAGGGAAACTTGAAGAGACTTTCAGTTTGAGTGAGCTCGAGTCGCAGGAACGGTGTATGCAACTCACTTGTATGTTCCTCCAAGGGCGGGACAGGAAAATAAATTGAGTTGTGTCCTCCTAAGGTTAAGCTTGTACATTCGTATTGAATATTTGTATAAACTGAAAAAGCAGAGATGATAGAAGCTTGGGTTCCAGGTTACCATTGCCGGAGGAAATACAAGAGTCATGTAGGAGCAGTCTTGACTCAATATTTGTTAAAGGATCTTGATTGAGGAGTTGACGTCTACTCCCTCTGCGGCTCTGCAAGAGATTTCTGCTAGAAAAGCCTGCGGTCCGTGTGTGTATCAAGTCAAACACTGGTTTCTAGTTCTTGTATAAAAGCTCTGCCTTGGCTCAACCTTTGAAGCTTACTGCCTTAGGCCATCGCTGTGGTTACCAATTCTGAAATTGAGTTGAATGGATGTAGTTTAGTGCCTGCTACTCTGCTACATAATTCTGGTAAAGATTGTGGAAAAAAATCGCAAGTAAAGCGTTAAAGCCTTGTAGCTTCCACCCCTCATTAGGGTTTCAAGGGAGAGTGACAAAAGTATCCCTTGTCTGTGAATCCTGCAATGGAAATTAAATCTATTCCTGCCATCACGACCGGTTCAAGAGAATCCAAGAGTAGGGGAAGATGAAATGCACAGTGGGTGGGTGAGGAATATCTTTGGAAAGGTTGATATTAATACAGGTAAAGAGAGGATCGGAAATTGGGAATCTTTGCGGTCGTTATAACGAAACTAAAGCTGATTGTTTAGTCGGGTAGTGAGCAAAACCGTTTGTCTGCTTGCCGGAGGATATTCCCAAAAATTTATATTCGCAAAACCTCCTCAAGAGCGACTCACCAAGAAGATTTATTCCAAAAGAATAAATCCCTGTGCGCTATGGAAGATGAGGCAGGAGAACGAGGATACAACGGATTGCAATTTTCCCAAATGAAGGGCAGAGGGCAAAGAAGAGGAGGAAAGAATAACAAAGTTAGAGCCAGGGGCTTAGAATATTAATTGCAAATTTTTCAAGCACAAGAAACCCATAGGATGATTAAATCTATATAGAAGAGATTGCGAGTAGATGCAACTTTCCGAGCTCCAGGGCTTCAGAAGATTCTAATTCGCATCTTTCAATGAAAAGTTCATCAGAGCATGCCAAAAATAATTATGCTCCTGCGAACACTTGTAGTTAGCATTTAACAGCGTTAGTCGTGGCAAACAGCAATTTTAGCGGCATCAGTTATGATACATTATAACGATATAATATCAACTGTTCAATCTACTGTACTTGAATTCGCGAAAATATTAAAATCGGCGCTAGAATCACACAAAAAACGTTTGCTGCTCAATGAGGAAAAATTCTTCAAATATCCTTCGTAAGAGGCAAAGATAAGCATAGGAATCTGAAACTTACGTCAAGGAACAAGGAAAACATTTTAAATTTCTACTAACTGATTGACTGGGATTACGTCAGAGCTGATAAGATCCCAGCAGGATTTGCATCGCTTACATCGTGTCAGATCAGTGTGAATTGCATCAGCACAACGGCCAGAATACACAAAATCACGAGTGCAACTTGCATTTCTGCACTGTTATGTTTCACAAGGAGAAGGATATCAAAATATGGAAGGAGGAAAAATATTTGCAAAAAAACAAGGAAGCTCTGCTGAAAATACAGAGTCATTTCATATATAGGTCAAAGTGCCAAGTGCTTTCCAGCCAGCCAGCTATATCGTATATCATATATCGTATGCAACCACAGCAGGAAACTTCTCCAAGAATATTGGCGGGAGTGGCAAAAAGTTAATTTGAAATAAACCCGTGTATTAAAACTTGTTAAGATTCCACATTTCCAACAAGGATCAAGTCATAAAAGAGGTTTAAAAGTTAACTTGCAGAGATCAAGACAAGGCTCAAGGCTAATGCTTACTTGGAACAAGCTCCAAGAATAATTAGAATTGAGAACATCTCCCCGCCAGAACTCAGGCAAATCTTTAACCCAAGCCTGGAGAATATGAGGGGGAAGAGCTAATGAGCAAAATTTCCACAAGGTTTTAAATACGTACACACAAAACTGGCAAAACATTGCTAGGTTTGCATAATTTCCATATAGTTTTATCCGTATCCCATAGGGTTTAGCCAGCGTAACAGGGGTTTCTGCAAAATTTGCCAACACATATTGTATTTTAGCCCCAAGGCACACAACATATAGCAGAAGGATGAAGGAGGAAGATGGTGGGGAGGAAAGCGGAATGGGGGGGGGATGTGTAAAAGCGGAAGTTGAATAGAGAGTTATTAAGACGGGGATGGCTGAAGAGATTGAGCTAAATGTGTAAGGGGTTGTTGCTGCGGCCTGAGAAATCTCATTTGGGAGAAAGTGTAAACTCTTTTACCTCGAAGAATATGAAGAAAGTTTGGTAGGAAACTAGAAACAAAAGCAACAAATTAAAAGGAAATCTGCCATCAGAATCTATGTGGTCTCTAAGTAATTCAGGAGACTTGTTCCAGAAGAAGAACAAGACTTGTGTGTGGTCTCGTCTCGCATATACCGCTTCATCCCCTCACACAAACTTCAACCGCATATGCATGGCTTCGTGTTACTTCCTTTCAGCTAAGACATAAGAAGAAGATGAAGAGCGCAGCGTTAACTTGGTGCTTGGGGAAGATTTCTTCCCTGGTGGGCTGATGGAATGAGAGGAGAAAGCATAAAGAGAAAGCGGCAGAGAATTTGCTCCTCACTACAAAATAAAACTTTTAGCCATTACATTGGAAATTATGTGGCAAACAAGTAAATTATTGTTGGGAAAAACAACCATGAAAGTCTCCTATTCTTTAAGACTGAGAAACAATAGTTAATGCTTGCAAAATTATCCCCCTTCTTCTTCCCCCTCCCCGCTCCTCCTCCCCTTCCCCTGTCTAAATACTAGTCTCTACGTACTCCAACAACACATGTATCAAGGAGTGAACAGGCAGGAATCATACACCGAAAGCTTCTAAATGTTTCCCAGCAAACTAACCAGCCTTCCTCACACGATTTCCCCATCCATGACGCCCTACAATCCCTACATACATGTGGATGATCATACGTGTACTGGAATAGCTTGGCGTGACCAGTCGTAAACTCTAATTCATGTGTCTCACTAATGCCACCAACTTTTGCAATACCCTCAATCATAGTTACTGGATTCAATTCCCTTAGAGGATCCAGCGGAAATACTTGCTCATAGAAAGGGTGGGGGAGTTGCCATGGGTGACCGGAGAAAGTTGGAGAAAGTTGATCCACATAGTCCAGGGTGCTATTCTACGTTTAGGTTATCATGGTTTGCAAGGCTTGCAACGGACATATCTCCAAATGAGGAGTGCTGTATAAACTTATAACATCCGTTAACGGCGTTGAATCCTTTCTATGACTTACAGATAAATGCGCTGGAATCAAGTGCCCTGCCCTAGAAAACTGTCCCACGGATAGCTACCGCTTACCTGCAAGTGTACAGCATCTGTCTACACAGGATTGCTGCCCGACTCCCGAGAAATGTGTCTGTGATCCGCAAATACTTTGCCCCAAACCAGATTGCCCGGAGGGATGGGCTGAAAAAATAGTACTCAATGCCACAGGCCAACCTGGCAACTGCTGCCCTATTGTAGAATGCAGCTTGAAACATTTTGGTAAGATACAAAACAAAATCCTTTCACGTCGTAAATTATTAATGCGAGCTCGTCTCTTCTACAAATAGATTTACAAGGTCAGTGAGTAGAAAATCAATGGTGTGTCTTGAAGCCGTGTCTGGGAAAACATTAAATCAGGGTGGGGAAACACGTTTGATACGGTTACAGCCGCAGGGCATATATCCAACTTCCGGTCTATACAAACAAAATAAAAAAGTAATAATATACAATTTGAATTCTTTTTAACCAAAGTTAGTCCAACGGTAATAGTTGCGCCAAATACCAAACTAAAGCTGTTAGCTAATAAGTATATACTGAATCTATGGTAAACAACGACGCCGTTTAAATCTAAAATACATTATATACTCAATACCTAGCAGAAGGTAGATTTAAATTTTGTTATCCATGTATGGCTCCAATCGGCTCTGGATTCTGGATGCACCAGTAGATCCTGATAAATATCTGTCTTAGCTTTGCTTTGCAAGAGCACCAAACTAAAATCCCACCAATCAAGCTCTCTCTGCAGACGCTTCAGTCAACCGTGGCGCCCCCTCTCTAACTCTAAATTACAAAATAAACACTGACAACGCCTAAATAATTAAAATAGCTATAACAATTAACAGCTCGCGGCTGAGATATAGAGTGCATATTCGCTCTTTAATATTTTATTCACTTTAATTATTCAAAAACTAGCCGCTATTCCCGTGTTTAGCATCCAATTCAAGGGTTGATTTACGACCACTAAAGTAGGCTCTTAATAATTTTTAATTAGCCTTAATTACTAAAGCATAGAAAGAGTCCAGGCTAAGGGGGGGAAAGAAGTGAAGGAGGATTTAGGATTATTACACAAGCTATTTTCAGAGAGTTGACGAAGAAGAATTTCCATCTTATCCTCTCTCTCTCTCTCTGTTTCAAGCTTGAATTGTGGCCAGCTAATAATTTGTTAATTCCCCCATCCCAGACAAAAAGCAAAGAAAGGAGAGATAAAACATCATGATGACGCAGGAACTATGAGTGAAAGGACCAGATTCACACAATCCCCGCTATCCAGACTCACTCTGTAGGAATCTCTTTCATTCTAATTTTAGTTTAGGCGAATGAATGAACAGGTATACACTGTACACCCACACACAGTAACCAAGAGAAAGTCGGAGATGAATCCGTCCCTCAGCCTGGATCTCCGAGGACTTCTCCTTCATCTCGCTTCTAGCTTCCTCCATTAAATTCAGAAAGACCAGGGAAATGAGCGAGAGAGACGTGGCAAGAAGGTCGGTTTCCAATGGACGAGAATGTGGAACGATTATACAAGGAGAAAACGTCTATTTTCTCTCCGCGCATGCATGAATAGAGAGATTGTTGTGGCCTCGCAGCTGGGAATAGTGTGTTTCTAGTGGTGCGTGATTCAACTTCCGATTTACATGCTTACAAAATTCACAATCCTCAACATGTTTCACAGCTCCTTGCTTCTCTGTAGCTCTTTGTCCTTCTTTCATTAGAGAAAGATGATAAATAATTCTTCAAGTTTGTTTTATAAACGCTTCCAAGCTTCAAGAAAAGTCAAGCAAGAGATTCAAGTTATTGTAGCAGGTTTCCTTGGAGCCGTAAAAGCCAAAAATGCAGGAAGAACATACGGATCGTAGTACGTGGAACCCCATCAATATGAGATACAATCAATTCGTAGACTTCAGATTGAGCTTACAAGCAAATACCAACTTCAACTACAGCTAACTAAGCATCATGTACAGGCTGATGAGGTTTGACTGCTTGACGGACGCGCATCCAGATTAAAACGAGAAAGAGTTGTGTAGCTGATTGGGTTTATTTCTGATGCGATATCACGATTTCATGATTCCGTCATGATGATTAGGAGAGGAACAAGATTGTAAATGAGCTCGCTGCGCAGCGCGTGTAGCTAATTATGTGAATGGATGGAGGCGTAGACACATGTAATGTTTCCTCAAAGACGCACTCACAATTACTGAATATTCATGAATTTTCCGCCAGGAGGATGCTTCGGAATTAGGGTTGAGATTCCCTAACAAGCTAAAGTTGGATCTCAAGGAGAAAACGAGGCTTGTTATAAGGTTATATTACATCCAGTTTCTGATTGTATTTTACCTTTGTATTATAACGTAGCGATAAAACTCGTAATTCATTCAGCTTAGCATCACAGAATATATTCAGAGACTATACTCTACAATAAAATGCGTGAAGCTTGATAATGTCGAGGAAAAAACAGCACTGCTGTCCATGTAAATCCAAATGTAAATACTAAAGACAAACCTTGAGATGCGTGCCTGGTCTTATCGTTTCCATATCCATCGTGCTTCCTTCCTTGCTTCGCTAACCATCCTCTCGCATCTTTGACAATGAGCAGGGGATGGAGGATCAATGATAAATTGAGGAATGCAAATCCTTCCATTGTTGTTCCCTCCGCCGTCCACGATTTTCCCCTCCGTCCTCCGACGCTTCTGTGACAAGGTGTAATTTTATAAATAATTTATGCACACGACCCAAGAATGGAACGTGATAGGTGTCAATTTCTTTTTAAATTTACAAGGGTCACAAACTTATTCCATCCCCTCCTCCTCCCTCCCCCCTCAGCTCAAGTAGCTCACAGGTGAGGCACGTACAGACAGGTAGGAAGAATCCTCGTAAGGCGGTAGCAAGCTGCCAGAAACGCTTAAGCGTGTACTCTTCAGACAGCTGTGGCATGCCTTAATGCCAGGTGATTGGATCCAGGATACGGCTCATCCTCATCATCATCATCAATCCTATTAACAAACAGAGCTCTTTAGTCCACTTCCAGCTGCTCCCTGTCTCTCTTCAAAGCGGGAGGAATTTCATTTCGAACGCAGAGACGCGTAGTGCTCAGAGGATCTCAAGATGAAAATAGAGAAAGCTGATACGTTGGCTGCTCGCAGGACATGGCACACGCTATGATTCACGACAGGGGATTATAGGAAACAAGGACCTGGATTTGTATTCAGGAGGATACGAGTAGGATTGTAATTTAGCGCACGTGGTACTCTCAGGATAAACTATATGATTGATTACGTACGCATGTGGATGTGACAACAGGTTGGAGGGTAGAGGGAGCGAATCCAAAAATTCCAAGAGTGAGATTATGATAAAGTGCGTTGGAGCGTAAAATATAGGGGAAATCTGACGGGAATAAAGAGAAACCGCTGAACACCAGAGTAACGGAGAGGATTTTAAGGATTATTCCAACACACATATACTCAACGAACCATGCTCAACCGTGGGAAGGAGAGCGAGCAAGAGAAAGTAGAGGAATTTCAGAGTAGTAGCGAAAGCCGTTGTAGTTATTATCTAGCGAAGTGGAATCGTCGTTGGAAAAAGTATCGATAAAATATCTGTGCTCTGAAATTCAGAGCCTCTGATCATCATGTTTCCGCCAAGAGAATTTCTTCTTCCGAACTTCCTGGCGCCATCTACACAAAGCTGGCACATTTCTCCCTTTTTCAATATAATGGCAACGAATCCATGCCATATATTCCTCCTTTACCCGCTTCCAACATCAGGGCATAACATTATCGCCGAATCTTATATAATAACTATAGAACCATACATCAACGGGATCGTTATAGCGTTAGCTTACATGTTAACTTACACAATCCTAGATCACATTCCCTGAAACTCACCCACCGCATAACCGATAACAGCTCTGATTTTGCTTCGATCCGCTAATTCACAGAGCTGATTAAGCAGAATACAGTACTACATAAGACTGCGTGGTAAAAAAAGTGCCAACTGGCCTCCGAAGCTTCTACCGACCACATCTGCTATACCTTCCATCATTGACGCTTGAGCGAACAGGGAATCAAGTAGCGTGAACTAAACGCTAATGACCTCCGATTCGGATTTAATTATCGAGTGCCCTGTGAGGAATTGTACTCACTCCAGGACTCCCTTCACCCCATCTTCATCCTGATTCCCGCCGGGTTTCCTAAAGCGGATGCTCCTGCGGCAGAGATAGTACATCTTTGCGGGTAGAATGGGATGAGGATTGTAGTAAATCAGTCCCGTTGTCGGTCGCATACGCACCCCTTGCTTATAGGATCCTAACGAGCTTGAGCTATGAGCATATGAAAATGGACCGGATATAACGAAACGTGCATGTGGGAACAGGGCCTCGCGAGTTGCAGAGGAGACTAGATGCGGGCATTAGATTTCGGATAAGAGGACCTCGTGGGAGAAATGGGCTGGATTGGTGGATGCGGTGAGGAAATCGGATGCTGCGGAAGAGACGGAACAAGATGATAAATGCTAGGCTGATAGAGAATCCGGCGCGCTTGGATGAACCCGTAATCATTTGATTAAGTTTGAGAAATGGATTCCCACAGATTTTAACGCCTCGCTTGTTGCTCCTCCTCAAGGAGAAGAGCTATACTAGAGTGTAGGAGAGCTACTAATCCCGTCCTCCAACAGCCTTTCTCGAGCTAAACGCTATGCGAACCATAGGAGAAAGTAACCAAACTTGCCAGTAACTATTGGTTACCACCACGAGAAGCTTTTAAATCCGAGATATATGCAAAGTGAAAGCCAGAACATTTGTTCTTGTCCACTTCCAACTAAGAGATACAAACTGGTTTACCAATTTCTTCCGAATATTTATTTACGCCTCAATCCCTTCCTAAGAGAACTAAAAAGAATATATAAATACTATCGATAACATCACTGACGTTTATCGTTAGCGAAATCCACCGATATTACTGCAGCAGCGGTACTAAAAAGTAATGTAGATTTTTTTCATATTTCCTACACTGCTCCAAGTTGTAAGAAGCTTGAATGTGTAGAGAAAAAACCAGAGTATAGAACATCTTCTGTAATTTGTTTACATGGGATCGATAGGTGCGTGGAGATAATGACATTGATGAAACGATTTAGAAAAGATGGGAGAGGGAATGAAGCGTGTGAGATGGGTTTTTTAACCGGGATAAACCATTAATACGACATAGACATAAATCCAAGTCACCAGCCAGAGACACATTTACTTAACATCCATTTGTATGCAGATGAAGACATTAAACAAAGATCCTTTGCCTCAAAGCACTATTGAGAACAAACTCTCTCCACACTATCTCTTCCATCTCTTCATCCTGTATATTTCTTCAAGCTTGCTATAGGTGGTAGCACAAGCGCCGCTTGGATTTTCAAAAAGGCTACACAGAATCAACGATTTTTCTTCCTAGAATAAAAGAGAAAGCAATTTTTTCCGCAGTAGATACTAGAAGCAAAAGTAGCAAGGACTTTCTCTCCAACGTAATATTTGAACACATGTGAAATAAAATACGCCTCGGGTGTAAAAGATTCCCATACACATAAAAGAATAGACATGACTCTTCTCTCCGCCCCACTTTCCACAGGGTAAACGCAATCAAATCCCTGGATTTATATGTTTCCCTACAAGAGGAAGAAATCAATACTTTCTCCAAGTGCCCCTTTCTCCCCGCTCTGGACCCGCGTAGATAAATAAAAGGCTGCGTAAGTACGTGTGGGTACTGAAAACGGAAAGCGCACTTTCTTTCCCTTCTGCTCAGAGAGATAACGATAAGGGAGGGAGAGAGGCGGGAAACGTGAAGGGCATATAAGGGTTAATACTTTTCCTTTCTCCCTCCACAACTTTGGCTTTAAGCGCGTCAAGTAAATCTGGCAAGTCAAGTGTGGGAATCCTACACATGCTTTTCCTTCCAAAACTCCCTTTCTCCAGTCACGCTAATATAACATACTATGTATCTCCTTTCTCTTTCTCGGAGAAAGCTGGAGAAAGCTCTACGGTTCCGGGTGAGCTAGAGTTTAGGCAGTGGAAAATACATTTTATTTGAAAATAATTGTCATAAATTTAATTATCAGCTGACAGGTAAAGGGCAATAATAAATGATTTACGGAGCACAATTAGAGAACATATAAATCTTAAACTTGAGTTTAATTTCCTCCAGAGAAACCCTGTGAAAGGCCAATGAATATTCTAGCAGTGGCGGCCGGCAAATGGGAAATATGAGCCGAAAATGAGCCCTGTCCTCATCCCTTTATACTTTATGTATCATTACCAAAAGGCAGTTTATATTTTCTACATTATAAATGTGAAAGCATCAAGGACGAACGGAACGACGAACACTTTTACAATCCCTCTATCCCATGCAAAATATAAGTAGCTTCCGGGATGAATTCTGATGAAAAGTATAGATGTGTATACACGTGAACGTAAGTGTGAATCACTTTGTTAGACTCAAGAAAATGAGATCCGAAAAAACAGGCATGCAGGCAGTGAAAAGATGGCCTCAGGATTCAGAATGCCTATGTAATACAGTTATTATGTGAAAAAAGCTCATGACTTTGAGGAGAAAGCATCAGGTACTTTCAGAATGAGGAAATTACTGAACATGTGAAAAATGATCATTTTCCAAGCTTCGTACACACATGCAGAAAGTGGTGAAGGAGAAAGTAGCTTACACGTGTCATGTACCGGAGAAAGTAAGCTTTCACATAAGAAAATGAGACATTGTGAAGAGGAAATATGATACACTCTTGGGATTCAGCAGGATAGTAGAATGACATTATTTTCCATTCCAAGAACATGATTCATACACTGAGGATACTGTTATAAGAATTAAATTTCCGTAACCTGATTGAATCCTCTACACGCAATATATTTTAAATTTTATACGCTTCCTCAAATGTACCCGTAGTAGAAGCTACTTTCAAATAAGTCACGATTCACTCAAGGCAAGTAATAAGAAATGGAAATGAAATACTCATGTATCACTCAGGCTCGAGCTGAGTAAGACGCTCTGAGCTTGTCTACTATTCTCCTGTACTTAAATTATTAGAGCCGTATAGAATATATAACAACACTGAAGAAGAGGAAGGGTTTGACAGTTGGTGGAATTGAGGAACGAAGCGGGCATGTCTTTCGGAAGATGAATAAAGGCTCTGTCGCGGCCCTGACTGAGTGAGTTTAATGATGGACGTAAATGCTCTCTGGAAGCACTTAGGCCCAGATTCTTTTAACAGTTTATTATGCGACAGAAGCTCAAATTAGATGTCGCACTTAAGAAAAATGATGTGATTTGTATGGCAGAGGAGGAGGGAGACGTAAAAGGGTTGTGGGATGAATCAATCCGTAAAGCAGCTTTTTGTTTCACTTCATAGCTTAAAATAAGAGAAGGGCTTCTTTGAACTCTCAAAGACTATACCAAAGCATTAAATATTAATAATTTTGAGGGCCAGAAAATGCTTTTTTCATACGCAAAACTTTTGAATCATTTGAAGCGTTAAATTGGAAAAAATATGAGTGCAGTGGCTAACGATTCAAAAGATTTTCTGTCCTCTTTTATCATTAATTGGTATAGGATTCGTTAATATTCTTCTGCTAGTCTAGCCTCAAGTTTACCGCAGCTAATCAATAATGTCAATTTCTGTTATGAGTCTGTGCGAAATTATGAAACTTAAACCAGTTGCCGAGCTTGAATGTAGCCAAACCTAAAACGGCGTTCAACTTGCAAATATTGTAGAACCACCCAAGGACACAAGTGACCAAAGCATTTATGTCTCAGAGTGGTCAACCGTAGGTTCTTGCGTCCAGAGTCCAGAGGCCCTGGCTTAGGTTTCTAATAACAATAAGATAAATCTGGGCGCCTAACGCTTGAGTGTCATCAACCGCGGCCTCATCCCTTCATTGATGTTAAAACTACGAACCGAGGAGGCCCATCGCCATTTCTAAAGATTACCTTACTAATACTACATTATAAATTTTACAACTAGGCTTACCAGCTACCCACGTAGGTTAACCAAGCGTACAGCAACGCCAATCACAGGAATCACCCCCTCCCCCACCGTAGCTTACATTATTGAAAGGCATAGCGTATATGCAAGTTAAAGTAATTTTAGCTCTGGATGAAAGAAATATGGGAGGAGGAGGGGGCGGGTGACAGGGTGACACGAAAACCTGGGTAGAGAGAACAAGACGTGTGTGTGGGCTAAATGAAAGGACGGATATTAATTTGTCGTGGTTGCTTCTTGGATTGCAGAGGAGGAGAAAGTTTGCCTGTACTCTGGAAAGAAATACGAGCGTGGAGAAAGTTGGAGACATTTGGAGGAGTGTGCAGAATGTTCGTGCTCTGTGGATGGAGTAGTGACATGCCAGCGTATTAAGTGCGACTTACCAGCAGAATGCCGACATGCTAGAGCTTCACCCGATTCCTGCTGTCCCCTTTGTGTCGGTAAGTATTTTTTCGACTTGATTTCTTTTTCTTCCGTACTCCTTTCTCCCATCCGACTACCATACCCATCAACAACCGTCGCACAAACACCACACTCATACACAATCCTCCCTATTTGCTATTACTAATACTGCTTGGACAAGCAAAATCTGAAAATCAGCCATGAGAACAGATTGAACGTTCCCTCTTTGTTCTTTGGGAATATGTGGGAGAAAGCGAAAAAGAATTATATTTCTCCGATTCATTCCCTCCGTCAAATACCCGGTGCTAGCTATAGCTCTTTTACTCAAATACAATCTGCTACCCCCTCTCTCTCTGCCTGCTCCAAATCAGCCCACCCCTGGAAGTCCATTTATTTTCTCTGTCAAATTCAGTTATTTTTTAAGGAGACCTCCGCGTACGTGACACTCAAAAAAGTATGCCGCTGCCCTAGCAAACTAGAATCCCTCCACCAAAGCTGACGTTGACCAGATATTGAAATGTCAAAAGTTTCAAGCAACGTGTACACAGCCATCCGCCTTTCCTAAAAAAAAGTCACAGAAAGTTTAACATACACCGTCCGCAAATCCCTTTTATTTTCTCTCGCTTTCTCCAAAAACTTTCCCCTACCATCCCTCCTCCAAAGCATTGCGGAGAAAGCAAACATACAAAAACTTATCCATCCGTCCTAAAATACATTTCCCGCCCATAGCCCTTCAATGAGCAATCACCTTCCCAGAACCAGGTACATCAACATCCCGGAGTGAAGCTCCACATAACAGACATGCAGAATACCTTATCCCGGCCAAACAAGTCAAAATGAACATAAACATACAAGTATCAATAAAGCAAAATATATATATACATTTTCCAAGAATCTCTAATCTGACAGGGAGCGTCAAAATTTGTTTCTCAAGAATCAAATATCTCTTCGACAGCAAGCACAACACACATCTCTTTCCAAGAACAAATCAAAACAAGATGACGGAATCCATTTTGCAACCCGAGCTTCAAGGGATACCCTGCAATACATTTACATGAGCAGTTCTACTTCTACTACGTAGAAACCCGGAGAAACAGGAGAGCAAAACTCCATCAAATACATAATTCACAACAAGACTCAAACATGGTAACAGCATAAAAACATTTCCAAAATCCTCAATTGCTGAGTGGATTGCAATATTTATGCATAATTTTTTGCAAAAAAAGTCAAAACCTTGGGAACGCATCCCAAAGATATTCCAGTACTTTCTCTCAAAAACTTTGCAACCTTTGCGAAATAATATTGAAAATTACGGAATACATTTTTCGCAAAGCAGAAATCATACATATGCAAAACAGGAGAAAGGAGGGATTCCGAAATATAAATTCATACGAAAATGAGTTAGTTCCACAAAGTTTAGAAAATATTTTCACTACTTTCTCTCTCTGTCTGCACCTCATCTTCTTCGTCACTAACTTGAACCTAACTCATCCTCTGAAATTAGGCAACATTATTGAAATTCGGGCCGTGATTTCGCTCCGGAATTTAAATTCCGCGTAGATTACCAAACCCAGTTACGAGTTGGCTGGTAAAATATAAAAGGCCGAGACGCTTGTTGGTGTAATATATACAACAAAAGGCTTCACTGATTTCTAAAGTAATATGCTTTCGAGCTATTTGGTTTGTTTGCTCTAGCGAGTGTATTTATTACGTTAAGTTTATGTCTAACCTAAACAAGGAGGTGGAGGAGCATTCAAGTGGGCGGCTGTAACAAGGAGGGAGGACCAAGAGAAACTTTCCCCCTACCCTGGATAAGGGCCAGAATGTAGTGAGAATTTCCGGCTAATGTGTAGAGAGCTTCAGCATGGAGATAAACCATGTAATTTCCATGAATCTTATGGATGAGGTGTATTTGAGTTTGAATTTCTCATGTATGAATTAACAATGAATTACGGAACATTGAAGGATAAATAATTCAGCAAGGAGGAGAGAGAAACTAAAGCAAAGAGAAAAGAGAAAGCAGAGAGTAGTTTTCACACAGCTCTACTTTCACCGCTACGGAGTTATCCACCCTGATGCATCCTCGAGTAGGAAGAGAGTGTAAAGTATAAGAAAACTACTCAAAAGTTAACGCGCGCTCAGGTGAAAAAGAATCTGCATGGAATTTTTGAATATGATATTTTAGATTGGATGGAACAACTTTCCCCGAGGAGAATTGGAGCAGAGAAAGGAGAAAGTTTTAAAGAGAAACTTCGTATTTTGAATAAGCTAAGACAACTTTAGCGGGAACAAATACTCTGGTCAAAGACTCTTGACTTTGATGCTTGATAGAGAAAATACAGAGAAAGCGGTGAAGGATATACAAGGCCGCGGGAGGAGAACAAAAGCAACCCTTTGAATCAGGGTAGGAGGTGACCAGAACAAATTATATCCCTGCAGAAAGTCTGCATGTGACTGGAGAAAGTACATCCACGCTCCTTTCACCATAATCTGAATGGAGCAGGAACAGTTGGAGCAATCTCAAAAAGCATATCCCACAATGAGAAATCAAGTGAAAGCCATGCATAAAATCCGTAGACAATCGTAGGAGAAGCTATGCAAGAAACCAGAGATACAGCCCAGTATAAACTCAGACCAGCCTTAAAAGAAAGCTCCATAAGCAGCTAAGTAGATACAGAAATCATGTCCGTATTCCAAGTATAACGATAGCAGAATCTTGCCATTCCGTCGCGGGTGAAACCAAGGAAAATTCCAAAGGAATGAGAAGGTGAAAGGATTCCGGGAATCAAAACTTATCCCATCTGTCACAGGGGGCGTGTGTGTATATTATGGACGATATTTGCATTTAGTCAAAAAATGTCCTCCAGAAAGAGCAAAAGCTTACCACCAAAAGCATATGCTTCTAGACTGGCGAAAGCTCCACTGAAAAAAACCTAAATGGTTCAATTTCAATCCGACCACAGTGGATCTCATCTACATTTTATTTTTATTACTTCCATCCACTACCTCACAGACCTTCCTTCAAAGGAAAACCAAGGGATGCCTGAAGGAGAAAGTTTATTCCCCGAAAAGCAAACCGTTCCCCACCACCCCCGCCCTCCTCCCCATTCAACCTTATCCTTTGAATCTAAATAATAGAGCAAATGGCCTCCCACAAAATCCTCCTCCTTCTTTTACCAATTTTAGAAACAGAAACGCAAATTTTGCACTTCTATAAATCGATTCATTTTTCCAAATACTTTCATCCCTTTCTCCTAACCGCTCCCAGCTTTCTTTGACAATACCCAGAGATGATGAGAAGCATAGAGCTGGATGGAATTAAATCCGGTCCGCTGCAGGATAAAAACTTGTTATATAGAAATCAAGACTTGAACGAGGTACAGGCAGATGCGATATAGGGAACAAGATAGACGGCTAAACTCCAGCTCAACCCGACACATAATTCGCAAGAGGAGCGGAAAATCCGAATGCAAAATAGGAATGACGTGTGTCCTCGGAGGAAGGAGGGGAAATGTACAGGGAGGAGAGGAACACCGTAAAATCCCGAAAAGAGCTGACAGAGTGTGAGAACTATGAAACGGTAGATTTGCCGCTAAATAAAATAAATTGAGGAAAAATAATAGGACGGGGAAATGAGCATGGGACTAATGAATATAAATATGATGAGTCTCAGCATGACTGACAGTTAAATTAAATGAGTTGCAAAAAACTAGGAGAGAAGAGCAGAGAATCCGCATGACAACTTTCAGATCCAGTTTTCAAGCCCGGATCAACTCCAAGTGCGTGTCCTAGAGTTTTTTCTCTCAGTCCGTCCTTCCTTCAACACGGAGACTAATATCCTCCTCCCTCTTCTCTTCTCCTCTCCAGTACAATGTCTTATTAATTATGTAAATGAAACAATCTCATTAACGTCAAAACAGATCCCCTGATTTGTGATAGGTAATTAAGAGAGAGGGAAGAAACTTGAGCATCTCTATGATCCTCTCTCAGTCACTCTTAATCCTATCTTGTCTCACTCTAAGCTTGAGTATCAAGTGAAACTCTGGAGTGAACCAAGAGATAAGGAAAGGAGTACCTTTTTGTAATTCAAGAAGAACGAGAAACTAAGCTATTACTTTTGACCTTTTTTTTACTATAACCCGCCTCCGCCTTCCTTGCATTCTACAAGTCTTCCTTGAATTCCACCACCGACTCCAAGTAACTCAATAACGCTTTAGCACTACGTCTCAAATGGGTAACACAGAGCCGCACCCAAAACATGTAATTCAAGCTCCGTCATTACCAGGTTTAAATCCAAGGGGTATTAATTTCATACAACTTATAATTGAGGCGGTAAAAATAAATTTTAAGCACCAGAGGGCGACATCTTAAGGCAAAACTCAGCAAGTTCAAACTCAAACCCATAAAAAACCCTGCATTGAAAACGGGACTTGATTTAAATAAAAAACTAGAAATAACTACAACCACGGATTTTCTCCAGAACTAAAAGCTGTAAAGAGAACGCTGCATCGAAATAACAAGCAATGGCAGATGCAAAGGTTATTAGGAGGAGAAAGCAGAGAGAAAGTACAATTAGACACGTAGAGAGGAGTAAGAGAAGATGGGGAAAGCCTTGTCGAAAGATACCAGGTAGCTCCTGCCCGCTGCTGCAGTGAAAGTCGTAGCGCATATATGCTTCTTCGGTGAAAGTTCCGCGTGTGTGTGTGTCTCTGGGAATCTCACGTGCTTCCCTTTCGGTTCCTATCGAGAACGTAATGAAACGGATGGGGAGAAAGTTGAGGTGGAATAATGATGTGAGGGGTTTTGGCGTGATGGGATTTCCTCTTCTGTAACATAAGATGCCTTCCAAAGTCTCGCACTCACAAAAGTTCTAGCGGCAGAAACTTAAGGTGTGTGGAGAAAGGAGGAGAAAGCAGGACCCATATTTGAACAAGGATTCTTTATACTTGCAGGTTGCGTGACGAGCGGTGGGAAAGTATACAACAATTCCGAGAGTTGGATGGAAGATGATTGCACACTTTGCGAATGCGATGAAGGTCGGGTCAAATGCCACGCATCCATGTGTCAGACTCAGTGCGAAAACCCGGTTCATGTCCCAGGGGAATGCTGCCCACGATGCGAAGAAAGTAAGTTACGTAGCGCGTGAACAGCGCGTAAACAGCGCCAAGAGCTTTCATAAGAGAAAGCTGTATCCAGAACCCAAGCATAGTAGAAATACCGTCGGGTAGAAACAATAGAGAGGAATGACGTACTGGAGATTAATTCAGTTTTTATATTGCACTCAACGGCTTTTCATTATAAGGAAGCTAGCTAAAGAGAGCGTGAAGTGATGATGTATGTCCCAGCGTGGACGGTTAACTCCTTCAATTCCTTCCGGGAAATCTTGTAGTAGAAATGAGGATGAAGAAGAAGGAAAAAGTTTTTGCTCAGTGGAGGGAAAGATTTTTCTATATTTTTACAGGTATGTAAGGAATTTTACGGGCTTACTTGTTAGAAGATGGAGTGGCGGACGGAGAAGGAGCAAAAAGAGAGAGGAAACTTATGGGCCGTGTTGGAATGCAAAATAGAGTGAAAGTAAAGAAAGTAGGTGGCTGAGTTTAGCTAGGGAAAGTAGGGCTCGGCGGCAGCATAACTATTCTCTGTCTCTGGGACAGTGAGACAGGGCGGAATGTGAGAGAAGAATAAGAATTTTAGAAAGCTACAGCCTAGTCTAGCCCGGCAGCAAAGAAGAGCGACAAAGCCTGGTGAAAGTTTAGAGAATATACAGGGAATGACAGTGAGGAGAGTATGTTTGGAGGATTTTTTTTAAAGATGAGAGCAAAAGGAGATGTGACTGGGAAAGAGCAAGAAGAAGAAAAAACGGACAAGAGTAAAAAAGAGAAAAGTGCTAAAAAATTTAGTGTTAGGCAGGTAAATGGTAAAAGAATGGATGGATGGATAGATGGGTTGGAGGAATGCGAATGAAGATGGATCCCTTGTGAGTTTGACAGGGATGTAAGGACACGTTGGAATTTTCCTCAACTTTCTAGCAGCTTTCTCCTTCCATGTTAATAATTTATCTAGCTTTGAAAAAAATAAAAGGAACCGGCCTCTTCTTGAACAGTCTTTTCTTCTTTTCTCTTGTCGCATCCTTTTTGGAGAAAGTAGCTGAAAGTCCTTAGGGTTCGTGCCTCGTTGCAAGAGATTTACTTCACAGGTTCATGAAACAGGGAGCGGCTTAGCTTTGTCCAAGAAAATGGAAACACGTAACAGGGGGAATGTGTGTGAGAGAAAGTGGAGAGAAAGCCGAGTAGCTGTTATCCTAGTTGGAGGAGCATTTCTTCAAATGCGAGTAAAAGATTAATTTTAAGTGAGAGCAAAGATTGAGTGTGAAAAATTTAGAGCTGCTCCCGGCAGTTCTCTCCTGGACTAGAGAAAGTTCCACTAACGTTTTACACATTCTATGAGAGAAGAGAGTGCTTTTCCTAGATTTTTCAAATCCAATGCACTTCCAAGAAAATCTAAGCAAGTTATGAAGCCGGGTGGAAACTAGAGATAAGGGAATTCCAAGTAATTATAGAAACGTTTTATATGCAAAGACGCTTAATTTGAATTTAGCGCGTTGGGCGTAAGTCACTCCGAATGACATTTCTATGGCTAAAACGCTCCCGATTTCAATGGGTGCATGGAGGACGCAGATAAGGAAAGTGCGTGAGCTGACAAGTTGTTCGCGCGGTCATTGCAAACTTTCTCCTTGTAGCGCATCGTTTTGTTTCCTCTCAACCCAAGTTGACATTTAATCTCGGCTCCCCTATTTTTACAGCTGATACCCTTGGCGGAGAGAAGCGGGCCGAGTGTGGGAAAGTCGACTGTGAGGGTCGAGTCTGTGAATTCGGATTCCTTGTTGATCCAAGAGGCTGTCCGAGTTGTCGATGTAACAAGTGTCCAAGTCTCACGAATGATTGCCCTCTTGATTGTCCATGGGGTTACGAGTTGAATGAGATTGGGTGTGCGACATGCTCCTGTCGGGAGGCTTCAAGTGGTTCCACGCAGGCTGGTAAATCATCCCAGTCAGTTGAATCCTGGGAAAGCAATCCACGACCCGCTCGAAAACGAAACTCAAAGAGAAAGCAGCAGGATGCTGTTGGGGAGGAGGGGGATGGGGGTAGTCGGGCTGGACGTTATCATCCCAAAGGAAATCCGCCAAGGAATCCTTCAAAACTTGGAGGAGGAGGTGGAGAAATTGGAAAATCCTCTGAGCCCGTTCCCATGCCGATGGTCCGGGGAAGGGGAAACGAAAACAGCTGGAGCAGTGATGGGGTCAAGACGGCGGGGGAAAGGAGAAAGACTTCTGGACCGGCCGGAAATCGATCGGATAAGCGGTGCATTAGCCTGGATGAGAGACATGGAGAAATTGAGCGCGAGGACGGGGAGGAATGGTCCGACGGATGTCGACATTGTATTTGCAAACTTGGAGTCGAAATGTGCTCCTTAATCACTTGTAGTCCACCCAACTGCGAGCATCCCGTTTTTTACCCGGGTGACTGCTGTCCCAGGTGTCCCGGTAAGATTTATTACTCTCCCTCCTTCTTCTTTTATAAAACATATTTCCGCTTATACACAACCTCCACCTCCGATTTCCCCGGATACTAGCCATACTTTCCTGTAGCTTGTAGCATACGTCTAAAATACATCTTCGGATACAGCCAACTAGAGAACTAACAAGTTGAAGCTCAGTTTAGAGGAACTTTTAAGTTAGTAGGACGTTCAAAGAAGACTTTCAGTCCGGAGGAATGAAAATTCTATCAAGTAGGTTAAGGTAGGCAAAAAGTACGTGATGGAAATTCATTATCCTGATGACAGCTTCGAAACTACTAGCTAACTAAAGAGAATGAAAGTCGGTGAAAGTATCCTCGAAGCAGGTGCAAGTAAGAGCCAAAGCACAAAACCTTGAACCTGGGAGAAAGTTAGTGAAAGGCAGGTAGAATAACAGCCGAGCACACTTCTCCGTGGGTGAAAGTTAGTGAAAGTAATGAGGGTAGGTGAAAAGTAGCTGGGAGTGCCTGCGAGGCAGACAAGGTAAAGAGGACATATGCAAAAAACCTTGCAAAAAATAGCTATTTGCAAAACTTGAAAGAAGGAGCGAGAGTTACATGAATCTATTTATATGAGACCAACTTTCTCCCGGAGAAAGGAAGAACGAAAAAAGTCAGGACTTGAATAACGGGACAAATGACTAGCAAGGCAACGACTACACTCAAAAGTTAACGAAAGTAACAACAACAAGTATCAATGAGCAAATTCTAGGCGAAGAAACGGGAAGAGTAGCAAGTATACCAGGAAAAAAAATCCCTCAAAGCAGTAAATCAAGAAAAAAGACACGGCTGAATAAAGAAACACATCTTGTTAAAGAGAAAGTTTCAATATTATGCTTAAAGTAACAGTCTAATCATACATTCCTGTAAAGCGTGTGGGAGTAGAAACGAGGACTAAGAAGTGAAAGTAGTGAAAGTAACGAAAATAGCAAACCTTAAAGTGCAAAGACTCAATCAGGAGAAAGCATTTCCACGAATACTCTCGATTCTTCCAGCCGGTGAAAGTTCAGCTAGTATGTATATAAGCTTAAATAATTATGGGAATTCCACACATCTTTTTAAAAAGTTTCCCGCGATACACCCCCTCCAGTTAGTCCATGAGTTTTGTAGTGAAAGTTACAAGCATTCCGATTACGATAATAGCACCCACGCTCCAGATAGTACCAACAATACTTTCACCGCTCCTAGCGAGCAATCCCCCCAGTAAGCAATTCAATTAATTCTATTGAACTTACATGAGTAGGAAGGGAGTAATTCTATTGCGTTTAATGTGAAATCATCCGCACTCCTGGATTATTGTACTCAGAAATAGCCGACTTAATTTCGCGTATCCAATAACAAATAGTAATCGAAGGCGTTTCAAACATCAATTTCCCCTCTCCCATCGGTCTCAGGTCTAATCAATCCAGGATTAAGTGAAAGCAGGTAGGGAGAAAGCAAAAGGATTGCCGTAAGACAGGATCTTTACGTAGAGTCGTATCCAGAGAACATGTGGCCCTGTATCGGAATAAAGAGAAGGCCTGTAGCTCATTCCAACCCACAGATGTGCCTCCTCCGAGTTAGACAAGAGAAAGGACGTCATTTGTAATCCGATGGTATTTTTTCTTATGAAAGATGAAGAAATATTCAAGATGGGATCTGGCGGGGAGCATGTGGTCAACATTACGGTTTGCCCAAGTGGCCAAGGAGAGCGGCCACATATTGAAGGGGATGAGTGGAATTTGTCTTCCTGTCTTCATTGTACGTGTCACAATGGATTGACTTTATGCTCACATCGGGAATGCAGCCCCACGCCCTGTCCCTCGGATCGGCTTGTCTTTCTTCAGAGTTCCTGCTGCGCTCGTTGCCTGGAGGAAGGCGGGAGTCGGGAGTGGGAAACCAGTGGACCGAACACCGATAAAGATGATGCATTCAGAGAGCGGGTCGGAGATGGTATCCGGAGTGGGAGTGACGCGATGACAGATGAGCCGGGAGCGAGGTCAGCTGGAAATATGAGACAAGAAGAGGGGGAGCTCAAGAGGAATGATACGGGAGGAGATGGGAAACGTAATTGCTATTCAGATGATTCCGCAAAAGAATACTTTCACGGGAGCAGTTGGAAGGTAAGAAGAATATCCTTTCAGTCTCCTTTCACTATGCTTTCACTCATATCCTGTCCATATACACTCCTAGATATAACAGCGCTCCTATCCAGCTTCCTTGTCTCCTAGCCCTACCCTAACCGCCTCCTTGATAAAATAAAGTCTCTAAAGCCCAGATCAACTTTCCATGTAAATTCAGCCAGATAGTGGGGATTGTTGACATTTGTTTGAAGAGGCGGCCGCGCCCGCTGACTTGGCTGGTTGCTGGTTGCTTGATATATATTGGCAAACTGATTGACTGACTCCTTGACGGGAACAAGATCTATAGACTGAGCAACGACGTCTGGGATTCACAATCAATCAATTTCTATCCAATAAAACATGAAGGAATTTGCAGTAGCAGGATTCCCTCATGCCCTCCCGAACATGATCTGTTATAATAAGATTCTTGAAGCGAATATAAAACAGGCCAGCAAATAACGTGTGGGAGAACCAAGTATATCCCGTATAAATATCATTTCAATCCAAATTCTTCCTTAACTTTCTCCACTTTCACCGCTTCTAACAATCCATAGACCAAGAAATGAAGATAGAAAGTTTGCTTTCTCCCACGGTAAAAAACGATAGGTAAAAAATGTATCTCATTCCGTATCATAATGGGAAGGTGTATTTTGCCGGGAAATAAATTTTTATTGCCACCTATATCTTCGGCAAGGAATCCCTGCAAATAATATAGTAATAAAACCCCGTCAGCTTTTATGGCACTTGATCTCTTCCCTCTCCTTGACCCATAGATGGAGGGCGAAGACAAGCGCCATATAATTTCCTAGATAACTCCGTCGAGGATTCAAAAATTCCCTTCTTCGGATACGTAAATAGAAGGTCGGGGTCATAGAGGTAGTTTGATTTAATACGGGTCAGACAGGCTCCAACCCAAGGAGAAAGTAGAAGGGCAAACCAAAATCAACTCATTAACAGGCAGGCCGCGTATGATTTTCTCCACAGCTAAAATTACCATTCCGCCTTCCGCCAAGCTAGAATGACGGTAGTAGAAAGACCAACTTGAACTTAGAGCTCAGAAATATAAGGATATTGCCAGCTTTAGAGAGAGCAGACTGGTTTAAGAGCGAAAGTTATTTAAAACTTGTGCAAGGCAAAGGCTTCATGCCGCAGAATATGCAGGGAATAAAGATTTGTTTCAAAGAAATATTGCAAAGAAGAGAGAACTATATAAGAAATTTAAACCATGTATACTTTCACCAAGTCCACGAGGACCTACTTTTCACTCAGGAAATATTGATACATAAGAAGCTGGGGAAGGAAGAGAATGAACGAGAAAAGAATGGCTAAACTTGTTCCGGAAACTTATTGTTAATTGTTTCATTTTAGAGTTTCAAAGTCTAGAGGGACGGGGTAGTTCCACGCTTGGCGTTTCCTCGCGTCAACTTTCAAAACTTTTCTAACGTATGGGAATAATTTTTTTCACCTGTCCGTCAGTCTTGACTCCACACGGTTATAACATATTCTTCTTCTCCTTCAAGGGAGAAAGCAGGGCAAACGGGGTTAACATGGTAGTAACAGACCGGGGAAAGATGCTGGAGAAAGCACTGGTGAAAGTTTTTGATAAAGGAAGAGTTAGAGGCAGGGAAGAGAATAGAGCGTTTCCGGAGGAACATAAGTCAAAGACGGGCTCCTTCCCCGGGAGGGGTGGGTCTTCTGGGATGGATTGAGATAGATTTTCTAGTGTAAAAGTAATAAAAATTCTTTCATCCTCCTTCCAAACTGGGAAATGAAATTTCCTAAACCGGTCACACGAAAGACGAGAAGCTTAGTTCAACAGTAAAGATTTTCTTAAGAGCAGCGAGTTCCTTGTAATGAGAATTCTTGACACGAAAAAGGCAATGCTTCCAAAAGACCAGCCATATATTAGATTATCGGCCGGCCGGATGAAGGATCGTAGGGGATTGCACGGACAAGAAGCGATTGAAATGTAGCATATGTGTTTGAAAGGATTCCCTTGTCTTGAAAGGAATTTGGACGATACAAAAAAAACCAAATTCCAGCCAACGTACCTTACTTCATTAACGGGTGAAAACAATCTAATATTGCCGAGGAGAAAGTCAAGGGGTGGACGGAAGAATCGACAAAAGAGTGGACAACGGACAAGCAAAGCAGGAGGAGTAGTCGGAGAGACGCAAATATTAAGAGGGAAGGAGCGCGGAGAAAGTTGATGAAAGAAAATTAATATACACTTCTCTTTCTTTGCTCCCCCAGGTTGGACCTTGTCAGAGCTGTGTGTGTGAAAACGGGAAAATTCAATGCTTCTCTTCATCCGGCAAGTGTCCGAGACTGGAATGCGAAAGGCCAGTCCTGGCCAAAAATCAATGCTGCCCCATCTGTCTTCGGGAGGAGGAGAAATGGAAGGGTTCTTCTCATGCAACTCGAGATAGTCAAGGTATTTTTCAAGACCTTGATTTTCAAACAAACAATTCATAAATAACAGATAGTATAGGCGCGGTAGGTAAATGGAAATAATACAGACTACAGGATTCAGTCAGACCATCCCTGAATGCATGATAATACACGCCCAATTACTAATAAACAAATAGTCACCATATAGTCTATAGCTCATCTGTCTACAACACGAAAGCCTATGCTTTCTCAATGTTCAAGGTTCAAGCAAAACAGCTCCCAGACTCGTAAACATTGGCACGATATCTCAGAAAATTTGTCCAATTTCTATGAGAACTTTAACAGGTGATCGTCTGACAGAAATCTGTGATGAGTGAAAGTGTTTCGGGAGATATTCGAGAAGAACGCATTTCTTAGCTGAATTTTCCCAAGAGAAAGTAGAGAAAGCAATCAACACATCCTGAATTACTTTAACCAAGAACCTGCGCCATCTATTCTCCACTAAACTATTAAAAGATCAGAATCAAAACTTGCATCAGATAAGACAAAAGTTCTAGTCATCGAAAATACTGGCAACGAAGCAGCAGCAGCATTAAGCGTGAGAATCAAGGATATCTTTCAAAAGTTAAAAGGCTAGAGAAAGCATTAGAAAGAGAGAACACAATAAAAAAAGTTGAGAGAAAGGAGCGAGAACATGCTCCAAAGAATATTTTCCAGGAAGGACGGGTAATTTGAGTAATTTGTCCTGGAGAATATTTTTTCAACTTTTGCCCTAGAAAGGCAGGATATTTATGAGTCTACAAGTAGAGAAAAGTTAAGAGCATGAAGCGTGCAAGGTGTTGGCGGCATTGATGTAGTGGAGAAAGTGCGGAAGAAAGTGCGGGCTGGAAAATAAGGCTATTCATGTGTCAAGCTAATAGACGCTTTCGATTAATGTAGTATCGGAACAAGGGTTCACAGAAGAAAGTCCGGGAGAAAGTAATAGAGAACGAGGGAGAAACTTATTGAAAGGAAAAATATCGATTCTTGTATATTTTTAGACAGTAAAATGTTGACTCTGGGGAATTCTTTAATGAGCTCCACCGGCGTAGTTTCCGAGTAAGTTTATTAATTACCAACAGGAATCAAAGCCGCTCCTTTTCATGTGCCAAATACTAATTGAGAGGTTATGGTCCAATTTAAGCAATTTCCAAAAGCAACTTTCCCAAGAGTGCGGAGAGTTTAAAGAGTTTTCGAATGATTATGCTTTCAAAAGTTGAAAATGGTACATTTACGTACAGATGATTTTGGAAGGGGAAAAATTACATCAAGTATGTAACGTAGGCAGAAATGGAAAGAGTGGGAGAGAGAAAGCCGGAATGTTTGTAATCCAAACACGAATAAAGAAACGGAAGGTATTTGATGCATGGAGAAAGTTTACTTTCTCCTCTCCCGTGTACGGGGCAAACAAGGAGGGAGAAAGCAAGCTTTCCAAGCCAGGACGCTTCGTCCATGCAAGTGAATTTCAGGAATCAGGATGGAATAAGATGAGTGAGAGTAGAATTGGGGTAGTTCAAATGAAAAGGTGGATGCTAAAAATACGTTAAACAAGCATAGGGCCTTCCGTAGGCAACTGCTTGCCTACATGGCCGGTTGGAGAAAGCATAGACTCTTGAATGCTCTCACTCGGACATATATAGAGTCAAAGCATGATGGAATGGAGTAGAATTTTTATGCTGATTCAGCTGTTGCGGTTCTCCGACATCTTATTCTGTCTAAGTAACTTTAAATGTCATACTTACAGAAGATTATTCGACAAGAGAGCCACCCACAAATTCAAGTGCCATAGTCTCCTTGGCTAGACTGTATAAAGCTCTGCCACTTGCAACTTTCTCCAATGTTTTCCTAGAAAGCGTGGGCATTCAAGGGGCTTCAGAATCCGAAGCCATCCTAAGAAAATATCCAACAGTTTTTGTCTTCCAGAAAGAAATTATATCCGATTATGTATCTATGCTCTTCTAACGAGCCGGGAGGAAATTATTTCTCTCTCCTCACATAACATGACCTGCTTTGGCCACCTACAGGTTTTTCTGTACTTTCTCCGGAGAAATATTAAAATAGACATCGGCACAGAAATTGGAAAATCAAAAGCCTGTAGCGCTTAATGGAAAAGAGAAAGTCTTCCAGTCTCTCCGCGTAATACTCCTCTGAAGGGAGGAAACATGTAACAGACAAAGACATAAAAAGGTTTAGAGACATGGAAGAGGATGTGCCCTTGGCAATATTCATGGACATGCCCTATAAAACCTATAGAAATTCATACACCTCTATAACGCTGTCAGATCCAGACATGAATTTTTTAGCCTTTGAAATCCAGCCTCCACGATGACAGCATCCCATCCGATTTTCTTCCAGAAACATGAGACGAAAAAAAATTCTTGACACAATTCTCATCAAGTACGCAATTTAGAAACAGAATAAAATAAACTCGCTACTACTAATGTCACTCTGCTCTGCCGTGCTAGCACCATCTTGTGCGGGCAAGCTTATATCTCTACGTATTCCTGACAGTCACATGTAAAAACAATTCCATCTATTGCTTTCTCTCCGGAGAAAGTTTCTAAGACGATTGATTGGCAGGTGTTTATTTATGTATACCATAAAATATTGGATTGTAAAATAATTCTTTCCCTTATTTTTCTGTGTTTACAGAATCAGAGTCACCTGAGGAGAGGGGGAGGAAAGTGGATAAGATATTTTCACGGGGAGGATTGGAGCCGTATTGTGCCGCTGTTATTGGAGCTCTCTTGTGCATAAGTTCCTTAATGGGATTGTACATCCTGAGATCTGTATACAGAAGAAGAAGACGGAGACGTCTCAATGACAAATCCCTTGGAAACCCTCCACCCGACTACTGCTTTTTTAATAATAATAAAAACTATGAAAGGACTCGCATTGGTAGTAGTAGCACAGACAATTCTCTCACCGAGAAAAATTTACTCTTCTCCGCTAATTAATTAGGAATCGGAGAAGGAAACTATAGGATAATTAAATAAATGTAATCAACGCGCCTATATTATATAAAAAGATTTTTATCGTGTTCGTTACTATACATTAAGGCGTTCCTATTTTACGCACTTTGTAAAATCCTTATTTTAATGCACAAACCCATCTCATCCTCACGTTTGAGATAGTCATTATCCTGTAAATAATATCGAGTAATTAAGGGTATAATCGTTTATGTTAAAATACACCCAAGCGTCCGTCAAGGATCCAATTAAATGTGTTCTTAGACAGGAAAGAGTCTGTGAGAGGTAAAAATGGTAAGCACAAGCCCTGGAGCGTCATCTGGAGGAAGCGTTCAGCGTTCTCGGCCCTTTGAAGCAAGAATATCCCAGAGGTAGACGTTCAAATTTCAAAGATTAGATTTCAAATTGCAACCATTGCGACTCGCGTCAATCAAATCCCCGCATAATTAATTTACAACAGAGTATTGATCCAAAAGTATTGTTGTAAAAAAAGTTGAAATTTATTTTACCTCGTTTTTAAAACTACAATGTATAAGTTTATCCAAAGGAATAGTCGGTTAAGTTTTTACGTACTTACAGCGTAATCAAGTGGAAAAATCCCTGCGCGAGAGAAAGTACGGAGAAAGTACGTGCTGTAGGTCATTTGGTAAAGTCTCTGGAGCGAACATGACGAGACGTGTGTGAGACGTGAGCTGTAAAACTGATTTTCAAAGGCGTAATTACTTTAAAGTCCCTCTTGTAAGAGAAGCTTTTCATAATTCAGCCCAGTGAAGCACGTTTCTGAAAGTTGAATAGGAGACAGGGTGGAGAAAGGAAATACACAGAACTTTGCTTTCTCCGTCTTTGCCTCCTCGAGGTACCCAGCAGACTAAAAACATGTACCTGGATTTCAGACAGGGCATCCCAAGGAGAAATGAAAAAGAAGAAAGGGATGAAAGTGTAATTACTTAATTGAAAACATTCCTCTTTCAATTATAAATTAGGTAGTGGACTCTATCGCGCTTTCTCTTTCATACATATCTCATTTACTGCGAGGAGGTGGGTAAATTACTCTCTCCACGAAAAATCCAGCTATGTTGCTAAAAAATATTCTAGATTCCTGTAAATAAACTGAACAAAGTTAATCCTACATCATGGAGAATGTAAACAAGTCACGGATCAATAAATATTATGTCCTAGGTTAAGGTTTTTATAAGATATTATATGCGAAAAATGTTTCCAATTACAGATATAATACAAATGCTGAGAGTGGAGGGCGAGTGAGAAGATGGGAAAAGTTTGTCTGCGTAAGTATGTATAATTAATGAGCAAATTGTTTATTATTGCAACAAATACAAACTCAACATATTATCCTAACTCCTACTCAACGTACGTATACTGCATAATTTATAGCTTACTCAATTGTTTACCCTTAGTCTTACCCTATATGTTCGCCTTTGTTTGTCAAGCTAGTTTTAGCATCTTATCGTGATACAAATCGCTAGTTACATATATGCTACGTAAGTGAATATATTGTCAGAATTGTAAAATCCTGGATTTCCTCTAAAACTGTACGGCAAAGAATAAACCTTGACCTTGATTGTGATATTTTAACAAGTTAATCTCACAGCGTAATACTACAATATTTGTATCTGGCATTCCTCCATACTTCTTCTATTTTTATAAACTATAGTTACATGGTTAGTCAAGTCATCAAAATTTCGGATCATGCACTTCCGAAAGAGCATAGTAAACTGTTTGTCCTGTTTAAAATTCACAGAAAAACACTAATACTTAGAGTAATCTCAGAATTTGAAACTATCCTTTTAGGAAGCATTAGGAAATATGAGCTGCATAATTGCAATTTGGCTGTGCCAATTTTCGGCTATTGAATACTTCGTTGCACGACATCATTTGTTAGTTTTCTTCGTCTTGGCTTGAGCTGCCGTGAATCGTGGGAAATAGTTGTGCGGTTACTCAAGAATCTACTTTAGGATAGGGCGATGCGAATCACAGGTTTTCATAATTGTTACCGAGTTACACATAGTTTACGTATAGGGATCAAGGGGGTTTGACCTTGAAACTAATTGCAATAATTCAAAAAGATTAGCAACACTGATGCCGAGCCACTAGATCAACTAACCAAGCAAAAGTAGGCAATACATCACTTCACAAAAATTCTAGACGCTACATTAACGAATTACATTTAAACCATCAATGGCTCACATAATCTCTAATACTTACAATTCGACCTCATACAGTCCAAACGATACTTCCGATGCTTGTCTCTTGTTGCTTGATTGTGAAGCAAATGTGGAGAGTCAGAAATTCCGGAATAACAGGTAAATACGCTAATAATAATGCACCGAGAGTTGAACAATAACGTGATTAAATTAACATGTTCCGATTTTAACTAGATTGTCTCTTATACATACAAAAAAGAATACTTCTTTACGCAGGTACCCATAATGTAGTCGACTGTTCTTTGTCAATAGCTGTCTTGGCTTGCGTCGCCAGGTAGGAAATGTTCGTTCCTCCAGGGATTGAAGCTAGAATGTCAGAGATTTGGAATTATGACCAGTTGAATTGATTTTGCCAATACAAGGAAAATGTCACGTAGCTTTTACTGTGTACTCACCCGTGATTACGTGCTTATATTCGCTTTCAACTTTTTGTGAGTGCTCGAATAACTCCTTGGCAGCTTTAGCTGTAATTTTATCGCCTCGTAAGTCCTTGATTTCACGGATCTGCTTTGCGCTTTTGAACTTTATCATTAAAACGATAGGGTACATTTGAGCGCGCTGAAGCCTTTCCACGCCAGCTGTGCTAATATCAAGTATGCAGTGGAGTTTCTAGAATATAAAGAAAAGCATGCATTCAATTTAGCATATACGAGTGAAAGGAAATAGGGTAGAATCCCCATCGAGTTTACCCCATTACAGTGTGAATGGATATGCTCATCTTACCTTTGAGCTGATTTCTTTGATGGCTTGCATTGTGACACATTCGTAGTGCGAACCTTTTCGCTTGTAATCTACAAATATGTTTTCAGCGAGACCCTTTTCTAGCATAGGGCCAGAGCAGTGCATTATCTCCGGTATATTTCGCCCAAACTGGTACGGGAAGTCTTGAATTAAACGCTCTATTATCACGTCACACAATCCTCCAATAATGAGCACCGGTCGCAGAAACAGCATATCTGAAAGGTCAATCCAAAATTTATGGCTCCCAACAGACCGGAAAGCATCGTACAGCTGTAAAACTATATCTTACATTCTAGTCTCTCCACCCGCTGGTAGGATGTTAGGGCTAAAGAGCTCGAGTCGTCTTTCAGCTGGAGACTCCCGTTTTGAGATAAATCCCCGTAAGAGTTGATAGAGAAATCTGAAAACGATGCCAGCTCTCGGGATGAGCTCCTGTGCTGTGACTTCCTACGGAAGAAACTCCGTCGGGTTATTGTTGACGTACGACGATCACCATCCATGTCACCTAGGCTTCGCTTGAACATAAGATCTTCTTCAACCCTAAGAACATACAAACAGTAAAAGTAAAATTTCGTATGACTGCCGGACAAAATGTAATTTAAAGATTTGCAGAGAAAGTAAAACTCACTTGTATTTAGAAGGAATGATTCCCCACGTTCGCCGATGACCTTCAGAATCAACCTTCCATGCTCTCCAACGTCCAGGTTTCCCGTTGAACATTGTATTGTCAACGTACAGAATCTCATCTTTGTGAAAAGAGAGCTCTTGCGAATCAGAATTACTCACTGAGTGCTGATCCGTGGAGAGTGATGGGAAGTCGAAGAGAGCTCGGATGTAAAAGCCGTCACCAGGTTGATCTTTAATCTCATTGTAACCTAAACAAAACGACAAAAAATATGGAATTTGAAATTGGAATTGATTCCATTCAAATGCAAAAAGACATTCGAAATGTGAATTATTTCAAATTTTAAATTCAAAAATTTAAATTCAAATTTAAATTCAAAAATTTAAATTCAAATTTAAATTCAAAAATTTAAATTCATATTTGAATTCAAAAATTTGAATTCAAAAATTCAAAAATTTATATTCAAAAATTTAAAAATTTAAATTCAAAAATTTAAATTGAATTTGGGGAGTTTCAATACCCGTTTGAGTAGTGAACAGACCAACTATTGTAAATTATTTGAACTTCGCAATCAAAATATTTCGAAATGCATATAATGCAGTAAACTTACGCTGCATGTTGTACTGGACCAAGACCATGACTTTTTCCAGTGGCTTCGCTAATTCAAATGCTGCCTCTTCCGCTGTTGCTTGTCGTAGATCGGTACCGTTGTATTCCATTAACTGATCTCCCGTCCTGCAAGAATGCGACATATTACGTTTAGTATATAAATATGTTACTCACGCTTACCAAAGCAACAATTCATGGCCAAGAGTAAGATATTACCTTAATCCAGCTCGATCTGCGATGGAATCCTGTTGAACACTGTGTACAAATATGCCAACAACGTTTCCTCCCACGAGACAAATTCCTAAATTCGCTGAGTTCTTCATCAACGATAGTGTAATTAAACGGGGTTCCGAAGAATTACTCTCACGCATTGACGATCTAAGGGTTGACTGGTGGTCGTGCTGTTTGCTATCTGATGTAACTGCAACTGTTTGAGAATATACTGGAGCCGCTTGCTGTTGTTGAGACTGCTGCTGATGCATCTGTTGCTGACTAGGGAGCTTCTGATTTTCGGGATTCATAACCATTCCAGGCGGGATTTGGTTCTTTTTCAAGCTTGCTGTGCCGTTTATTGTGATATTGCCAAGCTTATTCATAATTTGCGATGTAGACTGTCCTTGATTGGAAACACTTGATGAGGCATTCCCAGCACCATTATTCCCGCGCATCACGTTTTTCTTTGAATTTCGTACCAAGGTTGATTGCGGAGAATTACAGGGAGTCGGTGATCCCGATCGTGCTGATGAGTGAGACTCATTCTCTGACATGGATGAATTATTTTCTTCGTCATGTTCCGACGAGCATTCATCGTCAGACTGGGAATTTGAGTCTCTACCAGAACTGGAGTTGTCATCGTCATCTACAATTGAAATTAGAGGTATTTCGTAAAAAATTAAGGAAATCTAACACATGACATTCATGAAACACGCTCAATCATAAAACCCACTGCTATAAACTTACAGCCTTCTTCCCGATATTTATCTGGAGAATACTGAACGAGCATCGTGATAGAATCCCCGCATTGTCGTAACACATTTGCTGCCAGGTTATACGTGGCAGAACGCATATTTATTCCACAAACTTCTAGGAGTTGGTCACCAATCTAAAACAAATAAATTCCATTAGTAAACTATCTTAACCTCGTTTTGCAGGTTTTTAAACCCCCTCAGTGCTTTTACCTGTAAGCCAACTTGTGATGCTAGAGAATTTTCAGAAACAGATGACACAAAAACTCCACCTCCGTTGGATTTGCAAGATATCTGAATGCCCAAAGGTTCCGTTGACTTATCATATTTATCAATTCGTACTTTCCGCAATTCCCCCGAGGCTGGTTTTCTTGGCCATGTACCATAATCACCACCTCTGGCACCAGTACCAGGGTCAAGTACCTAAAAACAAACGTAATACATTATATTTTGTTCAGAGATATCAAAACCATGCTTCATGCTACACATTCAACCACCACAATTTCGTGCAAAACAACAGGAAATCTGTTTTACCGAGATCCTTCTCTTTGGCCCAGCCTTAAGGTAAGCATGTACGCAATAAATTGATTCTTTTATAGAAATATGTACTACAGAACAGCACAATTCGTAGTTCGCACTGCAAGTTTAAGTCGCATAAATCACCTTACCTCAATGTGATACGTCGGCATCGGACTATTATGTATTTCAAACTTTTCTGCTGAACTTCGACTTGTGACACTTTGATTAGACGGAATACGTATTCTTTGAGGTTCTCGGTTTCTCGGAAACGTTCCAGATGATTCAAGAGGATAGCTAGGATGAAGTAGAAGGTCATCCGAATTTCTGAAATAATTTATCTTCCCTCTGGGACCTCCTCCCAAGGTACTTGCGACTGATATAGATGGTTCGACATTACTACTTCCGGCACCAGAATTGCCCCCATGAGAGTGATTGTGCTGAAATGAAGGTTCGAAGGAATAGCTGCCTCCCGGGTTTGGTAGAGCCATTGATAAAGGAACAGCACCGCTACTGCATCCACTAACGGATTTGGAAGATGTAAGAGGGAGCTGAATTCCACCGAGGTCGTGATGGTGAAGCGAATACCTAGGATTAGGTGATGCAATGGTGGCAAAGGGATTCGCAAATTTATCCAGGGTCACCGGTCCGCATACTGGGTACTGAGACGAAATGTGGTTCCTACCTGCTAATATTTCACGAGAAACATGTTGTTAAAAACATGGAAACGTATACTTGCTTGTTTCCCATGCTTGCCTGTCACAAAGCAGTTAGTACAAATATTTAGAGTGCACGCTTACCGCTTGAACTGCTTCCAGCCCCAACAGGAATGTTTGCAATAGCTAAGGATGGAGGAGTAACAACTTTGTCGAGATGATCACTTTCACTACTGTTGTTTTGATTTTTAGCCATCCTTTTCACATAATAATCCAGCATGTCTTCGTTCCCCGATTTTACAGAGAAATCAATACTCGATCCATCAGATATTGTAAAAGTTGGAACCACACTGTTTCGTTCTGGCATTCTGCAATACACAATAATATTTCATAAGTACCACTGCCAAATACACGGCTCCTTCATGCCCTGAATCAAAGCTACACAATCCCAGCAAATTCTTAAATCAAAACAAAAAGCTTACCCTTTTCCTATTTTCCCTTGTGTGTTGGCTGGAGAATCGAATACGCCACACGAATACCTATGATAAGGCGGTTGAAGAATAGATGATGTAGCAATACCGAGGGCTTTAAGACTTACAATGTCGCTGTATCTTGAGTTAGGACTTTTATTGCTTGAACCAGATTGAACGATAGCCCCAACACTTTTAGCTGGATGAGCTGCCAGGCTATCCCACGTTAACGATGTAATTGGAACCCGCTCTTTGTGACGAACACAAACTGTATTACTTTGCCGAGGGTTGGTTGTCCCATAAGGATCGTAAATTGACGAGGAATCACGATTGTGATGCATATTAGATGACTGACTAGGTTCGGTCTCTCGATTGACACTGCTGGGTTGGTTCATGGATGCATTCATGTCGTTGTGGTGCCCAACGTTGACTACGTTGTGTGGTAGGGTGTAAGAGTTATTGTTACGATGTGCTAACACCCTAGGCCACGTTCCACGATTTGATGAATCAAACAAATCCGACGAATTGACATTGCCCCCTCTTCCACTTCGTTTCTTTCGAATTTTTCGCTGCGCTCCTGTAGACCCCGCTCCGGAATCAATTGCAGAATCCAACGTTGCCAAGATTGCTTCTTCTGGTGATGAAAGTTTCTTACGATTGGGTAGTTTAACACCAAATATATTTGTCAGTCTTGTTTTCTTTGGGCGATTTCGAGAAGATGAGTGTGACTGATTACCAATATTATTGTTTCTATGCGCACTCGTTTCGGATTTATCAGATTTCAGTGATGAAGTGGAGTTGTGTGACATTGGATTTTGCTGTCCTTGGTTTTGATTCCCGGATTGTTTCAGTTGTGGAGGCAAGGAACCTAGTTTCGTCGTGTTCAGCGGGCTTGCAAGGTGTCCCACACTCCGGGACAAAGTCAACATAATTGGATCGATGTCTTCAGAGAGGGCCAAAATAGCGTCTTGAACATTGTCGATGGGAGTATCGTTAATAAAGAGTACTCTGTCCCCTATGGATAGACTCGAATCTTTAGCAGCAGGAGAACCAGGTACAATTCGTGAAATGTAGACGCCAGGCTCTAGTACCAAGCCGTGATCGGCACCACGTGCATTCGGCAGCTAAGGAATACAATCCCATACTATTAGTACTTGATAATCATTAATAACAAACAGATACAACGCTCTTACAAAAAAATTAAAGAAATTAAAAAAATGGGTGTACGTTTTCTTACCAAACGTACCTTAATACTATAATGACCAGATGGCATATCTGAATCTATAGCAGAATCCCTGGATTCGGAAAAGCTAGATGAATTTGAGAGTTGAAGAACTCGTATCGAACGGTTCTCTTTTTCAAATTCAATTCGCTCACGTAGTTCTTTTAGTTGCTTCGAAGCCAAATTCTTTTGTTTCTTTATATCCTCTGACTCGCTCAAAGCCTCTGCAAGATCCGAAACGGCTCTATCCCGCTCTCGGCGTAATCGGTCGCATAAAGTTCTCAGACTTTCACGTTCACGAACAATTTTATCCCTCTCACTAAAAGCCCAGTCCCGTCTTCGTTTTGAGACATCAGCTTCTTGAACTGCCTCTGTAAATCCGAAAGAAATCCCATGTTTAGGAACAACACTTTAACCTTAAAATCATAATTCATAACAGCCATATCCCTTACCAGGAAATATCCACATTAAAGTTAGCAAGGTATAAATTACAGGCATAATTAATAACCACCACCAGGGAAAAAGAGAAGGTCAATTGAAAATAACATAAATGTTCATGCTTTCAACCCGTACCTGTAACTTTATCCGACAATTCCTTATTTTGAGCTTCAAGACTTTTATTTTGCTTTTTCGCTTGAGCAAGATCATCAGTTAGCTTCTCCAACTCTCGATGCACCGAATCCCTTTCACTCATAATAAGAGAGTACTCTTGCAAAGCTGCATCTCTTTCTTCAGTCAATCTCTTTATCTCCTTGTTAGTCTTGATTCGAACTGCCATAGCCTGATTGATCTCCTTCATTGCTTCTTCATGCTGCTGTTGAACCTATAATTTCGAAAATTCGATATAGTTTCAACAAATACGATAAATAATCCAAAAAAATTTAAAATATCCCAATTTACCTTTCCCAGGGCTTCTTTGTACTCATTCAACTCTCTTAAAGCTGAATCCCATTGCCTTATTGCTGCAGTACACTGCTGTTTCAACCCATTTCGCTCTCGAACAGCTTCCTCCAATAATTTCTTCCCTCGACTCACTTCCTCCTGAAATTATTTACAGATCATAGCAATTATTACCTACTAAATCTCATCATCTCCACATCACTGTTAATGCATTAATTCCTGCATTAAGTTACCTGAGAAAGTTCCAGATTATTTACAGTCTGTGAATGCAAAGCACTCAAGTCTGCATGCCGCTTCCGTAACGCATCATAATCTTCTTTGATAGCTTCATACTTTTGAAAAAACTTCTCAGGATCCACCACCCCGTGCCTAGTTAAACTCCCTGTAATACAAAATAAAATAAAAGAATTTTAATAAATTAAACCAACAAGACAGGTCTGATGAACAATATTTTATTTCAACATCACACAAAACAGTCTTACCTGAGGAATCCATCCTGATTGTATCCTACTTCAAGTAAAAATACTCTGTCCAAGACTATCATCTACATCGAAAGTTTCGACGCAGGTGCATTGTAACTATAAAATCAAAACAATTTATAATAATGAACACTATTAGCTCCAACCAAGCACGAAATGACAACTATCACCAAGCACCACCATTGCATCCTAATGCAACTATAAAATTAACTGTCACTAAATTGTCAATTTAAGTGATTCCATCTAATAAACGACGGAGACAATCAGCATAACCCCCGCACCCCAGACACTTCCATCAGCTCCAGATTAAACATTACATGTCTATACACAAACAACTAAATTAAATAATCGCTCACCTTCACCTCACCCTTGGGTTTTAATCTCGAACTGAAATAAATTATAGGGAATCTCCCGTCAAAATCCTACCCAGACCTGTATTTACAACACAACAAGAGATCTATCTTCATGGAACAAGTTTCGCCAGCTAATATATAATTAAAGTCCAGGGGAGATGATAAACCCTCAGGTGCGTGCACGGACTATGATCCGTCTTGATTTGTACCTGTGTGTATCAGTCAGTTCGGTGGGGAAGGTTTACTAGGTGTACGTAGTTGGGAGGATGGATGAAGAGAGGAGATTGAAAAAGTTTCCAACTATGCAGGATAGATCTCAAACAGATCCCTGCATCATCACCTCAAAACATGTATTATATACAAAGATGAGCTTTCCCTTCTCCTTTAAATATTACTATTTCGCATCTTCTTCCTCCCAGAGAGTCAGCTCTCATCTTATCACTTTACGGGGAACATAGCTATCTTCAAGACGTCGTGTAAGAAGTGGGAATAGCTCCATCTCGCCTTCCGTATTAATAAGTATTCCGGGATCTCCTCCTTTCTGGCATCCCTAAATCCTTGAGAGCACTCTTCAAACTCCTCGGAACCTATTTCAACACGTCAAGTCCACAACGTCTTACATTCAAAGTTTAAAAAATAACTTTCACGGATCTTTAAAACAGCATAGCTATGTCTTCAACTCCAAGCCTTCGAAACCTATCTGTCTATCAGTAAGTTGCACTCATTACTGATCTGATATTGTATCACCTTAATCTGCTTCACATCTTCAAAGATTTTACATCCATTTTCCTTGAATCATGATCCTGTATCGAAACACCATCAGACAAAGCGATGAAATCCCCAGCAATTGCACCGGAATCACAATACATGATACAGCATCGTCTCGGTCAAGTTTATATAACTTCGAAGAATAGACCTTCCGGCCGCTCAAGTAATCTGTAATGTACATAAGACGCATTTTGCTTTGACACGGTCCGTACTTGTATAATCCGTTCAGTAATGCCTCTCAAACCTGCACATTACTTCGATAACCTTCATTTAACTTACCGACAATCTAGCGGGATTCTAAAAGCCATTGTCAGTGTTTGCAGCAGTCAGTTAAATTAGGTCGATTAAATCATAAATACTCTTCGACGAGCTGGCGATGAGAGACGATTAAGCCCATCAAGTATTCACTTGTCGATACTGTAACACCAAACATCACCAGAAAATATCTAATGTTTATAGCGATTACATTCCAAGTTAATCATCGATTTATGCTGCCATACATACCGGTACGTCCGATCCATGCCAGCTCCAGTACTTAACTGCCATGCGCCCAGCGCTTGTATAAAATAGCGGCATGTCTCTGATTCCAGCTTCCAGCTCCTGGAAAGGCTAAAAACGTTTTGTCCGAATAATTTTACCAAGCGATTATCTCCTGGAATAAGTCTCGAATCTGTGCATGTACATAGCAAAATTTCGTTTAGTAAACCCTCATGCGAAACGTTAGCCCTGATTACGCTGGCAGTGCAATGTAAATGCGCAGTTAGTGACAGTATAAACGTTACATGACTTCCAACGCAGCAAAATATGCACGCTCACACCGTTTAGCGGAATTAAGCGTTAGTTTTCACAGGGAAAATCGTTTTTCCTTCCAGATTCATGCCACATGGAACGGTGCGTGAGGCTAAAAACCCTGCCATCTCATGGTCCGTCCATAAGCTTTTTTATCAGTCAAGGTAAGGCAAGAGCTGCGCCCTCAAATCTATTCTTCGGCCAGGAATAGAAGTGAAAGCGTGATGGGAAGTTGCGATAGGATAGAGCTTTTCAAGTAGTAGAGACCGAACTTTGGAGCTAAATTTGAACGCAATGATGATTAAAGCCCACAAATGGTTTTGCAAGACGAGTACATATATTCCATGCATTCAGTGCGAAGACGACAAAAGGCTTGGCAAAAGTTCCTCATTTAACTACGTATTGTGGCAACTGCTTTTGTGCTTCTGAGTAATATATTATATACTGAATAGATTGTTTTAATTGGTGTTGTTCAAGTGCATGGGTAGATGTGACATTTAAAGTTGTGCATCTTGTTTTTAATATTGGAAACAATTAATAGTAAATTGCTACTGTCAGCATATGATAAGGTTGGAATCGGCGAAAAGTTTATTGTACTGGTGAAAACCAATGGTGAATTGAGACGCGAGTTGATTGTGGTCCACATATTGCTGAAACTGAATTATAACTTTGATTTTCAGTATGTGAACAGTTCAAGTTTGTTAAAAGTTGACTGCAGGAGCAGTAAATGCAGCGTGAAGCGCCGACAATTGCAGAATTAAATTGCCCAAAGAAATTACTGAAACCGGCACTGGGCGTCTATGCAGGTAATTACAGTGGTAATAATTATTTCCACGCTAACTACTTCTTCCCTCATTCCTGCTATTTAGATTGGGGCGAGAGGAAGTGGATAGTTATTATCTCAAAGGGTTGTCGTAATCTTGAAATAAAGGTAATATTGCAATGTTTTATTGAGAAATTTAAAAACTAGGCCGAGTTTAGGCAACAATGATTTGTAGGGGTCACTTCTTGAATATAATTTTTTGTAGCAGCTCTAAGCGCTTTTCTGCTTCAACCAATTTATTTTTTGAAGATTACGATAATGGATTGCAGAATTAGCGTAACGAGATACCTATGAATACAGCCTGCATGATTCATAGATCTTTGTGGAATGTTTAAAGATGTTTACATGCATCCTGTAAAATTAAAGGCCATCTGAGGGGAAAGTATTTTTGTTCTTCCAGCGTTACATAACTAGTTCTGCTTTCTGCTGCCCTAGCTTTACGGCTAGGAAATGAACGAACCAGTTCTAGTCGAGTATGCTTATAGTTTGATTTGTTCATTTGACGTAGGATCTGATTTTCCATATTTGATATTACAGGCTTTCCAGATTAATGAGGCACGGTGAAGGGAGCTGAAACCGGGCCAGATAGGAAGATGGAAAATCCGAGGGAATTGAAGGTCGATGATGTGTCTTTCAGTATTGATCCATGTAAAACTGTGAAAAACATTGCTTTTCACGATGGACTCAACGTTTTATTCGTAAAAACAAATGACGTGGATGTGCGTGTGGTGGACCCTACTGTTGGAGAAGTTATTTATAATGCGTCATTTGGTAAGTGATTGTGCTATACTGAGAGACTTCATGAGTGTTTTGTGAAAAATCTTCCAGTAGTTGACGTTTGTAAAAAAATCTTCCAGTAGTTGACGTTTGTAAAAAAATCTTCCTGTAGTTGACGAGAGAATCATGAGCGTAATGATATCGGATTGTTGAAATATTTGTTTGGTCGTTTTCAGGAAATGCGGATGAAGGAAATGGGAAGGTGGAATTTGGAGTTGTTGGAGATAAAGTTGTCGTGACTGATGATTGTAAGCTTGGAATACGGAGCGAATACAAAGGAATTGTATTGTTAGATACAATTTTACAAGCACCTGCTAAAGATACTACGGATTTGGTGCAGTTGGAACTTAATATCAATGAGGTTTGGTTCGCTAATGTATGGGAATTGCAGTTTTTTCATTGGAACTGAGACTCACTGCTATGATGCTATGTTTTAGGCGGAAAGTTTATGTCACTCCTTGGCTGCCGTGGATGCGTCCAATGAGGCTGACACTGGCATTGTCGAGAAGGAACTCAAAGCCGTGATAAGCAAAGAAAACGAAACCCAGGGAAGGGCTTCATCCGTGAAAAAAGAAAAAGTAAGAAAGATCTTTGCAAATTCAATGATTGTATTGTAGGACTCGAAGAGGTTTAAGTTAATTATGTTTCCTTTGATTTATAGTGGAGCACAGTCAAGTTGGAATTGCCTTACTCAGTATTGAAGTCGACATTTCAGTCAATGGTTACCGAATTGTGGAAGAAGAACGCTTACATACCCCAGTTATCAATAGCATCTTCGATACTGGAAAGATTAAATATGCTTCTCCCCTCCGGAAAGTCCGAGACAGATGTACCTGTCGATAAGGCATTAATGTTTAGTGAATCCTCTCGGCTCGGTACTTTTCATTCCTGGCCACATAAGAATTACAAGTATGTACAGATTTTGTCATAAACTATGTTTTCTGCATTTTAAAGTAGCGACACGAAATTTGAATCCGTTCCTACATTACATTAAATATTGCAGATGGGCACTTCCGGAAAAAATGGCGCAGGCAGGGTTCTATCATAACCCGAACCGCACTGGGGAAGACCGAGCTCTGTGTTTCACATGCAATGTCTGCCTTGTCAGTTGGGAACCGACAGATGAGCCTTGGTTAGCAATGATATGTTGACGACGGCATATAGGCTGATAATTTTCAGTTTGTGCTTCCATTAGTAATTTGTATTTCAGGTCCAATTTAATGAACAATTTCAAAATGTTTCTTTTCAATAGGTCTGAGCATGAACGACATTCCCCATTCTGCCCGTTTGTGCGAGGTGAGCATACTCACAATGTACCTCTTCATCTTACCTACGCAACTTTACCTGCATTCAGCTATCAAAATACTCGAGATAAAGGCTCACCGATTCTTGGGAAATCTGTGTGCTGTGAAGCTATTGTTATTGGACATTCGCAAGGAAGTGTAATCGTTTACGATATTGCGAGTCAAGTGAAGGTAAGTCACATGAATAATGTAGAATAATGTTCATCTGCCGAGACTTGCTAAATCTTGTGTTCTCACGTTTTGATGATTGATGAACAGGAGGTTCTCCAGTTCCATGTTAAAGCTACCGATCTCACTGATGCAGACACCAAACCCTTATATTGTGACGTTGACATGAAACCCAAAGAAGCATGGGTAATGAATGTACTTTCGAAAGGCCCTCCTGTGTTTGGTAAGCATTTAAAGCGCTAGTTAAAAACAATTTATGGGTACAATTACCTGATGGGTATAACACTTGATTCGATTTGTTATGTAGAACAACCAGCAGAGCAGAACGGCATATTGCTATCATCCGTAGCCATCATTGGTTCCACGCAGTCCGAAAAGACAGTGTCCAAGCAGCCCTGCGTTGTTGTAGGATTGACATCGTTTGCTGAATCAAATTCTGGCAGTATTTGCACTGCAATTCTGGTGTACCAACTCCTAGAAGGAACTTTAGCATCGGCGGCAAAATCTGTTGAATCAGGAATATCGGCTAGCAAAATTACGCCAGGAGGAAATACTGGTACGATTTGCGGAACTAACTAATCTAAATTTATTTACCGATGTCATTTAACGATTCATATTGATTCGTGAGTATCATGAGTCACGACTTGCATTATAATCGTTTTAATTCGGAGTTTTTTTCCTGGCATGTAGGTACGAAGCAAGAAGCTCAAATGATTGATGATCTCCATGCGTCTTTCGTGTCCGACACTGACTTATTTTCAGAATCTATGTCAGAATTCTGTGATTCCATGATACATGATTCATCGCTTTCGAAGTCAATGGAACTGGAACTAGTCTCTAGTTGTATAACTCCTGAGTCCACCATTCCGACATCCACAGTGAAACTCGAGACGTTAGCAAAAAAAGCAGAAATTATCACTGCAAAAGCTCTTACCTCCACAACTTCCAAAACTCCACGCGTGGCTCCACCAGTGAAGCTAATTATACCTCCTGAATGTCAAAACAATTTCGAAGTGAGTGAGTTGATTCCTACCCCAGATGGTGCCCTTTTAATCGCTGTTCTCAACCCTCTTGCGAACTCAGTAGCATGCGGGTCTGCTGTACTAGTGTACAAGACAGAGAAAGGACTTCCTGGTGTCACAGTGGATCAAAAACCAGTAGCTACGCGATTCTTTGCAACAGCGGAAGACCGAATCCTAAGTGCGTGCTACGTACCTCCCGATGTTGATGACCCTGCCCTTGCTTGTGTGTTTCTCCGCGGAGACATTGCCATTTTCAGTTTGATAACTTTGGAAATGATCCAACATATAAGTCCACCTTCACCATCAGTCTTAATGACATGTGTCACATTCTGTTCCAGTAAGTAATTATAAATATATTTTAAAATTGCCTTGCAGGATCCTGTAAAATTCATAAATTGATGTGATTTATAGGTCTTGAAAGATTATGCTGTGGAACTAATGAAGGAACAATTGAATTAGTCGCGGTTGGAATTGGAGAAAATGAGAACTCTAGCGCCACCGAAGAAATTGAAACCGACACTGTTGCAAGAAAACATGTTCCTACAAGGTCGACAGAAACAGTGGATAGTGGTGCCACTTCACTTGTAGTCACTCAACCTCTTAACTTAGAGAATCTAAAGAAATTGGTAGAGCTCACATCTTTCGAGAATGCCAATCCCGGATTCACAGCTAATGTGCCGTCTTGTTGGACCAAGATTAACCAAGCACAGAAGGATAGGAAGCATCCACAGCACCTTCAGCATCATGAAACCGAAATTTCTCCTACAACACTTAGTTGGAGGCTGCAACGGAATAAGTAAGTCCTAGGTTCCTATATGTTCATTAGTTTAAGTAAAACGAGTAAGGCTAAATTCTCCCGTTTAGGTGAGCTTTTTAGATGACATTCCGTTTTTAATGAGATTTTAATAATTCAACTAATATTATGCTTTTGTAAATGCAGGTACTCTCGCAAAGAACATCTATTTGAACTTTCTCTACCGTCTTCCTCAAATGTCGGTCATATTGATTTAAAATTTATCTTACAACTTGGCTGGAATACTCTACCACCGATTGAAGTTACGCTATATCGTGCCGCAAAGCTTAAAACCCGAGCGGAGGGGGATGCCAAGTCTAAGAAAGCAAGTGTAAAGTTGAGAACTCAGTCTAGTGAATTCCTGAAGTCCATAAACGCCGAGATAGTTTGCGGGCCCTTGGATCTTGGATATTTTGTAGATCTCTCGGGGCAAGGGGGTAATATTGTCATGACAAGTCCTGCCCTCATGCTGTCTAAAGGAAGAAACTTTTACCTACATCTGAAGGCGAAGCAAAGTGGAAAACATGAAAACAATAGCAGCAATTCAAATGTAAGTTTGGTAACTCCGTTGTAATCGTCAATGCGGTGTAAGATGCGTATTTACCCTAATTCACGTGATTCATGTTATTACTTAACCAGACCCAACCAGGAAGTTCTAAATCTTCCAAAACGAAGACTGATGTTGCTGCGCCAAAGTTTAGTACTGTGTACGCTAAAGATTTGATGGGTTCTCCTTCTTCAGCGTTTGCGAAGATGAAATCATTTCAGCAAGAGGCTATGTATTACGGAGTGCATCAATCAACAAATCCCTTTCTAACTCATCATCCTATACATAAAGCTATGGTGGATGGCAGTGGAGCTGTTATACCTGACATGGTAGAGAAGAAAAAAGATTTCGGGGGTTGCGATTGGTTGAACGAAATTTCGATAACAATTAGACCTCTAAAAGCTACGAGCTTATCTCATGAGACGTAAGTGAATCTCCGTGATTTCTGAATTGATTTATGGGGGTTTAGTAAGGAAGGTATTTAACATTTTCCGTTTCTCTGAATCTACAGTCAAGAGCGTAAGGGATTGTTGATGTCCGAAGAGTTTCTGTCAAGAGTCGTCTCCATTGCTGCGATGGAAGCAGATGAAAGATCACTGGCTCTTCAAAATTCGGCCTTGGATCTTCTTGTGTGGATTGCTGCTGTCAACTTGTGCGGCCCTCAGATTGGAGACACGGATTATCAGTCAAATTATATACGAGTCATTCAAAAGAAACTGTTGTCGTTCGTCACAAATGGAATTTTGTTCGCCGATCGATCTACATCTCACAAAGCCGCGAAGATTTTGATTCTATGCATCGAGTAAGTGTACTATTGAAGCAGCTTGGCTGGCACTGAAGAAATATTGTTAATAACCATTTATGTACTTATAAGGGCCGCGGAAAACTATTTACCACCAAAGGATAGAACCCGGTTTCCAACAGCGTTGTTAGAAACGATGCTGGAACTTCTACCCTGGATCATATCGTGTGACTCGGCTGGCTCATTGCAATGGTTTTTTCTGATTTTGAACCGAGTACGAAGTATCAATCTCAGTATTTCCAGTGAGTGCTTATTGGACCTGATGAAAGATATCAGTGAAGAATTACGATCTCGTGCAGATCCCATGCACGCGTTACTTCGAACCCGGTAAGTTAGATTTGTCTAGAAGCACCTTTATTCAAAAGGTGATAACGTACATATGCCACCCGCTTAAAATGCAATTTCAAATTGGGTGAATTTTTCAGATTCGGTCTTTACGGAACTCCTTTCGAGCCGGAACTTTTTGAAATTGAAGTTCCCACTGTTGCAAAGTCTCATTCGTATCCTCTTACATACGCTGGGGTGTGTAACCATGAAACTACAAGCACCGTAATTGGTCCTTCTTCATCGTCGCAGACACTCGGATCCAAAGATGTCGACTTCCGAGAACTGCTTACATCAGGCGCTGGTCAGAAGTCCAGTAGATTTAGCGGTCTTCCACCAAAACAGCATATTCAAGGGCTGTTGGAAATTGAGCCCTTACATTTCACTTGTCATGCTGCAAGCGATGGAACTCGTCTCGAGAAGATAGATACGTGTAAGTTACAACTTTAGGCGTGGGGTCGCGAATGCTGAGTATTGGTTTAAAAACAGCAGCTGAAAAAAATTTTGCCATTTTTGTTTCCAGCCCTTACCTCATTTACCACCGTGCCTTTAGCTCAACCGTGGGAGTCTTCCACTAATTTACCCACAGGGGAAGGCTCGAAAAAAGCAGAAGCAGACAAGGTAATAAAGCTTAGTTTAATGTAGAAAACAAACTGTCCATTAGTATTGGAGTCTAAACTTGAGAGAATCAACTGAATATCTCTACAGATGGAGCAGATCATGATGCTCCACAAAGCACTGAAGATGGATACTTATTATGATGCGCTGCACGATTTTCAGTACATTGGAATGGCCCCTGGAAGTAAATTGGATCAAGGAGTTTATCAGAATAGTATGGCAACAGAAGCATTACAGACATCACAGTATCAGCCATCCATTTCTATAGCTCCGAAAATGGTTAGCAGTGATCCGAATTGGAAGAATATCGGAGTACTCACGATGGTAATGCAAGATCCAGCGTCGTCCTCATCAACGTTTTTGCCTAGTGGTTCAAATAAGGTGGAACTAATCGGATACATGCCCGGTACGCACGGCTCTACGGGATCAGTGTTCTCTAATCCCCATCCTCACCATTTATCCAACTCGGCATCCATGACATGGACACCTAAAATTTACAAAGCGCCTGCCAAAGCAGCCGTCGCTATGGCACCACCACCAGCTTCCAAGATTGCCGAAGCAGGAACCAGCAATAAAAATGAATCTGGAAAGTCTGATCAAGACGGGTTGCGATTGCTACTTTCTCCGTGGCAGCAGATGATGTATGTTCCTCCCCAACAAGCAATTGTCATTGATCGAATGCATTCTGGTGCTCGTCGCTTCGTCGTTCTTGATTTTGGTGCTCCCGTCGTACTCACAGATATGGTTATACCATCATGCAGTGATCTGGTTTCCCTATCAGTAGACATTTGGCTTCACAGAGAGGAAACTGATGGGCAACGTCTAGTGGTCGTTTCCGATATCGGTGCAAGATCCTTAATGCTTTCTGACTTGCAGCCACCACCAGTTTGCCGATACTTAAAGGTATTTGACGATTTACTCAAGAACACGACCAAATAGATTACGTTTTGAAAATGAGTTTACGTATATAAATTTGAACGCATTCATGGTTTTAGATCACCATCATTGGAAGATATGGAATGGGAACAACTAAATGCAGGATACCTGTTGGGATGTTTTATGGCCATACCGTTATATTGCCGACTGACATTGGAAGGCTGAGAGAAGTACCTGCTGATGTCCCTGTCTGTACTGCAGCCCATGTACAACCTCATCTTGCTGTCCTCAGCAGCTTGATTGAAGATATCGGGTGCCGCTACCACATAGCTTGTGATAAACTCAAGCGTCTACTTGAACCGTTGCTGAAGCCAGAAATTACGTCGCTCGACCACGTATCTTATTACCTTCCGAGAGGAAAAGAAAGGAATAAACTTGGATTTGCAGCCAGTACTGACCAAGCAATAATGAGTGCCTACCAGGTATGTCGCTTCTTACTCTTCCCATATCATAGTTATCCAATGAAGATGTAATATTTTTTTATTCGTCAGGAATGTACCGCATTGCAAGAGCAATTAAACGTTGCTAGAAATGTTGTCCGAAGACTTCAGAAATCGTTGCAACCTTATAGTGTACCACAGAATCTCTCAGGTGATGTAAAAAGCAGATTGAAGGCAATATGCACTGATAAAATTCATGTGTTGTCAGACCACGTCATCGAATCGCTGCTAGGAATCAGTTTCATCGCCTCTGTGAATTCAACTAAAGTAAGTTCTTTAGCTCTCCACGTAAGGTTATCAAACTGAGTTGGCATAAGAGGAGCAAAAGTCTTTAACTTGTATTGTGTGTGTTTACAGATTCCCACTTCGTTGTATACCAGCATGGACGCCCTATATTGTGAATCATTATTCCGAAATATTTGTGTGTTGGAAAGTGGGCAGTGTCAACTTTCAGCGTGTACACTGATGTTACGAGTAGGAGGCTTTCAACCGTGGTGGGGCAACTTCCTCGCTACTACACTGAAAAATCTCTTTTCTTCTAGAAACCAACTTGTATTTCCGCAAGATAGGGTTTTCATACTTCTGGTATACCTTGGACAGAAGGCTTTGACTCATGCCCAGAACTCTTCTGTCATCGAATCAGCCATCGAATTAATCAGAGAGTTACTACAACCGCTTCAGGAAGCTGGATTTTTGAGCTCAAAAATTGACATGAGTCTTTTCGGGTGGGTAGTAATGTTTCTGTGTTTGTGTCTGGATGGAATTAATTGCACTTTCGCGCCGCCACCTCAACATTCAACCAAAGGAAAGGAAAAAGAAGCTGCTTCTAGTGAAGGCAAATCATCTAAGTCAAAAGAAAAAGGAAATGAGGGAATGGCTTGCATAACCTCAAGATGGGACTTCATACAAGGAGAAAGTGCTCTATATAGAAGAATCAGCGGTGCTCCCAAATCAAATTGCATTGGACTCTTTAAACGCCGGATTCAGAAGAAACTGATGGCAACTAAACAAAAACTGGAGGAGCTTGATAGCGTTGCATCTGGCTTGGGCTACCCGCATCCATCCCTACAGTCGGGCGGCTTAGGAAATCAGTTATCGGCTCTCGGAAATAAAATTGAAGCAATTAAGCAGAAGCAAGCCAGCATTGGCAAAAGTATAAAACTTCAATCCTCCAAGGTAAGCAAAGTTTTATGTCAAACGGAAATTGTGAATTTTATTTATCTACATTTTTCTTACATTCTTACTCTATTCTTCAGCATTTTAAGGATCTACTCCAGATTCGAAGATCGGACATGCTGTACCGACGAGGCTTTATGGGAGGTTCAAAAGATGCAGCAGAAGATGGGTCTTGTGTGGATTTAGGTGTGAATTTGAACCTTGATCCGACATTGTGCCTGATTGTTGCCAGAAGTTTAAGTGTTTTGTTGCTTCGAATGGACTCAACGTGTCATTCAGATGTGTACCTAATTGTTTGCAAAGCTTTGGCACGGATTGCCACTGCTTGCAGGCCCGCCCTAAGGCTTAGCGAAATTTTTAATTCTGAACAGTTGGTTAGCTTGATCCTAACTGCTGTCGGAGGAGACTACGTTCGTCAACGGAATTGGTCCAGCTCGTGGATATCCCATGCTATTATGTGCCTTATACAAGACATTTTAGAAGGTGAAAGAATATTTCCTGTTATAACGGACTCAAGAACCGAAAGCATGGTTATCGATGAGTCCACTGCTTCTAAAGCCGATTATGAAAACAACCTCCAACAACAATTAGCGGAAGATGCACAAGCTGCAGCTATGATGGTGGATGAAATAGACTCAATCGAAGGTAAGAGAAACCTTCTGGATGCTGCATATTCAACTAAATTGAAATTGAGCATTACATATATTTGTCACCAGCAGGTGGAAATCCACACCAGACTGATGATGGGACCTCCTTAACATCAGATGATGACGGCTACGATGATGTCAACGATTTCTGTTTTTATACTGTGGAAAAAGTTCGTCGTCAAAGTAGTGGTTGGATGGATGGAAAGACGAGGTCAAGAAAAAATAATGCCAGCAACTCAGGGTAAGTTATGAATGTGGAGCTGTTGTTCAAGCAATACCAGTATTAGTTTCTAATTCGATTTTGGTTTATGTATAAATCAGCGTATCATCTGCATTGGATTCCCGATTGGAAAATGGAATCGAAAGCACGGTTGAGCTCCGTCTGCGTTTACTTGGAGCTTTGAACTCGGAAGTTTTGGTCGATGCACTGAAGGCTCCGTTGGAGGTAATAAATTTTTTCTATAGCATAGATGCTGCTGTTGGTTTCCACACTTGATGCGTAACATTCGACTCTGATTTTCCCATCTAGATTCCGGATGAAGTGGCTAAGAATTTACTAGACGATACTAAAATACATTCAGACGCATCACCTGATGGAGCTGTAAACTCTTGCAAGCTATTGGAAAGCTGCTTTGAGCATATCTTCGACATGATGTCATCCGAGGTACATTTTTGGTCACGTTACACCCTTGTGCGTAGCTTTTTTTCATGAACTTAATCTATCTTTTTGAATTGTAGACCTGCTCAGTATCCATTGTTAAGGTTCTTCAACTATGGATAAGCATTAACATGGACCTTCCCGCACCATCTGCAGACGATAGTCCGACTGTGCGTCCTTCTGTTCCGCTTTCCCAGAAATCTGTAACAGCACTAATGTCTACATTGACAAAGTTTGTACAAAAAACATATAAGATTCAAGCATTACGTGGTGACCAAGCAATAACGTTTTCTTTTGGATTGTAGGAATAACGGCATCGGAGTCCAGGAATGGGGATTAGCGTTCCAGTGCCTTGCATTAGTCTTGAATCAGAAAAACTCAAACGTAAAAGAAGGAGATTGGCTTTTAGTTCTTCAAAATCAAAACTTTCCAGAGATTATTTTACGATTCATTTCTGGATCCGGAATGAATCTGCAGAAGTCACATCTAACCTCGGTTAGTCGAGTATTCGTTTGTCTCTTCGAATGTGGCGGACGTATGGAATTCTAATAAATTGAGTCATATTGTTCTGTTTCAGGTCGGGCCGACTGTTTGCCAGCAGTTTTACAATTTTTTGACTCGTCTTCGAGAATTGAGCCACGACTCAGCTTGGACTAATTGCTTGAAGGAGATACTTCTACGAGTTCTTAGTGCGTTCTTGTCTGGACCATTCCTGGAAACCGATTTCCCAATGGATGCTTTCAACAAGTTTTTGGATCGTGTCACCTGTCCTGATCTATCATACGAGAACCCTTCCACAGTCTGTAGAATTATCCAAGAATTTGGTAAGAAATACCGTGTACTTTGTTATTTTTACACACTGCCGAATTTTATTTGGGTTTGAAGAAGATGCTTTGCTTTACAGCTCAAGCTCTTCATGTATACGTGTTCTTCCCGAACAAAATCACTATCCGGTCTGCGGGGGATATGAGGAATTCGTCGATTGTTCCTGGGGGTCCAACGGTTATAAAACCTGGAAGTTCATCGTCTACGGTTACCGAAGGAAAATTCTCAAAAAATCAAGATTTTGAGCAAATCATGTTTCGGCTTGTCTCTTTCGCTGCATCATGCCTGGCGTTGCCGTTTAAGGAAAACGTAAGTGATTTTACTATGTAAAATTTTTGATTTTTACCACACGCTGAAAGTTAGATGTTGACATTTTCAAATTTCTATGCAGTCTGAGGAAGAAGTTTCAAAGTGTTTAAGCTCTATTCAGTTCTCCCCGAAGTTCGTTAATTTTGATACAACATTAGTGGAACCAATGAAAAAATTCGGGTTGCACGATCGACCTAAATCCATCTCAGATGTTGGTAAGTGATTTTGCGTTTATTTGTCCCACGGTTTTTGATTACCCGAAGTGCTGAATTTTAATTACTATTTTATTTTTCTAGTCCTCCGTATGGATAAAACAATGATGCGTGTTCTATCGGTCCTTGCAAATCCTAACGGTATCAATGTATTGGCTAGTGGAGATTTAGCTGGTGCTTTTAATATACTTGAGAATTCAACTCCCACTACTGTCGTGGATGCGGTCATACATTTTTTCTGCAAACTTTGCGGAAATTCCTCTGATCCCAGCTCAACAATTCAGCCGCTGTTTCGATTCTTATCCAGTAAGGAATATCTGCGATTCAGACAAATACATCTTTAATCATAATGTGTTCTTTGTAGCGTGAGAGACGATGCAAATATTGATTCGATGTATATTATTTTAGAGTCCCCATACGATGACTTCTATTGCCCTCTCATCGTTTCAGAAACTTTCGTTTTAATGGTACTAAAAGTCATTAGCAATGAAGCTCATTTAAAGGAGTTTACGGAGCTTAAATGTGTAGAGGTAAAGTGTTTATTTTTTTCAATGTAATTTTCATGCCGATCACAAATTCATTAGCTGCGATATGAGTTTTACACAACGAATCGTTTTGGTTCTTTCAGGCAGTATGTGATAAGCTTATCAGTAGCACGAAGAAATTCTTCAGCAGCTGTCCCACATTTGTATCAATACTCACTCAGTATATTGGTCGGAACGACAGAAGTGCAATTTTTGGCCAAAAGAAGTTTATGCACGATTCTTTGGAGGTTTCCGAAGGGTTAATCAACGCGGCACCCTTAGGTCCGTACAAATGTTTACTTTCATACCGCCGTTAGTGTGCAGAGCATTGCACGTGAATGATTATTTGATTTCCTCTTTTAGGATCAATAAGTTCGACTAGCTTTTCAGCGAATCCATCCGAGGTTCTTCTTCAAGCTACTGCTCCTCATCGCAGAGCCCGTACCCCTGTATGGTCGTACCACTTTTTGCCGGAAGAGAGTTTTCTTGAACTGATAATAACGTTACCATGTGCGATATTACTGAAAGAAGTTCAGATTTTGCCGCACATAACGACTTCATTTTCCAGTAAGTAATTTCTTGAAGCTCAATTTAAACTCTTTCCCGATAGCACAAAACCTTATAGAATCTGTCTATGCAGCGTGTCCGTCAGCAGTCATGGTAGAAATTTCAAGAGACCGCAGCTCTTGCACTTTACCGATGGGTCCTCCTGTGCAGTGTGGAGGATTATCGTCGATTAATATTCAGCTGACTTCTCCTGAAGTAGCCCAAACAGTGCTGCTGCGAGTTTTCAAGCCTAAAGATTCAAGTAACTTAGGTTTATCACAAATCAGGCTTCTCGGTTGTACAACGTTCAGTGAAGCTGCTTTGGAAGGATTATCAGCCGTAGAAAGCACAAGAAATCTTGAAGCAAGGTTAGTTTGCTATCCAGTATTCACTGGTACATAACTCTACGTGGTCATATTATTTATTATCTGCTGGTTGGAAATATTCTGAATTCCTGTGATGTTTTGATTTTTTAGTGCTCAATGGATGTATATACTTGACCGTGCAATAACTGTCTCTTACGGACAGGATAGTTTAAATCTGCATCGGTTAATTACGGAAACTGCGATACGGATACCCGATATGCTGGAATCTTGTTATTCTATGCTAGTTGCTCCAGTACCCAGCAGTAAGATACAAGAAGTTTATTTGCCGCATGTTGCCTCCGTATTGTTCCAGTTTGGAAGCTTGAACAAAGAAGTTAGCAAACAACTTATGTTAGCATTGCTTGGCCCTGTTCAGCATGGATTCTCGTCAGGTAAGATACCGTTTAGCACTAACCTGTAACTATTATGTAAATTCGCGTTGAATATATATTAGCTTCAAAGAAATATTATTGTTGTCATTCACAGGAATGGTTGCGAATGCAAGCACGCAATACACGGGGAGTCAGGCGCAACTTCATACCACGGTGGAACTAGTCTATAAGCTTTGCTGCAATGTACCGTCCTGGGGAGGCGAAAATTTGCTAACATTAATTGAATGGTTAGAAAAAGCTTCTCAAGAAAGTCTTCCTCATCCTCAGGTTAGTTCATAAATTTTGCAAAGGGTAATCGCAAGTTGTTATTGTGTTTGTTCGAAAATAATTTATCTTTATGTATTTTAGAGTGAATATGGATCGCCGTGTTCTTTTGAAAAAAAATTGGTCGTACCGGAATATGTGCAATCTGTATCAGCCATTTTGTGGTCTCTTAATGCAACTGGAAAGACTGATCTGACGATGATAAGTACCCCCTCATTCTTTACGTAAGTGCTTGCTAGTCTTGCTACCCTTACAATGTATACATACCAGATATATGCCAAAATAGCATGTTTTATTTTATTTTAGGAAGCTCTTAAGATGGGCGGAAACGTTGGATCCTCGGTCAGAGCTCAAAGCTTCGCTAGACCATGTTATTTGTTCGCTGTGCTATGTCAAACCATGGTTATTGGTTAAGCTAATGTGGGAGCTTGGAATGATTAAACTAGCAGAATGGTCGAGTAAGTATGAAATAGTGGTTTGAAATAAGAAATAAATGTTAGAAATCTTCTAGAATATTTTTTTTAATTTGTCCTTATATTTCAGATTCAACTGACTCGGTGGAGCAATCATTGTATGATTGGTACGAGGAGGGTTCTGTGTGGGGCCACCTGCAATGCAAGGAGTATCAGGAGCTAAGCAATCTTGACGATAGACATTTGTTATCATTAGCCAGAGCAGCCCTTTCACCCGTGTGCTGCAATATTCTTGAAGCTTCGGAACTTCTTCTGAAACTAAATGGTGCTATTATGAAATTTTGGGCATTCTATAATGCGAAGTGGTCAAACACGGCCCTGGATCCGTTGATACGTGAGTTATTTTGTGCAACTTGGTTATATTGATCACGAAATTAGGAACAGGATAAAATGTGATAATTAATTTTTGCATTGCAGCAAATGATGTGATTACACCGTGTCAAATGATCAGCATCCTGCGTTTCTACTCAGAGTTATGTAGGGTGAATCATTTCAAAACCTGGTTTGGTGGTCCAGGGTCCATCTTCTGGTTTCCATTACTTAATCTCTTGTCTTCCATGCCCGAGAGTTTGAAATCTACGTTTTTTGGAACACATTCTTACGATTTGGAATCGACTGTTATAAGTTTCTTAGCAAAGTGCTGTTGGTCCCATCCTGAAAACCAAGCTGTCGTCGCGACATGTCTCTGTGATATAATTGCGAAGCAAAAACAGCTACCTCACAGTAAGTTAAAGCCCGTTAATCTGATTATTATGAAGATAAAGTTTATAATTGCTGATGCGTGCATGCTTTACACTTTTCAGAAGCCGTATTTTTGCATTCAATGTCATCTTTCTGTCGAAGGCTGCTTCTCCAGCTGTTGCTGGAAAATGAGAAGGTCGTAGTACATATAAAAAATGCAACTAAGCATCCCCTAAAAAATCCAGAAAGTGCTTTACCTATTCAACAAAGACATCCATCTATGGGAGTTAACGAAGGCGACCGCATCTTCTTGATGAGCACGCATTCTTACGTTTATGATATCTTGAAAAGCATCGGTAAGAATCAGCATGTCGCACGCTGCGTATTCGCCAGCACAATGTCCTACAATTGAGGAGTTGAATATATCATTCAAGCTGTAAATCATTGTTTTCAGAGCCTCGTGGTGCCGCAATGGACCAAGTTGCAACTTCATCTTCAGACAGGGCGAAGTTTTTGTCAATGCTTAAGAAAGAACAGGGAATTATCGAAGCAGGATTGGAAATGATAGACCAAATGCAGCTTTCAATAACTGGAAACGTGGCAAAAGAAAAACGGGCTGCAAGCAGTAGCGAAAAACGTCCATTTAAGACAGCAGCGAAGAAACTGAAGCCTGAGTCTGGATCTACTGATTCAAAATCAAGTTCTAAAACTGACGAAAAATCTACGGGTTTTTCGCTGTTGATAGAATCGGAAGAATTCCCTGGAATCCGAGTGCCTACACGCCTGCCAACGGCTACTCTAATGGCTGCAGCAAGAAATCAGCGGTCCGATTTATTTTTAAACTCGATGGTTTTCACTGTAAGAGCGGAAGGACCGTCACCAATTGCTTACCGAAGGAAAAAGTCGGCATCAGACAGTTCTATGAGTGTCTCTCCACCACAATCATTCAGTAGCGATTACGACCCGATCGGAAATACTGTCGAAATGGAATTAGAAACATCATTGTTGAAAGATAGCAAGCGTCGAAAAGATTCGATTCCAGAAGTGTTCAACTACCTTCCTCTGCCTTCCACAATTGAAGTATTTAGCCAAGCTGGAGGATTTGGCTTATTGGCGAAGCATCTACCTGTTGTCTATCCTGAGACATTGCGGCAAATGTCTTTAGGACCGAAGTTTGGAAGCAGTATTCCGTCTGGTCCTTCTCTTCAGTCCGACAAAGGAGGGGCGTCATATGTGGTTGACAACGAATGGGCACCTGTGGGTTCTGCGGATGACATTTACGAGGTAATTAGTAACTTATTCTGCCATCTAGTATCACATGGTTTGATTTTAATATCTTGTATCTACTATGCTATTTTTCGACGCAGGAAATTTTCGGTAATGGCGGAGTTTCTGTACCTGGACCATCAGTAAAAAAAACCTCTGTGATGAGTCAGCTGAACTCAAGCCCGGGGATCCCACCACATTCAATGGCCGCGTTTGGGTTGTTTTTGTCCCTACCCAGATTTTCTGAAGTTTTATTGGGCGAAAGAATTGGTGCTCAGTGTATGCTGAGATTGGTAATGGGAGTGACAGATGATGCTGAAGGCAGTGAGTGCTTATTTTTATCGTAATTATTTATTTTGGGTATTCCCTATAACATCAGTGGAACTTAACTGTTTATTTTTCCACAGATGACATTTTTGGATCAGCTGTAGCTAAAACGTTGCCAACTTTACCATTCCAAGTATTGAGATGTCTTTTAGACGTATTACCTGCGAGTTCAGAAGAAGGGAAAGCCCTGAGGAAAGCAATGATTGATGTCAAAGCTGTCCATTTTATCCTTGCGTGTCTTGCAGTATTTACCCACCAGAATTGCGACAGTATCTACGTTCCTGGTGTTCAACATGAATTGGTCATTGCTGCGACTAAAGCTCAAGGGGGATATCAAACGAAAATAACTGGAAAATCTGACGATAAGTCCCATGTTTATTGGGCCAAAGGAACTGGATTTGGCACGGGTAGTACAACACAGAGTTGGGATGTAGAATTGGCCTTGCAAAAGAAGAAACAGGAAGAAGAGCATGTTACCAGTCTGCTTCTAGTGCTGTCCAGCTTCATACAACCAAAGGCGGGCAGAGAAAAGGACAATGAAATAATAACTTCCGCACAAAAGGATCTGCCTGAGGAGACTACTGAGTCAAAGCAAGAAAACCCAGGTACAAGCATCGATGAACCATGTTTCCTACCAGTGGAAATTGTTGAGCTTTTGAAGAAATCTTGCCTCTTCCCTGCGATCTCTGCTTATTTGCGCAACGATTCAGGTGGGATACAAAATTTAGCGTTAATAAGTTAAAGTAAAAGTTAAAAGGTTTGACGAAGAGAAATGGTGATTACATACGTAAGTATTATGTTGGCTAATTTTTTTACTTTGTTCTTCTTTAGTTCTTGATATGGCTAGGCATGTACCTTTATATCGAGCTGTACTTCAGTTTTTAAGAGCATTGGTATCTAGCACGCAACTGGCATCGTTGCTAGTGCCCTTGGAGAAAAAGACTGATGATGATGGTGACGACCAGCCTATATCGTATTTGCTGTCCAAAATGAAGGATGTAGTGGATAATTACTCCAAGAGGTTGTTGTAAGTAACGCTTTTATCCGCAGCACTTTTCCATATTTGTATATCTGAATCACAATAAACAAGCATAACTATAAAAAATCTCTACAACAGGTCTAACAGAAATAAGGGACAGAAGCCTAAATCCTCTTCAAGTAAACCTGTAATCGATGATCTTGAAGATGAAGGACTTGCGATGCTCATTCCAGATATTCAAGGAACAGCAGTTCTAGTTCAGGTACGTTCACGAACAGGAGTTTCAAGTGGGTATGTATCTGTTTAAACGCATGAAAAATATTGTATTCTGTAATGCAGGGAACTATTTCGAAGCTCACTACCAGATCTGGCGAGGAGGATGTTGAAATGAAGGATGATGCAGCGAGGCGAGTGGATTTAGCCATGATGAGTGTAGAAGATCGATATACTAACGAAATGAGGAAGCTACAATTTGGTTAGAACTGTTTATACCACCTAATTAGAAACACAAACACCAGTGTAAAAGTGTGGTCATTTTAGATTATTTGGATTGTATTTGTAGCGTTCTATGACATGATAACGGAAGACGAAGATTGTGGTGGCATCAGGTTTACAGTTGGTCACCATTACGAAGGGAATGTGAGACACAACTGGACTAGAAGTGCTCCTACTCGCCTCAAACGGCTCGCACAAGAAAGCGTTACTTTGTCTACGTCTCTTCCAATTGCTTATGGTAGTACCATATTTGTACGATGCGATACAGATCGACTGGATGTTATGAAGGTATGTTTTTGCTCATTGTTCGTCCACTATGTGTAGCCTCCGTAACACGTAATAATGACTAATGACACCCGATAAATTTTCCCACAGGTGTTAATTACCGGTCCTGCTGGCACACCTTATGCAAACGGGTGTTTTGAATTCGACGTATTTTTTCCAAGCGATTATCCGAATTCTCCACTTCTCATCAACTTGGAAACCACCGGCCGCCAAAGAGTACGGTTCAATCCAAACTTATACAACGATGGGAAAGTTTGCTTGAGCATTCTAAACACTTGGCATGGTCGACCCGAAGAAAAGTGGAATCCACAAACCTCTAGTCTATTGCCGGTAAGGGAAGAAGGGCCTGTGTTTGCCTAGTTTAAAGCTAGTAATTATGATTTACATTATTGGGTTGCATGTTTGTAACAGGTCCTCGTAGCTATCCAGTCATTGATTTTGAATGCCGAACCTTATTTCAATGAACCCGGGTATGAGAAGTCACGTGGAACGGAAAACGGAGAAAAGAATGCTCGGGAATATAACGCTGGAATTCAGATTGCCACGGTGGAATGGGCTATGTTAGATCAGCTTCGACATCCTTCACCTTGCTTTAAGGATGTAAGATTGAATCGACTGCATTTTGCTTCATTATTTGGGTGTATTAGTCGTAAGGGTCTCATCTGACTCAACTCATCTTGCAGGTTATCCAAAGGCATTTCTGGATGAAGCGAGATGAAGTGATCTCCCAGTGTGAAAAATGGCTTGAGGATCTAGTAGTCACGTGCAGAAACGACAAGAGAGCTGGAAAACATCTAGGAGGATCTGCAGATCCAGTTGCTGTTTTCAAGGTTAGCACTGATTCTGCCTCTGGGTGATAAACTTATAGAATAGGCTTTACATTTGAACTTTTTCATACAGAATAACTTTGCCATGCTGAAGAAGGAGCTGTGTAGTATGAAACCACCGATGGGATTAGAAGACATGGCTGATAGCGCTTCGTCGTTTGCTACTGGATCCAACATAAAAAGCGAATCGTCAAAACCCGGCCCAAGCAGTACTAGTGAGCTCAAGGACTATTCTAAGGCACCTGATACTAAACTTTCCGATATCCAGAAGCCCCCTACATTGGCCACCTCAAAAGAAGACAAAAAAGAACAATTATTGATGCAGATGAATAAATTACTAGCATACGAAGTTGGCAATATGGATACGGAAGACCCGGACATTGACTTAAATGAAGACTCAGTTGTGTTTTCTGGAGTTGATGCTTTGGAGCATGACGATCTTGATGACGAAGAAGATGATGATGATGAGCCAATGCTTATGGATAGTATGGATTTCACGTAGAAAAGTTTCTTCTACGCTATTTGTGTTTGTAAGTAGTCGAAAGATTCGGTCAAGGTGTTTGAGACTTATTTTCTCACGTTCAGTTTCCATACTTTGTAATTGCATGAAGGTCTAAATTTTATTAGCTAAGTTATGAAATTAATCAATTGTTTTCTTCCCCTTGAGATTTTTATTCATGAATCTATACTTTCAACAACCAGATCCATTTATATGACGTTTTATATCACTCTAGTCCAATTGCGACATGAATCTTATCTGAGGGGGCATGCAAGGTGTAAGGGAAAAGAGTATTAGGTACGTTCGTGCATTATATGATATGATTGTACATATTTAAGTTTGAAGTAAGTGTCAGGAAAGCTAACCGCTGCGTGATTTCTGCTCAAGCAAAATATGGTCAGCTTGGTGGATTGCAATCATTTTCTAGCAATGGTTTCGTAAAAAATGTTAGTCGGTTCTTTTCGTTTGTATTATACCTCAAGCTGCGAAGCGTACAGTATATTGCAGCAACATCTTTTAGGTAAATTGGTTAGTATATGTAAATCAGGCATTTACGGCCTGCTGTTATTTATATCAAGTAATAATTGTTTCAAACCTGCAGAGTTTGTTTACGCTGCAAGGGAGAAGATGTGCTAAAGATTCTAATTTCGTGTATCTATGAGTCTCCTACAGAATAGTGCATTAATATCCATATATGACCAGTGTAAACTTTTTTGTTACATTGCAATGAGCAAATGTGATAAACGTAAAGGTTCATTAAAGTGGGTTATTTATTGATATCAAATGCAAGTTAGCTGTTTGTTAGAATAATTGCAAAGCAGATAGGCTGACAATTTAAACCCAACTAAATGTGTGACACACAGCGTGGAATATAGGGATTGAAAGGTTGTAGCAAATTACAAAATGTAAAATACTCCTACTTACAACGGTAGGTTTCCAAAAAAGGGGATACTCTAATTAGAACAAGCCGGTGAGGCATACTCAAGTTTCGAATGCTAGGCAATAGCACGCATAACTGCAGTCCCAAAATCCATAAGTTGCAAATACTCACTGGCACCATCCATAAGCCGGAAATTGCATTCCTAAAAATCCACACCACATGTAAACCTGTGTCATAAAACGAACTGACTAATGTGAAAGGATAAAATCTGAACGCACTAACCGATATCTTCTGAAATATTAGAGCTTTTTTGGCATCATCAAAATCATTCTTATCGAGCGTAAACTGAAAAAACTGGTCCAAAATTTTTGCGGCTGGGAATCCTTGACGACTGACCTTCTCAACGTACTCGTCAACTTTATCATAATTCCCAGTTGTACAAGCGGAATACATGTTATCAATCCATTCATCCGGAATAACCTGAACCAAGGTAATAATTCATAAATTCAGCATCTTACACACCACAGCATTTCAAGACTTACAGTGCTACTTACGCCTGATATCTCGTGAACATCTTGAACCGTCAGAAAATGATCGAACCCTTTGAGCCTCACGCAAGACTGCAAATTGGTAATTGCTCGACGCAAATCTCCGCCAGACACTTTTACAATAGCTTTAATGACTCCATCATGGAATTTGACGCTCTCCGCACTTGCTACGAATTCCAACCGGTTTTTAATCATTTCATCGCCTGAAAAGTAGAATAACTGGAAAATGATTTCACAAGCAAAGAACTCAATCCGATTAGGTCTGATGCTAAAACTTAACTTACTCAAGGGTTTAAATCTAAATTTTGAGCAACGTGACGTAAGTGGTGGAATTATCCGCGACAAGTAGTTGCAAAGAAGGCAAAACCGGGTAGAGCGAGTCTCCTTTTCCATAGTTCTACGCAAAGCGGATTGGGCTGCATGGGTCATGGCATCCGCCTCGTCCAGAATTATCAGCTTAAACGGAGGGCAAGGCTTTCCACTAAAAACATAGCATTAATCTTAAGTTTTTACTTGTGTTTACCATATCCGCTTCCCCTATGAGAGACCGACAAACTTTCGTACTTGATGGTGGTGTTAGAGGCAGATAATTGTGAAAAGTTTTTCACTTTCTCCCGGATAATGTTGATTCCTCTCTCATCTGATGCATTCAATTCCAAAATCCTGAAAATAGTGAATTAACAGCTTACAAATAATTTCTGCTACTCAAACCAGAGAAAACACTCAACGTATCTTGATTACCTATCTTTGTAGTTGTCTCCAAATAACTGTCTTGCAGCTGCTAAAATCGTGCTGGTTTTCCCTGTACCGGGAGGTCCGTAAAAAAGTAGATTCGGCAAGTCTGCGCCCTAGATCCAAAAAGATAATGAATATAAACGCCTTACGATAACAACTCACTACATAATTGGAATACAAATTCTTCATTTAATCCCATTTATGAACATCAATCAGTGGTTTACTTCTAAAGTCTTCTTGAGCACTGCAACGACCTCTTCCTGCTGCACTACGTCTGTTATATTTTTCGGGCGACTGCGAAAGAGAAACCAGTTCAATTTATGAGTATTTAACTTACTAACTATGTTTAAATTTCATAAAATCATGTACTTACTATTTCTCAACCCATGGTACCGGATACTTCGACCTGTTTTCATTACTTCTAGGCGCTCCATCAGACCTGGGTTGTGATCTGCCTAACTTTCCAGTTTTCAAGAAGGCGTCCATAATAACTCTTACAAACTAATGTTACTTCTCTCTTGTAGGTAATTTCCAGTATAATTTTTAGAACAAATATTCTATTTTCGCAGAAAATTAATCCCTTTTTGCTGAGTCCAAAAGATTAATATATTTTATGCCATCCTAATTCCTCCAAGATCCGTTCACTTAATAGGTCCACCGACGGGATTATGGCAAAATTAAAAGGCATGGATCGTTCATTGGACGGAACAAGTTTTATGCAGCCATACAATATAATATGAGCACGGTTCCCAAGAGAACCCTTGTTCCCGCGGCACTCAAATACATTCTTTAACGCGCTATAAAAACCTTAAATAAAGGACTCATTGAATTGAATAAACTCTATGGCTTGCAATTCCAAAGATTATAATTTAGTTTTCATTTCAATCAAAGCCCAACTGCGCTGCCGAGCTCTTGTTTGTCCTAGGATACGGTAGACAAGGCCTTCGGGGTTTTCCGCCTTCCGGTTATTATACAGTACTGGTGAGGGCCATAACAGCAGCCTAAAAATATCAAATTCAGTATTCGATAAAACTCCAGCTACCTCTGTAACCGCAAATCTACTGTGATTGTTCCTAAGTCTGAATTTTCAGGGCGAGATAATAAAAATCAAAAAATTAATCGATTGAAATAAAACCTATAAACGTAAAATTTGATCGAGCAACAGTATAGCGTTTCGTTTTTAGCTTCAGGCGATGTAAAAGTCAGTATCCAAATCAGTCATTATGCAACAAATCAGCGCGATCGATTCATAAACCGTGTTGTTTTCTCCAGATTACTAATGACTGTTATTAAACTTCAAAGTTGGTTCAGAGTTTAAATTAAAAAAATTGAAACCCGAAATCACAGATGCGAATAAGATGTGTCTAACCATTACGCATCTAATACAACCCCATTATCTTGTATCATATGCTAAAAACAAGTTCCATATGAGTAAATTTTTTATTTCGGCCCTAACATATCCTCAGGGCGGACCCATTTGTCGAAATCTTCAGAAGTTACATAACCGAGTTTTAGCGCTGACTCTTTGAGTGTCGTTCCTTCTTTATGAGCTGTTTTGGCAATCTTGGCAGCCTGAAAATTTTAATAAGTGGAATAAAGTTAATAAAATACCGAATGTCACAATCGGATCTTAAATCATGATAATCGGATACCTTGTCGTAACCTATGTACGGGTTGAGGGCAGTGACCAACATAAGGGATTCATGAAGCAACTTCTCGATTCTGTCGGTATTTGCGACGATTCCGTTCACGCAATTTGTGGTGAACGCTTTGGAGCTATCACCAATTAACCTGATAGATCTACCGTAGAAAAAAACGAATTTGGTTTTTAAATCCGAGTTCTTATGACTTAATTTGAATTTTAAGAATTATCTGGAAATGTAGAACAGATGCGTACCTGAGAACGTTTGCCACCATCATGGGTTTAAAAACGTTAAGTTCAAAATGCCCGTTACTTCCCCCAACAGTAACAGCAACGTGATTTCCCATTACTTGCGCAGCAACCATAGTAATGGCTTCACACTGCGTAGGATTTACTTTTCCAGGCATGATTGATGATCCGGGCTCGTTCTCAGGCAAAGATAATTCACCAAGCCCGCATCGTGGACCAGAAGCCAAAAACCTGATGTCGTTAGCAATCTGAAAAGAATCGAGATTTCAATATGAATATAAATGATACTTTTTCTGCATATTTTCATTTGAATTGGCCAGTTACAAAACGAACCTTCATTAAAGAGCAAGCGATGACGTTGAGAGCCCCAGAGACTTCAACCATGGCGTCGTGCGATGCCAAGGCTTCGAATTTGTTCGGGGCAGTGACAAACGGCAATCCTGTAAGGGAAACACATATACTTTACTTATAGTTGAAACCTATAACACATGCAAATTCACCCGAAGTCATGTGCTCAGGGCCACACCTGTCAGTTTAGCTACAGTTTCTGCAACTTTTTTGTCGAATCCAATTCGCGTGTTCAGCCCCGTCCCTACTGCTGTTCCACCGGCAGCCAGCATATACAGACGAGGTAAAGTTGCTTTCACACGATCGATTCCAAACTCGATTTGTTGTACGTATCCACTGAATTCTTGTCCTAATGTCAACGGAGTGGCGTCCTAAAAGTAAGTCAAGTGTCCAATTTATCGGTTTTCCCCTTAGGATACACACAACAAATTTACCGATGAGCAGTTAATCTTACCTGAGTATGGGTCCTTCCAATTTTAACAATCTTATCGAACTCATTGGATTTCTTCTTAAGAGCATCACGCAACATTTCCAAAGACGGAATCAATGTTTGATGAAGTTCAACTCCTACGGCAATGTGCATTGCGGTTGGGAAGGTGTCGTTAGAACTCTAAAAATATCACATGTTGGTATTATTCGTTTCATAATGATTCCCGCATATCCTTTGCAGTTTGCTTTGGTCTTCACCTGGCTCTTGTTGACATGATCATTTGGATGAACGGGATTCTTAGAACCAAGTTCTCCTCCCAAGATTTGAATAGCGCGATTGGAAATAACTTCATTGGTATTCATGTTAGTCTGTGTGCCAGATCCAGTTTGCCATATTACCAATGGAAAATGTTCTTCATAAAGCTCTCCGCTAATGACCTGCAAGCAAGCAATTTAATCGTTGTAGCTGTAAATCAGGCTCCAAAAACCAACGGACAGAATATTTATAAACTTTAAACTTGCCTCATCTGCAGCTTTGCAGATGGCATCCACAACTTTTGGATCCAGCCCATATTCCTTATTGACAATAGCAGCAGCTTTCTTCAAAAGACCCATAGCCTTTATAACCGGAACCTGTACAAATCAAACGAGCATTGCAAATGTACCAGAAATAACAAAATTACAGATTCATGGTATTGATGCTTTAATTTTCATTTACCGGCATTCGTTCGCTAGGGCCTCCGATAGGAAAGTTCATGACCGATCTCAATGTCTGCGCGCCATACAACTTGTCCGATGGTACCTTCAACTCCCCGAAAGTATCCCGTTCCAAACGGTAGTCAGTCTGAAATTAAACATGTTAAACAATGGAATATATATATCATGACCAAAAATTAATTACTCTCAACAACTGGAAATTCAACATTCAGACGACCATAGACTTTAATTACAGATTCCAGCGCCTGCTGTTGGGATGTCTCCATGCTTATCGTAGATCTCTGTTGCCTAATCGAGTTCCAAAGTGATATAAATATAGAATAATCGCTATCTGTTGCCATTTCCTATCTAACATCGGTCTGTGCAGAAAACAATTTTCAAAGTCTTCAATTATTTAAGATTGAATCATATTCGCATTGCCATGACTCCCAGAAAGCTCAGCCCCTCCCCCTAACCGTTCTACAGTTTTGTAAACACTCCGATAACGGACCCCAGTAGGTACTTAAAGTTAATGCACGTTCTAGATTTTAAATACAAGTTAGAATTTCTTACCATTTTAGAGGATGATGCGCTAAAATATCGGCAGCTGCAGGATGACAAGAGAGGAGTAGACAAACGCTGAGAAAAGTTATTACGACTGAGAGACCAATTCTTATCCAGGATCAAAGCGCTTCTGGAACGAGCAATGTTAACATGTGCTCGTCCAAGGCCATTGCCAATGGCATCTCCAACAAGAACCAGATTCCTCATTATCCTTCCTTGCTCAACAAAACCTAACACAAAAACGATATCAGAAATGTCTGCACCACAGAAACCAAACCAACTGTCTGCAGCGGCGCTAATCTTAAGCACTTAACTAGCCGGTTAATTGTAATTAGTCTGATTCTAGTTAGATTTTTACATAAAATCCACTATTTTAAGGGATAAGGAATATGCTAACTACCGGTTACTAAAAGCTTACCCAATGCTGATCAAAGGCAATTTATTTCTGATGACAAACTGCACTCTTTTTCTCTCAGAAATGAATTAAAAGAGTGTAATTAGCTCCCATGGGTTGGCCTTTAAGAAGCAGCTGACTTGCTATGGATCCAAAAGCTATTTTCTGCTGGAGCTCCCTGTTATTTTAGCTCTGCGTGACACATTAAATCCGGACTCCGAGAAATTACGATCTAACAAGATAAAGATCATTACAAAATGGTCAGGAGCAGAGGTAGTACTAAATGTTAGATTCAGCATTCCCTCCGGCGCTTCCAAACGGCAGGAATTCTATGTTTAATTACATTTTTACTTATGCGAACAATACCCATGGACCTAGGCAGGGAGACTTTTACTGGGATATTGAGAAGTTGTATCTAGAACTCAAATCATCAGGATTACCTAGTAGTTAGAGCAAATGAACGTTTATGGTCATTGGTCAGTTAAATACCTCTGCCAAATTATAATTCAGAATAATTGCATGAATCAAGACAGCGGAGGAGGCATGTGCGGGCGGTGTTTTACGGCAAGACGGATCATTAAGTAACATGAATTCATTACGCTGAATTGGAATTAGTTGAAATTGGATCTGTACAATTAATTATGTACAATGTCATTAAAAGGTTATTTATTTGGTATACGATTGGGTTTTGAGGACCGGCAATTGGTAATACTCTCGCAAGAATTTGTGGTACGAAGGGGAAGGATCGTGTTGAGTTAAGCATACGGCTATGCACGCTCATGACGTCACTAGGGATTTCTAATTCAATAATTTATTCAAGCACCATCCAGGTATATAAAATCATACTAACTTCTGAACCCACAAAAGTTTACTGTGTTTCTGACGAACCCTGTGGACAGTACCCATGGATTTGAGCGCGGGTATTGACTGAACGAGGTGCTCTTTGTCGTCGTCCGTCGTCGGTGCCGTCGCTTTATCCGTGTTATTTTAGAAAACGGGAAAATCGTCGGTCGTGTATAGAAACACTATTTTCTCCCGCTATAGTTCAGTAATTTTAATCGTAATTAAGTAACGTTTGATCAAAAAGACAATTCTCTCCACAGCATATATATTTTATTGCTTAACTACGTATAAAGGAGGGTCTGGGTTTAATTATCTTGGTTTTTAGAATATTGCGGAGTGAAAATCTGGGAAATAAAGGTTCGAATTCCCCATTTTACCGTAGAAGCTCTAGTTAATCTTTTATTCTTGCAAAGTGTTTTAAAGTGCATTAACATTCTAGTAGCATTGAAGTTGCAAAACATAAGGTCAATATGGATACAAAACTTTCCTTTGGAAGCATTGGGGTGAGTGTTGTGAAGATCAATTTTGTTACAATCAATCTGCTCTAATATGAACCTATTCTAGTGACTAAATGCCGAATTTTACTTAATCGTATCTTCTTAAACATAACAGAAAGCTATGCGAGAAGAGGAACTACCGGTTCATCCTATCTGGCAGATTTTGGTACGATTTTGTAAATTCTATTGCTCATTTCAGTTATGACTCATGAGTAGACTCGGCAGGTTTCATTGGTGTCGTTTCCTGTATTATTAGGGCATGAAAAAAGTCGCAGGTCAGGCTGGAGCTGAACGGTATCGCCTTCACATATCGGATGGAGAATATTCCTACAGTTTTGCAATGTTGGCCACTCAGATGAATACTTTCGTCAATGAGGGTCAAGTTGAAATCTTCACCGTGGTCCAAGTAGACAAATTCACCTGTAATGTCATGAACGGAAAGTAAGATATGCCTATGAGATTCATAACAGTATTATGTCAGTGATAGTCAGATGATGACATGATGTGGTCAACCATTGTATGAATGAATAACAATTACAGGCGAATCATTATCATTCTTGAATTGAGTGTTGTCACTCCTGCAGCTGAAGTGGGAAGCAAAATCGGTAACCCCATGCCTTGGAATGATCAAGCGGCGAATGCACCAACTGCAAGAGCTGAACCTCCTCAAAGACCATTGGCTGAAACAAGGTCTGCTTCTGGTTTTCCCAATGTGCAGCGTAAGTAAATGATGCTATTTCCATATTTTGCAGATGCCAGAGTAGTTTGGAACTTCAGACGGTCGATAAAGTTTCGTCATTTTGTCTTTGTAGCCAAATCGGAGCCATCGTCGAACGGACTATTTGATAAAAAACCTGCCCCTACGACGCTTCCACCTGGACTTGATCAGAATATTGTGCCTATTCGTGATATAAATCCATACGTTAGGTAAGTATATCTTATAATAAGGTTTGTAAGATACCCTCATAAAGTTTTGAAAATGTTAAAGTCATCACCATCGGATGTCTTGTATTGCAGCAAAGTTACCATCCGTGCGCGCATCACTAACAAGGGTGATATCAAGACTTGGTCAAATTCCCGTGGTGAAGGAAAGCTCTTCAGTTGCGACTTATTGGATGATAGCGGTGAAATTCGAATGACAGGATTCAATAAAGCTGTTGATGATTTTTACGATATTATGCAGGTACTTTAGTTTGACTCGAGATCAGGATACCTAGAAATTGAACCTAAACAACCACAGCTAAACTGTTCTTGACTTTTTATGTTAAGGTTAACAACGTATACTACATCAGCAAGTTCACTGTCAAAGGCGCCAATAAGGCATACTCCAGTCTCAACCATGAGTACGAAATCACTTTGAACAACGATAGTCAGGTCTTCCCGTGTATTCAAGATACTGACGATATCCCTACCATTCAATTCAATTTCATAAAGATTGAAGATGTTGAAAAAATTGCACCTGACTCAATCATTGGTAAGGGAAGTTGAATTAGTTTGCTTAATCATCGGTATTTGCTGCGGTAATCTGATCTTTTCATGTACTGATAATTATAGATGTCATCGCTGTATGCAAAAGTTATGGCGATTGCACCTCACTTATTGCAAAGGCTAGTGGTAAGGAACTGAAAAAGAGGGAATTAACTTTGATGGATTCTTCTTGCAAAGAGGTATTGTTTAGTAGTCATATTCACATGTGCATATTTCTGGGATGTAAATGATGTATCGGAACATTAATTATCGTCTTCGGTAGATCACTTTGACTCTTTGGGGTAAGCAAGCTGAGGATTTCAATGATGACTCTTTACCAGTGATCGCCATCAAAGGCGCCAAAGTTGGGGATTATGGTGGACGAAATCTTTCCCTCCTTCAGTCGTCCACAATTCAGGTAAGGGTTCACACAAGCTTGTTTAGTGCATGCGATTTTGAAGCATATGATGAATCTTTTACTTTTCAATTTTAATTTAGATCAATCCGGACATGAAAGAAGCCCATGAGCTTCGTGGTTGGTTCGATGACCAAGGATCGAAAGTGCAGGCCCAAAGTCTTAGTACTGGAGCAAGAGCTGGAGCAGGTAATTGACTGTTGGAAATGCGATATATTCGTCGAATTTTCAGCGTATCAACAATTTGAACCAACTGAAGTAGTTCATCACTGCATTCTTCTCATCTGCAGGTGGAGGTGCTCCATGGAAGCTTTTGATGGAAGCTAACGAAGTTACCACTACTGATATGGAGAAGAATGATTACTTTATGGCAAAGGTTACACTGATGTCCATCAAAAGAGATAATGCCATGTACCAGGCGTGCCCGACTGACAAGTGCAACAAGAAGGTAACAGTTGGTACGGCATTTCCGCTTGACTTAGTGCTTAAATTGGATTTTAGTAATAATGTTTTCAATTTTTGGATAGGTCGTGGACTTGGGTAATGGCGCTTACAGGTGCGAGAAGTGCAACAAGGAATTACCAAATTTCCAATGGCGTTGTATGCTGAATGTAAGTAATGTCAGTAATTTGGTTAGGAAATGAGAAACAGAACCGGAAAGGATTAGTCATGTGTCTTTTATTTGTATACGTACCATTACAGTGCAATTTTGCGGACATAACGGATCAAATCTGGGTGACAGCCTTCCAAGAAACCGCGGAGCTTATTTTTGGCAGAAGTGCTAACGAATTGGGTGACATGTTCAAAAACAGGCCAGATGAATTTGATGAAGCTGTTAAAGCTGTTATGTTTCAAGATTTTATTGGAAAATTCCGCTCTCGGATGGAGAACTATAACGTAAGCGTATTTAAAGTTTAACCTTAGTCGATAGAGAGTGGTGCATTAGCTCATGAGCATCACTATTTCGTTGAACTAATCCGTTGTTACCGCTAATTTACAGAACGAGACGCGCAAGAAGTTTAATATCCAGGAACTGAACAGAATCAACCATGCTGAGTACGCGAAGCAGCTTATAGCCGAGATTCGCGAAAGTGGAAACTGAATACATCATTAGATAGCAACGTGTTTTGCCCAGTGCTGCGTAGGAGTAGAACTTACTGATGACGAAACTTCTGCCCTGTATTTCCTATGATAACTCATCGTACCTCCGGTTTTAATATTTTCAAGAATACTTACATTAGAAGTTTTAGTTCTTCAATTCAATTTGTACAAATTAACGAGCATCCGATGCTTCTTTCGAATTACATTATATTTTCATTTTCTGTAACTGTAACACACTTCTCTAAATTTCGAATAAACAAATGCGTACCTTTTATACATCTGCGCTTGCCTGATTTAGAGAATCATGCATTTTAGATTAATGATGCCTGGCACCCGAAAACAACTAGTGATTTATACGAAAAAAAATCTTTATTAACTGACTAAATCCCATGCGACTAAATTATTCTTTTGACTTGGCTTGTACAGCTTTAACCTTCGTAGGATCATATTTATATGTCTTCACAATTGGAGCTCGCCCCGCTCTCGTAAAGTCAGCAGAGTCATAATTTTCTCTCTCTTCTATTTGTTTCTGAACTTTCATGTTTGTCCAACCTGAAAATAAAATTTATTATGAAACTAATACGGTCCGGTGGTGACTGTAACATAAATAATAAACTCTAACGTACTTTCTTTCATGGAGCCAACAAATCCTTGCTGCTTCTGTTTCTGCGTTATTGGTAAGCTATCCGGGTTATGTTTCTTCAGTCGCTCAATTTTTAAAGTGTCTCGTACAACAGGTATTTTCAACACGAGGACTTGACCCAATGAGATGGCATTAGTGGAAACCCAATAACACAGCAATGCCTGTAAATACAAAATGGTTCATGTTTAAATTTCGCATTGTGCTTGTTTCACGACCGATTCGTTTTACTATCCAGATTATACTTACAGCAGGAAACTGCAATGTGAAGGGAAATATAACAAGCGGCACCACCTTAAGGGCATATTTCAAAAACACTCCCTGCTGGCCTGTCATACGAGCTCCGTCTACTCCCATCTACACAAAATCATATACATGAATCAACTGTAACCAATCTCCCCGTTCCATCACATTTTCACCTAACTTAAATTAAATGTTACCTCTAGTGTTAACCACATAGTCGCACTCGTAATTAAAGGCAGGATCCAAGTCGGATCAGGAACTGTTAGATCCACGAACCACAGCAGCCCGCCTGTTTTCATAGAGTCTACCGGTAAATTGGCCATTCCTCGTAGACCAAAAAAGCAACTCATAAATATCGGTGCCTAAATAAAAACTCGGATTAACAGGATTCGTCCCCTACATTTCGACTGAAAAATCGAACCCCCTCCAAATCAATGATTACCATTGTTAATGGAACAAGCATTTGCTTAAAGGGTGAAATTTCCTTCTCTTTCATGTACTGCATCAAATCTTGAGAATACTTCGCAACTGAAATACAACAAACAAGTCAAAAGAAAAGGTTCTTGGAAATAGTTCATTGTATGGAGCATAACAACCGATTCTTCATCTTTACCCATCATCTGATTTCCGGACAGTCTAGCTTCAGTTATTTTATGCTGTATTACTTGCATTCCAGGCATATTATTATGCATTTTCGCGGCCGTCCGCTGGCTCTTCACAACTAGTGGAAATACTGCCAATCTGATTATTAATGTACCTGAAATTCACAACAATTCCCTTTTGTAATATTTACAGGCAGCCACAGTTTTCTGCAACACTTGTATACTTTTACCGTTACTCAGCTTCCGCACCTGCCATAATTGCTCCCCACCAAGGAAGACCGAGGTCACAGTGTAAATATTCTAACGCTTGTTGAACCCAAGCCGGGGGCCACCACCCCGTAGCTAAACCCATGCTGGCCAGTGTAGGCTCACCATTAGCAGCTAATTGAGTAACAACATTGGCAACTGCTTCTACCGTCTCGTTTGTCACAGGTACGGCGGGTGGTTCGGGGATTAAATTCAATAATGCTTGCACCGTAGGATCCGCTGCTAAATCTGATGTATTCTCCATAAGCGTCGCCCCTCCTTTGTCTCCCACAACAGCGCTAACGCCATCGCTAACCGTTAATGTTTCAGCGTCTCCTGTTTGGGTCCCGATTTCCTCACCAGTTTTCCTTGCCGTCTGTCCGAGCTCGGCTCCATGGACTATTTCTGATGGAATACCGGAAACTGAATAAAAAAAAAGAACCTTTAGTAAATTCTTGTATCAACCGTTACGTCAGTGACAGAGCAACCGACCCTGCGTTCATGCATTACTTTCTTAACTTACTCGAAGCAGTGTTAGATCCCACTACGGTCGAATTGTGTCGAAGCAACTTTAATGTTTCACTACACTGGCATAGCCGTGGTCCTAGTAACTTTACGTTTCTAATGCCGACAACAGAACTATAAGACCTACTTGATTGCCTATATGTGTAAAAAACTCCTCGCGTTGCTAATTGACGCAACATTGCTCTGAACTCACAAATGCAATTAGACAACAAATAAAAACTATTCGAGCAAGTGCAAGTTACCAACTAGCACTTTTTGCCCACAAATAATTAAAAACCACCATGTAAACCCAGAAAACTCCTATTTATTAACGTTTATGCTTCTGCAATATTGCAGCAGCGTTCTCCCTGGATACACACCTGTCTATAAATGGAGTTTAATTAGCTCGGTATCAAACTACGCAATACTGTATGAACCTCCAAACTATAGTTAATACAACCCAAAGTTAGTTAAATAGATGATTAAATTGTGCCTAAAATCCTCGTGTAAAATTTTGCACGACGGTGTCGCTACTTTGAATTCCCGCAACTCGTAAACTCATAGAGTGAAGGGGTCCACTCAATGATACTTTGGAATAGGGATCCGCTTTTATTACGCCCGCACGGGTTTAAAGTTGGCAAACAAACGTCGCGTCTACATAATGATACATGGGAAGGTAGGACACTGCAGTTTAGGTACGGCAAAGCCTTTATATTGAAGGTGAGGCCTGCTGGAGAGGATCAGTCGTAATTATTTTTTGTAGTTTCGAAATTAAATAATTATCGAAATTGTGTTGTTGGTAATTGTACATTACTTATTCCCAAAAAAAAGTAGCTGCACGGATTTAAACTAGAGTCGGCTTGTGTGATTCATTTCAACGCTTTAAGGTAAGAGCGCATTTTGTTTTATTAGGAAAATTCACGCGAAGCTTTGATATTGCTTTTAGTATGTATATGTGGAGTAATAGGGGTGCGTAAATTCTTTGTGACTAAATAACTATCAGTGTTGCAGAAACAAACCGATTCGTTTCTGCGCTATTTATTTCAGTCCTAACGTTAGTTTCATTATACACTATTAATTAACCTCACAGTCAGTTTTATCATTACTTGTTGTTTTCTAGAGAGTATGAGCTTTTTTTAAGCTAAAGTTTAATTAACACCGACACCGATGGAATTATAATTTAGTATATGTTAAATATGTTTGTTTTGTAGGTCTGACTGGATCAGGAACCTTTTAAGCGTGGTGATTACTCTTTGCATCGGTTTAATGACCCTTGTCGCCAAAATGGTTAGTTTGCAAGCTCGCTTGCAACCTCAAGCACAGCCGTCTGATTGGTTTTGGTGCAAGGCTTGCAATAAAGTTTTTCCGGAAAGAATGAAGCTTCGACAACATAATGAAGAAATCCATGCTAAGCCGTAAGTATTTCAGCACAGTTGATGGCATTGTATATAGAAAGTCCTCTTCCTGTGGAACAAGCATGATGAAAACCGTAAACAATTGGTCGATTCCGTTGCTTGAATCATATTTTTTCTAATTTCAGTAGCACGATGGTACAGTTTTGCGGAACGTGTCGTAAAGCATTCTCTAGCAAAGCGGCATTAGCGGTACATGTCGCAGAGAATCACATGCAGTAAGTCTTGAAAATTCGACATGTATTTTAGTTGGTAAGCGTACCAGATTTCATCATTTAATTTGATGCTGTATGAATTTCAGGTCTCAGGCGCCGATTAATGGTACTATCGCTACGAAATTGAATGTGGGTTCATCCGGAGTTGTGACTCAGCACGCTTCGGACGCAGTTCAGCCCAAACCACCATATCAGTTTACAAGTTCCTATCAAAAGACCTTAGTGTGGTTAAATTCAAATGAGTTTTCTGAAGTATTCTACGACATCGATGAGGATCTTGTTGACGAATATGGGAATCATGATGATAAGGATGTGGACGAGGAAAAAGATAAAGAAAAAGAGGAGAAGAAGGAGGTAAAGCCTAAGGTGCGTTCAAGAATCCGCAAGAAGCAGACTGCTCGGAAAAAGACAACGAAACCCTATGTTGCACCAGTAAAAGCTGCAGTCAAGAAAGCTATAGACGAGCGTTTTACCAATGTTAGTGTTGTCTTGTACCGGGGGGATTACAGACTGTGCAATGTGTGTGGGAAAACATTTTTGAGCACAAAGTCCTATCAGGAGCATCGCCACTATATGTCTAAAGACGAACTGGAAGCACTGAACAAACGTATTACTCCGGTTATACTTTTAGATCGCATAGATAAACCAACTAACTCAAGAACCCTTCACTGTGCAAAATGTGGGCTCCGTCTACCCAGTCGACTAGGTATGACGAGCCACCAACGTTTATGCAACGGACAGAAAAATTCCTGAGATAATCAAGGAATGTATCCTTGAACTCTTCATGTTTACACGAGTCATATTTTTGTACGTTGATGCATCATTTATCTTTGTATCACTGATAGGCGTCTTTGGATGAATGATAGGTACAGGGTGAAGCAGCTTATACTGTTAATAGTTAATTCCATCGAATATGACTTGACTTCTCAATCGTAGAAACTAGTCCGTGGAACCTACAAATTAATTATTAATTTGAAAAATTTGTTAACTATTCCTTACAATGACGATAACACTATTACAAGATGGATAGTTTTAATTACAGTTGTTGTATTTCTGAGTGGACAAATATCAGTAGTTGCGTGGCTGGTTTTCTTATCGTGTGACTGTTTTCCTTATGTTTGCTATACTAAATAATACCAAAAGCAAGAAGTTGTTGAATTGATTAGATTAGTACAAGGCTCGAGATAAGGGCTGTTACTGTTTAGCGTGAGTTTTCCTAAACATTTGTTATATTTGTGGCCTAGAGATTCAGTTTATTTTCTATTTCATTAGTAATTTCTGAGTTTCTCAAAATACAATTATATATGTGTTTAATGACCTAGAGGAAACCCGGTAATGCAATTCATTGTTACCCTTTAGTCACCGTTACTACATCACTTATATTGTCAGCCTTTAGACCGTATTGTATTTCAATGTTCTTCTAATGTTCAGGTAGCTTTAGCTAGCCAGAATGAATGTATAGGACTTTGTCTGATCGCATAAATGAGTTGAAGCTAGAAGGATTACGAATGTCCGAGTGCCACTAACGGGTCAATGTACATACACGGAGCTCAAAAATTGATAGTTTGAATACGTGTATGTGCAATTAATACAGACTTTCGCGTGAAGTAAGCAAATAGCTATGAAGTTTAATGGCAGACATGTGTGTTCGTCAGACACGTGCTCTAAAAAAGTTATGAGCAGAATCGATATTTCTAATTGAAATTTGCTAGTTACATTATAATTACTACTTTGGTTGTATCCACATGTTTGAGGCAATAAGAACTGTTGAAAATGAACAAGGGATCATCATTTAATCACTATTGCAGTGGTAGAAACTGGTCGAATCCCGGGTTAATGAACAAGACCGATCTGATGAAGTAAATCCATTACCTGACTTCCATCAGCCATGAAAAATTCCACCTGAATAATTTCTTGGACCGGTACAAAAATTTCCCCAGACCTGTGAACATTATTTCAGCCATTGAAATGTAATTTCCTCTTAAATATGATTATTATTATTATCTGATTGCAGCACGTAACGGAAGCGTACGGAACGTACGACGGAATCACCGGGAGTGTATAATGGACCAAGAAAAAATTAGCAAGAAGCTTTGATAGACCGAAGGAAGTAATTATACCCGACTACGTCGGAAATCGGGACAGGTCATTTCCCCTACTCAAGAGAATACCCTAGGATTGCATTAGGCCCAGGACGGACTTAGTACGAAACAAGACAAGGAGGACCCGGCAAGGATCAGAAAGTGATAAACGAAACTTTAATCTTAAATTATTTTTAATGTTTTTTAATGTAAACAATGTCAGGTAAAAACTCAGGCTGATAGGCGAATTCAGTTTATATTTCTCTAGGTTTATTTCCAAGATAAAAAAAATTAAGGGAAATATAATAAAATTGCCTTAGCATGGCCAAGCGACAGCGTCATCTCTTATGAAGAGGACTTTATTATTGTTGCCACAGGTATGGAATAGCCAGACTGTCAACTTGACCGTGAGAATGAGTACTGTAAGGTGTAGGTAGCTTGTAGCCGGCACAAAGTGTTGTAGGTCATTGTTTAAGCGCAGAGTACTGTGGAAAGTATTATGTATGTGGTAATTGTGTACATTATCATCCTCATTGTTATGGTGAGAACAAGTTAAGTAGTTAGGACGTTTAACCTCTGCAATTACAACAGAAAGAGTAGGTAGGGAGCTTTGTAAGAGAATTATAGTGAGGGAGGAAATGTTATACCTAAAAACAGCTAGATTACAGACAGCAAAGAACGGATTTGCCGGAGATTATGTGAGCAAGCTTCATGATGTATCCCAGATTTGCTCGCATCCATCGCTTTGATATAAAATAATAGCACGTCATACCCCAGGAGGATGGGAGAAAATGTAATTATACGAGGAGGCCGAAAATTATAGTCTCAGGCAGGATAAGCATCTTTATTATTGTTTAAATGAACATCACATCCGTTAAGTTATCCTCGATGGGCATAGATCACTGCGTTGGAGGAAGAACAAAGTGCCTTGCAGCAAGCTCCCTCCCTTAGCCTCCCTTCTTTCTCCTTTATCGTAATCTTAACATTGAAATATTAACAAGATTAACACATTGACTTCAGATCCCCAACGTAAGAGATTAAAGCGAGAAAAAACTCCATACATTGTTATTTGTTTAATAGTTGATAAGGAATTGCCGCGCAAATCTAAAAATAAGGTACATAGTATTACAACCAGGCAGGCTTTGAATGAAAATGACAGATGATATATATATAAGAATCAGAATTAAAAGGTCATAGCCTACAGCCTCTCAGATAAAATTGTTTCGTTTTTGCAAACGTAAACTATCTTCATTTCATTGAATGCAATTCGTTAAAGAGGATTTAAAATGTTTATAGAGATGGCAAAAGTGTGGTAGAGTTAAACGTAGGAACTGTATGAGATTACGTGTATTTCAAGCTACTGCATAGAAGCCTGTGAAGGCAATATGCTCGTCTCAGCGTACACGGAATACGCTGACGCTTGAGCATCTCTCAAACTCTTCACGTCCGTCCTCTTCTTCCCCATCACCGTTCTTCACTTTATACAATTCCTCTTGCTCCTCAAGCTTCAGTAACAAGTTGGACTGCGAATAGTCCTCATCTTTTAGCAGGAGAATTGTGATACTGTGAGAATTTTCGCGAAATACCCGTGCCGGGAAATATCTTTCTGTACCTCCCACTGTATTCCAAGCGGGTAAATACCATCATATTCTTCTTGCCCCTCGTGTAAACATTGAGAAACTTACTAGCAAATTAAGACTTGAAGAAGCGCTAATGAGGGAAACCCGGTAGGAGTTTTCGCGAAATTAAGCTTCAGGTGTTTCATTAGTGACAAGGTACAGAGACGAATAGTTTGACAAACGGGTGGAAAATACAAGTTAAAAGCCCGCTTGAATTAAACCAGGTTTATATTTTCTACTTTTTACTGGAACTTAAACCAGCATTTGCAAAGTGACTTATATATTTACTTCTTGTATTAATTAATCCAAGGCAAAAAGTTACACCAAGTGCGGTACATAATTGGTGGCAAATCAAGTCCTTGTGCAAAAATACAAGTGTGTGAGCGAAGTCCGAAACGGTGGAAATTAGTAAGCGGTGGTACTCAACTTGCTACGGCAAACATTTTTTCCGGTAAGTTTATTGTTTGGAAATTATTAGTCACGAACTTCCATCCCTTTGCCAAGCTCAACTGCAGAGTCTGCTTGGCAAATTAGCGAGCAAGTCACAGTGGTTGCCATGGTTGTAACACCCAGAAATACAGTATATAGCCACTTTGAATCTAATGACACTTTGAATCACATCTTACACCAGCGATGCGAGATAACTTTACCATGTTTTGAGTTGCCGATCGTAAATAAATACTTTGATTACTTCTCGGATGAAGCTTTAATGACTTGGCTACCGGATCAAATACGGATATCGCTTACTAATTAGGAACCTCTTCGTAAAAGTCACAGGAGCATGGATCATAATTACAGAGATATATAGTTATAGCTGGAGATAACCAAGCGTTAAGAAATTAACAACTCGGATGGTGCATGGACGCCCAGTCTGATGACTTCTCCTGATTGACAATTAAAGGCAGTGTTGACACGCTTCATTGTAAGAAAACGGAGAAGGAAAATTATTGCAATTAGCCGCTGAGATAAGGTACTTTGTACAGCAGGCATGTAGTTTCTTGAACATTTTACACGAAGCTAATGATACAATGTATTGACTTAGCAGCGTCTTCGGAGTTTGCTTCGTTTGAAAATAGTTTTTAATGATGGTCTTCATGTTCCAAGCTGGTTAGGATGGATTGCATCTACTCCAACTGAATCGCTTCCTAATTTGTAATCGTTTTTGCTCCTTGGTTATGCATATTAGTTGAGGCTAAGGAAACTCAAGGTCATGGGCGAGAGGAAAAAGCATCTGGAATCAGTAGATGAGAGGATTCCGGCTGAGATAATTTATTAATGTTCCGTATTATTTTCCATTTAATGCCAGAACAAGGAGTTGAAAGGCCAAGCTTGCCAAAATCCTTCCACTTTAAGGAAATATTAACAACTTGCACTCAAATTACATTACACTGCAAAAGCTTCTGCAGTATTGCCAAGGAATATTGGCGAAAGCCTTAGGATTTTTATGTTAGCTTCAAAAGTTACAACAAGTTATGGCCATATGTAACATCCCCGTGCAGTTTTAGCAAGATGCTTCCTGTGATGCACTTTCTAGCAGAGTCTCAGGTCAAGAGCCGCTTTCCTGAACACAGTTTAAAGGGAAATATAGTTTATTTCATCAATCTTCCGAATTAGGATCGTATAATTGTTGGATTTGAAAGAGTTTACATTTAATATATATTATTTATATAGAGTTTATTAAGTGTTAAAAATTTCACCTTTCCTCAGAGGTTCATGGTTTACAAGGTTTTTTAGCTTAAATTTTCGCACTGATTTAACCTTTACTATAATACAAAGCTCATACACTATCTTTTCCCCATTTCATTCTTCCTTTCATCCATTCCTTTGAATTCCAACTAATCTCCCTTGACAGAGGCTAATGACGGTTAATTATGGGGCTCAGCTAGGATGTAAACAATTATCAGTTATTGTGGGGCTTTTACTCACTCTCCCTGCTAAACATGAGATGGCGTGTCTGCTTTAAATGATAGAATTCATACGAGCTTCCAGCCAAAATAAATCACCCAAACCATCTAAAATATTCCCTTTTGAAAAATATTTTCAACGTTTGCATGAAGGCTCTTCTTGGTTGACTGATAGGAAGAGAACATAATAAGAAGGGCGGGCTGACGGGTTGGTTGACTGTTTCATCTCGGATTTGTTTTCTTTGGCATACACTATTCGGGATTCGTTAACTTACATGCAGAGGGAGTAGGAGAAAATTAAGTAGGAGAGAGCATCAACGTTCGAGAACATCGGCTCAATGAATTGGTTAGCGAAGATAATAGGGAAAAACTAGCGTGGGGGCCGGACGGAGCTATAATCTAGGCTAATGATACCATTGTCCGGGCTTTTGTAATACAACTTAGTTCTTTGATCTGAGCGGGCATTGGGGAAGAAAAGGGGTTAAGACCTGGAATCCACAGAGGCGGGCATTGTATGCCTCTAGATTTTCTGCAACTTGAATTCTGGAAAAATAATCCAAACCTTCCAGGATTCATCTATTTGTAGAATTAAGTTGAACCGCTTATACCACTCCCAAATTGCAATCAGGGCCATATCTCAGAAACTCAGCTCTAGTTTTTCAGGTCAAGGTAGTTTTTGCAATTATGAGTTGGTTAGACGGAATTGGGACCAGAAAACGTCTAATGAACTGCTCGTGACATTAGTGCAGGTGTTACTCTTGTGAGTTTTAGAAGCAGCGCTTCAGAAGGATATACAGCTGCAAAATATTTCAACAGCAGCAAATTTTAGAAGCAAATTTGCCCGTTTGTCAAAAATCTTCTTTGCAAAATTCTTTAGACTATACAAAGAATTCGCAACCTTTCGCAAAAAATTTGCAAGGCTCATCTTCAATCCTAAAGATCCGCTAAAATATATCCTGCGATTGCTTAGGGAATTTGATGATAAACGAATAGCGTATAATATGAGAATCATGTCAGTCGTGAGGATATTGAATATATCAGTGAGTACAAGGTGATGAATCTGCTTTGCGCTAACACATTATTCTTGTGTATGTAGTTATCGGCGTTAAATCTATTCAAGAGCTTATCCATGTTCGCACCAAGAGACATCCATGTTCGCGGCTGACGATTGAATGATGGAAGAACTCCCAGCCAGAATATTATTCCACTATAATTTACAAATACTTGATCATACAAATCATGTGAACGATGACTGAGAGGATATGGAACGAATGCAGTTCATTGATTTGATGACGATACCATAACTTTAGCCAACTTATCACCGCTTCCCTAGTTTCCCAGCCTACACATTCTCATCCCCGTCGTCATCTTTAATATGTATTATACAGTAGATGCTCCTTCATCTCCTCCTCCAATATGATGATGAATCAAATCATGGTTACTCTGTGCTGATTTTTGCAAACTTTACGTGATATTATTCCATTCCTCTTTAATCTGTGCAGGATGAGGATGAATATATAATCGTAGTCTGAGTGCACACTTTTATTTCGCATCAAGAGAAAGTGTTAGATTCGCTTAGAATTCAGTAGCCAAGAATATTGATAGGGGAATGTGGCTAAGAATACTAGGAGAGAGATTAAGCTTGCGGATGGTGGGCGTGTGTTGAATTTAGAAACTGCAAAGAAGATGGAAGCTTTGAAAAATATTAAAAGAGACGGCGAAAAGTAAGAGGAAGATAACAAGGATGAGATAGAGAAGTGCTCGTAGAACCCGCATCTCATTTTCTTTCCTCCATGGAAATATGGATCGGGAATAATATTTCGCTAGGGTGACGACGGCACGTATGAATCCGTAATTGGTAACGGAATCGCTTCCTTCTGGATGACACGCTCCTGAATACAAATGTATAACGCCAGGGAGAGGAACAAAAGAAACTCCTCTTAGAAAATCAGGTAGAAGAAGAGAATATCCAAATCATTTAGATTCTTAAAGGCTTGAGGCGTCTCCCATCCCACCCTCTCTTTGCTCTTCCTCACCTTTAGGAGAAAATCCAGGATTTTCCAAGTAGTCTCTAGGACTAGGACGACAGAAGAAGAGAGGCGGTGATGAAACTTATAGAAACTAAAGCGATTCTAATTCTATGGCAAACTCTGTATACTTTAAGATTAGAGGAAACTTGTCACATTTGCATTTACAACACCACCCTCTCAACACATCTTCCCCAATCTAGAACAAGCTTACACAACTTCTTTAGAACCTCTGATAAGAACAAGCTTGTAAAAGGGAAAAGGAACAAGAAAATAATAATAGCTAACGATGAAGGGCGACAAATTCTAGAAAAGACTTGCGAAAAGTTTCCAAGGATAAACTTTCCAAACTTTATTATATCTACCTGAAATTATTGATGGAATCCGTAAAGAAAGAAGCTCTTATTATGGTTTCTCTTTGTTTACTCCAAGAATACGAGGAAACATTGAGTCAGTGTAGCTTCGTAGAGAGCGCAGGTGGCGTGTAGCAGCTTCAGTAATCAAGACTTTTCCTTCGGATTTAACGGAAGCTTTAGACTAGGAAAAGATTGGAAACGATTTGAAAATAAGCTCTTGTACCGTTTACTTAAACTTGAGCGACCCGCCAACAACCCTGGTCAAATAACCGGCTTTAGGTACATGTAATAATTATTGCATGATAATCCTCGCATAGCCGTTGATGAACGAAGAGAGGAGTTAATTGGGAGAGGTGAAGAGGTTCTAAAGATTGCACACTAAAGTCACGTTACCAGCTTCAAGGAACAAAAGATTCCCAATTGCTCAGCTCCAAAAGATTCCTCAGCTCCTTGGAACTGTACAACAAACTCGTGGCAGAAAACTATTCGATTATTCAGTAATGCAAGACGGACGGACGGGTTTTAAATTATCATTCCGTGGAAAATTGGTAAAAATTAACCAAAATAATCGGTCAAATGATTATGTGGAGGAGGAGGAACTCATTCTGCGTTGGGGCGTGCGGAAGTTGAGATCTTGAAAATCTTCGTAACTTCCTTGCAGGAGGCTTGTGTTAAATAGAGAAGGATCTAAACAGGCACGAGGCTTGCCAAAGAACTGAAATACATTATAGTTTAGCGTTTTTTTTCTCGCAACCCTCTTTTTGCGTACTATATTGGAAGTGGTGGTTCATGAACAAGAGTGTATTTGTCTGAGTGTGTGAATGACCCCAGTTTTTAGCGAAAAACTGTATAGAGTAAAACCTGCAGGGTTTTTGCATGCTAGGACGCGGAAAAGTTTGTGTGTGTGTGTATAGAGCGCAGTGGAATCATAGATATCAACGTCACAAATGCATGCATCCTTTGAAATGAATTACGCACACTCTGCGAGAGCTATCGAGTTTCGCTCGAGCTAAGCCAAGAAGAAGAGAAACGAGAGTTTTAGGCAAGGCTTGTGTACAGAATTCAAGAAAATCCTTCGATGATTTCAAGAAGATGATGTGATGATCTTGCATCTCGAGGGATTAAAAACAGACTAGAATGTAGGATCGTGTAGGAGACGGAGGCTGATGAAATCATGAGCCAAGACAAGTAACAGATTTAGAGGAATTAGAGTACGAGGGCGTGAGGGAGACAGAGAGAAAAATTTAAGCTTTCCTCTTCGTAACATTGCGTGTGAGAGTGGTGTTGCGGTGGCGACAAAAGTCCAACTTTGCGAATTTGCGAATTTGTATCCGCCTCCAAAATTAAAATTACGCACGAACATTCCAGCCGCGTAGGCTAGATCACATAGTGAGCGTAAAACTATGACACGTGTTTAAAAAAAAATATAGCCTATATCCGGGACAGTTATTTGCAAATCTAAATTGCAAAAATAGCAAGATTTCTAGCTTCATTTTCTGTACATATGGTTTCAAGCCCACCTTTGAAAGCATTAGTTGAGTCTTTTAAGTATTGCAAAATTTTACAATCCATTACCTCAGCATAGCTCCAGCAAAGCTACACGTGGAACATTTTCCAAGGACTTTCCTACCCGTTTTTGCTAATCTGGATTTAAAATCCAGGGAATCAGCAAATACACCTCTCTTTAAATACTTTTACACTCATCTCTTTCATGCATCAATATTTTGCTATAGGCAAGCAAATCCAGGAAACCAAGGCAATTTACAATGAAAGCTTTGACTCGAATTGCTTACCTTGCAGGATTTCAGGATTTCTCAGTGTATAGCTCCTTGTAAAAGAAGATAACAAAAGCGGGGATTATCCAGAGGAGAACAAGAGCAAAGTAGTAGGTTAATCGTGTGGTGGAGGAGTATTAGCAGGCCGGTCGTTACATTTAAGGAAAATGGGCGAAATCAAAGAATAGAATACAATTAATTCCTTTGTCGTTTTCCATTTAACCCATTCATAGAATCTCCTCAGGTTTATCTGCTAAAGGAAAAGCAGAATTATTTTATTTGCAAACTTGCTATTTATTCTTCCTTGCTCTTCCTCTTCCTAACCTCTGCCTGCCCACAATCCTTCTAGTTTTAATCAAGAGGCTCATTGATTCCAATAGAATCCGCGAATCATTTTCGATAAAATCATGTGAATATTTCTAAAACGCTCAGAACTGTTCTGAGAGGAGAGAATTTCAAATCCAGTATAGAACCTCGGTCGTGTAAAATATTAGCAAGCATAGGAATCACAGCCTGCTATTAACAGCTACTGCTAGCAGATAATTTTAGATAGAATCCTATAGAGGGATGAGATAATCGTTAAAGCAGATGAGAGCCCATTATTAATAAAAGCAAGATGTGCGTTCGTGTGCATGTAACAGTGTTTGCATTTCTGAACCTGTTAGAACTTATTGTAAATTAGTGTACAAGAGAATCTATATGCGAATTTTTCGCCATTTAACTCACACTATTCTTTGTTAGCGTCAAGGGCGAATTCGCTAGCTGAGTTGCAGATTACGATAGGAGAATGCAGGCCAGGCTTTGAATTCAAATCAAATGAGAGAGGACAGAAGGATATTCAGTACAAAAAGCTCATTGATGATACGAACCCAGGATTAACGATGCAGTAAACTCGGGACAATCCTTTGTTGTGTATGAGGATTGGCAAACCATGGATTTTAAGCTTAGGGAGAAAGTTGAAAAATCAAAGAGTATTGAATAAATGGATGAATAAATATAACGAGGCGATGAATATTCAAACTTTTACAAAGTTAAATAAAGACCCACGGCTAGGAAATTGGGACTGTAGGACAAACTGCAATTTAGCGGGCGCATATTAGACTTGATTTTGTATACGGCATAATGGTGTTGTGATTTTAAATCTATGCAAAATATTAAATCTTCTCCTTCGTGTAACCAAGGTAGCTTTTATCCATAATTCCTAGTTTAACCAGCTCACTCTGGAGTAAATTACAACACTACATACTGTAGAGCATCTCGAAACTTTCAGAGTTGCGTCGGTAAATTCCTGATTTCTGGATATCGGCGCGAAGCTTGTACAAACATCCTGTTTTGTTCTTTTTACTTTCCTAATGGCTTCTTTTCTTGATCCTGCTGCATGGTTTCCTATAAAAGTGGACAAACATTAAATGCTTTCTCTTTGTTGCCAGAAGGGAATAAGAGAAGATATTTTCATGCAACTCTCCAGACACACAACTATGGCTCATTTTCAAGGATTCTAAAAGTTTAAATTGCCAGTTAGGTTATACAAACTTATGTTTTACCATTCTCTCTCATCATGATCGAACACGATGGCAAAGACTATCGACAACAACAGCCAAACTTTGGAATGGCTAAAACTTTTTTAATATACACACTCCTAGAGAATCTCTCCTCTTCCTCCCCACCTCTAACCCAGCCAGCACCCCCTATGACTCCTACTAAAGAGCAAAGTTTAAGAGCTACAAAGAGTGTTAAGATTCGCGGGTAGTAGTTTACTTTCTCCACTCGTCTGAATCTCCAGCAACGACCGAGTTTTCTGTCTATCGGGATCTTTGAAGGGGGAGAAAACCGTCGAGTCTTTGAAGAGAAAGTTGTTATTCCATTTCCGTCTTGTTATTGAGATTCTCTGAGTTTTTGTGGCTTGGAAAGCATGCAGCTAGGCTAGTCAAAGAGACGGATGTGTGGAAGTGATCTAAAGAGTTTTAAAAGTGCTATTATTTTGTAATTTAAACCATGTTTTCACTAAGTTTTTACCCCTGAAAACATGCCTGCAGCATCAGCTACAAACGCTACCCTTCTTGGCGGCAAAAGCTTCTCAAATTCCTATAGGATTAGCATGCGGTTAACGGGCCTGTTTCCGGCTATCTCAGGCTGAACCTCCCCGAAAAAGCCTTGCTCAGCTTTGACTGGAACCGACACTAGGACTTGGTCCGGGCATTTATGGCATCTTATGGGTGTCAGCTTGCATGGAGAAAGTTGGAGAAAGTCTAGCCCTGTTAGCAACTTTGAATAAAATTTCACTCCGCGCCATCTGATCGAAAGTACTGGGATTCTGTGTCAGGATTACTAGGAGAACATTAGCCCATACAGGGAGACAATATGACAGGTTGAATGGTGAGCGGGGTGTGTAGAGAGTAGAAGCAGAGAAATTATTCTAATAAAGTGACAGCATCCCAACTTTGTTGGAATTACTTGGATCAAGCTTGAATGGAAACGTGCGACCGGATCCTGTTTATTGATTCTCCGCCGTCTCAACTTGAAGCCCAAGTTTAAGACCGTCTGTACATATCCTTCGCGCTGGGTAATTTAATAAGGATAAGTGAAAATCATTAAAGAAAATTTATTATACGTGTACGGTTCAGGAGAAGATGTTGGGAGTAGTTTCCCCAGTCGGGGGCATTAAAGAATAGAAGAGCAAGGGTCGTTCCGAAGGACTGGTAAGTCCGGAAACACGGGTGAAAGTAGAGGAAGCTAGTGGTGGCGGCGGGTGTGCCAGCTAGCATCTGCTAGAATCCGGATCAACTTTGATGAGAATAGATTGGAATGGGAACTATTCGGAAAGTTTTTAAATTAAATTTTGTATCCTAATTAGAGGATGCCTTTGGAAGAGGATATTGGATCGGAGAGATGCTTCAAGTGTGTAGGACACACATAGCACATTGCTAAATGAGAGGGAAAATATAAAGGTCGAAAGTAGAGCTAAGCAAGCGGAACACATTTAGGGAATGCCAAATTATTAGCTCAAGACAGAATCCCCTAAAGTTTTACCAAGTATTTACAAACAGAGGGAATATTACCAGGAATGGGGTCAGGGATTGGGGATTATTAGATGTGAGAGGGAAGATGAGCCCCGTGTGAAATATGTTCCATCATTGATAAAGATGACGGGCGAAGAGTATAAGGAAAAGAAGTAGAGGCCAGGGCTAAGGACAGAGACAAGACGCACAAACCGTTGGCGGGGAATATCCGATCTAGAGAGCGTAGGCGGGTGAAGGATTGTTCGTGCTAACGAGCGGGGCTTTAGGATATTCTTCTTAACCTTGATGAAAGGCGGAAGAAGAAAGAAGCATGAAGAAGTGGGAGAAAAGTATACTAAAATGTGGATGGATCGGGTCCGGCTTGCCTTGGTGTAGGGAGAAAGCACGGGTGAAAGCGGAAGAGGAGATGGGATAAAGCACACAGGGAGACAAGTTTATGGCTGCGGAAGATAAGATGATGAGGATGGAGAATGAAGGAGGAAAGGAATGAGAAAGGACGGAAGTAAAGAAGAGAAAGCACAAGGCAAATATCATTTGGCAGTGTCAACAAAACAAAATGTTATCAAGGCTCAATAGAGTCCCGACTCCCTCTTTGGTTTTCCGGGTGAAGGGAGAAATTTAATATTGTTAATGCAACTGTATATACACTACCACTTTTATAAATATGTGTCAGCTGAGCTGGGGCAGATAACCGAAACTGATACGGGAATGCTAGAAGAAACAAAGGAGGCGGAGGAGATGGAGGAGGAGATTAACGGGAAGGTTGTGGTAAAGCCAAAGGAGAAAGCCACGAGTTTGTTTATATAAGTAGAGAGCGGTGCATAGCTCTTACTGCTAAGAGAATAAAAGATTTGGAATTGGATAAAGAAGAAATAGAGGAAGATCCATCTTGTTAAGAGAATAGTAGACTGTTTTAGAAATGGACAATGACAGATACGGGAGGAGGGGAACTTTCTATTTGTCAGGAATTAAATTAATGGTAACGAATGAGGATTGAATATGATGGAATGGCCAGGGAAGAGGATGAGGATATTACGTCTGATGGATGGGAGATGGCCAGGAATGAGGGAATGCATAGCAGCTGCGGTGCTATTATGCTCATGATTCCTGAGTTTGCAAATTTCCGAAATTCCCATTCCCTAGAACGCTCGAGTACAAATTGGCGAATAGGCTCAAGTTGTTTGCAGACATTTGCACTTTAATTGCAAATATGTTAATAATGTCAGCATGCATTTTTGAACTTGTTCCTTTTTGTAACGTTGTGAGTTTGTAATTCTGATAAGAATGGTAAGAATTGGTATCTTTTTATCCGCATATACTGCGCTGTAGTGCTGCTTTACGTTTTCAAGTTTTCAGCTATTCATGGATTCGATTGCGAATTTAGTCCGTCTTCCAAGTTCTCCTTGAACTAACAACTGCTTCAAACTTTCCAAGCATGTCTAAAAAGTTTCACATCGTTACAAAAATCGTTTGAAAAATTATTTATCTTTGCCATGTGCAAAATCCAAGCTAGCTTCAAGCCCTCAACGTTACTCTCCAGGTCAAAGGAGCTTAAAATAATAAATCCTGTTACAACCTATGCTTGCAACCATGCAAAAAGATTTGCAAATTCTACGCAGGCCTTGTTTCCACAAAGCATCTTCAGGAAAAAAGTTTATTTTCAAAGGTTATCAAGTAAACGCTAATAAAAACTGTATGCACGGATCAAATACGATTACTGTGGTCTGGCCAAAGTCCGTTAATTGAGAATCGTGGCTAATTGGACGAGTTTATTGCTGAATAGAGCCTGAAGGGATGAGCAATCTCTGAGATGCGCTGTTTAGCGTTAACGTATGCGCAGGAGCGTGGCAAAGTAAGATGATGACTAGTGACTGATTTGGCTTCAAGCAGCAGCGCTGTGGTTTACGCTCATTCCTCTTGAGGTTAACTATTTTTGATGCGCTTCGTGTAGACTGGAAAATTTGATGCAATTCACTCACTCGCTCCGTTCTAGTTACGTTTAACGAGAGATTATTAAATGTGATTCCTAGGACTGACCAGTTGTAAATTGCGAATCCTCCTTATCCTTTCCCTACTAACTGAATCACCAAGCAAAACAAATTACAATCAAAATCCGCCTCAGGATGGAATCCTTAGCCAATAATCAATGAATGTAATTTCGACTAGCTTTATATGATTAGCCAATGATCAAATTCTTATCGAGACACAAAATCCACGGCACTCTTAGGGATCTCCAAGGGTTTTACAAAACTCTAATTTGTTAACTTGGTAGATACTTAACCAGATTGCAAACCAGACTCCTCTAGGATTGGCGAATCTAAATGTAATTCAAGAGAGGAACAGTAATGCAGAAACGGGGAAATTAATTCCAATTACATCCGCTTCGTAAGCAATCTCCCAAATACATCCAAAAAAGCTTTTAAGTTTCTTAAAGCAAATAGTACATGCGCTCAGCGATGGCAAAAAAAAACCAATTAATTTTCCGAGTCAATGAATTTCAAGCTGGATTGCGCGGTAATTATCCTAGTTGAGAAAGGCGCCAAGTTAAAGGGCAATTCTGGAGGTTCGGAGTGAATTCAAGGGATAATTAAATGCCTGTAGGTCGAGAGGAAGTAGCGGTCGGATGTGTGCAAAGGCTTTCAACGTCAGTGAAGCTATGCCAAGTCAAGTGTGCCGCTGCTTTGGTTTCTTTGGGACGGAAGAAGGATGTGGGGGGAAAATTCTACGGGTCAGTTTGTTAGCAGTTAGCAGAAACTTGGGCTCTTTGATGTGTAATTTCTTGATTGTATGCGCGCCATTAATAATGCACTCCAACAAAAATGCTTCCCTTGTTATCCTTTTTCAAGATGAAAGAAATGTCAAGGTTGGATTCATATTTGTTCCAAGCAAGGCAGTCGACTGTGACCCCCTTCAACCATGAGAAGAGAGAAACAAGGGAACAGGACCAAACCAGAGGGCAGAGGGATCGTGGAGAGCGGTTGAGAGCTCTTGAAAATTGCAAATATTCCTGCCACGATCCTCTTCTTTACTGTGTCCACCACACACCTACTTGCTCTTCTTTTACTTGGGATAACGATGATGAGAATGTTTGTGTTGGTGAAGGAGGACCCTTTTGTTAGACAACTCTATTGACAAATATATATGTAGTGTTATTTTTGAGGAATCTCAGGGGATGGAAGGAACGCTGCATGCGCTGGGAAATATGCAAGCGTTTTCCTGGGCTCACTTAAGCCTAATTACCTTGATGCTTTGCAAGAAAAACTTGGGTAATGGCACGTGGAAGAGGAAGACACGTTTTTGGTATCATATCCGTTGTCCCCTTTAAATCCATTCTCATGCGTGAATGAAAGGCGAGAAACCTTAGATTACTGAGCTAAATAAATATATCCGTTGTTAAAGAGTTTTTAATTAATTAATGTCCTTCAAGACAGAGGATATTTTGGGAGCGATGTCTAAAAGAATCTATTTACTAGAAACCAGAAATGTGGAATTTCAATTTACCATGCAGCTACATGCTTCTATTTAAATAGTCGGAAATTCGATTTGAAATGTTGTAGCAAGTTCAAAATTCAAAGCGTCGAGGCTTAAATGGAGGAAATTTAAACACAATTAACACATAAGATAAGGATTGATGTATATACAAACGACTAGATTGGTTGTATCTATGCAATGCAACTTCCACGTACCAGTACAATATTATGCTGAACTGACAACAGTTATGAGCTATACAAATCTACATCGGAGGGCACGGGCTTAACTCATCATTTTTAAATCGGCATTGGAGTTGGAGCTTACATTGGGCAAACAGAACTTACGTTCAGTTATTTCAACTGATTTTTTAAAAATATTTACATCCAAATCAAATCCCATTTAATGTCCCACCCTTACAAACATTACTCCCAGCCCACATACAAAAAAACCATCCTATTTTGCAAACTGCAACGAGGAATAATTTATCGTCATTTCAAACTGCACCACATGGTGCAAGTACAAGGGTGGCCAAATTGCCAAATTCTTTGCCTTCTCTTAAATGACCTGACCAACTCCATTATTTTATTGAATAATCCTTTAAAGAGAAATTTAAAACCAGTTTAACAGCAATCAAAATTTACATAAAATATCCTTCATACATCAATACCGTTAGTACGGTTATAAGGTAAATCCTCCGGTTTGGGTGACCATTTATGGAGTATGGTCAGGACTCACATGAGTCTCAGCTTCTTTCCCCGTCTTGCGTGCATGCTTCAAGTTTCATTCCACAATTCCGCGATTACATTAAAAACAAACTACCGGATATACAAGTTTCATTGATTTTTACGAAAACTTGTAAAAAATTCCACAAGCCTGTTTTCCCTCATCATGTCTGGGATGTTTCCCTGCAATTGAATATCAAATTCCATACACAGATACCTTTTAAACTAGAGGACACCCCATCTCTTACAATTGTTAGTCTCAAGCTTCAAGTGTATTGGCTTTTGAACTTGTTGTTGTGGGTGGAGGATTTGGATTCGGTTCACACCGTTCCATGAATAGATTCAATAAAATATTCTTCAATCCTAGATTAACTTATAGCTGTTCATCTTAGTAGTTGTTAGTCAATTCCCAAGTTCCATGCACACAAGGAAGCCAGTTATCGTAGGTTTACACTAGAAATATTTTCATTTTAACAGCAACAATTCTCACCTCTGTGTTAGCGCTGAGCGCTGTTTATATTAGCAAGCAGTGCTGAAATACAAAGAGCAAGTGAAACCCCTAGAAACTGCTACAACAAAGATTCACTACTCCTTCAATGTTTGTTACACAAAACATAGAAAGATGACAGATTCTACAGCACCTTTCCGTACTGCTGTGCTGTATGTGCATGCATCCATGCCACCCACAATTTCTGCTATCCCTCTGCAAGACACACTCATCCGAAGTCAGCTGTAACCGCCACCTCGGAAAACCCTCTTCCACGCTTAAAGGTGTATGACTTAAATTAGAAACGCTCCCGGGTATCATCCATGCGAAAACTCATATTCTCTGAAGCGGTCTTGATGATAAGAAGTTGTGATCACAACGACGACAACGACATTCTTAAGATTACGAATCCTCCAAGAGGAAGAAATGTCATCAGCGCCGAAGCGTCAAGCGTATAGTAACGTCATAATGTTTTTTTCATTATTGCAATTCAGGAAAAATCGCTAAATAAACCACAATATGCTATTCTTCCTCCACCTTCTCAAGTCATGCTTATTGTAGAGCATACAAAAAGTTTCTGGAAGAGGGAAGCATCAGGATTTCAATGAATGCGCGCGAGCAGCTGTGCTAGAATGAGAGACAGTGATGTAAAATCTGAGAACGCATATAGTAAATATTTAGAGAGAATCCAATGTGTATGGGAAGAGAGGAAAGAGAAGTGAGGACACACAAGTTATTTGATTCTTTTAATGGGACGATATTGTGGTAGAATAATGAGAGGATAGTAGAAAAGAGATAAAAGACATTCAAAACATTCTGAGTTGCTCCAGCAGCATTTAATGCAGGACCGTAGACGCAGCAGAGATCCATCCAAGACCAAATCCATCCACAGCCGTCTTTTAAACACTTTCAAAAGAAGGGAGAAGAGTCTATAATACAGAGATGTGGTAGCTGCAATTCTTTTAAACAAAATGTTTCCTCCGGCCATCCAAATTTTTTAACGTATCGTTGTCTTGACCTTGTGATTTTTTACGTGTCCACGACAACATGAGTCTGCTCCCCCTGCAACAGCTCAAGCTAGCGCGACCGGGAATCATATCAAAGCATATAGCATTCAAGAAGCTTCACTCCTTTTTGCAACGACGCACCTCTTCTATATCAAGCCAACACCTTCTCTTGCATTTCTTCTATAATACTTGTGGACATCATCCCCTTCTTTTCCGCGCTCTCAAAGGTAAAAACTCAACTCTGTAAAACAAGTTATAGAGAGAGAGAGATGGGAGATTCTCCTGGAAGAAGCCAAACGCAGAATGGCATGGCTCAGAGATTCATGGAAACGGATTCATGGGGATGGACACTCTTCTTTTGCTCACAGAGAGGTGAATCTTAGAGGATTGTCTCATATGATAATTCATCTTGAGCTTGGCAGGTTTCGTAAAACTAAAGATTGAGAGAGGAAGATGAGCAAGGAAATTATATTGCAAAGGAAATCTCACAGCCTGAATTTAAAGAGAGGAAGACGGGACGAAAAGGTCGGTTGACTGGCTGCCAGTAGTTAATTCAACTCTTTTACAAAACTGGTTTTGTTTCCTCCAAAAGACCCATCATCTCCTCCCTTTCCCCGCTTTCTGCTCAGCCTCACAAGCTTCAGGTGTATATGCCAATCCCAATAGCTTTGACTAAAAACTCAGTCCGGCGGGGTTTACCTGACGTAAAGCAGGGACTCTGACTGAAAAGAATGTAGAAGAAGAATACGTGTTTGCACGCTCCTTCCTTTCTTGATTCCTCACAACGCTCCCTCATTACGTGCCTATATTTTGTGGATTTAGCAGAGAGATTTCAACTGTCGTGGACGATTAGCCGAGGAGAAGAAGCAGGCAAAAGAAACTGGTGGAGCAAATACAGGGTTAACGTAGTTGCATGGTAAAAACCTTCGAGAAGCTTGTACCGTTTACCCCAACTTTCCATGTCAATCTGCAGAAGCCTACAGCTGTAAATTCAAGTTGAGCGTTGCAGTAGGATTACGGAGAAGACATGTATTTTGCAAATTTTCAAAGAGACGCAAGTTAAATGTCATGAATTTGAGGAGCTGGCGATGCACGAAATGGCTATCCGCTTTCCGTTCTACGTCAAAATCAGGGTTGGGCCCTAAAAGATAACTGGCTGATACTGGTGGAGCTGATGGGAAAAAGCGAGGATCGGAAGTTGTGACTACGTCAAAGACAGCTAGGAGATGGATAATTTTAAGAGAAAATTCAAATATTTAGCCGCCCCTACTTCTGATCAAAACTGTCGTGACATGCTGCACTAAAGATAAACGTACAGATACACATAAAGAGATGTGGAAGAAGCTAGAAAAGGTGTGGACAGGATTTCGCTCTCGCCAAATCTGTATTATAAGGTAGAATATTCTAGATAAATTGACAGAAACATAGCAGAAATGTCAGCTAGAATAATGAAAATAGCACAAGCCAGGAGTAAATGGTTTATTTAAGCTAATGACATAAAGCTACGGGGATACACCTTTAATAATTCCAGTGAGCTTGGGCTGGGCTGTGAGTGGAGGCGACGATAGAGAGTTGGAAATATCAAGACAAATATTAGCACAGGTGGGTGCATGCATGTATACGAATTAATTTGCATTTGATTTATAATTATTTGATTGAAGGAGTTGTAGATGAAATCCTTCCACCTTAGTATAAGCTTTGAGAATTCCTCTCAAAATCCCCCCACAATATTCCAGCTGACATAAGGAGGTCTATGTCTGCACTCCATATAGCGGCCAGGTGAGTAGAGCAAGTGACCAAGCTATACAACTATCAGCTCGCTAAAATCATCCTACATTGCCAAAACTTTTGTGTATACCAAATTCGCAACAGGTGCTTTACATTCTTCAAAGCCTCACATACATAGTCCAATTAGTATCCTTGGTTAGTTTGAGTTCCTTGGATTCCTTATGGCTATTGCATTGGATTACTACACTGAAAGTTTTCTTGGATTTCATGTAGATTGGATGCACGCGTATAAACTTTTAGCACATACTCCGCATTCACCCCTTACATTGTAAACGTCTAATTATATGAAGAAGATGAATTTTTCAAAAGCACATGTAGCCAATGTTAAACGAAAAGGAACGTGATTGTATGTAACATATATTAATCAACACACATAACCTGGCCGCTATAGAACATAAAGTCTGTGACTAATAACCCCTGTAATGTACTTATGAGAAGCTTGTGATTGACATGACACGCACGGTATTCCCAAATTAAAGCTCCTCCACAGCTTGAGAACATTTAAACTTATTATACACTATTGCAAATCAGAATATCAAATAGAAACATGTAGAAGAGAGTGAGAGAAACACAGAAACAAAAATTAAAAGCATACAAGCACGCTGAATATTTTCTTTCTACTAGTTAACTAGTTTCGTCAAGTTTACCAATTTCCCTTCCAACCGCGTATCATGCTTAAATTAGCACAATTTTAATAATATTTTTACAGCATGCGCACATCTACTACGCAAGACGCTTGAGAGACACAAAAATAAGATTCACGAAGCATCTGAAGATGCGACAGAGATTCCTAAGATTAGACGGTCCGTTTGTAGGACAATTAAATAGAAAGTGTAGAATATTTCGTAAATCGTAAATTTTACGCTCTTCCTGGGAACATTTCTTGACCAAAGTCAAATTTACTGCGGTGTTTTAATCTAAAAAAAGATAAAAAAAACATCAACAGATTAGAGAGAGGGAAAAAGAAGGAGGTAGGGAGGTGAAGATGAGAAAAAATTTAATTCATAATTAAATTCAAAGCTCCTTCATTCGTATACCTTACAGTTAGCGCAATTTCTAGTGTAGAATAGAGTCAATATGATAACACGTGGGGCTATACAAAGAAATTACACTCTTGTTGACTTATTCTCCTCCTCGTCCTGTATAATCCTAAAGGTAACCCCGTAACCGTAAATATCAAGGTAAAAGAATATCAAAACATCGTTGTTGAAGTAATCAGTGAACTGTATGCCATCGTGTTTGCCAAGCTCCTACAAGCACACATACAAACTTCATTCTGTAAAACTAAACAAGCTTGGTCAAGCGTGTGTGAATCCAACCAGTTTAACCTAGTGCACAAGAAGCCCTCACTCCAAAGAACAACCAACTTTTACTGTATTAAACTATAATGCAATTAAATAACTTCTCAAGTATTTATATGAAGCACAAACCTATGAAGCTATCCATTATGAAGCATGAGCCTATGAAGCTATCCATATTCAAGCTTATGAAGCATGAACCTATGAAGCTATCCATTTTGAAGCTTCTATGAAGCCAAAGGTACAGGTGAAGGTTTCGCGCAGCGCCAAACTAAGCGCATCATCGTCAGCTCAAGTCTTCCAACAGAATCAAGTACACCTTCATGAACTTCATCATACATCAAAGGAGCTTACAACTTAGCTTGAGACAGTGGTGCTAAAGGACGCTTTCCTGTAATTTTTCCTCAGAAAAGGCAATTGTTGTGGTTTAAGTTGTTGAATCGCAAGAGAAGAATCAAGATTGTCCGTAACTTTTAGCTGAATCCCTTGCTTTCTGGTATGCTGCCTCTATTCTCTCAGTTTCTTCTTAACTATGCATACAAAGCTTAAAAGCCTTTGAAGAATAATGCATATTATACAGAAGATATATAGTTTACTAGAGGCAGGCAGAGAGACGAGAGGAATGATGATGATGCGACCGAGCCGGTTATCCAACAAGTTTTATCTTTAATCGGCAAGTGCTCTGGGACGGAGAGGAATGAAGCTGGATTAGGTGGGCTGTGTGTGAGTGAAGAAGATTATTGTGAGGGACGAGTGAGAACTTTTCTCAGCAGCAGCGTCGTCATCCATGTGTAGGCTCTGCTCTACAACAACACAAGAGAATCCCGAGGAGGATTTTAATACGTTTGTTTAGATTCATTGTCCTTATGCAGACAGGCAGAGAATCGGTGCGGATTTTTGCCTCGGCTAAAAGCCTTAGCAAAACCTCAGTACGAGTCCGCTAAACCCTCCGAGAAGAAGCTTCTTATTGTGCCGTATTTGCTGGTGGTGTTGGGAAACAGTGCAGGGGAAAATCTTTGAATTTTAAAAACGCGACCGTAATTATATACCAGTGTTCAAAATTACACAAAAGTGTGGATCCCAAAGAGGTTTGTGAAATTTTGATAAGACTTTTTATATATTTTCTGATAAGAGACAAGTGCGATAAAGTTCGAAGCTGTCATTAGCAAAGTTTCAAGCTGATGAGAAGTAGGTGGCTGGTAAAAATTAAGAAAATTAATATTTCACATGATTTACTTTCCGCCAAATATTTTTTATCAAATTCACTAAAGAACTTTGGGAAGTAGGTTTAGTACATTTATCATTCCGGAGTTTTTACATCAAATCCGCTAAGGCAATGCAAGGCTTGCTTACAATCTATGGTAGAAATGTCAAAGGTTGGGATGCGAAATAGCGAAATACGTATCAAACGAGATGGCAAATGAGATAGTTATTCAATTGGTTAATCGTGGTAAAACTATTAAACTTTTATGACAAAACTGCAATAACACTTTGTTCTATATGGAGTTTAGGGTTGCTTTGCTCTTGAAGGCTCTTGGAGAAGTGTCGTTGGAACATCCATCCTTCATGTTAAAGTCATTATACTTGCCGATTCTCCCAGATAGCGTTCATGTTCTGTTAACACAAGGATTGCCTTGTTCAGAGCATTTGAGTCATAGAACAGGAGCGAGACTTTACGATAGCGATTTAACAGTTACTTTAGTCGCTAAATCTGCTTGTGAAGATATGAGAGCATTCTATAGCCTTATTCTATTAAGTTCCCTGATTTACGATATTACGAAGGCGGGGGACATGAATCTAAAGTAATGAAATATTCTGGTGGCCCAGTTAAAGCATTTACGAGCCAACGAGTCATCAAGTCCACACTTGATTGCAGTTTAATATCTCGTTCAAGCTTAAAGGTATTAGAAGAGTGTGATGCATATGGATATTGCAAGGCCGCTAGATTATTTTACAAGGTTCTCCGGACTTAAATACTTTGCACTCTAGAACATTTAAAAACAGTGGTAGTCTGAAGAGACGACACTCCGGCCGGACTCTTGGTCCACCCCTCACGTGCAGAGATTCTCTAGGAATTTGGAACATTCCCTGAGAATTACAAACGGGGATCTGAAGGATTACAAAACTTTTCAAATTGTTTCCCTCCACGGACTAGAATTTAGTAGCAGTTTCAGTGATTCATACTCGAGTAATTAGTTCAGAGAGTTGGGAAGACAATCCTCGAATCTGGTGTTTCAGTTCCGTTCAAAAAGATTGAAAATTTTCCATGGCTTTCCTTGAACGTTTCAGCTTTTGTGATGGCAGAAGAGGATACCCGTGGATGTGAATCACAGATTTCTGTGTTTAAATCAACCAAACCATTCAAACTTAGTGAGAGAATGAGAAAGGAAGAACAGAGGAAGCGAGAGCGTGTAGGTGAATGATTGAATATTTACTCAAGGATTGTTTGTCTGAAGGACTTGTTCTGGAAATGCTTGTGAAATACTAGCATTGCCTCTTCTTTGCACTAGAAATGTATCTGTAGTCAATATTCTTTGAGCAGCTTTGCTAGATTCTGGTGGACAAGCATTGAAACAAACACAATCCCTGTTTGTTTCCTTTTGGAAATTAAACCGAATGACAGACACATTTAATGACTACCGGGTAGTATAGTGAATTTACATTAAATGATGAAATCCACCCTTGTCTGTCTACTCTCCTCCTAGCTATTTTCAAACGGAAAGCTACACAGTTTACTCACTCTTTACAATCAAAAGTCTTGTTGCCCATGACGAAACCACTAAGAGCTTTCAATGAACCAAAATAGATTACCTTACACAATACAAAAATCCAAGATTAGACCTTAAATCCTACGTAGTTTGCCTAACTTCTGTAAAACAAAGTTTAAGCTAGCTACAAATTTAATTCCCGAGTTATGGGGCAGTTTAGAAAACATTTACTTTTATTATTCCAGCAGCAGACTTGCTATGGGATTAATTTGTTCACGAGATTGTATCTTTGCGTAGCTTCCAAAGTGAGTCTCCTCCTGCCTTTACTGATTATTTATCCAAGGTCATGATTACAAGCTAATACAAGCATTTAGGAAGATGACTGGTTAAATAAATCAAAGCATAGCCTACACCCAGCAATGACGGTAAAGGAAATGGTTCATGGTTGCCTTATGAGGACGCAGGGAAAAGAGAAATAATAATAGTAGGATGTAGTGGCATCAACCGACTCTGTGGTTCAGCGGCGCAGTTTACACGATTCCGCAATTTACTTTGACAGCCTGAATAAATAAAGCAAGAGAAGATTCAGAATGACAGGTGGAGGCTGTATATATGGCTGTTAAGTATATCATGTCGCTAGGGATTTATGTTGAGGAAAATTCGCAAACAAAATATTTGCAAATTCTTTCTCTTCAAGCAAAACTCCAAGGTATCTTTAAAGGCCACAACTTCATTTTGGTCTGGTTTCATTTTGGTGCACTCTAAGGCTTTTCTCTAGGGCCTGAAAGTGAGCCCTTGTGGTAGAATGATTCACGAAATTATTAATCCCGACCATTACATGTGTCGCGAAACCAGATAAAACATTCGCGAAACTCCCAACAAGTTCCATTATGCCCACAATTTATTAAACACACTTAAAGTTTATGTAGATGCTGTACTTTTAAAAAAACGTTGCGAATTAATCATCTGCAAATTTGCAAATCGCTTTAGGGTGAAATACCAAAGCCCCAAGGCCTTTTAAACCCTTTAACCTACCTACCATCCCCACTCAACCTTCCATGACCTGCACCTTGTCAAGAGGCTATTCATGTGTGTCAATTAAATTACGCGGAACTGGGTTAAATATCCGTGCGTTCAGCTTATTTGCCCTCACGCCTTTCCCCTTCAAATAGAATGGGATGAGGAAGGAAAGCATTTCTGGGATGACAAGAAGCATAATTTAGCGGCCGGCAGATGCCCCGGGAACTTTTCAAGGAAACCAAGGAAATGTGCGGTGAGAAAAGAAGGGATATAAATGAGGGAATTATGTGAAGAATGCGTTAGCCGAGCCGCATCCAGGACCTCTCTATTCATTTGTCCTCGAGGAATATGCAAACTTGCTTCGTCTTCGCGTAGCATTTGCTGCTACTTCTTCTTCGCTTTGAACAACAAGAAACAAACTTTCTTTGATGCCGGAGAACTGGAGGAGAAAGCGGGAAGAGGAATAGCCAAATTTAGTTAGACACAAATAATATGAAGAGCGTCTTCTTCTTCCCTATAGTTTTAAGAGAAATAACATGTTTGGAATGAATGTGGTCCGGAATATACAAGTTTGAGTGTTGGAGGCGCTCTTGCTGTATCTTCCATCCCCAAACGCTCCACAGTGTCCACAGTCGAGAGTTTGAGTTAATATTTATGGATGAGGGTGGCGGAAGGGCGCGCTTCTGGAATCTGGAGATGCAACTTTTATACATGGGATAGCATTAGATGACAATAGGAAATACCATATGGAATACAAAGTTTCCGTCATTCCTCACAACACATTAATATTAATAACTCGTCTCCCTCCGTCCCAATACTCTCCTTGTACTCCTATACGTCCAAGAGAGGCTAGTTCCAATCCAAAGCTCCAAATTCAGATGAAATAAATAAGAGGAATGGCAAATACACGACCAGGATGCATCTAGTCAAAGCCTGCTATCATACTTGTTATCATAGCGGACAAGATGATATCCTTCTGGAATTGTGTGAATATGTTACAAGTGGTGAAAGTTAGTTTCATCCCACATGGATACAAACGCTATGCTAATTCAAATATATGCACACAAGAAGAGTAACAGAAACGACTGTATAGTCTGCCGGAAGAATGAAAATTTAGTTTAAATCCTTGCGCAGTTATGACAAAGTTAGCGTTGAATGGATACAGAGCTTTAGAAATGGAAAGCTTAGAATTGTAGTTTAGGAAATATTTTAGCTACATATTCAAGGCAATCTCAAGTACCGCTACGCCAGAGAGCGCTGCATGACTCCTACTCAATGTAAGCGTGTAGCCACGGAAGCTGACTTAGCTTATATAGAACACTACAATGGCTAATATTGTCATTGAATAATCAATTGAACCGCTTAAAGTAGGATTGGAAGACACTGCAGCAGTTAAATGTAGTTTATTTCAGGACATATGGGGTATAATAGCAGAGAAAACTCTTAGTCCATACTCAAGCCTGGTGAAAGTCAGAGTCAAGGATTTGCGAGCATCAAAACTTTCGCGTATCATCAGTATATTATGACGTACAAGTGCTAGCTAGGATTTAAACAAGCGGGTGAGATCAGAGAATCCGCCGAGTATCCGGTGGGGATATGGAATCTTTCTCTACTTATTGGCCTTAGTTCCGCTTCCCTGCTGCTAAGGTAATCGAGTATAGTGGTGAAGAATAGTTTCAAGGAGCTTGGATCCTGGTCGCGGCGTGGCAAGGGAGGAGGGGGTGGAGAAAGTAGAGAAGATGCGAGCATTAAGGGTGGATGAGAATAAATTTATTTGCAAAAGCTCCACACGGATCCTTTTTCAAGGGATCAAAAGGATGGAGCTATAGTCAGTTTTGGAGAAAGTCAAGTGAAAGTCAGGGGGAGACTTGAAGTAGAAAGTAGGGCCTTCTTATAGAGGAGTTAAAGCTTGACTAAAGTCAACGGGGAACTCATTCTGCGACCTGGATTAAGTAAACGTGGCTTGAATTTTTATCGTCATGTAATGATATATATATTTTTAAGGAAGCCCCCGCAGAGGAAGCAGGGATGTGGGGGATTTGAGAGGAGAAAGCGGAAGGGAGCTTTGAGTTAAGACTTAGATGGAATCATGCTGGCTGGCCAAAGCTCAGAAGAGATATGTAGAAAGCAGAGGAGAAAGCAGAGGGGGAATAAGAAAGGTTTAAAGGGAAAGCAGGGGAAAGTTTGGTCGGAAACTCCAGAAGATATCCTTGCCGAGGCTAAAAGATGACGGAGAAAGCATAAGAGGAGGAAGCAAGTAAAGCATCCGGAGCCTCCTTCCAGTAGCATCTTTTCCTAAAGGGACTTATGGACGGAAGGAAGTAAGTAGTAGGGAGGAGAAAATATTTGTTTATGGGCTACCTTACATAAAGGGAAAACTTAAAGAAACTTATCACGTAGCCAATGGCTTACTTTACACTTTAATACTTTTCTTATTGTCTTCAGACGTATTACTTACTTTCTCCGCCACCACCATCCAATAGTTATTCCTCTTCATTAAAAATAAATGGAAAACGTGAGTCGAAGCACCGTCTAAGGCTTTCTCCAGGATGAAAATACCAAGAGTGTGAAAGTAAGGGCGAGGGGTGAAAGTTAAGTGAGATGTTCAACTTGGTTACTTTCTTTTTTCCACTCTGCTTTCAGCAGATTCAAAGGACGAGAAAGTAGTCAATGTACACATGAGCTCTGTGCTAAAATGGAGACTTTAAAAGAAATACGATCCAATATATTTCATTTACTTCAGGACACATAAAATCCGTTTAGTGCTTAAGCTTGTAAAATAGGATTGAGTTAAATGTTTCCGGGTAGTTTTAATTTTAATTGCATGTAAATTTAAATTTGGAAATCCCGCCGTTGCAGTATATGTCACCTGCAACTTATTACGTGGTTAATCGTATTTTTGTCTGCATCCTAGTTCTATACCGTTACGGAGCATTAAATTCTAAGATTAAACTGGAAGCGGTCACCATGTTTTTGTTAACTTTCAAACGTTTCTACAGCAGCACTGAAATCCGCTGCAAGTAATTCAAGAGCTTCCAACAACTAAAAGATAAAAGACGGAGAAAGTCAAAGAAAACGTCCGACTTTCTTCCATCCTGGTTACGGGTCTTCCACGCACTTATAGAGATTAAAGGAATGCGGATGAGGTCAAGGCATAGAGAAAGCGACATAAAACGCGATTCTCATCAAACAAGCAAGAGGACACCATAGGAAGAACATCGATGAAAAGATTAGCGGGTCAGAACCAATGGAATTGGTGTAGAAAGAAAATAACGCCTCTGGTGAAAGTCTCTGAAGTGTGATTCGCCCGATTTTTTATCAATCCGATGCCCGGGTTGTAGGTCAAAGTTGAGGAATGCCAAAGATCAAAGATCAGATATAGTCTGCTAGAGATACACATTAGTCGCGGGTTAAATATCTCCAACTTTTAAAAGATATACGTGCATGTGAGCAAGGAATTACTACTGGAGGAGTCATCTCTGTTGTTGTATACTCCGTCGGCTAAGGGACTAAAGTGTGTTTTTACAGCTTAAAAGGGAGACTATGAAGAGAGAAGTGGAACTTAGCTGAAACCTTCCAGGAAGGTGGGCTGTTGAATGTTTTTAGAAGAATGTTCAAGAGGAAGTGGAGAAAGTAGTGTGTGAAGACTAGTCAGAGAGAGACAGAGGATGAACGTTGGACAGAGTGTGCTGGAATTTGTGGTAGAGTGTGTGGAATTTGCAAGGAAATTGTGGATGGATCAATGTTTTTCAAGGATGCCCGTCCAGGGTAATGTTGTGGAGTGAAAGTAAAGTGGATTTTGGATAGGATGTAGGCTAGGATAAATATGGCTGGAATTTGTGATTCAATTCAATTAATATAAGTATGCCGAGGATTGGGGAAGCGTATATAATGCTATGGAATGTGAAGAAAAAAATTTCAAACGTCCTCTAGCCTAGAGTTTCCCCGGCATCACCGGAGAAAGCAAGAGAAAGCAAGATGAGAGAGAGTATAGCCAGACTGTGGAGAAAGTTGTGTTATTTTCCTCCTAGACTTGTGTAGGCAGACTCTTCGTTACAAAACCTTTGGCCTTGTATAAAAGAGTCAGAGAGAGAGTTGACAATAGGAGACAGGAGGACAAGTATGTAGGCTGTGGCCCAGTCTGTGAAGGATGGGAGGACATGTGAGAATAAATTGAATTCAATTTTTGTTAGTATCTTGTTTGCTGGAGGCTAAAAGATTTCCTACGCTTATCTAAACGAGGCCTTCCGAGCATCAACCAAAAAGAATTATCCTCTCTTATATCCCATGTGGCCTGTAATCAAGAGCGCTGGATAAAGGATCCTACAAAAGCTATGAAGAGAGCTGAGAATCCCACTGTAAGAAACTGGCATGAAACTCCTGAGGGAGGAAGTAGAATTTGAAGGGGTTATTTTTTTCGAGAGCTCATGAGAGAACGGGGATAAGCTTGGATGATATGGCTCGCTTCCTTCCTCCAATGTGTGTCTATAAACTTTGAAGCAGATGGAAAGTTTGAGTGTGATGAATTAACGGTTGAGGAAAGTTGGATTTTATTTCCACGTAAAACCATCCTTCTCCAAGCTTCTCTATGTAAAGAGAAAGTGGAGAAAGTAGCAGAAATTTTCTCGTTACCCTGTCAGACTGCTTCATACAGAGAAGCACTGGAAAATATAGGCTCTTCAACAGACTTCTTGCGGCTACATATCCGGCAAGAAAATATATTACCCGGAAAAAATTTCAATATCTCCTCGTTATCATCCATGTTTGTTTGGTTATGGTGTGAAGGGTGGGCGGAGGTGGATGAATGGCCGTCACAGCCTCTCCGTGTAACTGGCTTACTTTCTCCTCGGGCCAAGTCATAGTGTTCCGTATAGCAAAGTCTGTGCTCCGAGAGTTGACTGGAGTTTGTTAACTTAAGCTTCCAGGCTTCCTTTGTTGGTAGAGGGTTAGAAGAAGGGCTATTCTTCCTGGTGTGCGCCTTACATTTTTTCCATCCTCGTAATATCGCCAATAATATCCGCTTTATCGTTCCTTGACACTTGTTTTCACCCTGAACGGATTCGTAGGAAATATATTACTTTATATGATGGAATATTTCCATCATCACCACCCTTCAAGACTTATGACCAAGCCTCGGGAGAAAGTGGAGAAAGTTCTATTAGATCCCAGAGTAACGAGCTCTTTTACCCTAGTTTCATATTACTCTCTTTGAGTGAGTGAGCTCGCCCGTTCAGGTCGTAAAGCCCGTAGTAACTTCAATGTTATTTTAACTACTGGATCTAGCACAGACGGCTATTGATTGAGTAGTGAAAGTATAAAAATCCGAGGGATTAGGAATAAAAAATATATCAAGTACGCGGAAACAAATCCCGTTATCTTATTCATAGCCCCAGCCCATCAGCTTCTGATGAATCAATCGAGAGGAGGGATATCAAAAAGAAAGTTTGGAGAAAGTTTTCAAGTACTCCAGAAAAGTGTAATTCCATCCCTGGAGAAAGTAACCCGTACAAAACGAGAATGGGGGCTGACTGAGTGAAATTTCCGGAAAAACTGATAGCGAATTTTTCCTCCAGCATCTCCAGAGAGTTGAAATACATTGCAAAAATAAGAAGAAGAGATGCTCATCCTGGTCGGGCTGGTGTGTTCAAGTCATAGCAAAACACGGCAAACAGCGTGGGCTGATACTAACTATGAAATAGCTTCAAGGAGAAAGTTTAACGGATAACGAAGCATTCAAGGGAAAAGAGAAAGCACGGTCAAAGCTTCTTCACTGCTCAACATTAAAAGTTTCTAGAGCAAAGCACCCGAGGTGTGTGTAGATTCATGCATTAACGCTTGAATCAATGGAATAAAAAGGTGAAAGTGTTTGTAATGACGCATAGGTTCCAGGATAACACCTCCCGGCATAGCGTCCTTGCCTTCTTCGCCCTCACCCCCACCTAATGCAGTAATAATGATGATTGAATACTAATCCCTATTCTTTCTCTATATATTTACAGAATGGCTTTTGAGATGCTATGAGGGATGAAGTGGAAAGAACGCGTAGGCCTCGCCCTTTCAGGGGCACTTATAGGCCTTACTCTCCTCCTTGTTGTAGATGTACACTATAGAATCAACGCCAATCAAGAGCTTGCAGTCTACCCTTCAAATGACTTGGAACAAATCCCAGTCAACCCAGGAGGGAGCGCGGGAGAGGGAGACCATGCTGGAGAATTAGTTAATACCGGCACCGGGGCCGCTCCTTTAATGCCCGGGGATGGAGCGCCCTCTGGAGAACATCCGTATGCTAATAGCAAGGGTGCCATGGGCTTAAGCGGAGCGGGTTCGGGAGGAAAAATAGGAAACTTGGTTATCAAACATGATAAAGTTCAATTTGCTCAACCCAGTAATGTTAGTCATATTACTATAACAAAGTAAGTCTTCTTTAAATACTTTTTTAGTAAATATTTTCCATAAAATTCATAACTTAACTAGCTTCTAAATTAAACATTTTCAAACTTTTACAGAGTTCACAAACAGGGAGGTAACTCCGTTGTGGAAACGCTAGATACTTTTGAAGATCTTAGAAAAATGCTTGATCCTAACGGAAAAGGATACGTTCTCCTAGACGGAGTGGAAAAGGATAATCCCACCATTGCCGAAGCCCTGAGAATAGAGACTGAGTAAGTCCTCCCACACTATTCCCTTACATCCCTTTTCTTAGTCTACCCTAACGCCCTCTCCTTTCTTTCTCTGACACTTTCCGCGCCTCTCGCCCTAGCGTAACTGGAGCTCAAAGCTCACAATTCGAGAGTTCATCTCCTCAAGAATAATAACGCCTTAAAGCAACAGCTGAGCTGGATCTACAGTAGATCCGCGTAATTATCAGATATTAGATACAAATCAAATTGAATGAGTTCCAGCAGCCGCATCATGCATCTCCCACTAAAATTAGATTCCTTTAAGAACCCTTTGTCCAACTTCGAGATGACTCTTTTCAACCGTCCGAAGAAAGTATATATACAAGAGGAGGAATACCACGACGGGTGTTTATCTTTGATGAAATCAAAAGAATTACAAGAGCAGAGAGGAGGAAAATTCAAAGACGTTATAAAATGACGACACGAAAACCAGCCGGGAAATACATAGCTTTAGCTTATTTTTCAAGAATATCCACACTTCCTCCAGCCTCTCATCCTCTCTAATGTATATATATTCATCGAAACCTTGGAATAAGAATCCTTTGAATATTCGTGCAGAAGCAAGAAAGCAGCCGCTGGGGAAAAAATACTATCAACTATATAGAAACTCCCATAGATTTCGAAACGTATACGAGGAAAGATGAAATAGCTCCATTGAAAGTAATAGAGAAAGTTCTTGAGGGAGAAAACCAGAGGATGCAGAGTTGCGGATCGTATTGAAATTATTTGACCAGTATTTTTGATGGAATATTAGTTTTCTTGAATAGAGAATCAGATGGTGAAAGCAACATGAATGGATGAAAGCAAGGATTCCTAGGAAGCGGATGAGATATCAGCTGTTGGTAGGGGAGAGACATGCAATTTTATATTTTTACTTTGATCTAACTATACTCAAGTCAGGAGTAGGATAATTTTTAATCATGTTTCATCCTAGCGTATACTGAATCCATTAAAAGTTTCAAAGGATCGTCGTAGCTCAACCAAATAGAATATATCACGTTTTCTTTTACTCAAAAGATAACTAAAAGATGTAAGCTTATTATAGAGAATATAAAAGCAGACATAAAATACGTCCTTTCTCCACTCCTCCTTTCTCCTTATATGCTACACTGTATGCTATACAGAAAATAGGCTTAGAGGATGTGGTTAAAAAGCTCTGAGCTACCCACTTTCTCCTCGGCTTTCTCCAGCTAGAAAATTATAAATCAATGTAGTTCTAAAAAGCAATAGCAACTATACGATCCGAGCCTAGAATATCCAGTTCCAAACCAAAACTTACCCAGAGATTCTAAAATGTTAGGATTTTGTAGCAAGTCTCTATAGCAGTTTTACGAAAAAGAGTTTCAATAAGTTTCCTCTATATACACGCTTTCATCCCAGAGCCGTAGTCTGGGAAAGATGACATCCTGCCTACAATATGTTTCTGAGCCCATCCAGAATGGATTCAAGAGGATTATAATATGCTGGTTGATTCAACGACTCTGGAACCGGCATGGGAAAGAGTTATAGAAATAAGTTTTTCAAAACTGTGCCAAAGGATGGAATGATGAAAAGAAAATTTTCTCAAAGACTACTCGAAATTGTAAAGCAATATTAAAAGTTAATACAAACTTTACTCTGTTTGGTAAACAAAGTAGGCAACTTCAATCGAGAATTCTCAGGGATGATTACGAAAATTTAAATAACTATACCAATTCAACCAAGAAAACTCCGTGGGTGAAAGTAAAGGTTAGAATCAACTTAGAGAAAGCCAAGAAACTAACATACGCCCATCTCTTTTGAGACATCCAGGAGAGAAACGTACAGAGGAGAAAGCAGGATTGAGAACATGTGGGACGTTGATTGATTCCGGAGAAAGCAGCCAAAGCTTGAATTATAATTCAAGGACCGTCATAATTTCAAAGAGATGATGGCAAATTTTACAAATTAATCTCTCTAATGACGTCCATGTTGACATTAAGATTCCCGTGTAGGATTGATCTTTAAACCAGCTGGATTTAAAATTGGCAGAAATTGAAAAACCATCATGACGTGAATGTGATTAATAATCCAGCCCTGTCTCTCCCATTTTTCAGGGGAAGGTCTAATCTGACTTATTTTGAGCGCTTCCAATTACTCATACGTAAGCAGTCCATGTATGAAGAATCCGACAAAATCATTGAAGGACTTCTCCATCAAATGGCCACCGAGGACATTGTACACATCGAACAAAAAGAGGGCGGCACTCAGCTCAAACTCATCATGGAATTCGAGTCAAATGGCCAAGCCATGTTCAAGCCCATGAGGTATGACATTTTCCTAAACATTATACCCATCATTGAAATAATAACCCTAGTGTGTAGGGAGTGGTGGTGCTGGTAGTAGGGCTTCCGTGTATGTCGAGTGGCAAATCTCTATAGTATTATTTACTCTCCATTTTCTCCTAAAGCCTTGGAGACTACGTGAGATTAGTGATCAGGCATTTTTTCTTAACGTACATCGAGTCCTCTAAGAGAATCTTCCAAGGAGAAAAAAGAGGAGAGTAGGAGGAGAAAAGTGGCGGAAATTTTCAAAGATTTATTCCAACCACAAAACAACTGGATAATGGAGGAGATGTATTAATTTGGCAAGGAATATGACTGGAAATTGTAGGGAAAATAAAGCAAGAGATTTAGGAGGCGTGTAAATGTGGAGCAGATTCAAAATGAAATATTATACTCTTGATAGGAGCATCTGATAATGTAGTATGGCGACAGTGTGAGATGCTCCGCTTGGTTGGACTCTTGTGCGAAAGATCAGAAACGGAATTTGCGGCTCTCCCCCATCTTAATCTTCCAGATGTAGAGCAAAGATTTACACTCACAATTCAACTAAGCTTCACATTCCATCAGGCTTGGATTCATTTGATATCATCTTTCCCAGAAAACCGCGTCCATACCTAACAAGCATTTGAATCGGAATTGACGAGCGAGCGTCTCATTTATGTCAAAATTTAAATCCTTCAACTCAAAATTCCTAGCATCTTCGTAGTATCTGTCAGATACTATCTGAATCGATTCAAATTTAAAGAATCCCGGGTGGAATCATCAAAATCCTAGCCCTTAAATTCAGTCAGTTAGTAGTGAGTCTGGTGGCCACTGGTTCAACTGATAAATCTATTATTCAATCAAATTCACCGCTAGCGGAAATCATATTCAGAAACTTGTCTGTGTAGTAGAAGAAATTTCAGCTCAGGGCAGAACATGAGTTTCCTTGAACAATTTCTTTCCATTTTTTATTCTCTTCCTAACAAGGAAAACAGATCCTGAAGCATGGCATGTAGGACGAAGACGGGTATCGTGGGAAGATGATGCAACCATCTCTTGTTTCTACCCGCACGGAGTAAATACTCACTGCGGGCAGGTTGATGGATTCCCAGTGATTTTTTACTGTGTGGCTGGAGGTTACTGCGTTACCCGACTAGAATCTCCTACTAAGTTGACGAAAAGCAAGTTATACAAGTTTAAAATTGTAAAAAGCTCCTGTCTGTATGATATGAAATCTACAAGATTTTTGCCACCCTCCTCCCCCATAACTGAATACTCATGTTATTGAAATTAGCTTAGGAGTGAAAAGTAAAAAAATAATTCCCAGGGAGAAGAGAGCCCGGAAAGTAGGTTTAGTTTCAGCCTAATGTAACAGAGGTTACAGTTCCACGGAAGTGGATGTGGAGGAATGAGATTTTGCATGTGACTTTAATGCGTTTTTGAAGGATGAATGAATTTCGTTTCGGGAAGTGGGTGAGTGGGAAAAAGTATAAAACTTTAATGGGCTTCACTCCTCAAAGCAACTCAGCCTGGCATAGGCTCATGGAATAACCGGGTGAGTAATAGGGGAAAGATCGGGAGAGAGAAAATAAAAACCCGCTTTTATGTACACAAGGAAGGGTGTAAACAAAGTACATAAATTTCCAACACAGAGCAAAGAGGATGATGGAGAGGGAGGGAGAGGGGAATGGGGGTGAGAGAGAAGGATTATGATGATGTCTAATGTGATGATAAAAATAAAATGTTGGGGAATCAACTTCAGCTCTCAACTACTCCACTACACACAGAGGTTACGACGGGTTATATTTCCCTTCCAAAATTTTCAACCCTATATACATCTCTTGTTTTTTTAGATACGGTCGTGAACAGGAGACGTTGCCAAATCATTTTTACTTTACGGATTTTGAGCGTCACAACGCAGAAATCGCTGCCTTCCATTTGGATCGTGTCCTTGGATTTAGAAGGTGGGTGATGAATTAAACGGATTCAATTTCGGTTAGCAGTATAGCAGGGAGCAGTAAAACAAGGAGGATGTGGCATTTTCCATCCACTCAATAGTTTAATGAGAGAGCGAACGAAGGCGGAGAAAACCAAAGGAGTGAAAAATAAATGCTCACACTCCGTACCGGATTTTATACGGGATTGCATGCATGATTAATGATTTGTGTCCGTGACAAATAAAAGAAAATATAATGCAAGAGAAAATTTTAAACTGGAGAGGGACCTTGTTAAAAAACCTTGAAAAGATTGGATACAAAATGATTTATTGGATTCCATAAATTACAATTGCAAATCTTCTTGTACACTGCCCAAGGGTAAAATTATTGAAATATTTTATATTTTATATTCAGGGCGCCACCTGTTGTCGGAAGATTGCTCAATATTTCTTCGGAAATCTATCCCCTTGCGGAAGGACAACTTTTACATACATTCTTTGTCTCTCCCGCTGGAAACATTTGCTTCCATGGCAAATGCTCTTACTACTGTGACACATCACACGCTATTTGCGGAACCCCGGATATGTTGGAAGGGTCCTTTGCAGCTTTCATGCCACCCAAAGGTTAGTTGACTTCTCTGCACTTTACAACTCAAAACAATGTTCAAACAATTAATATAAGCAATTTTGGCTGAAAATGACGCTCAAACTCAAAACGCGCGCTCAATCAACGTTTCATACTCTATGACAACCCACCCATGCAACTCTATGACTATTGTATTTTACAGAGGCTGCCTCCCGCAAAGTATGGCGACATCCCTGGAGAAGATCCTACCACAAGCGGAGGAAGGCTCAGTGGGAAGTTGACAGCGATTACTGTGACCTTATAAGGTCAACCCCGCCCTACGACCGCGGGAGACGACTCCTAGATATCGTTGATATGGCCATCATGGATTTCCTCATGGGTAACATGGATCGGCATCATTACGAAACTTTTAAAATGTTTGGCAACGACACATTCCTTATTCACTTGGATCATGGACGAGCTTTCGGAAGATCTAAACATGATGAGATTTCTATTCTCGCACCGCTCTACCAATGCTGTGTTATTAGGAAATCCACCCTTGAAAAATTGATAAGGTACGTGAACAGCAAATACAAAAACCCATATTTATCCACCATTCCAACCAACACGAGCTCAGAGCAACATGAATGTTTCTCAACAAGATTCACTTTGACAGTGACATGCACACGTGTCAGCTCTTGGGAAACCTTAGAGAGAAATGTTATAAAAACTCTTTTCTTCTCTACAGCTTCCATAACGGACCCCTCACCCTCAGCTCAGCGTTACGAACTTCCATGAAAAAAGATCCACTCAATCCTATCCTACTCGAGTCTCATCTGGCAGCTCAGGACCGAAGACTTCATTTGATTCTCAAAAGCGTGAGGCAGTGTGTCAATTCCAGGAAAACAACTCCCGGAGAAAATAGCATCGAGAATAACGTCGACGAAATCATTATCGACGATGGTCTCTAATCCCGTCTGTAATGATTTAATATTCTCTTGCTACGAAACCCCCCGATTCGTAATAATCAAAGATAACAACTAAAAACAGTTCTCCCGTCGTTAGCCTCCTCCCACGCCCATAGATTTTAATGTACGATAATATTCGGAGAAACCTCTTTTACTTTCTCCCATTCATGTAATGAGTCAAATTGTAAATAGTCGTTACAGGTATCAGACACACCCGTACACTTTGAGTTTCGTACCTGCATTTCAATTACTTGGGGCTTAATGCAGACACAGTTTCTCCGGAAATTCAAAACACAAGAGAGAAAATTAAGAGCAAGTACGCAATGTACAGTGTAGAAATTTAAATTTAATGAATGCATGCAAAATCAGGATGAACAGTGGATCGGATTTCTCTCCCTGGAATCTAATCCCTTGCAAATCTTAAAATATAGCTTCCAAACAGAAGAGCTAATCAGGAAGAGGATATCTGGTTACTAGGCAAAGATATATTATTATAGAGACGGATCAACAATAGAGTGCGTTGGCGTTAGTACTAAAAGTAAGCTAGGATTGAATTTCAATCAAGTGATTCAGGAGAAACTGTAGCTTATTTAATTAATGCGCGGAACACATTTTCAGAAGAGATTTCCACGAAATGTTGTGAAGATAAAACGAGATTGCTAAATTCACTTTATATACTATATTTTCGCCTACGCCGGCCTCCAAGCTGTGTATAGACTAGTAGAAAATAAGCTATCAAGAATTATACTGCTACTACAGGTCTAAAAATGGGTATTTAATTAAGCAAGTTAATTAGATAATTTTAAGGATTAGGTAGGCTGATACGAGACTACGGCAACAATTTGCTACATCCATGTATCAAAAAGCTGATCCATTGTGGTGCTTTGATTATTTTACAGTGTGATCCCAGTGAGTTTATTAATATTTTATTATTTCTAGTAATTTTCATTATTTCTGGGATACGAGGTGTGTAGCGCCCTCTGGGCGAGCTTGTGCGGGGCGTTTCTTGGATATGTGTTCGGGTTTTTGAGTGCTCATATGAAATGAGGGACTTGGACAGGTCCAAAAGTAACGTACTTATAATCTGATCCGTCAGAGTGGCAACTTCGATTGTCTATCTTTGGCCTAGCGCCGTGGTACCTGATTGGTTGGTTGTAATACGATATATACAGGGAAATATATACGTCAGAGAGTGTTTGAATTATTTCTAAGCTTTTTCTCATTTGTTAGACGCTTGACAATCAAAAAAAGGACACATCCTAAGATTTGAGATTGTAAATGGGGCGGGAAGAAAAGCTAATCCTCCAAAAGTAGTTTATAACAAAGTAATGAATGATAATGTGTTATTGGAGGGACAATTAGCTTTAATTATATTTAGTCAAACTAACTTGGAAGCACAATCTCTCATGTAAAGTCTTATTTTAGATGTAGGATTTGGGCGTTCATGTATCAAGAAGGCTTGAGATTCTCTTTGTTGAGATGCCCGTCTTCGTTTTCAGCTTTAACTTCATCCACTCTGTATAATGTAAAATGGGCGGATCTGTACAAGATGTTAAAATTAGCATTTCCACTGCATAATCACTTATGCTTGCGGGGCTGCAACTCAAATTACAAAAGCTTTAATCGTAGTTAATTGTTTTAGCTCACACGTATATAAATGAGCACAAAAACGGGGTTAAAATGGTTTAGGAGCTTCATCACGGTGTGATGCACTGGAATTAGTTACTCGCGCTCCAGTATCTTGTTATGTTAAAAAAATATTGGCTGCATAATTGTTTTACGAATGAGAAGAAAAGTTTGTGGAAGGGAAGGAGTATAATTTATTATTATTCTTTGTAAATATATTATTGTTTCCTTTGAAATCTCTTCTAAAAACTACAAACTTACTCAATGAGTAGGTAAAAATCATCGCATCACTTTTGTAAAAGGCGAATGCAACTAAAGCTTGATTGTGATTCGATCGAAAAGTTATCCAAGAATATAACTTGTTGATCATATACATAGGTTGATGTAAATTGGGATTTTTTACAATATTGGCTCTCAAAATTTCTATATCACATATCACAAAAGTGTGAAGAGGATTTTGTATGAAACGAAATTTATGTACTGAGAAACATTGCCGTTATACAAAAGAATAATACACAAATGGTTGAAAAATATAATCGAGTTTGATTCAATTCCCCAAATTAGAACCACAGCGTCTCCTTCCGCTACTGCATTTGTTAACCCAATTACTAAATCATTTTTCTTTGGAGTCACAACAGTGTAGACATAATGCTAGACGACCTCTAACTTACCTCAGATGCTCTCTCCTGATCCTGTCATAGTCTGGTTTTCTTTTGCTGTCCCGGCTACAGTTGGACTCGAAAATAACATCTGTTTCTTTGAAAAACGTTCTAGAGAATTGGAATCATCGGAGGAAGTAGTCTTTTCCTTCGTAGAATCGCTTTCATTGGAAGCAGACAGGCTTTTCACGGTCGACTCAACACCATAACTCATTGAGAGCGAGGATGTAACAGACGTTAAATCCGCAATTTGTCCCAAATCCGACTGGTAGAGTACTTCCTGATCGAAGATATTTTGACTCCCCCCTGACGATGTGGTTGAACCAGTTGTTGATGATAGGTCGCAAAATGTCGTACTATCGGCCAACTTTTCTTTGGACAGAATACCTAGTACATGATTCGGATTCCATATTAAGAAGCAGGACTTAACTGCCTACTACGTCACATTTAATATTAATAAAGTATTTACTTTTGTCGCTCATTATTTTTGAAGCTCGTCGCCGTAGTGCTTGCTTCCGAAGAGAAGAGAGGGGCCGACATTTGGAAGCTCCTGTTTTTATGGGAGTCTCTACTTTGAATCTAAACTCCTTGGTTCCCATTTTCAATGTATTGCAGTGTACGTCGATGGCAATGGGTTGCAAGAGCTGGGATGCATCGAATACATCCTTGATGAGGGTCACAGAAGTATCTGGTTTGTATCGAATAAGAGGCAATGGCACCCTCCGTATCTTGAAATCACAAATGGCTTTAATAGCTTCTGGTACGGTTCTTCTAGCCAGACATCCAAAGCGACTCCAACAAGTTTCACCCTTGGCTACTCCGAATACAACCCAAACGTATTGCATCCACTGCGCTACATCAGGATTCAACAATGTACATTTAATTAAGTACTGCTAAAGTATAAATAGTTTTCCTTCCTTTCAACGTATCAGAAAACACTTGCCTGCGATAATAAAGTTCGAACATCACGAGAGCGATCGATACTCCCGTCCGCTTCCAACTCTCTAACCGCTGCCCGCATACATTCTTCAGCTTCGATCAACATGCCTTCTTCGAGGAGTATGATACCTATTTGAAATAATGCTTCAATTCTGATATCCCTTATAGCCGCTCCTACTTGACAAGACGTTAGCAATGCATCTATCGCTCCTAAAACATCTTTTTTCCTACAACCATTACATCAGTTATTCACAAACGATCATCAGAGAGTTTATATTCTCAATCCTTACTGTAACTCACCTTCGAAGACATTCTCCGATACCTTGGTAGCCTATAGCTTTCACTCTTCGGTCCTTATGCTGATGAGCCAAGTGTAAGAGCGAACCATAAGAATCCATTGCTTCACTAAGATGTCCACTGTCGGTAGAGATAATCCCGCTTTGGATCAATGCTATTTTTAATGATTCATCATCCGACATTTGTCTTGAGTGTCTGGATCAGCATTGAAAAAGTCAGATTAGTGGCAAAAGAGATTACAATGAATGGTATGGTCAATTTTTCCCCATACGAAATAAAAAATTATGCCTGCTACCGTAGAGCTTCTTGAGTAAACCACACTGCGAGGTTCACAGTTTCTTCAGATGGCTCAGTGGGACGATATATTAATTCAAAAGCCTTCTCTATCAAAAGAATTATTTCAAAAACGGCTGCGACTCGCCTCAAGGATGATGTCCTACTATCGATAATAGTAGTATCTGTTACAACAGTCAAGAGTATTACAACCATGTCTGTAAATACATCCACTACCAAAAACCTACCGAAAGGAATACCTTAGAGACCTAATTATTTCCCTTACTAAATCATTATGCAATTAACACCTTGACGAAAGCCTCCAGTACTGCTTGGCTTTTCCAGCGTTAACTTGACAACATCAGATTTCATTCTCCATACGCCTTTCCCAATCAGCTTCCGGCATTCGATTATATGATTAATTCTATCATCCACTGAATACTCCACAGAACCTGCAACTAGTCAACAATGTATGGACATTAGGCAAAGCTTTCACGAGGAAAAGTATAGTTTCAGTTTATAGTTACAAAGCTCCTTCTCAGAATATACAGTTTCAGCTGAGACGGTCAAGTGTTGTTACAACCAACCTCTTCGAGACAAATATCCTTTGACGTAAGCTAAAAGTAAATGGATTTCAGCGAGAACATGTTCATGCTGACTGATATCGATCTTGTGCTCATCCATTATCTGCAAACATGTCTGCAATATGTACTCCGACAACCAATGATCCTTCATGTCGATAAACGTTATCGCTACGTCCTTCCGTGAAGTAACAGCTTCCATTATTGCACCTGAAAAGCAATAAATAAACATAATCAGTCAGTCCACTGGCGTTCACAATTATCACTCCATTTCCACGCAAAACTATTTTCACGGCTGTGACTTACCAGCTTTTACCAAATCTTCACAACGTAGCAGCGTATCCGTTAACAACTTTAAGGCACTTGGCCTTTGGACGAGCCTCAAAAACGGGATCTTGACGCCATATTTTCCCTTATGACTTCTCGAATTAATGGACTTGTCCTTACTCAAAATCCACTTAACCTCTTCTGCACATTTGTGATAACCATGATTGTGCAATCGAAGAGTTATATCATCTTTAGGCCCTTGCTGAGATCCATCTTGTCGGAAACGCTGGACCTCTTTCCACGTGTAAATTGGGAGTTTTGCATCAATCATATCCTTCTTCTCTTTGTAAAAATCACGATTAACTCTTTTCATTGGCGTCATGAGTATCGGAGCATGTGGAACTCCGAACCCAAATGTCATTCTTCTACCCTTCTTTGACATCTGCATCTTCAACCTGACCAATGAAACAATTTCAAAAATTAATACACAATGCCCCTTCCAAGTTGCAACTTGCAACATCCATAAACCGAAATACCTTGACATGATCCATACCTTTGACCATTAAATACCGAATGGAGATAAATACAAGTTGTAAAGAACAGGGACTTAAATGGATATCTTCAAACAAATGGAAGTTAGAGGGCAGTCCAACTTCTTTCTTATGTCAACATCACCATGTTTTCCATATCTTCCGGTTGGATGACTTCGAAGAATGTGCAGCATTTTCGTGTCCAATTCGTTGTCGACTGCGAGTGTTGTCATAAAATTAGCCAATACGTAGAGCGTACAAACAAAGATGAAGAGCACTTCTTCAATAGTTAGTTTTAGATTCTAGCCCATGTGATCAACAGTGGAGTGTGTTGTGTATAAATCGGAAAAATTGCAAGCGCCACGGCGCAGTAACTGTTGCTGAACTCCTTGCAATTCTCATTGTAAAGGTCAAAAGTATAGTCTTGGATAAAATTACAAATTATATATTGTTGTACCTTTGAAGTAAAAAATTGGAAAACGTACCTTGAACCTGCTAGTGTCGCTGTTACATTGAAATATTGTTGGCTAAAAGTATTTCATGCTGGAAAACCGGGTAAGCAATAACAATCGATTTCTAGTTTTAACTACTAGGTTAAGTGTTGTTAAGTTAACTTTTACAAGCGGTTAATCCCGCTGTTTCTGTTTGCCTAGTAAATTAAATAGTTCTTAGTATGTTTGAACGAGGTATGTTCTGATGGTAGATAGTTGTGGCAAGAACATAAGATTTGTTGGTTGCCGTGGAAACCGACTTGCTATAATTACACGTGCCCCAGTACTTGTAATCAAGCTTTTCAGCATTAATGAGAACAAACAAGTAAACCTAGAAGTTGGACCGGAAATGAGTAGATAAGCCCAACTTTGAATGAATGATACTGATTGGGCAAAATGGAAATGTGTATTAGGAATTTTTTGCAATCATGCTTATTTTGCATCTTTTACAAGTTTATCGTTATGTTAGGAACGTACGTTGGGCCGGCTCGGCTCGAGAATTTAGAGGACTTGGGGGGCTATTTTCGATTCTCTGCGAAATGGGTCTACAGCATTATCGCTGGCTTTCGAGTATAGGGGCCTTGGTGTCTCAACTGTCTCAAAGGCAGTCAGTCTTTGCTGCTCCTTGAAACTTTTATAACTCAATTCCTTCCTCTGATATATTATAACAGCGATAAAGATGGTTAATCAGCTTGCATGTGTTGCAGTTTTGGATGAAGCCCATCAAGCTGCTGGGTTCATAGATGATACATTTTTGTAAATGTCTCTTTATTTAGTGGATACTCAATACTCAGCCTCCGAACAAGGATACGTCGTGTTGTCTTGGACGGGTAAAAGATAATTAGAAATTAGAATGGAATTTTTCTGGAATGTGTTAATGGTATGTCAAGGGTTTTGACGAAAGTGCAGGGAAGGGAACGTACAAGGAGTTTCTCACGTAGAAGAAGTTCAAGCCAAAAGGCAAGTGTGGGCATCCGGAACATTCTCATGAAACCCGCGTCTGATACTCTTCACACTACCAAAAACACAGATAATCCGAAACAGTTTCCAGTGTAGACGAAGAGGTCAACCGTAAATGTTCCGAGTGTTATAGCTATGATTTGTAGGATAATTGTAATTAAAAAAGTCTCGCAGTAAGGATTCAAGGATTTGCTCAAATAAGTTACCTAGTTCAGTTAGTTTTAGGCGAGGTAATCTTTGAGGTTTCGTGGCGTGGTGAGAGCATGTTTAAGTTTGTTGCATTTGGGTGTTAAACATCAAATAAGGAATACAGAATAACTAGATTTTCGGATTTTTCATATAATTGCGGATATCTTTGGTAGGGGGAAATGGATAAATCGCAACAAAAGTTCCTGCTCAGCAGTTCGGCCGGAGAAACAGTAAAAAATTCGGAGGTCGAAGCAGTCTTGAAAGACCTATCCACAGTCGTCGGAAACATTCAACGACGACAAGGAGAATTTTCTCACATCCCTGGAGAAATGCAAGCGCTCACTCAGCGGCTAAGTGAAAGTGCAATACTTATCCGTAATTTGAGCAAAAAAGTTGAAAAGCTGGAACAAGAGGTGAAGCAAAAAATTGACTACTCTACCTTGACGAATGTAATGTTGGAAAGTGCGAATTCGGGTAAGCTGAACAATAATAGGATAATCGTTGCTCTGTTTTTCGGTTCTGTTCTTTATTATTATCGATAATATGTGAATGTGGTTTCTATACAGCTGCGGAGACACATCAAGACAGTTCGAGCGGAGCTCAAGGTGTCGGACAAGCAAGAAGAGGTCCTGATGTCGAAGGTCGATTGTTAGAATATCCTCCTAGCTTCCCGGTGATTTCGGGTGAATCGGCATCTCTGAATAGTGGATCACCGACCTATTCCGATTCTTCAGATGCAACTGTTGCGATTCCCTCTAGCAGCTCCCCCTCTGTTCAAAATGCTAATCCTGTTGGTATGGAGTATGCGAATTTCTGTTTGGACGATTATATGGATATTGGAGCGGATACCGGTTCAGCACCCCCAACTTTTCCTCCTCTTGACATGAGCAAAAAAACTGACATCCCAGTGAGTGGAGTTGCTAGTGGCCAGAGCACCTGTGGAGGAATTCAAAATTCATCAGAAGTTGACTTGGGTTCGTAATTTAAAATTTATAGTTGTATGAAGAGATTGTGTGATGCAGTAATTAAGATTCTTATACTTGGTTATCTTTATAGTTGACTTCATAGAATTGATTGATTTTGAAAATTCGGAAACGCCAAATCCATCTTTACCAGGGTTGAAAGATGCTGCTGTTAACACGTAAGTATTTTCATGCCCTTTGCCATATTTTGTTAGTTGTTCAAGTAGTCAATCCTGTCTTTCTTTCATCTTTCTAGAGACGACGGGAACAAAGAGACGTGCAGCGTCGGGATACAATGTAACCTTATTGAGGCTAAGAGTTCTGACGGAAGTCATAAAGAAGAAGCCTGTATAACGAGAAACCCGGATGGGAAAGGAAGGGATCATCCTTACACTACACCAGTTGGAAAGATAGTCAAGACGCGTTGCCTACCTCGAGCTATGGTTGTGCTGACTGACCTGAGGTTGGGAGGTAAGTATAATTACAAATTGATAGAAGAATGTCTTTTAAATTTAGAATACTATGTTCATGTGTATGTAAAATTATGCAAATTGCAGGTAAATCGCTGTATGGAGGGGATCATGTTGCCGTAGAAAAACGGGGTACGTACAATACAAAAACTCGTAAATGGACTTATATTCCCAAGGAACTCAGTTGTTCGTCGAAGAACCGGAGGTGAAAGCTGGATGTCAGTTTCTTATATTATGATGACGACTTAGTCAAATAACGTGTACACGAACCGTTTAGGTTATTTGACTGATTATGTTGCAGGTCTTTTTTTATTTTTTCATCAGCCTATTAAGGCATTAAGCTAAAAGTTAAATATTCGGTATTACTATTCTCATAATTTGTAAATTATGGTTTGCATTTCTTATCAATAAAACGAATTTCTAAAAACATAACGCGGCTGAGTACGCCTTCAAAAAAACGTGCACGTAAAAAGGTGCTTTCACAATTCACAATTACGCATATTATATTATTATTGGATCATTCCGATCCCGGGCTGACCGCCACTGTAGTGTTGACCTCCAGGATTTCTTCCCATAGCTCCAGGTGGCATCTAGAAGAGGAACAGAAAAAAGTCATTAGGGAACACTATAATTAATCGGAGCGTTTATAATGTTTGCCATATGATTTAATGTTACTGACTTGCGGCGGATTTGATGGAGGACCACCGTGAGGAACATTTCCGATGGGTGGCGGGGCATTGTCGTTTGGTAATGTCAAATTTGCTAGCAAGTCTTGTACTGATGGAAATATAGAACATCGATCCATTCCTAAAGACGCTTGGTTAAGCTCAGTGAAACGCCGTAACTGCTGTGATACTGCAGCGTATTCAATAGATACTGAAAACATAATTAGAACCAATGAATTTTACTGAAGATATTTCTATCTTCTACTTGTTTCCGTAAAATTATACGCACCTGGACCAACGGCTCGCTTTTCGGCTAGCTGGGTAATGTTTGTTGTACTCTCGTAGATAAGTGGAATTACAACAAACGGTATCTTTTCCGCATCGTCAGCTTTCGCGTGGTGAGAATCAGCAGACTGGGCCGAGTAACCAACACGTGTCAGATGCAACTGTAAATAAAGCAATATTTGCAATATTACCGGGATTCAGTATGCGACAAAAAGGCATCTCCGATCAAATAACTTACATATATTAATATCTTGGTTGCAGATGTTACTATAGCAGGCATTCCTTGAGGTATTATCGGCATCGCTGAATGTGGAACTGTTAAACATAACTGTACGTGCCATTTCCAATTGTGCTGCTCGACAATTGTTGGTACTAATTGCAAGCGTATTATTTGTAAACAATCTTTGAGAATCTTTGGGTGAAACGATATCATTCTTGCAAATGCTGAGAGACCATTAGGGCGGAAAGGAGGCGAGACAACCTTAGTTGCAAAGAATGTTTCGAGAAACTGTAAGCAACAAATTTAAAAGTAAATTAAGTTATTCGTCAAAAGGTTTGAAGGAAGTGAAACACGCATATTCTTGGGTCTAACGGCCTTACGTGTATTTCCTCAGGGCTCCACTGATCATTCATATCGGGAGTTGCCGAAGGAGTGACCTTCAAATGTAATGTTTGATGGTGGTTAATATCATGTCCAAGGCGAAACTGCATCCACGGCGATCGGAAAAGCATAAAGCCAGGCCCTCTAGCATCCATAATCTCAAGTTGCTAGTAAATTCAAATGCACAATTGTTTAGCTATTCTGGTAAACCGCAGACGTACAAAGTCAACCACAGTTCAGGTACCTTGAGCTCCTCGCCCTGAATGACTCTCTGGAGTTGACGGCGCAAATACGAAGACCCCAAGAACCTTTCCAGCGGACTACAAGGTACACCTGGTAAGCGTGTTGGGCCTTGGCTCTCACTTCCTTGTACATTATCAACTGTTGTAGCTGGTGTGCACAACAAATCCAACGCATCCAGTGTCAAAACTGTAGGCATGGCTGCTGCCCACGATCTCTGTGGAAGTACTCGATTTGTTTGCATGGGACGACTTTCCAATTGTTGCTGCTATGTACAAATTATTTATATTTATCATCATTACCATTTCGAGTTGTATGAGTAAAACATATATATACAAGTGGTGCACTTACTCGAGCAGGAGAAGGTCTTGACATTCCGGGAGAACCCACAGAGCATGTACCAGCCCAGGGACTGTGTGCCGGTGCGGGTGAGCTATCCGCACCATGAAAGAATGGAGATGGGTGACCGCTAGGCAGTGATGGCATACCACTTGATCCAATACCTGCCGAGGGGGTGCCACCGCCCAAATTTGGTGGTCCGACGCTTCCACCGGGATTTGGTGATGGTGTGGGTACTGACAGAGGGCCTCCTGATGGTGAAGGCGCAGGGAGCATGGATGATGATGGTGATGGGGCTGGGTGATGTGATAAAAGAGGATTTGGAGAAGGCTGGCTCAAGTGGCTAAGTGGTGGCGGAGGTGAAGCTAAATTAGCAAATCCTGGTCCTCCAGCTCCAGCCGGACTGTACCCCATTGCTGCACTCTGTAAAAAATCGTTGGTCATTTAAGTTGTATGGTGCGCGAGGTTCATAAATCGAGGTGAAACAAAACTGACTTTCCAACTTACAGACTGTAGATGAGGACTAGCTGGTGTGAGGGGATTCGATCTACCCGGAGCAGGGCTCTGGGCTTTTGAAGATAAAAATGTTGACGATCCTGATGGCGTTCCCGCGTTGTGGTCCATATCTACCATGAGCGTTGATATTGGAGAAGGAGGATTGTCATCCTCAGATTGAGATCTACGACGAAAAACTGCGGTTTCGTCTACGTAATTCATTAGAAAGGCCTGCGAATTTATAAAGTAATTTGCATGTCATCCTGTTCACAGAAATTTTTATATGCAATGGAAAATAATGCACAGAAGCAAAATAAGTTGATGAAAACTACATTAGGGAACATTCATTACCTTTGGAATCTGCATAGGGGTGAACTCGCCGACGCATACTGATTTGTCAAATACGGAATATGCCCCGTCCCTGATTGATATCAATCCTTCCGGTTGGAAGTGAATATCCAAGCAATAAGTGTTCATGTACACTATCCTAACATGTGATGGTGATTGAGGAATGAGTACAAAAGTTGCGACTGGAATTTGAGGACGGCTGGGTAAACCGCCCAATTGAGGTGTCGTAGGGAGTTTTGATAAGGAATATAGGGGTTCGTAAGTCTCATTTAAAAGCTTCATCAAGCCATCTAATGTACAAGCGTTTGTAGAATTCAATAACTTCTCCAGATGCCCACGGATAATTGCATGGGGATTATAAGATGTCATTCCACCTGCAAGAAAGGCATTGAATGAGGCAAAGGCAAGCACTGAATGACATTCCATCCTACAACTCGACAAAATCAGTCGAAACTGAGACTTACCAAAATGAAGTTTGAACCTCTTCTCAGTTATGCTATAAGTAATTTCGACCACTGCTGAACGGTTAGGCCCGTATCTGATAACAATCTTAGTCCAGGTATAACTTTTGATAGAAATCACTCCTGTTAGCTCCAATCTGGTCAACCAATGAGATTGTACCATCAAGGTGTACAGTTTGGTCATAACTGTCCATTCGTCCTGAATATTGTTTACTAGTTTTTCTATATGGTCATCAGAAGCGAGTGCCATTTCGTAAGTGAACAACACTGGCTTCTCAAGCCTCGGAATGTGCCGACTGTTGAGCAACAAGAAACATATGTTAACGGTAAAATGCCAAGTTCCTGTTCAAACATAAATGTTACATTAACTTAAGCTTACCCCATTAATTTCAGACTCGAGCTGAACTTAAACTCTAAATTCCATGTTCGAGATCCTTTAAGCTGCATCTGATATCGCATTGTAACGGACTCCAAACGTTCGTGCAAACTTTCAAGCACCATTTTTGGCGTATCCGCTAGAGAAGGAAACGTAGGAAATTGCAATATCGGAACCGACAAACAGGTCCCATTCGCCTCTACCCGGCAGCCACCGTGAATGATTTCCCTCTTAATGAACTGCACAATTATATGTAAAAGAAATTGTATTAAACTTACTATAATGAAAAGTAGAAAGTAAATTTAATTTTGATGGGCAAACAACTTACCTCTGATGTTAACAGAGCGAAAGGCAGCCGTTCGTCGCACAACGCAACAATATGAGCAAGTTCAGGAACGAAGTATGCAGGATGTTTCTGTTTCTTGGCAAAGTTTACATCACCTGGTTTCTGCCCAAGAACGCTGCTTCCACCCCCCAATTTTCGTTTCCCTATGATTCGTTCGCTTGGGTCCAGTACTATCGAGTATAACTCAAGCTATAAAACCTACTACTAGTAAGACATTTTACATGCTAATTCAAGTAAGACACTTACCATCTACTTCGGTGAAAGCACCATGCGTTGCTACAAAAGTGTCTAGCGGTAACACAGCAGTAGGACGTAGATAAAATTTTGGAACTGTGCCCACACTTGTTGCAACAGCGGGCAGATCTTCATTCTCTTCTGCAGATGCTTTTTTCACCATAATAAGATAAAAGAAGTAATCCATTTCTGATGGGTTATCGGGCTTTTCCTTGAATTCCACAATCTAAGTAAAAAAAACAAAATTTAAGCTAAAATGGATTAAAACACACGCATCTTATGTTAGTAACCTCCAACACTTACAAGTATAGAGTACGGATGCTTTTGGAATTTGATGGTTAACCGGTGGGGACCTATCGCGCGTAGAATGGGATGTTCATCCGATTTAATTAATGTTATACGATCTCCTGCAGTCGCTGGAAGATGTTGCAAGGTCTTTTCACAACGCTTTTCTGTTATCCAATACCTAAGAATGTATCCGACAGTAACTTTAGACATGGAATTGATGTTACCGATGTAAGATCTGTTTCAAAATTGGATGAACTAGGTATACCTAAGCTGCGAGATGAGCGACGTAAGCCTCGATATTTTCATATTCATGGTATTAATGGTACTCTGGATTTCAGAAATTACAGTTGGAGACGGATCAGAGAACTGTGGCACATGTACTAGATACGATCCTGTATTGATATTTACAGACACTAGAAGCTGCTCCGATCTGAAACCAACAACAAGCACAACTGCATTAAATTAATTCATATTTCGCATTCAATGCAACCTTCCTGCGAATAAACAGAAAACATATGCATGGAATCAAAAATTTACCTTAAACACGGTGTCAAGATCGGTATACTTAAAACTGGAGGAGACCCTTGTAAAGTACACTCAGTTCCCAAAACCAACTCTATTTCTTTTCTTAACTCTCCAAGTCGATTTCGGCTTCTCAAATACACTGTATGGACCAAAATCTTTTCTAATTGAATATTTTTCAACCCTTCTCCTGTTTGAGCTGCTTCGTCGGAAGATAATGGTGGGTGGTGAGTGACACCTAAAGGCTGTTCCGGATCACCAGCATCCACTGCAATCACGATTCGGTAACCGAGTTCTGCTTTCGGATCAAGAGCACTTAGTTCCCTGTAAAATTGAATAGTAACAAAGGATTAGCATCAATATAGCTGTATCACGCAACCACAATGAATACTCTGGCTTTCTGATTACCTCCAATAACCTAAAATGAGTTCCTTCCCCACCGTATATTCTTCAATAGTAACATAATCTCCAAGTCGCTCTCTACAAAGTTTAAGTGTTTGCGAATACAAAACTTCGAGCTGGAGCGTTTGGGCAAAGGCATGAAGAATATTGTAAAGCTCCTTCAATGGAAACGAAGACATATCCATTCGTGATTGAGCCAGCTGTGAAATAAACCCAGACTGCATATTGTGAACCAGGGGCATCCCGTCCCCAATATCTCTGTCTTCCACAAGCAGCTGTACGTCGATGATTTTCCACGGAACGGTAGGTGAATCGCCTAAAACTGTTAAAGATACTTGGAATTCATGGTCGACGGTGAACGTTACTCTCCCTTGATCAACCTATTAAAGATAATAAAGTTTCAGAAATTCACGAACTGTCCCATCAAACTGGTAGCTTACTATATGTAAATTTTGATTACCTTAAGATTCCTCATCTGCACGGGTAAATCTGATGTTACGAGGCGATGCTGAATTACTTGGCTTAATTTTGCTAATGTGGCTTTTTTCTCAGGTGGAGTTATTGGATCCGGTGGCACAATACGTTCCTAACAGAAAATACCCAAATATCGATTAATTTTATATGTTGGCAGGTTACTTCCAAATTCAATTATTCAAATTTCTTACCCGTATACATGTCGGTAATCTATTGTACGATCCGGTAGTAAGCACCTCAACGGCAGCTGGAATATGAAAATTCGGAAGACGAGCGTGAACTAAAGTCTCCCTAGCCATTCTTGAAAGCACATCTGCAGTATCGACGAATAATATTGATTGTTTCTCCAGAAAGTTCATTATATGCTGTAAAATGAAACAATTCAATTAAATACTTATACAAAAATCACATTCTGGTTGCTTCACTTCATACTACCCTTTCCTGAAAAAAACTCACCACAGACTTATCAACTTTAGCTGCCGATGAAGCCCATTTAACCAAAGCCAACAATCTAACAGCTAAAAGCCTAGTCCTGGCAGCAAAATTAAAAATCTCTTGCTTTCTTTCCATGTCGGTTTTCCGAGGTAACCTACAAAATAATGACAAAACAATGAGACTCAAAACCATATCTTAGGGATAAACGTATATTACAATTACAAACTTACAATTCTGCTAAAATTGTCAGTTCGTGATACGTTCTTTGAACTATAAAATCAATCAGCAAAGACAGGGAAATGGAATTCGGAGACGCCGATGTTCCAGCCACTGCTTGTTGAGATTGTTGCTGAGTAGCCAAAGCCATCGACATCGGGGTCAATGGTGTCCGATCCATTCCCCCCATCGGACCTCCACTATGGGCCGGTGAAACGCTACCGAAATTAGGTTTCAATGGTCCAGTCTGATTCATCATCATCTTGAAGCTTTAACCCACTTGACGGCGGGGCCGGTATCTGTATCTGTAAATATTGTAAAATAACCAGTGAATAATAATTCATTATCTAAAAATCTAGGAAATAAACTTAGTAGGAATCATTAGTAAAAGTTTAATATCTTATTTAATATATATACCTGATGATGTTAGCGGTACAATAATCGCCTTACCGTATCAACACTAACTAAAAATTAAAGCCAATTTATCCCATGCCTGTGGCTTTATCGGGCATAAATACTGTAAATCTTAAAATACAATTTAACCAACAACTTATACCTTCACCGCCACTCTCCAGCTTATTTTTTATAATTTATTACCTAATTAATATAATTAAAAAGAAGCTACGAAGTTAAATTTCAAAAGAATTCTTATTCCATACAACTTGCTTTGCTTGAAGCAGCTTCAACAAACTGTCCAATATACCCTATTGAAATACATACCTACGCCTTTGATCTTGAAATGAAGGAGCGGGTCATAAATTATTTTGATTTAATCCGTCAGAGTGGTAAATGCGAGAAGGAGCAATACGCGGCCATGAAAAGAGAATGAATCAAAGAATTATGTGGCTGCATCCTTCGAGATGGCATAGGAAGACAAGCGCGGGCCATTTAAAATTTTGGTATGTACATGACTTTCTAAACGCTCTGGTGCCGTTTGTTTACATGTAAAATCTGCTATGAATCAGCCGCATTTGATCTTTTGCAAAATTGCAAAAATCTTTAAATCGCTATCATTTATTCTTGCTCCCTAAAGTTGAAACATAATTATCGCAGAAATTTTGTTTGTGATTAGCACACGATTTATATGTAGTTAGTGAAAATTGCCAGGTTTAGTTACAATGTACTTGAAATTCAGGTTTTTGGGAAAACGTGGGGATATCTTTTAGGAAATATTAGATACACACACGTGCAACAGGTACTGCTTTGATTACTTCACTTTTTGATAACAATTCCGGTTTGTATAATCTAAAACTGCGATCAAGAACTGAAAATTAAGTATGGAGTGTAACATTTTCAGTTTAATCATGAATTCTTTTAGTGTATTCTCATTTACCACAACAAAACGTTGTTTCTGCCAATCTTCTCTACCATTGTGATCTCTAATTCGTCATGTGAGTTCCTTGCCAAAGCATTTGAGTGAAGAATTATATATACTTCAATCCGAAAAGATGCCTACTGCGGGTGCAGGGGCCAATGCAAATGTATTAGGACCTGAGCTTGAAGTCCCGGGTAAGAATTTAACAATTTGTGTGTTAGTTATTGTGACGACGATGCTGCAACAAAAGTATGTCCAAACTTCACCGTTTGCTAATTAAAGATGTACCATTCACTTGTTATTTGTAGAAACCCGGAGTGCGACTGATAGCTTTGGAAGTCGCAGTGATCACTCCGGAAGCACTACTGTTCCAGTGCTACCCCGTCCTCGGATGGACGTTGCTGTCGTAATTGATCTGCAGAATCCAAAGCTAGTGTCTCAGAGGAAAAGAGCATTGGAAGAAATAAAGCAAGCTTGCTCGATTCTGAATGCGAATTGTCATCATGTCCAGGTATGCGCTCAAAAGCTTCGGCACTGCTTACTCATTATGGATGGGCATAATACGTGTATTTCGTTTAAATATAGTTCGAGAAGTTGGACTTTGGCGAAGTCAACGTGCTGGATACTGTGTATAATGCGGATGTGGCTTTGATAGATCTCTCTATCGACGTTCAGAAGAACACCCTTTTCTATCACTTAGGTGTTCGAGAAAGCTTTGGGATGAAAGAAAATATACTAATGTACAACGACTATGATATGGAGTTAACCGTTCCATTAAAGGTAATGCTTGAGTGCGAGAATGTACCTACTGTCTGGCGCAGAACCTCATTAAATATTAGTATCTTTGTTTTCTAGTTATCGTGTACAAATTACCCATTTGTAACTTATCGAGTTCTCGACTGCAACTCATGTGTTGTGACGATGCCAGCTGTGACTATTGGAAATGTGGACGAATCTGGATTAGATACTAAGGTGCCTCTGGTGCAAAAGATTAAGAGATTGCTTCAGGATGTCGAAATCCAGTCGAAGTAAGTACAGCCTGATTCTTTTCTTCGAATAGTATCAGTTAGTTGTGAGTTTGTTAACCATGGTTCTGTTTCAGAGCACATATGAAGGAAAAGTTTCTATCGGACCTTCGAAAAGCCAGGGAGACTCTGACTGATAAGGAACTTAGTAAAGCTCTTCGTGCCATGAAGAAACGCCTGGATGACCCTAACGTTATATCCAGTGACGTCGTCTACAACATGTTGCTAAGTTTCCGAGAAATACAAGATTATGATGCCATGGTCAACTTGGTGGATGATTTAGAATTTCTAACCTCCATTCATAACTACAAAAACTGTATCAACACCCCGCCGATTATGTACTTGTATGCCTTCGCCTTAAATCGGTAAGATTTTCATTCGCGATCGTTTTGTGATCGATTAATGAGGAAATGTAAACAGTGAACAGTGACAAAGAAGTTTATGATTTCAGTCGCAACAAAGAAGGTGACAGAGAAAAGGCCCTGCAAGTTATTACTAAAGCATTGGAAAAGAAAGAAAATCATGTCCCAGATTTAGTGTGCTTGTGTGGAAGAATCTATAAAGATAAATTTGTCGAGTCCAATTACAACGACAAAGAGAGCCTTTTAAATGCAATCCATTGGTATCGGAAGGGATTCGAAGTTCAGCCTAACGAATATGCTGGGATTAACCTTGCAACTCTCTTAGTTGTTAACGGACTCGAATTTTCTGAGTCTGAGGAATTGCAGCATATCGGTAAGACAACCTCTGAACCAAACAAAGCTGATGTTACGTAATTTAATCCATATTAAATGCATAGCTTTATGTTTCATGGATATTTCTGTTTAGGGATGGTGCTAAATAACTTGATCGGGAAAAAAGGCAGTCTTTCCTCCCTTCAAGATTACTGGGATGTTGCAACGTTCTTCGAGATTAGTGTTCTTGCTAAAAATTACGGGAAAGCTATACAAGCTGCTGAATGCATGTTCAAACTGAAACCTCCCAACTGGTATGTTAAATCGACAATTGGAAACATAACTCTGATTAACCAATTCAGGAAACAAGATTCTCAAGAGCCACCAGAGGAGCACATATTTCAGTTTTGGACTGACTACTTTGTGGAAACGACTACAGACAAAGTTGGAGATTCCATTCGCATACCTGTAAGTTCAAACACTCTGTAATTTAGTTGAAAGATTGTAATCGATAGGATATGCTTTTGTGATTAGTAACGCTTTCATAACGTTCGAAGAAATTACTTCAAGAGAACAGTAAAATGTAGTTGTTGCAAGCTTTACATACATTGTCCAACTGATCATGCTCGGGCTTGTTGGCACGCTTTCAATCCATACAAATTGTTGTGCTACAGATACTAACACGGAAGCTATAACTTGGAGCCATTAATTTACATTCTGCTTTTGAATATTTTCATGCTACAATTGTAGGAGTTTAACAGGTAATTTTACATCAGTACGTATGTAAGGGAGGAAACAATAACATGTGGGGTTAACTTGTGAATTTCATGTGATAGCTTAAGCTATAAGAAATTGGTTGAGTAATATGTTGCTACATTTCTTCTAAACAGATTCTCATTTGGGAACCGTCCAGAGTATATATGCCCAGTTACGTGTTACTGAATCTCGGAGCGGAGCCACAATCACTTCAAATTACCAACATTTGCATCAAGTGTTTAAAGGCGAACTGTAAGCAGGTACACTCATGGCTTTTCACTGCTGATATGATTAAATCCGTCAGGTAAGTCTTACGTCTATCAAAGGTTTAATGAAGTACACAATTGGATTTCGTTGTTTACATCATTATGCCTTCATTTTACAGTATGTATAAACGGGATGACCGCTGCCTATTCTTATACGTCCATGAAAACTCTGACGATTTCCACATGTACTTTCCAAACAGTCAATATCGAGAACATTTTTACAATATGGTTCTCACTCTCACAGCGGATCAAGCCAACAAGTTTACTGACTTGGACGCAGCTCTTTCCGCTGAGCAGATACGTGTAAGTTTAAGAATAAGTCACATTGAATTGGCTTAAAACATTTCTGAGCCGCTCATAATTATTCGTTAAATTTTTTGCAGTATGAATACGAAATCGACGAGCAAAATAAAAAGATGATTCTTGGGAAAGGAACATATGGAACTGTATACGCTGCTCGGGACCTGAACACCCAAGTTCGCATAGCAGTTAAGGAGATTCTGGAAAAGAATCTTGGAGAGGTTCAGCCATTGCATGAAGAAATCAGATTGCATTCGCAATTACGGCATCGGAATATAGTACAATATCTTGGGTCTGTATCAGAAGAGGGGTATTTCAAAATACTGATGGAACAAGTGCCTGGAGGCAGCTTATCCGCACTCTTACGGTCGAAGTGGGGACCCCTAAAGGGAAGTGAATCTGCTATTGCATATTACACAAAGCAAATCCTGGAAGGCTTGAAGTACCTTCACGACCAAAAAATAGTGCATCGTGATATTAAAGGTAAATTAAAAACTAATTCTTGGCGTATCCCTTTGTACGGAAACTGTGTTAATACTATTGGGTTTTCTTACATCCAGGTGACAATGTGTTGGTAAATACATACAGCGGTATTGTGAAAATATCCGACTTTGGAACATCGAAAAGGTTAGCTGGTGTGTCCCCATTAACCAAAACGTTTGCCGGAACGCTCCAGTATATGGCACCAGAAGTGATAGACAAAGGACAACGTGGGTACGGTGCACCTGCAGATATTTGGAGTTTGGGGTGTACAATTGTCGAGATGGCTACTGGCAAGCCTCCATTCATCGAATTAGGATCTCCTGAAGCTGCTATGTTCAAAGTAAGTTCTAAAATGAAAGCTTCTCCAAGTAATAAAAACTAGGAAACTCTGCAATACGTGGCATATATTTTAATATTTTGCTTAAATGTAGGTGGGATTTTACAAAATGCACCCTCAAATTCCTACTGAATTAAGCGACCGAGCAAAGAATTTCATATTGAGATGCTTCGAACCGGATCCAGATAAACGTGCAACTGCTGCGGAGCTGATAGATGATCCATTTCTAACTGAGTAAGCAGTAACACCCGCACAGTCTTTTCCACACTTAACAGCATTGTGATGATAATATATTATTCTTCTCGTAGGAGCGGAAGAAAAAAGAATATTCGAGCCACGGCGAACCAAGACTTTGCACGAAGCATATCAGTTCCTGCTGACCGGGTCATTCTCTCAGAACAGCGGCGATTAGCTCATTCCAACGAAGATAAGTAAGTTTTGTGAAATGTTTTTGTTATCAGCATTTATATTTCTACCTTATCAGGGAAATGGCAACGCATCTTTTGCAATGGTTCATTTCACTCTTTTTGATGTTGCTGGATGGGCGTAATATATGTGATTCGATGTTCATTGTACCCAACTTTGACGATCACATTAGGCTGCCTCAGTTTTGGAAGTCGTTGTTCATGTTGTGAAACATTGTATAGTATAGGCTGAATGTTCATGTCAATTTGTAAAAATTTCAATGCAGCAACATCTCTCCAAAAAAATTGACACATACTGTCTCAGGATCACCCGTTACCCCACATCTTTTCTCAACTAGTAGTACATCTCAGTTTTCTTTCGCCAGGTGCTGGAATATTTATTATTTTGGAATTCATCATTAGTTATAAAATCGTTGTCCTTCACTGCTGTAGAATGATGCATGTACTACACTTGTGTAGATGGTATCGCTTGTTAAATGCATGTTACGTTGGTAGTTAGCATTTTCGTCTGCAGTATCTAATCACGTTTCGCATTATGTACGTGGTAGTTGTATATGCTTGACTGCAGAGCTTTTGTCTCACTCGGATTAATTAATGTACGTTCTCAACGTCCGCAACTGCCTCAGTTCTTGCAGACGCTTTTGTGTGACCTGTAATTTATCGAATAGAGAACGATAAGCTGTCTAACATTTGTTTCGGGATTCATGGAGTTTTGCTCCTTGCATGTTACTGTCCGTTGTGTTGTATCATTTACAATTTTGTATTCAATTTTCATATCTTTTTGTAGCACTAATACCGCCTTATCTGAATACGACGAGATGTCGAGCCGAAGAAGTTCTAGTGGAGGGATGATTCCAGTTTCTCCAGAGTCTGAGCTAACATCAAAGTCAAGCCCAATTACAAATGAAATGGACGGTGATAACTTCTACCTCCTAAAAAAGGAGTCACAGAGGCGTACCACGTTAACAAAAGTGCTAACGCAGGATGAAAAATGGATTTGTGAAATCCTCATTCGCAACTTCGAACGAGATGTTGTCGGCCCTGCGGTACTAAAGAAGGTAATTCATTTTCAGTCTTAACCTGTAACGATGCCTAGTTTATTCACTGATTGGTATATCTTATGAATTTGCAGGAGCACATTGTGAAAATAATGCGCGGTCTTCGAGAGTTTATCGATAATAACGATCGAAGCAAAATTGAGAGCGCTATAAACAGCCTCAAAGATGAAATTACATTTGATAATGCTACTTCAAAGGAAGTGCAGCTAGCTGTCTTCTTGTTTCGAGATGCGGTCAATAGCGTTTTACGATCGCACAATATCAAACCCCATTGGATGTTCGCTCTTGATTCCCTAGTTGGTTCTGCAGTGCAGACAGCTATACATATATTATCTCCAGGTTAATACTATAATTGTTTCATACATTGTAGATGTTAATTATGATTTCTGGGAAATGGATTTATGTAATCTATAATTCTTTCTATTACAGAATCTGTGAGAGAAAATCGGGATGGAGTGGGATCTGATGGTATGGGTTCACATTCTGGTGTCTCGACAGTCAATTCCATGAAATCTCATAAGGTTTTGGAATTTCCAACCTCAAAAATGCATTCAGATTTCCAGGAACAGCTTGACCAACTCCGTATTGATAACGAAAGGTACTTGTATACTTTTCTGAACTGTTTTAGAAACTTCATAGTTTCAATTTGAATCGCATATCAGATTCATGAAAAATTTGTACTATGGCAGGCGCCAGATCGAGCTTATGGAGTGCATAAAATCCTACCAGCTGCTCTTAAAATCTACTGTTGATGACCAAAAGCTTTATCTTCAGCATCTGCATCAAACGACTCAGCAGATTAGGGTCATGGGTCAGTTGGTAAATCTACCACATTCGTGCGCTTGCAGATCAACTGATACTGGATTTAGTTCCCACCAAACGCTCTTTTCCGAAGATGAAGTTCCTGGAAGCGTTAACTTAGCCGAAATTCCTGAAATAGTTACCGGTAGCAGCAATGAAGCATCTTCATCCGGGGGCTGTTGTCATCACCATCATCCTCATGGCCTCCTCCATGTATCTTCTGTGTCACTCAATATTAGAGATCCTAAATTGATTGAGTTTTTGACCGAACTTCACCTAGATCGCAATTCCATTGACAAAGTAAGTGTGTAAAGTAACGATGTAATAGATGCGTAGAAGCAACACTGTTCCTATCATGATCCGAACTCGCTTCTTGTATTTTCATAGTTTCTTCAAGAAGAGTACACCTTGGAAGATATGATTCACTGCCTGACGAAAGAGGATTTAAAATCCTTGAAACTGAAGTATGCTTTTTCCTCCAACATTTTGTTATTATTATTGAAATAGCATCATTGAATTACGTAAATTCTACTTGTATATTACAGAGGAGGTGTAGAGCTACGCGTCTGGAGAGCTATAGCAAAACTTCGAAGTAAGCTTGAACAGGATGGAAAAATCGACACTCCAACAGACGTATGAATGCCACCCTTGAAACAGGAAAACAGAGTGGAAATATGGAAGGCCATCAACGAACGCATGTGTCAAACAATGCTATTTTAATGCAACTATTTTAACGCAGTACAATCAACGAAATTTATATATCTTCCGAACACAAATTTTATTAGACCGGTGATATTCTTTTCTAAGAGCCGTTTAACTAAACTTATTAATTTTCAAAACAACGTGGCTATTGAAATTAAACCACGCCACAAACGTTAAACAACTATCCGATTTCTAACGTAACCATTAATTATTCAGAGATCATTTTCCAGCTTCCAAAAGGCCAGAACGACGTTCTCCAAGGTCGACCACCAATCTCAAAAGATACATTCAAGATTCGTTCAATATGTTATTCTTGTCCATGATATTCATGACAAAGGTACGAAGATCCGACGGACGTGACTGACCGTTAAACGGAGGACTCACAAGGGCGCTGAGGATCCGGCTAGCTTCCATCTTGGATTCTGGGGGCAGATTTCCCAAAACTGTTCCCATACTCCGACATGCAACGCCGTCTGCCCTGTAGCCAACTTTGCACGTACAGGCGCTTTTTCCTGTCATCCTGTTAAAAGAGCAGAAGGAATTCGTAATGCAGTCACGTTCTCCGATGTAAACGTTGCATTCGTTCCCTGGAGTGGACACGCAACGGTCTCGTGTCAAGTCGTAAATCTGTGTCCTCGGATGTAAGCAATCGCAATGACCCCGCTCAACTTCTGTCCCTTGCCCTCGATGACACCATAGCCACTTCCCATAATCACACCAACCACGCTCAGACGTATCACACAGTTCGTGCTGCTTCAACTTGGAAGAATCCTGAGAACTACAAGTGTTGAGCACAAATATCACGGAAATAATTATTCTTACAAGGGTCCACAAAGATGCCATGGTTGTAATGGTTTTAAGTTAAGAAATTTCTGCAGTCTCCGATCTCTTCAACGTCCGAGCTTCAAATGCAACCTACAAATCCTTTATCACTACTTCAAAGTAATTTGAATGAAATCGACTTGAGGTCCTCTTCCCACTAAGTAGTAGTAGCCAGGAAGTAGTCGCCACTCTTCCAGAATTACTAGCCGTGTAGAACGCTCGAATGCATACTCAGTGAAGACGAAAATTTCACGTACAAAAACCAAATCGGAAGCAAGTAACAATAGACGCTCATCTTGATAAATTCATTCAAAAAATCATTACAGCTCCAACTCGGCGGAATAATACAAGCAATGAATAGAAGAAGGAAGTTGAGAAAAAGCAAGCGCGACCTTAGCCCTCTGTCAGCACTGAGATTTAAGCAAGGATTACAATTTCAATCTCATTATGTACCATCACCTCCCTAATCTCGTGTCATTGAAATTTGAAGTGAGAAAAAAAACGTGCGAACAAACCAACGGACCGCGTCACTCGTCATAAATCCACTGCGCGGCTCCAAGCACCCCATCCTAGCGCAGCGCAAATTTACGATTAATTATGTAGTCATAACGTAAACGAAGTCTCAGGCAAGCATAATGAATAGGAGCCTCCCCTCCTAAGTTACGCGCAAATAACAAAGTCATTTTGTTCAAGATTGCATTCAAATGTATTCAAATAATTCAAGCTTGAAAACAAAAGGGTCATCTACATTATACAGAATTTGCATTTCCGGTGCAACCCTTCGTTACCTATCCGCATTTTACCATGCTTCTATGTGAATATGATCTGTGGTTGGCTCGAAGTAGCAACACCACATTTCAAAGTTAATAGTGTCTACTGTTTTGTTGGATGATATGCTTGCAGGTGCGGTATGCTCGCCTAAGGAGGGCCAAGTGTTCTACAAAGAAACCAATGACACCATTCGACTTCTCATTGCCATCTTACCCCATCGCACCGTCAAAATCAAGATTCGGCAACAAAACATTTTGAAATCCAAAATTCCTCAGAAAAATCAATGGGTCAAAATAACCGACCAAATCTTGATGTCACCGATTCCTGCTTTTAATGGTTAGGTATGGTAAGACGGCCAAGAGAAATCGAATGGCGTAGTTCATTTTTTAATATGACCTTTGGTTTGGTCGCCATAGCCGACCCGTTTTGAAGCTAATGTGTGGGTCTAACTTTGTGTTTCTGCTTGCAGGTGGCGGTATGCTCACAGAGGGAGTTCCAAGCGTCCTACAAGGAAACCGATTCCACCATTCGATTCCTCATGGCCTGCTTACTTCATTGGAACACAAAAATCAAGATTTGGAAGCAAAAAATTTTTGAGTGGGAAATTCCTCAGAAAAATTAAAATCTCCCTTTGGGTCGAAATTCTGGACAAAATCTTGATGTCATCGATTCCGGATTTTAGTGCTCAGGTAAGGTAAGACGGCTAAGAGAATTCGGATGGCGTAGTTAGTTTTTAATATGACCTTGTGTGTGGTCGCCATAGCCATCCCATTTTGAAGCTAATGTTGTTAAAAGTATCTAAATAAATCAAACTTAAATTACGTAATTATGTTGAATGAAAATGAAAAGCAAGTTTTAGTTTTAAGAATGGCATGTTATAATAGTGCTATGGAAAATGTAGATTTTATTTTTGATTGGAAATTGAATTAGAATGGAATTTCATTTGAAGGCACAAATTTCAAATTCTCCATTGAATGTAAGTAGAATTTATAATCTCGGTATCGCTATACGGTGTCATAGTGTAGCGCAGTATAATAATATTTGCGTAGCGTAGGTGTCCATTATTCCATTCTGTCTATTGTTCCACCACCATTTCTTGGATGAATAGAAATGGAAAGTGGAGACAATCAATATTATTTATGCCTCAAACACACGTATTTCCTCAAGTTACATGGTTCCAGACGGCTTCCTGATAAGTATGCTCCCTTCATTCAATAATGAAGAAAACTCAACTTATTTATTTTGTAAGAGAAGAATTAAGTTCTATTTTGTAGTGTTACATTTTTATAAAACTTGTAAGATTACTTGTTGAAGCAAAAACACGAAATGAGCCTTTTCAATCGCTACCTGCTAGTGACATTTCTTTTCTCTGGGATATTATTAATAGAAGCTGGCGAATACGGACGTCATGCTAAAAAATCATTGCGCAAACCAAAAGAACGTAAGCTGTTAGTTTTATTTACAGCCTGCGAACGCTGCAGTTTTGCGTTACAGTTCTGCGTTGTGCGCTGCGCTGCTTCTTACCTTATGAATATTACCATCTCAACGTAGATTTCTGATGCGCTGGATTATGTTTCCTTGATATTTTTAATGTTACAGATTCCAGAACAGTACATTTGTATAAAAAGGGACGAACAGCCTACCCTTTGAAACCCCCAGGTAGTTCTGCGCCACTCCTTGACTTTCGACAAGACAGAACAATTCTTGAAACGGTAAACAACAAGACCCAACTTGATATGCTCCCAAAAGATTCAGAGAATATCCGATCCTGTCCCCAAGAATCGTTTCCTCCCTTCCAGCCGCCTAGTTACCAAGGGGATGAATCCCAAATAATATCTGAACGAATCATCGAACAAAATCGTTACCTCCTTCTCCAGTCCCACAAGGCCGCCATCTTCGGAGTCAATACTCCACCTGACGGGATTCCTCGAAAAGAACCCGCTCCAAGTATACTTCTTCTCAACCTCACAGGAGAAACCTTTAAAAAATACTGCCCTGTGCCAGATCACTACATTGACAATGCAGTCCAAGTCTTTACAAATCTCCACAACTATGTCAATCCAGACCGTGAAAGCTTCACCTCGGAGCAAGAGTACAACTGGATCGCCTACATTCTTGGAAAATGTCACGCAGATGGAGACAGCGACAAGTTCCTCTTAAACGAGCCTTGTGAAGATGAAATCATCGGAACTGCGGCCACCAACGAGCCCATTTGTCCAAACTCAAAGTACTGGAGCACAGATCCAAATTATGATACGGTTGTAGAGACGGTCTGGAGAATCTTTGAACTAGTTCACACGGTTTGTTTCCAAAAATTCCACGGCTTTTACCGTCTCTGGCATCGCTTTGCCATGGCTATTGAAGACTTGTTCACACAACCGATTAAGCAACGATGGAGAACGCCGCCGGGAGCAGAGGCAAAGAGTGAACACGTATATATTCGCTTACTTGGACCTGATTATGAGACCGTGAATACAAATATCGATAAATGTGTGGATTTCTATGCATGGAAGTCACCGCTAAAAGCCAGACTTGACCGATTCATCGCACCGCATACCGTTCGATACTCCAAGGATATTCCCCTCCTTTTCGATGACCCTATCATCAAGGAACTTACAAGAGACTTTGTAGCTGTGGCAGCGGAAACCGCTGCTGAGGCGAACCGCATGCCTGCTCCAGCTGCGCCAGAGACATGACCGGTTGGAGGAGTAATGGCGCGACCAGCAGCAAAGGGAGCAGCGATCGGTGCTGAAACCCATGCCCCTTAGGATGTTTCTCAGAGATTGCATGGATTTTATAACCAAGTTTTTTTTAAAGTTTAATAAATGTTTATTAATTTTAACTCAATTTATGTCATTAAGTTTGCTCAGTTGCCTACAAATTCAAATCACTCTTGTTTCTCTGCTTGACCACGGATTATCAACCCCGAATCCAAGGATGTCAAGATGCGTATTTTTGGCAACAAAACCTAAATCTCCAACCTAAAACTCAAAAATTAATTATACACAAGGATGAAATTAAGTATTATAATTTTCGCAATTAATATACGATCGGGTAATATACAGAAACCAACCATGCAGTAATATTCTCAATAAGCTTCATCTAACCCAGCTCAGGTGTGGTCCACTCTCAAAGCAGGTATGATTAAGGAGCAACGTTTGATTATCCAATTATTGTTTCTAAGCCATTGCCGTTGCCTTAAAAAGGAAATGTGATGAGTTTTTTTCAAACTTTTTGGAATCAGAGCCGACAAAAGTGAATAAAAATAAGAGTCCGTACAATTGGTAATGATGTTTTTAATATAGGGGTGAAATAATTAAGTAGGGGCCATCTAACAAAGAGCTGATCCTTTAAATCCATGTTAATGCAGAGGGAGGTGTCGAGGTTATGTTGTCTGGGAAGAGGCAGTATAATTTATATTAACGTTCGAGGATCTTTTCCTATTTGGTTTGTATTTTTTCTACAATTATATATGTAGCATCGTCGTCAAATGAACTTGTTCCCATTCACACGGGGGCGTAGAAGGTGGTGATCTTTTGATTTATTTCGCGCAAATATCCTCAAGACAGCCAAGTGGTGCTTTTACATCTATTACGACTAGCAGCCTAACATCTTCACTAGCTCCGCGCGGCTGTATTCTTTATTAGCAAACCTGTGTATTTCAATAGCTAGAATGAATTTATTATTCAAGCCCTTGAATATGGTCAGTTATAAACAAAGAAATACTGTGCACTGGGAGGATCTGTCTGTGAGATGATATAAGAATTGCAAATCCGCGAATTTTAGACAACCGGCAAACTTATGATTGTCGTTATCATTTAGATCTGAAGCTCAAGTGTCAGATGGTCGAGTCTAAATTTTAAACAACAAATTTTGCTACGCTAAATTCAACTCCAGTTGGATGATGATCCTTATTTTGCTTTGATTGAAGCTTTGTTTACTTGGTTGTTCCGCGTGGTGAAGAGAGTTTAAGAGGGCTGATCCACAAGATCCTGAATCCTACGCAACTAGAACCTCAAGGACGCTCCAGATTTGTAAATCGGGAGGGAAAATTATAATTGACTGCGCGATGACATTATGAGGAAAACTGAGTGAGGGATAGAGCTGACTAGTATAAGCAGTAGAGGACTAAACGAAATGGACAAAGATGAAAAGGAAATATAAACAAGTAAAAATAAGGCGAGCATAAAGTTTATGGAAATATAGGACCGCGCCTAATAACCTAAACTTGTCCAACTCAAACATTGCCAATTCCAGGCCTTGGACAGTATTGTAACTGGAAATCGCGCGAGTGGGCGGGCGCTATGCCAGGTCCTGCTTTGGCTTGAACAGGTCCTGGATTGGGATCAGGGGTTGCGCCGCGCAGCGCGGTATGCAAAACTTTATTATGTGAAGAAAACCAGTGGGATACTAACGTGCAGGGATTTATTTATGTTGCCATTTAAGAACCCCATTTCGCAGCTTCGTATCCTGGGAATAACGCCACCGACTCCCGGTGTGTAGGATGCTGGGCTTGTGGAGCAGGTGCTCTGGCAGGTACAAGTTTTGCTCGAGATGAAATTGATCCCTGGGTCCCTGGGATGATTCGACTCTTAGATAACGTTCCCAGCTAACTAGCTTCTTCCTTGTCTCAACATCCTTTGCTGGCTCCTTCTTCTTCCTACCACAAGTTGTATTGTTTGGCGGTGGCGAATCGTTCTTGTAGCAGGCTGAATAGGGAAGGCACACGAGGGATTTAGTAAATTGGTATGCAGGGAAACATGTGAGGCGGTCATGAAGATGATGAGGCACTCGGAAAACAAGAGATGATCCCAGAGGATCTTCAAATCAGTATTCTGATACCACCAACCTTATCCTTGTTTAAAACACAACCCTTGCAGTTGGGGTAGCCCTCCAAACCGTTCAAACCCACGTCCCACAAACAAACACTTCTTTCTTAGCATCCTCAAGAAAAATTGCCCATTCTTCTCTTGAATCTTGACAAGAATAGAGGCAAGATTCACCTTTCCTTCAATCCTCCGTTACTACCCTCAGTTTGCGCAAAACAAATCAACAAGGATAACGCACTGCTAAGTGTCCGGGTAGTATAGTCACATCAAAGGATTGCATCCATCATAGTGCTGCTAGCATGAAGGCTGTTTCTCTGGCTCTTGGGGTAAGGTTTTTAATTTTCGGGGATTTTTCGGATCAATTATCACTTATTAAAATTACTTAATTTAATTACGGTTAAGACGGTAGACAAGGACATAATTTAAATACAAGCATTATATTCAAGCAAAGGTGTACACAAAAGGGTTGCTTGATTTCCACGCCGGTAGTAAATTTTTATTAGAACCTCGCGGTTGCCATGCTAGTGTGGAATGCCAGTGGCTTTCGATAATACATTGTATTCGGCATGATATGCATAGCTAATATTTTTACACAACGATACAAAAAGGTTACAGTTGTGTTCAACTTTATAAAACTGGATTTAATGAAAAAGCCTTCAAGAAAATTCATATTACAAACCAGCTCAAAATTTAAACGCGTTCCTATTCTCTTCCAGGCTCTGCCTATCCTCCTGCTATGCGTGGGAGAATCGACCGGATTCCCATTAGGGAAACGCTTGTACACTTCTCTTCCCTCCGTCTCGGATGATCATTTCTCGGAAACTTCAGCAGATGGAACTTACAGGTAAGACAGAGACAGATGATTTTGCAAAACCTCCGTCCGCCCTTCCATGACATGATATCCATGACAGTTTCCCCAGACAAAAGAGCACACAATTTGCAATTTTGCACTCATTTTTCCCTTGACAAGAGAAGCTACACGCATCAGAGGAAATGTGAAAAAAGACGGCTGAGATTATGACGAGCTGTGATAGGAGTGCGGGTGTGTGTTGGATTATTATGACGTCAAAATCCTTTGTAAAATCTCCTAGGTTGCGTGTGCATAACTAATTTACTTGGCGTTGTCTACCAATTATCCGCGCAACTTGAAGTAACTTGTAGCAGTTTAGGAATGAGATTCAAGTGATTTATTTGGTTCATTCAACCCTTTTATCCGCTACTTAACCCTGCAGAAACTGGACCTAGGCTTATATAGCTAAAGCACCTAGCAAATTATTCCCTTGCTATTATCTTCTTTGTTGTGGAAATACTGAGAATGCATACGTAGAAGATCCAGTGCTCTTTTAGCCTGTGGTAATAACAGCAAAATAATCAAGATAAGAGAAGAGGATATGCAGGTTATATTCCACCGCAAACAAACTGCTAGAGTAGAAGAAGCCTTCATTTGCTTATTGTCTTGCAAAATATCCTCAAGAAGAAATTAGAGAGAACCCTGACTTTGACCGCTTAAATCTAATAGCTTCTACTCATTCTCATCTGATTATGAATGAGGAGCAGTGGAGAAGAACAATAGAGGTCCAACCGCTTGCAAATTATAACACCTTCTTTTGTAACTCCTTCTTCAGCTCGTAAATTCCTCCTCCTGTGCTCTGCATTACAAATATAACTCCAAAGAACATTTCTGCCTCCGGGCAGGGTGTCCTCCTAACCCAAGGTGGTGTTAACACATTGCATGCCTGCATAGGGGTCAAAGTTGGAAGCATTCACTGCAATAATCCGTTTTATTACAGATATGCTTACCAGGGCCAAGATCGTTTCACAGCGGAGCGAAGGAAGCGGGACGGATCGGTAGAGGGCGAGACTGTCTACGTCCGCCCTGACGGCGTTCCTGTACGAGTTCATTATTTCGCGGATTCCCATGGATACAGACCCCGAACCGAGGTCCTGTATGCTGAGAGATTGGGAGCTGTAAGAGCGGCCTCTGGTGTTGCTGTTGGTGAGTTACTCAATGTTTGTTTTCGGGAGCAATCTTTACCTCTTCCCATCCAGCCCCCTCATTCACAATATTTGTAATCTCGGCGTTCAATTCTTGCAGTTTCTCCAAGCAACGACGTTGACCTCCGCGTTAACAACAACCATCTTGGAGTGGGTAGCGATGGTGGAGACAGAGCCATTGCAGTACCATCTGTAACCGCTATCGTTGGACCTGGAGGACGTGCTGATATCAATCCCGTGGCCATTGCTAGAACTAACGGCAATCGAAACGGTTTTAGATCCGGTTCCGGTGGGGATGTTGCCATAGCCAACCCCCAAGTTCAAGCAATCGTTGGTGCTGGAGGCTCGGTTTCCGTTAACCCACATGCTTCTGCATTGACTGATGGAACGGACGGTGGGGTCGTTTCCCTCAGGGCTGCGCTCCGACCTGTTACGACCGTTAGGGAATATGCACCAGTGACGCAAGTGGTCAGAGAGGTTGTCCGAGAAGTTCCACCCCCTGTTACCTATGTTCGGGAAGTTCAACCTGTAATCCATCGAACTGTGTCCAGGCCTGTGTTCACGGAAAGTAGAGGCGGTGGCTATGTCTATGCTCCTCCTCGTGCTGTCGCCGTCCCTGCACTAACTGCCGTCCGAGCTCAAGAAGTTGTCCTCGTCCCACCAAATCCCAGCTACTCTTACTCTTACGGCTACTCTGCTCCGGATGAGAAACATCCCGCTTACGGTAAAAATGAAGCTTACGTTAACGTTAAAGTCAATCAACATTGAAGGATGATTGTACAGAGTGCCACCTCCTGTAATACCATGCCATAACTTCTTGATCAAGCTAAAATTCTTGAATCTTTTGTCTAATTTCCGTTAATAAATAATTAAGAAACATCCATATTTTTAATTGACCTCAAGGTCAACCAAGTAACGATCTAAAGATTTATTCGTTGTACGGAAAATTATTGCATTCTTCAACGAAAACCGCCTGCTTTAAGCAATACATACCAACCACAACATAAAATTGAAACATAAACAAGGAAAAAGTTGGACAAAATTCTCAGAATTCAAATTCATGCTTTACTGGTAGACGTAAATGGGAAGACCGAAATACGGGAAGTGAGGCGGGTAAACATTAGCCTTTCCAGGAGCCAATTGCGATTGTTGCGTAGCAACAGGAGATGAAAATTGTGAAGGTTGAATGGAATTCGCAGGGACTGTCCCCAAATCTGTATAATCATTACCAACTTCAACATACAGGGGAGCAGTATTCTGTTTAAGCCTTAAATTTGCTCCACCTCCACCTCCGCGCATCGGAGATTGGACATCATGAACAGCAGCAACAGGAGCAGCGCCAATCTGCGCTGCGCGCAAAGACACCGGTAAATTTGTGTTGCTAGGAACGGACGTCACGTAATACGGCAATCCTCCTTGGCCCACGTAGAAGAAATAAGCTGCAATAAATCCAAATATTTTAAATTCCGCATCATATAGCTACAGCCAGTATTAGCTCAAATCATTGTCACGCGCAGCTAAGCTTACCTGGATACTGCGGACTTGCGCCACCCTGTTGCCCCTGGTAACCTTGTGGTACTTGACCTTGCATCTGTCCTTGGAACCCAGGTTGACGCTGCGCTTGTTGGGAAACCACCTGCGGCAACACCTGCGCCTCCTGTCGGTTGTACATTAAAGGATTGCTATACGGCACGGAAGCGGCAGGAGCCTGATTCCCAACAACATACTCCAGCATGTATCCAGCCCCTCCATTCTGTCCAGGTTCAACCTTTGAAACGAACCCGCTCGCAGCGCCATGTTGCCCGTTATCAGCGGCTTGGTAAGCCACAGGTCTATTCAACGGAGCCCTATTCCCAACAGGCACAGCTCCTTGGAACTGGAACCCAAGCGGTCTAGCGTTGTAACCGTTATCGTTGCCAGCAGCGCTAATAACCACAGTATCATCATCGCTACCATCTGAGCTCGGAACGTTAAAATCAACTTCAGAGGAACTTGGTGTGGTAGCTCCAACACTAACGCTCTCTGGCGTCGCCGTAGCATTCTCCTGAGCTTCCAACAACTTCCGAGCATTGTACTCACGCTGATAGTATTCCAAAAACTCTGCTCGGGCTCTCGCTACTTCTGGAGTGTCTTGAACTACATACGTAGATGGCGCTGCCTGCTTTGGTGGCACTCCCTCCCCATAGGCATGAAATCCATTCTCTGCATCCGCTGTATAATCAATCTGAACTAATTTTCCTTCGGGGTTCACGTAAGAATAGCTTCCTTGAACAGATCCATCTGTATTCCTCCTCTCCTGCCTTGCAGAATGTGCAGCTGAATAGGAGAAGCTGAGGAAACCAAATATAAAAACCAAATTAGACCTCCGGCATCCTCTCCGACTTTAAAATCTCAGCAAACACTAACACCAAAACCTAGTCCGAAGCTCTATTATCCGAAGAATGGAAGGACGAAGACAGTTCTTTAAATCCTCCTCCTCCTATCCTATTCATTCTTCGCCAACTGATATAAAATATATAAAAACTAATTTGCCCAAGGTAAAAAATCCTTTTAGCGGACATCCTCACACTTAATCCTCTCTAAACATGGATGCAGAACAAGATCCGCTCTTTCAATATTCCCGTAGTCACGATGACAAGGCGAAGATGCCGTACAATAACCGCCCAGTCATCACATCCACACTACAACCTCATCTCTTTTTTCCCTCTTAATGCACGTGTTAAGTAATCGAAAGTAAAAAAGTTATCACTTTTATTATCAATTCCAATTAGAACCCTTGCACATTCTCACTCTCGTTCCTATTCAATCTCAGCCTCCATCTGCACTACTATCTTGCTCCATGTAGTCTGTGTTCGATTTTAAAATTCAACCCGAGCTCTTTTAAAATCCTTTAAAGATTCCGGCCCCACAAAAAATCTAATCCACACACAGCCACTTCCATCTCCCAAAGGCCAATAAACCAAGGGACGAGAGCACTAAACTACTAAACTCTCTCTAAGTAAAAACGTCAATAACGTACCTGTACTGCCCGTCATCATGAATACTCATGTGCTGGACATTAGCTGGATCCTGGAGACTAAGCATGGAACTTCCTTCAGGAACATTATGTGTTGTAGCAGAGCGCAAACCTACGGGTGGGGCTCCACCTCCCGCTTGAGCGAGTCCATGGTAACCGGCACTTCCAGGAGGGGGTTGCTCCAGGGCAAAAGCCGAAGGAGCAATTAATAGCACCTTAAACACGGGAATAAAAAATTGACGGATTATAGGAGGAGGTCGCGCATTTTCCAATTCTTGGCCTAAGAATCCCAAGATAAATAAACTAATTGCCCAGCTCCATGCAATTAAACCTAGGAAATGCCTTAGGGATTTTGATAACAGAGCCCAGTCTACACGGAGCATGACGAGAGAAATATATTATTTGAGTTTTAATGGGATTATAAATTAAATAATAATAATAAATTACACATTTTATTATCCGTAATATTTTTTAATTTTAAAACTCTGCCCTGCACCGCACCGCGATGCATTTTCCCTAAGATACTGAAATACACTGCCAAGGAGCAAAACTTATTCAACTTATTCCCTCCACACAGCTGTAAGGAAGAATCCCAAACTTCCTTCCGTATACCACTGAATAATACAGACAGAAAGCCAAGAGGAAGCTGCAGCAAATACATCCTTTGTGCTTTTCCACAAGAGAGCAATCCAAGAATCAAGGGGAGTGTGGACAAGAGCAAAGAGGAAGGAAGTTGTGGGAATTGGATGCGGAAAAAGGCAAGGTTAAACCTTTTTTTCCATCCTTGCGAATATTTTACAAAGATTCCATTAGCTGGTGCCGTCCCTTGGAACGCTAAATTGCATAAGGAGAGTACGGATATTGCCAAAAATGTTTTGCATATTCCATCATCTTAATCCAAGTGTCTGCTTGACTATAATTATGAGCGGTAATAATGATTAGTAGCGTCAGCGTGGAGAAGTAAAGTTAGTTCTTATTTAGTTTTCTGTACTGGCCCCAGACCAACGCCTCAGGCTTTTCTGAGAACAGGTGAGAGAAGGCTTTGCTACTGCTGGGGCCAGAGACACCAAAGCCATGTCTTACAGCCTGTAAGGATAAGGTATGAGAGAATTCTTATTAAGCTGCTGAGAGGACAGAACCAGAATACAAGATGATGTGCTTGTGTGAATGCAGGTGATGGAAGGCTGGGAAGACAATAAGGATGAAGCGTTTAGTCCACAATGTTACTAAGGCTGCTTCTGCGAATCCTAATGGTCAAAACCAATGCTGCAGTTCAACCGAGATGACCATGAAAATACATTCACCTTGTGTGTAAATCCACACACAAGACTGCGCTATCCCATTAAATTATGTCTGTTCAAGTTTGCACTCCTTTGCGGCTCAGAAATTCAGCATTCAACATTAAAGATGATGTGAAATCTTTACTCCTGCAGATCTCAGAATACCTTTTATAAAAATAATTGGCGTTAAGCTTGTTACAAGCTTCCATCCTTTTAACCTGTTGCATTATTACCTGCATTAGCACATACAATAGAAGAGGAGTCTAAGAAAATCTGGAAGGGCAAGGAGTATACGATTGAGAATGAGATCATTTTGAATTGTACAATATGTTATCACTGCTAGAGACTGGATAAAATTCAGGTGTGGCTGCTATCAAAATGTATTCTGGCTAATCTAGTTGATGACCTATGCTCCTGTCCCTGTCTCTTGACCAGCTTTAAGTGGTGCATTCATAGCTACAGGTAGTCGGGTAATTTCAACAGCTACTTAAATCTGGAAATTATTACTGGTCATTAATAAAATTCAAGGTAGTTTTAAATATACCTACACCACAAAGTCAAGAGCTTTGCCATTTGCCATGCTAAGCCATTCAAAGAGCTTGGTAAAGATTCGATATTCGATGCTAAAATAACTAGCTAAAACATTAAACTAGCCAATCAAGAGTCCACACTTGCAGCAATACAAGACTAAGGAAATTAGCTTATAGTTCCAGCCGAGACTAAAAAATTGATACATTTTTCCAGCCGAGGGGTTACATTGCTATATATATATATATTGGGTTTATATTACTACTACAAAGGAAAGGGCTTGGTCTTAGATTTATGCTAATTTCAACAATACAACATCTTCCAACTTGCATCATCTTCTCCAGTACGTCAGTACGTGGTATAGATGATAGTTGATCCAAAAAAAACGAAGATGATCTGCTGGAGGCTGATTTACAACAACTAAATGGGCTTGGAAACAGAGCTGGACGGGCAAAAGAGACATGCAAAGGTTATTGAAAGAGAGACGGAATATATAATTTTGCAAAAATTTTACAAAAAATCTTTACCATAACAAGATTCAATGGTTAAGACAAAGACGAAGAAGGATTAGCGGATGAGATTAGATTCAAGTCTGTCAAAAGTTTCAAGGACGCTGAGTGAGATGAACTCGAATCTTATTTACATACCCCGCTTCTCAATTTCCCCATAAGCGTCAGATAATCCCCCCGTAATCCCTGGCATTTTCTTGCCAATGAATGCAAAGCATGTGAAAAAAAAGGATGCGGATAGAACAGGTTTTCTCGGGGAGTCAAAAGAGTCAAGGTGATACACTTCTTTAGAGATGAGCACGAGAAAAACAAGATTCGCGAATCTCTGCTTATGCGATTTTACAGAACCCCGCAAAACTGAAAAGTGGCGACAAAACGTTAATCGCAAACTTTTAACAGTACAAAGTTTAAAACTGCCGTCAATAACTTCCAGAAAACTTTACTAACTATGTGCCACATGGTACCACAATAATAAACCATTTAAAAAACGGCACTAAAACTTTACAAATATATAAAAATTGCAACTAGAATTTCTAAAATCCCTTAACAAAAATCCTTATTCACCTGGACTAAGCCGACTATCGAACGCAAACCTCAGATATTAATAAAAACCCGACAAAAATATAAATCCTTACCACAAACGTAAACCGAGCTGAGAATTCCATAACTGACAAGATAATGCAGACCAAATTTCTTCCACAAGAAGAGCACCAACAGACAATTGACTCAAATCAAATGGCTGTCTCGATAACAGAAATCCTCTTCTTGCCTGATGACAGATGAAGGATGTTGAGCGTCGGGACTCGGCTTTTAATCTGGATGGAACTGATTGTTGCGGGTGTGTAATAAGCTGTAAGATTTTTATTTTCATTGTTCCTAACTCTGGCTGGATTGCAGGTGATGGTCATCCATCGCCATCATCATCATCCGCTTACCAACCCTAAATCCACCACCTCCAGTTAATAGATGAATCCAAAGAGTTTCAGGATGGATTGAGACAGGGCTGGGGATTTGCATCATCCAATCCGCATCCTTGGGCTGGCTACAGGCAAGGTGGGAGCGACGGGGCAAATGATAAGAAGACAGCGGGGAAGAAGATGCATCATCATAATGGAACTAGGAGAGATGAAAAACCAACTGCCGGTCATCTCCATGCTCATAATCCTAAAAACATCCTCTATTGTTTCGCCTCATCATCCCAAGCGGCAAAGATATATACATACAAGGAAATATATAAAAATTGCCAATAGCCCTGCTTCTTCTTCGGCTAGCTCCTTGCTTTGCGTTATTAGCTTCCTAAATATGTAAATAGCGCTTACAATGTCAGCAGCGTCATCTCCTCTTATAATCCGTGGTGGAGGTGATTACATAAAAAAGTAATAAATCTAATCCATCCAGCAATGGAGTTTGCTATTTTTATTAGCAACTCTCAATCTTTATGTACTCAATCGAATCATAATTAGAAAAACTCTTTGGTAACATGCCGCTTTCTGAGTATACTTAACCATCGTTGAATATTTCAGAAATTAGTTAGCAAGACTTATTGCGTAGACACTTTTGCCTCTGTCCCTGCCAATGCCCCTGCCCAGCAACTTTGATATTTTGTATCAAGAAAAGCAATAAGTAGCCGTTGTTTTGGAGGCAGGGATTCAACTTTTCCTCCCGGGTGCGTTACTACGCGTTTACGCAATTTCTCAGCAACGAGAGAAACCACTGACACGAAATAGACTTAAGCGACATTCCATTGATTAATTATCCACTGTTTTCCAAACTTAATTCATCATTCGGTAACACATAATCTGATTGCAATCCAATTAAAGAATTCAAATTTACAGTTAGACTTTTACCAGTAAGCGGCCGACATCCAGAAGGGCGTTGCCAGGAGGCCTTCCTGGTTAACGTTCAGTTCAACCTTGATCGATGAGCACTTGGGTTGTTGACTCCGGAAGGACACAACAAATTCCCTTCAAGGTTGTCCTAAGGCTTGTGCGCATTGGTAATGTAGAATCTTCAAGTGCTTCAACTTCGCTTTTTCAGCCAGGGAGCAAGTGTCGTTGATTACTTTTAAAAGCACTGATTTCATTTGGTGCTAGGTGAAATTAAATACTAACCTAAAGCACGTACAAACAAAATTCAGTGCTTTTATTAAACCCAAGACTTTGTATTCAGCAACTAAAATTCCAGTAGCTACACGATAATTTTAATTGTTCAAAATTTTACGCTCTCCTCCAGATGTGTATGATGAGTTCCATACAAACGTGAGCAAATGCATCAAATTACCACGTCATCTTGCTTTTAAAGAACAAATTTCAGTGTTGCAATTCCGAAGAGAAGCAAGAACAGTATACAGCTTCTCTTCAACTAATTATATTTTATAAGTAAAAACTAAGGCACGGGCTACAGAAAATTAAGGCGATGTTAGATACTACATCCTAAACATTTGTGAGTTATGATAAAAATTGTAATAAATATCTTGTATTGTTACACAGACGTTTAAGCTTCTCGTAGACGTTGTCGCATCACATTACCTTCCAAGTCAACCAAGACTACGTTGCCGATTTCGAGAAAAATGTAATAGAGACATGTCTCTGTGAAAGATGTGCGATTTATCCCTCTCTAATAGCACGTGGAATGCATCCACGCATTGGATATCAGTTACAGGGCGTGTCATAAATGCTTAGTTTAATTCATTAGAAATGTCCATCCATAGTGTTGCATGCGGGTGCAGGGTTAATGTAAAGACATGCCTACACCATGTCAGTATCCAACATACTAAAGCTACCCACCAAAGTAGGACCCGAAGGTCTCCATTGTCTATAATAGAGTCACGTGTCCGTGTGGGGTCTACCCGTTACCTTAGACCTGTCAGTTACCCGGGTAAGAATAAATGATTTCACAATGGCGATGAATCGGCACAAGGCACTAGCTGTCACAACTGATTGACGCGAGCACCTGTATATACTCCTGCCCGACTTCAGCAATCAGTAAGATCAAAGATTCCAGATTCATTTCCCGTAAATATCCTACTCCACCGGTATCGGGCTGTCATAATCTCTCCAGCTTTCTCCAGGATCATTTCTTTGTTAATCATAGACACAGACAAGCAGCTTTTTCGATATGTTCCAGATAATATTTCGCTGGTTTTTGTGGATTTTTGTGCTTCACTTTGCGGATTGCCAAGTTCAGTTTGAGTACGAGCCGGATCAAGGGCTACGGAATATGCCAAGGGGTCTGAATTTCTTTTTCCAAAATCCTGCCAGAGGGACTTACCATTATGGATACGATTCAGGTACTATTGGCATTTTAGTTAAACCTTCCATCATCTCCCAAGTTACGCCATATTCCCTGCGCTGTAATCTCATAGTTTCCTTGTTGAACTTCAAAGCCAGTTTTGCTTTATTTCACTATTAGTCTGGCAGTAGTTATGATAGTTGTCATGCCTTGACTTGCGTTTACCGAAGACTAGCCAATTCCTCAAGATGATACCTGATACCACGCTTGATTTCGTATTCAATCAGTCTACAGATAGTATAAGATTTAGATGACATTTTATTCTCTGCAATTGCAGCCTCAAGATTACAATGATCAATACAACCCTTACGAAAACTAAATCTGCGAGAAAAATAATATTTACACCGAATTTTATTGCTTAAAGGCTCAGATGATATCCAAGGTTACGACTACAAAGAAGAATTCCGTGATGAGGATGGTCTCGTGAGAGGGCGCTACGGTTACCTCATTTCAAAGGAAATGTTTTATGCAGCCGACTACTTTGCAGACTCGCGTGGATATCGGTAAGTTTTTATTTTCTCCAAGGATTTTAACCGAATTTTCAATTAACCTAAACACCTATTAACCTGTAATTAATCATGACAAACATTAAGTTTAATTAATATTACGCGCTAGTTACATGTGCACGTAATTAACTCATCATTTTTGATTAAAGCAGCCCTTTCAATTGCAGCAAGCAATTTTTCAGCAGCTGAAAAATTCAGCGAATTATTGCAAATCCACAAAACCACTAATTAGCTAAAACAATATCACAAATTAATATCTGCAATGACACATTCTTTCTTAATTCTGTAGCTTCTTTTCGCGACTCATTCCACTAAACTTAACACCACCCACAACTACAACAACTACAACACCAGCACCACCGACACCTGCGAGGAAAAACATGAACCTCAAAGTTGTTTGGGTTCGTTGAAAGAGGAAGGTGGGAATTCAATGACAACAGGACTAAACTACATCTTCACGATTATCCAAGAAGGCGCATCCAAATGAACAAACACAAGACACGACAAAGAATAAAATAATTATTTAGGATGAGGTGGTCCTTGACTTAAGAGTCCAATTGAATACATACAATAAAACAATTTCAATTTACACAGTCCATCTTTTTAATTCTCTGCAGACGACGCCATTACCTCTCGTTAACTTAGAATCCCTCCTCTGGATCTTCATCCAGTAACAAAGCAAACTCAATTGACGCGGAATTCACAAGACCTTTAAATCTTCTACACTTAAGAGTAATTACACCTTAATTAATCACCTACCAACAAGACAAGGAGGAATATTTACCAGTAGGAATTATAAAAACAAGGAATGAATCAAGGTGAAGAAGGACATGTTTGGGGAAACGAGTTTTTGGTAGAAATGTAGCCTTTTTGAAGATAATCTTGTCCAAGACGCACAGGAATTGTATGCCAAAGTCACGCAGATACCGTCTCACGTTACATCCATATCTGACCAAACAAAGGATCCTGCTTAATTGTTGTATAAGCACGCAGGTATCACCTTGATTTCCTTTAATTTTTTTATTTTTACGACCCAATATAACCGGATGGTTGTCGATGAAAAGTACGAGCAGTTCGTGTTAGCGCAAGCTGCTATTAGCATAATGGCGATGTGAAAATGAAAGTCAACGTTTTCGGGGTGAAAACCATCAAGATTTTTATTTTATTTCAAAGAAAGCTCTAGGGAAGGGAACAGCTGCGTCATGGCTTTTAAAATTGATTATTTTTTTTGACTTAGAAACAGTTCAGATTGATATAAAATTGACTAAATTCAAGGCACCTGACAACTGGGAAGGGCTGACAAAATTTTCGAGAACGAACGGGAATCCATAATATATTTAGAAAAATACTCGTTCTCCACGTACAAAAATTATTTACCTTAGGGAAACCATCTTAACAACCATCAAAGCTTGAATGGAAGAAAGTCATTAAATTTTTATATTAATCCGATTTTATTAGTTAGCAACAAAACCAACTTCTTAGACTGGCAAATGGTCTCCAACGGGTTGGAATCCGTTCTCATCAGCGACGTAACGGAGGGTGATAACCTGGAATTTACACAGTTTTATATTAATACCCATGTTTACCTTTTTATCCATTGATACACACGAGAATTTAAAAATTCGCGAATTTCAAAAAAACTGCAAAAAACTCACTTGTCCTTCGGGGGAAGTCCAGCTGATGACTCCGGTAACCTTTTGGATTCCAGTTTCGTCAGTGAGGGCACGGAATTCACCAGTTTCCTCTCGGTTGGTTCCGTCGGAGAGAGCAAAGCTAGCATCAGAAGTACAATAAATTAGCAATGTTTGCAAGATTCAGCTATCAATCATCCCAGAAGGGCCTCCAACTCTTTCCACGCCAACTGACAAAGAGGTTGCTGGGACAGATGGCGCTATACTCGCCGATTGCAATTTACTTGTAATTTTACATACCTGTTGCGGTAGTTTCCGGTTCCGTCATTTTCCCGAGTCTCGCTCAAGACTTGGACATCTTCGTTGCGTTGCTGGGGAGCAGCAAGAGCAGCGGCGACGCAGAGTGCCAAAACCAAAGCCTGTATAAAACAATAATATATTTTTAAATTTCGCAATTCTTTTTAAAACTTTCAACAACAAAAGCTTGAAAACAATTTTCAAAACACTGCCAACAAAATTAAATCACTAAAATAAGTTTTTTTTTCAATGGATTAAAAACTTACAATCTTCATTTTGGATTAGTGGATTTCCTTTTGGAAAAGAGTTGAAAAATTTAGCGAAATTCGCAAAAATAAGAGAGAACTGGCTGGAGTGTGGGAGAATACTACAATGGTATTAATCCGTTAAGGGACTCTTCTTTTATACCCAAGTGAAAGGAGTGACCCTGTATATTGTATCGTGCAAAAATTGTACCCTGGGCTGCGTGAAAGATTCTGCAGGAGGATGCACACGCTCGGAGATCATCCCCCCAGAAGATGGCTGCACATTTTTTTTTAATTATGTAGATATTAGATTCCCCAGTCGCTTCCAAAGAACACCCTCCTCCTTACTCTTTGCCTTATCTTTGAATTCTAGACGCTCCTAGCTTTTGCTTCATATTTCTTTGTTCTTCCTCCCTTTTCCATGCTATTCTACTCATATTCTATACAATACAGATTTTTCGCATTTGCAGTAACAGCCACTAATTTCAAGCTTTTCCTAGTAGCCATAGTTTTACCTGAGAAGGAAAATAATATCGCATTTCTGAAATCCAGAGCGATTCTTCATACTTTTCCGCATTAGCATATGTCCGTAGTTTTGCGATTTTGCAAAATTTTGCAAAATATTTGCCCCCTAAAAAGCTGAGATAGCTCCTACTACAGATTACTATTGCCTATAACAAGACAACCATGCCAGAGGCAAGATGAGACACTGATTGCAAGATGAGTACAATTAATTTTAACAAGGGAGCAATATTACCCCATATGATGTAAGGCTATGAGCAAACGTATATGGATGCGGGAAAAATGAGGATTTTAAATAGGGGAAATGAGATTAACTGCATTTGGGTGGATGGAAATATATGCAAGTAAAAGTGAGTTCCCTTCTTCTCAGTAGGACGTTATTGGTGTCAGGTGCTAATTAAAAATCAATGAAGATTCAACAAACCCTTAATCTTCACGCATACTACATATAAGGCACGATTTTTTTCCATCCACGTGTGTGTAGCAAGTGCGTTACGTACTTAGCTGCATCTCCCAGATAATTGTTACACCTACACGACTAATACCAAACAAGCTACCTGGGCCTATGGTTGCGCAGGCTAAACTCTGAGCTCCTCAAAAGTGAGTGGATATTACAGCTGAATATTTAAATATCATATTGCATGAAAGTGATGCAAAATTTCGTTACTCTTTCTCCCTTTTTTCGCATTCATTCAAACTTCAAACCCATCCATATCCTCCTACCACTAAACTACAAAACGTTGACTCCTCCTAATCTTCCCATCTTCGTGCAGATTTAAAATATGAAAGGAGGAAAGTAAAAGGCTCAGGCAATAAATAGCATCAAACTCAACATCCCTCTAAAATAATTTAAAGCCAATTCCGTGCTTGTGTAATTTTTCTTTTAATAATAATCCAAAGTTTTCACAATGTCCGCATCCATCAAGCCGTAATAATCAGACATGTCCATTTGTATTTTCGGATTTCCCATTTCTCCTCAAGGTGACTTTTCATCAAGATACGGCGCCATTTCATAGTTTTTATGCAACTTCATTTTAACAATAAGAAATATAATAAACCTCAACAATTATTTCGGTTAGAGATGTGTCAACAACTTGGACAAAGAAGCATATTTAGATTGCATAAGAAACGATACGGGAATGGACGGGATTATAGGATCATGGAATTGTGAAAATATTATTCCCAGAAAAATTCTACTGCCACTCAACACAAAATTATATAAAGAAATTTGCAATTCCTTGAAGGCTAATTGCTCCAGGCTATCACATTTTCTCTAAATGATTTTATTATTCTAAGGTAGCTCAATGTTAGAACGAGTACGTACGAGCTTATTGCGTGCGTGCACGTAGTACAAGGTTTCCAGCTAAAAATTACTTGAAAGAAGATTCCACGTACAAAAAGTATCAAATATCAATGGATTTTCAGGTAAAAAGATGACGAGTTTTTAAGGTACAGGGATGCATGAGAGGAATGACTAATAAGCCGGCCGCCGAAAGCTTCTTCTCAATATTCCGACAATATCAAGCTCAACTCAGGAAGCTGAAAAAAGATTTCGACTAAAGCCTTTTTCAAAGTCAAATATTTGAGGTTTTCAAAATTCAAAAATTTGAGTACTGCAAATTCAAATATGCAAAAAGTTTAAAAATTTGAAAATCAAAGTTGCGAAACATTTTCAGTTCCGTATTTTCATGCTTCGAAACAACAAAGAATATAATGAATTTTCAAAACACGCTTAAGCTATGCATACTCAGTCTTCCCTTAGGATTTGTTAGCAGGATTAACAGAAAGTTAAGGGACAAAAATATAAAATTCATTTGGAGCTTTGCTTTATATACACTTTCACCTCATTCCAAAATCAACTGGAATTAGATTCTTCCTTATATCTCATCCCATCCATCACCTGCATATACCCACCGTATCAGCGCAATCACGCTGCAAAATAAAATTAAACACGTGGCACATGCTTTAAAAAAAATCGGATTGATATCCCGCTAGCGCCTTACAGAATGCTTTTCTAGATTTCTGGAAGCTCGAATCTAATGCTCCTGATATCCTTGCAAAAGGTGTTAAAGTTTCGTTTTCTTTTTTTCTTGTGATCACAGTAATAATCTTCCTCAAACACCTTAAGCAGGCAGTCCCACGAAACTGGAAAAATACAGCTACTATTATGCAAGTCAAGAAGCGCTCATCATATTAGCAAATGCGCATAACTTAGGATTACTTAAAAGTAGCGTTTAGAATTTATAATGCAAAAGAAGAAGCGGTTTCCAAGAGACAGCTTGCGATATGACGTGTGGACTTGGTCTCTGATCTTGTCCTTTGTATTTTGCTGGCACGTGTGTGAATAGCATTCATGCGAATAGTAGCAATGTGAACTGTATTCACATTTAGCTTACTCCACGCATCATCATTTAAATTCTGACGCATAATTTTCCAAATTCTAAACATGAGGATATATCAATATTTAAAATTATCAATAATTGCATATTTTTAAAATGTTATCAATGAGCCAAATACACGGTATACGCACTGGAAGCCGTAGAAGCTACAGCAAGCAGCTACCTGCACACGTTAAATATTATTAAACGGCACTGGAAATAGGCATCCAAGGAAAGCCTTCCTTGGCAATTCTAGTTGCTACTTTAAAACGTAAATTACAAAATTTATTCAAGTTATAGGTAAGCTTCGCAAAGAAGGGAAGCAGGAGAGGACGTCCAGTTCGCATCAACTTCTTCGCATGCCTCAAGAAGAACACCTTTAGGAACAAGCTACAGATAAGCTGGCTGACTGGTGAAGAAGATACGGACAATGAGCAACAAGAGTAAAAGAGATAAGGGAGAAGAAGACAATCTTGTGTGGGATTTCACTAACTTTAAGGAATTAATTCAATGGATGCATAAGCAGTAAGTACAATTAGTTATGGATGATTTTGGAAGAGAAGGTAATCGTGAAAGGGAATAAATAAAGTGTTGCTAAGAAGCGTGTGCCTTCTTTTGCATTGATGCCCATCTTCCAAAAAATTCATATGACAACTGGTCAAGGCTACTAAGCAAAAAAACAGAACAAGCTCTACAAATTAAAGATTCCAAATCCATGCCATCTTTTAGTAGCCTCAAGTTTGCTCTGTCTCCTAGCGTCCTAGCAGAGTTTACAACATCCTCCTGATTCCGATAGTTATCGCTAACTGTTTGCGCTATATAGCTACTAACCAACTACACAGCGATTACGTACGATAAAGTAGACGCGCGCGCTGCACATGTCTGGTAATTAGATGCACTAAAATCAGTACGTGTCAGCGAGATGAATGAAATACAGGTGCATCTCCAAGCACAAGGATGCAGGGACCTTACAAAGGACGCTCAGATATTTGCCGGCGCATGCTCTCGCTAAATGGCATCTTATTATAATTAGATGAATACATAAAGAGACTACAGAACGAGACTGCGGCTCACCCCTCAATGTAAAAGCTCTATGAATAATAATCATCGCGCTTAAGTATTCATGGATTTTTACTCTGATGAAATCAGTCAAAATTGCCAATCAATTAGAATAAAAGCGTGCAAGTCAGCAAGCACATAGTCGATGCATTTACTAGTCGATTCCCACCTTGCAGAAAAACAGACTTTTTAAAAGTACCCTGATTGATATTACTTTATTTTTGGTAATTGGAAAACTCAAATTCCTTGAACCATTCAGTACATTTGGGGGTAATAAATAAACTGGACGACGCCGCCAAAGGGGTTGCCGATAAAAGTATCTGGTGTTGAGAGGGCGCGGTTGAAGCCAACAGGCTGGGCATTTTGAATGCAGCCTTGTGTCATGCGTGATGCGCTGCACCGTCCGAGGGACAAATCGAATGAATGTCCTGCGGGACAGCGCAACAGTTGGCCGAAACCACCTATACAAACAACAACAGACTCACATTGACCCATTACTGGTAGGAATCCTTGGATGATCGGACACTTGGTCGTGGACGGCCAGTTTGGCCAAGCCGGCCACAGAACTTGATTAATGTCCGTAGGGGGAGGTGAGGGTGGTTGTTCCGGAAGAGACGGTGGATTTGATGGCGTTTCAGTAGTTTCTGAAGGAGGTAGAGGACTGAATGGTGGCTTTAGGATTTCGTCGGGTGGACCTCCAGAGCCTGGAGACTGAGTTGGACCTGCGCCAGCAGGAGGCGCTGGGGTCGGTCCACCATCTGGTCCACCCATTTGCTGACAGTTAGAGTCTCGCTGGTACACGCATATCTTGTTTTCCTGTAACAGCCGTATGAAGAAATGTTAGCAAAATACAGGAGGAATGACGGTTAGAGGTCATAGGTCGGCCAGTAATTTAGTCACGTACCTGATCGTAATGAAGCTCTTCAGGACATGACTTGACAGTAGGGTTGCCATTTTGGCAAATAATAAACTCTGAACAATTCTTACGGCTGGGGAATATTCCGTCAAGTTCTGGACAGTCTTCTGATACTGCTGCTGGAGGTCCTGAAATTACAATCAATTAATTAATTACATCGCTCAGTTTTCTACAGAATCACTCCCATCTACATCAACAAATCAGTCATTTGCTTGCATTGCATAACTAAGCTACGCAGAAACTCTTGTAGATGGGAGTTTAATTTCAAATTTTTAAATAAACGGCGTACAAATCATTAATAAACATATAAACCTACTTGAACTCACGCGCCCTTCGCAGTTTACGTTCTGTGGATAATCACAAGCTGAATTCATTTCGTTGAACAGCAGCCCTGGTGGACATTGACCAATCACAGCTTCGCCTTCCCAGCAATTGAGATACTGGTCACAAAAACTAGGATGATTGAACTGACCGTTATCCATTGATGGACAGTTTACAGATTGTTTCAAAACTGGAGGCCGGTAGGCTGTCAAATACGCGGCTGTAAATTAAATTAAATTGCAAAAAGTTCGCAAATATTCGCAAATTCGCTAAAAATTTCAAATTAAAAATAAATGCTGCAATAATTCCTTTAATCCCTACCTCCATGGCTAACTCCGCAAACCAGCAGAAGCGCTGCTCCCAACAGCGCAGTTTGAAGCGACATTTTCAATCTGACAATTTTCAAGGATCAACAACAAGCTACCGGAGAAGGAAGCGGGTAAACCAGGATTGAGGAGCTTCTCATTTCAAACATTGAATTTTAGCCGATCCACCAGCATAACCTTATTGAAAGTAAAACCAAGCAGGAGGCAAGGTGAGGTTTTGCAAGTTAATATATTTCTTCTGTATCAAGAACATCAAGAAGAGACAAACTGGATTGAGTATGGTAATGGCTGGAGGGTTTAGTCCGAAAGTTACTCTTCCCTTACCGGCCAAAGTAAACGAGTTTCAAAGATAGACCCATCACATACAGACAGGTCAACTGAACACACGTCAGCCCTCTCCCATTCTCTCCATACTCTTAGCTGCAATTAATCTTGTCTTAATTTTTCCTTATGCCCATTTACTTTCCCGTGATGGACTACCGCTCATCTACCTCAAAGTGGATTGAACTCCGGGCTACATGAGCTCCAAGGTACCCAAGTTTTGCGGTTTTGCTTACAAGTCCAAAGGCTGCTGGAAAGAATTACTTGTGGCAAATATTTTCGCAAATCTTCAACAATATATACTCTCCAACCTACCCTACCAAATCATTCCCAGTCTCCTTCCTCTCTTCTCTTAATAATAAAAGCTAAAATGTAATCTATCCTTATTAAGCAAGCTTCATCAAGCCGGTCTCCTGACAATTTAGATTTGGTAGCTCAACTCTTACCCACACTACACATGACTGATTTATGTTTCTTTGTTTTCGCAATAATATCCTTGTAGCATGCCTTGGACGACGTCCGAACCGAACGTAGATTACCCCAAGTTGACAACCTTACATGAAAACGCCAAGAGAGATGGCTTTTAAACAACTATACGGGTGCATCGCTCGGGAGAATGGCGAGAAAACCTGATCGACTCTACATCTGATCCACCTATTGCAGATTAAACCCAGCATGTCACCTCGCCGGAGGCATAATTACATAAATGTATTTATTGGTTAAGCCATCCTATATCGCAACCTAAAGATTCTAGCTCCATGTACCGCTTACAACTACGCTAGGTATTCAAATTAGACGCTTACAACGCTTTTCTCCTCCATCTGTTTCTGTAACAGACGCTTTGGTCAAGAAGAGCGCTGTCTGAACTATAGTCCAGTATATCTGATGCGAAACTGAAAACCCTGAAAACCAAACGCTCCTAGGAGGGTTTTAGCAATCTGTTTCCACAACGGAAAACGGAACGACCTCAATTCAATCCGAAAGAAAGGCTGAATATATCAATCATCTTTGGAAAATCTCTCAGACGTGTCGACCTATTTTTCCTCAAATTCAAGCCAGAGTGATGAAACATGTATTGCACAGGTCATAATCATCCATTCGTCCATGCGATCCGGGGGATCCTAGAACCTGCCTCATGCAATCCACAACCGTATAACTGCGAATCCTCCAAAGTGAGCTTCATGGCTCAACTTTGATGCAGCTTATAAGTTGTGGACGATTGAGCAAAATTAGAAGTGTATATTTACTTATGCCCGCCGAGAGAGAGATGAGAAGAAGCAGATTATCTTTTTTTCCATTCAACCATATATATTTAAAAAGAAGCGAGTAAATAATTCACGCCCAACTTGTCATGGTTCAGCAGGAGTGGGAATGTGCAGTGGAAGAAAAGAGATGTAGCCGTAATGAGCATACGCAAAAGTATACTAAAAATAGCGTGAATCCCATTTTCGCGCACATAGCTACTCCATAGTCTCCTGCCTAGTGTTTGCGACCCGTGGAAGAGGTCTAGGAATCTAGAAGATGCGAAATTCCGCGTAAATACTCTTCCCGGCTAATCTACACACAGTCTACACTACAAAACGGATTTTAATCTTAACCAAATGTGTCTCCTCTCATTCAGGATTATGCACGTGAACACAGATGCTTCTCCTTTGCATCTTTCTTCAACGTCTTTATTCATGCTATAAATTAGCAATAGGAGGAGGAGGAGGAGGAGGAGAAGGCAAGTGCTTGCCAGCCTGCCAGCCAGGAGGAGAGGCGGGGATTCCGGGTATTTTGCGATCCGCTTCGGTGCGTATCAAACGACGTGTGTGCCGGAATTTATTTAGAGGCGCTTGGAAATATTATATGCGTAGTAGGACGAGGATTTTAGCCTGTCATTGTGTCAGCACGTGAAGATAGTCTCTTTAAAATGCGAAATTAAAACATCTTCCCGACTTCCGACAAGAGAAACATTTTCTTAGGAGCCGGCTCACACAAGAGCCACAAGCTCTACGAAAACTAGAAACACACTTTACCAAGGTTCGCACGAGTTTCGATTTCAACTAGGTTATTGAAAGATAGAAACCGAACACTTGATTCATTTCACACTTCAAACCAACCTTCAACCTGGCATCTTGAGTACATAAACAGTCCCAGTGACTGTGCAAACAAAATCCTCTTTGCAAACCCGCAACACCCGCTTCCTCTTAGGAGCATTCGCAATAAGATCAACCTCCAGTTCTTCACGAGATTCCGGGGAGAAACGTTTTACACAAATCATTACGAAACAGCTCGGTGTCGTAGCTGTTGAGGGGAGTACTTAAATAATTGGAGGAAAATACATTTCAAAAATGGCGAAAATCCTCCAGATATTCCTAATTTCTTTAGCTGTTCTAACTCTGGCCCAGGCCAAACCCAACCGGGTACCTTGGTGGCAAATTAAGGTGGCCAAGAGCCAAGGGTACGTGCTTCGAATGACCGGAGCAAATCTGATATAACCATCGCATTTCATATTCCAATAAGAACAATTAAACGGCACCGTAGGCGTATTTAAAATATCTTTCCTTTTATTCCAGACCTAATGCTTGCGTCGTGGAAGAAGTACCGGAATTAGGTAAAAAGTATTACACAGAATGCAAATTCTGGCCAGTGAGAAAAGTCTGTGGAAAAGATCCGTAAGTTAATTAACAATGTTTTGAGAAAATTTAAACTTTCGTACCTTGTCAAATTTTAAATTCATCACAGGATTATCCGCTATGAGTGCTGCGAAGGCTACAAACAGATTCCAGGAGAAGAAGGATGTATCGGAGGTTAGTTTCTGATTGTTGTGACTACTACAAAAGTTATTTTAGAAAACGGGCAACTGCCAATTTTCTCTGTATTCGGTAATTTTCAAATCATCCTTTACAATTCTAGTAAAACCCTTGAAGAACGTTGTGGAAACTGCTAGAGATCTTGGAGCAACGAAATTCGTTCAATACCTTGAAGACTCTGGTATCGCAACAGAATTAACCCAAGAGGGAACTTTTACACTTTTTGTACCTACTAATCAAGCTTTCGAGAGTACTCACGGACAGATTACAAACATGAAAATTGAATCTTTTATGAGCTCCGGTGGAGACAACCCCGTCCTAAGATACCACATCTCCGATAAAAAGTATCCTTCAAGGGATTTCTCCGGAAATAACGAAATACAAAGCCAGTATGAAAACCGACAACTTAGAATCAGCAAGTACTCTACAGGGGTAAGTTTCCATACACCCGCCTTCATTAAAACATTACAAGTTTTCAAAAATCCCTTGTATATTTCATTTACCGGCAGATGGAGACAGTCAACTGTGCACTCATTTCAAGGAAAGATCAAGAAGCGAACAACGGTATCGTTCATGTTATCGATAGCCTCTTGGACCCTACTCGTCACATGCCCATTGATGTTGGACGTGTTGTCATTGAGGTAGTATGCACTTATTGTATTTCTAAACATATTACATCACCTACAAGTTCTCATGCTTACAGTTATCGATTATATGTACGTTTAGGACGGAAGATTTACCAAGCTTGCTGAAATCATCCAAAGATGCAACTTAATGGGAAAGCTACAAGAACCTGGAAAAACTTACACAGTTCTTGCGCCCTCTGACGAAGCATTCTTAAAAATCCCTCGCTCCAGATACGAAAAAATCCTAAACGATCCCGCCTCCTGCCAAGGTAAGAGCCAACTATTCTTCAGCCATAATTCTATTTATTCGGGCTTCCTCGAATGAAGCGTATCGATTATAGCGATAGTCAATCGCCATTTACAATTAACTACCTAATCTAATCCCTGTTCACAGCTCTATTGGAGAACCACGTTGTTCCACACGTCATGTGCTTGCCCGTCATAACCGAAGACTACAAGGCAAAGTCTATTGGAAAAGGGAAACTTGAATTCGGTTGTGATGAGAGAAGCCATAAAGTAGAAAACCGAAGAATGGGATCCGATTTCATCCTTGGAAACAACGGTGTTGTATACACGCTGGATGATGTTTTATTTCCCGATAGAGGTAAGCAACTTATCCCTGTTAAACCACTCTCGGTTTTTAATTATCTATTAATTAATTATGTAAAATAAAGAATGTTAAGGCCCGCCACTCTATTTTTTAAAATATGACGACAATTTAAATAATTGCCGGCGAATTCGAAACTCAAATTTGAAAATTTCAATTCCAAACTTTAAAATTGATATGTTAGTTCACGAAGGTGCTCCAGTCGACTAAATAACTGCCCACGGATTTGATCTTAGTTATGCTATTAGAAGTAACGGTATATTTTAAACGGCGTGGAACTTGTTAATTTTCTAGCACGGACCTTACTGGAACTGGCTGATGCTCACAATTTGAACACCCTGGCACAACTCCTCCGAGTTGCTGGAATGGAAGAGACGCTAAGCAACCCTGGGGATTACACTTTGTTTGCTCCTAGTGAAGCTGCGTGGATATGTAAGTCATTTCGGGGATGAAAATTCTATCGAGCTTTAAAAACAATTTAAAAGCATGAAATTCACTTTTTTCCAAAATTTGCCAGCCCTCGACGAAGAAATTCTGGATGAAGCCAAGAAAAATCCGGATTTGGCAAGAAAAGTTGTACTCTACCATGGTGCTCAAGGCAGAATCAGGACAAATGAAATCCGTAACAATCAGGTAAGCCAATGTCATCTCCGGCTTATAATTAAAACAGAATGAACACGGAACAAAAACTATGGAAATTTCTTCATAGATTTTGCAATCCCTGGACGAGGAGAATCAAATCCGAATGCTAGTCTATCGAAAATCTTACGGAGTAGAAGATGCAATTATTGAAACAGGAGATATTGAAGGCTACAACGGAATCATTCATGTCATCAGCAAGGTCATCTTCCCTGCAACGCAGTCTGCAGGAGATCTCTTGAGAAAAAGTGCCAATTATTCGTAAGTAAAGCGTTTAACTTTTAATTACCGTTTTAAACTACTAAATGAAACTTTGTGTACTGATATTGGTGCAAATATTTCAGATTATTCCTGGAAGCCATGGAAACTGTACTCCAGAACGATCCGCAGGCAATTGACATCAGTTTAAGTGGTACTGGAAGAGATTCAGCCGGATCTTCACATTACACTTTCTTTGTTCCCACGGACGACGCTTTCCGGAAATTGGGTACTCATCAGCTCAGAAGACTTCAAACCGACGCTAACTACATGACCAAGGTAACATCTTGAATTTCCCATATACCCACGGAGACACTTCCTAACATCTAAAGCAACTTGTTACGTGCAATAAGCCGTGATTGAGTTGATTCATAACTTGGAATCTTGTTATTCAGGTAATCCGAAATCACGTTTCATCTCAAATGTTCTCCACGGAAGCCTTCAAACCGAACCTCATCTACGAAACTCCTACTCGTCAAAACGCTTTGGCTGTGACTTGCGACAAACAGAGGGCGTTTAAGGTACGTGTTGTATGCGATTGCTCAATGAACCCGGTTTACCCAATCAATATGAGATGAAGATAAATTAAATTATATCGTCCATAATTCCCTTTTTTCAGGTCAACGGAGCTAACGTTCTAGAAAAAGATATAGTTAGTGCTAATGGAATCATGCACGTTGTTGACCAATTAATTTTACCCGAGAATGGTAACAGTAACGGCAACGGTAATGGAAACGGCAACGGACACGGTAATGGCTATGGTAACGGTCATGGCAACGGTAACGGTAATGGCTATAGCAACGGTAATGGCAACGGTAATGGTTATAGCAACGGTAATGGCAACGGTAATGGCTATAGCAACGGTCATAGCAACGGTAATGGCAACAATCACGAAGAAGAAGCCAACGAAGACATCGTTGAAGCCGAAGACTACGAAGCAGCCGCTGATTTGGGTGCTGGATCGGACAACGGTTATCAAGGAACAGGAGCAGGAGAAAGCTACCTTTCCGCAACGGAAGGTCGGAGTTCCAGAGGCAGTGGCGCTGTTGAAAGTTCTCATAGCTCCAGAGTTCAAAACGGCCGATATGGATATTCTGCAGGCTTGAACGGTGGAGCGACACACTACAGCAGAACTAGTAGCAGCAGCCGCAACGGTAACGCTCATCGGTATGAATCTAGGTACTCTTTATCTAATGGTGCAGATGCAACTTACCACTACGAGGAATAATTGTAAAGAAATTGTAAAATTTAGTCAACCAATCCGTCATTTTGAGCAATATGTTTTCATTAAATCTTCTTTCTTCCAAACTCCCATGTTAATCTTTGACACCACGTGGTAAATAAATATTGTTTTTGTGTACTTCATATTTGTTGTAATAAATTGATTGTGGATTTTAATGTAATCCAATACATGTCAATTCATGCCCGGTTAAACAATAAATTGTTTCAACGCTTTGTCCGGATTTAATGAAACCAAATATTGAAGTCAATTTTTACTTTTCCCGATAATAAATATGCAAATCAATAGTCATCATCATCATGTTACTAGTCGTCGGCTTAACTTTTTACTCTGATATAGCTCTTGACTGATGGAAGGATGTGGCAATGAACAGTTGCAGCTCCTGTAAACGTTATGAATTATCGTTTTCATGTATTATTTTGTAGCTTCTTTTTAATCGCATAGCAAAAGGCCAGTGCGTAGCAGCAGAAGTTTCCCCGACTGGCAGAGGTCTGCTGTCGTGACGCCCAGTAGTTCTCTCAGCTGTAAAGTTCTTATTTGCAAATGAAGTTTTAATGCACTCTTAATTAAACAACTATAAAGACAAAAGATAGAAAAGTACGAATATTTAAAGTTGTAGCTTGGCATGAGTGCAGTTGAATTATATGATTATTTCAAATGTACAAAAGTATATTGTGAGCAGTATTTATGATATCATATGCCAAAAGGTTATCTTCACTGATTTAAATTCTTGGTAAGCACACTGGGATTTTTTTCGCTTTTACTGTGAATTAAAGATTCTGGTTCTAAAATTTGCCCGATGATCTGATTTACTCTTTGCACAGTAATGTTAAATGATTCATTTTAGGTTTGTGAACGTAAGGAAACCGGAAGGCTTTCTGGCACACAACAATAGTAAGTAAGTATTAAAGGATTCATTAAGTGATGTTTGAAACATATAAGATGCTTTGCGAAAATTCGGATCCAAATACTTATATGTTATACCTGTCTGGCAACAGTTACCTGAAAGTTGATTAACAAGTGCCAGTGTACCGTTAAGCTGGAGAGATTTCGGGTCGATTGGAAGGGATGGAGTCAGATAACCTTTGAATTTGATTGAGTGCATTCTGGTGCATTCGGACTGCAACTTTACATGGGAACGAATACTACTCTGACCTACCCACATTTTCGCATTGCTACCGTGCATTAACAAACTCTTTCTAATTCCGGTAAGCTAAACATTTTCGGTGGTTAGACCATCAATTTAAAAAAATTTGTATGGTGTGATGTTCGGAGACAATATTTATGTTTGCCATCCCCCACACTAGTGTCTTTGCTAGATTTTTTGGTAGTGACAAAAATGTGTTGTGTGACGGTTCCGTCAAGATTGATTACTTTGTTGAAGTAATGTTACTGGATTGCACGTCTGAATTATACGGAGAAATTGCAACATGCAGTGACAGTAGATTATTCCGGGCGGAGATGAAGAAGAAAATAAGAGAGGATAGGCGGGATTGTTCGGGGATTGAATGAACCGAAGTTCTCTTGAAGATTTGAGACGAGGCTGGGAAATTCTTAATGGGACCGCGTCGAGGTTAGAAGACGAAACGATTCTATAGTAGTGCGAAAAAATAAGCAAGATCTCGGAGGAGAATACATAAGCAAGTATAGTGGGGATAGAGTCTCGTAGCTGGCTATGGTGAGAAAGTGTGGGAAAAGATCCAAAAGTCAATCTATTTGTGCAGAATGAGCAGCAAGACGAAAATAATCATACGAGTCTCGCGAATTCACAGCTGAGGTTAGTAGTTTCTCCGTTTATACGTTACCGAGAATTTGCTAATCCCTTCGAGGTATATTGTGTACTCTACTGACTCTAGCGTGTCATTTGTATAGTCTACGACATTAGGAACAGAGTATTATCGAGAAAGAGTGGGCAGTTTATTTCATCAAAATCTGATACCCAATTTTCTAGGCTGTAATCGCTCCTTGGTCACTGCAGCTCCTCCTGTTCAATCCCTGGTTTGGAATATTAAAGCTAGGGCCTTCGAGTTAGAAATAGCAGTGCAATCTTCAAAGGTCACCCGTCTAGTAGTAGCACCTCGGCGAAGAGAAAAGCTCCGCATCGGATTCCGCACAACCACCTCCTCGTCTTACGCCATGTTCAGTTTCTCTCGTCCTTTCCTTGCGATTTTCATGTTAATTTAGTACGATATTGAAGAAAATCATTTTTAAAATCCAGTTCGCTCAAACAGTCTGATTAGATTCTGTACTTTTCATTATGGTTGATTGTGATTGTAGTGATAGCAATTTGTGAAAGTGGAATAGCTGTTCTAATAGGTGCTGTCGATCCCTACCAAGTTGTGTCCTACTCATAGACATGTCTCAACCGAGGAAATTAAGTTCGTCTGTATCAATGTTCATTGAGGATTCCAGGATTGCTGCGGTAGCCAACGCAAATGCTAATCCAGCCAATCCGGGACAATTCTATACCATGTCTGTCCTCAGTAATAGTTCAGTGCCGAGTCGATCGTACCAGGAAAACCTCCCCCACCTTCCATCTCCGATCAGGCCTTCCACCTTAGACCTATTCGTGCCCAGCGGGGCTAGGACTATAAGTTATTTTGAACAGAATGACCAACATTTGGTTCACAGGAAACCAAGAGAAATTATTCATAAAATCATTCGTGAAGACAGTAAGGAAGAAGTCGTGGGAGTTAAAGAGGAACGTAGTAATCCTCCAACTTTTGGCACCTCTTCCGGAGAAACTGCAGGCCATCAACGGAATAGAAAATATCGTAGCCAAAGTGTAACTGTCTCTCTTCATCCTCACGGATCCTGGATACACAAAGAAAACCCTAATGAACTCAACTCCCATCATTATGATGCTAATGATAGTGGTGTCGATCGAAAAAAGACTGCAATCACTTCTGTGAACTTGACCTTGAGGTCACCCACGAAAACTCAGGGGGGAAATCCCCAGTGCCATTATACTTGTAGAACTTCCTTTGCCTCTCCAGGAGTTTCCACTAGTTATATCCACGTACCTAATCAGAATACCGATCTTAATTCTGCTAATAATGGAAACTCTTCTGTCACCTATTCTAGTGTTACAAATAGTCCTGATGGCTACGAATCACAGCTGAAAATACGAATCGGACCGCAAGGAGGAAGTATTTGTGCAACCAGACGTCGTGGAAGCGGAAACCCCTCAAGAAATCCACACGGTCAGTGTCCTCAAGGAACTGCTAAAATGAATACCAATTACGCACCTTGTGATTTTCAAGAAATGAAGGAGAGTAAGTTCAGTCTCCGAATTTAATAGATTCGACTAATTGAGTTGTTTCTTATAACGAAACCTTTTCTTATAACACTTTTATATTTACAGAACTTTTGGCTACCCAAGTTGAACGGCAGTCCAAGCTTATGGAAGCCCTAAGGGCGGAAGAGAGAAAATTCGCAACTCTACTCGCTGAATATCATGCTGTAAGACTTCGATGCAAGCCATCACATCCGGAGGTAATAAATTCATCGTCACTACATTTCCCTATATTAATGAATAGTACGATTGCAAACTTAATGTGTACAGATGGAAAGACTTAAAAATCAGAATCAGTTTCTTGAATTGGAATGTGACCTTATGACTCAGCAAATAGATATGCTCAATGACAGAGGTCAGTTTCGTGGTGAGAACCTATTAATCTACTTGTATTCCTCTTGATTTTACAACAAATGTGAACGTGAATCGACGCTAACGGATTCGTACTTAAATTTTAGTACCTCTCGGTGAGACGGATGAGAATTTTTATCGACAAATCAATCCTGGTCAAGATGTTCCCCGAAAAAGCTGGAACATGGGCTACGAATCCCCCACATCTCCAGAGGAAATGGGTAGATGGCCTACAGGATCCCAAAGGAAGCCTCCACCGAGACCGCCCCCACCAAAGTTCTTACCTCTAAGACAAAGTCCCATCGCTCAAGATCCCTTACCCTGGAGTTGCAGTATGTGTACATTCCAAAATCATCCGGATCTAAACAAATGCGAGCAATGCGAAATGTCTAGATTTATGCCTGCACGTAAGTTGAACAATTAATGCATTAAATTATCCCTGGTTGCTCCTACACACATATCGAGCTGAAGTTCGGAATTCAAAGCAAGGCTATTGTGAATTTTTAAAGCAGAACAATGTCGTAATATAAGAGTCCGTTTTACAAGAAGGCCGAACTCGGCTATGGAAGACATTGAAAATCAGGCAAGACAAGTGATACACGCATCCTGGGCGGTCTAGTGTAAAACAGAGAAAATTTTGATATCGGTAAAGTTAGTGAGCTTCTTTAAGGAGTTTTTAAGAGTAAGAGTGATTTGCCACTAAAGCTGATTTGTTTTTGGATTGATTAACGATTGAATTCTGAAATTGACCTTACGTAATGAGAAGTAGAATATTTTTCAATGACTACTCATAGAAAATGATTCGAGGTGCATCATCCAAAAGTTTTTGTTTCCTTTTTATGTGATACGCTAAACTTTAGGGCATGGTCTTCAGTAATATGATGCTTTGATGCAGGCTAACATTGTAAATTATATTTTGTTCTTACCAGGTGGTGCCATGTGAGCCGTCATCAAAGTTAAAAGGATCCTTTGCTAGTAGTTTGTTGACCATTTTGAAACCGTACTGTCGCTAGTTCATGTTACTGGGACATTCCACAAAATTTTGCACTGATACGTTAAATACTACGTTAAATACCGTATTAATTATCCTTAGTTATTAAAGCCGGGATTTTATTGAATCTTGAAGGCTCTAACATATATTACTGCTCGATTGTGATAGACAGTTGTTAGAGATTAACCACAGGTTCAAGTAGCAACACGCTCAGAAGTAGCGGTGAGGGTGATCCGTCATTTATATAATTTAGTTACGAAGAATCGTATATGCTTGACGTCAAAAATATTAGCTCAATAATCGTTTTTTTTTGTTTTTGAAGAACTTAGGAAAGGTTTTTATCGACTAAACGTGTCATGTCGCCGTTGTAAAACTCATAGAGCAATAGTTGAATAATTACTGAAATGATTATATATGTAGATACGAAATATGTCGTGATGGCTCAACTTGTTGCTGCCTGTTAACGATACAGTATATAAAAGGTAAAAATAAATAACGCGTCAGTTAAATCGCACTTTTATATCAGAATTCAAGTTGTTTGGCAGTTTTAAGTTTTCCTCCGTTCCATTCTTTTTAAAGCAAGTTTAGCGCTGCTGCACTAGCTGCGCCACCCGTGATCCCACGCAGCACCGTATCGAAAGCTTTTCCCAACAGTGTGGCATTTCAAGTGGTATCGTGGAGTTTGGTTATGACTTCCAGGAAATAAATTATTTTTTGCAAAGACAAAATTTAATTTTGTGAGTTTATGTTTTTTTCTGTATTTTCAAAATTATTGACAATGCTACACAAAACGAAAAGTATGTAATTTTTCTTTTTTGCTTTCAACTCCAACTACGGCGTAGTACAGTAAGAGACAATTTACGCATATATTATCAGAATAAAATTGGTAGTTATATATAATATGGAATAATTACAAACATAAAGATTGCAATGGGGTTTTGATTGCATATAGTATTCATATAATATTAAAACATACAATCATTCCGTACAGTTAATTCCTAACGACTATCCACACGCACAACTACACAAGCTACAGATTCATTTTATTCTGTTTCACAGGTTAACATAACTACGGTGTGTGTATTATTAAATCGCTACAGCTAACTAGGTTGCGGATACATCTTCTCTTCCCCTCTCATTAAGAATCAACGTCTGCAAATATAATAATCCCCGACGAGTTTCAATAATAATTCATAGCTGAAGCAAGTCATCAGCAGTTAGTGGCTCCCCCTTCATCCAATACCCTTTCGTTCATCTCTTTCTTAGCATTCAAAACAGAGAGCAGTATAACAAGAACTGGCTGGATAGAAATTCCCACAGAGGACTTTTCTACATCATAAATCCTCACCAACTACAAGCCTTATTAGCATCAGGAGTAGCTCCTCCAAAAAGAATGCATATCATTAACGTTGACTATCTCTCTATAACTGAGCAAGCAGATTGCATATTTATGTTATATCGACAAAAGAATTAATTTGAGCGGTGCCGGAAATGATTGGAATCTGCAATCGTAAAAATATTATAGTAGGCGCCCATACCCAATTAATCACGATAAGCTACAATTATGTAATTATATATAAATGTGCCAGTAGCAGTCCAAGCGTTTCATAATTTTGATAAGGTACAAAAATGGGCGATGAGAAATTTTCTTTGAATCCGCAATCTCACCCGTCACCTATCTATAACCCCCCGTCGAAATCCATACAATCAATCACTTATAGCAATAAGTTTTATAATTTCACCGTTACAATAATAAATTAATTATCGTACAGATTGACACTTGTTCTTTTGAATTTTTCCCTTCTGAATAATACGTGGCATATCAGTGAAACGGGTTTCCCTTCACTCTTTGATTATTACTCCCTCTGATGAGCATCCCAGACATGAACTCTTAATGTAAGATAAGCTAATAGGAATTACATGCTTGAACACAGAAAATAATCATTGTCTGGGCGGTTACGGGGTCGTGCCACAAGAATGTAATCCTGAAGGCAAACTCTCTTGACAGCTGGCTGACTTTAGTTCATACAGATGTTAACAACTCTAATGAGTGATATTTTACCGAGCTCACGTCCAACTTTACGCAAAAGGATCGATTCCAATCTTTTAATCATAACTAAAATAATCCTCATCGCTAATAAGCCATGTAACTGGGAACTAAAATGAATTAGCAGTTCCATCAGGTTAAAACATAGAATTAAGATTACTGGAACAAGCGAAACCATGTAATGTTTTGGGAGGATTTAGAATAAGCACGGGATTAATCAATCTGTGCGCTGAAAATTCCAGGAGACTAAGCAGGCACACAAGGATTGACTTGAATTCATTACGAATTGGCACAATAATCAGGTTAGACTGTGGATTCAGTTAAACAAAAGTTCCAGGGCTCTTAAAACAATATTACACACACTCTTTCATTCCCCTTCAGGGATACAAGCAATCAGAGAAAAAAATTCTTTCTTGATGCAACAATAATTATTCTTACTTTCTAATTAACCTTTACTTCCTATACTAAACATGGACTAGTTTTTTTTGCATTATATAAAATTTTGTGGCCTTAATCCTGGGTTAAGATAAAGGAATAAAGGAGTGGAAAGTAAAATTATTTAGGCAAATACTGCTATATACTGCATCACAATTTTGTCTAGATTATTTAAATAATTATTTTAAAATGCTAGAAGGTAAGAACTGCTAACACTCTAGTACATAGGCGAATCTATTTAGGTATTCACCAACTTATTAGACTCTCGTATTTTCATTCATTGCCGTCTGCTCATTACACATTGAGAGTTGATATATATATTTCGGGAGGATGACAATGATAATTTCGGATATCGATTACAACAGGCTCTAACTGAAATTACACATGACCATAATGAATTCCTTGAGGTACATTCATTCCATCTCTGCTCCACCTCTCACGCCTTCAGAAACATTATATATTATTTGTTTTTGTATAATAATATTAATATAATTTTTGTCCTTTAGAATATACCCCATGCATTTATCAAGATCCCTTTGTACACCTAATATCTCAGGTTCTATTAACGCACTGATAATTTACAGTAATTACACTTATTCTCTCTTCTCGTTTAATAGCATTTAGTTTTGTACTAACGAAAAAGGTCCACGGCTTTTGCGGGAAGGGATGTATAGTACATTAGCTTTTAGTCCTCCTTCCGCACAAACTACATGGCTACCCATAACTAATGATTGTTATATCACCTCAGAGTGGTACATAGTAAATCAACTAATTCAGACAAAGAGCCAAGCGGGGCCATATGAACGTTTTCAGAAAGAGCAAAGAGGTTTTTGTCATATTCATTGAATACAGGTAAGGCTTGATTTTTAGATCCCTTTTCTAGAATCTCTTTTAGATATATCATCCACCCACCTCCCATTCTACTTATCAAGGCTGCTAAACTACTCTAGTGTAATACTCTCTCCCTAATGCGCTCAACTTAATTTACACTTTGCTTTTAGTCCACTATCAGGAACAGTATGATGACAGGAAAGAAGGAACGTCTAGCACAAGCATATTATCGTTGTCACTCAAATTTTAGATTTTCTTTCGGCTACCACACCTGTGGATTGTTATAAAGAAATTAAAATCTACATGTATGACTGATATCATTTTACAAGGAACAGAGATAAGATGTGTCGCTACTTTTACATTGAAAACAATCGGAAGCTGGAAACGAGATATTTTCGAGGAATTAATAAACGGAGATATACATGACAAAATAAAAGTTAAAAGTTGAAAAAAAACATGGAACATATTTCGTAGTAGCTACAATAAAAATTGTATAACATTATTATCCATCCAGTTCAATATGCATGAATCCCTATGCTGCATACGCTAATCACGTCTGTAATAAGTACAAATCTCGATATTTTGTTTCCTACAGTAAAGTTTGGTATAATAAAAGACGTCTTTCTCTCTACGCACAAGTTAATTTGATTCATCAAAATTACCCTTGTTGGCTAGCTTGAGCGGAATAGTAAGAACCATTCCCTACAGTACTTGTGTGAAACGCGGATTATAATCAACAACAATAATAGCTATTTAGTAGCAATAGTCCTCTTGTACGGTAACATTTCGAGGTGTAGATTTATAAACAAGAATCTATTTCCGATGAGAATTAGGAGGACCTTCAAATTGCTGTCTGTCTCCCCCTCCATTGCCTATGCCTGACAGAATAAGGTTGAGAATATTAGGAAACTGTTACAACGGCTTTTCCAGCCGTCAGATGGACAACTGGAATAGGGGCGGTGGTGGAACTAGTAGATAATTCAGTCGTAGCGGAACAAGTGCTGTTGCTATCCTTTAAAAATTTTCCAGATGATCGATTACTAGAACTACTATCACTAGATTCTACAGACACGTTATTATTGTTGCTAATGACAACGGCCGGTTTGGGGTGGGGCGTTTGGTTGTACTTGTTGGGCTTCATATTATTATTGTTGTTGTACTTGACTCCTCCAGCGGATTTTGATGCATTGTGCTGGTAATGGTGATATCCGCCGTTATTGTAACGGCCGTTATGATGGGAAACGGGCTTCGGCTGGTAGTGAAACACAATGCTGTTGTTATTGGTGGCAATTGTTGTGGTTGAAGTAGAGGAACTTGGAGAACCACCCGGCAGGGACGATCCTCCGGATGATGTCGTCGAAGATCCGGAATTTGAAGTCGCTGGGATTGTCTGAAGAAGTCCTCCAGGTTGGCCGTAGTACATGGTCTGCTGAACTTCATAGTGACCGGACTGACCATTCTGTCCATGTTGCTGGCTCTGGGCCGAAGTTGCTGCCTGTGACGGCAAATAGTAGAGTGGGTAACAGGTGTAGCCAGAATTCGAGTATAATCCTTGGGTTGCAAAGCTAGGTAAAAAGAATACAGCTTCACCGTTAGTTTTTTTTGCATTTTCAACGTGCATAATTTTTTAAATCCCGCATATCATTATTTTCAAATACATCTCCTTACTCATTGCTGAAGAGCTGGCAGGCAAGTCTTTGAATAAGCTGAAGGGTGAGCCGTCTTTCATGGCCCATGAGACAAACGGTAGAGGAGTCCACGACGTTGTACAACGTTATGAGGAAAGCATAACGTAGTCGAAGTGAAGCACCCGACATGTGATTCGCCAAATAAGTTCGCAATTTACCCTCTTGCTGGTCAACCTAGAAAGCAATAAAACAATTTTAGGTTCAATGTCACTTTTCTCACTCATCCACTGTCAATAAGCAAACCCACACGTCCCTCCTACAACCAGTTGGGTCATATGATAAAAATCCCAAATTCCATTTAATCCCACATCTGATAGCCCACTAATCCTCACACAGTCAGTCAGAACATCTGCCGCCCATTTCACTAAAACAAAATATACTTGACGTCCCTGCCTACTTAAAATTGCCCGCTAGCTTACTACCAGCCTCCGAGAATACTTCAACCGTGACCTAAGCCAGCACCCAAAAAATATATATTTTCCCGAACCGTAGTTCAGAATATATCCAAAGGATATCCACCATACCATGAGGGACTCTTGTCAGTAAAATGTTTACACTAATGGAGTGAACCCGGGAAACTGCGTAGCGCCAACTCCGCAATCCTCCGCCCGATTCTTTATTCCCAAAGGGAGGCATTGACAGATTGTAAAGTGAGTAAATAGTTTTCTATTTACCAAATTAAATTACAGACACAATACTACAAGGGATTCTTTTCCAGGTGGTGACGTCAATAAAGCTCATCCTCCTCCTTCCACCTAGCTAACCAAGTCCTAGGACAAGGACAGTGCAATTCTACTGGACGATGGGGAAATAATATTCCCTAAGAAATTAACATTTTTTCCAAGAGCAACTTCCCGGGTAATTGGGGAAACAAGTACCGAGTAATTCCCTATAATGCTTCCATATCAATTATTTCCATAGCGCTAAACACGTGCTAAAGAGCTTATTGAAATAATGTGATTACTCTTCGGATCGCATGGATGCAGGAGGAGAAGGTAAAAGGTAAATTGGGATTTTAACAGGAAAATACGACGTGGAAATGGAAGCAAATGAGGAGTCCTTGCTTCAGTTTTCCTCGGACCGGATCCCATTTTATTCTACTCAGTTTCCCGTACTTCTAGGAGTTTATAGTACACGCTAAAAAACTCATGGTTATTAGGGTAAGGCGGAAGAGTGAAAAAAATACTACTTTTTACCACCAGAAAACGAGCACGTGAACCGAGTGCACGTTATCGGGGTCGCATCATTCTCGACAAGGCTTCCCTCTGCCAAATATTTCCAACCGGTTCAAAATAGTACAAGGGGAAAAAAACCTTGGAATCTATCAGAGGATGAGTCAGTCCGTCTATTTTTCAAGTACCATTAGCAAATGCAAGGAATGGCATGCCGAAAACAGGCTAGGCTAAACGATAACATGCGGCTGGTACAGAGTACCCACTTTCATAAACTCCCTCTCATACAAAATCCGATATATTCCGATACATAAAAACGCAAGATTTCCGGGGTATATTTTCGTAAAGGACCCATCCTGAATCATATCACGTATGCCTCCGGTAAGGGAACCCCACTGTACAGAGAAGCGTCGTACTTCCCTCCTACCCGGGAAATTAACTGAGAAAGAGCGGTGCGGTGGCGGATAATGATGATGTGGCAGGTTTAGTCATAGATAATTGCCGATGAGGGTAATCAAGAGAGAAAGGTGGGATGCCTATTTACTACGTCCTACACTAACGCGGGGCTCGCAGAAGTTGTAAAAGTGTATAGAGCTTATAAAAACGGGCATGTCTCTCTCCTACACATTATTAATGGGCGGAGCCATTCCTATACCGGGTTGGGTGACGTCCGTCGGTCCGTCGGTCCGTCGGTCCGTCGGTCCGTCTGTCCGTCTGTGCGCACGATAACACACGAACGGATTGACGGATTTACATTAAATTTTCAGTATAAGTAGTTAACCCACCCAGGACCATCCCTATTGAATTTCGTGCATATTCATTAATTAATATCAGAGTTACAGATAATTTAAGATTCAATTAGTTATCTTTTACATTGAAAAACATACGTTCCACTCACAAGCACGCTCAGCAGGCAGAGAGTGAAAAAGAGAAAGGAAAGGAGCGCACAAGCACGCCGTCCCGTGACTAGGCAGTGGAACAATACTGGAAAGAAATCACCTTCTCTCGTTTACACTCCCGTGACTTAGTGGCTAGAGCTTGGGAGGAACGATGTGAGAGGCGCGCGTTCGTATCTTGACTAATTTTCGGTTTTTTTTGCATAGCAATCCCATCAAACCATTGAGTTTTAGTCATATAGTTTGAGCCATTGAGTTTTAGCAGTATAGTAATTCTGAAGATTACGGGGCGATAAGAGAAATTCCTTTTTACAGCAAATACGAGCATACAACATTCCTAGTTAGTATTAAATCATGGATTAATTGTTATTATGAAGTCTTAAACTTCTATATCAACTATCAATCCAAGGTTTTTTACTAAAGCTCCGCCCATTGCATATTCGGTTGCCCGTTTATTCTACCATTCCTCAGCTTTTTTCCACACCACCAAAGGCTTCTTTCTCTTAACTTTTAACCTGTATTTTCTGCAGACAGTAGCTTTCCTAGCAGAGTATTTTTCCTAGCTGCTAAGCTACCCCTATGTTTTCTCTAATTCTAGACACACCTACGGTTACTTTTTTCATATGACTAAGGAATGCAATGCGGGGAAGAGGATGATGAGATAGGGATTCCGTTCATATTCCATGCGGGATTTGAGCCTACTAACAGCATTTCTAGCACCAACTTCCTCCTTGAGCTTATCATGATCCCAACGATGAAGTTTCAGGAGTGAACAAAAACTCGCAGATTCTTTTTCAAGCTGTTCACGTTCATTCTAGGGTTGGTTCGTAGCTGGTGCAAGTTAAGTTGCTAAGATAAAGATGTAGAGGATTTCGCGTGGGCAAATATAGGGAGGGAGGATTCCCTCTGTTTAAAAAATGAGCAAACTATCCTTGAAATGTATGGGTGAGAAAATATACCAAGTTGTAGTGAGAATACGACTATGTTATTAGTTGCAGGCTACAACAAGTTGTAGCCATTCCACATCTTAATCACCGTCCTTCTTTCTAGTTTTTTAGAAGATGGGATTTCGGAGGGGGGATGTGTGGAAGATTCTGAGACATTTATAGACAGGATTGTGGAGAAAATAGTGGAGGAAGTGCATACGCACATGATCCCGTATCCCTTTCCTTGAGTCATTCATAATAGCAAATACTAGAGAAAGAATGGAGGGGGAAGATGTGGCCTGGAAGACTTGTTCTCTACGAGCTAATTATTACACGAGTGGAGACGAAGCTTAGAATGTTTTGGACGTTTGCCAATCGGAGCCCCTTCTCCCTAACTTTCCGCTTCGGTCTGAGGAAAATGTCTGATTCCTCTCCGAGTAAGATGCTACTCTGTAAGATCTGGAAATACTATGGATGGAAAAGTTGTAGAAGGGGAGTGCATTCCTAAAGAGTACAGTTTTTAGAGCACATCTTAAACTAGAATTGACTCTTACCTCTGGGAAATCGATGAAGAAACGTGAGCACATGTAACGCTGAAGGGGTTGGATGGAATGGATATCGGCGGGTCTGTAGCCTCGTACTAGGAGGTTGCAGTATTTTAGTAAACCACCCCCTCGGATTTCTTCCGGGGATCGGGTAGCAATCAGTCCATGATGAAGGTGAAACAATGCTTCGCTAAAATCTCCGTAAACTGATTCACCAACGATTGTGGGGTAAAATCTGCAACAGCAACAAAACAGTACATTAACTCCTGAAACTTATCAAAGATATCTGTAACCTTCTTAAGAATTTTCAAATTTTTGACAAGCGACTTAATGAATAGCATGTAGGATGAATTGCAATACTAACCGGCTCGACATTGGAACGGTGGCACACTTGTAGAAGAGCATTAAAGAGTCTAAGACGATTTGGAACGAGTCCACCGAGAATTCGTACTGACGACGCATCGTATCAACAAATTTCAGTTCTACAGAACATCCTCGGCTTTTGTTTCCGTTCCCGGGTCCGTGCGTTGGCTGTCCATTCCCCAGAGCAATCAAAGACCATCTATCACCCTCACAGACTTTAACCATCTTGGACACGTAGGCTTCCTTGAGTGCACAGGCGGACATTCGCTTCCGGCTAACCTGTAAACGGTTCACAACACCAACAAGTTTAAGAGCAAACCCCATGTAAAAAAATAACATTCTGCAACCAACGGAGAGGGAGTGATCCTCGACTCTGGAGAAGACTCTTGTCCAGAAGAGCATGTCAACTACAAACCAATCAGCCCAAGCCCACTCGGCTAAAACACTCAAACTCAGTCTTACCTGCGGTGGAAGGAGATCAAGAAGGGCATCAAGAACAGCAGTCTTGACTCTATCAAAGTGCTTAGCGGTGGACAATTCCATTCCAAATATCAGATCAATATCGTTGTAACTGCAATTGGATCTGGCACCACTTCCCATCAAACTATTTACAGTCATGATGCCACCGTTTGTACAATGTTCAGCTGCAGCAGCCGCTGCCGCTGTCACATTGGCAATAACATTACAGGAACACATCAGACCCGAGTCCTCATTCCCAGAAGTACTCGGATAACCGTAACCGCATACATAACAATAATCCGTCTGCTGCTCTGGCATTAAAGCATAACTTGCTGCTCCACCATTCAGTCGGATATCACGAATCTGGAAGCAAGAGAAACGACCAAGATTAAAAAAAATAATCTCGTAACAACAAACACAAGCCTGACAACTAAATTAAACTTTTACAAATCAACACTTGCTCTTATCACCCTATAATAAACTTTTCTACTTCATCACACACTTCCAACTCTCAGACTACAACATCAGACAACATGCTACAAATTAAAGTCCACATCCAACTCCCAGACTTGAGTCAGACTTTATTGTCCCACCTTTCGTTTACCACGTAGTCTGGACTGGAAGTTAACAAGAAAAAATTTGGACAGGGAATAAGTAAAAAAAACTTACTTTAAGTCCTTCTTTTAGAAGTCGGTCTTTGACGGCAGTAAGAAGATCTTTAAGTTTGAGCTCAAGAGAAGGAAAATTTCCTCGTCCTTCCAGTGCAACCATTTCATTGAGCACACTGTCAATTCGTTTCACTTGTTCATAGGTCAAGATAGCAAACCGCTCCCGCTCAACTCCAACAACACTCTCTTTACACGACACTGGCGAACTTCGACCCGAGCTACACCCATCATTGTCACTGAAAACACCGCTGTCTGTCACACTCAACGCGTCAAAGTCGTCGACTCCCATCTCTGCAAAGAAAAAAACAAGAAACCCGTTAGTGTTATCCAGTAACGTTCCAGTATCCAGTATAAATATTATAGCGCTACATTTCAATTTCCTAACCACGGTAATTCCCTTTCAAATACTGCAATCAATTCCATCAACGCTTTGCGTCTCATCGTATCATCCAAGCAAGTAGCGCCCTCCGACGGCACAACTATTGAGCATGTTCCCACACCGCCATTACATGCTGGCTACTACTATCGCATTTCCCATCATATCATTGCTGCCTTTCCAAATCAAAGCTACATATAGTAAAAACCCGGGCAACTTTCAATAGTCCCTCATCAGTAACCATGCTGTGTGTACTATCCAAACAACTCTTCTGAATACATTCTACCTGTCATTCCATCTCAATAATCAATCCATCCCTTCTTAGCATCACCACCCCCAACGACACCCCACAACGTTGACACTTGAATCGAATGGCTCTAATGAGGCTACATACGAGACCTCCACGTGTGTTACCCAACAACAAGTGGATTGTCCAATAAGGTTAAAAGGAATCTGCTGGTGCTTCCGGAAAGAATTCAATGAATAATTGCTTCCATCATTCCATACAGATTGCGTGCAGAGAGAAAAGACATGAATCCTTCATTCCTTCCTTCCCACAGCAATGGCTGGAGAACAAAGACTACAAACATATAATAGGAGAGCGTCCTCGTCCCTGGAGGACAGTGACAGAGGACGACCTAAAAGCATAGAGTTGATAGTAGGTGACACAAACTTTGCCATCAATGCATCCTCTCTCAGGGATTAGCATTCTACTATAAACTATCAGCATGTGAAGTCAACTCTCCCATTGTTTTTACAATCAATCCCCCATCAACTTATACAATCCCTATAGCTTTGCATTGTGCAGGTGGCGAAGTCACCATAGTCTTTTAAACAAGAGCCTTTCACAAGCCAACAAATCAATAATCAATGCCCTCCTGCCCTCTGTAAGACAGCTGAGCTAAAACAACCAGGATTATCTATGTACCCTTCCAAAACGAATACCCATCCATAATTCCGGACAATTAATCCCTTTTTATGAGGGCGCCTATATTCAATCTTGGTTACATACAAAACGCTGTAGCTTCTAGTGAACCAAACGCACAGCTTGGAATAATAGTATTAATTCCTAGCAAGAGAAGAACACAATGAACACATTTATGCTCCCTTGTCCGCAATTAATTATTAGCTTTGTGAAACACCTGGATGCTTCTTGTCTAACCTGCTCCTATTTCGCCTCTCTATTCTCTATTATGTGGTGGTGATTGAAACCCGGTTAAAAGCCTCCATGTAATCATAAAGCAATGCGATAGAAGAACATATCTCCGGATACACACGCGCTCCGCGCAGCACCACACCACCGCCGCGCAACATCCAGGTCACAGTTGTGGAACGCTTTGCGGTGACAGTTCATTTCCCCCATTTTCCCATCAAGCTACTTATTACTCCAATATAAAACTATTCATAAGGAAACGCGCGTACGCTAATGTAGCTCCGCTCAATGCAGTTTACCAAAAATAATACACAACTTTGCCCAGAGAATTATTGCTTCTGGTAAAGCTGCAAAAACTCCAACCCAGTAAATCAGTTCTACGACTCCTGAGTCAGGAGTCCTGACTCAAACCAAAGGGATGGGAAACACGCAAACTTATAACATCTCATTAACCGATTCCATTCAAGAGCATCAGCACAGAAAGGCAGAAATTACATCCTTTCACAGCAGGATAAAGGCCTATAATTAGAGAATAATGATGGAGAAAATAGGGGCTTTATTTAGAAAAAGGCAATCTTTTCAAAAAATTCATCAGAGAAAATATCTATTCAAATCCCATCCTCCCTCATCCCACCTACCAAATCACAGTAACGTCCGCCTTTGCAAATCTTTGCAAAATACCCAGCCAGTCAGTCAACCACACACACCTAGATTTTATGCAAGCTCCATATGTCAACCACCTGTAGGATTTTCGAATACTTGAAAGGAGATTGGCAAATTTCAAACCATTTTCCTCCCTTCTCTTACCCAAACCCACGCTTCCATTAAATCCGCAACTAATTAGCCGACAATTAACCTATTAACCATTTATCCGCCTCCTACACAGCCCCTCCTCCTCCTACCAGCTTCCTCTCCTCCCGTTTGGCCAAGGGACTTAAGAGAAAAGCTTGGCTTTAATCATCACAACCTCACTCTGGTTTTCCGAATCTCCGATCATTACAAGTCTTCCAGAAACAAGAGACGCAGGCTGTATTATTCAGGTGCTCTAAAATCTCTACTATAAATACATTTACACCGTACATGTACCTCATAGAATGCACCGCAAAATAGCCTGGCGGAGTTTCGTGCCAATTTTTCCGAATCATGTCTCATGTCGGGCTTCTTTTTTCTGGAGCAAGAGAATACAAGGCAGGAATAGGATGTGGTGTCTACGTCCCGCACCTCAATACACCACCAGGATTTTAACAGGTTTACAAGTTAAACTCAAGTCTCTCCTTCCCCACTAAACTAGCAACTTATCTCTTGGCACGCAAGTCAAATATTCTGGCCCGCCCTGGGTCACGTCAACACGCACGCAGCCAACTTCCTCCGACCTGGGGCAAAGAATGAAGCTCACTGCCTCAAGCAATCATCAACTATAATAAATAAAGCTCAGAGGACAACCCATATTTAGCTTATTTCCAAAGAGGGACATGAACGTTTTTGTAAAATGAGCAACCCAATCCTTCCCATCTTCTTCTGACCTTTCCCATAACGTCAATGATCAAGCTTTTGCAACAATCCATAAAAGCAGTAAAAGCGATATCCAACTTATAGCATACACAGAGCTATTCCATCTTTGTCCTAAGGGAGAAGGAGTGACAGAGAGAAAATTTCCATCCAGTCACTAAGGAATATTGTATTTTTCTTTCTATTTTCCGGGTCCCTTTGTAATTTCTCCGATATCCCCAAGCTAGATTCTTCCTTTCAATTTCTCTCTCTACAATAAAATATTTAAGTAGTCAGAGCATAAGTTTAAAAAATCGCTTTCCAAGCTACAAAGTCGTAACATTTCCGAATCAAACAGGATACTTCTCTGCCTAGAGCACTACATGACCGAATCTATGCCGCAAATTCCGTTTATAACGCAATCCCGCGGTTCAATTTAAACTGTTCCTTCCTTAACACTTTCCTCCACCGCGTAGCGTTTCCCGTTTTCACAGTAGACAAAACAGCGTAGTCATTAATCCGTATACCGATAATTTTATTATTTAACCAGTATCCGCCGAATACCTCGTTCCGTTCTCTTCATTCAGCAAATACTTAATACTTGTACAACCTAAACTACTTTGATCATCACGTATTAAGCTCAAGCACATTTGAAGGTTAACTACAACAACTAACTCAATGAATAAGTAACTCAATGAGTGTACTTCTCAATATGAAACTTTAAGAATAGGGCAGTGATGGTAAAAGTATTTAAATGTAAGCAAAAAATAATAAACTTTAATCTTTTATAGCTACTTTAGAATCTCCTAGAATTTCCGTTCAACCTAGCAGAATGGTATTCTGAATACCTCTAGTCCTCATACATTCTCGTACGAAACCAAAATGTTTACCTTTTCAAACAACCATAACGATAAATATTATAGAAGATGATCTGATTGAAAGAGATGAGGCTATACTAATGATAATTTTTATTGTTATGATAATGTAAATATTATAATTACAATCCCATAACTGAAATTCTCCGCTCCTGAAAACGCTAAAGAGAAATCCAATCATTTCCTTGACATGAACCTTTCCTTTAATTTCCACACTCCCTCCGCATGTTCTCAATGAGTGTCCCAGACTTGGATTCTTGCTTACTCACATGCTACGCTACGTTCTGGTTATTTTCAGCAATTAAACCCAGCCTGCGTCACCACTTCAGTAAATCAACCTGTAGTCTAAACTACTTTTTAAATTTAATTAAATTCAAAGCTTCAATACTCGCTCTTCTGTACAACGTTATATTTTCAGGTGAAATCCCAAGTTTGCCAGCCTCAATACACGACCTTCTATCCAATTTCATGCAGCCTATTCGGACAAAGGATAGAGGGATGAGCATGTTCCGGAAATTTTGCATTTGTCCATGACATACCTTATACATTCAATGGGTAAAGGAGAACTAGCTTGCTTAAAAAGCACGCAACTTTAAAGCGTTTCAGCTGATATATTCATCCTAAAGGATACTTTCAAACGGAAAGGTGATGTGTGTGGCCGTGGCAGACTGGGTGTGGAGCCTGGATGCTTCACAAGAGAATCCAGATATTGTTGCATTCATTCAAGAAGACATTATTGCAATTTATGAATCAGCAACTCCTTTTCCTCATTACCCTCACGAAGAAAAACTTTAAAAAGATAATAAAACAATCCAAACTCTTCTTTCTGCATAAACTTATCTTAAATTAACTTTATCCTCCACTTGTTCCTTTTCCTTGTTTTCGCTCTGTTTGCCAAAAATCCTCTCAAAAGTTTCATTCATTTGTGCAAATCTACATTATTCTCCATATTATCTCAGAACGCCTCTCTATCCAGAGCATCTATTCAGATTCTGCATTATCGCTTCATGAAAGTTGATTATCTTAGCCAGTATAAAGCGTTCTGCATTTGCATTTTCCATATTCTCTTTACAGCTTTCGTAGGAACAGATATAAATTAACTATCCACAAAATATTCAACGCGTCGACAATTCTAGAGCAAACATTAAAATTTCCGTTTCAAATCCCAAGTATTTCTAAAGGGAAAACAATATCCTGGTATTCCATTTCATATTCTATTTCAGGTAGGAAGTACTAGGCTGTAGAAGGTTAAAATATAAGAAAGTCACGTCTTAATGATCGCAATTAAATCGCAGCTCTAAAATCTTCAAGCTACCTACAAAAATTTCAATACAGTTAGAATTATCAAATGGGTTTCCCTACGGCAAAATCATTCAACTCATAACTGGATTTGCAGCATCCTGTGGAAAACAAAATAAGATATCGTCTAATTAAAGCAAGTCTTTTATAATGTATGCACAATTTATTCCTTAGCTGGAATCATGTACCCATGACCTATAAAACATAAGGAGCAAATACACGGCTGAATGCAGTTACAGCACCACTAAAAACATTCCATCCTCACTATAGTTTTGCGCAAGGTGAGCTGAGACAAGAACCGTCCTTGAAACACGTGCTTAATTGAACATGCAAAAGATACCATCACTTTCACTAATAATAGTCGAAACTCTAAAGAGCAAACCTTTTCATTCACCAACACTTCCAACTCAACCAAATCCCCTTCCTTTCTTAATTAGCCGAAAAAACTGCAATCTCAGCCTCAGACAAAATCCACTTCATCTCCTCAGTATGCAGCCAACTAAATAAATAACCATCAACTAATTGCACACAGACTGAGGGGACAGCAGACTAAGAATCTACAAGTGCGAGTTACAAATATGCAAAATCAAATACCAATTAGTTTTTCTTCGACAAACTTGTCAATAACCTGACATAAGTATCTACCTTCCAAGACAGCTCAAGCTTATAGTTAATGCTAAAATTTTTTGAAACTTTATTACCCAGACTGAAATTGAATAATAATCCAGCAAGCGCCAACTAAATTGGCAAGTGTATGTAAATTTCTTCCCGATTTCTTCACAATACTACGAAATTCCCCTTACTCAGAAGAATATTATAATTTATACTACCTCAAAAAGTATAATCAAAGTACAAACTTGTTTAATTTACAACCTGGCCTAATTCATAAGAAATTGATTTGCGGTTCAAGTTTTAAATGAGAGTGAGAGCTCGTCCTATTCTTTATGCACACTAGTAACAAAGAACGCTAATAGTCAGGGTCGGCCCTAAACTCACACATGTCTGTCTGTCTACCTGTCTCCTCAAGAGTGAATTAAAAAATTCCCTACAGTCCAACTAAACTTACTCCCACCTTAATCCATTAATAACTGCACTTCAAGCTGCACTTCGCAGTTACCTAAGTAAGCTTGGAACTAAGCAACAACTGGATTTCAGTAAAAAACTAAATGACTCACACGCTTTTTCAAATATCCTTGGGCGATCATGAAAATTGCATCAAAAACTTAAAACAACTACGTACGTCAATCCTATCACAGAATGTGCTAAATAATTAACATATTTTCTCTACGCAATATAATCCGTAATCCTGCCACAAGACTCCTCATATATAATCCAAGTGTCATAATCAAACATGATATAAACATATATCTTTTAGAAAGGGAAATTTTTTAATTTCAATATTAAATATGTACACAAACTAAAAATCCAATCCAGCTTATCGCAAAGCTTCTTTTAAAAGCTTCAAGTTAAATTTCAAGTTATTCTTCCAACTCAGACACACTGACAAACCCAATGCAGTGTTTCTGTAAATTTGACCAAATTCACGCAAAAATTCCAACTCGATTCCTTTAAAAACTACGCCAATCCGCTAGCCCCAAAACTTGTATAAAATCCATGTCCAATTTATCTTTTATACAGTTGCAACAACTGCAGTCACCAATTCACAAATATTTCTTCCCAATCGTAGTATAGTTAGTCCGCCTCTTCACTCAGCTTGTTTACATTTCCACTAACAACAAATGACAGGACCAAACGCATGGAGAAGATGTAAAAAAATCCCGTTATTTTTAATACAATTCTACACCAGCAGACGACTCAAGCTATTCCTTCCCTCAACAGGCTTTATGATACTCGACAAAAGAGATAAGGATTGGAAACCAGTTTTATATTACGCAATTCAAGCAACATTTTACTGACATTACCATCTTGTTCATATTTTGGCAAAAAATCCTCAAATCCAAATAAGCTAGCTCCTGTAGCTGATTAAATGGGAATGGTGTAAAGAGTGAAAATGTCATAAAGAATAAAAATGGGACGGCTTACAAGGTATAATATTCGACTATAACATTTTTTGGTTGCCCTGCGCTACACTGTATGCTATAGTAGACGAGCTGCTAGCAAGCTTATAATCTACTTTCGTTACAATCCTATACTACTTTATGCCACCTTAAAAATCATCCGACACTCACACTCTTGCTAACTCTGCCTAAAATCAAGTATACGGAATGCAAGCTACTGAGAAAATTTCGAGAGAAGTGACTGAAGCTGACATAATGAGGTTTGGGGGAAATGCGTTATTCAATCTTCTCACTTGAGCACCCTAAATTCTAAATCTTTTACGCTACATCAATATGATGGATCAATTCCTTCTCTTTGACTCTGGTGGATGGGCCAATATATCGTCCTCTGCATACGTTTCCAAGCTCTTGCCAAACAACAAATGATGTTTAACTCTGAAAATTGCATCTCTTCCCTTTACAAATAAGAGGCTTCCAGACCGATAATATCAATAAGACTCGGCGAATGAGTCGCCCCCAAGCAAAGCTCTGTTGCAAGCATGAGTCTGCAGACTGATGCCCGCTTCTGGAGCTTAGCATCCCATAGTTTCAGGACTAGCAAAAGTTAGTTGCGTTACCAGTTTTGGAGCTGCCGACAGACAAGAATACCACTTTTGGATACGGCGGCGGTAGAAAGGAGGAGGGAACTACACGATGGTAATAGCATCTTCTTGAGAAGATTCAGACTGAGAGAAAACAAAGATGCTAATGGATAATAGAGGAAAGTGCCAAATTTTGGGACACCTCCACGGAAATATGGAGAAGGCCCTATGGATAACTGACGTCGTGGATATGGAGACAATCGTAATTAGAACTGGGAATCTATGTCATCAAATTGCGAGAAGGCATCATTTCGAAACGTCGAAAGATTACAAAGATTCAAAAACACTATTATTACTAACTTCAAACACTGGCTACATAGAGGAATTGGTGGAAACTGATGGGAGAAGCTTATTTACTACGTACTGCTTGTTTGTAATATGTTTGCTGCAGTAAGTATCTTCACGCAACATGTATTCTTACTCTTACAAGAATCCCTTCAGTTCGTATTCCTTACAACCTGCTTTGCTTTACTACCCATGCAATAGAGCTTTGTAATGATTCGGAATGAATGAATAGATGCTTCTCTGTCTTGCATCATAATTCCTCAAGTGAAGAACAGGAGAGCTGCAAAAGTTGTGGAATTTCCTTTCGGAATCCATCTTATGTACGCTAAATAAACTCCGGCCTTACAGCCTTCGTTACGGCTCAAGGACTGTGAGAAAACGTGAAAGGATGCGATCCCCAAGCAGGACTGGGCTTTTAGTTGGATTCAATAAATGAATCCAAATGTAAAAATAAACGGCAAGCACATGTGAGGGAATTAAAAGCACATAAACAAGTTAGCTTAACCACTCTGGCTAACTAATTATACAAAGCAAGGGCTGAGCTTTTAGCTCTCGTAACAAGTATGCGGGGAAACTGGTAGCCTTCACCGAATTTAGGGTATTGATTAAATGACATCGAAAACAGGTGAAAAAGGACTAACGTTTAACGAACATATCAGCTGCAGTGCAATATTCACTATAATTTCATTTCAGCATCACTAGAATGTTCAACATCTACTATCTCGCCTTCCATATCAACACGTAAAAATCTAAATAAATAAACGGTATTACAGTTCAGCAACGGATTTTTTTTTAATTCCATGCATTTTAAATTTCAAACGCCGTTGGTAGCTTTCCTTTATTCAGGCTCCCAGCAACAAGCTAACTAGAACCCACATTAGCTAACTGAGAATGAGAATGACAGGACCATCAGACTGTGAGCTTAATTAACTGTTATATTTAACTAACTTACATACACAGAATCACAAGCTAAGCATAGCAACAAGATGCTGCAAGAATGGCTACAATTAGGTCCAAAAGCTGGTAGAAGACCATAAACAAGGAAACTAACTAGAGTTAACCAAGTCTCTTAACTAGCAGATAGTTGTAAGCAACTTAATCTGGCCGTCCACTCTTAATCATGGAATCGTATCTCGATTGGAAAAACTTCCCTTACGTAGTTGACTAATTGTTATTGTTTTCAGAGTGCGCGCATAAGATGGAGAAAGGAAGGAACGAGATTACTCGGAACACATTTAGATAACTACAATCAACTCCTTACCAAAGTACAACATGCATCCTTAATTATACTCCACATCCAAATCACCGCAAGGGGTGGAGGTAAATAGAGGAACACCAAACAAAACACACGTGCCTCTACTCCCATCAATCCTTCAAAATAATACACCATTTAAACTTAACTGCAATTAAGAAAATGCTTCGCTTGGGAAAACTCCAAAACAAGCTCGCCATAGAATATTCAAGTCTTCTAGCTCTCTTGTGCTCAACGTAGTAAATCACTCACGAACGCTTTTCAACCATTAATCCATTTAGATTCCTCAGATGTAAATGTAATATTACATGAATGAGCACTTATGTAAGTGAAGATTGTTGGAAAACTTTTAAGAGGAGCCAACTCCATCCCAGCTTCTTTTCGTAACAAACAAGGGATTTTTTCTAATTCCTCCCGCGTTATACCACGTGAAAAACAGTTTAAGGGCACGTATAAAAGTAAACGCTCTGGAATAACAAACAGGTCCAATTATCAAAATATTTGCTTTCTCTAGCAGCTAAATCCGAGTACTTGAGAGTCAGCAATAACACGACTAAAATACAATAGGCAGAGTTGAGTTAACCATGTGTCAACGGATGGAATGGTGGTGAAAACCCTTCGGGATCAAGAAAAACACTCAGTCAGAGAAACAGAACATGATGACAATACCAGATTAAAGGGAAAGATTCCAAATACAAGATCCTTGTGAAATATTTATGACACGTCAGGAATCTGGAATCCCGGGAGAGAGGGTGAAATTGTAACAAGATGTGCAAAATACCCAGCTTGTGATGCTTCTTAATACAATCTTCTGTAGCCATCGAGTACATCAAGACAAACTTCGTACCACAAGCGCGCTATCTTCCGGCGGAGTCATTCCTCATAGTAAATGACTTCCGGCAAATAAACCTTGTTAAGGTAACTCAAATACGGAATACCGATTGCCAAATCCGTTAACTGGTGCGTAAATCCCCGTAACGACTTTCACAAGCCTGTGATGACTTCTTTCCTAGTTATTTAAATTGCTTTCCGGGCTCATGCCCAAATAGGGAAAGCACGTCCGAGAGACGGGAGCAGTTAAATCCAAGATACGTACTACAGAGCAATACGCATAAACCTCTTTCAACGTGACGCTATAGCCATCCTATTATACCGGAAACTTGAAGTAATAAAAAAGCGTATGTATCCCTATTTGCAATTTGGAATTAAGCAGCGTACCTGAACGTACTTTAAAAAATAACGCATTTTATACTTACTTGGCAAAACCAATTATCCAGCAACAGGAGCAAGTGACGAATACGGAATGGACGATTCAAGGAATCAAAGTGCAGCTGGAGCTTGATTCTGACAAATCTCACACACTCAAAAGTACTTGACTGTCTTTCAAAAAATCCCACAGTCTTTTTTTCAGTTTAATTTTCCCAAAAATCTCATCAATACTAATTCCAAAATAATCCTTCCCGTAGAATCTTCAAAAATATTTCCGAACCCACGAGGAATTGTTTTAGTTTAGGGTGTGAACTTTTTCACATGCTCCGAGAAAGGACACTCAAGCTTTCTCAGCCAGCTGTTGGGCACTCACGTAGGCAGCTACAAAGTAAAGACTGGTCGGAGCTTTTCTCTTCTTCCGAGCAAAGAGACAATACTTTACTCTCTCGGAGGTCGGCGGATGAATCTCGCTCAATCTCAAAACTCCGCCTGGTAAATCTCCACTTGTTCGGCGGGGATGCGGTAGAAGAAAACACCTGTTGTGTAGGGCAGGTGATAGAGAGGTTGAGGATATTCTCTTCCAAGTACAGACAATTGACAATAATCCACAAAAATAGCACACCCTTCTTCCAACTTAATTCCTCTTTTTCATTTATAAACAAAGGGAAATACTTTCAGAACGTTTCGCAATAATAATAAATTTCCAATAAAATTCCAAGAAAACGAGCTACATTTTTAAGAGCTTTTTTTCAAAAGACTAGGGAATTCATATAAGAAGACTAGAATAATGTTTATTTCACGAGCACTCAAACCCAAATACTTGCTGATGATCAATCAAGACTCAAAAGACAGCAAATCCTGCACAACCAAGAGGTTCGAGAGCCAAGAACCAACTGAACTCGCAAAAGTATTTCGCATACGCTCCTGCCCCGTCCTCGCTATCTCTCTCACAGCTTCGCTCCTCTCAAGCCCTCATTCTCTTCCCCTAGGAACAAGTGAGAAGCGTTTCCTTTCCTTGGCTACAACTCGAAACCTCTCCGTAGTTCCAAACGCTTCTTCTACAGCTTCATCCTCCGTCCTCAGCTTTATTTTCGCCTCTGTAATTTGACACAAGCTTGCAACTTACTTCCACACCCAGCCCGCACTCTCTGCTCTGCGTCTGCATCTCCTCGAAGCCCTCCTGAAATTACATGCAGACAGCGTTCAAGGGAGAAAGATGATGCAGGATTTGTGAAAGTTGTGGGAGCTTACTATTATATGCGTAGCGAGGCAAGCCCGACCTGGGCTGACTGGAAGCAAAAAACAGTTCCGAGGAAGAGAAAAGAAGCTCTCGTGGTAAAAAAAAAGTGGATAAAGAAGAACAAGTGGAGGAGAGGAGGATGAGAGGATAACTATTTATTTTCGTCGCTTATAGATGACAGGGATTTAAGCCTAGAGATGATGGCAAAAAGCGTACACTGAGCCGTCTCCATGTACCACAAGTTAAAGAATCACCCACAGAATATGCTTCAATATGTACGTCCGTAATAGTAAACCATCAAGAATCCACTACAAGGGCTTCAGCTCTGGCTGGCTGACGACGGGTAAATCAGTCTAGCCTCTTCTGGTCGTTGTCGGCCTGTAAAACCGAATTTTCTGTCGTATGCTCTGGATTTCAAATTCTACAAAGTAAATTCAAAGAGGCGTAGTTGCGCCTTCCAACCTTTTCTTCCCTGCGCAACTTGAACTTTTCATCCAAGCAACTCTCTGTCGCATATTCGCAGCGGCTTGCAATTAAAAGACGCTAAAATCAAAGTCATCTCTTCACGTAATGGATCAACAAAGGAGGAATTTAATCCCTCTTTGATTAATGTCATCCGCTTCATTACCTTTCTTTTTCCCAAAAAGACGGAAATTTTTAAAAAGTGTACATTTCAGATTAAAGAATAAATTCTGATACTATAAATTCTAATAAACCATGGTTAGGAGCTAATTCGTTATGAGCTGCTATTCGAGAGAGAACGTAGAGGCCTGGATTTCTGAGGACTCATTACTCATTACCTTGGAGGTTTTAATTAAAAATAGAGACGTGATGTCCTACAAGAGGGAAGAAAGCAACAGCGGCTTCTCCTTTCCTCCTTCAAGACTTGTGAAAGTCGGAGAAAGAGACGTCCGGGGAGATACATAATCCAATGAAATCCTTGGGTATCAGAGAAATGCGTCTTACAATTTCTACCAACCTTCCTCCCTATTCTCCTTGACAGGGGATGGAAGAAATTGTGGCTGCTGGAGGAGAAATGTAATGCGGAGGAGAGCGAAAGCTTCCCCGTTGCCCTATATTCGCCATATGCTGGAAAATTCCAGTCAGCCGTCATCCAGCGAGTAGAGAAAACAGAGAGCAGGTTTAGCTGTGGCTAAACGCAGAATACTATTCTACACAATAATGCACGTCCGCCTCCGACTAGGACTTGGCCAACTTCTCCAGCTTGTGCTAAAATAGAGAATTCTAGAGACTTCCACAACCAACTCTTCTATTCCACCTCTCCGAGTGAGTGTGTAATGTATGCTTTCACTTTACTTTCTCCGCGCCGATCAGAGCGTGCTGGAATGGGACATCCTGCTTTATGCTTGGATCGCATTCCTCCCTTTTTGTAGTTGGCTGCAGAAGCTTCTGGAGAAGTTCTTCAGAAACGAGATTCATCCTCAATGAGTTCCCACAAGAAATTATCAGGCCTCTGATTGGGAATCAATCATCATCTCTACGAAACGCAAGAGTTAAAAGTCCTGGGACAGACAGAGTGAAAAGCTTGAAACAGAATTAGCAACCATGTAACCTTGGATCAAGGGTTTCGCGAAATGAGCTAAATTCATCTGACGTCCCCATGGAAACCATGAAAAGGACTGAAATACTCCTAGGTTTCATAGATTCCTTTATATAGCCTCCCCTCTCCCTCCCCTCTCATCTCACTCTCTCTCTCTCTCAAATTCCAATGCAGCGAATAGCGATGGATTATTTAGAGGTACTCATTAAAGAGGACAAGGTAATGTTACCTAGCTAAGCTACTTACTACCAAAGCGCAATTAATGAGATCAAGAAAGATTTTAATTATAAAATCCAACGCACCACCTTTCTCAATTTTACAAGGCTTCCTCTCAGACTTTCAAGATTCAAAAGTCTCAGAGACAGGTGCGAAATCCTTTTTTCGCTAACATCATCGACCTCAAAGAAGGGGATGACTCGCGAAAAAAGTATAGATCAAAGACACTCAACAACTAATCACAAGTGAATGAGCAGCAGGTAACTAGAGTTGGTTCGCCAACAAGCGCTCCGTCTTCCAAGCTAAAATAAGCAAAACAAGTTTCAATTCCTCCATTCCGCCCACCACCTTATCAGTTTCATTCAGGCTCTCCTCGAGAATGCGCGTATCGTATACCACCGCTCCTACCGTCAAGCTAATGCGAGAAATTGTGCGGGAAATTTTATAGCATTACAATAATTTACACTTCGAGTAATGATGATAATCCAGCGCTGAGCGTCTTTTAAATTCTTGCATTTGCACGAGCTAAAGGCGAATCGTCGGCTGTAAACGAAACGATTCATAGAAACAAGGGTGGGGATGAAGAAGAGAAGAGTAATTTAACAACCAGAATTGGATTACATTATGCTCCTAAAGGATGTGAAAAGATCCAGAATCCGCAGCGTCATATTTCTACAAGATTGTGCACAATTTATACATTTGCTCTTGAGCTCCATGCTTCTCCTCACGTCGTCCTCCTGCATCCAAGTAGCAGATGCAATAAGAGACGCTAAATAGCAACTAACGTACTAACGTCTCAGTCAGCCAGGCTAAATTTCTACTTGTAGGGAACTAGGCTAACCGCTTCAGTTTCATCATATAGTATCCTCCCATTTTGTGCTATCCCTCAAGGGAATCTACAAGTTCTCGGAAAGATGCGGGGAAAGGTTATAAGATTAAGTATTCCGTCCCTCATTTCAAACAACCATGGTAACAGAGATTTTAATATCGTAATTTCTTACTATACGGCCTGAGTCAAGTAATACATAAGTTTTCCAATACAGGCAGTAATCAAAGCCGCAATTTTTTCCCATTTTCATAAATATTATACATTTTTACGAAACATTCTTAAAGTTGCCCCAGGCCTCAACCACCGTCACAACAACATCTCTCCCACACGATTTTAGGGAAAACTATAAATAAAGGATTGTGCCTGCAAGGGATGCTTCAATTTATAAATGTTCCGCTTTTGCGATCTTGCGCGAAAATCCTCCAACACCCTTTTATGGTTACAATTTCCCCAATTGCAGCATAGGCCATCCCTTCACGCTCAGCCTTGCAACATGTTACCAATTATCACAAATCCTCCACGTCTTATCCAAGTGGAATATTGCAACATCTAAAACGCCGCGTGGGGTCATTGTCAATTCAATTGTTTCTAAAATTCACAGCCCTACACCATCACAACCGCTTCAACTCTGAACCCCTTGTCCATCATCTGACCGTTGTTGCACCATGCGGAGAGAAGCACTGACACTCTTCTGGGCAACTCCACGTCATTATCTTAAGCTGTAAACATTATTTACTACGGGAACGTAACAGAGTAATCAATTCTCGAGACGGAAAATTGGATTGAAAACCACAATATTTAAAACGTTTTCTTGTCTTTTTCAAGAAGCATGCTGTGATCTGCAGGATCACAGTAAATATTCCTCTGATAAAAGCAAGCTTTTCAAATTTATTATAGCTCTTATTTCTTGTTCATTACTCTACTGGACGGTTCTGCCTTTTATGCTGCTAAATCCTTGCATGATTCCTTCTAAATGGACGCAAGCGTTTTTCGCTATGTGTCTTAGCCATGCAGCTTTTAATTATAAGACAACGAACATGCACACAAAGAAGAATTGATACAATTTAGCGCTGGTTGAAAGGGTCCACAGGCATACAGACTGTCTGACACACGTTAGGTTGGTAAGCTGGCTTGGCTGACATGAGTGCAAAAGATCAGGTGCATTCATTTCAAAAATATTCGAGGTTAACACGTTATTATGCAAAATAAATCTTGTGCAAAAAGATCAAAAGCTACTCCACCCATGTCATGATAGGAGGGCAGGAGAGTAAAGAGCCGAACCTGGTCCTAATCGCATCCTAACCAAAGTGGCCGCATAATTTACCAGCTGCATCCATCCATTCCAATTCTTTGTGAATTTTCCATAAATTCTTCATCATATCATGTATGGTATGGGAAATCCTTTCCGCTTCCACTAGCCTCTTCCTAAAGCAGCATGGCTTGCAATGAGTTATGCTGCAATCCCTTTCTGCATTTCTGGTTCCCTGAACAACTAGCTTAATCTTTAGCGAATTGTTAAGACACAAGAAAAGATCAGTCGCCCATTCTAACCATAATTAATTTACGCCTTTCCAATATTCATTCCAAGGACATACGTAGCGCATTCTCAGGTGTTAAATCAGATCGTATGCATGTTGGTTTTTTTAAGAAATCATCCTTTCCGCTATCCTCCATCCAGTTAAGCGTAAGAAAAACTAACTGTTATGGAAATTCCCAACAAAATATATTCACAAAACAAAATACTCTTCAATTTTTATCAAAAACCTGTTACAATCATCAATAAAAAAGACATTTTCTATCATTTATAGAGGCAGATCCAAATAAAAACGTAATCTTCCTCCATGAATTAATTGATGCGTAGTTACGACACTGGCGAAAAAAACCTAAATAATTTCAATATCTCCATTAATTCAGTCTTTAACTAATACAAGAGAAAATATTTCAAGTTTCTAAAACTTTACTCATCAACAAATGATATTGATAAAAACTCGTCCTTTTTCAGTCCCGTCCGTGCTAGAGTAATTATAAAAGGGGAAGCACTGAGCATTTAACGCATTCAATGCACTTCTCAATTAATTAAAGTATGATTCTTGAACCAACTACCTCCTCCATGTACTGGAAGCACGCCTCCGTTATAAACACAGCACAAGTCAGAGGAACACGCCCAGCTTCTTCTTTCCACGGAAGCCTCAATAAAATATGGAAGGAAGGATTCATAAATTAATTCCCATCCTCTTTGGTCTTGACTTCACAAGAATTCGCAAGTATTGCAAATCCTCACGGCACGCGCACTACTCGTGCAATAAGTAACAGCGATAACAACAACCTGTTTGCTTTGCGTTAAGAACGCTATAATTGAATTCTATTGTACTTATATCAAACCCTTTAAATTTTGTCAAGTCCCACTGACAAATGCCCTTACAACTATTGTTTTCAGAATTCAAGCTAGCAGTTAGCAACAAACAAGAAGTGCATGCTTGCGACTACTATCTGTAGGCAAGAAACTGCATTATCCCCGGCCGGTTCCTATCTCAACCATTAAGGATTCCCATGATCGCTATTTATCTTTGACTGAACAGAAGAAATTCCATGTTAATCAATGATGGGGTATGAAGACGGCTTTGCTCGTGCACTGATTTGAATTGCATCGGTCTTGTATGCTAAGAAGCAATAAAAACAATAAATGACGATAATGCAAAATATTATAAGGCAAGAGGATGGATAAGCGAAATCTTTTCCTCCTCCAGGCTTGATAAAGTTGTAAATGCATTTTTCTCATGCTTCCCTCTAATCCCTCCTCCCTCGCTACATAAATATGATCCATTCTTCTGCAACGCTTCCAACTTACTAATGATGTTAGCAATTTTAATTCCATTCTAGAGTAATTTAAAGTTATCAATGAGGAGGAGGGGAGCATCTCCAGCCGCCCAACAGGAAACAGAGCTATGGGTAGATGTCAGTTGTCAACTGCAATGATATCAAAGGTCGTTTAGCTTTCAGGATGGATAGGACGGGATACTCATTAGATGATCCTCCTCTTTCTAGCCGCCCTAGTCCAAGTGTTAAATATAATGCAATAATTATCATAGTCTCACCTAACCTGTAATCTACCTTAAAAACTTATTATTCTAGACCACTATTTGTCTGTCTCTAACGCTATTTATTTAACGTTTGTTGTCAAGTTGAAAATGTTTTAAAAAGTTTATTTTACAAGCTTCTTCCTCATAGTTTTCTATGATAAAACCATAAGCAATTTCTTCCTCGTTAGAAATGCAAGCACGCTTGTCAGTGGATAATTTTCAGCTACAATAATATTCTACCGTAAACAGAGTATTGCAACTTACCCATCTGCTGCCTTGTAACTTCCCTACCACAACAAGAACAATAACAAGGTACTACAATATTTGATTTTATGTACAACTAAACCAAATAGCCAGGGATCTCGAAGATGATCTAAAATTGATAGACAACGCGGATCTCCCCGCTTGTCAAACTGAAGCTACAAATTTTACAAATCTGGACAGGAACAAGAAGGGAAGAAGAGGTCAAATAAATGATTCCGATTAAGTTTACAAGAACTAATACACATCAAGTTACTGGAGGATGAATATTTAACAATACTAAACCCATGAATGGAGTTATTATACTCTGCCAATGGCAGACTGCCATGCTGCGTGGACGTGCTAAAAGAGTATTCATAAAACCTTTTTTTATCCCACAGATTTTCCCATTAATATTCTTTATCTTCTTCCAAAGGATAATTTTACACACTTTGTTTTAATTCCATATAAACAGCGCCCACTGCCTTGCCCCAGGCCAAAGCTATAAGATATCGAAAAAAACGAATTTATTATCAAGGCGAGCATTTCATTCTCAAACGTCTCATCGCAGAATATAATTATCCTGAATAATCATATGCTCCGCTTTTTGCATACTTGCGCATCCCTTCACCTCCAAACTACGACTGCAAAATCCAGATTGCATGATTCTTGTACGAGTAGATAACTCTAACTAATTTAATTGCTTTACAATATCTTCATCTTGTTTCTGCATATCAAAATCTAGTTTTAGGGTAGGGAATTCAAGTCCAGCCATGTAACAATCATTAATGTCTCTTTGGAATTGATAAACAAGCTGAAATGAGATTCCTAGCATGGACTGTACAGGCCCGTGGGTAAAGTGTGCGTGATATAGAACAATTCATAAAGTTTCTACAAGTAATGTAGTTTCAAAAGTTTTGCATGAGATAAGCTAGAATTATTATAGTTTTCAAGAGACATGAAACCATGAGAAGCAACGGGCTCCATTTTTGCAGACCTCTTGACACACCTTTGGGGGTAAATTAGTTTAAAAAATGACTGATTTTTTCAAACTCGTTCAAGAAGAGCAAGTAGCATCTTCTTAAACGAGTACAGGTGAGGGTGAGGAAATGAACAGGTGCGAAGATGTATGTATCCGTCTTTATTAGTTACTGTGCGAGACGTAATAGTATTCCTGTTAGATAGCTGATGGGAGGATGCATGAAAGCAGGTCCCTAGTAATGTTAATTAAAGAGAATTTTTGAACATAACCTACAATTATTTTTGGCATTACGCCTTGCGAATCATATAAAAAATGCGCGCTTGGTTGGTTACTAGTCTAACATAATTTAAGAGAATATTTTTCACCAAAATCTAAACGTGCTTTTTGAATCCTATTGACAGGAACGAGGGAAACAAGATTATAACTTAATATAATTACTTCAAAACGCGGATAATTCCACAATGAGAATGTAGAATAACGAGCATAATATATAATCTCAAAAGCTTTGAGAACAAGTGTAAAATCTCTCCCCTAACTCAGTGCCCCTCTTTGGCTTCCCACAAAATAATATTTTCAAGGTGAAATAATTCGCATACAAACGGAGTAAATTAGCAACAAGTTCCTCCACACAATTCTGCCAGCTGGAATAATAGTCTAAAAGATGGGTTTTGTACTTAGTTTTGTTCGTACATGATATTATTATTACGCATTTAACAGATTGTTATCTATGATCGTTCTCGCGTCCTTGGCTCTTGAACTTGAATACATTGTGAACCGTGATTGAAACTTTGGGATGTGGATTCTTTGGAATACTTTGAACACAAAGCCCAAGGCGGACCGAGGGAGGCAGAAAATTACTGTTGCTATGCCACTCTTACGACTGTTATCAAAGGATATCCTTTGATATCACGGACAGATACTGACTGATTCGCAAAGCTCCGTCCACGTCCCTTAGCCAATACCAGGTAAACAAGAGTTCTCCTCCTCGCCTTGTAATTATCCTGGAGTGGGATTGACTGGTACAAGATTGTGGTGCGGGCGGGGTTGTGTGAAACTAGATGTAATTAAGGCCCTTCAAAACAGAATTGCAAGCTGCACCATTTCTGAGAGATCCTCATTGTGGAACTGGAAACAGGTTGACTTGCCCTCGTGATTTATAAATTAAGGGAAATATCCGCAAATATAACCGCATTATATTCAGTGACGATAATAACGTGCTAATGAGTTTTTCACAAAATCCTCGTGAGACAAACATGCGGCAAGATGGAAGGATTGAGAACTGTTTCCTCTATCTTCCATGAGAGGCGCGTCCATTGTCCATACCAGTAGACGCTGCGCCATTGGAGTTGCCTCCTGACCTCGCTGCTGACACGACGAAGGCAACGCTGTGCTGTCCGTTATTAAGAAACTGATTACAGATAAAGGTGAAAGGAGCGGAAGGAGTTAGAAGGACTTGGAATTACTTGTAGAATGACGTAGCTTCCAGCCTCAGCCACTCTATATTCAAGCTCTATTACTCTTAAAATCAATCCACCATAAAAAACTATACCGCAAACATCATCACTTATTCAACATAACATTTCCACCAAGACACAAGGATTGACAAGATGGCTATGCTTGTACCATTCATATTTCAAATAAACACCGCTACAGCCTGTCTGTCTCCAATCCTTTTTGCAACCTCATACTTCCCACATCCCTTCCCCCTCGTCATTGATACTTGCGATTGGAAGCTTACAAGAGATTGGCATTTATTATTTATTTGTGCTAAATATTAATTAACAAGGACACTAAAATAATAAAAGCCTAGAAGGAAAGATAATAAAATCCTGTTCACTCCTCTCACTCTCATTTCTTCAATATACTCGCCAACAAAGTAACGGATGAAGGTGATACAGATTAAGACTCAACCTCTACGGATAACTTAACACTCGTTAGCAGCTTAAAGACCTTAAATGGAGACTTAATCATACCACATAACACAATGCACAGGTGGTTCCTAAACTGATCGATATTTTTTTTCAAACAAGCAACAAGGAAGTGACAGGGAAGGCCTACATGCCCAGCCCACAAAGGATTCCCCGATTTCGTAAGCGAGCAAGCTTTAGTCAAGAGTAAATACACGTGCAGCAACTTGAGGTTTTCCGCTTCAATACCTGTCTTTTTCGCTCATATCATTACATTTACTCCCTACTTAGTCAAGCTCTGGAAATCAGCAAAGACTTGCAAACAATCCACCGCTGTAATATTAATCAACACTTGATCTTAAGTACAAATGCATACTTTTAAGCAAATGGCGAATTGGATTCATAAAAACTTATTCGCAATATTGCAAATCTCGTATAAAATAATTCGTGTTCTACGCAATAAAATAAATTTTCGAAATTCCCTACAATAGTAACAACATTCCGCTTGGTTGCACCCAAAATATACACGTGTCACCGAATGTAAAACAAATCATTAAAGCTTGCACTTAACACGTGCCACGTAATCCAATCCGTCTGAGTATCTTCTTTCTAGCTTCAAAGAAATATTGCCCGAACCCTGCTTTGCAAATTAATTGCAAAGCTTGCATTAATTTCCACATGCAAATATTGTCAATCATAACTGATGCATCTGGTATTCATTCAAAATCTAACATACAGCTGCCGCATCCTGAAACTGCCCCTCCATCCTTGCTGCTCTTGCAGCTTGCATTTAATTCAAGTGACAAAGAGAAGATTAATTCCCCATTATTCCCACAACTATGACATCAGGACCAAGCTCCGCCTTCTCGTCTGATATTTAGCTCCAGACCCAGATCTTTCTTGTATGAACAAGTCCCAGTCTCTCTGTATTTGATGACAGGGATGATCAGCACATTGTAATTATTACTCCGCTTCTATTACACAATCTTATTTACCAGGGAGATGAAGGCTATTGGCTTACATTCACGCCCAGCTTGGTCTCAGCGGCTAACAAGCTCCAAGAGCTTGAAAGCTTTAATGCCAAACTCATGCCCCACCTAAGGGATATTTGAAGCTAATCCAGAAGGCTCAGGGACAGACTCAAGTCCCATCAATTTGCAATCCGGATGAAGGATTGTGGGAACGTGTTCCAGGAGAGATGCAGCAGAGCGAGAGAGCAATGCCACAAATTACACCGACTATACTCAGGTAGCTCTCGGCTAAAACAGGGGTTCCATAACCGCAAAATTACACATGTGAATATTATAAAACCGCTCTGGCTTCCAGCACCTAATTTACGATCCCCAAAAGGTAACAGCTTGTATTTTACATGGAATTAGTGTAACTTCTACCACAAACAGAGAGACGTGACAGACGACAGGTAGGGAAATGTGGACGAGCAGGACCTTGCAATTACTATTTGATAATCCAAACGCCTCCTTGCTCTTTTAAATATGTAAAGGTCGGGACATAATTGGCGCTCAAGTTGTGAAATTAAATGCAAGAATCAAATCAGTAGCGCGAGGTCGCAAAATATCACCGCACCGTACGCTAAAGTTAGCGCTTAAATTTCTTCTCCTTTCACATGTTCTAGTGGTTTCGGCAAGCTTGAGAGCAGCGCAGCTGTTTTCTTTGATGAAATATTTTTGGGATCATTTAAAAGGATCACCGCCTTGCACCAAGCGCAGCGCACAATTTTTATTATTTAACCACCACCAGCGCTAACACTGCGCCTGCCTCCCGGCCATGCATAATTTGTCGTCGCTATTCAAGAGAATTAAGGAGGATAGGAGCTGTTACAGTTTATGAAAGGAATGCATGTATAAGAGCCCTGCTAGCCTACCTTCTCTAGTGATAGTAAACGCGACTGTGAAGGCAGTGCAAGCAAATTGCACGGAATAAATTAAAAGATGGAAAGCAAGTCGGTGCCCTTAAAGCGCCTCACTTCATTGACATCCCCAAGGCCTTGAAACTCAAGCGTATTTCTTTTCCTACTCGACTCTCTTTAAACCCCTAGAGCAGGAGGGACGAGAAAGAGTAGGAGCGAGATTAATTAGTAAATAAATAAATTGCCAATTCTTGGGCCAAATACACTGGGCGGAATTCCTCATTCCTTCTATAATGCTGCCTTTAGGAAAACTTTGGCAAATTACAAGAAATCAACACGACGGAGAGCACTAATGATAATACGCCTATAAACACATTCTTCACCATCATCCTCTCCTTTGATTCACTCCAGGATACGGAATTATGGGGATAATGTTGACGGCTTGATGAACGACTGATTGGAGGTACAGCAATTGAGGGGGAAGATGAAGGAACGGATGTACGTGTGTGATTCTTTTCCATGCTTTCCCATAAAAATCGTGCTAGGCTCCGCTCTCTTATTTCAATCCACTCAAGGCTATATTTTAGAAAAATATCATCCAAAAAGGATTAGCTTCCTTCCAATCTAACAACAAGAAATTATATGAAGCAAGTATAATACTCGCAGATGATGAAACAACGTATATTCAGGTAGTAGAACAATTCAAGCTTTTTACCCCACAATTAGTAACACGTAATTAATTTCCTTGTACTCCTATCTGGAAAACATATTTTTGCGAATTACCCTCCGACATTCCTACCCAATTTGCCAAAATCATATTAAAACGTTTAGTCAGTGGAACTGCTAAATAAGCAAGGAGAATCTGCTGAGGAAAATAGCCCAAACCAAAGGTTTAATATAAATTGTTAATCGGAATAGCCGTTTGCTCAACGTTCCGCTTGGCTTGTCTCCAGGAATCTGGATTAGCGAAACATGCTCTTGCAAAATCACCTTCTATCAAAAGGAATTTAGCTCCAGTCAGATTCAGCAACAGATTGCCGCAAATTCTCCCAACATTTTTTCATCCATTAAATCCAGAATTAGAGGGAAACCTTATTTGCAAGCATGGCCTTTGCTTGGTACGAAAAGTATGCATCTTCTCCAGCCGTGTATATCTATTCCAAGCTCAAGTAAACGAACGTCGCCGCAAAAAAGCAGAAGGTTTTCACGCAAACGGAAACTTTTTCACCCATCAAATCCCCCCTACACCTAAACAACGTGTACACGCTTGAGTGAATCAAAAATATTGCGCATCCATCAACCTCCTCTCCCTTTCCAGCGCGTGATTCATCTTAACTGGAGAAGATCCTGGTGGTACAATTTCAAGGAATGCGGACAAAAAAATCAGTGTAACCACATCATCACCCACTGCCCAGTACATATGTATATACAGGAGGTTAAAGCTTTTAATGTGCGCTTTTGGATTTAAAATTACGCGAGGAGCACTGCGTAAAACGCTGACACTCACCACGTTGACAAAAATGAATGGGATTTTTTTTCAACTGGTAACTGGACAACACTACGCCACTGGGAGTTGCCGGATTTATTTCCTTGCTCTCCTTCACTCACCATCCACTGTAGCAACAATAAACAACATCGTAATTGGCTTTCAGATAATGCAATCCGAGGGCCTAAACCCAGTAAACCATGGCCACCTCAACTAATAGTTAATGCAATAAACTGACTTAACCGGATACCTTCTTTGTGGGAATTTCCAAGAAACGCTGGAATGGCAGCCCGCATTTTAACATTTCCCTCTACAACGTTTAAGCCAATTTAAGCTAACCATGCATGCAACTAAACCAGGGGACGATTACAAGGGGTCATTGAGATATGGAATTATATTCCCACAGAAAAAGAACCCATTTAAGCGCAAATAACATTCAGAACCCTCCTGTAGGTCAATTAGCATTTGTGTAAACGTGTGTACAAATATCCCGAGGAAATCAGGGGCTTAAAATCTGCAAGCTTTGACTGACAATAGTCATAAACCCTGAAGGCATACAACCACCGAGCAACAACATATCCACAGGCTTATCAATGCACAAATCAAAGGCTACAGTAAACAGGATCCAACTTTTTCACCACAAGGATGTGGCTGGACTTGTATTAATCCTTCTATACTACCATAGCTAGCGTAGTAGAAGTGTATGTCAATAAGGATATGAACTAAAGATCCTTGTCGCTTAAATATAGGAGGAAGCAATCATGTTTTAAAACGGATCAGTCTAATCATTCACCTTTTCCTGCCTTTGCTCTCCATGCATACCAATACAGCAAAAGCTCTGCAATGATAGCCACAGCTTTGAGTTTAATTGTTCCCAAGATTAATTTTTTTTATAGATAATTGCTAAACCATTTCAATTATGCAAGACACACAGGTCCATGAGCCGAGCATCTCAACGGATTCCATACACTGCTCACCGTCCCATCACGTAGTATAACCTTCCAGAAAGATCTGTATTAACCCTTAATGCAAAACACTTGAAAATTAACAGATTTATGCTAGTAGATATCGAAACTACACAGATGACTGATTCATCTCTGACTCAAACAACCACATATAACAATTAATGCCCAAGTGAACGACAGTAATCAGCTACAGGTTATGTAGATGTCAATACGTCAAACTTTGCTGTCATATTCATTGTTCAAGTAGTAGCGAACATAACTAATTCTCAATCAAGGAACCTTCCTTACTAAAGGGGGTAGGAAAGCTGAGGCGGATTCTCAGGTCCATAGCGACAGAGACTCAAACCACCTGAGCATCACTCCTCTTTAAGCCTGCTTCTCATGACAAACGGATGGTAAATCAACCAAAAGAAATTCTCTGGAGAAGAGGCAAGCGCAGTAAAAGCAAACAAATAAGTCAAAGCCTGAGAATACTTGAGAATTCTGATGAAACTAAACCACCTTAAGCACCTCTGTCCTTTTTGAAGAAAAGAATGAAAAGGTGGTGTGTGAGTGCACTAAGATATTGGTTTGCTTTAGCTTGCAAATTTCAAACTTGGACCATCAAGGTCAACTGTAGACTTGAAAGTAATCTGAAACGATACAGATTACTAGTAAAAGTCATACTGTAAATTACGCCTGCTATTTGCATCATCTACATATTCCAGTTTCAAGTTATAAGATAGACCAAGGAACGAGGAGGTAAGCAGCTGGAAAGAGGCTCAAAAGGAACACACCCATCCATTTGTTATATTCGACTTTCAGTCCAGAACGGGTAGGAGTGTAGCCAGCAACTCTCTCGTAGAAAGCAATACAATTATTCAAGAGCAACCTATTATAAATCCATGTTAGATTATTTAAGATGGGCGGCGGATATTATTCAGTTCAATACCGCTCGAGGCAAACCCCACTTCTCTCTTTATGCGTAGGTATTTGCAAACAATTCAGTAAGCTATCCAGCGTTCTAGAGTCGGAACCAAGTAGAGCAAACCTACAACTTTGAGGATTACGAACCAATCCTGGAGAAAAGAAAACACCCTCTTTTTCATTTACAAGAAAGCTTCTTCTTCTCTAGTTTTAAATTACGCCTCAAGAATTTTCTTCTTGGCCACTGGTCACTGAAAGCTGGACAAGAAAGTGGAACTGAAAGATGAAGCGCGTGAATTGAAACAAGTTGTTATGGGCCTTGGCTATCATTAAGCCTTTTGCAAATACATGCAATTCGGTGGCTTGCAAAAATATTGCTACTGCGTATCAACAATTCCTTTTCTCTGGAAATGTATATCAAGGGGAGACGCGTTCCAGACTTGTTTCTTTGCTTATGTATTTTATCTACATCCATTACTATTCCTTTTTCTTCTTCTACTCAACTTTTGCAAATCCCTCACTTCCATCTGTCCAACTTTCAAGAAGCGGATACGAGATAACACCCTACTGCGTAGATTACAACATTCTCCGACTCCCCTGGAGACGATTGTTGCAACATGGCCTGGAGCTAAGTCCAAATCCTACTACTCCCATTTAATGGCCGCGGATAGACGGATCAGGTTTAGCATTAGCAAAAGATGCGGAATATGCGGAATATACCGTATTCTCAATGCCAACTTCTTTTTCCCTTTCTCTACTTGAGGAGCTCCTTGCTAAAACCATCCCCGACTAACGAGCAAATAACCCATGACCTTCAAACTACCATTTCTGTATGCAACTCTACACGGCTCAAAGACAGAGTGACAGATGTGATTGAATCAATCTCTAGCGCTAGCTCCAAAGTACTGTCAAAGAGTATACAAGAACCGGCTCCCAGTCTCCAGACCCACAAGCGATGTGAAATGCCGGTCGGCTTGTAACTGAAATCCCGAGCCGGGCGAGCGTCCATCAATAATCAAGGCTTCCTACTAGACTCTGAACTGGATTTACACGATGACAGCCTCTGACCTCTGACATTTAGTAAATCTAAGCGTGAAATGAATGCTTAAGGATTTTTACACCTACCTTTAGATTCTACCCGGTCGGGTGTGAAGCAGTGGAGAAAATCCTAAAAGTTCAGCAGACAAACTGAGAAGTAAAATATAAAAGTTCCCACGCTTTCTCTGTCGCCAACAAAAAACTTTTTCCAACTTTCAAAGTTTCTTCGAAAAAATTCACACTCTTTCAGCAGTTTCTTCCCAACTTTCAAAGAACAATTAAGTTCCTTCACCGTTTTTCCAGCTACGGGTCCGTTACTTTTGAAAAGTATGCTGTCAATTAATAGGATCGCTCTACTCCCTGCTACCAACACCACACTAAATGTAATCAAACAAAGACAGCCTCTCTGGAAATACGCTTTTGTCAATGTAAATATTTCCTCTCGTCGTGGAAGGTAACAAGAGACTGTGGAGGATATAAGCCTTGGGCCAGAGATACTCTTCTAGGGAAACGAGGATCATGTTTATCACTACCTCCTCCATCCCATCAGTAGAAGCCGTACAATTAGCTATGCTCTCCTTCTGTCATTTCATGTATATTAGAAGCTCTTGTATGTCCAAGAAGAGAAAGAGTTGGAGTCGACTTAACACAGTGTTGACTCGCCTAAACTATCTCTCTGACTACTACCAATCCAGCATTCATCACCAAACACAGTATAGGACTGCTACTAAAACCCAATACTTTCTGGACAACTGGACACTACAAATACACACCGAGGATCACCAGGTACCTAAAGCATAAAGGCACCAGATAGATAACTGTAGAAACTTGTAGAAAATACAAGAATAATAGTGCAAAATAAAAACATTTCTCCATCATTTACCCAAGCTATCCCTGATGCAATGCAAGCTAAACTACAAACACCTTATTTTCCAGACGGTAATCACTCCTCCAAAGAAGAACTGGACAAAACTAACGGAAAGAGCCATTTCAAAGCAGTTCAATGGTCAGCTCCATGGATGGATGAGCTCTCGAATCTTATGGTAATTATGTTTACTTCAGATAAAAGCGGCAATTGATGAAAGCTAGCGTGAAATTATAATGTGCTTCTAGTTGTAAATTATTGTTTCCTGCAAAAATTCATAGTTTCCGTCTCTCTCTCTTTCTTATCAATGAAATGTTCCAAAGACCTTTCTTTATAAGCTCATTTATTGTCTTCTTCCTTAAAGTTTGTGGTTCTGTGCATGCATAATTTTAGAAGGCGTCATCACCTTGTCCTTTTTTACGGCATTCGGTATTCACTATTTAGCTCGTTACTACACTAACTTAAAGTTCATACACACTGTAGAAACTATAGCAGTGAGAACCAATATGATATCCGCCCTCTTATTATTATTCCCACATCAAAGTGTAGAGAATAGTAGAGGAAAAGATAGTGTTTTCAAAATGTTTAGTTAGTTTTTATGCACTCTTATTAAAGATCTGGTCTTGGATCTTATTTTATTTATACGCAAATAGGCATACAGAGGCACACGCTTGTGCATTAATGCCGAGGAAAAAGAGCTACCTTGAGATCAGAATATTCTTTGACTCAAATAAGAAACTAGCCCAATTTTGAAACGCATACAAAACCACATGGTACATAGCCTTCTTTTTAAGCATACTCCTTTTAAGAATTTTACAAAAATGAGCATTTACAGGTGCATTCACACTGTCAGAGAGGCTTTGAAACCTGTGATAGCTGTAGCTGCTACACACCCAGCCAACCTTAGACTTTTATAAGCACACGCAGATCTGTGTTAATCTAATTTCCTTTTTCTAATCGTAAAAATAAACCCGTAGAATTAACACCGTGTCTAACATGGATAAGTGGAGGAAATGCAGGAAGGAATAGCGGCGAAGCTTGCTGTAGGTTAGCTTGATTGATGTTAATTGATAATATGGCCGATGGCGGTAGTAGAAAAATAAAAGCCTTATTTAATGCGGAAACATTTTTCTTAGATTCTCCTACAATACATGTACATGTTCATGCGGTATACACAAGTACAACGATTTCGCATACAAAGTCAATTGCTCCTTGAACAAGACATATCTGTGGCAACATACGACTTTGCCTCCATACACAAAGCTGGCAATGGAGCGAAACGATGTATATGCTTTTTATGAAATCCATGTTGTTTAGCGCTTAAATTGCTAGAATTTTTCCTCAAAATTGGCACGAATCATCATTATTACTAAAAGATTGAGGAAGCGACGGAGGAGGAAAAATGTTGCGGTTAATACAGCTATATTCCAGAAATGGTTATTAGGAGAAATGCAAAATTATTTTTGTCAACGATGTGGGTTTTTGCGATTGCGGTATCAACTAATAACAAATGCAGGCTAAACAAAGAATGGATTTGGAATAATTGCATAAACTGCATGATTATAAAAACTGGATACGGATGAATGCAATAGAAACAAAAACCTTAACTTTTTACAGTAGCACACGTGAAGATGCAAATATAACAGTAAATTGACTGTCATATTGACTTGAGACGTGCGCTTGAGATGTTTATGAACGCTAACAAATCAATCATACCTGCTAATATTTTGCCATAGCGTATTATAGCCGATGGCTAAGGAATTTTAAGGAGCTGACAAAAAGAGCAATTGCAAAGAACATGATCGCCAATCCCACTCGTGCCATTCTGTACAATCTTTGCCATTTTTGTCCATGGCCCAATAAGTTATTCAAGTAATATGAAGCAATATATAAATATTACTCTGCTCAATAATGATTCGAACATACAAGCACTGCTAAACTTCAAGTTTATATGCAGGCCATGTCTTTGGGTTGAACGCATGTAATTAATTCAGTGACAAAATAAATATTCAGGCAGAATACTCCTATATCGACAGCCAATAAGGATTAGAACAAGGACACGATTTCACGTCCTGGGTTGGGATAGGGTTGGGACTTGGGACAGTCGGAAAATCTTGTAGAAGCGCTAGCAGTTTGTTCAGTTGAATCCCTCCCTTTCTTCCTTCAGGCTTAAAAGTTTGGATGGCTTTGAAAGAGCATACTTGATCAAAGATCAAACTCCGGCTGACCAGCTAATGCACTCTTTCAAATAGTGAGATGACCAAGGTCACGGAAAAGGATGTAACGACCTTGTCAAGTACCCTGTCCATATGCGCCCTTGTCATCTATTATTATCGCTATTTTTCAAATCTCACGGCTCGTCTACCTTCTCTTCCAGCTACAGATACTGTAGCCTACAGCTCACTTGGCTTCCCCATTTCTCTCCCTGTCCGTCCCCGTCCGCATCTTCTCCCTCTTCCCTGATTCATGAGAGAGTGAAGATGTGTTTACAAGTTGGTAGTGAAAGTGTTTTTTTCTATTATCCTTCTCTGAACATCTTGAAAGATGAATAATAATAGTTCCCAAGTCGACTTATCAACCAACGTTCATGCTTCAGTCCTGAGTTGATCATGTAGATGCCTGCCTGGCTTGTAGCTGAACATCTCGGAATGACTTGAACTCAGGGTTATGGCAACTGCTTTGTTACAGTTGTTGCTAGGGGACATACGCAAGTTGCGTTCCACGTATGCGCAATTCGCATTGATTCCCTACTCCACTCCACAATCTCAAGTCAAGATCATGGTGTATATAAGATGGTAACAGCAAAGAAAAACACGAGGGTTAGATCAGGCTTCTGCAGAATTGACTGAACTTGATCCGATCTGCTACGCATTTGCAATAATAAAATCAGAAACTCTAAATGAGAACATTTCTTCAAACGTATTTTAAACTTCCTCAAAGCAAAGCTATGAGATAATGATGGATAATCTTTCAAATATTACATAATGCAATTCTACGAGGTTCTACCAATGACTGGCGGAGATGACTTGAGAAAACAACCCGTAGAAGGACAACACAAGATTGTAACCAATCCTTTGTGAGGGTCCTCTCGACTAGATTGCCACGGTTGCTAGCCGGATTCTGTGAAGGTAAAAATACTTTGGTTTCAAGCAGTAAACCGAGGCTATTATGTAAAGAACGATGACCTTAAGGGGCTTACGTGCTGGAAGAAAACAAGGGATTCCCAACTATACTCTTACCCTGCAGGATTTTAAAGGGCTCCAACAAAAGCCTCCAAGTCCCCTGGCAACACCGACCGATCGACCATTTTAGGGAAAACATGGACATGATTTCAAAGGTTAATACATAGCGTAATCTAATATGGATCTTTAGTTTTCCGTGTATTAGGTAGGCTGAATCAAGTAAGATATACCGGTTGATTGGGTAGAAAAACAAGTGGAAACAAGGCGTGAGGAAATCCATGAGTTAGTACAAAAATACACATAAGGGGACACGAACGATATTGCGTATTGATAAAGATATTTTTAAATACATCGGCCAGGTAAAAAATTATTTAGTAGGGTACTTTAAGCCTGTAAATTCCCAGGAGTTACCTAAAGGCTTTAGGGCAAACACTTGAGGGGGTATTAAGCAAGAAAGATGAATAACACCGTGTACACAGTCAATAGCTTGCATGGATGAGGCAATATTTCTAGGACTAAATCTCTCAAGGGTTTCAATAATGAAAGGGATCAAAGATTGTGCTGGGTAAAACCAAAGTGAATTGTTTTTGTCAAGAACGTCATGTGTTGAAACAGAGTGTCATTCAACATACACATATAATTGTTCATGCTAGACCTTAAGTTGGTTACTTGGCTACTTAATTCTTGGTTCTTGCTTATCTGAGTCACTGGATTATGGAGAATTCTTAAGAACTTTCAACCGTTTAACCCCTCAAAGTTTGCAGTTGCTAGGACACTGGAGACTCCAACTAGGAGTTATATTTCCTTCCAAAGTGGAACACTGAACTAATCTTCGAGGAAGATGATAAGTAGAATTCACAGGAATTGTTAACGATCTTGCTAATTTCCTTCCATGTGTTTAAAGCAAGGCCGTTTGGCTAACTCCTCTCCGAGTGGATATGCTTAATTCCTAGATGGAGAGCGGGACAAGTAATCCTGCTAATCCTAACTAACGAGAGTTAACAAACTGTGAACACACAACTATATATGCTTTACAGAGGCAGTGAAGCAGCTCCTAAACCTTACTAACCGCTAATATATAACGCTTCACATACGGTATTGGAATTAATGTGTCTCATTGTCTTTCTTTTAGCGGTCAAGAACCATGTTACCTGTACTACATACTAGAGCATGCGTTACTGTTTTATCAGTCAATGTTGCAGCAACAGCGAACAATATAAATGTAATTAGCGATAGGAGTCCGCTGACCCTACAAGTGCAGTAAGTAACGCTAATAGGAAGGTGAGAGCCACTAATGTCTGTAAATATATATATGTGCCGCTAAATCCACCAACGAAACGATGAAGAATATCGCTAGATCTAGAGCGCACGAACTTTGTCATGGAAGTCGGTGTGCGTGGCGTTGACAACGTAACGCGCTAGATAATTATTCGGCATGTCTAGGCTTCGTACTGCTTCAATCAGAGTCCGTATCTAACGAATCAAAAATTTGAAAAGTGCTTCAAATTAATACATTCAGGTTTGAATCATGCTGTTTAATTCATTTGCGAATCAGAATCAATCCCTTCAAAATCGTGCAATCCATGTACGTTCAGAGACTTTATGCAACTACTTCTCTTTAAAATAACCACAAATAGAGCTATTGCCACATACCGCTAAATTAACACAGCAATTAACATTAACGAAAAGCCATAAGCGAATCAGATTCTCTCTTTCTGCATATCGATAACAGCAATGCTGCCAAGACAAACGAGCGTTTGTAAACATGTAACATACAGATGTCAGTGGAAAAGCTGAGATTGGTTGTAAAGTTACATGTGTTCCAACGCTGACAGCACGTACACCTTTTAGTTAAATGTATTTCTCAACATTTTGTAAACGAGCGGAACGCTATAGGAGCCAAGATGTCGGCACGATGGGAACATGTGTAACAGCTAGGTTTGAAGAGTGCCGTTGTTGTATAACACTTCGGTTCGGAACGTTATATAAAATACTTATGCGGACTGGCTGAAGGAAACCCATCCTACCTTAAAATTAAAGGTGTTTTTTCCTTTATTTTGCTGACGCAAATTAACCTCAACATATGCTGTTGCGGCGTACATCAAGTGAAGCGATACCATGGATTGTTAACTATGGGTGGTTAAGACAAACAGGGATGTGCAAGCTAGTTATAGCTAGCCTATGCTAGCTATAAGCTACACGTAGTTAAGCTCTGACGTTTAGAATTCTATAGAATCTACTAGATCCAGACAACGTGACGATGACAACGAACAAATAGATATGTATGAATTAAACCCATCCGCATCACACATAATAACCACTCATCCAACTAACTACAAAGGAATCACACCTAAAGTATGACACAACTGTACAGAGATAGCAAGCCAGGCCTACCTGTTGTTAATTTCAAGTGTTTACTAGTTTTGACACAAGTAGGGAGCTGATGATTGGATTGCTAATTTGTTATTTAACTTGGAAATATAATTCAAGCTTTGATTGCAGTAATCAATTTATATGTTTCATTCCAGTGAAGAGGCGGAGGTTTAGTAAGCTGGAGAAAGTTTCTCCGAGAAATTGAATTTTTGTTCTAATAACTACATCAACGTAACAATGGATCTCGGACAGAAAATATGGAATGACCATTAGAAAATCCAAGATGCTACTACGCCGTTGTGGTAAATAGTACAACATTTCATGCCATTTCATGTAAATTTTGAGTATCCCATATAAGCTTCAATTGAATTCAATAGTTCAAAAGGTTGATTTCGAATTTACGAATTTAAATTCAACATTTCAAATTCACGACTTTAAATTCAACATTTCAAATTCACGAATTTAAATTCAACATTTCAAATTCACTTACTTAAAGTCCAACATTTCAAACATTTTCAAGCTATTTCAATAGAAGTTGCAGGAACTTTCAAATTACTATGTTTCTTGCAGCAAAATAAATAGACGAAGAAGATTAGCTAGCAGTTGGCAAATTCCAGTCAAGGGGATTTTCCGTACAGACTTTTGATGCATGACCCAGCGTCACGAAAGGTCGAACAGGAAAATTCTTAGTGATTTAATTTCAATTTTGCATGATGACGCCTCAGGACTATGAACGAATCAATGAATGGAGCTTTGCGTTCAAAGGATGGAGAGGGGGATAGAAATCAGAAATAGTAAATTAGAGACGAGAATGAAAGAGACGGACAAGTGACATTAGTGACAGTTACGTGGTTAAATTGTGTTGCTACTAAATGCGATGCAGTTTGCCCTTTTCCCTTTTACCAAAGTCATGCCAATAGTTTTACAATACTGCGGGGGATTACGCACGAGTAGAAATGAATAGATTCAAGAGGGATTGCGAAGGTGGATGAAAGATGAACCTAAAGCGTAATCGCCAGCTTGTGTATGCTAGCGCCACAAACTACGAGTAATGTCAACCTTAAGCTAGTTCCATAGCAACTACGTAATGGGGCAACTGTTTAAGGCAAGTTTTATAGCCTTTTATTAGCAGAGGCGCACATTTTCGCGTAAATCTATAATAATGTGCGCTTTTACCCTCCGTAATCTCAAGCGTGTATATATGGCTAATCAGCATTTGATCGAAAATTAGTAGAGGACATTTATAGAAAGACCTGCGCAGCGGTAAAATGGCAAGGAGAAGTGAGAGTGAATGTTTTTGCATTTAAATTCCTAAACGCTCATTTTCCATGTTTGCAAAAAATTGTGTACACCAACCAAATGGTAACAAGCTAGCTGGAGAAGTACATACACGAACACAGCATATGAATAGTCAGCGGCAGGGCATTGTTGCTTGATCAGATGAATTTGTTAACAAGAAGTCTGGAAGCCGAGGAAAAACTGTGGGAGAATAACAATGGCTTTTTGCGAATTTCCGAATCCACAAACAGTACTTGGACGTACATTATCGAAGCCAGGACTTTAGTCCAGACTTGTTACCAAAGGGCATTAATGTTTCTTGTTGATGCTTAAAAAGTGCTGAATAGAACTCGCTCCATCGTCATTCGCCATTCTATAAAATTCGCGAGTCTTTTTTGTCCGAAACTACAAAAGGTTCAGAGAGAGAAGAAAACATAGCGAATTGCTGGAATGGCAATGAAAATGCTACTTTATGCCTTCCAACCATGATGGAACCAAAATTTCAAGTTACTACAAGTGCGTGATTTAAACGTACACAAATGTTTCTAATAGAAATCTCTATTGAATTCAGAGCCAGATTCGCAAAACTCACACACCGAAGAAGGATTATACAAGCAGAGGATACCGATTAAGGCATATCTCCTCGAGATTATGTGTAAAAAACATGTATTGTCCGTACATTGACTGGAGTGAGTCTGTGGGCGAATTGTGCTGTGAATAAAGCAAAAGTATTGCCATTTTTACGGAGGCGATAGCCTTTGTACACGGCTTCTCCACAGCTGACAATCTGTCGCCACAACTTTCTGCTTATTGCACTGGATTCACTCTCTGCTTTCCTTTCAAACTCATTCTCCTTACAAGCTCCTCTTCTGTTTCTATGCGCCAAACGCCCTTGACTCTCTTTCCCAATGTTATTGCTCCCCAAAACATATTGTCTGAATCTTCTTTGGTCGTTTTACCCTCACGCATTCTTCCTATCCTTTTCTGTACTTACAAGGAAAACACATGATACCGCAGCTTGTAGCGAGGCAACAAAACATGCCACTGACCTCCCTCCAGGCTTGACCACCGGTCGAACACTGCCTCAAAAACTGACCACACTTATAATCCGAATGAATATTCCGCAGATTTAGAAAACTGACATGAAATAAACTACGTTTGGAGAAAAAGGTCGGAGGGCGCTTTTAGTTTCATAGCAAATTCTCAATTCTGTCCCAATTGTAACTACATCCTATTTCCGTTTAAGGTATAATTTAATCAATTAAATTAACGCATAGAGTCTTACTTAGGACAATAACAGTTTCCTTGTCTCTCTCTCTTTAAAATTACCACCTTTCTTCACTAACTGCGTACTTGCAATTTGTAAGCGCGAGGAAAACTTTGGAGAAGACAAATTAAACTTAATGATTATGAGACACGAGATGCTCATTTGCGGTAGGTCTTTTTCCTAGCCGTCTAACAAGGGCACACGAAAGAAAAGATGAAGAAGCGCCTTGTAATGAACTAACATACACCTCCTCTCTTCATGCTTTTGCTGAGCCCGTTGACAGCTCAGATGTAAAAAGCTTCTGTCATTTAAAGCGTTAGAATTTATATGTGCTCGACTGCTTGTGTTATCGCTATTGCTTATTTATGCAATAGCTGCAGCTAGCGTGCGGTTAGTAGTTAATGCTTCCAACGTTTTTTACTTCCCGTCATCAAGAATCACAGCACAACTTGCCTAAAGTGAACAATAAAGCTCTGAACTGGATTAGAGAAAAGTGGAAGATGGGAGTAATATATATAGATTAATGGGGAATTTAATCTCTTTGACCTCAAGTTCTAAACGTTGAAGAAATAAAAGAAATAAGTCCCTGTTATATTCTTATAACCGTGTAGACACTGCGGTGTTTCTTTATGCTATAGAACCACATCTGAGTGTATGAATTAGTCGCAGTGCTAAAACTTGGTGGAAGGAAATTAATCCATTAAATAGAGCAAGTTCCTGGAACTGGAACAATCTTAGCGCACATTCATAAAATCTTAACCCCCCTGCTTTAGGAATATCTGTCGCAGTATGTAAAGAAATATCTTTTTACGACCGCATTCATTTCTACAAACGTACCAAACAACAAATTTCATTACTTGACGTTGGCGAAGAATAGGAAAATTATGCCCAACTGCATATTACGTGTGCAAACCATTCAAGAAAAATACATTTTTTATCAGGCAAACACGGCTACGCTGAAGCCCTATCCAATTTCTTTGTTTAAAAATTCAAAGCGCGAGAAAAATTAACCGTATAATTTTCTAGTTTCGCCATGAAACTTTCACCTGGACCTTAACAGGGAACTATACAAAAGCATGACTTATGTAACGGGAAAATATCAATCAAGATGTTATCCTCTTCCCAATTTTCAAGCACAACAAGAAACAGTTCAAAAATATCCCCATTTTAGCAAATTCAGTTTAAAGAGAAAACAGCAATTGATAATTATTGTTAATTATCCATATACTTTGCAATAACAAATAGGTTTCCTTCAACTTAGCTGACAAACATGTATTCGTAAGTGCTGTTAAACGCGCACGAGCAGAATTAATTAAGGTAGGAGAAGAGGTGATAGGCTATTTTTGCTTATAATCTGGAAATGCCCAACTCCAAGAGGCTATTTTTGTAAGGTAAATTAATCAAAGGGTCAACAAGAGAGATGCTTATCGAAGCAACTGTCAATCACAACTCGGGATTTTATGAAAAAAGTTTATATACAAGTGGAGTTTATGTAATATGACATGTGTCGTTGTAATGAAGATGGATTAATGATGATGGTTTGTTATGGTAGCAATTGTTCCGACGAGAAAGTACGGTAATTCAAACCTAATCGCAGGTAAAAGGATACAGGATGAAGCACGGGGTGCATATCGCACATGCATCATCACAATTAAAAATGCTGATACAAATCTTTATAGTAAAACTGCAAGGATTTTCAGGCTTTGTATGGCAAGGTAGCTTCAAGAAAGCTAAAATTGGAAAATTCAGGTAATTTAAGCCAAGCGATGTGTGGAATTGATGAAAAAGTTTATTCAAATAGCTCAGTTATAGAATTGGCAAAACAATTCGCGAAAACCCATTCAAGTGTAACTATTTCAAGGAAGCAAGGATGGATGATAATGACCACGTGTTCTTCGAAATTTTTGTGAACACGAAAAAAAATAGTAAATCAGCCCTAAAACGGTTCGCATTCCAAACCAAGGATGATCACCTTGCTTGCCATGGATTACTGTGGATTGGAATTCAGGTCACACATGATATTCTCTTTGGAAGAAATGGAAAGTGTGACACTAAAACAACTTCCATGTCTCTTTTCAATTCCACAGATTGTCCTATCGTACAGCTCAGCCCGTATCCCCTTCTAACCGCCTTAAAACTTTACTCCTGCAGCAATTTAAACATGTAACCAATAACTATATAACGCAGTAGCGTATGTACTTTTGACTGCCACTTGTTTTTGTTCGAATGAATTCGGTAGGAGCGAGAGAAAATGATTCACATAAAATAACGTTTAAATATTACAAAAGGAGGTAAACTCAGCGGACCCAGTTAGAGAGAAGTGCAAGCTAGTTAATTCACTAGTTAGTTTGGAGGAGCAGTGTTCGTTGATATGCATATAATTCCACTGCATACCTAACCACCAGCAGTTGACAGGCCCACTCACTCAGTCAATCAGAGGTGTGTAATCGCTTAAAGGGAGGATTGCAAATAGGTTGGAAGCAGGAGCCAAATGGCGCAGAGTTTAATATCTTAATGAAATGATTCTTAGGCGCCTAGAATATATCCCTAGGGATTTGGTGCCAAGATTATTTGAAACAATGAATCCAAATCTTTGGAACTTTTATGACCCAATTCAAATATCTGACATGACAAGCTTCAAAAGGTTAGAAATTCCTTGAAATATTTTCAAAGTAACCGAACCAAGTTTCACATTATTCGAGTATGGCAGCACCGCTTTTACACACTTCACTTTTGCCCTAGAGCTCCACCCAAGCTCAACATCTAAGCTGCGTCAAAGAGCATCCAACAACTAACAAGCTGATTAGTAAATGTCAACTAAGGGGTTCACGCTTTGCAATTTTACCTTCTCCTCCAGATTCTATTATTGTGGAAGAAAACGTAGGAGAATCTGCTAAAATACTTGATCTTCCCAACGTGTCTTTCAGTCTCATCCCCCATGTTGACAATATAATTGAAATCCAGTGTGTCTTTCTTTTTCTCTCTCTCTGCTTCATGATTATCAGAATGATGTAAAGGCAAATGATAGGACAAAGACAGCACATTCAAATCAACGTTCAGCATTCACAAATGACAAACTCACTGAAGGATGATAGGAGGGAGGATGCAGATCATCTCTTGCCTAGTGTCAAACTGCCCTCCCATGTCATTGATCATAGGCTCCAAATTGTGCATCACGGCTGGTGCAACGATTTATCAAGGAAAATGGCACAACCTTTATACTATTTGTGTTAATCCTTCTCAAGGTTAATCGTCCACCCTAAACTATCATGAATCCAACTGTGCTGTCGCCAAACAAACTCTAAATTCATCTACGACACAGACATGTGCGAAATCCCTCCGCTGCAATATTCTGGATATTCCCAGAATCATTTCGCTCCGTGTACCCTCCAAGGAGCTAAAAGCTCTTGAAACCCCATGTGCAGTCTGCTCAAACTTCGGCTGATTTAAATCATCACCAATCACTTTGTTTATCAATGCCTCAAGCAAGAGTGGCAAGATGCGAAGATGGTAACCAAGGGAGAGAAGATCTCGAGACGATAAGAAAGCTCACAAGGAGATTCAATGAAGGATGAGAGAGGATACATACAGAATACAAATCCGAGCGAAGAAAGACTCATGGCTTCGTAAATCCAACTATTTGATTACATTGATAGCGCATTCACAATCAACTAGTTGAGGGCAAGTATGGCTTGCATTTTAAATTACAATAAAAGATTTAGATCCGAAAGCTGATAATGCAATAAAGTCCCATTGTTTCACCCCATCCCCTTTACTGAGTCTTAATTAGAATCTCCGAGCTCCAGGGCTAAAATCCCTAGTTGAATGACTATGTAATTCTCCCAACATCCAGCTGACGTACAGGTTATACGCTAGCCTAAATGAGTTACTTTTGAAACAACTTCTATACAAATTAAAAATCGCAAATTTTTAAACTCAAAAGGCATACAAAATCTCAAGTTAGTTGCTAGTTAATTTCAAAACTTCCAGTAACTAATACAAGCAACTTGTAGGTGGAGATGGGTTAAACATTTCCAAAACCTCAGGCTCGTGTAACCCTGCTTGAATTTTCAAGCACGGTTACAGGTAGTAATTAAATCAATCGATAGTATCACTTCTCCGTCTCAACTCTGCGTGGAAAAAACTCGGCTAACTTCTAACGCAAATCCCCGTCAAACTAAACGGTGCGAAACGTTTCACACACCATCTTTGCCAAAGCTTATGTAAACAATTTATTTTGCCATCAAAGCGACCGTGTCAAAGCGCTAATACGTTCAATCTTTCCATCACACTTGTATTGACATCTAGCAGCTGTAATCTGGATCATAACCTACTTGAAATTCAAATGTATACTAACTGCGTGAAAAGAGCAGTTAGTTAGATCTAATCCAGACTAAGAAGCGGAAAACGCATTTAAATCCACAAATCCTTATCTTCACCAGCCTCTCATTTCTTCCAACCCTGCTACAACCCCAAGCGACGCATTCATCTTCGTTCACCAGTAACGAAACGTTTTTGAGTCAATCGCACATGAGCAAATGATTAGATTAACAACTCCAGAAGAGTGCTAGAAAGCACACATGAGATGGTGTGGAAAGTTGTCTCTTTCGTCGTATTTGTCATCTAATGTCATGTCAGTGAAGAGGTTTCGACCAACTTTTAACACGTAGTCGGCGCTTTTCAATGACACTCACGTGATTTTTGCACATTGCACTTCTTGCCTGCTTACTGATATCCCCTTCCTCTTACTCTTAAACTGCCATTTAAAGGGAAAGTGTGGAGGTTGATGATGCTCAGAGAGAGCCAATGGGCATTTGACAATCAAATGACAGACAAGATCAAGTTAGATTTATCATGGTTAGCCTAACTCGTCTCAGTGACTTTGGTTTACGAGATACTGCAAGTTCATCCTCTAAGGTTATTTTTACCTGTTTAGTTAGGTAAAAGTTATTTGATCAATGAAAATCCAATTTTGGTGTATAAAAACTAAATGCATAGCACACTCCCGGAGGAATTGGAGGGTGACGAAGGGAAAGGATGGAATGACAATCCGGTTTTAACTTGAAAATGTCTGTTACAACAAAAGGAAATCGACTTTCGCAACTGGATTACCAACTCCAACATTAGTCCCCACGTAATCAATACAAAAAAAGTCTCTAAAACTACCTAACTTTGCTCAGTTTACTATATATACGCGCTAAAAATATTTCAAGTGAAGCTAAATGACGCTGCCCTAAGCTCATTGATACACCACAGTGATACAACTATGCTAAGATTAAATAATTTTAGATTTAGCCGAGAATGCTAAATAATGTTGGAAAACTCCTTAAACCTTAAATCAAATTATTTGCGTCGTGAAAACTGATTCTTAGGCACAGGGATAACTATTACCAATCATAACAAACGATTTGAATTTTCAAATTCAAATATTTAAATTTTCAAATTCAAAAATTTAAATTTTCAAATTCAAATATTTAAATTTTCAAATTCAAATTTTTGAATTTTCAAATCTTTCAAAATCCAAACCCGTTCTTTTTTACGATGCTATGCTGGGGAAAACCTCTAAATCCTCATCTTACTCCACTAGGTATGACTTTGACTCTCCTTGACTGGGAGATTAAACTACACGTACAAACAATGATAATTGTGTACATTGCTTATTATCTCCACTGTTTTCCTATTTACATTCTCTATATAAAAAAATTACTATAACATCAAAGCACAAGCGGTAAACGCACATTGAGGTAGCATCCTGCAAGCCTCAATCCCTCCTTCTCCTATCAAATAATATGCTAATCGATCCAAAAGGCTGCTAAAAGGGATCAATTGTATGCTAGATTCCCACTACTTTTATACTGTACTCTATCTTTCATCTACAATTGCAGTAGTTAAATCCCATTCTTTGAAGTTATATACACTATTAAAAAACATTTACAAAAATTCCCATGAAGATAACGATTTTACGCATCTAGGATTTTTGCAAATGTCACGATTGAGTGGTGGATTTTTAGAAGAAATTTCAAAAAATATCCTTAATCTCAACAACGCTACCGCATGCATAACACAGACGTGTGTTCGATTACTCTTCCACAAAGTTTTATTAGAAACGAGCAAATCGTGATACAAAAATCGAAAGCTAGAGCCCTCCTTCACTAATATCAGCAATTCAACTTCAACTACCTTCACTTTGACAGCTACAAGGAAAATTGAGCTTGATACTTGAATAAGTTTTAAATTTACTTTGCGAGAGATTGTACATGTAAAATAGGCTATTTTAAAGGAGGGAAATCAATGTTGAATAACTCACTCATAATCGAACAGAGGCATCAGAACAGAGCTTCTCGCTTTTCGAACATCAAACGTAAAGTGTTACATAGTAGTGATTGCATGAAGAAAATAATACTTTTCTTTCCTCAAAGAAGCTTCTATCGCTTCTCTTCCACATCAACCAATAAAAATGTTATTTCAAATACAGAGAAAAAGAATGAGCTACTCAAGATAATTATAGGTTATACCGATGGGTACAAGAATGGATACTGTGGAAGTGGAACGATTCCTTGGTAAAAAACAGAGGAAAAAGGATTACTAATAACCAACTAACCTCGACTTTAAACATGATAGCATCTTTTCCTCTTCATCCCTGCATTCAGATGCACTTTACTCAATAACCATTCAATTTATTGTTAGTTTTGTCTTCACGCGTTATGAATGAAACCCTTAATTAAACAAGACAAAGAACAAATGCCGATAACCTCCTACAACGAATAACAAGAGTATGTTGGAATAATTATCAATGTCGGGTTCAATCCTCTTTGTCACCGATACATCCAACTATATATCTTCAACTTGAACTACTGACCCGTTAACCGATTAGCCGATCCTACATCGATGCCACTGCTCTTCTCAATGAATGAGCATGACCAATGCACTGCTTTAACAGTTGACGATGAGCTAATCGCAGTTTGCAATGATAAAAATGACGCTCGGGATGACTGATACCAACTAATAAAATCAAGAAGTTGCAACAGAAATGGCGCGCAACATTACCGATTCTTACTAGACAACTACGTCCATGCAGCACGCTAATCACAGCTAATTAAAATTAGTTAAACGTTCTTTGTTCTTACCTTATTACGTGCGAGACGGTGTAGAGCAGATTCAGTTATCGGTTGACACAATTAAGGCGGTGAAAATCACTATAACTTGAGTGCTGGATCGTAATACCGGTCAGCAACGATGGCTAGTTGTTGATTGGAATTGAAAAATCGAACAAGTCCTTGAACTGGAGTAGTAGCTTCGTAAAGTTAACGATCAGAGAAATTAAATTTCAAAGTTAATTAGATTACAATCACCAGAAAATAGTTAAATCTCAATTGCAAAAACTATACCAAAACATTAGTAACGACCGAGTTCTCGAGGGATCATCTGTCAACTGAACCACGATTCTAATCCTCTCTTCAGCTTGTACTTTAAAAACTTCAATGCATGGGTAAAGAGTATTGCAGAGATTCCTCCTTCGTCCTCTTCAGCTCATGCTAATAACTTAAATGGAATACAGGCTACAATAACAAATGTGAGCTTGAATGCCGCAATTCTTTTGCAAAGGAAAATCTCCACGAGGATTCAACTAGAACGTCCAAGTAAAGCGTAGGCTTATGCAGAACTACGCTCCGACGCTACGCATTGTCACAACAAAAGTAGTTTGACGTCACGGCACGCAATTGCGTAGTTTCACGCTCCTACATATCAGTCTCAAGTAAGCGCACACCTACTGTCACCAACCATTAGGGATATGTGCTGTACTCTAGACCGCTGCTCTCGTGTTCTAGCATACTTATGGTGTCACCCACCACATTAGGTGTAAGCTAAATCCTCTTTTCTTGCTTAAAATGCCGTGGACATTTTAATTGCGAATGGATTTTACTAGTTTTTTTTACAAATCATAACTACATGTTATGGGTCACAACAATCCGGGGTGCAAGGAAACGCAGCATTTCATGTTTGCAGGGAAAACTTATTTAAAGTTAATAAATTTTAAGTCATACGTGAGAACAACGTTGACGTTCAACTTTCCCGCGTTCCTGCTCATGTGGTGACAGCTCTTGTACGCTACGGCCGCTCGTCGTGTGGCATTTTGGGCACAGCTGCTGTTTCTTTTACACAGCTAGAGTATTCTACGACGGGACTGCATATTGCTTTACAGTAATTTTCCTCCATGATTAACGCTTTTACGAAGAGTTCCATTAGTCATCATTTGATAACAGATGAGATTGATATGCTGATAATATTATATAGCTTTAAGCAGTCAGTATGTAATAATTACATCTACAATATTTAAACTTAGCGCGCCTAAAAGCGCCTAAACTATCATTAGTTTGTAACGTCGTCAGATGTTTCCCAAACCTACAATAAGTATTCTTAGAGCTGTGACAGTTTCAGCAGCTTTGATTAATTTACGAATATTCCAAGCATATAACCACTGGAAAACATGCTGCTAACAAGGTTCATCTTGTAGCTGATTAGCTATAATGCTCTACGTTTATTTACAAGATGGTTGATTCAAAATTATATCCAAGTCTCTCGGTAACGTACACCATTGCATCCGTCCCGATCCACAGCTGAATTCATGCAAGATTCAAAGCAAATCAAGCATTAATAGAGAAGTGTTGCTTCAGCAGAGCTACCAAGTATGCCGACTGATACACGACTGCTTCATTGAAGCTTCACTTTCTGGCCAAGCGGAGCATGTAGAGATCGGCGAAAGCCAAAAGCAGTGAATCTACCTGGGCTTATCAAAGTGCCCACATGATTCTCTACTGCTCTACCTGGCCTGAGTCTATTCGAGAAGCTTCTCCTCATTCCAATCCTACTCGCATCCTAGGCTCACAGCTAAGGCAACGGAAGCAAGCTACCACAAAGCCCCTTTCCAAGCTTCAGAGCATCAGATACAATTTAAAGACTTATTGAGCAGGACCAAGTTACGCAATTAGTTACACTCCGGATAGCGCTTTTCTCGAAAACGTTTATGCAAGATTCTGATTGATTTTTTCTCGCCAATTTACTACGTGTGGGAAAGTTTGTCTTTCCCACGTAGTATCTTGAATCTTCTCGCTTCTTCTTTCATCTTCATTCGTGTGTGTTCATGTATTTTACTATTTCCTTTAAATCAATGCGTCTTCCATGCAACCGTATCTCATGTATGCGAATTAACGTTACTATTACAGAAGACAGTATCAAGCTTTGGATGAACCACAGTTTTAATAGCTCCAACTAACCCATACGTCACAATCCTAGCCAACTTAACCGTTGCAAAGCTGCCAAGGGAAGCTGTGCCCGTCGGCGTAATATCGGCTCCCGGCACAGCAATTAAACAACCCAAGTACCAAATACGTATGTTGCAGTTAGCCCGGTACTTTTATTACCCGTGAAACCGTTTACGAGGGCCTGGGGAAAGTCTTGCCCTGCGACAGCTGGCCCAAGTGAAAGCACCGCGTAGCAGCCGGAATATATGAGCTAACCAGCAAGAGAAACTACTACCGTGGATCCTAGAGACTTTCTCCGTGAGTAGGAGAAAGCTGCATCCCGAGCCGAGTCTCCTTAATAGCTGCAAATTTGACGTCAGAGAATACGGTGACGTAATGGAGAAACGCCTACGTAAGAAACAACAAGATAAACTCCAACAGATTTCGCAATAGACCGACAGACACTCGGAAGTATGTTGAGCCTCATAGGATGCTTCAAGAAGCCGCAAGTTCCGGTAGGAGATGCTAGCATAGCTCTCAGCTGCTTTATTGATGACTTATCTTATGACTAGGCTACCAAGTATAATTAACTCAGCTGTATCAAATATACAGCTGATTAAGGACAGGATAACGCCTAGGAAATAAGAATACCACTGGCTCGTTAGAGGCACTAAAGTGTATAACAGGATTGGATTTTAATTTTCTAAACGAATCAAATTACGAGAATGCATCATGAATGAAATACAAGAATAATCGTCCTGTAGCTCAAGCGTGCGAAACGTGTATTATGCAACGGGGTTGGAGGTGCATGGATGCAATTTTTATTGTAATTAATCGGTAGCTCAAGCTGAAACAATGAATTAACAGTACTTTATTTATTGCATCCCATGTGTTACGTTAGCAGAGAGGCGCAGCGGCGTGATACGCGCGATAGCGTTGAGGATCATTCAATGAATTAACTCTGAGAGGGACTGTTACGAATCTTGTTACGATATAACGGAGACGGTTGTGGGTTGCGGATGCACACGTGCAGAAAATAGTAAATGTACGAATTGCATTCGCGCATGCATTCTAAGAGAGAGGAAGATAATTGCAATCATGTTAAGACAGGTTTTAGCACTCGAGGAAAACATTCACACGCTCTTTGTAAAAAGTAAGAGTAAAAAAGGTAAGATTTCATTTAAACCCTGCATAAGGAAAAGCCTAGTTGTGTGAAGGGGAAAATACTTGAATAATTGCAACTCACGTCCATGTCAAAAGTACCATTAATTAAGGATTCAGACGGTGTCTCTTACTACATCCTTTGGATTGTCTACTACGCTAGCCAACTGCTAACTGACTTTGCCAGACTGCTTGCTAGATGTGCAACCTTATTGGGAGGATGGAAGAGAGAGAGAATTAATGCAATCAATGTGCACAACTACTTTAAACTCAAGTTTTATTGAGTAACAACCCCTACACGGTGTCGACAAGCTCCAAAGTCGCCATTTGGCTGAACAATACATGAGAGTGTGCAACTTTGACGGGAGTAAAAGGAGTGGAAGATTCTATTTTATATAAATAGGCAAATCGATTTTAGAATTATAAACAGCTAAAAATAGAATCTCTTCAATGTTGGAAGATGCGGTGTTGAAGTAGGGAAGGTAAAGGAGGATAGGTGCTGGAGGATGGAAGAGAATAGTGAGTAAAAGGAAAGCATCTGGAGAAAGCAATTTGTCCGGAAGATGACGAGTTGATTAAACTTGAATAGAATGAAAATATGGAGAAAGTACTGGAATCCGCCCACGCTTTTCCACAGTTTCTACCCATACTCACAGTGTATTGAATTAAATTTAGATTTCATGCATGATCCTCGTGGATGAGACTGAGAAGTAGACCGGATGGAGAGCTGGAATTCTTAACCTGTGACACGACGTATCTTTACTCGTCCAATAGTTCAAGGCTGTTGTGTAAAAGGTATACTCTGGGGGAAAGCTGGGTCGGGTGTGGGTGGTGTGTACGGGTAATATTTTTGTAGGCGTACGTCATGTGCAAATCCGCAACTGGTAGCAGGTTTCCATCTCGTGACCTAAACAAGGCACAAAATTCGGAATCATCCGCGTCGTGGCCTTCTTCTTTCCGTTCGTGAGGGGGTCAGAGTGAGGGAGGTAGCAAGCTAAATTTCATTCAAAAACTAAGAGAGGCTTCTGGCTTGTATTCTCTGCTGACGTCAGCAAAACGCCTACGCTACTACCCGCGGCATTGTGGAACAGATTCCCGAATTCTCTTCATTGACGTCTGCGAGTGCATGAGCAGGGATAGAGGAAGGAAGAGGAGCAGGAGGAGAATAGATGCGAGACGCGCAGAAATGCCAAGGAGGAGACAATTGCAAGATGCAATATTGTGGGAAATTCGCGAATTTGCGAAAATCCAGTTTCACGGATTCGCGAATGTGTACCTGCTGCAGTCTAGTGGAAAAGAGCAACAATCATCAACACCGGAATGTGTTGGTTGAGGAAAGTAGCGAGGATGGCGCTGCCATCTCTAAATCAGCGTAACATTTAACGTTGAAATAATAATGGGGTCTTCGCCGAATGTGAAATTCGCGTTTTCTCTTGTTGTCAGCATTTACATTTCCTAAATTTTGTATTTTAAAAATTTAGATATGAAATCCTAATGTTATCAGCACAATTAGTTTCTGGACACGCATTATTTTAACCGGCTCTAAGGTCGGTCATGTACAGCTCTTTACTTGAATAGAAATAGCAACAATATAATGAAAGTGGCAATTGCAGAAGAAAGAATTTACTTTTTTAACTGTTTCGCATTAATTTAATGTAATTGGCTCATTAGTGTAAACCAGATGTTATATATTGTTAATTTGAGAATATGAGAAGACTATCCAAGTTTCTAGACGTGATTTCTAGATAAGACAACCTTTGTCCCATTAAACAACATGGGAAAAATCTAAAATCACAGAAACCACGCACATGAATGTCACAAATTCGAAACAGTTCAAATTACCCATAGCAAACCCATGAAATACCAGTTGGCTTCCTGCATCAAATTGACTTGAGAAAATCCGATGCAATTACGATCAAAATCGCTGACTTATTCTGTTTACGAATCTTTAACATTTAAACCATCCCTGCACCGGTTAGCAGCAGCTAAATGCGAATAATGATGAACCCCACAGTTTCCAATTTTTTTTCTTTATTTCATTTTCAATTAACTTTATAACCACAAATTCGTTTCAACAAAACAGCGACGACGATTCCCATTCCTAATTTCAAATCTCTGGCTAGCACAAGGCTACGAACGGACCCCCAGTCCAAACCATATAACTTACACATAATTCTGTTTCTATCAATTCGCGACCCAAACAATCCGTAATACTTGATTCAACGAGATTTTCAAAACAATTGTAATCTCCACAAATCCGCCACAAACTTTTAACCATTTCTCATTAACATAATCAATCCTAGGAGGAAAGAATAAACTTTACTGCGTCTTCGTATCCTAAATTGACTTTCCTCGCTTAATAGCACCCTTCATTTCTACACCTAATGAGTACAAGTACAGGCTACAGTTGGACTGGAGCTAAACATACTACACACGCTGTAGCTATAAACCCCCGGTACAAGCGGTTTAATAGCTAACCAAATCTGTAATTTAAATTAAGTACACTAAATAAATCAGGAAATTGCTCCAACGAGTAAAGAGAGCTTTTAGTAAATTCCGGAAGGGTATCTTCAACAACAACGTTTCCGCTTTATACACCACTCTCGCATTGCCCTTCTCTAAGAACCGGAAGTGGGATTGGATTTGAGTGTTTTCTCTTGAGTATATAAATATAAAGTATGTACATTTAATTACCATTTGTGTAATTCACGGGTATCACAATAAAAAATGTGTGTGTGAGAAATCCTTTTAGCTCTCCATCGACATAATTTCATTTCTCTATATGCCACGGCCTCTAAGAACAAGGACTCTGTATATTCCTCCCAAAAGATGCGGGCACAAAGGCGACACAGGTTGAGTCCATGGCCTTTCTTCGATAAGCGATCACATAATTATTATAAACTTGACGCGCGCCTTCCAGCGCGCAAGGAACGAATGGCTACATTAAATCAGTCATCATTATTACACAGTACTCTCTTTTAACCAGATTTGCTCTTCTCGTACAAGGTTTCTGTGATTTTAGCGTCCTCTGCCGGAATATCCTTGTCTCCCCATCCCCAGGGGGCGTTCTCGTGATGATGATGCCCATGCTCCTGGTTCCAGCTCCCGTCCCCAGTTCGGTTCACACGCTGCTCCACAATATTCTTCGGAATCGTTTTCAAATCATAAGCCCACCCGATAGCTGCCATTAGATCCACAAACGCTGTCGTTAGATTGTATTTGTACTGTCCTAATTCCGCCGTCTTGTAATCCCAGGGAAAAACGTGATGGTAATTGTGCCAACCCTCTCCGAACGCAAACAATGCTACAAACTTATTCTCCGAAGGGTTAATAGTCCTGTGAAACAAGGAAAAGAGGGCGCTCATTAGCCAATTTGATCCCATTAATTCAAAAGTGGTGAGAATCCACAGGCTTATCAACAACCAAACTCTGCTCATCCACTTATTGCAAAACACGAATTTCGCAATGAGTCACGGAGATCCACAGATCTATAGCTGATGTAGCTAATCGCAGGATTCGCAGTTCATCACACCCATGTCATGTGAATCCATCACTTATTGCACACCTTTAACTGTATCAGCTAACATGCGGAACTTACGATCCATGCCCTAATTGAATATGGATAAGAGAAACTTACTTGTCATAAGGTTTTGATCCAAACATGTGCGCCGCGCTGTTCACCAACCAGGTAATATGAAGCGTCCACAGGTATCTGCAAACTCCAGGGATAATGAATCCGGCCAAAAAGCTCTCACCCCACAGCCAATTAGGGAGCAGCGTAGGGATCAGAAAACAGATTATCAAACCCAGGGAGGTGTGATACCTGAAACCAAGTTTAATCGTAATTAGTTTTAGCAATCAGTACAAAATCTGCATCAAAACCTCCAACTTTTCCCACCAGACCCTCCATACACACTCGGCTCAATGGCCCTGTTCGCACGTCATCAGCGAGGTCACGAGAGTGACCAGTGAGAAAAAAACGGTATAACAAAACAAGGAAATTCACAACAAATCATGAACTCACTTTTTCTGAAACGCAAGCACCGGCTCCGCCTCAATGTCTGACATGTCAATAGTCTTTCCCTTCTCCCGAACCAGCTCATGTTTCTTGCAAAGCAACCAACCGATGTGGGCAAAGAAAAACCCACGTCTCGCATTGTGCGGATCCGCATTAGTTTCTGAATATTTATGATGTACTCGGTGGTCTCGTACCCACTCCCAAACTGAATTCTGCAAACCAAATTGCATAATATTAGAACAATCATTCGCTAATCTTTTCCCAATCTCATCACTTTAACGGAATCAACAGCGCCCTCTCTTACCTGGAAAGCTATTGTTTGAAACACGGTTAGCAGAATTTTTAGAGGAAGTCGAGGCTTGTATGACTTGTGGCTCCAACATCTGTGCGCTCCTGCCGTGATTCCAAGCCCGCCGAATAAGTGCATCAACCATGCTGAAAGATAAGCAAATCGTTAGATAAAACGTTAGATTAACAAGTCGTTAGTTTAAACTCCGTTCAGGGGGGCACGTAGCGAAAATCTAGCGCTCGTCCTCCCAAGCAGTTTTCCAATGCCACATCAAACGCATTGTATTCATTGTCTCACAAACCCAGTCATCAACCACACACGTTGAAAATACAGCCTACAGCACACCTTCAGCCCCTCAGCTGTAGCAAGTGCTAAAACCTAATTAATCGGCGTTTAACTCCTTCGACTACCCTCTACCCTTCACTACCTTGATTCCACTTCCTAGCTTCCCAGAACAATCAACTCTTAACTTGTAGCCATAACTTTACTTTCAAATACAAATAAACGCTGCACTGCAAGCGTTCATACTCATCTGTATACGCATCGACAAAAAAATCAACTTACCGAAAGCCATCGTTTGCCACATGACCTTCCCGGTCACAATCATGAAGATCCCATAAAGTGCAATAAGGTGAAGATAGGTGAAAATTATTATATTCCTCCAGACGATCCTCCCTCGCGGAGCCGTGGGATCATCAAGTCCTTGAGTATGCCTTATCCTGGACAAATACCCTTCATCTGGAGCAGGTGGAGCTTTCTCCTCTGCTTTCACTTCCAAGCTCTCGCTCTGGTGGATATGGCTAGTGTTGTCCTTAGAGCTAGTTACTTGTTGCGGCGTATTTTCAGCTGAAGAACAAACGCTTGACACTTCTTTTCTGGATCTGAGAATCGATGCTGAATCCTCCTGCGTAAAGGAATTCTCCTCCATGATGGAGCTTCCATAACTCTCCCCCACCATCCCCTCCCTTCCTTCTCCCTCTCCCTCAAAATGAGTATTGATTCCCATTTTCCAACAAAAACTACGAAACAAATTCAAAATCCACGCAATAACAACTCTCCAAATTCAAAACTCAGTTACCATAGCAACCACGCTTCACCACAACAGCCTTCCACCAATTTCACTCTGTCCCTGTACGAAACAATCACCTTCCTCTCCGCACAACTGGAACACTCAACAAACTTCTCAAAAACACGTTTTGTCTTAAACCATTTTAACTTGAACGTGTAGCAGGCTGAAAAGGCAACTGTCAGACTTGAAGCAATAGCACAGAGCTTTATATCCCCTGCCTGTAACCCCACTCAAAAGATTTCAGATCAGGAGGGAAATGCGTGCAAGGCAATGAGAGATGGGTCTTGAGAAACGACGGCTAAGGGGAAAGCTCCCACAGGAGGAGAAGCTGATTCAGTATAACCTTCCCTTCGTGTACCTACTGGAATCGCAAAAGCCTGACTCTTAGCCGTCCTCCATGATGACGATTACGGAATGGAAATTCGTCTCTAAATTATATATATAACGTATCACACGACTTTCCCCGACCACTCACTGACACAGTCCTGGACTTTGACACTTGTCAGACCATCAGACGCTTCACCACCCTATAGCTCTAAAACAATCACTGACTCTTGACCTCAGATGCAGATCCTGTAATACTCCACCGTGACTCACTTTTTCCTAACTTCTACCAGGCCTTCCCTGGAACACAACTGAATAACATCCTCCCGTCCTCAAACTCCAGCCTGGTTACATACACATATCCGAAGGAACAGCAGGGAATACGGGAGATGCGCGAATCCAGGAAGGCCTAACCTCAAAACCATGGAGCATGCTTCGCATAAACTTGAACTTGAGAGAATTCGCCTCACCATTTTAGCAACATGCATCCGTCGGACATAAGGCAGAAGGGGACGACGAATCCCCCAATTCTCCTACCTCTTCGCCTCTCCAAAATTCCCAAATTCGCACCAAAACTCTCCGTCCGTTTCTCTCTCTTCCTTCTCCTGTAAAGTGCATGTTCAAGTACAACCGTCGCTGCTATGCATCCTGTGTCCAAAACAGAAGAAAGTCAACCCGCATTCGCGAATACAACATGATACGAGCCATCAAGTAGCTTATGGGAGAAGAGAGAAACGCACCACAATCACACCACCACCATCTACATTATACTATAAAACTCCAAGCCAGAGAATTATGGATATTTCATCATCCATGCGCTTCTCTACCACTACGTACGCTTACTGTCGCTTACGCTGCAACGCTCTAAAACACACATCATCTAGTATTCAACGTGGGCTTAAATGTTTTCCATGCTACCAATGCCTAAGGCAGTGAGTGCGCAAGGACCCAAACCAAACACAACAGCTACAACTCATCCAACATTTTAGTCTATAAAATATTCACAAGAAATATCCACGTCCGCTTTTCAATTCCCTTACATCCGCTCCTCTCTTACATAAGTTAAGCAAGCCATAAGCTCCTTTTGTTTCAGAGTTGCGTACTGAGAGCTGTGCTTACATATAATAAAATTTAAAGGCTACTACTTAAATTTTACTAGATTTCCTTAAATCTATTAAACCCTAGGAAATACAACTGCTCCTAGTAGAAGAGTTACACGGAGACTGGTTTTGCAAAATTTACCATTTTCCAAATCACATTCGCATCATTTCCAAAAGTAATTCAAGCCTCAATGTATCTTTGTTCATACTACAGGCTAGGATGGATAGAAGATCGGTCTTAGGTGCTTTACAGTTGATGGCTTTCACTTCATCACTTCCTATATCGATCTTTCCAGGTACATATAGCTATATACACCGCAGCTGACTCCTTCATCTAACCTTAAGCTTGTCGTTCTAGGAGGAGAGACACACATGTAATTCTCTTCTTCCTTACTATACCTTTTAAAGGTATATTCTATACCTTTTCACTGACATGACATCTTAGTACTTATCCACCATCAGCGGTAGCGGCCAAGCAAAGTCAAACGTGAGCATCACGTGTACACCATATGCACAGTGTGATGCGAGGCTGAGAAGCCGAGAGAAGCCAACTTTCTCCACCATCATCATGCTATAAGCATTCCTCTTCTCTGCTCACGAGATAAGGGAAAGCATGGAGATTGCAATTTCTAGCGTGATTCATAAACGACCATCATTTGGGCATGTAAAACGCGAGTTTTGTTCCGATCCTTCCTGGGTTGCTACGGGTCGTTCCGCTGTACATGATTATTATACATGCATGACTTTCTTCAATGTCACAGGTATCTCATGCTCCGGAGTCCAATAATGGTGAGGCTCATGAATATCCAATCAAGGATGAGCTTGTTGTTGTCACTATGATACGAGAAAAACAAGGAAATCTAATCCATTTTATTTTTATTCTCAGCAATTATATTATATACCGCTACCACAAGTGTTATGAAGAATGTTTATGAGAACTCAGGTGAATAATTATGTGTCTGTTGATTAAGTTTCTGTTTTGAAGAAAGGAATTATCCTGGGTAGATGATGCTCAAATAATCTGTTTTCATCATATCCGAGTCTGCTGTAGAAAATATTTAATTACCGCTTAGAAACAAGACTAGTTACATATAGACTTTGACCTCGTCGTGCCTAGCTTAAACCCAGAGTTAAAGTCCATCATCCTCACGCTGTCTGTCCATCAAATAAAATCCTTTGCCTTCTTTCTGAAATAACATGGACATCACTTCCTAGGTACATTTGTCCTTAATATATTTGACTTGACCGTAATTACGCCGGGTTTGGAGGAAGCAACCTTTGGTCTTCCAAGTTCCAACTTCCGACCCCGATTAATAGCTTGATGCATTATCAAAATATATTTTCAAGTTCTTAACTTGACGTAATCCGTAATTATTCCATAATTATCCTCCGCTATCAGCTATTACTCGAACGCGTAATCTCCGTTTTAAATAAATTCTAATCCTCCCTTGTTTTCCTCAATGGCTTCAGCCAAGTGCAAGCGCGGCCTCAACTTCATCAACATGATGCTGTAACTTGCATGCGTTGAGTGGATGGACAAACGCTGAATGATTAAGGATCACCAGCCTTCAATCCCATTATCAAGAGCATGAGCTTGCGGGTTAGATCGGTTGTGTACATCAAGTCTGTTGCAGTCCTCTTATGATGGATCAAAGGCCGTAGAGGAGATGATGATCCTGGGCAAGATAGAGACACAGACTTGGGACTTTTCGAGGGGGAAATGGTCCGATTGATCCACTCTTGCCAGATACACGTGTGTTTTTCACATTTCCATCATCCTCTGTCACACAACATCCATAGAAGAACCATATATTCCTTAATTCCTGCGGAACATCCGAGGGAAAATGTGAACAAAAACTATGTACATCACCTCCTCCTCCTTGCTTGCTTCCTTGCTAGGAAATCAATGCAATTCACCAAGATTCAAAATTCCAAAAAGTGGCCAACAAAGAACAGAATGCCACAACAGTCTCTAACGAAAATGCATAACATTTCATCAACTTTTTAGTTGCTCCCGCCGCTACTCTGGAGAACCAAGAACCGGTTAATGATTTTACTCAAGCCCTCAGGCAAGTGGTTTGAAGCATTGTAGCTTGGGAAAACCGGCAAAATCAGCGTGCAGATGCTTTCAAGAGATTCAATAAGAATTCTCAGCAGGTAAAAGAAGGCATGGAAGAGAGGACATACAAAGGTAACAGATGCGTTGTTAACTACAAGAATTATAAGCGTGGGAATTGCATGAATTCAGGGCGTAATTACAGCGTGAGAATAGTAATATTTTTAGTTTTCTTTTTATCTGCTGAATTGAGAGAGTGAAATTGCGATTATAATCATTTTACTCCAATGAAAATTACATTAAATCAAGTTTTAATTTTTAAAATAGAGCGCTATATTCGCTTACGTTTCTGCAACGCTTTATGCTGTCTTATGCAACGATTCGAATTTTAGCTTCAATGACGGATCAAAACGGAAACAGTGTTTATGAAGCCTTGAATCATACGACACACTCACGTGTTTGGTCCACCTCCCCAGGCTTCTCTACTTACCTCTGTAACTGTCATCAAGTGCAAAACAACAGGTAATAAAGGTGAGCTCTATTTACGTTGATTAGTCTCCAAGCACTTGGCTTCAAGTATCTCTTTCTGATAAAACCGTATTTTGTTTTGATTCGCGTGGTTGTGGATGGAAAATTTCCCAATATTTTGAGAGCACATTGCATAAACAAACATAAGACACATTGTAGGGGATAAAATAATCCAGTTGATGAGCCATCATCATTGCCAGAGCAACAGAGAGAAGGCATAGAATTGGCGAATGTACCTGTGTGTGTGACGTTTTATCGAGATCGGTTAAAGGACTTTTGCGAATAGAGAATAGAGCGAAAGGAGAGGCAGCCCAAAGAATAAATGTCCGAGGTAAGTTCTCACATGCTAAAAGTAGGGAGGGAATCACGCCACACTCTGGATCGTACGACCAGGGCTGCAGCCAACAACAAGTTGGTGGTGTGTAGGGAAAAATTTTGCCAAGCATGATGAGGAGAACGGACAATTCATTTCCCTGTGCAAAAGGATAAAAGGAAGAGGGTAGCTTACATACGCGCTCCTCAGAGGCATGCGTGGACTAACTGACTTGGATGTGCAAAATATTTCGCGAATTTCCCTTCATGCAGTCATGGATGGGCTGTGTGTGCGAATCTGATCATTTGCCGGTCACATGTTTCCATCCTGCCCTCTCCTCCTATGTCGGCCGACTATACCAATTGTCTTCTTCCACATTGCTGCACGCTACCCCCTTTCCCATCTCTATTTAATGAGTATCCCAGTCAATTTAGTCTTCCTCCGATGTAACAATGTAGACGAAACTAGACTTGTCTCGGTAGATACAAATGGTTGCAGCGGTAGATCCCTTCAGAGCCATGAAAGTTACATAAGGTTACCCGTTTTCCCTCAGGTCTAAAGTTTTTTCCTGCTAAACTTAAATTAAGGAATTTTTTAAAAACTTTATTTCATTGGCATTATCGAATCTGGGAGATAAATTTATTCAATGCTATTGTTTGGAGGTACTGGGTATCATAATAAATGATGACCCAGAGCCGCCCAAGCCAAAAGAGACTTGTTGCCAAAAGAGGTTGTTCAATGGTAACCTGGCATGAATGAACAAAGTATCCGTGATCATAATTATCAGTCGTAGCAAAGCTTTATCTAGCGGTTTCCAGTTACGTAAATGACTGATACGGAGGTAAAATTACTTGTAACATTTATCACGTGTTTCCCTATAATCTTAAACTAGGAGCTTCACTCAAGAGGAGTTTAGCAATACGAGGAAAATAGAATTAGTTATTGCAATCCCTTGTATTCTGATTTTGATTCAATCAATTTAATTATTTATTAAATGATTTATAATTCCAATGTACGACAATCTCAATTGTTTTTCTCCCCTCATTTGTATAAGTTAATTTCTAAACAGCACTGGAATAACATTACTTACAGTAACCCAGGTCTTTTGAGCGTGCTCTCCTTCGGTATTTCTCCACGCCAAGTGAATCATACCGGCTATCATTTTTCCATACGTTGCATGCGTGGAAGGGAACAAGTATCGTTAATTAACTCTTTAACCTGCATGTTTAAATGAGTCAAAGACTGTAAATAAAATCCCACGCTATTTCCTCAGATTAAACGCATTCCTTTTGGGAAAGCAACAAATTTTCCCCTTTTGTATATTACGTTTCCAAGCTAACAAAAGCCAAGTCCTGACTCACCTACGCATCAAAATATTTCTACTGAATCAACGGTCACTATCAAAACGTCCTAGACGATACAATTCTAAAACGTTTCCTTGATACTTGATTTAGTGACACACTCTTCATTATGGACTTTTTTAAATCCAGGCTTTTGGAAATGCAACTCTTATAAGCTACGTGTGATAAAGTTTACATTTCACTCCAAACTTCGATGGCTTATACATATGATACGAGTCTCAAAATATACTAAAATCTTGTTTTCAACAGCTAGCACAGGAAGAACTTAACCCATCAATTCCTTCCTCGTTCAATCATGCCTTTATGTTGTTGCAATGATGTTTCTTTTAAAATTTATAAAATTTTCCTGTTCGCAGCGGTAAACGCTAACTAAAGTGTCAAATTGATAAGTTTCAAGGATAGATTCATGTAATACGGACGAAAAACACTTAGCCAATAACTATCCAGCAATCATAATTCTGGAAATTGCATAATGCTAGTAGATAATCCCGGTACAAAGTGGAATCGTACGCTGCTAGTTCAGAGCTTGCGCAATGGCATACCGGTAGTTGTGATTGATGGTAAAAAGTTAGTTTTGAATGGAATATGGAACTATTGGAAGTCAAAGGCAGCAAAATCACCATATTGTGACATCTGTAACTTGAGAAAGAACGAAGATATCTACCATGTAATGATTGAATGTCCTCAGTATACAAGTAATAGGAATCTATTAGCAGGATGGAGGGTATCTAGAACGAAGACGAAACAGGTATGTCTAAAGGAAGTCATTGAACACACCGAGCTATTAAAACTAGAACTTTTCTGGAGGTCAGTGCGTGTTAGGAGGAAATTTTGTATGGGAGAGTGAGCCAAGCGAATTACATTTTAAATTATAGATTGAATATTGCATCGTAGGATGATAAACCTTTGTATCAGTAACGTGTTATTGTCTGTATTGTTGGGGCTGAGCTTCATTTTGAAAGCGGCCATATCAATCGGAAATAAATTATTATTATTATTATTATTATTAGTAGATAATCCCCGCCAAACTCAAATCAAGCATTAATACTCTATTGGTTAAGCAAAACTTCAGCCAGTAAACGTTTTCATCTGTTTACATTTCGTACAAACCACATCAAATCAACTCTGGAAAGCATCAACAGTCGCCATAAGGGCTTGGAAAATCTGGGGAAAATCCAGATAAACGACGCAGGCAGTCCGTGGTTTCCAAAATTACCCCTGACCACCTAAACATTGCTTTTGTAAATCCAGAGCATATGCTCAATAACAATAATACATCTTTCAAAAATTTCATTTTCAACTTAACTACTAAAGTTTTAACTTCAAGTTGGAAAAATCCTTGACGCTAAGACATGGCGCACATAGAACATATAACTCCACGTAATGGATACAAAGAAACTCATGGGATTTTTCAACCCATGACTTGCATTGTTATTATAACATAAAACAAGAGTATTACTCAGCATTCCAGCCACAGAATCTCAAGTTCAGTGCTCAGTATTATTCAGTATCGTGTGGAATGTGCTGGATAAGCAAAGCGCATAAGCTTGCAAAAGCAGTTTCACAAGACCGGTTTCAGGGGCATCCAGCGTTGGACCGAGTTTAATATCAAAAAGCTACAAGCTCCTAGTCACCCTAGAGATGCAGGCCGAAAGAAGGCAATTTTCAAGAACCATTTTTAACCGCAATTCCAGCGAAATAAACTCTCAGACATTCTCAACTTGCATCAACCAACGCCTCTCTATGTAAAGTCTATGCCCCGAAAAACCAGCTGTGGTTTAGACGAGCAGTAAGCTACTTTTCAAACAACCACAAACTATGTACAGTTCCAGCTTACAATTTCAGCTAGAACAGCAAACCATTACCAAAACCTATTTAATTCAGAACATATTGTAAACAACTTTTCTCTCCTTTACGTCACACATTTTTGATTCAATGCTGATCGTCATACTGGACAGATGGACGAAACCAGAACATAGCTGTGAACACGTGCGTAAAGGTTGTCCGACTGTCTTCGTGAATTGCGTCCGCAGCTAGGTCACAGTTTGCAAGTAAAAGAAGCTCATGATGCTTATAAACTGGCAATGAGGAATCCCAATTAATTCTGGAAGCCAGTTTATTAGCAATTCCCTCATCATTCCCTTCTCGCACACTCAAAAGCGCCTTTTTTAAATGCAACACGCCTGCCTAGGCGTTAGAGTAAGGTGAAACTCGTTCAAGTAGTTTTAAAAGAATCTTCTTTGCGTCAGGGTGGAAAGTTTACATTGTAACAACGCATTGATCCTTCCCTTAGGGATTACAGTCTCTGAAACACTATTCAGCATTTCCCCACGTGCCGGAAGGCACTATAAAGCGTCATCAATGAACCTGTATGACTGCTACAGGTTCCCGTCCATGGGTGTGACCACTCTTTTCTGGATCTAGTAAATTCAAAAGTACACCTCATCATCCAAATGATGATGGCTAATTTCAAATGTAAAGTTAACCAGGAAAAGCTTGAACTAAAATACTGAATCAAGTAAACTAAGCTTTCAACTCTATTTCTTGCGGCTGATGGGGTATTAAAGAGAATATATAAAAGCGAACCAAGAATCTAATGGTCTGAGGCTAGATAAAAGCTAAAAAGTATGAATATTTGCAGTTATTACTACGGAAGGAGAAAGAGTTACTTGAACCTTGGAGAAAAAATTTACTACGTGAACGGGTTTTCAGCCCAGTTTTTTAACTACCCAGCAGTGCATCTTACATAACACCATCATCATCAGGCTGAATAAAATCCATCTACGTTCACGGCGGAGGCAAAAAGTGGTGGCAGAAAATACAGTGAATTCCCGGGGTTTACATAACGCTTTCCTCTTCCTTAGGAAACAATCCACAAAATGTAACTAGCTTCTCCGCTTCATTTTTTCTTGGGAATAGCCTCTGAATTTCACACACACGTATACATTAGTAATAGTAAAAGCGATTTAAAAAAGCTTCTCTTCACAGCAATCATACAAATTTGTACCAGGTCACGTGCACTACTGCTTGAATGACGGCTGTAAGGAACTCCGGGTGCAGGGTTTAATGTTCATCAAGATTCAAGACATCAATGCCAAATTTTCAAAAAACGCTAGCGCAAGACAACAATACATAGAGAAGGTGGAACATTTACGAACGCCATACATTTTTTGTGCTGGAAGCGTCAAGGGAACTCACAGCGAGAGCCAGAGTACTAAATAAGGTCGTGGGTATTTTACTTTACGTCTGTTTAACTTTTATGCTTACGCACGGCACAAATTTAGAGCGCCGAGATCCTTAGGGCCAGGTAATAGTTAACTGCGAATTGTTTTCCAAAGTCCCGCTTGCACGTAAAACATGTTCCTTTGTGCGAGGGAAACTAGTTTTTGCCAACTTCAGAACCGTCATTCTACTAGTTTTACAAGGGTTTTCCCAAAGGAAAGCTGGCTGGCTGGTATGTAAACGAACGTAGAAGAGACGGTCATGATGGGGGAATTCTAGACTTGGATCCCATTGATACTCAATTAAATGCTCTTTGTCCAAGGAGGATTCATTTAACTGCAGGTGGATAATCATAGGGTTTTCTAATGCAAAATTAAAATGAAAGCAGCGATGATGATTACGACGATTTGATGATTAAGTTCGTGGATTCAGTTTGAGCGTGTAGCGCCATCTAGGTACAACTAAGTGCGAACGATGAAAAGGGGTGAACTTAGCTGACGTTCACTGGGCGGGGAAGTTGGGGCGAATTCTGGGTCTATGCTATCAGACGCCTAACTTCATTTTCGTTTTCGGGTCAGTATGAAAATCGAATTAACCCTATTTTAACGAATTTTTACAAAATATCCTACTATACTGTGAAGCATACCCAAGAATACGGACCTTTTTAGAAACGCATGCGCATATTTATTCTGTAGATGTAAATATATTTCCTTGTAAATAATGCTTGTTTAATGTGCATAAAACCAATCGAAATTGTAAATCGTAAATGAAATTCAAATCTGTCCTTTAACCTTTGGCCTGTCGTGGAATACATTAATTAACGCTTCAGTCACATCCATGACCAGTGTGGCAATGAATTACGCAATCACAAGTGATGACGACACAGACTGTGTTGACATTTATAATAATTTAATTACATTTTTTTTAGGTTTTGATTTGTGGCTTCGTAATTTCATGAGATTATGAAGCTCATTTTAGTGCAAACGTATTGCTGCAAAGAAATGACGCTATGTTATAAGATAGCTTTTGACGCCTAGAATAAGACTGTCAGCTAACTTGACGCCCAACGCGCCAGTCTCTGCTGCATACCTGGAAAATCTCGTATGTATTAATATCAAGTACATGGACGAGTAGAAGACATAGGGACTAATAGCAAATAGGAGAACGCAAGTCCGCTGAAACAAAATTGGTGTTTTTAAACTGTTATTTACATTGCACGTCCACCTAGAAAATAAGCAGGGAAATGAATAGTTTCGGATTATCATCAGTGAACGGATCCAGTTCCGGTAAGTGCGCATCTTACGCGCAATCAAATTATTTAGTTTAATACAACTCCGTTATCGGAAATAAATCATAATTAAGAGATATGGGAGGCGTGAAAGAAATATTTGTTTCTACAAACCTGAGTTGATTACAGGTGAAGTAAATATATGCTTGACTTTTTGTTATTTCACTAATACTTGACTAATTCAATTTCACAGATTTTCCGGTTGAAGCCTCACCGGATGTTCCTTCCAGCGTTTCAAGATCGGGAAGAGTGAGGAAAAAGAATTCGTTACTTGCAGGATTTGAATCATTAGATCAATTAGAACGAGGAAGAAAGAAAACAGAGAAAACTCCGAAAAGCAGAGAAAAGCCCAGCCATGTTCCCAAGGTTACTTTAAGTTACATTGTAAATTCGAAAGGGCTGTTAATGCTGATGAGTTGTTAAAATTGAAGGTAATAATTACACTTTTCCCTGTGATTCATAGGTCACATTACACCTGGGAGCGGAGGATGATGATGAGACGCCGAAAAGGGGTGTAAAGAAAATTACAGGGAAACGTATAAAACTAGAGGCTGGGAGAAAATCTTACGATGAAGATTATTCCTTGAACGATGATTTTGAAGAAGGAGAATTGGAAATAGATTTGCCAACCGACTTTGAAAGCGGTTTACCTGTTGTTGCAGCTGAAGAAATTATTGATGAAAGTTTACTGGGCGCAGAGGATAATGCTACTGAAATAACAGATCATTCTTCGGCTCATCGACTAAAATCCCAAGCACAGTCTACATATTTTATGGAAAAATCCTTGGAGAAAAGCAAAAAAGGAGGACATCCAGGAGCAGATGGAAGTTTTTCTGGAAAAATAAAACAGACTAGGAAAGACAAAGGGGTAAGTTATTTTGAAGCAACTCACATCGTTTCTATGAAAGTAAAATTTACAAGGTATTCAATGTTCGTTTGGCAATAATACACTGCTTTGTCAATCCAGAGTTCTCGAATTACGGCGTACATGCTCTGGGCCAAGGACCAAAGAGTTACTTTTGCAAAGAAAAATCCTGGAATGGACCTACCGCAAATGTCAAAAAAGTTAAGTGATCTCTGGGCAACTGTCCCACAAAATCAAAAGAAAATATGGAAAAGCAAGGCTGCGAAGGAGATGAAAAAAGCTCTGCACATGAACGACAACATCAAACATTCAGGACCTAAACCAATTGTACACGTCGCTGCCAAAAGGGGACCTAAACCCAAGTCCCAGGTTCAGAGTACCAATAGAGTCGTACTTCAGCAAGAAGTTGTGCCTCCAACAGCTGCCGCAGTAGCACCCAAACCTCCGAAAATGAAGAAATCCTCACCGGAAGTCAATGGGCATAGTGCAAAGATTGTGAATAACCGAATATCTCCTAAAGGAAAACCCAAAATCGTGATGACTAATGGAAAAGGCAAATTATCTCCACCAGAAACACCCAAAATTTCACCAAAGGGTCGACCTCCTAGTAAACCTATGAATTCAGCACCAAAGCCCAAGGGAGCATCCCAACCTGTACAAACCAATCGTGGAGGTTCTAACCACTTATCGCAAAGTAGTCCCCCACCTAAACCGGAAAGAAGATTTCTTAGTAAAGGTGTTGCTAATCGAAATGGATATGGGGGTGCTTTTTCTGCTGCAAAAGTAAATCCTCCGGCACCACAGCTGAAAAAGTAAGTTTGGATAAAAACCAACAGCAAGATTGAAATTAAAAAGTCGGTCATGATAATGATCTGATTTTTCTCAATTATAGTTATTCACCACGTAAGGAAGAGGAACTACCTGCATACAAAGTTACAACTACATCCCCTTTAGACGTTGCTGCACATTTTAGCCTTCTAGGAGAATCCCTGAGCATTATTGGAGAAAGACTTCGAGCCCATGAGGTAAGGATACAACTGCTGGTGGTGGTTCTTACTTTATTATCTGTTAGCAATGCGAATTAACGATGGAGCTAATAACACTGCTTGAATTTCAGGGTGAAAACGTAAGTGGGAGTTTATCGGTACTTTTGGATTCCATGTTGTGCGCCTTGGGTCCGTTGGCGTGTTTGACGAAACAAGTTCCGGAGCTCAATTCCATCCCCGATCGAAACCTCTCCAATATATTAGATGACATTGCATACATCATGCCAGGCCTGTGATCCTGGAGGACTAAATTTTATTAAGGATAGGAACGGCGATGGAAGTAGTGCAAATGCACGAAAAAGTAACATGTGAATAGAATGGATGTTTTTAAGCTTTTGTTAGAACGATGCATCTTGTGCCACTATCCAGCTCTTGCTCTAAGTCAATATGGATTTTACTTGCTATGGTTGTTTGAATGAAATTTCAGCTCGTTTTAAGTTAAAATATCAACGTGCTGAGATGTATGCTGTAACTATTATTAATATTTTACTCATCAACTCTACCGTGCGAGAGGGGTTGCGGTGTTTATTGCTAGCGCTGGATAGTTGAAAACTATGAAGGCAGAATAGATCTATACGTTAATATTTCAAATGTTTCTTAAATAAAGATTCGGGACTTGTTCCGATGTTGTTCATACAAAGTTCCTAGTTCAAGTTTTTATGGTACAGTGACAAAGAATGTGGAAAAATCAAACAGTTGAAGCACCAATTGTAGATCCAATAACTGTGACTTTATTACAGCAAACGAGTAACTGCTGCAAGTAGAAAATTCCTTGACAATAATATATGACGCAGAAGTATCATTAACAATGGCAACGTTAATTCAGTATAATTTTAATCCACGCAACCCGTTACAGGCTGCTGGAATTCAAGAATTTACAAGTAATAGTGATGTTACTAATTTGGAGCTTTGCTAGTCATACTAAATCAATGTGATTTGGTTCAATAATCTACAGATAAATTACATAACTGTTTGGTTGGGTAGGTAGCAATTTTCTCAATGCAGAATTTTCACCCCATTCATTTGAACCCGAACTTGAATTCTGAGTACACTTGATTACACAGATAACAAATGGCAAGTTTGAAAAGTAACATGTTTCGATACAGTGACATTACAAGATGCTCTGGTCCAGCAGATCCCTCTTATCTCATACAGTGGATTGTACTTGTTGTGTAACATTACAGGAAGAAGGTCAAGATCAAGAAAACGACTTTTAATCCTACGGTGAACTGAAGCTCCCAGTCTATAGCGACAAATATAACTCTAACTTAAAGATTCACAAGTTTGAAAGGACCACTCAAATCTATAGTTCTCCAAAATAAGAAAGGATGAAACCCATAACATCACGATACAAGGTAACAAAAAATATTTGAATTTTTTAATTGGTGCATCAATAAAAGCGCTACATAACTTGCTGGCTGTTTCTGCATGCGTGATTTTCCACTTTCTCGAATCTACTTTTAGTACTAAGCACATGCACAGTCCTAGACGACATTGCTGTTTCTTACTCAAATGTTTAAACTCTACGATTCCGATTGAATCTAAAACAACAACTTTCGCTTATGGATAGAATATGTGAGAAACAAGGGTTGCTTATAATTCACATTCAACATTTGTTCACATCAGGGGGTGTAGGTAGGAATTCATCAGCTCTCTTGTGATCGTTCAGCGCTTTGATTGTAAAATTATCGTGAGGAAGTTCTGATTTTCGGCGTAACAATGGCTTTTCCTTGTTCTTCGCTTTATTTACCTGTAATCGACAGATTTAATGTTTAGCTCTCATTTCATCGAACGGAGAAGATAAAGTAGGACAAGGACATTAAACAATCACGAGCCTTACTTCACATGCGGTTGTATCTGGCTTGTCGTAGGCAATGATGTCATTAATATCAGCCACATCATCAGTTCCTACAGCATTGTAACTTTCAGAACCTGCTGGTTGTGGTAATCGGTCGAAATTAGGATTGCTGGACGCGATTTCTTCAAGCTTGGACCAAATGGTATCTCTCTTCAAAAATAATTCCCGCTCTCTCTGCCGTTGTAACTTATAATTTTGCGTACATTCGTCGAATAGCTTCTGATTGATCTCCATAAATAATTTCAAGGCATTATAGATCAATCCATGAATAGTCCTGAAAAATGAAACAACAAATTGTAAATCCAACTTTTTTGCACAACATACCTCGGAAGTACCGTGTGTTTCATCAGATCTGCTTGCGTTTGAATATCTCGCGCGCTGCTTTCAACCTATCACAGACTCCGATTCGTCCCGTCTGCCTATCGCAGCACAGCATCGCATGTGTTCCACTCTCTCTCCACTGCTGAGAGCGCGAGAAAAAGAGGGATCTTTGCCTTTCTTCGGCCATTACTCAGCTCACAAGCGTCACAGCGTTTAGCGGTTTGCATTGTTGCATAGCTTAAGTCTTTCTCTCTCTTTCAGTCTAAGTTTAATGCTTTGACCTATGGACATTAAACTTACACTGAAGGAGAAAAGAAGTCCTCAGCTATGCATCAATACAAGCTGCTTGACTCTATGACGATTATGAGCCGAGAAACGGCCAGTAGAAAGAGTAAAGGTTTGGAGTTTTTCTCGCCACGCAGAACTGATGAAACATACGGTATCATACTATGTTACATATATTACTTGTTCCAATGAGTTTTAGAATTCCGGTACAGAGATGGAAACATTATAGGAAGGATTTCAGCAGCGTTATCACTGATCAACGACATTATGTACTCATTGTTCCAATAATACAGGGCTCTTTCAGCAACCTGAAAGGAGACGAAATTAATTACATTCACAATCTATTTATGTCACATCATTCATTTTCTAACAGAATAACTAATTCACAATATGCTGGGAATAATCTGAATGACGCACCTGGAAGTGGGGTGAAGAAACGCATTTAGCTAGTTGTTTAAAGAGGGGTTTCATAACTTTCCGAAACTCGGCAGGCTCAATAACGTCTAGTATTTCTTCCAGTTCATTAAGAAACATGACCTATAATAAAAATAAATACATTGTTATTCAAATAAGCTTGTGTTCTCAATGCAACAGTAGTGAAGCGGGTGAGCAATTTTAACACTCCACATTAACATGCTAATGTATTCTAAGCGGCATAACCGTACCTCTTTAGGAGAATGTGTTTTGGGCCAGAATTTCAATAACGCTAATATGACAGGTTCAGTCAAAGATGGGTCCTTTTCTAAGAATTGAACCACACAGTACGCCAATTGAGGATGATATACCGAGAGACTCTTCACTTTGTGCAAAGGAAGTAGCACTTTCAGTAAGAATGATTTGTGTTCTTCTTTAAGAGGTAGTGCAAATCCGTTTATGATACTAAAAAGAAGAGAAGTCGGTTAAAACTAGCACAGATAAGAACATCGAGGAACTTTGCTATAATAAAATTCTTCCTACGAATGTTTTGTTGACAGACGGCATAAAAATAATCAATACCTTCCAAGGATCTCCAGTAGCTCAGCTATTCCATTGTGATGCTCAGTTTCATAGATAAAGCGGTAGAAGATGTTATTGATTTGCTTCCGAATGTATGCTCGCAAATTCAGGAACTTTCCATAGATGCGATGAAGCGTAGTTTTCAAGAAGTCTCTTTCTCTAGGATCCTCCGAATCAAACAGTTCCAACAACTGTTAATCAAAAAAGATTAATAACAGCAATCTGTGCCACTCAGTATAAAAACCTAATATTTCATCAAAACCCTGACTTTGAAACGTACCTGCATAACAAACTTTTGGTCTATATATCTTTTGGCAATACTGGGCTGAAAGTCTGGTGATTCCAAAAATCTGTAACAATAGTAAAAATAAAGTAAAATTCAGTCAATAAACACAAAGCATCACTTGCTTGTAAAAAGCCAATTTCCTTCCTTACCTTAAGAAGAAATCATAAACTAATTGCAAGTGAGGCCAGGCAGCTTCGAGTGTTGGTTCATCTTCTTCAGGGTCGAATTCCGCACCATTGGGGTTGGATGAAGGGGGAAGCGTCCGGAATAAGTTCACTGAGAACTAAAATTGCCAAGAAAAATCGAATCAATTCATCTATCTCATCTGGAGGCAATATATATTTTAGTCACGTAATTTTGTAAAGCGTGGAAAGATGTGGATTCCATGCTTACCATATTGACAGCTTCGGGATATATTGGTTCGGTGAGGACACCACGTTGAGCGGTGATGAATTCGACCATTTCGTGTAAAGCACATCGCTTGACCTCTTTATACTTAATGTCGGATAACGGATCCGCCACGAAGTCAAACAGGACGCAACATTGCCTGAGCTTCTGGACAAAAAGTTCTTCCCTTTCCGTCGCCGGCGCATCTAAAATTATAAACACAAAACCCTCATTTAAATACTGAACGGAGAAAAGTCACAGACTTGGAACAAAATTATTTACATCACGTCCTATGATATGCCGCCAAAGAACCGTTTTGCATTTTTTTCATCCTCTTATTTAAAACTCACCTTTCAACGGCGCGAGTTGCTTCAGTTCCCTGTTTTTCGACACGTTGAAGCGGGAAGAGCCCTGACGCTTATCTTTCTTTAAATACGGAGGTCCTGGGTATTTCAATTTATTGATAGGTACTGGAGGTGGGCCTTTACTATCCTCATTATTGTTTTTATTACTAGAGGCCTGGAAACACAAACAAACATCAAGATTAACATTAGCACACCTAACCCCAACCAGGTGGATAAACGATAAACCAATATTTAATCTCAACCACATAAAACGGCGTCATATTCATAATTACTACTGAGCCACCAACCTTAATTGCATACGCAACTCATTTACCTTTAAAATATCCTTTGAGTTTTCGCAATATCAGAAAATTTAACGTTCCGCTCTTTCATACAAAATCAGCAATATAATATTCACACACTCTATGGCTTCACAATATCACCGAAATACTTTCAGGTTACCACTTGGTATAATATCTACAATGATTGAGTACACTGGCTAATACTGGAAGATTAGGACACTATGATGAGCCGCTATGCAAGATGAGCTATGAAGTTTCTATTTGTAATAACCAGAACGCAGTAGATAAAAATCACAGTCTGATATTTGGCAACAAGGATATATATATATATTCATATAATTATATCATTCTTTTATATTTCAACTCCACATACTGTATTTAAAGACGTATGACTACTACACTCCCTCCTCCCACGAATCCCAAAAGGCTCGTACACTACACTCAGGTAAAATTAGCACCTGGGGTGAATAAGTCTATTGAAAAGCACCACAGATATTTTTCCAAAACACTATCATCAACCGTTCTAAAAGAACACGAGTAAACTCAAGGTTTTCGCACCATCCCGCATAACAGAGTGACAAGGACAAATTTTGCGAAAGAAAACCCTTCAAGATGGGACATATTGGAATGAATCGACAAAGGAGGAGAGAAAATTTGAGCTCATAACTCCGCCGAGTACGGTACTGCCTTAATTAGTTAAAATAAACTTCCTATTACTCCTCCCTCCTCTCTCCTTTAAACTCGGTGTCCTGCTTACGCACTCAGGGAAAGCCAACAAGTACGCTGATTACAACACTTCTAATAACAATCAACTCAAGAGGAGCACATTACCAAGCTGGTTCGTCCAAGGAAAGAAGGAGAGTGAAAGTATGGACGAAGACCTGAGAGAGATACTGTTTCAACTCCAAGATGCTTTTACTGATCCCACAACTTATGCATAGCGAACATGTATAGAGGACACAGAGTCCAGAGTTTTCACCTACTTCTTCTTCTTCTCCCTCCTATCCAAAGAAAACTCACTCACTTCTCTCCCGGAGACTTACAGGAAGGAGAGCCCACTCCATGTAACTCAATACCTACCGACCCACCGACTCACTCTAAGAGAAACGGGAGATATCCTGCGCTGGGGATGAGTGCGCCGCTTTTGCCAATTCCATCTTCGAAACCATCTACACTATTTTCTGCACTCCACCACCACACTCTATGCCTCAAGAGAAAACAAGCCTACATAGAACTAGTAAAAATTCAGTATAGCTAAAGAGCTCTCTATACACTTCCTCGCAAACTATGAGCAGAAAATTGCTATTCTACACACGCCTTCACAAGGCCTTGCGAATCTCACTCATCCGAAATTTTCTTTCTTGAGCCAAAGGCCGGAAGAAGACACCCATCCCATCACCTAACACACATCTCCCCAGCTATCCCCGCCTATGCCGCCCTACGCTAATAACTACCAGCTAATCAGATATCCGCTTCTCCGTCAACATATTCCCCATGTAGGGTGCTCATTGGATTCTTATTTTCTCCTGATTAGAAAACCATGAAAAATCTGCAAACCCCTTACATGTCCGTACCACAAACGCGAGGAAACCAAGCTTTGGTTTTGATGGGTGTGGAGCAGTGGTGAAAGTTCCGTACTTTCACTCGCCCCTCGTCATACTCACTTTCACAACGCAACCTCATCTATCCTAACCTTCACCTTAAGAGAAAAAATGCCCCGGTTTTTTAAATTACCTCAACCAAGTCAAGCAGTTACACAGAGGATTTGTAATGGGCCAAAATTAAATAAAATTTACTCCCTTATCATATTCATTGTAGCAGCCCCCTGTGAGCACAGAATTGGCAAACATTTCCCATAAAATACATACAGTACGATTACACATCCTTCAGACTAATATAGAGGCATAAAACCTTTGAAGGTATACTTAGCCCTCCACCTCCCCGCTCATATTTCTTCAGGGTTTAGCCACCTGTCTCTAAATGGACTTTGCAAGTGCATGCGAGGCAATAGCAAGAGCAAAACTTTCAGCTATTACGAGCAGTTCATCATGTAAAATTTAATACTCTCGATATGATGGCAAGGACAATAACAGTAGAACGGACAAATATAAAAAACTCCACAACTATATATAAGTAGGTGGTCGCTCCAGTCCGAATACCGCTAGCTTTTGCAACCAGGCTAACATACAAGTTGAATTTCCTTCTCTGAGTCGAAGACTCTGACGACGACATTTATCCAGGAGGAAATAAGAAATTAAAGGGACCTCATGTTACACTAAAAGACAAGAGTTAAAGCTCCTCTGCCCCTCCAGGCTCGTGTCTCTCCTCTCTCTCTCTTCCTTCTCCAGCCTATATCTAATAGAAGCGCCCTTTTCAATATGCCAACTCCAGAACCCGCTCCGAGGACTTTCACCATCCCAAGCAGCGTAAACACTTCCTCCACGACTCCTATTACCCGCGTCATAACCCTTTTCCAAAAGAAGAACCGATCCCGCTAGCTCTCCTGCCCTCCTTTCTCCCCAATATCATATTATACCCAGAAGCCTATGCAAGTATATAAAACTTGTATCGATCCGTTCTCAAAACAACCTGTCTACCTCGTGTCCCACTTCTTCTTCCTACTATTCCATACACACTACTACTACTACTCCTACTAATATTATTCAACTCTCAGCACATTCTCCAGCTAGCTTTAAGCAATGCTAGAAGGAATGATTCCATGTTCACATCTTCTTTTCCCTACCCTCCTTTCAATACTACAAGGAGAAAAGATACATCCATCTTTCAACTAATCCTCCACCATCTCTCTATCTCTCAACACCACCACAACCACCAACTTTCTCCTTCCTCCCTCAGCCGAGAGGCATAGCAGTCACTCACAAATCCCAGTACCGTAATCTATCACTGTAATGGCTAAATTATAAATACAATACAATACCACCAAAGTACAAAAGATCCTACAAATCTTCTCTAAGCCTATCAATGCCTATACCGTCCTTACCTCACTCCTTCACTACCACACCGAACAAAAAACACGGAAGAATCAAGATATATATATATACACACAGCCCCAGCCGTAATTAATTGCTACCTTTTTTCTATAGTAGCTCTGAAACCATAGGAAAACACTTCTAAGCTCCAGTCCCTCTAGACCACTGCCCGTCTCAACTTTTACCATACTTTCTAAATCAGGTTCTATTCTTCCCATTTTCTCCGTTCACTCAGATATCGACCGACAATCAAAGAAGAAGCGGTCGAAAACCCTACGGAAACCCCATCTTTTTTCACCTCCAAACCATGGTAACAGCTAACGACCCGCTCTCAATGACCTGTCACCCATAAAGTACAACCGCTGAAAACGCGGATCTGAAACTAGAAAAATCCTACCGACGACTAGACCCACGTCTCGCACATTGTTCCAGATTGCATTCACAAGAACACTGTGGAACTAATCAGGATTTCAATCAATACAAGTCATTACAGTCACATGGGCTTTCAATCAGTCAAAGCCGATGGGAATCCTATAGAAACATAATAACTCCCTTCTTCTTCCTCTTACCTTTGCTTTATTAATAAAGCCTGCCAATTTCTGCATTTTTATAAGGGTTCCTTGTTACAAAACTTTTAGAAAACAAAACACCTGCTCAGGTGTTAACAATCCGTCTCTTCCGCCAATTCAAGCAGGTAGAATAAAAGGGCATGCGCTCAGCTCCCTTCGCTACGTTTTAAAAGTATCAGAGGATCACAGGATGGGCTTTCAGCGGATTCTTATCCAGCACCCACCAAAACAGTCACGTATACCGTCAAAGGGATATAAACACTGTCCTTGCATAGAATCCACAGGTTGTTCTGGCTCTACACTATGATCCAAGCCACTCCAGGACGAGGAGAGACCAATTCCCTCATTTACACACATCCTCCGTATTCCTTATCCTTCACGAGATTTATTGCCAGCTCAAGGAGGCGGAAAAACACACATACACACAGAACCTCACTGGATTTCCTGGATCCTTGTCCATAAAATGGGATTCGATTCAGCACTTGATTGATTTAAGCAGCTGATTTTTAAGGTGAAGGCAGAGACTCTCTTTTCCAAGAGCTACTATAAACGTGGATCCGAGCTTCATGTACAAGGAATTGAATCTAGTGGATTCCATCCACTCTCAATAGCAAATATAGAAGATTTGTTACAAAGGCATGTTTACAAGATGAGCAGAAAAGGATCTGATGACGGAGGAGAAGAGACGTAGAGCAAGAGCTAGGCGACTGACTTGTTGAGCTTATGGCTAACTCACTGTCATACATATCTAGCACATGGAGAGAGATGGAAAAAAAACTATTACAAATCTCCCATCAAGTTAAAGTAAAGTAATCCCAGTTTTTCTCTCAAAGTTTTGCAATTCTAGAAACTGGCTCAAGTACAAGCACGTTGTAAATTTTATCCAAACACACAAGTGTGCAAATCATCATAAGCCCTGACGGGGAGAAGACCCGGCCCCGAGAACAACACATCAACTCTCTTCCTATTCACACACCAGCCTCCTCTTCTGCCTTTTCTTTCGCTTATAGCTTCCTCTCTGCGTTTCTAAATCACAAGGATTTCACCACACACTGTTTACAATTTATTTTTAAACAGAGTCAGACTCAAAATTGTTACACACGTAGGTGTAAAGTATAAATGTCACATGGGATATATATTTTAGCACAGAGGCTCCACCATATACACAAGCTACAAGTTGCAATCGGGGAAGAGCATAGAATTTTCATGCATCGTAAATTCCCGTAGCTCATTCTCCAACTCTAGCCTTTATCCTCTTCTTCTTCTCCACAAACCCTTCTAAGCCTGGCTTTTGTAGACGGAGGAAAGAATAAGACTAGACGGGGACGAAATGAATTTCGCACTAGTTTTCAATTATTCACGTCAAATTAACTCCTCTAAATCCCGCCCGCTCCTAATCTCATTCACAAAGAAGACGGATTGGAGATTGGGAGGATAAAATTTGAAAAACTTTGACACCGCAGCCAGAATACACGGACAAATGAGTGCAAAACACAGTTAGTTTATTCGCTTTTCAGTCAAAACACTGATTCCAGTCCCGCAAGGAAAAATTACGGTCTTGTTGGAGAACGTCGGTAGAACAACTATTTAATTTCTTCCTCTTTTCTCCTTTTCTTTCTTAGAAGCCGGCTGAGAAAACAAACAAGGGATCCGAGGGTTCCTGACCTTCCGCTCAGAATCCGAGACACAAATTGGATTACATCTACAACTACATTCGGAAAACACACGTGCCGGGAATAAGATCCCTTTAAAAGCTATTCGCAACAACACCATCCGCACTCTTGCCTCCTTCCAACTTACTCTCCATAGCCCCTATTCAGAAGCCCCGGAAATTTGACCCCCTCCTTGAATGTCTTCCTATCTCTTTGGACACCACAGACTGGCACGCCGATAGACCCAGAAATATAGACACACAACAACAACGGCTGTCTTTTAACCAAATAATCTAATTTGTATCCCGAGTGATATGACAACGTCTTCCATAGCCTCGCTTCCACTCTCCTCCCCATATCACCATCAACAACATTGCCTATTCCTATTATCAGTACTGTCCACGAAACCACTTGCCTAGATTAGCAGCATCCCTACATTTTTCTACCTACCAAGAAGATGATCCCATGTAAATTATCTCAAGGATTGTCCTGTTTAGTAACAACTCAGCCAAGACTGGCTATCAATACACACGCGAGGACTGAAGAAAAATCCAAGAAAATAATCAAACTCCTCCTTGTTTACTCCCTCTCCACTAACTAACCTTAAACTGCCCTTCTCTCAATATCCGCTCTGATATTCCCGTATCAAAATAATCATCGCAATAAATCTTACCTATGCTCCGGGTTATCAATATCCTCCGAACGAGAGAAAGGTTTTGGGAATCAACACACTTTCCGATACACTCTATCCGCCCAGTCAGCTTGCGGACACACACAGCGTTTCACAAATAATTAAAGTACCACACTAAACTGAGTTACGAAAGGGCGTCTGCTTGGCTCACACACTTTGTGGAATTACTCTGGAGGCTGCAGGAAAAGCAGACGGCACAAGCTCTGGATTAAATTACGGCACACTTTAGTTGATGCTTGGAATTTTGGTGAATGATCCTACAGAGGAAAGTTAGAGGATGGTTTTGTATCGTGTGGTTTCCCTCTTGGTGCACTCTACTCTCGTGACCGACAACTTGGCACTAGTGTAATTGCTCAATGTCTCATAAACTGTCATATGTCATGCGAGTGAAAAAAGTGTACACATGACCTTAGCTCATACTGGATCATTGGATTCAATCTATCTCCCTCTCTTCAATAATTTCTATCCAAGAAACCATCTGTTCTTCAAGAAATCAACTACGGCATAGCTCCTCCCAAAATCCCACCATCCTCCCATCAACTTTAACTTTAGCATAGCTCTTCGCAGGGAATTAGCACAATAAATTATGATAATTTTAAATTCCTTTAGCACGCAACTCCCCCAACCAATCCCAATACAGTCAAGAGCAGAATCCTGTACATAGCAAATAAACACTAACAGCAAACAGATTATACACTATTAGGGTATTAATAGGCCAACTACTATAAGTTGCGCTCGAGGGAGAACATGCGAATCTTGTTTTCTCCACATTTAGTTGGATTCTTCAATTACTCGCAATTATGTCTTGTGGTTAAGCGCTCTGCGCTGGTTTGGAAGCCGTATTTAGTTAACTCTCGTTTACCTTATCCTCCTCCTCCGCTTCCAACTAATAAGATAAGAACCACCCTATACACATTATTTTTCTTACATTCTCTCATTTCAAACCAAATTACCAATGGGTGCAGCTCCTTGACGAAGGGGAACAAAGTCCCACTGTATCTGTTCCATGCTCTTGAACATTCAACATATAAAAGCTAACGTATCCAAATTAAAGGCTAAACCTACTAAATACCATCTCCTCCATTCTAGTTTGCCTGCTTCCTATCACCACTTACTACGAGAGACGCGGTATTTGCCAAGACATTTACTCCTTGCGTGATGGGCTATTTATTTTCAACAAGTGTTTACGGCTCACCAATAACAAATTATATGAATCTCCTTTTATGGGTTTTTTTAAAAAAAATTATAAGCATACCGTATCACCATTCACTGTTATTGTTGGAGGTTTGTCCTTGTCCTTTCCATTGTCTTGGACGTCTTTAGAGTTGTCCTGTGAGGAAGAAAAATTAATTCTCATTAAATATCATGGCATAAAAGATTGGCAGAGATGACTCCAAAGTGTATTTCGATACACGAGGGAAATAAACCACAGGGCTCAGGCGTAACGTGTAAGAATAACCAGTTCAAAGTGGTAAAGAATACCGAAGGATTTCACACTCGTATCATCAATCCATTTTCTATCAACTACCATGATCTATTAATGCACACTCCAGAGCGAATAAAGCTATATGCGTTACTAGCTAATGCACATACGCGGCTGGAACATGTGGACTGTATTCTTGGAGTGCTTAAGTTGATTAATTTAATATCCGCTCCTCACTACAGGTATAGAAACAGAGGACAACCTCCGGTTTGCCATTTCCTATTTAGTTTCCACGCTATTCTATCGGCTTCCTAAGCCCAGCTTTCAAACATCCATCACATCGTGGATGGTGATGATGAAGTGGACACTAATGATAATATTTTACCTTTGTCACTAAAACCCATCTCCTCCTGCTAACCAATTTTCTCCCCACATATGAATCTTAATTGCGCTATTTATAGCTCTGTATCGATCCAAATAGAACTCTTCAGGAAAAAGCTAGCTAAGGGAACTAGTCTGAGAAAAAGGTATTGAATCTTTTAGAGATGAATGCTTAAATATTCCGATATATTCCAATGTTAGCACCTGTTCGCCGCAACCCATTCATGAAAATAAACCTTAATATATTCCCATGCATTATGCATGCCTCCTTCTTCCTAAACAACGCTCATGTCATTATAACCACCGCAGACTCTAGCTCCTTGTCAGTGAAATCGTCGTGAAAGTTACGGTTCGTTAAACATGATCCTACATTTCTCATCGGGAAAATCCTCCGTTTACTTTTCCAAGGAGAGGCAATCAAAAGTCTGCATAAGTACATGACACATCCCCACTTCTTCAATACAACCCCTTTTCAATATTTACATCCCAATGAAACAGGACTGGGAGGAAGTCGTGACCTAAGCATATATTCCTCCCTCTACAGTAAATACCCACTGCTAGCTGATGAGAATCTACAGTAAAAGCTAAACGTCATCAACGCAGCCAGGATATTCCAGACCATGTTCAAGAATCAACAGTGCAACTATGTATACACAGTTTATAAAAGAAATATAATAATATTCTTGCATACCTTCCAACATTCTGAAACTGATTACTGCAAAAAGTTTACAATACTTATCTAAGTATTCCTCTCTTTCCTTAGAACTTGGAAGCTTTCGACTATAATGTTTCATGCCTACCTATAGCGAATGCTAATTTATCACCTTGCGCATATCAGGTTTTATTGCGCCTTCTCTCCCTCTTCCTATGAGCAAACACTTTCAGCTTGTAAAATCCTGCATCCACAATAATCTTACTAAACTCCCTTTAAAGTAAATACTGCTATCGAAAGGTTGATGCCTGCATGGTTTGCAACCACTTAAATAGCTGCCCTTGAACAATATTGTAAGGGTTATGACAAATCTACTAGAAATAATTAAAATCGTATCTGATCCCGCTGATGTTAATGCATCTAATAAAATCTAACAATATCCATCTATTTAACCAACACTAAAGACTAAACGGTTCTAAACAACATAGTTGTCCCATTGCAATTGTCAGTCCAGCCTAAGCGGTTTCAAAATTAATCAGAATGTCACTATAAAGTCAGGGAAGATCCAAAAACAGTACTAACAACAACTACGTCAAGAGTTCTAACACTATCCAAGGAATTAGAGAGATCATGTTTATCTCCATTCATATAAAAAATCAATACCTACACGGACAACACTTATAAACTTGACGTTACTAAATAAACTACAGTTTTTAACAATAAACACATATCTAACAGCACTATTACACTACTTTCCTCCTCGTATCTACATTTGTACAATTTCCTTCACCCATCAACTGACATGAAATACACGAGTAAACAACGCTAAAGTTTACAGGCTTGGAACTGCAAGTGTCGCAATCATTGCATATTTAAATCCCACATCTTCACAAACTATCCAACATTGGTATTACTCTAATCCTACGGCTGCAGCTTCATTGAATGTTTGTGTCCACATTGTTCGAGAATTATCCGTCCATAAAGATCCAGCAATACCGGTAAATATCAACAAGAGGCGCATTAACAAAGTTTCGAATAAACAGCTAGATATGTATATTACAACAGCGGGATTCAGCAAGAAAGTTAATAGGGAGCCAAAGTAAGTGTAATTACCAACTGTGCAGCGAGATTACCTTATCTTTCTTGGTTTTGTTGGGCATGTTGGTGTGGATGGAATTTTCCAGGTCAAACAACACCTGATGGAATTAATTACTCTCTCTCTCTCTCTGATGATGAGGTGGTGGAACGAAGGAAAACCAATGGAAGGATGATGAGATTAATCCTGCAGCACGCTGTGCCGACTTATAATTCCTCACAATGATGTTAAATATTAAAAGGACAAAACTTTGGTGGTGTCATCTAAAACTTGTCTGTCAATCGGATTGTTATCAAGCATTGAAGCACGGTTACAAACAGAGCAATGGTTAATAAAACAAGTCCACTAATCCTACTGACCTGCATTCATGTAACTAAATTATAATTACGTATTTCTATTATTCTCAATAATAACAACAGATATAACGAGTTAACATTCAACATAAATAATAAACTGAACCTTTAAAATTGAGAGAGATGGAGGAGTTGATCCAAAAGTTTTTGTATATCACAACAAACAGCGTGATGCTCGTTATTATTGATAGGGCGATTTTCTAAAAGCCGGAATCAACGAAACGAAATGCAAGTTTAATTAAAGCTTAAAGTTAAAACACAGGGCACTGTTAGTTTAATTTTACGTAATTCTGATTTACGACAAAAGGTTTAATTGCTAAAATTTCGTGTATTATATTTTACTGGATGCTCTCCTCCACTAACAATTATTTAGCACGTAGAACGAGTTATACTTTAGGGCACTGCAGTAATAATATATATAGTAAACAATCTCAAAAAGGTGTGGAGTATATAATCACACAATTTACAAGGGGATCATCGTCTATTCCGAACCGTGTGACGAGCCATCAACGAATTCATACGGTGGGCGCCAAGTCCAAACTCTTTTCAGAAAACCACATACACCAAATCCCTTCTAGTTTTTCCAACCACTCATAGATGGCTGTCTCTCCTCGAAACTCCAACTTGAAGCTATGCATAGCTATGGGCTGTGTGATAAAATAGCGTCATTGTGTTTCTGTTCTACACCCAATTAAATTGTTTGTATTCCTTAAACGTTTAAGAGTAAAAAATCCATGCAATGCAGCAATAATCCGGTGACGTATCCTCGCATCAGAATATATAATTTATAGAATCTAAATCGGAGCAAAATATCCCGGTAAAACTCCGCGCAAAGCGGAAAGGAATGAATACAGCGTAATTACAGCGGTCATCTTCTTTAGCCATTGACCAGGTCATTCCAAAAATACACCTTAATCTTTTGAAAAGCCATGAATGAATTCTGCGACCTGTGATCCGCGAAATGCTGTGTAATATTAGCTGTAAATGACAAAAGCGTTCTATTTTTTTCTATTTTGTATCTGTTTTGTCTCCCAAGTTCGTATCCTTCCTGCCACAAACTTGCTGGCCTGAGTTCAAAATAGCCTCAGGTCACAACTTCGGATTTCAGTTTCCGGACGACTCCGATGCAAATCCATGCATATTAATTATCGTTTCCTAAAGAAGCGGTGTTTTTGAATGAAGTTAATAGCAGTCAGCATATTCCAGAGTAAGCACGAAGATGAGTTTAATAGAAATTTATCTGCATTATTATTTTTAAGGTACAATTCAAGATTATATTCATTTCATGATGAGCGACTAGAAATAATTAGCGTTCAAAATAATAATTTTCCCATAGTTACTAGTTTTAACTATTATTGCAGCAGATAAATTCTTGGTAGATTAACAATTATATTTACACAACTTTATAGATCATATACAATAATACTCTATTTCCCTACAGTTTCTTGCATTCAGGAATACGCCATCTGGTGGATCTCCAGGGGAAAGTGACCAAAAAAGGGAAAGGTCACAGGTGAGGGGGGGTCAGGCAAGCCGGACATTATGACGTATACATAAGGATCACAGCGGGCAAGACTGGTGGCAGTGGAACTGGGCAACTTTTTTCCACACATACTAAAAGACGTACACCCAGGAAATACAGAATATATAATAAGTATGTTATCTGAGAAATGTAGAATTAGGAGCAGCATTACACGTTTATTAAAAGATCTATAATAATCCTCTTCTTCCTACACTTCTTATTTCACAACATCAACAACAGTAAAGTGCCTCTTTTAGCTATCAGGTGAAAGGGCAGTTCTATGAATTGAGAGTATACATATTTGTGATTGGTAATGGCAAGTGTGTGTAAATTGAATAACAAGTATTAAATCTTTCTACAAGAGCCCTCTTTCTAGGATTGTTTCAACGCGTCTCTCCGACGGAAGAGTGGCGAGTACATATAGTTACACATTGATTGAGATCATCTTGATGATGTCTTTTCTAGCACCACAAATGTCTCACGCTCATTGGCTAGCTTATCAATTTCATGATCTATAAACGGAGGAATGAAATTTCATGGGGGGTTTCCTGGAACTTGATTCAAAACTTCAGGACAAATACCCGGGAAAGCAAAGTTGAGATTTTAGGGAGAAAGTAAATATATCTGTGCCATGAGGCTGGATGACGCTCAAGAAAGTACAGGAGTAGGGGCAGAAGAGGGAAAAAGAGATATTGAACAAGGATAACAATTGATAATGGAGTGAAAGGTGGGAGAAAGTTTTTACTTTTTCCATCATCCTCCCTGACTTTATGGAGGAGGGGGTCCCGGGAAGAAAGAGAAATGGTGTAAGTAGTGAAAGTCTCTACTCTCGCGGAAGAAGGATAGATTCCCAAAACTATAATAATAGAGTTAGGAGAAAGCTAGAATTTAGTTCCGCTGAATAGAGTTTCCCTCCCGGACCACCATTCCTCTCCAATCCTTTCTCATCAATTCACATTATCAGTCCAGTAACTATTCAAATCATATGATCCTGAAAGTAATAATGTGACAAGCTAATGTTTCCATCAATCATTCCAGGACAGATACAGTAGTGAACTCTGGAAGGGAATGGAGAAAGTCCGACATGCTCTCACCCTAAAGCTACTTTCTCTACGGTCCAACCCAACCAGGACCGCATATAAACATACACACATCCACGCTACGAGTACATACAGAGTAAAACCTCCATCTTCCTCCCTTCACCCCGCTCTAAAGAAACTAGGGAACCACTAGATTCTACTCTCACGTTCCCCCTTTCCTCTCCGCCCCCCATCTTCCCATCCAGTAGGAAAACCCAGCATCAAGTATTATTATCCCCGTTAACCGTACTCGAAATCGAAACGGCCTCCTGGGCCAAGACAGGGACCTCGGATTCATCAGGACCGCTCCTGTCTCTCATGATCCTATCCGCTTTAAGATCCTTCAGATGGAGAACAGAATCTTCGTCAACCAGAGGATGAGATGAGGGAGGAGATGAAATGAACGACGGAGATTCTTGTACCAAATCCTTTGACGGAACATTATTATCTACTGACGGAGAGGAGGCAGCAGACGGGGAAACACTTTCCGATGATGTGGATGTCGCAGGTTTCGTCGTAATACAAGTTACGTTAACGGTAGCTGCAGGGAGAAAGTCTCTTCCTGGCGGTGAATTACCCGCTAACGGAGAAACTGATAATAACAAACTATTGTCTGAATGACAATAGCCCGTTTGAGGTTGGGAATGGGTTTGGGTTGTGGCGGCAGTACTTGCTGAAGGAGGAATAGCGGCAATTTCAGACTTGCTTCCGTCCGCACGGATCCTTGTCATTGTCGTTGCCGTTTCTGTAAAACAAGTTCCCTTCCCGCCGTTTAGAAGAAGCTTGATGAGAGTCTTTGAAGTCACTCCTCCAAGGATTCCTCCAGTATTTAACTTATTATTATTCGACTTTTTATTATGTCCTCCAGAAGAAGATAAAGAGCCGCCACTGGCGCTCAAATTGTTATTACTTTCTCCATTCCCTTGACTTGATGCTTCTGGAGGTCGGTGAGACTTCATGTGAGCACTCCGACTTTTCACTTTGCTAAATATCCTGTTGAGAAATAACAAACATTCATTATTCATTCAGGAAGAAAAGGAGCTTCCGGAAAAAACACACCGCCTCCTTCAACCAACGAGACAATTAAATATTCACTCACTCCGAGAAAGAAAATATTATTATTACTCAAGGGTTAATCTCAAACCGCCTGTCTCTCACTCAAACCAACCCACTCGCTACCATTTATAATAGATTCCTCAGCCCAATTTTAACATATCAACTACATGCAGTCTATACTCCAGTCATCAACTGTGTATAATCCTTATTATACTGGATTTCAGCTCCGGATTGCCATGCAATCTTTGCACAAACCGGGATAATCATCATGGATTAACCATCCATGAGAAATATTTACCACCCAGAAAGTTTATCAAACATTTTCGCAAGCTCAAACTTCCTCCTCCTGTCATTTTATTAATTATTAATTAATTAATGCGGAAAACCCGTTTTAGTAAGGGAACTCATTAAATTATCCAAGTTAATACCAGAAACCCCCGGAACTAGAAGAATCTGTTACCTGATTTCTTAAAATTTTAAAACTATTTAATAATCTCTTCCTTCCGGCTCATCATCATCATCATCCATTCCTTTATCTCAATCAAATAAGTTCCAGTGACAAGAAATCCTGGCTGCAAGATTTAAAAATTATCAAATTAATCACCCCTTTCATTAACTACCCGGAGAAAGTAAATCAAATCCCGCCCTTCGTCCCACTCTTCCTATATCCAAAACCATCAGTCAAAATAAAGTCTGACTTCAGAGCTCAAGTGTAAAAGTTTCAGCTCATTTCAGCGTAGAGTAATTGCTCAAAACTTTTCCCAATAAGTTCATTACTCCTTTTCTCTCAGTCAGTGAACGGAATAAGAAAAAACCCTCGTTACGACAAAAATAAGTCTGCGAGAAAATCAACGACCGCTTCTCTCCCAAAACCCGCACAACCCCATGAATTCAAGTAAAACCCTTACGTAACAATGCATCCTTGTGAGGAGGAAAAGAGAAAGCATTCAGTATGTAGATTCATTTTTAACATCAGAGGAAATTCAGAATTAAACCTTGAGAAAACTTGGGCTTTGTGATAAGACTCGTAGAAGAAAGCTTTGTAAACGCATCTTTGTGCACGAAGAATGAGGTATGCCAAGTGGAGAAAGCGTTTCATAGCCCAAAATACTCTGGAGAAAGCATGAGGCATGTAGCCTGCACATACTCCAAGTCAATGGAAAAAATACTATGGAGAAAGCATATAGCATATAGCTCGCACATACGGAGAAAGCATAAAACCTATATAATCCAATGTCATCCTCAAGCTCTCGGAGCAATCTGGAAAGAATATCGTTAGTGAAATAAAATGGGAGAAAGTCGTGGGTGGAGGGTGAAAGTAGAGAGAATTCAAGCAAGGCAAAAGCTGGCTATAATTATAGAAAAAAGAGAGGAAAAGAAGTGGAAATTCAAGGGGGAAAAAGAATCCTAAATGAATCAATATGTCGTAAGAGGATTCAAATGAGATGTGAAGTAACGTCAAAGAAATAGAGAATCTACGAGCTGGAACCGAAAATAATGCTCCTGATTACTCCTAAGCTATCGGGAACTCCGTAAGGCTCTTATGGCCGGAACAATTCCGCATTCTCTTCATCACTGTCGGAAGAGGGAACGTGTGTGCTGTCCCTCTGCTTTCTCCATTGTCTCCTCCTCCCGTACTTGAATGGAATGGAAATTTATAAAATGAAGCAGAGGGAGATTCTATTACGAACATTAATACGTAATTAAAATCCTTTTCAGAACATGAGCTTTCACTTTTACAACAATCTGCCAACTATTAAACTTGTCAACATCTTCAAGGATTCCGGACAGCTACTACGTTGTACAGTACAGATAAAGCATTTACCTAGCAACTCCCAATCTTTTCTCCACGCTTTCCTTCAATTAATTATAGAAATGTCTCCTCCATTCCCAACCAAATGTGTACACAGAGAGAGCGCCCCAACCTAGTAATTCAAATCCTCTTCCACTTGATTGCGTGACAGACTGGAGACAAACATATCTGCATGTGAGCTCACAGCACACAAACCCATACGTAGCCCCAGGAGCTATTGCGAAACCTTTCGCAGCTGTGCATTCCTTCCCGCTCGAAACATTTCTCAATATCTCCTCCAATAGTCTATAACCGGAGAAACCATGAATTAACCATGTAAATAACAATTAGATAAAAGGTTAAGCATTCTTTGAGTAAGGATGAACAACAAAGGACGTAAAATACTGTTTTCCGTCTGCTCCATTCTCAAACCATGTAAACAAATTTTGCGAGAGGAGGGGGAGTGCAGATTTGGCCAATAATTTAATATTCGCGAATTTCTTCCGCTTTATCAACCCGCTCCCCCTTCTACACTGCTCCTAGAGCCAGAGAAAGTTATCAAAGGTTATCACAGGCTATCACCGAGATAAACCAATACCTTCCGCCAGAGGTCGTTACCACATCATACTCCGATGATACTAGCTTTAATTACAGAGACATAAATAAAGTAAAATGGGATCGATGCAAGGGCTGTGTAGGCAATGTCCTTGGACTCTATAATAATTCCCCAAGTCTACATCCTAAGCAAGGCATGTAAACATTCATTAATGTTGCATTCTTAGCATTCCCCTCAGCTCTCCTCAACCCTCAGAGCTATCTCCCATCCAAGCCCTATATATCTCCTCAAGGGAAATGATTGCCCCTAAAAACTATTGCACATTTCTCTACGTGCACACAGCATAAATATCTGAATCCATAAGACTTTAATAATCCAGTAGTGAATCGATAACGTTATCTCCTCTCTCTTCATAGTTTCAACTTCCAAGCTCATGCTACTCCTCCGTTTACTTATGACTTCCCTTCCGGCTATCAATGAATAAAAGCCCTAATGAAGACCCCTGGACATGGGTTCCACAACTTTGTAAATATATATTCGATGGCGTTTAGTCTCCGTCCATTTATTCAGATGACTCTGATATTCCGTCTCATGGAATGAATCCCACTCGGGAACAGCGCACAGAGAAAGTAACTTTCTCTCAGCTATATCCACAGTACTATCAAAATTTTGAATAAGAATTCAATAAATTCCTTCACTTACTTTCCGCATACTTTACACGGATACTCTGGCGTTTGAGGCTGAGGTGAAAGTGGTGACTGTAGCATATCTCCCGGAACCGAATCCTGTAACCATCATCAAAATATTCGTTATCATGAACAACGGCGAGTGCGTTGGAGAGAGCGTAAATAATAGATAAGTACTACCAATCCCTCGATTATTTTTGCATAATGCCATTCCGCTCATATCACGTCCAATAATTATCTTTAATTCTAGGGATGCCATTCGAAGGCGGAGAATTGGCTGCCAGAGAAGGATACTCGGCGCCAGGGGCGGGGTTTGTCGATTCTATATTGATATAAAGCCATCCTCCGTTTACAGAGTATAGAATGCGGGTCAAGAAGAGGCTCACGGCTATGCGGCGCAGCCTTTGAATTTTTAGGGGAATCCAAGGCTGGAGAAAGTAATGAATGGCTATGGAGAAAGCAAAGAGAAATTAACAGGAAAACATTTGTGTACTAGCATAACCTTGTAAGGGATTCGGGATGGTAATAATCATGAACATTTACGAGTGAAAGCATACATCCATAGGAAATATTATGGAAAAAGGTAGTAAAACCAAAGAGGGAAACATGAGTAACAATGCCAGAAAGTTTCCAGCAACAATAGTAAATAAAAAATCATAGTAAATCTCGTGTTAAAGAAGAAAGTGGATGAATTGTCTCTTATACAGTAAAAACGTTGCAAGTATAGGCTTTGGATTGATAATAATAACTTGACTGGTCTGAAAAGCTTCCTTATTACAATCAAAGCACCTACATACAGTACAAGGGTCCGGAGAAAGCAGCTTTAGTTCCTACCACACGTGCTACAATGTCGCAAACATCTTTTTTCACCCTTTTATAATTCAGAAGAGAGGCTGGAGGGTTAAAGAGCGGGCGTTTTCCTAAACCTTTTTTGATTGAAGGCTGGGATTAATGAGTACGTGATTTGAGTTCATGTTCCCAGTAGTGTTACGCACGCTGCGTTCCTCCGGAGAAAGCCAGCTTTCTCTTTTCAGTCCAAGACGCGCGAGCCAATCCAAAAGCAGCAACTCCGTACTAACCTGAGTATTTGATTGTTGTGAGAAAAGTCCTGGATTGTTGGCATTATTGTTATTGGATAAATGATGGTTATTGTTATGGAGGGTGGAGGGGGGATTGAAGAAGTGGGTGTTGATGGCTGTTGAAGCTGGTGCAGATTCAGAGGTCTGGCTGCCTGATAGTAGTAACGGCACAGAGGGCTCTTCTTCCGGAGGTACATTCTTGAGCAACTCCAGTGTAAATATTGAGTCCCGCTTCTTCCACACATCTCGAACCCTCTCGTACTGAAGTGGGCAAACTTTTTTCCATAGATAATAAAAAATCACACACTCCTCCACGCTCTTCCCCCCTCCAATCTGTCCAGCTACTTGGGGGAAATCCTTCCCGTGTTTCAAAAGTCCTTCTTCAAAGCGCAACATTTCTTCCCTCGTCCATTTCTCCCCTTCCTCATACTTGTAATCCTTCATGTTCTCCGGAAGAGATGGATTTGGTTTCATCAATATAGCCATTGCTGCCTATTCAACGAGGAAAAAATAGAGCAACTCAACATCATCATTTCAATCATAGTCACTGTATAGATTTTATACAAAATCAAAAAAAAAATCAAACAAGCACCACCGACATACACAAAACCAAACACATCCATTTCATTCAAGCTCCCACTAGAGCACGTATGAATATAATACATTGGCTCTCCTCAGCTATTCGGCTTGGATTGAAACATAACATTTCAAAACGTCGGATTTTACTCCGTACGAACTACCGAAATATACCCGATTTTCTTCCCGAATCAAAGAACCCATGCACCGCTTTGAATACCCGGGTAGCCTTAGCCTATGCTCATGGCGAATGGTTAGAATACACGTGAGCACTCAACCAAGAGTATTTTCTTAGGGATTTATTTTGAATATGATGAAAAAAAATCAATTTCTAACATAAATCTTTCTAGGTTAAAACATGTTTGCTTCCGCCTCCTCCTTTCGGATTTCACAACCTACCCGCTCTCTTCATTTCTCCGGATCAAGTGATGAAACTTTACCCGGAGCGGGCCGGCACTATAACTTCAAGAGGGGAAATGAAACACTTCGTATGTTCAAGTACTTGGTAATATATTGATAGACTCTCAAAGACCCGAGGAGAAGGCTAATGCTAAATGCATGCTTTGTTAAAATAGAAAGGGGGACACAAACTACAACATGCACTTATAAATCATTCAACAACTCATCACTCACCATTATATTACCCTCGCAATGGTTCAATACGTGAAGAGCGTACTCCTTGTTTCTTCCTCCTCCAGGAATTGCGGAACAACATGCGAATTCCAAAAAGTTTTCAACTGCAAAAATATAAATCATACACACATCAAACAATCTCCTCCTCCATCATCTCTTTCCCTCTTCATCCTCCTCATCCCCCTCCCCTCAAACACCAATACCATTAGAGCAATATCCGAAAAAACTCTTTAGTTTCATCCCCAAGGAATTTTCCTAGAGGCCCCTTCAACCCCCCTCACAACATTTATCATACACACATCAATAACACATATACAACTCTCAGAAGACCAGCTTCAGAGCTGGCTATGAGAAAGTAAAAACTATTTCGTGAAAACAACAAGTAGAAGAAAAAAAGTTCCGTTCTTAGCTATAAGCGGGGCGCAATGTGACAGCTAGGGAAAAAGAGTTACATCCACTTCTTCTTCTTGCAACATACCATAATTAATTGCCATTATCCTCGGCTATTATTCAGGAGCCAAATATACCCGCTCTTAGCGGCCATCAAATATTAAATAGGGGGAAAACACCAAATGTGTCCTCACGTTCCGTCACCCAATCTTCCGTATACTTACGCTATACCCGTGATGTCAAACTCCCGGAGCTCACATGTCACCCCGAATTCCCACTGAGGAACTTATCTGGATACCATCGATAAAAGCTACTCAAGACACAGCTTGATTGACCATAATTACTGTAACCGCATAGAGAACCTATAAACTCGACACCGTTTAGCCTCAGCCCCTGAGTAAACTCCTCTGCATGCATATACCCGGTATTCCCATACGTATCTGGTACATTCGTTTCCGGAAAATGACCTCGGATAAACGCGCTAAAATCCTAGTGTTATCCGCAGTATTTTATTCCTGTTCCGCCCACCTCGACAGTGGCGTACAATGCAAGCTTCCCTGCATTTGAAAGTGCTGAGGAGCCGGGATATGTAATTGAGAAATCAACGCTAAACGCCCCTGCATGTATGAATGACTGTTCGTATGTGTGTCGGATTTGATCAAATCCGAAATTCAATTCCGAGTAAACCAACAGAATCAAACCAGCACATGTACTTTGAAAACGAGAGGCGACCAAAAATAAAACGAAACTTGATATACAAGCCCGTATAAATCCTTGTCCACAAATACGGGCTTTTTGAGCAGGAGAAAGTCCATGGTTACTGATTGTTACAATTTGTGGTCATTGTAATTTGTGTATTTCCAAGCCGTGAATTTTACTTTTAAGCCTACGCGTACGTAATCATTGGTCAGGGTTAACAGGCCATGTCGATGTGTAATAAAGTTTGGTGATAAAACATTCTTTACAAGGATTTCAACTGTGTCGAATAAGGGAAAAACCACTTTGTGAAGAATCTAGCTGGACACTAACTAACGCAAAGTAGTTTTTAGGAGTTACGTTCATATGCAGGCTAGTAAATTATCGGGACTTGCATACAGCAGATAAGTGCTTTGCAATAAGAGAGAAAGGTAAACAAATTCCAGATGTGAATTGCTTGAAGATTACATATCTTGAATTACCGGAGAGCGGGGCACAAGAGCAATCAATAAATACGAAATACGAGGGCCAAACTGTAAAACTAACTGTTTAACTGGTCAACTGGACCTTGGATCGATACTTGGTGAAAGTATATTTGCTCAACCCTTACTGCGAATAATGTTTTTTCTTATTGACAGAAAAAGTTTCAAAAGTGTTGCAATCTCTCCGCGAGGCCTTCCTTCATCTGCTTACTGACCGGCCTAACGTATACAACTAACATCACAATCTCATTCTACACTTCTAGGTGACCATGAATATTGCATCCGTGATGCCAGAGACCAGCATCAATGCTATCGTCATTCATAAACACGTGCTGTACACCATGTACCATCAATCCAGAGCACAGCATTGCTGAACCGGGCAGCCGCAGGAGCCAAGACTCGTGAATTTTACAAATGAAGAAAGTTTTATCACCTCCTTTCTCCACCTGCGACCTGACGGCCTGTCCAGCTCGTAGACTGCTGGACATATTGTATGCATGGAGATGTTGCGAAATACGTAAAAGTTCCAGCTCTCCTGTCAACGGGGTGGCAGGATGTGTCGACGCGTATTCGACAACCATCGGCTTAATTATTGACGATATCAAATATTCAAACCCAACGAACGATTCGAGAGTAGATGTATAGTCTGTGGTGGCAAACGTAACATGGAGAGGAAAAAGAACATGATGATACGCGGGGCAATAGTAACGGGTTTGACACGGGGGCAAATGTAACATGGAGCATTAAGCGTACACAGACGAGACGCTGACGCTGCCATAGCAACGTGCTTCAATCTAACTCCCATGTTACATTTCCCCACATTTTCATCAAGTTACCTTTGCCATCCACATTGCCATGTTATTTTTCTTCAGAAAGTTACATTTGCCCCCTACCACTATAAGTTATACCATAATAATTAATATGTATGAATTTGACTCCAGCACCAGTTTTATCTATGCTCCTATACCGAATCATACTACATAATAAAAATAAAATCGGCGTTGAGCCTATCCGCTACAATAATCTTCAATTTTTAAAAATTCCTTCAACTTAAACTTTAAATATTTCTGAATTGACCTGTAGGAGGATTCAGCGATGGGATTCAATGAGAAATTCACAAGACTGACGGATTGTACCCTGGGAAATCCCTGATGCTTGATCTTCTTACCCGGGAGTTGGAGAGTAAGAGGAAATTAATTCCATCTACCCTCCACGTGAACAACTTCAAGACAGTTGTGTGAAAAAATAATATCTCAAACTACTCACACTCCAAAGATGAATGAAGGGAAGATAGGAAAAGAGATCTAGGAATTGGATAGGTGAAAGGTGTTTCAAAAGAAAGTGAGAGAAAGTTAGAGAGTTGACCCAACTTTACCTTCATCTAGGAGAGTGTTATCGACAACGTCAGGTAGCCATAATGGACGGTCATGTTGGAGCTGGACTTGAGTTTGACATGACTGGCGGGGGGATTTCTTGGGTGGGGGACAGCAGTCAGGTATCTCTGCTTGAAAGTTTGAGCCAACATTAATCCGCGGAATTTCCTTTTTCGCGTCCTCCACGTGTCCAAGCTTCGAGGCAAAGGTCCAGTACAAGCCGGATGCAGATCGGACAGGGCTGAGGATGGGGTAGGGAGTAAAGTGATTCTGCGGCTGGGGTGACGTCGGAGGGGAGCCACCCTGGGGTCTGAGGTTAGATGCAAATGTATTCCGTACTTGCTTTCTCTTGACGGGTGAAAGCGGAGGAATCCTAAGAGAGAGAGAGAAAAGAGAAAGTCAAAATCCAACCGTAAGGAATACCATCAAAAGGACCACAAATGCAAGAAGACCAAGTCTGTATGCTTTCTCCTTATGTGCATCTAATTCTACATTAAAACTAACAGACTATCAGCTTAGACGGGGGGTTGTGTCGAAGAAATACTCGTTGTTGACATTATGACTACAATTTAAGCAAGATCCTCTTCCTTTTCCTACTATACTTTCTCTCCTACTTTCTCCAAGGCAGTAATCTGACAAGGAAGAGATATACAAACACGATTGTAGATAAGGCAAGCCTCTAGATGCATATCCTAAAGCCCGTCGAGGTCCCTACAACCCGTCCAACATCCAAGAGTTGGTTGGTGAGAAAAGAGAAAGTCACTTTTACAGAAACTAAACTTGTACGGCTTGCCTTTGGTATCCCTACTTTCCCTGCTTTCACCACAAAAAGAGTGCTTGTCCGGATTTTAAGGAAAACTCCAATTTATCAGCATAAGTAAAGGCGGGAAGGCATGTTTCGGAATACTAAGTTGATGTTGAGTGAGTGAGTGAAGTTTGTAAAATTCCACAAAATTATATATCGGATATCCTAGAAAGACGTGATGATTAGGGTTCGCATAGTTTCCCCCACTTTCTCCAACGCTTTCTCCAGGCTAACGTTAACTCCGACATGCTTTCTCCTGCTGACTACTAAAATTTCATGTCAATCAAGAAACTGAGGCTATATAAATAATGGTCTACCCAAGCGAACAAAAATCCACGAATTTAACCGGAACCCCATTACCTAAGTCTATTATGCATAAAACTCTATAATTTCACATAGAAACCTCTAGATTTTTAATCGCTTCGGCACAACATGGTTTCAAAAACAATGCCGTTATCAGCAGTAAACTAAAACTACACGCTTAGATAAAAGAGCGGAAGTCAGAAGAACAACAAGATTCGAAACAAGAAACTAGGACTACATCCAAACTATAAGCATCAACTAAGCGACGAGGAAGCAAAAGTCTATGGAGAGTTTCTCAAAACTTTTAGAGCTGTCAAACTTTTGGTAAAATTTCTAGACTAGAGCCAAACATTTAGATAGATAGGGAACCTAATAGCGGGAGGGGAGGAGGAGAAAGCGGGAGAAAGTAGTTGCCCAAGTAGAGACTAGTCTGTAGTTCCCCTTGTTGTCCTCTAAACTTGATAAAGAGATCATGTATGGAGAAAGGAGGAGAGGGAATTCAAGATACTGAATAGAGCGATGGATTGCCTGTCTAACGAGGTGTGGAGGAAGACGGAGCAAGTTTTTCTAAAGCTAGCAAGACTGCGGGTTATAAGGGGGAAAAGAGAGTTGAGTGTGCAAGTGATTCCTCATCTAATCAAACTTGAGCTCTCTGACGGGGTACATTAAGCTAATCAAAAATTTATAAGAGAACATTGTGTAGGTAGTTTTTGTGGGGACGAGGAGGAGGCGATGATGGAATGGGGGCAAACTTTTTACTCCACTAAATTCTAAGGGGAAATCATAGAAAACAAATCAAGCTCCGCCCTCATCCTCCCCACACATCCACCAACTTACGGACATTTTGGGAATAATAAAATTTAAACTGCAATGAAATCCTGGTCGACCCTCGCCTAGAATTCTATTTCGCGGCCCAATTTAACTCAATAGTAGAACATGTAACGATTCCCTCGACTTGGTTGCGGCTACGCGGAAAAAGTTACAGTATATAGAAGCAATGCCTCTACTACTGCTTCCAACCCGTTGTTTACTTTCGAGACGCAGGATGATCTTTGGCTAATCTCAGAAAGAGGTTTGACGAAAGCCAGAGTGAAAGTAGCGGAGAAAGCGACCTGGCAGTAGGGAAAGTCAACGCAAGTTTCAAGTGGCGAGTGAAAGCAAGCTTCAAGGGGAAAGTGAAAGCAAGCCTGTAGCTGAAAGATACATTTCGCAAAAGCTAGAAAAGTTTTTTAATGCACGGAGAAAGTTACCTGGAAGGGCTAAGAAATATGTCCATTCGGCCCTTGTCCCGCCGGCAAGAGGAATTCATTGGAGACGGCTCATTGATTCCCAACTCCTGGACGGGCTCAAGACTTGGAGTGATTTGAAGATGGGGCGGGAAAAGTAGCCCAGGAGTTGTGGATTCTCTTCCAGAGGGAGTGCTTCCCCCTCTAGTGTGTGCATTAAGAAAACTTTGAGAGTCTGTCGAAGAAGAGGTCAACAAGTTAATTTGCTTCCCTCCAAAACTAGCACTTTGTAATTTTGCATCCATGGATAAATTCTTTAAAGTGTTGACGCAACTTTCTACTTTACTCATCCTCCTCCCTTCTTCCTCCCCGGTTCCCTCTTTTGGTCCACCTTCTTCTCCTTGATCACTTGCCCCTGAACTTGGACCATGTTCCACCTTTATAAGAAGCTCCGCTACAACATCACATGACGACCCATCTCTCCCAGCCCCCTCCTCTGATGAGCAAAGCAACATATCGTTGACACACTGTAAGCTATCCCCAGGATTCGAATCCGCAACAGAGTCCGGGTTTGAACACAGAGAATCGTTTAGTATTTGATTAAAGTCTGATGTGGCTTGAGCAAAATCCATGTCATCGCTAATACTGGGTGAATCGGAATTCCCGATTATTATATTTGTATTCATTTCATTGTTTTCGCAAAGCAAAGAGGAGGGGGATGCGGAGGGGAGGGTTGAGGGTTCAAGGCAGGAGGAGAATATAATGGAGCAAGTTGAAGAGGAATTGTGTTGTTGCTGCTGCTGCGGAAGGTTCGTTGAGGCGGGTAGGGAGGACATCGGTCCAGCCAACGGACCGGACGTGGAAACGGCTGGGAATGGGAAAAGTGGGCTTTGTAACGCATTGTGACTCTCTAAACTTGCAGGAGGAGTTGGATAAATAAAAGATGGGGAGTCCTGGGAATTCAAACAAGGTGAGTGCGGCCCCGTTCCAGATGTAGTTGTGAAACAAGATGGTTTCCCTCCATCCAAGCCTCCAGCCTTCTTCCCACCGGATCTACACAAGGAGAAAGCAAGAGGAGAAAGTATAAATCACCCGGGAATTGCTACCACCCGCCACCACCTCCATGTACCTGTTACATCAAATGACCTTTAATGTGGCAACACAACTCACATTGATGTAAATGATGAGTCCACATTCCTTCCGTCCCGTACAATCCCCCCCTCATCCCCACCAAGAGAGCCATCCTCTCCCAAGCTGTTGTTGTCAGCGCACAAAAATAATGAATTCCCGTCCCGGCAATTCCCCAAATCCACCCCGATACTCGTCACTGCCCATTGCCACTCGGCTGGGATGGTGTCGTGAGCGGAATTTAAAATGCTTTCATCCAAACCACTTAAAAAAGAATCCGGACAAATGCTGGAAACCTGCGAGAGATAGAACATGGAAAAACGTTAGCAAATACTCCCTGGAAAACGTATTAATTAAACTGAAAAAGCTAGTGTGCTAATTGATGGTGAGCTGGAGAAACTAATTCATCATGATCATTTCAAAATAAAAAACGTAAACAGACCATGTACTCGTGAAGAAAAATCCTTGAAACTTCCATTCCACTAATTCCCTGAATTATCATCATGATTCCTTAAAATCCCACATAGGATGAGGGAGCAAAGTATATGGAGAAAGTACTTGCACCAAGGACTTGCACCAAGGACTTTCTCCAGTGAAAGTACGAGTGGAAACGTAGAAAAGTCTTTCCCTGCTTCAAGGCAAGAATCAACACCAGCAGTACTTTCTCCACACTCTCCTCCATGTGCAAATAGGCTTCTGCGAGCAAACAACTCTTTGTACTACATATAGGACCAGCATTTCCACATCTTTTCTTAAGTCCTCCTTTCTCTCTGGATCACTATTTATGTAACCCTCTACTTTCTCCAACCTTTTTTTTCCGTATGGACGGAAAAACTTGTTCTTATCAAACGCTTTCTCCGCCAACTTGGAAGAAGCAGATATATAGCACATAAACTCTTCTTTTAACAATCCCAACCTTTCTCCTCTTAGGGAAAGCAGTGTAATTTAGTAAACTGTACAAGAAGCCCGGGTGTTTTTTCTAAATTCTCCTCAATTCCAAACTACCCGCCCCGGATCCCTCAGGATTCTTCTCAACTGTCTTAGTCTTACAACATTGGAACACAACCGAAAGAAGCGAGGGCGGGGAAATGATGATATTGTAGGGGAAAGTCGTTACCTTGTTAAAAACTTCTTCCTCCATCAGCAAATAATCCGAGTTTTCATCACCACAAACGAATTGCAAAGTCGTTCCTCCTTCTCCATTCCCGGAGACTCCGGATGAATTCAAAGTTGCTGAGGTCGTGAAAGTTGAGCCGAAATTGACTATCTGCTCAGAATTCCCGGAAAGATGGGCTGTATCGGGTATAGCGGTGGGGGAACCCGGAGTCGCAGTACCATTCGGAGCTTGTGCTATAACACTGTTGTCGGTATTGGTGGCAATCCGGCTACCACCACCATCACTTCCAGCTAGGCCCGTAAAACTTTCTCCAACTCCTTTATGACTAGGACTCAAAATAGTAGCGTTCACAGCTTGAGCCACAATATTATTAGCAACGCTTCCACGATCAAGGCTTTTTTCTCCTGAAAAAAAAATACAAAGACAAACCGACATTTTAGTTTTTAGCAAGTTTTCCTCCGCTTGGCTGCGGAATCCGGAGAAAGCGTTGCCCGAACAGCTCCTGCTTTCACCAACTTTCTCCTACATCAGCCCTCCTCCTGCCTCCACCTCCTTCCAAGACTGTACAGTACAACAACATAGGAAATCAGATAGAGAAGACAGTGTCATCAAGTCCCGCAATTGAATGACATGCGAATGCTTTTTCAAGAGTAGCTCGTTAAGGAAATACGGACAATAACTCTCATCATCACCTCCTCTTATCTTCCCTCCAGCCTGCCTCCCTCTTGTTTAACCCTTTGGAAAAAGTAGGAGAAAGCTCGCTGCAAAGCAGGATTGTAGTAGCAAAGGGGAAAAGTTTACAACTTTAAGAGAAATAAGAGATGCTTCCGCTGATCCTTCTCTGATTCCTCCCTTATCCTCATCTTGATCCGCATCCCACGCTAACTTTCATCTAAACCCTAAGCCTAAGCTCCTCCAAACTCCAGTGTAGACGGGAGGGCGGATCTTGGGTTTTGATCTGGAAAACTACGGTAATTATGGTGGGAAGAAGGAGAGGAGGAGAAGGGGCTACTGAAAGAGAGCGCACTAAGGTTTCCCAAATGAGGGATAAAAGGACAGGGAATCTAACAAGTTTCTATGGCTTGCCAAATGCTGATGAAATCAAAACTTTTACGAACCATTGCATTTTATCGTCTTACTTTAGACATTTTAAAGTAGAAAAAAACTAGGAATTACCCTCAATTTATCACTTTTCAAACCCATAAAAATAACCCGCCACATCCCTCGCATTACCCGTATAAAGAGCCAACCGAGAGACAACCCTCCCCGCCCGCACCACCAAAACTATCTTCTCTCATGACAACACAAAGACAAACTTGCTGTCCTCTGTCACTACCAAACCTATGCCTACAACCAATACCTATTCAAAACTTAACAATAGAAGCAACCAATGAATCCTATCTGTCCTGCACCATATTCCTCAAGGAAAGTGTTTAGGGCTGCGGCCCGTTCCAGCTGAGGGTTCAATCTGTAAGTTCAACCGCTGTGACTGTGACCCTGTGGCTATATGGCTCTCTGTGACCGAATTCCTAACGTAGAAGGAGGAGAGAACTGCAACCATCCAAGAGTTTGCAGAGCTTGCAATATCGCATACAAACTACCCGGATCAAATGGTGCAGAAGGGCTGATTTCATGAGAAGACGCTCCAGAGAAACTTTACCGCGCGCTTCACTTAAGATTTAAACAACTAAAATCCTTTGGTTTAAGTCACCTTGAATCTGAGAGCTCCGCTTCTGATTTATCTTCTCCTCTATTAAAGCCCGCACACTAACGCTAACAGTCTGAAGGGGGGTCGTCGTAGACTCTTTGTTATTTGCCACAACAATGTCTCTCTTCCGTCCGTCCGAATCCTGGAATCACAATAACACAAATCCAGTAATTTACAAAGCTTCCGCCACATTAGAACACGCGGAGAAAGCTCAGGATATGACGTCCGTAGAATAATAATGTGATAAAGGGCATCGGGAGAAAGCTAGGGTGCGAGGATAAAGCGGTGGAGAAAGTAGTGAAGAAAGAAGAACGATAGTAAGAGTTAGTGTCTTAGACAATAAAGTGAATAAGTACTCAAAGATAAAGACACGGAGGATTTTAAGGACAATTGTAAAAGTGTCTAGCCTCCGTATACGTATGGAAAGCGGAGAGAAAGTTGAGGAATTATGGGCAAAGTCTCCCAATTCATCTAAAAACTTAGGAAATAGAGAAATATACAAGTCACAAATTAATCAAACCGCAAGTAAAGACATTAAAGTTTCACCATTGTCATAAATAGCGGAAAATCACGAGTCTGGGTCAAGGAGAAAGCAAGAAATTAAATCACTACTTTCTCCTTGCTATCAATTCGGCTACGCGCTGTATCATTTTGTCAATGCTCTGCCACTTTGATACACCGGTGAGGCAGCTATTTCAATTTTTAAAGTATTCATTTTTAACGCATTAAAACTTTCTCTGTGCGTTCCTTATATGATATACATAGACTGAAGATATCACAAAACATCATCGAGTGAAAGTTTGAAATGAAGCCTGCAAAAATAAAGCCTTGTCTTAGAAACAGAAATGGAAAAGGGGACAGAAAAAGAGATATGGCTTTAAAATCAGTGAAAGCCCAAAAAGGTGTCCTCAGAAATTCTTAGTAGGTGCCAAAAGAGCGAGACATCAGAGAAAGCCTGCAGGATTTATAGGTAGGAAAGCGGAGAGAAAAGAGAAAGCAGGAAAAGATAAGAAGAAAGTATATATAGTAGTTGAAATTCAGGATGGTGGAATTTACAGTAGAAGCAAACATTTTCTCGACGGCGATCCTACGAATAGTCGTGCCCTTGAGGTTATTGCGAAGCAAAGCTTTGAAAGAATTTGTAAAAGCTCTAGCTCCGGCCAAGTAGTAGGAAAGAAGATGCGGCAAGTGTGGTAAAATTTATGACTGCCAGAATTCAAGTCGTAAGTAGAGAAAGTTACCTTTTTGAAGTAGCCTCCATGGAGTCGCATGTGTCCGTTGAGAGCTGGAGTGTTTTTAAATCTTCGGCAACAAATAGTACACTCCACGGGCTTTTCGGGACATGGAGTTTTCATTAATTCTTCTCCCGCGTCTAATTTTACAGGGCCATCTCCGCCGCCACGGTGAGCGTGGGGCGTAGCTTTTGATGACTTTTTACTCGTTCCCTTGGAACTCTTCCCAGTTGGATTTCCAGAGTTGTTGGCTGCTTCCGCAGCAGCCGCCAAGTTGCTCTCCTCCTGAGCTTGCTGAATGATTTGATGTATCAACTCTATTTGCTCTTCCAGAAGAGTCGGAGATGTTTTAACAGGGAGGCCGGCCACTGTGGTTGTGCCGGAAGCAGAGGAAACGTTTGATGAAACAGAGGTGGAAGATAATCTCCCCGCACCTCTAGCGTTAACGCAGATAGGGGATGCGCTAACGTTATTTCCGCCAACAATATCAACTCTAGACGCTCCTCTGCTCCCTTTGTTCTCATCAGAAACACTCACCCCTGGATTCCCGCTCACCTGAAACAACAAGATGAGAATAGACAAAATATATTAAATAAATATCACATCATCCCCTAAGAAAATTCCCACCCTTTATTAGAAAAACAATGGGAATAATGCGCTAAGTACTTTCTCCACCCGACTGATCTTAACCTAAATTCAAGGAGCAATAATCTAAAATCAACAACTACCAAACGTTTCGACGGTGCATCCCCCCCCCAAAGATGCTCTCGTTTTACGCGCGTAACAATATCACGTTACGCAATATCTCCCCCCACTCCTTAACAAGTATCCCGTCTCTCAACTCAATAGCAATGAAACTGAATGATAGGAGAGTCCCCAATTCTGTCAACCACTATAGACCGCCCTCTTCCTCCCTTCAAAGCTGACAGCGTGAAACGGAGGAAGAAGAAAAGCAGAGACTTTTCCGGAGAAAAGTGACAGGAGCTCTTGTGCTTGGCATTTCAAATTCTGTTGCCAGAAGCCACTGAAAAGGTGTGGGGAAAAAATGTGCAGAAAGGAGCCGCTTCTTCCTCTATTCCAAACCTCGATTCTTGAAGGAAGAAGCTCCTTGTACATGTTACAAGTACTTCCTTGCCCGCTTCCCTCTTCTTCACATCATCACATGATTGTATGAGCGGGAGAGAAAGCGGTGAAAGCGGTGAAACCAGAGAAACCAAAAGAAGAAAAAGAATATTTCAAAAGAGAAAGTGACGAACCTCTGACTTTATTTGAGAGACGTGTCCTGGATTGTTTGGTAGATTGCCCAAACTTTTCCCATTGATGAAACTGATGGGAGTGAAGCTGACTAGAGGAGTGTTGTTGACTCCATCCGCGCTCACAAGGTTCCCAATCGGAGTTCGCTGACTTAGGAGTTGCTGAAGTTGACTCTGCGTGGCCCTTATTGTAATGGGCAGGGAATTTGTAGTGATTGTTGTTCCACACCCTCCGTTGAGATAGGCGCCCGGGGAGCTGCCCATTCCAAGAGGACCCATGAGCTTAGACCCCGATACGAGACTACATAGTGCCGGGATTCCATTAGCTGTTGACAAGGTCAACCCGACTATTTTCCCTCCCGCTTCCGTAAAATGGATGGGCTCAATAAGCTTAAGGGTGGCTGATGGAAGGGAGGATGATGGAGTGCATGGATGGGATGATGATGGAGCATGTTCCAGAGGAACATTTACCGGAGTGAGTGCAAGCTTAATATCCAAAGGCTTCCCTTCATCCTGATGAATAACTGGCTCATTACCGGGTACAAGTGGTGGCGGTGGTAGCGGCGGCGGTGGAGAAATCGGGAGTGTAGAAATATTTGCCTCAGTAAAACTACCACTGCTCCTCCTCAGGTCACCCGAATTCGGACAACTAATAATATCCACCACTTCCATCTTGATACTCGAACCACATTTATTCTTGTCTCTCATCATATCTGCACTCTCATCTCCTCCTCCTCCTCCAGGAACCGATTCACTACTACCCGCAATCGGACTACCCGCTCCTCCATCCAAACCATTAACGTAATTGCAGATTATATTTTTTCCACTATTAGTCACAACTCTCGTCACGTTTACGTTGATGCTGGAGCTACTACAACTACTGCTATTGCTGCTCCCACTAGCGCCCATACTGCAAGATGTCGTTGATGACCCTGCGGAGCCAGAGGGCGAAGATGATGATGAGCCAACACTGGAGGAACAACTCACGCTAAGCGGTTGACCTCCCTGATAACTTCCTTGAGAACTGCAGGGTGAGGATGAGCTTGAAACAGGGGGTCCTCCTGGTGTCCCAGGTGGCGGTGGAGTCGCCTGGATCGACAGCGTTGCCAAAGCTTCTATCCCATGTCGACTCTCTATGTGCCGACGGAGGGAACGTCCATCACAATAAGATTTACCACATCCTTTCGCACGACACTCAAACGGTTTCTTGTTTCGATGCGTCAACATGTGTCCGTTCAAATGATCTTGACGTTTAAATGCTTTCCCGCAAATACTGCACGCGTGCTTCCTCTCATCACTATGCGTCAGCTTGTGCTTCGTCAGTGCAGAGGCGTTGCTAAATACTTTCCCACAAACCTGTCCCAAAAACAAACAAGAAAGAATTAGCTCACCGAATCATAGCCCTCAGCACGTCTTCTACTTGCAACTAAACTGAGTGGCGCCTCTCTTTCAGTTTAAAACCAATGGCGAATTCCCACGGTTTCCGCAAATCAGAGAACCAGAAGCTAGACAAAACTTTATTCAACCCCATCATCCCACATCAAATTGAATTATAGCCTAAACGTTTAAAATCATTCCAGTCTTTAGCATCCATCCTCCCTCCTCCCTCATTCCTCCTAAAAACTGTTATCTTTTAAATCTTCCAGACAACGTTTAAATCCAGGCAGGCGCAGCCTTGTTTATTCTACTTCGCTCCAGTAAATAACAGTTATAAGCCAAAGCGTTCGCTCAAATCTTCCAAGGAGCGGTAGCGCCCGCCGCTACCGTACTGGTGGTTAAACGCTAGACGGATGAGAACGAGCCTCCTATAAGCTTTCCTAGTTTTGGGCACAAGGCGACCCAGGAAACGGGAACAAAGCTTAATAATACCCATCACACAGTCAATCATCATTAGAACTCAGGGAAAACACTCCCCGTCCTCAAAGACTTACGATACAAGGTCACTTCCCAGACTCATCCTTCTTAATGACTCTAATTAAAGGAACGTTCCTGTTTCAAGCCCATCTTTAACAATACCTATATAAGCCTCATCGTCTAGGAAACTTTTAGGCTAGCTAAAACTGTTAGCACCCAAATATACGTAGTTCAAGTGGAGAAAGTTGGATTTCCCTTGCACTGCAAGCCGATGCAGTTTTCGGGGATATTAGCTCCCATCAATTGCAATATGCCCCTGCTAAATATAGACTTCCGTAAAGAAGCTTATAAATTTGAATTAAGCCTCTTTATGATGGTTTCCTAGAAAATGTAGAAAATACTATAGAGATTGGAATAGGTTCTTTCGAAAGCTGGTCAGCAGGCGTCAGACCATGATTTCAGGATACATTTCGTTAATTGTACAAGTAGCTTCCAGGTGTATTTGTTCCAAAGAGCAAATTCGAGGGGGCGCTTCAATCGCCTACCTAGCTCGGAGAGCACTTGCAGGATAAAAATAATAAATCTCCTCCACCATTACTTCCGGTTAATCACAGTCACGCTCCCTCTTGAAAACAACGACTGGGAATGACAAGATGTAAGTCCGTGAAGTAAAGCTCGGTAACACAATCCTCAAGTTTGATTTCCCGATACGGGAGAATCCTGTCCCCCCTAATCTCTTTGACGATAGGGAAAAGCTGCGATATATACATCCACCACCGAATTCTGTGGGAGTTTCAAATGGCCCGAAGCTTTAGCCAAGTAATGTTCAAAGTTATAGAAAAGACGTGCATAGAATTCTGTAGGGGGAGCCACTAAAAATTGTAGAGCGGAAAAACAAAATCACACTAATTCATTCACACTCCAGTAGAAGTAGTGCTAGCAGAGGACTTTAATCTCCATTCTCATCTGGATGCAAAGGTAGTGATGAAGGGGTGGGACTATGTAGAAGAGCAGAGTTATACAGAGTTTCCCCACTACTAACGTACATGTATAAACCTCCTTTCCAAAGAGAAAACTCCCGTTACAAACGAATATAATATATCCTGCCGCCTCCGTGGATGTAACTTTCTACAAAGCTCCCAGCCCCATTATTTACTTTGCGAATACGTACACACACACACACGCTACTCTTCCCCCCAATAAACTTTATCCTCTCTGTCTCCGACCATGTCCTGGAACAAAAGTTGCACATGGTTATAGATTTAAATTAATGGCGGGTGGAGGGAAGGAAGGGAGAAAATAATGGTCGCTATTCTCGCATTTAGAACAGGGTGGCTGTAGTAGATCTGCCGGATTTAAAAAAAAACTACTGAAATCTGAGCCAAGATGCATACATTTCAAAAATCCTTTTAGGCAGAGGAAAAATAGTCTGTGAAAAACTCAAAAACTACATGTAAGTCAAGAGAATGGGAAAGTGCACATGGAATTCTACCCGTCCCGTACGTACTTCCTCGGTGCGTTCCGTTGTTCCGTATGTGTCTCAGGGAAAATTCGAGTAATAGTGTGTCTGCAGTGCTGTAGAGGTAGAATCACAGTTCGGATTGAAGCAAGTACGCCAAAGAGGAAAAGCGGACGGGAAGCAAATCCGGGTATCCGGGTAGAATACTATAGCAAAACCGGAGCGAATATACTAGAAGGAGCGAGAAACAGAGATGATTTATGCTCAGCCTTGAGTAAACACCAAGGATGGTGGAATGCATTACGTGGCTTTATTTTATACATGTCCTAATAGAAGGTGGGAAGGAGAACAAGACGGGGATGGAATCAGAGTCTCTTCCCAAAAGTCAGAAATAATAGAGGCAACTTCCATGGAACATTAAACATTATTCAACCTCCTCGCTCACTTCTACCCTACTACTTTAGACTTGGAAGAACAAGCTCTGGCAGTTGCAACAAGAATTCTTCAAGCTAGAAACCTTATCCCACCAACCTAATACTTCTAACATCTTTCAACTTAATCAATATTTGTATTTGTCCAAGTGATAAATATCATGTTCAAAGACTGGATGATCAAGAAAAATTCTAGCCTTCACGAGAAACTTATGCTCCATCCCAGACATAGTCCAGGCTCAGGATTGCTAGAGTACCGCAACGCACTCTAACGCCCTCTGGCGACACAACTTAGCTAGATTTAGCTTACAATCCTTCACCAATTCAAAAAAACCCACCGCATCCTACCTTTCATCCTCCCATACACATCCAAAGAAGAAAAAACCCTAGGGTAAAAATCAGAGCCGAAATAACGGAAACGTGTGGCTAATTAACTTCATTTTTCACTTCTAATGAGAAACCCTTAATGCATCCATCAAATTTTCTGGTATTTTCTTTCCTGCGAACCCTGCCTTCACTCATGAGAATCCAAGCATATATATAGTAACCATGTTAACTTAGTGTACTCTAAAACACCTGAACCAAATCTATGAGCCTAGCTCTAGGTATATTCCACCTCAAAGCCTCGCTCCTCCTCTCCAATTATTCAATTTCAACAAGTATAAACCAGGCTTAGCTTACAACGGAGAAAGTCCAAAACTTGACTTTCTCCAGCTCAACACTTTGACTTTAACAAGTTTCTCCCATATAAATTCTCCAACTCCCTCCTCAAAAATTACCCGCCAATAAAACATTCTGACTGCTAAATCAAAATACTTTCTCTTCCAGGAATCTATAAAAAAACTCCAAGAAAAATTACCGTCTAAATTAAAGAATACTTTTGAAAACTACCTGCGAAAAGTTTGACACACACGTTCCTATATTAAAGTTATTTCCAAAGATGAATCTCTTTCATTCCTTCTTACTCCTCACGCCAAAGCCTTGCAGAATCAATGACACAAATTACAAAATGATATGAAAAGGACTTAAGAACCGTTTGGCTGCCTCCTCTGTAAAGAGTTTGTTGTGGCAGAGGTAAAGCATTTGAAAAAAGTTTCTCCTATCTTTGTCATCAGAAGAAACGGGACAACTTGAGCTGGGTTATTCTGTGACTGTGTCGGGGACACGCTTCCGTGAGATCACTCTTTCCGCTTGTCTCTTCCCCAGTATCCTCAATGGTTAGACGCTTCTTCCTTTTTACAACATTAACGACACGGGAAGAGAAAATATCTTTGAAATTCTCTTGGGACTCAAACATTTGGAAATCTTTGCCGTAACTTTTTCCAGTCAATCGATTCACAAGAATCCCCTTCCCTTGGAAACTTCCAACTTTTCCAAGACTTGTCAACGTCTCTCATATACTTGTGAGCGAGATGAAAACGTCGCCGCCCCCTCCTCTGTCCTTATCCCATTTCCACCCTGGGAAGGAGTGCAACTTGTGTAAAAAATACCAGCAAACACATTGGAAAACAGACGCTTTATATAAATTCCCCCATATACTTTTCAACTCGATCCAATTTTATCCTTCATAAAATAACCTTTTTCATTCTCTCAACCAACAACCCATAACCTTTACAACCCTACCCTTATAGCACCACCACGTCTCCATCTCCATCCCCCGCCCCCTCCATATGCCTGACTCTCTTCTTGCCCGCTTCTTGTCAGTACATACTACAACATGGAACTCTTCTCAGCTCTTCCGTATATAGGTGGTTCATTGTTTTTCCAACTTCAGCGACTCCAAAGTATCGTCTCGTTCGTCGACTATAAGCCTCACTAAAATACCAACCTCTTCCTTACGATAACTCATCTTCCGCCTCCGCATCCTTCCTATAAAGAATAAAGGCGGAGATGACGAGGGAAGATGTAGAGAGGAATCAAATTTCACTGCAGAGGTAGATGATGTCAAATTATCTATGCGCTAGATTAAGGAGCCCACCCCCACCCTTTACACTCCTCTTGTCACAACCATGAGCGGGACTTCATTTCACCCGGCTAATTTAACCAACCGTTTGCTTCTTCCATTCCACCACCACATCGCTTCCCGTAGCAACTTGAATCGTATCTCATGGATTCTACTCCTCGTTTCCTTAGAGGATTCATCCGCTTGGATGAAAAGTTTAGAGAAAAGAGACAAAGGAGCGTAAATAAACAGACAAGAAGAAGAAGCGCGAGAATTTCATCCCCTCTGCTGCATCATTAATTATCGACTTGTCAGCGCGGGCTTTTGTTTTAAACCAAATTCCACCTGTTCGGATCACTCAGAGGGCTTGAATCCAGCTTGATTACAACTAAAACTTTCTTCCTCCTCTACTCTTTGGATAGAAGGCTTTGGGAAGGTTCATCCAAAACGATTAGTTACAAAGCGAGAATTGTGGAAGCAACGGATAAATGTGTTCCACATCTCGGGATTTTCGAACAGACCAAACTGAAAAAGGACTCTCGAGAAAGCAGTGAAGCGAAGAAAACAAGAAACTCACCAAGCAGCGTTGGGGACCTTGACGACTTGGAGACGTATTTTTGGAACGTTGCTTCTTCCCGGAGGAGGTTAATGGAGGAGGTGGGATTGTGGATGGGTCGGAAGTATCCATACCTTCTCCTCCCGACTTGGACGCATCTGAATTCAGAGTCGCTCCGCTCCTTCCAGATTCAGATCCTTCGGTGGGGGGACTTGGAGTCTCGTCACCGGAAAACACTCCTGGAATTCATAGAAAAGAGATGGCTGGAGCAACAACACTTTGCAAAATTTCATCCCTTCAATGCACCCCCCTCCCACCTATCCCATTCACTTCTTCCACCAAACCAACTTTCTCCCTTCTTACATCACCTACAAGCTCAAAAGCTCCTTCTTCAAGATCGCTATCCGCACGCCCATCCAAGGGAAATACCATTAGAAAATATTGAAAGGAAATACGTGAATTTTTATCCAACCATTCATCCTCGACGAGGAGGACAAGAGGAAAAAGAAGCCAAACCACAATACGAGCACAGTCTTTTGTGGCTCAACAACAGTCCACGAAACGAGTGAATACGTCTAGTCTTTCACACGCCCCACCCTGAAGCAAGGGAGGGAATTCAATAGAGATTTATATGACCATGCTTTCACCCGAGAAAGTCAAACTCTGTTTTAATTTCCCCCTCCCAGAACGAAATGTTACATAAGAAGACTTGGCTATGGAAATATGGAAATATTATATGATAAAACTATAAAATGTAAAAGCCCGTGAATATTAGAGGACTTTGAAAGCGGATGAAATCCGAGAATCCGAATGACTCCTTCTCATCAGTTTCAGAGAACACACGGAGAAAGCATGCTTTCACTCTCCACATCCCTATCATCTCCATGAGAATAATGATTCAATAATAAAACTGTACAAATACTTGAGAATTGAGTTGTATCAAATTATTATATTCATCTATTCATCTTTTCAAGAGTGCAGCCCTCCTTTTATACCCTTGCCGACAAAAAGCGGCCAGCCAGGAGCAACAGCATGCGGAGAAAACCAAATATATTCTACATAAAAGCTCATGTTCTACAACAAGCATTAAATGTATTGAGAGGAAGAGAACCAATTCCAAAATGTCTGCTTGAGCAGAGGATGAATACATGTTGATATTGAAACCTCGTGAGATTGTTAATAACCCGGGGCAAAAGCCCGCGCTTATATAATATTCCCAACTCTGGCAAGCTTGGCTAGATGGAACAAACAGTGAAAGAACGTATAGAGAACTAGGACACGCGAGTGTACATTCTACCAGGGAAATACATAGCACAACAAAGAGAGGAACAGCCCGCCTTATTTCTCTGAAATACTTTCAAAAGTTCCCTCTCAGCTGTTTCAACTAAAGCATTTTTCCCTCCCTCTCTCCCCTACAAAGGCAGAAATCCTCCGCTTTATTGAGCATGAGCTTAGCATTTCATACAGCGAAGCCCCCTTGGAAATAGAAAAGTACATGATCATCAAAATTGGAAAATGGAACTACTCCGGGGCTTCATTCCATTCCCGCAAAGCCTTCCTTAAACAGAGGAGGAGAAAGCGGGCCAAAGAGAGTACGGGAGGAGAAAGCTGGAACAAGATGGATAAAGCCCGCCATCATCATCCATCCATTCAATCTGATTTGCATACTCAGCCTCCCGCATCCATAGCTAAGACGCCCTCCAGAGACGAATTCCAACCCAGATCACAAATTCATTCTCTTCAAATTGAAAATAAAATTACCCCAACCCATATTACACCAAACTACTAACCTACTCCACCTCCTCCCACTCTCTGCGGGGACTTGTCATCCTCTTACATGTGTCATTCCTCAGACTCGATACCCCTCTTTGATCATTCCTTGTAAAACACCTTTGTCATCCATCCGAGAGAGCATTCCCAGCTCGACGACGCCCTCTGGTCTACCACGTGCTTTCACTCTCTGAAAAGTCCCCCCACCCCCTCCTTGGCGCAATCAATCCAACAAACAAGAGGAGAAAGTGGGAAAAGCAAACGTCATAAATTCCGTTTACGTAATTCGACTCCACAAATCACGCTTGATCTTGACGCCGTTCAAATATGATCGTACTAAATTTACAATTTCATATCATCACAGTTCGCATTACATATTCGCTGAACAACGTTGCAATACAGACTTTTGTCCTACGCTTCATCATTTCGCTCCATGCCTATCTTCATTAAATTGGCAAGGAGAATAACAAACGCCTCCTAGCGTAAACCCGTCTTCACGTTACGACAAACCAAACCGTCCTCATCCAGCTGTAAAGTTGCGTTGGTCACGAATAAAAATCTTTGGCAAGATTAAGGAATTCTTCTAAACGAATTTCACACAAATTAGCGCATAGAATCTTCAAGGATTCTCCCAGCTTTTTGCCAACTATTCCTCACCCTCCACTCTCACCTAATAATAAATTACTTCACGCTTATCAGACAGCTTGGCCGGAGCATAAATTGAGTACGTGATCGCACGAGAAAGCGAGTGGAATGAAAAAGCTTGAGCGGAAGAAGAAAAAAACTCAAATTCATTCCGCTTTACGTTCCTCAGTCCTCTTTTACAGAAACCAAGAACAAACACATGTGTGTACACCCTTCACAAATTCATTCGAATCATTAGTAAATGGGTTTCAGATGCGATCAAGTGCTGAGTGAAAAGAGGACAAGTCTACATGTCTTAAGTACTTTTATTTTTAAGGCAATTTGAAATGAGAGAGGAAACGCAGAACAAGACCAAGAGCGTTACAAGAGAAAGTTGGTTCCCTTGGATTTTGATTTGGAAGCGTACAAATATTTTCAAGTGCTTTACATCCGCTTCACTGTTTCTTTCCAAGCCTCCCCTCTTCCTCTCCCTGTTTTCCTTCCTCTATATCATTTTCAATTCTAAATTCCAAGTACTCCTATTCATAAATCCCATAAATCTCAAATCCTCAGCACGGCTTTTCTTGACATTTCTAGACAATTTTCCCTCCTGTCAATAGCAATGAATTCCAGTCACACTTTTCTCTGTTGCTTATCTTTCCTTTGCCAAAAATCAGCTATGCCTTACGCTCAGTCTGAAATAATGATTCTTAAGAAACAAGACACGACAAGGGAAGTGGTAGTGCGGAAGTAAGCTCGCATCCCTTATTTTGCGGTGCTCAAGAGGAAGGCGAAGAGTTGTTATAAGACGCTTATCCATTATATAAGTGAATGAATCTTTAAGCCCGAGTAGATAAAGAAGAAGATGAGGAAGCGGAGAAAGGATGCTGAGATGAAGATAGAGGAGGAGGGCCTATGAATCCACAAATTCCTACTCTGAAAATAATGAATCAAATAGACTGTAATGTATCGGGAAAGATGTGTGATGGCAGAAGATTGAATGAAGGATGCAAGAATGGGGGGAATGAAAGAAACTCGATTTTCGGGGAATGGATAACGTAGAAAATCGGTATAGGCAATCATCAAATCCTTTTCCCTCCCTCCTTTACTCCTTCAATTCGTTTGGAGAAAGCCTAGAATTACTACGCGAAGCTGGAGCAGTTTTTGTAATGCTGTGCGGTATGGCGAAGAGCTGGCATAAATCTGTTGCTTTCTCCGCTACTACCCCGCACGCCTCATCCTTGTTGTTCCTGGATCTTATACTAATTTTACGAAACCCTCCCCCATTCGCTTCAATGCTCACCAATTTTCTGCACGTCTAACATTAAGTACAAAGACGCTTCACTCTCAACAGTTTCCTCCATGCGTTCTGGGAGTAATAGTGGAAAAAGAGAAAAGTAGATAAAGCGATTCACAAGGCAGAAAATGAAATTTACTCCGCTTTCTCTTCTTCACTTGTTCTCCCCGTCCGTTTCTCCGTCCCATCCTGTATTTCCTAGTGGATCCTTCCTTCCCTTTCTCTTTATTCCTTCCCCTTCTCCTAGGGCTTTCTCCGCCCGAAACATAGCCCGAGGAAGCTTTTCCCCTTAGCTCCGTCTTGTACATAGAATTCAATGAGGGAGGGATCCTCTAAATGCTATCATTTCTCCTTTCGCCCTCCCCTTAGTTGTGTCTCTCCAACTTTCTCCGAGATACTCTTCGTCAAGAAAGAGGCAAGGAGAAACGCTTAATTTTTCATAGATTCCTATTGAATCAAGAACCAGCCGAAGACGCCTATCACTCCCCCACACTCTCTAAAGAGGTCGCTTCCAAAGACGCCACGGATCCAAGTTCCGCAAATCCTAGGGAATCTCCCTCAATGAACGAGTTAAACCTCTTACAAGAAGCTATCAACAGGGCTGTAGACACATTTTATAGGATTCACTCCATTCACTCTGAATCAGGAGCTGAGTCAAGTCATGAGGAAGACGAAGAGAAAACACATATTTACTCTTTCTCTACACAACTTGCTTTCTCCGAGTGTTTTAGAAACGCTATGCTTTCACCGCTCCCACCCCTCCAATGCTCAAAAGGATTTCCTCTGCTCTCCTTCTTCATGTACGTTAAAGTGAGGTATGAATCGGGGATGATAGCAGAGCAGGAGACTTAGGTGCGTGTTCATCATCATATAATAGGAGATAGCAACCCTGTCATAATACATCGTATGCTACGTGAGCAGGGGTAAAAGCCTTTTTGCAATCCATTCCACACTGTTTGAATATCATTATTTCCTTTTACTGTGTACACATTTGTGGCGAATCCGCTGAGTGAGTGAGGGAAAGTCGGGAACCAGTTTAAGCTGAGTAAAACGATGCTAACTTTACTTCCGCAAAGAGAAGCAAGATTTGCGAGGGAATTAAGTGGGGAAAGTAGAGAAAGCTGAGATACTGGAGGAGGTCTATTAACATTTGGTCAAAGAGGATGGGATGAAATGGTTCTCATTTTATTTTATTCCAGCAAAATTATATGAAATCAACGTAATAAATTCCAGGACAAAGCACGAAACTTGATCGCTGATGCGCTTATAATGAAAAGATTAAGAGATGCACGGGAGCGGAAAAACTAATTCACAGATAGAGAACACTACCAAAGGATAGGCGGGAGGATGAAGAGGATATGAGGGGAAAGCAAAAGTAATAGAGAAAGCATCAGAGCTGGAGAAAGCGCTAGATGTAGAGAAAGCACTATAGTACAGGAGAAAGCAAGAGAAAGCCGAAACAAATAGCAAGGCACGGACGTATTATCTCCTTAAGTTGATGATAGTCACATCATGAGTAAAGGGAGCTTTCACCACGGAAATGCAGTCGAAAATATCCAGCTTTGTTGTAAACGATACAGACGGACAGGCTGGAGGGGGGGGGCGTGTTGGATGATAAAGAAAGCCGACAGATACCATGGGAACTGGTAGCATCCTTGATTCTTCTTTCGTGCTAATAAAACCTATTCGTAAGCATCGTATGCTAACAGAGATGAATGAAATGAGTCACAACTATTCTTTCAAGTCCGCGTCAAAGAAATATACAACGGCAATCGGTAGCCAGTGTGAAAATAGTTTGGTGAAAGCATGCAAGCAAGGGGAAAGCATCAAGTCTTGCAGTCTCACTCACTCACTGAGAGTCAAATCCAAGTGAGAGCTTCAAAGCAAGTTGTAATATATATGAATTCTACAACTTGTGTCAAACTCGGGAGTGAAAGTCAAGAAGAAATGGAGAATACTTGTGAAAGTTGCAAAATACTTTGTATATAATACGAGAAGGAGCGAGGGAGTGTTTAAGTTTCTTCAGGATTCGCTAATATACTAATAAGACGAGCTCCAACCCTTCACACTTCCAGGAAACTAGCTAATAAAACCAGACAAAGGATTTTCAGTAGTACATTCAATCAAGAAGGCTGCTGGAAGATGTATAGAAAGGGGATACAACTCTTCTCTTCTTACGACTAATCTTGGAATAAAAAGCTCAACACTTCCGTATAAATATTTAATCATGTTTACTAGTTCTCTTCACCAGCTCACATTCAACAACTTCCTGCAAAACTTGAGAAATTTCTACGAAACGCTCTACCAGAATCTAAGGAAACAACTAAATGAAGTTAACCCATTTTCTTCACGAATCAAGCAACGAGAACAAATTGCTTTTCCAAGCTTGAAATTAAGCTGTTTTCTCTCTTCTTCCTTCCTTAATTCCCCTTTCTCTTTGTAGAGGGTAGTAGTGGCAAAGGGGTAATAAGCAAGTAGGCAAACACTGTTTTCATATAGCTTTCTCCGAATATTTTCATTAGCAACCGTGCAAGTTTTGCAAGCTGCGTTGGCAGCAAGCAAGGAAAAAACTAGTCAATCATTAATCCGGAAAAATGCATAGAAATGCCCATAGAGTGCTTTGTAAAACTCTTGGTCTTGTTTTCTGAATGTATAGAAATCAGACATACAACTTTGCAGCACCGTTCCAGAATTTTTTCCTTTTTAGATAAGCTAATTTCTGGCAAGTTTACATTATTTTTTAAACAGGTAAAATTAATCATTTCTGCACAATATTTCAAGGAATCATGCCATTGCACTTTCAACTTTGCACACTCGATGATTGTCTCACCGGTATTTTCGCAATATAATCCCACCAAGGAAGCGTCGTGTTCTTTTGTGCGGCATAATTGGTGTTGTAAAAACCCCTAGCATGAAATTGCGTAACTAAAAATATTCCAGTATTCTCTTCCCTTGTAGTGCGAGACGTGAGAGGATTTTCCACGCGAGTAATCAAATTCTTGAAAAGCGACTAAAAGTCCTAGGAAATTATTTAAAGCTGTAATGAGTAGGACAAAGAGGGAAAGTCTGCAGGTTTACAACATCTTCCTCGAGTAATTCTCTGCTCACTCTGTCGCTTCCCATCCAGAATCTTCTCAAGCACTTAAATCCTTGCTTCCCCAAGCTTTTTACAAGGCATTTCATACTGGAATGAAGAGAATGAAACGGATTTCCAACCAGAGAAGGACAACCGGGTAATGAATGCTGTGATTGTAGTAATTAGCCTTGTTTTCGTGAGAAGGACAAGGGAGGAATGAGGTGTTGTAGTAAAATGTGTCCGAGTTTACGAAATAATAGACGCGACGCCTCTTGGTTAATTCCATGTTTTTCTTTCCACCATCCTTGATTCTGTCATCCTCCCCTTTCATCTGCTCTCTCTCTCTCTCTCTCTCCCTTATGCTCCGTCTATACCCTCCATACATTTTCCCAAAGACCTAGGCCATATGTTTCCAAAAGAAAAGAGGTTAAATGAGTGAAAAAAGTTGCATAAATAAACTGCAAAACCTTGATAAGATTGTGGCATGTGGAAAGAGGTGGAAGGATGCGAAATTGCAGTGTGCGTGCGTAAATACTTTTACGTTCCACACGTTTCCTAGTTTCCTCCTCCTAGTATTCTTTACACAATTCTAAGCCAGAGCTGTTAGTATTTCTCGAGTTTTAAAGATTGATATTTTTGGGAGGAAGCCAAAATGAATTTCTTCATGAGTTCATTAAAAAGCTTTTCTTTTCTCCTTCACTCAACTCTCACTACTACTCCCGTCTTAACTCCATCTCCTTTGCCATCCGTCGAGCTGGGCTTGGTAAACAGACTTCACCGTGACGACGACTCCTTGTGTAGCAAGTAAACTCAATGGAAATGTTTTCCTTCCCCAACGATAACAAGGGAAACATATATAACCCACGTCGCAACTGATTAGACCTAACAACCAACGTACGAACCAACTACCTCCAAGCAAACTACAACAAAAAAGTAACGAACCTTCCCCTGCAAAGAAATGAAGCCTTCGTTACGGCCCATTTTTTCACCAGTTCCACTGTACAAGATGTTAAATCGGATGTAGCATCCACAAGCTGAAGTGGTTATCGCTGATTAAAGCTGTATGTGCTTTAGAGTGAAACAGTTTATAAGGAAAAACTGCGTAGTATGGGAATGAGAGAAACCTTCAAGCTTATGGATAAATACGACCAGATGCTTACAATTTGCAAAAGTCTTCTTTAGAGCAAGATTCAACCATTCATAATTTTTAAGGTTGTATTTTTGTACATACCTTCTTGGAAAATAATCCGATGAAATGCGAACAAATACTGTAACTGGACAACAGATGAGAGAAAAAAGCAAATGCTATTAATTGGCGATTGAACTCTCTCCGAACCGTAAGATTTTTGCCGTACTATTTTTGTACGTAGCTTCATAATTACTTACATGGCTTACGGTAGTATAAACTAGGCAGAGGCAGCTTTCAATCGCAAGGAGAAAGCATGTAAGCAAGGGACATGTAATCATCTTTTGCTCTAAACGCAATCAAAAACAGGAAGAGAAAGCAGTAAAAGAAAGTGGAGAAAGTCCACAACCTTGTTTTATCAACTAGAGAGCATCATTCCAGGATCAAAATGGAAATAAAGCAAAGTGAAAGTTGTAGGAATGAAGAGAAATGAGTAAAAGTATAAAGGGACAAGTGGGGGATATGAGGTAAAGGAAACCTTCCTCATCTCATCATCATGACTACCTTTATGGTCCAAGGAGAAATTCTTGTTGTTCAATTCTGACTTTCATTTCCGTTAGGATATTAAAAGTTTACACTTGATCTACTTCCCATTCACGTCTGACTATGGCTTGAAAGCTCCGAGAGAGTGGTTCAAGAGAAAATACACCAACGACAACGACAAGACTTTCACTCCACGAACTTGCCTATTCAAATATACTCCTTTCACCTGCACAATATCACCCCATCCTCTTACGTCTTCCACCCTGTCAGTCTACCAGACACTGTTTCCCATTATATACAAAACGTAGCGCCTCCACAGCAAACGCCTGCTATTCCTGTATAGTCTTCCATGACGACGATTCTTGTGCAAGAAGAGGAAACATGAAATGACAGCCACGTGTTTGAGCATACAAATTACAGAAATTCTCAAACCAACATATTCAACACCCACCATCCAGGGCTCCTTTGACTGGAGAAAGTTGAGCTTGCCGGATGAGCAGGGAGAAAGTACGCAATTTTCTGTCATAGTATTTGGAACGCTAGAAACGGAAACCCTTGTCAGCGTCAACATGTCCTCCTCCCTTTACATGTTACGCCATAAAATACATGCTAAAGGTGAGCTAAAGCTGTCACAATAGATGCTTACATTCCTACACTGAAATCCTCTCAAGTACTTTCTAATATGCAATAGCCTTCCCAGATTGATAGCTGAAGCCACCAAAGACACATGCAGAGGGCGTTGCAGTCAATGCCGCAAATTATTCCTGTCATTTTCAAAACTTTCTCTTCCAACTTTCTCCTCGCCTATATTAACAAGTATATCAATTTTAAGCCTTTCAATTAATAATTCCTTCCACAACCTTATAGCTATTTCAAAAAGCTTCAAATCCTCACCTCACAAAAGATATAAATAGCCGCTATCATCTTTGATTGGGATCGAATAATCCCGTCGTTTCTTGAATCCAGCCTTCCAATTTTGTTCCTTGTTTAAAATATCTGTTGGGTTTCTTCGTCTTCAACAAGAAACGTAAACTGTTACACAACCAACACTTAGCAGGATGACTCAGAACGTCTTGCTCTGCTGCATCCATCCTAACACCGCCACATATTACACAAGCTTTTACTGATGGAGCGAATCTTTCAGTATAGATGACAGAATTTACCTGTTCTTGAGGCTTTGAGCTAATTACATCAGCAGCCGACTCGAAAAATAAAGTGACAGGAGAAAACGTAAATAGCCTGCAGAAATACAATACACTTCTCCCCTCACTCCTCGGTATCATCTGAGTTCCTTCGTTCGGGGCATACGGAGATGCTTAAACCAACTTTGCCTTCCTAAGACTCTAAAAGAGGATGCGGGAATACAAAGTTTCCCTTCCACAAAGATGACACATGAATACTTTAAAAGTAGGGGAAGCGAAGCACTGCGTGTAGGCAGACAAGGAACAAGACAACAAGACATTATTATTAGCAAGCGCTTTGACTCGGCTTTAAATTAAGTGAAGGTTGATGCCAAAAAGTTGGCCATCAGGATCACTCTCCATTACATTTAGCCGCATATAGCAGCCCCCATACCCACAAGACTTGTCTTAGGAGAAAGCTGGTATTTTAAGGTATTCAATCGGGTTATAACGTAGTGTATTTAAACTTTCCAAACCTTCCCATCTTAGAGAAGAAGACAATGGGGAGAGGAGGCTGCCTCGTTGTTTTCAACGACTCTTTCTTAGATATGGTAAAATGGTAAAATACAATATACCGCGACTCCTCCGAATTCAAAGACATTAAAATAACTTGTTGTATACTCTTGAAAGAAAAGAAGAGTCGTTAAAAGAATATAGGAGGAGAGTGGGTTGATGTTCTCCTTTTTTCACGAGAAAACTTTTACCAAACCTCTCTGACAATCCTCGTTTTTCTTCTTAGCCACATCACATTCAGCTTTTACTTGTTGTTAAGATTATGGTAGTTTTTTTTTCTAAAGCCGAGGTAGGAGTGACTGTACAAGTAGTAGAATAAAAACAAGAATATATATATTTGTCCTTCCCTACTGGGTTTTACGGTTACGCTATTATTCTGAATTTGTATGCAGATTTAGTATGGTGATAGACTCGAGTGGGAAAAGAAACTAGAAAATATTCTTTGAAACGCACTTACACTACATTTAAAATGTATAAACTCCAACCTTCTTCCCTCTGCTCCTCGCATCTTCGACTCAATAGTCTTTTGCAATAGGTCTTTCTCGTCTTTTCCCAAGCGCTGTGGCTAAGCAAACTACCTTCTTTCCTAATTAAGGACACAGACCAAGCTTGCGCCTTCCCCGCGTACTTCTTTCGCTATTTTCTCATCCTCTGGTAACTAAATATCCTTTAGAAGAGGATAAGCACTCAGGAAAAGAGTCTGCCGCCGCCATCTCATAATTTATGTTTCCTCTCGTTTCACTTGGCACACTTCTCTCATTCTACTTCCACCAAGGACACATCTCATCTCCATCCGCTCCTCAGCTCTCTATCCGTCAAAATTCCACACCAATGAATAATCCCTCTGATTGTTTTTATCCAAAAATAATTCCACAAATTACCGCCTCCTCAAATCCGCACTCGATAAATCCAGGCCCACGTTTTTGAGGAATGAATCATGGACACTATTCTCATGCGTCTATCGCGTCACGTTATTGGCGCGTGTCATAGGTCATGTGACCTACTTGTGTGGATAATGGCTCTAGGCTCTGTCCTTGACTTGGCCCACGCCGAGTTCATCCATGCTGACCTATGACCTAGTTGCCATAGCTATTTTTTGTTTTCTTCCACGTTTGAAAAACTAAAGTAACTATTGAACACAAGAGAAACATGAATAAAATATTATAGAAAAATTCCAGTGAAAGTCGTAGGAGAAAGTCAACTAAATTTCGGAGGGCAAGGTATTTGCTCCCGGGCGTCTCAATTTATGTTACGTTTCCAAGGTAAAGAGATGGCTGACCTGGTCGGAGAGGACGGATAACAAATGAGATGACCTGAAACTTGTCATAATTCCTAAGAGACCTTTGAAATGGCTTGCATTTCCCCGCCTCCGGCCAGATAAGCAAATTAATCGTTAAGATAAATCAAAACTACCCGCCCCTTGGAAAGAGAAAATTATTTAAATAAATCATTCCATATAATTCCCAAATGAAATGTTCTTAGCAGGGATTCCAGAGGACGGGTGGGGTAAATGATGGAAACTGTTGCACCCCCATCCTGGAAGCAAGAGTATTGTGGGATGTGGTTGATGAAAAAGAGAGGCTCGTGGGAGGAGTGGTTGGTGGATGTATGGGCAGATATGCATCGTGTAATGATTACAGGCTCCCTGCAGAGATTTATCTGACTCATCCCCATCTCTGCATGGAGCATATATCTATCCATTCAACACGCTGTTTAGATTATCCTTGTGGTTCCAACCGCTTTCATAACTCATTCCTCCTGGAAAGGAAGGAGGAGAAAGTCGGAGAAAGTAGCGGGAGATTACGCTATAAACCTTCAGCTTCTCAGATCCTCCTTTCTCCATCGCTACCCTTCTTCGCTTCTCTAAGAACCAAGAGTCAAAAGCCAACAATATTTAATTATCCGCAGATCCCGTGTATTACCCCACAGTTATGACATCCGCTCCCTTCACTCCTTTCACTTACTACGCCACAACTCTTCTCTCTTACTTTTTCTCCGCCGAATCACAACTACTCAGCCGACCATTTTCTTGAAATAATATTTGCATGCGGATGATAAATAATCCAAGCGTTTTTTTATCATTTAAATTTTTGCGCCTGGTTGAGCAGATTTAAATAGATTCAGAACGTCAGAAAAATCCTCCGGATGAATTGAATTTGCAAGCAAGCCGGAGTAACAAAAGAATGAGCAGAGTATATAGTTTTTAGCCCGAAAACTTTCCTCACAAAATCAATTCTACACACGCTAACCTAAAATAGTCTAAAACAAAGTCAGCAGCGGTTAATTCAAATTCTAGCAACGTAAAAAAGTAACTTGGAAGAGTCATCGGTGCAAGGAATTCCATCAAGCGACAAGATTCTAGCAGTGCGGGTGAAAGCATGCTCAGACAGCAGAGGACATCGCGCTACTTTCATAATTTCCCTACCACAGATTTTTTATTCCAAAGTTCTCATTTAATTCTTCTAGCGAAGAGCGGAGCGTGAGAAAATACTAGAAAGATTTCAAGAAAATGAATAACGGAGCTGGAGCACCCAGGGAATCAGTGAATATATTCTAATAGCGAGTGTGGACTGAATTTCAATAAAAATCTCGCTAAAGTTTTCCTAAAGAAAATCCCAAGTAAATTCTTACATCCAATAACCCATCCACCACTGTCGACCCTCTTCATTCTAATAATAATTTTATCAGTCCCATTGAAACTAACGGTCTTGCATTACAAAAATTAGATGGCATTTTCAGACAAATAACCGCGGGGCATACAATTTTCTACGAATTACGTCATCTTCCAGGCATGTTGTAATATAATCAAATCCTAAATACTATGTCGTCCTTGTAAATCTGAAGAGAAAGCAAAGAGAAAGTAAAGAGAAAGTTTTTAAAGTATGTATCATAAGGAATAAACACAAGTAACCAATAGAAATATGCCAAATTTATAAATTATATTGCTGATTAACATAAAGAAAATTATGGGAAGAGACCGCCTTAGGGTACACCAAAATCTGCAATAATAATTGGCAAAACCCCCCGCCGTACGTTTACGTCATATCAAAACTTTCGCAAAATTTCCCATCATTGACCAATATCCGCGAATCTTGTGTAGAACTTTACATACATAAAGGTACTGCAGCACGGTTATTCCAGGTTCGCAATTCATGTTTTGTAGAGCAGAAAGCAAGATTCCGAATTGCAAAATTGCAAAAAATCCATCCGAAAAACAGCAAACATGCAAATGTTTGCATGCCTATACTGAAGGAATCGATAAAAACACCATACAATTTAAAGCCATACAAAAGACAAAATTACTAATGCAACAAGCATACGCACAGAAAAACAAACAACGTACGTGCACACCAAATCCTGATTGAGCACGTACAACAGAAGACAACAAAGGGAGCAAATCAGTGAATCACTAATGAAATATGTCGAGAAAGAATAGAAACTTGTCCACAGTCAAGTCAGTAAATATTAAAAGCCTCCATTCCTAGCCAAACACATATAAATAATCTTACAAAAGCAGAAGAAAGGAGAAGAGAAAGTGCATAAGGAGAATACGCCCAGGAGAAAGCACACGAGATTTCCACAATCCACACAGCGATGACAAAATAATGTAGGCTGCTGTACGACACATATTGTGTCTCAGTTGAAGAATTTTTGAAATATGTATACGTTAAGAATGGGAGGAAAAGTAGAAAATAATATAAAGAGATGATACAATAAATTTCAATCTCTGTGGAGCCAGGAAAATTAATGTAGACGGAGCTAAGTTGTGGCTCTTGAAGGATACAATAGAGGAGAGATGAAAGAGGTGGAGCGGGTTGGTATTGAAAGGGTTAATAACATTTATTCTTAACGATTCATTACCTCCTAGTGATATGTGTGAATTTTCTACAACTCCACCAAAGCGGCAAAGCCGCTTAAGGCTATTGGATAAAGACGACGAAGAATTTTCCAAAGCTCCTCCAAAAAGGACGAGGGGATAAAGAATATAGAGACACTTTTGGATCGAGGGGATGGAGGGAAAACACTTAAGAGGACCATTTTCTTATTGAGTGAAGCTCATCAATTCCATTCAACTTTTTCTATACACGTAAATTTGGTACAAGAATAAAATTTTACGCTTGGATTCCATTCCAATGGAGGAATAAGAGGAGAAAGCTGGGAGAAAACTAGGATGAACCAAATCGATTTACCTTTTTTTCATTTTCTTCTCTCCTCTTCTTTCTCTCCCTTTCTACTTTCTCCATAGCCTGTATCGCATCACGCCCTTGGAGAGAAAGCAACATTTTAAGCAGAATCCTATATCTTCAGTTGTCATGAATAAACTTCAAGAGATTCAAAGGACATTGAAACAGCTAAGAGAATATCGGATCCGTCCCGACTTTCTCCCAAAGGGGGCTGAATCTCTAAGACCCTATCTTACCTCCAAAGCCAAGGTTAGAGACGGCGCTGAGAGGAAGGAGAAAAAGAAGAGTTGCAAGACAGAGGAAGCAAGATACCCGGACGACCTCCCTCAGGAGCGAAATATCCTTTGGGAACGTTAATACGTACGCGAGAGACATTAACAAGGTGCTGGATGGAAAACAAGAGGACATTTTCTCCTAATCCCGTGTCGGATCTATGTAAATTCTCCACGCTTCAACTAGTCTGAAAACATTACATCCTAATGAAAGCTATGCGAATTCCAGCTCATTCACACCCACTTCATGAATTTAACAACATTATTCCACCCCCCCCCTCAATCCTACTTTCTCTTCCAACTTTCTCCATATGTTCCCCGTCTCCCTCCTACCTTCCTCCTCCCCGTGCAACACATTTACCTTAACTACGAAACGAGGCACGGAACCATATAACAACCTCCCCACCCTTTCTAGCTCCTTCCTCTCTGGCGTCCAACTTTAAGAAGCACGGACGAACAACCAGTTCACTCCAGCGTAGGACGTAAAAGACAAGTTCCACATTTATTCCCTTCTCTTTCACCGTCCAAACCAACCCCGTTTAATCCTTAACGGAAGGAGAAAGCAAGGAGGAATGAATATTATCTGTTAGCCAAGTCTTGGAGGAAGGGAAGCGATAGGAGAGCGGAAGGAGACGGAGAAAGCACACCCACCCCCACTGTAACAGCAATGCACAGCACAACAACTTAACAGTACTGGACTCATAATGTATTGTTTCAAGAGAAGAGGACGTTTCAGCAGAGGCAAACTAACTGAGTATCTTCCTCCGGAGGATCCTCTTTGAAACGGAATAGGGAATAGGGACAGAAAAGAGAAAGCTACAAGGCTGCTTTCTCTTACTCTCCGAACCTACCCTCGACTCCCACTTGAATAATGTATGAAAAGTTCCCGAATAAGGTGCTCACATCAGTATTTATGGCTTAATGTTAAGGAGGGGCTGGTGAAATGTAAGGGAGAGGTCTCTTGGCTTCCAAGACGCCAGCCCATGTATATACACCGAGCAGCACACATTATCAGCTCGTAAATAAATACTAAACCAACAAAAGGATTGAGGAAAGAAAAGCTTCGGAATATTACGGCTCTCTTATCCACACTCTTCCCCCACAACTCCTAATCCTGAATCCAGCCACATCATCTCTTGTATATTTCAAGACTTATAGCCTCCCCCCAATCCCACCCAGACCAGCGGAGAAAACATTTTCCCGCCGTATAATAGTTGAAAGCCAAGATCAGCTACAAGTAACCAGGAGGAGGTGGGGGAGGAGGCTTTTAAAGTTGCTAAATTTACCTTTTCTCCTCCTTCCCTATCTTCTCCCTCCAGATAAATCACGAGGGAAATAAAAAAAATTTCACAAGCCTCCAAGACCGGTCAAAGGTCAATAGCGTGGACGGATCTCACTATAGTTACAATCAAACCCGAATCCCAACTTCCATAGATCCAAGAAGCAGGCAAACCCCAACCGCATCCAGCTTAAGGCCATCCAAACTACAAATAGTTCTACTCTACTTACGGCTCTGGAGATGAGGACGGATGGAGAAAGCAGAGAAAGCAGAGAAAAGAGGGAAAAGGAATAAAAGTAACAAGAGAGAAAGCTTCCTTGTTTCACTTCAGCAAAACCTCTAGTTCATTATCAAGAAAGAGAAAGCTTTCAATTTGAGGAGAAAGGACTCACCGGAAAGCCGCTGGGATCACATTTAAAACTGTGAATCCCCTCACCTTGAGCGGACTGACCGAGAGAAAACTTTATATCCTACTATTCTCACCAGAGAAAGCTTTTTAGCCGACCGGAACTTCAGCTACTTAGTGAACAAACCCAAGTAGCACGTCAAGCTCTAACGAACAAATATCGACAGACGTACACACACATACACACACGTAGACTATTACAGACACGACACGCCGATTCGAGCATGAGCCTAAGCTACAATCATCAAAGGATATAGGCAAACCCTTAACGAAACATGAAGGTGAAAGCGGAGAAAGTAAAACTCGAGAATTTCAAGCATGTCGGCATTGCAGTTGCATGTAAATTTAAAGGAATGTAATAAATTTTGTAAAAAAAGAGAGATTCTGGCAACTGTGGAGATGGGAGGAAGCGTGGGGAAAATACACATGGAGATAATGGGGAAAGCAGAAGAGGAATCGCTTGGTAAAGCTCGACGAGATGTGATGCTAAGGTTTGTAGAAGGTGCGGGAACGAGAATTACAAGAAAAGATTGAGGAGAGAGCATGGAGCTACGTGGAGGAAGATAAGGAAGCAAATACCAGTAGAATTTTAAAGGCAAGTCGGGAGAAAGCACGGTGCGGAAGGAGGAAGTGGTGAAAGTCCAAAGCGTGGCAAAATATAACTGGTGAAATAGAAGGAAAAAATAGCAAAAAACGTATGGAAAAGAACGACTATAAAAATTCAACCAATTGAAAGCATAAACATCAAGCCAAATACTGAAATACGCCATCTACAAAAATTGTCATGAGTTCACCGACCAAATTCAGACAAGAACAAAAATTAAATCATCGTGGAGGAGATGCATGGAAAGAAAACATTTAAAGGGATTTCTTCTGAAATCTTTTCTTCTTTCTGAAATCTACACAAAAATCTGGGAAATAACAAAAAAAATCCCAAGTTCCTTGCTTAGTGTATTGTCCATTAAGTAAAAATCCGCTCATTCCAATAACCAACAGAATTCAAAATTCCAATATGATGAAACTAAAGTGAAAACTAACACACGCGGGGAAAGTAGAGAAAGGAGAAAGCTATGAAAAATTCAAGAAAAAGCGAGTTCCAGAAAATCAAGGAGAAAGTAGAGTGACGGTGTAGAAAGCTCGGATGACGAAGACAATTTTTTAAAATTCAGCAAGCCTCTTGCAAATGACTTATCTCGTTGAAAAAGATTAAATTTGCTTGAGGCTATTTTCTCAAACATAATTTCTCGCTCTCAAACCCCATCCCCCAACCTCATACTTTATGTATAACCTTCTTATACATGTATTTAAACGGGCTCGCTTTTGGCGTGGGTTCCCTCTCTCACTTTTCATTTAGCAATTGCCAACAACTATGCCAACAAAGACGCAAAAGCTTATTCCAGGAAAGCTTCTATTCAACACACCCTCAAATCAGTACAAGGATGACCGAGTACAAGCAAAAGGACGGAAAAGACGCGGGTAATAGAATCAGAGAGTCAAGGGATTTTTTACAAAAGACAGGGAAACGGTCGGAAAAGTAAACAGTAGAGGATTAGGAAAGGCGGGAAATTTCACTCTCTCATTCACATTCGTCCATATGCAAAGCCGATAAGTCTCTAGAAAGATGATGGCGTGGGAACGTGTGGGCAAAGGAAAATTTTAAGACACTATCAAAAGACCGCCAAGATTGACTACAACACTACCTACTATCGGGCATAAGCGTATGTAAAACTCCTATAGCATTTGATGCATAATGCAAACACGTACTTCCGGCCTTTCTCCCCCAGTCCCAGCTGCTCAAATGGGAAACGTGCGAGGGACAGATCCTCAGGAAGATGAACAGGAATTCCCGCACGGAAATTACTTCACTCCCCCTAAGAATTAGGGTAAACAGATGTCAACTTAAATCATTTTCGTCAACAAATCCTTTCACTCTCCTATACACTACATTCCCATTCCACAGATCACATACACACTAACCTCTAGAACCAAGGGTTGTTATCAAGTCTACTTTAAGAACTTGGACCGTGAAGCGGGGCAAGATTCAAGACTCAGTACGGACGGCAAGACAAAAGTAAACGGATGATAGATCCAAAACAGAATCCTCCTTTCACCGACATCCCCGCTAATCAAGCCCATCTCCTGAATCATTTGCAAAAAATTGAACCCAGAAAGCAATGCGATAAACAGTACCCCCCCCAACTACCAAAAGATCATGACGAGCAAGTGAAAGCCATAGAGAAAGTTAGTATGCATCAGAGAAAGTACAGTTTGATTCCCAAAAGGAGCAGCTCCGAGTGCCTCGTCGACTAATGGGAAAAATACGGGTCATTTACAGTGTTGGTGAAAGCAGTCCGGGAAAGAGAAAGTAAAGAAAGGACAAATAGCGCCCAAGCGTTTATACATGGTCAAGAGAGAGGGAGAGAAAGAGATAACTTTTCATCAAGTTGGGAAACAACTTGTTCTCCTTTCATCAAACTCTATTCTAAATGTCCAAGTTCCTACAAGGAGAAAGCAAGTACGGAATCCCTTAACCCTTGGAAAAACTGAACCCTAAATCCTTCCTGTCCCCCTCAGACATGTAGGAAAAGTCTCTAAGAATCAGCTCCAGACTTCTAAACTTGTTATATAGCTCGCATCCGCTTAACCTTTTCCACTCCGGGTCCACACTGAGTAATATTTAATTCCTTCTTTCTCTCATCTTCATCTTGGTAACAAGTGGAAAAACATTTCTTACAAACGTTCCACTTTTTAAACTATATTATACTATGAAGCTGGTATGACTCTTCCGCTAGTAATTACAAAAAACGCTCAAGTCCTCAGCATGTATATACAAACAACTACTGCATCCTCATTAAACAGCAGGGTTAACAATATCAGCATTCAGTCTCCGTCACTCCATATGCTCCATACACTTTTCTATGTATTCTTATCCCAGCCAGAGCTGCAGTTTAAACAAGACTGGAATTTTTTACAATAAACCGCGGGATCATGCAGCAAATTTAATTTAACAGTGAGACTCTGCCATAATGAAATCCGGGCGTTGCTTTCTCCTCGCTGGAGAAAGTTGATGCAGTACGAAATACTATGTCAACTTCCCTGTCCTCCTCTCTAACTACTCTTCCAGTAAGAGTCTTGCCCGTAGCTCAACCAAACCACTATACGTCGTGGAGAAAGTGGTGAAAGTCCGGTAGCAAAGTAGTAGATGCAATGTTAGGTCTCCCTTAAAGCCATGACTCAACCCTTGGATTATGCGACAGGAAAATATAATTTAGTATCCTAGTTTAAAGAGGGACGGTTAAAAAACCCTTACCTGAATCTGTTCTTCCGGTGGTCTGAAGGGAGCAGGACATATCGTCAGTTCCATCTAAGGACGTACCGAGGCCTTCGTCTAATAAATTTGCGATGCTTTCACGGGAAGAGCTTCCATTTTCACCTGCAAAGTGTTAATAGATGGCGAATGATTTGCGAGTCCAAGCAAATTTTTCAACCTCTTCCTCAGACATATTACGCTAGAAAAGCCAGTAAAAAACGAAGAGTCTCCTCCTCCTCTGCATCATAACAAGTAGAGAAACAGTGAAGGTGCTTGGCTGGCTCCGCCAACCTTTGCCAGCTTTTGTCTCGAATGAATTCAACTGGGAGTAATTTATGCACTGCTTACTAAAAACTGATTCTTCTCGCTCCGAAATGAAAAATGGGAAGATGAGAGCGAATATAACTGTAGCAGGATGGGAAATAGCGGGCGTAGAGAAGCCCAAGTCGAAGCAAATTTAAGAGTTGAAGACAGGTTAAAGAGAAAAAAATATTCGCGTCTGGCTTCATGTCAGCCACCTCCTATCCTCGTTATGAAAGAATAAGAAAAGAAAATTTGCAAAACGAGCCTTTGCTTTTACCTTTCCCTTAATTGTTACTTGCGGAGGGAGGCGACATGATCCGAGGGAGTTGCTTTTGATGATAAAAGTACGCAAAGTGAGAGACTCCTTAACAAAGAGGAGAGGGAGAAAGGAAGGATGTGTTATGACGCGAAGGGAAGAAACTAATTTATTTGTCTTCCTTCCCTTCCCTACTACATGAAGCGAAAAACCCCGAAGAGTAACCTACAAAAAGATACTTGATACAGTAAGACCGCTGAGGAATAAAAGGTAGCTCGATATTACGTGCACGGATCCTGCAAAATAATACTTACACACAGCTCCTTTTTTAAGAAAGTTCTTAAAGGAGGAGTGCACAAGAGATATACAGCATGAGATATACAAGTGAAATATGCAGGAAACTATACCGTATGTGCCAGCTGAAATAAGGTAGAGAAAGTGGTGATTATCTGGTGGAATGATTTCGCAATGGATACAAATGAGTCTACAAATAGCAAGGACGGAAAAGAGAGAATGACTTAAGTAAAGATGAAGGATAGAATGTTGAAAAAGTCTCATCTATCATCCTTTCCATCCTCCTTTCATTCATCATGAATGAGTTCTCCCACATGGCCACCTAAATTCTCCCTTACTTTCATCCAATCCACCCATTAACTCTGCAAACAAGGGGAACACGTGCATTCCCTTCTCCCTCTCCTCCAACCTTTATAGTACGTTATATATGCTTTAAATATGTATTTAACTCTCAGCTTTTTACGACGTTTACTTTTACTTTTACGCGCTCATGCCTTGTGCCAAATCCCAATAGCTTTTAACCACCAGACGCACTTAGTCATTTCACTGTGGGAAATTTCAAATACACTAAACCACGCAGCCCCTTATGAAAAATCATATCCAGAAATCACTCAGTCGAACTCTCTACAACCTACACGGCCACATTCTACTTTCACTCAACTTTCACCATGTTTCACATCCTTGATTTTCATTGTTGCTTGAAACTTTTTAAATGCCCATCCTTTTGCATACTTCAAAGTTCCTGGCGCCCACTAGCGGTAAAACCATGTATTCCTTTCTTTACTTCAAAGAGATTTTGCAACAAATGAGCCTTGAAAGCATTATTTACTGTCTCTATACAAAATCCTCCCTCCAAGGTCACCCAGGCTTCGCAGAATTGTAGGTCAAACAAATCATTTTCAGCTTTGTCTTGATTGACTTGTTAGTAATGCAGTATCCATTAGACTGCAGACAGGGAACACCCAGAGTGGATTATGCATAAAGAAATACCGATCGGAGAAAGCAAAGAGAAAATAATGGATTCCAGCTAAGCGAAAAATTGCATATATCCGATCTTCCTCTTGCAGAACGAATGGGAAACGACGGCTATGAGAGACTAATATCAAAACTAGGAGGCTGGCAATTTCAAAAGGATCATTCCATGTCAAAAGTGATTTCACAGAGCATGTATTTCCCCATTTTCCTGCTAGTTCTTTTCCAAGAGCAAAAGTGTAGTACAACCTTCTTCGGGGGTGTTTCCTTTGATGCAATTCCAAGCCCTGGCGATGATACGGGCTATTATAAGGAACAAGAACCGAGAGCCTTGATAGGATTTTTGCAGACGACTCTATACACACGAATGGATCATGAATTTTTCGCGTACGTGCAAGAGGTGCGTAGCAGGGGATGCTAAAGCCTCGGCTAAAAAAGAAAGGAGACAATAGATTTCCCCGAACAAAGGACTTATGTGCTTACCATCAAGAAGAAAATCCATAGTCGCATTATTCTCAGTTTGATAAAGAATCAGGTTTTCTGAATTATCCCCCGACAAAGTGTATGCAAACATTCTCGGACGGGTTGAGACGCTGAGGAGGGATGAAAAGAAATGGGGGCGCAGCGAAAGGCTATTTGTTACGCCTCAACAAAACTTGTTTCAGAGACCGACAGACACGCCGGAACCCCCGTGTAGCTTTTCTCCACCAACACCACTCACTACAGAGACATCATTTTCCGGGTGGCGTGCATCTTCAATAATCTTCCTTACAATCCCTCCACCCCCTCCTTCTTCTCCCTCTCACCTCCTGCAACATTCAAAATCAAAATCATCCATCATACTTACATGATAAGTCAAAATATGATTCACGTTAAAACTTGTTGCTCGCTAAACACCATCAATTGACCGGTTGGGTGTAGGTGGATAAGGAGAAAGCATAGCCTTTCAAACATTTCCATGACAACGCTAAAAACGGAGAAAGTTCAATCATCAGTTCAATTTGCATCCCACTATTTCTCCGTAAAATATGCCCATTCAAAGACCAGACAGAGAAGGGAAGACACATACGTAATCGTGTAGCAACAAGTCAAATAACTCCAAGAAATACACCATTATTTTTATAAATAGAATCCAATTTCAATATTTTATTTAATATCCCTCGATTTCCCTCAAAAATTCTTCTCCACTTTTCTAATAACCCAAGCCTTAAAGACTCAATTTAAATACTTGGGTTCCAACCGCCGGAAATATTCTTTTTAATGCATAACTCATGCCAAAGCAACTATAACAATTTTCCTCTTTCTGGCACACGATTCTCAGTCTTGCGTAGCGTGCTCAACCTGAACTCGCTTCAAGCAATAAATTGCTTAACCGCTCCACCGCAATTCAGTATTGCATTAAATAAAGCATATTTTGCAGAAAATTTTGAATTCCAAATGCCCGGGAAAATACATGCTTACGAATAGAAAGCAACTACTACATTTAAAAGATTTCCAAACATACTTGAATTGCACTCCTCCATAGTAGCACTAGCAGGAACTTCATATTACTAGGTCCGAAATAATGGCGGGAGTTAGGACTAAAATTCAAATATTTTAAGCACCTGGTGGATAAACTTTTAAAGTGCAGGGCAGCGATAGAGAACAGCATAAGAGTAGAGGATTAAAGCGGGCATTAGACGGTGAAAGTTAGCTTGGTGCAAGTATGCAGTCATGGAGGAAAAGTGGAGATGAAGGTGGGTTAAAAGAGATTACAAGTGAGAGGTGGTGTGTGAGAGGATAAAAATATGGTTAGAATGTAATGGAAAATGTTTTGACATGCTTCGCAAATCACATTCAATATAACCTTGAGAGCATTCAAGAGAATTGTGTGTGGGAAGAATAAAAGTTAGCTCCAAGTCTGATAGCACTAGTAGTGGCGGCAGATGGAATTTTTTAAAAAAGGTGCTTTCTCCTGGTCGGAGGTTTGGGGTTGCGGAGTGCTATTGATGGCACGGGACTTGTGGCGGCGGCAGAGGGTGGGACCTTTCTACTACTACCCCTCTAATGTCCCTAATAACTTTCCCTTAGCCTTCCATTTAGCCCGGGCGCAAATTTATGGAAATGGATTATATTTTTCAACATTAATGGCCCAAGTCAGAGTTTCTTTTCATACAAATTTATTCCCCGCACACGCTTCTCTACTATACCCGCATCGCCCGCTGGTACACACGCCTATACCCGTCGTATAAGCCACCGCAAATACCCGCCTCCATCTTTACTAACGCGAGCATCCGACTGTATATCCTCTTCCTATGAAATTATGAACCACTGCAGCACCACATCTCCCGACTCTTTTCCGCCCTTGCTGCAAAACCTTATTCGTTTCAAATATCCCGGCAAAGTTATGGATGCAAACTTTTAAGAAAAAATCCGCCATTTGTATGTGAAATCCGCCGGATGATGAAGAAAAAGAAGGCGGTTGCAGAGCCGCGTGGGAAGACAAAGAGTGTTTCCTCAACAGCCACTGTGTGAGCATGGTGCATAAAAGCTCATATCTACACGTGTGAGAAAACTTGGCACGTGGGCTAAGTTGATTACACGCTTTGATTCTTCGTTTATCCCTCCTGTAAGCCCCGGAGTTGGGATGTGTGCAAGTAGTAGAGAGGTACGTCTTTTAGCGGATACTTTACATGGAGAAGTATTGATTCCCGACTCCGCCTTTACATACATAATTGAATACAATGTTATTACACAAAAATTATGGCCTTGTTGTTTCCAGCTTTCAGGAGGAACATGGGTGTGAATTTGATAGAAATCCAAGAAAATACATTGACAAAATATTTGGCACATTTACAAATAGGATTAGAGGCAACAGTGTCTGCGCCCCCGACCGGCATAATATGTGTAGGAGCAGCATGGTATGAATGCAATCTTCATCCGCGTTGCAGATCAGGCCCAGTTGGATCCAGTGTAGGAGAGCAAGATTATCGCAAATGTGCAATATTTGCAATTTTGTAGCCATCCCCATAACCATTAAGTGTTACACCCCCGAGTGTTATTTATCTACCTGCTTCCCATTCCCCCCTTCTGCGGGCTTCTGACAGTTATGCATAACGCTGTTTTGCTCAAAATCATACACTAAAAACTATAACAGTGTTCAGCCAGATTGCAAAATTATTTGCAAAATTAGCGAATTTCTAGAGTATCCAACGCGCCTAACAAAACTTGCAGCATGGAGTGAAAGTGGAAGGAATTATTGGTCAGGAAACTGCTGTTATTACTTTGTGAAATTCCAATAATGGCAACATTTCGAGGTCAAAAGAAAATATGTGGCGAGAAGAATTTCTAAATGATTCCAGTCCACACTCCTGGAATAGAAAGTAGTCGACTTTCACTCTATGCTCCAAAAAGAACCTTGGAGAATTCCAGATTCCTCCAGACCAAAAATACTACCTGTACAACGCTTATTTTTGGAGAAAATGTCTCTGTGTGTAGTTAAGGAAATAATTTCAGACAGACATATCCAAGAGAATATAGAATATTTGAAATTCCCAAACCTTTCCCAATTGCTTCTTCCTCCAACCTGGAAGCTGGAGAAGTAAAGTCACTAGAGAACAAGAGAAAGGAATGGAGAAAGTGAGTGAAAGCAAACCACAAAATATCCAAAGGGTGGCAGATGGCGGGAGAAATAATTGCTAGGTCGTTTAAGGAAAGAGGCAACCACGTAGCGATTCAAGCCCAGGTATTTGTGTATATACCTGAATGGAAAATATGTTTTTTGGCGAAATAATAGAGACTCCAACTCCAGGGTTTTCGTGTTCAGAGAAATATCCCAAATGCATTAGAACCCACTACCAGCAAGGAATAATTGAAAAACCGTATATCATTGTTTGCTTTATATGTAATTTTAGAATCAAAAGGGAATGAAAGGTACATATGCAAACCAACTACCGAGTTGCGATCATGCCCTCTGATCCTCCTGAACCCGCCTTCATTTGTCCCCACTCCTCCTCCACTAGCTGATCAATCCCACCCCTTTGCTTTGTCCCTAAGACTCATTATTCAATGAGAAAGATTACTCTTCCACACTCGTTGTATTCTACAATGGCTGCCTGGCACTAGCTTCTTTGGAATTATTTTACAGGTTAATTAAATCCAGGTGTCACTAGAGCCCACAACTATCAGCTTTGCCTCCCAGAGGACGGGCTTTTGACAGTTGAATGTCCACAATCCTCAACGACCGGAAGGAAAACTACCCTAAAGTCTTGCATATTCAACAGAGCTCACATGTGACTTTCTCCTACCCGGCTATCAGTTTGGAAACAGTGTAGGATATCCAAGCAAGAGCATTATCGGGATTATGCATAATTTATTAGTTTAATACCTAGGAGGACAGCTACTTGAAGCTCATTCCAAGCATTGAAGGGGAGAAAGCAGTTGCGGAGAAAGTACACGGGAATATGATTATTATGAATATAATCAATTTACACTTGGTGAAGCTCATTTCTTCATGGTTACGTAGATGAAAGCTTATTGATTATACAGCGTGCACTGGAATGGAAGGGGTTACCCTTTGTGCCAAATATCTCTGCTTGGAAATACAATCCCATGCAGACATCCAACTCAATGACGGAGAAAGTTACGAAAGCTTCCTCCCCCTCCCTCGGATGGATTGAATAAACATAGATATAGCGTGAGGAGACAGGTGGAAGAGGAGCGATTGGCCGTATTATGATAGGGTTAAAAATCCTTTAGCTATTCTATTATAAGAGATGGAAATACGGAGGTAAATAGAAGTAGTTTTGCGAATCTAATGGTAAATTCATAAGAACATGGAAATGGAAACAAGGAGACTAAAGAATGCAAAAGGGCTCTGGAAACCCACTGTAACATAATAGTGTGTGTATACCCTTTCAAACCGAATTCCTGTTCAAGCGGGTAAAATAAGAGCCGCTTTGCCGGAATAGCATATTGTAAAAGACGTTATTGGGAAATGGAAAAGCCCATTGTAGAAAAGTAAAGGAGACAGTGAGAGAGGGAAAGAGTGGGAATAATGTACGAGGTCGGGTAGTAGAGAAGAACACAGTGTGCCGCCGTGCTTCTAGAAAGCATCCATTACAATACACTATGTTCTTGTTGTGCGGAATTCATGTGATTCCTCCACCTTTGTGAGAGAAGCACATTTAGCAAGGATAAGCACTAATGCCCGGATTCCCGAATCCTGAGAAGAGAAGATGCAGGGAGAACGTGCTCTGCAAGTGTGGGTGTGCGGATGATATTAGCTTGGAGAGTAAGTGCTCCGGCGGTTGTGTAGATGGCCGTGTTTTAGGCAACAGAATTTTGGATGACGACCAAGAAACGTATCCACATTTCCGGTTCAAACATTAGCCTGGATTAGAGTCGGATGGTAGTGGAGGCTGGAGGTGACGCTGGATTCGAATCTATTTTACGTGTACGAATTCCGCGAAAGCAAGAGAAAACATACTTTCTCCATTTACAAAAGAAATTCCTCCATGCAAATTTCTCACGAGCCTGCATAAACACGGACCGGAAAAGGTAAATTGTGTAGGCGAGAAAGGACCACGGGATGCTCAAATGAAAAATTTCTCCTTTCTCTTCCGTCCGGCCCTCCTCACCTCATCAGATACCTTTGTTCCATTCATTCCAAGTTTATTTAGGCTGATTTTCCCATTTTACAATTCCAACCGGCCAAGGAGAAAGTTCAGGGGAAAACAACTAAAGAAATTCTCAAATATATGTAAAATTCCGTCATTGGAGTAAAAAACCCCAAAAGGAAAAACCATTTTAAAAAGTTTTCTCAGCATAAAACGCGGCTAGTATTCCCAGCTCTAGTGAGACATTTCCCTAACCTCTTTTATCTATTTTGGCGGGTAGCAGGAAATTGATTCTACATGGCTTCCAATCCAACCACGCTTTTGTCTTTCACCAATACGTTATTTTAACTTTCCATTATTTTCAATGTTTTTTTCTTCTCAGAATCCAAAGCTTTTTCAACCACCGCCAGCCCTCGTTCCTCCAAATGGGGCGTAATCCCATCTGAATTGAATTGAAAGTTTGAGTAGAACGTCAGTCGAGAAAGAATTCAATCCTCCTCCCCCTCCTCCACACCTCCTCAAATACACGCACTTAATCATGGTTCACTAGATTCTTACCAAATGAGAAGTGTTTCTCTCAAGGCAATCCTACAATTTCAACAAGAAAGAGAAAGCAAGAGAAAAGAAAATGAGAAAATACCACGCTTTCTCTTGTGGTGAAAGCAAGAAAAGACTTCAGAACCTGAACAATCCCCAAGCCGCTTCGCCCAACCATCTGTACCGCTGTATCTAAAATCTAAAGAGAAAATCCTCCTAGGCCCACACACACCCCATCCCCGCCAGAGAGAGACCTAATGTCGGAACTCCAATACTACAGATTACTTTGATCCGATTCTTCTCTTATTACCACTAACTTCCACGTCCACGTCCCAGTTCACCAACTGATCAAAAGAAACGGTGAAATTTTGTTTTCCTGGCCCTCACATCCTGCAACCCAGAATTTCACACTGCAACACATCAGTCACTACCCACTACCCACAACGCACATGTTCACCAGTGAACATTTAAGTCGGACACACTAGACTCCTTCTTATAGGCAAGGAGAAACGCTGGAAACACTGTCCTCAGACGCTTGACGCAGCTACACATCTTGTCAAATGAGCATTAAAGTAAAACGATGATTTTCTATAGATCCAGTCCGAATTTCCTTCCCTTTCCTGTCTCATCGAGTCCCCTCTGGATACACTCATCATAATCCAATCAACAACTTCAAAGGGATAGCCAAATCAAATCATCCACATCCGTTAACGCATCATCCCATAAACTGAAATGAAAATTTACACGGAGAAACCAACGACTAATGAGCAATGACGAGAAGACACCGGTTACAGTGGAACATATCCATGACTCAAATCCAATGAAGATTTTATTCGATTCCATCAAAGATACGGCTCATATTTCAATCCCGCTTCGTAAACCACAAACGTTAATTTCCCCTTCTTTCACAATTGCAACACTACAAGGGGCTCCACTTTCTTGTAATTTCAGAAACGGCGCCAAACTTTCTCATCAACACTGTAGATAGCGCTCTTAAAGAATTTCATTTCATTTATTTTTAATCCCTTCCAGGTAGCTTATAAATTATTACTCAACCCGTATGCTATCAGTATTTTCAGGTGCTCTGCCTCTGCCATCTGGTTACCAAAAAACTTTTTGCATTAAAATAAAAGCCCTTGTGCAAACAGTGTTTGCTTGCACCAATTTTCATAAATTCTTCCCGCTGTTTTTTAAAATTTTGCATAAAGACATGAATATCTTTTCATCCTCCTTCAAAAGATAAACCAGTTAGTTCTGCATCTTAAGTTTCTCTCGTATGTGTACAACAAGTGCACCTGTATTTGCAAAAACTTTGGAAGAGTGACTGCAAAAATTATTTCCAACCACCTGGTGAACCCGATAAAAAGTTACTCCACAAAATCCATCACAGCTTTTACTTCAAACCCTGCAAACCTTTGCAAAGAACCAATTTTTCTAGTTGTCTCCAACAAACCCGCCCTCCACACCTGCTGATACCCGATACGAAAGAAAAGCGGGAAAAATAACCCAGAGAATACATGTCCCATTGATATTCCCGTCTGTCAAGGATGCAAATCACGGATTGCACAAAGCCCAAGTGTTTGAGTCTTTACATGACACAACTAGAATCACATATTTCTTTTTTACGACGCACTGAACGCTTGGCTTGCATCTCTAGCATAGCTATACTTGTGCATATGACTTGTACTCCGTAAGAGAAATGCAGCAAATACATGACATTATATATTCTTCCTGAATTATAAATTTCTAAACGAAAGACCTCCCACGACGGAAGCAATTGTATTGTACAATGGCAACAATTGTGGATGACAAGTGAAATTGTAACATTTGATTTTGAGAGAGAAAATAAAAATTACAACAACGTAAGAATGCCAGGTTCCAGTCAAAGAGCCGAGTCTCTCCATTGATAGAAAATATTCTCTATTAAAGAAAAACAGAAAGTGTGGTGCTTGGGCAAGGATGAAAACAGAAGATGCCCCATAACCCAGGAAAACTACGACGCGGGTAACAAGAGATGAACAAAGCTGTGACTTTTGAAACACAAAACTGTGTGTTACCCGGTTAAAATTGAACACGAATTTCCTACTCGTCTGATGAGTTAAAACCCGAATTCGGAGCTACGGCTATTGCAAGTAAAACTCACAAACAAATTCCATTTGACAAAAACGTTTATTTTTTATACCAGTTCAAAATCCAGGATAACATTGCGCTTTCAAAATTCCGCCCTACAGACTCCACCAACCAGTCAAAGTAACACTGCTGCTACCATAAGCCGAGCTAGGAGCCAACAAGGCACTAGACGTAATCCATAGGAGAAAGCACAGGTGAAAGCACGAAACACTAAAGAATGTACACCGGAGAAACTGCTCCCTCACATGCATGGCGAAGCTGAAATCCTAGATACCGAATTTTTCATTCCTCTGAGACCATCCTGGTACGCAAATGGAGGAAAAGGCTAGAGGATTCTATAAATCAGTTCCAAAGTGCAGGTAGACAGGACGGATGACAGCTCAAGACTCCTGGAGAAGGAGATACAAGCCGAATATAGTTACGCAACTAAAGAGAGTAATATCAAAATAGAACAGGAAAGACAGGAAGAGATGAATTCAAAAGTTATTGCAAAAACTAAAAGTTTCCAAGAACTGAAACGACATGGAAAACTGTTAAAGACAAGTTGTTCAGTTAACCCAAGGCTATTTTCCTAAATTCTAAAACTTGTTTCTCTAAAAAGCATAGCTCCAGGCACAATCTGCGGTTGCTCTCCTCCTATTTTACTTTTAGTATACATACATTTGCAAAACTTGCAAACAACCTTGCATTTAAATTCATTCATAAGAAATATAAGGAAACCAGCTTCAAATCAAACCATGAATTTAAAATCCCTCTACTCATCCAGAAGAGCAGGGATAAACAGAGTCATGCAAGGCAATTACGTAAATAATCATAAAAATACAAATCAAACTTGCTTTACAACAAACCTCCTCCATCCAACACGCCTCAGTTTTAATGAGTTCATGAACAAATCTCACGTTTCACAATCCTCTAAAAACTGGTAATATTCATACGGCTCATAAAAACCTGCCAAGTAAATCATACTAAGATTACCTCTGGAAATATAGGCATTTCATTCCTATCACAACCACACTTTCAAATCTTATCTTACTTCTTCACTCTACGTATACACTCGCTTCTAGTTAGTAACGAGTACTTAAATCCAAAATCTAGTTACAACAAAAGAGTGGCTTCTAAAAACGTTGCTTAACACATGGGAATTCCTGGATACTGCCCGTATCATACTGGATATCAATGGAAGCTTATACATGCGTCTATACTCGCAGTACATCCAGCAATTTTCAAAATCATAGCCTATAATTTACACGTTTTAAGAGCCAGAAATATGAACGCACTTTCAGGAATCCCTCCCTTATTTTAGGCTTCATAAACACCAACCCATTTCAATTTATTAGGGTAATTGAAATATGTGTGTGAAAATATTTTTACAGGAGAACATTTCCGCCACTTGATACACGGCTACTTATTCCCATCAAAATAACTCTCCAACGCCTTCCCTTTACTCACCCATCTCCCCCACACCCTTACCACTTAAAAAGAAGCTCAAAAGATTCCTCTCAGTCCAAGTCCGTGTCGGAAGCAAAAACATGCATCTCCGCTCAAGGGATATCCTCAACTCTCACCACAGGGAAAAGCATCGTGGACGGAAAAAGCAAACCTTTTATTCACGCATTCAACCCTAGAATTTTCCATCCATTTCCAACTCTAGAATACACACTTCAAGCCCAATCTTGGTTTACCTAGCATGGGAGAGAGGATTCAAGAAGAGGAAGCACAAGACCAAGATATGCAAAAGATATCAAAGTTGTTCTTCATCTTCAAGAAGAGAGCCAAGTTTACTTACTACTATATACTTCCATCCACAGTAATTTCATTAACGTTTCAAGCACATCCTCCCCCCTAACATCAACCCATGAACCGTAGGCACACAATCCAAACGGAAAGCGGGTAGTGCATAACTCTAAATTATTTTGCAGGAAGCGGGTAGCAGGGAAGAAGAACACGAAGCGAGCCACAGCAGAACCAGCAATCACTTCCTCTTGGAATAATAACCCTTCCAACCTTACTATATGCAGCTTCACAGAGTTTCTCATGGAGTAACAAGCATTAGATCCCGTTTATGTGAGAAGAGCAGCAACAGCGGAAATAATAAAGGCCTCCAGGGTTTAGCAAGAAAAACCTTTGGAGGCAGCATTCAAAGCTTCGCAATACTAAGCAAGTTCGTGGAGATGCATCCCTTAGGTCGCCGATCGTCCTCAGTCCTTCTTCATCGTTACCCTTGTTGCAAGAACCATCTCTCTTTGCTATACGCTATTCGCTACGAACCCTTAAGAGAAATTCCTCTTGGGAGACAAACCCTTCCTCTCATACCCGTACACCACACTCCAACGCTGTCTAATCTAGTAACAGGATGTGTTACTAATAAAAACAAGTTTCTTCACCATGATTATATAATTTGTAAATGTATCGTATCAAGTTGACATAAATTCAGTTCCATTTCAATTCAGTACCGTCCATGTCCCATCTTGGGATGTCTATAAGTAAATTTACAAACTTTCCTATAACCTGCTGTCTTTTCAAAGTTCTAAAGACTAGAAGCAAGCATGCATGCAGGCTGATACTTAATATAAAAATAAATTCCCCTAGCCTTAGTCCTATTACCATGAGGTGTCTCTGAGGATCATCATAGCCGGTTAGAAGAAATACTCTGAGGAACCAAGAACAAGAAGAAAAATAGCGGAAGATACCACTACGAGGACGAGATCATTGAAAATTTGGATACTGTCCAAGACAATTTAAAAGAGCGTCTTTTTCGAGACACGTAGCAAATATATCACTCTCAAAGTCTACACGACATATTTCCTAGCTTCCTATCAAGCAATCCTTACAGACCTTACTACAACACTTATCCCCTTCCAACTCCACGAATTCAAAATTCATACATAGACAATCTTTCCTTTAAGATTCCACCGCCCTATTTCTATTCTCTGCTTTTCTCCTACCGGATTTGGAATTTTAAAAAAACCAGCATTGCATAACCCTGGTTCAAATCCACAGAGATATTCTTCAATTCTTCTCCGTGTGTGCCTTTCCAAACATTTTCACACATACAATAATTTCCAAAACGAGTTACGACAGCTTTATATAAGTTGATCGAAAAGACATAAAGAATAGGGGATAAAACATGCATGTTACTACGAGTAACCAGAGAATATTCTTTCCAAAGTGCTCGGATATACATGAGTTATTCTTGAGTTGAGATTATTACACCAGAGATTAATAATGGCAGGGCCTATAGCAATCCACATACTTCACTCAAGGGTTAAAAGCACAATGGCATAGGGGCATATGGAAGTAAGTTAGCCTTTAGGAGAAAAACTTCTTTAGGAGACGTCTTCGCAGGAATGTTGCATCACTTTGACGTAGCCAGAATAAGCCCGCATATGCAATATGAGAAAAAATATTGGATAGAATACATGTTTAAAGAATTAATGGAAGGGGGTAGGATTGATAGAGACAGAGCCATTATTTTATGCATGAGAGTATGGCGAGAATAGTTTCCATACTGCAATGCTCCCCTATTGCCTAGCCTATCCCTGTCCACAGTGGGATGCTGGAACTGGAAGATAAAGAGTTGTGCATGTACATATAACCTGCAAATTCCCTTCATCCTCAGTCATTCTCGTATATTCTTCCATCATTCTTCCATGGATGAAGCAAGCAAAACGTGTTTTCTTGGGAACAAATTGCGTAAACCCACCTTACATATTTCTTCCAGTTACCTTCCCTTTGATTATGTAATATAACCCTCAGCCTGACGTCCTTCAAGATTCCCTTCAAGTGGTTTTATTTATTTCCTAATTCAAAATCTATAACGCAGCTCAATCTCTGCTTAGCTTGATTGACCAACCACGTTCTACGAGATCAATTTAAAAAGCCCTACAAAAACTTTTGGACCCAGAGCCAAGAAATACTTTTTTCAAAACTCGAGGATGCGTGAAACAGTTTGCAACGTCGTTGCATTCGTACAATCACGTACTTGAAGCTATGGCTACGAACTGAGGGTGGCCCTAGAATTTCGCGAACTTGGAATTGAATTTTTTCAAAAATGAATTGCATGCGAAAACAAATTTGCGAATTTCAGATAAGAATAGGGTGATAGTTTTAAAGAGAGATTAAAAGAGAAAAATTGCACATATGTAGGTTCAAAGTCCACTCTCCATACCATCCGGGCAACTCTGTAGCACGCAGAGTCGCGAAAATGTATGCAAATTTAAAAACTCAGAGATAGATGGATAACGCAAGTTTTAAATGTACACGCTTTTGAATATGTAACGGCTTTGTTTTTGATTTCAAATTCCTTGACTTCATCCTTCAGAAACAAATCTCTCTCTCTCTCTCTCTTGTAAAATACGCGAATCTAGTTCGAGTCTGTCTTGGTTACAACATTGGATTATTTCCCACGAATTGTATATACTCTCCTCCCGTGTTTTCCTACTCTGTATCCTCCGCTACAAAGAAAAATAATCTGGAATGTTATCTTGTCCCTAAATAACAATGACGCTTCTTCTTCTTTATTTTTTTACTCTACATATTTCCCTCCTCTCTGTGTCTAGTTGTTTAACAAATTCAATAATATATACTCTGAGAAGACAAAGTATTTAGCCTCGCCCGCTTCCTTCATGGCTCCAGCCCCGCATATTTCCGTAGCAGCAACATGTGCACACACTTGCCAATCTGCCTACTACCTTTTGTCATAATTTACAATCCCCTTCAGCCATTACCAACTCCGCCGAGAAACGAGACTCGGAATAATACATGAAGCATGGAGAGTCTGAGCACGTTGCCAAAAATTCCCCCGGACGCAAAAATACTACAACAAGCACAAGGAACAATTCATTTACTTCTTATTCCCCTTCTCTAAACAATCTCTCACGCAGAAGAAAAGTGTGCGAATTTTCTCTATTCTTCTCGCAGCATCTCCTTATCTTGCACAATAATCTCACTCCACTCTTCTTTCCACATCACAAACATTTAAATTAATCCTCTCTCAAATAGCGGCAAAACTAATTTAGATCTACCCTTTGATCATCTAATTACAACTGGCACAGGGATAGCCTACGTGTATTCCTTGCTTTCCTCTCTTCCCTGCATTTGGTGTGGATGCCGTAAAAGGATTCAAGTCTCGTCGAGCAGAGTAAAATCCGCTCTTACACTATTAATTACAGTGTCGGAAATATAAGAGCGCACCAAAACATTTTTCCACGTCAACGTACATATAATATTAATGAATAATTTTCAGAGTTTTGTGAAAGCGGTAAATTTGTATGCAAGGTCAGCAAGAATGCAGGCAGGAAAATATACACAAAATTAAAAAGAATTTTGCTTCGAAAAATTCCTAAACTTCCTGCTGGAATCATGAAAATTAAACCGGCAAACTTTTAAGTCAACAAAGATAAATAATTTCAACTTTTCATCATGTACACTGCTGCTAAGAACAAGCTTGAAAACCTTCCCTCATATATTTGCCGAGTAAATTCTCTCTTCTCTTCCGCATTCACAGCAGCTGTCGCTCTCATCGCCAGTGACCACAAGAAATCCTTCGAGCCGAAACGGAGATGCAAACAACTTGAATGCAATTTCCAAATCTCGTCCCACGCCACCTTTTCATGACCTAATTTCTTGACTGCCCTTTGGGGAACTTTGAAAGTCTATCTCCAGATTCCGGGCATCCAAACATGCGAACAAAGAACATGTTTCACGCTCTTCTTCTCAACTTACAAAAATTTAGCTCCAGGCTCTGAAGGGAAAAGAAAGAGTAAGGTGGCGGAAGGCAAGGAATATAATACTATTTGATTAATAGTGACATCCAGCCCAGGGGTCAAGTTCAACGTAATAAAATTCCTTTAGATGCCAGCTCCAGCGATGAAACCACTCCACGCCCGTGCAAAACTACATGCTATCAAGTATATACACTTGATCTGTTTGCAGAAAGGAATAAGTACATCAAAAAAAAAAAATGCAAACGTATTTTGAATACATATAATATTTTCGCATCCCTGCATCACTCCAACCCAGCTTCGGCCGGGTTAATCCTTTATTTTCCTGCTTGGATAGAGATAAGATAACCTTTCTTCTTCTTCATCCTTTCACCACCTTCATGTACTGTATGCTCTTCTCGAGGGAATACTTTCTCTTTCCCATGTATAAAATAGCGAATTACTAATGGCAATCCTTCCATGCTTATTTATTCTTTCCTCCAAGAGTCGGTTACCTCATGTATAAAATCCATACAGAACACACTCCTGTTAGTTTAGGTGCTGACTGACGCTTGTTTAGTTTACTTGGTTAAATAAAATCTATTGTCTGGAGCTTTTAATCCGTTTCTGTTAACGTACTACCAAGCATACTTTTTCTGCTTGGACTAGACAATAAATGCCTAAAGTCATGACGACCCCCAACCTTCTTTTAAAGGTAAGCAAGCATAGGGATGAAAGGGATAAAAGTAATTTTTCATTAGAGTTCTTCTTTACCTCGTGTGTTATGTGTCTGAAGCTACAATTAAAATTGATGTACCCTCTGTTTCGTCTGTATTTAATTAAGAATTGAGAATTTCAATTTACAGCGCAATTTCTGAATTTCCTATCCTAGCTTTAAAGTTTGAATTTTCTGTTCTTTAAATTTGAATTCCACTCAATATTTGAATCTTCTCAATTTGAATTTGTCCACCTAGTTTTGTAATTCTGATTCACCGATGCATCCGTGTCGATTACCACCTTTATCATTGGAATTTTCATAAAATGCTGGTTCAAAAACCGATGTCAACTCAAAAAGCCCAAAAAAACTGATATTCAAGAAAATCCAACTTTTTCTCAATACTGACCAGTCAGAATTTTTCGATTTCACAACTGTTTCTGAACCAGGATTTTATGGATAGCTTAGTGCTGAAGATTACACCGGACTCAAACGCAACATTTGACCAAAATCATTATTTTAAAATTCAGTGGGAAGTTCACATCTTAAATCCTGTCAAAAATTCAAATTATAATGCTATGCTGTCAGCAATTCAACCAATGTAAGAAGTTCAAATTTTGAATTTAGGTAGTTTTAACGTTTAGTAAATACAAATAAAGATACACTGACTTATTGAAGCACTTCCTATTCGGTTTGCAATTACAGAGTCTTGTGCGTAACAGGAATCTTATAGCCGAAGGAAGCGAAGGAAAATATATGTAATACGTAGCGAAAAGTGAAGAAGGTGAAAATCTCTTCACTTTAGCAAAGGTTACGACAGCGCTTTTAACTCAAGTCATAGTAAGTCTTTACTACTTTTGCTAACCCGCTTCCTAGCGGATCTCGAGTAATTACTTTTAGAACATGTAACGAAACCAAAAAATATAGTTCTTCATTATCGCCACATTGTATACAGTTAGTGCATGTGCTTCTTAGCGACGTAAGAATACGAAAGAGAAGAAGATTGATTGCGAAACGGAGTATGTAACGTAATAACATCACCTTTGAGGCTTTATACTCATGAATTTCTTGAAACTATAAGTCAGAGCCATCAGCTACTCCTTATCTTGACCCTCATCTCAGGAATGATTGATGCTGAATTTACTTGACTGACACATGCTCTACGTTTCTTTTCAGGGAATCAGCCTGATATCAATTACAGAATGTCAGATCTACAATGAAACGAAATGCAATTTACTAGTTTCCGAGTCAGGAAGAACTTGAAATGGACGTAGACACCAAATGAAAAGCTCTAGGGAGAGATTATTGTCGGGCTTCCAAGGAAGGTCAGTGTACACAATTGTGGCGTAAACATACTGTGCCTTTGTAAACTAGTGTTTCACGTGATCTGAGCAGAGTAGCAAAAAAAGTTAACAAGAGGCTCGCGAATTTTGTTTGCGAAATTATATATTTGTGAGAAAACAAGGCGTTATATAACCCTTTGTCAGAGCTGGAGCAGCACGTAATTTTTTCACGTTTCGGGCAAACTTAAAACGTTCCCGAAAGTTACGGTAGGTCAGTTGATCATTGGTAATCTTTGCATCAAAGAGCATTGAGAACATATACATTGCAAAAATTCAAAATAACTTGCGTAATACTGGCTCTAGCTTCTCCTACGAAAGACCCTCTAGAAAATATTTGTGAAAAACTGGATTGGCAAGTTAGTACATTTTGCGGCTTTGTTACAAAAAAAAGTTGCAATAACTCAATCCTCGTGGTGCAGATTGTGTAGGTAGAAGTAGAATAGGCATAACCTAGCTTCAAGAAACATGGTTGCAGATATGAAGAATTTGCAGCTTATCGAAAACTGGAGTACTCTTATCGATGGGTAAAATATAAAGGTTCCATGAAAAAATTGCAAAGTGTGCAATTTTCGCAACGATATTGCTTATCAAATCCAATGACATTTCGTCCAGGCTTTAGCAGCCATCGACCGTCTGTCACGTTGTTCCGACTGCACATTCACTCCAGCATTTTCATCAACATAAGCTAAAAGGCCGGCTATACGACCCGTGGTTATCAAGAACATTCTTCACTAGGCGCTGGCAGCGTGCCTGTGCTCTGGTAATAACTAAATCAAAGCCATAAGGAGAACGCCGCAGTTAGCAATGCTTAGAAACTTATTATTTAGAATTAGCTCCACGATTACTTGAGACAGCGTTAATTGCTAGTAGAAATTAATAAATTCAGAAAATTCTGTGGCTACTGCATGTACTCTACGAGGATACAAGTTGTATCATACAACTAACGTGCGTACGGCAATGTTTTAATTACAAGGTAGATTTGAGGTTTACTAATTTCCAGACGGAATTACTATAAGCTGTTCCAGGGCAAAGCTTTACCTTAAAGGAAACCAGACGGCTGCCGCGGTGGTGGAATTGCAACTCGGCGGTTTTAATATATGCGCACACTTGAGAAATTAGAATTAGTTTCATAAATTACTTTGATAGGAGAAATTAGTTGAATTACTTTCACTTCCCCGTTCTCGCCTTTGCCTTCCTCTATTCTGAATTTTGCTCTTGCAAGCCAAGCAAATGACTATAGAATATAGAACATTAAGATCCGATAAGGCTCGGACGAAGTCTGGAGCGGGAGAAAATGTCCCATAGAGAAATTCGCAAGAGAGAAATAAAAGAGTGGAAGTAAGGGCGGGCGAGCGGGTTTGGAATGGATTTCCAAATGCAAAATGGGATTCAACTTTTTGCGAGAGTGGCGGTGCGCTACTAATTTATGTACATTTTAATAGGAAGCATGAATAGAAAAGGAGATGAATTTTTAATGCCCGGATAATCTTTGCATTTAAGGCATCTTTCTTATCTTCCGGAAAACGATTCACATGAATTTCTCAATAACTATCCGGAATGAAGGGAAGGAACGATGGGAGAAGAAGATAAAACAAGAAGCATATAGCACCAAAAAACAAACATTCCCTTCAAGGTGACCCTTACAAGTCTACAAAAGCACAGTCAACTAAACCATGCTTTCTTGTATGCCACAAGCAGTATCTTAAATCGGCAACTCCAGTTCCAGTTGCCCGCTACCGAGAATATACGCCTCAAACCCCCCAGGCCTTTATGTTCCATGTACTACAATGTTTCAAGACGCAAGCAGGAAGATACGCTACCAAAGCAAGCAAGTCTTCAAAGCAAGCATCCCAGAGCCTTAGATGAAAAAACGCATATTAGATTTGGGAGAAAGTTATTCTCAAGTCCCCGCCGCCACCGCTTTCTCCTCCGACCACCCAGCTCTATTACCCTGTCTCTTGTCACGTTAGCAAGGAAGAGGATGAGACGAGGGTTATTTCATTTTTATTGTCCTATTTTTTGATAGCCCCCAACTTAGTTACGTGGCCCTTTCAATACTCAATCTCCTATCATGAATTTATGCGGAACAAAATGGCAGTTATGCTATTGCCAATTCCATAGTCTGGAGCCGATCACAATACAAACTTCAAACCCTCTTCTCATTTCGGATCATCCAGTTGATAACAGCCAGGATTCTCCGGTGGCATGGCTTTCTCTTTAACTATACATCCAAAGCAAACTGATTCCCGGGCTTTATTCTTCTTCAAACTTTCTCTTTTCAGCCCTCGTCGTTCCAAGCTACTCAATCTTTCTCCCACATGCCCCAATGCCAACAATCAATCCTTGCATTCTTCAACAAGCCAAGACATAGTTCTCATACTTTCTCCATCTACCTAACGCATCCACCTTCCCTTTAGCTGAAACTGTGTCCCTGCATCAATAATGAAGCAACGCTACTTTCCCTACTTTCACTACCACTCCCCATTTTACCAGCCGAACACGACAAAAATACATACTTTTCCCCCCTGTATCTCAATCTCTCTTGAATCGGCCCATGTTTGTGTGTATTTTTTCTTGTATAGAGCAGAGTGAAAGCCGATGGTGAAAGTGGAGAAAGCAGAAACGTCCAAGAAAGAGAGAGCAGCAGTCAAAAAGAAAGTTATACAAGAACACAGTATACACAGAAAAAGAGGGAAAAGGATAAAAAGAGACACAAAATGACTGAGGAGAAAAGATAGAATTTGTATTTTCAAAAAAAGAATATTTTCTCCCTCATCCTTTGTATCATCCTATTCATCACCATCCTCTCTTTGAGTCACGGTGCACATAATAGCTGGAAGGAGAAAGCCCCGCTTTCTCTTCGACGGAGGGAAAGTTTGAGTGATATCGAATCGATCCCATTCCCACTACAAGAATTTAGCCCCGACAGTGAGTCAAGTGATGGGGAACTCGGGGCTTTATGTACACACAGTAGTATTTTCTCCTCTTAGCAAACCTTTTAGCTTCTCCTTTCTACATGTAATTCCTGACTACACGAGGGACGGCCATCCCTTACATAAAATCGCTTCAGCAACTGTAGAGACAAGATTCAAGGAACAAGAATCCCTTGTAACAAGACAGAGGCAACCAAGCATACATGAGTTGATCTTTTCTTCATCTTACACACATTATAAAACATATATAGTCCCTGTAAGAAATAATCCAATGTCTCCTACATTAAAAGCTAGACAAGTACAAAAGAGAGAGAGAAAGGCTCTCTCTATCTCCTCCACTAACTCCGCCAAAGAGATGAGCGTCTCTGGATTTCCACATGTGGTTCCCGCAATGGTTTCATTCTGGGCATTGGTATATGGATACGGAAATAGGTGGAATAAAAGTTTACATCCTTCCCACCCCCAGAATCGAGAAGAAGCAAAGGAAGAGTGAGAGAGAAGAAGACGAAATACCACAAGGAAGAAGACATAAGCTGATAATAATAATCCTCCATATAATTTTTTTCCTTAGCCATACGTCTCTCCCAACATACTTCCTCCTTTTACCCTCAACTCACTATCTCCTCCTACCTATGAAATAAATGTAAACCCCTGTCTTGGGATGACAATCTAAAAAAGAGAGGGAATGGAGTAGAAAAAAAACATACGTCTAATATTAAATTCTCCAGTCAGTCTTCATCCGATTCTTCCTCCTCTAAAAAATATTTCTCTTCCCCGTATAATATGCCTCTGAATTCACGACGAGCATACGGTTAAACCACAACGTTTATACCAATCCATAAGCCAATCTTTTTAGTAAAGTTATATAAAATATATAATAAACAATCCTCATACTATAAACCAGCTGTTTCTCTCTTTTCTTTAAGAATTCCTCCTTCATCCTTCCTTCAATCTCCTAGTCACAGACAGTCACAGAAAGATTTAAGAATCAGGGAGAAGAAAGCACATACAATAATATTCTTTAAACTTTCAAGGAGCTCGACGAATAACAACAAGGCTTCCAAGCTGGAAAGCCTGTCAATATAAACTTACAAAGTCAAGAAAATAAAACCTGGAATGGGATTCTATAACTCATTTTAAGAAGAAACGTACAAAATAATATATGCAGAGAAACTATGAATCCCAAGAACTGGATTCCACATAGAAATTCTAATACGGATTTAAATTCCTTTTCATCCAAAAAGGGATTATTTTTCTGGGATGAAAGTTTTTCATCCTGAATACTGAGTATTTTCTTGATATGGATTTTATCAATGTATGGAATATTTTCTCCAATATCCGATACCAATAATAAATCCGACTAACCTTCCAACGGAGCACTATGGGAGAAAGTTCAAAGCTAGCCCAGGGTACATGCTTTCACTACCATCGAATGGAAAGTATTCGCAGTTCTAGTTTAAAAACTAGAGAAAGCAAACTAAGCAAAATATTACTTATTTAAAGCGGTTACATAGCTTTTATTACCAATTGCCATACTTACATATATTTGTATTAGAATCCTACGAGTGGGATGAAACAGTCAAAGTTTGAAAAACATGTATTTCGGAGAAAGTTGCCGGACCTGCTTGGGCGATGATGCACAAAAAATATGCAAGATCCAAAATTAAACAACAACTCGTAAGTCCATGAATAGCAAGAGGGCAAGAAATTGCGGCGTAATTGATGATGGAAACGGTTAGATAAGCCGGATAATAATGAGCTTTGGGATTCGAATTAAATCCAAAGAAATAAGCATATAGTTAGGTCTTTGGGGAAAAAGCTGGATCAAATATAGAATTTTATTCCAACGAGGTACGTATTGATAAAGAAATATACAATTGTGTCTCTCCTACAAAAGAGGAAGTCAGGTAGAGGGCAAGGAGAAAGGAAAAGAGAGCATACAATGTCAATTGTCCCTGGGTGAAAGTCGCGGATTAATAGAAGAAGAAAAGGATGAGGGAATAAAAGAGAAGGAAAATGAGAATCTCTGAAAATAACTAACAAACTAACTCCACTTTATTGTAGCCCATCCACCATTCAGAACAAGTAGCTTGTTATGAAATAACAAGTTAACGACCCACTTCTGACAAGCGTAACAACGAGAGGATAATCTCTAAAACTCTATTGACTATGTTACGATCCTCTGGAATAGAATTTATTGCAATATGGATCATTCTCTAAAGAGGGTGAAAGCTGGAGAAAGTTTAAGAGCTCTTTGATGAGGATGTGGAGGGGGAGCAGTGGGTGAAAGTTGTAGAGTACCACAGCAGCAACGGGTAGGCGTAGTTGAAACTGTTTATGATTTGGCTCCAGAATTTATGAGAGACAAGATCCAACCAGCGGTCCCTGCTATTGTTGTTTTGAACATGTCCAAAGGGGGATCGATCCGCTTCCCTAGGAAACCGGATTCCAAGTCCCGAGGAGAGAGATGCTACTACAAGGGCCATTAAGTTTAACATGTTGAGAGTGAGATGAAGGGGAAAAGATTGACGGAGCACTGTGTGTGTGTGTGTGGGTTTCGCAAGTACAAAGTAGTAGCCTACCTGTCCCTGGAATTATTTCGGGTTGCAGAGCTTTGCTACCCTGCCATCCAAAGTGCAGAGCTCCACACTGGAAATAACTGGATGCTGTGTACGGTGCGTTACAGTGGCAACCACGCGTGGTTCCCTTATTTTGGTGAAAGTTCAGTCCGGAATCGGGAGAGAAAGCAATTGAGAATTGGCAATAAGGTGAAAGTAGATGGGAGTGAAGAAAAAGAGTTTCCAAAGCTTTTCGAAAGATGCTTAAGGATTTTATGTGTGCCGTAAATTTTGACGATTCTTAAGACAAACATAGAGTGTCGTTTACCAAGCTGCATGTCCCATTCATGTTAGGAAACCAAGAAGAGGAAGAAGGAATGAAAAAACGTGATAGATTCATGGAAGAGAAACTTGTAGACATGGGAATCGTTTCCATTCCAACCTTCCAGGTACAGAGTACAGAGACATAGCAGAAACGAGAAGGAAATAAAAGAAAACCTATGGTATACATTCAAGAATTGGATATTGCTTCATTGCAGGAGATCCCCTCGGTCATGGCTTTGTAGTAAATGCTATTCCGCTAAGTCGCTCTCCCTTCCTTCCATCCTCCCCCTACCTACTCCGACTTTCTCCAGTCCGCTTTTACAAGGAATATATAGAGTAATATTGACTGAGTGATGAAGCGAGGATGAAGAGAAAGAAAGAGCGGGAGTGTATTAAAGGAAGAATGACCAGAATTCCCTATTTTAATGTCTTCCACAACGGAGGGAATGGATGGAGGAAGCCCGATTGAGGGATGCTGACAGCCCAAGACTTTGACAAAGTATGAGAGCGGCCAGAGAATAGTTGGTGTCATGTGAATCCGAATCGCATTACATATGATTCTGCCACACTATTGATTCATAATGATTCCGTGACGCTGTCGGCCCTACCCCCTCTCTCGTCTTCAATAATACTTTCAATTTCCTCCAGAGAAAGCTCCTTGTCAAAGATCTACGGATTTTCTGGGAGGGGGACGATTGGGAAGAAGCAATGAAGAGAGAGAATAGAATCCAGTTTATAAAAAGAGAATCCCGGAAAAATAAGGAGCAAAAATGGTATTTTCTGTCATCATTTTGATTCGGATGCTGATGTGAATCCGGGTCTATGTAGGCCCAAAACTCCCGGGTATTGCAGTGCATGTAAGGTTTTGAATCCGAGCGCTAAGATACTCAGTATTTTGGCCCCAGCTTGTTTCTCGCATCTAGTATACGACGCGAACCTAATGATAGAGAAGATGAGATACGATCCTGATTTTCGAGGCTTCAAAACGAGAGTTTTTGTCTCTAAAGAGAAAATTGAGAAGAGGGAAAAGAAGATGAGGAGTAGGAGCGGAGAAAGATGACAAGTCTTTCAACCAGCTTACCCGCCTCCAAACTTATTGCTTGTTAGGGATAATTTTGTTTTCGTCCAAGAGGAAGAGAGAGCAAGTCAGAGGCGGCGGAGAACAGAAGGAGAAAGTCGAGAACTAGAGAAAGAATACAAAATTTCTTACCTTCCACCAACCAACCGATGGTTATTTATTTAATGGGATTTTAAAATAATTTCTTTCCTACCTTCTCCAACTTTACCTTCCGTGTAACAATCTCCGGTTTCGAAAAAAAATCTAAAAATATCCTTCACCGCTGATTATACGGACAAGCCACACGTTAGATTTTTGCATTTGCTTTCTCCAGGAAAAAGCAAATGCATCCTTGATTGTCATAGAAAAGTAACTATATATAACTTAGCTCAAGCTTGTATTTCTCCAAATCTTCTAAAACTGTTACTTGATACTTTCTCCTATAGCTTGACAGCGGATAGACATTACCTCTTTCGCAGCTTTTTTCAATATATTTATTTATATTATTTATGTGTTTCATTTTTGCTTAGAATCCCATCCGTCCTGATTTATCCTTAGCTTGCTTTCTCCACACCCGATAACTTTGAACTTGTCCTTGATCTTTTCCCAAATCCAATACTGCATACCATGTACTTTCTCCATACTTTCTCTATTGAAAAATACATTATTTAAACTAGCCCTTGGGATTGCAACTTAACGACCTCAAATCTCCTTTCCACTCCAAAGCTCGTCATCACTCCTAAACTTTCCCTTCCATCCCTTTATCACTTACACGTGTTCTTTATCCGCTTTCTCTATCCTGGAAGCTGACACGGAAAGCTTTGCTTTCTCCTTCCCTGTCTCCACTGTAAACACGGCATGTTACAAAAGCAAACCTCACACAACGTCCACCTCTTCAGCTGAGCGCCTTCCCACGTCAGCTAAACAAGCTCCCTTGGGCTTTAAGATGAATACGACTACTTTCTCCCCACACAAAATCCGACTTTCACAACACTCAATCTCCTACCTATGCCCCCCGATTTTATGACAAGACCGAGGTTAAAATGTCGCATAATTGTTCGCTGATATTTCCAAGTGCGTTTCCTTATTAATGAGACGGGCTCAACTCATTTAGATGATGAACAGCCTAAGCTTTTTCAACCTAGTCATAGCCTTTTTACAATTCAAGTGGGAAGACAATTGTAGGCAGGATTATAAAAACATGTTCCCCCCATCATCATGTCCTCCAGCTAAGCTTCCTGCCTCTTCTCTGACAGCTCCTCGTAACTCAAGAAACGCTTTAAACAACTAGCATGAGGCTTTAATCCAAAAATATCACCCTCAACCTGACACCATCCAGAAGCGGAGAGCTGGAAGAAGGTTCTTGGAGCATTGGCTCCTGACACGAGTCAGAGAAGAAGAGTTGACTTCCGACTCTCACGTACAAGTCTTAAGTATACTTAACTGCCATTCATAATTTGTGAAAGACTCACTATATTCCAGAGAAAGTCAGAGGCCGGAGTGACAGAGGAGAGCATATAACAAGTAGAAACTGGGTTACTTTCCCACCGCCCCCTCCTCCCATATCTCCCTATCATTCCCAACACCAGTTTTACGAGTTACGGAGACGAGTTAACTTTGAAACCAGTGCTTCGTCTCCTCATTATAACCATCAACATAGGGCTTTCCAAGGATTAAATGGAAAGTCGCGGTGAATAATACAGGAGGGAAGATGAAGAGTAATAAAATCTTGAGTGCAACTTTGGAATGCTAAAACTTCAAGTAGAATAATTCCAAGACGAAACCAGAATCTGCTATCTCCTTCTTGGACATTGCCGGCAGAAAGAGGAAGAGAGGAGAGAGGCAGCAAGTTCCAAAGCCGGGTTGTACGGCAAGGATATATCTTCAAGATACACACTTCCTCTTCAACATCCCCGCCCTCCCCCTTCAACCACATCTCTTTACGTAGGAACGTTAATAAGTTATGCTGCTGTATACGTTGAATCCTCTACGAATGAAAAGCTAGCAGATGAGCAACTCCTTTTCGGTAAAGCTAGTCAGGCAAAAACTAAAGGTGGGTTCTGTGGCAACCCATCCAGGACCATCATGATGACACAAGCCTCGGTCCGAAGATCAAGATGAATAGCAAGTGGAAGAAATAGATACTCATCATCAGCCTCTTCTCCTGGCTTCTGGCTCCTCACATCCTCAGTCTTAAAGACTATTCCTTCCACAGCTATTATGTAAAACCTCGGATTTCCCATGCATTGCATTGTAGACTACATCAAATAAGAGTCAACTCAGAATACAGAGTCGAGAGTCTGCGGTTGAACCTGCCTGCTCCTCAATAGCCGCCAGAGTGCACCACTAGCTAAAACATGCTAATGCGCCAGAAAACTAATATTCTTCAATCGTATGCCCTGCCTCCTGGGCACACCACAGGATAGTGGTCTCACACTTATTCCTCTCAAAGAGCTATAATGCTTAAAGACGGAGCTGCAATTTTACCAAATTTTCTCAAGTCTGTCGCCCTAATTAAACACGCAAAAATACATGCAGCAATACGTACGCAAGATTCGCAAGCTTAGCTCCTAAGAGAGAATCTTAAGAGCAAGGACCATCCGGGTAACAGAGGGAACAAAACCCTAGCAGCAACTACAGCAAGACGAGAGTGACGAGAGCAAGAATATCGACTTCCATACCAACCACCATCATCACCACGTAGTAAGTAGCCAAACTTTATTCTTTTAATAGTTCTCTTCATGAACTTTTAATACGCGCTTCGAGTATCAAATAGCCTTTTATTTTACTTGGGGCAAACTCTTAGGAGACCTTCAACAGCTTCTCTGGTAGCTTTAAGGGAACAAAATCCTAGAACGCAGGCCATTATTACAGCAGCAGATAACGTCGCCATACACCTCGTATGACTCGAATAGCCTCAACCTTGTACCCGTCCTGTCTACAACTTTGTCGCTATAACAAATCAGGACTAGGATTCCTGAGAATGACTGTCCCTTAAATACGCTTCCTTCAAGCTTATTCATCTAAGATTCCGTCTTATAACTTCACTTATGTCTGCTTGCATTCAAGGCAGTGCACGTGGATATAAACGCTAAAAAAAGTTTCACGTCCCTCCAACTAACTTTCCACACAGAGGATATCTTCAACCTAATCTAGTTAAGGCAGTTAACCTAATGCAATCCAACTCCTCTTCTATCCATATCCGAGAATCCCACTCACTCTCAGACTGTAACACTAGAGCTAGCTTCTTGGCTTTCCTTCTGATGGATAAGAAACTGCAAGAAGGTTCCCTTCTTAAGAGTTGCTCTTCAGAGTTACTGGAAATAAGAAACTAACGGGAATATCCACCCTCCAAAATCTTGGATTTTGCCCCCCCCCCCAATTTCTAGATTTCTTAAGGTGGAAAACGAGGAAAACGGTCCTTAGCTTTTTGGCATATCTTTTTCTCCCACAAACTCCAAAACCTGAAAGGAGATATCATTACCAAGAACGGGATAAATAAACTACTTTTTTTCATAAATCTACAATCTCCACACGTTCCCCTCTGCTCTCACATGTAATCACATTATTAACCTCCCTTTCCTCTTAGCTACCTCTCCAAATCATTATATGGTAATCGATTCCAGCTCATAGAACCCCAGATCGATCCTGTCCTTCTAAGTACGTCCAAACACTGCTCCTCCTCCTCATTCCTGGCTGGCAGCCCTGCCAACTTGTTACTCAACTTGTTAGTATCAGTTCCAACTTATAACTTCCAACTCTACTTCCAACATATTAACTTTCCCTTACTTCTCTCTGTCTCTCTGCTTACTCCATCCTACTAACTCAGTACTTATTAGTTAACTTTAAGGGAAGAATCTTCTTGAATGATTGAGATGCTATCATAGGAATGACATGATAAGTGATAAGAAGATACCTTTAAAGCATCCTTATTATTAATTAGATAAGAATTAACTTTTGCGAGAGGCCCTGCTCAGCCTAACTGACTATTACTACATGTTCTAAGGGCCACGGTAATCACCACAGTACCCGTACCACCACAATTCTTGGAGAAATTATAATTGGCATTATCATTGTAAGATTATAAGCAGAGGGACTTAAGTGGAGGACGTTAAGTATGAGAATTAATGATAAATTATGTGGAAGCACGTTACTGAAATAAAATTATGCTATTATATCTCTAACAAATGATTAAATATAATTGGATTAAGACCGATTTAGTTTGGTTTATAGGACCACATTTTTTTATTCAAACTGCCATTAATTTTATGCAATCATTGAGAAGATATTGCATTTAAATTTGTTCTACTCGGAACAGTCTAGTAACCAGTAGTGAGAACAAGTTTCATTTATTTAAGACGGGCTAGCCACCAGAATGCAGCTGACGCAATTCGAAATTCGCAACACTTCCCATAAAATCAAGATTCGCAAATCCTAGAAAAAATAAAACTAGTTTTACATACAAACTTTCTCCTGCTTTCTCCTCAAACATTCGCCCAGTTTCAACTTGCTCTCCTTGCTAACGCCAGAGAAACCAAAGCCTCCAAACATAAAAACAAACCCCGATTCGCAAAAAAACTTCAGCTCAATGAACACTCCAATGACCGGCCAGGCGTACTACAAATTCGCAATAGAACCTAACCATTGAGAGAATCCGGCCAAGATTTTACATTCAGAGCGTCTGAATTCCTTCCAACGACGTGCATTAGACCTTCAAACGAAGCATTATGCCAGCTAAAACTGAAGCACGCCCAGGCTTAGATTCGCACTCTTCGAGTGCTGTTAACCGGGGAGAAAGTGGAAGGACCGGGCATTAAGAGTGTCGATTATCGTTTCTAAAACCCTCGGAATAGATGTGTGGCCATCTCGGACGGAATGGATTGTGGAGGCGGTTCATGGAAGAGTATGGTGGAAAAGTTTCTGGGGAAAATTTCAAAATGGGAAGGAGATTGATTCTATTGGGATGCAATGTCTAGGAAATAGAAATGGAGTGAAATATAGCTTGATCTAGCATTTATATCAACCGTGACTAGAGAATGCACGAGTATAGAAGAGTATAGCGGGTGGGGAGGCTGTTAGGCAGAGGGTTCGTAATCCCCTTTCTAAGAGATAGAAACCTGGTGTATAGTTTTCCAAAACAACTTTTCCCTCCGTAACTTGTTTCATATCCTTCTAGGATTTTTATAAAAGAAGCATCCAAGCACCTCCCCTGCCTTGGATAGAGAACGTAAGGAAATGATTGTGTGGGTAATGCATGGAGTTTCTGGTTCGTTAAATGTGTACTAGGGAAGGAGGATGAGATGGATAAAATTTTCGCTCCAAATTGCAATATTCAACTCAACTCCTACAACTTCTTCCACAACTTTAAGGATCAAGAAAATAACATACCCTTTTAGCAGGCTAATCCTCCACACCGTCTTCTCTCCTTCCTGCATACACGTCTAAGAATACTCCCACGAGGAGTTTTTCAAATTGAAAACCAGAGAAAAGTAGCTCCCTATTTCCTCCTACCCGGCTTTTTTCAAAATCCTCCTCCTTACAACAAGTAGAGCAGCACAACTTTTCATAAAATACTCCCATCCTACCTACCAACACCCTAACCTAACCATCCCTGGTTTGTAAAGAAATCCAAAGGAGCTTTTTACTTACAACATGCTAAAGTCTTCCCATGCGATCTTAATCCAATTTTCCCTCGCACACACACACACAAAATAGTCCTTCCAAAGAGATTCTTGTAAGAGAATTTTCCATACACAGCCCTGCTAAATCTGTTCCGGGAATTTTATAGAATCCGTGTCACGCTCTTCTGCGTTACATGTAACGCAACCACCAACCGGAACACTCCTCGACTCCAAGCATATGCACATGAGCTCCACAATGTTCCACATGTTCCTCCTTTTTAGATATTAATTCAAGCTTGACATTGATAGAGATGATACATTATCGAGCTATGCAAAAGATACTCAATGAACATAATAGAGCCGTCAAAAGAGGATAATGTGTGTGTGTATTTTACAGTGAATAGGTAATTATCCTCGTGTCAAAATAACTAAAATGACAATAAATGTCAAGGGTGACTGCTGCTAGAGTAGCGAATACCAGCACCATTCTCGATCCTATATATTGATTCCGGCAATATTGATTTATGAGGACAAGGAATCCTGCCAGTCAATTTTCTTGAATGCAGCTGTCAGTTTATCAAAATTGCATAAAGATGTGAGTGTCATGTTAGTTTTTTCGTAGAAACGGAATTTCTCTTACAAAAGACCACCACCTTTCTAAAATGCAAAATCTGTTAAACTCGCGAAAAATTTTGCAAATCCAGTCACAACTTTGATCCACTCATGTGCTAATACTCTGCAGTTCCGCATTCAGTTTATGCAATCCTTCTCTCATAGCTTATCAATCCTCGCTAGCTTAGCTAGGATTTCACAAAGTAAAATATTTTTGCAAGAGCCGTGGGCGTAAATGTTGCAGAAAAATTGCATCATTTTCCAAACTTGATGCCATAATTCCACATAAGGGGGTGTAGGCGGCGAATCTCATGCATGACAGTGATAGGCAGCCAGTAACCGTTGAGAATCAACGGAATCAACATTCACTTTAAAATCCTACTCATGTATCATGTACTTCAGAAGAACGGGCAAGTAAATCCGAAGCAAAATACATTTGTAATGCCCGAAAATCCCCTTGTCCTGTTTGTCACATTTTCAAGGGATTTGGAACCCATAAAAATCCATATTATTCCCAACATCTGCATGCTATCAAATCAAAACGAACATTTCCATCAATGACATCTGCAGAGCATCCAGAGCTAGTCTAGTAGTCTACTCCCAGTAAAGCTTTACATTTTCCCGGAATTCCTCATCGAGACACGATTGCGAATCCCCCCACAAATGCTATGCAGCATAACGATAATAACAAGATAAGCTTTCTCCGGAGAAAGCAATCAGATATGCGGAAGGGAATTAAAAACTACAAGCCTCGATGCTAATGCTAATGCATGCAAATCAATTCAATTTTGATCCGCGAAATTCAAATAGATTCGTTAACGTGATTAAGTGCAGGAAATATGGGCGGATGGAGAGAAAGGAAACCTCGGATTTTGAGCAAAGTATTTCAGTCTGGAATTCCGGAATTATCAGAAGAGAAAGCAATGGGCTCTTTGAGATTTTCCGTAATATTTGCATCCAGCAGTAGATTACAAGCACGTCTTCATGTTTACAGAGTAAACAGACATTGAAGAGTGGAGAGAAACTCCCAAGTATATCCTCCACACACGTTAGCATCATGAACAAACAGAAGATAGCATGCTTTTCGGGGATTGGTGAGATGAGCCAAGAGATGATTCACGAACGGGTATCCAGAACAGCAATATGAGGGACAAGAGGATTGTTTACAAAGATGATGGTATACAAGAGTCGTTAGGGATCGATGCTAACGAGAGAGTTGTGGTGTTTTAGAAGATGAGAAAAAATATTAAGCGGCGGCACAACAAGTTATCATCGTTCCTCCTCTTAAGAACATAGAGGAGCAACGGAGTGCTTGCTTCCTGTCGATGAAAACTCCTTAGCTTCCGGGAAAATATGGCAAATTTAATCAACAAGCATATCCCTCCTCCACTACCCCAGAGAATCCACACTAAATGATCCTCTTTCCAAGGTGAAACTCGAGTTAGGATTGATAGCTCTGTTGGGAAAAATATGAGGCACAAATTTAAGATAGCGTAGGAGGAAAAAACATCGAAATTCCTCAACGATGTTTATAATCTCTTAAAGCAAGAGCTTTCTCTTGCAATAATGTTTAAAGAATCTCCCTCCTTGATGAACGAGGAATGGTAGGCAGAACGTATGGAAGAGCACGCGAGTAGAGAAAACAGTCGGGTGTTAATCTAAATACGGGGGAGCATTATCCGTTTCAATGGGGATAATAAAGGAAATGTCGAGACTCATAAAGCATTGGATAACAAATTGGAGGAGACGGGGGGAGTAAGAATTGGATTACTTTGGCCGGCTAGGAGAAAGCAATGCACATTCATCCGCATTCCATGCTCCGCATCTACACTAGAGGGCGGACAAGCATATAGAATCAAGTCTAGCTTAACACAAATAATTTTAACGTTTCTTCAAGGGGGAATACTTTTATGGTTTGAGAAAACGAGCAAGCTTTGCGGCTAAGAGCGCGAAAGTGTGGGAGGATAAGAAAAAAAAGAGTTAGCTTCCATAATGGCTTCCATAACCTATTTCATTAAGACCATGTTAAATACTCCCTCTACAGCTCTTCCGGAGCATACGAAGAGGGTTGATTCCTGATACGGGGTGATGGAAATCGGGTGATTTCCTTCTCACTATAGTGCGTACGTCCTCCATTTCATGCAGGTAGGGCAAGGAGGGCCGCGCTGCGCGTTAAAGACTAGTGTGTGTGTGTAACGCGCTACAGGATTAATTGTAAGTACTAAACTTTGTCGAACAAAATCAAGTACTTGCTTAATTACTAATTAGTACTTTCAAATTGCATCCCTCAATTGCCCGTACGGCTCAAGAACAAGATTAAGAGACAGAAGAGAACCTTGAAGAGCTTCTACGGATAAGAGAGAACGCTTCAAGCGTTATTGTGTTGCCTGCATGCATGCAATGGCTAGTGGCTCCTACGGTTAACTCGGACTAGTTACGGTTATAACCGCGGTTGTTGGTTAAACTTAAATCATAGAGATGAAGGGGAAGGCTATGGATACATGGATGGAGCTAAAAGTGGTAGAGAGATGTGGAAAACTTTTGAGAAAACAAAGTTAATGATTAGTGCAGATTGAGAGAAAGAGTTTTAGCATGGAAAGGGGTGGTGGGTTGCGGAATTGAGGATTTAGTTGCACCATTCCCTCCGCTGTTTACACTGAAAATCTCATAAAAACTCTCCTTCAGCCCGACTAAATTTCAACTTTTTCCATTAAATCCACCATTCCGCTCCGAAATATCTGTCATTTCTAGCTTTACTCGCTCTAGACATTAAAATCAGGGCAACTTTTTACCCAAATCTCTCTCCGTCTCCCTCTTCGTACATCTGGCTGTATAGATTTCGGCCCAGGCTAAAGGCCAGTCGTAACTGAGTGACATTGAGGAGGAAATAGAAGGGTCTGACGCACGGTGGGTTGCAAGAAGAAAAGAATTTCTCAAGTTATGCAAAAAATAATCGGAAGTGGAGAAGAAATCCTTGCGAAATTCAAGCAAGAAGAACCCCAAAAAGACCGGAAACCTGATTCTGGCTCACGGGGCAACGGAAGAGATGAGACCTTATGTAAAATAGCTGTTGTGCAAGGTTAATTTTGGGATTTTCTCTAACGTTTGAATATTAAAGAATGTACGTTTATTGTCCCGACTTACCTTGACATGTGACCGGCGTTGGAGAATTACATTGGATCAACCAGGCTCGCATCTTTAGTTTACTCAGCTCGATAAAGTAAAGTTTTTCAAAAGGGAATCGCACACAATAGAAAATGTCACTATAATCACAAGAGCAAAGTCGTTAGTTTCTCAGAAATTACTGGATGCAAAACCCGGAGAATCAACCGTAACACTGGATTGTTTACGACTCAGTTTCTAAGGATAAAGTTGATACTTTCACTCACTCTCAAACTTCAAGTACAGGTCGGAGGTCAATCTTGTTTCGTTAACCTCTTGTTTCTTTAGTACACTTCATTAAATACCTTATTTCAGTATAGTCACAAACTTTAAGTACCCGGCTAGCGAAAACTACGAATTTTCCCAGTTTGATTTTCAACATCACAAATTACAAGTTTTTCACCAAGTCCTCCAGCTCATGGAAACGTTGTGGATGAGTCCAGTAAAGAAAGACATCATCCGTCCAATCCCCGTTAACACTGCACAAAGTGGGGATAATGTACGTCTTAAGAGAAAATAGCCTTGGTAATGTGTCTTGTGTACGTAACCGCCGCCACATGTAGTCCTTGGTAATTGAAACTAAGGTATAGCAGCCGAGATAACAGTGTAAAGGTAGCCGACGAGGAATCACAGTTTCAACTAGAGTTCAGGACGACACCGCCTTAGCTTTTACGAGGATATTACCGGTGGGGAAGGGTTATGAGTCACATGATAATCACTTATGTATTTCGGCTATTTTCATAACCTTACTAAAAAATCGAATTCAGAGAGGAATGATGAGGGAAATGTTGAGTAAATATATTTAAATTGGATAATATTTTCCAACGACAATCCTACCTACTTTCACCCAAGCTTTCCAGCTTGCTGACTCTTCTATTGCTTGGTACAATACTCTTCACCCCACTAGCGTCATCAGCCGAGTTTCCGAGCAAGTACAGTGGATTCCACGTGAATTCCACGATTAAAGATTCAATGTAGCGATGCCCGATTCGTTCTCCTCCTTGTACCGGAAGGAAGGATGGGACTTTTAATCCCGAGGAGTTGTTGTTTGAATACAGCCAGCAGAAATAGGTTCAGGAATACGGAAACTGTTAACCCTTTTCACATTCTCCTCCAGTCAAAAGATTCATAAAAATATTAAATTCCGAAGCAGCACACAATCATCTCAGGATCCAGAAAGTCACAAGTCACTATAGTCTTTAAAGAAGAATGTCCTTTGAGAATGCCAGGAGACGATACTTTAAGATTCCAGAACAAGTTACGAGTCACTCTAGCCACAAAGCTGCCTATAGGATATTCTGCAGAGATACAGTATTTTTTCTTGGTATCCGAGAACCTGTAAGAATTGAAAGCAAAATTATATTAGTTCTGAAATCGTTTGAGCCGGATTTCTTTCTTGGGTCAGATGTGATTCCAATAATAATATCAACCAGCCTCCTCCAAAGAGAGTGATAGAGTGGAGGAGAAAGTTAGAGACAAGGAGGAGAGGGTTGCGGAGGGTGAAAGCTATATATACCGGAAACTATGGAACTTGGGTGGAATTTTAAATACTTTTATATTCTTCCTCCAACCGAAAGTCAGAATGCAGAAAGAACCGCGACAGCTTAGAGGAACAAGGTTTAAATATAAAAATTCTTTAGAGAAATATTTTAAGCATGTCCTGGGAAATTCTTAAAGCGGAAGGATGTGGAGGGACAGGTCAATGGTTGGAAGGGTGAAAGGAAACATTTGAAGACTTAAGACCCGGGAGAAAGACTAACGACTACTGGATTGGAATCCCGTTTTCTCTCAAACCACAACTTGGGTCACAAATCAAAGAAAACAAGGGGCTATGGCAGCGATGAGATAAATGTGGTCAAAGCTAGACTTTTGGAGGACAAATGAGAGAATGCCCGAATTTTCGAATTTCGGAAAGGGCTCTGCAATTCTGAAGAAAGTAAAAGTACCGGGGAGAATCGGGAACTGGGTCAGAAATCGGGGAATTATGAGGGACGGGAAAAGTTTTGAGATATTTTCTACACACACAAACACACCAAAAGTTGAGTATTTATGAGGGATCCAATAATCCGGGGAAGATGATGGAAAACCCGGGTTTTCGCACAAGGGTCCTGCCACTGGCGGTAACGGCGAAATTCTATTAGATAGACTTCCACCAAAAACTGACTCGCAGAAATTTACTACAACCTCCGCTCGAGTCTGCTACCAACGAAGGACTAACCCATCGCTCCTTTGCGAAGGCTGGACAAAACGATGAGAAAACTTGGAGAATACTATTATGGCTGTATGCAGCTTTGCTTTCAACTCTTCTTCCGCTTGCTTTTGTAAAGCTATAGCGCTTCTCCTCAAGTTTTGCAATGTTAACTTCTCTTCCTCTAGCTAAAGATGTGAGAGGATCATGCAAGATCGTGGAGGTAGTCAAGTGACCTGCGCGGCTCAGGTGATGTACCACCGTTTCGCAAAGTTTGCGATGGGGGACAGCGTTTTCTAAATATCTACAAAACGCTTCTGAAGTGACCATGGATTAAACGTAAGAAGTTAATACGGTATGTGATTTATGTTACCTGGATTTCAGGTGACCAAAGGATGACACTCGCACTCCCTTGGTCCTTGCGATGGTACTTTTAATTGACGGTTAGGCTAAACGCGATTAAAACGATTTTCAGTTTTCAGCACGCAACAAACGTAGTCATCATGTTGTGACCCATCATATTTAAATAAAACTAATACTGTAAGCAGCTGAAAATAATTTTACCTGAATTTTACATATTTTAAATTTAAGCTACATGAGGAAAGGTTGTCAACAAACTATGTCAGAACTCCTACACACAGACAATTTCTTTGATGAGAGAGCCGGTAAATTAATGTTGGGCCCTGCAGAAACGGACACGTCATCCGACTATCTCCTCCTGAAACATTGAGAAGAACCTATGCGAACGGTGGCCGGCCTAAAGGCTAACTTTTATTATATTGCAATAGAGATTGAAGAGCTTTAAAGGAATTTTCTGCTTAAAGGATAAAATCTTCCAAGAGAAAATATCCTGAGAAGCATAATTGCAAGTCGGAAGTCTAGGAACTGATCAAATATTTCAGCTTCACCTGTCCCTTGAATTGGTAAGATTTAATTAAGTCTCTTGGTATTTATTTAACGGTTGCATGTTATTCCTGAATTTGCAGTTAAGTAAACATTGTCTCGTCGGGAAGACAGGTTGATTTAAGGATGCAATGAAAATGTTTTGCAAGAGTGGGCGTTGAGTTGATTTTTGCTTGTGCTGAAAGGATTAGCTTGCTGTCGAATATCAAATAGACAATAAATTGAAAGAATACGTGTTTGTATGTGACATAACATTTGGAATATATGAAATTGACTGAAACTTAAATATTGTCTTATATTTAATAGGTCCGCAATTGGCGAAGTTGTCTTGCTTACTTAACTGTGACTTAAAATTCCAGAAATAGTAAGTGCTGCGCTATTGCAATCGATATTAGCTTGCCTGTAAATAAGTTATCTGCTCAACTTGATGCTTAAAATGTTTCATCTCATAATGCTGAATTATTAATTTGTTATGTTTAGAAAGAAAATGGCGAATCATTCCACAGGGGATCAAGTTTCATATGTGCTGCAGTGGTTCAATTCCTGGAGTGAATTCCAAAGAGATGATTTCGTCCACTGCATGGCATCAAAAATTAATCCGGAACCCCATGTGAACGGGATTTCAAATGGACTACAAAGTTTGGATGCATCTGGTCGTCCGCCTACACTTTTTACGTGCCAGGTATGTTTATGTTTAATTGCTTTGAACTAACAAGTATTTAGATCCTCACTATCAAATATACTGATTCCGACTTTAATACATCTCTGTTACTGGAGACATACCCGTACTATAGAGAATCGGTGTTGTCGATATGGTTACTGATATGATGCGATGTATTTTTTGTATTTTTTGTAGATTTTTGTTCCATTAATAATGTTTTTATGTTTTTTGCAGTTAAAATTATTTAACGAATGGTGGCCAAACTGGAGTGAGGTTGATAAGGAAAGGTTTACTCGTGTCCTCAAGGAAAGTAACCCTGAGTTTTGGAGCGAAATCGAAGCGGAAATTAATGGGACCAGGAAGAAGAGCGACGATGATTTTTTCACTGCTGCTTTGAGTGACATTACAGATTCCAAGAAAGCGGAATTAAAGTCGATAGAAATTGCACAAGAAGCTGTTGAAGAAGAAAATGGGCAAGATGAGGACGAGAGCGTAATCAATCATACAGATGTAAGTGCCATCGAAGGTGATAATGGCGAAGCTGTCATTCCAGAACCTATGGCTATTACTGCTGAGTAATATCACAACCAGTCAAACAATGTGCCGTAATGTATCATCAAATGGATAGACTGTAGAACATTCCAAAATTCCTGGAAACGAGGCGATTGCATGATAATAATAATAGTTTTAAGATTTCCATTCCGATCATTTTGACAGGAAACTCGGATACGACTGGAGTAACTATATTTTGCAGATTTTGTGCGACATAATAAGTAGTTTGAAATGTTCATAGCAGTAGTCTGCTTTGAGTTTAAAGTTATTATTGGATTGTACTCTACCTGATACATTAAGATTATTTTGGTAATAAGTGTTCCTATTATAGCCGAATTATAATTTATGCGTCTAGTTAAATCGTTTCAAGTAATTTAGGATTCGGAAATCAACAATTTCGATAAAATAGCTTACGGCGCCTGAGATGGCTCTTCAAGCTGCGAATCTCTGTTAACATATCCGGGGTAACTGTAAGATCTTGAATGAAATTCAACCTATGATTGTAATCGAGACGGTATGAGAGTGTTACATGACAAGCAATATAGCCTTCGTTGCCAATTTCATTCCTAGTAATGTATTACCCTTTCATACTTGAATTAAAAGCATTTCTAAATTATATATACTATGATTCTGACCAAGTTGGGATGCCGTGTAAGGCGAAGCTCGGAAAGTTATTTGAAGCGTTTATTAATTTCATGGAACAATCTTTTCTTTAAAAGGATCTGGCGAAGTGGGCAACATTACACTTAAACCACAAACAAATAAACATCTTCTCGTTTTATCATCCTCCCAAGAGGGAATTTTCGCGAAATCGTGGAGCAAATGTGTGGAAGAAAGTAATTCTCACAACGGCTAATGCGTGCATATTATCAGCCCGAGGGGGGCCATGGCTGAAGCACAGTGCAGAAGACACTTGAGTTCTTTGGGGAGGGGGCACTGTATTGTCTTACAACAGCTAATTTTTACACAACATAAAGTATAAATAGTTTCCGTCACAGAATGACTCTCGAGGCGTTCTGAAGCACATCACTTTCACAAAGTCAACAACAGAGGGGTGAACAAGGTGCAGACACATTCACTGGTGCGGTCTCCGGAAGTATATCATAATACCAAGAATTCCTACTAAGACAGTGAGCAAGTACAAATCCCAATTGGGTCCCAGGGCAATGATGGGTTGAATAATTGAATAATAATGACCCCATCTTTGTGCAAAGTCGGCTGCTCCTACGGATTGCAGCGTTGATATCACTGAGAGCTTAATTAAGGCTAAGGCTACAGGAACTTTGGCGTCGATACTTGTTTCGGCAGCCATGTCGTAAAATCGTTTCGCAAGATGAAGATCTTGCTTTAGTCCTAACCCCTGCTCGTGCATGTAGGCTAAATTAAACATTGCTTGCGCATTTCTCTGCTGCTCCGAAGCAAGACGGTAATGTGATGCTGCTGATGAGTAGTCCACTGGAGTCCCCCATCCGTAATAGTAATAGTCACCTAATCGAACTCTGGCATGAGAGTATCCTTGTGCTGCTGCTCTGCCCCAATGTTGCAAAGCCCGTGATAATACGGATTGGGAAGCTTCGGAATTGTTGGTATCTTTAATTACTACTGGCGCTGGTGCCACTTCTGAATCAGCTGAAATAGTAGACAAAAATTCTGTTTGAGGAATTAGAAAGTCCTTTTCTTGTTGCATTATGAAAATACTTTTGATGACAGTGCTAATCATGTTCTCACCTTTTGCGAATGATTCCATGAGTTCTGGTCCGATTTCACCTCGCTCTAGCATAAAAGCAGCATTGCTTTGCGCAGCTTCGTACCCAAGTTCCGCTAACAGAAGATATTTTATCAACGCTTGAGAAAATCTGCGTTCTTGATGATCATTTAAAGCATCGGACAAAACCAATCCCCAGCGGCCTCGTTCTGCAACAGTTTTGTAAAGCTCGACTGCAGCAGTGCAAGACCGCATCATTCCTGTTCCTGTTGCATGCATTTGAGCAAGATTGTAAATCGCCAAAATATGTCCTGACTGGGCAGCGAGGTTGTAGTATTTAGCAGCTTGTTGATAATCACGTCGAACTCCGATGCCACTCATATACATGTTACCTAAGTGTAACTGACCATCAACCCAACCTGAAACCATGATAATACAGTCATTTAATAGCTCTTACTGTTACATTAGTACCTCACTACACTATGCCTAGTGTCAATACTAAATCCAAGGTAAAGGATAATAGGTCATACCTTGATCGGCAGCCATTGTGAAATAATGCATTGCCTTGTTCGGGTCTTTAGGCAAGCCACGTCCAGTAAGATACATGAGTCCCAATCCACTTTGACCAACAGGGCTTCCTTGATCCGCAGCACGCTGGAACCATCGCAGAGCTGTAGCATTATCTGCTTGGACAGCGTCGTTACCTTCCAAATACATCTAAAAGTAAAAATATCCAAATTAGTAATGCAACCAATTGGGTTAGAGCAATAGATATGTCATAAAACTTGAATACACGTACTTTGCCTAGAAACGCCATTGCTATTGCACTTCCTGCATCTGCTGCTCGTTGGAAATATCGTAAAGCTAAATGGTGATCTGGTGAAATGCCACGGCCTCCTTGAAAATGTAGCTGACCCAACCCAATCTAAGCACCACAAACAGCCACGTGAAGATTAGAGTGATTATCACATAAGAATTTCAGAATAGGTAAACGGTTCTACTTGAAACTTACTTGAGCTTGTAAATCACCTCGTTCAGCAAGCATGGTGTAGTAATCCAGAATGTCAGAATTCAGCACATTTCCACTGGCTGTCCCTGTGCCTTCTAGTTCGTCCAACAATCGTGTTCGCTGAATGGCTGGTCCAGTCCCAGCAGCACTCACTTCTGAAGCTACTGTGGCTGCAACGCGGCGGTATTGCTCTAACGCTTTTTCACAACTCGCTGTAACACCAACGCCACCCCAGTAACGGTATCCAAGAGCCATTTGGGCCCATGCTGATCCTGCGATTGCTCCAAACGTATAATATACAATGGGTAATGCAGCGCTAAGCTCAACTCCCATTCCATTCCCATGCAGAAATCCCATAGCCTGCAAGTAAACAGAGGTTAGTAAGCACTTGGTGATTTAAACGGTTGTAAAATATTACCATGACGGATTTACTACGTTACGAACCATCTGAGAGTTTGGATAGCCTTCCTTTCCTAGTTTCTCAAACTTTTCTTTTGCCCCTTGGATATCCAACGGCAAAGGGCCGATTAGTTGAGCCCAGGCTATGAGTTCCATTGCTTTCTTGTGGCCTCTCAACGCAGCTTGCTGTAGTAAATGATACGCTTGTTCCACATTTTGGGATTTTCCCACGCTTGTTACGATTTGCACGCTTGTGGCATCTCGGGCTGCAGAAGGACCCAGCAGACCCATCGCGACTTCGTACATTTCCTGAGCTGAATATAAAAATTGCATTGAAAAAAATAAGGCTAACCAAAAATTAAATTCAGAATCAAAAATCAACACAATGCTCACAACAGCAGTAGCTTGATAACATAATGGAAACATTTAAAAGATATACCTTGAGTATCTACAGGATCTGTATCAATGGGTACTTCAGGATCCTTTTTACTGTCCGTGCCTGCAAATTTCTTGGCCAAATCGGGAGGAGGTACAATTTGTATAACTTCTGGAGAACCGAATTTGATTTTGATAACGTCAGATTCGTCGGATCCATCACCTTCCGCGTCTATTTGCCCATTAGATTTCGGTAAGGATTTAATACTCAAATCAGGATTTTCATCACTGAACATAGATTTAGCAGGTGGGCTGAATTCCGGTGAGTCTTCATGTTTCCCTGCGGATTGGCCTTCCGTCAGTTTATCGCGATTGTCAGAATATTTTGAAGTTTCGGTGGAAGCATCTGAATCTTTTGATGAGTCGTAACTAAAATACTTTTCTGAATCTTTTGATTTTCTCCTACCCTCATCCCCAATTTCCGTATCACCCTCCGGTTTGCTCTGTGAATGATGAGCGCATAGCAAAAATACGCCAATCACAGTAATTAATATCGATAACTTGCGATACCTCATCATATCAGCCTCAATTTTCTCTCCTGACTTTGACTAGTTAAATATATTCTTCCTATCCCCTCAAGAAACCTCGAGGATCATCGAGCTATTCGAGGAACTCAGCAAAATGTAGCTGGAGTAAATCAAATACGAATCATAGATTCAATTATTTTCTACTTACAGATCGACTTCCTATCTGCTAGGTAAACACTATTGCTAATGAGTCAGCACTATTGCAAAAACTATCAACTAGATTGCTGTATTCGCTTAAACCATGTATTTAACGCTGACTTGCTGGTTAGTATGAAAAATATTAACAGCCTGCTTAAAGTTATTTAATCGGATCGTACTGCTGATTGCTAGCTAAGTGACATCCATTGACTCGATTCTAAATTTGGCAATGCTGTTAAAACGTCTGGTTGACCAAGAATTTTCTTGCGTGAAAAAATCTGAAAACATAAATACATCCCGTAAATTGTTATGCAAGTATTCAATCCTCTTCCTTGAGAAAAACTCCTAACACAGATATAAGACGAAACTGACTTAACAGCAACATCGTCGACTTACCGATTTGTTTATTCAATTGTATGTTTCTGCACTAAATAATTTTTCTACTGTCACCGCAAACCTGACGTAAACGACGTTCCCGACCCGACTGCCAACATTCATATAAGTAGATTTCACAAAACTCAACAATATCGCTTAAACACCAGGCACGCTTGCAAGTTGATGCACAGTTTCACTCGATCAAATATATACTAATCGAACACCTGATGATTACATTGATAATTAAAATTTATCATACACTCTATTAATAAACGTGTATTTAGCCAAAAGTTTTTCAACTTCGCATTTGAATCGGCCACGTCAGGTGAGTGGGACTTTCAAAACATTCGGGAGAGGATTAGGTTGGGTCGCACTAAAATGTGGGTGGGCCGTGGGCTACAATACCATTTTAAGCTAAGTTTAAGATTTCATTTCCATTTTCTCGAACTCTGTTCTCAAAATTAGTTGTATGATGTATCCAATTCTTCTTAATGTTATCATTTACTTTTATACTCAGCAATGGGGATAATTTCACGTCATAGCAATGTTTTTGTATTGAGATACCAGAATCAGTAAAATGCATTTATTCCAGGTTTGACTGATCCGCTGCGGCTGGTTTACGTAATATCGAACTAGGAGACACTGACGCATCCGACTCTTTCAATGAGTATAACCCAAGTCTTTGGATGTTGAACTTTAAAGACTGTTACGATAATTTACCTGTTAATATCAAAGATACATCGGAATCACCTTGGATAGATTCATAATTCAACATCGGTAAACAGGGTAATTTTTAAAGTACAAGGTAAGCTTACCTGAAATTGTGCTATTCCTTATCATAATCCTAATGATTAGCTTAAGTATTTTCATTTCAATTTCAATTCATTTAATTTTGTGTACTTTATCAAAGATGGCGACCTTAAGGGCAATGGTTGGAGTCAAGAGGGTCATTGACTATGCGGTCAAGGTATACAATGGAGTGGTTACATTGTCAATTTATTTATATGTAGACTAACATAAAGATTCCGTCTCAAAAGTTTAATGATGGTTTGTAACAGATTCGGGTGAAGCCGGACAAATCTGGAGTTGTTACCGAAGGAGTCAAGCATTCCATGAACCCGTTTGATGAAATAGCTGTAGAAGAAGCAGTGAAAATGAAGGAGAAGAAGATCGTATCGGAAATCATTGCTGTGACCTGTGGGCCGGCCCAAAGTCAGGAAGCTCTTAGGACAGCACTCGCGATGGGCGCTGACAAAGCCATCCATGTCGAAGTCCCTCAGGCGGAATATGAAACTATGCAACCAATCCATGTTGCTAAGATTTTTGCAAAGCTTGCAGAGACGGAAAAGATTGATGTTATTGTCTTAGGAAAACAGGTATGTATGGTGGACGGCAACTGTTATCAACATTCGATCTAAACCTGTGATTGGAAAATAATTAATCATGATTTTTGTTATGTAACTAGGCTATTGACGACGATTCTAATCAAACCGCACAAATGACGGCAGCATACTTAGATTGGCCCCAAGCCGTCTTTGCATCCAAGGTAATTACGAAGTTTGGTATTCCTTTTAACTTCTTGAACTCTATAGCAGCATTAATATCATCCAGTAATAATTTGCAGGTGGAAAAAGATAATGGATCTCTACTTGTAGAACGTGAGATTGACGGTGGTCTAGAAACTATCAAAGTTAAGCTTCCAGCAGTCATCTCCGCCGACTTGAGATTAAACCAACCCCGCTACGCCACTTTACCTAACATTATGAAAGCTAAGAAGAAACCGCTTGAAAAGAAAACACCTGCGGACCTTGGAGTGGATATGAAACCAAGAATCCAGGTTGCGTGGGGAATCTTAATTTGATTGTGATTTTGAATTTAAGATACTGTAGGATTTATTGCTATAATTTTGATGACAAATTTGTAGGTTATATCAGTCGAAGATCCTCCTGTACGTGAGGCAGGCGCTGTTGTTGCTGATGTCGACGAGCTGGTTACTCGATTAAAGAAGTTGGGACGTATTTAAATAGTTAAAGGGGCTAATGCGGGTTGCAGAATCATTTTTGATGAACCCTCATCCGTCATAAGCAGCTTGAAATGCCGAAATCTTTTTTGCTACTTCGTTCAAGCTGAAGCTAAACTCAAGAGAATCTGGTTTCACAGCTGTTATCGTTGCATGTGTAACCCTAGAGGGAATTCATTTGGATTTTAAAATGCATTAGGAGAATAGGTGCTACACATAAATTTAGGATGTGGTGCCATAGCTTTTGACGATATCAAAGCTTCACGTTTGACATCGTTTGGTGAATAAATACGAGTTTTCCCGGAAATTGTATTTCTTTATTATATACTTACTTCTACTTCAATAGATGATCATGGTCATGTTATACGTTTAAGATTTATGATTTTTCTTCGGGCTATGATTATTTCATATGTATATTTTTTTCGGTCTGACAATTGTTTTAAGTCTTCAAGGGAGGATTCGATTCCTGGTGGGTCGTTTACCTTTACTGACCATCAAAATCGGGAATCCGAGATACAAAGTTTTTGTCGAAGTCTTTCCTTCTGGGAGCAAAAATTTCACATAAAAAATTTTTGCACCAATTTCCTTATTTCTGTGGTCCACCGACGTAAGCAGGCCACGAGCAATCTAATGGTGTCATTGGTTTCCTTGTATGACGCTTGGAACTCCCTCTGTGAGCATACCGCCACCTGCAAGCAGATCATCAAACACAATGTCAGACCCACACATTAGCATAAAACTGGGATGGCTGTTGCGCGCCAACCAAAGCTCATATTAAAAAATGAACTACGCCATTTGATTTCTATTGGCCGTCTTACCTTACCTGAGCACTAAAATATGGAATCGGTGACATCAAGTTTTGGACCACAATTTCAACCCAAAGGGGGGATCCTTCCGATTTTTTGAGGAATTTCCCAGTCAAAAATGTTTTGCTTCCAAATTTTGATTTTAGTGGTCCGATGGGGTGAGCAGGCCATGAGGAATCGAACGGTGTCATCGGTTTCCTTGTAGGATGCTTGGAACTCACTCTGTGAGCATACCGCCACCTGCAAGCAGATCATCAAACACAAAGTTAAACCCACACATAAGCTTCAAAAGGGGATGGCTGTGGCGACCAAACCAAAGGTCATATTCAAAAATGAACTACGCCATACGATTTTTCTTGGTTCGTTTGTCTTACCTGACCATCAAAAACCGGAATCGTTGACATCAAGTTTTGGACCACAATTTCAACCCAAAGGGGGGATCCTTCCGATTTTTTGAGGAATTTCCCACTCAAAATTTTTTTTTTCCAAATCTTGATTTTCGTGGTCCAATGGGGTGAGCAGGCCATGAGGAATCGAACGGTGTCATCGGTTTCCTTGTAGGATGCTTGGAACTCACTCTGTGAGCATACCGCCACCTGCAAGCAGATCATCAATCACAAAGTTAAACCCACACACAAGCTTCAAAAGGGGATGGCTGTGGAGACCAAACTAAATGTCATATTAAAAATGAACTACACCATTCTATTTCTCGTGGTTCGTTTGTCTTGTTACCTGACCACTAACATCCGAAATCCTAGGCACATAGTTTTGTAAGCAGCATTCTGATAGACACGATCCTTCCATTCACTTATTTGCAACACGTCCCATCCTTCTTGATACACGGTAGATTCGCGGGTTTGTACTATCAAGGATAAGAAATTATAGGCAATCAAAATGAGTTTTGCTGATTCAACCCCAAGGTAACCTATAGATATGAAACCATGATTGGTAATATTAAAATGGAGTTCAGGAACAAGGCTGTTTACCTTTTCTGTATATGTGCAGCTGTGCAAACCAGTGACTTGACATCGTCGAACATCTTGACACTTTGAAATACGTATGGGGCAACAAATTGAAACTGAAAGTAAGATCATTGCTTGGATTGTACACACAAATGTTAAAGTGGAATTCCTTTTCATGTGACATCAACCTGAAGAGAGTACAAGGGGGATTTAAAACTTGTTCTTTTCGAACTCACGATTATTGTTGATCAAATGAGATGAAATGTGTGGAACTCCTCACCTGTACCATGAGGGAAAATACAGCCTCTACGTCTCCCGACGGCAGCCTTTCAGGACTTTTCTCCAAAGACCATCTGACAATCCTTGCAATACCATGTTGTGGTCCGTAGTTCCATTGTCCGAATTGAGCTGTGGATCACCATAAAAGTTCGATAATCAAACAGATAACGGATAAAATGAGCCATTAGTCGTAGTACTTATTAAGATGGTAAAATCAATTTTTTTATCACGATAGTGCCTACAGAGTACAAAGCACAGCCACGCTTACAATTATGTTGAATGTAAAATTGCTTTCAATGCAAAGACCTCGTTCGTTCTCAATGCTCGGAGACTTTCTTCTTACGATGAAGAGGTTCTGATAGTTCGTTGGAATTGCTCCGTCCTATCATTACGTGCCTTTATACAGATTAGAAGTTTCATTGTGTGAATGTGGCATCATGTTGTAAAATTCTGTAACTGACGTCATAGTATATGCCTATCTTTATATATATTATCTTGGTGTTGTCAGTTTTCAAAACCAATCTGTTCCTTCTATTCTGCTCAACATGGCACAGATTGAATTACTGAATGTTCATTGAATGGATCATTTCGATTCATGTGATGTATCGTAAATTATCACGTTACTACAGAGATCTCAATATTTTACTGCAAACAAGAATTGCTAACGCAGTTTTCTTTGGCAGAACTGTAAAAATAACCAGTATACCATACTTTAAAACCTACCTTAAAACTGAATCCTGACAGGAATGTAATCATTATGTTTTGGTCAGTCTTTTAGTTAATTATCTTTAAATACTAGTGAGTATTTCTAATATAAAGATTCAATACAAAACACACAAAAAAGGTAGACACAAAGAAGTTGACAAACCTTAATTTTTAGAACGACGCGGGACATAGCTTTTTCTCTCTCTCTTTTCCTTCTTCTTTACAGGATGCAGCTTTTCCTCTGCCACTTGCACTTCTCCGACAAGATTAATAACAAATATGTTCAACTTGGTGTCACATTTTATCTTAACAAATATGTTATTATCATTATACGAAACTGTGGCACCTCGAAGATCTACATTATCACCTGGCGAGAAAAAATGCGGTTCTATGGAATATAGCAGCTTGAAGTGAATCGAATCATAAAAATGGCATGCAACGGTCGCATCAGTGAATTTCACCAGGACAAACTGCTTCAAAAATGGGTTTTCGTCCCAGCCTAGGCCAAAATATTCTTGATAATAGACTCGCTTCTTTTCAGGGTTACGCAATGACCTCCTGCTTCCCCTGTGCTCTGTATTTTCGACAGCTGCAGATTGGTCATCTAGATTGAAATCTATAGAGAATACTAGATCGCAAGTTGAAGTCCCTGTCTCTTGCCTGTGTATAGCAAATATCCTGCAAACATAAATCAAGTTATGGCTAAAAGTAAGTGCAAGGACATTCGTGTAGACTTGGTGAAACGTTTCCCGCAAAGCTAAATATTGTTTTTCATCGAACCTGAAAGTATGGGCTTCAAGTATAGCGATTCTGGGTTCCGCATCACTAGACATGAACGCTACATCCACCTTATCTTCCATATCAGATAAAAGTTTAATCTCGTAAATAAACTTTTTCTCGTTCAAAGCCGCTTCATAAACCTACACATGGGATACCAGAAAAATTGTGATTTGATCAGTTCAGTAGTACTGTTAATTCTATTTGAAGGTCATCGGATAAAGAATTGAAAAGTGATTCAAATTACTGAGCTACCTGAAAGCCATTAGGACTTCTAACGACATAATAAGCCGGCATACCACCTTGATTGAACATTGCGAAAGATTTACATGCTCGAACTGTGAAGATGGGCTGTGGAAGTTCTCTTATTACATATGTTTTGATGCTCCAGTCGCTCAATCCAAGGGGCAAGAACTCAGCATTCTGCAAATAGATTTAAGAAAAGGAGAACCGTTACCAAAATTTTCTCATTTGTGTTATAGTGCAATAAGAGCCTTTGGTACCTGTTCCAGCAATTTTTCCAAGTCGTAATGCATGATATCCTGTTGCTCCACACCGACGCCGATCCCTATGAGAAAATCTCCCAAGACTTCAATACTTTCCAGCATTCGTTTCCCTTCCTTGTCTTTCTTTGCAGACTTCATTATCTGAAATAATAAAGCAACAACTCATATCCCTAATTTTAAGAAATAATGCAAAATTCAATAGCTATTGGCAATTCCTTACCTGAATCCGGTGGCTGATTCTAGTTGGCGGATGTTTCAGTACAAAAAAGTCAGATAAGACATCTTTCGGTAACGACGTTTTCGCAAGTGTCAGAATGACGTCCCCGTTGTAATCATATGTGACATTACTGAAAGGAGCGGAAGTCATGTCGATTCTTCCAGCGGAAGGACAAAGATCTTTGTATGAAATCTCTGCAATATTTTTCCCATCTTCCGCACTGAACACTTCCAAGGTAGGAGTGGTAGAACTGGGAATTCTCATGATTGCTTGCTCCCAAGATCGCAAAGGTCCATCGATATCACTATAACCCGGCTCGCATGCTGGAGTTTGAGGGGGAAAGTATGTATCCATTTCTTTTGCCAATCCTCGAGTACTTTTCACATCGAAACAATACGCCAGCTCCCCTTTGGAATCTATTTCTGCAAAAGTAATCCTCCGTTTGCTTCCACCAGCTGCCTTACCCTGGTAGTACAACCGCCGGTGGGTCATTCCTAACAACTCACTCGACGAAATCCAAGTATGAATTCCATTAGTCTTTTCGGTTCCAGATAGTTTCTTAAGTCCAATCCTCCCTCTCTTCGAATAAGGTAATCTTTTAATCACTGTTTTCGGCCCTGCTATAGCACGTCCCTTATGGATTTCTTTCGTAATTTGAGCATCCAGGCTGAAACAAACGTTCCAACAACACTTTAATGAGCATTTGAAGGAATGATAATGGAGCCTTGTCATTCGTTCTGGCATAAGAATGATAGCACAATTTCAAGTTCTTACTCTTGGTGGGTTCGATTCGATATCCCATGAATTTCTCTCAGAAACAAATTCTTTAGCAAACAACTATTGTCCACCTCCATCTTGCTGTATCAGATCTCTCAATGCTTTCCTAAGTGTGACGGCTTAACGAATGACCTAGGCGACCTGAAAGAAGATTACACAATGTTAGTAACTTATATTTACTACGACAATACTCATTACTCAAAATTGCCCATTCCGAAACATAGAGAGTAAGTGACATACCCACACGTGGTACCCTCTCTACACCTTCCCTTGCATTAGCAACGCATTTAGATGCCACGCAAATAATACCACCGTCGGGAATAACTGCAAAATAAACACCCACAACGAATCACGTATCAATAAAAGTTGTCACAAATACTGTTTTCCAACTAAAATCAATAACTCTAGTTCCATAAACTACAGTTTTTAGAACTGATACAAAAGGCAACGGCAAAATTAAGAGAATAGAGGTAATGAAATTTAATCTGCTCCACTGCACAATGCAGCATGTTATTAGTACGGTAAGTACGCGCCCCCTCTTGCACAGTTTAATTCGACTGAAAAAAACTCTATGATTTATGAAGTACGGAAGCATATCTTTTTCCTATTGTGGGCATTGAGTGGAAAAATCATGAGATTCTTTAGGGTTAGAAGCGCCAACGTTCAAAACTAGAATCATATTAAAAAATTATACGCGAAAAAAATATATTGTGTGAATCGAAAATATCTTCGCCGGAAATTCGTTTAAGGTAATTGGTATATTAATCTTAAATTCTCTTTCGATAATTCGGTTATAATTGATGGTTTCATTGAAGCTGCGGGGTTGATTTAATGGTGGATTAATTACAGGCAGTCATTTACCTTCGGATTTAAGATAAAACCTTAACCAAAATGAATTTCCTCGTCTCCAGGAACTTGAGCTGTAAGCAGATAATTTTGCCTTCGGTTTATGCCTGAATAGTCAGAAATTGTATTGATATTAAAATATAAAACTTGTTACTATAGTACTGAGGGGTCCCCTGGGACAGCACATGCCATGGAGCGTTGCAGCCAGTCAGAAGGTTATTTCTGCCACTTCAGCTAATTTATCAGCATTTTCTTGCGTGAATGGAAAAGCTCAGAAACAGTCGCTGCTAACGCAACAAGTTAGTCAGTTGGAAGCATCCAAGAGACAAATGTCATCGAATCACGTCACATTATGGACAGCAGAAAGAGCCTTGAGTGCCGTCATGGTTCCTGTAATACCTCTTGCGTTCTTAATGCCTTCAGCAACAATGGATTACATCCTTGCATTTACTTTCGCGGTTCATTCGCACTGGTGAGCTTGAATTCTGATGCGTTGTTTCCTGATTTGTTCTCATACATTAACTTTCTCTTTATTCATGGTGTCAATTTCATATTTGTAGGGGAATTGAGGCAATTGTATGTGACTACGTCCGACCTTCAGTTTTTGGAGAAATAATTCCTAAAATTGCAATAGCATTGGTGTATGGAATTAGCACAATGACTTTGGGTGGTCTGTTTTACTTTGTCTACGCGGATGTTGGAATCGTTAATGCTATCAAGATGCTTTGGAAGTTGTAAAAAGTACCTAGGACACAAAATCAGAGAAATCCTTTGCCCTTTGTAAAAAGAAATCAATATAAATTCTGATAGGTAAAGTTACCACCTTATTTCTGGAAACAGAAACATTTTGCAATTTGGAACGCATGTCTACAGTTTGATATGTATGATCAAGTAGAATGCCAATATGTATACTGTAAGATTGATTCAGTATATTGCTATGTATAATTTGGTATTTTCTCTAACTCTTTCAATTTTATCCCCAATGAAGGTTACAAAAAATATTTATTCTGTTTTCGAGTTGCGAAGCAAGCTATTAGGTTCAGAAATCCGTTCACACTATTAGTGACTTTAGTAACACTTAAAGCTAGGTGATTTTTCTCACGGTAGCTGCCTGCAACTACAAACTTTTCGCATCAGCAGTATCATGTTCAACGATATTTGTTTTCTTCTTTAAATTGTCGTAATAGAGGTTAATTGCATAATGCTGCTTAGGTCCCAATAGAACATGCGGTCTGCAATTGTACATGTGCGAAACCGCTTGTGATGGATCCCATCTGTTGTGCTGTAAACAGATTGATACAAATTGTGAAAAACCTTTCGAGTCGCTCGTAGTAGTAAGGAATAGAAATAAACATACAAAAGTCAAACTGAACTATATATGTATTCCCATACTTACATCAATTAAGTAACACGCTACAAGGCAGGCACTTCTCGTTCTCCCGGCTTTACAGTGCACATATACAGTACCGTCTCCATTAAACTGTTTGATGAACTGGACGCCCTGTTGAAGCTTTTTCTGACAAGGGGCTTCGAATATATCTCTGGTCGGAAGCTGGAGAAACTGGATACCCTGGTTCGCCCAACCCTAGCGAATAAAGAACATACACTTTTATTAAACATCCGTAAGCCTTTATATACTTAAAAAATTACTTATCCTGTACAGAATGTTACACACACGTACCTCTTTATTGTATGAAAAAAAAGTTAACTCGTAATTTTCGTTCATAGATATTATCCCCTTCACATTCTCTTTCTTAAGAGTATCAACCATGCTTCGGAAAGGAAGCGCACCAAGGATGACATTGTTGTCGATTCTATCGTACCATCTTCGACTGGAGAATCTTTCCATGAATACATTGTAGAACAGAGTCGGATAGAAGGAGATCCTTGCAAACATTTTGATGGCGAATATTTTTAAAGGGCCTGGAGGAGTTGGCGCTACAAACGTTGAGTTACTACGAAAGGTACCTGCAGAAACACAAACCAATCAAGAATTTTGAAACTCCAAAGGAAAAAAGGCTCGCTCAACCCTCAAATCACATTAAGGAAGAAGCAGTTTCCTTTGCCTTGAAAGACTGGAGAAGCACTAGGATGTTTAGAACTGCCACGTATGTTTAAGTCATGTTTGAGAAGGAATTACTAACAATAAGAGGTTGATGTCAAATCAAGCAAGACACTCTTGTAGCTTTTTCTAGTAAATTCTAAGGTTAGCCCGCTGGTACAAAAATTGGAACATAATGATGACTCCCAAGATAGCAGTGTGATGCTACTGATCCTTAACCTCTGACATGTATGACATGACGTGGGAGAAGCTTCAGCTAACAATGAACATGTCCTTACCTAAACCTATTGTTATGCAAACGACGCGTAGCTCATTAAAATAACCTTTCCTACTATAAATCTCTTGCGCAGATACAACTTTTGTAATCCTAGTTACGAAACGTCATATCCAGGATTCGTACTACCACAAGACTTTAGCTTACACCTTAGCTCTACTATGCTTCAGATTTTCTACCTTCCACACTAACGCATTAAAAGTTAACTTCTGATTTTACCTCCAGGGTGTTACTTATGGGAACCCTAAAACTTTAACTCACAAAGTTGCACAAGAGAAGAGGCTAAGCGGTGATTTAAAGCTCACATCTCTAGATCTAAATCCTGCAAGTCTACCGAACAAGGACCGGTAAAGATAGATAATTTAAATACCGCTCCAACTATAATATAAAAATGCTTGCCGTACTCAATTCAGACCTTAAAAGCAATAAATGAATTAAATTCAACCCCTTACCTTTATTATTCCCAGGACCTGACATGCCTTGACAGGCGAACCAAGGCTTACTCCCAACTATTCGCAACAATACACAAGGCAACATCACCAAGAATGATTTGACAGTGTACACACTATGCTGAGGCCTACAAAGGCTTTAAAGCCTTAAGAAGAGTCAAGCAAGAACTTGCCAACCTACTCGTTTCGTACCTGCTGATAAATCTTATGCATCCCTTTCTTCATGCATACTAAAACCCTCCGGCTAAAAAGAGTTCAACACACTGGCAAAATCTTGACGCTTAAAATTGTAAGCAATGAATGATTAGATACTAATTATTTTGCATCCGCAACGTATCAACCTTAATTGGAATTCTCGGACATAGTTGCCTGCAAGATAATCCTAGGCTAATTATTATAAACAAAATTTTTTACTACTTCAACTTTACTCCTGTGTGTCTACTATTTAATTACTATTCATACTTTACGTTTAATACTAACATTTTGTTTTTACAATTTAGACAACCACGTGCGTTTGAAGAATGCGGGCAAGAAATCACGAGGGACATGTGCGCTTTCCCTCTAGTCCCATCTTTTACAACAGCAAAAACTGTTTCAAATCATCATAATCATACCTACTTTCTCACCATAGAAGCGTTTCATAAATATCCTTAAGACGCAGATGGCGCTACTATTAAGCGCCCCTTCCATATTCTATCTATCCACATCGACTCATTAACTACAACAACAAGATCCTCCAGCGCAGTGCTTCCTGCAGCGACAACTGTTGTAGGAACATGGCATAAACACGTCCTTCCGTTTTGCATATGCATCCTATCCTCTTAACATTTATGTTAATTACTAGCCTTAATGTTCATTTAAACGATACGCTTGCAGCAATCCATCCATGCTGTACAAAACTACAGCAAGCAAGAATGTGGTAACCAGTATAGCAACCAGAAGCATGAATCAAAAGAATGTAGGTATCTTCTCAAAGAATCTCTTCCAGCAAAACGCTGGAAGCGCTATTGCATGTTATCCTTGAAGATTAACATAATTACATTGAATATTATCTGAAGAAAAATACTTCAACTTAAATGTGCTCAATTTAAGATCAAAGGAGCGTGTAGCAGACAAAGCGGAGGCTCATCGTAGAGATACGATACCATCACAAGCCACAGCATAGAGAATATCATCACCTTGAGAAATATTAAAAGCCCTAGGGATCTCACCATCTCCTGGGAGAAACATCATTTCCCAAGAGCAAGAGATGATTCTTACCTGTGGAGAGTCGGGGACTACGGAATTAACTACCTGTCTGTGTATTATAATGATAACCTCCACAGGTTTAGGGTCCCACAGGATCTCCCCTCGGCTGCATGGCTTGAAAACAAAGCGGAAACCCCCTTATTTATTACGGGGGCGAGCAAAACTTTTATATGCCCTCAATATCACCCCCAACAGGATACTATAGGATTGGAGCATGTGCAACCTTACTTTTCTCTTTATACGTACACACAAAAAGGACTTTTGTAGGCCCCTATTATTATTATTATGTATTCCTATGGGTTGGAAAGGAGGAGCTGTAGTTTAGCATAGTGTTGAAGAAATTCAAGCTCCCTATGCCGTCCCGATCAGCCATCATCATCTTTACTCCGTTATACAAAGAATGTATCAAGGAGTTCCAGTCCAGTGTCCACCTCAATAGACAAACATTGGCCAAAAACAACAGAGTGACGACACGGAGTTTAGGGCAACTGCTGCTAATTTACACCAGTCAATTAATTCTGTAGCTAATTTTACAACTCATATTGTCAACTATATTGTGTTTTCATCAACTTCGCCGTCCAATAAGGATTCACTCGCACGTATTTAATTAAACTTTTGCATCGCAAAGGACTGGAACCAGGAAGAGAAAGTCCTAGGAGGAACATCCACAGGCTGAGCTCCTTGGCATAACTCCAGTTGGCAAACAATACTGCCAATCTCGCTACGGGTGCGTTAAAATTGGCATTTAAAATTTTAAAGAGTTAGCAGTAAGTATATAGTTATTTATATTTCAGTTAAACCAAAGCTCTTAATGTAATTTAAGAGCAGAATTAAGCTTTACATTTAGCTTAAGACATAAGTTCTTTTTAAGGCTGATATTAGGTGCGACTTCCTCCTTCGATTGTGCTGAACAAAATTAAATCCAAATGTTTATTTGATTGTTGCTGAACTGCAGACCCTGAAAAGTGCAGATCCGCAGATCCTGAAAACTGCAGATCCCCTTATACAGAAATTAATGTATTAAAATGCTTGATTCCATTATTCCAGATTTCGTGAGAAGCGATTGAAACTGAGGACATCATGGACGACGAAAACATTCAAGATAAGGAGCGGTTTGCCAGGTAAGAAGAAACTCGGATTGTCATCAAATTAAATATTCTTTATCAGAAAGTATTTTGTCGGTCCGTTTTTGTTTTAATGCAGGGAGAATCATTGCGAAATAGAGAGGCGTCGAAGGAACAAGATGACCGCATACATCACAGAGTTGTCTGACATGGTTCCAACATGTAGTGCATTAGCACGAAAACCGGACAAACTGACGATTCTACGGATGGCAGTCGCTCATATGAAGGCTCTACGTGGTACATAGCATTTTGATATCGCTTTATTACCCGTCCTTATTTTTGATGCTGGCATGTTTTTTTTTGGGGGGGGGGGAAATGGACTGTGCTTTGACAGTATTTGATTCAAGCATTATAATTTTCTCATGGAATGTAAATTTGCATGCTGTGCTTGTTACACGATTCGTTTCTCTTTAGCCTCTCGAGTACTAACTAGTAGTTTCTGCAAGATTCTTATTGTGCTAAATGTTTGAGTTATGCATTATCAGGTGATGGAATAGTAATTTTGGGTTATACATACTCCAAGTGAGTCAACTTTGCGTTTTCATTGCGGATGTAACTAAGCAGTCTCTTTTTTTCAAAGGCATCTTTTTCCTACCAAAATCGTCTTCGACTAAATTATCAAGTCATATTTGCAGCTTTTTTCAGTATTGTGCTGCATGCTGTGATAGTTACCCGGGTGCAACTGTATCCTAAAACTTGATGATCACTGCACTTTATTACTTATTTATCAATTTATTCTTGCAGATCAGGATGAGAAAGGCATTCACAGATCGAATGATCCTAATTACGCGAGACTAGGTATGTTTTTCCCGCTTTTGAGGAAAATTTCGCTAGCAAGCAAAGCTCAAGGAACATTACTATAACTAATTACAGACTCAGGTGGTATTTCTCGGCCATCTGAAACTTAAATGACTTAATATCAGCACAAAGAATACCGTAAACTATTTATTTTTCAAATCACTCGACAAGCACAGCTTGTAGATTACACTGAAGAGAGGAAGAATCCATCAAGGTAATTTTGAGATGCTTCATTCATTAATTTCAATTTTGAATATTACCAGGAACAGGAAATACGAGTACGGATGGAACGTACAAACCGTCGTTTTTGACGGACCAAGAGCTGAAGCATCTCATCCTTGAAGCTGCTGACGGCTTTCTTTTCGTCGTTGCTTGTGATTCTGGGAGAATCATCTACGCTTCCGATTCCGTCACTCCCGTTCTCAACCAGGCTCAAAATGACTGGTTTGGATCCTGCATCTTTGATCATCTACATCCGGATGATATCGAAAAAGTCCGGGAACAGCTATCTACTCAGGAACCTCAAAACACAGGAAGGATTTTGGATCTAAAGACCGGAACAGTTAAGAAGGAAGGGCATCAATGTAAGTTACCTCGAAGCTATTAATCGCTGATTTGTCGTAAGGAACCCAAAGTAGAGCACGGAGAGCAAACGTTTAATATAAACATTCTTGTTTACAGCTTCAATGCGGTTGTGCATGGGATCACGTCGCGGATTCATTTGCAGGATGAAAGTCGGGAACGTGCACCATGAATCAATGACAACCGGGCATCTGAACAGACTACGCCAAAGAAACACTCTTGGGCCATCCAGAGACGGGTTAAACTACGCTGTGGTCCATTGCACAGGCTATATAAAAAATTGGCCTCCGTCTGGGGTAGCTATGGATCGTGGAGATGATTCCGAACATTCCAACTCGCATTGTTGCCTAGTTGCAATAGGTAGACTTCAAGTCACGTCCGCACCAAATACATCAGATCTGTCCTCGTCTCAATCTACGGCAGAATTTATATCACGTCACGCTGTAGATGGCAAGTTCACATTTATCGATCAAAGGGTCATGGGTATATTGGGCTACAATCCTCAGGAACTCTTGGGGAAATGCTGCTTCGATTTTTTCCATCCCGAAGATCAAACTCACATGAAAGAGAGCTTCGAACAAGGTACGTGAGGAAGGGTTACGGATTGCCTTACCTCGATCAAGCTTCCGTATCAAATATAGCGAGAATATGAGTTGCGTGGTTGCATTTGTGTTACTGAGGGGGTGTGTGTGCTTTTGATTATAGTGCTGAAGTTGAAGGGGCAGGTAATGTCCGTAATGTATCGTTTTCGAGCGAAGAATCGAGAATGGGCTTGGTTACGAACTTCCGCTTTCGCCTTTCTCAACCCGTACACAGACGACGTAGAATACATTGTCTGCACGAATACATCTGCCAAGTAAGTAGCTGGTTTAGAATATGTTGAGTATTGACTTACCCCAGTACACCTTCGACAATGCTTTGCTCGCAATTACACAATCCATGCAACGTGTAACATGAAAATCTTGATTCCCTCGGTCGCTACTGAGGGAGCAAAGATTGAAAATGAGTCAATTGTTTAGTGGTTTGAGATTACTTAAATAAAACTCAAAATCACTGAGCATTTCCTCTTCTGCGGAGAAGTTACTGCAAGCATCCCAGGGATTTGTAGTGCATTTTTTTCGGAATCCGATTTGGTCTTTTAAATGAAGACCCAATCGTATCATGGATGAATGCCGTTATGTTGTTGTAAAATCGATTAATACGCCGTTACTATTGCATGCAACCCTATGCCGTTTCCCAATGTCCTGCAACTACTTGATCTTTGTTCCTGATGTTACTGATGATGAAAAACGCTTTGTTATTGATTCTATTTTAGAGCTTTGCAACATTCTCACGACGGTACGAGCGAGAATAATAATCCTGTGGATCATGGAACCGTGACCCAAACATTTTCTACGCAACCTGGGCTTGATTACTCCGTGCAACGATCACCTCGTGATGGTTTATATCCCGCTCATATGGTGGCATCTCACATACAGGGTAAGTTATTCGACAAATAGTCGAGCTTTAAGGATATTATTATCAGAACAAATATTATCAGCCCTGTTATTGTTCCCGTGAAATCCGATCTTACTAGTTTCTCTATTATCTTATTTTAACTACGTAGGTGCTCGTACCGGTAGTGCCAGCAGCTACAGTAATTATGAAGGACAGAGCAGCTCTCCTGTCAGCTATGGATCCCCAGCCCAGCCTGGTTCAAACGCTACAGTATCTACGGAATCTCCTGTCTTAAATAGAATCACGAAAGCCAACACAAGTCCAACCCCTGGACAAGTCGCATGGAGTCAGAATCAAAATGCTCAGCACATACGACAAGTAAGTTTGACATATACGTTAATGAGAAGAGTGTCACCGAGTAACTAGCTTTGCTGATCTCTATTAGTACAATATCTCGGTATTTACATGCCAGGGATGCAAAGCGTAACAGATGTCCTCTATGCAACACCTGTCGCTGCTAAAATCATACAGGAATCGTTGGAATATCTGCATAACCCAACGCAGTTCTAACCCTTACTACTATTTTTTGTCTCTTGTAGCCTGGGCCAGAAGGATACCAACAGTATAATCAGATGAGTCCATCGAGATCTCCTAGTGGCCCAACCTATACTCAATTGAGTGGTGGATCATCCAGAGCTGCGAGCGTTGTTAGCTCCTCAGCGCCTAGCAACTCATATCATCCTTCGACTACCGCACCAGGTATGCTTTGATTTTGATGAACAATACCTCCCAAGTTTAGTATTCCAAGTTCGTTAAAAACAGTGCTGATGTACTAAATACTTGATTCTGGATCTTTAGGCATGTGGCAATGGCAGAATGCCAACGCTGTACCCGATGCAGTTACACAAGGAAACGCACCGAACGCTCCAGGAGCACCCACCGGACCTGGAGGCCATCAGCAAGGAAGTGGAGAATTGCAAGACATGCTACAAATGCTTGATCATCATTCTAACACTGCCCCTTTTGAAGATTTAACCATGTTTAACACAAATTTTGAGTGAATTAGCAATAATTTTGTACATACTCGGGTACGTTAAGGTCAGTGTAGTTTGGGGCGGTTTGACGAAACTTTAGACTAGTTGAAGAAAGTATGCTAGGATAGCAGGCTAATTCCATTTTCTCACCCTCTTCTTAGTTTACACGTATTTAAAACGCAAATGCGCTCTGAAGAGGGTTACATAACGAAGACAACTTCAATTATTGTCTCATGCTTTAGCAGTTACTCAGTTGTATTGTCTGTGCTGTTGTTGTCTTCAGTGAATCCGATTTTCAATATAAGACATTTTAAATAAATCAAACATTAGTTGACTACATTAGTTTCATTCAGCTCAGACATTCATTTGCTTAATATTATCCCTCATTAAACACCACCATCCATGTAGTTATCCTGAATCCCTGTAGCTTCATACTCAGCAGCTGTGCCTCATTATAGCTACTCAATGAGTACTACTATACTGCCACGTATCCAAATAGTATTCCAGTTTTCTCGTTGTATTTTCCTAGCAACGGGATGTAAAGCCTTTAGAAAACAACGCATATATATAGTATATCATCTGAACCAGTCAAGTAGTAATCCTTTAGTTTAAATTGTGACCCATGTTATATTGACATGTACCTTCCCCTCTCTGAAACTGCCAGGATCATTCGTTTACGTGGTTTTCTTGATTCATTTGCAAAAGGCCCAAAACATCCCAAAAGCTCTTTGACTTCGACACCACCATATATATTACGACCATTTTCTGAATTCACGTAGCTGGCTCTACGTCATTATATACTTCCAAAAAACCTCATTGCGGTTGCTTATATTGGTAACACTGAATTTTACATTAAGTTACTAGTCGTAATAGACATTTCAGACAATTCGGAATTGCTTATTTTTGATAAGTCAGCCCAAAATCTTCTAACTGAGAGACCCTATTACAAGCTTTAGCAAGGCAAACAATATAATATATCTTCCCGCTCATCATTATCTTTCAGTTCTCACTCAACACGGAAGGAACTGCAGTCAGATACAAATTCACTATCTCTCCATCCATATCCTGTATATCTAGCGATTAAAGCTCCCGCTAGTAGCAAATAATTTTTAAATGCTTTTCCTCCATTATTTTATCGTGTACATTCCATACTTGATAGCGATTAAAGCTCCCGCTAGTAACAAATAATTTCTAAATGCTTTTCCTTCATTATTTTATCGTGTACATTCCATACTTGATAGCAAAGTCAGTGGAGATTTTAGTTAACATACAAGTCACAATGACGCAGCACCCCAACCTAGCCAAAGCCAGCAGAATTTTCAAAGAAACTATTATATCTGTCTTCAAGAACATGACACGAACCGCAAAGATTTTTCTACTCTCACCGACAGAGGAGTATCTTCATTACTCCGTTTTCCATGTCTAGACAGCAAGACGTACATACAAAGCTCGTGTCTGCTTCTCCGTGCTTTCGGAAAAGTCAGGAGAATCCAAGATGCACAATTCACCCGGGTATTTTTCAACGCAAGCTAAAACCCTGTCGCCACAAACCCTACGGATTTTTCATCTTCATTTCGCTCTTTCAAAAGCTTTGACTAAGCTGTAGGCTACACAGCAAATGAGAAGAATCAAAGGGTTGAATTTCATTGTTGCCACCCAGGAATCCCGTTTAATGAATAGTACGAATTCAACCTGGAGAAACATCTACCTCGGCTTCCTTTGTGTTGTCCCATCCCCGGCTGGCTTGCCCCCGGTTTTATCTGGTTAGTATCTGCTGTTGCTACGCAAATTTCTAAGGCTTATAGATACGGGCCTGTAACCAAGGTTCTTAGCGTTGTTGCTGGCCTAGGTAATGAAGGCAGAGCCACAGAGCCACAGAGCCAGGCAGTCATACAGTTCCCCTGAGCCTGATGATAAATCTATGATGAGAAATGTCAGTTTTATGATGACGCTCTCATCCTCCCAAAGCGTTATTAACCACGGCCATGATTTCCTACAATAGCTGTAAAAAACAGTGCATCTGCTTGCATCCGAATCTGCTCCGAGTTGCATAAATTCTAAAAGACTTCATAGAGACATTCAGTTTTAGTAAACGAGAGTCAGAGAGAGAGAATCAATGAAATGGGTAAAACTAATCTTGAAAGATGATTGCCCATATCCAATCCTCGTTTCTCCAGTTTTCCCTTTTCCCTTCTTATTCATTTCAATTCCTGGAGAGTCAAGCAAGCTGGAGAAGATTTTCTATACCCTTGTTAAAAAGTGAAACCCAAGAAATGCAATTCTCATAAGAGGGTGGCTTCATAAAGCGAGAAGCTTCCAAAGAAAAAATGCACAACAATCCTGGAGAATTGTTATACGAGCTCCTGCGGTTTAGCCTAACATGGAATTCCATCCAGGGATGGCCGAACAGCCTCGAGAGTTGACAAAGGACAGGGCGCGTAGCAACAAGGGCTTAGCTTCTCAGGTGAGGTAGGTAGGTCCGGATGGTTCATGATGTGCTGGAGATTTGGATGAATCATAAAATAAGTTACGTAATTGACGCTCATGTGTCCATCTACCTGGGAAGGAGGGTTGTGTCGGAAGTCGTTGAATGGCAGAGGAGCAAGAGTCCATCTTTTACGATCATAGCCGAGAAAAGAAGACCCTAAAAGCTAAAGTTAACCGAGAGCCTTAACAGTAGACTCCAGCAGGAGTATCCCAGTGTAAGTAGAGACTGGAAGGGTGGTAGTGTAGGAATACGAGGGGTAAAAAAGAATCAATATAGAGGACGCTATGTAGCTGATTGTTGGGCGGTGTGTGAATGATTTTTTCGGCATTTGAAAGAGCGGGAGGGGCAGGGCAGGGAGGGGATCCAGGGGTTGTAAGAGCATAGTAACAGAGAGAGGGGGAGAAATAATGCTTGTCCTATGGATGGGGGAAGAAACTAACTGGATATGGGCTCATCTATAATATTGATTCTTTCCCCCCAACCAGGGGGGAACCAGAGGGGAACCAGGGGGTTGTTCCATGTTGAAGGGAGAGAATTTTCAAAGCTGTTAGTGTGTACACAGAGAAAATGCTGGAATGAAATTCGGCTGGAAGGCAAGTAAAGCAAGCGAGGGAATAAAGGACAAGATGTTTAAGATGAAACCTTCAAGACTGTATATACAGAGAAAATGTGAATTTCCAAGTTCAAGGGGGAGAGAGAGAGAATTGTGGAAAGCTGGACAAGTTTCTGTGGAACTGGATAAAATCCATAGCGTGTGGCGCTTCTGGGGAGTGGAAGCTCCAAAGAATACATATTACGTTTTCATGAGTGGATTCACCGTTAGAAATTCTGGAAGAGTCATGAGTCCTGGGAACTACCCCGTATGTATTTAGCCAGGCTTCCAGACTTGTATACATGCACTGGAGTCTGGTTTTACTGGAGCTGGGGCCGGGTTGAGAGACACAGCCCTGGTGAATACATAACATCCCTCCTTCATTTCCAGCTCCTCGTCACAATAGAGGATGCGGACGGAAAAGGGCGGATTTTGGATTTGTTAGAGTTAACGCGAGTGTTGGTGATGATATTTTCTGTGGAGGGGAGTTGGGTCGGAAGAGGGTGAGTTAAGTTTTAGATTGGATCCAAGATTTTCTATATTAGAGAAACGGCGGAGAGGGTTCCAGAGAGAGAAAGAATATAATGGAATAGGGGAGAGCTCTCCGGACCAAATCTCCACTACTTGGCTTCGTGTCAGTCTCGGGCTGGGTTTAGTCTTGGAGGAATTTTCTTGGGGTGAGGACCGAATTCGGTTTTATGGTGCAAACTATCCGAAAATACCACATCCATGGGACGCTACTACCCGGATTACCCATCCATTCCACAAGGTGCTGAGGTTCCGATGAGGAACTCTGGAAATTTTAGCCCAAATTACAGGTAAGAACTAAGCATTTTTTAAATCTATTTTCCACAGTTACTAGTTACACAGCATACAGAATAGTGGTCAAGTCAAAATCCTACCAAAAATTCAGTTACCAGGGTAAAATTTGTACAAGCGGGTAGGGAATTTACTAGGAAGAGCCGGAGTGGAATTCCAGTTTCATAATTTTCAAAAGTTTTCCAGAAATTCCCAGTTTTTTAAACACTTTCCAAAGGATTTTCAATGGAGGATTCAAAATATCTCCTAGTAGGGAATTCATCCGAAGGCTTTTTAGAGAAATGGAAGCGGGGAGGAAAGAGGGTGTTTGTTGTTGGCAGGCAAGGAGGGAGGGGAATTTTCAGAAGCGTCCTTTTCTCTGAGGATGCGTGCAAGCTAAGAGGAGGGTGAGATTATTAAGTTGGGAATGACTCACAAGAGGATGATGCGTACAGTTACCCTGCGTACATACGCTACGTTTTCCTTTGTTCCCCGATTCCATTACGCATACGCAGCACAAGCAGGAGAGTGCAACTATGAGTCCGGATGCGTCCTGGATCAGGTTATCCCTTGGATGGCTTTGTTGCCAGCTAGAAGAGTTTTATACAAGCTTTTAGGTATTTTAGGGTTGGTAAGAGATGCGTAAGACCCGGGGTTGGTTGGGGTACGCTTCCGTGGCTTCTTCCCAGTCAGACAAGATGCGTGTTTACTGTGGAAACGGGCGGGTAGGTTTTCTCCCGGGGACGAACGGGGTGTGTAGATGGGTTGAAAACGCCTTTGGGATTTTAGGCGCTAGGGGTATATATAGAAATAGGTAGTGTTATAAAGGCTTCCTTCATAACCGGAAAAGCCTTTATGGTTAGCCCGTGTAACGGCGGCGGGTAGCTACAGCGGGATCTGGCAAGTATTAACTCCAGGAGATTGTGGAACCCTCTTTGGGGATTTTCTGGGATGACATAAGGGGTTGGCACTGTGGATACCGCTTGGGCTATGTAATAGTACACCCCTTTGGTGATGCGTGCGCTGGACGTATCCCGATCTAAGGTTTAGGAGAACCCCATAGAAGCTGCATGATGCAATACATGCTAGGAGATAGGACGAGCAAGGGAAGAAAGAATCCCGCGAGATTTTACCGCATTTTCTTTTGTTTGCCGGGATACGTCGTACATTTCAGTGTAGGAAAGCATTAAGAGCAGTGCGTATCGGAGGAAAGTTTCTGGATTATGGAGATTATATAATTAAGTAGAAATTAAAATTATCTTTTAATGTTAGTTAAAACAATTTTCGAATTATGTGAATTACAGTGGGAAACATTTCATTCAAATCTTTAAGCCAGGATGGAATTTGTTGAAGAGTGGTTCATAGAACAAACACTCGGGGAAGGTGCCTTCGGAGAGTAAGTTGAAATTTTAATTATTTTCTTTAATTACTTTTTGGTTTTTTGTGATTATTTAATTACAAGAATTAGTTTGAAACGGCATGCTTGGTTTTGAAAGATTTTAATTTTACATTTTTTTCCATTTTTTCCTTCTGTAGAGTGAAATTATTGGTGAACAAGAAAACCAAAGATGAAGTGGCATTAAAAATTGTGAATTTACAGCAGCATCCGGATGCAGCTGATACAGTGAGAAAAGAAATCCAGATACATAAAATCCTAGATCATGAAAACATTATTCGGTTTTACGGGAGCCGGAAAGAGGGGCCTATTGAATATCTCTTCTTGGAGTACGCGTCTGGTGGGGAGCTATTCGATCGAATCGGTGAGTTGGAGTACTGGTTGCTATAACAGCGGATGTTTGAGCGAATTTCCAACTTGTTGAAACCTCAATTTTAAATTGATGGAAAATCTGTTTTCTTATTATAGAACCTGATGTCGGCGTGTTAGATCCTGCCAAGACACAGCTCTGGTTTAAGCAGCTTTTAAATGGAGTTGATTATCTCCATGCGAGGGGAGTTGCTCATCGGGATCTGAAGCCTGAAAATATTTTATTGGACACTGCTGATCATGTCAAAATCACCGACTTTGGGCTGGCTACCGTGTTTCGCATTAGGGGAACTGAGAGGTTGCTGGAAAAAAGGTGTGGAACTCTACCCTATGTGGCTCCGGAAGTACTTAGGGGGCAGTACAAGGCTACACCCGCTGATATTTGGTCTTGTGGAATCATTCTAGTCGCTTTACTTGCTGGAGGTAAGATTTTCTCAATTAATTAAAATGAGAGCTGAATAGCACCCTGTTTGCCCGAGCCCATCCGCTCAAGGGTTTCAGTTCCGGATGCTAATTTTAATGGATTTTGCAGAGTTACCATGGGATAAGGCGTCGCTGGATTGCAATGAGTATGTACTTTGGAAAAATGGTGATGCGTGTGCGAATCCGTGGAATAAGCTGGATATAAAAGCTTTAAATTTTGTCAAACGCCTCCTGTGTCCTGCCGCATCGAGGCGTATCACGATGGAGCACATACAGACGCATCAGTGGATGTGCAAGAAAACAATACGATGTAAGTTGAGGCGGATTTTTAGAATCCAGAGAATATATTGATAAGAAATTTCATGTTAGTTTTTAATCGTCAATAAAATGAATTAGACTCGTGTATTAAGATAGTTAAGATAGACTGTAGAGCCACTTCAGTGGTTATTGTAGGGGTAGTAGGGAAGGCTCGTCGAAGGGCAGCGCCAGGATCTTGGATCTCTACATCCGGAGGAAACGGATGTTACTGCTGGAGGAGAACCACCAAACAGGCAAGTGGTGTGTTGATATCAGGTACTTCTGTGACTCAGATGTTTCTATGAATCTGAGCTATGGAGTACCTGTTATGAATGCGACAATTATCAACGCCAACCGGCCCAATAAATGGAGGTTACTGGAAATTGATCATCCTAACAAAATAGCTGAAGGGTTAGAAAAGATAGGAGAATGTATGCTTAAGTTTATTACATTTTTGCACGGCATAGTCCAGCTCGGTAGCTCGTTGTTGCTGAAGTTATCTCGTATAGCTAAATTCAATTATCCAGAGTCCTGCGCTGTCTTTGGTGAATTAGCTGTACGAGTTGGCTTTACCTCGTCAGCTTTTTACCAAAGGCAAGGCGGGGTATTAAGTCTACAGATTGTATGTATTCGTATTCTCTGGGTAATGTTAGGTATTGATTAGACTGGAACTAGTTTTACGCATTAATCATACAGAGTAGCCATACCTAGATACGGAATACGTGAATTACTTTGAGTACGATATGTCCACAAAGGAGAAGCTGCTTATCAAGTATTTTGATTTATATCATAGGCGATGCCAAGATCGGAACAGGCACTCAGTTGGCGAAGAAAATAGCCTCTGGTTTAAATCTTACCGAGAGAGAGGATGACTCCATAACCCGTCTTTGTTTGTCTCAACCAGTTCCTTGGATGGGTAAGTCGGATATTGCAATATACAGTATCTTCGACCTCCTGTCATACGCTAACGATTACGTGATGATTGATTGTTTTGCATCATTAGGAGCTGGTGCAGATACTGTTGACGCATGTGAGCAAACACCAACAGCCGAGAGGCGATGCTTAAACTTCAGCTTCTCTCAACCTGCGGCTGGAAGGATCGACGATTTCTTTCTCAATTCCCAGTTGGGCAGTTCCAACAGTACACAGAGTCCACCCATATCAAGATGGGTACGACGATTGACCAGATTCTGTGTAACAACTTCTGTCGATGACACCATCAAAGAACTAACCAGTGTACTAGACACTTTCGGATACTCATGGAAAGCACAGCGCTCAACGTTGCCTTGTGTAGGTTCAGTTTTTACTTGGTGCCTTACCCTTTAATTATTTGTTGTTGCGTCTGCAGGTAGAATAATTTGGTTTTTCAATCTACAGGTCACTATTTCAACTGTGGATAAGCGCAAGAACGTCCTCTGCTTCAAAGCCCATGTCATCGAAATGGGTAATCAAATGGTCCTCCTTGACTTCCGCCTATCTCGTGGAGATGGTCTAGAATTTAAGCGGCATTTTGTGCGAATTCGTGATCAGTTAGCCAAAATTGAATGGAAAGGCCCTATGGCCTGGGTAATGTAAATCAGATTGAAGTAAATCTGTTAGACCCAATTGGATTGATTATGTAACTCAACTATAAGATTTAGCTATATGTCTTTGTGTATCGTTCTTTTTTTGCAAAGACTGACTTCAATCGCTCTAAGTACCTTTTTTGTATCATGTACCTAGATGACTAAATGATGTAAAAACTATTTTCATGTAAATACGCGCGGTGTTGACACACCGTAAAATTTGTTTATCGCAGTACTCAAAACGCAATTTGAGTAGTCAACTATTGAAACTGTTAAAAAATCGAGATGTGAATTTTTTTATAGATGTTCACTATGTCCGAATAAGTGAGTCGAATTTATTTGAATAACATGAAGTAAATTATGCTGTGCTATATATATATAAAAAATGAAGTAAGTTCCCCTAGCTTTAACAAGCCTGTGCTCGTGAACGGATGACTGCTAACATGAAGTCAGTGAACAACACCAATGCAACCAGTTATTTTATATCCCCTCAACCATACCCAGTTTATTACTCAAAAGAATTACAAGGAAGCATAGAAAAATACAAATCAGGCTAAGGTATTTTTCGAACCCAAACCCGCTGCCTGGAAAATGATTATCAGAGCTGTTCAACTCCTAACAATTTTTTTGATTCTAAACCTCGATAAGTTCATACTACCTAACACATCGAGTACTACCAAAAAATACTATTTGTGTATAATAATCTTCTTACCTATAAAGGCAGTAGTAAATTGAATCGGATATTGAATTCAGTACTACGCAAGGAAGGCAACTTTGGAAAAGTCGTAAACCTACACTGAAGACATCTATTCTAGAGCTATGTAATTTAGACTTGCTGTATCAAAGTCGAAAGGAAACAATTTTATTCAATTTTCCTATCCTTGTTGTCTCGCCAAATAGTGTATGTGAGTGCAGTTGCCAGTGAAAGCCAGCCGATGTAAGGCACCATTAATAATCCAGCAGTCTGATTCACATTCCAAAATCCATAAGCACATCCTATTACGTTTGCGGTTAAGGCCACTATTTCAACCAACGACTGTAAATAACAAGTCGAAAAACATACGTTAACGATACTCGACAACATACTGGGTATCACGGTTGACATATTACAATTTTTCCAACTTACCCAGCCCAACTTGTGCAGACCGAAAAATAAAGGTGCCCAAGCCCAGTTGAGAGCTAACTGACTTCCGAATAACAGCAGTGGACCTTTCGCAATACCTGGAACAATCAATAGAGATGTTAAAGAGTTACATAATCTGTACACAAACTCGTGAAGAACTTGGCAAACAAGATCGTCCTTGACAATTTACATCTTAACTATTACGTGAAAATAGCTCACCATCAAATCCTCCACCATCACGGTAAACCAAGTAACTGGCGTATCCCATGGAAGTATACAATGCAGTCCAGACTGGACCAAAAGCCCAGTTTGGTGGCCTCCAGCTTGGTTTGTTAAGTTTCTAGAACAGATTTTTAGGAAAGCTTTTTATAATTTTACGTTGTTAGACGTTACAAGATATCACATTTCCCCCTCCTCTTGCTTGATTTTCATGTAATGAAAACGCTAACCAGCTTCACTTGTTTCTTTACTCGCTCACGCTGGATTCCCATACAGCAAGACTAACGAACTAATATGTAATTTAATTAGTGAAAATAAATTAAAGCCCCAACTACGAAACTTACCTCATACCAGACTGGCACTTGTTTAGTGGTAATAAATGCACCGGCCCAACCACCAATATTAGGCAGTGCCATCGCACCAATCATGCCCCAATTGACCATAGTGTTTTAATTGAAATTGGTCCCGAGTGTAATGAAAGTAATGTACCGAATCGGAGGAATCCTTTTTGCAGTTTGCAGCTGGGTTCACAGACGACAACTAATGGAAAAAGACAAGCTCGTCAAATCAAGTATAAGGAATCAAATGACAAAAAAGCTTATGTTACATAACTTTACATGACGTAATATATATTTACTGACAGCAGACAATATCAATCACACGGAAGGATTGATTTAAACAGAGTATTTATGAAACCTTGTATGTGTATTAGACTAATAAATATTACCTTGGGATAAAGTTTGTTCAAGTTGCAAAAAAGCAGCGTATTTTATCTCTCCAAGGGATAATTTGCCCTAGGAGCGCAGGAAGCACATTGGCTGTTGCTGACAAGGACATGGACAGCACAAGATACTGCAGAAGCAACCAGAGAAGAGCTTATCCATCTAAACGTGTTTATTTATGGAGCCGTATTTAGGACTGTGATATCCTTGCTTTATTCCAGCAGTAGCGGCTCGTTTGAATTTGATATCAATAGCATGTGTTTTGTCAGAACTCCTATATCTTGCCCATTTTTTCAGCTCCTTAATGTGAACTAGGGACAGAAAAATTGGGTCACTTGTGTGGCAAAAACAAACTGTTTGATATAATACTCGTCTAAAAAAGTTGAAACAATTTGAGCTTTAACTGTGCATAAATTTAAAATATTTTTTACAGCTCAGGATTGTACTTATCCTGTAAATTTTTTCCGGTTCCGGAATCGCATGTGTAGACTGAAATGTACTGCGAAGTTAGACGCTGAGGGTTAGTTGCATGTAAGTGCACGATTACAGTTTTCCTCACCTTTGAAAAGTAACTAATTAATATTTAACTCTGTAACTTCATCTGCTATAAATTAAAATTGTACTTATATTTCAGACTTCAATCTCTCCCTCTCCAGACATGCAGGGGCTGTGCCAACGATTCCTGCGTTCCCTCAGCCTGCATCAGCCAGCATTAACTCCCACAAATGTGACTCGCCAATTCTCTCCAGGTAAACAACGAAACCGATTTACTTTTTTGTCAAGAAATTCAGTGTCTTCCATCCTATTTAATTTTGCAGTTTAGTCTATATTATATCCATAGACGCGTTCCATCACTTTAAGTAATCCTAGATAATGTAGATATCATTAATGTCGTAATTGGAATTGTTATAATTGTAAAATCATTCAGAAAACGAGATTTTATTTTACTGAAATACTGGAGTACAGATTGTAGACAAAAGAACAAGTTCCAAAAAATGTTGCTAGTTCTACATGGTTATGTTATTATCGAAGGTGCAGGGTATGAACATTTAACCAGCTCTTTAACTTGCTCTCTATCAGGGTTTCATTATTGGTCTGTTTGAGCATATTAGGTCATCGACGTAAAGTAAGTACAGCCGTATTGCTACCAATTCACTTAATGAATTCCTCATCTGTATGCAGCATTAGAATAACCAGGTCAGGAAGATTGAAGCACACGCGTAGCAGTTGAACGGCACGCGCTGGTCCGGTAAATAATATCAATGTGCACGGGTACACCGAGTTCAGGGTCTTCAAGTTTATGAATAGAGGGCAGTTTGTGTGTACCTGTTTCCAGATTTGGGAAGTATGCAAGTAATAGAACCACATCTGGCACCCTCAAGTTTTACTTCCACCAATGTTCTCAATCTAATATTAGGTACTTCCTCCAAAGTGCACTTATAGGCAATAGAGCTGACTGTTTCTATCGTTTTCAAAGCGTGATCCGAACAATTCCCGACCGTATGACGGATGGGGCCTTCAAAGAACTAGCCTCAGCCATTGGGTCAGAAATTGAAGAACAGCTTGTAAATAGCGATTCATATGTTAAGTTCTGTCTCACTGTTCTATTGTGAAGACGAGATCGCGTATTCAACGAATTCGTTTCATAATTTGTACCATACGCCACCCATGTACTGAAAAAGCTTATAGTAACAGTAAATCCTACCGGGGTTAGAATAATAGTTTAAGCCGTCCGAGTACTCGTAACAGTAAATGAGCAGCATGTAGCTAGCAACAGGAAATTACCTTCAGCCTAATACTAATGCAAATATTTTAAAATTTACTGGTTGTAGGTTTTCGCCCATTTCATGCTGTAGCCAAGGATAGTCGAACATCAACTATTAACTCACCATTGTCTTCACCCTCTCCAGCTCATGCTGCTAATCGGCATTTGAACGCCTCGACATTAACAAAAGCTTTGAGCCTATCAAGATCCGTGCATTCTCTTCGAAACCTTCAAAATCAACCTACTTTGTTGGGGAATCCCATTGGTTTCCTGACATTACCCAGGCAAGTTTAGAGCACACAAAAACCTATTTCTACATTGCGCAATTATCTATCTGTATGAAAATGTTTTCAGTCAGCTTCTTTTCTTCATGCATGCATGTAAACTCAACAAAGCGTGTGCGTATGATTGTTAAATTGCAAAGGTTTTGTAGTCTAGACAAACCAGACATCAGTGATATTCAAAGCCAATGCTAATCAAACCCTTGCAATTACCGCAGAGATGGAAACGAACTTGCCGCTCGTGGTATGGCAACGCTCGCTAGAATGCATAGGACCGGTCCCCATCACAAGAAGAGACCGCCACGAAAACCATTAGATGGGAACCCATTCATGAAAGGCATAGTGTTGCGTACACTGATCAAGAAGCCTAAGAAGCCCAATTCAGCAAACCGAAAATGCGTCTTGGTCAAATTAACCAATGGTAAAGAAAAAGTCGCCTACGTTCCCGGCGTCGGTCATAACCTACAGGTACGGCAAAATACAAACGAACTATATATATTCAATTATCAATTGCTGACATTATCTTTATCATCGAAATTATATCCGCAGGAACACAACGTCGTTTTAGTCCGAGTGGGTCGTTTAAGGGACGTGCCTGGTGTGAAAATTAAGTGCGTCCGGGGTGTGTATGATTTACCACACGTGCAGAAAGTCAAGCAATAGAACCGAGTAGATTATGGAATTTTGTTAATGCATTAGCGTTAATTATAAGAGGTTAGTTTGCTTAGACATTACAAATATTAACTTCTCTTATCATATGTCAACAAGGAATAAATTACACTTTTCCTTCTGCGCTAATATGGTACGGAAACGATTACGTATTTGCGCATAAACCCCTCCATTCAACTCCGCAGTCCTTTCCTCTAATGCAATTCGATGCAAATATTCTAGTTGGCAAAATTAAGGAGATTAAGAGTCAACCGTATTTTCGGATTCTGCAACAACATCTGACCCAATTAAGTCTAAGCTTTCATTTGGATATTAAATTTTTTCGATAGGGAATAACTTGTGCAAAGTTGCGCTTCAGGGGGTTTCAGTGATCTGATAATCAAGCAACTTCCTGTCTCCCATACGAACTTTGCGCCTTGAATTCAATTGATAATTCTATTCTAAGATACAGAGTCTCAGCAATACATGACGTCTGGATGACTATGGATTGCGTGTGAATGTTTTTCAAGATTTCAAGATTGTCATAGAAGCTCATGGAAAAGATGAAGAAAGCTATGACCATTAATATTCATATTCCAATTCATTCATGAATTTCCCTTCTCCGACGTAGGCAGGTACGTTTCTGTTTACCATCAAGTCTTCTCTCAAGACCATCTTTCAAAAATAGGATATGACCTCAATATGAATATGAAATTACTCCATCATCTTCAGTTATGGACAATCAGCTTGTTGTGGACCTTGAGAAGACATGATGATGTGGTCACTTTCCTGTCCTTCTCCATTTTTAGATTCTTTTCAATTCGGGAAGCCTGGTGGTGGTTCAGTTACCGCAATCCTGTAACTCGATGACCATATGCGCGTATTGTTGACCCAAGTGTAGATGACAACCAAAGAAAAGATGACCCTGATTATCTCACCCCTTCCTACCTTCCTACCGAAAATATCATTCATCAACCCTTTAACCGTAAGCGTGTCTGTAGTTTCTCTTATGCACTATTACAGGATCCTGTATGGCAGCACATGCTTTTGCAAACCATTTATTGTTTATATCTTCAGTTACGACGACCGCTGCTTTGCTTGACCCCAATCATTCCATTTATGTTCCTCCTAACCACCAACTCCAGTGTAATAATACTTTTCTTCATTTCAGGCAAGCAACCGCAGCCCCGTCGCAGTCAATACTCTCAAGTCCAATCTTAATTCCGGTCTAAGGATTCGTCTGTCCAAGCACTACTTCGCAGCATGTGGCCCGTTTCTCTGACCCGAGGTGACATCCACAATTATGCTTATGATCGCGTTCCCTTTGATCTTTTTCCTTCTACCTCTATGCACAACAATCCGTCAGCTAATGAAATACCCTATCGCCTTATGTATCATCAACACTGGATTAGAAGTACACAAATGTGACAGTATGAAGGCCACTTATGACAAGGCTTAAGGCCCTTCATAATTTATACTTCAGCGAGTAACCTCCGGAGTACCTCACCTCTTCTTAGTAGCTAATAGGCCCTTAAAAAATATTTCGCTCCCCTTAATCCTTAATCGTCCCATTGTCCTATTTTCTGCACCTCCTCCTAGACATTCTTTAGGAGCTCCTGACCCTTTAATCCTTCTCTCACAATTCAATGACCCTAGCTAACCTCTCGTAGCTCCCAATCGCAGGTCTACCCTTGTATTACAATAATATCCGCATGATAATAATAAAAATGAGCATTTATTTTGTCTTCCAGTTGTGCGCATCCCGTAGATGGATCAAGTGGACATCACACCAGAGCCAGTCCAATTTTAGCGCTGATTATAATCTGAACATCACTAACGTCTACTATTGTGAGCATCAAGAGCATCTAGGATCTAGGGCCTTACGGTCTATTAATTCAAACTTTAATCAATGTACCCGAATATACTTTATTCCGACATTGTAATAATGTGTTAACTGTTTCCGTATTTTCAGCCATTACGACCAATCTGATCACAAACTATCGGATCAATGCGCCGATAATCTTCAGCACCATCGATTCTGGGAACAGCAGCCGCATTTGGATCGGGGCCAATGTACTTTTCTAAGTATGATGAATTATCCTCCAAAATTTCAAATCCTCAACACTTCTATATAAGTGTCACCACGCATGGCTACCTTTGATTCCATCATAATGAGTACGTACGTTGGAGCCTTTGTATTCAATTCTCTAAATTCTAACCCAACTCAGCTAGCACCATCCTATCATTATAACTCCTATGAGTTATTCCACCTCCGCTGTGTGTGGGACAGCTTCATTCTTCATTTTTTCGTCTCCTTTCTTTTTCCATTTCTGTCCTTAAAATAAACTTACTGCCATTTGTTTATGAACAGGGCCCGGACAGCACAATGAATCGAGTCTTCCAACCCCAGTCAAGATGTATCCTCATTGAATCCTCTCCAGTGTCTCTATAACCATCTCACATCATATCCAGGTCTGACCCTCACTTATGAAGAAAAATGACACGAGCATAAATTTTGATACAACTCTGACACATGCAATTCAGAAGCTGCATATACAATTAGTTTTCAAACTTGTGACCATCTCCCTGAACATTTCTTGTAAGTCCTCCTTGCTCCGTAACAATCATGGATGGGAAAGTACCTCACAAAATACTAGCACAAAAGCTTCGTCTATTTTAGTATTTCCTCTAGTATTCCTCACCTAACTCTCCCCTTGTTGCGTTGGACATAGCAAACATTTATTGCTCTACTTGATAGCTTTTAAAAATTCAATACTGTACTAAACTCATAAGCCTTAGCAAAGGTTCATGCCCTCGGTGGGCATATATAATAACTCTTACAAGAAGGATTAGTTACCCTTTCCAATTTTAATTTCTTCAATTTTAGAATTACTAGTGCATATTCAATTTAGTAACCTTAGTTACAATATAATAACCCTTCAACTCCAGGATTTTCAAGAAAAAATGTAAATGTTGTCTCATATATATACTGCATCTTGATTGTCGTTTTAGGTCCAATTATCTTTCCAGCCTTGCTCATCCCCATCAGTTAATTACGTTTATCGTAGATGTGCTATGCAGACAGTATTTTGCCCAATTTCTTCCTGTATTTTCGTAAGCATGTGCTCCTACAATATCAAATATTCTTTGCACTACTATCGCTAATATCATTTATGACTCCATGCTGTTTCCCTTGAGCTGCTCACTAACTACCTTATGTATTTGTTTATCCTCAGGATCCTGGGCAAACAGACATCACCAGAGCTGGAGAACATGAGCTATTCTTCTACCCATTCAAACGAGACTGGAAAGGGTTACCAATGAAGGGGGAAACTAATCATAGTTTTTGCCCAAATCTTTTATTCAAGCTTAGCCCTAGGATTTCTAAATATAGATGTTTCGCCCACATGTGGACACTCCAGGATGTGGACAAAGATCCCCCGTTTCCCCTGTCCTACCTTCTGCCTTCCCTCGTCCTTAAACAATTCTAAGTTCACCAGATTTAGAGTGCATCACCCTCTTTAGCTTTTACCTACGCGGTGGGTCAGAACTTGCCTTCAACGTAAGCCCTCTCCGCTCCACCCTTCTTGATCATTTAGTTTATGCCTCATGGCATCTATTTACTCAAATACGAGTAACATAAGTTGTATTAAATGTAATTTTTGGATCATTCCAGCCATCCAGCCTCGCAATCATCCGCGTAGACAGGAAGTGAGATTCAGAGGACAATCTGGCCATCTCTTCTCACAACCTAACCGTGAGTACAGCCCAACTTACCAAAAACTGTCGGATATAAATCCATCCCACGCTCGAAGCGTGCCCCGTTTTCCGAAATAGTCCCTAGTCCCTAAATCCACCCCAGTCTTTTTCATTGTTATAAGTCTATCAGTAGACTCTCCGGCTAACTTTTGTCCTCTCCAAGTCCTATTACGAATCCCTCCAGGATGAATGCAATTTGAGATCTGCTAACTCCCATTTCTGATTATTCATCCCTCCTGCCACCACAGCCAACTATTTTGCTACATTATTCATCATCTTCCTTGAGGTCTCTCCTGGACTTTTCCATATGTATGACCCCAGATCGTTGACATTGATTTTCCATCTCTACTCTCTCTACCGGTTACAGCAACACCCTCTTTTGATAGTCTAATCCGTTCCAACGTTTTAAAATTCTGATTACAGCATCTATATTATTTTCAAACATCTTCCAACCAACCAAATGTTATCTATGAAACATTTAGCTCGTGTTACTGACGCACTAAAGTCCGTATTCTCCGCATCTTCCTCCACCGCAATCCTGCAACATACTCCACTCAATCTTCCTCTCACAATCTTCCCTATCTCAACCCATCAAGGCATTCACTTCAACCGCACATCCGCTCAACTCCTCAACATTGAGCAATTCTCTTGCGAAAATCATCCGTCGTAGATTTTAAATAGCCGCCAACCAATCTCACCCCTCTCTTTTATCGATAGAATTCTCCGTAAAAATCAATATTCTGATCAATCCGCACAGATTACCACAGAGCTAGTAGCTATTACGCCTTCACAAACGGCTAATGCTAAGCAAAATTATCCCTTGACATCAACACAACTGTAGGCATTGCAGTTTATATTTAAAAATTATCCTAAAACGCAGCAAGCTGTAACATTGCAAACATATTCTTTCACACAAAATCCTGTCAATAGCCATCTTTTTCAACTTACTATTCGTCTTTGAGCTTAGTTTGTCATCCATCCCAGTCTTCTTAAACAAGTCATATAAATCCTAGCATTACGTGTCAAAATCAATTTGAAACATCCAAGATTATCATCCCACCAGAATCGCCAATATGCTCCCTTATATCCCCTTACATTTTTCTCTTATTTATCCCCCTAGTTACCTCCGAGAGCATTCATCCCCTCCGCAGTCTGTCCATGACATAGCACCGAATGTCAAGTTTCCTGACCTGCGTTCTCGCAGAGAATATTTTAAATCCATCCTCCTTAAGCATTATCTCTAACCGAAAAATGGCACAATACATCCATCGTTACTTACAACGTTCCAGTCAATATGACTTCATCTATCCTTTGGTCTTTTCTCATCCCACAACGCTTCTGTTGGATGTTATTCTTTTACAGTGAATCCTCCTTTGTCATCTCCCACTTATCTCTGTCCATCAAAATTATTCCTTATCATAAATCAGTATTTAAATCCCTTTCAACCTATCATACATTCACTTCAATGAAATTTTTCTCTCTTGATGGACAGTTGACTCTATTATCCCAAAGATTTTCAACGCTTCATATGAGCATCGTATTCAAACTGCTTTCATTCCCCAACGTTTGCATCCTTTAACAGACTGAGTTTACGCATATTTAGGAACCGCGGTGTATATATTTTTACATTAAAACCTATCGTTTACTATTTATCTTTACCTGCGTAACTAACGCTACCCTGTTTTCCCTGTTGTGCTTCACCGCAACTGCGTTGATTCTTGAATCAATTGAGGCAAATCTACATAGCTGTTTGCTATTTCAGTGCTATTCATTCTTGAAACTTAATCCCAATCTATAACAAACTAAACCAAACTGTAATACCTCTCGTAATTAACTTTCCCATAACTAAGATTCATCATAATTTCATTTCAATGCTTCTAAAACGTTTCAGCGTCTGGTACACCTATTTTTAGCTATACTTACAGAATGTGCAAGAATTACCAAAACCAGTACTCTTTTTTTATCAACATAATCCCCATGATTACGATTCCATCGATAGAAAAAACAGTCTTGACTCTTAATTACCAGATATCATTCCGACCTAACAACATATAATCCTCGTCGTACGTAATCCTCGAAGCAAACCATACTTAATAGCACGTGATAACACTATCAAGTGCCTCTGTTTCAAAATAATCCAAATTTCCGGCGTAAAACATAATAATCGCGTTTCGTAACCACGCAATCCTAATTTCAATATCTTATTTAAATCCATCAGCATACACTACAGCCTATTCATAGCATTTAAATCTACTTAACTATAGTTTCTCCTTACGACTTCCTATTATAGCGATTCTAAGAACTGCATCAAATCCTAAGCCTTTCTTTTAATTCGTTCCGTTCTCTTCTCATCCTCCAGCATAATTTCCATATTGCTATAACCTTTTTTGTGGTCAACTTCCGAAAGAGCAATAAGGAAGTTATCACTGACCACGGCCATGTGCCCTGCGTTGCCCTCTTGAACGCTCTGGCGTTGCGCGACTTAACCCCATGTGTTGTATCAAAAAAAGAATAGATGACAGTTACACTTGAAGGGACTATAGCAGGGCGTTAAGAAGGATTTAAAAATTTCTGGTGGTCCTTCCTGGGTCCTCCTAGTCCTCCGCGTCTCCCCTTCACGGAATGTAAAGGGTTAATAGGCTCTAGAACCCTTTATTCCGTCCCTTATGGTTACTGACTAGAGTACGAATTCGTATGCATAACTTAATGAGAGTTCTTATGCCTTAGTCCCTCCACACACTTCACATTCAGCCCAGCTTTAATATTCAATGCTAATGCTCATGTGTGTAATTTTGGCCCTGCCTTTTAGGGAGGAATAGTCTGAGGAAGAGCAGGAACAGAAGAAGCTCCAGTCATAATCGCTCAGCTTCAAGCATCAGACCAAGGCTCCTCTAAATCCCGCACTCAGTACCAGTCTACCCTTTCTCTGGACATGTACTGGTCACTCAAAGGACTTTCAACAGTATTACACAAGCCTCAAGAACCTATACATTTCCGTGCAAACTTGGAGTGTTATCCCTTAAAGTGGTTTTTGTGCTATCCGCAGCTAATTAACAGCTTATTAACTTTCCCGCTACCGAAATTCACAAACAATCGTGGTTACACCAAAACCTCTTCTTGTTTTCTCCAACTCGTTTATGAGTTATATTACTAAATTCTACATTTCAACCTTCCGCCGCCAATAGAGTTACGTGAACAACAAGATCATTAGTCATTTTTCTTCATATTTCGAGATGACATTTTGAGAGCAAGATCCAATTACACAAGGAAGCTCAAACGGATCAAAGGGCTGCTTTCCCCGTCCCAAGGTTTTTCTTCCCTTGGAGGATTCAAGAAGACGTTTCGTTAATCGGTAAGCGACACTTGTTTTCGTACCTCATCCTTCACAATAACCGTCTAGTTTTAGTTAGTTACCCTTCAGTCCATGGTATTTTCTTAAAATATGATTGCGTAGGTCAAGGAGTAGCTATGCCTGGCGGTGCGGGTTCCTTAAGCATACCCCAGTCTGTTTAGACTTGAACTAGATTAGACAACTAGTTTAGAGCAAAAGTTTTTGAAAAACACTGAAGAAACAACAAATCGCATCTCTTAAATCATAAATTACTAATTACAATTAGCTTATATTAGAAGAACAGAAATGCTAGAAAATATCTAATCTAGCATACACTTTAAAGCGCTAGGATCCTAAAATCAGCTTAAAGCCAGAAGAAACGTGCCATGTTATTCTAAAAACGATCTATTCATTCTCCCGGCTTCCTCTCCCTCCCGTAAACGCTATAACCGCAGCCTCTCCAATAACCTTACGCAACAAATATCCCGTATTACCGCACACAAAGGCAAGGGGCGGTTACGACCCTCCTGCGGTTTTCCAGTAGTCCAATAACTGCTCAGCCTGGCCCCCATTCGTAGTTTCTCTGGGGTAAGAAGCATGCCTTCGTCCACTAGCTCATCAGCTTCATCAAAAGCTTATTTTTTCCATAGCTCCCTACAATCTCGAGTTTCCCTTGGATCCCTCGTCCTGGATAAGCACAGATCGGATTTTGTAGACAATCTAGCCGTATTAAATCCTAGCCTTCCAATTCTTCAATCTCAGGCTTCCTAATCCACTAACTTACTGCTTATTAATTCAGTTCAGTTTAATAACTTTTTTACTGCACAGCTAATTTTACTAGTTTTCCCCGGCATGGCTCTCCATTTAAATCCCTTGTAAGTCATACTGTCAGCTACGTATTTACTATTTTGCAGCGCAGGATATGAGGTAAATATTCCTCAAATTGCCCAACCAGTTTGATTGAATTCACTACGTTTATACTCTAATCTCCAGCCTTCATACAATCTTATTCTCAATCCTTCATCGTTCATCTTTGATCTTCTTCATCATTGAATGTTCAAATTGATCTGTTTTTGTTACATGTTCTAGTCTTTTAAATTCCTTTAGAAGACAGTGCCTACGTACAGCGAGTTTGTCAACGATTATCCTGCGTTTTAATTGCTGTAAGCACGTGGTTCTCCACGCTAGACTGCTCTTAGAAGTCTCCTCCCCCCTCATTAGACGTACTTCATGTTCAAAAAACTGATTCCACCGATTAGAAATTCTAATTTTTTCCCTCACTCCGCTCTCCTTCTCCTGTATTCCTCTGTAAATTGTTGATAATCCCGCTGCGTGTTGAATCCTAATAGCCTAATCTAGAATCTGTATGAATCTTGAATCACCTCTCCTTTATACATTTTTCTCTTGTCTTACCAACAGATTGAATACTTAAACCATGGCTGCAGTACGTATGAGCGAATCCTTGGATGTTCGAACATCACCATACGACATCAAGTTCAGTGGCGGGGGCGAGGACAAGCGTTCCAGTCCCCTTCCACCTCCTCCGCTACTCCTAAGCGCAGCCACAGCCTCGGATCGGGAGAGCGATCATCAGGGAAAATCCATTAAACAGCATCATCGAAACAATCCCTATCAGAGCAGTCCTAGTCCTCATCATCACCACCATCAAGGAGATCAACAGCAGCGTCGTTACTTCAAGGAGGAGGTCATCACGGACGAGAGAGATTCAGTAGCATCCTCCACGCCCTCCCCTCCCTCCGACGCTTTCCCACCCGTCAAGTTCAATATTTTAGGCAAGATGCAAATGCGAATCCTGAGTAAATCCCTCAGCTCATCCCTCCCCCACCAGCCACAAATAAAATCCACTCATCCAAATCTAAATAGTCAGTCGGATCCTTGCAATAGGGATGAGAACAAGTCACCCTTGATCTCAAGCAATAAACAACCGAGTCACTCCAGTCCACAGCAGTCTCCAACGACAACGACCAACACTGCTTCCAAAAATTCAAATAATTCTTCAGCCCCGCAGCATCAAGCGCTGTCAGGTCGCAAATCCCGATCCACAGGCCAACAGCGACCTCCTTCCGGGCCGCAACCCGTCCTTCACGCTCCGAAACATAAAATCTCCAGTCATCATCATCTGAACAACAACAATTCCGATCAGTTAACTTCCTCTGCGGACTCACCCTTGGATTTCTCAACAAAAAAACTCAAAATTGACCACGGACTCTCTCCCTCCAGCCGCCTCAGGAATATCCTCAGCATGAAATCCCCGGACGCTGGTGACAACTTTTCTGGAGCGATTCTTAACTTATCAAAAGCAGACTCTCCTCTCTACGACCATTCGCCCAACGACGACCACAAAAAAGGCGACCCCTGGTACAACAATGTCGAAAGTAATAGATCTGATTCCCGAAGTGCTAGCCGTAGCAGTAGTAATTACTCTTCATCGTCACCAAAAGCTGACCGCCGAAATCAGTCAATGAATTCTCAGACGGAAGACATGGACGAAGAGGATTCAGATCACATAGGTCATATTCAACAGCAGAGGGCTTTCTTGTCCTCGCCAAGGCTTCCATCCCAACCCGCCATGTCACTCACGACTCCTGTCAACGGCAACCCTTTGAATTTTACACCATTTGGAAGCGTATTTGCAAATTCTAATTTGAGTCAAATGAGTCAGAGCACAGGAACGACGCTTCCGCTTCAGATACCACAATTTGATGCAAGCCCGCCAATGTTTTCTCATCATATTAGTGCTAGCGCTGCAAGTCCTACGCTACCCTTTGACACAGGGGTCACTCCAGTCAGCAGCATGACTAGCTCTAACAATAAGGCCAGAGCCACACGTCCCTTCAAGGTAATTATTTTTCTATTTTCCAAACATCCTGAACTTACTTAGGCATTTAATGCAGTATTTCTGCAGTAACTATCTACCGGAGCTAATTCGATCCTTAAACTAAATCCTAATAACCTTTGTCTCTTTACAGGCATATCCTAAGGACCCAATGTCATTCTCCGCAGTCGGTCTGTACGGCCTCCCCTTGGGCACTACCCCGGGCAGCACCGAAGCCCTCCTCCACCAACAGTCAAATATTGCGTATGCAGAATTCCGCAAGCAGATGCTCAACCAGTCACAAATGAACAAAACCCGTCGTGGAGGTCAACGCAACAACGGACTACCACCCTTGACCAACGGTATGCTAGCCTCCCCGAATAGTGGTAACGATTCCATGACCTTTGGTCACCGGATGGACGGTGGCGCTAATTCCAGTGCAGAAGACAGCCACTCTGCTCCAGAGGATTCGTGTAAAAGTTCCGGAGGAAAAACCGAACAACAGGTATAATTACAAAAGACATAGTTAACTTAACAATGTGACGCAAAAAAATCCACTAATCCGCTAACTCTCTCCTTTCTGTTACAGATGAAAGACGAAGCATACTGGGAACGCCGCCGCAAGAACAACGAAGCCGCCAAGCGATCCCGTGACGCCCGCCGGGCAAAAGAAGATGAAATAGCTATTCGCGCAGCCTTCTTGGAACAAGAAAACCTCAAGCTCCGCTTCGAGCTCTGCGCTTTGAAAAACGAAACAGCAAAGCTCCGTTGTATGTTATACAGTAGTTAATTACCTTTCTTAAAAATATTCAACGTAACATACTTAAATTACTCAACTAACGTTAGCTTATTAGTTGCAGAAAGTAGTTGTTCGCATTTAGTTAGCAAATAATCTACCACACCTTACCGACTTAATCTTAATTCCTACATTCTTACCTCATAGCTCATAGTTAATATTAGCTTAAATTAATTAATGCTTTTAAATAATCTACATTGTATCAAACAGTTAACTACATACCAGCATACATCGTCCTTAAAAATCGATACAATAGCTACATTTATCCACACAATATAGTAAGAAAAACTTCGCTCTTAACTAATCTAGTTTATTGATACAGTTATTAGATTAATCTCGTTCAACATTTACAAAAAGCGTATAACTTAAATATTTATATCCAAAACCTTAATTAATTTTACCTTCCACACACCATATAGTATATATCTTTACACCTCAATCCCACTTCGACTACTTCTCGTACCCATAATACCATGTATTAACACCAAGGAATTATTATTCTTCCTCCTGTTATTTAATTTTCACATGTTAATTAATTAATTTCCTCAATCTCAAACAATTAACTCTTAGAAATCACACCAGCCTCCGCTACCCATCCATCCCATACAGATTCTAGACTCCTTATAGCATTTTATCTATTCTGATAACTGTGGAGCGTGAAGCTGTGTATTAATTTACAAATAATTCCCGTTTAAATTACCATATCATCAAGTCCCAAATATATCATATCATAATCCGTATAATAATCTATAAATCTAGTACCGATTAAGCTCACAGGCTGAGCAAATTTCTAGTTACCCGGAAACATAGCTGCTGTATCCGAATTATCCTTCGCCAGAACAAGAACAAATACTTATTAAAGGATGACATAATTTTATCGCATTAACATGCTATTATTAATCTATACGTGTATGTCAGCACCCCAGCTCCTTGTCCGCTATACAATCAAACTGCAGTCCCACAATTCCAGTTGTGCCCCTCCGCTGCCAAGTCGTAACTTCTGATCGTGTAAGCAGTGGCAGGTGTTGGCTATTTATCCTACCCGCGTATCAAATTACAATACAATCACCCCGATTAATCTCTTATCCCATAACACAACTCCATCCCTCCTTCTCTTCCTACTACCCGCTCTAGATTGTCAGCCATATCCAAAAAACTATTCATCATGTTTGTAACAAAGTTAGCTCCACATTCTCCACATAAAACACAGCAACCAATTCCCTAAACTTCCCTCAACTTGCAATCTATTCCGTGACTTTATTCACAATTCCTAACATGAAAACTAATTTTATCACGAATCATCAATACAGATCCTGGGAAACAAGCACATGTTCCCTTCCAACCATCATCCAATATTCTTCGTAAACATGTTAAAAATACCCACCACTTTTCTGCTGCAGTCATTATTCCACCTTACCTCAGCCAGTCTCACAGTGCCGTGCACGAGCGGCCCGTGCAATACAAATTTGAAACCTAGTCAAAGTTCAACCTAAGGGTCGTACTAAGTCACCCTGAAAAAAGATCATCCAACTTTCGGCTTTTACCGGAGTAATAGGGGCTTGAAGTTGAGATTTTCGTATATAAAAGACTATGGGGACCGTGTACATATTACGTGAGGTGCTTGCATAGAAATGAAATCATCTAATTTGTTCGCAGAAAATTAAAAACAGAATACGCTATACGATTCTACGTTCAAAATTGTTCAGTTTAGTAGAAAATTTAGTTACTTGCCCAGAAATAACGACGTTATCAATTAGCCAATTAACTATATCGTCGGAGCGTACTGGATTCAAGATCATGGACATGTAACAGCTTTGTTTATATTTCTCCCATGATCTATCGTTTGTAGTACAACCAGGAATTGGTAATTAACTCTCTTATTATATATTACCGTACACTAATAGGCAGATCAATGTCGTTTTTGTCATGTTTTAAGTTTTCACAACCCAATTATATGGATAGCTCCTGCAGTAATTTTCAATTTTCTCCAACAATCGGCAAAAGTTGGATGATCTTTTTTCAGGGTGACTTAGTACGACCCTTAGGTTGAACTTTGACTAGATTTCAAATTTGTATTGCACGGGCCGGTCGTGCACGGCACTGTCAGTCAATGATCCGCTTCTCTACTTTTTCCCCCCTTCTATTATACTTTAATCATGCAAGTTTCTCCATCCCAACTTGCCATAATTAAGTCTGATTATGGATCTCTGCAAGCATTTTTGTATGCAACTTCACCGCAAAGGCTCCTCTGGAATCCAGAGTCTGGATCACAAATATTGTAATTACTCGAGTACATGGCATCCTTATTACCGCTTTCTCCTTCATCGAAGACAGTTACTACTTACTTTCTCCGCCACCACTACCAACGATACCGCAGAACAAATCCTCTGCTAGCTCTAGTAATTATTTAAAAATAAAAACCTTCAGTCAAATCATACATTACCGCTCAGTGCTCAACTCCTGCTGATCTCGGATAAGCCATCAACATATTTAAAAACCTGCCAACAGCACATGTTCCTTCCAAAGGTAAACATAAGAAACAAAGCCTGGAGCGCATTCAAATTATCATTGTACACGAACACCGAAACACCGATTAAGCGTCATGCAGTCAGCCATTTCATTCCAACATTGCATAGCCGCCAACGAGCTTCTCCGACCCGGTACGGCATTGTACAACCACAGCCCTAATTCACATGCAATAATAACTTTTTCCGCCGTATTCACAAACAAATCATGCACACCTCATGGAAAGCCTCCAAGAGAAAGCAGATGGGACGCTAGCGCTGACGGCCTATTATTGAATACGCTTTCTCTCTCTCTGCTGCTGCTTCATCTAACTGTATCATGTTCTATTATACCGGAGAAAGTCATGAATTATTTAGATCCTTTCACCGATTACCCTCATCCCGGAACCTGGAACTCTCATCGCCAGTCCTCTACCTTAAGTAACCATATCATTCTCTAATTTTCCCGTCATCATATATTTCTTCCCTTCCTTATCGCCTCAATCCCATCCTTCCCGCTACTCCTGCCTATCCAATCCAATATAATGGCAGCAACTGAGCAAACAACAAGGCCAGGTACCGTACTGGTAATAGCTTTTCCCGGCCCGAATCCCCAATTTACAAAGCAAAGCTCCATCAAGCTCACACAAACATGAGCACATAATCCACCATTCTTTGCCCTTTCCCCGCAAATAAATTGAACACATCACGAATTCATAGCATCATATTGATGCAAGCGCCTTCATTCTTTTCAAACGTAATGATCCTGTGACCCACAACACCTGACTTTAATGACCCAAGCTATTTTATCTCCTTTCACTCCACCACAACTCAGGCAGGGCTCTTCCTTAACTTCCTCCCTGTCGTCCCTGTCTTCCATTGAGATGGGCTCATGTAGTGTGTAGTGCATATTTGCGAATCCATTGCATTCAGTCTCATACCAACCAACAGCCTAATAAGAAAGCACATCAAGAAGAAAGCTTATCACTCTGCAGCAGCAGCTAACTCGGGCAGACCCACGCCACTATTAAAATTTACACGTGCAATTCTATCCAACACTGAACACTGTAAAATCAAATAAACATACAGCAGTAACATGGGTAAGCTTACGCAAAACTCCGTCACAGTTTCGCAAATTCCATAATCCTCAGTGCCAAGACTCAAGCAAATGAAGCGCCTCGTACTGCATTTAAATACAATGCAAAGCACATCCCAATCCCATATTCGATTGCATACATCATTCGATATACGAATTCAATTATCCTACTCTTATCTTTTGGACAAATGCTCCTCTGCAACAGAGTCTCTACTCTGTGCTATAGAATCATGGGAGGAAGAATTGCGTATTTGCAAACTGCATGACTGCATCCATTCTTATCTCCTTCTTCTCAATCCTCTGCAGATTAGACAGCATCAACTAAGACAAAAATATTCCACCAATTTCCTCCTTTTCCTTGACTGGAAGACTTAATGAATCTGAAAAACTAATCTCCTTTTGTAATATCCTTGAAAACTTTCAAGATTTTCGTAAAAATAATGTACAATTCTGAAAAATCCTTTCGGGTTAACATCCTTTCTTCTTCTTCAGATAAACTGCGAATTTCAAGACTGTCTCAAGTGAATTCTACCACATGTGCACATAGTTTCTCTGGCTGTGAAAACTGAAAGCTCTACAAATTACTTATTCAATTTAAAGAATTATCATGGAAATCTGGAAATGTGTGCAGAAAATTATAGATTTATTGCAGACGTAAGCGACAACAAAGACCTACAAGACCACACCTCCACGCTGGCTAAAAACAATGAGCTAAGCGAAAAATCCTTCAAGGGTAATTTTACCCTTGGACCACAATCTAAGCATCCAAACTCTAGCAATTCTAAGCTATAGCTTTTCTGAATTCCAGCTTCTACCAATCATCATTTCGCAGGTTCTAGTGACGATGAAAACTTATTAAACATTCAATCCCAAAATCAAATGGCGCCGTATTCCAGAATATTTTCTCCGAAAGAAAATTTTGCAGCATAATTAAATTCGCATTCATCTTCGTTGCTTCAATCAAATCTAACCCTCAAATTATGTTTTTAAGCTTACTATAAATAAACGGCATCCAAGCTTTCAACGTAATTTTTTGTCTTCGTGCAGACAAATAAGATGCGTTTTCTAAGGAACTATCGTATTCAGCAGACTTGATTTCCCCATAGATTAAATGCAAATTCGATGCGTTTTCTCCTCTCTTCTCTTATCCGTGGGTAAATCAGTGCACTTTTGTTACATTTTCCCTGGTATTCAGTTTAAAATTAAATATCCACAAAAAGAAATAAAACAATCAAGTAAAATTTAATTCATATTAAACCGGTTTACACTCACTCATGGATCTTAAAAGCTCATTCTCAAGGGTTACGTAACAAGACCGTACATTACATGCATCTAACTGCTAAAATTTTGTTTACAATACTTACATTCTAACCCAAGTGCTTTATAAATGTAATTAAACTACATGCTAACTAATCAATGTTGCTTGCGTCAATAATACTTAACTAAAACACTAAATATTCCAAAATCTGCAGAGACAGCTACTTTATAGGGTGTGCCCTACGCATCATCTAGCGGACAAACGCAACAACCACCGCTACCACTAAAAATCCGGCCACAAGAGTGCCAGAAACAGAGCCCGTTCGTGTCGTCCCCGATCCGGGTTTCTTCACCGCATTATCTCCCGGATGTTTCTCAGTCTGTACGACAACATGTTCAATGTATGCTTCATCCACATCACGTTGTTTCTCATATGGAATATGGGAATTACACAGATTCTCCGTACATCTTTCACAGTTTGTGAAATTAGCGATCATATTCAGAACAATAACCCGCTTTCCACTCGCTTCCGTCCGATTCTCTGCAAACGTGAAACTTTCACCACATTCCTCCGGCACGATCACATCTTCCACCGTCTCCCCTCCAAACCAAGGTCCCAAAAACGGACCAAGGTAATCCAGCCAGCTATCCGATTCCGAGCTTTCAGACGAGCTTGGCCCCGTAGTGCTTGATGTCGAAGCGGGTGTTACCCGAACCGTTTTCGGTGTTGCTGTAACGCCATGCTTTTTCCCATCACTAGTTGTGACTCCTGTAGCATTGCTACTCCCCAACGTATACTTTCTCCCCGACTTTCTTTTAATCGGCTCCTTTGTAGTAGAGTTTCCATGTCCAATTTCACCACTCTTGTCCTCAACTGGAGCATCTTCATCCTTATTTCCCATGTGTGCTGGAGGAGGAGCAGGAGCTGCCTCACTGGCTTTGTCAACCCTCACCTCCTGTGACACAACCGGAACCGGAGGCTGTGCATCAGCCAGGACCAGACCACTGCTTCGCTCTTCTGAATCCTGGGCTTTCTCTCTTCTACCTCGGCTCTTCTCCTTTTGATTGATCATTGCCGAATGTGTCGTCTCGTTCTTCGTCTTTGGCACCGGTCGCTCTTCAACATGATACCGCTCTTCCTCTTTCTGTCCAACAAGCTCTCCCCACCCTCCCTTCACACCGCCCTTGGCACAGCCCATGACGATAATGGATCCATGAAAGTACTTGGGCGGTGCTAGGATTTCATACTGGGTCACGTTTATATAATGCCGGGCCATTGTGCTAGTGATGTGGATGAAGAAAGTACCGCAGGCGGTGTAACCAGCGGTGCAGTTTTCATAATATCGGCTGTTCCATCGCAAATCCTTGTCCGATGAAGGACACCGCGGAAGTTCCGAAATCGGGCTTTGCGTCAGCGTAGAAACGTTTTCGTGTCCCAGAGTTATATTGCGCATGAACGCACATTGTTCCATGTTGCTCATCCCGCATTCCAAACTCCAGCAGGAAGAGCACATCAAACCTGGGGTTAATCAAAGTTACAAATTAAGTATTAGTAATCATCATCAATTAACCAGTTACAATCTTTTTTAACCAAAAGTTTAACCAAAAAGTCTTAACCAACCAGTTTCAACCATTTCTTAACCAAAAAGTAGCAACTGAACATTAAAAATCAAGTGTTAACCCCGTTTAGCACCGCTTTAGATTTATTTAAACCTCTTTAACTATTGCTTATCTTCAATTATTAACTTAAAATACCTTCCGATCCCTTCATCCAGCTCAGCACAATCCCAACAAGTATCCAATTGGACGCTTTCGCCAGCATTTTAACTATTTTTTGAAAATTTTCTGCACTAGAATCTTTGTATCTTTGTTAGTAGAAGAATACCTGGTTTCTCTCACTGCCCAATCCTTCAAGCCAGATGTGCCACTCCAAAGCCACTAATGAGCTCATTACGTGTTGCTCAACCTTTGTTTAGCAATCTTTCTCCGCGCTAGTTTGTCCCTGACTTTCTTTATGCCCCGTTCTTGCCACCATCAACAAATTCTTCCTTGCCTACTTCATCTCTGTACTTATCCACGGGCACATGTTGACAAATTCTCTTGAATTCCCCATACTTTTAACCTCATCTACTACTCATCTCATCCCGCATCAGCCCATATTAATGCACAGCTAAAAACAGCCTATTATAGCTAGCTTACCACTAGCTCAGCTTGTCCGCACATTTAATTGTCCTTGTAACTGAAAACAATCACTGTTTTATGTCTGCATATTCTCAGTTAAGTGAACTTGTAGGTCGTAGAAACGCTGGCGTTTGCACTAACAGGGAATATGTCATATTGCATTATAACTGCGGTTTATAGTCATAATGTCTGTAATAATTTCCTCTCTCTGTGCTCAGTTACACATGCAAGGGAAAATGTCAGAAATCCATGAGAAACGTTTTTACCTTGGAGACAAGTTTCATGTTCAAGCCCGTATTTTCCTGACTTTCAGCATGATTTATCTAGGTTTCTCCTTCCAGAACTGTACAATAACGAGTTACTTAAATATGGGTTAGAAACTAGGACACGACAATACATAGTTAGCTCTTTCTATGTATCTCTTCGTTCAATTATGCAGCTACTTTATTTCAGCTGTAATTTAATGCAATCTAGCTTATGCAAATCTTATTTTTCTCATACCTCGTCTCTCCTATTGTCCTATTCTTCCTAATCCTCTACTGATGCTGCTTGACATTTTCTCCAGTATAATTCATGTAAGCTTGTCTTTCGCTGAAAGCAAGAAGCTTCATTTAAAATTTTCCAGAAATCTCTCTTCCAGCCGAGCCTGCTTGTATTATTACAGTGTTTTCACTATCGTAATCATTATCATCAGCTTAGACTAACTTAGTAACTGATTCCTGGAAATCAACACTGGAACCCGCTCAATCCCCCCCTTTGTCTTCAACATCCTAGGCTTGTAAATCAACTCCAACTCCTTGATTTCTCTCCAGTCTTGAATCATTACTTCAAAGCAATACGACGCTTTCCAGTAATTCTTCAGTCAATCTTACAGATATTTTCCTTTTAGTTCTACAAATCGCTTCTTCAATCGAAATGTAAGTTACCTGTACATAAACTGTTTTTAATTAAGACACCTTGCTGACAATAGTTAATACGCATTATTCCTTGTTTATAATTGTGTCATTTAGGCGGTAAACCAGCATAAAGCTAGATTCAATAATTATACTAATTTCAATTTTAATTGTATTCCAGGCCTATCATCCACGAAGACTTGGGAAAATCATCGGATTTCCTCTGCCCCTTCCTAGTATGCGATTTCAAAAGCTGTAACATGTATGACCTCGTCACTCACGCCGAGGAACAGCACACGACCGAATTGATTCACAACCCAAACGTCATGCTTGCCATCAAATGGGGAGCAGGTACAATCTATTCCTTTATCATTTATCCTCCAACTGTTTAATTTATTTTAAAATTTTAATATCAAATCATATTCAAAATTTTTTTAAAATATTTCAAATTACAGAAGGAAGCGGGGACATGCCACTATTTTTAGAATATTTTGACGCTCTCTTTGCAATTCAATCTTACGTCCATGAAGGTTTCATCTTCTTTTTAATCACCTGCATACGCGGGAATCCCGACGACTTTGTAACCAGAATCAAAGTTTACTCTCAAGATACGGTACGTCATAATTAAGTATTACAGCCAATACATATAGTGTTTTGATTATTTTGTAAAAATGCTCCTTATGATCTCTAATTTTTGCAAACTATGAGACACTCAACTCAACTTTCTCTACTTTCGCCTAGGATGAAACCCAGTTAAGTTGGGAAGGTAAACCCTTGGAGACGGGCTGCAAAGAGGTTTCCCTTGGAAGCTTGCTTGCCATCGATCGTACCAGAGCAATCAAGCATTTCCGCTACACTCCGCTCAACACACCCACAACAGGACCGCTAGAGGCCGCTCCGGGCGAGTATTACTCAAACATAGGTGTCTTTATTGCTGTAAGTCTTTGAGTATCTTGAATATTCTGTACTAATGCACCTCTTAATTACATCATTAAATATTGCATGTACGTACGTACTTAAAGATCATCTTTATTTTCCAGCCTGCTCAAGCTGGAGATGCATCCGGAAGTCTTTACGGCACCGCCCTTATGACCGAGATGGAGGAGGGTCAGTGTGCCGACAAGTCCATCAGCCAAGACGCCGACATGGCGTCCCCATATCCTCCATCCTCCTGGGAACCCATCTTCCATCTTCCCTACGGTACCCTTCCCTACACGCCTTTCAACCCCGCCGCATTCGCTGCTGAATTGGGAATAGCGCCGACTTCATCCTGTTACCCGGCTCATGCTGCACCCAACCGCTTGGCTAGTCGCCGAAGATACTTGATCAACGTAAGCCAACTAATTCCTCTTTAAAAATCACAGTTTTGGCCAACATGGCTATATTTACGTAATTCCTTCATATAATTTCCTTAAATCCCGTTTTTCAATTCCATTAATTCAACAAACTGTCTTCCTTATTTCCAGAATACCATGTGGAACAGTCCAGCTTTTCCAAGTTACAGAGAAAGTCCGTTAGCGTCGTCAGTGTCACCAAACCAAGTCCAGGTCACTCCCCGAAATAACGCCGTATTGAACTTCCAGGACTGCCTTACAGAGCAAGAAGGTCATACGACGGATGACGCGTCGGACTTGTCATCCCCGGGCTTATCATCCAATTCTTCCGGATCTTTTAATCGCACCATGATTGCTGCGAGTCAATCACCTCCAGCGGACACAGACGACCCAGAAAATCAAGACATGGCTTATTCGCTTACTTCACCAGCGGATCTACAATCCGAACCCATGTTTTCTACACCAACCAAACGCACTCGAGAGCTCCAAGACTCGCCCTTCCTACAATACCGAAACAATGCTGACTCTCCTGAAAACATGTCTATTTCGCTAACACCCGTGCGATACCGACCTCCAAGGGTTTTTCACGACCCCGTCGCAGCTCAGCATCGCAACTTTCAATCCATCAACCTTCGTCCATCCAAACTGGGCAAGTTGTGGTAACTTCTGTGTAAACGCTAATTTTAATCTAATGTCGTTCCACCTTACGAAGAATGATTCAGACCAAACTTTTGCTCAACTCGCTGCTTAACTTCGCAAATGAATCGCGCTTTTGACCAAACAGTTTTTACTGTGCTTTAAGTGTAATCTTTAAAACTTTTAATTAACGACTTGAATGGCTAATTAGCTAATACCCTTGAAGGTTTATCAACTTTATGAATTTTTTAATACCGCAATTTGTATTAAGGTAACCGAAATCTTCGTAATTCTTAATTATGTAGCCCACTCTTACTAATCGAAGAGGAGCTAACTTTTTATTACCAAAACAATCCGCCAAAGTTAATTCTATCGCTATAGATTAAAAACAATGTAAGTGTAAAATCTGAAGATTAAAACTCGCATAGAACCTTTCAAATATTCGATTCTCTATCCTTTTATAGTTAATATACAGCATATAGTTACCAGGTATCATCGACGGCAGGAGCATTGAGCTATTGATTAATGGGCGGAGCCATTCCTATACCGGGTTGGGTGACGTCCGTCGGTCTGTCCGTCCGTCTGCTGCTTGTAAAAGCGTGGTGGAGGAACAAGGTAAAAGAATATTTTGCAATTGATATCAGATGTTCCTCCTAAAACGATGTTTAGGAGCTGTGCTTTCCAACTAGATTTGTGCCGTCTTGTTCTGGATTCACAACATTTTCATGAATTAATCAGCAAAATATTTCGAGAATATACTGGACATTGACTGGCTTTTACCGGACTTATTGCTCATAGTCATATGGATTTTCGTTTGATGCTGGTATTGGCAGGCTGATAGTAATTATCAGGCTAGGAAGAAGCAATTACACGTTACTTAAAGCTGATGACTATTATAGCACTGTGTAGCCTATACTTATCAATAGTTATCAGCTCCGACCTTGGCGAGCTTTAAACTTGTATAGGGTGAACAGATGGAATAAAGGTGAAACAGTCAAGTATAGAATACAGTAGGCACAATCAGCAAAAAATCTGATGGTTCTTCTTGGGGTTCAAATAATCTTAATGTAAGAAGGTCGGTGGCTAAACTATGTAAAATTCCCGTAGTTACCGTAATCGCCAACAATTATCCCCGTATCATTGCCCTTTTGCATTTTAAATAGACAGGAAAGGCTATTAGTAAGCAAGAAATTTTGATTTAATCACGATTGGTTGCTGCTCTCATGTTATGATATGTCATCAACATATACAGTTACCTGCATGTAGTTGAAGTCAAATACTGGAGGAGAAAGAGAGAAAGTAGAGCGGCTAGACTGGGGAAAGTTGGTTTCACTCCAGAGCTGGGTATTTCAATGGCATCCTTATTGCAGCCGCTGGTACCACAAAAGCAGAAATTCATACCTTTAATGGTAGACATGTATACTTCTGGATCCGACCGAACTCATAGCTTTTTTTCATAAAGGGTGGGAAGTTGTTAATGCATTTGCCTTCATAGGCTTCAGGATTACTGACGGAGTACCTTCTCCGTGTATGGCGTGTCCATTAATACTCTGAGCGAAAGCTAGTGTAGCACATAAAGTTGTGTTTTGAGGTTTTAACTCTTGTGTGATTTCTGCAAAATATGGTTACATAATTATAAGGTTCATCATTCGTACGAATACGGCATATGTTTAATACGGGTTGGTGGTGGTTCGTACTTTACAAGTTCGTACGCCGACGTTTCATACTTGGGTAGTTCGTACGCCGGTGTTTCATACTTAGAACTTTTCATCCTGTGTATGTTTTGTACTTGATGGTAATTCGTACGTAGTCAGTTCATCCATTAGCATTTTCAGCCTTAGCATTTTCATACTGGATGAAAATTCTCAGACAGCAAGCCTTGCCTTCTTCTCATAACATTTTGAGCTGTTGCTACTTAGTTATTCTCTGCATCATGGCTGAGGCTGAATTCACATTAAATAGCGACCAAATTACACTTTAAAGGTCATTCAAAAACAAGTAGATATTTCATCTGAGAACTGGAAATGTGGTTCCGCTAATTGTACTAAAAACTAAGCCCTACGGGTAAAAAGGACGAAACTTTTTCGGACTACTAACATAGCTGAAGTTAGCAGCAGAAAACTAAAATCCTATGGAGACGTCTTCTTCACATTCTATCACATCTTTGGAGTTCAGGGTGAAACTGAAGTTAGAATTTTTAACGCTAAAAGAGAAATAGCGGCAGCTAGCAGGAAAGTGTATGGCGTAGAAGATGTTGCACTTAATGCTGTATCCAGTTCAGTTCGGAAACGTAAGACTGGTACTATCGATCATTTTGAAGCCAACTGAATTTTTGCCAATTTGTTTTGTTGCACCTATTTTAAGTAGAAGAAGCTCCTATCGGGCCCTATTTATTTATATTTTTAACGTTCTTATTTGTGCATAAGTTTTTTAAAGCAAGTTTTCAATTTTAAAAGGTTTTGACTTTGAGGATAAAAGACGCGTATGAATAACCGCTTGGATGAAATTCCTAAGTACGAACTACCTTAAGTATGAATATTGACCAAGGACGAAAAGGTTCAAGTATGAATTACCCGAGTATGAAATACCTGTGGACGAATCGTCGGCGTACGAACTTGTCAAGTACGAACCACCCTGATCCCGTTTAATACACAGAGACAAGTGAAAATTCGTACGCTCCCATAATTTTCATGCTCATAACCGCTGCGTTACACTCTAATTTGAATCATGCAGCGAAAATTACCTTGTGCAGTATCGTTAACCTTCATGTTAGTGGATGTATGTTGACGCTTTGTGAGAAAGTCATAAGGGTTGTTCTCTAATTATTTGCTGGGAGGGTCGGATTTGCAAGCAGGATCGCTGTGCATGAGTCCTACACTTGGAGGAAAGTAGGGTCGGTTTGTCCAGTGACACTCATAGCACGTAATGTCGGCTGGAAATATAAATTTTTATAAGGAAGCAAATAATGGAAGAGAAGATAAGCTAGCGCGAATGACGCAGAAGAAAATACCTATAAACCAAAATCAGGTTACCTTCCACGACGATAAAACTGCAGAAAACTGCACAATGAAGGAACGCAAAACTTAAAAAGTGCGGAAGCATGGCACACAAAGTAGAAAAAGACGAGAAAATGGGTGTCAGGTTTGCAGGTTGTTTGAGAGTTGAGAGATTCTTAATCTGAAGGACGAAAATGGATTAATACGCATGCTGTTTGTTTGAATTATCCAACATTTATTTTTTATTTGAATGAGAAGCTGAATCGCCTTAAACCAGGCTTGTATGGGAGGGTTTGAAAGGCAAGGTAATTAAAAGGGAGGGGAATATGCTGAGATCTTAAAGAAGATGAACTGAGAATGGGGTTCCAAACCGATGGATAATAGAAGAGTGGATGCGGGGCAAAATTTTGCCTCAAGCACTCAATTGCAGAGGGATGACATCAAACGACATAAAACATATACACCCGTGAAGAATGTGATCCTGATAATGAGTGGTCGTGGAGACAAAAAGCAGGCAAAAATATTATTCAAAATTATATTGATACACCACATTCAAAGTTTATTGGGAGAAAAAAAACTACAAACTTATTAAAATGAGATCTGCAAATGATAACTTATGAAAAAGATATGAAAAAAATTGAAATCTGCAGGTGAGTGGTGGCGGTAACAGCTTCTTTAACAAATTTCCATGGTAATACAATGAAGCCACTTCCTCGCGAAGTTAAAAAAATATTTACACGGCACCGACAGTGGCATTTTCAGATAGGAAACCTTATTAATAAACAATAAATTATTATTTAGTCTCCAGTGGTTAGTGGTCTCATTTAATGATGACAATACAGTGTGAGCATAAACCTAAGACCCGATAAGAAATTCAAATTGCGAGCCTAAATATGGGCCGATTTTATTCAAATAAGTATGAATTTGAAACCAAAGGTCCAAAGTTTTGTTAGGTAAAAGTTTCAGTCAGTTCTGTTAAACACGCCGCCCGCCATTAACGCGCAAAGTTTGCAGCCAAAATTCCAATGCGCTCCAATGGTTTGCAGCATTTCTACAGTTGCGACTTGAAACGCTTCCGTAATACGCTCGCCCCTGTCTCAAAATTCTTCGGCATAAAGACATTTTCTTCGTCGTTGAAAGCGTCTTGTAAAATAACTTTGAACCGAAATAGCCGAATTTGTATCTTTAAACCAGCGCACACACGGAGACATTTCGTGGCTGTTTTCCGCAATTGAGGGAAATTGCCATTTTTGAATTTCGCGCGCTATTTGATGAAAATGGCATTTGATATGGATGTCATTAGCGTAAAACAAAACTGAAGACCCTTCTGGACAAGATCCATGTTACCCCATGACAATCGAGTACATAGTTCCGCTGCTAGGGGCCGCGGTAATGAGGTCACAGGTTTATGCTCACAGTGTACCTATGTCATCATCATACACAGTAAGCCGTATGCAGTTGAAGTCAAATACATGAGGAGGAAGGGAGAAAGCAGAGCTGCTCGACTGGAGTCAATTGGTTTCACTCCGGATCTGAGGATTTCAATGGGATAATCCTTATTGCAGTCGTATTGGTACCACAAAAGCAGACATTTTAACCGAAGGTGTTCGAACTGAGATTTTCGGTCGATGATTCTTTGAACACGGGTTCATAGCTTTTAAAGCATATTGCATAATTGCTCATAAAGCATAATTAAATGCTACTATATATGAAATGCCTTTTTACAGTACAAGTACACAACATTCCTAGTTAGTGTTAAATAATGGAATAATTAAACTTTCGGATATACTATAAATCATAGATTTTTTTAAAAAGCTCCGCCCATTGCATATGCGGTTGCCCGTTTATTTGAATATTCCCAGCTAGAGGCATATGCTAAAACTTGCCGTGCTGCTAATTTTCACATGCTATCACAAGAGTTCTGCAAGACGTTAATTTTCTCTTTGACTGAACAGCTAAATTCCTCCCTAAATTCCTGTATGCACCTTAGTTCTTTTGCTAAACCCATCCTCCTCACCTGTCTTCCTCCTTTCCCATTAACTTCCTCCTCACCTTTCATAAATTAACGAGTTAATTTTTCCAACCTAACTTCTTCCCTCCAGCTTCAGTCGTGTTTCAGTCTTTCTAGGATTCACATCTCTTCAACTTTGATACACGCTATTTGCTCAGTCCAATATTTTTACTTTAAGACAAATTACCCAACACAATTACCGATTTTTAACTGCACTTCAAGATGGCGGCAACTTTAATGGACAAGACCCTCTTGAACCGTTACATGTCACTAGACATCTCCACAGACGTTACTCAAGCAACCTACATTTGGATTGACGGTTCCGGTGAAAACGTTCGCTGCAAGACTAAAACTGTTTTTGGAGCAGTTAAATCTGTAGATGGTAAGCTAATCTTCAATTATACTCTTTGTTTAAGCTTGATTAAAAACATAAATACCAGAATGTCAAAATTTCTCAATTTTTAAAATGCTCCTCTCTAACGTATCCAAACTGTCTCCAAAATTCTACTCATCATATTTCATCTATTTTCTTTTAATTTTCTAGATCTGCCCGAATGGAACTTTGACGGAAGCTCCACAGGTCAAGCTGAAGGGAGTAACTCGGACGTCTACTTAAAGCCAGTCCGCGTCTACAGGGACCCCTTTCTCCTGGGTCACCACAAGCTAGTCCTTTGCGAGACCTACAAATACAATAAGAAGCCCGCTGAAACCAATCATCGTTGGACTTGTGCTAAGGTAATGTACTCGAGTTATATACTTCTACTTCCAATCCATCAACCTATTTCTCTAGTTCTCTTCGCCTTTCCTTTGTAGCCTCTGTTACTTTTAAAACCCTGCTACTTTTTACTCCAATTCACGTGCCTCTCACGTGCACAGCCGTCAGGCTTAAACGCCTGGATCTAATTTTGGAAGCATCATTAGGGTAATTTATCCTTTGAAGTTGTAACATAATTTAGCAACTTAGCGCAGACCATTTACACGAGAGAAGAATAACTCATAAGTGCATTTGTCCTTTCAGCCCCAGCTGAATATCCTCCTTCAAGCTTCTATCTTTCCCTCAACTCATTCATAAATTAGTCAACTTAAACCCCGTAGTTCAACCCCTCAACAAAGAATAGCTCGAGCATGTCTGCAAGTTAAGGCAGACCACGGTCCAAATTCCAAGAAAGCGATCCTTGTCTTAAATGAATGCCCAGTAGTGTCTTTTCCATGCCTTACATACCTTCAACCTTCAAATGAACTTGTTTTAGTAATTATTATTCTGAAAATTAAAATTGCAAATATCTTTGAGCAGGTGATGGAAGAAGCCAAGGACTTCCATCCTTGGTTCGGCATGGAACAAGAATACACTTTACTTGGAACGGATTTGCATCCCTTAGGCTGGCCCCGTAACGGTTTCCCAGGACCCCAAGGACCTTACTATTGCGGTGTAGGAGCCAACAAGGTGTACGGTCGTGATGTGGTTGAGTCTCATTACCGCGCGTCCTTGTATGCAGGAGTTAACGTTTCTGGAACCAATGCTGAAGTCATGCCTGCACAGGTAAATGAAATCTCCAATTAGCATCACCTTCTTTCCCTAAAATCTCTCTTGTCTTCATAGCATCCCTCCGTCTCTACTCATCTCAGCCTTCCATTCCAAGCTTGCTTGTGCTTAATTGAATTTTTAAAACTTCAACGTTGAAAACTTTTAATAATTCAAATTTAAAAATTCAAATTAAAAAATTCAAATTAAAAAATTCAAATTTACATTTTCAAATTTAAAATCTCTCACACAATTCAAATCCAAATTACAGTGGGAATACCAAGTTGGCCCTTGCGAAGGTATCGTTATGGGAGACGATCTCTGGATGTCCCGCTTCCTCTTACACCGTGTCGCTGAAGACTTTGGCGCAGTTGTAACCCTTGACCCGAAACCTATACCCGGAGACTGGAACGGTGCCGGATGTCATACCAATTACTCTACAAAAGCTATGCGGGACGAAGGCGGGATTGTGGAAATCGAGAAGGCTATTGAGAAAATGTCTGCAGCTCACAAGGAACACATCCGCTCCTACGATCCCAAAGAGGGCGTTGACAACATGCGAAGATTGACTGGGCTTCACGAAACTTCCAGCATTCATGATTTCTCTGCAGGTCAGTTGCACTCTTTCAATTTACTTTACAGTTAACGTCAGTTAATCTCATATAGTTTTCTCGCCAGTCAATTAAACTTTAAGCTACTTAACAGTCATTTTACATTTACGCTTCTGCTAATTCCAGGTGTTGCTAACCGTGGTGCCAGCATTCGCATCCCCAGATCCTGTTCCGAGGAACGCAAAGGTTACTTCGAAGACCGTCGACCCGCTTCCAACTGTGACCCCTACAAAGTTACCGAGATCATTGTTCGTACTACCTGTCTGTCTTAATCATGTCCTAAATGTACTCAACCTTTAAGTATTTTAATTATTCCATCAATTGGGTAACTAACGTCATTCACAACACTTGCGACTTTTAATTTACAATTATGACTCAATCATTTACAATAACTATTTTAAATCCCACTTAGTTCCTAAGGTATCACAAGTATGCAACTAACTATAGACCCTATCAATACCTTGTGACTTTTAACTTAAATATCACGTCCTAGATTCACGGCTAGAATTGCAGTTACATCTGCCTAAACTTATTTTCGTAATTAAGGAACTTGTCACAAATCATAATTAGTAAGCACAAGAGTGTTAGATTCCTTTTAAAGTCGTGATTATAACCACCTTGGTTATCCTAAAGTTAACTGTAACCAAATTAACTCGCAATCATCGCTTTACAAAATAAATAATTAATAATTCCACCATCATTTTAACAACTCTCAGCTAATCTACCTTTGCGTTCCATTTGCATAAGCTCTTCCAATCACCTGCATTACTAGTCAGATTAGCTGAGTTCCACGACTATAACTTAAGCAGAGCGCTTAGCTCAACTGTCTTGTGAAAGTTATGAATCGATGCGATGCAGCAGTCTTAGTCGAAATCAGTGGTCGATAGCAGCACTCACGTAAATTAAGTTCATTTTTCAACAACTTGGTATCATTTTATGCATAACTTCATTCATTCCCAGTCATACATTACAATTATTCCGACAAAAAACTTTGATAAATAGCATACACCTCTTCAACGTCAATTAACAACAATTAAGTTAAGCTACTTCGGTACTCAGCAAGCAACACAGCTTAAATTACAATAATAGTCCACTGCAGACTGTTTATTGTAATAAACCTGCGGACCGTCCGCATTTAAAACAAAAGTAAATATCCTTAAAAAACTTACAAACTAGCAAGTTAGTACAGTTATAATCGTAGCATAGACGTAGGTGTAAAACAAAAATGAGTTTAGAACCGGCAGTCTCGGCATCATGTCGTAATCATCCAGAACGTGTCCAAGTCTTCCCCAATGTTTCGTCCTCAATTCTGAAAAAGCAAAACATTTCAAAATTAATATACAAATCGAATATTTTTTCAACCTTTTTCTTCTTCTCGCTCCTTCTTCCGTCCAGCTCCTCCGCTCTAAATACAACATTTTAAATTTTAGCTTCCACTTACCATTTATTTCCTTCCGTAGTATCCGTGGTGTCTGTGATAGCCGCCATGGTATCCGCCACCCCCCCAGCCGCCTCCCCAACCTCCTCCCCAGTGTCTGGCTTCTCTCTCCACCGGCACTTCCGCTATCGCTGTTATCTCAACAAAGAAAAAAACACATATCAATTTCTATTCAAACTTTCCATTCCCACAAAATTATTTCGTAATTTAGCCGTCAAAATTTTAAACATTTTCAAAACTTCAAATTTTACTTACGTTCAGGCAAAGCAGCTGAATAGGCAATACCGACCAGCAAAGCCAAGAGGGCAACGGAGATAAATAAATTCAATTTAGCCATGGCTTTCAATAATCTGGATAGTTTGACTTGGTAAAAACTTTAAATTATAATAAAAACTGCTTAGTACTTCTTGAATAGGGACAAAAGATTGAATGTGCTCAATATGAAATCTCGCTCTGCTTTTATACTATTTTTCTCCAAATAATTCTACTCCCTCTCCTATCTTTCCTTCCGTACTTCCTGTAGTTTCTGGATAAAAATTGTCGTCCAGTTCTCTTGGAATCCTATATAGCATTCAACCGATCTATTCCTCACACAAAGCCCGCTGGAAAACCCCAAAAATCTTCCTAGGGATTTTCCGTCCTTAAGTCCCCTTTCTAATCTCCGTCTCTTTTTTACAACAGCCTCTTGCATAAAAGCATTAAACCAGAGCTTTTTCCACCCAGTTTAGCTAAATTATTCCTTCAATTTCAGCTTTGACCTTAGGAACAAGCATTTATTAATAGAACATTTACCATAATTCAATGACTCATTTATTTCATTACTCTCCAGAACCTCCTACAGCACCTTAAATTTATTTCTTTCTTCTAAACAATCCTGGAATTTTCCTTAAAAAACAACTCGTTAATCCCTTAAAAGTTAGCCGCAGTCATATATTCCAGGCTTCTAAAGTAGCATTTGCATTTAACCCACTTCATTCAAGAATACACTGTCTTGATTTCTAAAAATAATCACAATTTACCCTCCACCTCTTGACTACTCCAAATAAGCTATACTCCTAGTTATAAAATATTTCAGAACCTTCACCACTAGAACCAGGATCAACGTCAACAGCTATCACTAAATATACACATTCTCATCAAACCTCAGACGTCCTATAGCTCCAGAGTTAACTGACTCAACTCTGCTAATAACGGCATGACTATACCTACTGGGAGTAGTAGGCTACTGCTACTCCAAATTTGACAAATAAAATTATTTAGCAATTAAAATTTCAATTTTTAATCAAGCACTTCATCTCAGATCATTCCTAACTTACATATTTTTATTTTTCTTCACTGCTTGCAAGCCTCTAGTGCTTATTGCGCTCACTTTCAGTTACCACTCGCTTATCTGCAATCTGTACTGCATCATGCATTTTGCACATAACCGCAAAACCATTTTAAATAATATGCACATCAGCCCTCTATCAAAATGAAAGTAGATCAAAACAACAATACCACAGCCTTCCCTTCTCTTTCAATGCCTTTGCATCTCCTCTTCCGTCTCGCTTGCTAAATTCTTGTCTCTTTCTTGATAACAGCAGCCACTCTTACTCATTATCAGCCGCATTGTTACTCATCCACTAACATATTTATCTTCCAAACAAGTTAACTAAATTCCCTCTCCCCTTCAACAAACCTTCGATAGCTCAGTTGGTAGAGCGGTGGACTGTAGCAGTAATTACCTGTCAGGTAATAGTCATCCATAGGTCGCTGGTTCAAATCCGGCTCGAAGGAAATTTTTTATCCATTTACAATTAACTTCCTAAAAATCAATTAAACTTCACTTAAAGAATCACTGAGCTCCCTTCGTCTTTCAGTAATCCTTCGATAGCTCAGTTGGTAGAGCGGTGGACTGTAGTAGTACACACCTCTGAGGTGAAAGAAATCCATAGGTCGCTGGTTCAAATCCGGCTCGAAGGAATATTTTTTAACAATCAGTCAATTTTTACGTAAATGAGACATTTATTTTCTCTCTTTTGTTCTTAAGTTTTATCTCTGTCATAAATAATTTACTTGTGATGCACATCAAATCAGTTTATACTTTATATACGCACCCACTAGCGACATCTACCGATCTACCCCGTATTTCTACATTAATTCTACCTTAATACTCCTTATTTTAGCATCATCATTGGAAACGTTTTCTGATGACGTTGACTTCAATCCTTGTTCCTTTTAACAACCTCCTTAACTTCTCACACCACATCTTTCATGTATCTTCCTCTGACGCTTCATACAAGACTATCGTCGCAATATAGTACTCTTAAAACTAGTTGTTATTATCAATATTTAATTATAGTTAATCCCAAGGACTAAATCAGATAGGAAATAGCGTTGCACATTATTTTGCTTACATTATCATTCCGTCAACATTCCATAATTAACTACACTCTTAAATCCACACTGTTTACGTAGTGAAAGTCCCCTTACAACTTATCGCTAACGCCAAACGCCTATTCCTTCCCAGCAAAACAACCCAAGACGAGAGGCGCCATCAATTCATAAATAATCATAACTAATCATTTTAATTACAATATAAGCTACAGTGCGAAAACTCAAATCCCCAGTCATCTTAACTCCATAATACATCAACTACGCACACATCCTTGTCTTTTTCAAAGGTAAATTATCCTGTGGAGAGAGGTATAAAAACTTTCGCATATTCAAATGAATTTACAACTTAAACTTAACAACTTGGCTAACATAATAAAATAAAATAATTCACAAATCATTTTTAGTTCTCCAAACATCCTTTGAGCCCTTAAGAAATTAATTCAAGGAAACGTATTTACTTTAATTGCACCACATTCTTTAAAACTGTAAAATATTTTATTTACATGCGTTTACAATTTTCATATTTTCTCCCAACTTTCCATACACTCCACGACAAACTCTTGACCCTTTCGTATTCGACTAGAAAAACCTTGACATTTACTCAAAGTTCTCGTCTTAGAAATAATCGCCTCTAGAACTTGATTGACTCGTTAACTACAGCTTGGATTCCGCAGCTTGTATTTAATTTATCTTTGTATCCTCCCCTCGTACAGCACGCCTTTAAAACCAATACAAATCCTTGCTTGAATCCTGCACCGTCGTCTCCAGCCCTGCAAATAACAAACAGTTTTGAATTAATAAAAGCGCCTCTAGAATATCAAACAAGTATTTAATTAACTGCAATATTTTCTCTTCAAACCGCAAAATTTAAAAACAGAATCCTTTCCTGCCAGAGGTTGGACCAGGATGAAATTATAAGGGCAAAATACATTCATAGATCTTCCAGCAACACCCACTACGCGGGTAGCTTTCTTTCCCGGGCTTTATCCCGAGCCCTACTTCAAACCAGTCACAAGAGGCACAGCCCTCGGAAATAGCATACCATGATAGCAAACTATGAGCTAGCGGAGAAGAGAGGTGGGTGCTACCCGCTTAGAAGGCGGAGTGTCAATCCTCATTCGGACCGAGTCACACAATACGGGAGACAAAAGGGCGAGGCTATCAAATAGCGAAGCGCACTCAATTCCCCTCGTCTCCTTTCCTTCCCACTTCCCTGCCTTTTGTTACCCGCTTTCCCCTATTTTCTCCGTCTTTTTCAATCCCCTTCTCTGTCTTCCGCTACGCACGGCTTTCTCCATTTCTCTTGGCTCCGACAACCGTTCTTATAAACGTTCCCAAAAGCCCCATTTCCCTTGGTCGAATGCTATCAACCCTGAATTTTGTATTTTAACCTTCCTTAAAATTTAAATAGCTTTGTAACCCACAAATTAAACAATAAACTCTGCTAAAATTTGTCAAATTTTTATCTCACACTATGTAAATAAAACCTTTTCTCATTTTAATCTAAAGGTTTTTAGCTCCATGAAATCTACGCCAGCATCGCCTCCCGAGCACAATTCAACAATTATCCGCCAGAGTTCGCCAAAAACTCATCAAAATTCTCACGCGCTCAGCAACCAGCTCTGCTGGCTCAAGTTAAACATTTGTAAAAACATTTCCTTCATTGTCTTCTACACAAGAAGCAGGAAGCACTGTCCAATGTCCAGAAGAGAAAGTTGATACACTTCAGTCGATTTCCAGCTCTCTCGACTTCATACAATATAGTCCAAGTCCTGCATCATAGCTGACTTTCTCTGACCACTCTCTCTCGACTATCCCGGAAATCCGATTCCACCCGTAACCAAGCATCGTTCCTTCTTCTCCCTCAGATATATTGGATTTCTCTGCATTCTTTCGAGTACCAGAAAATTCAATTTATCCCACCACCTCCCTAACTCTTCCAATCATTTCTCTTCCAGGACTTTCTCCTCGTCCATTTTCACATGCTTTCATTCACACATCCAGCTCCTTCTCTCCTCTCATCCCATCTCGATTACATCTCCTCTTCATACTCGTCCCTTACAGTTCATTTCATTTACTTTTACGCTATAATTCCTCATCTATCTTCAATATTTCCATCTATTCTCTCATCCATATTTTGGAAATTGCACCAACTGTATCACATTATTGCCATCGTAGCATCGAAAGCATCTAATACTCATCCCGATTTTGTAGAAGAGGATACACATCCTCTTCTACAAAATCTCCTAGCTCTCACTCTCTCACATATCCCCCATATTCTCGCAAAAACTCGTAAATATTCCCTTAACATTTATTAATTTCCAGATCCTCTATTCTTCTCGACTTCCCTCCCCTTTCTAAACCCACATCCTCCACACATTCATGGCTTTAAATCCCTTTAAATCCCCCTCTCCAAAAGTCAATTTGATTTTACCCAAACATATTGTTTCTCCACCCTCCCTCCTCACACCACACACGCATTAACTTTGATGGCGACAAATTACAACTGTCTTCCCCAGTAGTCCACAACTTTCCAAGCCTCTTCTTCCCTCCCGAAGCACGCTTCTCACCCGCTTCCACCCAACACCCAGAAATCAAAACACACTCTCAACAATCTTCCACGCTTCTTCAATTCTTCACTTCCTCCTCTAACCTTCCCTTAACTTCCGCATCTTCCTCTCTCTAGTCCTTCATGAAACATACCCGCCTGCCTTCCTCCGCAAGATAAATTGCACTACCCGCTCTCTCTCTCTCTCCCTAAAAGCTTAATACTTCTTTCCCTTTTAAGCCCACCAGCAACGACACAACCCGCCACCAACCATCAACCAGGATATTCACTCTCGGATTAGATGACAAATGATCCGCACAATCTCATTTTCCTACCGTTTACCCCCTTTCCGGCTATCTCTCTACGAAACTCTTAATGCTCTAAACCTTCCCTCCAGCTTCTCCCTGCTTTCACCCTCATCATACATCTCTTCCGTATCATCATCATATAACACAATAATCATTTTCTCAATTGCATCCCATCATCACCGTTTACTATACTATGATATACAACTTACCCGCCTCGGATACTACACTATTACCGCTACCCGGGCAAGTCACTTCTCTCCCTCTTCAAAATATCTCATTTACTCCTTCAAATTAATTCCTATCACACTCATGATTCTCATCATCATTCCACACCGCTCTTCCCTCTCACAAACCAATTATATGCCCAAACAGACCAATAAATAATCCTCCATAAGATACTGCCCCGACTCATCCTCTACCGCATCTCCAGCCATAAATCCGATTTCGGATTTTTCCATACCATCATCCCAAATCTCTCAAAAATTTAATAACACACCGCCTCATTTCAGCCAAGCTCTATCCGCTTTCATTACGCATTTATTCATTACTCCAATAACCATGCATCAGTTTTCACTCTTCCCTTAAAATCTATTTCTATATCATCTTCCAGCTTCAACTGAACCCACAAAAGGAATCCATGTAATCCGACACGGATAATTCCCAAATCAAATTGACCTTGGCATAATCCAAATTTATTTGAGCGAGAAGAATATTCATAATCCCCAATCTCCCTTCTGCATCACATACCATTACAAAAATTCAGATTATCCTCCCTTTCGTGTCATCATCTACGCATCCATAAGCTCATCAAACCTGATCTCCATCAGCAAGATCATCTCGAACTACAAGATAAGGGCTTGCTCCTAAAGCATTCTTGAAGCTCTTCAAGTAATTAGCATATCATCTTTGCATCTCTCGTCTTGGATTTAAACACCCATCTACTTAAATGTATACCCATTAGGGAAAAGCTACCTTGAAATCCACTAAAAAACCCTCAATATTCACCAATCCTTCGATAGCTCAGTTGGTAGAGCGGTGGACTGTAGTAGCACACACATCTAAGGAGAGAGTCATCCATAGGTCGCTGGTTCAAATCCGGCTCGAAGGAATATTTTTGCTACATCCTATACACCATACTATAAACCATGACATGTGCCTCTATATATACACATGTCTTTATCTCGTAATAACCGGATACATTTTTTGCAAATCTTATATCATTTACACACTACTTTCTCCGAACACTTTCCCCGACCTCCCTTCAAAACTAAAGAAGTCTCTGTTTAATTTTTCAGCTAATCTGACAATAGCACACCAGCTGTTTACAAACACTTGAAACCAACTTGACCTTTGCACAAATCCGAGATATAACTCAAAACACCCGCACCGAAAAAGTCCATGTAATTTAATATCAATCCAGGACATGTACAACCCGCTTCCTTTGACACAGCTACCGGGTGGCCAGCTTACTACAACTCAAATACAATCCCAGGCAAATCAATTATTGTCAAACAACTCCACGCTCTTGACATCCTCCAGACAATCTTGAACAGTTTGTAGTTTTAATTAGAGCTCTAGTTCACGGTTCATGACACAAACAGGGGTGCACTCTTTTACCCGGCTCGTCAGAGAAGGGGTGTTGTTGATATTGGCTCTGTATTGTGTAATGATTCAATAAAATCCTATCATCCCGTATCTAATATCATGCATCCATTCCAGCCGGGGTGTCCCTTTTGAATGATAAATGAAAAGCAGCTCCCGCTCCCCCGAACCGGGAACTTGCGGCTCTACATATCCTCCCGTCCGCACGTGCAACATTCTTATTCCTCCCTCCTCATTCACAACAGTGCAGTGCTCTTCTCCCCTCCTTAAGTATCTGTCTCAGGGACCTCGTCACCCTACCCGGTGAAAGCATACGGAAATCCGGGTAAAACCTCATGTTCCCAAGAATTAATTTGAATCCAACAACATGTAATAGCTGTATTCTTTCCGACTTTCATCCATAACAACTCTTCACACGTGCTCTCAATTACCTCCGCTCCAACAAGCCTCAATGAATCTTTCATTGCATCAACTTCCGAATCAAAATTAAAATCCGTCTCCCTGTGTCAACCCGGGTTAATAATTTAACGAAACTCCTCCACCTCATTTCACCCTTACTTTATATTACTTCTTTCCCCTCATCATCTTCTTGAACATTCTTCTTTAATTCTATTCTGTCCCGTAGTATTAGTACCTCAACTAACCTGCTGTCATATTGGAGTAGTGAGCAGCTGCGGCGGCTGCCGTGTAGTCCAGATGAAGATCAGATAGTGTGTCATGATGATGATATCGCCCCGTCGCCCATGAACTCCCCGCATCACTCTTCCCAACTCCGCATTGACTCGGCGTTGCCATAGAACCGAATCTTCCAGCCCCGCTACCCGCCGCCGCTCCCGCCAGCAAGAAACTCCCGTATTGAGCAGCGTTGAATCTAATAATAATAAAAAACAAGTTTCGTCGTAAACAGCGTCATAAATTAATCTGTTTTCCATACAAACTCCATCCTCTATTCTAGCATTCTACACTTCTCCTACGAATCCTACCTCCTGCTTCCTATCATAAACTTTTTAAATTCACATTTATTCTCAAACTCACGCAACATTTTTACACCTTTTATCATCCTTTTTACGCCATCCAAAGATACGCATCACTCTTTTACCGCTCATTAAACTAATGGACCTGAACATGACTGACTTCATAAAAATTCTCCCACCACTCCACCATTGTGCTCCTTCCTCTCCAAATTTTCTACTAACTTGCATGCAATGCGGCAGTAGTGCTTTCACCCTGTCATTCCCATTACTTTCACCTCTCATTGCATCACCTATATTGTTAATCAGTCCTATCGAAATTGCAGTAAAAACGTTTTTAAAAGTCCATCCATCTTACCTGGACGTCGAAGGCATTGGAGAGTATGGAATTTCCGTTGGCCTGTGATGGTAACTCTGGTGTGAGGGGAGAGGGTATGGATGCCAAGGATCAGTTTGGTGATGATGAGACAAGCCGGGAATGGGTGTTGGGTAATCTGCGACACTGCTTCCATAGTAGTCGCTGCTCCCGTAGCCACTCCCCGATGCTTTGGGAGCTTGGTAATTTGAATTCCAAAACGATAGCGGAAGTTCTCTCCGAGACATTGGTTTAGCTGGAAAGTAGAATATTATTTAATTACAAATTTAATAATTTCAAATAATTTCTCATCTTATTTCTGACTACTGCTTGAATAACATCAGCACTCAATATAAACGATAATAGTTCCAGCGACCTCTTGGATTTATTATTTCCAACTTCCCCCATCAAGTCATCATTTTAACTGCAATACTCTGAAACAACAACCTTTACACATGCTTCCGCATCAACTAGTATTTATTCAAATTAACAAATTAATTTTGTACAATTTTAACGCCGATTTTTATAGAATTTCCCCTGCTTTGTGTCACTTGTAATTATAGATGCAAATATTGCAAGTTGTTTATCTAGCAACTCCCAAATACGATTGAGTCTCATTTCTCATACCCTACCAAAATAATCCCTGCACTAATGTATTTATTTTAAAAAAACTTAATTCACAAACTAATTCTATCCGTAAACTATAGCTCATTGTTTCCTATTAGAAAGCTTCCTAAAAACACCACAGAGCATTGTTCAATCTTCTATGCTGCATTTTACTCTTGTCTTTCAAGTGAAACTAACGTTTTTCCTAACTTTTTCAAGTCCATCCCCCGCAGCTTTGACAAAGGTAAACCAGGTATTGACATTAATTAGAAAATGTGAAACCTCCGTTCACATAGTCAACTAGTCAGACATGCCATCTTCTGTAGACAAGACCCATATTACACTGCGTCTACAAATCAAATAACAGTATCTACCAATCTCTCACCGTCAACTCCTCTTCTACACTCCAGGAGTCCAGAGGCCTCCTTCACCAACTAAATATTGAACTAAACAATTTTGAGGTTTGTATTTAGTCGATCCCAAAAACCTCAAATCCTCAAGTCCCCCCTGCTGAGTCACTTAAACTTGACATCATAAAAAATTAACCTCTTATACCTTGTCCGCACCATCGTCCCTTGTAAATTAATATGTCTCCAGATGAGGCAATTTAGATCCTTGGTCAACTACTTACTAGCGTAGTAAACGTACGACACATTTAACATCCACCTTGCTGCCTCTCTTCCTTTCCATAACAGAGGTCTTCAGAGGTAAACCCTGTGGGCCAGCCCCCATTTTACCACCCTCACATCTTTTCTATTCTTTGCTGCTGCTACCCATGCCCACCGGCCACAGGACTCATACACAACTACAATGTCCCCTATTCTTTCCTAGACGGATGACAATTAAGTCTCAGGTTTTTAAAGCTATCCTCCACCTCTTCGACAAAGACCGCGGAGCGTAGAAACAAATAACCTTCAGCCATGCCTTAATGCCCCTAAACACGGCAAACTTTGCCTACTCCGGCAAACTTTTGTCTTATACGTCATAAATTCTCGTTTCCTTCGCGACGCTCAATGCGATAGTAGATGCAGAATGAAACTGGTGGATTAACAGATATTCAAACTTTAATAATTAATTGTAATTGTCATCCTCCAGTCCTTCCTCTGTGCACCTTAGAATTTACCTTCCACAAAACTCCTGCCATTCCAACCACGATTCACAGTAAGCTACATGTACTGTCCGTTTAACTGAAATTTGGAATATAGTTAAACTTCAACCTTAGGGTCGTAGTAAAAAGCTTCTGTGAAAAGATTTCCCAACCGAGGCCAAATTCTGTTGGAATTTAAAAAAGACTATAGGGACTATCCACAAAAAGGTGAACAAAAATAGGTGCGCGGAGAGGAAATTCGACTGATAACGCCATGTCATGTGTGAATGGTGTATATCTGTTGATTTCAGCAGCTGGTCGTGTTGAACTGAAGTTCGTTTAGCGATTTTAAACTCTTATCTTATTTATGGCTTGATTTTGTGGCAATAAATAGATAGGTTTTAACTCAGTTCAGATTCATCTTACCCTCCTCAATCCTTCCTACGTAACTCCCATCCCTGACCTTCCCATAAAACAACGAGACAATCCCTTCAAAAACCTTACCTTCATTCTTCTTTATTTTCTCATCCTAAATCCTGATCCCAAACTCCTAAATCTTTCCCTTCCAGTCTTCTTCCCTGCTGTCTTCTCTATTTCCAACCAGATAAGCTCATATCCGAGATCCGGAAAACCCGGGTATTAAACCCTTTCTTCCCGCATTCTCATCTCTCTGTCTCACACTCTATCCAGCTTGTTCACGCTTATTCTTATCACTTCCAGCCTCAGATAACTCTAACCACCGAAAACTTGCTGAGAGCAAAGGCTACATAGGAGCTGTAGTGGAAAATTTAAATTTCATTTTCCTCACCCTCTCTTCCTCGCTTTGATACTAGTCCCACTGCCCTTCTCTTTAAATTCCTCCTTATAACATTTGCTCAAATCTTCTTGAATTCCGGCAGATGTGGCATTGTCACATTTAGCTTCTTCTCCTCTTCCTTGTAATCTTAATCACGAGCTCATATTAAACAAAATCTATTCCTCCTCGACCTTACCCCTCTAATTTCCGCAATGCATGAATTATCTCTCTAAACCCGACCCCTTCCTCCTCTCCTTAATTCTACGTCTTGTGACAAGGACCGTCCTTCCTTATCCCTTTCCCTAGATCACATGTGTGAAACAAAGCTCCGGCCCATCTGGCCCAAAGTCACTTCCACATAAGACACAACTACCAAACACCACCACCACCTTCTTCTAAAACTTCTTCAACTTCCCTTACTACTTATGGTCTACTAGTTTGAAGCAGCAGATCCAACAGACACTTTCCGCATCACTTCCCATCTTCCCCGTTTCTTTTCTTCAAAGGACAGGAATCGATACACGTGATTTATTCCACACAAGTCCTCCCTTTCACATGTAGAATATCCTCTCAATCCCCACACATCTTCCTCATTCATATTCCACCATTCTCATATTCCATTTCCTCTATTCCTTCCCCCTCTCTCTCCTCATCATCAGCTTCAACTTTTCTAATGCCCTCTGTAAACCTTCCGACCGGACACAACCCGTCCCTTCCGCATTTCCTCCCCCTCTTACCCGCCTTCTTGAATGCATAATCACCCAAAACAACAATTCCCGTGAAGAGACCGACTAAAAATACACTACTTTTCTAAACCTTCTGTCGGCACGTTCCAAACATATTTTCCTTTCAAAATAATTCCACCATCAGCCGTCCACTGTCACTTATAAGTTCAAAAACTCCTTTCCAGCTTGTCTCCAAGACTATTGTCTCACTAAATAATATCCTAGGGAATTCGGACCGGACATACAAAAGTACAACCTTATATGGCAGCCTCTCTTGTTGAAACTCTGCACATAGGAGAAAGTGATTCAGGTCTCCTTGCTAAAACTAAGATCAATTACAAAGAAATTCCCTTAAAAAATCAAGGAAATCTTAAAAGTCAACTTTCTGTACTTTCTCTCCACACCACCTCGCATCAATACCCGTCATCCGAAAATCAACAAAATCCACAACCTCTTCATCCACTTAAACCCCATCATCTTTAATTGGTAAACAGTATCATTTCTACGACCACCAAAATCATAACTGTGTAAAAAAATCCTAGCAATAATTCAGCCCTTTCCCTACTTCTTACTACTTAGCAGCCATTATAACTCCTTCTAAATCTTCCACCTAAATCCCGGCTATTCCAGCCCAAGATTTATAGCAGTTTCCTAAAAAAATCAAACTTATGAGACAAGGCTGAGAGCAGGAGTTGAAAGCCTTATTTAGCTCCACCTCCTCCACCCTTTACCTTACCATATAGCAGTGTCAGACTCCTAGTATGAATCCAACTCAAGGTAATCTATTACCACCCTAACTACTCCTTCCTAACTCCTTTCCAACTCAACCGTCCCATTCATCCTCACATAATGGGCCCTTTACCAGGATTTATTTCCTATAAAAATCATCCCAAATATTCCATCTTCCCCCACTACACATTAGCACCATAATTTCTCCCTCTCTTCTAGCTCTTTCATCCTTGCTCTTCCATGTTCCAGCATCAGCTTCTTCTCCCTCCACATACTCAACGAAAAATATCCGTAAAAATCCACCCCTACCCGCTATTTCTACTATCAATACTATAGTCTCAACCGGCAACATTTTATCCAAACGCATTAAACACAATTCTTCCTAACTCAATACCATCCCCACTACACCCTTAACCCTCCTTCTCCTCCAGTCCTCCTCCATCTTCCTCTATTTATTCCATTGCGTCACACCGGATATACACATCCAGTATATTTTTCTCGAGTATTCTTCTGCAGAATTATCATCATCATCCAAATAAGTGCCCCATTACACTTCACATAACATGTAAGCCAATACGAATCCTATTTCAACGTCTACAAGTATCTTAGTATCGAAAACACTTCAAACTCAAACATGAACAAAACAACACCCCTACTCTGCTACACTTATAAAAGAATTAATTCAATAGCCACTTCTAGCCTTTAGCTATAGCGCACTCCAACGTTAATTTCGTTACAATTCATCCAATTCAAATCCAGAATCAACCAGCAGGCAATCAACGTTCAAAACTTGAATACCCTGCTGGAGGTTACCTACTCCTGACTCCGAACCACTGGTCAGTGACCAGCACCCGCAGAAATGCAAACTCCCGGGTTTTCTTCCGACAATCCTTCAAAACAAATCAATTCTACTTTTCCTAACCTACAAACCACTTTCATTCTACCAAATCTATTCTTTCCTCTCCTCTTTATTTCCAGCAATTCTAAAACAAAATCCATCAAAAACTTTCAATTCCTAGAGATCCCGCGTTTCAACTTCTTCAGCTTCCTTTGATGACGTCCCTTCTTGGTTATTTGATTCCACTTCCTCTTTCCTATGAAAAGTACCTCTTCAACTGGTTTCTCCAATTCGTTGCTCCGAAACACGGATTTCTCATGTATCATGGATACCCGGACCAGGCTCACCACCGCGAACCCTGTTCTAAAAGCTACAACTTTTTCCACACAGACTCTCAAACCGTCCCGTCTACAGTATCCGAACATTAATTCCTACTTCCACTTTTACTTGCACTCCTTCTTCCTTGTAACCAACTTGTATCGGGTTAGACGAGTTCCGTTCTTCCCATCCTCACCACGTGCTCTACATTCGTTCCCTCCGTCTTCTTATCTATAATTGCATCCCTTAATTACGCATCCTTGCATCTTTCATCTCATCTGTCTTCCCCACATCTCCTCCTGTTTTTTTTGCTTTCCTCCTTCCTCTTCTTATTCTCCTCGTCGTTTCCTCCATCATATCCCATTTCCAACACATTTTCCCACTGTTCATAATCCCCTCTGTTAATTTTCTCTTTAAATCCTCACACTTCCATCCATATCCCGCTTCTCCTATCTTTTGGTCATTCTGCCCAGCAACACTTTCAAGAATCATCAAATGACAAAACAATACCCCCATTTTATTTACTTTTCTTCACTCCTTCATCCCTGCCTCTCATCCCACCTGAATGCAAATTAGCTTAAATCCATGTAAATCCTTTTCAATTTATCCATTAAACCCCATTGATTTACAATCCAGTATCTTAGCCAACTTGTCCAGCAACTACTGCAACCATTTAACGACATTTTTTCCTTAACTCCTTCACTAAACTGGCTTTTTCACGCTTTATGTCCCTTCTGCATTTTACTGCAGCACACCAAGCTCTCCCCATCTAAACTCTTCAAGTACTAATCAAAGCTTCAGACCACTGGTCTGAGACCAGGCATTTACCTTGCGATTCTCAAGCAATCAAACAATATCCATATTCAACCCGCCTTTCCATATCAATCCGTTTTTTGCATTCAAAACTCGTTAAATCCTTGAATGTTACTTCAAAGAACACTTACTTTTAGATGACTTTTCATTCGTATAAGCTGCACTCAAGGACCGGCTAAAATGCTCATCCACAGCCCTTGCCACATCTCCCTCGTGTTCCGAATGAAGAATACAATTAGGTGACAAATATTGCGTCCTCCTTCCATCATGACTATTGTTGTGATCACTTCCGTTTGACGTCCCGCTAATCCCCGTACTGCTACTCGCACTACCCGCTGCCGCCGCAGAGCTCCCTCCCACACTCCCATTCCCCCCTCCCCGGGATGATGTGATAGTTGCAGTCGGAGTAATTGGTCTCCGGGATCCCGTCCCGCTACTGCTCAGGCTCAAATTGCTACTTCCGGAACTGCTTGTTCCCACGCTGAGCCGTCCTGGGCTGTGATAGGATGAGGTGTCAGAGTGAAGACTGTCCGTAGGGCTTGGAGCTGATGGAAATTTGTATAATTTTTGCTAAAAAACAAAACATAAGCTTAGCATTAAACCTCATACTCTTTCTTCTTCCAGCATATACAGTACATCTATAATTTAACACAAGTCGCATAGCTACCCTATACTCACAAAAAACATTATGACACTCACACGACTACCCCTTGACAGTTTGTCAAACAGTGTAACAAAATATCAACTTCCATTAGCTCTCATCATCACTCCTCTCCGCTCTATACCGACGTTCATCCTAGATGACATCCCATTTTCAAACCATTCCAAAGCCTTGCATATAGGGTATCTCAAATCTCCTTCAGGTTTCCGGGTCTGTGTAACCTAAACACTTGATCCTGGATCATATCATCCAAGATCATCAACAGCTTCCTTCCCGTCCCAACACTGTCATCTAACCCCACAAATCCCTATATCCTTCATCCATCCTCTTTATAATCCCCTGTAATCTCAATCATTTAGTCAAAGCAATAATCATAAACAGTCCTACAGCCACTACGTGTGGCTACAAAACCAGGCGACAAACCGACCTTGCTAGGACATTCACACACACACAACTCCATCATTACTCACACCACCATCAAATTAATTACACCCTGACTCTGCATCCTTTTAATGAGCCAACCCTTGGACATTAACCGATTAATCCACTTGCATCCTCTCAATATGCACACTTAAACCTTCCATCCAACTACAGTCAAGTCAGCTAACTAACTCCGCGCTTTACCCTGCCCTACTTGTCACACTTTTTTCCTCTATAAAATAAGTCACTAAGACATCTTGCAGAAGAATAAGAAAAAGAGCTGAAGCAACTTTCAAAATTGCTTAGCAAACAAACTTTACATTTATATTTGCAGTATAATCTAATATATATATAATATACTTTCATTCCCGCTAGATACGCAGTAACCCATCGAACGCATGTCAGTCAATCACAATTCTCAACCATCTCCTGACATGGCAAACTTATGTTAATAGTTTCTGCAACATTTCACATCCGCTCCGCCATCTAACCGTGTCTTCTCCTCCACCATCTCTTTCTAATAACTAGCTTTAAATCATACACGCATGCACTTTCTTAAGGTAGTGCATCCAGTACATTTGCTTTATCCACAACTCATACTTTATTAATGCTCCTCTTCTGGCTCAATGATGCATCCCAAGAACAAGATACTCCATGCTAATATAACTTGCTTATAAATTTTAAATTATAGAACCATTCACGTAGTTATTAAAATTTTAAAATCAATTACTATAGCTGTTCCTTAAGTCAACCGAGCCCGACAGCCGACTCCTTCAACTATCTCCAATGACTCTAAGAACAAGTCTAGCGTAAAACGCTTATATTAAGTTAACAGAAGATCATGTTTCCTCAATCGCTTCACCTCCTCTTCAGCCAATATTTTCCCAGGAGGGCATTTCCCTTGGAGCTTCAAGCTACAGAGCTAATAGAATACTCTACTGTAAACATAGGGCTTTCACTTCTATAGCTATTTTACGCAAGGATATCATTTTGCAAGGATATAATTTCGCTAAATCTGTCGGATCACATTTCAAATAACTCCTTATGGTGATTTTTCGTCTCACAATGCTAATCATAGCTCTCTAGCATTACGGTATCTACCCTAGCGTCTGTCATAAGCGTCTAGCATCACAATCTCAACCATGTGACCATTTATAATCATCATCTTTGATTACTGAATGAAACGGATTTGTCAAAGTTGTAAAACATTTTATCAAATTCACGCCTCTGGTTAATATCAATGACAGGAAACCATTGAATTTCATCATAATTTAATCGATTCGACAAGAGAAAGCGTGAGAAAAAAAGAGAAAGCTTGAAACCACACTGCTCACCTTATCTGACGCTGACCTGTTATCACAGGCAGAAGTATAAGAGGACATAGCATATGGTTGATACATTACGGTGCAACTCATTGTCTCAACTTATCGCAACTTCTAGTTTCAATTTTCAAAATAACCACACACTTTAGTCTCCACCCTCTTACAACTTTCTCCCGCTTCACTTCCTCTGTCCTATAGCCTTTCTTCCTGTCACAAGTTAACCTTCCAAGCCTTTGGAGCACCTCAGCCTTGATTTCAACACAGAGGGTGCACCACATCAAATGCTTTCACTCCTCAGAATTAGTAACCGTCTCACACACACACAACACCGCCTCTGCCTTCCCGACTCCTTCAGTCAATGAATTAGCGACTAGCTCCGAATCCTTAATGAAGACCAACAAGAGCCTTGAGAAGCATTCCAATTATTCCACACAAAAGAATTCCAATTCTCCTCTCAACAAGTCACTTTCCCTTGCTTAGCATTATACTTGTCCTCCTGGAGTAATGCTGATCACGCTCATCCGCTTTCAGTCCTCCATTTTAAATCCGCTCTATTTCACTCAACCTTATACTGCATCACCACAAAAATATTCATTCATCATTAATGTCCACACCACAGTTTGCACAATCACAATTTCTATTAATGACTTCACTCTTTTCTTCTTCAGCTAAATACAGTCCAGGGACGAATCTCACTGTCAGCTTCTTCAAATTAACGCAACTCTTATCAGCTTCTTTAGCTAAAACTAAAATCCTTCAGCAAGCTTGTCTCCACTCCGTAGCTACAGTCAAGCCTACTGTTTGCAAGTTTAACGCCGTTTACTTTCTACACTGTCACTCCATCAACCTCACATTAACTAGAGTACAAAGTGCTGTTTAACCTTGTACACCTTCAACTTTCACTTGCTTTCTCTTTTATTTTTCATTAGAGGAGACAATCTTTGGATTGGATGTTGCCTGGTAACGATCTGGACACCATCTGAGATCTAAGAACACGTTTCAGCTCACGCTTCCTTATCCTGACTCTCTTCCCATGTTTTTCTACACTTTCCTCGTCATCTCCCTCCCTCGGATCTTCCCTCTCTTCGCTCCTCTGTCCGTCCGCCTCCTCAGCCTCATCCACCTAATGTGCCCCGCGTAATCAAGGGCTTTGTATACGTACTTGTGTGTAAGGGAAAAATACACGCCTCTAATCAACTCCACATGTGCAATCCAGCCCTCAACCTCCCCGACAAACTAAATCCGAACCCACCGCACAAACCATAGCCCGCTTCCCGTCCCGTCTAACCCAACTACCCGTCCAAGGAGCCATGCATAAGTAACTTTCCTTCTTCCTCTCTATCTCTCTTCCAACACAATCTTCTATGATTTACTTATTGTCTCAAACACTACATTCCCCGCCCGCCATCACCACACACTCTTTCCGCATCTTCTCAACTTCTTCTTCCTCCATAATCTACCTCATCTCATCATCACAAGTCATGAAGCATCTCTCTGAAACACAACCCTCCCTCCACAGATGAAACCCAGTCTCAGGTATCTCAAAGCCCTTCCCTGCTTCTGGTCCCTGCTTGAGTTCCTAGTGGACTTGATCCGTCCTTGTTTACAAGATCCTTTTGCAGCATTCACAACAACGAGCCAGCACTTCCCTCCCTCCACATCCTAAATCCTGGCTCAAGCTCAAGGGGAAAATATTATACAACACACAGCAACTCACTCGGCCGCACCACCAGCCACTAGGCACAAGCCAACAGGATTTGGGCGGTCCTTACACACATCTCCGCAGCCGCTCACACCAGCCCCAATTCACTTCCCATCATCATCCCAATCCTCTTCATCTTCATTGCCATAGTGACATGGAATCCCGAGAAAAAATTACCCGCCCCGCTCACCCGGGCATCATCCTCTCCCGTCGTATGCTTTCTCCACCACACACACAGCCCCCACTCCTCCGCTACACGTCTCCTTTCATCTCTCTTTTATTTCTTTTCTTCGCTACGACGTCGTATATGTATATGCCCGCTCCTTCAACGCCACACATTCATTCCGCCTGGTCTTAAACAATCCTCTCTTTACGCTAAATTCCTTCAATTTCATAATATTCTAGGAATCTTATCAAACATTTAGCGAACCATTAATTGAGAGCGACATACACATTCCTTTTCTCCTATAAGTAAACATGACCAACGCTTCTTTTGAATTTCCACACTAAACTTTACATGAAGGGATAAGTACGAAGCAAACCGTAAACTTTTGTAATCTACGCTCCTTTTCTTAACCTTCTTTTTATCTTCTTTTACGTCCTCCATCAATTCTATTTACTCTAGAAGAACCCACAGAGTTAAATATCGACTAGGAATTTGACGCATTGCAGCCATGTACCTTCTTTCTTTTCCGCTTTCTCTCTACGCCTATTACAGCTTTCTTTTCACGTTCGTTTTTTCTCGTGGAACAACTTAATGCTTAATTGCGCTTACACTTAGTTTCCATGGCTAAAGGTTCTGTTGGCAACTCAGAGGTTCATTTAGATATCTTTTATTCCGCCGTTTCCTCTATTCACGACCCGATACTGTAACTTAAAGGGAACGGTTTTATGCTCAAATGAAAAATCGGCGTCAAACTTTCTATCGACATAAATTCAATTTCAATTATTTCAGTACTTTACACACGTAGCTCACATTTTTTATTTTCAGTCCTCTTACTCAGGTGAAAAGGGCGTAGATTCCATATTCAAAAATCTAGCAGCTACTAAATGAGAATTAGTATGCAACAAACTTGATATGAAGTTGAAGCATGAAAGAAAACATTCCAACGAAAGGACGTTTAGAAAATTCTACAGAATCTTTCAGGATTCAGGATTTACAAGAATCTGAAACTTTACAGGAATTACACTTGCAGTTCCTTGCATTATGTATCAATCAATATAACTTTAAATCGTAGTAGTAAAATCAAAATTAAAAATCTCGATTTACAGCAGCAGCTTAACGCCGTATTGTAATTTAGAAAGCAAGACCGAGACCGCAATCTTATCACATTTCTCGTTGTACATTAAAAATAGAAATAAAGCGTATGCTCTAGAAATTAATCAAACGGCGTTGAACTTTTCGCAACGCAAGCCCAATATAATAATACAATTTAAGCTAAGATTCACAATTAATTTAATTAATACACATTTGAAATAAATGATACTATATACCGATGTATTTTAATTGTAGTAGCTCAACCAGTCTCAGTTTAAGACGATACAATTTTAAAACGCCTATCTAATATTATTCTTTTTAAAATATTACTGATTCTAGCCTTAACCAACAGCCAAGCCCTAGAATTTGCATTGTAAATTGCACACAAAATCACCCTCTTGATTTTCGCGAATCCCCCGTATACTCACCATATAATCAATGCTAAATGCAAGCTTTACCAGCGCTCTATGGATTAATAGCAATTTTTAAAACATTTTATTACCTTGTTCACCGCCCGTTCAGTGGCTATCAGAGACGTCCAAAGGTGGTCCTTCATGTCTTCCCTGTAGAGCATGACAACATGTTTCGCAGCCACCCCCTGATTCTTCCAACCCATCAATCTAAGCACTAACAAATGTAAATCCCCAGGTCGCGATCATATCTTCATCTTCTCTGAATACCTTCTTATTCCAGCCTCCTACCCTTTCAGCCCAGCTCACCCAGTGATGAGCAGCTTCACTGACTGGGCTTGGCATCTGAACAATAGAATTATAATTTTTATTCACTTATATTTCCCTCCAGAAACAAGCTCCGAATCCTTCCTTTCATTCAACAATTCTAAAAGGTCATGCCCGGCTTACTAGTATTTATTCATTTTTCTGCAATTTCATCATGACACGCTTTCCTAGCATTTTCGGAGCGTACAAGCGTAACAAGCAATGCTCAAGTTTGCAAGTCAGTCAAGTCGGAGAGAGAGCGTTTCGGAAAGCAGAGATGCATTACTTGATAAATCTCGTTGCGGCCTAGGAGCCTCTCTGCGGTTCCAGCTCTTAATCTAAATTGTTCTCTAAATTCCATTCTATTCTCTCTTCTTCACCCGCTTCTTTATTTTCCCTCTTCTAAGTTCAAGCCAGCCAGCTCAGCCCCGTTTCTCTCTTCCATATTCATTCCAATTCTCTTTCTTGAGCTCATTTTTTAAAAGCGGCACTAGCTTAAACCCTAAGCATTCTCTCAGTTTCCCCGCCAAGGCCTCACACAACACTTTCGAAAATCCTGCTGCATCCGTCCCCACGGCCAGCCATCAGGAATCCGCAATCCACATTTCAACAAACTGCTCCATCTCACTCCTCCACGCCCCCTTCATTTACATTTAATTCACTTTCACCAACTGAAAAATTCCTCCCATCAAAATTCTTTTATTCTTTAAATCCTCAATAATCAACTCCATCCCCCGGCTTTCTTTTATTTTACATCTCCAACTTAAGAACCTCAATTTTTCCTTCTCTCTCCATCCCATCAATCTCCTCAATCTACTTTCTCCACGGAATTCCTTTATTCTTTTCCTTTCTCCAGCCGCATTAATAATTTCCCCGGATTTCTTTTCTACCAACCTCACTTAATCTTAAACCCCGACCTCGGTTTTATAAAGCTCCTCCAATTATTTAACGTCACGTATAAATGAACCCCAGAGGAAACCTTGTACTTTCTCCGCCATTTCCAACCCTCCAACCTAAATACAACAATTACCCAAGCGATCGAAAATTTACAACTTTTTTTCTACCATCTTTAAAACTTTAACAGCTTCAAATCCTACAGGTCGAAAAACGTAATTTTAAGCGGTCAAAGCAACAGCAGCTGCTCCTCTATTTCTTCCAGTTAATTCACCCTTCCCCGAAGGAAAACAAGTACTTTCTTTGTAAGAGCTTTTGCATTAAATTCCTTCCCTAGGGACTGCAATGACTACATTTTCCTCTTCTAGTGTCCAGCCTTCGTCCCATCACTTAATTCCCCTTCGCCCCTACGTCTCCTCTCTTCTTAAACATCTTCTGTGACTCTAATGTCCCACGCTTAGTTTGCATCCTAGCATTAAACTCATTTTCTAAACTGAGCATGCCAGATAAAAGCGTGTTCAAGTGATCGCGGCAGAGCACTTTTAGCTTCTCGAGTAACGAGCTAACGACGAGCTAACAAGTACGCCAAGGGTATAATCCTGTTCATGCTCCAAGAAAAAGAGTAGAGCAAATAAATAAGGTTGAGGACAGCCGACATAAATTCTTGATTGGACACACTCCAGCCCCCATGTCTTTTCTTCGGATATATATCTGTCCCGGCTTCTCCTTTCCTGGCATTAGTGTCTCCTCCCTTGTCTCCCTCTTTTTCTTCTTCACGACGACAAAGCAGTACAATTTACTTGCACATTGTTCTTTCTCTCCGCGTCCTCTTCCCCTGTTTCTTCCTGTAAACCCTATGCATTCTCTGCATTAGAAGCTCCTTCCTCAGTACACATACGAGCGACCAAAACTACATACTGCAAGCACTAAAAATAAGCGCAAACATTCTCGTCCTTGTCACATATGCACAACAATTTAAATAGCATTTTAAAATCTCTTTTTTTCAACAACATTTTCGCAACTCGTCCTGGAATTCAACTACCAATTCTTTCCCTTAAATCCATGTCCCCTCCATCCCCTCCATCCTCTGATACCCATCAAGAGAAATCCTCTCTCTTTCTGCCAGTCCCCTATATTTTCTCCACGTCGTCCCACCAGACTTTGGAATGCGTAGTGAATCCATGAAGAAATATTAACACCGAGAAACATAAGAATACCCGGGTAGAATGAAAAACCTTGCTCAATGAAAAAAAACACATTTCCTCTTTCCTTCCAGTACTTATGCAATACAAACCGAAACCAATCCAACCTTGCAATTAATTAATCTTGTTTCTGTATATACACTAACATGCTATCTAACCGGGCAACATCCTACCCGCCATTCTTCTGTACTCCTTGTACACTCTACAACAACCGGGCAACATACTACCCGCCTCGCTCTTGCATGTACAAAGCCCAGTCTCCTCCCGGGATTTAATAAAATCCAATCCACATCACATCCCTCCAACCCTTGTATCAAACTACCGGAAAAATCACACATTTCAACTCATCCGTTATGCCTTCATGAACATGTTTACAACGTGCCGCGGAAGAGGCTCTTGTGCAATCTTCTTCCACGCCACCCGTCTCTTATCTTCTGTCCCGTCACAATCTCCTCCCTCCTCCTCCTCCGACTTTTCTTCCTCCATATACTTGTTATTCCGACACAAGAGTCACCAATTACACATTTTCTCTTCATTTTCCCCTTTCTATCCGTTCCCCTTCTCACCTTAGCTTGTCTTCCTTCTTGTTTCCCAGCCTCAGACCTTAGAACATCGCATCACCCCTATTTTTATAAACTCTTTAAAATATTCCTCCCGCGTAACCAATTATCACCAGATTCTATTAAGTCACCACCGATTACAGCATCATTCCCTCCCAAAATCAAGACGTCCTCCGCCTCCTGTATTTTCTTCCAATCCTCTACTTCTTCTACCCGGGTTTGCGGTTTCTTCTGCATACCTTATTTGAATTTTCAATTTCCGCGCCAATCAATAGTTTTTATGATAATATAATAATAATGGTTTTAAGATCCTTCCGATCCTAAAGTTAGCAGTTTAGTTTTGCATGCGAATTCAGACAAGTTGAACGCACGCATTGCTGAAGCTTGACGCCGAGCAGTATTAAAATCCTCATTTGGACCCCTCTATAGGTATATCAGTATGGGAGTACATTCCGATCGTACGTACGTACCTGGTGAGAACAGTACTTGACATCCCGCATCCACTACCCGCATTGGGTTATCACCTTCCTCCGTATCCTACCAATATTCCGCTACAACGCTGCTTCATCTTCGGATAATTACCCTGACTGATCCGGGTAACTCATCTCTAGCAAGCTTATGAGGCGGATGACAGACGTAGGACAGTTATCCTCCCCCCATATAGCTTTAGTTGAGTGAGTAGATGTTGCGTAGTAGCTTTATTTTGAGTTAACAACTACTACTTGTTCATTTTTTTCTCATCTTCCTGTAAATATTTAAAGTCTGCTTTAAATTTAAGCCACTGCATCCTCTCTTCTTCATCTCATCTTCCATGAATACTTAAATCAACTTCAGCTTATTACTTCTTACTCCTTTGCTTACCCACAGACACAGCACAAGCACAGCTACAACAGCAAGTATAAATCCATCCCGCGCATTATATATTATATTACGAAACAGCTTCTTCTTCCCAAGTGCAAACAGTCTTACACAGGTTCCGGGGAGCAATCTGATATTATCTTTCGGATAATCATAGCGTGCATAAGTGGAAGACTCGTTCAAATAATTGTCTTCTCTCCTCCTCCATCCCCTCCTTTACTTTGTTCCCTTGCTTCATCACACGCTTCTTTTCATTAGCCACAGCCTCTTGTCAAACTACTTAAAGTGATTCACTCCGCTGCATCTTGTCCCGGCTCAAAACTCGCAAAGAATGTGAGCTATGCCAAGCCGTTTCGGGCACAAGTACAAAAACAAGCTTTCAGGTGCACCAAAACTGCATAAATGCAACTCCACACGACAACAATCCAGCATTAGCTATTCCCTTAAACATTCTTCCAACAACCCTAGCTTCATCCCACTACTATCCACACAGTAAAACCCGAAGATGCCCGCTCTTTGGCTCACTTCTTGCTTCTCAGTTCAGAGAGAGGATGAAAAATTCATAGAAAAAATCAAACTCCATTCTCAAACGATCATTCTCATTTCTTTAACACAATTAGCCCTTGAATTCCCAAGAGATATGCATTCCTAGAGATCTTACTCCCAGCAACGCCATTCTTCTTCGCATTCTATTTTACTACTTTCCCCTATTCTCTTCTTCTTCTTCTCCAGAACAAAAACAAACCACTTGAATTATTGATACTCTTCTAATTTATTCTATAAATAAACACAATGCTACTCCAACCAAGGCTGAGTTTACAAACTATACCAACACGTGCCATCCTGGAACAACAGCTAGAAAAATGGCTCCAACCGCTAAAACCCGGGTATTCTATCCTTACAAACCTCCGGTGTCATTCCAGAGCTTGCGTTTGTCATAACCTGACAGATTTTTTCAAAATTATGATAAATTAGTTCAAAATCCTTCAAAATCCATAATTCTTTTCTCTTATAGCCGCCAGTCCTACAAGTTGTCACCCGGGTAATATCATTTCTCGCTGACAGACGTACGTAAAGATCTGTAATACTCACATTCGTCCCTGCTACCATCCGACACATCACAATTCTTGAATATAATCCATCTTCTGCGAGATCTAATTCCAAGTTGTTTCATGTTTTACCTTGCTCTTCCGGCTCCGCTCCGAATCCGCTCCGGCTCACCGATTTGTAGATCCCTGGTAATCTTTAAAGATGACAAAATGCATAGTGTGAAAACTCTCATCAAGGCGCGACCTCATCCTTCCAACCCTTCATCCATCATTTTCAAACGCTCCGACAACATCCCACGCCACTGTAATTTTCTCTCGTCTTCGGTTTCGCTACTAAAAAATCCGCTTTTCTTCCTCCATCTTCTCATCCTACCTCCAACTCCCATCACTACTACCCCTATCATTTCATTAGTCTTAACCCCCCCTTACCACAACATACTTACTTCCTGTCACTTATTCCTCCAAATCTTCTTCTCCTCCTCCTGTCTCTACAATCTCACGTCTCCAAATCCTTCCTTTACTTATTATTTCTCTCCTTTCTACCCGCTTTTCACTCACTGACTATTGACTTGCACAACTCGACAGCAGACCCCTTCAACTCTCAAAACCTATTCACTCCAAAGGACAACTAATGAGCCCGGGTAACTTGAGCAAATCATTTACACAGCCAGCCCGCCCTTCCCCTCTACAATATCAACCTTGCAGCTTAGCCAGGTGAAGAGAGACTTTTCCAACAAGTCGCTCTCAATCCTTCAATCCTTTCAAAATCTGGAATGATAAATTGCCCCCAACCCAGTCCTCTATCAGTTCCCACAACATTTTTCTCCTTCATTGCCTTTTTAGTTTAGCTTGTCATTATTCATCTTCACCACTGAATCTGCAGCTGCCTCTGTACTTTTTGCATCTTCTTTTTACTATAAACCATTCATTTAGACAACAAATCCATTGAAATTAATTCTTCATTTCAACGCCGATATGCCAAATATTATTTCGTATGGATCCCTGCGTTATCCAGAATCCGGTTCGAAGGACCAAATATTGAACATACAGGATAATACAGGTGGAGATGAATAATGTTTATGCCCGCATGCCCGTAAGCCGTAAGTATCACACTTAAATATCTTAGTTATGTAAACTACAGCTAATCTCCATGGTAACTATAATTCTCATCACCTCCCATTCATTTTATCAAAGTTTGCAATTTTAATTCTTCTGAAACTATCAGCACGTTATCCTGTTCAACCAAACAAAGAATAACTCCACAGAAACCAATAGCTTTTAGCTTTCTCTCCGGATTTTACTTCATTTTACCCCGTAAATTCTTTAAAAGCCTCAAATCCTTAATTAATCGCTATGCTTGCAGCCAGAGCCTAGGCATTTTTTTGAAAATCATCAAAGTTTCCAATGCTACCAAGTACATTTGACAAAACATGGGTCCTCATGCCCACAAGTGCACCCAATTATTGTCTCCATCCTCCGAAGCCCCTTCCAAACGCACCTCTTAACCGTAATTGCTCAAAGAATTGTAGCCACCCATTAAAACAGACCTCCAAAGGTTACCTTTCTTTGTATTCCTGGTCACTGGTCATACAAATCCTCTTCATCCCATCCTTCAGATAATTTATAAATAATTTCCCGACCCTATCTCCCCAAGAATTATGAACACATTTAACAATCCACTTTCATTCTCTCATCCTCTCATCCTTTAATTTCCTCAATCCTATCGTGACGAAACACTTACTGTCAATAATCTTCTTTCCTCCGTCAATAAATAATCAATCCGTTTATTGGTAAATGTAGTCCAACTCCACAAGCTCTTCAACTTCAATCTTTTACGCATCTAACTTTTTGTCATTCTTCTCTTATCATTTCAATCCTCTTCCTCTCCCGTCTTCTCCTACAACAAGTTCTGGCTATGTTGATGCAAAGAAAAGCCGGCTACCACCAGTCCCACCCTGTAAACACATTGTATTCTTCATTTACCTGAATTTATTTCCTTGTCTCTCTTCACTAACCTTTCCGACTTTCCCGGCATCCCGGCAACCCTTCTTCCAAAGGGTTCCATCCAAGCCTTGGATTCCAAGGCTCCTCTTCCAACACAAATTTCATCTCTTCCAAGCAACTAACTTCAAGCCCCAAGCCGCCTCAAAGAAGAGGTCCAGATAAGATTTCAATTATCAGCTCAACATATCAGCTCGTAAAAACTCCAAGAAATGCGACGCAGACGACAAACTGACTTCTGTGACTCTTCGGTAGTCTTTAGTCTCCTCCGTGTATTTGGCTCTACACTCTTCCAAAGCTGCCGACTCCAGCTTCAGTTCAAAAAAGTATCGAATCCTCCAGAAGTCCGGTCGGTCCTCACTGGTTCCTACCTGCTCCTGGCTGCCCCCCTTTGCTCGTATTTAGTCATGATCCAAAGCCCAGCCATTTTGTCCACTCTGTAAACCACTAATGATGATGAGGATTATTTCATCGAGATCAAACCAACAAACAACTTTAACTTCTCAGACCTCCCAAGGAAAACTTGATCTTTTATTACACCCGGACACGACACTATCAAATCCATGATTCCCATCAAACTATCAAACATTCCCACCGCCAACGATTCAACAATTCTCCAAAAAATTCCATTACCACCATCACCCAATTCTTGAGTATTCTTCCTACTCTTACTTATGCATCTTCCCTGGTCAAGTCTCCTACGTCAGCACCAATGTCACGTCTTGGCAAACTCACCACCAATCCTTACTCGCTCAATCCAGCTTCTACTAAACAAGCACTATTTTGCCCCTTTCTGCTCTCTCTTTCTGACAACAGAACTTCTACAGCCTTGCTTTGCATATCCTTAGAATATTGTAACTTGTTATCCAAAATCAGGTCCCTAATCAAGCGCTCAATCAAGAAACGAGAAGTAGCAAAACATTCATTGCGTTCATTTCAGAAGGCACGCAGGAGGAATTTAATTGGCAACATTGACAAAACCGACAAAATCAGAACCGCTAGAGGGCGCTTGCAAAACTTCATCTCCAAGGGCTAAATCCTCCTGTTATCCTCTCAACCCCACAATGCTTAAGGTCACTCTGTCTGTCTCATGTTTTACAAGTCTACAGCCTCTGTGTCGCTATTTTTTAACAGATTTTGTAGCTGGGGAATACAGGAATGCCCTTCAAAAGCTCTACGCATTTTTCCCTCTGTAACTCTAACTTACTCCGTCTTGTGTACTCTATGCCTCATTCTAGATTCTAGAAGCTCCTTCTAGCCTCCGGCTCTTTCCAAATCATATTGATTAATGTGGGTACATCCTAAGGAGTAAGGCCCGAGAGAGAAGGTTATGAATAGTTCCTGTCTCCTACAATCTTCTATTCCCTTTAGAGCCGCTCTAGTAACTCTATGCTATCTTCACCAAAATATGTATACACGCACATCTACACTACAGATCTTATTAGTAAGTCAAGACTTCGTAAAATCCTCCCAAACAATTCCACTTACTTCTAACGGAATCTTTCATCGTACTTACTATTCATTCTCGTCCGTCATCAGTCAGCCGACTCAGTGGGAATGTCTTTTACAATTTTGACTCACGTGGGAAATTTTTGATTAACGCAACAGGTTAAGACATACTTTGAATCCCATAGAAACCTTTGGAGGAATCCCTTGGAATATCCTACTGCATATCTACCTTCTTCAACTTCCCACAAGTCTCTTTTACCCGCTCCATTTGATTCAACTTGTCTCATTCAACAAAATAAATCCTCTTCATCATCCAAACTGGCATTATCATCTTGTTATATAATTTTTTTTATTGTTTTAACACAATCTGCCGCCTCTTTGAAAACTTTTTTACTTCCCTCCACACTACCCCTTCTTATTTTTTACTCGTAATTCCAAAAAGGGTCATTTAAGTCTCCGCCGTGTAGAAAACAACCCTCAAAGAATCCGCCCTCATCAATCCTGCATTCATACACTTTAAAGGCTCAATTAATTTTATTCAATCACCCCCTCTATGAATTATATACTCAATCCCATTTTACACATATATTCCAACCATCCATCGACCCTTGATCCATTCCTCCATAATTGACTAAACCCCGCTATACAGCTATCAATTCCTACGGGTCATTGCCAAGTATGGCATTCTTTATGGCAATTTGTCAAAAAAACCCAGAGATTATCCTCCATCTGGGAATGATATATTTAATTAATTATATTTTATAAACACATTCTAAATCTTGTTGACATCTACAATATTTGATCCTCGCTAAGAATTTACCCGGGAATTCCATTCAAATTCCACATCCCAAAACTATTTTTCCACACACACACTATTTGGACATGTACGCAATCCGGAATTCAGCTAAACACATCTTCTCTTCATCTCCTCCTTTCTCCGAATTGCAATTTTTTAAATAATCCATACACCTTATCTTTAGACTTATTAATCCCCTTAATTTTCGCGAACATATTAATTCTCTTCTCCAATATATAATTCTCCTCCAAATCTTTTATTTTTCACCATATGTTTTTCTTTGTAAACAAAAGAAAAAAAACATAAACTTTCTCCCCATCCTCAGTCCTTCTGGAACATACTCTGAATATTTCTAATATTCACATATTTTCACGCATCAATTCCACGCATTTCCCTCCCCTTTCTCCATTATTCTCCACTCCCTCCCCCCATCCATGGAGAAAGCAATGATAACTTTCCCTCTCCTTCCTACATGTCCCTGCTACAGACACACTCAACCAACTCCTCCTGTCCGCAATCTTTAGCCTTTTGAGCTTTCCCCATCTCCTATTTCTCTCCCATCTCTGGAGAAAGTAATATTTCCTCTTCTATTTCTCCCATCTCTTCCCCCTTGTAGTAGCCAAAGCTATTCTATAAAGTTTTCCACAACATTCTCTTCCACCCTTCCCCATCTTCCCAGTTTCCAAGAAGAACTGCGTCCTATTTTGTACGTATTACTCGTAGTATATCATAGCTTTCCATCCTAAGGTGTCTCTCCTGCCTCCCTTCCCCCTCTTTCCCCTCCATCTCTCTTTATTCCCGTCCTACACTTCCCCGAAGTTGTCGTCATCCCGGAATTCCACAGTTTAATATGTACGTTAACAAAATAGAGAATTTACTCCAGCCGGACACAAAGAGAGAGCCTCCCAGTTTCCAGCTGAAACGAACCAGGAGCCTTTATAAAACACCTTTATAAAAATCCTCATTCCATTCTACATCATCATCCTTTTATTACTTTTCCAGACTCCCATCCCTCCCTCCACAACTTCCCAGGACAATCATTGACAATAACATCCTCCGGCTCCTTCCCCCTCAGCATCACCCATCATCCTAGCTTTCTTCCCCCACAGTTTAGTTTCATCATCCACTATAATCTTCCTCCTTACATTCACAGGCAAAGCTAATAAAATTAATAAAAATTCTGTCCCCATCTCTGCTTTCCCCAGCTTTCTCCCCCTAGTCTTGCATTCTTTCTCAAAACCATTCACTACAACTCCGTCACACACTTCTCCCTCCCGCTTTCCCCACGTAATCATCCTGGTGAAAGCATTATTTCTTGATCCTCCTATCTCTCACTACATCAACTCCTATAGACTCTGTATAAAAACTATGATTCTGCAAACACTAAAATAAATGTAACTGGCCAAGATTTTGCAGGCAAACTCCCGAGTTCATTCTACTATAGATTCTATAGACATTACCTTGGTTACTTTTACTTTAGGTAAATAGTCGATGACACGCCAACCATTCCTCTATTATCTCACTTAATTTGCTTCATTACCGAATTTGTAATCTAACGGTCCATGAGTAATATTTCAAATAGCATAGAGATCTCTTAAATAACCATTGAGTTGTTGGAATATTTCTTTCTCTACGATACAGAAGGAGATGAGAAAAACTCTTGAGAATTTATGTTATGAAGAATCCTAACAACGTTTTTTTCAACCCCGCCTCATCATCCGTTTCATCACAAAAATCCTCCAAAAATTAGGCTACATCCTAAGCAAATATTTAACAGCTATGCGCATAACATGAGAAGAAATGTTGTGGTGAAACATGTATTTTCTCCTTTCGGCCTTCCTATTTGCTACATCGAACGCAAATACTGATCGGAAGATTCCGCCATCCTTTTAGTCTTCCACAAGGTATGCTTTTGTATTCTGCCCTCTCTTACGCCTCATCCCATAACCTTAAATCCCCTCCCCCTCCCTCTACGTATGCCAGAAATGTGTGGCACGAGCCTTTGGAAATTCTTGTCAAAATATTCCGCGATCCTTTTGAAATTATCTCTTCTTCCTTCATCCTCCCCCCTCATTCATCCCTCTTATCTTCCTCCTCACAACGACACAGGTATTTAACAAGAATCCATTTACATACAAACCCATCCTCACAAACCCATCAACCTTTCTTTTCAACTAGTTAACAACCAAAGCCCTCGGGGTCAATTCTTCAATCCCCACAAATTCCCACACACTTCTTGTCCTCCTGTACTCGTTCCATCATTAAAACAAACCGGAATTCCCGGAGATGGCGCAATGATGATTTTCCCTCGAGTCTCTCAAATCGATTTCTCTGCTTTCTCTTCTGCCTTACACCGTTCCTTCTGCAGCAAAACATTTTCAAATCCCAATTTCCCCTCCCTAAAGAGAATCACAACCCTGCTTCCTTCCTCCAAAATATCACTCCACCGCCCCGCCCTCGTACAAACTATCATAGCTTTCACCAACTATTCCAGCAGTTTCAAGCTTTCTCCCCGTCCTTTCTAGCTTTCCCTACATCATTTCAAACTTTCTCCCCTTCTAGCTTTCTCTACATCATTTCAAGCTTACTCTTCCTCTTTTTTCAAGCTTGCTAGTCTTTCACAGTATTCTAGCCTCCAGCAAACTAGACTTGCGGTTTGGCTTTAGAAACTATTAGACACAACAAATCTATCTAAATCTAGACTAAATCCTTTATAAATTCTTCTAAACTAGCGCTGAATTATGCTCCCTTCCAGCAGAGTAATCCACAGATTTCCCAAACGAGACAAATGAAGAGGCTCCAAGGAGAAATTCTCCTTAAAGCAACTATCACACATTACAAAAGCTTATCCTTAGAATATATATGTAGTTTCAAGAGTTTCCACGAAATTCTCCTAAAGCTTAAATACAATCTCCTGTACCTACTTGAGGAATATATAAGGAAAAGCACAGATTTCTGCATAAGCCCAAAGAATAGAGAAAGAAGATTCCACAAATTCCACTCCTCTTCTTACCTTCTTCCAAATCTAGTTTCCAGCTAAATCGTCTGGAAGAAAGCTTGGAATCTGGTGCATCCTCAAGAGGAGATCATTCAAAAACCGCACCTTTTACTTATCTACCCAATTCCATCCCGTCTTTAGCACACAATGCATAGACCCAACAATCTACCCACCGAATTCCAGAATTCCTAAGCCCGCATTATCCTACATCAACTTTAAATATACACTTGCCTCATAATTCACAGCTTCTCTACTATTCTCCTATTCTTGAATCCCTAATCTTCCTCCTCCTTGAATACATTTAAACTTTTAGTTTGTCCCATAATCTCAACAAGTTTCTGAGCAAACCTCCACCAGCATCATCAGAATCATCTCGACCTTCTCCATCTTCTCCTCCTCTGCTAATAACCTGTAAAATTGTCTCTGCTCAAGCTCAAACTTTATTCTCTCTCTTCTGCATATTTTCAAGAGGTTAACCAAAACGATGGGAGGATCAAATTAATCAACTCATTTACCAAAACTTTCTTCAAAACAAACTCTTCCATTACCATCCGTCTTCCACTTTCTCCTCCTTTTCCCTGCTCTTCTTAGCTTTTACAGATTCAATTTTCTCTTCAATCTTCTATCCTTGCTAGCTTCTCCTCTTATTCTTTGAAATATTTTGCAACAGCTCAACTCGTCCTCCTCAACCGAGCAGGAGTCATAAAGAATAATTGTTTGAAATAAATTAGTTTTTTTCCCAAGCCCCACTGTCTATTTTTAACACTAATTTAGCCTCTTCCTTCCTCCTATTATTCTTCTTCTTCTTTTGTTTCACCATCTTCCCCCATTCCTCTTATCTGCCTAAACGATTCTGTTTCATCTCAATTCCTATCATCCTCCAACCTGCCCACCATTACTCCCGACTTCCACACGCTCCCACAATCAGAGGTCATCTTCTTCTTTCCAACTATTTCTCAACTGTAATTTACCCTAATTCACTCATTTTACCCGCATGTTTCCCATTTTCCCAGCCGGCATTCTTTAAATCATGTGCGAAAACCACCATTTTCCTTCCTCAAATATGTCACCAGCCTGGGATGACGAACGTTCCGAGATTATTATACCAACCAGGCAGGCAACTCGCATTCCAGCACAAATGTCTCCCTCAACGTATTGTCTAGAGTCTCTCCAACGGATTTCCAACGAGCTTATATATCTTCAAGCTTCCTTTAACTTTTAAGGCAACCCATAGCTCATATAATGTAAAACTTTAAGCTTTCTCAAATGGAAAATTATAGCTTCAAGTTTCTGCAACTACCAACCCATATCTTAAAGCTCTTCAAGATGAGTGCTTTACAGATCATCAGCCAACCAAGGAAATTAAACTAGAACAGAAGAAGAACAAGAAGACTTGATGAGGACCAGAATCGGTGACAAAAGGCAGGCATTTATACTTAATCTAATACCCGCCTTCCCGCTTAGGAGCGTAACAAAAGTCAAAGCTAAAATAGAATCCTTCGAATACAACCCGATGGGAAAGGGGTGGCCAGAGACAATGGTAATGAGACGCATTATCCAAAGAATTGGAAGCAATCACACACTGAATTCAGACGAAAGTCTCTAAAATCTCTTTTGTCCACGTCCGCACTTTGTCTTCACATGTCAGCCCAATTTATCTTCCCGTCCCAACGTTGACATCGCCTTGATTCCAAAAAGCTCTAAGAGTGCTCTTTTCACCCTAAAACTTACGACTACTGCTTAAATCACACATCTTGGTCGTTGTTAACATTTAAATTTGTAACAATTCTTCGATTATTTTAGCCTTGTTTTATCATAAAAACTCGGTTATATTCTTCTCTAACTTATCCTTTTATTTTGTTATTTTTCAGAAACCCGAAAATACTCTGATTTACAACCAGATTCCCGCCTCCTTTTATCTCCATTTGCTAATTTATCAATCCAATTTAAAATTTATTGCATCTTGACTTCCATGGCTGTCGACCATGTCACATTCCTCCGAAAATCCCGCATCTTCCATCTTATCAACCGAGCCTTTGACTTAATGAGGTGTCGCTTATTCTGGATTCGGAGGAATGCAATGTAGTTCTTCCCATACTGCTAACTCTTGATGCTTGCAATAATTTTCCATCACAATTTCACCCCAGTTTCTGCTCTCAGGAAATCCAGTTATAAATTCACATTTTATGCTTTTATGCTGTTTTTTAATTAATTTAATAAAAAAATATCAATTCTCAGTCCAATCTGTATCCAGTGCATATCCTATGTGGCTTTCGATCACTATAAAGAACCCTCCCCTTTGACACATTATCCCTCGACCTTGACGCATTCATTTATCTTTTAAATATGTTGGATTTTTTAGCATTCTATTCATTTATTCCTTCTGTAAATAACCCAAGCGTACATAAATAAATAACCGACGCAGACTAATCCTCATCCACCCTCTCACCCCAAGGTAAACACAAGGTGTTTTCCGAATTTTAGCCCGTGCGATACTACCACCACCTACCGGCCGTATTTCAATTTAACCCTCCAACTTTCACTCCACCGCAGTTCGGGTCTTCGGTTTCATTCGCCAATCCGTCAGTCTACTCCACCTCCTCGTTCACCTCCTCGTCCGCCTCCTCCTCTCGTGCATATCCACCACATATGCATCTTACGGAACCAAAGTCAATATTTCTAAAAGTCATTCAATTAAACCTTTTGCAATTAATAAACTAGCCTTGCTAAACAATTTTGCAACTCGCCATTAAATTAAATGTTTTCCTAGGTTTCTCCATCCTATCTTATCTCTCATCGCTGCATTTCTTTATTGCAAAATCCTGGGTCAAGTCAACATTCGTATGACCCATAGTTCAAGTATAATCTTCCGGCTCTCTGTCGCCTTTTCATGTTAATCGTTCCCTGAAATTCGCCTCAGACACGTTTATTCCAGTACAGCAAATTACCAAACATCATACAAACTCCGCAGCAGCGTCAGCGTTCCGTCTCATTTGAAAATAATGTATTCCTTATTAAGACTGAATCAAAAGAACCGTAAAGGCGAGACTTGTTAAATCAAATATTTTAATCCCTTACATTTCACAATATCCCAAACCCTCTTATTTTAATTTTAACCCTCCCAATTGCATTTGACAGAAATATATTCCGCCAATCTTTAATATTTAAAAACCATCTCAACTGCACTAAATATACAAGCTCCAAGATATTTTGCAACAAAGAGTTTACACAATACTGAAAGGCACGCGAAAGGTTTTAAGAAATTCCCCAGTTTTACGGTATATTCAAAGGCACGCGAAAGGAAATTTCAAAAGCAATCCACAAAATATGATGAAACAAGCCATCTTGACAAGTGTCAATCCTGCAAGTCAAACGCCTGCAGGATTAAAATTACGAAACGTTTCATAATCCTTCCAGCATACTCCTCGACACTGTAAAAGGATCCTCCACTCTTCGTTCTCGACTTTCCATAATAATTCTTAGAACTACTACATAATCATTCCAAATCGTTTTCTAGCTCTCCCAACATTTTCAAGTCACCACTCAAACGTTACGTCTCCCGTCTATGTGACCTGATAAGGGATCATCTGACATTGAGCAATGGTATTTCCCACATGATTCAGTATATTCCACGCAGGCATCACGTTACTAAAAACAACCAACGTCAGGTCATTCCATTATTCCTTCTTCAAACAAAAACAACAAAGCCGACTCTTACGTAAACCGTTAACCAGCTAAACTAAAGGCATTAAAATTAAATCCTACTAAAACTCTCTCATCCTTCCATCTGCAATTACAGCTAGGACGACTTCCACAGGACAACAGCCCACGAAACTCCACACAAACATAAACCAGTATCACGTACTGCTAACATGCTGTAAATATTAGCAAACATCCATTGTGAATTAATTATAGCTCAACACGTTATCCAACTCTTCGTTCGCAACTACCTGATCTTCTGCACGTTTTAAATTCCATTTCCCTATCTCATATCATTACTTTGCTGTGTAGATTTATTCTCACACAGTCCCATTAATTACCAGTCTTACGTCATAATCCCCCACAGCTGACCATCACTCCCAATCCCCTCCAGGTCAGAGCCATTAGCTTGAGGTCAATCTTATAATTTCCTTGAAATCCTCCAAACTAAATCTCCTCAAAATCTTGCTATTTTATCTATCATTTTATAATCAAATTATTTTGCAAATCCAATTTAACCAACTGTTAAATCTACAATGTTTACAAACCCACGACCTTGCCGAATCCTGGAAATCCATCCAGTATATCCAGCTATTCCCACCACCCCAATCTTGAACCATCTGTTGTACAGATCCCTCCATACACAAACTTCTTCTTCCCTATCCATTCAAACTTAGTCAGCTTAAAGATTTGCTCATTAAATAATCAACCAGATTCCCACAGCTAACCCATATATCATTCAGCTCCGTATCCCTAGTCTTCCTCACATACATTTCTTAAAATCCTAACATAACTTACATCTCCCCTGACTAAGCTAGCACGTGCTTATCTAAAGTTTACACTGTGAGTGAAAAACATTCTAGATTATTAATTGTCGGACGCAGTTGTTTTCCAAATTTTATCCCAAGCACTAAACCGATAGCCATAGAAAGACAAAGATTAGGATGTGAGGAAGGAAGAGGATTCGATAATAAGCTAAAAGCAAGCAACCATATTATCCTTCTCCTCTCATCTGTTAAAAATACGTTCAATTAAATTCCCATCCTGTATAAATCCTCGAGCATCCACGGTATTTGTGTCAGCCCTCTCGTCCCAGCATGAGAACCACCATTTGCATATACCCTCGTCTACTAAAATAAACCAGATAAAACTGGACAAAAACATGCTCTTTATTTTTCCTAGAATTAGCTTTCTGTACTTCTTATCCCTCTTAATTCTTCCAAGCAGCATACAACCGAAGCATACAACATAGGCCGGCCCAACGTATTACTAGGGAAAGCTTAAGTACAATATTCTTCCCTAAGGCTTTTTCCATTTAAAACTTCCTCTCAAGAGCAATGTACCCATCCTCGAGAATTCTCTCACACGTACTTTCCATCGTATCAACTTTCAAACTAAGTCACACTGACGTTTTCTTCCTCAAAAACCTTGTCCAGCAAACTCTACGTGCTTCCTCCCTGTATTCTCCAAGGGATATTTTCTCCTAGGAGAGTCACATGACCGCATCACACGTCTCCACCAGTATTTAAGGCTCCGCAATCCTCTTGAAGCGTTATTAGGACTTTACAATTCTTTCACAAGAGTCGTATACAATGAGTCCGTGCATTCACTCAGGCTTGTATTACAAAGTCTACAATTGTCGCCACGTAATGGATATATTCTCTAAACCAATTTATTTACCGTGGTCTTAAAAAAACATTTTGTTTTCCATCAACTTTTAAAATAACCTTGTCATCTCTCATCAACTTTTAAATACGCAGTGCATCAACACGAAGTGAACACTCTAACAGCAAAACCCATCAGTCCTTCGTCCGATCCGATTCAGATCAGATCATATACCTGATTCTGATTTACTTCAAAAACTTTACATTATACTCCCAATTTCAACGCTAATTTAGCCGGACAGCTTTCAAAGCCCAGGGAAGCCGTTTCTGAATTAGTTCAACAAGTTTTCAAAATTGAGAAATTACTACTCAGTTATCTTCGCAAGCATTTACGCTGGAGCAGAGTTAAAGTCCGAGCCGAAATATTCAACAATACAACGTCGTCAAGGTGTGTCGTCAAAACGCCTAACTACAAGGAGTTCATTTCTCGTCACCAATCAATGTTAACCATCTTTCCTACCTACTGCTGGGGACAAGTTGTGACAGGTAATTTTCGCCAATTATTTTATATAATTTATTAATCATCCTACCAATACTTTCCACCGTTCCGAAAGGAGCAGTTATCAAAGGACGCATTCAGTTTTTATTTTAGCTGCTTAAGCATTTAAGGCGAAACAGAGGACAGCTGGTACATTTCCGCTAGCAAACCTATTTATTTACATCTGTTATGCAAAGTATTATTCCAATTAGGACCGCTTAGCAATGTTCCTAGAGTCGCAAGAGCCTACTTACAATGCAGCTCGTATTTCTTTATGGGCTCTTGCTGCACCCAACTCCTCTGCCAAAGAGCCCATAATAAATGGACACCAAATATTAGTCTACCAATTACAACTAACCCTATGCATCTCTCTAATTTTCCTCCAGGCTAAATTCCATATCTTCCCGATTGATCACGGATTTGACTATTGCTAAATTTGCAAAATTTAAAAATGACTTGCGACAAGAGCCCTGAGACTGTTGGCGGCGGTGGCGGCGATAGCGGAGGAACAGCAGAGCGAAAAAATTACGGTTACATCGACGTCCTTAGCGGACCTATTCGCACGTACCCTTTGACCAAGAGAGCAATGTTTATCGGTCGCGAGCGCAAGTGTGAGATTCGTTTGTCCAATGAAAAAGTATCCAGAGAGCAGTGCGTCCTCCTTGCCGAAGAAGATGATAACGGAAACGTTCAGGTATGCATACCACACCTGTAATTAACTACCTTCCTCACACCTCTCCTCCAATCCTTCCTCCAACCTTGCACTTCAAAGATAATCATAATTAATTATGTTAACCTTGTACTTCCAGATGCACCTTCTAAACTTGACAACCCGTCTCACCACCCTCCACGAAGCCCGCCTTCTTGACCCCAAGGAAAAGGTTCGCCTCTACCACGGAGATCGAATCAAGCTTTGCGGAACCGAGCTTCGCTACAGATTGTACCCCAACGGGGATTTCACTGCCCGCCCCGTACTTTCTCCCCGTGAGAAGCTACGCAAGATCGTCGCTGCAGCTGAACAAGAACCAGTAGTGGCCAAGCCCCAACTGGACAAATCCATGCTCGAGATCCTCAAGGTCCTTAAGGCAAAGGCTGTTAGGAAGACGGAGCTTCCTAGGTCATCATCTGCTCCCAATCTCCTTAGCATCACAGCAGTGCCAGAGCCAGCTCCTCCAATCATTCCACTCCCTCAAATCCCGCCACCTGTCATGGCCATGAGGAAGCGCGGAGGATCCGTCCCAGAGACGGATATGCGCAAAGCTGTCCTTCAAAGATGCTTTCGACGGGCATTCCGGGAAAGGCTATCTCAAGTCTCCAAAGCCACTCCATCATCTGAAATCATCCTAAACAGCCCTCCCCGCCCCACTTATTCTAGTGCCTGACATTCCCTCGGGGTCTCTTTAGTCCATGCAGTAAATATGTAATTACATTGTGAGTGTTAATTAAAATACGTGTCTTCCTTGGAGGAACCCTTGTTGCAAGTACCAACGTAGTTAATTTCCTAATTAACTACTTGTACACAAAAAACATTAACTTTATTTTTATATTACTAAATTATAATTTACAATTCCAGGTATCTCTGGTATTTCTTTGTAATAGCTCCTAGGGCTACTCCTTGTAAACAGATACCCAACACTCTTCCTGCATTAACTCTTTTCATTCTTCTTCTTCTGTATTCGCATTCATGTTATATGCGTGTATCGATAACGCTAAGACCTCTTTTTTACCTAAATCCCCACCCGAATCTTGCATGTCGATTCTAACCATGTTTCTTTGATTTTTAATCTGCTAGCTATGCCTCCCCCAATCAACTATAGGTGCTGAACTTAATTCATTTAATTAACATTTATTGTAAAACACACAAGCCTCCCCCTTCTTTTCCAACCTGTTTATGGAAATTGTTTATAGTTTAATTCTCTTAAACCAATCCTGCAAGGAAGCTGAGCTACTAATTATTACAATTAAAATAATAGTTACAACTATCAAAACTTAATTCATGACCGACATTAATCCACCATCAATATTATTAACCACACCGCCTTCACTACCCCCCAACAACACAATTAAATCCCGCTTGTATATATATACTCCTGCTCCATCTTTTCTCTTTTATTCTTTTTCCGCATCTTTCCACAGTCAAGGGAAAACTTTTACTGTACGAACAAGTTTACTCAAAATGATGAATTACATTTAGTTTCTCTAAATGTCTCTGCTCTGGGCAACATAAAAAATCTTGTTCACTTTTGTAATCAAACCAATTTACTCCTCCTGCCTCCTACAAATAACTTCGCCAAGCATGAGATAAGTAGAAAATCCTTCATCTTCCAATTCCACGAATCACTTTTCTCCTAAATGCCTTCAATGTCAACTCTCCTAATTTCTCTGCAGTACTTGTCTTTTCTCTAGCGTATTCACAGAACGAAAAACATTCAAATCGGTAATTGAATTGTCATGTAACCATAAGCAGCAGGCTGAAGAAAATTCCCTTCATCGTCCGAATATTAATTTTAATACATCAGCATGACAACATACCATCCTTGTTTACAAACTAAAACTTAATTTGCAAACGATGAAGATTGCAGATTTATTTTGAATTTATGAAGCAAACTACCTGTGTATTTTTTGTCTTAAGCATCACTCGCATCAAGAAAGGTAAAAGTGCACTGATTTCGAAAAAATATAAGTGAAGTAGAACTTTTTCGAATTGTATCCAAAGTTTGGCCTAGTCATGAATCTACTACGTCTTAACTGGCGAATTGTCTTGATATTCGCGGTACTATTTCCCGCATGTGTGCCACGAGCATGGAAGGGATCTTTTTCCGATACAAATCAGAGAGGTTTATACCATAATTTTCTTTCACTATTTCTGCTTCTGGCCAAGAAGTACGAATTGCACATTTTCTTCGTGTAATGTTATAGAGATAATATATCCTGGTCCACCACAGACGACGTGGTCACCAGGACCAAGTAGCCCGGACGGCCGGGAGACGACCATCGGCCCAAATGACACGACTACAACATCTCTTGAGTCTTCCTCACACTATTTCACCCCCAATTTGGTCAATATAGTATTAGCCCCAATCTACATTCGGTTATATTTACTAACTATGTGACTAACTCATGTAGCTAAATGCTAAAAGGAATTGTTGGGAGCTCCGAACTTTCTAACAAATAAAATTCTGTACAGTTGCAATAAAATATAAGCAATATCAGTTGGGTGTTTTTGTTACCATATGATTTGAGCAATACTCTACGATCGCAACTTGGAGGTATTTTTTTTAAAATTAACATAAAATAATAATAATTAGTACAAGTTTAATAATAAATAAGTTCAAAAATAAAAACAAATTAAATACGAAGTTTTTGTTTTCAAGCTTGAAATGAAGCTTAGGAAGGAGTAGAGTTATATATTTTAGTAAGAATTTAAAGACAAATTAACTGGTGCGATAAAAATTAAAATCAAATTGTTTTGAAATTAAATGCTAGTGACATGTAAGAGTAAGATATAAAATTTGAATAAACGTTTTCAGGTCCACTGTCACTCGTCCTCAGTGGCTGCCTGTCAATTATCATGTTCTTCAGTCTTGCCGTCAGCCCGGTTTTCTACTTGTTAGGAACACCGCACAGAGATCATTACAGCTGGTACGATGCCATTTTGGCAACGCTTCAAATGACAACACGGGAATCCAAGCCGCGAATGATGGGAGGAGAGAGAGGGAAGAGACGGGGGGACACGGCGGTGGAAGCTGCAAAATACCCGGACTTCGTTACAAGTCTTTTTTGGCTCATTAAAGGCTCCCTCTGGAATCCAGAGTCTGGGTTACAAATATTGTAATTACTCGAGTACATTGCATCCTTATTACTGCTTTCTCCTTCATCGAAAACAGTTACTACTTACTTTCTCCGCCACCACTACCAACGATACCGCAGAACAAATCCTCTGCTAGCTCTAGTAATTATTTAAAAATAAAAACCTTCAGTCAAATCATACATTACCGCTCAGTGCTCAACTCCTGCTGATCTCGGATAAGCCATCAACATTTTAAAAAACCTGCCAACAGCACATGTTCCTTCCAAAGATAAACACAAGAAACAAAGCCTGGAGCGCATTCAAATTATCATTGTACACGAACCCCGAAACACCGATTAAGCGTCATGCAGTCAGCCATTTCATTCCAACATTGCATAGCCGCCAACGAACTTCTCCGACCCGGTACGGCATTGTACAACCACAGCCCTAATTCACATGCAATAATAACTTTTTCCGCCTTCACAAACAAATCATGTAAACCGCATGGAAAGCCTCGTAGAGAAAGCAGATGGAACGCTAGCGCTGACGACCTATTATTGAATACACACTCTCTCTCTCTCTCTCTCTCTCTCTCTCTGCACTGCTGCTGCTCCTACTCCTGCTTCATCCTACTGTATCACGTTCTATTATATCGGAGAAAGTCATGAATTCTTTAGATCCTTTCACCGATTACCATCATCCCGGAACCTGGAACTCTCATCGCCAGTCCTCTGCCTTAAGTAACCATATCATTCTCTAATTTTCCCGTCATCATCTATTTCTTCCCTTCCTTATCGCCTCAATTTAGTCCATCCCGCTACTCCTACCTCCAATTGTAATGGCAGCAACTGAGCAAACAACAAGGCCAGGTACTGGTAATAGCTTTTCCCGGCCCAAATCCCCAATTTACAAAGCAAAGCTTCATCAAGCCCACACAGACATGAGCACATAATCCACGATTCTTTGCCCTTTCCCTGCAAATAAATTGAACACATCACGAATTCATAGCATCATATTGATGCAAGCCCCTTCATTCTTTTCAAACGTAATGATCCTGTGACCCACAACACCTGACTTTAATGACCCAAGCTATTTTATCTCCTTTCACTCCAACACAACCCGCAGGCAGGACTCTTCCTTAACTTCCTCCCAGACTTCCATTCAGATAGTGTGCATTGCATGCTTGCGAATCCATTTTATTCAGTCCCATTTGCCACCAACCACTAGCACCAATCACATAATTCAATGGCATAATCCACGAGTCTAGAATTCAAGCGTTTCTCGTCTTCCAATCCATCTCCTTTTTATTAACTTTTCCCGCAGAATAAGCTAAATGTCCCAGCAAGCATAGGTATTTACAGAGCCAGTACAGAAGGCTCACAACAGCCTAATAAGAAAGCACAACATGAAGAAAGCTTATCACTCTTTTAGCAACAGCTAAATCGGGCAGACCCACGCCAGTATTGAAATTTACACTACACGAAATTTGCAATTCTATCAAACACTGTAAAATCAAATCAATACACGGCAGTAATATACGTAAGCTTACGCAAAACTCCGTCACAGTTCCACAAATTCCATAATCCTTTAGTGCCAAGACTCGAGCAAATGACGCGCCTCATACTCCATCTAAATACAAAGCAAAGCAGAGCCTTCAGTTTCATACATCATTCGATATGCGAATTCAATTATCCTAACTCTATCTTTTGAACAAATGCTACTCTTCAACAGAGTCTCTTCTGCTACACAATCATAGGAAAAAGAATTGCATCCCTATGCTTCCGCGCTCGCTTTGATCATCCCTATGCTTCCGCGCTTGCTCCGATCATCCGTATGCTTCCGCGCTCGCTCCGTTCATCCCAATGCTTTCCCCTCCCCATAAGCTTATCATTAGCAAAAGTTAACACAAGGCATGCCGACAGTGGTATTATTCGAACCCTTGCCCTTTACTTTTCTATACCGCTGCAAGTGCCTACGCTCTACCAACTGAGCTACTGACACGGAGCAGGAAACGCGGAGCACGTAGGTCATCACATGTATTCACCTTAGATAATCTCTTAATTGACCTGTATCTCAGTGACCACTTGACCAATATCACTTAGATTCAATAGCGATGGTCCTGATACGTGTATCTACATATCCTGAAAATTTCATTAAATTCCATCCGTTCGTAAGTTAGAGTGCGCACAGACGGACAGACGGACGAACAGACACCATCGATCCCCCTAGGAAGTGTCTTCGACACTTAATACATTCTTTCTCTGAATTAACATGCATGAAATTACACTTTCACAGAAGATTAGGGTGTACTGCAGGGGCCGGGCTGCTGACAATTAGCCAGATGAAAAATACAAGCATTAGATAAATGTGATTGAATGATTTTGTTTAATCCAGTAGAAATAGTTCAAAAAATTTGAAAACTTGAGCTCAAGCTGACAAATCTTGTATTGATGATGATTAAGCATTTCTGTGTTGCTATTGTAAGATTCCGATATCATACATATATTGGTATTGATGCATGGAAGAAGATTAATTTGCGTCTATTCAGTAATGACGAAAAATGATGTACAAGGAATTCAAAAAAAGAGACGGAATGCTTGAAAAGTAATACCGTTCGGAACAGCCTCTACTCCTGCAATTAACCATTTGGGACCGCTCGTATATAATTATAACGTTAGCAGACGGGAATGTGTATGTACATTTGTATTGTTTACATATGATAACGATGGAGGGAGATAAAGAGTCTTTTATATAAATGCAATGGCCCAGTTAAATATTCTGTCCCGCATCCATAAGAAAAGTATATTACGAATATACGAATAGCTCCCGTGCTGCTTTTCTCACGAAGCACTGGAAACGTTAATTGTTTTCAGTCATGTCTAACAGTACTGCACACCATAACGTAGACACCGAGAAATATGAAATGTAGTTAAAGTTCATCATTGTGATTGTAGTAAATACCCCTGTTAGGCAATCTTCCTACTTTTGCCTAATTTTGCCACAAATCCAAAAACACTGTGGAATGTATCCACAAATTAGGTTAAAAAAACTAAGTTTTTTAACTAACTGAGTTAACTATTGTAAATTCCAATTGATAAATGTGTAATTTTTTGTGGATTTCACCCGCTGGTAGTATGGAGACCGACGTGGCTTGCTTAATCTAAACATTTGTCTTTTTTACAGTTCAATTTTTATCGAATAAGTGATTGGGTTCCAACACTATGCAATTACATTGGTTAATATAATATGTACGCGAACCCTATAGTAAATCATAGGCGAATTTCGAAATTTTGAGCTTGCTTTTCTCTGTGAAAACGAAAAAGTAGGAAAATTCGTTAACAGGGGTATTAACAACAGTACTAAGGATGAATTTCAAATATCTTTCAGATTTCTCGGTGTCTACGTTATAGTGTGCTGAACTGTAAGCTCCAAAGCATCACAGCGACAAGCTGATTGTAAGATTTTTAGCTCTACTTAACTTACATCTCTATAGGTCAAAGGTTACCGACGCTACAACGCTGAAAATCAACTTACCTCGGGAAAATGGCTTTTTTCCGTTTAGGAGCTGCAGCGTCGGTAACCTTGGACCTGCAGAGGTTAAAGTTAATGCAAAGTAGAGCTTAAAGTGTCAGCTACCGATTCAATACGCTTCGCGCTGTGTTGCTCTGGAGCTGAGAAATCACTGGTGGAAGGAAATGGGAAGTCCATAACTCCCTCGTGCTCGCTGCTACGCAGTAGGCAGTGAGTGCAGGAAGTGGAGAAAGCGGACGGCGGATTCCCTTTCACTTTTTCTGGACGTAAACTAGCCGGGCACTGCACATAAAGTTAAATTACGTACGGAGGCTAGTAAATTCGACTGAACCGTTGTTAGAAATAATTTCTCCCATAGTGCATAAGACTCCCATAATCGTAAGAAACCCCGTAGTCATCAATAACGTTTTTGCCGTACTTCTGGAAATCATGTTCTTTTCCTACAGAAGGACAGTTGAAAAGTATAATTCTGACCGCGTGAATCTACAAACCACTTTTAGCACCTCTCGGCTTCACGTTCGCATACCTCGTTCAATATTTGCCCACTTGATCGTCACATACTCATCTCTGTCTATTCGGCTTTGATCATGAAAGAAGCCAATGGTGTGAACGAATTCGTGGGCAATAGTCCCCAATTCGTAATCTGAAAAGCAGCCGGCTTCCAAATGGACATCGTTGTTGTGACCAAAAGCCAACGTGGGAAGCGCAGCCACCGTCAGGCCCTGTATAATTAACATAGGCGTAGTCCTTCACATCATCGTCCTCGCTAATCTCCTTGAACTTGATGCACGTTTTTGAAGTTATTTCTTTGATTGCACCCTTAATTTTTTTAACTTGGTCTTCATCTGTAATCTCATGCCAAAATACGGGTTAGTGTTGCATTGTACCGGTACTTTGTACCGACGTAGCTAATGAAAGTACGTATATGTCTCAGGCTTCCGTACCGAAACTTTTGCTAATTCTTTACGATACAGTATTTGCAGGCCACTTCCATGCATCGTATTTGACTCCAGATTTAATCATTGCCAATTCCTTTTCACCCAAAATCATATCACCTTGAAAATAACCGGCTTCCTCTGGATTAGATCGTTTGTGAAAAACTGGAGGCGATTTTCATAAAAATAAAAACAAATTATTAAAATTTAATTCCATAAAAAAATTAGTTTTAAGAGTTTCGTAACGTCCACACGTACCGGGGTCGTCTTCTTGCTCAGGCTGTTCTAGAGGAGCTGAGGTGGAGAAAGCAATGATGCTACAGATGAGTAGCAGTTTTAAATCCATCATGACTTTTCCCATGAAATGTGTAGAATTCAACGAGGCGAAGATGTACTGGAGCCTTGGGTGATACAATAATTGTGATGAGTACTGGAGTATCTCGCTCGGAAATTTTGTGCCAACAACTCTCAACGGTTTTTACCGCCAAATAATCTTTCTATCAGCTTGAATTCCAATTAGGCTCCTGCGAATTACTTCATTATAAGGTTGAAGAGTAATAATGCACAAAGCTTTGAATGAATACGATTTATATAAACTTCAAACGGATGCATAAGTTTATGTACACGCTGTACGTCTTCCGTGTCTTATTAAAGGCAGAATGCTGTAACAGGCAGTTCAAAGTTTACAAGAAATACCCGCCCAGTTCTATGATCGATGTTTGATTGCTTAATACATACTGATGCAAAAGCCAACTAACTCTATCAATAATTTAAAATGAATGGACTCAAATGGACTCAATACAATTTTAAGATGGAACCAGCTTTGCTATCCGGCTTCGCCCGGGGTTTGCGTGGTACGAAATACGAAAAGAACAAAAACTGGAATGCTTTCCCGTCTAATCTTTAGCCCTCCCGTCAATCCTTTAACTCTCCCGTCGAACCAATAGCTCTTTCGTCAAACCTGTAGCCTATGGTTCCAAACCTATAACTCTCCAGTCAAAAATGTAGCCAATGGTTCCAAACCTACAGCTCTCCCGTCATACATGTTATCAATGGTTCCAAACCTATGGTTCTCCACTCAATCTTTTACTATAAATTAAAGGATTCAGGGGGGAACTGTATATTAATTTGACTAACTATTGGTTGAAATAATGAATCTCCCGTCAAACGTTTAGCCCTTCGGTCAAACGTAAAACTCTCCCGTCAAACGTTTAGCCCTTCGGTCAAACGTAAAACTCTCCTGTCAAACGTATAGCTCTTAAGCCGAACCAATAGCTCAAATCTATAGTCAAATCTACATTCATCAAAAATGAAGAACGCCACCTACCACTACGTAGGAAGCGGGGGCTCACATCTCCCGAGCAAGCGTGTGACCCTCAAAGTGATGTTATTCGATGCGCCGTTCAATAAGCTTACCAGCAGTGTAAGAGTCATGTCATTTTCTTGGGTCAGGCATGCCTGGCATCGCTTTAACTTACCCAAGCCAAAAATCGAAGCAAAATAGGTGAACGCCACTTTTACGTTTTATTTGCTTTCGTTGGTGACCTGAGGTCACCAGGGTCAAATTTGTGATGGAATTGGATAGCCCGACTTTATATTAGTCTTACGCGTTAATATCAGGACGAGGTCATTGATATTTTTAAAGCAGCAACAGTTTTAAGTGGAGAAGTTTTCTCCTTTTAATAACATGCATTTTTTCAATGTCCTTTGGATTTTTGAATCCTAAAAAATAGAAAAAATATATTCAACTTTTGCCCACTGAAGTTTTGTAGACAAAGGTATAAACCACATATATGCCAAGTTTCAGCTTCATATCTACCGTAATTGTAAAGATAGCTTTGTTGCAAAATTAGTACTTGTATGTGCTGGCCACATTTGGTATGTATTCTAATGCTTTGGAGTATACTTCAGGGAGGGAGAAATTCAGTCAACTTCTTTTCTTACAGCTCTCAGCTTCACGTCCGCATACCTGGATTCATATTTTTCCACTTGATCGTCACATAGTCATCTCTATCTGTTCGGCTTTGCTTTGTTCATTGAAGTAGCCAATGGCATGTGCGTAAGCTGAAACTCGAAATTGCAACAACAACAATTAAAAATAAATAAAATAAAAATAAAAAAATTTAAACACGTTACAGGAAAGCCGGTTCAAGTGTAATTCGGCCGATTCGGGCAACGATGAATTCATCAAAATCCGATTATTAAACTACATGCTAACTAATCAATCTTAACTGCGTCAATAATGCTTAACTAAAACACTAAATATTCCAAAATGTGCAGAGAGAGCTACTTCATACGGTGTGCCTTAAGCATTATCTAGCGGATTATCGCAGCAACCACGGCTACCACTAAAAATCCGGCCACAAGAGTGCCAGATACAGAGCCCGTTCGTGTCGTCCACGATCCGGGTTTCTTCCTTGCATTATCTCCCGGATGTTTCTCAGTCTGTACGATAACATGCTCAATGTATGCTTCATCCACATCACGTTGTTTCTCATAGGGAATATGGAAATTACACAGATTCTCCGTACACCTTTCACAGCTAGTGAAATCAGCGACCATATTCAGAACAATAACCCGCTTTCCACTCGCTTCCGTCCGATTCTCTGCAAACGGGAAACTTTCACCACATTCCTCCGGCACGATCACATCTTCCAACGTCTCCCCTCCAAACCAAGGTCCCAAAACGATATAAAAACAAACCCAAAACAAGGTAATCTAGCCAGCTGCTATCCGATTCCGAGCTTTCAGAAGAGCTTGGAGCTTGGATAAGAATATTTCCTTGTGACTCCGACTCCTATCTGCTTCTCCGAAAACGTTCCATTGCTACCATTTATTCCCAACGCCATTCCATCAACTCGTTTCCAAAAAATCACATCTTTCCCAACCACGTCAAGAAATATTTCTCCGACAAAGTCACCTCAAAATCAAACTCGTACCATCTCCATGAATAATTATCTCACAGGTCTTCGTTTTTGCCTGCTATCAGCCATCCTAACCTGACATTGATGTACCATCATCACCGCCTTCACTACCCGCCAACAACAACAACACAACTAAAGCCCGCTTGTAGATACTTGCGGGCACTTGTACCTGTATATTTCGCATCTTTCCACAATTAAGGGAAAAGAAAACTGTAGGAACAAGTTTACTCAAAATGATGAATTACATTTTAGTTTCTCTAAATGTCTCTGCTTTGGGCAACATAAAAAATCTTGTTCACTTTTGTAATCAAACCAATTTACTCCTCCTGTCTCCTACAAAGAACATCGCTAAGCATGAGAGTGAGAGAAGCAGAAAATCCTTCATCTTCCAATTCCAAGAATCACTCTTCTCCTAAATGCCTTCAATGTCAACTCTCCCAATTTCTCTGCAGTACTTGTCTTTTCTCTAGCGTATTCACAGAACGAAAAACATTCAAATCGGTAATGGAATTGTCATGTAATCATCAGCAGGAGGCTGAAGCAAAATCCCTTCACCTTCTGAATATTAATTTTAATACATCAGCATGACAACATTCTATCCTTGTTTACAAACTAAAACTTAATTAGTGAAGGGTGAAGATCGCGGATTCATTTTGAATTTAGGGGGCCAACTACCTATGTATTACTTGTATAAAGCATCACTCGCATCAACAAATGTGAAAGTGCACTGATTCCGAAAAAATATAAGTGACGTAGAACTTTTTTGAATCGTAGTAGCCAAAGTTTTGCCTAGTCATGAATTCACCCCGACTTAACTGGCGAATTGTCTTGATATTCGCGGTACTATTTCTCGCATGTGTTCCACGAGCATCTTTTTCCGAAACAACCACAGGTCCATACCATAATTTTCTTTCAGTATTTCTACTTCTGGCCAAGAAGTAGCATTAATTCCACATTTTTTCCCGTGTAATGTTATAGAAGAGCCAATATGGACATTTTTTTCAACAACGTGCCAATCTTGCACCTCGCCGACAACCATCGACCCAGATGTCCAGACTACAACACCTCCTGCTGAGTCTTCCTCACACTCTTTCACCCCCAATTCTGTCAATATAGTATTAGCCCCAATCTGCATTCGGTTATGTTTACTAACTATGTGACTAAATCATGTAGCTAAATGCTAAAAGGAATTGTTGGGAGCTCCGAACTTTCTAACAAATAAAATTCTGTACAGTTGCAATAAAATATAAGCAATATCAGTTGGGTGTTTTTGTTACCATATGATGTGAGTAATGCTCTACGATCGCCACTTGGAGGTATTTTTTTAAAATTAACATAAAATAATAATAATTAGTAATAATAAATAAGTTAAAATAAAAACAAATTAAATACAAAAGTTTTCAATCCTTCCTGTCAATTATAATGTTCCTAAGTCTTGCCGTCAACCCGGTTTTCTACTTGTTAGGACCACCGCACATAGATAATTACAGCTGGAACGATGTGATGTTGGCAACGCTTCAAATGACAACACGGGAATCCAAGCCGAGAATGATGGGAAGAGGGGGAAGAGACGGGGGGAGGACACGACGGTGGAAGCTGCAAAATTTCCGGACTTTGTTACTAGTCTTTTTTGGCTCATTGGTGAAGATGATAGGGAATGCCAGAAATTAATGGTCTGTCATTCACACGGATTCTTCAACTTTCTTCCAGACAAGCTTTTTACGTTGTACGGTGGATTTTTAAGCAAGTGACTTCGTTTATAACTATCATGAAAAAAAACTTTTTTTCAGAATCATCCCCATAAGGATCTGCGCACTGTGGTTGGATCAGTTAAAAACATAATTGCGTGGTTAGCGGATTTCGAATAATGTGTACAGTTGTCAATGAACTCTGGGAGATGTAAGAAATGTATAAATTAGTTTTCCAAAACTAGTACAATGACGCTTATTATAATTATAGCGCTTACCGCGCCACACTTTCTGAGCTACCTCCTTGTAAAATTTATAAATCATTCCAAAAGTAACTACATTGTAAAAAGAATTGAAAAATGCAAGGAAATATGTAATTACAGTGAATTATCAATTACAATACTTGTCTTCCTTGGAGGAACCCTTCTGTACAATTTCTGTACAAACATAACCCAAAACTAATGTTTCGTAAACCTGTCAAATTTCAACGTTCCGCCAATCTGCCGTATGATGACAAAAGGGTATTCATTTATATCACAGCTCTATTCACTCCTTGCTTACGAATTAATTTAGTTCAATTAATTCCTTATTCACAAATAAAATCAAGAGGACGCATGCTATACATCAATTCTTAATTCTCTAGATATTTTAACCACATTTTAGTTCAAGCACAAACTATGCAACATCTACACACACTTACTCGTAATAACAGGAATCATGACTACTGCATTTTCTTATTTTCTAGCCCTGGTCACTGGACAACCCTCCTTTCCTAATTCACTATACACCCCAGTATTACCTTACCCATTAACTTGTAATCACTTCATTGCGAACCAGAAAAAAAGTAAGCATAAAATCATAGACAAAACTAAAATACTTTCTCCACAATTTCCGAATTCGCCATTTACTATACAAATCCCCCAAGGCTGATTCGGGAATCTCTCACATTTTAACTTTCTATCAATTCCTCCATAACGGCACCTTTTAACGTAATACGTTAGGTGTCCATCCTCTCTCCATTCCTCCCACGTCCATGTCTCGTGACTTTCGTTGGATTGAAAATTATCATAAAGGCCTGTTCCATCTACAGTCACACGACAAATTTCTCCCTTGAGAAGCCTGCAGGCGCTATCATCATCTTTTATAAGTTGGGGATACTTCCGCCCATTCATTCGGATTGGGCAGATTCGTCCCACGACTGTCCATTCGTCAAATTTTCTGGCGTCACAATACTTTCTCGTATTGTTTGGAAGCCCATACAAGACCCCATAGTCCTGACAAAAGAATTCATCACCATATTTTTTTCGGCACTCGCCATGGCTCCCTGGAATCAGAGCAACCAAAGCATACATATATTAAAAATACCGAGTTTTGAATCAATTACTCAAAATCAAAATCACTCACGGCATGCCATCTCCAAATCAAACTCTGGATCGGCTGCCCTTGAATCAATGGCATTGCCTTCATCGCCACCAGCCTTACTACCGCTGGAATTTTCACGGGGTGGTCCTGACGAAGGCAGGACTGTTGAAGGCAAAATATAATTCCCTGGTCCGCTTACGGTCACTGAATCATTAGTACTGGACTCCTCCGTAGCTGGGGTTGTTACATTAGAGGAATCGCACCATGACACACGAAACAATATTTCCAATACCAACAGAGTAAACCTAATTTCCTGAATGAGCTCCATTGCAGTTAAAGGATGCTTTAGTTTTGGCAGCGCGTGTATTAAACGATACTCAATTTTCAAATATGTTATCTATATATCCCCTTTTTTCAAACAAATTGATAACCTAAATTATAATTATAACCATGGTAACCAACCGTTTCCCCTTACTCTGTCTTATTTGAATCCTATCATATGCTAGTGCTTGTATCCATTAGGATTGGTGGTAGTTCGTACTTGACAAGTTCATCCTCCTAAGATTCATACTTGGGTAATTCATACTTTGGTATTTCATAATATGAACGTTTCGTCCTGAGCCTGTTTCGCACATGGTAACTCAACCATGGAGAGTTCATTACTTTACATGTTCAACCTTCGCATTTTCATGCTCAATTTGAATTTTAATATTTAGATTACAAACAGTGTCATTATAATTCACTCTTGCAGAAATCACAAAGAATGAGCTTCCAGCACATTCTCTTTCTCAGTCAGTTGACTTTACGGCTTTATCCGTGGATGAATCTTACCGGTTAGGAGGACGAACTTGTCAAGTACGAACTACCCAGATCCCGCAAATAAAGTCTCTAATCTTGTGCTTAACATTCCAACGCACATGGATCATGATAGACTGTAAGCGGAGGTAAAGCAAGCGCCAACAACGTGATTCTTCCCTTCCCTTTCCAGTCCACTTGTTCCAATGAAACATAGCTAATATATATATATAGCAAAAAAAAGCTTTTATTTTTGCAGGACATCATATCATAAATAATTAAGTGAGAGCCAAATGAGCAAATCTCGATATAAGTAATTCCATACGTTAAGCATCGTAGAGAGTTTTGTTGTAAAATAAACCGCAAATAAACAGAATAGCGATGAGTATGTGCAAACACAATCACAACTTTGTGTAAACAGTTCAAAAAGTTTCCTTCAAATCATCCTCCTAATTAAACCATTCTTGTTCACGGTAAATACAAAAAATATTTAAACAAATTTAACAATCTTCTCCCTTGATTTAATATTTACTCTTCAAATACTCCCCGCCATCTACAGGTAACCTTTTGGACCACGGTCCTCTGCACTAACCCACTATAATTAAAGCAAAAAGTTAGCTTACAATATTGAGGTTATCCTAACCTGCATCATTTCATACTATACCTAGAGTGTGGAGAGTAGTGGAGTAAATCTTTGTTATGTGCGTTCATTTGCAATACCTTAATTTAACAAAAATATATAAGCTTCTGTGCTATGATAGGAGGGGAGAATTAATAAAATTTAAAAAACTGCCTGGAAAAATCCTTAACTGTAAATTGTAGATGTAGCAGTAAAATAGGATAAAAATCAACGTGTATAATTGCTCCAAGCGAACACGGCGAGCCTTACATAGCTAAATACAAAGATAACAGTTAATAATGTCTTGAAGGATGCGACTGGGGAACTTGGGCAGAGACATTTACTTGAATCAATAGTATCAACCATTGAAATTTATCACGTTTTGACAGATGGCATGACACCCGGTAATCCAATTTCACTTCCTTCGCTACAGCAACAAATACATAATAAAGAATATGAATATGAAATTAAATAACTGCGCGGCGGCGTTTATTATTTACTACTTGTGTTTTGGATTCTGAGAGAGTGCGTAGTTGATGAAAATATTTGAGCTTCGAAATTTAAACTCTAGCAATCAAAGCTAGTAATCGGAATACTGATCTACTGAAACATTTTTCAAAAATGCGGACACAATTTTCATGGATTTGTGCAGTTGCTTTGATGGGAATTACGGTGGCACGAAAACGTCCAGATAACACGGACAATGGCCGTGGTAAGAGATAGTATTAGAACACGTTTTTTAAACATTTATCAGAATCATTATTGTCTGACTAATGTACAATTCACCTTCCCAACCTTTTAAAATTCTACACACTCATTCATTCTGGAATTGTGTGCTTTTTCCTTGCAGAAGGCACAGTATCCTGCAAGGGGTGTCAGTGGATTGGTGCACCTTATGGTGCAGAACGTACACGTACATATAAGGATTGTTATCATCCCGATGATAAGACAGGGTTCCCCAGACCCCCACCCAAATCGCTTTTGGAGCCGGACTGGTACCCAAACTACCCGGTACCAGTGTGCGCTGCCGTTGTGGTAAAGATGATTACCGAACATGATGACATCGCAACCGTAGTAATTCGAACGAAAGCAAAACTGAATATTAGGAGGAGACCAGAACTATCGGAATGCAAGGCGGGTAGGGGATACCAATCACTGATTGAAAAAACATCAAGAGCGGGCGCATATTTTTACGATAACGAGAAAATCCTAGAAGTCATTAATGTTTGCACTTGCAACTGGAATTGGTGCGCGTCGTGGTATCCTGAAGAGTAATGGAAATTAGGGATATTTTTAGGACAAGCAGTCGAGTATTTGAACTGTCCGTGTTAACCAAGAGCTCAAATTGTACTTATAGAAAAAAAATCAGATTTTTTTCCACCCCCCGTTCGCTCCCCAGCCCAATTTTTTCTACTTCACGGTGGACCCAAGTTCCTGATGGTTCAATCACCTGAACGGTTTGACCTACGACCTTGAAATATCTTTAAAGCATGCTCGAATCGTTAAATTATTAGCACATTTAAAGTTCTCTTCAAAATGTTTCAATGTTCGAGAGATACCAATTTATATTTCAAAACTAAGACTGTCCGCCAGGAATTTCAATGGAAATACATACGGTGAGGATCCTGGTCGACAGTTTTGGGCGTCGGGGTGGTAATGAACTTTCATGCAAACGCTTTAATCAATTGATTTTTTCTTCGAAATGTTAATTTTCCTGGCAAACTCCTTACCACCTGCCCATAATTCAACTATTCGAGCATGCTATAAAAATATTTCAAGGTCATGGGTCAAGCCATGCAGGAGATTGAATCATCAGGAACTTGGGTCCACCTTGAAGTAGAAAAAATAGGTCTGGGGAGCGAACAGGGTACAGTTTGAGCTGCTGGTTAACACGGGCAGTTCAAATACTGAACTGCTTGTCCTAAAAATTTCCCTAATTTCCTAATCTTAATTTTTGCTTTAAAAGAATTGGCGGAGGCAAAGAGTCAGGAGCATTTCAAATTTCCAACTCTGTCTTCCTTTCGCTTCTCCTCTTAGTCACCTGTAGCCTGTACTCTATAATTATGCTTTCTACGTGTAAATATCTAGCACTTCTTGGATACTAAAAAAATAAAAGATAAACAGTTTCTTCAAAATGTATTATCGCTCACTAATTTTGAAACCATTTTAGCATCGATATATGGTAAGGGATAGCAGGATTGGCTGCAGTTTGATTTTCATTATCGCGGAAACATAATGATCAATTGATTAGTGCAGCATTTAGCTCTTGTAAATCAGCGCCAGAGGGACTATTTTAAGAATTTTGGATCATTCAAAATAACCGCGTGGCAAGTGCAGCGGTAGAGTGCACGTTGGTTACTCGTAAAAAAGCCGACGAGAGAAAAATTACCGAATGATAGGCTAAAAAGCATCCTTAAAATTGCATGGAACGGAAGACAAGTTCGCTAAAATATTCCATTGAAACGTTTGCATGCACGAAAATTTATTCCTCTCCGTGTTTCAGGAATGATCAGGTTGTGGACGAGCACTAGAGCCGGGAGAAACTGCACAAGAGAGGAATGCGGGTAGAGAATTTAAATTGATTTTACGATAGGAATATGAAGGCAAGGTAAAAGCTGGAAGCTGCACAGACTGGGGTAGCCATTGATCAAAAACCATGTTTCCATGTAACCATCCCTCATGTGGGGTTGGACTTTTTCATGGCCGGATCTCTCCCATGGTCCATGTCAATCTCTTGGACCATGGCAAGCCAGTGGTCCATGTCAAGCTCGTTGCGGTAAGGGCCACGGCATCTTTTACGTGGGGCCGCTTCTACGGGTCTTCCATAAAAGGGGTAAATATCCTCTCAAATGTTCAATTCCAAAAGTTCTTGCCGCTTTTAAGGCGGATCAATTGTAAAATTTCAGAAATTCGTTAAACATTTTCTTGAAATCCAGTCTAGAGCATTACTTTATACTATTCAGGGTTTGGTCTGGGTGGGCGAGGAAATTACAATTTGCCTTTCAAGTAAAAGCTATTTTTTTCGCAATTTTTTGCGGTATTATTTTTTTATTACTTATAGCGCCACAATCCGCTTTGAAAAATACAAAATGCGTGTGTGCAAATCACTTTTATCCAAAACAATAACAACATAGTATAAGTCAACGCTTTTCGAAATCTCTCTCTGTCAACAAGCTTCAACTTACACCGACATACATGAACAAATAAAAACATATCAACTTGATCCATCACACAAATTGCCTACCAAATTCACGCATGCTAAATCCAGCTTCCTCAAGCTTCCTTCAAGTTCCTTCACCTCCAGTCTTAATGCTACTAAACATGCCAAAATTAATTAATATCTCGCGAAATAGAGGATACAATTCCGCCCTACCTTCTCGTCTTCTTCATTTCTCTCCCAGGATCAACATTCTCATATAGTTCCCTCCTTCCTCTCCTCCACACGCATTTTCGCCGCAAAATCCTCAACCTCGGCCTGTCAAAACCCTTCCACGCATACCCAGCCGCCCTGTCTCAAGTACGACAATCTTCAATTGCCTTTACTTACAAATTCAGGCGCACCTTCAGAACATTTCCACAAGACTTTGACGCAAATATGTGTACACTTCCTCTCTTGTTCATCTTCGTCAAATCTCAAGCCTCCATTCCTCACTCTCCCCTTCACTCCAGATCCCAAGTTCACTATCCAAAGTACTTTGCACTTTTACAGATCATCAAACAAACAGAAGATCCTCAACCCTTGCGCCAATACCCTTTCGCATTCTTAGGGCACAAGTCCCGTATTAATTTCAGCACTTTTCCTCATTTAAAAATGTTTCTCTCCACACTTCCGCCATTTTATGTCTCATCTCAAGAAACAAACTACAGACACAGGGAAAACTTCATCTCCGTCCTCATCCTCCAATTAATGGCCAATAACATTAGCAGCCACAATGGCAAAAACTTTGCGTGGGCAACCACAACTCCAAACTTCCCATCCAGCCCACACACATTCATCTCTCAGAAAAGTCAGTTGCTCTCTATTTCTTGCCGGGATCACAGCCTGTGAAATGTGCTCATCTGCTATTAACTCTTTCTGTGTTCCGTGAATTGTTTCTAGATTGCAATTGCTGTTGGTGATTCTAGTACAGCTTCATCCCTGAATTCTTGGCTAAAATCTTCTAAACTAGGGCTTTGATTTGCGTAAGATCAAAGCGTTTCGGATAATGGGACAACTATGAGCATTCAATTAGGAGCCAACTCAACGCTGAGCCTACTCTTCACATCATGTGCATCTCCATTCCTTGTGGCTACTCCTCGCAGACACTCGCCAAACTTATCGCCTACACGGACATTCGTGATTATTAGCCATTACATATTGTTACAACTGTACAAATTTATTCATGAAGTTAGGAGCTCGCTGCAATTCGGGTCAGCTACATGAGTTAGTCACATAGCTTGTAAATATAAGAGAATGCAGGTTGCGGCGAATATATTGGGGGTAAAAGAAGAAAGGGAAGGCTGAAGAGATTCTGTGGGTTCGGGGGATCCCAATGGGTCATCGGTAACTCCGGTCACTGTTGTTCCGGTCTCAGGCCTGCGAATGAATATGGATAATAAGACACTGTGTCAGTCTCACAAACAAGTCCGACATATATAAAATCTGGATTTACGTGGTCCAATTTGCTCCGCAAGGGCTGAATGAAGATACATAACTTTGTAAAATGAAGTAAGTCCATTGTCTTTCATCCCACTGACTATCTGTATCAGACACTTCTCATGAAACACAAAAGTACCTCATTAAATATTTTCTTCCAGATTAACATTGTTGAAAATTGAAAAAAAGGAATTAGCTGATATAAAATTGAATATGTAGCGATCCGAAATGAGGTTATAATTCAATCAAACTGCCTTATTTTCGTTACCAGCATTAATGGGTCTTATGTAGAAAACTTCTCCTTTGCAATCTGGATCACTGTATATATTTGCACATTCACCATAGAGTTGTACCCCTTGAATTTTTACGTTTCTTACAAAATCTGGAAGATTCTGACAGTCTGTGTAATTTTCTATTTCCTCATCCGTCCTATATAGCGCTATTAAACAACAAATATATACGTTTGTTCAATTTGAGCAATGAATTGCAGAAAAACCGTAATAAGTTTCACTGAGGGCGGATAATAGTTCCGGCTCAAAACTCTCAATACTTACGTGGCCAATCAGGTTCTCTCGTGGTGAAGAAACTCAGCCCCGATACAAATATACCATAGCAGTATCCAACACCCAGAAAAGAAGAAAAATTCGCGCTGGTTAAGTCATTGTTTATGGGTATTTCCTTAAATACCCTGAAAATATGTTGATAGCAGCGATTATGAGGAGACAACAGGAAGCGCAAAAAGGAAGTTTTAGAGACGGAGGTGGAAAAAAATCGCTCCTAAGAAAGTGACGACAAGAAAAGTAAAAGTTAGCACGAGAAACCAAAAAATCACATCAAAATAAAGGAAATTTTACGAACAGTAACGTGAGATAAGTTAAAGTGCATTATAATCACTAATTAATTCTGAAAACCGTGAAATCTCTACAATTAACTAAACCATACTGGGGAAGAAGAGTGGAGCCAAGAGAAGCAATCTGCATACACAGATAAGTTAAATTTATTATTGTATATGTCCTCCACTGGAAGGGGGTACCATTCCTTTGAAGTCAACCCGTAAAGATACTGGCACCCGTTTTACATATATATGTAGATGAGTTTTTCGACCCCCAGCCGTAAGAAATCGAGAGAAGAGTCAAAGTCGCCCGAAGAAGTACCAAGAAAGAAGCTTACAATGGATGAAGAAACTAGAACGAAGATACACCAAATGTTCCAGACCATGATGACGATGACAACAGAAGTAAAGGGGATTAAGGAGACTCTTGTGGCAGTGCAATCTACGATACAAACTAACCATGAAGAGCTGCTCCAAAAAGTTGAGGCGAATGAGAAAGACATTGCAACACTGAAGACTCAGAACCAACATTTACATAAAATGCAAGAGAAGCTGATGCAAAGGATACTCCAACTAGAAATGGACAAAAACAAGAACTCAATCATCATGTACGGCGTTAATGGAATGGAAGACGAGTCCCTGAGTAATCTGAACACGAAAGTGAATAGCATATTTAAAGACTCATTAAAAGTGACACCTAATGTAATAAAAGAAGTATGGAGAGTGGGGAGAAAGGGGACCATGAATCGCCCGGTGAAAGTGGTACTGCAAGAAGGGGGGAGAAAGCTTGTGTTTGCTAATGTGAAGAATCTAAAGGGAATGAATTTAAGCATTTCGGAGGATCTGCCATTTGAAGAAAGAAAATGCAGGAATCTACTCGTAAAGAAGAAGAAAGAAGCGCAAGAGCAAAATCAGGAAGTCAAAATGGTGGGAGGAAGACTTTGGATTAATAGCAAACTTTATGTAGTGAAAGATGGGGAGGTGGTGGAGCAAATGGAGCAAGATTGACGGCAAACCAAAACCTACAGACACCGGCTACTATACTGGAACTAGAACGGCGGATTAATGGTAAAAATGAGTGAGATAAGAAAATTACTGTGTAAGTACAAACCTCTCAGGAGACAAAATCACGCAGTCCTCCATATCTCCAACCCTGCTCAAGGATTTTGCGGCAAAATTCGGAAAATAGTCGCAGCTTTGGAGAGAATTTGCTACGCCGGAAATTACGTGGGATTTGCCTGCACAACATTATCAGAATAAAATATATAGTAAATTTGTTTCAATCCAAATCATTACACGAGATAAAATGTACAATTACTACTACTTCTTGGCCAGCAGTAAAAATAGTGAAAGAAAATAATGGTATAGACCTCTCTGATTTGTTTCGGAGTAGAGTGTGATTTCGAAAGCTTTGTTCCATTCTTCTAGATCTGGATCTGGAACACATGCGGGAAATGTTAACGCGAATACCAACACAATTATCGAGTTAAGACGTGGTAGATTCATGAATAGGCAAAACTTTCGCTACAATTCAAAAAAGTTCTACGTCACTTATATTTTTTCGAAATCAGTGCACTTTCACATTTGTTGATGCGAGTGATGCTTAAGACAAAAAATACGCAGGTAGTTTGCTTCATAAATTCAAAATAAATCTGCAATCTTTATCGTTCGCAAATTAAGTTTTAGTTTGTAAACAAGGATAAAATGTTGTCATGCTGATGTATTACAATTAATATTCAGAAGGTGAAGGGATTTTGCTTCAGCCTGCTGCTTATGGTTACATGACAATTCAATTACCGATTTGAATGTATTTCGTTCTGTGAATACGCTAGAGAAAAGACAAGTACTGCAGAGAAATTGGGAGAGTTGACATTGAAGGCATTTAAGAGAAAAGGGATTCGTGGAATTGGAAGATGAGGGATTTTCTGCTTCTCTCATGCTTAACGATGTTCTTTGTAGGAGACAGGAGGAGTAAATTGGTTTGATTGATTACAAAGCTGAACAAGATTTTTTATGTTGCCCAGCGCAAAGGCATTTTGGAGAAACTAAAATGTAATTCACAATTTTTAATAAATTTGTTCCTACAGTTTTCCCCTTAATTGTGGAAAGATGCGAAAAAAGAATAAAAGAGAAGAAAAGTGCATGAGTATATACAAGCGGGCTTTAATTGTGTTGTTGGGGGTAGTGACAGTGGTGATGATGGTGCATCAATGTTGGGTTAGGATGGCTGACAGCTGGTGGTACGCTTCTCTATGATTCGTTTCCACGGCAATAGAATTACAATACAATACAGCAGGTTTACGAAACATTAGTTTTGGGTTATGTTTATACAGAAATATTGTTTATTTACTTCTTATAATTGCAAGAACACACAAGGTATATACTACAGAGAGAAAATGAGCTTAATAATATTAATGGTGGATTAAATGATCATGAATTAAGTTTGATAGTTGTAACTATTATTTCAATTGTAATAAATGTCAATATCTGCATCCGTTCGTGAGTTATCGTGTTCACAGACGGACGGACGGACGGACGGACGGACGGACGGACACGAAGCTACCTATAAAGTGGCCCTGCCACTTAATAATTAGTAGCTCAGCTTCCTTGCAGGATTAGTTTAAGAGAATTAAACTATAAACAATTTCCATTAAAACGAGGGGGAAGGTGGTGTTTTACATTAAACGTTAATTATATAAATGAATTAGCTCAGCACCTATAGTTGATTGGGGGAGGTATAGCTAGCAGATTACAAATCAAAGAAACATGGTTAGAATCGACATGCAAGATTCGGGTGGGGATTTAGGTAAAAAAGAGGTCTTAGCGTTATCCATACACGCATATAACATGAATGCGAATACAGAAGAAGAAGATTGAAAAGAGTTAATGCAGGAAGAGTGTTGGGTATCTGTTTACAAGGAGTAGCCCTAGGAGCTATTACAAAGGCATACCAGAGATATCTGGAGTTGTAAATTATAATTTAGTAATAAAAAATTAAGTTAATGTTTTTTGTGTACAAGTAGTTAATTAGGAAATTAACTACGTTGGTACTTGCAACAAGGGTTCCTTTAAGGAAGACAAGTATTTTAATTAAAAATCAATGTAATTACATATTTACTGCATGGACTAAAGAGGCCCGAGAGATTGTAAGGAAGTAGAAAAAGTGGGGCGGGGAGAGCTAGATAAACCTGACAACTTCTCTCACCATCAGTCCTCATCATTCTTAAAATCCAAAAAAATGTTATCCTCAAGAGCTTGACCCACGTTCTCCTGCGGGTCAAGCGTACTTCCTGCGGGTCAAGCGTACTTCCTGTTGCTACATTTTCCGTAACGGAACTGCAAACACTAAATCTACAGTAATTCCTGATCACCTAATTATTTCTTTTCATTTCTTTCCAGCGCAGCTTAATGGTCCTGGGCCGATGGCTCCAAATCTCAATGAGTTTAGTGCTCGTTCGCTTTATACTGTATACGACGTGGATCTTGTATTCTCCGCCGGATGGCCGAATGGGTCCTTTTTTCCTAGCATTTTTTAATTCTTTTTACAATGTAGTTACTATTGGAATGATTTATAAATTTTACAAGGAGGTAGCTCAGAAAGTTTGGCGCGGTAAGCGCTATAATTATAATTCGCGTTATCATTGTACTAGTTTTGCAAATTCACAACTAATTATACATTTCTTACATCTCCCAGAGTTCATTGACAACAGTACACATTATTCGAAATCCGCTAACCACGTAAACATGTTTTTAACTGATCCAACCACAGTGCGCAAATCCTTGGGGATGATTCTGGAAAACGTTTTTTTCGAGATATCCACAATACTTAATGAACAATTTGGATAGAGCTTCATACATGGGCTTCAAGATTCTATATCATTATCAATTGCCTCCTGAAAGGTCCCTGGAATACTCCTCATTCTCCGGCTATGCATATACAAAACATTTATTAATGATTAGCAATTAATTAAATACACGATAAATTGCAATCAGTTATTCATACATGCAGTCTGCACTTTTACTACAACATTTTACAAAACTCGATTGCTTTATTGTCCTAATTCATTTCATGATAGTTATATACCAAACAACTTACCTAAAAATCCCGTACCACATAAAAAACGTGTCTGGAAGGAAGTTGAAGAACCCATGTGAATGACAGACCATTAATTTCTGGCATTCCCTATCATCTTCACCAATGAGCAAAAAAAGACTTGTAACAAAGTCCGGGTATTTTGCAGCTTCCACCGCCGTGTCCCCCCCGTCTCTTCCCTCTCCTCCCATCATTCGCGGCTTGGATTCCCGTGTTGTCATTTGTAGCGTTGCTAAAATGGCATCGTGCCAGCTGTAACGATCTCTGTGCGGTGATCATAACAAGTAGTAAACGGGGCTGACGGCAAGACTGAAGAACATTATAATTGACAGGCAGCCTGAGGACGAAAGACAGAGGACCTGAAAACGTGCATCCAAAACAATTTAATTTTCATTTTCATTGCGCCATTTACTTAGCCTTTAAAATCTTACTAAAATTCAACCAACTCTATCCTTCCTAAGCTTCATTTCAACTATAAAATAAAAACTTTCGTATTTAATTAAAATTTTAAAAATTTATTTAAAATTACCTCCAAGTGGCGAACGCCGGGTATTATCCACATCATACGGTAACGAAAACACCCAATTGATATTCCCCTGGACGCAACTCCCTATGAGCGCCATGTCATCCTGATTCTAAAACCTAGACACTTTTGGCATTCATCCTGATTAATTGCTCTATTTTTAAAATCTCCTTTTCAGCTAATGAGTTCATTGCCGTTCCATCAAATGTCATAGAAACGCACTTGCTTAAAAAACTTTCAACAAAGACAATATACTATTTCCCGTTAATACAATGGCAAGCAGATGCGGGAAGTCAGTACATTCATTATTAAGCTTTCGTTTTACAGGTTAGTCGCTAAACATTACGAGTCTAAATTTAACTGTGGATTTAATTACACCTACTTCTTAGAACGTTAACGTTTCTATCATAAAATCTTCAGTTTCTAAAATCAAATACAAGTTCATAACAAGTAAGTCATTTACAATCATAAACAAACTTTGCTTACCATGTATTAGTGTACACTTTTTCATATCCTACAATTTAATTAATTTCCCCTAAAACCTCCCACTAATTACACCCTTGTGGTTAGTACATTAGCATCTTTATTCTTCAAACCTAATTACCTCCTATTTTTACCTTCACAGCCGGTCACTGACTCACTCATCATGGACTGCGGCTGCGGCTACCCTAATCCACCTCGTTCAGCCTACTACTCTCGAGGCGCTCCACCAGGTGACTACTACGACCCTCCACCGCGCGGATACTACCATGACGTGCCGACGGACCACTATTGTGACGATGACTACGACCTACCCCCACCCCCAAGGGACTATTATTACGCAGCGCCCAGGGGCGAAACTTCTGAAATGTGTCAAGGCTCCGTGCTTCCTACTGGAAGCTATTACGCTGAAGCTGCGCCATCTCGAGACTGCGGTTGCAAGGGCCCAGCAGCGCAAGCAAAAACTGACGATTGTGCCCCGCCACCCAAACACGAGGCTCAAGCACCGATGAATATTTGTCCAGCCATTTGCCTTCCGGGTTGGTTCCAATGCCCGCCTGTCATCACAGTCCCGCCTTATCCAGCACCAGCCGGAGTTACCATTCTTCCTATTTCTGCAGGAAGAAAAAATGTAATTCCCGATTATCATGAGCTTCCTCCTTACAATATATAATCAATTTTTACTAATTATTAATTAGCATTTCATACCTAAGCTTCATACCTATCTCTTTGGTCCATCAACTCCACAGATAATCCCTTTCACTAATCATTTTCAGAGACAAGCCAGAGGAGAGCCCACACCTGCACCTCGCATACCCGGAAGCTGCCCAATGGCAACCAGGGAAAATCACGTCTGCAACACCAGCGTCGCCAAGAGTTATACCTCAGCGGCATCTGGCTTCTTTAACAAGGTATACAACACATTTATGAAATTTCATCAGTTTATAAATCCATAATCCACAAACCTTAATTAATCCACGCCCTCTTGCGTACATCCATATAGATCCTGTCATACCTTGGCTTTGGAGCAAAGGTAAGTGGTACTTTTCCATACATGCAAATGCTACAAAATCATAATTTTACACCATCTTTACCAACTGGATTTTTTTCAGAAATCCGGTGAAACCAAACACGTATCCGGTGGCGGGGACTAACATTCAAAGAAGCTCCGACAGTTGCTCCTTCCAATCCATTACAATCAGCTCCAATATCCACACATATCCTTTTTCAAAAACAAATATTTATCCCTAAATTTTAAATATTTTTCACCATAGCCACAAAAATTCAAAAGAATAAAAATATAATAACCATCAAATAATTTTACCGCCCATTACGAAAATTACCTTAAGACTAAAATTACTTTAATTATTTAGTAAAGTTATTTTATTTTATTCCTTTTAATTAACTTTCTCCTAATTCTGGAGGTACTATGACGGACGGCAAACGGCAGGTCAGAAAGAATACCCATACTCCAGAACATTTAAATTCATTACGAATCATCAAAGTTAATTACTCCAATTTAATTCTAGATTGGAAGTCTCGTCGGCTTCAATCAAGTACACAGATCATTTTGCTCCCACTCCATAACTCCCGATCATAATTATCTCCGTAACTTCCATACCAATTAACACTAAACTAATCCGTTATCCTTTTCCAGCTGGACACCTCTCATCTCCTCCACCCAGTTGAAGACGAACAGATCCGCCATCATCGAGACATAATGAACCCCATACTATCAATCCGAAAAGACGGATACATGCTTCCGGGTATTTTAGCTTGCCAAAATTCCAACGACTCAGTTGCCTAAATTAATCATCAGCATCATTTCGTACTAGTTCTCATCATATAATTTAATTGCAATTCATGCTAAACCCATGTTGCCCTAGCAGCTCCCAAGTTTCTTTAGTTTGCAAACACCAAAAACGTTAGCGGTATCTTTCTGAGCTCTACTTTAATTTAATAACCTCATTCTAGCTAGGGACCTTCCGCCTCATCAAACTCCTTATATTATTCTAAATAATCGTATTAGTTAAGCTAATTACAACTCAGAATCCATAGTCCACATCAACTCCAACTTAACTGCTACAAGTACAGCCAACAATCCTGCAATTATATTCGCACCGCCGCCACAATACATCGCTTCTACAAACCCTTGCAAAAATTTCAAATGTTTTCCTCCTAAAAACACTAAATCTTTAGCATCAAACATGTCTGATTACTGTCCTCCAAATACCGGCGTTCCATCTCAGCAGGACCGCCAAACCATAAACTCGCTCAACTCTTATCTGTACCAGTCCGTTCCCTTTGAATGTCCAAAAGAGCCGTTTCGGGATTTCGTCTGTAAACCTGAATACAACCGTCCCATTGGTGCGGGAGTCCTGGAACCTGAGGAGACGCACCGTCAGTCCAGCTCCAAACATAAGCACGGTGAAGAAATGTGTAAGGTGGCTCCCCTAGTATTCACCGATAGTCCAGCGGAAAGACCAAATATGCCTTCTCATTTCCCCGGTCCCTGCGAGGATTTCGGTATTCCCAAGCCCTGTGAGGAATGTTCACAACGTTCAAACAAGCAATTAAGAAACGGTCCAAGATATGACCCAGAATGCAATCCTCCATACCCCGCCGACCTGTACGACGATGAAGAATGCTGTCAACAACAACCCTACGACGATTTCTGTGACCCCCCACCCCCAGATGAGGGTTGTAACGATTACGACGCACCATATAATTACTCCGATCCCTGCGCAGATGAGCATATACCATGCTGCGACGACTTCGATGAATGCGACCCAAATCAAAACCTTTCTAATCCTCCAGAAGAATGCTGCGACGGCTTCGATGAATGCGACCCAAATCAAAACCTTCCTAATCCTCCAGAAGAATGCTGCGACGGCTTCGATGAATGCGACCCAAATCAAAACCTTCCTAATCCTCCAGAAGAATGCTGCGACGGCTTCGATGAATGCGACCCAAATCAAAACCTTCCTAATCCTCCAGAAGAATGCTGCGACGGCTTCGATGAATGCGACCCAAATCAAAACCTTCCTAATCCTCCAGAAGAATGCTGCAATGAGGTCGATGAGAATTGCGACGACCGTCCTGTCACAGCTTTAAATTGTCAAGATGAGATCCTATGCGAACCAGAGGAATGCGACAAGGAGCTACCTCAGCCCACAGCCTCTGACCCAGCACCAACTTGTGACCCCGCCCTCTGCATGCATCTCCTTAAAGAAAGCCAAGAGCTCCTGGATGTGTACCGAGAGGAGCTATGCAGAGCCAGCTCGGAAGCTTACCGAGCAGCAGTAATGGTAGAGCAACGGAAATGCGCTGAGGAGATCGCCAAGTACAAGAATGCTTTGATGCTCATGAGAGAAGAGCTCATAATGTGCCAAGCAAGGGACTCCAGACCTATGAATCATCCAAGCTCCGGAAAATCCGTGAAATCCGCTGGAAAACCACCAGACACTTGTAATTGTTGGGAACCAAAACCTCTTGGATTTGACCCTCCGGAAACACAACCGGATGAATGTGATGATGGCGACGATGATTATGACGAATGCTGCGATGATTACGACGACGCTCCGAGAGACCCTCCCTGCGGTTCACCACCTCCAACTCAAGGCCAAGCCAACATCTACGGCATGTATGAAAAAATGGCCGTGCTAGAACAAGAACTTGAATGTTGTCGTCGCGAAAAACACCAACTAGAAGCAGAATTATCCCTCTATCTTCAACAACACAGCGACTCTAGAGCGCGCTACGCAGACGATTTCAACAATAATTACGGTCCCACCCACGCTCAACAACGTCAAGCAGAATGCATGGCCGCCAAGAAAAAATGGATCAGTTCCTTCCGTGCCTCCTGTCAAGGATGCGACGAGCCCGACGAATCAACCGCACACGGCCACACAACGTCGACCCTTCGCGACGCATGTCACACTTCTCTCAACAAAATCCAGTCAGTCCTTAAGAGCTGGCACGCTATCCCTCCAACTCTGTCCCCCAGCAACCCTCAATCGACCCGAGACGACGCCTCCGACCACAATTGTAAAAATTGGGCCAACCGCCTCGCAGCCCATAAAAAACGCTGGCATACACAGTGTGAGCCCTCATCCGAACCATCTGCGACCACTTGCGTCTACGCCAGAGACCCGACCAAGAATCTCTTTTGTTCCTGTCCTCATTGCATTCAACGAAAGTACGGAGCCATGCCCCACGTCTTTGAGGATTGCGATGACAAAGGCAAGGATTCTAACGAATCCTCCGATTCCGAGGAGGCAACACCACAAGGGGAAAGATGCAATCTTCCTTATTTCCAGACCGATGACAAGGGTCGACCCATTTACGAAGGTGGTATGAGCATTACCCAGTTCAAGAACTACATTTGGAAAACTACCGATGTAAGCGACGACCTTCCATAATTCATATGAAAACGTTCCAGCACTAGAGCAATGCATCACATTTTTTCAATGTATCTTCCAGTCCGCCTGCGACGACTGTTCCTTCCGGTCCCTGGGAATCGATCCCGAGGCCACTACCAGAACCGAGGGGTCCCCAGGAGGACCGCCAACAAACCCTATTACCTACGTCGGCGGAGCAGATTTAGAGCGAACCAAAAATTATCTCTGGGGAAAAGAGACCGTAGTAGAGGTAAATATAATCAATCCAGGACGTGTCAATCCTAAAATGTCATTATAATCACAAAAATTTCCTACTTTCAGAAACCAGAAAGGAAATCAAAGAGCATCTGCAAAATCGTAAGCACTAAATTCGATATTTATAACTACATATCAATCCCATATACCTTAAGGCAGCTCCCTAAAATCCCTTTTTAAAAATATCAAAAAAATACCACGCTTATTCATAGCTTAAAGCAATTTCTTCCTTGCAGAAACCTCCAAAGGAAAAAAAATGCTGAACACCAAATTCATCGATACATCTTCTACAAAATGTAAAAGTTTTATTCCATCATGTAAACCAACAAACTCTATGCATGCCACGTAGTAAACTACATTTTCAATTCATTACATTGCTTTTTGACAAACATATTTTCCCTATTTTTCATCCCTTTAAACTTTTTACTACTACATCCCATTCCTTCCAAGATGTACGGCACTACACTGAATCAAACTTGTTACATGTAACAGTCACACACCACCTCTACAACATGTCTACTCGTTTTGTTCACTGTGTCACACACACCCAATGCACTTCAAATGCATCATGAACACTCCAAATATGTACTACACGACTCAATCTCAGAACCATTCTCCAACCCAGTAATCATCCTTTTGTAAATTCTTTACATGATATTGAATTAAATCTGAGCCATTATTACAAACATAAATAAAGTCAAACTGAGGTAGACGAAAATCAGTGAAGAAGTTTATATAAAAAAACTCCCAACTTATACTGAATAGCAGCCTAATAGAAATCCCCTTTGCTAAAACCATCCGGAACATATTTCATACTTAAAATAAAATCCCTGACAATACATCAAAGAGGTTCCCATAAACCGCAATAAACCAGGTAGTCTGAGTAACCCCAAGTATTATAGATCCCTTATCAACAATTGAGGTAATCAAGTTAAACAAGTTTGTATTGAGGTACGACGGAAAATTTTATGCGCAGCAGCCAATCATAAATTAACAGAGGTATGTGTTCATAAATGTCATTAAAACTGTACGGATTCTACAAATCATCTTAATTCCTACCTGCTTTGAATATATAGTCACTTTCTTCCTACTTTCCTATCTACTCTCTATATTTTCGATAATAAAAAAATCTTCAAACACTTGCAACATTTATACCTTCCATTTAAAGCTATTTTTGTGTACTTGTTGAGAAACATTCTTCATATTTCCACCACACTCCCACCTTCTTTCCTCCGCATCTATTCTTCACTCACTTAAACATCTCTAGTTCTTCAGTAGCTAAACTTTATAAAAGCTATAATTTGTACTTTGATTTGAAAATCTGTGATTCTCGCCATCTTCTTCAAGCAGCCATTCCTTTCACACCATTCATATTATACCCATTCCAAGCCCTCTACCATTGTTCTTTTCTTTCTTCTTGTATTCCATTAATCTTTCAAAATTTTCAACTAGTTTCAATGATTCACTGATTAATTTCATCCCAAGTATACCCTTAAAATCCAATTCAAACAATCCAATCCTTTCAATATTTCTCAATCCGATCCTCAATCCCTTTCCGAACTCTTCTGCCTGTCCCTACGTCCTTCCTCACAATATTTCCTACGAGTCATTCCATCATCATCATGTCTTAAGATTTACCGACACTCAAGTTATATGTAATACACATACAACAATGGATAAGCGTAATTCGAGGCCTTGTAAATAACATTAATTGTACAACATCCAGCATCCACCAATTCATCATTTTCAATCATACCCAGAAAATTCAAGAAATCTAAGTATTATATATCCTCCCTGTATTAACTTGATACAATTCAGCTTTCCAATACCAACATATCAAGCAAAGGATTCCAATATCCCATGAGGTAGTACATGTAATAACCGTGGAGCCCGGCTCACCTCTCTGTAGAGGTAGTTACTGTTAGCGGCCAGAAGATTTACAGCCATCTGCATCTGCACCGATGCAAGAGGGAACCACAGAAGTCTAGCTTCCGCTAGTATCACTCCATGTGCCCTTTGCTACAAAAATCATAAACCCAGACATAACCACCCACTCCACACAACTCTCAACTATAATTAAACCTAGTAAAACTAACTAATCATTTTGTACAACTCCAAAAAGGCACGCATCGTAAATACATACAACGAACAAACCTATTACTTCCACGAAGCCCATCTCCAACCCAGCCAACTTATTCAAATTCGTTACAACTCGATTCATTCACCAAAAATTACACCTTTTCTTTGACCTATTTTTTCATTTCGTGTACACTTCAACCTTTTCGATCCATTCTCCTCAACAGATTTTTTCACAAAGCTTACAATTCTGGCCTCTCTTCAAGATGCAAACTGCCTCGCTCCAAACACATTTCAAAAGCGCAATCGGCATTCTTGTTACACAGAATGGACAAATTAAGGCTCTGTTGAGCATATTCGATCTCAAGTGCTAACAAAATGGACTAATTTACACATAATGTTTTCCATAAATGTTTAGCCACTCCACCCTGGCTAAAACACTGATCTTACACTACATACCTGCAAATATAATATACACAACCTACCTAAACAGTTACATAACTCTAATTAGCAACAACAAAAATAAGTTAATTATTTGTACAATATTACGTTTACATACCATAAGAGAATAAATGCATTTCTCAAAAATATTACTCAATTATATCCTTACAGCTATAGCACTCACTTAACTTAATTAAGTAATTAGTTATTATAATATAAATATTTTGTTAGTAAAACACTGTATATAGTATAGTTTCAAAAGCTACCATCACACAGGATGTGTAAGTAAAACATGTGTAGTTTGTAACAATTCACTGAGCCTTCTGATACAATAAAGAAAATTGTTATTTTTTTATATAACTCCCTCTCAAAGTTTACAATCAATAAACTTAGCTACCGGATTCCTAGCTTCGAACGATGGCTTGAATCCTTGCACTTCGAACATTCTTCGGTGCTAAGTATTTACTAACATTACGTAGTTAGTTTTGTTGTTTCTTCTATTGCAAACTTGGGAGTTGTTAAGTGGATGGTAACAAGCGATTCTACATATTCATCTAAATATCTTGATCTGTGAATTAATCTACTACGTTATAGGTAGGAGTTCCATCTTAACTTTAACTAACTATTTTATTAAGCCTAAATAATCAGGTACGATTCCAGCTTCATTGTAGTAGCATCCCTCATCATATCGCTAGTTTTGTATTTTCTGCAATATCTATAAACTTCGAGCCTATTCCAATCATTTCTATCCTACTGTTTACACTTTTCTCCCAGACTATTTCAAACCTACCAAACAAGCTGCCAACGTAAAAACCCTGAATCTTCTCAATTATTCCGCTAATCCTGTAATGACAATACACGGGAAGAGCTATAAGTAGATTGTAAACTGCCGTTATGAAATTAAATCAGAGATGCAGAAGAAAAGGATAAAAAAAGTCATAGCACTACGTGCTGTAAACAAGGAATAAGTTGATCAAATAAAATTACGGTCCCTGAATAATCTCTGAACTGAAATGGAATCAAATTTCGTAAATATTCTGCTCCCAATTTGTACCGAAAGATTTATGTAACCTGAGTATGGATAATCCTAACGATTGTTGCACGTTGTCTTTACAAACTCCGTTCACAACATCCAAATTATTAATTCTGTGTACTGTCCTGCTTAAACTAAAATTGTGATTAACTTTATGAAACAAAGTTGCTCTGAAAATCCTATAGAAAAAAATGTAAATCAAGACACTCCATAAACAGTTAAGATACTTCCATCATACACAGTACGATTTCTATAGAAATTCATGTAAGGCATCGAGACTTAACAACGATTTTTTGCTATCTACGTTGGAGCTTAAATTCCTTAATCCTACAACTGTATAAGCGTATTATTAACTAAAATAGTCATTTTGTACTTCTCCTTTAAAGCTTTCTGGGTCAATCGATCTAGGGAATTTAAAAGTAGACGTAAGGAAAGATTTTACCATCTGGACGATTCAATTCTCGATATTCGCAGCATTGTTCACGGAACTTTCCGAGTTCGTCCTTAACTTATACAATACCATTATACCAAGTAAACCAAGTGTAGCTGCACAATTTTCAATGAGCTCATGCATGGGAAGTATTATGAGACTTATACAAGAATCGGAGTAGTGGAAAAAAGATAATCTAAATTAAAATTAGGATTCAAAGAATGCATAAATAAGATCTTAACCTGGGAGACAAGCCCTAAGAAATTATACCCGTAATCAAAGTTAATGGTTTCGTCACTCTAGTCGCTACTAATCCTACCAGATGAGTTGCAAGGGGTTCTTAATTAGTAATTCTATCATTATCAGAATATAGCGTGCAAAATATATTACAACACTTGGTCCAAGCAGTTCCCTTGAAATAGAAAATCTACCTTACACATTGTAGTAGGTACCTCATGCAATACCAATAATAATTCCAATTAGCTAACAAGCTAACATTCAAATTACCTATTATAAATCGCCATTGTGCAGAAAGTATCCATACTAATTAAGTCCTGCCCAACAGGCCCACGAAGAACAGCTTTAAAACTAGTTTACACAATATTACCGGTTGGTGTAACAAATCCTATTTAACCCTGATTATCACTACAATTAATTACGTTACGACTATTTCCTGCCTTACCAAACAAATAAATCTTCAGTCAAATTGTACTTTATGTTTCCCAACTTCCCTAAGTTAAGTATCTCCTAGTATTCCTACGATAGTCATCTAATTCGATCAAGGGAACGACAACATATGAGCAACACAGGAGCGTCAAAGTTAAGTTAGGTGTACCAGCCTCCCGCAAATCCAACCAAAATTGCTCTTCCTTTCTTTGTCACAATTTAAACTCGATTCGCACTCAGCTGACCATCCAGTTCCACATCGTCTTGCTGTTGCTCCATCGGATTGCGCACGATACGCATTAACAAAGGATCAGAGACTCCATCTTGATTAGGTCCTGATATCAAGCCTCCGTTCATTCCATGAACATTGCTACCCTGTACACATCACATATGACATTGGTTTCCAAAGAGCATACATACATCATGTAGGCCATTTATTAATTATTTATATTTATACCTTCGTGTCTAAAACTTCATCGGCGGCAGTAAATGTCTGAAGAGCTTTCATTTCAACACCGTTCAAAGACTCGACAGAGCGCTTCCAGCGCGGTCCATGACCGTTACCGTTTGCGTAAGCTAGCACATTTTCAAATTAAAAATCACCGTACTCTTCCAAAACTTCCACATCAAAGCAGTGTTTAATATAAGAGTGTTTCCTTTAAATACCTTGTTGCCTTGGACTCCTGTTACGACTTCTGCTCAAATATGGGAAGCACCGATTACGGAACACAAATATTGTTGCACAGACAATAAAGCAGCAGAACCCAATAGTCGTTCCAAGAATTATTCCTGCAAAAATATAAATCCCTCAAAACACTGACATCGAAAACGTTTAAATCCCGATAGTAAAACAACAGACACTAAGAAATGATCTTCCTAGCGATATCATGATCACTTACCCAAGTGCTGCTTATTCCTAAAATCTGGAGAACCTGGAGCCTGGTTCTGATCGTTCACCATCGGTGGTGGAGTCGTAGTTGACGTCAATGGCGTTAAAAATATTTTCATCTGCGTTTCCGTCGCAACCCCAACACCGGCTGCCGTTTCAGCTCTGACTCGAAGCTTATAATTGTGATTTGCAGTTAAATTAGTAATAGATATCGATGTGACATTCGTCGAAACGATCATCCAGTTATGATCTGAGTTCCCGTCTACAAATATTGACCAAAAATTTTGTACAGTCAAAACAAATTAAGATTCCCCATCATTCAATGACTTTCCTCGTGTAACTTTCATCTTACCGATTATACCGGAAATTGAAGGAGTAGAAAGTCGAGAACTGTTGGTATATTCAACCCAGTACCTCTGAATAACACCATTTGGTCTTGGTGGTGGTAACCAGCTTACGAAAATACTTTGATTGCTCGTGACGACCCACTTCAAACCGGTTGGCGGGTCTGGAACTACGTAAAACCATTAAACAACACGGTTAAAACCTTCCACTTTTACAATCTTCTTGTATCAATTTTATCCACTTCTAGTCATGACACTTTGTTTGTGTAATACTAATACTTCGAAACTTACTTCCGGCTAGAGTACGAGACTCTATTTTCAGTGACCGATCCGTTATGGGTAGAACATCTTCTGTAGAGTTCTCGTCTTGAGTTTTATCCTCATAGCTCACAACAAATTCGTACGCCGTGTATGGCAGTAAATTTCTGATATCCACCGTTTCTTGATCACTAAGAAGTAAAACATAATACAGTTACAATCCAATAATTCAATCCCGTAAATAACTGTTCCTTACAAAGTTTATTACTTACCTTCGAATGTACTCATAATCGGAAGAATCCACACGATTGCTTTTTATAATATAGGAATATATCGGAGTAGTTGCATTACCAACATTCATCACCGGATTCCATGTAAGCCTTATAGCAGAGGAACTGCAAAATACCAGAACCAGGCGTTAATTATACTTATACTCCAACCCATGCCATTCAATTTTTAACAATTGTAGTTACAAATGGCTCTTGTTTCTACCTTAAAGGAAGAGCACGAAGTCCCGTGATCATAGGTAACACATTATCTCCTTCTTTTTCTTCGTCCGTCGGGGAAATGGATGGCATTCGTACACTTGCTGTGGCCAACATAGATTCCCACCCCTCTCCAAATGTTTGTACTGAAAATTCGTAGCTTGTAGCCGTATCTGTGCAACAAAACAAACATTGATTCTCAATTACCAATATTAGATTAGCCTTTCATGCAAAACGCAATCACTATTCAAATTCTAGCCTTTAGCAGATTTCGTCCAACTCTTCAACTTACCCAAGTTAGTAATCAGATGCTCCCGAGCTTCATATTCGAGCACATAGATGGGACCATAATACACTACATCATCAATAATTGGGGAATACGTCGAGTAAGTCAACCGGAAGCCTTTAGGAGTTACGTTGGGTCTAGTAGACGGTTCTTCCCATCTAACTAACAGCGTTGTCGCGTTCAATATCGACAACTGCAACGTTGGAGGATTATACATATGCTCCAAGGAAACTGTATCAATTCTACTTCCACTAGACACTCCTTCCGTGTGGTCACTGGTTGTTTCATTGCTGGAACTTGTTTCTGTAGCACCTTCAGAGCCCGTCGGGGCGGTGAGATCTACCTTTGGTGGAATCGCAAACCAAGGTAATCTCTCTTTGTCATACGGATAACCTTTCGTAGTTGCTGGGATTACTCTAGCTTCGTAGTTAGTATCAGGAGTTAAATCTGAAAACGAAAATACACCGTGTTACCATCAACTGCTCACCGTTGAGCCTAAATCTACACCACTAACTGATTTCCTTCAATATCACAATAGTCGTTAATTTAGAATTACACTAAAAGCTCATGAACATCAGCTTCATCTCAATAACTTACCTGTAACCAGAAACTCGTCCGAGCTGCCGTCCAAATATCTGACATTGATAAACGACCCCGGGATCGGCCGCCATTGGATTTTATACACGACGATAATTCCTCTAGCTTCAGAATTCGGTATGGGTTTCCACTTGATGCGGACATGGGATGAGGGTCCAAACCGTTCGAACACCAACGGCCGTGGAGCATTGATCGGGACTGTAATATATCGTTAAATGATTAATCCTCAACCCTTTAACTTTAAAAATACTTAACTGCATTTGCTGCATCGCCTGAGATTAAATTACTTCCATAATAATATAAATCCAAACCCTTACCATCCTGTAAAGTAGTGCAATAGATTTTCTCTGATTGGCCACTTGCAGACCGCCCATTGTACACCCTCATGTAAATAGTGTAGTTTGTATGCGGTTTCAATGTTTCGATGAGGAAGTTTGACGATTTTGTAACCTGCTGCCTTTCCAGTTCGCCTAGGAAATACATACCATACATTTATACGCTCTGTCCCCACCCACTCAAACCGACCTTAACTCACTGAATTTTTCTCTCAACCTACCATTTGCCATGTAATGGATACTGAAAGCTTGGAAATCCAACTTATTCGAGCTTTTCCAAGTAACGTTTATAGCTCTCGACGACACAGCTGTGCATTTCAGATCCGCTGGTGCGTTTGGTTGCTCTCGTGTAGAGTCAACAAGAAGCCGAGCAGTTCCAACAGCATAAACCCGTTCGTCTAAACCAACCAAACAAAAAGAGTATTAGCATCACCCTTTTCCTGACAGCACTCAATAATTACATTGAACCCAAGCATTGCAACACGGCATTGACTTTGTTTAACAACTTTAAATATCACGTTTCACATACCTGCAAGTACTTCGCATTGATAAAATCCTGAGTCGTTCCTAATAGTATTTGATATGACCAAATCGCTTCCACGAGATTTTATTCTCCCTTGGCCAGGTTCCAGCAACTGGCCATCTTTGTACCACAAGAGGTAGAATGATTCCGGGACGGGACACTCGAAGCGAACAGTTTTAGCCGGAGGGAACTGCTGTGATTCCAACTGCTCCCGCAGTACAGGAACCCTGCTCACTTGCAGCGTCTAAGACATACAAGAAACCATCGTCCGTCAACAATCCTTCCCACTTCCCCATCAATCCATATAACAACAAATCCAAAGCTCATTAATCTACATCGACAATAGTTGAAACCATCACATACATTCGTCAGAGTGGGTCCCACTCCATTTCTGACTAAGCAAGTATAATTTTCCGACACAGTCAGGTTCCCCGGCGTGAGGTAGATACGATCAAAACCCGTCTTGCCATCAGACAAAATTTTGCTCACTGGTAAAGTTGGAGATGAGTTGTCTGCAAGAATACAAAAAAATCACACATCAAAATTCAAATCCATCCAAAAAATCCCTATTACCTTCCCTACATGTCAAATTTAACAAAACACCACTCCATACCGTGTTTAAAAGTCAAAACCCAAGTGATGGTCGGCAGGGGCACACCGTATGCTACACAGTCTAGGGCAATACTTTCCTCAGGTTCCACCACAATGTGTTGTCGTTCATAGACTTCCAAAAACTTTGGCGAGACTACGACTCCCGTGTCACTAGTCTCACTTTGCATCTCTTCACTATACGTTACACTTAATTTAGTTTCTGATCTTCTTTCTCGATTCAAAATCTCATTCCGCACGGAACATCTGCAAAACAACAGACACCACGTTAAATCCCTCCTTCAACCTAATCCCTCTCTCCTCCGCATCTTTTATTCAAAAACCAAGCACTCATCCCTGCATAATTTCTCCATCAACAGCAATATCATTATGGTATTACATATATCCTTCCTCGTTTCCTTACTTGTAAGTTCCAGAATCTGACGTCCGAAGATCACGAACCAGCACACTTCCAGAGGATAATAGCTTGATCCTGTAAATCATCAAAAATAGTTTCATGTCCCAACAATTACTCAACAGCTTCAAGGATCTTCCATAAATGCGTAAACATGAATTTTTTTCAACAGCTCCACCACAAATTTTTATATTTTCCACAAAACTTACCGTCCGTCATCCCCATGGATATTCACGCTATTGTTGTTCCCATCAATATACGACCAACTCACGCTTCCAGTAGGTACAGATCTCACAGGACATCGAATTACGACCCATTCTCCTGCGTTCTTATCCACATTTTCTTCATGCTCTCCCACTTCGAAACCTAAAGACATAAACCGGAAGTTTCCATTAGTTTTCCATAGATTTCAGGAGCATACGTTTCAAAAACTCCAGCCATCTTACTAGCTGTCATAGTCACATCATTGGTAGTTTATTTATATACAGGATCATTTCTGCACCCACTCCTTCTTCCAGTTTTGTCCAACCATCTGACGACTAACCTTCGTCACCACCCCATTCACTTCATATTCTTCCACTCCGACCTCCGGAGTCACCAATTTAATTTGACCTCGCTCCGTTAATTGCGAAAAACTTTCAAGGCAATCCAACAGGCAATCCAAACTCTTGATCAAATCGCTCTTCCCAATCAACCCGATCTCCTCTTACATGTCAGCTCCAACTCACTCTCCTCTAGTTCCTTCTACCCGAATTCCCCGTCTTTGCATCTCTCTCTCCCTCTCTTCCTACCTCTATCTAACCTCCAATCATGCTTGATTCTCTTGCATCAATTCCTGCAACAAAAATACCCGCAACCTTGTCCTCCAAACACACCACCCTTTACTGCTACCGCTAAACCTCACAACTCGGTCGGCCTTCCCGAACATTGTCCTCCCGGCTTCAATCGATCCTATTTACTATTCCCCGGGTATCCGAACAGTTTCATACAAGTCACCAAAATTTTCCACCGGTCGGGTGACATACTCCTAACATCAGCAAGTCCTTGTTAGCAAACTCTGGTTTACACACTTTCCTTCGAATCATGCTCAAATATTCATTTATACTCCTTACCAAACTCATCCTCTCAGGTCATCTTCCGCTACCCTGATTCTCCGCTTAAATTAACAACTTCCACTATAGTATTGCCTTTCTGGACCAGAAATATATCCTCCGAAACCCTTTGACCCGTGCTGACGAGTAACTTTGCAGTGATTCTACAAAGAATTTTCCTAGCCTCCAGCATATTATCATACCAATTTTGAAAGCTCATTTAGTCAGAATTATGTGGGTAATTTTATTTTCCAGATCGGTTGCACAATCTTCATTCTAGGTGAACCTGAATATAAAATGTTAATCAAAAATACTAAAAAGTTATCATGTTTGCCACTTCTTCTGCAATAAGAATCCATCGGTCAAAAGACTTCCTAGCTTTTGCATTTACGCTGCTACATGGACATTCAAGTCTTCACCCTTAGTTAGACCCTACCCTACCGATCGACCTCCAACTCTGCAAATACCTCTTATACCCCCCCCCCACCCGGGTATTATTATAATGTCCTTCGCACACAACCCTCCTTCCTCCTATCCTAGGCCAGGAATCCCGGCATTGGATTCCTACCGTCCCCACCCTAAACTACTACTACGCATACCCCACTACACTTCCTACGTTCATTCATCTCACAGCAGTAACCTTCGATCAATGAGTACAAGGCTGTCCGAATCCGCTGCGACACACTCTCCTCTCTTCCTCTGCCTTCAGCCTTACCCAAGAAACTCTTACTCAAGAAAAATCGTTGCCAGGAGAAAATATCCTTAACATAAAACTTCCGCATCTCTTTCTTTCTCCCTTATCATCCAAATCTTAGAATCTCCCTTCAAATCCTCAAATCTATTCCCTAATACATCAAGGATGCCGTAACAAGTTTACATGTTTACCGCATCATCCATTTCAACTCGCTCCATCTCCACAAATCTTGTTAACTTCAAATCACCATGTGTCCTCGTCAAACATTTTTACGTATTAAATCCGTCAAAACTAACCAGCGGTCATTTCACATTCTCTCTCACCCAACCCATCCAATACACAGCCACACAAAAATTACTAACAAACCACCACCAACCTCCTTTGTTTCACTCTCAACATCTTCAAGCATCCCAACTTGGAGGAACAGCTTTCAGAGCTTATTAGAAACTCGTTTACATTTCCCCCCTCATCACCTGTCAACTTATACTAAAACTTTAATCATCTTTTCCCTAAAAATCCACACGCCTCCGCCCGCAAAAATCCTTCCGAACCCCCACCATCTCCCCCCCTTCTGCTCCACTCCATGGCCTTGTTGATTATTAATTACTTTATTCGCAATAAACCAATTCCCAACTCACAAATTCACAACGGGGTATCCTCAAGTCACAAGTGTCTCTTAACAACACACCGACCCTCCACCGGCCTCCCACCTCTCACGACCATTCATCAAACAATTTCCCTATTTCCATATATCTTCCATGGATCCCTAATAACCTCTGCAACCCCTCACACACGGTCATCCCTACAAACCTGAAACCTAATATATCAGCACATTCTTTCTTCAACATATTAAAAAACCATTTTTTAACCTTCCAAACAAACCTCATCGCACGCACATCCCTCAGCTCCTCCCATCTTTCAACCCATCAACTTCAAAAATCCATCTACTTGCTCCTCCCCAACCATTAAAAAAATCCAGTCCTTAAGCTCGCTCCCCTCCGTACTTCTCAAATCCTTTCCCTTCAGCAGAATCCGCAAAACATCAATACGCAGAAAAGACACTCAAAGACGGATAAGGAACGTACACCCAAAGAATAATAATCCTTTCAAGAAATAAACGACAGCCGACACATTCGCTCATTTTACCATTTCCCTCACACAACCCTCCTCATCCTCCCCGCCTCACATTACACACGACCAGATCCCGTAATTACCATTTTTGTTTTGACTACACACACTTCCATATCTTCCATCTCATCTTCTTTCTAGCCACGCATTAACCATGCAAACCTCCTTCAATCTCTCCATCCAACTTCCACACAAACCAAAAAAGATATCATCAAACTCCCCATTTCGCATCCCACCACAAATCCAAACGTAATTTCACACAACAATTCCAAAAACCTCCGACCCTCCTACGTCAATTTCTCCCCTTTTGAACTCACTCCCCTCTTTATTCTTTCCCCTCCCTTCTCAACCCCTGGATATATAACAACCCGTATACAATACCAAAACTACACCAACTATTATCATCAATTCCTTTAAATAAAAACCGCTCCTCGTCACACCATTAAAATTTCCACGCACCGCCTAAGTTATTCACTCCTACAAAAATCCGTAAACTCATAATAAAAACCCTACACCCTTGAAATACGAGATTAATCCTCCCCACTTCCCTACAACCCGCCCCTTCAATTCCCCTCTTCTCCACAACCACCACCACCTTACACACGTATGAATGAACAAAGACCCAAGAAATTAATTTTATCATCAACAGCCAACTACATTACCCACCACCCTCCCCGCCGACTGTATAATTCAATATCTCAACCCTTCTTCTGTAAATAATAATTCTCTCGTATTTATAAAGCCTATAATTTTAATTATTACTGTAGTCATTAATGTCTCCACGCTCAGAACCTTCTCCTGTTCACCCTTCCACAGCTCTCCACAATCCGCATACCCCTTAATGCCTGTCTGCAAAACGCTGTTCCACTAATTGCAATTCCTTTTTGAATAAACCATAATTACTCTCCGTAAAAATAGCCGTATCCTCCTGGACTCCCTCCTACTTGTCATCTTCGTTCCCGCCATCAACCCGCCTTCCCTTACATCTCTAATCCCATTACCTCGTCATTTCTCCCTAAAGCGAAAATAAAAATTCAAACCCACATTGACAATTATTCATACTTCCTTTGTTCTCCCTCTCTTTTTCCTTCTCATTCCGGCCTATACTTTTCCCACCAGCTCTAGACATTTTAAAAAACAACATGACCCCAAACCTTCGCCTCTTTTAAACATCCGTTCCTCCTTATTCCTTTGTCTCTCTCTCTCTCTACATCCTTCTACACATCCACCACCGCTACCCCACCAACCAGTCCATGCGCCTCAAATTAAAATCCTCGCAAATAAAAATCCAACCCTTTTTATTATTCTTTTCTCAAACAACCAACCACCCATACTTCATCCAGTTATCTCAACAATCTTCTTCACACCATTTAAACCCGCAATTTCCCCATCATCACATTACATACACACACACACACAGCTCATACCGCATTCTCTCATCCTCCTTTCTTCTTCATAGACTCCTTCCTAATCTACCCGCGATAACCCTTCCTCCTCCCCCACAAACCCCACCACCATCATGGTTATAACTCCTCTTACTACCTTACATTCACTTACAAACATAGAGAACGGAAGTCGTCGCCCCTTCAATTTAAATCCGTCATACGATTCCCTCCTTCAAAAACACTAAACCAAGTCGTAAAATCCTACAAAAATCCCATTAACGGCTCCCTAAAACTCCTCTTCTCCCTACAGCTTTCTAGCCATTTTTTCCTCCCTCTTAAACACTGCTAAAACCCTCGTCTTAGCCTTCCAACTCTCCAGTTCCACCTTCCTTAATCTTCTTCTATACATTTCCTTGAATTTCAACTACTTCATTGACGTCATCCAATAACGACACAAATCAATTAACATACCGGAAACATGCACACCGAGCACTAGCTTCCATCCGATGCAGTACATCTTTACATGCTTGAAACAGGTATACCTAACCGGCGGATCAACCTATCAAATAAACACCGGCTTCTATCCATCTTTTACCTACAGGCAATCGCCTTTAAACACCTCAAGCATCCGCCTGAGCACACCCACGCATCATTTCCCTAACCTCAACTTTCACCTCCCGCTTTCCCCATTTTCTATACACTCTTCGCCACCTACGCAATCCTATCCACCTTCAACCAATCCTATCCATCTAACACGGATTCAATCTCATCAAACAAACCCAAACACTAGCTGTGCGAATGCTGAATCTACGGGCGTTTTTCCGGGATCAATTCCATCCTCCTCTGGTTATACCACATCTCCGGGTGTTTTTTTAAAAAAAATCTATCCTTCATCCTCGCCATATTCTAATTCATCTCATAATCCAATCCACCCACGCCTACTCTGCTATCATTCCATCCAAAAATCTCCCATGTTCCTCCTGGGTTCCATATGCAATCTGTCATCTCAACACTTTTTTCACACCATTTTCCGCAGTTAGCCTCTCCGAATTAGGAAACGACAGCCCAGCATGCCTTCCAATCCCGCCCAACTCATTCCAAGTCACTCATCCCCTTGACAGGGACATTCTTCATACATCTCCTTCATTCTTGCATTTAACTCCTTATTTTTCACTAATCCTTGATTCATGACAATTCAGCCCGTAGTAATTCTTAGCAATGTCACACTGTATCGTGACCAAATAAATTTCCTCATATCCATAATATCCTAACAAATTACAATACAAAATCACCATCTTTACCTGCCACAGCCAGATGTATCATCGGACTAAACACGACCCCAATGCTGGACTTGACCCAGCATTCATAGCTTCCTTCATCAGAATAGTTTTGATGTCTATTCATCATGTTTCCACCTCCGATTCCAGCAAGTCCTATAACTCCAGCAAGTCCTCCTCCTCCAGAATTTTGTACAGCTTCCGTCCCAATAATACCTCCGGTGGCTCCCGTCACCTTTTCTTTCCCACTCCCGATTTTATGGACAACCTTCTCAAAGACGATATCCTGTCCCTGGAGCCTCACCCGTCCCTGCTCCGTCGTCGGCAGCGTCAGCCGATGTCCATCCTTCACCCACCACACATCCAGTATCCTTACGCTGTTCTCCAACTCGATGGGACACCGGAGGCGTAGAGGTCGATTCCGAAGTGCCAGAAGCCGTCCCGGTGGATGAGGTCGCACAGGGTTTTGAGGACCCGTATCATACCCATATCCGTCCAGAATTTCATCCACCGTTAACCCAGCCCCTTCCCCTCCACCATTCCCATTCCTTTCTAGCCGTATTGGGACGGATACACCTCCATTTTCGATCCGCTTGCAACCTGAAAAACAATCATATCAGTTCCATCATTTTTTTAAACAACAAACTGCCTTAGGTAAATAAAATAAACATTTCCCTTCCAAATGACCAACTCTAAACAAGCCTCTCACCGCAACTTCCACATCAACCCTTTCCTAAACAAACCTACCGTATCCCCATTATTATCCAATAACTCTCTCTCAAAATTACACAAGCCTTCTTCACATTCCCTTCCTTTCTTCTATTCCTATTTCTTCTTACACCTACCATTTCCCCCCCTCCTCCTACTATACACTCTTACTTCCACAGACCCAATTCATAATGACCCATTCCAAAACCGCAGTCATTAGTATACGCACGTATAATCTCTTTTATTCATCTAGAATCCACTCCGACTTTGTCCAATTCCTCATCTTTTCCTTAAACATCTTCTACAAATCCCAACTTCTCCATCACCACCACCACTAAGCATACAATTAGCATTAAACTCTACCAATTCTCTCCTCAATCCCTCATACTTGCGTCGTCCATCGTCCTCCTTAAACTACTATTAGAATCCAGAGATGCGAGAATTATTATAATCTCTTCCTTTACCTCATTACATCATGTCATCCATTTGTCTTCTTCCATACATAACATCCTGCCGTATTTCCATCCCGACCAAACCAAGCCCATCAGCTAACCTTCCATCTTTCACCACCTACTTTCACCGAGAGTATTTACAGTTTTACCCACACACGCATACGCACCCCTCCCCACCTTCCTCATTAACTCGTAATTACCATTACGATTACCCATTAGGCCGTGGCCCATTCTTTAACTCTAAAATTCTTAAATGTCACCTCCTCCTCGGGTAAATACCGATTTAGCTTCCCAATTATCTCCATCCCGCAATCCTAAAAATCCTATAATAAGCTCCTTCAAAATCCTCTACATTTTTAGCCTCCATCTCTCAGCCTTTTTGATTTCCGTAATTCCGTACTATTTTCCTCGAGGCACGCACACAAACTAGTACGAGGAAAACATGAAAGAAGCAACACGAGTTTCTTCTTCTTTCCAGTTTTAAACACACTTGTATTTGCCCTTTCTTAAAAACTTTTTTCCGCTCAATCCAAACCATACGAATAACGTATCTATTTTTGTCCCCCTGTCACAACAGCGTCACGCTTTTGTCGGTGTATCATACATTTCCCTCAACGTCCTCCGTGAAATCCCTCATTAACCATAGAATATTTGCTCAAATACACAATCCTCCTGTCCGTACCCAGCAGCAGCCAGCATCCTCAGAGAGAGAATCAGATGATTCTCCCGACTCCCTACCTTCCCACAGCTCCTTTAAGGCCAAACATCCTATCTCCATTATTTTCTTCTCCACCTAATTCCTTGAGGAAAGTTTACCGAACTTTTGACACATAACCTTGAAATTCCCACAAGAGGACCACATATATCTTCCAGCATCACCACAACCCTATATCCCCTCCAACTACATCCACGTATAACTTCCTACTCTTTTGCAATCCCTGATTTACATATTTTTATCCAAATCCTCAAAAACACTAGGCTAAATCCATCATTCCTTATCCTCCAAACAGTCGCATCGCTCTCTTTCCTTCTTCCTCATTTAGTTTCATCCCGTCGAAAATACTACCTAGCTCAATTTATGCACTCTCCTTTATGCTGCCGAGAGGCAAAACATTAAAATTTCCACCCGGGTTTTATGCTCTGAAACCCTGTTTCACGTCCTCTTGTCAGATGGTTTTTCCAGGTGCCAAACTCTCCCTCCCAGCTCATGTTCCCGCTAACCTAATCCAACGGTCAAACGACATTTTCGCACGTACACTGCCATGGCAACTCAAATATCCGCCCTTAGTTGATACGTGACTCTGAGGAATTGACCTTAATGCCTGCTGAAACAAACTCTGCAAATATCTGATAATATCCTTCGCACATCTTTCCTCCGATTCCTATCATTTCTTTGCCTTCCTCCCCTCGTATCTCTCTACATCTTTCCCTCTTCCTCATTTAGTTCCAAGTATATGTCGGCTTATGTATGCATGCCAACTTATGCAAACTCCTCGCTTGAATCCCTTCCTCATTTAAATTAGAGTAACCTAATATCTGGCTAAACGATTATCCTTATTATCCTCTTGAACCCTCTCACACCACTAACTAACTAGCCTTCTTGTATTTTAACTAAGCGTGAAACCACCAAAACTCACCATACACCACCAAACCTTTAGCCCAACTTCCATCCTTGCCCCTTCCTCCTCATGTCTCTGTAAACTGCACAAGCTTCATATCAGTCGAAATTACTGTTTCTAAAGCTCAACTCTCTTCCACCAACTCTCCAACTTGAGTCAACAACGTTTTACCAACAATTTAGTACAAGTATTCAACTAAAAGAAGAGCAAACAATCCTACTCCAGCCCCACTCCAACCCCGGCACAATCATTTCCATATCCGCAAAATTCCTATTACACGACTCCATACACTATTTAACAAGACTAACCGCACTTATGCATCACACCTAATCTTCGAGCATAACAAACCCTTAGATTCCTCAGTTATGCAATCATCTACTACACAAACGTAAATCTCACCATCCATCAATCCCAATATTCCCATGCCCACTCATCATCCAAGAAGAATCAGTTTCTTCAACACAATATGCAAACCCGTCAATTTTCTTGGGTACATTTCAACAAAATCCTCCAAATTCGCATTATACCTCTTCAAACAGACAAAACCTACCTACCTACCAACCTACCTATAATCCTCTGCTAAACCTCACCATCATCTTCTCCCTATTCTTCCAACTAGTATCTACCTGTCTAAGGGAATCAGACATCCACTACGTAAGACCTACCTGGAGTCCATAAAAGCAGCACAAGAAAAGAATTCCTCAGATCATGAATAATGTCCCATCAATCACACGCTTCCCTTCTCCTAATTCCTCTCCTCTGACTAACAGAATCAAGATTCCTGTATCTTAATATCCTCCTCACCCTACCAAATCTCAGTACACCTGAGCAAACCTGAGTAAACAATTTAATTGAAACTTGATCCTATCCACAATGGAAATGTCACCTTCACTACAATATACATTACTAACAACATTCCCACCTCCTCCTTTTTCCTCCTCTTCAACTGTATTACGTATCTCTTTCCAACCAGCTGAGCTACATTACCAATTTACCTCAAACATCCTCAAGATTTAGCTTCAAGATAGCAAACTATGCTACCGCATTACTACGATACTTGCTACTACTTCTTCAGACAAAACCTATCGACTATGAACCCGCTTCCTTGCAACAACACAATTTGCACCCTCTTATAATTATTTCTCTTATTTTCATTGTCACTTCCATGCTTTCTACCTCGCTTTCACACAATTCTGGCTACTACATTACTACCATCGCTCCCAAACTATCATAATTAATTGACACTCTGTCTTTGTGTTTTGTATTTATCACGTGGATGCAAACTGAAATAAAACTATTTCATCCACGTTCATCTTTCCCTTTGTTTCCTTCAATATATAATCTTCACCATCTCCTCCTCCTCCATCCAATGATAGAGCTTATAAGCTCACATCTTTGGCCTCCTCCGTATGTAACTTCACACCTTACAGTTAACGGCCCCACAAACAAATTAACATCCTCTCAGCTATCCATTTCCCTCCAATTAAATAACATCTAACTTGTTCATCTCTCAATCTCCCACCTTATCTAAATCTTATTACATGTAGCCTGTTTCCGTTTCCGTTTTCAAACGTCTTCATTCAATCTCCTTCTTCACGCCGACTCTTCATAATCATCCCCTTCATAACCCCTGTCCTTTACATAACAACTTCTCTCCGACTTTCTTCCCCTTTCTCCATTACCTCATCCTCTCAGCTATATATCCTTCAAAATATTGACGCGTGTGTATTATATTTCATATTTTCATAACCGGAAACTTGAGGCCATTTCCATAATCCTCGCACCATTCCCTCTCTTCATCCTACATGGTTTTTAATTAAACCATTTTCTTAATATTAAACAATAAAATTCCGTCTACAATCTTCAATCAAATAATTACCCGAGCAACGCATTGCATTTCAATTCTATGCAGCCATCTCACCCACTGTTATTCACATCCATCATGTTCACAAAAATATCAATTAATCCACATATTCCGAGTTTTAATTTTCATTCAATTAACCCTTGATGCTTTTTCCACTAAGCATCCATAATAAAATCCAACGCTTTCTATTCGTCTCTTTCATCGTTCCCTTTTTACTATCTGCCCCCATCTTCACCACCTTTACCACCTCCAGCGCTCCGGATCGCCATTATCACTAGACCATAGCCCATCTTTATAGATTTTTACACCCTCCCTTGCATACTAAGCACCTAAAAAGCAATTAACGCATTAATTTCCAACACTTCTACTTCCACCATCTTAACGTCTCCTCTCATCCTCCCACCCATTCCCTCTATTATTCTCTTCCCTTCGGAGACCCGGCACAAATGACTACCACAACAACAACACCTACTCACCCCAACACAACAAACAATAAAATCTTGCTATAACCTACCCTTCCTTCATCTACCTTGTCTTCTTCTTCCTCCTCCTCATCCACATCTTCTCCCAGGCGTCCCAGGGGCTCACCCACGAAGAGCACGATAACGACGAGACTTTAACTGCTTACCTACCGTGTAATTCTAAATTATCCTTCCTCGGCATCATCTTTAGTTCAGGAGCTCATTCACAAAATTCCTTGAAGCTTTTCCTCCAAATTCTCTTCATTCTATTCCCCTTTCTTTTACTAAAAATCCCCGAACGTCTAAAGCTTATTGCGATTTTCTATCCAAGTTCATCAAAATCCTCAAAGGACTCTTTTTTGGCATTGCGAAATTCGGTAGCTAAGCAGTCAGTTTCTGCTACAACCCCAAAGTATCTACAAACATAATGTATACACAAACATCCGGCTTTTCAAAGCCGGCGCTCTCAGTCGCAACTCTTAAACAGTCATATTTAAACGCTCCTCGCAATATTTTCTTAGCTGTCAGTTAAACTTGCCAACTGGGGTAGCAAGATTCCGGCTGTCTTTCCATCTCCAAGCTGACCTCTTCTCTCTAATCAGATCAGCAGACAAGACAAGACGAAACCAAGAAAACAAGACGCAACTCCTCGGATCATTCCATCTCCATCCCTATTCTAACAAAACACAACAACAATCCTCCCAGCATCCCAACCTCTTGTAACATCACCTTGACGTTAATGCTTCCAGCCCTCCTATAATCGCCCTATAATCCTCTGTATACATCGCAAATCAGATCACAATATACATTAATTGCTCTTTCTCCCTCTATACCTTTGACGGTCCCCCACTCTCTTCCCCGCTCCCGACTAACTCCCCTATCCATCGCCAACAAAAACAAGACACAAAAGTCACGAGTTCAAACTCATCCCGACCGTTTGTCAATAGTCAATAATGAATAACTCTAAACATTCCCCAACTGCACTAACAGCAGCGCAGCCGCATTTAACGTTCAAAGCTCAGCTTGTGCAGCGCAATTCAAACTACACATGCACACCTCCTCAAGTTACGCCTCCACCACCACAGATATCCAAAAACTCCCCTCTCATTAAAGCCCACGTACATATGAGATCATCATAATTAATGGACACCATATCATCCCATTCTTCTATCCTCCGGTGTCCAGTCTCAGGGAAGTATTTCCCTCAAATGTTATCCAACATTGTTCTTATTAAACAATAAACGATTACGACATTATGAACTGATTCCAGAACCAATAATACTTCAACTTACTCGTTTCCAGTAATACTTTTAAACCCCACCAGTGCTACTTCCACAAGTCACCAACGAACCACTCATTCAGGTAGATCTCACCTTAGGTATATCAACTTATGGGAGGTAAAATCGTGTATTTCGATCCAGGTTATATACTCCAAAAACTCCTTCACATGCTGCCATATCATTTTCCAGTTGCGAACTACTACACACTGCATGGCCATTCAAATCGTCACCCTTAGCTGTGAAGAATTGGCTCTAATGATTGAAATTATCGAATTATTGCCATCGATAAATTAATTGAAATACCAAATTGTTCCTCTTTCCTGTCAAATCCCGTCTGAATAAACTCATTTCTGTTCTCTACTTACAAAACTAACTTCGTCCTCTTCCCGACTGTAGTAGCTTCTTTACCCTGATTGAATATGCAAACCTGATACAGGTAACACATTTATTCGTGCCTGCCTTCCCTTTCCACTAATTTTTCCGCCACGCCACATTTTAAATCACTTCGGAATCCCAAGAATCTCGTTCTTCAACTCTATCATTTACCCCTCTAGTAATAACTAGTCGTTCACCTCTTTGTCTTACCTACAATCACAACTTTACAAAAACACCTTCCATATTTCCATCAACATTAACATGCACCTTTACCTGGTTTTCACAGGAATTCTCGTAATCCAAACCACGCAATCCAAACCCTAAAGAAGCTCATCCTTATTTGAAATTCTCGTGCCAGCGTGCCTTAAAAACCAAGCCATAAGTACCCGCACCATCCGATTTCGCAAAAATTTATAAACCAAATCAGCTTCAATTCCTACCTTTCTCTATGCTCTGAAACCACCATTCCAAATTTTATGTACCTTGGACCTTCTTTGTAAAAACCATATATGTATTTCTTCTCCCGCTTCCTCAGAATTAAATGTGAATTTCTTATAATGCTTCTCTCTTTCCAATCTTTTCTTCCTCTTCAAGCTAACAGCACTGTAACCTTTCAACAACATTGTAAGTAATGCCTTCGGCCTTTGTAAAAATAATGTCTTTCTGATACCGCTTCCTCGAAATTAAGTGTTATTTCCTTAAGATTTTTCTCAATTTCCAATACAGCCCATATAATTATTCTCGTGTCTTTGTGTAACACGAGACCGCTTTAATCGCAAATTCTGCTAAATTATGCATGCGTGTCATCAATTCTCCTGATTTTTACTACCAATGCCCATAAATCTTCCGTCCGTCCGCAAGGAAAACAGCACAGCGCTACCTTTGTTCCTCATTTTTTCGTATTTTCCACAGCTTTACTATTCCATCACCGTTTCAAAGTCCCCACTCCTTCTGCTCCCCTTCCTCCCTCTATCTCTCCTTGCAATCAATATCTATCCTTTGAAAGAAACCACTTGAAAAATGATTAAATCCATTTTAATTACTCCTTCGGCTCCCATGTTCAAGGAAATTAAAACATGTCCAGGGCTGGTCTAGCCGGACAAGAGGAAATGTTAAAAAATATTTGAGAAACATCATCCCAATTCCTTCCCGACTTGTTCGAGTCTAACTCTCTAGTCTCAACTCATCTTACTCACTCAACCAGAGCAAGCTGCAAAAGATTCATATTCACAGAAACATCATCTTATCCTTTATTCCTTTCTTCCTCCGCCTCATATCATCCCAATCTTTCCTACATCTTCCTTCTATCTCTCTCCTCCTGCCAATCCTATCCCCCTCATCCCATAATTTACTTCTCCACCACATGTTGCAAAAACAAGAGAAAATACCGGCTCCATCCGCCAGAACAACACTTGGCCATCAACCAGACTCTTCCCGACAACAGAACCCAGCAACTAGAACAGTAATCCCCTAATATCACATATATAAAACTTTATTTCCCAACGCCTCCCTCCATCCAGTCAATTCCTCTCCTGTCCCTAATTCTGTATTCATTTCAATCCATTTTTCATTTACTCTTCCTGCTGTTCTCCCGTCGAGCCAATTTGAATCCATCAAACTCGCATCAAATTAATTCGAATTGCAAATTACATTCACCACCTCACCTCTCCCTCTTAAAATCCAAGCTAAAACCTCCAATCTTCTCATTTTCCCTTGAGAATTTTACTTTTCCACCAACTATTTTACTGTACCAGTGTTTTTTTTCAAACCGTCGAAACGATTTTATGGTTTAATTCATAACTTAAAGAATTCTAAAATCTTCCACACAACAAAACCAACTAAAACCATTTAAATAAGCACAACCATCTCTCACTCCGCGGCCTCAAACAAAAACGTCAAGTCCTGGGTGCGTTCCTACAATCCAAGGGATTCTACCTGCCTGCACTCCCTACAATGTTCTTCTAGGCTTTTGCCAATTCCTACGTATTTTCCGATACTTCAAAGGCAAAACATGAATAGTTTTCCCTCCATCCCTAAAACCGTTTCCATATTAATTTCACCCCAGTTCCATTCCATTCTTCCCCAACTTTAATTATCTCAAAAGCCGCTTCAGTTCTTATCCAAAAGCCTACTCCGCAAACCAATTAACCTAAAGTACATCTTCCCCATCTCTTCAATATCGCATACAGCCAACATGCGATACTGCGTGCTTAAATTGCATGCAACAATTTTATCTTTATCCTCCCCGACGTCCTACCATCGCCTTTGGCCACTGGGCCAGCTAACCTCCACTTCAACAACACCATGTTGACATTGACGAGTACGCAAACAGCAATTATTTTATCCTGTTTCACCATCTAACGTATCCGTAATTTATAAACGTATCCGTAATATCATCCTCATCACTTGAATACTCCACGCAATTCTGGAAAATACATAATCTCGCAAAATACAATATTTTTATTTTTGAAAACCCTAACCTTGCATCTCTCATTCTTCATTGATCTCTGTGTCCCGTCCGTGACCCTTCCGGTTACCCCTTCAAACAATCCTCACTACAATCCTAACCTCTCCCGTCTGACCTTCAAATCCTCTCCCATCTTCCTCAAGCTGTAAATCCGAGACCACGTTAAGCCTCACCCCTGATTCAAATATTACTTAGTCAGCAATTATTTTATTACACCTTAACACAACCCTCCTTATTCTTACTACTTGATAGCTTCTAAGCTTTGCAGCCTACAAAAACTGCAGCGTCCTCAAAACCTTCTCACATCTCTTATCAACACCCCATAAACCTCCATTTATAATTCCGACACCGCAAATCCTACAAACCCTGCACACTCAAACCATTATTTTTCAAAGTCCTGAGAGCCCTGAACCTTATTTATTCTCCACGCCCACAGCGTCCACACTTTCCTTGACACCAAACCTCCGAGCAGAGTACTAGTTGCTGCCATTTTCAAACAGTGATTCCTCCAATTTAAACGCATCTCTTCCGACATTACGACTTGATAACGATGTCTCTCACAGAACAAGAGTGTCATCCATCTGCCTACAATCCTTAAACTGATTATCGCTGCATCCAGTCAGCATAATTCCTCCAATTATTAATCATCCTCCCAGCTCAATCTCTAACAAGTACACGTCATACACCACACATCACATGACTAGCTGCAGTCCAAACTTTTCATCCATCTTCCTTATTTCCTACTTCCTCTTATCCATCCACCTATAATCAACCATATCAATCAGCACTTCTCCAGATCCTCCAAGCTCGGTCAAATAAAAAATCCATGGGTCAATCAGCAATCCCCAACTTCTTCCTTGGTCTAAACTCATCAAGTCATGTCACATTCTTTCTCTTAATTTCAAAAAATTCCAAACTTTTCCTCCCATTTCCACCTTATTCGGAAGCTCATCCACATTTACAAGACCAGTCCAAACGAATTTGCATATAATAGCTCGCAACTCCTTCAACTTATTCTTATTTTTCTTCAGTAAACATCTCCGCACTTTCTGTACCTTTCTGTTTCATCATCATCCCATTTCATTACACATAAAATCACCCATCACCTACCACTTCAACTATCACTGCACACATACCAGCGTAACGCGCTTGCATATTCTTTTCCAGCAAACTTTACATTTATGCGGATTTTCCCCTTATTAAATTATATCTCTACACTCTGCAATCACATTTGAATAATCAAAAGCACTTCTTTCATGCTCCTTTCTCCCTACTTCTTATGTTCATTCGCAGTGTTTCAAGTTTTTCTACCTTCATTCGTAAACTTTCTAAGGTATTTACTTCCAGCTCACTTTTCTTACTATTAACTACATACGTTGTATAACAGGGATTCCATTTCTCTCTCCACAGACCCAATTCCCATTCATCATTCAGCTAATAACTCTCACACTTGCAACTGTTCTGTTCCAGCAGCAATATTCTTCCCCTCCCTCTAATTCAAGTTACTTTACACACACTCTCTCTGCTAAACCTTTAATATCTTTGGTCTTCTTAACATTCTATTACACCTTTCTAACCACCAATTACGTCCACACGTTTACTTAACGTGTCTTAATGCGATTTAGTCATACGTAGAACATAAACCCCTCGTCCGTAATCTTTCAGTGAAATCGTACAAGGTAAATGACCGTATTCTAAATTAATAGCTGCTTCCACAAGGGATGCGTCCTAGTGCAAATGATTAGATTACAAGAATGCTTTTAAGACAGACAGTCCTCAGGTCCGACAACCCCTTCTGTGGCTGTTTCACAAACAAATCATAAAACTTAATACTTCTCAGGAAGCCCTAAGCATTACCGGAGGAATTGACAATAATCGGGATTAACTTAACTGCGGCCACCTATATTATAATTTCACGGTCCAGCAAAAATGCGTATGTCATGCCCTTATAGGGTCTGACGTCTGACCTGCGTCTGCAGCAATGATATATTATCGTCTATAACTCTTACTGCTTTTACAGTCTACACTTAAACACGTCTAACAAACGACAAACTTCACTCAACTATTCAATGATTTACAACGACTTACCTGCGAATCCAAACAAGGTAACCAGGAGTAGGGAGAAAATAAACTTATTCCCACAGATGGCCAAATTCCGTTGCACCAATAAAAACTGTCGTTCCGCCATAAAAAATCATTTGCAATCCACACTTAATACTCAACCCTCCCACCAACTCTTCACCCGTCAACCAAACAGCCCAAACCGACCACAAACAAACTTCTCAACAATTCACATAATCCTTCCACCACTACACCTCCAATCTTCTCCACTTCTTGTTTTCCGTCCGAGTCCAATTTTTAAAATGTTATTCCTTCCTCAAACTATCATTCATCATCTTCCCAGTTCCAACGTCCCCAATCAACAAGCTCACACCTTCCCCGCTCAGATCTATGTTTACTCAGTTCTAATGCCTTCCTCCAAGTAATCCGTAATTCTTGTCGCGAAAATCGTCCTCGTTTCGTGATATTTATCCATTTGTTTCACTGCTTCCCGGAGGATTACTCCGCATCTTTCCCAATCTCTTCAGCGCCGTAGCCCAATCTTCACGCTTCCTTTCGTCATACTTGCTCAGCAAACGTTTCCGAAACTTGCGCTCATGAATAAGCTCGTATCCTTAGTCCTTTTCCGGTGAAATCCGATTAATCCAACCGCCCTTCACCAACAAGTCCTCCAATATCTTCCGGCCGTCGCCTCTTCAACCCGTTTAGATGTCCCGATTCCGATGTTGTTACTGTAAAAAAACAAAAATTAAATTCCCTATAACAAACTAGCAACATTACAACGTTTACTAAAATGTACTCCAAGCAATTAAAATCCTCATAATAAACCACAAACGTTCCGAGTTCACAATTAAAGTACTCGTACATACCTTTGCACAAATAATGCCAATTTTACCAATTTTACAGCGCTAGTTATTCTAACGAAGCGTGAAACCATCAATTCTGAGCCCGGAACCGGTTAAACAAACCTAAATCAGACACACTCCAACTGCGCCATCCCAACACTTTCAAACACTACAATTATTTCTCTTCCCAGTGTAGCATTATCACTACACCAAACTGTAAATCCCCACTACTCACACGCACAATCCTAGATCAGGAATACATCAACCTTTATCACCTCCATCCTGAATATATCAAATAAATTATCTCTCAATTCGCTAAAAACAAACATCTCTTCAACCAGTCACTATCTTTGAACAACATCCTAAATTTCTCCCACGATCCGTATAAATAACTATACTAGCTGTTAGATTATAGCATCAAACACATAACCTCAATAATTTGCATCAAAATCCGCATACCTTTATATGAATCAATCTCTAACATCAACAATTTCTTGCGTAAACCCGATTCCTTTACAAATAACAACGTCAACAATCCTACCCGTTTTCATCTAACCCTTAACCGTCGATATTACGTGAACACAATTGTTCAACAACATCCTGCATTAACGAAAATTAACTAAAACAAGTATGCCAAACCAAATAATTTTCACAGCATAATATAAATTTGAACTCCGACAATGTTCCAACTCATATTTACAACTTAAAAAGAGAATTCACCTAAATAAATAGCATTTGCAAGCAATCCTGGAATTAGCCATTATAACGGATTTTCATTCATCGTATTGTACCAAATCGTGTTATATTTTAAGCTTCTTTAAGTCGATCTGTATAAAACCAAAGTGATAATTAACAGCTCGATAACAGCTCTGTTTGACATTTCTCTTGTCCTTGAACCACTCCTAGCTGTTACTCCTCCGATTCTCCGTACCTAAATCAGCTAAAACTACAGCTCCCGATATGACTACGGATTACGTAATCTATTAGGTTTTCCTTCTTTCAACCTAAATAAACTCGACAGTATTTTCGATTCACAGCCTTCGACATCAAGATAATACACGCACAAACGGACATTCTGTAAACAATTCTTATTTCCCGATGACTGAATCGGACCTACACAACATCTATCTATATTCGATCTGTTTACACGTGACCTCCATGGATCGGTTATTGCCAACTCGCTTAGCGCGTGACAGCTATATAGCGATTAGCAAAATCTATTCACAAGTAATTACATATACACTCCCGTACTGAACATCCAACACACATACCTCACTATGAATACACTCCACCAAAACTTTATCTAAACCACTCTGGTTTTTCAAATGAGTCATATGTCAGTACAGCCAATGTCATCTCGGTCAAACAAGAACATATCACTAAATAAATCTTTCAGTACAACTATCCTTATTCATCCATTCAACTAATTCCAGTTGATAGTTCCGAAAAATTCTATTTTCAATCAACTTTTAAAATAACATAACTCATCACACAAGTTGCAACACCTCCACCAGCTCAATTTCACCAACTACATATCCAATCAAATCAATACCATCTAATACCAATCATTTAGCAACTCATCCTCCATACCACATCGATGCAATCTCTTCCAAGTACTACTATAATTCTCATACTTGATTATTACATTTCTCTCTCCATCAAAACTTTTAATATGATATTCTCAACCTTCACATTCTTCGATTACGCATCTTGATACTTATGTATGTATGCTACCAAAACATACATCAATTAAAATATCGACAACATCGAATACATCGACTTCAAACCTAGTACTACTAACCACGCATCGTCGAATAAATTACCCGCTGATTTCCAACAACTCTATAGAAAATATCAATAACTGATATCCTAACCTTAACTTTCTTGATACAAACAACATCGTGATTCCTCCTCAAACTAAAACGACGGCAATAAATCAATATCAATTCTTTCATAACAATACCCATATCTTCCAATTACTAATTTCAAATTATAATAACTTACCTCAGTTCAACACTCACGGTCTCACAATAATAACTGTTTCCGAAATTGGTCACCAAATCCTTGCTATCTTTCAGACTTTCCACTTAATTCTTCAACATTTACAAATATCCATCTTTGTACAACACTCCGTCTATTGCAAACTTAATGAGCAACACAACTGTTAATATATATCACTAAAACTAATTTCAATTCCGTAATTAGCTTCTTCTTCACAATCCTTTACAGTTTCCACAATTTCAATTCCCCGATTCCCTTCACGATATATTTCTTTTCTTCAAACCCTGAGCACAATTCTAGTTCACTTGTTTTCAAATTTCAAACCTCGTAGTAATTTCTAATAGTCTTCTATAGTTCTTCTAAAATTTTTCGTCTATCCTCTAAAATATCTTCTCCGTCTTCTTCTCAGCAGTTTAACAAGTGATGATGATAATAACAACGGGCAAACTTGTTGTCGTCGTCGTCCTCCTCCTCCTCCTTCTCTTCTGCTCCTTCTTCCTATCTTCCGAGATGCTCCTTTCCATTTCAAGCACCAGCCAGGCACAGCGTAAAAAGCGTAGATCTTCTCGCAGTAGTATTCCCGAGTTCGTAGTAGTAGATCAACAACTTTATGCCAGAGTACTACAACAACAGCCTATATAATACTCATCATCCGCGTACGCTTCTGTTCCTTAAGGCTTTTTCTTCCTTAAGCTCCAAGTGTGTAGCATATTCAAAAACACTGGAATCCGAGCCCTCCTACTATATCCAGCTTATACAAACCATACTAAAACCACATCTCATCTTCATCCCTAATACCAATACACACACACAGAGCTCCTATTCCTTCAGTCCTTTCATTCCCCTTATATTCCTATTATAAATCCAGTACCAGAACAACTACCAGAAATCCCTCAGAATATATATTCTTACATTCAGAATCTTATCATACGTAAAACATTTCCCTTATAGTAGTCCCTTTAGTAGTAGTACACAATTGCGTAAGTCCTCAACTCCAACCCCTTTCCTTATTCTCTCGTAATATTTACTACTACGACACCGAGAATCTACTCTTGAATTAAACTCCCCGTATGTACCTCCTCCTTGGGAATAGGCTTCTATCAAATCATTCAAAACAAACCCCCACAATCTAGCCAAATATCTTGTGCCCGCTCTTCCTAGTATTCCTTCTCTTCCTATTCACAGTATCAATGGGAATCCAGCTCACGGGTATACTCTACACACATTTTAGCCATCATCTCCTCACATTCCTAGCTTTATATCCTTATTCTCTTCTCTTCATCAATGGTTGTAAAAGCAAACCCTCCAAATCATTATACACTCCACACAAAACCCCCTATCCGATTCCATCTTATGTTCATCCGACAGCCGCAGCTCCAGCTCCTACAGAACTACACTACTGTATACAGTACATATCCTCGCCAAAAAATTCGCAATTCCCATCCAACCATATCCATACAGAGCCTCACGAACGAATGTATGAAATCCGCGACCATTCCCACACTCTCCCCTCCATCTTTCCCCTAGCCCCTAACCATATACATATCCCACATCTCCCGCTACTCCGTTCGCCAAAATTCTTCGCCAATATCACAAACCTACTCACGAGAGATGCCTTCTTCCACGCTTCCTTCCTAACATCCCAAATGCGTAGATGTGTAAGAGTGTGCCGAACTTTCCCAATGTCAGAAGACCCCTCCAATCAACCCTTCTACAATATTTACTACTACACCATCTCACAACATCCAAGGCACACAGAGAGACGCAATTTCCTCTCTCATACTCCGCCGCATTCGCCAAAAACTCCCAATTTCTTCTTCTTTCTTCTTCTTCTCTTCCACATAATATTTCCGCAACTCATCCTTCTTCTCTCCTGGATCTAGTATTCTTCCTGGCCTGCCCTCCCTTCTCCCAGCAATCCTGGTCTTGGCCATCCCCTTCCTACGCTCTGTGCGTACGTAACCGTCAATACCAGTCTTAATCTTCTTTTTCACCTACACAGCCAGAGGAAACCAAACATTAGATTCACCGTCAAATATTCAATTCAAACTTGCATACATATCCCTTTACACACACACACTTATCTCGTCATTGCTCTGATAATCGTTAGCGCACTAGTGTCAGGATATCCATTGTCCACATTCTTCAGAGTTGCTCTTCCTGTCCTCTGATTCAAGAATTCTTCTGTTACTGATGCGTAGTGACCGGGTTGCCATCTATCCCGAGTGGTTCCTCCTGGACTTTGAATCTTAGTAGTCTCCGTCATCCTTCAGCATCTCCTTATGTCTTCTCCCCTTTCATGGCAACATCTGGATGTATTCAGCTACAATTGCAGCATTTCACACAATCAGCTTAATTTTTTGGATCTTATTATTCAACTACATGCTCCGTGGCAAATCCTCCAAAAGTAACTCCCATTTACCATTCTAATTACCGCTCATTTGTCGCTGACGCTGTATCCGATTTCAAACTCCTCCAGTCAACTCTTCTCCAACTCAGTAACGAAATCCTCTTCATTGACATTCATTTTCTGATTTTCCTCCGAGCCGATTACGACGTAACTTTTAAAGAGGTCAACACGAGTTTAAGGTCCAGTCCATTAAACTTCTGTTGTACGACATTCTTCTCCTGTTCCATCATATTCATTACTCTTCCGCTCACATCATATAGCAAGTACTGCCCCGTCATTTGTCATAAACAGATAGCCTCCCTGGTGCCTGTAAATCCAAAGAAAAATACTCTGACTCTTTCATTAAACACAAAAAAATGCGCATAAAACAAAAAACTCACATTAAATCCGCATGAATCCCGTCCTAAAGCTAATTCCACCTTCCGTATCCACGTCTGTCGTATCATAGGTTCGCCTCGCCCTGATCTGCAGTCCGTATTACAATTCTAAACATAAAAAAGAGGTTAAAGTGATAATACATTATTCCAGGATTCCTTGGGCCAAACGTCCTAACCAAGAAACAAGTAAATTCTAATGCGGTCCACTGCGGGTAAGTCTTCATCTTCATCTCTTGGCTGGCTTGTCTAACTTGGCTCTGATTCTCGGAAGGAGAAAAATTAACAACGCAGCGTTCCCTAAGAATATGAGTACAACAGTAAAGCTAGGATTTCCGCTGCGACAAATTCCTTTGCAGTTTTGACGATTCTGTTTCCTTATTGGAACACTCAGACTCCATGTTGAAGACGCCTTCTTTGAGTTCCTCATTTCTGTGGACGCGTCCCCTCGCTTTCTCCCCTGCACTAATCGGTAATGGTAAGAGATTTCTATCAGGTCTCAAAGAGAAAGTTATAACGACGTTAACGCTAGCTTTTATTCTATTAAACTCTTGTCAATTAAATAACCTAAAGACTGGACAGAAGTAACTGTGAAACAGTAAAATTCTATAAATAAAAGCTTTCACCGCGAACCGTACTAGGATTTTGTGCCCCTGCCCTTGGCTTTTGGTAGCACTTACAGTCAAAACAATCACATGAGGTAATACAAGAATTTCTACCTAAATCAGATAGTTAGTCTATAATTTATACCTAATCTACCTAGTCCACGGATATCGCTAGCTTAATCTCTCTGATTTGTACCAAATTCAGTCTTTCCGAGAAACGAATATCAGGACATATCCAACGAAATTCGACAAATAAAAAGTACATTCGAGAACTTTAAAAAAGCTAAAATCTAAACATAGAACGCAATGATCTTTAGTTCCTTCTCCGTTAAAATTACTTTTCAAAATATTCTCTACTATTTCCGATGTTATCGCTTAGGTACATAGAAGCTCTAGAATACATTAATTATCTAGTGCAGCAACAGTTCTACCGAATTTCTACACAGTGAGTATCTTATAGCTAACTAAACATGAATTCGGTAAAAGCCTTTTCCATTTCAGCTTCACTCCATGTTTGGCTGCGATTAATTGATTCCAGCTGAATTTCTTGATTACACGGACCGTAAAAGTTCAAATCATAAACGTTTTGACCAAAGCTTTCTTGCTGAAATTTGTTCCAGCAAGTTATATCTGTTTGTTCATAGCCGTCCGGTTCTTGTACTCCTGGTGTATCACGGTCGCGGTATTCATAATCGGTCGTAGGTTCCTTTAACGCTGCAGGTTCCTCGGGTATAACTATACTTTCGGTAACGGTAGAGACCGCTACTTGATCTAACTCACACATAGCTTCCTCCATCACAGTTTCATCACTAGAAGGGATGTCATCAAACACCACCGATTGAGCACCAGGCAAAAAATAATCGCCGAAAGCAGTATCCTCAACACAACTGTTAGCTTCTTTGCCAACTATAGAATAATTTGTACAGCTTACTGACTTCATCGCTTGCTGGAAGTCCTCGTACACTTTATCACGCACACCAAACAGCCAACTGAATCTATCCTTCAGCTCCATAGTTTCCAGAACGAATGCCAGGTTTTCTTCAGGGGTTTCATCGGGATATCTTGCTAAGAACTTGACAGGTTCTTTGCAAATGTTCTCATACCAATCTTTATTTAACGCAGGTCGCCAATTTTCCAGAAACCTGTGCCCTGGATACTTCTCTCCGTTTTCTGGCATTCCGCTAATGATGAAATACCCCACCATTGGAACCCTCTTGTCAAAAGTCACATGAACTGGTACTTGGACCATCGGTGTATTTCCTGACTGATCAGCCATAGGATCATCTTCCACAAGATCGACTGATGGATCAACTATCAGAGCGTCAAGCTTTGGATTATCTATAGTCAAATCAATTATAGCATTCTTCAAAATGATAGCATCTTCAGGCACGTGAACAACTGCTGCACCTTCTGGACATGGTTGAGGCAATGATGGAATAACCGGCGACTTACTAAGATATTCGACTTTCTCGACGAGCCTCTGCGGGATACGGTTTTGAAACTTTACTAGATTTCTCGAAGTAGCAATCGTCGACTTAATTGGATCCACCTTTGCTTTCTTGAGCGCCGGTTGTGTTTGTCTTCCTCCAGGTTTAGTTGTACTTTCCCTTAACAGTTCATACTCATTTGTACTAGCAGGAATGAAGTCTTCTTTTGGGTTTTCGTACACACAACCAGCGCAAAGGCGGCTTTTAACTTCGCAGCCTACGTTTCCAGTAAAAGCAACGTTCATTCTCTGCCGGTTCTTTCCTCGGAGGCAAACCTCCTTGTAAAATGAAGCACAAGCAGGACATTTGAACAGATCCGTGTACCCATTTTTCACAGTATTCATCTTACTTTCATTGCAAACCGGGATCTGACTGAGAATTGACTTCTTTCTCTTCTGTTCAGTTTTGGTCAAGGGTAAGTTTTCCGGTGCTTGACTAGGGCAACATACAGCGAGGTGAAGCTTGTAGGCGTGCAAAGATTGATAACGTTTCTTCGGACATCTTGGGCATTCAAAATATTGACGTGGCAAACTGTTCTTAGATCCAAGTCTGCTTTCTGGACCGGGCCTAAAATTTACTCTTCCTTGGCGTTCTTTCATGTAGCTAGGTTGCTGTAGGGTAGATTTTCTGACAGTAGTATGAGATCCAGGAATATTAGAAGCACTTTGAATAGGGCTCATATTTACGTTACTTCGAGGATAGGACGAACGGAATGTTTCGGAAAGCAGCACTCGTTTCCTAACTTCAGCGTCGTTGTCAGGTATCACATTGCCGATGGTCGATGTCTTTTCCTTCTCCTCTGTAGCTTCACTTGAAACTATCTTGATCGAAGTCCTCACTGTCAGGATCCTCCTTGAAATAAGTTGCATGCTGTCACCGCCGCCCCTTGGTGCATACCGAAGTCCAGTATCTTTTAGCTGATTGAAGGGATCTTGCTTTATTAGATCTTCCATCAAACCCGAAGATTCTTGCAGAAACCGAAATGTCAATGATTGAGTGCCGATATGAGTATCCATGTCTCGATCTGCCAACGCCAGCCGTACTTTAGTGTTCTCCGATTCCTGTAGCTTTTTTTGTCGACCCGAGTATTCCATCAGGAGCGTTGCATTATATTGTATATTGTTTGGATCGGGTTAATCGGGTATCTGATCTGCAGAGCAATGAATAAAATGTATATAATGCCATCGTGTTCTCAACACCATTACAGTGATCGAAAACAGTAATACCGTCATCATACCAATTTGACTGATTACAACATAGCTTTGGGCTTATCACAAATCTAAAAACTAGGTTCAATTACACGATGCATAAATATTACCGAAACACATGTAACATTACACTAACCTCTCTGAATTTGAAAACTTTGAACTCATTCATCTTGTCATCCCGGTGCTGTTGTCGACATTGGTACTCTCTTACTAATAAATCAAGTCTTTAATTTAAACAAACCACGTTATTAATCTTGCCCTTTCTCTAATTTTGATCGACGATTAAATGATTCAGACATCATTTGAACACTACGCCTCCAATAGCGTGATAACCGCTCTCAATAATAATTGCACTAACTGAATCACACGCAATATAAATAAAGTAACGAATAATTTAGTTAAAATAATATAGCTTTACGTTCCCATGATAGAGGATCTCTTATGACGTTAAGTTTATGCTGATAATGTAACGAAATCATCCCACAAACAATAAAAAAAACTTCTAGAACTGTTACTGTGTATTATCATAGGCCAAGCACTGACTTCATATGCCGGCATGAAACCAGCGAAGGAGCAGTAGTAATACTACGTAATGGCCAGTTAATTTTTAAGACACAATTACACAACCTAATTGCAGATGCCCGTTGCTGGCATGAAGCAAAACGATCAATGCCACATGCACCTTTTTTACCGGTGTAACACTCTTTCCCCGTGCCCGAAGGCTAATGATAGCATGCTTTTTATTTCGCCTCGCCTGGTCTTCTCCGTTGCGTAAGATATAGGGCCGTATTCCATGCATATAATTGTCCATAATTGTGCTAAAGCCGTACTTATATGCATTGTAGAAGTTCAGCCTAATATTACTGTAGCTCATAATTGCTGCGTATGACCGAGGTCATGAATCCGAACACAAAAATAAAATGCCATGTATTCCAACAGGTATCAGCTTTTCAGATAGAACGTTTTAGTCACCATACAAGTATTTTCACATGACACATTTTACAAGATTTCTAATCTTTATCGCTTTTTTAAGCAAACAGTTCCGGTACAAATTAAATTTTCCCTACAACTACACTTACCTAGCCTACAAGATACCAACCAGTAGCTAAATAAGATTATCTCACAGTAGTCCACAATTAACATGAGCATATCATTTGCAAAAGTATAAATTGAAATTCTATTTTAAATTCTGACATAAAATCTTTACATTAAGCAGCCTCCTTGTTACGACTGAATTTTTTCCATGGTTTGCTTTGCTTTTGTTTTTTAATAGCTACTGAAGCTTCGCTTAGACTATCCTGAACGCTGTCATGCGGACGTTTTCTTTCATTCTTCGCTTTTTTATTGAACCTTTTGCCAATCGTCCCAATTATGCTACCAACCACAGGCCCATCGTCATCCTCTGAATCAGATTCAGAATTCCCAGAATCTCGCTCCAATTTAACCTTCACTGCAACTTCCCCTGCTGCGTGAGAATCGGTTGCTCCGCCCTCGTCCAAAGCCGGCAATTCATACTCAATTCGCCATAGACCCTTCTTGACATTATCTTCAACTGACGGATTCATTCCTCCGTAGGATTGTCGAGCGTAATTAAAGCGTTCACAATGGAGGTAACTAGGACAGGCTACGACTCGAGAAGGGATAGCGGATCTGTTCAATAAATCAACAAAAACATAAGTAATCAAGTACATAATAGTACTCGTGCACACCCTTAATTAGTAAAGTTACTTACGCGTCTGTCCCAGGCTCTGATTTAAAATTTCCGTTCCCGTAAAATTCCCTATGTTTTTTCTCCGTCACTGTCTGGTCAATCTGCTCCTTGGTTTTCCGCATGAACTGAAATCAGTTTAGATATAATTTTTTCAAATATGTAGCTTTCAAACACGAATAGTTAGCATTTAGCATTTACGAGCTGAATCATTCATTCTACGGAACACTCTCGCCAAAATATTTTCATACCTTTAATCCCAGGACTCCTTTGCTTAACTTCATAGTGTAGCCGGAGATAATCCTGATCGAATTTCTATTAACACAAACTGATATTGTGATGGGTCCGAACTAAATTCTAGTGCACGTTATAGCAAAATGTACTTTGTAGGAAGTCTGCTATAAATTTATTCTACGTTTTAAGCACTAAATTAATGAATATCCTAATTAACTGCAGAGCTTTAATAAATGAAACATAGTTAAAAGTAATACTATAAATAACCACCGTAGAATTTAATTATGGATTCTCACGTGTGTGCTAAAATCTACTGCAATGTGCTCTCTCTACAATTCACCTCTTACTCTGTTTTTTGGTTTTACTAAAACATGATTATATATGGCATAGCATTGCGCACCACTCATATCTGGGCACTAGCCGCTGCGCGCGCGTACATACAGTACTCAAATTGAAAATTCCCGCAGTCTAAAACTAGCCCAAGGATTTCTTATTCGACGCGATCACTACAAAAAACGTTTGTTCCTTTGTTCATTTTTTTTCATTTCAGGCTTGTATGCAAGACGACAGATTCCAGGTTGTAAGATTCTTCTCGGGTGTGGAAGGAGTATTAGAGGCGTAAAGAATTAACCTATATACTCGATTGACCATTTGACATAAAAATTAAATTCATCCGATTCTTCAGCCAGAAACATGCCATGCAAAATATCCTTCATCCTGTCATCAGGCCCATAGAAGCTCCATTTGATTTTATGCCTAATTGTCAATTTTGAATATTTTCCCCCTTACTTCTTCTCCATCCTTCCTCACCCGAGGAGATTCTAAACTCTAAACCTAAAGCTTATCGTCTTCGTGTCTACCATAACTTAAATGGATAAAGCCATACTCTGAGACTCTTCAGCTGACATGGCGTTGTTATCCGGACGGATGAAGCTGAAGCTTCAGGATTAAATCCTCATTCGTCATTTACCCTCAGCAGCGATCTCATCACGAGTTTTGTGTCCGGAAGGCGAATTTTTAAAGTTGTGACTGAGCTGTATTGCGTTTTTGGTTTTAATTTTTTAAAAGAAGACAGCTTTTGAATAAAAAGGTAAGTAGCTGTATATATTTTTTAAAACCAAACTTCTTAACTTCTTGCTGTCAAAATATACGTCATTAGCTACTTCAGTTTCTGACTAGTGGAAGTTTGGATACAGGGATATAGTTGTAGAGAAGAGGTGGAAAACTTTGTAGAAAACAAAGTTAATGATTAGTGCTGATTGAGAGAAAGAGTTTTAGCATAAAGGTGGTGGTAGAGGATGGTGGATTTAGTTGAAATTTTTCCTCCGCTGTATACACGGAAAATCTCATAAAAACTCTCGTTCAGCCCGACTGAATTTCAACTTTTTCCATTTAGTGCACCATTTTGCTCCGAAATATCTGTCATTTCTAGCTTTATTTGCTCTAGACATTAAAATAAGAGGTAATAATTATATGATCAGTGCATATTGTGGGAAATAGGTTGGGGTTGGAGATCAGGTGGTGGTGAATGGTAGGCAATGGAACTGAGGATTTAGTTGCAGCATTCCCTCCGCTATTAAAGAGACGTCAAGTTGATTGAGCTTCCTGGTCTTTTTTTTACAGATGGCGCTGCAACTGGAACTGGAACACCCAGACCTTATCCTCCAAAGGACGCTCCATGAACAGGAGCTAGAACGTATTCGCCAGAAGCATACTGAAGATAAGGAGGAAGCGCTCCAGTCCATAAACGAAGAATTGACTTCTGCAAAGGAAGAAAAGGAGCGTCTCCAAACCCAATTGCGCCTGACGAAAGAGAAAGATGAGAAGAGGGTGAAGCAGCATTCAATGGAGATGACTCAAGAAAGGGAAAAGCTGCATTCCCTAAGCCAGAAGTACATCGCAGCAACAACAATTGCTAACGAGACAATAGTTCTACGAGCTCAAATGCAAAATTTAACTGCTGAAAATGAGCGGTTGTTGCGAGAGGTAACACAGGCGGGAAACAACGAAGTGAAAGGCGACCTAGTGGACACCCTGCGAGCTAAAATCAAAGGTAGGTATATATAATTTGAATTCCATCCACATTTACATAACCAGCGCCCTTTCTACTAGCAGGGAAGGTAAATTGACTGGCTTGAGAAGGGGCGTCAGAATGATTCGTAACATAATCCCTATCTGCATCAAGTTCTTCGTCATTTTCCTCCAATTCTTCATCATTATCAGGATTCCCTTCTTCCTCTCTCTTTTCCGTAGTGAAAGTTCGTTACTTTCTCTTCAAATTTTATTTCTTTCTTTTTGCAGTCCTTGAAGGAGAGAATGGAAAGCTACTTGAGAAAATAGGGGTGAGTTTTTCTCATAAATATTTCTTTCCTTACCTTTTACCACCTATAATTTCCTATATTACTGCTATTCAATTAAAGAACAATCTTACCTTTATGATTTCCATTGTTTTAGGGATACGAGAGAAGAGAGAAGCACAGAAAAGACAAACTGACGCGGATGATGAACAAAACGCATTCATTGCTCAGTTTATTGTCAGAGCAGGAATGTAGCTCAGGTTAGATAAAATTATAATTATGTCACTAAAGCAAATCAAAACTTGTGAAAGGGCGAGACTAATTTAAATTTTGGATTCTTTTTGCAGATGGCGACCTCAAGGACGAAGACAAGGACCAGAATTCATTGGCAATTATGTCAGCATCCGCTAGCTCCAACTTCACGACTTTCTACAATATAGGTCAGATTTCCGGTTTTATTCTCCTATCCTGTGCTGAATCCTTGAACGCCAAAATAGTCAGCCCTAAATTAAGTTCACTCAGTAAGGTCTACTTCGGAAGAGAGATAGGAATCATTTGTGGGCAAAATGATGGCTTTTTCATGCACCGCATGTTTCACGGGAGGACTCATTAAAACCTTGGAATCATGTAGCCGAGCTAGGGTATGTTTACGAAGGGCCCTTGTTTCCCTCCTCCCTGAACTTGTTTGGAAACATTATGTGAATCAATCAGGTGAAAAAGTGTTTCCCTAAAATGTTTTCCACAATCTTCCCCAAAATTATACCCACAATGGAACCCTTTCGTCTCCTCACATCGCTCTCTCTTCTCACCTACAATCGTTTCCATTCCCTTTTTTCTTGTGGATAACCAAAAGAACATGATAACCAGCAATTAGCTTCATGTTCATCTCAAGTGTAACCCAACTATGGAAGCAAACAGAGCAATCTCTCATGAGGCCTTCATGTATTTTCTTCCCATTCTACAAATACATAACAGTGCTCATTCACATCCGAATATTTCTTCAATTCTTCATCCCTCCTCTTTTCAAACCTAGAGTGTTGTTTACATTTATAAATCTTATTATCTAATTAGAGATTCAGTCCCAGAATAGTGTAAGTGTAGCAAGCAACGTAGCGTAGTAATATATATTTCCTCCATATTCAAGTCTCTATCTTCCAACGGCGTATTCCCTCTATCGCTCTCCTTTGATGGTCTTTGCCTAGGTAAATACTCGAGGTGGAAACACGCAAGGATATGTTTAGTTTTTCAAAAACATTTCTCTTTTCTAAAGGTCTTAAATCCCATGTTACTCAAATAATCTCATTGGGGTTGACCCTTGGACAGAACCTGTCTAAGCTTTCTCTCAGAGCAGAGATACAGTTATTATTCCCACTTCCCGTCCACTTTTTATTTCACTCATCCAAAAGGATCCTTCGGGCTCCTTTCCCTGTCGTCCGTCTCAGTCCTTTTAGTTTATTCTATCAAAATATATTGTCCACATCACTGCGCCTCATATTTTTATCCGCATCTTCTTCAACCCAACAAGCCGTGTCCACAGCGAACCAAAGAATCAAACCCTAGCCTAGCACTGCAATAATAGAATTTCTATAGAAGGATAATAAAAAATAACGCCCAGCTCGTTATTCCTCCTCTTCTCCCTCCTTCTTCCTCATATCGTTCTCTTTGAGTGTTTGGTCTATCATGATCTCTCTTAACTAGCTGGCGTTAGTTCAGCGCTATTGCAGAGCAGAGCTGGAGATGTAAAGTTTCAAATGCGTGTAGGAAACGATAACCAACGACAGTAACTGTGAGTGAGCAAAGTAACCATCCGATCTAACTTCCAGTAGTGCGGTTACTGGGGTAATAATATCTTGATATAAGATGAATTTGTGAGCGGGTCAAATTGTTCACAACTACGCATAGAAGTAGGCGGGGAGGCCATTTTCATCTCACTCGGGCTTGCCTTTATTATCATCCATTCCGATGATGTTATGCCTTGGTCTGCTCCTCCCCTTCACAGCTTCCATGAGCTTTCTCACTCTTTTCATGAAAACATGTAGGATAGCTCCTGCACCTGAACCAGAAGCAACCAAAGATGATTCCAGTCCATTATAAAAATATTATTATGATTTATAAAGTATAGGATTGTTATTTTTGAATTTTCAGGAATCGAAAAAAACCCCTTCACCGCTACCAAACAGACCGCTCCTCCAACTCACAGAACTTGGAACAGTGCTCTCTTTATCGACTCGTCTTCAAGTAAATTTAAAAACCTTGTTTACAGCCCGACTAGCAATCTACATTGTAGGGACCTAAATTTTTGAAAGAATCGTTTCTACTCGGGGAAATAGAAACGCAATGTCTCTTTGACATCGCAATATGGTCACTAGAAAACTATGTTGTTTTCTAATTCATGATGACATCGCTGGAAGCAAGATAAACACATGTCCAGGGATGCACGAATCCTATTGATCGCCTGAGCTAAGAAATTCCTGATAATTGTGAATATCCCCATCCCCATTATACTTTGGTCCCCCGAAAAGAGAATTGCATGCGGGCAGTAAAGCCAAAGCGCGGCAAATTCAGCTTTTCCGGCATGCATTTGGCATTCATTCTTAAGCAGTGTCTTCTCCTACACACTTAACTGTTAAGTTAATAATGTGCTGTAATACGATTGGGACTATTTTGGAGTAATTTCCTTATCCAAACTTCTCAAGAGGTACGTAAAATTTAAACTGAATTTCTACAATTAATTATTGATTCAGGTTGAATTTCTTGCACTAATTAATTACAGATACTTGCGACGGTAAGCGCAATTTAGAAGTTTGCGGGGAAGGAAATATATTAATAGAATGTAAGCATTATTTTAATACAACCTTCTATTTTTTCCAGGGATTGTGACTACTTCGGACTAATTTCTTCATCTCAACTTCCCTACAGGTATTTAAAACTCACACTGAAGTTTTATAATTAATTAAAGATTCAGGTTTAATTTCTTGTACTAATTAATCATAGATTCTTGCGTAGGTAAGCGCAAGTAAAACTTAGCAGGGAAAGAAAATATATAAGTGGAAATTAAGCATTATTTTGAGTCAAAGCTTCTTATTTTTTTTTAGGTTGGAAAGGGAAAGGCCATCCCAGCAGTTCATTCATCGTCATCGACAATATTAATGCTAATGGTGTTAATATTAATTAAGTTCCTGAATGTTCATTTAGTTTCGTCATGCAAAATACTACTGATGTAAATTCCAGAGTAACATTTTAATTTATATTTTACTGTAGCATTGCAACTAAGAAAAGAATGCCTGCTAGTGTCTTAATTTATGTATCAAAGTCAGTTATGTATTTGGTGGGAGGGATAAAATGTAAAAATATATTATGTGAGTTAAATGCAATTTTGGTGTACTGCTTTTAACATCGCCACTGCATCCCCACATAATCCCAACAACAACGAAACTAATCATATACCTAACGTCGCGTAGACATCACCGCCGGAGCATCGCAGGTTCAACCCTTGAAGAGAACGCGCGGACATTGTGGGACGCCTCTCCTGGGATATCCCTTTTTGTGACATCCTATAGTTAAGGGATAGCGTTGGGGATGATCCTGCGATCTTGCTCCTCCTAAAAATGATGTCTACGGGACGACCCCAAGATTACTCTTTGCTAGTCGGGAGCTGGTCAGTGCGAGTTTTGTTCATTTGTAATAATAACGGTTTTTATTGCTAGGAACTAATGGGTATCGTCCCAATTTTCGACCAAAACATTGCTGATATTCGTTTATGCAAGTTATATCCTTTCGCTTTTGTTCATAGCCGTCCGGTTCTTCTTGTACTCTTGGTGTAAAGTAAAGTTAAGTAAAGTGAGGAGTTTATAGACCTTCTTACACTCGTTACGAGTTCATCCTACTCTTGGTGTATCACGGTCGCGGTTTTCAAAATCCGTCGTAGTATCTCCCTTTAACGCTGCAGGTTCCTCGGGTATAACTTTAGTTTTGATAACGGTAAAGATCGTTAGTGGATCTACCTCACTCATAGCTTCCTCCATCACAGTTTCATCACTAGAAGGGATGTCATCAAACACCACCGACTGAGCACCACGCAAAAAATAATCGCCGAAAGCACCTCTCTTAATAGCTTTCTCAACACAACTGTCAGCTTCTTTGCCACCTTTAAAATAATTTGTACAGTTTACTGACTTCACAGCTTGTTCAAAGTCTTCGTACCCTTTATCAAACACATCAAAGAGCCAACTGAATCTATACTTCAGCTCCATAGTTTCAAGAACAAATCCTAGGTTTTCTTCAGGGTTTTCTTCGGGATATCTTGCTAAGAACTTGACAGGTTCTTGCAAATGCTCTCATACCAATCGCTATTTAACGTAGGTTGCCAATTTTCCAGAAACCTGTGCCACGGATACTTCTCTCAGTTTTCTGGCATTCCGCTAAGGCTTCGTCCATAAACTCCGTAACGCTTTTGCGGTCGGTGGTCCCTCAACGTTTGTGTTACTCTTTTGTTACAAACGGTGGTGGGGGATGCTCGAATTTGAAACATAACGCTTGTGGCGACCTGATTTTTTAAGATATTGCGGGACTCAGCGCACATGTTACTGCTTCGTGAATTCCTGCAGTGTGAATATCTTTAATGGCGGTTATTACTGTTTAATATTATCTTATAAACGTCAGTTGTAATTCAAATGCTAATTGAGTACCGAATTCTGCTACGAATGGGGCCCCATTCATTGATCACTGCTTAAACACCAGGGCCATTAATTCTGGCAACCAGTGGTACACTCTTGTGGAAAGTCACATGAAACATCAATACTGAGCGCTATCATGCTGACATTTTTTTTCATTTTTTGCTTTTTCGTTGTCCCACAAAATTATCTCACGGTAGTCCACAATTAACATGAGCATATCATTTGCAAAAGTATAAATTGAAATTCTGTTATAAATTCCTACACAAAATCCTTACATTAGGCAGCCTCCTTGTTACGACTGTATTTTTTCTATGGCTTGCTTTTCTTTTGTTTTCTAATAGCTACTGAAGCTTCGCTTAGACTATCCTGAACGCTGTCATGCGGACGTTTTCTTTAATTTTTGCTTTTTTATTAAACCTTTTGCCAATCGTCCCAATTATGCTACCAACCACAGGCCCATCGTCATCCTCTGAATCAGATTCAGAATTCCCAGAATCTCGCTCCAATTTAACCTTCACTGAAACTTCCCCTGTTGCGTGAGAATCGGTCGCTCCGCCCTCGTCCAAAGCCGGCAAATTCATACTCAATTCGCCATAGACCCTTCTTGACATTATCTTCAACTGACGGATTCATTCCTCCGTAGGATTGTCGAGCGTAATTAAAGCGTTCACAATGAAGTCACTGTCTGGTCTATCTCCTCCTTACTTTTCCGCATGAACTGAAATCATTTAAAATAAAAACATTTCATGTATTTTTGATTTGCAGGAATCTTCCCATGGAACTCGAACCTAATAGTGACGGGAGTATCACTTGTCCGATTTCCCTTAAGAGTTTTAAGGGAATGATTCCTGCCAAGGACCATATCAACGATGTCCACATTTATCCAAATAAGGACGTCGCTGACAAGGTTGGCATCTGCCCACATGGTGGATGTACATGCATCGACAGATTTAATGAATTGCAAGACCACTACGTCGTTTTTCATCCCAGAAGTCCTTATCTTCGCCTGAAATTATGGGATGACCCAGTTGAGAAGGATCCATTTTCATGGAACCTCCTGGAATTCGACGTAAATAGGATTCCTGTTTTGGTCGCCTCTCTTTACGCAGGAACTGTCGCCCAAGCTTAAATTAATAGTAGATTAGTTTCTCCATTTGTGACGCAATTTTTCACTTATTCGAATACATAAAATAGATGGAGGCATTTTAAAGTTTAATTCAAATAATTAATTTCGCAGCTTAAAATTAAGTGACAAGGGAAGAATTTTCCCGAAAATAATTTATGCTGCTTTATAAACTTTCGATCGCTAAATAAATCTCATTTCAGAATTTCCAATATTTTTTGTCGCTCACAACTCTCGCCTCAACCACGTTTTTTACTAGCTTTATAAAGGAAAAGATTTAGGTACATATACTTCATGCGATCCAGATACAATGAAGGAAGTAGGACGAGTTGCGTGGTGGTGAAAGTGGAGAAAGTAAACGACTTGTATTCAGCTCTTCATTAGCTTTTGCTCATCTTATCCTCATCCAACCCGAATTTTTTGTCTCTTCCTCATGTACATGATAATAATATACATGTAGCAAATGGATTCCAGTTGGGATATCGGTTAACTTAATTACGAATGCTGTTATTTCACTAAAAAATAGACACGCTTAAGAACTGTGGACTCTTTGTTGAGACTCTTAACTTGAGAGCTACTAAGGAGAAAGTAGGCTAATCATGCCACAATTTTCAAGATTCAGGCCAGCTCTCGAGAAAGTACGAGGTAGGATAATGGGATACGTGTAGGTTTAGTAGTGCTAAATGCTAATCAACATGGAGAAAGCGGGTATGTCAAGGTACTTGAGAAAAGGGTCAATTGTTGACACTAATAATACAGATTACCGAAAGGGAGAAGGTAAGGGGACCGACAGAAGAGTTTAGGCGACCTAACTAGAGTTTAGCTTACTACTGTTCCTGTCTCAAAGTTACGCAGTCATCTTCTCGATTATATATATTTATATTAAGCGAGAAAATTCTCCTACTTTATTTTTATTCATATCATTAGTATGCACGTTCGAGGTAAGATATTGGAAGACTTTCACCAAACACGATTTCTGGAAGACATTTTGGAATCATGACAAACAATTGTCTCATGAATACAACTTAGGATACAGTACCAGTGTTATATCTTAAATAAGGTTTCATAGCAAATACTTAAGATTCATATTTTGCAATTTAAGCTTGATTAAAAATATTTATAAAGCAAAATTAGCACCATCAGCTTATCTAGACATATAGAACAAATAAATCTTAGTTTATCCAGGAAGACGTCCAGCTTTGGGTTACGCAATGCAGCAGTAGGGCAAACTTTCGCTTTACTGGAGAAGATTAAATTTCCCGTAGAACAGATTCTAGCTTCTCCAGGAACAAGTTAGCATGAAGAGGTTGGAAGACCAGACTTGGCCGTAAACGAATTGCATTAACACCGCATCCACCAGCATTCACACCTAGTGTAGGAAGAAAATATATATAATAATTCAATTTAAATTATCACATCTCTAATTTCTACTTTGCACAACTATTGATTTCCCAAGCCTCCTTACCTTTCTCTCTTAATTTAGAAATAATTTTGTCTCGCAACTCCGCACTGGCAGCGTTTACAGCGCAAAATGTCCCGAGCCCTCTGGACGAATTAAGCAAGTGGGGATATTTGTTCTGTAATCCAGAATGTTAATTAAATGGAGGAAACTAACGGGAATTTTTGGCATTTATCCAGTTTATGACTACATAATTAAAATTTAATACAGGGCACACATAATTTACCTCAAAATTCTTCAATCCATCCAAAATAATTTTACCACTTTCTTGCACCGTATCCAGGAGGTTATCGCGCTTGATAACTTCAATAATTTTCTTCAAAACCTGGACTTTGCTTGGCTCCCCCATCCAAGTATTGAAGATCCGATATGATTGATCGACTCTAAAAATGAATGAAATCAATTTAGAAACATTCGCTTCCTCCATAAAGCCCCCAGTTTGCAGTTAAAATATTTAAAAAGCGCAGTGCTAGTCTTTTGCTCATGTAATTTTTTCGAAATTAGTATGTACACTACACTTACTTGAATTCCGGAGTATGATAAAACCCTCCAGTTTGCATTTTCTTGCTGAAAGTGACAATATCCGGGGGCGACGGTAGGTCAAAATGCTCAAAGCACCAGAACTTCCCTGAAGGTCCACCTCCAGTTTGAACTTCATCAATTAAGAGCGCCACTTGATTCTGCGATCACATCATGAGTTAATTACATGAACCATTAACCGCTCTTGTCAATTTTTCGACAAAAGTCTTTAATCAGACTTTATAATCAGTTACCTTCTTGCACACTTTCTGAAGCCCCTGAAAAAATGCCGGCGACCCATGATTGTCCCCACCTTCGGCTTGAATCGGTTCAATAATTACCCCCGCAACGGGCATTCCTCTCTTCTGCCACTCTTCAATCAGCTCTTCTACATTTGCCAAACATTTCTTGTCTTCCTCAGCATTTTCGCGCTGATTGCTCTCCAAGGGATATTTGTACTGAGGAAATCTGGCTATCGGCCAATCAAACGCTGGAACATCAAGCTTATGGATTGCTTTCGTGTGAGTGCATGACAAAGATCCTAAAGTTCTGCCGTGGAAGCCGCCTATAAAATTATACACAGAATAACCAACAACATAGAATATAGGTCATTTAAATACTGTTAAACTACTTTAAATCTCATTTCGTTCCATTCAGACTCACCATGGAATGAAAGTATTGACAGATTCGGTGACCCAGGAGCTTTGTTGATCATGCAAGAAGTGTTCTCATCTGCATTGAAATCCCTTCCACCTCTTAACCGCTTCTGGTACCACATGAAAATTGCCTTGAAAGCGTTTTCATTCGAGCATGATCCACACGCCATAGTCGTGATCTGATTCAGCCCTTTGGGTGCTACCTGAAGAATTAATTTAACTCCATTATCAATCCTCATTTCACGCTTGTTGTAAATATTAAGATCATATCAGCTCACCGAAAGCACGGACGATTTCAGTTCTTCAATCCAATGTGAACTTGGGTACACTCCAAGAGCGGGTCGGTTGATCAAAGTTTTCTAAAAACAATCAGCAAATCCTATTAGTAACCAACTATGATTTTAAAAAAATCTTGATTTACTATTAGCTAATATGCTCATTTCTTCGCATTTACCACATGGTATGGGTCCTGAAACATGGTCAATAGGTCGGGATGATTGTATCCCAAAGGGATTGAAGAGATTTGCGTGTACACATCCAGCAGTACGTTTCCGTCCACATCCACAATGTAATTCCCAAGGCTCTTGTCATAATCTACAAAGTACTGCACACTAGCACATTGCTGCAAAAAATAATAAAATTTAAATGACAATCATCTTTTAAGTATAAAGAAAATGTCTGTACCACAATATCAAATTACCTGGATTTCGTTAAGCTCCTTCAACAAAGAAACTGACTTGGGCCCTGGAATTGTTGTCTTGATAGAGGGAGATGTAGGTTCGTTTTGGATCGCTGTTGAAATGAATCGGACCCCTGGAGAAATTACAATTTAATTAAATCCACAATAACTTAAAGGCGAAGGTAAGACAGTTGACATTATTGTATAAAATATTTAATACTTACTCTGCAAACCTGTCAAAGGCCGACAGGCTCTTGAAATCTTCAGCAACCCAGCCATTTAGCTCTTCTTTCTCTCACAAAATCACCTGTGCAATTTGCAAAGCAACTGTAAACTTATAATTATTTATACCACCGAGTTCACAGGCTTTAGAACTGGTGATCACGCAAGCTAGAAACAAGCTGGAAAGGTAGCAGAAATATCATACGATTCAACTGTGCAATAATCCTTGAGATGTCGTATTAATTAAAATCTATTAAGACTATTTGCGCGCTAACAAACAACAACTCCTCAAGGTCGTTCACCAAACTTACTCGCTCATCCTCTCGTATGTTATGATTAAACTTTCATCCAAGGTACTCATCTGGGATCTCCAGTCCATCTCCAGCTCCAGCATCCACCCAGTTCTCAGGCCATGTTTCTATATATGAGCTTGATCTCGTCTCCAAGGAAGAAAAAGCCTTTGAGACGAATCTTCGTATCTATGCAATACACGGAGTTTGAGCACGGCGCAGGCACGAAAACAGTGGAATGTGATTCCCCCGGCTGTATTGCACACTGTGCAGAGACAAGATCCTGAAATGTTGCCTCTTTTCCAGAATCTTAAAGCATTGCAATTTCAATTTCGTATGCATCACATTAGCTAACAATCAGTGTCCACCTCCACCGCCAAGATGCTTCCGTAATTTTCAAACTGCTGACCATCCAAAAGCTTTAAACGCAGGTTATGAAAGTAAAAGCTGGAGTTAAGTACTCACAACCTTCCGCAATATTCAAAACCTTATTTAAATTCCTTTGAGAATTTCTCAACTTTCTTTACTTCTTTTCAGTAACTGCGATTGATTTATATTTTTACAGTGTGCCTCCTATTGCATTGAAACCATTATTTCTACAACTCCTCAAATAATCAATTAGTCTATTATACCTTACAGCATGAGCTCCTTTGTTTCGTAATGACAAGTTAAGTTGCATTAAATTTTACATCGTAATTCAAATCTAGACTCAATTAAAAATTCCTCAGCGAAGATGGTGTCCTGATCTTCCACTAAATTTGAGGTAGTTACATTAGCTTAATTGCAGTAGTAAACACTGTTTCCGCACTAACTAATGCCACATTTTGTGCTTCCTCGTAAAAAATCACATGTTTCTAACGTGGCTTTCCCGCTTTTCTCATCATTTCTTTAAGCTTCTGCCTGACTATTAAGTATGGAGAACCATGATTGAGAGATGAATTATTGCTCTAAACCCTAGCTATCTATGGTGATGTTTAACCTATCTCGCTAATTATGTATTATCTTTTCAGCGAAACACAACACGATTTAAGTAGCTTGGCCACAACTATTATGCTATTTGTCTAACAGCTAATAGTCCGTATATATAGTTACAGTTTGACTATAACAATTATTAATGCACATGAGTATGAGTCGCCCTGTCCTACCAGCGAATGGTCCGTTTACGTCACTTGCGCTTCCTGTCGACTTCGACGTACTTCACTGGCACAGGTTTCCGAATTGGCTTCTCCCGGTTTCCGCAATATCGTGATGTCGATAGCTCCACGTGTTTTCCGCATAATGTCGATAACTTCCGAAGTATTCATGTCTCGGATAGCATTTCCATTGACCTAAGGCAAGATTACACACCATATCAAAATTATGCCCCAAATCAAGCAAAATTAAATTTACTACAGCTCTATTTATGATATTTGTTTAAAACCAAGTTGAAATCTTACCATTATTATCTCATCTCCGACTCTTAACCTCCCATCCTTTGAAGCAACACTATCAGGATAAATTGCACTTATGAAAGTATGGCCGTCTTCGCCAATCAGGCTAAACCCAAGCCTACTGCACCATCGCCTGCTAAGCTGAATTGTGAAGATCTATAGAAATATATTACATAAATATTGATATGAACATTATCAATAAATATAGATTTACATTTACAGGCGACAATTAGTAAATTAAACACACCTGCTCGCCAGTGGCAGAAGTTGACACTTCAACCATATCACAATCATGAAACTCGCGGCCGTCCGGGCTCCGTCTCGGAGGTAAATTCTTTATTGCTGCAGGCTGCGAAGCCAGATCCCCCCCATCGATATCGTCCTCGTCACTTCCAGGTCCGATAGAATCGCTTATATTATTCTTAGCTTTTACAGTCCTAAGCTTAACCGTAGAATCTGTATCTGATTCAATTGGGTCATAGAGTGTATCCTCATTGTCACTGTCTTGAGAAAATACGATGCCTTTCCATTTCAAGAGACCTCCCGTTTTAGAATCAGCTACATCACAATCGTCATCTGCATTTTCCAGCGTCGGGGCGTTACTGTTATCACTGTCCTCCTCTTGTTCGTTAGACTACATGGAATTGAAACAAATTCAACAGTGTTATAATTCTGCTTTCACTAACTATATAGCTTCCCGTTAAATAAGAAATTGGTTTGCAACATACCTTCGCGAGATTATTATTCTTGTTTCCTCGGATATCGATATCGTCCTTACACCTCTTTGTTTTCTTTTCTTTCTTGCCGCGGGTGGACGGAAGGATAGCTGACTGGTATGTCGGTTTACCATGACGAAAGTTACTGCTTTTATCCTGGTACATTGTCAAACCAGGCTCCGAGACAATACTGTCAGTCTGCAAATAAAATATAATATGATTGCGTTTATTAACTTCGAAACTTTTACAACCCTTAATTCATGTTACACCTAATTAACTCATGTCAAAACTTACGTGGTTCAGATCACTAGAAAATGAATCGTCTTCGAAGCTGCTGATTCGATCTAAATGCATATTATATTTACCAAACGAACTTTTCTTGTCTCCTAACCCCACGTCTGCTGATCCAAAGGAATCTCCTAGTTCATCACTTCCGATCCTGTCCGAATGTAACTGGATTTCATTCGTAGGTGGGTTTTTTAACCGATTCTTTAGGGTTCCTACTGGTGTAGATTCACCACTACCACTGCTTCGAGTTTCAAGTGACAAGCTCTTATCCACGTAGTCTGATGTTTCTTCACTTTCAAGCCTTCGTTTTACGGATTTCTCCTGCGATTTACCTGCAAAGCCTGTAATATGAAAGTATTAACAATATAAATGGAGCTAATTATAACATAACCGGACAGTAACTGCAATTCACATGTGGAAACACAACTTACGATTTAATGCAGCAGACAGAGCCTCAGGAGACGGTGTAACTCCATGATGTCTTCTTCTAGGCAAGGTTGCAGGGCCATCAGAATTGGCCTGTGCACCTGAAACTTTGGAATGCAATAACCGTCCTTCGCTTTTTCCTGCTCGAGTCAGACCCCCATGTGATCCAGAACCACCACTCATTTGCTTCCGGATTGCTAAATCGTTTAGCATGTCAATAGCTTCTTGCCTGTTAAAAGTATGTAATAATTGAATGGTTGTTTTGCCAGCTTCTTGATTCGGATTGTACAATTATTCATGTTTTTACAATAATTACCTTAAGTGTTTCGACTTGATTGCTTTATGAGATTCCGTAGGCGATAATGGTGAAACCGGTGTCGGTGCGACATCACGATAAAGGCGTAAAGTAACCTGAGTTGGACACTGGCGTAGAAACGCGATCGCTTCAGCATGTCCAACTCCAGTAAGATCGTAACCGTTAACCTAAGCAAAGACAAAATATTAACTCAGGGTTCCGTATCATCAACTAGCATCAATCTCTATTCCAACTAACTTACTGATAATATTCGATCGCCTGGTTGAATCCTGCCATCACTTAACGCCGGGTCCTTTACTAAAGCTCGTACGTAATGACCTAAGATACTGGTATCTTCTTGCCGGATGGTGAATCCCAGACTTCCGTTAATTTTTTCTAGCGATACTTCGAACTCCTGGAATTATCAAGCACATTAATTAACTAATTGTATATAATACACGAAAAACTCATTGTTACTAGATTACAAAACTGAACTCACCCCGTAGTTCCGGGGATGTGGTTGGCCGGGTATTTTAAGACTAGATAAAGATTTTGATCTAATTGACGCATTATGAAAAACTGAGGTAGGTTTATTGTGTTGTCCAGCTCCATCAAGCACTCTTGGGCCTTCATTCCCAAGGTTTGGTGGCACCGGCATCATCTGAATATCCCTGGGTAACTGTTGATGAGAGCTGCTCCAAGGTTCTGAAATTTGAAATCCCGGTATCAATACCGGTGGCCGACAAACCGTAAGAACAGTTTCCGCTGGTGTTGTTCTCAGTACTTCCAGCGCACCCTGGTAAAAACAAAAATATTATGTGTTTACATCCTTCCCTACTGACGAATCCATGTAAATAGAATGTTTGGTGTCTTGTTTAGGTTTTTAGTGGCTAGGACTTACATTATTGGTAAGCCCGGTCAACGTCACTCCATTGGCCTTGAGAATGATATCTCCATCTCGAAGTCTTCCAGACACAAATGCGGGGCTCATCGGGAAAACTTTCTTTATCCGGATCAACCCAGGGTAAGTTTCCTACAGAAATACATTAAGAATTCAACATTCATCCAAAATCAATGAAAGTATGTGAAAGCACTGCAAAACCCCTTTACCTGTGAATCACTCCCACCAGTTACACTAAGACCCAGGCCCCTTTGATCTCGGACTAGTCTCACCTCAAAGATATCAGCTGCAATAAAATCAATGAATTCTTTTTATTACAAGCCATTCAATATTATTTCCGACTGTAAAACTAATCCCATCTTTCTTACCTTCAGATATACTGGGGAACACAATGGAATTGGTAGATTTATTACTAAAATACTTGGAGCTATCACCCAGAATTCTCATACGCTGTTCACTCTTTTCTCTCTCCTGAAAACAAACAAAAGTTCAAATGACACTCTTGAAGTCCAAGAATTTTCATGTTTTGCAATCTTAAAACAATAAATATGCTTACCTGACAACTGGCGATGGAATGTGTAAACGACAATCTTGTTCGGTTTGCCCGTTTCCGACTAAGATTCGGTGAATTCTCCACATCCACTTCGTATAAGCTAGATTTGTGAGATCGAGAGTGGTAGTCGCTATCTGCATTGCTTCCTTCGAAACCCATGTTAGTCACACCGACATCATCATCCTGAGCCATATTTGGACACGAAATTGCATAAAACTGACCACGACCGTTCCCACACATTTTTTCTTTTCCATTTTTCCCTGCAAAAATTTTCAAAATACATCATCTTTCAATTAACAGTTACATTTCAATAATTGGAAAACGGATTTCTGAGCCCAAGGAATTTTGAGACCTCTGATTTTTCATACAAATATTCAGTAACACCCACCTCTTTTTTCCGACGAATGATTGATCAACGGTGGATGAAAAGGCAGGTTTTCGCGATTCCGTTCTTTGGGATACACATCAGGTAAGGGATATTCTACGGAATGTTGATGCCTCAACATGGCTCCTTGCCGCTTTCGTGTCAGCGGTGAAAAGGATTTTGTGGTTGGTGGAAGGTCCCAGAGATCAGCAGGTATCGAATTACTCAAAACCCCACAGTTGGTGCATCCATTACACGGTACATGCCGGCTCACATTCCGCTGAACATCTCCCGGATTCCCGTTCCCACATACACCAGTTTTGATGCAGTAAAGCGCGGAGCTTGACTGGCTCCGCGATTTCAATCGCCCAATATGTGAGCTACCATTAGCTCCCATTCTGCCCCGACCTAAGGCAACAAACAATTACATTACATCACTAATTACACCATCTTTAAGCAATCAATTCTATTCTATTTTCTCACGCTTCTTACCTTGGATCCTATCTGTCAGACGAGACGATCCTTTTTTCCATGTCATTTCAGTCTCTTGTCGACCAGCCTCCTCATGACTGAACCGTCCTCCTTCAGAAGACCCCCGTTTTATTCCACCCGAGTTCCCAAAATTCCTTTCCGAAAAAATCCCACCAACTTCCTCAACCTGATTTTCTGATCCGTTGCAAAATATTTCGCCAATCCTATCCAGTTCCTGGCACTTCAAATTTTTTGCCACCAAGCCTTCGCTTGCTCGTCTTCGGTTACTTTTTCTCTTCAAACAGCTCTTTGTCCCACGCACGTCTTCGTTATCATCTACAATAAGACACAAGCATTTTCACCATTAACTTTAACATACACAATTTAACCAACACTTTAAAATATCATTACGTGTCCCCATACTCTATCTTAACCTTTAAGCCACTGTGGTAGTTTTAAATATAGCACGTTTTAATATTCGGTTACTCCTACACAAACACCGTAAAATAACCTTTACAATTTAGCAGTTGTCCTTCTTGCATTAAACAACACTTCCCCATTCTCAATATCCAACTCTATTAATACATCCAACCACAAAGTAACTGCGACTCAAACAATGTCTCACTCTGTCCTCATACAAAAACCCACTTAACTATTCATGACTCATTATGTCATCATACTAAAAATTTACAACCGCCAAATCCCTCATCTTCTCCTAAACTTTTTCCTCCTATTCCCATCAAGTTCGCACCATACAATCCGACTCTAAACCCGCTAAATCAAAGAATTACTCAAGAAATCAAAACCCGCTAAACACTTCAATCAATACTTCACAACAGATCATCATACCTATAAAAAACTTTTGTTTACCTTTCGACTCAAGTCTTTTCCTTATCAATTATCAATTTATCCGTCAACTTCAGCTTTTGTCACAGCATACTTCCGCATATCAACTATATAATTCTTAACCTAATCAATCCTCATCAACCCCTCCAATAGCATTTATCTTCTATCATTTCACCGCTCCTCCATCAAAAACTCAACTACTCCAATATTTAAGATTCCTTGACATGCTATCTTATCTTTTACTTCCCGGAACACAAACCATTACAAATACTAAACTATTCATCTAAATTGCTCATTTATCTACTGCCATTAGTACACACATTATTTCCAGTCATTGACTAGTCAACAAACATTTTCCTCGTCATCGTTCCCAGAACATACAGTCAATTCCAAGTTATATAACTAATTACAATAATTCTTGCGCTACTAAAATACAATTCGAGAACCAATGCAAAACAGTCAAGAGAACCTATCAAAATTTTGAACCACGGATCGTAGTCTCTACCCTACTTATATAATTCCTTAACCTCAACTAAATCCCAGAATCTAAGCATTAAATGCGGTTATTAAACATCAAAAAACCTAATTACACAAAAAAATAAAACGTCAAATCAAAATCCGTATTAATAATAACAATTATAATCCCTTGAACTCAACAAAATCCAAATCCTAAGCAAATCCTGTCATTATTTCAGCTAATGTTCTTTAAGCCTTATTACTTTCTTGATCCGTATTGATTATTCACATACATCTAAACTATAGTCCCCAATAATTTTTCGTTTCTGAAAAACCTACAGAATTTGCAAACAAATTTAAATCCACAAAATCATGTTTACTTCATCAAAGTTAATTATAATTAACAATAAATTAAAAATAAAACTTTTAACTCCTCTTACCAAACCATACTACTTTGACAACTCCACTTCAAATTTGCAATAAATTTCTAGCACATAATAATTACCCAGCTTTTCCTGCAGATTATTAACACCACTTAACTAATCTTTGCTTTAAATAGCTTAACTTACTTCCACTTAAGCACACGTATTTTCACAACCTGATTAACTCCTTCCTAGTACAAACTCCAAGAATTAATTCCAAGGACAGGTAAAAATTCCATCAAGTTTTTACTCCAGGGAAAATTCTCCCTTCAACTGCCAACGTCTGCTGCTCCCTACCAGCAAACCAATGGGTATTCCCTGAGAGAGAGCTGGATTTCCGTTTGGAATGTCATATGTACACTCAATGCTTTCTAACGGCACCTCCTCCACACAATCCTGTTCAGGGCAGGGCAGATTTGACATTTGCCGCCTTTCCCCTTCTCCTTAAAGCACCCTTCTTCTCCTGCTTACCTCCAATTAGGTGCAGCGAGCAGGTAGATACAAAGGTGGGATGATAAGGAAACGTATAGCTTTTACCTCAAAAAGTCCGTGTACAACAACTCTTCAATATATCACATCTTAACATCCCCATTCCTAAGCGCTTACCTCACTAATAGCATTAACTGCAACTAATAACTTCAAATTATTACATTGCATTGTTGCGCTCGCAGCGCCCACATGCGCTGCAGCTACTCTAACGCTGCGCCCATCATAGCCAATTAAATACACCTCATTCCGCATCCTACGCACAAAACTCATGCTTATTCTTCCTTCCTCAATCTCATCGCAATTCTATCCGAATAACCCATCACAGCGCCAAGAAAAATGACATTACTTAATGGTAAGACGATGAACAACGTTTCCTCCAAGTCAGAACTTTAACTTACGCTAACAGTATGCATCTGCTTTCGGATTTTCCCTTACATAATTGCTTCTTATCGGAAATCCTTTAGAAAATTCTTCCGTAATTCAATTCAATCCTACCAATTTCTTTTCACGATCCTATTCAAATTTTAAATCCTTCATGATTGCATCTTCTATTACAAAGTTCGTTCCAGAATTCTGTAATCGTTACTCATGATCGACGTACGCATTTGTTATCGAGAACCTAGTTCCATTATGCAAAATATGTATCCCGTAGATTTAAACACAGATTATTCGGTGCATCCATAATTCCATACTTATTCTCTCCAACATTTTTAAATCCCTCCTCTTATCTGCAACATCTACCATCTTCCTATCCAAGATCCCATCACATTAACGATCCATTCCGTACTTCCAGCCAGCCAGTGCCAGTGCCCTCAAGCCTTCAAGGATTGCTCCCAAGGAACTTGTCCCTTAAGAGCAATCCTTAACGCAATACAAATTGCTGAATTGTCAACACTGCAAAAATTTCGCAACCACATGCTTTCTCAAATCTCACTCCGCGCAAATCCTGGCTACTTTCCAAAACTTCCCTGTGTTTTTTTCCCATCTTCCGCCCGCGGCATTCCTTGTCAACATTTTCTAGATTTCTCTTCCTCATCCAGTGAATCATGCCTCCAGTCCAGTGCCAAATACCTGATTCGTATATACGCTCTTGTATCTGTATATTTTCCTGTACTACCCTGGCTTCCTGTATCCTGCCTTCCATTGTATCCTGGCAAAATATTTCCAGAAAATACATACAGCTTTCACTACGTGCTTATGGACAAGAAATAAACCCTCGCCAAATACCAGTCAAATATTTCCGGGTTTTCCTAAAACGCTGTCATTCCCGCTATCTCATTTCAACTTGCACCCGGCTGCTTGATGATTTTTCTAGCACCGCTTCCTCTAAACCTTTCACACCGCACTATTCAACTACAACCGGATAGTCAAACAATTTCCCAGACACTAAGACCCCCGTTGTGGCTTCTAGTACCCGGAAGCGGGTATTTATCGACATGGTTCTTGTGATTGCTCTTTTATACCGGCGGATGGACGGACATATATCTCATAGCATTGCCATGCAAAGCCCACATTTAAACAATAATGTATATATCGTCAGCGCGCACATAGCTGATCCCTTTCAAACTTCCCGCGCGAGTTTTCCCGTTTACTTTACATTGGAGCTACATAAGGGTGGTCGCTCAGCTATGAACGCGCTTACGGTATCTTACCCTTATTTTCACCACCTCCGCCTCTTCTAACATTTCCAGTTTCACGCTCTTCATTCTCCTCATTATTATTGTTCTTCCCATTCTCCTTGGAAATTCGAGTAGTTTGAAGATGATTGGTGAAAGTAATGTTTGCTTCTCGTGCTTTGCTTTCTCCAACCCCTCCTTCAGCTCCCCTTCTCATCTCATTCTCATTATGTTGAGGGAGTATTCTTATTCTCTCCAGACCTTTTCTATTTTTCCTCGCCCCGATGATTATATCATGATACTTTCTTCCGTTCCCACCACCCCAATTTTTCCCTCCTTCTCCACTCTCTCCAAACTGTCCAGACGTTCCACTGGACGAGCAAGTGGATGAAGAGCAGCTTGAAGTCCAAGTCAGGGGTTGATGTATCCTAACGTGTATCCGAATATTGTCTGACATGGATCTTCCAGATCTACGACTTTTTCCCGCGAGTCCCGCTGTTATACTGCTAGTCCTCCTGTAGCTTTCACCATTTTCTCCAGCTTCAATTCCTCCGCCCTCCCTCACCACTCTAACCACTACAGTCTTCCCGGGCATTTTCAGGAATTCACTTCAATTTCCTCCGGAAATAGCCCATTTGTATCCAGATTGTATTGAATCACGTCAAGAATCCAGTCTTCTATTCTCTTGTCTGTTTCCTCCAATTCCTCCTCCTCCAATCTTCCTCTCTTGTCACTCTCCTCCTCCAGTCCAGCCAGCCTTTTAGCTGGATAATCTCCTCCGGATTTCTTTAATTCAATTATCCCTGAATCTAATCACTTTTTCACCAATCTACAATTTCTTTGTGTCAAAACAATTACACCACACCTTAACAAGATTGAGAATTTTTCTCACAATTTTCCACAGATTACGTGACTGGAAGCAATCCTATATTCCACACGTTTCTCCACTCTACCCCAAAACACAATGAGCTTCTTGAGCCTCTGAATTGGATTACTTGATTACTTTACCAGAGACGTCTTGGTCTGAGCGTCAAGCGGGTAACTGGAAGAAAAATCTCGCCTAAGAAATAATTACGTACAACACAAACGGGGGGAGATCTCGTTCCCTCCCATTTCCACATCCTCCGCGGTAAAAGATTCTAATTTTAGAAAAATCCTTACTCATAGATCCCCATTCCCGTACGTTTTTCTTCCACCCTCTCTTGTTCTTTGAGCTTGTAACTCTGCTGCGCTCCCTCATACCAGGGCAGGCAACGGCACAATTTCCATTGGCTCCACGCGGGTATTTCCCGAATTTTCTCTCCCTTCCATGATCTGCATACCCGCCTCCCTCCCCTCCATCTCTCATTTCACTCATTTCGGACAGACTGACGCGTATCTTTGAAAATCTCGCTTCAATTTTCAAACTCCTTTCCACCCACTCCATCACAAGATGCTTATTATATGCTTCTTATGCATGAAATGACTCTTTAGCCGTACAATATTCTCTTTCCTTACGTACACGCCATAATGCTCTTCCTTCTCTTCTTTATTCTTGAGCCGTATTATCCGTATTATTATGCTTCGTTATACGTACTTCCTTACGCTGTATCACACTAGTCATCGCCTCATTTCCTCCCTGCTGTCTTTTCCCACAAAGAATTCCTTGTCGTAGTAGGAAAGAAGGATGTTGGAATTTGTAAACAGAGAGCTTGCCAACTTGCCCGCTTGTATATATTCCGGAATCCTTGCGGAAATCTCTGTATTATTTTTACACATACAGGCGCAAAGAGATTGCAAAAGAAAAAAGATTTCTAGCTTTTATTGAACAGCTGGAATAAACAGTAGTTTAATTAAAAACATTCTCAAGGCCAACACTCCCTTTGTGCAAGCATACATGTCTTTTCCTCCGCACCCTCGACGAACACATCATCTCGCAATTCGGGAAGAGATGCGCCGAATTTCGCACACTTGCCAAAAATCAAGGCACGCTCTGTCATATCTTGTTATCCACTTCCGATATCACATTCAATTAAACAAATATATCCTTATCCTTTATATACTAGTATAAAATCTTCGCACGTATATTCTCGGTTATAGAATCCAATTAATTAACTACAGTTATCAACCGACTAACTCGACTTCCCAGGGCTGCAACTCATTTGAGCTTTTAATACTCTTGGGAACTTAATTTAAAAATCTGTTGACTATATTTTGTAATCTTGTTTCAAAATTAAATAACCTTTCTTTGATTACTTTCTCCTTGCATTTTCCTGGCATTTTTTCCTTACGTCTTATATCACCAGGGGGCGTTACAATCCTTCGCATTCCTAGCTTCTTTATTCTCAAGCTTGTTTACTTCCTAGAGTCTTAAAATACAAGGTACAAAGAACAAGTCGAGCTCTGTATGCTCCAGGTAAACAGACGTTGGAAAACATGTGATTCAGGAATTAGTAGCGCACGTCACCAGAGGGCGTTTTTGCATTCACCATAACCCTCCTGACATCCTCCTAATATAAAATATACCCACGCGTCCGTTAACTTGGTCCTAGCAGAATACGCTTGAGGGCGTAGTTATTGTCTCTCTATATTTTAATAAAGATAAAGCCGTACAAAAATACATCTCCTAGAGTTGGCTTCATGTCCAAATTAAATTAATCCAGAAAAATCCTCATCGTTATCATGTACCACATCCAGCTGTAGTTTGTTGAAAAAATTCTTAATGTCTTTAACTTTCCCTACGAGCACAGCCGAGACGTTAAGCTGAATTAAATTATGTTCTGCAAGTAATTCCCTATAAGTTTGGCTATTCATAGAAGTTATAACTTGCGAAAATAATTTCCTAGTCACCGTCCCATTCTCCTTCCATTTACTTTCTCCCGACTCCTCTATAGAATGTGCTGAATTCTTTTCACAACTGCATTGGCCGCAAGCCCATTTCCTCATTTCCAATAATCTAGGGTTGCAATTACAGTCGGGATGCTTTCTCCGATGACCTCCTCCCCCATATCCGTGTCTGTGATGATGGTCAGTCCTGTACGGGATTTCCAGACAGCTTTCAATTTGTTCGTAAATGGTCACAGCATTTCGGAAATTCCTCGTCACCTCGTAAACATAGGAATGAATCCCCACGTCCGCCATCTGTCCCACAAGCTGCAACCATCACAGGGTTATAAACTTTATTATTTTACTCCACTTCCATACATTCTTATTCTACATCCCTCCCTTTTTTCACACTCTCATAAATTCAGACAGACTTCCATAAAGTATTTTCTCCATTCTCAAATGCATTTCCATAGTTTCCACAACTTTCTCCAATAATCTACATTTTATAACTCTCTTCTTCATAGTTCCACCCCACGTCTTCACTTTCTCTTCCAACATTCCTAACTTTAACCGCCAATTGTTTATCCATTCCCATCTCAAATATTTCTGTACCCTAGCGATCAATTCGTTGCACATTTTCTCTCTATATTTTTATTCACTTATTAATTACTTTCTCTTCTGTATCTTCCCTGAATATAATCGCATGGGAACTATGCTTTCTCCTCTGTACTTTCCACATCTCTCATTTCCGTCTTCAATCCTACACCAACTCCCTCCGGCCATCTATTGAATCCAGTCACATCCTCAGTATCTTTTCATGAATAATGCAACTTTGCAATACATCCCACTCGGTCTCATCTATTGATTTATTTCTAATTTTCTCTTCACGCTTTCCCCATCTCACCCGCCATTGTCAACCCAAGCCTGATTTCCCTCGCCAATAATTTCCCCACAATCCTACAACTTCGCCAAACCCGGGACTTCGGATTTACAACAACCCAACGTCTCCTGCCCTATTTGTTCCCCCTTTAACCCATCTCTATATTTTGACTCTTTTCTATTATCGAAACGTAGCCGGAAGAGTGCAAATTGTACAAGCCTTGTCTAGCTTTTCCCGCTTTTTATTCCTCTATCCCTCTCTCTTTCTCTCTTCCTTTCCCCTACTTTCTCCTCCTTTGTAAACTTGTAACAAAGAGATGATGCGGTTGTGTGGTTCCCAACAACGTGCCCTATCCCTTCCATTTCAGTTTCAATCTACAACCCCCTATAACTTTTCCTCTCCTCAACGGCTTCAACAGCTTCCTTTAGCTGATTGACGTCAACTCCCTCAAAATCAACTTTCTCCACAAATCTTCCTATCAACTCTCCATGCTTTCTCTTCCAATACGACATCCCAAACCACGAGGCTGCTAACCTCTCTTTTGTGGTTTGTTTCTTGTTTCCCCTCCAACCTTCTGTTCCAACCCTATGCCTTGCTCACCACCGCAAACTTTCTCCGCAATAACTCTTCCTCTATGTCATCTTCTTGTACACAGCCTCACTCCAAATACCCACCACTATGCCCGCCACCCGAAACCTCCACACATCCTTATTCAATTACTCACTCAGCAAGCATAATCCTCCGTGCCAAGGGTACACACGTTATTGGAAGCTTCACTTGCTTTACGCCCTCTCTTTCACTACTTTCACCATGCTTTCTAATAGAAAGGGCACATGTTTGCGAAACCTTTTCCGGACTTAGTGCTCTTATGATCCCCTTGCCAACATCCCACTTTCACCAACCATACTCCCGGTATTAATTCCTTATAGTTACTTAGTACACGGTTAAAACACGGTGCCAAAACGTGCCGTCTCCTTTCACCACCCGTCATCACCCTAACCCGGATCCAAAGCCACAATCGCCAGGAATTCCTTGTGGCTCCCTCGAGACTATATGACCAAACATTCCCTATCCTTCAAATACTTAGCGGGAATTACATAGGTTACTCGCACCATTCCAATAATACATAGCGATTAATATTATTCCTCGACTCGCCTCCACAAAAACATGTTTCCAAAACCTCTTAGCACAACTCATATTCCTTTAACAGCATTCCTAATCTTCTCAACCCATACAACGTTCCGCTAATCTAATTAAGTGAAAACTAGAGGAAACGTTTCCCAATTTTTCTACCCGCTAATGCCCGCATAAACGAACAATTTTGCAACGTGCAAGCCTCCATATTGTATATCCTATTAATGGTGTATGCAAGCATGAAATAAGCTCCAAAACTCCTTCCTTTAAATATTTATGCTTCAGCAGAGGGTGGGCCAAGCCAAGTGGCAAAGTTTAAGCCAAGCGTGATTAATCATGAAAAATGTCTTTTTAAAATCTTGCACATGGGCTAAGTTTCAAGCACGTTGGAGAGAACGTGAGGCGGGTGGGAATTAGGTTAAATGGAAAAACTCAAAACTACAGCATGCAGCCCGTACAATAGGTCCACATCCTTAAAATTCCCAAGTCAGCCACAAAAATCCGCTTCAAATCATCACTTTATTGCGAAATAAGAGAAAGTCATTCCCAAACTATTTCAATTGGTCATCCTTTGTTCTACACACTACCAACACAGGCTCCCTCTACGTTCTAAATCCCTTGGGCTTTAGGATTGATACAGACACCAAATACAAAATATAGGACCCAGGTCCAGAATACACAATCATTGTATCATTTTCTCGCTCTCGTCATCTTCTTCTAAATTCTATTAGGGTGAAAAACTTTTTTTTCTCATTTCTTTAATTTTATCTTTAAATTCCTCGTGAAATTCTAATGCCCGTATTTTTAAGACGGGCCCATACTCTTTATAAACTAATGCGTTACTGGCCCGTCTTAAATGGACACTGTACTATTTTACTCACATTTCTATTCTTACTTGACGAATGTTCTTTAGGCCCATCTCAGCTGAATCTCACTGAATCTGATCAAGATAGGATCATTAAATGATATCAAATACTATTTTCATTCATTACTCAATCTGATAGCGTGTGTTATTTTAATACAAGCCTTTCCGCCCACTGAATCTAACTATAATCAGCCGGGTCTCGGCTACAAATAAGATGTTACCTAAACCAAACCAGCTCCCATTCTTGCTCATTTCATCCCCCCCAAATATCCTAACAAAAGCCTTAGCTAATTCTAAACCCTATTAAATTGAGCCCGTCTTAAACAGACACGCAATACTATTTTTGTCTAACCCAAAAATCCTTTGGCACTCGCCAATAATTCCCTGGCTACCTCTCCGATTCCTCCGCCACTTATCTCCCTATCTTCCTCTTGCTCTTTCATTTATCAATCATTAAAAGGCTGTCAGAGCTTTCTCCAGCGTCCGTTTATCACCCGCTTCCGAGCCTCTTCCAACTTCCCTCTCTTCTTTCTGCTCTACATCCTTCAAATCCTCCGTTTATTTGTTAGTAAAAGCTCCACAGCGCCCCAAAATTTTTTACAATAGACAGCACCAGTTAGTGTTTTAGTTTAGTAGTACAAATAAATAACTTGGTAGTCATAAAGGTAATGACTACACACAGACACACAGACAGAGGCAACGGGCGGGTTATATACTTTGTAACCTATTATATCATATTCTATTAGGCTCCTTTTGGCTCTCTCTCCCGTAAAATCCTCGCGAATCTCATGAATCTCCTTCAAGAGTTTATGACGCCCCAATTTTTTTATTCTTAACGGAAATATCTCCACTGAGTCCACCAGGGATAGTTTTCGGACTTGTCGGACTTGTTGGACTAGTCGTGGAAGTGTAGTAGTCCACAGAGCGTCCTGCCCGAGCTCCTGTCCCAGCTTTATTATCCACTAAAGCCTGAGCAACAGGCATCCCATGATTAGTATGATAGTATCTTTCCCTGATTAATTTACTAGCTTTCTTAACAACAGGCCCATGGAATGATCTAACGCCTCCTATCGGAGCCCCACCACCACCACTTCCTCCCCCATAAGCACGAGAAGCCGTTAAATAAGCAGGATTATAATTTGTTTGAGTCGTCAAAGAAGGATGAGTTTCCATTTGCCTTGCCATTGCCATTGTTGAATGACCCGCTTCTGCTGCTTCCGGTGGATTCGGATTCCATAAGAATATGTAATAAGCACTCAGGAGGACAGCTGCCGTGGAAACACTGCAATTTTCAAAAAACAAGCCCGCATTTAAAACACAGCCTTCGGAGAAATTATACATCTTTATGTGTCATATTTACATAACAATAGTCTTTCGCAACTTTCTCTTTAAAGTATGTGCTTTCTCCTACACGATGTTAGGAATATGATGAAATCCCCCTACCCTGACAACAAGCTTCTGGGTTTGTTGTATAATTTTTTCTATGTTTCGCAACAAAATCCCTTGTACTTTCACCCTACAAGCCTTCAGGCAACGGCCACGTGGGACCAGAGGCAAACTTAAAGGTTTTTCGGCCCGTCTACTAAAACTTAACTCAATTTAACGCATCCCACCCCTCCTCTGACAGCTCTTTCATCATCGCATCATTTTATTACGACATACACAAAGGGCCGGAATCAAAAGTCCTATAGCGACATTGATCCCCGCGCGTCACAGAGAAAGCATCCGTAGCTACTTATGAAAAATAGGTTTATCTCCGGCTTTCACTCTGCTTCTATCTCTTATAGTTTCATTGCCAAACTGTATTTTATAATCTTATGAATTTTTATCTTCCCAAGCGGTTCAAAATTTACCGGTTTTATGGAAATCTTGCATGCAAATCCACAGAAACAAAGACTGATGGGTGTTGCGTGAGCAAAACAGATACTATTTTACCAGTTTACGTCAAAGTCATATTTAAAACATCACAGGAATATTATGAAAAGCAAATTTAAATCCACCGCTAAGAATTTTTCCGCGACAAATTCACTAAATTCCACTAAAATCATTTATGATCTGTACCAAATTTTTAATCGCTTGGGTCTTCCTTGACATTCGCTGTCACTTCTTGTGCTAGATTTCAAACTTCGCCTCTGCTCTGACTGAATGAGCGACGTATCATCCGGATAATACAAGACACATACAAGTCCTGTAGCAGCCGGAATTTCTCTAAAAACTTTCTCCGACTCTATAATTCCACAGCTCTACGCATAATTTTCCCGTCCCGCTTCACTATTATGACGGCCAACTTGTTCATTTCTCCACTCAAATTTTATATTGCTGTCCCGTGGTGGGATTTTGTTGAAAAGTTTGACACATTAATACTGAATTCCGTCCTTTCTTCTTCATTCTTTTTTGCCGGTTCAAAGAAAATTTTTAACTTTCTCCTCAGATTTTATCTCCCAACTCTCTCTGCCTCAATGCTGAGAAAGTCAAAGCGCTTTCTCTATTTCAGCACATGATAGCTCGATTCCATATTAATTTCCTCCGCTACATACATCCTGCTTTCACCAAGCCAGATCCGCGTCTAACATCAATGATCCGCAAGGACTTTCACCCTTCCGCAAATTACCCAACCCAGTCTCATGCTTTCACCCGCTTTCACCCGATATCTCCCCACCAAACCCACTACTGCAACCATATGCTGCTTACCTGCAAACGTAGGCGATAACAGTAAGGACACGAATGATTTTCTTATGTTTATTTCCGGAGGTGATGCTCCGAGAGGACGTCATTGTTTTGGGTTGATTTCCTGAAGAATTTCCGGATTTCGTAGCTGCTGCGGGTGTATCCGAACTCCCCGCTGTCGGCCCTTCTTCCACCATCCTCCTTGGTCTAAGTATTTGAACTTCCTCTACCACGACTTCCTTCCCTCTCGTGAAATTAATGTTTCTTGCATCTACGAACAAGATTCAAACTCATACATCAACCTTCACCAACCTTCAAACCAAGCGTAAGGAATCTTGAGCTTGAGCAAGGAACTTCAATTTAGACTACCGCGGAAAATCGCATATTAGTCGGTAACTTCCCCCTCTACTCATGTACACACTTAACGCTTTTCGCTTTCCTCTCTCATGTCATCTAGAATATAAATTTGCTCGAACTGGAACACTGCACACCCACCAACGCATCCTCCTCCACATACCGCCAATCCTCCAGCACATTTGGCCCATATTCAATTTACGACCAAAAAACAACCTTACCAAACCACATACACATTTGCTCCGCAATTTACGTCTTCCCCTCCGTCCCGGGTAGGGGTTCACTTTCCTCATTTCCTCTTCCTCCCCTTTCTAGTTTTTTCCCATATACTTTCTCCAATTTTTTCCTTAAAGACCTGCCGCTGCTCCTCCTGGCAAAATCTACTGAAAAATCTTCATCATTCTTCCATTTTCCCCCTTCTGTCCTTTTGCCTATCTATACACAGCACCCCCACGCGATCCTGGAATTCATGACTTTCACCAAGTACTTTCACCATAAATTAGACCGTAATGGAACAAACTTGTGCCAAGCCCTCCATGTTTCCTCAATCTTTTCCCCCTTTAAAACTTATCTACGGACAATTTGAAAATCGTCTGAAACAATCCAAATTTACCGCCGGGGTCACTTCCCTCTCTCCTGGACACATCTTCCTCCTCCGCCTCATAAAAATCATCCTCGTCTCCTACCACCCGGACCGTAGAAAACAGGTCAACAAGTTTGTTCCATTGACCTACATATAATATTATATTCAAAGCCGTATGTATTTCTCAACAGTATCATAGTTGTGTCGTTTCTTCCTCCCCCCAGCCAATCATAAATCCATCGCCTCATCTTAACCCCGTTGGAAACCACCGGACCGAAATTCCGATTATTTCTCTGCCACTCCTCCCGTTATTTTCAGGAGCATGTAACAACATTCTTCCACTCAAAATCTCAGCTGCTATCCTATTTTACCCTCCGCTGCACTCGTCCACAGTCCTCATCATCTTGTCTAAGCCTTCTTCTCCAACGCTGAATTTCTTAGTCTACTTAGTCTACAACGCTACCGCTTTTTACCGTCATACGCCCATTCCTCCTACGTCTTACGCGGTTCTTTTCTTCATAGCCAGCTGATACACCCCCTTCCTCAGAGTTATAATACCTCTTCCTAACGTTTCAGCTTTATCCCCAGAGATTTATGACAAACATAACATTTACAGGCACACACCATCAACTCCAACATTTCTCCATCTTCAACATCCACAAAAACCCAGTCCGCTCAAAACAAACCCATACACTTTCCCCAATAAAACTTAACCAAATGACCACCATTCCCATTATCCCCTTATACAACTTACAGATTCCAGCCCATAAGAAAGCAAACCAGCTTCCACTTCATCTAAGATCTCTCCACACGGGCTATTCCCAATTCACCATGTACAATTCACAATTTACTTTCCCACCCCATTACGTCTACTACGCTAAATTATTTCAGCACATTTCCCACAAGACTATATTTGCTGCTCATGTTTCTCTCCTACCCCTTTTGCAACGCTCAAGTACTTTCCCCAGACGATGTTACGACGCTCCTACTTCATCGCTCTCAATCTGTAAATCCTTTGGAAAATCCCTAGTGATCGCTAGCTTTCCCACTCCAAATCAATGGCCTTAGGCTCCTAGCCTTAACGAGCAGTCAGCTCAAGGAAAGTAAACATTATAGGTGGTAAAAACATGCTGAAAAACTTTTAGCACGTCTCCTCCTTCCTCTTTGCACTTACATGATGCTTTTCGGCTCCTTGAGTAGTTGAATTCCTCCGGAGAGACTTGGCTAATTTTATTTGTGTCACTGCTAACTTTTCCTATTTTTCTACAGGATTCAACCTCCGGTGGACGGAGATTTCGGATTATATATTTAAATTAGAGATTTTCTTCCTCTTCTTTGCCTTTTAAACTTGTCTTTTTACGGATTTTACACTAATTTTTGCTGCTTGAAGTCCGGATTTTACACGAATTTTCGCTCCTCCGATTCCAAATTTTCCAGTTCTCACGGACTTTCTATGCTATTTCAAAAGATTGTTCCTGGTTTTCTTCTCACTATCTCCGATTCGGTCAGATGTTCCATAAATTTTCTTCAAAACTTTCTCCAGTTCATGCAGATCTTCTTAAATTATTCCAACTTTCTCCGACGTTTCTCTAATTCAGGCAGAGTCGCTGACACACAAAGATGGCAGCACGAGCACCACGTGCTGTACTTGATTCTGTCAACTTTCCTTAAAAGCGTTGATGAGTAAATTTCACAAAACTTTTTTCTCAACTACTTAATTTAATCTTCAATGTCCAGGTGAAAGTCCTCCTCTGCTTTCTCCACTTCTTCGCTGATAGCCGATGCAGTCCTTCTACCGGTCTTCCTGTCTCTTCAGTCTAGCACCTTGGTTTCCCTCAGTTCCTTTCTCCGTCGATCTTTACAAGCTTTTAAGCTTCACAAAATGGCCTTTTGATTCCTCAAAAGTGTTTCAATCCTCCAGGGATTTCGGATTATTATTATCTCTTTGAAGCTATCAGCGTTCCCCGAAGCTGTAGAATAAAAACTTGAGTGAAATCACTCCGGATTAACTTTTCGCACGAGGTCCAAAAAATTCAGTAGGCGTCTTTCTTGTCCTTTCGGCCGTTCGGCTTGACGTCTCCAAGTGATCTGTCAAGAAGACTCTAATTCCCCGAGCTTTTACCCTCTCACATCCCATGAATCCCCGTATCTCTTCTCTTGAGCTCCCGCCTCGTCTACTTTTACTTGGCTCCGACTCATTTTTCCTCCACTGTCTTACCCGTTCTCCTTCTACAGCTTCCAACTTCCTATACCCACTTCCTCTCCGCTCTCTTCGCTTTTCCCTCTTCTCCAGTTTCACATTCCACTACAGGGAGCAGTCGTGAGAGGCTGTGCGGACGCTCGGAGTCAACTTTCACGCTTCAACATGAGCCGCTTCCATTTTTCCTTTCCCAACAAGCCCATAGCTTACTTCCACTAAACATGCTCGAGCCTAAACCTAAAAACATGTGATGGGAAGCCCCAGAACTGAGTTCACATGTATACCAAAAGTTTCTCATTTCTAGATCAACTCTATTTTACTCTACTTCTTTTTAACTCCTAGTAAATAGAGCCCTCTTTCTTTAGTTTCAGTCTACATACAAAATCCTATAATAATAATGAATACTCAGACAGTTGCTCCTCCATATTCCCAGTGTCCGATACTTTTCCCCGAGGCTAACGATGAATCCTTACGTTTCTTCTTCTCCTAGTTTTTTTACACAAGACACTGAAACATCATAAATTTTCCTCTCCTTGTTCTTTTCCCATGCCCCCCTTCATCATCGCCGTCAGCATCTCTCAACTTAACCCGGGTATCCTATTTTCCCCGGATTTCCCTCTGTTTACATCTCCTTCCAACAACCTTTCCGCTTATTTTCCTTTTAAAACGCTCTGCTTTTCCTCATCATCTCAGCAACATCTCCGATAACTGAATGAAACCCGGCGGGTATCAGACCTGATTCCTCCGTCAGCGGCTTCTTAGATCTTCGCCTGGCTTTATACTCCTATCATCCCATCCTCATATCTTTAAATCCCAAAAGCAATCGCGAAAGCTTAACCGATTTAGCAAAAATCTACGCAATCTATTTACCGCTTCTCTTTTTACCGGTTCCGCCACTCCGTCACATACAGTAACCGGGTAACCGGTAATACGGCACCTCAAATGTGCTCATCTTCCCATCCTCTCCGACGACCTGTACACCACTTCCACCGCACTGTCTTCAACATCAGTATAATCCAACAAGACCTAAATTTGTCCTCCTCTTTTACTCCGACCGCCTGACCTGTCCTCCTCCTCTCTGTCAGGAAGGGCAGGAGGATGACAGGTAAAATTATCGCTTCCCGCCGCTCCGCCTCTTCCATCTTCAATTACGCGTAGCAGAGTAGGTCATTTCCGATACCGTTTTCAAAATCCAGGCCTCAGCTTCCCCTTCCTCCTACATCACCTCCATCCCTCTTACATAATTCCTCCGCCTAACGACCCATATCTTAAATTGTCTTCAGAGGTCACAAAATTTCAAATGTAGCCCTTTTCCTGTCACACGTGGTAATTCCTCCTCCAAGTCTTTCAAAAACGCTGCAGGACACATTGACTTTCATTTTCTCTATTACATTCCTCAAGTACTTTGAGAAGAATGAAGTTGAGAAACATGCTCATCCGGCGCTCCTCCGTCCTTAGGGTAACCCTTCTTCCCACTAAAGTACAGCTTGTACTTTCACCAGCCCCTGAAGACGTGCAAAACGGCGTTTTCGTCGCTTTCCCCGTCTTCACTGCTCCATCCTTCCAACTTTGCTTTCAAATAAATAGCTTTGTCAAAGGGCACCTCTTTATAATTCCCAAACACATTCCATTAGCTTTTAGTGTGTAAAATCTCTTTCCCGTCCTCATTAGCTGCCTCAAGATACTTCCTCCTACCCGGGTAACCTAATCCATCCCGGGTTTTACTGGTCACATGAGAGTAGAACTTGCCTACTTCCCTAACTCTTGTGTAAATATTATTCTTCCCTGTAACAGACAACTCTTATGCGAAAAGAATACATTTCAATTCCCACTCTAACTTTAGTATGTAAACATTTCAAACGAGAGCGCAGAACGGATGTTTGAATTTAATCTTAAAAATCCCAAGTTGAAATTCCTCCTTCCATGACTAATGTAGCCCATTGATTTTTAAATATTATGAAAAGTTACTGCGACATGAAGATTAGAGAACAACTATAAGACAACAGTGATTAATCATATGTATGCTGCATCATCACCGGAACTTTACATAGCAATCAACATTTTTTCTAGACCATTCCAAGACCGTTCCGTGAAGATGATACAAGTTGTATCGTACAACTGCTTTATCATACAACTCCTCAATCAAAACCTAATGCTCATTACTCGTCATTTTAGCCAGAATATAAATTTTATATCAAATACACTCTCGAGTCATTATGCAAGAAAGTCAAAGATTTTGTATTTTACCAAACGCTTTTAACACACCATCATAAAGTGTCAGTTGCATTTCTGTCTCATGTACATAGCACTCCATATCTTATTACCAGTCACTAGTTACTTTAGGTAAATTATTTGTTCAAAAAGTCATTTTCAGGAGATTCATTCCTCGATAGAAATATATTTTACACGGAAAAGGTTATTTCGGCAGAACCTGTCGTGGAATTATTTTAAAATTTTATTTAAAATATTAAATTTTAAAATAATAATTTCAAACATGTGTTTCACTTGATTCCTAGGATTTTTTCAGCAAATTCAGCTGGTTTTGCTCTCTAAGCATGTGTTTTTTAAAAGCTGCACACATTGCTTTCAGCGTTTGCTGCGGGAGCTCGTTGTACACAACTTCTCAAGATGACCGGCCCGCAATTTGGAAGCGAATAATTGTTGGACTCTGGCTTCTAGTTTCTGCTCTCGTGCTTCAAATATTATATATCAGCATATGCTATTTACTTATTGTGTACAGAAGTCATAGATTATTTTTAAGCAACTAACTTTTCAATTTTTTCCTATATTCATTCCAACTAATTCTGAAACTTTCAGATCACTGATAAACGACAATTTGGAATCATGGAACCCGGAAAAGCTGGTAATTCACATCATACTGGGTTTTGCATTCCTCGGATATCTATTCATGAGTGGTGGCCTGTACTTGGTATATCTTTGGAGCTACACTTTTCGCTCAGGACTGGATCAAACGGGCATTCCCATTAACTCCCAACCTTCCGCTTCTACAGAGCCAAGTTTTCAAGAAACTCAAATATTTCTTGACCTACCACAACCCCCGCCCAACCCCAAAATCCAAATCCACAACGACCAAGTACTCGGACAAGGAAATTTCGGAATCGTCTACAGAGGCACGTGCAATGGCCAGGCTGTAGCCGTCAAGACATTTAAATCCAAAGGCATCCCAACTGTCCTTGAAGACTTGGAACGAGAGTTGCATGTCATGGAAACTATCGGCAATCACCCTCACATCCTCAAGCTCCTTGGTTCAAATCAGAGCGAGGACATAGATGGCGGCACCATTCACCTAGCACTCGAGCTGAGCCCGCTTGGCTCCTTGGATAAATACATACTTGAGTATGAAAGCTGCCATCACGAGAGAACCCAAGACGGGTCCTCCTTGTCTTCAACAATCAATGAAACGGAATGTAGTCTCGGCTCATCCCAACCAACCATTTCATTCCAACGACTTTTGTCTTACGCCCAGCAAATTGCTTCCGGAATGAGTTACTTGGAGAGAAAACGCGTCGTTCACGGTGACCTAGCAGCCAGAAACCTTCTTGTCTTTGACGATGGAGCTGTAGTCAAGATCAGTGATTTTGGATTTTCTCGTAAATTATACCAGAACAGCGCATACCTCAAGAAAGATAACAATACTCCTTTGCCCTTCCGTTGGGCAGCCCTGGAAGTGCTTCAAAAATACAAATTCTCAACCAAAGCAGATGTTTGGAGCTACGGTGTAACACTTTGGGAGATTTTCACTTTTGGCAACATCCCTTTTCCCATGTATTCTTGGACCAATGAGTTTGTGTCTGATCTTCAGTCTGGGCTCAGGCTGAACCGACCAACCTCCCTCCCGGAGGACATCTACCGTCGGATTGTCATTCCATGTTGGACACTCAATCCCACCGAGCGACCTTCCTTCCAGGAAATAGAAGCCTTTTTTACTTTCTATAGACTCGAATATTTACGCAAGAAATAACCATAATAGTAGATTACGCATCTCCGCAATTTCCTCGTCTTCTTATTCAATGTTACTACTCGAGTCTTCAGAAAAGGAATTGCATAGCCAATTAATAAAATTACAACTGCTCCTCTGTATTACTGGCTGTGTCTTACTACCAAATTATCCTAGAACAGCCACCAAAAATATTTGCAGAAGCCCACTCGATCTTTGATCACGGAATAGGATGAAACGATGACAATAAAATCAAGTATTAGCTCGAAAGATGGCGCTGTGAAGTGCAAGAGCATCTGGTCCAATAACTTCAGCTATATTTCCCGTCGAAGAAACTCTAATCTTGGAATTCTTGACTATAAGTCTGCATCTCATGCAGTAACTAAACAATATGGAGTCAACAGAATCTGACTGTTGTTATTATCAATACACAGCAAAGAAACAAACATGTACAGGTTCACCAGAATCATATGCACAATTATACAATTATAGCCAGAGTATCCATAATAAACTTATGAAGCGACTACAGCATTTGCTCCAAATGTCACAATCCAGAAGCCAGAAGATAAGCTTAATTCACCACAGCCGTCTCATTGCAACATTACTGTCTGTACAATCTCAAACTTCACAACGTTTAACCACCATGATTTTCTCCGAGGCCTTCTCCCCAATCTTCTAGTCGTATAAACTTTGTATCTGGCTTAAAACCTCTAACAGTGGAAGACATAATCTTTGTTTCTCCAAGCAATCAAGTCACATAGCTTGGAAATCTACTCAGAAGATGGCGTGATCGAGTGCCCGTCCGTATTTGTATCTCCTACTCAAATCCTCATTTCCGTTTTCACCAATCTGCGGCACATAAGATCACCATACATCATATCACAATGTCCGCCAAAAATCCTAAGCAGTTTGTACACATTAATACCCGAACCATTACAGATTTTACTCAATTCTCCTTACCAACCCGGATGAATCGGAATACACTTCTATCCATTCTCCATCAAGTTTCAGGAGTCTTCAACAACTCTTTTCGCAGGTACGAGCTTAAATCGCCACAACATCACCATTTCGAAAATGACCAGATTTTAATAGCCGTACCTCTCACTGTAAACAAGCTATTTCCTTGTAATACCTGCTAATTGCCGTCCTGAAACTCAATAGCATGAAACAAATTAATCTGAGCATTTCCACCTTCTTATTTACTCCAAATACCAAATCGCAAATCCGAAATGTTTCCCAAGTCTTTAATATTAGCGAATGTTTCTGCTTCCAATTACAAATTACTCCAACCTTTCCCTCATCCATCCCTTCCTCAACAAACTGACATTGAATTCCCAAAGTATTTCCTCAAGTCCATTGTTTACATCATTCCTTCACAGCAATTTATTTACCTCACCAGCGTCTACTTCTTTTACCATACCCCGCCATTTCACCTGAGAACTTTTACTCAAACCTTTCACAGCATAACATCCCAAGGAATTTCGCAATGTCAACTTTCTCCGTGTATCAAATGTCTCCAAATGTTTGATAAACCCTTTAAGCAACCTCAATTTCCCACTCCACCCTCCTCACACATCTTCAATCTTCCTCAACATTCATCTTCAGCATCAGGGAATGTCAATCTTCTCACCTGTCACTGAATATACTCCTAACGGGAGTTAAACCCGTCAATCCCTTCCAACACTCCTACCGCCCAGCTGGTTGTCCAGAGTCCAGAAGATCTAACCGTGAGCTCTCCATCTACCTTCTTCCACATCCCACGCTTCAACCAAACTCTGCATCCAATACAGCTTTGTCTCCATCCATATACCCACACAACACACTTGAAAAGCCCAAAGATTGCCAAGAAGAGTGTGAGAGAAGAATCTATTTCTTCCCTCCCGCCTCCATCCCAGCCAGTCTTTGGAGGTAAGCGCGACAGAACGCATCTCTGTTTTGGATTCGCTAAGCGAGAGCGCCACAGCAGACGCTGCTGCACTGGACATATTCTTCATCTTATATCACCACTTCAATTCAATCACCTGTAGCGCCATTTCTGCGCTTCCCTTTAAAATCTTACCAGCGTCGGAGGTTCGTAGTCATTGCAAGAAATATAGTCAAAACTCTGAGTGACCCGCTTACACCCCGTGCATTTAGTGTACTCCAACTCCATTATATCCCTTGTACACATTGTGTGTGTAGGAGTAAGAATAGCCTACAATTGCATTTTTACTTTAATGTTACAAGGTGAAGGTGAGATTTAAATCATGTGATGACTAGGCATACTAAATTAATCCCAAATCGTGTTCTAGACTTTTATCAGCCCTGCATCCAAGGAATATTTACAGTTGTTCCACGTTCTTCCTTTTATTAAATCCCCCAGCCAGCCATCGAACCACAAATTCAAAAGGCAATCCTAAATATTTTTAAGGACCGAGTAGGCGAGCCATCGTCATTATAATTTCCCCTCCACCCAAATACGGCTGCTAGTCAAACAAGTGTTCAAAATCAACACATCCTCCTATTCTCACCGTACTGAATCATAAAAATTTCATCAATTTTCATTCAACATGAGTGCATCATCCCTTTCTTGAATAGTCTCCAAGGGTCAAATTGACTCCACCTTGTGTCCAACACTTGTGTTCTCTAAAATAAAAAGTGCATCCGTAATAACGCTATTGAGTTTCTTCACATCTCCAAAGTTACTCAAACCCGCTCACCTCTTTTCGTACTCTATTAAAGTCCCAAGGTAAAAAATCCCTAGGAGGTTATTCCTCCAATATGAAATTTCTTCCAAAGAATTCTAATAACGCCCTCCTGTCTTCATCCTTCTCGTCCTCGTCTCATTTATCCCTAAACTAGCAATTTCGTCCAGCTTCCGAGCTTTGTCCGAATTTTATCAGGATTTGTTCTGCCCTAGGAGTAGACATTTACTACGTATTGCTTCTCTCCAAAGCTTTGTCCGAAGGTACCCCACATTTAATACCCGCCTTCCCCGTGGAATTGCTTCCAGGTATTCCATCTACCTACTTTAGTCAACAGCGCAAAGCCTAGTGGACGGCACAACAAAAGGTAACAACATGTTGTGCTCTTGCGGATTCTCAGTGCAAATATCCTAGAGATACTACAAGCAAAAGTGCTTTCTCCTCCAAACTTTCCGTCTTTCATATCAATCCCACCCACCCAACAACCCAATGCCACTTCCATCCATACACTCTCTCAATTAATCCAAGTGCTCATCAACCTTTCTTGGAACAATGAAAAAAATTTAGAAATCTCTGATCCCTCCTCCGCTTAAAACAGCAGTTTCTCCACTATCTCCGCTCTCATTGACTTAGCAGACTCGAAACAATGTTGACACACAATCCAGAACCCCTCCTTGAAGCTCAATGTCATCATTTCACGGATTCCATGTAAGTTATTTTATTCTCTCTTTTATCCGCCCGGAAGAGTCTTAAGTTAAGACTCTTTGGCGTCTTTGAAGCCGTTTATAATTTTTACGCTACAAATCTACCCTAACGTTACTATTATTGCTGATCTTTGACGGAAGCTTTCTCTTCCTGGGACGCAAACTTTCTCCGCTTTCTCCACCCGCCCAATTTTTTATAACACCAGTCCTATTCTATTCCAAAATCTTGTTTGCTATCATATTGAATTTATCGGAATCGATCTTCATACAAATCTTGCCTAGCACTTCCGCCAACCTTCCTTCCAGCTTGTCCATCCTCACGTTCTTCCCTTACGCAAGAAGCACATCTACACGTGGACTAGTCCATGCTCACATACAATATTCTTCAAGAGTGGGCGGAAGGAAGGAACTCACTTTGCTCCAGAATCCCAGATACGCTATTTTGTAGAGCAACACGGCTTTCTCCCAAATACCCGCGGCTTCCTCTGAGTAAAGCCCGGCTTCCTCTTACAAAATCATCAATTTCCGTCCTCGTGTAATCTTTTGCTGTGCTCCTTAAATATGATGCAGGCCCCATAATTTAGCAAACCACCATCCTATAGAAATGAGGGTAGCAAATATTAACGAGCAACTTCATCCCTTTCTCCAACCCCTCTTTTCTCTCAATTTACTCATATCTTCCTTTCTCGTGAAAAAATATCCAAGGGAAAGCAGTAAAGTATGTAGCTTGCTCTCGCTCCAAAAATTACTTGTTGTCCCGCCGGAACCAGCATTTCCTCCACTAGTTTCCTGGGTTCTCCTCTTAGCATTTGAGTCTATGCTTCCTGTAGGCAAACGATACCAGGATAAGATTCATATGATCACATGCGGGCCTACTCCGAAAAAAATCTAACATCTTCTCCAGCGTTCTAAGCCCATTAAACCTTCTGACTCTCTCGCAAAAAGAATATGAGCTTTTAAACTCCCGATTCATCATTTCCAAGAGAGACTTTTTTCTGCGCTTAACAATGCATAGCAAAGTGTCTAGTAAAGCAGTGAGGTACTACCACCTCCTTGCTTTTACAGGCAGTACACATTTATAATAACAACCACTTGGAAGCTGGATTTTGTCACCTCCCTTATTTTCATGGTAACCTAAACGACCTCACCTTTAATGTTTCCTTCCCGGGGCGGCTCAGCTTTCAGTCTTCAACCTTCTGCTTTGCTTATTACTTCGCATATGTATGTACGGATTTCGCAAAATATTTCGCAACTCCCACTTACAACGGGTTCCCATAAAATCATGATTTTTTGCGCTCGGGTACAAACAGTAACATGCTCCCAATTTTCCTGTCAGAAACCTGTGCATTCATTCCCGCTGCATTGTATGCCATCTTAATATTTTTCAAGTCAACTATAACTCCCTCTGACGGGCAATATAATTTGCTTATGTCAACTAAATCCCCCCTGTGACCAACATAAACCAACATCTCTTTATCCCCTGCTCTTGCTCCTTGATAGAGTACTCTCAGCATTAAATTTTTTTCTGAGTTTGTATTTGGTAAACAATCTTGCGGTACAATTTAATCTCATCCTTCTTGTTAGGGTATGAGACAAATATTCAAAGCAAAATAGTTTTAGATTTTGCCGACTAGCCACGGGTTTGGTAAGCACCAATTTGTAGAAGACAAATTGGGCTTTCCAATGGTACTAAGGATTAAATTGTAGAGATTGGATTTTTAAAGTAAATTAGGTTTAAAGTTAATTAATAGGAATTGACTAAATCGTCGGTAAGGAATTACAGCTATAATATGGTGAGAGGAGAGGATTAGCTGTTCAGCGCAGCGGCCCGAGAATCCTTATGCATATAGTGCAAGGAGTAAGGGTTTGAAGGGAGAACGTTTTCCAGAGAGGAAAACGCGTTCTCGCCTGATTGAACTGTATAGGATGAGAAGGCATTCGAGAGGGAGAACTTACTGAGGTAAGATGTGTACGCTGCGGTGTAAAGACGGAGAATAAATATCGAGACAAAGGATTCGGGAAACAAGTTAATTTGTGCATTGATTAACTAATTATAATTACATTAATATTTAGTAAAGGTACATTAATTTACATAGCTATTATTATAGCTATCCACTGGCCTCTTTCGAGGAGAAAAGGTTAAGTGACTCAGACATTTGGTGGCCCATGAGGGGAACTGGGTAATTAGTAGTGAATATTTGTCTTCCTTATTAAAGGAAGTTATTAAAGCGAATAGTTGTGTTCCTGTTTAACTGGAAGGTATTTAGGTGAAACTATCGTAAAAAACAGTGATTTAATTGTGGCTGAGGTCACACGGTCCCGAATCCTTAATCTATAAAAGTGCCAAACAAACGAGAGGGTAAAGCTATAGAAGCTACTGCGTAGTTGTGTAATAATTACGTTCGGAACTTGAGACTGCTAGTACTGCGTAATAAATTCCTACACCTGAGATTTCAATTGGCAGAATTCCAGTGAAAACAAGCAGATGGAAAAAGCTATCTAGAGAAGTTTAAAGTGCTCGCCCAAAATTGGAACGAAATAGGCAACGAAATCCAATTTGCTCTCGGAATGGACAGCTGTAATAGCGTCGTTGGCCTAAATGTGAGATGGAAATGTAACAGCATTGGCACGAGGCATCAAAGGATCCGGAAGGACGAGCATTGAGGAACACAGGGTGCTTGAGAGCGCTTGAAATTGCCAAGAAGGATGACCACTTTCGTAAACTGTTTTTCAAGAGGCGAGAAGATGGTTCATCGATGCCGACCAAGGAGCTAAATGACAAGGATTTGCTTCAGAGAAACTGTGAAATCAAAAGAGTTATGGCCGACAGCTTCATGGGTTTCTGTACTGTTAACAGCAGTACAATAGGATATAATTTTGAAATTTATTTTATCGCAGGAAAGCACATCAGATAAGAGACAGTACCAAGAGACTGACTTACTGGTGGGAAAACGATTGTCCTGCGAGAATTAATTTATTTTCGTTGTATATTTAAGGTGAAAACACATTGGAGGTTTATCGGAAATTAGAGGAACATATAGGATGTTCGACCTATGGAAAGGAACCCAAGAACAACTGCTGGAAATCGGACGTAAGGATTAATTCAAACAGCTGTAGCTGATGTAAGATTTCGGTGCCAACGAAGGATCTCAGGTCAGGCAAGTAATGTTTGATATATAGGAAAAGCGACCATGAGAATTTTGGCATATAAAGGCAGTCGTGGGATGCATGTAAGCATCACGTTATTCAGGGACAAATAAGTCCGACTGTTAAGCAGTTAGTATAAAGCTATTCGGGTGTAAATTTTGCTTGAGTTAATGTCATCGACAGGAGATTGCTTGTTCGAGGCTCACTATGAATAGATGCCTAAAGCGCGATACTGCGGGCATCGGTGTAAATGTACATAGCTGTAGACTAAATACGGGATTATTGTTAAAGAGCACCCCGAAAGAGTGATAGTCGTGTTGATGAACACAAAAGATGAACGGAATAAGTTCAAAGATGAGTCGATGGAACTCATGGCCGAGGCAAAAGTGGAGTTGCGGCTCTGGAAAGTAAGTTTAAGGGAATGATAGCTGTCTTAAGGAACGATTTTAAAAAGGTAAATGACAGTTGATTCGGCCAATTTATCAAGATTTTAGAATTTTAGTAAACGTGACAGTAGATCACTTAGTGAGATGTTTGCGAAACTCGTGTAGTTCGATTAGACTTACTAATACAAAGCTGTATTAGTACTTTATTTACAGCTGTAGACAATAATCGTTAAGTTGTATCGAGTACGACTTTACTGAAGTGTAAGAATTTTAGAAGAAATAATAAGACCTGGACTATGGAAACTCCATGGTGCTAGGTATTAGTTGGGAATAGGTAATAGCAAGGAAGGGACTGCGAGTCAATGGCATTACTGGATTCAACCAACTTGTTGATATTGGAAATACATCGGTGAAGCTGCGGTTTCGGTATTCCTCATCAACAGTTATGAGAGACAATTCAGATTCAGAATTGTATTAAATCATGGATTCCTCGGAACCGATTATTCTGCTAGTCTGCGGACTGCAGTTGAGGGAAGAGTTTTCCAACTAGAAAGATTATGAGTCAAGGAACTCGAAAATAATTAATAAGCTGTCATCTGAAATCAGGGGTCTGAGGATTTCCATAACTGATTGTGTGAATTACAGCCAACATTAACTGTCAAGATACAGTTAAAAGGATCAGGAAGAGAAATAATGGGCAAAAGTTCCTATCTGTAGCTTGCAACAAGAGTTGGATGGAAACGTAGAGTTTTGGTAAGGACATGATCCTTGAAGATAATAATTCCATGGGTGCGTCCCAAGGAACCTGTTGCAAGTAGCTGTTTTCTTGTGTAAGGAAATAGCTATCATTTGGGTTAAAGATTCATTTATTATTAATGAGATGAAACGTACAGGTGTTACAAGAGGCATACCTGTTTTAAATTAATCAACAATTTATTGAACTGATTAAAGGAAAAGCTTAGGAATTTATGCAGTAATTAAATACTGGCACATACAGATATGCATAGAAGAGCAGCAGCTAAAATCAAGAACCGTCAAAAATGCATCCTGCCAATCATTTAAGATTGGGGATTCAAGGTTGTTCGGTAAAAATACCAACAAGTATTGTTAAAATTAATTTTCTGCATGTCTTGAGATCGAATAAAAGCTATCAAAACAAGCTATATTATGCGGGTAGAGTAAGTTGTGGCTTCACAGCTAACGAAGGGTATATAGGCTGAATGTATACAATCAGTAGGTTTGCCTGGCCTGGAGTGTTTGACAGGTTACGCAGCATCGACTGCATTATTAGCAACAAACTGTTCTCTTTGTTTACAGGTGATTAGTGCTTTAATGAAGAGCAATAAAATAACAATCATTACAGCAAATGGCTGATACTGACATGAGCTGCGGGTTCTTTAAGTTCCTATGGTGGGAGCTGGATCAGAGTAGCTGGTACAATTTTCCGGCACAGTTGATGTGTACGGAGTAAGCAAGAATTAACCTATAAAATGGGCTGCGGTCACATCAAGGTTACGTTGCAATTTTTGGAATAGTTAGAAAGAGCCGCGTGCTCGAAAGAAAAATGAGCTGTGTGTTCAAAATGAGCTGTGTGCTCAAAATGATCTGTGTGTTCAAAATGAGCTGTGTGTTCAAAATGAGCTGTGTGTTCAAAATGAGCTGTGTGTTCAAAATGAGCTGTGTGTTCAAAATGAGCTGTGTATAAAAAGAGCTGTGCGTTCAAAGGATATATGTGTTCAAAAGAGCTGTGTGCTCAAAAGAACTGTGGATTCGCAGAAGCTAGGTATTTGAAAGAGCTATGAGTTCGATAGAAATTCGAGTTTTGCTAGGCTGTGGTCAGCGAAACTCAATAAACCCATAAAAAGGGAATAGATCAAATGAATGAGCACTGTTCGAATACAGATAGTTCATAAGAGAGAAGTGTCAGTTAACACCTAAAGAGAACTGCGGAAGTTCGACGGAAGCTGTAAACTCTCGGGTTGCAGTTTCGAATTTGTTTTATCGATGCGTTCGATGAAGCAGTGGTACATGAGTTTCAGGCGTAGAGCAGAGTCACAGAACTAAGGCTCTACAGCCAAGGATAAATTCGGCTGAAATGCCCAAGAGGCTTACATAGCGTATGTAATGTTAGCATTTCGTCTCATTGAAGAGATTTGCAACATTACATATAATTTATGTAAATGGAGCTTGTTGGATAAAAGCTGCCTGCAATGCATGTAAATTTGATTATAAGCATCAAAATTATGTGGACGGAAAGTCCGGAAGTATCAGCGTAGAGCTGTCAGTGCTTGGTACAAGGATACTTTTGCTACAGGTCAACTTGAGAAGTATAAAGGAAGATAGTGAAATTTGCGATAGCTGTCGAAGTTTGTACCATGGTAATGGTGGGAGCAGACTGATGTACTCAGTGGCTGGTGATACGTGCAGTATCGTAACATGGCATGACAAATTGACAATTCGCAACACTGCTGTGTCGGCATCGAAGAACGCATGTGTCATGAATAGCTGTGACTCAAATGAGAAAACTGTGTGTCACGAACACTTGCGGAGCTTATAATGAGCAAAGAATTATTTTTTCAGGATGACGAATCAGGTGATATGTCATTATTTAAATTGCTCTTTGTTCAGCACTTAACTAGCTCAGTTAAAAAGCAGTGCTGAAAGTCGATCAGGTTTGAATTGAGCAATAGATGGCGCCGAGCAACTTTTACCTGACTGTTATAGAGAGGGATTTAATGGTTGAGGTAACCTCTAAGTCGGAAGGATTTGTGGAAGATCAGAAAGCTGCCAAGATCACTGCGGTGACGGTAGAATGGCAAACTACTTCAGGGTATTTTCTTCTGCGAGAAGACGTGATAAGCCAGGATAATATGACAATATTTATCCGATTGTTATTCCTGGACAGAACTTAATTGTTCAAAAGTACAGCACGTATTGGCTGACTACGTTGAAACATAGAGGTGTTTAAATAGAACAGCTCACCTCAAACTTTTGGACACCAGAAGTACAAGTCAATGAGCAGCATTATTTATTATTTACAGCTTTGATTACAGAGGTAGTACTTGCGGAGTGCTATAATCTTGTGATTATTCTCACGATGGCTTGACTGGTATCTAAGATAAGGGAGTACAGATCGAGATCGAATCGAATCAGAAGAATTTATGGATAGCTTGATGCTTTTGTCAGCGTTGGTAGAGTTTTGTTAAATGATGACCCTCACACCTCGTCGAGTTGATGAGGGTGGTGGGAGTGGTGTCGCTTACTTAAATTTAAGTGTAGCTGTAGTAAATAAAGATGTTAGGGTATGAGACAAATATTCAAAGCAAAATAGTTTTAGATTTTGCCGACTAGCCACGGGTTTGGTAAGCACCAATTTGTAGAAGACAAATTGGGCTTTCCAATGGTACTAAGGATTAAATTGTAGAGATTGGATTTTTAAAGTAAATTAGGTTTAAAGTTAATTAATAGGAATTGACTAAATCGTCGGTAAGGAATTACAGCTATAATATAGTGAGAGGAGAGGATTAGCTGTTCAGCGCAGCGGCCTGAGAATCCTTATGTATATAGTGTAAGGAGTAAGGGTTTGAAGGGAGAACGTTTTCCAGGGAGGAAAACACGTTCTCGCCTGATTGAACTGTAATGTAGGATGAGAAGGCATTCGAGCATGAGAACCTACTGAGGTAGGATGTGTACGCTGCGGTGTAAAGACTGGAGAATAAATATCGAGACAAAGGATTCGGGAAACAAGTTAATTTGTGCATTGATTAACTAATTATAATTACATTAATATTTAGTAAAGGTACATTAATTTACATAGCTATTATTATAGCTATCCACTGGCCTCTTTCGAGGAGAAAAGGTTAAGTGACTCAGACACTTCTCAACCTCTCTTTCTAGAGCATCAGACAGCCGAGACATGTTTCCAATAATACATGCCTTCTTCTGTGCCAATCCCGCTTGCAAAAGTATTGATTTATATGCGCAAGCATGAAGTATTGCATTCTTTCCCGAACCCACCAGACCAGACCTCCCAAGACAAAATACAACATGTTTTCCTATTCTCTATTACTTGTATAGCCTGTCTTCACCCCCTGATTTCGATCATTTAATTACACACCAACCCATAATATGTTCCTGTCTCTGAGATTCTTCAAATCTCTATTACGCCATAGCATCCTCCCAACATTTCATACTTTAATGCTTCTCCCTTAATTTGTTGCCACTCTCGTGTGTTCAATAAGCGCTACTCCAGCTCCATCTTGTAATAATTTACAACGAGGCCACCGTAATTTTCCACTCGGTTTCATTCCTGTTATCTTCTCTTAACTATAAGGCCCAAAGTTTGTCTGTACAGCTGCGTAGCTTTTTCCAAAAAGCAAAGTATCATCAATGTGTCATCATGATCATTTTGAGGCTTTCTTACTCCATAATTCGATCCAGGAACGTCAGCGCCAAAAATCGTCTTCATTTTCGAATTTCCCTCAAAAATCTGTTCTAGAAACCCGTATCTAGACAAGATATTTGAAAACGGCCCGTTTTCACACAAAACAGCAATTTCTGGAGTTTTTTATTTTAGGGCAACTCCTAAACCAAATTTTTACGGGGAATACAGTGGTACAATTGGTTTTTGGGGCTGACGCCTACTGGCCCCAAAATCATCATATAATTTTTGAAAATTTGAATTTGAAAATTTGAATTTGAAAATTTGAATTTGAAAATTTGAATTTGAAAATTTGAATTTGAAAATTTGAATTTGAAAATTTGAATTTGAAAATTTGAATTTGAAAATTTGAATTTGAAAATTTGAATTTGAAAATTTGAATTTGAAAATTTGAATTTGAAAATTTGAATTTGAAAATTTGAATTTGAAAATTTGAATTTGAAAATTTGAATTTGAAAATTTGAATTTGAAAATTTGAATTTGAAAATTTGAATTTGAAAATTTGAATTTGAAAATTTGAATATGAAAATTTGAATTTGAAATTTGAATTTGATTATTTGAATTTGAATATTTGAATTTAATTATTTGAATATTTTAATTTGAAAAATGGCGGGAAATTTGAATGTGAAATATGAGCGGAATTGCGAATGTGAAATATGGCGGGGAATTTGAACTTAAATTAAGATGGGAAATCTGAATCTCAGATATGCCGGGAATGGGAACATAACAATGAAGAATCAAGTCTGTGCAGCCGCGTAGCTTTTTCCTAAAATCAAAGTATCATCAATGCAATGTTTCATTCCGATCGTATTTTCAAAAAAGTACTAGTAATATGTATTTTCATGTCAGATTTTCGAAAGTCATGATTTGAAACTCATTGATTTGAAGCCGCAAGGACTCTCTTTTTTTCACCTTCCCTAGCTAAGCGGACCTTAAATGAATCTTTCCCCAGCTTGCATTTCCTATTAGCCCGCCATCTACAGTGTCATATTTTAACATGGTAATGCACTTTTGCATAAAATGAAAAATTCCCGTTAAAAACTCAACAAATTCACGCTTCTCTCCCTCACTCCCCGACATTATTGCCACGACCTCTTGCAATTTCCGCCCTAGCAATCCCTCCGTCACACGCCTAACAAACATTTCCCGACTTTTTCGCAAGCAAGCTTTTTCTCCCAAAAAATCCCGCTTCCTCCTTTTCACCCTCATTTCTCACTTAACAGTCACATCGTCACAGCTCACAAACTCTCAGCTCTTACAACCAGCCAGGCATCATGTTTCTTCCAAGATTAAGTACGGGAAGCTTCATCTTCCTCATCTTAAGTATTCTCGAATAAAAAAAATCAAAAATTTCCTCGCTTCCTCTTCCCTCCCAGCTCTATTCCGGCAGGGAAGAAGCGGTATTTAAGATGATAAGTGATTTCGTCTCCAAGGCTCCAAAGAATCTCAATAATTCAGCCCACCCGCCACCACAAGATGCGTTTTAAAAGCTTTGATCAAAACTCTCCGATAATATTTGACTTGGATGAGAGCCCTTCTTCTTCTTAACCATCTTAGCCAACTCAAACCCCTTCGCTTTGTTTCTTCAGCAACCTCTATAGTACTCGCCAAAAACATCATCCTCTCTTCTTCTCACACACTCGCAATTTAATACTTTTCTCAATTTACAGGCACCCATCATCCTCCATAGCCATGTTATTTCCTATTGCATCTTGTATTTTTCAGTTTTACTTTGCCCCCAGCCACCCAGCGTGTGACCAAAACCAGAGTAATCATTCTCTCCCGTTTCTGTCTTCGCAAACGCTTATGCGCTTCTTTTGCTCTCCAAGGGATTCCTCCAAATGAAAAATTCGCGCAAACACATAATCCAACCGCTCTTCTTCATGACGGGAGGTCGGGCGGTGCCTGGGCACTACGGAATTGTCTTTGATGCATAGTAGAAATAATTGGCGTCCAACTCAACAAACTTCCCTGCTACAGATCCTGACGGAATCCTCATAAGTCTTCCATCCAATCTTAAGTCAAGCCAGCCTCAAATATTCATACAACCGCCTCTGCTGACCTGTACAACCCGGTCTCCTCTTTACTAATTACGACCAAAACCCCATCATGAACAAGCCAATATTAATAAAAGTATAAACATACTTATATAATACTCGACTTCTAATCCCTAATGAAGGATTCTTAAAATTTCTTTCCCTTCTCAAAAGTCATGTCATTTAAGCTCCTTCTTCTCTTCATCTTCCCCCTCCTACAAGATTCTTGTGACAAGAACAAGCACACTGCAAAGTCCCACCCCCTCTCTCCGGATTAACATATCTCGCTTATCCTACTTATGCACCACCACCTAGTCATTACTATTCACCAACGTCTTCACCACCATCCCCTTCGCCATTTCTCCGCTCTACTTTCCCAACATCCAAATCTTCTTAGCCTTAGCATCTTATATGCTCCTACTCTCATTACTTCCCTCCTTTAGAACACTCAAACTTTATTTTCCTCTCGTCTACAAAAACCAACTTTGTCTACATACGTATTAGCCTCACATTCATACCAAATTACATCCGCCTACTAAACTTCCTCCTTTATGCATTTATTACTTCACAAAGAGCCAAATCAACCTTATTGAAATTCAAGTACGCTTATAACAAAACTCTACAAATTAGTCCCTTGTGTCTACTTAATTTATCGATACTTAATCAATTAAGCGCTTCCATCCCAGCCTTATTCTCGGCCAGAGTCATGCTTGCACATTTTCCTCTTCGGTTCATTAAAATTATGCTGAACGCGTTGATGCAGGATCCGATTAGGAATTAAATTCCACTAACCTCTTGCCTACAAGCTATTCCTTAACTCAAATCTTTAATTTCCATAATATTTAACCTTCGGAAATGCATCAGCGTCAGCATTTTATTCCAAGGACATAATGAATTATGAACAAGAAATATCTACGTCGTCTCACTATCTCCACATCCGACATATTTTCTAGACACAAAACCAACTTTGATTTATAGCTTGCACTCTCTCTGCATCTGCATTAGTCTGCCTGCAGGGATTCGGAAGGCACGTTGCCAAAAATCTCATGCAGTTTTAGTCTCAAACCAATGAAAATCTTATTAGCAACTCCATTTCCTTTGACCCATGAGACGACTGGATATCAGCTGCTCCTTCAATGATTAATGTTAGCATCATCACCATAACCTCTGGGGCTGGTGAAAGTTTTCAAATTCTAAAATATTCACATTTTTCTGCCGCCACACACTGTACGCTTCGCTCCTTCAAAATGCAATTCTGTCCTTTTATCATAGCCTACCGGGACGGAGAGAAATAATCACATTTCCATTTACTAACCTCGACTACTGCATATACTTGCATTGGCAGGCAGCTTAAATCATATGACTTCCTATGACAAACTAGGTCATAATTTCGTATGTTCCTCTCCTAAAAACGACACAACCAGCCGTTTTCTTGTATGAAATATGGCCTAAAAATTTCCCGTAATTCCAGCTTATCCAACTCCAATCCCCAAGCTTAACCACTTATCCAATGCAAACATACATTTAATACAAAATCCATCTTATCTATGCAATTGCATTTATATTTTCTCATAAATCTCATAAATTTCAATTCCGCCATCTATAGACTATTTATTTTTCAATTTTGTATATAACATTTGCACAAATCACAATCACCCCCAGTTCTCAACCACGTAAGGACACAATTTCCCCTTCTCCTAACGCCCTCTCCCTGACTTTCACCAAACTACTAAATCTCTCAAACAACCTACGTCATAGCTTCTCACTTAAACCAAGTCACAGTATGTTAAGAGCCTCCTCTCCGCTCTCTCAAGTCAACATCCTTGAAATCACCATCTTTAAATTTTGAATTCCTCCCAGCAATAATCCAGCAATTCCAATGGAAATTATTCTTCCTCACATCTATTTTAGTCCACCTGTGCATATAAGACACGCTAAGCCAAAAACGCAACTAAGATTCTTCCCCACCTCCTTCCTACCTTAGAAAAACTGTCAATTTTCCATATTATTTGCCCATTTCTATTCAAATCACATGATCATCATTTCCTCTCATTCTCTCCCGACTCAAAGGAGAGTCCTATCTTCCTAGCTGCTCCGAGTTCTTAGCTTCCTGGGTGCCATGTACTCTTCTTACTTCTTCCTTAAACTTCTTATTACCAACTCCTTCTCCTTCCCACATTGTCTCCATAACTCCGCGTAACTCCAAACACAGTAACTCTCTCCTCTGTAGCTTATATTATTGCATCAAGTAAATTAGCTTCATAGACGTCTGCTAAACTTTTTACATGAAACGCCTATCCTAGCCATTCTTCCGTAGTTTTTCCATTTGTATGAATCTCTTTTCAAACATCAATTACAGCCTTTCTCCTCCAGCACAGCAGCAGTTGACCAGCAGTCTTTTTCTTTTCCCCTCTGCAGCTATAAAATCATACATTTTCCACCAACATATTTAATATCCGCATTCTCCAATAATTCAAGCACAAAGTTGGCTCACACGAGCATAAAATTTAAAATCACTTCAATCTTGTATGCTTATCTTAAATCCTAATAAATTACATATCTAAAACTCACAAAGACACCTGAGATTTCTCCGATTCCTTGAAACACATAATCATTTCCCATTTATTCACCGTAGCATAGCAACCGCAATGTCGTTTACTCAGTGCGTATATGCATGTTCAGTAAATTCTTTTTTAGAATTTTTCCTTAGATTCACTCAAGGCGCTGGGGCATAGAGAACCTTATGTATTTTTACTCCGCCGCCTTTCAATTCCATCTGTACTTGTCTTTTCCCTGTAGGCAATCAGCAGTCCTTTTGAATCTATTTCTTTTACCTATTCATCTTTCATTCAATCCCTGGCGTAATGAAGCGTGTGTGGAGAAAGGTATAATTTAAACCAGATTTCATACACTTCCTCAACAAGCTATTCATTCCTCCGTGTCATCAAAGTGTTTTGTCAACCTTCTTCCTTCACACCCAAGCACCATTTCTCATCTTGGCAGTCACAATAAATGCTTTCACTACTTTCACAAACTTTCACTCCCTCCGCCTTTTATTTGACCCTTGCCGTACCCAAAGCTTAATGACTTCTTTTCCCACGTTCTTTAAATCTTCCCTCTCCTCCACAACCGCTTTGCTGCCAGAACGATTGCCAACTTAAACACGGACTTCATTCCATCCTTCTTCTGGTAATGCGAAAGTCCTTTTCTACCCGCTTTGAATCTCAAATGCGGGAACTGCTCGCAAACATATAGCATATAGAGAGTAGTAACTATTTATTCACTTTCTCCGCTCCCTCTTAATTTTGTGCGTTCGTACCCACGTCGTTCCCATCCAACCAAAGCCTAGCATAGATCTACAGCGGAATACTATGAAGTTTTCCCCGTAGCCCTGAGAACATTTAAGTTAGACTACAACCCATTTACTTGCTGCTTTCCCCACCAAATCTCACACTTTCACCTCACACCAAAACAAAGTACTTGCTTCTCCTCCTGAGACTTCAAGTAATCTTCCGTGTTCTTCAACCCATCATTTTTTGAGCCTTTGCCAAAAATTGGACCGTGGAGAGCATTTAAACAAGAATGTTATGGAACGCTCTCAAGTTTCATAAGGCAAATTTAGTTCTAAAGGATCCAGAGGTTATTCTCTGAAATTGGGTGTGAAGGACCCTCCGAACTTCTTTTTACATCATTCGGGCGGCGGGCTATTCCGACTCTTGAGCGGGGATCAGAAGTCTCCAGACTGTAAGCAGGTTCCCTGGATTCCAGTGCCTGGAATAAAAATAAACTTGCTAAACATTCTTTGTTGTGCTTTGACTTCTTTTGTAAACGGTGGAAGAAGATCTTGCCGCGTGAAAGAGCGGCCAAGAAAAAGCTATCAAAAGCCAAACACTTTCTGTCACATGCCCCGCGTCTCAACTTGGAGAAAGTTGGGTGAGACAGGAACAGATTTATTTTCCCGACCTGCTCTCACCCACCTCACATTGCTAAACTTATTTAATGAAACCTGTGGCATGACCTTTCTCTAGACAGAATTCTCGGATTTCCCAAAGCTACTACTGTCGTACAGAACCACGGGTAATAGGAAATACTTCGATCCGTGACTGGGTTAACTCCCGTGTCGAGGGATGTTGTAAGATCAAGATCGAGTGTACTTAAACCTTGTAGCATTAGATTCCATCCCATTCCTCATTCCTTCCGTATCACCATAATCCCTATAGCATCCGCTTTCAAAGTTTTAGCCATTTAACTTCCTAGGCAATGCTAGAAAAGTAATATCAGATCACACAGACAATTTTTCTATTCCTCAATCCCTGCTTTCACTCTGCATAGCAAAAATCACTTTCTCTCCATGACTTTCTCCTCACTGCCCTAAAAATCCGGAAAAAAGAACTCAGAGAAGATTTCATCCAAGAAACTTGATCTGTTTTCGCCTGGAGAAAGTACTAGGGGTGAAAGCCCACAACGCAAAAGGATTCATCCCTATAACGATAGCACTCCCCCATGAATTATTGCTATTCAATTGAATCAGTTTTCATTTCTGCATCATTTTACGATTTCATTCAAACCGCAAGTACGAGTTCATAAGGCTATAAACACCCTCTTGCGGTGACGTTTAACAGCTTCTGTGGCTGCACTTGTCCATTTAAATGACCCATTATCCTATAATCCAACTTTGAAAACGCTATCAGTTCTATCCTCATCTGCCTTTCATTCCTGGTTTTACATCTAGCATAAACTCCCTCTGCTCTTAAAATTGTCAATGGCTTTTCATTTCAATATTAGCCGAATTCCTCTCAGACTTTCACCCCAACTTTCACCGTTGTCCCTTCCCGTCTTCTTTTCCCCGTCTTTCCCCTATTTTCTTGAAGGGAAATGGAGTTGCCACAGTAAAATATTTGCAAAAGTGTGCAATTTCCTTCGAAACCAATATCGCGTCGCTTGCATATTGCTGTAACCTATTTCGTTTAAAGCAGAATTCCTCCTCTTCGAGATTATTCTCTTTTGGCAAAATTGGATCTAGTGAAGAGAGCAACATTTTCCAATTTCCTCCCCGCCTGATAAATTACGATTGTCTCTGTGATCCCTTAACGTTATTATGGACAGAGAGGGAGACTGGATACCAAATGCACAGTGTTGAACATAAGGGCAAGGGTGGTGTCATGTCCTTTGAAAATTTCATTTTACGAGCTACATTTTTCTCACACAGTCCCCTCCTAATTTTATTTACTTCTCCGCTTCTCCTTTCCCCGACCCTCTTTTGCCATCCCTTTCACACTATGTATTTTCTATCCAGCTTTCTTTTCCTCTAGGCTTCTGTCCAACTTTCTCCACCGCTTTCACCAGGTCGTAACCATACCTACCGTAGCCTTACTACACCAATGCAGCATGTAGTGAAAGCACTGAAGCAATAGCTATTCCCATTGCATTCTTTCTCCTCGGCATTTGTAACTTTTAAAGGATTTTTTTCTTCTTCTTCAGTACACAAAACTTTTAAAAAACAACAAAACTAGTATACAAGATTATTTAGATATCCATCTTTACCGTCTTCCATTTGCTAATTCCATACAATATTTCTAAATAAATATAAATAATAAACTGTTAAAATAACCCCAAAAAATCACCCTGTTTCCACTGCCCCCAAAGTTTTTCATTTAAATTCGTATTTTAAAATCCCTTAGGCATAGCACAATTTTTCCCTCAGCTCTCTAATCCAATCCGCCTTGCTTACATATTCTCAGAAATGCTTCAAATAACCATTGCGTAATGAGAATACCGAGTGCCGACAGCAATGACCCAGAGGCTTCTGTTTATCAACTCGAAATAGCAATTACCTGTGTAAGCGCGCTTTCTCCTACATTTACCCTTTGTGTAATTGTCTCAGTGGTTTCAATTACATTTCAAACCTTGTTCCCATTATAAACTTTATCCGTCGCTCCAGTTTTACCTAGCGTCTATACGCGTGAGTTTTAAATTTGAAAAAGCAAGCTATATAGTTCCCAAACTTGTTTTCTAAACAATGAGAAGAAAACATCTTGAGGGCATTTATTACAATACATGTCCTCATTTCTAAATCACCGCCAAGTTCTGAGGAGAATGGCTTAAAAATAAACTCAACAACGCTATGTTCTCCATGATAATCAATTCAAATGTTTTGCATTCTCTCCTCATCCTTTCACCCAGCAATTATAAATGATAACATACTATGCACAAGTTTATTATTTCAAGCCTAATCAAAACAATATCATATCTTGCTGAAACCCAACCCTTTTTGTCGGCTATCACTGCCACCCGCCCCTCCCTTCATATCTTCTATTATTATTTGAAAATTATCCACTGCCCTCCGGGCATTCGTTTACTTCCAACTTGTCTGAAACTTTCTCCACCCTTTGTCCGCAACACGCCAAATAAACTCACAACTAATACACTCATCCTCCTCATCATAATCATAAAATGAGTTTTTCAGCATCAAGTTCTGCAGGTGCTCTTTCTATAATATTCTATAAACAATACAGTTTCAATATAGTACTCTCTCTTCAAAATTCTTAAATATAAAATCCAGTTTTCACCATAGCATTACCTCATGTCGCCCTTTATTTCTATGGCTAGACAATTGTTTCCACTCATTCCTACCTCCACAGTTCCAATTCCACCTCCCACGTAAAATATCCCCCTCACCTAAATTGCCTTGCGAACCTTCAGCCCATTTCTTCCTACCTTCAACTTTCACTTGCTTTCTCCTTGTTTCTCTAATATCAAACTGTAACTTTATCCTCTCATGTTTCTTCCCTTTCACAGATACTGGAAACGGAAAAAGGAGAAGTGGAAAAGAATGCCAAGTCATCAAACCATTGCGTATATTACAGCTACAATTATTTTTTTCTGGTCAACTGAAATTGCCATGACTACCAGCCCCAGAGACGCTGGGAAAACCGCTGACAACGTCCATTCTTCATCTCCCAAACCAGCCAGAACCCGTAAGTCTTTCTCACTTTACCAACATCCCTTGGTCAATCCTCATGCCTTCATGCTTTCTCCAACTTTCACCAGCTTTCCCCACATTTGCATCCCACCAGTTCTTCAACGAAGCGCAATGATTGTCTCCAGGGATTTTCATGAAACCCCCGTGTTTTCCCAACTTTGCGTACACAATTCCCTCAAAAGCTTGTTAAAAGCCTGCATACGGTAGCTATAATCCGCCTCCCTTTCAAAACCACAATTCCCCCGCCTCTTCCACTAATTAGCTCACTAAAACCTATTACGCTTCAGGACCAAATCCTGTGGCTTCAAGAGCGCTAATTTGCTACAAAAATATTCCCGGGTAAAATAAATCAAACAAAGATCCTCTAACCGGGTAGCAAAGCTAGTCTTTTATATCCCCGCCATCATTTAGATACATTCTTAGGCTTAGCTCTGCGATAAACTGCAATATCTTCATCCTTTTAGCATCGGCTTAAAGCTCTAAATTATCATTTTTCTCCCGCATATATGCTCTCCTGCCCTACATTTAGCAAAGAATAAATCTATAAATGCATATAAATCATTCAACTTATGCCCTTATTCCCAATACAATAGCCTATTTTCCCCTCCACTAAGATCCTTTGTGCTTTTAACTTAACTCTCTGATTCATCCTTTGTTCAAATCCAGTCGACTGTATCATAAATCATCGGATATCTTATCAAACTGTCTCTGCAAACCATACAAGTCACACTGTCTCCAATTTCCGAAAAATTTCCCCACTCTTTCCAACTTCTCCGAGCTTTGAATAGCTTCATGTATTTTTAGGAGAAAGTTTACTTTTCACACTAAACTACTTTCACCAGCTCAGAATCAAAGACAGGCCTTTCAGGAACAGTTGAGCAGAACATACTGAAAGTATTATTTCAAAAAACTTTCCACAAAAAATCCGTCTTTCACATGCTCTGTTGGCAGCATTGTGCAAATGCAGTTTTGCAACTTTTGTGAATTGACCCTTGCCGCCCCCCTGCTTTCTCTCTGTCCTACCGACAGCTTGGCAGTCTGCTGACCAAAAGAATCAGACAAGCATGCTTTGAATCGATAATCCTCAAAGATCGTTGCATGCACTCAATGCATTCTCCTACTCACACTAGCCCCCTTTGTTCACATCCCTAGCATCCCTTGTTCAAATTAAAAGAAATTCTGGCCGATTAAGCCTCGATTACAGTTCATCACAATCACAAAAAAACCAGTAACTTCGGAGCCCGTGGTCCATGACAATATCCATGGACAATCCTAGTTTTTCCCCCGTTAATTTCGTCCCTATTATTCTACCACCCCATTACTCCCCGGATAATACCCGGGTATTTGTAACTCTGCCAATTTTACTTGCAATTATCTTGTCTACAGATGATTCCGCCTACAGCAATCAAGGACGTCGAATACGTCACGCATCATTTTCCCGCGGAGAGAAAGACGATTCTCACACGCTCATTGAGACCGCCCCAGCGTTATCCTTAATCGAGACAAAACCCGTTCCAGCCACAGATAATATTCGAGAGCCACAGCAGCAGCCTCTACGTCAACGTTATGGAGAATATTGTGAATGCTGGAACTCCTCTGACGGCGTCTTTCTGGAAGTAGAATGCTCCTGCACCCATCTCGTTCCCAATACAACCCTCGCCAAAAACGTTCATCGGATGTAAGCATAATTAATTAACTCTTTGTACTTTCCCACTCCAACAACTCCAGCTCATTCCCAGGCCAATTATTCCTATTAAGCTCAATCTCTCTTCACAACTTCCAGCTTCTCCTAGCCGTCTCTTTGACGTCCGTCCTTCCACTTTCTCCACGTCCTCCCATTGGATGAACCTATGAAAAATGTGTCTCAATCCAACCTAATTTCCTTTCTAATACCCCCTTCAAGCTATCCTATCCAGTTTTATGTCATCCCGGGAAAAATCCCTTCTTCTTCCCAGTACTTTCTCTAGCTTTCACTTGCTTTCTCCTGGACTACATTCCTTATCCCATCCTCTCGCTTCACCCTCTACTATCACTCCTTTCACTCTCTTTACCAACGCGCGTGTGAAGGAATTCAACTTAAACATCCTCAGAATCCTTATTTTCTTCTCCTCCTTCGGAGAAAGCACGCCTTCCTGATTCCATCATCAGATTTCAGAACCCTCTTTCCCAGCATCTCATCCTCAATCCTCGTCCTTTGTCCTCACGTCTCACGTCCTTACATTCTTCCAATTGTGTGTCATACAGCTCGTGAATTTTATAGAGGCCTCCTTCTCTCAAACCCGTACAAGATGGATTACCCGGGTATTTTTACAAATATTTTAACTACAGAAAATTCCTCCAAATTTTTCCTTTGATCCCTTCCAGTAATTCATTCCATCTCCCTTGTTAACTAACAGTTAGTTACCCGCGAATTAATTCCACTTCTTCATTTCTTGGACCATCTGCTCAAGTAATTCGTTAAATTTATAAATTACCTCTTTTCCTCTAGTAATTGCTTTCCCTCGAGCCGCTTAACTTCCACATTAATTTAATAATGACTCCACCCGAGAGTCATCGAATCTATTTTCATGCCCATATACAAATGTAACTCAATTTAACAAGGTCATTGTGGTAGACGAAATTCAATTAGCCCTCCGCGTGTGTTATTCACTTTTTGCTTTTCTTCCCCGTCCCACTATTCCAAGAATTCCTTGTTTTCAAGATTTGTGGATGGCTTTACCGCCAGCAGCTTCTTCTATTTCCTCCGGCTTTCACCCGCTTCACACCTCCCGCTCCCCTTCGTTGGCTATCCCTTGCTTTCTCCTACTTTCTCTCACTCTACAACCCTTTCTCTACCTTCTAGCCCGACACAAGCAATCAGAACACCTTCCCGCAGCTTTGATAATCCCCACTTGATCTTCAATCTCACGAAACGCAGGAATCACTTCTAATTGGCCTTCCAGTGCTCCCATCCTAACCTCATGCTTTCTCCTTGAGTCGATCCAGCCTTGCCCCTCTTTACATTTAATTTCTTCTAAGCTTACTACGTTACTCTTTTCTGTCACAATGTAACCTAACTTTTAAATCTTTGAATACCGCTTATATGTTCCTTAGCTTGACTTTCGTTCTATTCGTTTCTTGATTCTTTTCCCCGCTAAACCCCTTTAGCCGTTACTTGTCCTCCTTCCAGCTAATCTTCCAGGTATCTAATATGAATGACTTTCTCCGCAGTCCCCTCCTTAATTTTCCTCTTCACTCCTTTCCCAAGACCTGACAAAGTCTCTTGTAGATCCAACAACCATGTAATTTAATTAAACATATTAATGGAAACGCATCTTCGAACCTTAGCCCCTTCCCCTAGCCCTACATGTGGAGGTCAGAAGAGTTTCTGGATTACATGTGGCTTTAATTGCATACTTCCCTTCTGCTTTCTCCTTCAACTTTCTCTTGTCCGACCTTTAGCCTGTCTATCATCCGCCAAATTCATAAAAGAAAAACTAGGCATTTCTCGCCTTCTCTCTTAACAGAAAAACTAGGCATTTCTCGCCTTCTCCGTCACATTTTCTCTCTTCGCTCCACTTTCTCTTGACACTGTAAAAGTAATTCATTAATTATCCTTACAGAATCGTCGAGGGTTCCAAAACGTTTACCACATTGTCTAACGACCTCATCCGACCTTTTGCCAAGTCCTTGCTTGAAATGTAAGCCATTTTTAAGAGATTTTTTATTAATATTCCACCTACTGTCCTTTCTCCAGCACTGTTGGTATATATTCAATCTCGTTCCATGAAAAAGGTTTTGAAACTAATACCAGAACCGTCTTGACAACTTTTACAGAACTTTGAGCGAATTGCCAGAATTTTCTCATATCGAGGATAATGCTTTCACCGGAATGGCCAATCTACAGACCATGTAAGCATGACCCCTTTCCTCTTAATCTATTTCCTTCATTTATCCAACTACGCAAATACTGGGTGGCCCCGTGAGATTTTGACTGGGCACATCCATTATTAATTATTCTCGTCAGTTACCAAAGATTAAAACTTAAGCTTATTCGACTATCCAATAATCTTAATGTTTACAAATGTGTGCATAATGAGAGAGATGGGGGAGCATCCGCAGGGTTCGCTCTCACTGTGGAGTGAGTGAATGTGTGTAGGTGTATGGGCTGAGGAAAGATGGGAAAGGAGAGGGGGGCGGCACACAACCTACGGATGTGCCCAGTCAAAATCTCACGGGGCCACCCAGTACATATTCTAAAACCGTCTCCACTTTCCGTACCACAACGTTACCATGTTCTCCTTGGATTTGTTTTCTCGTCAAGCTCCACCTTTATTCAATCCGATCAAAACATTTGCCCATGTTCCAGAAATTCCCTTATGAATCAACGTAAAAGCCTCCAGCAGTGGAGTCGAGGTCCGCAAAGACCAAATAGTAACTAATAACAAGAGTTAAAATAAATTAGAATCGTATACGCAGTTTTTTTAAAGAAACTCGCGCATGGAACTGAATCCATCAAACGTTTTTGATCGCTTGGATAACCGCGTTTAAGCATCTAACAAATTCCAAAATAGAGAGTTTGAAATCCGGTTGTGAAGCTTGTGACGTGACGTAAATTACAGACGGGAAATTTGTAATCGCACCCCCGCTTCCGATTGGCTGTGAAGAAACAGGGGGCGAGATTATGAATTTCCCGCCTGCAATTTGCGTCATCTCACAAGCTTCACAACTGCATTTCAAACTCTCTAATATCCTTACCTCCAAAACTAATTTTACAGCTAACGGTTTCAATGAACACAGAGATTCCTTTTTATCATCAAATAAAATAGCATAACTCCACCTTTGTACTTCCACTTCCAAAGTCTTTGATAATAGCATGTCCGTCTTACACAGGACTACTTTCTCCTACTTTCCCCTACTTTCTCTAGCTTTCTTTCAGCGCTTCAAGTATTTTACGTCCCATCTAAAACAAGGTTGATTGAACCTTAGGAAGCCAAGGAATTTATTAGTCCCCTCATCTCTTTTTTCTTCTTAGCCCATTTCGTATTAGCTCGCAACTAATACTTTCAATTTCCATTTTATCCCTCAACGATTCCCATATTTGCTCTCCGAGCGAGCAAAAGCTATAAAAAACATCCTTTCATCTCTTTCTTCCTCTACACTGTACGTAATCCATGTTTTTCTTTTTGCATTCCAGCTACGTCCTCGGAACACCGGCTTTGAAAAATATATCTCATGGAGTCTTCAAAGGTTACTTTCCCAAACTCAAAACCATGTAAGCTCCGTGTATATTGTAACCTTAAATTGATTTGCTCCGATAAATCCATATAATCTTCCACTCTCTTAAAGTCTCCTAGTCGCCTCTGATTCTAGCTTCATCTAATACTACTATAATCCTTCACAATTCTCTTCCAATTCCACTCTCCACAAACCATATTTCTCCGTTCTCGATCCTACAAACCGGTGGCATTAAAATACTGGATTCAATACTTCCAACAGTTCTGCAACCACTGAAATACTCTATAAGCTCACGACCTTAGCTCCACAGTCGGCAGTAATCTCCCCGACTCAATTCCATTTAAGCAACTCAAATAAATAAATTCTCTCCTCATTAACAACCCTAAAATATTTACTCTTTACAATATCAGTTCAAAATTTTAGCTTGAATAAGTAAATACAGCGCAGTAGACAGAGTCTAACAGCACGTTCAAAGTTTTTTTTTGTATGTAACAAACACAACTCCATTTCCGCACTACTTTTCCCTTTATCTCTATTTAAACGGTCCGCGACAAATTTAAGGCTCCGTGACTGATTTATAAACTACTGGTTAGAATCCGCAAACTCTTCTGCTCTTGTTCCGTTCTTTCTAATAACATCATAGCATATTTCCATGTTCTTAAAATAGAATTGTTTTCATCCAACTTCCAACCTAATAGTATATGAATAGTTCAAAAGGAGTCAAAATCCTTATGAAACCCGATAAGTATTTAAAGAGAAAGCGCTCCGAGAGACAAATACTTAAGGCATCTGCTGCTTATAGTATATACAACCATTCACCTCTTCTGTAACACCCACAGAATTTCATTAAATTTCTTTTACGAAACCTTCATCCATCGTTAATTGCAATTTAATATCATTCTTATTTCTTTGATCCATTAGTCGAATTTCCCACACCGGTTTGGAAGTCACTCCGATGTTTAATCAACTTTTCACTGGCTCTCATCTCGAATCTTTGTAAGTTTCCATGTTATACATTTTTCAATATTTCACCATTTTCCTAGACTTTTAGTTGCGTCGCTGCGTGTACTACCAATATTCTCTTAAGGTTCTGCTATCAGTATCAAAAAGCTGTGAAGTTAGTGGTGTAGCCTTAAGCTTCCTTTACACTTGTTCGAAAACATCAAATATTTCACATATACCTAGCGTTACTATGGAAATTGCTATTGCGCGAAATAAATTTCCTTTCCTGCAAATCCTTTGTAAGTAGCCAATTCAATGATAAACACGCAGAAATTGTCGATTACCTCATCTCTCTAACCATTTAATCTGGTTTCAATTTCGTTTAGACCGTAACAGGTAAATAAGTGACAGTTAGCGTCACAGTATGTTTCCACACTCCTCCTGTGGTAGCAACTAAATTTCAAAACAAGTAACATTTACTCCGCCATCAAGGTTCATGATTCCCATGATTTTTCCCACCGTTAAACGGAAATGTCAAGCCACATTTTCAACCTCGAAAATAGCATCTTAGATGTCAATGTCAACATCAAAGGCTTCTCTAGCTTTCCTGGGAATGCTTCGTATCAATTTAGTTTTCCTCTCAACTATCACAAGAACTTGAATTTGCTTTTATCTTCACTCGTCTCTTTTCCACTTTTTCTGCGACCTGCCTCATATATCCTAAATTCCAAGCTCAGGTTAGTCCCCATTGCCAACATCAATATTGACTCCAGGTAAAAAAGACTATGAAATGGCAGAAATAGTCCCCGTTGGTAGCAATTCCACAAATTCTTTAGAGATTCGGTAAGCAAGCTTGAGAGACTTACCTGGATTAACTTAATTGACAAACCATTCAATAGGCTATCCCACAAGTAAAGAATGCAAGAACCAAGGCTCTAGAGTTGAGTAAGTCAACAATTCTTTGCGCTAAACTTCGCAATAAACCATTAAACTCACAAAATATCTTTCCCTTGTAAAAACCGAACCTGGTATTGAAGACGCTATACAAAATCACGTCAACCTAATACAACAAACGTGTCGTAGTTAAGAAACTCAATACAAGAAACTCACCGCTCGCATCATTTTTTATTTTTCTATTTGTTTTTACCGCTTCTTCTATTCTTTCTTCCAGGGACTTGGAAAACAATAAAATCTCAAGAATCGAGCCCAATTGGATTGCTCAGCTGGAAGTGGACCACTTGTAAGTTGTTTCACTTTCTCCATTCATTCTTTCCTTCTTTCTCTCTATAAAACCTAATTTATCCAGGAAGGAAATATTGGAATCCGATCAACTCTTCTTCCCTCAACTTTCACTTCCATGCCGTGTTGCTTTCTCCTCAAAAAATCTCAACCGGACCGCAATCCCACCGCAATCCCAAATCCCTGTCAAATCCTTCTCCTCCGAGTATACTTTCTCTCCATATCACCTCATAAACCCATCTTTCCTCTCTACTTTCTTTCGCTTTCTCCACTTTCTCCATCTCACTTCCCCTCCATCATGTCACTGTCTCTCTTCCTTATCTTATTCTTACCTTCCACCCTCGCGTTCTTCTTCGTCTTCTAATATTCTCTGAATTCCCTTCCCGCATTCAATCCTACGATCACATTCTCAATCTGCCTCAATCGCTAACGTATTAACTTATTTTCCATGTTACAGAACACTAAGCTACAACAACCTGGAATACATTGGAGCTGGAGCGTTTTCAAATTCTAGAATCTCAAAATTGTAAGTGTCATCATCATCTCATTCTGCACATACAGCGCGTTTTTTTAAAAACCTTGGACCATTTCCAAACTTCCGTCCGAAACCGTATGGTTACCCGCTTTATTTTTCCTGCAAGCATACGCACATACTTAATACGCATTTCTAACCAGAGGTGTCGAGCGTGTCGGGCTGACATCGCTCTCTTCTACGTTTTCCCCCGTAATTTGACAACTAACAAGCAGAAAATATGGAATGTATCTAAATATTGACCGAGCACCCTTCATTTTCTCCTCATCTAAAACACGTGCAGCTGCAGACACAATATGTTTTTAAAAACACATAATTCCTTCTTTGAACTCCATGACGATATTAAATTCTTCACATGCTCCTCACCGACGACTGAAGCACTAACATAAATGAGACAACCCTTTGACACTCTGACAGTTTCCCAACCCTCCTTAGAAGCACATCCTTAGCTGACACGTTCGAGTCATACGGTACGACTACGACCCAAAAATCGGTCATGCGGGAGCAATGATTTTTTATTTCCCTACGTTCTCTACATGTATTTTTGTCAAGCACGCCAGAAACCTTGTTGAGAGCATCCTCATTGATTGCAATTTGTTTGTATTATTACATTTCAATCTTCTTCGCCTGTATGTACCACGTTTTCATATTTCCGGTCCACTCCTTCCCTAGATTTGTTTGATTACATTTCAATCCATTGACAACTTTCCCATGGCCTTTGACACAAATTACTTTTCAATCCCTCCTCATCCTTCCTCTCTCTCTTTTCTTGTCAAAATGAATCCACTGAATTGAATCAAACACTCTTCACTTCCTCATACAACATGACAACAAACAAGAGAAAGTAAAAAATTCGGATTGATATAAAACTTTGCAACTGTAAATGCTCTCCTCCCCTAAAAAGAATTGCATTACTTTCTCCAACTTTCTCCAACTTTTACAAAGCTGCTAACTTTCTCTTGATGCATATCCCTTTGATTTCTGTCAATTTGCCTTTCTTTCAGAACACTTGAAGGGAATCGCCATCTCAAGGAACTCCATCCAGAAGCTTTTGTTGGAATCATTGACCTTCGCGAATTGTAAGTCCTGCTTTCTCTCATCCAATCTCTACTTTCTCCACTACAATCTTTTCCTCACTTCTCCTCCTATTTTTGCTAATTCCCTTAAAGTGTTTTTTACCATTTCCCCAATTACGCCCCATCACAGCCTTTAAATCTCTTTCCCACTCTCATCCACAGTCTCCCTATGAAAACACCAACGAATCAAGCTCACAGCACTGCCTATAATGGCCAGTAACTAAATCCTCATAGCACCATCCCGATCCACTCCTCCGAGCAGTGAATACTTAGTATAATTGAAATTCCCTCATTAAAATCCCCATCCATGCCTATATATATTGCTTTCTCCACTTTCTCCACCCCTTAGCCCCACTACGTTTACGTAACTCGATACCACCTACCCTTCTATCCTCTCCTAATAGTTTTACGTGCCCGGTGGACATTATCCACAGACATGGAGAGAGCTTTCTAGCTTTCACGGAACGGAGCCCAGAAACGCAACCTCCCTGAAACTAAGAGCCAACATTTTCAAATAACTCGTAGTGTCCAATTCTCTTTCACGGACATATTTATACGTCCTCCGCCGTTCTAAGCCAAGATAATAAAGGTAAATCAGGAAGCTGAAGAGCTCCAAATCACGGGAGGAATCAATGCCTTTTATATTTTACCAGGGACCTATCCAAGACGTCAATTACTGCCCTCCCAACCCGTGGACTTCGGAAACTGGAAATTTTGCGAGTCCAGCAAACTTCCTCTCTCACCGTCATCCCATCAATTTATCATTTCCAGGTGAGTGCCCCGTTTAAAGATACATACTCTGACTGTAAATCCTAACGACACTTACCAGCCATAATCCTCCATCATCATTCGCGCCCCAAAAATCTATCCAACTTTGCCACAGCTCACTACCTCCTCAATAACTTGAAACTTATACGCTCTTACGCCACCGCTTACGCTCCGCCACCGCTTACGCGCTTCATTGATGCTCCACCCTAACATCGATGAAATTCATACCTACACTGATTAGTTAGGGGCGTGCAAGAAGGCGCTGTTGCGCCCCTCAGCAAAAATATATGTCTGCAAGCTTATAAAAACAAGTTTCAAAAATCTCTCCCTCTCTTCGCGCAACATCTTTCAAATCTTAGTTCATGTAGTTACGCTATCAGGCACACTTCATCAACACGCTGAATAATTAATTGCCGAATCGGCCTTGATGCCATCTTTCCGCAAAAACATTCTTTTATTAACTCGTTCGTAATTACACAGCTTAGTAAATAAGCTTCCATTCAACTGATTTACGACCCTGTCCATCACACTTAATCAAACCTGTCCGGTCTGCTTCAGCTCCGTCACGTTTTACTCTTCACTCTTCCAGTACTCCCACATTTTACAGCTAGCAGCTATACAAGTTTCCAGAATGGCAAAGGCAAAACTCTTCCTTCTTGCAATATGCTGACCTATGGCCCAACTGCTGGCAAACTTTTAGGCAACTCGCTTGATCATAGCCTCCACACGGTAGATTAACTTGTTGAAAATTCGGAGGATGTTTAATACAGTTCTTTGGCTGTGGACGCGGCGCAGTCCGGGTAGTAGATCCCGCCGCTTCTTCTTGTGGCTTTCCCTCCTGTAACACAAAACACGGGGATTAGCAAACCCATCTCTCTACAACTTTCCTCGAATCAATTATTTAAGCTCTTGAATTTAAATCCTGGATTAAAATGCTACAACAAATTACCGCTCCAACCGCCAACACCAACAAAACAATACATAGTCCTCCAAAGAGAAACACTGTCTTGGGAAAAACCATTTTTCAGCAGCCCTTGGATTCTCTTTCACTCGTCTTACACACGCTAACGCTGTAATAAATCCTACGTATTTTCACAAATTCCTCCAAAATATTCCAGCTCCACAATTCTCTCTGTTTGTTCAGCAACAATCCTTTGTCAACTGAAAGCCTTTGCAATGAATGCATCAATTAAATATGCAAACAAATCCCTTGGGGATACAATCACATGACAAGGACAAATCCTCGCAATTTCTTATTTACTCGCGCATCTTCTTCAAATAAGCATCTTTGTTTTCAGAGGAGAACCAGTTTGGCCTAGCTTTTCCATTGCACAGTCCTCATACTTCTCAACCAATTGCAACAATTAGCTCCAACACTCTGCCTTAATTAGCATAGAGAAGGGAATCCCAATTATCCTTGTAATGACACGTTATTTACTTTACTTGGATTACCCAACAAGTATACAAACAGAGTACACAACAAGTAAATACTCCCAAGCTCGTATATACTCCTCGCAAATGAGGCTATGGCTCTTCATCTTGAATCGCTGCATCTGATTTCAATGCTGTGCAAGCGGACACTACATGTTGCAACACCATCTTCAATTTCTTGTTACGTGGTTCCATAAAAAACTGCTACTTGCTGTCTTGCCATTATGCGCCTTAAATAAAATCCTGGATTTTTTATGCTTTCAGCATCTCACAGAAGCAGAGCTCACATACCCGTACCACTGCTGCGCTTTCTACAACCCGGAGACCCACGACCCGGTAGAATATAAAAATATACAGGTAAGAGAAAGTCGACATATGTCTTAAAGTCCGCCCTTGCTCACTTGATCTCTTCCATTCCTCATTTGAATGAATTTACTGATAACCAGCTTTCTCGGATTCCTTATCTCATAAACTTCTTGGTAACCGGAAGCCAGTAGGCCACATTAAGAGAAGTCGGGTAATCTGATTCTTTGAAACCAGGCTTATCATAGAGCTTAAAGTGAGAGTTGGCCGGGTAACAGCCTACCCGTGTCTGCTCTTCGGTAGAACAAGTCGTGAATTTCTAAAGAGCATATACCTTAGATACTTAAGCAGCCTCCCTCCTCCCGACGATTATTACCGTTGTTAAAAATTCACTTAGGGGAATCCTTAATCTTAGGGATTCTTCCCCTCCTCCTCCTCCTCCTCCGCCTTGTCTCTTCTTCTCCTCTCCCCCCTGCTTTCTCTTTATATCAGAGCTCAAACTGAAGTAATAAATTCTTTTAACAGCGGATACATACGTTCACTCCAACATGCTCATTTCCCCAGATTTTTTCGTCCTTTCTCCTATGCTTTCTCCTGCTTTCTCCTTGCTTTATTAAATCCAGAGCATATTGGACCCTTGGATCACAGCTCGTATTTCAGGCCTTGTATGCATCTGCCACTCCAGATTTCCCACACCTTATTAACCATCTACCCCTCATCCTCCTTCCTCACTACACGTAGACTTTCTCCTTGGATCTACGACGCTATTTTCTATCAGACTCTGCGATGGTCACTTTATTCTCGTTAACTTTCTTTCCCACATATGCGCTTTCTCCGTCACTAATGAAATATGGCTTTACTTTCTCCAGGATTCTTTCGAGAAGATGAGACAGGAGCATTGCGGTCCTAAATCCTCCACACCTCCTCCAGAAAACATAGCATATGGGAGTGAGGTAGACTCCCTGGAGACACTTGGTTCAAGGAAGAAACGGGAGCCAACTCCCACGACCCAAAGTCATTTGCAAGAGTTTACGAGGTTTCAAAATCCCTCCCGACCTGGGCTAACCCATCCGGATTCTACCATCATTCCCTCTACGTTTGACCCCATCCTCGCTGAACGTCCAAATTCCCAATATTTCGCATTTGATCCTAGTCGGAGCTTTCCACCGGATCTCGAAGCTGCCCCAGGTAATCCACTATTTTTTCTCTTTCAATTCTGCCTCATCACACGCCAATTCCCTTTGGAGGATTACCCATTTTCCCAGACATTCCCAAATTAGATAGTCTGCCTATCTCCCTTGTTTTCAATCATCCGATCGATTCAGTATCGTTTTTCATCCCATCTTAAATTCAAGTCAACATCCATCCCTCACTCCTCAAAATGAATTTGGCTATTTGACTATAGCGGACGGATACGTATAGGGGTTTCCCCTCGCGGCACGTGGTTATTTAGAGCAAAGTGTGAGCAAACCATCACATATGATTCACGAACCAGTTTCCCAACTTTCACCGTCCACCAATTCTTCTCACGTCCCTCACGTTCAAAGAACAGCGGAAAATACTTCCAAGACTTTTTTTACCACGGAGAAAGTGCGAACAGTTTTCACCTAAAATACACCCTCCAGCACCTAGGCAAATACATGAACGTCAAAGAATTCATTTCTTCCACCCATACGGCCAATTCACTTTCTCTTGGTTCTTTTTATCATTTCACGCCCTGTAGGCGATAAACTGCAGCGTATGTATCACTCATATTCTTATGCTCCTCCTGCCTCGCGGTAAAATTTCATACCAAAGCGATCAAATAATAACTGATTCTACGAAACCCACCCGGAGATTTAAATTTTTTTTATAAAAGTAAAGATACCAAACCGTTTCAAACATGCCATTTATGCTTACTGCAAAAATTTTCATCGCTTGGGAACGGAACGCAAAAATTTATGAAGCGGAAGCGCTTGTCATGAGCAGAGTTTTAAAGTGTTCTAAAACTTTCTCCACTTTCACCTTTACCGCCTCTAGCACTCCTCTTCCTTCATCTCCCTGTCTCTCACCCTCCCTCCAAACATAATTTAACCTAAGCTGATCAAATATTGTATTTATGATATAACTCAAAGGATGTCAAGCCTCAGCCTCACCCTTTATCCCTCAACCTTTTCATTTTCTCCGCCTGCATTAACCATGGCGCGGGTGTACAGTTCTGTATACTTAATGTTGTCTCATCCTCCATCTCACATCCTCATATCTCCTCTCACCTTTCCCAATACACCTCAAGCCATCCCATTGCTCGAGAGTCTTGCTTAATTTGAATTTATTTCCTAGAAACCCGCACTCTTTCTCCTCCTATTCCCAACCTTTAAGCCATCACATGTCTCTCTCCAAAGTGTTTAAACCAACATCAAAGAGGCTATTTTGAATAATGAATTTCCTCTAATTCCACCTCCTTTTCCCCATCATTACAGGTACAAGAGCAGATGAGAAGACAACAAGTCTAGAGGGTAACTCTGGAGAGCCGGGAGGCGGGCATTTCGGAGATAATAGCTGGCATCCTCCGGTAACAGTAGGCCCTAGCAAAAACCTTTACGGCTGTGGGCAGAATGTGACGGTGATGATGGTGAGCAGACTGGTGAAAGTCAAATGTAGTCCAGAGCCAGACGCTTTCAGTCCCTGTGAAGATATCATGGGTAACATGTGGCTTCGAGTTGCAGTTTGGTAAGTCCAAGTCCATGCCACATTCTCCTACCCCATCCACTTTCACCGCCACCTTTAATAGCCTCATTAGTTTGACGTTGCCATGAATTCAATCTCCCGCTATCTCCTTTCCACTCTTCTGCTAGTTACTCAACTAACTTTCTCTTCATGCACCTTCTCCTCAACTTTCTTCAGATTATGAATATTTATTAAATTCTACAACTTTTAACAAACTTTCGTCCATCTGCTATCCCAGTTTCTTCATCTCTTTATGTATGTAGCAAAATTTCAACAAACTTTCTCCACCTTCTAACACACTCCCTTGAGATTTCCTCCTGAAATTACAAATCTTTCACAGAACAAGTCATGCAATCCCAATCTTTGTTTGCATTCTCTTCCATTTCCCACCCCCTCCTATTTGTCTAGAAAACAGATTGCTTTCCCTACTTTCTCCGCTTTCTCCTTCCAACTAACTAGCTTCCCTCCACTATCTCAACAAGAGACTTGTTAAGTAGTCTTTTGTTTGCTATGTAAGCTCCGGCCATAAATTATGTAGACTTTATTTTCCACTAAATTCTTCTTTATGGCTTCGCGCCACTTCAAATCTTAAAAATTGCTGTGTAGGATCCTCGTTATCCCAAGTCCGCCATAAATTAGCGCTTCCTGTCCCCGTCCTTGTCGCAACACATTAATGTTTCCATGCACCACCTAATACTTGCTATGTAAACTGCAATCTTTTTCGCAACTTGTCTCAAACTATTTCATCTCATCCTCATCCTCTCCCGCTATCAAACTATTGTCCCAATTTTAAGCGTTGCCAAGGTTATCTTATGCTAATATCAATCCTACCAGGATCGTCGTCACGCTCGCACTTGTTGGAAACGCCGCCGTCCTTGTCGTCCTCATCCTGACCCCCGGCCGGATGTCAGTTCAGCGTTTTCTAATGGCCAACTTGTCATTTGCGGACCTCTCCATGGGAATTTATCTAATGATGGTTGCAATCCAAGATCTTGTATCCCTAGGAACATATTTCAATTTTGCAATCGAATGGCAACTGGGCTGGGGCTGCCAGTTGGCAGGTTTTCTCACAGTATTTGCATCCGAGCTATCTGTTTTCACCTTGGCTATCATCACAGGAGAAAGGTGGTACGCTCTAACGCGGGCCATTCATCTCACCAAGCGTTTAACAATTAAAGGGGCTGCTAAATTTATGATTCTCGGATGGATACTGGCCATTAATCTTGCTAGCCTTCCACTCTTCGGCATCTCCTCCTACTCTAAAACCAGGTAACAAAAAAGTGCTTTACGAGTCCGTTTCTCTCTCGCAAATATTGTATACCCTGTAGAGAATTCCTGCATCCACTTCCGCCCATTACCACCTCCTCCATCCACTGACCTGCACCTGCACTTTTATTACACCCCGTAAAACCAGCATTAGTTCCCCACAACTTTCACCATAAATTCTAACTTTCTCTACCGCTCCTTTCACCCCTATCTTTTTACAGCATTTGTCTCCCCATGGAAGCGAATACTACACTCGCTCAAGTCTACCTTGCTTTCATGCTCGTCTTCAACGGTCTCGCTTTCACCATGGTAGCCTACGCCTACTGGCAAATGTATCGGACGGTAGCGGGGCATAGCGGAGGAGCACCTGCAGCAACTCAATCTGCGGATTTAGCAATCGCCAAAAAAATGGGACTACTCGTTTTTACGGATTTTGTTTGTTGGGCTCCCGTTGCATTCTTTGGTTTGACTGCTGTTGCTGGACATCCATTGATCGGTAAGTGAGACTTGCATGCTTTCCCCAAACTTCTCAATCAACTCTAAATTGCCGCATTGACGCTATTGTCCCAGAACATTTTGGAGAAAGTACAGCTAGAAGAGCTGGAAAAGGAGAAAGTTCTACTGACTCAAGTCCTTTCTCCTCATACTGACTGCCTCGTCCTTGCTTATGACTTCCAATTTCTCATTACAGGTGTAACAGATGCAAAAATCCTTCTGGTTTTCTTCTACCCTCTCAACTCATTTTGCAACCCATACTTGTACGCCATAATGACCAAGCAGTACAGACGTGACCTGTTCCATCTGCTGCACAGGTGCGAAAAAACGGTATATTTCTTTCCGTACTCATAAATGAAAATATATTCATAATTTATGCAACAAACTTTCCGCAAAAACTTCCCCACCTTCTAGCCTTTCTCTAGTTTATTATGCTAAAAGGAAATTATAAACGCGACTACACGTAGCATTTACGCTATTGCAAAATATTCCTCTGTCTCTATTCCCCTTGATCCCGGGCCCAGACTTATTGTTAATCTTCTAATCTTTCATCATCATCTTCTAATCCTTTTTGTTAAGCTCAACTTTCTCTTCTCTTTCAAGTACAAAAGCACATCCTTTATTCCTTGAATCTAGTTGCGTGAGTCTCCATATCGTTCTCTATAATTTCTCTTCCTCATTTAATAGTTCCAACTTAATTACTCCACTTGAGAAACAAGATACCTCTATTTTCAAATCCCCTCGTGCTTCCTCTATTCTCCAATTTTCCAACTTTCTCCCTCCTTCCTCTTCTATTTCAAACTTCGCTTTCTCCTCTCCGTAACTCTTTGTAATCGCTCTACTGATTTACCCGGCCGGGTTAAACTTTGACTCACCCGAATCTGAATACAAGGACATAGGATTTAGAACAGGAGGAAATCTTGAATTGATTTGTGTATTTCTCTTATTTTCTCTCGTGTTCTTTCCCCTGGTTTCTGAAACAATGGCCTTCTGAATCTTCTCATCACATCCTTTCTACAAATCTGCCCGGGTATGTTTCTTCTCAATTCATGATTATTGCCAATTGCCACCCGGGATTTCTTCGCCCTTGCCCCCTTCCCCTTCCACTCCTCCGTGTTGAATAATAATCCTTGATCTGCGTGGGAATCAAGACATGGGATATGCACCCAAGCCGTCGGTAGGATGAGAGCTGCTGGAGGAGTAGGAGCTTCAACGAACAACACGGTTCCCACAATGATGACAATCATGCGACTGAATTCAGTCACTGATAATCCGGCTAACCGCTCTTCCAATGCTGGGCTCGGAACTCGGCTGGATTTGAACCTTAAATCCCCATCCAAGTTTCCATTTTGGAAGAACCGAAGTAACGGACGGCGGAGTTTGCGAAATTCCAGGAGCGGTCCAGGCGAAAATAATTCCCGCCCTAACGACATGTCCACGTCCCAGGGAGGAATATCGGGCGAAAATAAGGATGTGGGAAGTGAAAATTTTCGTCTCGCTTCAGTTCTCTCCCATTCCGACAGTCAGGAGGAAGCCATGAATGACCGTATGCGAGCTGAAACAAGCTTTGTATCCATTCCGATTTCATATGTGGGGGGAGCCGTTCCGGTGGATTCCAGCGTGATGAGCGACAATAAAAGCCCCGTTTCGCCGGTCAAAGATTCATCCGACGATGCCGAAGTGTCGGAGAATACTCCGTTTTGCTCCAATATTCATTAATGGGCATTGAGTAGATCGTAGAACTATTCGTCTTTTAGATTTGGATGTAATATACATACGACTGCGAGCAGATGGCATGTCCAGTTCCCAACACGTGTCCATCTTGAATTCATGCAAGACTGACGATCACTTCACTTGTGGCTCTGAGTCACTGAAATAAAAAAACAGCTGTCTGTGTTAGTAATGTACATATATTAAATACCCGTATTTCATTTCCGCTACTCAATCCCCGCATATTCTTTGTACATTAGATCTGTTTTACTTTTTGTACCTGTTCACTATTCGATAATGTCTTGCATCTTGTTTTACTAGCCTCGTAAATTTAGTCTCCATGTTGCTGTATGTTCAACTGCAATAAAACTGGAACCTCCATTCCTCAACCGCTTGTTCTTTAAGTCCAGTGGATGTTTATTTACAGAAATTAACTGGTTCCTGTAACACTTAGAAACCTTGGTCACATACACTTAATTTCAAGAGTGGGTTGGAAATTAATATTAGAGGAAGAGAATAAAAATTCTATTTAGCGAATAGAACATGCAGTTCGTTCCTGCCACTATCATTTTACACAAAAATATTTTAAATCCGCCGTTCACGAATAATGCGTTGCAAACTTTATAATGTATAGTTAGGTGGTGCAGTCTTAGGTATTGGAAGATGAGTTAAAGGTACGAGGAAATTCTTCTTCTCACAACCACAATAAAAGGAGGAAACCATGGGGTTAACAAATATTTCATCCTAGTAGTACGTGCCGCTATAAATTGCATAAACTGTACATCCACACCGTGAATCCCTCTTCTACGCTATGATTGTTAACACGGCAGACTATTGCATTTGTAAAAAATTACATCTAATCTAAACCGGAACGGAACAATGGCGGTATAAGTACACAGTATTTCAATTAAAATGGTATGAAATACACAATAATCATTTCGGAATTGGGTTAACCTCACGTACTGAACACAGGGTTATCGGTAGTAATAGTGAAAGGGTAAGAGATGAAGTTGCATCACTTTCCAAATGCTAGATGCTTAGGAGGTGGTGGCGGTGGAGAATCGCAACTCATTTGAGAGATAGTATCTGGATCAGGACGATGCCGATGGCTCGTGAATGGGCTTATCATTTGAGACATTGTTCGTTTAATCTTACTTGGAGTTCGATTCAAGCTCAATGCTCTGCCGACCTAAATGATTTCAGATACACACACTCAGTCAAAACATTTATAAACCAATTTTCAATCAAAATGAATATCCATGCACATGCTGTTTTTGCTACATTTCAAAATCTACGATAATGTTAAAGTTCGTACTTTGTGTCTTGTCTTTGTTGCAAATCTTGCTGCCTTGTCGAAAACCGATGCCGAATTCTCATTCACATTCAATGATGCTGAGTCCGCCTTAGCTATTAGATTTTCCTGCGTAGAACAATACCAATTGGTTATTCGTACCTTTCAAGCATTAGCCTTAAATTCAGTACTTTCTTGAGTTCCTCGTGATAAACACTTACATAGTCTACTCGATTTACGGCATTGGCGAGTTGTTTGGCAAAGAAGGTAAGAAGCTGCGGCTTATCCCACTCAGGTTCTTCCGGACATGTGAAAACAAGAATCCTTTCGCGTAAATCACGAGCGCCACGGACCACGAACGCAAAAGATGGTGAGCTTCTGCAAATTGTACAAGTTTAGCACATGCTTAGTACACAATAACCTGTAGTGGTAGCTTGCATAATGTTATTCTGAGCTTGTTGAACTTGTAAACTTACGTGTCGAATACATCCAAGATCCTCTTGATTTCAGTAAAATCAATCCATTCACAGAACTTGTATTTCTTCTGATGATGGACTCCGTGATGGCTGCTTCCAGCTGAACCAGGCACAATGGATTTCCTGCTTATACTGGGGCTTCGTAAGTTTGCCATTGACATCCCTGAGCTAATACCTTTCCCGGATGCGCTAAAGCCGCGACGTTTTGTTACTTGCACATGATCGGTGTACACAAATATAGACATTGGATCAAACTTTTGGCCCCAGAAATCGCTTAGCGTAGTTACATCGATTTTGTTAAGCAGTGATCTGTGTTCCGATATCGTTTTAGCCTGCAAATGAAAAAGCAGAATATCGTATACAAGTGAAAACTGTGGATACAAGGATAAGGAAAAGCCGGGGAAAGATTATCAAAACATCGTACTGGGCATCCGTCGATTTCAGAGAATGTTTCAAACATAGCAACTCGAGCTTCATTCTTAGCCTTTCCCTCATTCAAATTATGAATGCACTGATTTAAAGCTTCTAATCCTTTTGTTAACCATTCAGAGTCCGGATTTGTTTTAGGAGTGTATTTCGCTAGGTTTGTGAGTATCAGTGCCGTAGAAGGCAAACGTTGTACAGGTCGGATCATTAAAGCGGCTAACGATTGCTTACCGCATTCCGGTTTACCTGAAAAACACAAAATAAATTATTTAGAAACCCTAACAGATAATTTTTGTAAAATCCTAGGATATAATGTGAAAACTGTACATTGCGCGATTCGAAGCAATGCCATAAATCTGGGTTTCTCGGCTTCACAGCGCTCAATCTCATTCTTCACTGATTCAAAATAGTTCACAAATGGCTCATAAGCTTTGCGGAGTTCACCGGCCTGTAAAATATAAACAAAGGTTAACAAGCATTCTGTCAAGGACACCATCAAGTTAAATACATTTAGCATATCCTCTTACGTGTTCAATATAAATTTTGCCTATAAGATTTTCTTCATTCCATTTAGACTGGAGCAGATATAAGTCGCGAAGCAGTCTCCGATGAATAGCGAATATAGGTAACATAGTACTGAAGATAGTCTTGATTTCAAGTGGGCTTAAAATTCGTCCTCCAGGCTGGTCTTCATTTTCACACGGCTCTTTGAATATCTACGGAACCAAGGGCAATACTTACACTACCGTCACAATAATTTCTTCTTCAGCTTTCTTAGTAACAACAACATGTAGTCTCAAGAAACCTACCTTAACGATATTCATAAGCACAGATACATAATTCCGCTCAGTTTCCAATAGTTGGTAGAATTCTATTTGCCGACGAGTCATCGTTTTTACGTCAGCAGTCGTGAAATAAGTGTTCAAATCTTTCAGTATACTTGCAAACTCGGCATCGGACACAAGATCAGTGTGTGGGTCTAAAGATTTGCCTCCCAAATTTGGCACTCCAGAGTCATCGGTTACCTGACTTACGTACCTCGGATAATCAACTTGGGCTAGAGTGCTGTTGCAAAACATATACATTAGCTATTTGGCAGCGCGATACTCACCTATACTCCGGTATGCTAATAGTAGGCTTCTTACCTTACAAATTCCCTTAGCCTCTTTCGCTTTCTTCGTCCAGTAGATCCAGGAGTATTAGATTTAGGAGTATGAAAGTCCTGATCACTAAATGCTAACGGACTGGTCATTGAGCCTGGAGTTCCAAAGCTATGGATCGTATAATCCAAATCTGGATTATATCTTCCGTCAATCAAGTACGGCTTTTCATCGGAGCACGCCTCAATTTGGATAGAGTTCCAGAACCACTCGACTTTTAAGACTTTAGCTTTTTCTCCAGCAAAAGTTGAGGTTTTAGCAGCTTCTGCTTCCGCTTCAACGAAATCATTAATAACCTATTAAAAATGAAAACGTTAAATGATTTCATACTGTAATTTAAGGTAATGTGTACAAAGTTTCCCCTTTACTGAGCAAAAATCAGTGTTTCAGCAAGCATCAAGCACGACTTACTGGACCGATCCTTTGTAAAAGATAACTACCCATGTATAATTCCCAAGCAACTTCAAAATGAATGAAATGCAAAATAGTTAAATCGAAAGACAGGATAGACAATTGAAGGACCCAAACGTACATTAAATTCAAAGCGACCACGTTTCAAAGGGCTGACTTCAACATCTTTTTCACTATCCAAGTTAGGAAAGATTGGCCTCGTCGGCGGAGTCTGCATTACACTTGTTTCCTGTCCAGAGTCTACCACAGTAGTGTCTTCCAACAAGTCTCGACATTGCACCTACAGTTACCATTATGACCATTTGACATCACCCCATAAAGAACCATCAACATCAACAAAACACTTCAAGCACGTCATTCATAAGATTACCGTTAACAGCATGCGTTAGTTAAACATAGACTAAAGTAGAGGAATCTGTCGAGAGTGTTTTGTCAGCATAATGTGCATTCTAAATACACAAGCTTATGACGCACTACATAGACTTACAAAAAGATTCAGCAGCATGCAAGATACGTGCATCGTATTACCACGGAAGAAACTCAAAGCACAACTGCATGCGAATTAATTCCAAAACTCTTACTCTTGACTTACTATGTGCGTTGCAGTAGGGTCCTCAGGTTCCACAACACTCCCACCGTTTTCTTTAACAAGCTTGCTCATTTCAGATTTTTCCGTTGCGCTGAATCCACAAAACGCTATCCTACAAGAGTGGAAACAGCGAACGCGGTAATCCTTCTGCAAAACAAATAAAGTTGTAGTAAACGTTTGACCAAAACCTCTCTGACCTAATTCAACAACAATATAGTAAGCTTACCAACGAGATATTTTGATCGTAGTAAATATTATCTCTATAGCGCCACAGGTTGTCGATCCATTCCGGTTTCACGATCGGCCTGCCCAAGCTTACAGCATCTTGGTATTTAATCCCCCGACACTTGTCTGCAATCAAATGTGTCGCGATGCCGTCCGAGGCAACTCTATCGCATCTCCTATCCAAATAAGTCCCTCCCATGTATAGAATTTTTCTCCGGAGTTCCAACTAAGAACACCCAATTAAAAGAATAATTAATACTTGAAAAAATCGTAAGAAACCAATTATTCATTGGATCATAACAATTAACAATAACCAAAAGAAGTACTCCTATCATACCAAAACTTCTTTCGACGATATTCCAGTCGCTGCTATCTTGCAGTTCTGCAAATGAAGAGAATACACCGGATACCCTAATCGGTTCACAGGAAGACGTTGATCCTTACTTCTTGATGCCGCTAACACAGCAGGTGGCCCATAAATTTTCGGTCTTTGTGTAGGGGCTTTTCGTTTACATGATTCAAACAAGTCGCCGGAAAACTCAGGAAAAATTAATATTGAGCTCGTGATATCAATTTTGTTAATATTATCTTCTGTAACAATTTCTTGCATTGGCTCGATTTCCAATTCCTGTAAAAAATACAGTTTCATTTATACATGAAAACATGAAGCTCTTCTTTCTCATTCACTCCTTCACAATTAGCCTTGTGCATCAAATACAAAAATCTGTGCTTTCTGGAGGCCTCAAAATTCATCTTTTATGTTCTTTCATGTTTTTGTCATCGTTTATGTTCATCGAAGTTCACTTACTTTAAGAGCTGCAATCAACGCTTCATCATTAAACAATGATTCATGGGCAAAGTAGGCAGTTTCTGGATCAAAGTGATGTGGCATGTTCCCTGCTATCGGCGTATGAATATCCAACATAGAAAATAGTGGAGTCGGGGTACTTCCCCCATTGTGAGTCCGCGATATTTTTGGCGTCACCGAAATCCGGTCCTTATGTTCCAAGTGCACTCCTGTTTCCTTAACATCCCCAAATTCGGATAGAGCATCTAAACTCGAAGCATCCGTCAAGTAGTCGTCACCGCTCATCTTGTTAACCTTCCAATCTTTTTCAAGTCTTCATCAATTGTAATGTCTCCTGTCTTTTCTTGCCAATAAGCTTTCCTTCTGGTGCTCAATAACCTTTGTTTAAGATCCTGCAAAAATAAATGAGTTTACATGCAATTAAAACTTGACAAAGACCATTATCATCATAAAAACAACATAACATAACCACAAATAATCAGTTTGCTTCGGTCATTACCTCAGTTAGATTATCCAGTAAATTTTCACGAGCATCAAATATAATAAAATAACATACTATCCCCACTGTAATGATGATAATAACAAATTCAATTTAATCCATGGACTATTGAAACTTAGCAAGCAGCGGCGAGATTAATCAATCCGCTCCCTTCCAACAATTTATTGTCAAAAGCACATCAACAACAATAACATTTATTTTCACCTCACAATGGAAACCTCAAGTTAGTTAACTATGCAGTTATTTTTACTGTATTACTGGGCTTTTTAACTGGTTTACGGATAACGACTACCGCCTCATTTTTGACGGTTACGGCAACTGTTGCATCAAAAGCACTGGACCACCTTAAGGAGATCGTGTTAACCGTTAAAAGTCTTTTGATCCGCAGGCGGGCAAACATTTCAAATCTCCAAGTCCCGCCTTTACTCCCTCATGATTCGTCGATGCCCTCATCTCCAAGCTCTGTCCGTACTACTCTTCCCTTCTATTTTCGCGAATGGTAAACACTATGACTCATCGCTCCGATTTTTTCCAGGAAAGCCCTTCATGCTTGACCACAGAAGGCCCTTAAGGTACTACCGCGTGAAGCAACCGTTTTCGTGCCCATACTTGATTCGAGCCTTAAAGGGCCGCAGTTCAATCTAACTCTGTACGTAAGCCATACTACGTCCGTACGTTCCAAGTTAATGTAAAAATGCTTGCCGAAAGTAGACAAAGATTAATGTATTCCGTAATAATTCATGCAGAACGTTGCTGACACCAATTAGTCCGCTGTGGGCATCTTTACAAGCGTGATTATTATTACATGTATCAGTTAGCTCGTCGAATTAGTACTACACTTTCTGATGAGCCGATCCAAATGGACAACATTTTTTTTGCTAATTATCATTTAAATATAACCCAATTAATGACGCACTGATGCCCATATCTAGGTTTCCACTTCGCGGTTACTTACATACAATACAACCCTCAATACAAGTTATTTTTAACATACATCTAAAGTGCATATCAATTTTTTTGCGCACAAAAGTGCGGTCTAAAAACTTCATCGAAGGCCTTTTGCAGTGCCTTTGGCGACTTCTTCTACGGACAGTCCCAAAAATCAAGACTCGCGAAGTGCCCGATGCAGAGACCGTGCATTAAATGGTGTGTGTGTGTGTATATGTTTTTAGCACGCTATGCTATAGCTGTACTGCTGAATGCTGAAGGCATGCCTCAGCTGACCCTTCGGTATTGTCTGAAAACTTAAATGCCATAGGGATACAAATGAATTTCTAAAGTTTTTGACAACATGTAATTATTGAATGAATTCAAAATTAACAACACGCAATTTTATATCATACTTATAGTTATACAATCGCAAATGCTCTTTCTCAGCCGAAACTTCGAGAAGGACCCATTCACATCGGTACGTTAAGACTCGAAATCAAGGGCCCTTTGCCCTTGGCAGGTATGAATTATTATTTTATAAACGGGATTTACACGCATTCATAGCTTGACCGGTTAATTTTTATTCTTACAGGCATCGTTGAAATTGAAGAGGAGTCAAGTACATATCGCTAATATCAATAAGTGCTTGCAACCGATTAGGTCGCTCCTAATGGAACAGACAAGTCTTTCGGTTTGAGAATCGTAATAATAAATGAAATGTAAGTAACTAAAATTACAGTCTAACCTGGGTTGTCATAGTAGCTTTCTTGTTTACAATAATTTTAAAACATATTTTTTTCAGCTCCCTTAGAAACCAAGTAATCGCATCGATTTAAAAAAAATGGGATTTAATTCAAGACAAGGTTGCGATAGCAACACCGTTGGCGATTAATTTATTTGCTCCAATGTATAAAAGTTTTATTCCAGTCTCCCAATAACCGTAGATTTTATCCATCCAAATTATTTGGCAAAACTCATCTCCTTGACGGCATTGAGACAGCAACACGTTACTCTAGCAAGCTGAATCATACTTCACACTTAATAGTGAGTCAAATATTTGTAAATCTGTGTTAAGACATTTGGCTCCAGGAATAACAGCAGTCCATACTTATGCTGTCATGCTAATATTCCAGATAAAAACCTCTAATCAGGCAATCATGGGAAGTAACAGCAATATAACCCCTGCAACTGAAGCTAGCGTCAAGAAGAATAGTCGAAGAACTGCAAATCTCGGAAGATGTAAGATAAATTATGTAAAAACTGCTTTCCATTTTGAAATGCCTGATCCCATCCTTGAACATCTGTCTGAATTCTCTTAATTACAGGTGTTGTATGCTACAGAAGCGATGATATTAAGGCAGGAGCGGGCATCGGTGTTCTTATGAAGTCTCTTGTTGCAGTATCTAGAAGCGCTCTTGGGATAAGAATTGATTCTGGATTGGCCAAGGGTGGATTAGTCATAATGTGTGCAGGTTGCCATGCCGAGTACAAGCAACTGGAAAATGGGATTACTCAGGATCAGATCAAGCCAGCAAACGAAGCCAGTGCCAGATTTGCATTTAAAATTGTAAAAAGTGTGATAGACAGCGATTACGTGTGTAACGGCAAAGTGGGAGACCCGTTTGATGTCTTCCGCTATGTCGTATACAAAGGTAAACATTCATTCTACATATGTTAAAGTGCTAACCTAATGCTCTTAAATTCTTTATTCAACCGTACTTGCTGATACTAGCCAATTTCTAAAATATCTAGTTTAACGTTTGTTTATTTATTTTTCTGCAGGATGGCGTCGATCCTTCAAGCAAGACAAAAAAGAAAAGGACGATGAAATAGGTCCCTCTTCCATCAAATCAGCAGAATCAAATTCCACAACTTCATCTGAGAGCGTCACAAGAGATATTCATTTTAAAAAATCCACGGAATCACTCACTCAGAATGATAGACTTACCACCATAAAGAATGCCAGACCCAGGCCCAGGGTTCCTTATAGGAAGGTCGTCTTTGTCAAAAGGGATCCCAAAACCGGAGCCATGATAAAAGTACCGACACCTTCGCAGACAGTGATTCGTGGAAAATGCAATGGCAGAAATATCGTTATAACTCCTAGAGTCAATAATATTTCGCCGGTACCCAATCAGAAACACCCCGAAGAGTCTCCTTCGGATGGTCCTCTTGATGCCACGAGATTTGTGAGTACAGAACTGAACGAGTATTCAGACGAGCCGGATGCAACTGCCGCCGTCACCTCACCCAATGACTACATACCCCATCAGCTTGATGGGACAGATATTTTTATAGACGAAGAATCTAACGATGGGATTAGTGGATTAGAAATCACATGCGTGGATGACTTACAAAAATCAAACGCCTCTCCTACTTCGACGGGCTCCAGTTTATCTAAAGTTGATTACGAAGAAGTTCGGTCTCAGCGCTCTGGTCGCCGTATTAACAGACGTGTGTATGATTCGTCCAAGTCAGTAATTTTGATTTATTTGTACCATATATCTCTTGGAGATAAATTAGATGACCCTGGTCATCTTCACAATGTCTGAGGGTTAGCGAACGATGAAACTAACCATATTTTGTATTTTCCAGCTGGGTTACCGGAACTAGATTGGACCAATTGATGCGTTCAGAAAAAACTTCAAAACCCAACTCTCCTCCTAAACGAGCTAAAGTTGGCAATTTTCAGATTGTATGAAAGCGTCCCTGAAGAGAATTTCCGCGATATGGTGCCTGTTGTTTTGTTAGTATTTACTTAAGTGCATTGCTGATCTTATATAATGAGCCAATGGTTGCCATGACTTCCACATTATGGAATTCTGGTTCGTTCCCTACAACTATCGCTATTTATAAATGTATGTGGATTATTGTGCAATTAGCTTTGTGCGTCTTATATGGTATGACGGGTAAATGGGACTAATATAGTTGCGGTTCTATCATTTTATGCTGTTACAATCTAAAGTAAAACTTTGGTGGTGTGGAATAGTTCTTATGAAGGGAAGAATCCTAATCATATGTCATGCTTCTTTAAGTTGCGCAAGTATGTAATACTATCCGCGTTCATGATTTCATTATACTTCCTAAGCTAAGTTGTTCTTGTCTCGGTAACATTATAATAGTAACTAGAACTTGTAGTTTGTACTGTTTGACGACAAATAATGGTTTTTTGAGTAAATCAAATGATAAAAATATTCACAGACCACAGGAAATTCGATTAAAGTGACACCCAGATAAGTTATAGTGTAGAATTGAAATAATAGTTTGCAGCATGAAAATATTTAATATGTATTCTTTAAAATCTCGCAATAGTCAATACATACGAGTTCCATTACCTCTCGATACAAAATCTCATTCAAATGTTACAGTAAAACCTCAACAACACATTCGCTTGAAATGCGCAAAATCCGTCACACCAGACTGAGATGATGCGTTGTGATTGCTAGAATCTAAACTATTTCCATTTAGTCTGTTGTCTTCTTCATCCCCAAACGGAATAACTTTATCGCAACTCCGTGATCTATTATATTCATTGCGATTCGAAATTACATGTAATGTTTCAGCGTCACCCCCGCCCTGGTCCGATGTATTTTTTGTCACTTCGGAATCACATTCTTGGACAAAATTAGCTTGCTTTGTTGAAGCCGGTATCTCACCGGGATGAAGAACTGTTACAAATTTAGGTGTAGCATTGGGTGTATCAACATTCAGAAGTGATGTTATCGGAGCTGCAACTGTCTTCATGGATTCACTTCCCCCCTGGTTGTTTAAGATCTGTAATGTTACGGAAATTAATATTAAAACTCGCAAATTTTAATTTTACTACTACCCTAAAAAATAGACGAACAGTGCAAGCTTTTAGCATTCGCTATCCCATCTCTGAGGATCGCAAGAGAAGCAATCGCAGCCAACATTCATCACATTCGAGCCAGTCCTTGATTCTGTAATACCTTAAAGTTTCTACTCGTAGCAGGTTTCACTACCAAAATCAGCAAACCTATTATGTAGCATATCTAATCAGTTTCATTCCAGAAACCGATCTCGCACATGCTACGACAATAATAGTTAAAGAACTTTGTATGATGTACATCTTTACAGCAACATTAACAAAACAAATGCTAGTCACATTAACTATTAGCGATTCATCCACTACTGCTAAAGTCAGCTACCTTAATTATTCTATTCAAAGCAATCACAACACCAAAGCTTCGACATTTTGATACTACATGTTGATTGATTCACTACTTTCCACTACCGCCACCTACTACCTTTGAAACACCAGATCTAATACCCAATGTACACACTTAATTACAACTGAGGTATAAATTGTCCACGATATGTTACTTGTTTTGAAGTCTATAGTCGGCGACTTACTATCCGACAAGTTTCTAGTCTAATACTTTGTTACTCTAAAAGTTGATCTCGCTTAAGAGTTCATTACTACGGACGAGTACAGTCCGGATCTAAGTAACTCTACCGTTTGAAGACAGATCCTACGATACAACCTTGAAAGTTACTGTAATTACTTTCATCTAAATTACTATCAACGTTACTCTTTTACTGATACAGGAAAGGTGTTGTCTAGATGTCCACCAGTATACTTACAGTCCTTGATCTTTGTTACAGCGTCATGAGCAAATACCGACATCATTCTTCCCTAAATGGCTCCCGACAGAATGGTAAATACATAAGTACAAAATGTTCAATACCAGTGATTTAAAATCGAGATTCAGTAATCAGCTAACGGTGCTAATTCCCCCTAGTAACTCAGTATCCTCAACCCCAACTTATCTATTCATTATACTGCACGCATCATTTGAAAGCATGAATAAAATACCTTGCTGCTTAAATTCAAGCGTTTAAATATTTGCATTGTATTAGAACTGGCATTTGTATTTCTTCTTACCGGCTTGGCGGGTGAAGGCTCTGTTATCAGATGAAGTTTCTGTTGGCACATTTCCTTTAGTCGGCTAATCGCACTTCGTCTATCATTTTCGTACTTGGTTTCCCATGCGTCCATAAGCATATTATAATATCGAGGTCCTTCAAAAAATCCAAAGTAGGAGTGTGTACTGCCGGTAGGAAAGATTCGACGGAAACCGTTACATTGGCTTAATTCATCTTCCGCAATTATGAGTTGACGCATATCGTCCGGGGTTAACGAAGATAATATATCGGTCAAATACTGAAATCAGAAGATCCCCAATTTATTTCAGAGATCTCATCTATACCTGCCTATGTATTGCTTAAGTTAGTTTAAACTTACCTGATTCCGATTATCAAATTTAGGCTTAAATGTACTATGCTTCTGTTTTTCTTCCTTAGATAAGAGTAACGAATACAGTCTTTTATCAAAGGTAGGTTTATCAAGCTGAAGATCTTGGTCCAAATTTCTGATAAAAAGTTTCTGAAAGCACACAGATAACTATATGCTGAAATCGTTACGTGCGATTTGACAATACTAGATTTCAAAACAAACATACCTTGGCATGTTTCGATAGAGTTGGTGGCAGGTGGTATCCGACAATGTTAAAAACTTCTTTCACAAGCGGTCCTTTTACAGCTAAATCCAATGGTGAAGATGAATGTAACGACGGACTAATATTGACTTCCAGCAGCCATGGTTTCAAATTTTCGTCCAGTATAACGTCAAATCCAAAAAGCTCATATCCACAGTACTTATTAGGTAAATTGAAAGTCGAGTTTGTGATGCATTCTTCAGCTGATAAAAACGTCTTAATAACGATATCTTCTATCTTCTCAATTATAGGTGCTGGATCCTTTCCATTACTTTGCAAATATCTCCACAAGCTTTTCAGAGTCCTGCCAAAATACGATCAAAAGTCATCAAATTTAAGTCATGTTTTCAATTCAAAAACTAGGCGTGAATAAATATATTTTACGCTTACCATTTATGCCCTTTGCAAGCATTGGCATCCTCATTCTGAGTATACAGCTCACAATTTTTATTGACCGAGTAGTTGGTCAAATGCATAAAACGATCACTGACTCTTTTTGTGTCATGGGAATACTTAACTGGTGCAAATCTCACGAGTCCATCCTCGAACAGGTACATCCTACAGATCAAGTATCAGTTATCATATTACCAAGTCAGGTGAAAGATACAATAATTATGCTAGATACAGGACTCGTATGAATAAATACCTTAAAGGGTGAGAACTTGTGACCAACACATAAAGTCGTAAATCAAATTTACGATCATTAATTAGTAAAGGCTTCGCAATGTATTGCTGTACTATCACCGGACGTTTTTTAGGAACTTGATTCCATTTGCTAACGACTCTTATACCGGTACCTCTAGCTCCGGCAGGCTGCAATAAAACAAAAACCATCCCGTTAGACAACCAAACAACCATTACGTAAGATTTAAGTTTTAATGAGCGAAACTTACCGGTTTTATTATCCACATATTCCCTTTAGCTTCACAACTATTCCATATATGCTTTAATTGCTTCATATCATGCGGTAAAACAAAAGTCCGCGGCAAAAATCCAAACTGGTTCTTGCCGTACTTAAGAATAAACCGATATATATTTTTCCACAGTCTATCTTTTCGTCCTAATTGAAAAGTAGCAGGTAAATGGTTCAATTTTTGGTAGTCCTTAAGTGAACTTCTGAACACAGCACTTTTCATATGTTTCCCCCACTGACCACCCCATTCCACAGTATTCTTCAGCAAACGGAATCCTAGAACCAAAATACCACCACGTAAACTCGCATAACATCTAAATGGCTAAACACCCACCCCCTATATTTTACCACAACTAACAATCAAAACTAAAGGTCCTGAGATACTTACCGGTGTTGGAAACGGTCTTCCTTATAACAACAGGAGTTATAGTAGAGAGCCTCCACTTTAAATGATTTGCAATCTCATTCGGCAACTTATCAGATTTTTCTTCGTGCGAACAAAAATTTAAGTACGGCGGGACAAAGGGAAAGTATGATGGTCGTATTGCGGGTACTATATTTTTAACCACGTTCGGTACGTTCATATCGGTAGAGGTCGATGCATCATCTTCGAGAACCTCTTCGCTTTTAATGTTCATTAGGTCGTCCACTGTGGAATCATCAATCTCAGATTCAGACTCTTCTTCATCATCAGATTGTCCTCCCACGTTAGTTTCTGCAATTGTTGAGACCTTCACTTAACACCGCGAACTTGAGTAACTAGTAGAGTCATCCTTTAATTATAACTTAATTACTTACCGCTTTTCGTATTACCCTTCGATCCCGATGGCCCATTATTGCTAGGAGGCGATAGGTATTTACGGTACGATAACCTAGATCTTCGTGCAGCTGAGACTCTTAGACCTTTGAATCTCATCAAAGAACTGCTACTGGATGAGTTACTACTTACTTTAGAGGTACTTCTAGCTGAGTCTACGCTAGTTTCAGATATAAATATCGAGTTATCACCAGCTACACGATTTTGTGGCCTGTAATAACATACAAATTGATTAAAAATCAACAATTTAGCTCATTAGCCTATTCTTTTCGAGAACAATACTATAAGTTTTAGCCACGTTTACTTACCTTCCAGCAAAAACGCCAGTGCGCATAGAATTGTTAGATGGTAGTTTAAAAACTTCTGTGTCATCGCTTAAGTTATCGCTGCTATAAACTAGACTGGTTTGGGCCTCAACGTGTGGCATCTTAGCAGTCTCAAAGTTGTAAGGACTATCTCCACCGGAACGACCGCGAACGTCAACCATAGAATCAGTGCTATAATATTCACCATGAAGCGTTTTCCGCCGTCCGTCCTGCTCATGTGCCATGGAAGAACAAGAGTAGCTGTCCATGTAGTCTGCAATACAAACAAAATATGCTACTCATTAACTCCCATCCGACAACACCAACTTATTAGCTCTAATTCACCAAATTTTATACCCAAACACTTACCTCCTATCTCAGCCCTTCGCCGATTGTTGTGATCCAGGCCGGAGCTGCAACACGATCCAGTCAAGGCATTAAAGTCCATAACAGCGGGCGAACTTCTAATCGGTGAAGCGTCTCTAGATCTCTTATGGACTAGGTGCATCCGTACTTCTTCATCAGTTTCAGATTCACTTGTAGCTGTAGAGAGCTCCGAATTGCGGTCAGACTGACTGTCGTCCCTCAATCTTTTACCAGCACTGGGCTGACTCCAACCCATCCCAGGACTAGGTCCGTATCCTTCACCTTCACAGCTCAAAGGTATGGAAGCGAACGGCGTTCGCATCGGAGCTTTCGCAGCCGGTGTGAGACTTGTAGTAGATTTCTGTGGAATCCAGCCCGTTTGTTTGGAATCGTAGTACGTGTTTTCCCGAAACGCACTTCCCGCCTTGATCTTCGGAGCTGGTCTGTCCATGAAGACTAGACTGCTTGATACCGTCCTTGTCAGACCATTTGCTGAAACATTAAATAAATCCATATTACAAAACCCTACTTCATCTCCATCATTTTTCATCCAGGCTACGAGTTCAAATCCAATACCATTAAGGGGAGAAGGCGACAAAAATGCACTTTTTGAAAAATTTCTCGCAATTTCAAACTCTCTTCGTTTAGATATGCTGATCGGCTCAACCCAAGAATTCGCTCTTGGCAGACGCCCTGGCATCGCACTTCCCAAACTAATGTTAGTCCGTACATTATTTCCAACTCGTTCTACACGTGCCACAACTGGGAATTTTCTTTCTTTACCATTATAGCCATGGCCGAAAACTTTTTCACAGCTTCCAGAATCTATTCTATTCGTACCAGCGGCCATTCTCAAGCTAATACTACTTCGACTAATTCCATCGCTAGCAGTATTCTTAAAACCAGGTTTCATATTAAATTACTGCCTTTCGCACAGTTGTACGTATTTTAGCGCCACAAAATGTTAGACATAAAGCCTATCAATCATTAAGTCCCTTTACTCAGCATGTGTGCGCAAAAATCTATCCCTTCCAAATCAAATTTCAAAGCGCCAATTCCTAGCTTGATTTATCTATCTTCAGAACCAAAAATCTTCTAAACCAATCGTACTTTCGATATTAGCACACTTGTCTCTCCTAATCCAGATTTAACACCCGCTCTGTTATAGTTATATAAACAAATTAAACAAGAGCTACATTATATAAGATATATATACAAAACTAGTTAGTTTCAATTCCTGCTCCACATCAGATCTGTTATACAAACTCTGAAAATTGCCCCGGCAACAGTCGACCTCATTCTTCACATACTAATGACCTCCTCCAACACTATAATCCTTGCGAAACTGGGAATCATACAAATCACTTATAACAATTTCGGACACAATTAAATTCATTTTATTCCTCTTACCTCACTTCAGCTACTGCTTAAGGCTACCAAGCACCATGAGCATGGTTAATATCATAAGGGCAGCGATGACTACGATGATTTGTTGCTCCACGGAAAGGTTTTCCTTATAATCTTCCAGCATGACCAATCAATCTAAAAAAACAGACAACTTTAGTACACATAACCGCAATCTTCTCGAAACCATCCGACCTTCAACCTTTCCTCAGCTCCCCGTTCCAAAGGCCCGCCTCCCATTTCCACCCTCTACAGTAACAAGATCACTGATTCAATTAAATCTAATCAATAATATCGAACCTTTTCCCCATCAAACTCTTCGACTTTCCTTCAAGCAGTCTCCAACCATTAAAATCAAATTACTAGCTTCCTTTTCCCACACAGCCACAACTAAATCCCTGCAGACAAAAATTCTAAAATAACCGATTCTTCCCCACCTATTCCACGACACAACTTTCCAGCTTCATAGTCTACAGCTTCATGGACTTACTAACAAAGTCGCACCAAATTCAGCCGCCTTCCCAGTTCCTCCATTCCTTCATCCCATATATTCTTACACAATCCTTGAACCCACTACGTATATCTGCATCTCCTCGTCCTTGCCTGGAGTTTCCTGGACTCATTCCATTCTCTGTATCCCAAAAACTTCTCCAGGCTCTACACCCTTCACCAAAGCAAACTCAAACTCTCTGGAACATCACCGCCCTATCCGACCACCTTTTACCCTGGAAACATTTCTTCTATCCATGTATTTCTTCTCCAGGAGGCATCCATCCAGCATTTGGTGGTTTCTCCTTCCTTCCTTCAATCCATGACTAAACAGCATCCCATTCTTCCTGGATACAGCCCCGTTTTCCACACTCTTACACCGTTTCTCCTAGTCTTTATCAATCCAAGACGAACATTTTCCCATCCTTCTCCAGTATTTTCTCTTCACGCACCTTCTTCTTCACCTACTAACATTCTCCCTGGATTCCAGTCATTTTCAATACCCACGCAAAACCCTTCCTTCTCGACACAGCCGGCCCTCCTCGTCATTCGGTTTCTTTCGATATCATCCAAAATTTCGAGCCCCATCTTCTTCCATCCTTTCCACGTTCTTCCAGTAAAAATTCACCTATATTAACTTGCTTTTCCTTGCTTATCAATCCCCTACAACAACTGTATGAACATACAATCCTTTGTTAAAGCTTACGAATTTTCAGCATGCAAACTCAACATGAATGATCCTACCACCACACCGCCAACAACCTTGGAGAATCTCTCAGGTCCACGATCTTCACTACATCTTCTATCTAGCGTGTATCACCACCCACCCATTGTCCCCTCCACAGCCGCACTACTCTTCCTCCATGCTTTTCCTTTTCTCCTTAAATTATATATTAAATCCTTTAAATAAATTTCAAAAAATATTAACTATGAATAATTAAAGTTTGATATACAGTAAAATTAGTTTCAAAGAACGGCAATATTCCTTGTATACTTTTAAATGCTGAGCTTAAATCATTTAATTTTACGAGCATGCCGCCCTCTACTTTTACTTTGCTTTAAACTTACCTTGCGATTAAACTTTACAGCGTAGTCTTGGAGAGCCCACAAACCCTCTCACAATTAGCTCAATCCCACAAGTTACTTAATTAATTATATAACTATTTTTTAAATATTCTCGACAACTCAACAACTTAATACTTGAGAAACTCTCATAACACTCGTCCACTCTTTTCCCCTTGTGGACTGCACTGGTGGAATAAACTGTTCTTGAGTTTCCCAGTCTCATCGCAAGAGCACACTTCTTCCACCAAACTCAATCCACTCCACTTCCCTCGTTGTTGTCAGCTCCTTTAACATTGTGAGATAGCAAGGCAGGAATCTTGAGCCGTATTCGTATCTACACTATGCTATTCCATACAAAGTGACCAATTATTAAGGGAGTCCCGCGTAGTGTACGCACTTCAATTCTTCCATGTGTGCTGATATATGTTAAACAATGTTAAATCAGTAGTCCACCACAAGCATAGTCAACATCATCCAGTTATTGAAGCATAGTTTCACAATGTCATTATTGCATTAATTGTTAGCCACATGTAACTTTCAACTTTGTCACAGGAGCTGTGCCATCTCAAACCTTGTCCATTCATCCCTCCTTCCATCTGTCCATCATGAAGCACTGTTCCGGAATAAGCTAATAATTTTCTCCACAGCTTCTCACCTTGTCCTCCTGTACTTTCTCCTTAAACTTTCTCTATAATCACATGGGCATTTGAGCATTTTGAGGAAGGATAGAATATTTCCTTGTGACTCCGACTCCTGGCTGCTTCTCCGAAAACGTTTCATTGCTGCCATTTATTCCCAACGCCATTCCATCAACTTGTCTTCGAAAAAATATCTCAAAAAAACGTTTTCCAGGTTCATGCCTTAAGAATATATGCATGGCGGTAAGACAATTTTGTGATAAGCGGATTTTCAATAATGTGTATATTTTTTCGTAAACCTTATGAGATTAAATGTTTTATTTATCCAAGTTGTGACTCATTAGAATGCGCTAATTCAGTAATAGTAATTATAATTATAGCGCTTACCACGCCAAACTTCCTGAGCTACCTGCTTGTAAAATTTATAAATCATTCCAACAGTAACTACATTATAAAAACAATTAAAAAATGCTAGGAAAAAAGGGCCCATTCGGCCATCCGGCGGAGAATGCAAGATCCAGGTCGTATACAGTATAAAGCGAACGAGCAATAAACTCATTGAGATTTGGAGCCATCGGCCAAGGACCATTAAGCTGCGCTGGAAAGAAATGAAAAGAAATAATTAGGTTGCTCACTGTAAATTTAGTATTTGCAGTTCCGTTCATGGGAAACGTAGAAACAGGCAGTACGCTTACGGAGGACTTGGGTCAAGCTCTTTGGGATAAATTCTTATTTTGGATTTTAAGAATGAGGAGGTGTGATGGCGAGATGGCTGGCGAGGTGGCGCCTTTTTTGGATATTACTTAGCGAAGTAGAGGGCGCTCGAACTTCACAAGCATAGAAGGACTCAAAATGTCCACTGTTGGGGATTAAGTGTAGTATGCAAAAAACATGTAAAACTTACATTTCGCGCGCCATATAAGAGGATGATCCCTAAGATTAGTGTTCCCACTGAATAGAATACTACTATGGCTATCAACAGAGCTCTTAGGTTTCCGTTGTAAGTGTCTGTGAGAGAAATAAGATGCATATTTTTTAAATGAGATTTGTGAGTTTTGGATTCGCATCGTCTTGTCGTTTTTTAATTGCAAACAGTGGAATGAAATGAAGAGATGTTCTTGAACTTACCAGAGACAAATTCACATGTGTAGGTGGACGAATAATACTGGAGAAACGCTTGGGAGAAGATGTACGGAGCATAGGACGCTTGGCTTCCGCATGATATCTCCCATAACGCCCAAAGGGAAACGAAGGTCAGGAATGAGAATATCTGTAGATAACAAACATGTAAACGAGTGAGGAGTAGAAACGGTTTTTAAATTGCAATATCGTATAAAAAATTTCAGTTCTGTTATTTTATACTAATTGTATATTATATATATACTAAATAGATCTGTAAAACAGTACGGCGCAGTTGAAAATAGAGCTGGTATAGTATCGGAGTGGTTAGCAGCGGGTAGGTTTTGAACTCATGTATGCCAGGGGTCACGTGAAAATCAAGTGGAGGGGTTGGAAGCGTCACTTAGATTTTGAGGCGCAGCAGCGCTGGTGGGAAATTCAGAAGCGTGCAGAGCAGGGAACAAAGTTCTGGGCTTTGAGAATTTAATAACGCTGTTTGTACGGACACTGAGATTCTTGTGGCTTTGGATCGGTGTCTTTGATAGGAATTGCATGACAATGCTGCGGTTGGAAGTCAGGACTTGAGTAAAGACCGAGTTATTGAAATGACTTACAATGTCCGCGTAGGCGATAAGTTTGGCGAGTGTCTGCGAGGAGTAGCCACAAGGAATGGAGATGCACATGATGTGAAGAGTAGGCTCAGCGTTGAGTTGGCTCCTAATTGAATGCTCATAGTTGTCCCATTATCCGAAACACTTTGATCATACGCAAATCAAAGCCCTAGTTTAGAAGATTTTGTCCAAGAATTCAGGGTTGAAGCTGTACTAGAATCACCAAGAGCAATTGCAATCTAAAAACAATTCACGGAGCACAGAAAGAGTTAACAGCAGATGAGCACATCTCCCAGGTTGTGATCCCGGCAAGAAATAGCGAGCAACTGACTTTTCTGAGAGATGAATGTGTGTGGGCTACATGGGAAGTTTGGAGTTGTGGTTGCCCACGCAAAGTTTTTGCCATTGTGGCTGCTAATGTTATTGGCCATTAATTGGAGGATGAGGACGGAGATGAACTTTTCCTTGTGTCTGTAGTTCGTTTCTTGAGATGAGACATAAAATGGCGAAAGTGTGGAGGGAAATATTTTTAAATGAGGAAAAGCGCTGAAATTAATACGGGACTTGTGCCCTAAGAATACGAAAGGGTATTGGCGCAAGGGTTGAGGATCTTCTGTTTGTTTGATGATCTGTAAAAGTGCAAAGTACTTTGGATAGTGAACTTGGGATTTGGAGTGAAGGGGAGAGTGAGGAATGGAGGCTTGAGATTTGTCGAAGATGAACAAGAGCGGAGGTGCACACATATTTGCGTAAAAGTCTTGGAGTATCGTCCTGAAGGTGTGCCTGAATTTGTAAGTAAAGGAAATGTAAGATTGTCGTACTTGAGACAGGTCGGCTGGGTGTGCGTGGAAGGGTTTTTGCAGGCCGAGGTTGAGGATGTGCCAAAAATAAGATTTTGCGGCGAAAATGTGTGTGGGCGAGATGAAGGAGTGAACTATATGAGAATGTTGATCCTGGGAAAGAAATGAAGAAGTCAAGAAGATAGGGTGGAATTGTATCCTCTATTTCGCGAGATATTAATTATTTTTGCCATGTTTAGTAGCATCAAGACTGGAGATGAAGGAACTTGAAGGAATTTGGAGGAAGCTAGATTTAGCATGCGTGAATTTGATGGGAAATTGTTTGTTGTAATTTGTGTGGTTGATGAAGTGGATACGTTTTTAGTTGTTCATGTTCTGCGTAAGATGTGGCTTGATAACGGAGAGAGATTTCCAAAAGCATTGACTTGTAGCATACTATGTTGTAATTGTTTTAGATAATAGTTATTTGCCGACACATTCAATTGAAATCAAGAGAGTCAGACTTTGGCAAACACTTCAAGGGACGCTTCTACGTAATGTATAGAGCACGCAAGTGGGGATCGTCCTCATAATATGGATTGATAAAACTCTCGGTTTTGGATACCGCCTCCTTCTTCGCTCTGATCTTTCGTATGCTAGGTAATTGAACCATACGGGCTCCCCTCCCCTCCTGCTCAAAGTTCTGACCAGGCTTGAGGAGATGTAATTGATGCGCGGTGCACGTTATGATCCTATTCGTCACTCTATGCTTCACGTGGTACAAGTATACGAGAGACTAAAGTCAGCCTATTTACAACGATGAATTTGGCGCTAATACAAGTATGTGAACGGCTCGAATTGTTAAACCTATAAAAATTTTTGCATCCGACATTCCGCGACGCGCGACAGGATCTTTCCTGTAGCTATATATTTATGTTATTTGAAATGCAACTTTATTAACAACGAATTATCTATTGTTATAAACTGACACAATTTTAATTTTTTTCACATTTTGAAATTTTTTCCTTTTTGCAAACTCCACTTGTTTTTATTATTATTGGTGGAGTATTTTTCTCTTGTTTTTGTATACTTTACCTTCCGCATCACCACCGTACCTGACATATTTACCGGACGTGTATCAAGAGCTTAAAAAGTGTTTAAAAGGTAAATCATCTTTTAAGTATTTATACTACTGCATAAATTGTCATCACGTTGTCAAGGTGTAACATTCTTGAGCTATACTGTGAGCTGATTCCGTTGCATTTTTTCCAGGTCTTTACAATCGAATACTTGCTTCCCAAGACAGATTCCGAATTGTATTACCTACTAATTACCTTCCTTGGGAGCAATCTCGAAAGAGAATCGAACAAAAGGACCTGCATCGCACCTGTGAGTGGGTCCACCGCCATAATGCCGAAGGGGCGTCGGTTTGTATCCCGTAAGTCAAATGGAGGGACGGGAGCAGTGCTGGATCAAGAAATACATTACTGCGTTGTATGTTACAATGCCTTTTACCAGTTTAATTCTGCGGCACCCAAATGGGAATCATCAATTTCAAAAGTGTTTTACAAAGCATTGAACATTCCACCAATTTCCACGGGCGTTGGAGATGACGACGATGAAGAGGCCATCCTGTCATTGCCGTACTGTCCTGAATGCCACACCAAGATATCCGTCATGTATTCCCTCTATTCTCAACTAGAGTTGATTCAGAATCAGTATGCTACCTTACGAAACGAGATTGCCTTTATTGTTGTGGAAACCATTGAAAAGAATTCTAAAAATGGGCCCATGGACTTTATCCGCCACCAGATATATGAGAGTAAGTAATCCTATTTTACACAAGCAGAGCTACTTTGGTCGTTAACTGATGCATCTGCCTACTGCCTGTAAATAAACCTTACACATTCATCTCTATTTTAGAATGGAAAGAGTACCATGCAGAGGAGAGCGCAAGGGAGGATTACAGAGAATCTCTCGGACTGGATGCGTTAATGACTGGTAACATAGCGGGAATGAGTGAAATAGCTTTTGAAGAGGAGGAATTAGGATCCATTAAGCTTGAAGACATCGATTTTAGTAACTATACAGAAAAGAAGATGGACAGCAATCCTATGCCACCACTTATTGGATGTCCAGACTTTGCCTTATCAACTGAAAGGGAAGATAAGAGTTTTAATGATGATCCTGTTGTCGTGCAAGAAAACATAATTGACAACCATAGCGAACGGGAAACATCTGACAGATTCGTGGATTCCAAATCACTTCCATTATCCGGTGTGGAAGATGAATTTCATTCACAAGTTTTGGAACCGAGGATCGATACGACTACGATCTCATCTGAATTCCCTACATCACCGTCTACTCGAACTTCTCCTACTGCGGGAGGTAGAGCAAGGACTCGTGGTGGCTACAGAGCAAGGCGAGGAAGGCAAGTAAATCTGCAAAGGAGTCAACCCAGAGAAATCCATGTACCAATCAACAATGGTACACACCACGAAATACCCGAGAGCGAAGAGGTTCCTGCAGATAATCAGCTAGTTTTTCGTAAACCGAAACGTGGGCGTGGTGTTGCCAGAAGAGGAAGGGGTTCGAGGTTAGACACGGCTCTCTGATTCTTGTAAACTCACTTATCCATGTGTATCACTCAGTCTTGCGCGACATTAATCAACTATATACTTACTTTCTTCTGTGATATAGGTCCAGGCAATCAGCAAGGAATGTGAGATCTCCTATAAAGGACGTTGGAAATCCTACTACTGAGGAGGAACGAATGGAAACAGAAGATGTAGTTTCTGTTCCTAGCTTTAACCCAGGTATGGAAACATTTTGACTTCATTTCAGAAAATTCTTATACCTTTCATTTTTCATGACCAAATTTCAATTTTATAGAACCAACGGAACCCGCTGTACTCGTTGACGGATTTTACCAGTGCAAACTTTGCCCAAAAGCTTTTACTGATAAGAGCAGACTTGTAGGTCACGAAAGTAGCTATCATCCCTCCTTGCGTTCTCTTCGATGCCAGGTTTGCGGCAAAGGATTTTCCAGTACGATAACTTACCGTCGCCATATGACCAAATTACACGCAGGAGTTCCTATAGTGGTCCAGAGCTATCCCTGCAATTTATGCAAAAGGACATTCAAGAAAGCTACGACTCTCCTCATACACAAGAAAACCCACAATAAGGAACGACCAAAAGTTTCACCCCTAAAAAAAGTTCCGATCCGTCCCCGAAAGAAGAAGGTTGATCGTATTCTCAACGGTGGAAATGTCAAGCATTCAGTCGCAGGCGATGGCAACGAGGAAAGTGATTCTCCTAGACCAAATGTCGACAAATTAAAGTGCAATATTTGCAATAAAGCGTTCCCGTATCTGCAGTTACTCAACATGCACTTCTTGACACATGCGAAGAAGAAAAGAAGTGAGGTAGGTCACTGTTTTATCTTATTCAAAAATCGAATGTGTCCAAAATGCATTTGTTCACAAAGAATATAATGTTTCTCTTCCAGAATGCACAGCTAAATATGGGTGATGGCGATTTCACTAGCGATGATGACAACCGTGTAAAACGCACGCCCTCTGTATCCCCAGCTAACGACAGCTTTATTGGAAGTGATTCCGATAGCTCGCAGCTTCAAACGCAACAGCGTTCAAATCTGTCCCACACCAGCGCTGCTGGAATGCCTGAAAGTCTTTAAGTGTTTACAAACATTTTTTTCGATACTGAACGTGTGTGATTCTAGTATATGATGGAATCCATATTATTGTGGTGAGACGATGAAAGATCAATTTTTTGTTAACTATAAAATTTTTACATTTGAAGCAAATTTTGAGATGCAGGTGAACAATGTTTGGATGAAACGTGATAGCGCGTAAGATGTTACCTGTAGTTTATTACCAACCTTGACTGCTCAAAATGTCAGTAGGTCAAGGCGCAAAGACTATGAATGTGATGCTCAGTTAAAATCCGAGATTTTCCTACCTTATTCCTGTAAATGTAAGTTAAAAAATCTCATTAAGTTTCAATATAGTTTCAATATTTGAATATATTTATTTTTAATGTGGAACAGTGTAAGGTCTAAGGTCGGTTTCGGTATATCTCTTTACCTTCTCAACGACCCAAGTACAATAAATATGAATTTTAATTATGTTAGCCTACACTCTTTAAGCTCAACACAGTGCGGATCCTGTGTAATGTACAAACCCTCAACGTAAATCTCGTTTGAACTTATCATACTTATTACGGTTAATGAAATTACTAACGTCTTTCAGACATAATTTTAAATCGTAGAGCCCAGTACGACAGAAATCGGACAATCAGAAGAATAAGTATCATGCAAATGATTTGCGATTTAACTGGTATTTCCACAGCGTCCAAGGCCTCCAAGAACTTGGTCGGATTTTTAAAATGACAGTAGGGCTCGAAGCAGCGCAGGTTTTCACGATCGTATCCATAGACAGCTGTCAGTGTAGTTTGGAACGCGTAGCGTGCATAGGATATTTTCGCGACCCATCTGAGGTACAACGGCACGGAGCTCATGGTCACAAAGAACCCAGCGAACAGGAATACCGGAATCGCCGTTACCGGTGCAATGAAGACAGCGCTCTGTAAGTAAAACACCGTATTCATAACTGCATCCTTTGAACATCTCAAGATGAAAATAATCATCGAATTTAATTTACCTGAATTGAACACGCAGCACCGATAAGAAGACCCAAGGATTGTGCCACCAGCGATATCAGCACAGCCATGAGGCAGACGAGCCCGAAACGGAACAGCTCCAACGGTTGCCCAGTCATGTAGTAAGATATAAGAATATACAGTAGTGGAAAAAATAACTGCAACACATAGTCATTAAAATTAAACAACGTCAATTATGTTTCTACAGGTTTTACATATGCTTCTATAAAACTACCACTTACCTGGAACGGAAGATCAGCAACAGTTCGAGCCAGAAAGTATGATTTCAACGAATACCAGCAATTCAGATGCTCACGTATCAAGACCCCTCTTTCCAACGGAACTGTATCAAGAATTTTAGAATTAGCACTTCAACCTAACTATCACCAATCGGTCATTCTTTTCAACTTACATGTCAGTACAGTGCACATTAGCGAAGCGAAGACCAAGAACAGCAGTCCGAAGAATAAATTCCCCGCATTATCGAAACATTTGCTAGCATCGTTTCCAGAATCGTGATAAATTGCCCCGATCAGAAGCCCCACCAGAACCGTCGCAGCGAATCTCAAGTGAGTCAGCATCTGAAGAATTGAATGTCAAAGCTATGACCTTCTTCATCCCTTCTACCTTATCGATCTTCTCGACCCCATTTAACTACCTACTACTCTTACCATATCTCTAGAGACACACACGAAAGATCGTTTAAACAACGTGAAGAAATGATTGACAAACTTTTCCGTCTTCCCATCTTCCTCTTCAACAGTGAACCCGTCTTCCAATTCCATTTGATGTGGTCCCACATTCACAACCGCAGTGCCTCCCCCTTTAACACTGTGTCCACTCTCATCCGACATTTCAATAGTTTTCTCCGATTCCGCCAACCCACTGGAATCCGACCCATACAGAACCTGCGTCACAGCCTTGGACAACTTATAAATCCACTGTTGCCCATAATCCCCGCTTGCAACTTCAATTGCAAAATCCGCCGGATTATGATAAGAGGGACAGGGTAATCCATGACTGTTGAAGAAAGGCACAAGCGACTTGACAGGTCCACGATACAGGCAGTGACCTTCGGAAAGCAGGTACAAGGCATCAAATTGCTCAAAGATCCTTGCCGACGGCTGATGAATTGTACAAATAATAGTTCTTCCACCCTGAGCCAGCGACTTGAGCAAAGAAACACAACTATAACAAGTTGCACTGTCAAGTCCACTGCAAAAAAACAACAATCATTTACCTAATTAACATGTATTCTCCCTCTCAGCACCACCAACCAACACCCAACCTCTTCATCAACCTACCTGGTGGGTTCATCAAAGAACATGACGGGAGGATTGTTAATAAGTTCTAACGCAATCGCTAATCGCTTTCTCTGCCCTCCGGAAACGCTTCCAGTCGTTACGTGCTTGCATTCCGTCAGCCCAATGAGTTCCAACGTTTCAGCGATCTACAATTCCCAACCCATTGTTATAATACACGCTAATATTACTCATCCACCTATTTCAAACCAACACAATCTCAAGGAACGCTCTTAGCTTCACGTAAGTCAACCCTTACAATCATTGCTTTCTTCTCTTTAGACGTCCGGCAGGGTAGTTTCAGCTGTGCAGCAAATTCCATATTTTCTAAAACTGTCAGCTGCGGCAGCAGTAGATCATCTTGCATAATGTAACAAGACATTTTCCTAAACTTGGCGTCATCCCTCGTACTTCCGTTTATAAACACCTGTCCTTGTATAGCCTGTGTCCTGTACCAAATATTCCGTTACCTTTAGTCATCATTCTATATAGTTTACTCTTATAACGTTAGCTCTTAACTATGTTCATAATCTGATACACACACTGTAACGTTAACGATTAATTTTATTTACTCTCTTCTACACGTTATCACGATTAATACAACAGGCATATCCCCACTCTTACTTGTATCCAGCCAAGATATTCATTAGAGTAGATTTCCCAGCCCCAGAAGGGCCCATTATCGCAGTAAGTTGACCTGCATTAAAGTTTCCCTTGAGGTTTTTAAGGATATTCTTCTGATGTTTGCTCCCGGAGACCAGACCTCCCACTGCAAATTCATTAAAAGCCACACAACATTTTAAACACATTCTCTCAATCTCAGGCTTAACTAACATACAAAATGAACACACTTTTCATTTCACAGCAGCGAATCTAAATATTACCAATTTAAAAAAAAACTCTCAGAACACAACTAATACTTACACGCTCCTCCAGGTGCATCAGGAACAAAGTAATTAAGATTTTCAAATTCCAGCGTCACCCTCCTACTGGACGGTAAATGTGCAATAACCATTTTGATAGATTTCAGTCCAGTTTCACCAAACGTTTAACAAAGCCCCAGATTCTTCATATATTAATTTCCAAGTTTCAGTCTTAGCTTTTCCTCACTCTACACATTTCTAATTTCAAGCTCTCATTTAGCTCCTCACAATGTTTCACCTACTTTACTTACTTCACTCAAACTACTGTCTCTTTGACAAGGTTCACCTAATCAGAATATCCTTCTGATAAACTTCCATGTTTTCAGCTCTCATCAGCTCCGAAATGACGACACCCTACCTTACAACACCAGAAAAGCCTTCAGATTCTTCCCTCTCTTCCATCGGTCCACACAAAGTCCAGGGTTCATTCCTGAGGAGCATGCATTCTATCCAACCCTTTTAATCTCTCTCTCTCTTTGATTCTTCAATTAAACTCATCATCCCAGCAAAAACAAAGTAAATTCCGTAATAATATTATCCCCTCATTCACTTTCCTTCCTCCATTCCCTAACCTGCTCTTATCAATCTTGCCATGGACTTTGACTATACGCAGTTTTCCTCCCAAGTCGAATGTCACTCTCATCCTGCACACATCTATTCAATTCCCGAGAGGGCAAAAGCTAATTTTTATCGGTTAAATCCTATCGAACTAGGGTCTTTAGATAATTCCTCACCCCGCTCTTCCAGTATTTTACACAAGTTTTCCAACATTTCTTCAACCGTTTCTTATCCTTGTTTATTCTTTTTCGCTCTTTTCTTCCTTGATTTTTTTCCAAGTTTTTTTCTCCCATTCCTAATTGCGTCGAGCATTAAGTAAACAGTAAAACTCGTGCCACACAACGTTTGACCCCTCATACAACCGCAATACGCCATACCCATCATCCATTCGTACATAATCCGTACATGACCGTGCGCGGTACAAGACAGAGGGCGCTTTTTCAAATCCCTACATCTTAAGCCTCCCTCCTTGAGTCTTGCTCCCCAATTTCTTTCATTCTTGCTAACATTCGGTCTCTTAATGACACGCCAGCAGCAGTCCTACTAACATTTTACAACATTGTCATGACTATAGCTAGGTCGTGAGTCTTTGTCTATAATTGCTTATTGCAGCAATCAAAATCCCTTAAGTGATTCATCCAACCTGTAAAATGCAGTCGCCATGGATTCAGCTCCATCAACAAACAGCGTCGTCAACAACACACAATTCCTCTGACAAGTGTCTCAAACAGATGTTGGGCTCTCAATTCTGTGTCGAGATCAAAAGAGCAGCAGCGTCTTGCCTTAAGGACAAGCATAAGCTCAAAAACCGTTCTGATCTCATTCCCTCTCGTCAGACGCTCCATCTTATTCATTTTCTCTTTCCATAACGCTTCAACGCTTAAATCCATCCTTAACTTTACCATAACCGTATTACGCAATCCTTCTTATTTTCCACACCAACCAACGGCAAGCGTTTCACAGCTTAAACTAAATATGCCTCTTTAAATGTTCTCTCGACTTAACTCCATCTGAATCCGTCTGTAGTGCGCCGTAGCTGGCATTCAAAACCTGCACCGAGAACTCCAAGCCATTTGTCCTCCGCAAACCTGTAATTATTTTAACGACGTATCCTACAATAATCATACTTTGCTCTTGCACTCGTCCCAGTCTTCGTGCAATCGATAACCATCGCCACTGCTATCCGATCTTGTCCTAAAACCTGTACATGGAAAAACAGAGCATACCAAATATAGAGATAATCGCCTCTAGCTCCCCCTGGAAGGCAATCCCTCAGTCTCTTGATTAAATTATCCGCAAACTTAAGCGTTTAATTGACAGCTGCATACTAATCAGATCATGTGGAATCATTTTTACCCCACTTTATTCGTGCGCTTAACAAACGTGATCACTTGTCTTATCTCCTGTCTATTTCAGGCTTGTTATTGAACAAATACTTTGTTGAGGAAACAGAGGAATCATATCCTCAGCATAGTATTTATATAATCCTTCATGACTCTTTATCTTCCACCAACTTAACTTCCATTCACTACAGGTTTCACTCCTGTCAAAAGTAAAGCGTGCCGCCGTAGTGCGCACGCTGCTTGCATGAGCTCACTTTAATAATTTAAGAAAATATTCATTACACTTTTCCTCAACTCAACTTTGACAAACTGAATCAACTATTTCCATGAATTCGCAATACTTGCATCTGTCTAAAGCGTGTTACTGCTGACCAACTCCAAACTCATTCACGTGTCTCTTATAAAAAGCTCACTTGCTTCCTTGATAATTTTCTAACTTTTCTCGTGAATGTCGCAAATGTTTCTCCAAGAAAATGTACACCGTTTTATTAATAGCTTTTACTTTCCTCCGCCTCTTCGTATAGCTTCTAAAATATGGCTCTTCAAAAGCACATCCGAGATCCTTTGAAATTCATTATAGAGATTCAAGTTCTTGGAAGGAGGCGTTAGAATAAATTATTTTTAAAGCTGTAGAAGGATAACAAATGCTGATTTTTTCACAAACCTAATAGCTCCTGGATTCCCTGCAAAGGGTTGCAGAGAGCGGAATATATTGATAAGCTGTAACAGAAACGGTCGTTTAAAATTTAAAACTCTTGAGATATTTTTCCGTCAGGCTAGAACCAGAATCAATTTTTTCAAAAATGTATGATCGCTCACTATTTTTGAAACATTTTTAGCATGGTAAGTGGTAGGAGGAATGGCTGGAGTTTGATTTTCATTTTGGCGGAAACTCTGGTTTTTGACCAACTGATTATAAGCTGTCGTAAATCAACGCTTTTCAGTGCTAAATCATTGCTTTTCCCTACATTTCCTCCACAAACTTAGTGCATCTATAGAATATTCTAGAACACCACATCTCTAGCATTTCTGTCCTAAACTTATCTATAGTTTCCCTTACTGCCAAATACTGTATAGCCTCTTTGGCCTATGTATAATCCATCAATCGTTATCCTTTAAGCGAAATTAATAATGTTACGCAAAAGATATCAAAATTAGAGCAGCGCTATATACTCGCGCTTTTATCAGTCCTCCAAAGAGTTGCCATCCAAAGTTATGTAAACAAGCCAGTAATTCATCTTGTTTTTCACATTATTCCTTGTAACATTTAGCAATTGCCAGTGTTCACACGAAACCCCTTCATTTCAGTTTTATTCCCTCAGATAAAACAGTTTCCACTTTTACTCCTTTCGTTAAGCTGCAGCGCTCTCTCTGCTCTATCTTTTCGGGTCCCGTGTTAATTATTATGCAACTCGTAACTTGGTAACAACCTTGAAAACGTGACGACAGAATCAAATCCGCGGAGACCCATCCTTCTTCTATAACCTAACAATTTAACCAATTAATCATTTACAACCCAGTGGTAAAGATACTATTACGATAGTATTACTATCGTAATTTCGCAATCCAAATTCTGTTCCTCCGCTTCTGTTTTTTAGAGCGTATACAAAAAATTCCAAAACGTTTTTCAATTACTTCCCCCGTTTATTCCATCTACCCGTTCAAATTTTACTACCCTCTCTTCCACACCTCATCTTATCTTGGCAAACTCATCCCCATAAATCCTCTCACTCGTCTTTAAACGGTCCATCTCGGAATCATTTATTTAACCATTTGTTACCTATCCGTTAATCTGCTGTGATTACAAAAACCTTTTTCCTAATATATTTCAGCCCTCCTCTAATTTTTACAATATCTTCTGGCTCAATTCTTTCCTATCTCTAACTCTCTATCTTTTAACTTTGAACTCGTTCTTCTTCACACTCTCCCTTTCGGGTATTTTCTTCGCCACATCCCACATTTCCTCTCCATTGCCTCCATTGTATCTTTGCCCTCTTTCTTCATTTTCATTCATCCTGCAACATTAGCCAGAAGCTATATCTTGCGCGGCCTGGCGTAAGACCAGGGTCCACGTTTCCAAAAGAGTCCTCATTCTTATTGTCCATTCTCGCTGCTCCTGCTGCCCTCTGCCGTAGCTTCCGTCTCAGTAGCTTCCATTTACTTTCCATTCTTAATCTTCCTACAGCCCACATCCCCTTCATCCCAAAGGACCAACTAACTATAGCTTGTAATTAAATGCCCATGACCACTATAATTTATCAAAAACTCACAATATTCCCCGGCTGTACAAATTCGTAGCTTCCCTGGCCCACATCTCCTTCATCCCAAAGGACCAACTAAATATTGCTTGTAATTAAATACCCTGACCACTATTATTTACCAAAATCTCGCAATATTCCCCGGCTGTACAAATCAAGTAGCCCCGCTCGTAGCTTCTGCACCCTGTCCATTACTTCTTATTTGCTCTCAAAAAATGTAATCGTAATTACTGCATGCCTTTCGACCGTCTCTGCTCTCGTGACCTTTGGCCTCTTGAGTTTAATCTGCAATGTTTCTATTTTCTTGGCTCCTGTATAAAAAAATATTTTTTACAACTAAACTTGCCAGACTGCTACCAAAATTATCAAAATCACGTAGAAGCTTGTATTTCTTTCTCATGTAACCTCTTCTACTCCTTGCACGCAATGTCGTCCTTGTCGTTGTTGCGTTTTCCGTTGCAATCCTCCTCGCTTCTATCCAGCCTGCAGCTAAGCTGCTATGCCAAATCTCCCTTTTGGCACATTTTCGCACTCTTGCTTTAGTTCCCAATTTTCAAAAGTTTCGTCATCCCTCCGTGTTTTTCCGTACAAGGAGAGAGAGAAGGAAACCTAGTTCACAATCAAAATAGCCTCAGTGCCCCTACAATGTAATATGGTTCAAGTGTCAACATTAACTACCTTCTCACGTACGGTTTAATGCAAAAAAGCGTTAATGTGCAGGCGCGGTGCCAGCGGTGCTTGCTTTACACTCTTCAAACGGAATTAAATCTCATCATATCCAAGAGAACGTCAGTCATTCAGTTGCATCTCGATCCCTTTTTACCTCCTGCATCCAGTACAAGAAAGTCCCATTCCTGCTGTCTCATCACTGTGGATTTAAAATCATCCAAATTCATAAACTCTTCAAAAACTCATTTAATCCGCTCGAGCACATATTAAAATCATAACGTTTTTACAGCTCCCATTAACAATGTCCCTGTAACCATTTCATTTTCATTATTAAAGCGCCGGGGATTACGTCGAAATTATTAGCCCCACATGATCTAGTTTTTCTCCCTGTTTAACAATAATCCATACAAAATTCCGATTAAATTACTCTTCAATTATTAAAAGTGGCAGAGCAAAGCATGTCCTTTGTCTGTCTGGCTACTGGCTGTCCGTCAGTCCGAGCCGGATATTCTCGAATATAATTATTTTCAGCAATTCTATATACCTGATTGTCTTCGCTATTTGCGAATATAAAGTTTTTTTGATCTCAGATTCACATGTTACGAACATCTTTCGCAAACAGTTATATCTTCCAGAACGTATATATATATTGCCAGCATGAATTTAAAAAAGTTAATTTCAACGCCGATCATTATTATAAAACAATATATCATGACCTTGTTTATAGAGCAGCTGTCTGATCGAAGGAAAAGCGTTTGACCAAACCAGATTTAAATTCCACCACTTGATTTAATTTGACCTTGATTGAAACTGATTTTATAGTTAAATCCTATTGCAGCATGGATGGATTGGGTTTTTTTACAATTATTATAATCTCTTTATAGCTCACAACCATGCTAAGTAAATACAGCTTTAATTTTTATTTTCCTCCGCCACTTGCATACACCAATGGTATTTATTTCCATATTAATATCCATATTTACGTTTATTTTTCCATACAATACTACACAAAACGGGCCACATATGCATCATAATAACTCACCCACACTCGTCGCCCTTTTATGCAGCCAGTAATTGCTATAGAATTTTTGAAAAATACGAGCCCTTGCCCCTGAGTCTGCAAAGCCTTTGTCCCTCCATATGATTCTCTCCTTATTCCCACCTGTCAATTGTCCGCCTCTCAACAATCACACAATATTCTCCTCAAGTACATATTACAACGTCAACCTCAACAAAGCAATCTAAACATACGCGAGCTCTCAAAAAGTCACACATCAACGATCATCTTGCACCAACTTTTTTAATGTCTTTTCAACAATTTAACCGCCGCCATCGTATTCTGCCTTGCATTCTTCCTCCAATCTCCAAATTTTTTGACAGCTACTTTAACAACTATTCAAACCGCGTCTTGTTCTTAAAATAAGCACCGGAAAACGCAATTTACGCATAACGCATACGCACACACCTGCCCGCAATCTTATTCTCTATTCAAGCTCCAACATGAAATCATTGTTTCATTCGCCATTTTCTTAAATCCCAGAGATTGTCTCCAAATTTACTTCCATATCACCAAGGTTCATCGATTCACGCTCATTCACCTAGCGGAAATAATTGTTTTCCAATCTCTCATTTAAAATCTCCTGGAATGCTCCCATTTTAAGCTCATATCACGCTCTCATTTTTGACATTCAAATTTCCACCCCAATTCAAATCCTACGTCATGAATCATGACTCTATTTAAACAATCATTATTATTTAATTTTAGCACGACAATAACAAAAGTTTCTCGGAAACACTGTAACAAAGCTTCAACCGTCGCTCATTCTCAGCATCACAGCACAGCCAGCTCATAGAACGTGATAAACATTCCACAATTATGCAACACCTGGGAGCACTGGGTTGGGTTTAAGTAGCATTTACAAAATTAAATTTCGCAAATTAAGCATTTAAATATAGCGCATTTGTTTCAAGAGCAGCTATTAATTTCACCCCCGCGGCAAACCCAAAAAACATTCTCTCTTGTGGGTATTTTACACCAATTATAACCGTGTAATCGCCTGGTAATTGCAACGATTCACTAGCCGGCAGTAATGTCACCAGCGCAGCGCTCCATCATACATTCCTTTTCATTGTCACCGCCAAGACGAAGGTAAACGCAGTTGTAACTGTCACACAACAACTATGGATTCTATTATGACATTCTTGTATTCCTTGGACACGACAAGATAAAAATGTCGCTCATGTTCAAACACTCCATTCATCCTTTAACAAACTTCCCAAACTTATTTCCCATTCTTGTTTTCATTTCGTCTTTTAAAACAATGATCAACAACACCAGCTCCTAAAAAAACATGTCCGTCCCTTGTCTTATGAACCCCGTCGTCTTCAACTATTCAACGTTTTGTATCTGTAAACTGTATCACAGATAACAGCTAAACCTGTGTAACAGTCCAACTGTGCCCCTGTCATATATTAATGCCTCCCGAAACCATTAATAATATTTTCGTCGTTAAGGTAACCACTAAAGCAGCGTACCTCTTCTACCTAGCCATCACTGCCGCCATATCATTCACAGATGTGTATCAGGAGGGTTTTATGACAAAAAATTTCTACATCATCAGTTTAGTCCAATATCTGCGTAGCTGTCCAACCCCATCATAAAGTCGAGCAAGGTAAAACGAGTAATTATTGGTTTTAATGCTATTCCCTCCCTTTTCTTCGCAATTATATCCCCAATCATTCATCATACGTGCCTTATGTTTTAAAAAAATTATGAGTAAACGCAGTCTCAGTTTAAGCTTTAGCTACACTACTTAAAATCATCCCTGAAATATTAACTACAGCTTATTCTCAAGCGTAGCGACATCTACATTATTCCGTCATTTTTTTCATCGTCCAGTCACCTCCATCCGTGTTAGCTCCCAATAATTCCCAAATGCTCTACTTTTTCTCATTTTTTCCAGACCTTCATCTATTTCCGTTATATAATTAAATTACAAGCCCAAGGTCTCATACCTATATTCCTTCCAGCTATTATATGTTATCATCCCGCGTCCCATTGTCCCCTCCTGACAGACACAATAGTTACCTATATATTTCCCATGAATATCCTACCATTGTCATCAATATTTACCACCTTGTCCACACACAGGTAAGGTAACAGGTAGATAAGAGGTGTATTTTATCCATATACAAACCAGCATAAACCACCATTAAGGAAAGTGAAATTTTTCGCTACAATTCCTATTTAACGTATCCAAATCAGCCTCCACCCAGAAGACTGCCTGTGGTTATCGCGAATATTTTCATACCTGATATAGATTTCTAGCTCAGCCTGTAATTTTCTTGTCCCTCACGGACGGATTATTATTATGTATATATTTCTAAAGAAGGAAGGATGGATTATGAATGGAATAATTCTTGCAACGCTTCCAACCACTTCCAAGACACTACATTTTCTCCAAGTCGTGATCTCCCATTTTCCATGGCACACGCTTATTTTTAAAATTTACGCAATCCGCAAACCCTGTTCCTACGGCTTTGGCTCAGTAGTATCAAAAAATATTAATCACCTAATCATACACTTGCTTCAACTACTGGTAGCTTACAAATTCCTTCCCGATCTAATTCTTCGGCTCTGTACGGATTATTCTCCCACCTCTAATTAACATGTTTAATACCACAAACCATGCATGTTAACTAATCATCACCCCTCGTTCCCAGTTAGATCAACAAGATTCTTTAATAATTTCAATTAAATGCACTGTTTAAATTTTAGACATCTCATTTACCAATGTAGCCGGTAGCTCTACAGTCTCTCATTACCTCCAGTTTGGCTAGCGTTCCACCAAAGTCATCATTAGCAAATCCAATCAATCCCTAATTACATCCAACTCAGGTGTGCACGGGCTGTTTCTAAGAAATTTTCTCATTAACGCGCGGATTCGTTTCCAGATTTTTTACTTTTTTTTCAACTTTCATCTTTGCTTTCTTCTCCGTCAGCTCTATCAGCTTCGCCATTAATTAATCCCTGCCTGCAACTCCTCCACGCTTCCTTTCTCCAGGGACTAACAATGCTATGAGCATTGACCATTGGTCATCCTAAATTCTTCTGGACAATACACGCTCTTGCATTGCTGTCAGTCCTGTCAGATTTCAAACTTTTTTATAGAAATGCAATCCTCTTATTATTTCCTTTTAACCCGATCGCCTCAACCTGCTCATCCATATAATGGCAGTAGCTACGTTAATTAGCACTTACTAAAACCCACCTTCCCAATCCATTACCTCTCATCACGGATCGACACTTTTTTTATAATTACTCTCTCCAAACCCTACACCTCATTTCTTTCTCCATTCTTTCCTTCTTCTTCTCCATACATCTTTCTTCAGGCTTTTAAAAAACTCATTTCCTATAGCTCTTCCACACTTTTCCAGCCCATCTTCCGTCCGATATTATTCTTCTTCTTGCCGTATGTCTCAGCCTGAAATCGAAGCTTCAGCTCTCAGCTTCAAGTCTCAGCTTCGATTCCTGCCTCTTTTACGACCCTCACGCCTCCTTCACTCACAACTCACCTTCCGGCAAATCCTTTTAAGCGGGTTTTTCTAAATGATTGCTCTTAACAACCGATGAATCCCATCTTTCAATAGCTTCTCAATCTTCCTCCTACCGACGCACTGAACGCACTCCCAGTCACTCATTACCCATCTTTCAAAGATTCTCTTTAAATTGCAATTCCATCACTCATATTGTCCGAAATTACCCGAGGAAACATCCCAGGATCCTTGTTCAAGCACCTTTCATCATCTTTTTGCAAATAAATCCAGCAGTAATCCCTCTTTGAGGAATCCATTCCCCTCCATATAGTTACCAGCACTTTAGTTGCAGCTTTACGGCGTGTAATCGCCTGCTCAATCACTAAAAGCCTAATGTTTTTACAATATATCAACCCACCCTTTTTCGCCCTAAAGAAGCTAAAACGCAGCGCATTTTTGCATGTTACCCTCCTCATATACTTTTAGCACTCAGCAACACACGCACACAAACTTGTAATCCAGCCCGTTGCACCACTTTCAGCTTCAGCAACCACCACCGCTTTACCCTCGTGGTCAACTTTGTTCTTTCGCATGCTCCGCCATTATTCCAATCAACAGGTAGGCAAAGAATGCCAAAGTCCTCCTCTTGCAGCATCCAGCTAGCCCTCCTCTTGCAGAGAAAACAATCCCGTCTTCCCTTATAAACCCTACTCCTGTCACATTTTCCCGTCATTCTTCCCCCAGACTTTCATCTCCTACCTGTGTGCTCAACACCGTCTCTCAGCCAAACAGTTCTATATCTACCTGTTCAATCTACGCCTGGACCAAAAACTGCCCTGTGCGTCCACAACAAACGAGTTATTCTACAGTAGTGATAACCCTCATTTGTGTCAAACTTGATTTACGCCCAAGCCAAAAATCTACCTTATTTGGATCATTATGAAATCCGTAAGCAATCTTTGTATTTCTTTAAAATTTATCAAACCCTTGCTCTGCTCCTCTGCTCTGTATAGGGGTAGAGGATTCACTCCCATCCCGCCTTCTTCCCATTTAAACTTCTTAACTACCCGCCAAGGGTCGTAAATAACGAAAATTTTATCAAACGTTTTGCCCTTAGAATACCTACATGTACCATCATGTTTTTCTATCAGCTTCCCTTGATTTATAAACACGGTTAATCTAATCAAGGCGTTAATGCCACATTAGTCTGTAAAGGGACATTTCCCACCTGTGTATACAGCATTTCAAACGGATTTTAACTAGCACTTATAGCTTAATAATAATTAATAATATCTCATCAGTAACCATGGCAATAAGCTGTAAGTTTTGTCTCATTCCTTTTTGCAACGAGCATCCGTTAAAGTGCATTTGTTGTGCACTATCTATGTTCGGGGAAGCCTATGTTTATTCTTTTATTATTTTAAACGGCGTCCAAGTATTTCCAAGCTCTTACCTGCATACATGTTTCTTTTTCCTAATTTACTACAGGCTGTCCAATAATCTTGACCAACGCATTATATATTCTTCTCATTTATTTTAAAAAAATTAAATTTTTAACTAGAAAATAGCTAACCGGAAGTAGTCATGCCGCCTCATGTTCAAAGTTCACACACTTTGAGGCAAAACACTATGCTTTAAATACCAGCAGTTATCTAACTTCTTACTACAATTATTAATTTAAATGAGTACCATTCATACGTATTCAATTTCATGACAATTCAAATTAAATCAATTTCAAATTTTTTTAAACTTCCACACTCAAACAAACGTTTCAAAATTTAACAAATACCATGCTGTAAACACAACTCTACCTCATTCCACCCCCCTTTTGTCTATAACCTCCGTTCTTTTATTTATTTTCAGCCTCAATTTCGTCCATACCTCCTGGTATTAGCAAGCTTTGTGCTAGCTCACACAGTCCTTGCTGATCCACAGGGTTACGGATCCTACGACAATTACAATCACGGACCACAATACAACATCGTCCCAGTTCAGCCACCAGTCGTAGCAAAAGTAGTCGACTATTACGTGAGTGCTCTAAATGTTTAAATTCTTCAAGCTTGTTTATATTCTCATACACCACAAAAGAAATCCGCTCATACCAACTCCATCATCATATTACCCAAGCTCGCATTATCTCCAAGTCTCCCTCGGTTACCATTTTATTTATAGCTTAACTTCCCTCCCATGTACAATTCAATCCCAATTATTTTCGCACGAACCTCCAAGTATTTTCAATTTTTAATTCATTAGCTACGCACAGCCTTAATATTTCAATCAATCACTTCTCCGTTTCAAAGTTTCCGTCACTTCCCCCCGTAACTTGCTCATTTATTTCCCTACAATTCATTTCATTCCATTTAAATCTCCAGTGTCTCCCTCTATACTATTTACTTAATCCCCGGTCACTGGACTAGCGAAACTTTGACAGCACTTCCGCCAAAATTGCATCAGGTCTGCTGCTGCAACATTCACTTGATCACTCCACAAGAACCATGCAGAGCTACCACAACGTCTGTTTCGAAACACATTTCAAGTTTCAACCAAATCTTTACGGCTTGAATAACTCGTAAACATAAGCTTGTCCACACGATATGCTGGCTAATACCTGAATCTGAGTTACGACTTGATTCCGCATTCTTCTTTTCTTGAATTCCACCATCATTTCCGTTATACCTCCCTTCGTACCCGCAGCGCCAAAGTTGTTGTCTTAACAAAACATTATTTTATTCACTTAACGTAATATAGCTAATCCATTCCTCTCTTTCTTCCACACTTGTTCCCGCGTCGTTCAAGAGAACAAAAAACTAAACAACAACTGTCACGCCAATATCAACACAATTTGAACCGTGTTCAAGACAGGCAGCAGCGTGAATTACAGGGCAATCAATCTACGCACCTCCCCCCACTCAAACCAGGAGCGTAGTTTACATCTATACATTCACATAGTTTCTTCGCCTTCACCAACGGAAACACAACTATAGTTTAGCTTTCGTTAGCTATATAGCAGCAAGCAAGGAGCGACAGCCCTGTATAGTCGTGACCAAAAATTATTAGTCAACCTTATTAAAAATTTGATACAAATCATTCAATCTCCATCCAAACCAGCCCCACTCTTCATGGATACTTATGTAATCTAATCCCCAGCATTCATCAAACCACCTCCTAAACTAGCCTTCCTCTGTCCTTAACTCAAAGTCAATAATCTTGCAAAGTTTTGCATAAATCCTTCCAAACATATAAACCAAAACCCCTTGCACTTCTCGTCGAGGCAAGGTGAGAATTTCAGTTCAACTTTTCTTCCTCCCAACCAAAGCATAGTTTCTCTTAAAACAACCCCCCCCCCAACTTTTACCTTCGGCATGTCACGTGGCGACCTGTAGACTCCGACTCGTCAGACTGACCATCTGTAAATCCACGTCTCGCTTTGAACCAACTATGGTTAGCAACAGTTGCGGTGGGCAATTGATGATTTCTATGCTACTACGGATAGATGTGACGCTTGTGCGTGTGATAGTATTCCATGAAACTCTTTGTAACCACAGTACACTCATTTTCCTTCTTCCATTCCAGGCAAAACCAAAATACTCATTTGGCTACGAGGTAGAAGATTACTACAATCAGCTGTCACATGGCAGGTAAGAACGAGAAAATTTGCATTTTCCATGATTTTACTTAAAAGCGTATTCCGTGTTGCCCTTACATCCTTCCTTAAACTGTCCAGCATCAAACATGAAGAAGTTGAAATTATTATTTGCAATAGCTGCATCACAAGCAACCTTAATCTAGCTCTCCACCACACTTCAGATTACAGTTGACACTTTTGAACGGCGTTAAACTCTCACAGACCCGAAGTCTGTAGCAATGTGTTATTACCTTCTTCCTACCCACCTAACCTTCAAGTTCCTAGACATATTTTAAAATACTATGCTTCAAATTTTAATATTCCCTTAATTTTTTTTCTAAATCTCTTAAATTTCTATTATAAACTAGCTAAATTTTAAGTTATGATTACAAACACACTCCTATCCTATCCTAAGCATCCAAATCAAATCCACAGTCAATCAGTAATTCTCATCATTCTTCATTTAAACAGATCTAAACATTCCTATGTATCCTTTGACGCCCTCTTACATGAATTCATCCAGAACTCTTTAAATTTCGTCCTGAATTTTTTTGAAAATTGCTTACTTTACCTTGACTTTGTAAAATCAATAAAAAACTCCGTAACCCTTATCCACCCATGATTGCATCTCTATTCCCTAAAAATACGCGCGTCTAATTTTAAAATCCACCAGCCAATCCTACTCACAGCCCTACCCTTGTAATTTTCATCGGTTTATACCATTACTTTCCTTCATTACCTTCTTTTCTTCCATCCTCTCCAAATTCCAGCTTGAAATTCCTCATTTTCCTCATTCGTATTTATTTTTCTTTTTACTCAAAAATTTCTTCTCTGACACACAGGTGGGAAGTCCGTGACGGAGACGTAGTTCAAGGCCAGTACCGTGTCTTATTACCAGACGGTAGAATCCAGGTGAGATAACTTATATATTTCTTCCAGAGGCAATCAGGAAATCAACTCTCAATCATCCACCAAACTTACCACATGACTTTATTCCTTGATATTGATCCTTAATCCCTGATGAAGCACGTAATGTACATTTCTTCCATTCCACCACACACCTCCCCACCCCTCTGCCAGTCATACCTTGTTAGACTTTTCACCCTTCTCTTCATCACACGCGCATTCCCATCTCCTCCAATATATACGTGCCAAGGCTTCCAAGGCCGGTCCCCGAAACCTCTCCGCTCATCTTTCGGACCTTGTGTGTGGATCTTTGTTGATCATCAAGCTAATTTATCTCATCATCATCTCTTCCTAATGTCCATTTCATCCATTTCAGCCATTTCCCTCCTTTGCAAATCCTGACAACAAATCTCCGAGGTTCACGAACTCCTCCCTCCACATCCTCTCCCCTCCATAGTAATTGAGTGAGATGAGAGGGAATTGACGTCCCCCCTCCTCCATTACCCCAAAGTATTCTTCCCTTACGCATAAACACATACACGCATCTTTCCTTCCGTATTCTTCTTCCTACCTCTCCTCCCGTCTCATCTCCTCCGCACAAGAGCTATCGCTCTCTCGCAAAAAAAAACAATAGAGTCGACCATCTCCTGGAGACGCACTCTTTTTTTCCCTCCCATGAACTTGACCAATTTAAAGCTCGCAGAAACTCTTTTCCCCGCAACTTCTTCCAACTACCCCAAGACCAACAGACGTGATTACACTTCCATTCTAAACCTTTCTGCAATTTGCTCTTCCAACAAAACGTTTTTTTCACTATTCCGGGGAGCGGAAGAAAGCCTAGCTCGAACTAAAAAACAAATTCGGACTTCCTTAGTCGCTCATCATCCACTCTGTAAATCATCAACTTCCATTGTCCTCCAAAGAGTAATACAAAACCTCGTACAGTCAAAACATTCATGGGATACTAATCACCACCACCGCGTCTGTCCTGTAATGAGAATCTCTTTCAGACTCTCATCCAACATGCTTTCTTTGAAACAATTCCCCAAACATTCGTGAGCACTCCGATCTTTCAATCTAAATACGCTAAAGATCCTCGCATTTTCCCTTCCTCATTGTCATATCTCTTCCTAGGGTTTTTTAAATCTTTGAACCAACAAGAGCACAGCAGCAGCCCCCTCGCTGTCGTCGCTGTCCATCGGTTGTCAATTATTTTCAACGACTTCTCTTGCCCCCTTCTTCAATTACATAATCTTCAATCTCTCCTTCTCTCAACATGACATTTTAATGAAGCTACATTTGTCGTTCATGAAGATACAGGAGCTAAAAGCGCTAAAAGCCTTAAACTGATTTCCTTCGAAAATCCTTAACTAACTTCAAGCTAACATATTCTAATGTTACTGCACAGCCTCTAGTTAGCTTAGTGTCTTAGCGCTTTTGATCACACCATTTCATTCAGTAGCTCTGTAAAAAACATGAATCTTGCCAAGCTTCAAGCTACATGTTACATATTATCTCGTATTCATGCAACTCCTGCATTGTTCACTTTGAAATCATCTATTTTCCGTGACATCAACTTTAACAACGGCTCTTTTCTCTTTTACTTCCAAAATCCTCCTGCCGTTTTTCATTAACCCAGCAAATTAAGTAATCTCTTCTTGAACGAGAGCAATTCACTACTATTACAATGCTTGCCTGTCCTCTCGGATTAGACAAGCTCATGCAGGGCACTTGTATTTTTCTTAAACAAGTCGTATCTTCCAGCTATCCTCAGCCTTTCTTCCAGCTTTGAACATCCTAGTAACTAGCTCCCTCTATGCCAGCTTCTATTTGAAAAGTTGCTTCGCATATTGATAGTGACAAAGTAGTTGTGTCAAACCAGGGAAATTACCAATGTAAATCCCACATCCCTGTCATGTTCCATTGATAACGTTCCTTGTCATCCACCTCTTGTCGTCGCTACTCGTCTCTCCTCCTGCTTTACATTTACATTAGCTTCGTCCTTGCTTTAGTTTTCTCTCCACGATGACTATCCCAAGTGAAGAGTCATCCCTGTAAGGGAAAATCACTATTTAGATACCACTTTCCCCAGATATTATCACCACATCTTACGTCCTTCATTCACTTCGCTCCACCAGCACCCTTTTTCACACACATCTCGTATGAATTTCAAATGCTCTCCATTCCTTTCAAAACACTTTGGCATTCACCAATCTTTTATTTCTCTTAATTCCTCCTCCTCCTTCTTCACCATCATCCAAGACAGGAGGGCATTGAGCGCTCCGTAACCTTGCTCTTAGTTTCCTTCAGTTTCTTCCGTTCCGGTTCCTGGTTTATCTAAAAAGCAGTTTGTCAGGATTCAAAGGCAGAATCCTCCTTGCATTTCTTCTCACAACTCCTTGTGTTTCCTACACATTCATTCGCATCTCCATCGGAACGTTAATCAATTCACAGTTTCACTTTTAAGCCAGCTATCGGATTCCTCCTTCAAGGTGAACGCATAGTTCCTCCTATTATCCCCCGTTAGTTACACAACAACAATATACAATTCCCTCACCTGCCCCTCTTAATTTAATTCCACATCCTCCCCATCACCCCTCTCCTTCTCTACAGTCTAATAAATGGCACACAATAACCAGAGGATCAGCTAGCAGAAGCCACGCATTACGCACCTTCCTCGAGTCACTTCCTCTTGGAATTTCCCACATGCATCAAACACATCCAACCAAAACATTCCATCACAGCCACCCTACTAATACTACTGTCTTAATTAAATCTCAAACACCTTCAATCTTATTTTATTGCTTAATTACATAACTAGTTTCTTAAAAGCAGGTAGGCAGGCATTGGCAAGGAAACTTGCAGCCTGCTTTCGAACATACGCTTCGCTATTTTACAAAGTAAAACGCTTTCAATTTTTATTTTCCTTGGTGTAAATTTTTATAAAATCCCGCGACGTGTCGGCCCTTTCATGTTTACAGGCTCATAAAAATTTATACATTTCTCATCACTCCCCCCCTCTTCCATCAGTTTCATACGGAGGTGTTTAGTGCCTTCGGAGTTGTAAACCACGGAGGATTAACTAATCCAAGGGCTTTAAATCCTTTGAAGCTCCTTTTTTTGCGAGCCCGTGCGCCCTCTACCTTGCCTTCTGTAGCCCTGTCAGCCTGAGACAGGAAGTGAATCCTTCACATTTTTCACCTTACTTCAAAAGTATGTACAGGATACAGGCAAACTTGTAAAAAACATTGCGAGAAGTGTCAAATTTTTACAAACTTGCATTGTAACCGGCGTAGCGCCACTGGCATTGTAATCCTCTTGAGATAATCTGTTTTTTTTAAATTTTATGCAACCTCCACAATCCAGAACTCAAAAACTAGCTAAGCCCAACCAACCTCCGGATTAAAGTGTGGAATTTGATACATTAATTAAATCACGTTTAAATTAATTAGATTACGCAATAGCTGAAACCACAGCGTAAAAACTAATTAATAAAATTCTCACACCTTTCCCGCCATACCTCAAGGGCAATTAAAAGCGCATTCTTTGTACTCATACGAATTCTGATAATTTTTTCTCCTTCTTTCCAGATTGTTTCCTACATTGCCGACAAGGGCGGCTACCGCCCCCACATCCAGTACATCGGCAAGGGCGTCCACCCTCCTCCACCCCCTGCCTACGCCCACGTCAAGGTTCCTCAAGCCCTCCTAGCCCAACCAGTTCCAGTAGTAGAGCCAGCTTTACCAATCCAGCATCACCAACCCCAAGTCATTCCATACGGTCCTCAATACGGTCACAATTACGGGGGTGACTACGGCTACGACCACGTACTCTCACCTTCCAGGATCTCAAAAAAGCGGGCCTTGTTGTACGACCGAACTCTCTTTAGACGCGACCTCCCTAAACCTACAACCAAGCCAAGAAAATGAGGTCGCAAATGGTCGCCTAATAATCCCGACGTTTTTTTGTAAATACTCTTCCCTAACATTTACCATACAGCAGCCCCGTCTCCTGTATAGCTTTCCTATTAGGATGAATAACTTAAATAGCATAAGAATAGTATGAATAAGCCAGACATGTATGAATTCCTTTATGACGACCTCGACTACGACGACGACGAATAATTTAAATCCAAGACGAGTCACTTTGTAGTTAGTTATACACAATATAAGTTTTTACAATTCATGTCCGTAGCCGACCGAGTATCCCCGTCTGTACCGTGTTTAACTCCAAACGCACCCTTCCGCTATGTACGCCTTTGCTAGTTCTCTTAAAGAAGTTTCACATTAGCGTTCCTCATTTACTAATAGGTCATTATTTCCCCACTCGTGTAGCCCGTCACTTCTCCAGACTCCTCCACTAAACAACCACTAATCAACCCTCTCTATACGACTCAAAACTATTAAATCACCCTCCAACACCACTAATTTATGCTTCCCTCTTCAACCAGAGTATTTAATTAACATGTTCTACGTTATTCCTCCTGACTGCTCAGCAAGATACAATTCTCAAACACCAAACCCTCTGCCACTTCTGTAACAGTCGAACGCATCGTGGGAAAATCCTCTTCCTTCTTCCCACGCAATTTACCCGCTCCAGCAGTCTCTGTTTTTTTATTTAAAACGGCGTCAAGGGCAAAAAATCGGTAAAACACACGAGTTTCGTAACAAACGTAACTTGGACACTCGAATACCTCCAACGACTTCAAGCCAGTTTAATGTGTGTGCACGCTATGAAATCAACACGCTAATGACTCTCATTTACTTAAATTTTTTAAATACGACCACTGTACAAATACACCTGTTCCGCCTATCAGTTACACAACCGCATCTGGTGTATACATTCCCTAGTTTTAACCATCTTTGTATTTGTACAAAACAGCCCTTCGCCTCTTTCTTGTAAGTGCCTAGTTTGTAATAAATAATCATTACAACTGGAAAGCTTTTTTCTTCCATAACGATGTAAAGCCGGCTTAACCTCTTGCGTACTGAAACATATGAGGGTAATACAATTAGTAGCCCTGGTTGCTATGACTGACTATTTGATTCATGCCCCCTTCCACACAGTCAGTACTCACTGGTAGACAACTATTCTAAGCATGATTTTTAAAAGAAGTTTGTTATTAATTGGCGCCAAATTATCCACCTGCATATTATGCAGTTGGAGCTTCAAACTTTTTTAACTCCGTCTTTTTGTTGTTTTGTGCAACATCAATTTCGCAGTAGGAATGTCATTTGTGCGAGGGGGAGCTTATGGCCATGACAACCGTAAAATATTTGTGCTCACAAACATCAATTGCCTGAAGGAGCGGAATTTAAATGTTTCCTGCGAAGCTTATGGGACGCAACAGGTTAATGTGCTCACACCTGTCTTTCACCACCATTCAATAAGTAATGACTCCTGGTCTTTAATAATCACCGAGTTTTTAGTCACATCAGCGCCTTCAAGCCACGCACACCTCCTCTTCCCGCTAATGAGGAATTTTTTTCCAGGAAAATTAAATGCTCCCTGGGAACTTTTGTCTCCTTCTTACGTCATTTCCCAAATTTACCAACAACTTTTCCATCAAAATTCGCGCTGCTCTAATTTCTCTGCGCCCTTCCTCCTTCAAGGCATACCCAGTTAAACCAGAATTTTTATCAAATGTTGCAAGATGAATACGAAAATGTTTGCAGCATTGCGACCCTTGCGCACAGCTACAAATCATTCGCGAATAATTGCACAACACCGTAATTGGAATTGTAAATTATTTATTTAGTAAGTAATTTATAGATGTGTGTATATATATAATCATTTTTATAGATTCCTCATGTACTTGTTCTGTAAACACACGTTATCTAGCCCCGTCAATAACTCTGTGTCACATATCTTTTTAACCACGGATTATTACTAAAAATTGAGTCTGTAACATTGGATTTCTTTTATCGCCTCCGGCCATATTTTCATAGTTCTAATTAAGTACTCCCTATATCCATACATAGCATTTGTGTGTAGTACAACCCGAGACGTATATTATTATGTTTACATTTTAAATTCTACGTATACGTTAACCTCATGGCAATTCTATCATACATTTAAATTTACAACGCTATCCTTTTAACCCTATATTTCCAATTCTCCAATTTAAATGTACAATTCATACAAACAGTATTAGTGTGCAGAGGTAATATGCTGGTAAAGATAAAGCAGGCTTGTAAACTTTAATAGTGGCAGTGCCCTCTGGCAGAATCATTCTACGTAAGCTACCGAATTTTCAAACGTACCGTCTGCCCTCAACTTTCTCCCAACAGTACTGGCCATCAAGTCCCTTCATACCCTGCCCGTACCTAAATAGTATCGGATACTACAGTATATGGGCTACGTTAACGGAGATATGGAATTACTGCCTATATATTACTACTACTCCCCCAACTATTAACCTGCATATACCAGCTTACATCTAACGGGTGCGTGCGGAAGAAGAAGACTCCGACGAGAGATCTATAGAAACGTATAGGAGGAGGAGCGTGCAGACGGTTTTCGTGGTGCTATCTAGCGGGGAATACAGTTTCCAACAGGCGGGCAGGGAATCATTCAGTCAGCACAGCCAGACGAAAAATCTACTCCAACAACAAGTTCTTCTGTCGCCATGTTTTTAAACACACATCCACAAGTTAATACCTCCGCCTTCTCTAATGTAGTAAGTTAGTATGAACAAGGAGGAGAAGCTAACTAAAATTGTGTGTGAAAAAACATTTAATAAGAGTTACTACCAAATGTATTATGGTCACCATTTCCATGGAAATTCATTCATTCACAATTTTTACCTCTAATTATAATTAGCACACTCCGCCGTGTTCCGAGCTAATTAGCATCAACTATTAATTATACTACCACCCAGCGAGATTATTATACATACTCAAGTACTACAAACAACGCTGGTTTAAACCCACTAAATTACCCATTTATTATTATCATCTAAGAGACACTATTAGTTGATACTACCAATTCATACTACGATATTATACCATCAAACCATTCCCAAACCATTACTCGCATTATTAATATATTATTAGCAATTACTTTATTAGTTTCCGATAAATACTCGATTAATTAAACTACACGCTACGTATGATAATTCCCCTACGTTCCGTATTTACTAAACCCCCTCTCTTAATCTATAATAAACCAAAGGATCCCCAAATCCGTATTAATTAGCATTAGTAGTAAATATAGTAAAATATCTAAGCGTGAATACATTTGGATGTGGCAAACTACCAATCATTATTACTTCCTCATTAAAATCCTCAATCATTTCTCACATCAAACAAAGCATATCATAAAGATCCTTCAAAATCCTCATTCCTCTCCGCCATTTCTCATATTTTTTAAACTAACGCTAGTCCTTTCCCTCCAAATCCCTCACCACATTAACAGCGTATAACGATTCACACAAATATACCGGGGGAAAATCCTGTTCCCCCATCTTTGTAAAAGCACTGTGTATAATTATATTTTTAAAGCAACTCCAGCCTTTCACGCAACCATTTTCACTCCCATCTTAAATATTTATAGTTAGTGCTTACATACCTTAGTGTATTCCTTAGCTAACCTGCTCACTCTACAGAGTGTACCTGACCCCGTAGCCAGATGGCGCTCCTGCCTAACATACTTCAAGTATACATTTCTCAAACCCATTCCCACATTTAAGCCAAACGCAAGTACGTGTTAATTGTGAGGAATCCAACACAGAATTATAGTAGTGTGCATACTTGATAATACCTCACCCATATTCCCTCCGATCCTAATACGCTGCCACTCTCCCTCGTTAATTAATCCAGCCAGGCTAATAATAATAATCCATCAACTGCTCTCGCTAAATTCCCACTAATTTTCAAGGCTAACTTTCTTCTTAGACTAAACGGATGTGGAAGATGTCATTATTTTCCTCTTAATAAACAGCTATAACAATTAAATCCAACAAAAGCCATATTTTACTAATCAAAAGCCATGTAGCGTGAGTGTTATTAACTTAGTATTGCACAGTAATTTCCATTTAAGATTAAACCAGGAATTATACAGAGGGCAGGAATATATGGTTAGCTGCTAAACACGGAATACGTCACAGACTGGATTACAAGCAATGCAGATGTTCTGTTTTATACAGGACCAGAATATGGATACAGGATGAGTTAATTAAGAGGTAGCAATATTACATCATCATGTTAGTTTCCCATATTTTCAAGTATCGCACTATCACACAATTATTAGTCACACCATATTATTCTTCTCAAGAGTTTTAGTAGCAAAATACTTGGGCGTTAACAGGAGGAAGAGGAGGGGGGGAGTACACACGCTCGTTCGTTATTTAGGTATTAATTTTACAATTACTACACCAGAGATTAGTTTCCCTTACAATAAAATCATGATAATGTACACAATTCAATGATGAACCTTTCTCGGAGCGAGCAATTCTAATCGTAGCAGGCTTTTCCGTAATCTACGGCGGCAGTTCGTAGTTGCATTTTTATATGATCCAAGGATTTTTTTCCTGGAGTGAAGCAAGTTACTTTGAAAGTTAACAGCTTTCTTTCCCTTCTTCCAGCTCACTCATCATCCTTCTCGTTCGTAAAGAGTGAGAGCACTTACACAGAGCAACCCTATTCCTTTCCGCCTTTTCCTCTTTATTATTATTTAAAACATTCGACCAACAGAGCACAACAGTATTTTGTATTCTTTTCACACTCTCCTAAAACTCTTCTTGCACTCTACAATTTTTTATAAGTACGGTATTGTTATGTAACATTGTTGTAGTGTGGATCTCACAAGTTTTCAAAACTCGTCCCTGTAACTTGTAGCTTCTTTTCTTCTTCATCTTCTTTCTTCGTCTTCCTCCACACCTTCTTCCTCTTCTTCTTCTTCGAGTTGTGTTCCGTACATCTTACGTTTGTCACCCACGATTATCAAGAACGTTTTGTGTTGATATAGATAATTATTTATTTATATTCTTATATATCATCAATATAATATTTAATAGTTAACTACGATCACTAAAAAGTTTTGTATTGGACTAATAATAAGTTTCTTGTTCAACCCAACCCCCGGGATTACGTCGCAAGATGAATCGACGAGTCTCATCATACACAAAGATAGCTATTGAGAAGGGTACGGCCGGAAGCCACCATTGCAATCTATAACAGGTCAATCCTCAGAGTTAGCTCTCAACTCACAGTTATCAACAGCCTTAACTCCTATTCCTTACGATTGTCAACAAACATTTCAAAACATTACTTACTTGAGTGGGTACATACGAAGAGCAGCATCCATACCAGGGGTGTAGGACAAGAAAGCCGCAAGCGCTGTCTCGAACACCAAACCGAAATTCAATACCCAGTTCCTGCAAACCAATAAACAAGATCCGGTATTAGGGATAACCAACACTCCAGCTAAACGATTCAATAGAAACCCGTTGCAATCGATATTTCATCAAGTTAACAAGTCAACTTACGACATTCCTTGATGAAGGATGGAATTCCTTCGGGTTTTGCAGATGATCAAATCAGCCCATTGCACGATAACGATAGCAACGAAGAAACCAGTGTGGCAGGTGTATTCCAGCTTCTTTCTGTCAGAGTAGGTCTGTTACACGAAACAAAAAACAAAGCATTAGCACAACCACATTAATCTTCTTATTTTTAACTCATAAAATTCGTATTCCACCCAAACATACCCATTCCTGTCCGTATGAATCCACGAGATCGTTCACACCCTTGGAATCCCATTGTTTACGGATACCGAAGAGAAGATCGGGACGGAATCCATTCTCAGCAAGGATGATAAAGTACGTGAAGAATCCAGCAGCCGCTTGAATCATACCGATTTGACCGTATGCCATGGAGATCAATCTAGATGTAGGCACGCAATCAGAGTTTAAATTAAATCCCTCTCACTTATCAAATTCAGCGTCACAAAACCTTGCAAAATAAAACAGCCAGAAAGCGTTACAATAATGCTGTAAGGTTAACCATACAAGCAATATTACAATAATAATTATACATTCCCACGTAAATTACCCATATAAAATCATCAAAGCCATGCAACAATCAAAAGCTCCACCTCCTTTAAAATTCCTTTAAAATATCTACACATTTTAAAAGTTTTACGCAAAAATTCTAAAGATTAATTTTAAGCTCGTATATTTTCAAAACTGTTAGTTGCAATTTAAATTAACAATACTTTCAAGCATTACCAACTGCTCGCTCAGCATTTAGCCAAAATATCTACGAAATGTAATAATTTCAAAATGTATTCAACAATATACATGAAAAAACTATTCAAGATGGTTACATTAAAGCCCAAGAGCTTCTTTTAAAACCTTTACACAATTCACAAGTTAATACTTTGAATCCATCAATGAGCTTGCGTTAATTGACTGCTTCTTCCTTCCCTACACTATGGATACGTCCTCCATCATGCATATTCACACATGTACATTATCAAACGTTAAGACAAAGTTAAAATAACTTCTCTCAACCCCCGAACCCTCTACTCTCAGCCCGTGCAGATCAAGTAGCCTTTCATATTTAGTCTACCGCCAGCCCGCGCAGAGCAATTAGCCTTCCTTCCCGCTAGTACGCTTGCTAAATTTTGCCATTGCGCAAAATCAAATAATAAAAATCATGGAACACACAATAATGTAACATTAAAGTAACTCAAATACGTCACATTAATCATTGTAACTCAAAGGAATCATGGCTAAAAATTTCTAATCAATAACTGATCTAAATTCTACTACATTTCAGCGAACATTTACACGACTCATTAAACCGACCTGTGGTTAACCAAGTTATCGCGTCTCGGATTACGAGGTTGTCTTTTCATAATGTCCGATTCAGGAGCTTCATACGCCAATGAAATGGCAGGAACCTAATTTCATCCGCATTGACATTAAGCATACAACCAACGATCCCCCGAACCCTTCCCACCTTCCATCACCTTCGTATAACTCGTCATAATCAACTCATTATTATTCAACCTAACTCTTAATTTCCTCCACCTAAACTCTTCCCTACCTTCAACCCCTCGTTACGTTACTTCAATTTACAAGTCCGAGAAAACGTAAAATCAATAGGTCAACATAAAATCCAACCACCTTACAAATTATACATTCTCCTCCCACCTGACTCCGATACACCTCCTGCACACTCCAATTGTCACAACATCAACTATAAATAGCCACGTGCAATGCATTACTTTAATTATCCTAGCACTGCAAAACACACCATTTAACTCTTCCCTGAAACTTACAACTCTTTCGCCATCTTATTTCTATCATTTCTAATCTAATTCAAAGTGCCACCCACAACATCAACTTATGTCTATAGTTCCTTAGCGCTTATTAATTGCTTCAGTCCTTCAAGTTAATTTCACCAACTAGCCAAATACCACGAAACAGTCTACAACAGACTTTAGCCAAACCATCCTTCACATTCATTCCCATTCTCCTACCAACACTTCCTCCGCCAACCACCAACCTTACCTTCACGCAGGACAATTTTAAATTCAACTTAATTCATTGTCGTTCCCTTCCCTTCTGAGTTTGAACTAGTGAGAGAACAATTACTAGCTTTAAGCACACTCAATTTTTGCATTAACTGTATTCTATTTACTAACTCCGCAAACATTTAATTGTCACCACAATTCTTTCTAGCAGCAGTCAAATATTTCTTAGAAGCACATCAATTAACACGCCGCATCACATTGAAAATGGATACCAAATATTAACCACGAGCCATCTTTTTGCAACAGACTCAACGATTAACAAACAAGCGTTATTTCAACAATTTACCACAACTACCAACTTTACAAGCATTACAAATTCAAGCAAATTCACAGCGTTTTCCATTGTTGTCCCCCAGCTATTTCCGTTTCATTTCTTCCCCTTCGCTCCGAATCCCAATTACTTCAAATATATCCACAATTCTACACCCACTCTGTATCCAAACTAGATTCTTCTAACAACGCTGCTCTCTACTTGAGTTCTTAATCTAATCCCGTATTTGCAACAAGTCCCCGTTTTCTACTTCTATAAAAGATACCCATCATTTACATCAGTCTTTTAAAAAACTCTAGTCCCAAGATAGGCATAATTTACATCAGTCTTTTAGCAAATTCTAGTCCCAAGATAGGCATAATTTCCGCAAAAATGTACTGGGTTATTCGTATTTAAATATACTGGTATATAATAGCAATTGAATTTAGCAAATAAAGGAATAACTATCAATTTTCAATATCCCATTTCCCAGAATCATAAAAGTCAAAGGCAAAGTGTTAGGTTTGCAATACTATCCCCATCAAGTGCATCCCCCAAAATTCCATTTCCAGCACTTTTAGCTTTTTTTTCATGCCTACCTTTCATTGACCAATTTATCACGCGTGGGATCACGAGGATGACGCTTCATAATATCCGATTCGGCTTCTTCGTAAGCCAATGAAATAGCTGGAACCTACAAGTACGATAGTAAAAAAGCCATAGCAAAAACACGTGTCAAAAAACAAACATATTAAAACAAACGACTACAAAAAACATGGACCAGCACATTATTTTTGCTCTTGATCCAAAACCACGCTTCATTCTCAGTGCACAACAACTTGAGCGTTCCCACGCTCAACGCTACAAAACTGTGCACATTACATCATCACACTATTTTAAAACGAATGCGTTATCCACGCATCTAACCATCGACTTGCAACGCTTGCAGCTTCACAACTGCTTCACCTCCTCGACCGGTATGTCACATGTCTCATAAGCACATCAACGTTTCTACAACGGCACACCTACTGTCCATGCATGCAAAGCACAAAGATTTTTCAGCAACGACACCTAACAATATGCAGACAAAGACACAAGGAGCGATAAAGCACCACGCAGAAAACGCAACACTTAGAGCAATACTTGTAGTGAGATTGCACGACATGCCCCGACTCATTCTTCGGGACATTGTTCGGCATTCCAGTAGAATCAAAAATTTACCTTTCATTGACCAATTTGTCTTTCAAAGGGTCCCGAGGAGCCCTTTTCATGATGTCACTTTCAGCCATCTCGTATGCAAGTGAAATAGCTGGTACCTACATAGTTTACAACAATCACACTTTCCGTTCCAAGTCATTTTTCCATAACATACTCTCTCTCTGTACATTTACAACACCGACCCATCAAATCAGTGCAACGCGTCCCCATATCAAACTCAAACCTTTCCGCTAATTGATACCTTTAAATCTAATGCACTACATGTACAACTTTAAGGTATCGGCTGTACCTACGGTACCAAAAACTTTATCGGTACCACAAAATGTATCATATCGTATTATAGTACCGTATCGACTCTCTCAGTCAATACATCTTCATACTTCATACTCGGTACTGTTTGAGTTTAATACGGTGACGCAAGCCCAGTACATACCCCACGCATACTGCTGTGTATTAAATTCAGTTTATAGCAGTGAAATAATCTACTTGAAGTCATACTCAAATATAGTTGTGTAAGTGAGTCCCAAAAGGCAGTTTTATAAAAACGTTTACCCCAAAGTGCAACCCAAAATCCTTCCGATTATGTACCTTGTACTCGTGTACTTTAAAAGTGTCTAAATGTTAATTTCTATTCGGTATTAAGTGTATATTTACTAAGCATGGTCTTGTGTAAGATGTAGCATGTTAAGTTTAGTGTACATATTAATATAATAAGAAATTCATCAAACCATCCATTTTGGCTGTACCCATGCAATCCTACGTACACAAGGCCATTTTTGCAAATATATTTTAAATCTATAAATCTAAAAATCTTCTAGTGCCAACACTGGTTTCTAAGAGGTTTACTAAAAGGGTTTGCACTAAAAGTAACTAAAGGTTACTAAGGAACATTCGGCAAGCATGTGGTGAAATCCCTTAGCACGCTTTTCTCTTGCTAAAGCAACGTTTATAAACTAAACCCACGAGTATCTACTAGTCTTCCCATACCAAACTACAATTTAAGCTTGTAAACTAACTCTACTGGAGTCTACAAAAGGACTTTTCCGGGTCAGTTGAGGCAGGTCAACATGAGAGTATTTGATAAACCATAAAATTTGGTTTCATGGTGTCAATCACGTAAATTATTCGTGACCTCCTCCATTACTTCAGGAGGTATATTAGGAGGTTGAATATTCAAATTGTGCATTTTAAACCATGCATCGTGGAAACTGCAGCAGCAATACTCTGATTCCACTTTTGTCCAATTAAAATTTCAAAAAAAAACTCAACTCTTTCATAAACTTACATTTGTTTCCTTTAGCAATGTACCATAGTACATTTCATAAACTATATATATAGATTCCGTCTTTTCAAATCAAAATTTTTAAAGGTAAAATAAAAGGTCAAGTCGTCAGTTCAGAGATTAAAACAACGGTATTCTACAATGGTAATGTTGGCGTGCTTCAATAACGGTAAAATACATTACGACGCTTTTCATAGCTAACATCCATAATTACGTCTAAAGTATCTGTGCTAAGGGTTATTTAATAGTTTTGTGAATGTTCCATCTATCTTGATCCTAAAAACTACTCTTTGACGCTAAAATGTAACGTAATATATCTACATAAAACTGCAGTGCTCTCTAGACACTCCAGCTTTATTCTTCATAATTTCGTTTATGCTTCTTCCGTTTCCATTTCAATGATCGCTTCCCAATATTCTTCCTAGCACTCTCTCATTAAATCCTCTACATCTTTTATACTGGAATCAAAATATTAGAGTACTCTATAGAAATCAAATCCAAACTTACCATGTCAGTACCCAAGTCAATGCACAGAATGGTAACGGTACCCAATGGAAGAGGAACGTTGAACAAGATGAAGAGAAGGAATGGAGAAATCTCGGGAATATTAGAAGTCAGCGTGTAAGCGATGGATTTCTTCAAGTTATCGAAAATCAGACGACCCTCTTCCACACCAGTAACGATTGAAGCAAAGTTATCATCCAACAAGATCATGTCAGCGGCTTGTTTAGACACATCCGATCCAGCGATACCCATAGCGACTCCTGCAATCCAAGTAAACATTCAATACCCTCGAATCCATACATACAGTAGTCTGTGACCAGCTGAGCTGCACGTACCGATATCAGCTTTCTTCAAAGCAGGAGAATCGTTGACACCATCACCAGTTACAGCGACAATGGCTCCTTGACGTTGGCAACCTTCCACGATGATCAATTTCTGTTGAGGAGAAGTACGAGCGAATACGATTTCAGTGTGGTTCCGCAAAATATCATCCAATTGACTCGAGTCCACATCCTTCAATTCCGTTCCGTGAACAACAGCGGCCTTGGCTTCATGTGGGTTCACTTCAGAGACGGGGATGTTCAATCGTTGAGCAATGTCTTCAACCGTTTCGTTACCTGCCATCCAAAATTGAACCATTATCGCATGGATCCATCATTTCACTTATTCTTTAGGCACAATAGGTTAAACTTGATAACCCGGCTGGCGACCTATCCGCTTTTACCTTCAGAGATAATTCCTACGGACTTGGCGATGGCTTTGGCAGTGATAGGATGATCACCAGTGACCATGATAACCTTGATACCGGCTGAACGACACTTGGCTACAGCATCAGGTACAGCAGCACGAGGAGGATCAATCATAGACATAAGACCAACGAATCGGAGACCAGACAAGGGGAAGTTTGGATCGTCAGCATCGAACTTGAATCCAGTTGGGTATTTGTCGGATGGCAGCATCATGTCACAGAATCCTGTACAGCAAAATCATCACGTTAGGTTAAGGCAACTAGTTAAAAGACGGTTATCGAAAATCAACTTCAAAATGTATGCTTTCCCATAACGTACCAAGCACACGCTCTCCCAATCCACCGAGCTCCAAGTAAGCATTGTTGAAAGCTTCTTTCATCTCATCATCCAGAACCTTTTCCTTTCCTCCAATGAAAATGGTAGAGCATCGGTCCAAAATACGTTCAGGAGCACCCTGCATCCCAAAACCAACACCATTATAAATCACCGCTAATACATCAACACATGTTCTTCAAACTATTCCACAATTTCAAATTTACCTTCATGACGAGCAGGTAGCGAGGGTCGCTAGGATCTTCAGTGTCGTGAATAGAGACTTGGTACTTGTTGGTAGAGTTGAATGGGACCTCGCAAACCTTCTTGTTTCGTGAACGGTAGGTCATGATATCGGGGGCAATCTTAGCAAGTTCCATACATTTCAATAAAGCAGCTTCAGAAGCATCACCGTTAACTTCACGCTTAAGAATTGGTACACCATCTTGATTTCCCTTGAATTCAGCACGATTGCAAAGAGCCGCAACTCTAGCCAAAGCCTATGAACACACAAATAGCCCATCACAATCAGAAAAGCATTTAAATTAAATTCCAATTTCTCGACATACTACCAGCTACAGTTTTTTTAGTCCACTTTATTTTTATCATACCCTGAATCCTTCGCTAGTACGATCGTATTGGGCACCAGATTGATCTTCAGTGGTATCAGCTTCAATGATTTGGTTATCGAACCACATGTGAGCGACAGTCATACGGTTTTGAGTAAGAGTTCCCGTTTTGTCAGAGCAGATAGTTGAGGTTGATCCAAGAGTTTCCACAGCTTCCAAGTTCTTGACCAAGCAGTTCTTAGACGCCATACGCTTAGCAGTAAGAGTCAAGCATACCTACAATATTTCAAATCAAGTTAGTTAGCAAATCAAAAATCCCAACAGCAGTGTCAGTACAATTTTCACAAAACCCACCGTGACAGTAGCCAGAAGACCTTCAGGAACGTTAGCGACGATGATACCAATCAAGAAGATTACAGCATCGAGCCAATGGTATCCCAAAACGAATGCAACAACAAAGAACACGACACCCAAGAATACAGCCACTCCGGTAATCAAATGAATGAAATGATGGATTTCCTTAGCGATCGGAGTTTCTCCAGATGACAATCCAGAAGCAAGACCAGCAATACGTCCCATGACAGTGTTGTCTCCGCAGCTAATGACGATACCCTTTGCGGTACCTGCAACAAAACGACAAACGTTAATCATCCGCACTTCCTCAACTACCTACTTTACTACTCTCATAATTCCTACTTGTCCAACTTAAACTCACCTTCAACGGCATTGGTCGAGAAGAAAGCCAAGTTCCTGGTTTCCAATGGATTTTCATTTGTGAATTCAGATCCTCGAGATTGTGGTTCAGATTCTCCGGTAAGGGAAGAGTTATCAACCTGCATTCAAATAATACACCCGTTATTTTCTATCGTACTATTTAAAATGCAGTGTATGCAATTCAATTAAACCGCTTCATTACCTTGAAGCCTCGAGCCTCAATAACACGGATATCAGCCGGAATACGATCACCGAATTTCACTTCGCAAATGTCTCCAATTACAATGTCTTCAGCTTTAAGAGTAAGTTTTTGTCCTTCCCGAATAATAGTTGCGTATTGTGGAACCATGTTCTTGAACGACTCCTGCAAAGTTAACAGCCCAAATTAGTTTCATCCCATTCTATTTTTCCATGTTAATCAATGGTTATCAATTCCATACCATGATCCTCGAGCTCTTGGATTCCTGGTAGTACGAAAAGCAGCCAGTGATGATCACAACGACAGAAAGTACACCGCCAAGGTACAACTGTAACAATCAATTCATCCATATTCAATTCAATTATATCCATCAACCCACTCCGATACCGACCCCACACATCCCACATCCACCGAAGGTCAAAACAGTTGGACTCTCTCCAAGGGACCAAGGGAATTGGATCAATTCAATTAGCTTCCTTAATGGTCATACGCTCCCGGGAACCGTGTAATTGAATCAAGCCAGTCCAAGCAGAAGCTAGCCTACAAACATGGGGTCCAGAAGGACAATCTCTTTTAAAAATTTATACTTACGTTGTCTTTTTGCGCGTCTTCGTACGTGCTCACTTGGATGGAATAAGCTATGAAACAGAGGATCGCACCGACCCATAGTAGAAGCGAGAACCCTCCAAAGAGGTTCTTGCAGAACTTGACCCATTCGGGCGTTTGCTTAGGTGGTGTCAGGGCATTCGGTCCATCACGCTCTAAGTTTTCTTTCGCCTTAGCTTGCGTCAATCCCTAAAATTCACCATCAAATATTTACAATCATTTCAAACATCCATAACATATTTAATTCATTTTTCTCATCTTCTCTCCTTTCTTTCCTCGTCTCTATCAACTACTGTACTAAACCTCTTCACTCCGCATCCCTTTCCCAGCTACCTTCCCACCAAGTCTCTCAAATTACAACCTGGAAGCATTTCTAAACAGATTCAAAATTCCAACCTATACTACATCCCTCTTTTCTACATGTTTTTCTTTCATTTCGCCAACTTAACTTTCCTTGGGTTAGTGACCTTAAAACATTACTGCATTTACTCCAACTAATTCCTCCATATATCCCCTGCTACTCAGCCCTATTTCCCATACCTTCTAACACAGTCCAACAGCGCTCTACTTGAAACACTCAAATCTTTTTATTTATTCTTTTTATCTCTTAAGATATCCTCCTTTATCCAGCTCCAGATCCTTCATCCATGGAAGAGTACTTTCAGATAACCAAATATCGAGCATCACATCATGAATTCCAAAGTAAGCATAATCTCCCTTTCAACTCTTGTAATACAATCTCCTAGAAACAGCTATCCATTACTTAGCTAATACTTACTCAGCTTCTTTCCATTACTTTTCTACTCAAGTGACGAACATTTTCTCCTTGTATGAATAAAGCCCTATATAGCTCTCCCATATCTTCTCTGTCTCTCTCTTCATCTCTCTCTCCTTCTTCTTCTTAAACGCTCATAAATATTGATTCCGTATAATGTTACACTTATAATCCAGAGCAACAAAATTACGCTCAACATCACTACCTCAGCACATCTTCACTTAATTTTCAAATACTTTTCGTCTCCATAACTCTCCTGCATTCTTCAATTTTAATGACGTCAAATAGTTAGTACATCACATGATAATATCATTATTATCCATCTTTTAGACCAAAGACCTTGATGCCCAAAGCATGTCACACATTCATCCCAACTCCTACCAGACTCCTATCCACATATCTCTCGTCCTTTATAAATTCTATCACAGACCATGAACCTTGAGCTACTAAACTCTTGTATATTCCTCCATACCCGACATCTTATATAGTTTCGCACATGCAAACTAACTCAAGCCGGCTCCAGCATATTTTCCAAGCTAATTACGTTCCTCACTCCCTCCACCTAGTCTTCTTTATATTTTAACAGCTCCTCCATCTACTTAATTACACCAAAATATACATATAATTTCACCATGTTAAACAGTAAGAATATTAATAGTTCCCATTACGCTTACCGTATCAGGATTGGTGTGCAATCTCCTAAAAAGTTCTTCTATAGGGATTTTATGATCATCGATATCTAACTCTTGTTTAAGATTATCTAAATCTTTCTCCTTCTTCGGCGGCTGAAAAAATAGAGGAAACACGAATTAGTATCAGAGCCAAAGGATTAACAAGCATGAGGCACACAACATGTTACATAGTCCAAGTCTAAGTAGAATCAACAAAAGTAAGTAAAGTAAATGTTCCAAGGCTAAATGCCCTCGTTCAATTTACGTCCGCAATACATAGTATTCAGCTAAAAGCCTTGATAGTTGTGTAGTAAATATGCATAGCGCAAAAAGTTTTTATACCGCAGAGATTAAGCGTATACACTATCTTCTTTCATCTTCAAAAATTCATGTCTTAACTCTCCCCCGGCTTCTTGTTATTCATGTATCTAATTATTTCATTCCTTTTGCAGAAACTAAAGCAAAATTCGCAAGAATATATATTTGCAAGCCCTAGCAAAAATCCAAGAAGGTAGCCAACATTTTCCCAGATTCTCTTTTCCCCACCCAAATCCTACTTTCTCCATCATCTTCAGCTCCTCCAGCCTTGACATACCTTCCCCACCTCGTAAGACGTAAACACTAAATAACCATAAAACTTTTACGATTCTTTATACTCATCCCATGAATTCTTTCCCAACATTGTCAGCACATTTGCCTACGATTACTCCCAGGATTTTAGCAGAAGTATAAGCACTACAAAAACGGTAGTAATTGAAGGGGAAAGTGCATCTTGTCACGGCATAGTAAAGTTGAGAAAATTCTACTAGCACACGCGGAAGATATTTAAAGCTTGTACTGCAGTATAGTACAAGGAGAATGCAAAATTTTTCTAACATCTTCCTCTCCTTTCCCCACTGATACCTGTACTAAATGTCCCATAGAAGTTCTGTAGTCATCCGGTATGGACGGGTAAGTTGCAGCTCTATAAGAGTCGTGCCGTTCAAAATGCTAGTCCAAATAAAAAAAATTCAAGTACAACTTGCATATTTACACCACTTTCTCCGATCATCATCCTCCTCCGTCATAACAGGGAGTTTCCCTTTCATTTCTAATAAGAAAACTTTTTTCAACGTTTCGTTACAGGAAATTAAAATACTTTTCCAGCAGCGTCATTTCAAACTCCGCCTACTCCGCCTTCCTCTAACTCTTCAACCGTTCTTCCTAGCAGCCATTCTCTCAACGTCTGTATATTTCCAATACCGATTAATGAACCCTCTACGTCAGTCCATCCAGTACTTAATTGTCTCCCACGTTTTAAATAAAATCAGTATGCAGAGCCGTTAATAGTCTTCCCAATGTTAAATCCATTCTCAGTACACAGCGGTTAATAGTCTTCCCAATGTTAAATCCATTGCACACATCCGTTAATAGTTTTTCAGGTTAAAATCCACACAAAACATAAACACCAACATGAAAATCCTATAACATGATTCAAAACTTTTCCTCACCTTCGGCATATTGCTTTCCCTGAGTGATGCTTAGTGGCACGAAAAAATGGTCTGTATTACAATTTCCTCGTCCTTCTTCGCTTCAAGGGATTTCTTCTTCCGGTGACTTCAACACCAGCTTCCGATTTGACTCCGCTTCGCTCTCAACACTCCTCACTCGCCTATTCCTCCCCTAATACTGCAGCAATAGTAATCTTCGTAGCTTCCTCGGCTAAAAATCGATGACTAAGTCTCCTTCCACTTTCAGTGGTTTACAGTTACACAAATGGCAGTTTCCAAGCGAAATTTCCTAGCAATAAACGCTTACTGATGGCAGTAAAATTCAAAAGATCTCTACACAACGATCCCTCTGTACCCAATCTCAACTCAATGTCTCTCTCTCTTTCTCCTTGTGTACTCAACGGATCTTCCTTCTTCAACAAATCTTCAACGATCCACACACAACCACTCCAGCAGACAGATGATGGAAGAGTCACACAAGTGTCAGGCACGACATGAACCTCTTTCTCTCTCACAAATACTCACTCCGACAGACCCTACAAATAATCCTAAATACAGTTACCGTAATTTAATGAACACTGTTTCACACAACAATAATTATCGACTAGATCTTCCTTTCTATCCAACCTGCTTCCAATGTCCCACGCTCTTCCTTCAGATCACCAAATCTCGAGCAAATCCTGCCAGAGCTTACTGCAAAACAACAAAACATTCATCACATTAATTCCTTCATTCATTAAATCTTCACATTAAAAACCATCCTTCACACATTCCAGTACCCATCCTATAAATCATGATATACCAGCTTCCTCAACGTGTTCAATCCAACAACTTCCGTATCGATACCCCATATCGACAACGATACCCGATTCTAAAGGGTACCCCATATTCCCAATCCCACGCATCGGTATCACACTTTATATCTTCGAAGTAGATATGTATCGCAAATTCAAACCTCTATCCGAAATAGTATAACATGTTTCATTTAACACATCGGAATAACCCAAGTCTCCAGCCAGCTCTTCGAAAGTTATTATTCTTTAACTTACTCATCTCCCCTTTTAATTAACGTCCTGATTTATAGCCATGTTTACTTAACCAGTCCCATCATTTCATGAACCTTCCTCTCCTAACATTCCACACTATAATCAGATACCCATAAACTCCTTATCTTCTTAACCCATCAATTATCACGCTATCAACAGCTAGCTAACCCAGTCTCGCCATCACATATCACGTAACTAACATTACTATTTTCTCGTTTCTTTGATCCCAACTCCTTCCAGTTCAAGAATCCATTCAGACGAGACTCGAGCAAGTCCGATCGCAACACAGTCTCCTCTAACTCGGTTATCCGGTTATCTCATTCCTCGTGGTTAGTTAATATCCATTTCTTCCCATTCAGTTCCTGACCCTTCATATCCTTTTCTTAATCCAGCCTTGACTAACTTGACCATGTTTATATATACAATCACAATTACTCATTAAAATACAAACAGTTCCAATCTTCTTTCAGAAAGTAACCCTTACCTTACGTTTCTTCTCAAGTTAACCGGAGAAACGGGTACAAATAAAAACCAAATATAAAAAATATAATTTTCTTCCAAAACTGACTTTTCACACAACCGCAATTTCAATATCACCACTTTAATTAATTCCTCAATGAATATAAACCTCTTTCTTAATATATGTAAAATCACAATTTTAATTAAAACCCCTCTAAAGCATTTGATTAATTAATTCACAGGTATTTAAATAGTTGCAGTAAACATATGTATCAAGGTGATAAAACCCCCATTTAACCTTTCCACCTATTCATATCAATTAATTAAATAATAATAATTAATTTCCCATACTAAAACCCCACTAATTCAAGGGACAACACCCTCTTGCATGTAATCAACTGTCACAATCAACTTCCAAATCCTCCAGCAACACTACTGCTGGTTCTCCAATTCAACACTGTGGGCTTCTACCTGTCCTCTACCTGTTAGCTACCTGTGCACTCTCTTCCATAAGGTAAAGTGCAGGTCCTCCAAAGGCTTTTTACCTCCTCTCCCTATTTACCCGCTAGCTTCTTAACATATGTACAGCACATGGCATATTAACAAGGAGCCTAGTTTCCGTTTATGCGGTAACGTAATGTATTAAATGTTGCAAGCAAAATCATGCTTTCACATATAGTCATAGCGTTTCTCCTTTTCCTCCTTTGAGCAGGTGCAATAAAAGCCAAAAATCCCTAGGAGCTTAAACCGCAGACAGATGTCGGCAGTAGTTTTAGTCCAACCCCGACAATACCCTCACCCTTATACCTTCCGCCGCCTTCTGTTCTATAGCATCTCTCAAACAGGGTGGCTACCTTCAAAGCTACATTCTATCATCCTATTCAATTGATTCTGGGTGCTTTTGAACAAGATCACCTCTTACGTTTTTCTAGCGTCTCTTTTTCCTTCAATATGATTTGCACCCAATTAACTTTAACTGCACCAATTAGCCAAATCCCCATTTAACTTCCAATTCAAACCTCTATAAACGCATTTAATGTTTTGTGTATGCAATTTTAAAAAATTTGCGAACACAAGGACAAAATTGCATACATTCGCCGATTCCAACTCTTTAAATTCCACTCCCATTATAGTTAATGACCGTTAATTTTCCCACAGTCTTCGACATACGGCCCTTCTTGAACCCCTCTCTCTGACCATGACTCTTCCCGATTAGATAATTCATTTGTAATAATCCTGCCAGAGATTTGAGATTTCATCCCAAGCAAGCCGAACTTCAAACCCGGAGGTTTGCTTCCGAGCAGAGCAATCTCCAAAACTAAAATTAATTGTCTTTTCAAGAGCTCTTTTAATTGAAATTTTCCATACTGAAACCCCCGCTTCTGAAGAACCTATCCTAAGCACGTGAAAATCACAAGGACTTATGCATCCATGTATCTTACAATGTTTCAAGGATCATACAGCTTGAATCCGTCTAGCTTGCAACTCTTCTCCTCTTTCTCCACAACTTTCCCATCATTCCTAATCAGTTTCGCTAATCATGCTCTACATTCTTCTATCATTCGCATTCAAATCCTACATTATATATCTCTTATCTCCACTGTACTTATTGCAATTCTTGTTATAACCGCTTTTTAACCAGTTTCCATAAAAGCTGCTACACCAAGAGCACATACATGCTCTGATCCCTCGACATCATCACGTAAAATTCTACGCTGACGCTGACGCTTTACTCTTCCGCAACGCCGGCCTCAAAGTTATTTCCAACCAGTTTTATTGCACAATTATCCAGTTTTCTACTTGAATTCAAACTAACTTCCTCGAATCCATTTCACCGCAACCGCGATACTAACACGTTTCAACCCTTCTGTAAAAACTTGTGTAATTTCCTGAGAAATCCTTAGCAATCTGAATCCCAGCTTAAAACTTCATATCATGCGTAGCTTGCGTGCTAATTTTTATAAAAATCCCTGCAATTAATTAAATACTGCTTAATTCATCCCATTGCATTAATCAATGATTGAAAACCGCGAGCTATTTGTATTCACCAGAACCAGATTCCCGGTTTAATTCTCAAACTCCTCTCCCTTGCCTTCAATGTCTCCTACGCTCATCTAGAAATTAATCTACACATAACCGCATATCATCTACAGCTTAACCACATTGCTGGACGCGGTTCTCCAATCTCCTCAAGGCCGCTGATAAAATAAACCTTACAACTACAGCTTTCTCCCAACTATATTGTAGCCAACTGTGCATCATTTACTGCAAAAATCTCTCTTAGGTCCGCACTTTGTGGAACATCTTCTGCCAGCAGCAGATAATGCAAAGTATAAACATATTCGCAACAAATCTACAGCTCAGCCCCACCCAACTCCGTGACCCTTCCAGACCCCATCCACCAGCCGCACCCAAAACACTGTCAGTTATATTCCTCCAACATGATATCAGTAAATATCCAGACCCTATGTGCTTTACCTTCATTTACTTGCACCACCACGCAGCCCGCGTGTCAGCACATGTATTTCCCTACTCTTAAATTCCATGGCCTACATTTTCTAATTAACTCAACATATATATATATAACTTCTCTCATAACATTTTCTCTCAACCTCTCCCTCCGGAGTTCCCACATTCAATTTTATCAACTCCAGCAGCCCGCCCAGCCCCAGCCTTATTGGCTCCCGTACAATCCAGCTCCAATTTACAGACATCTAATACCCTGCATCCGCGGGGCTTCATCGATACAGCCTGTCCGTCACGCGATGGGACTCATCAGGTGTTTGAGCTAAACTTGATTAACTCCCTCTCTTACCTGTCCACCTCCTCATTTATAGAGACATATCGCCCATTATCCATCCTCCCTCTTCATTAAAATTCATTACTTAGCACAACCAAGCTAATATTTTTCTAATAAATGAAAATTGTTCTACCGCCTGCCCTGCTAAATAAAAAACTATTTCGCCATTATTTGCAACTCCCGATCATCCCTCCTCCAACAACTTTCCCCTCCTAAGCATTACATTTGTTCGTCCCCAACCCTTTGCACACACAACTCTTCACGCACTTTTATTTCTCTGCTGCTTCAACTCTAGCTTTTTTCCTCTTCCGCGAACCTATGCATTCCCATCGCAAAAACGCTTGCATTTTGCAACTCTTCTTCAATATGCACGCAATCCTTCTACAATAGTTTCTCCTCTTCTACAATTCTCTCCATTCTAGCCACTACCAATTTCGCATAATTATTTGTCTGGAAGCATCGACCAGGAGGAGGAGCACTTCTCTTCACGAACAGTATAATCGCAGCCGCATATTACCCGAGCAAAAACTATAGATAATAGCCATTTATGATATTGTAAACTAGCAACCGGATTAGTCTGCATCTGACCAGTATCAACACTAGGACGCTGTTATACACGCTATCCAACTTATTATCACATCTCCCAGAGCGGCACATCATCCCTCTACTACACACTCCAGCCTCATCCGAAAGCGCTGAGCCGTGCCGCGCTCTTCTTTTTAACGAAACTACATAAAACAACCAACAACTTACAGCACATACATAACTTTTCTCAATATTTAAGCCAACCCTTTTCTTCTTTCCTTTAGTTTAGCCTTCATCCCCAGTCTTGCAGCAGCAGACTCTTGCTTACATTTAAAACTTCTTCAAAGATTCAAAAGTAGACAAAAAAACTGGATTAGCAGCTCCAGGCCGTACAGCACACAGAAACCTCATCTCCATTTACCTTTTTAATTATTCATGCAAAAAATTATCCACCTTCCATGCTCCCGCATATCCCTCTTTACAAGGCCCATCCAGCACAGCCTCTCAGCTTTTCCAAGCCTAAAAGCTTCAGGCAATTTTCGAGGACACTATGTCTCTTAAATTCTCATCCATGCATTCACCAACCACGGGAGGAACTACTAGACACCGGCAGTCAAAACCAGCCTACCCCCCTATGTCACATGCTCTTGTATTTGAGCTACCTCGGATCTGTGTCGGATCACCACGCTAAATAAAACAGTCTATGCAAAATTAAATCCTTCCATGAATCCCCCTCCTCCATCTAATCTCACACCTCACTGCCCTTTATCCCTCTTATCTCTCCTTTTTCCTCTATCCATATGCCTACCTTATGTCTATGCCTCCCTCCCAGCCTGCCTGCCTGCCTCCCTGTCCGTCTCTCCAGTTTCTAATTTACTTCCAAAAGCTACCCTCACAATTCTACGTCAAAGCAACGTCTACTACTTTCTCCCCCTTCACCTGTCTTATTAGCACTACCAAGCTTCACTCCTGATCAAACTCAGTTCCAACAACCCACTCTCACCGTCGTCCAGTCAATTAATTCGCAAAATTAAACAAATTGCCCAGTCTACTATCTAAATTAATTCCTACTACATCTTCTTTACCATCCTCCACTTCTCTCCAAAGTTACTCCAGAGTAACCTTCCATTACAATGTCCATCAGACTCCATCCATCCGTTTCAAATTATACTCCGCTCCACCTCTCCCTCTAACCATACCTAAACAACTAAAAGCTTCCCCATTTCCTCCAACAAACTTGCTCCTCCGAAACCATCTGCACGGAGAAGTCGTAAAAAATTTGCAATTGCAAATACTCCAGTCTTTAAAAACACCCCTTGTTTTCCAAACAAGTTGTAAACAAGAGCCCAGCCTTTCTCTTGCATGATTCAGTGAATAGTTTCTCTGGAACCCGATGCTTGCGGTTTCGCAAAAATCTTCCTCCATCTCCCATCATCCATGTACATATTCTTCATCTCCTCCTTACATATCCTTCCCTCTCAAACTTTGACCTTTAAAACTCAATAAATTACTCAAGACAGCTTACACTACTTACACAATACGAGTTTCACCATTTTCGCCCACTGTAATCCCCAATCTTTGCATCTCTCTAACTTTCTTATTACAGAGCACTCTGCTATAACAGCATGCGTAAACAGTTCTCACATCTTATGATCGCCACATGTTTTCTCTCTATTTTCGCCCATCCTCTCCTCTTACTTCCCTCCTCTTACCGCTTGCAAACCTGAGAGTTTTAAAAAACTATATGCAACATTCCATAAAAAATCATCCTCTCAAGACACACGGGCTACAATGTAGCCATGCAGATCATCTCTGTCCTTCCCATAATCTTATTTTCTCTAAACTCAGTCTGCGAACCAGCCAGTTCGAGCTTACAGCTCTGATAACAAGGACTTGAACATACAGCGCTTCGCGACGCTTCACGACGCTTCCAAACCCTATCCCGAATTCAGCATATCTGCAAGCATCCTTACTTGTGCGCACGTAAACCTGCCGCACTTTCCGTCTCTCCATAACCTTTTAGTTGTATATTTAGGAGAGATCATTCGCACTCTCCAAGTAAAGTGCGTCAGTCCAAGGTCTTGCAGATCTTAACTCTAATAAAACATGTCTCTCATTTAACGACTTGCTTTATACGCTTCTGGCTTACGGAAAAATAAGCTACTTGACTACAAAGTGCGTGCAACAACCTCCACCTTTTCCCTTTACAAACCCTATAAGCTCTCCTCCAATCGCCCTTCTACACTTACAATATTATTACCCTACACACAGAATAATTTACCATATACATTAAGCTTAAGCATGAGCTAACGATATTTGCACGCATTCTAATCCGCCGTCTCTGACTGGATTGCAACAACTACTTGAACAAAGTACATCTGCTCCGCACGCACAATCCAAACATGGCCACTTGTATAAAAAACTGGTGTGCCATTTTTCTTCCCCTCCCCCCTACAACACTCTCCCTCCCCTCCTTCCTATACAATCCTTCCCAGCATTGAACATCTCCTCTGAACTCTTCATATCCTTCCACCTTTTCCGTCAGACAATCAGTTTGCTTCAAATTTTCATCTTCCTTTATGATCCCCCCGTCTAAAAATTCAAACTCTATTGCAAAACACTCTTTTACAACAGACTAGTAAAATAATAATAACAAAAACTCACGAATCTTCCCATAGGATCCCCTTCAATCCTTCCAGCCAGCACCACTCACACACTCTCTCACACAGGTAATTCACACACAATTAAAGCGACGGCAGACGGCCCGGACGAAGAATCTCCAACAGAGATTGTGTCTACCTCAGCGCTTCAACTGATCATCCAATTCTTACCAACTTCCAACTACTATAACTCTCAACAAAATCTCTTAGCAAAACAACCATCAGCGTTCGCTCCTCGTCCCTCTTCCCCCTCCTCCTTATTCCAACGCTCGTCCTCTCATCTCTACCTTGTATTACTGCACATATCACCCTTCAAGCATGTAATACCCTTAAGCCAAATCCTCCCCCCCAGTTCACATCCTCACATAATTCTCCATACAGTGTATTCCATACACACAACAACCCTTCTTTCCCTCTCTTCCATCTTCAAAATAGCAAATATAGTCTGCAAAATCCACATGTCCGATTTAGCCCCCCACTCCCATAATCATCTTCTAACCAACAAGCAATCCGCTAAAAGCACACAGCTTCCAGAAGAGAACCCTGCCTATTCTCAACAATCCTTGTACCGGCATACATTTTACTATACTCCGCATTCTCCCTCATCATCAATTCAAAACCTACACTCTCTACAACAGCGTCATCACAGTCAACTGGAATCTTACCAGCCCAAACTAGCCGACTTTCCTAATCTTCTTCAGTAGCTTATAATTCATATTCACAAGGCCGAAACCACCATCACCACACACTTTCCCTCCCGTATCTCCAACAAGCCTCCACTAAATAACCAAAAACATAAAATCCAATTCTAGCTTTTATATCATCCTAACCCCTGAAAATATCGCCTACAACCGTACCAGCGCCCTCTGGATAATTCCAAATTCCTGTCAATATTTTTTCTACTAGTTATCCTAGATTCCAAACCAAAACAAGAGAAAGTGAACTTAAATAAAGTCTACCAACCCTCTTCATTCTGCTACACTACACTAAATCATGAGCTTGAATCAACAAACAAAAACAAAACAGTATAGTGTATCCATCCAGTTCAGAAGCTCAGTTCCAAGGATCTACATGATTAACATCACAGATAATTTACAAGATAATCCGTATCCTCTCAGCACAAACCCTTCCGTTTCTCTCCTTTGGAATATCCAACAAATAATCATGTCATCTAAAACAAATTTACCCAACTGTAATTTCCAGCAATTTTGTCCTCACTAAATAAAACCCATCCATCCTCTTCTCCTCCTCTCACTCTGCATGACCTACATTATTTCCTTGCTTTAAACTGACTTTCATTTCCTCCAAAGTTGGTCTGTTATCATCAGCGCATGTCTGCACGTAATCCAAACAACAGTAATTGTAGATTACTCCAGTGCCGCTTCAAGCGCCGCTTCCAGTGCTCCTTTAACTCAATCCACTACTAAAACATCTAGCTTCCTCCTAATTTCGCATCTAATGCTCCCCGGGCTCATAGCTTTTGGTTCTCTAAATGTGCCCCTTTTCAAATGTCACCCGTTTCTTATGTTCTAGCTGTGCTATTTCAGAGCTACTTTAGATTTTATATTGCAACTACTCTTCTAAAAATAGGAAATCTTCCCACCTCCAATAAAACTTAATCCCCTATTTCAATCACTCATAATAACTTCAATCCCATTCAAATCCCCCAAATTCCCTATGTGCACTTAAATTTATTAACCCTGCTGCAAACTTAATTCTACGAACGTCAGAGCTGGATGCACCTCTCAGCTATCATTCCCTCCAGGTGCCAGTTGCCACTAGAGATAATCTTGTCAGACATAATAGAATCTCTTGCATAATTATATTCTATTCACTTGCGGTCAGTTGGTTAGTAGCCGGTTCTACGTACAATTCTACCGGCTTTCCCACACGCCGAATCCCAAATATTATAATAATAATCGGAATCACAACGTGCCAAACTATCCTCCTGATTAGTCCTCATACATACAGGCATACAATGTACAGATGATCCTCTTCTCTTCTTCACCTGCAATTATAGTCTCCTCCTGCTTACCTAACATGAGTATGATAATTTAAATCAGTTTTATCTTTTGTAGGCCAGCCTATATGTAGATCCCTTCAAACTCCATAAACTGGAACACTCTCCCAGGTAGCATTACATACACTTGCTAATTTTTACAACCATAAAACATCCTTGGCCCAATCATACCTTCAGTTATATTCTCTGCTCAAACTCCGGCTCTATCTACTCCTAAAATCCCGCCATATGTAATCCCAAGCTAACTAATCACAGCTTCTAATCTAATGTAAAACAAACTCTCTCATCCTTCATGTCCACCCTTTATGCACAATTCAATCATTCACACGTGTTTGCTATGCTTCACACTCCAACTTCCCTCATCCTCTCTTCACTTCTTCAACCACCTTTTATTTTACTACCTTTCATAATCCACGCTAAGCCGTAACACACACGCATCCACACACATTTTCTCCTTTAACTTCCTTAACAATTCCACACATTAATTTCCTTTCTCCTCTTAACTTCTTAATAGTTTAGTTAGTTATTATTGCCTCCACCTCCCAGCAAAATCTTATCCCTCGCAGTTTAGTTTAGTAGTTATTTGCCAGCTCTTATTCCGCCGCCTCACCCCATCTCACATTTCAACCCGTTACACAAGGAGCGAATACTCTCATAACATGAAGAAGCAATAAAACACGTTTTACTCATTCTTCTAACAACCACTCGTCATTAGAAGCCACATCAACTGACTAAACCAAAGCCATGAGACAATAAATTAAACTCTACCGAATCCTACCAAACAAACATTTTCACACAAGGCCATCCTCATAAAATTTGTATATGCTTGCAGTATCTTGGCGCTAGCATCGCGCCAGCGCACAGCGCAGTCAATCCCAATTGAATGTCACCTCTTCATCTGTGAGCTTTTATTCCATGTCTCCTCTGTCGCGTCCCCTACTTCTCTTGTCTTTTGGAATCTTTTTACCATATTCAGCATGCATCTCGCGAAGCACGTGCAAATTTTTCCACCAGCTTCCAAACACCTTCATGCACCTTTGCCTCCTCCTCACTCTTCCTTTAACCGTCTTCTTCTTACCTTGAGTACAATTACAAAGTTAAATCTTTTAAAACTATTTTTCATTCATCTCGAACATTCTCCACTACCTCTTGTGAATCTTGATCCTCTATGTATCTCCATTGTTCCATAAACCATTAGATGATTTTCGCGGAATCCCTCATCCCATCACTTCCTCCAGTTTCGCAATGAATTCAAAATAACCGCCCTACCATATAATCCATTCGACATCTGTTAAACCCTCAGTTTAAAAATTCATTTCTTGCTCCGCGAAATTTCAAGACGGTCTAGAGTGCAAAGTCTTTCAAATATTCAACTTAAATTCAAAGGATGCTAAATTGATCTAGCAGATGTTCTCAACAAAGCTTCTGCCCCACCAGCTTGCCCCCACCACCCCGCATCTTTATACAATCTTTGCACAACCTGTATAGATTTAGGAACAAGACTTTGAGAGCATGACGGCATGAGTCTCTCACTACCATTACCCGGGTATCTTCCACTGAGCAGAGAATCCCGAAGGCTGTTAGCTTAAACTAACGGGCATGTGGAGAGAAAAATTTCATTTCCTCCCATATGCGCCCACCAACACCGACGACCACCCCGTCATCATTATTAGCTTTCTCTTCCTTTTACAAGATTCCAGACGCATCTTTACCCGGGTCTCCAAGCTGATCACACGCCGCCCCCAATGTCTCAACCCATGTGTGTCTCTTCCGTAATCATTCCAAATTACAATTCACATCATCCGCTCCACACCCAATCCCTGTCTTTATCCTCTCACAAAATTAACTGTCAACCCCATCTCTCATTCGCCCCATTACTCCAGAGGCTTTTTTATAAAAATCTTTCATCAATATGCTCTTCCTGTATCCTGCCCGCAACCTTCGGATTTATTTTACCCGTTGTTTTGTATGATCCTACTTTACAAGCTTCCTCTACGTCCGTCATTCTTTCAAATGAATATGAGATCACGGAGAAAATTAAACTTATGCTATTGAATTCCCTAGTCATTGATTTTAAACTAAAACGGCGTCGAAATATTCCTAAATGCCGTAACATGCAAAACTAGATTATACAGCCAACTACTTTCCATTTCTATAATATTAAGGTAAATTTTTTTTAATTATGTATCGAATTTTAACTTTCAACAATTTCTAAATTTTATGAAACCCATAGCAAATTTTATTTAAGCGTATTTAAATCTTTACTTCCGCATTGCCGTAGAAGAAGTAGCGAAATCTACCACATCAAAACGCGCGCTATACCTTCGGTATGAAAATCGGCGCCGAAGTTGCACATCAAACCTCTACCTTTCACTTCCCTACGTAACCACCATACTCCACAATTTTCCAACATCCGCAGACTTTTAAATTTGCACGCGCACGTTTCACGCATATTCTCCCTCGTATCACGCCGCTAGTTCGCGGTCCTTCTCTAAAAATAATCCCTTATCTTAATATACAGGACATAATCTTAATGAGGGGATCCTGCCAACAATTTTTTATCTTCCAACTCGCTCCTCCCTCTTAACTAGCATCTATTCTCCTCTTCCCTAACACCCACTCAACTAAGGACTTTGTTCTTTTTCCTACTAATTTACCCATCTTAAGCTTCTTTCTTATTCTCCGCTCCGTCCTTCACCATCTTCTATAATCCATTCCCTTTAAGCTACCATAAATAATATGCTTTTAGGTAGATGTCGCCATTCATTTGAGTCATCCATGCCCACCATATTTTAATTTCTATTCCAATGAGCTTCTAATCTTTCACACCCATCGTAAAATGAAATTAATGTCCTCACAATATCCTTCGGACTAAGTTTCCATGGTTACGTCACATAACTTTCTCCTTCAATATCAGGTAACTCCTCAACTCCAGCAGTGTCTCCACCACTAATCCCATTTAAACCAACCAACATTTCAACATTCTATCATCCCTCCAATCGCACATTAAATCCCCATTAACGAGACTAAATTCTTCATAAAACCGGCAGTAATAAACCTACTACCAACCCCTTCTTCATTCTTCTGCCCACTTCTTACACAACCTTCAAACTGAGTCCAATTCCGCTCCCCAGCTACCCTAGTTTCAAGCATTCTTTCTCCACTATTGCTTTCTCCGGCATTGCTTTCTCCAGCATTGCCATTACACCTTCCGTGAATTCCATAAAATTTCGGTGACAGTCCTGCCCTCTGTCCCAAATCTTTTCAATCTAGAAAAGTCATGCATGAATGTAAGAGTGTGAGGCAATTCTCCGCCCAGGCCTCCGTGTTAACCGAGGTGTGGCATAGATTCTTTGAATTTTATGTCAAGAGACTATATATCCTTCCATGTCCCCCCATCCTTCCCTTTGTGCACATTCCTTGTGGTGGGAGTCTATTATTTGTGCGATAAGAGAAGGAGAGCAAGTGAACTAAGAAAGAAAGAAGACAAGGAGAGAGAAAAAGCAAGGAGACAAGCATCCCGGCTATTGAATCCACGCCACTCAAAAACTCCCTCAAACCGCATACAAATTCAGATAAGGCTAATCGTCCCATCTACAATCTGGATCATATTCAAGGTCGTATGCATGCTTTCTCTCCTCCATATCTATATCCTCCAACTTTCTCCCTCTCCTCCTAACATGCTCTTACCTCTGCACAAGAATAGGAGGCAGGAGTCAGGAGAAAAGTCTTGCAAGAAAAGAACTTATGACCTTATGGAGAAAGTATGTAGTGAAAGTAGCTCCTATCCACCTTATCCTAGCCAGCTGTGCTACAATCTACCCGTTTCTTCCAAATTGGCTTCTTCCATGAACTTTCTTTCTCCATTTTCAAAGAGGAGCAGCAGTAGCAGTAGCTATCCAGCTCCCATATCAAAGTGGAGAGATTCCTTTCCCAATCACTCCCTCTCTCCCGGGTAGATAAGTCCATCTATTTATGTATTACACTCCTCACTTTCCTCCAGAGTAGTCCTTCTCTGCTTTCTCTTTCCTGTATCCCTAACTCTAAAGCTCCAGCCATCTATCCGTCAACCATTCCAGCTTTTCCCTCTCCTATAATACATACTTCCGGATCCTCCTCCCAGACTCTCACAGCCCTCTTCCCGTAAATGCCTCCCTGCCTAGAATACTCGGAGTACTATATTTAAGTTTACCCGAAAAGCCGGGACCCGAACACTGTAGCGGAGAGTTAGGCAAGCAGGAAAGCGGTTGGGAGAAAGCAGGCAGCCAGCCAGGAAAGCAGGAGAGGAGAGTTGAACCGGGTGTGGATTTTAAATCAATACTAGCGAACTCTACCAGCTTTCCCTTCTCTTCCTCCCTCCTAGCTTTCACAATTATTCCTAGCTAGCAAGCCAGCTTTCTCCTTCCTCTACCCTCTCTCCTTTCACCATTACTCCATCCTATAGCTAAACAACCAAGGAAGACAGCAATCTTCTCCTACAGCTAAAAGAGAAAGCAAATCATGAACAAACTCTTTCTTCCCTGTCTTCCCTCACGTACTTTCTCCGAATCTAGCCACCAATTAACTAAAAAAAACTCCTTACCGCTACAATCATTATTAGACACAGATTTACCCCACCACCCTCTAAGACCCCTAGCTACAAACCATATTATTTTCAAACAAAACCAATAAAATTAGCCCACTTTCCCCTCTCTTACTCCTCACAGTGCTTGAGCGGAGTCCCACATTACACAACAGAGTCTGACCCGCGGCCCTCACAATATGCTCCATCAAATCTATCAAAACTCTACAATCATAATCCAATTAAGCTTCTCCTAACAGGCTTTCATGTGCCGACTGTATTTTCTCCTTTCTCCAACCTACTTCTCAATAATCTCCTTTCCTACCCTAAAGCCAAACTCAGCACTGCCAGAACAATTCTATCCAATGCTTAACAACTTCACAATACTTGCAATGCTTTCCAATTTTTACTTTCTCCTGATTCCATTTCCTTCCAACCGTACTATACCGTCTTACCCATGCACCAAACGATTCCCCTTTACAATACCGAACAATACCGAACAATGTACATCTCTAATTTAACCCGGCGCTTCAAAAACCCACCTAAATAATCTGTCGATGCCGACATTCGTCGCAAACTTCATCGAAACTGTTAAACCGGTCTGATCATACCGGCATTCCGCTCTTCATACTCCCTCCAACTTGACTCAAACTAACTTTTCCCAGCCATACTTTCACCACACTCCTCTTCCTGTACCTTCCTGTACTTGTCCGTTTCCATGGCTTCCGCCACTTGTAATTTCCTCCACTCTTCAACCAACCCCTATTCTCTCTTCCTTTTAACCCGTCTCTAATCGTTATCGACCTCCCAGTAATGCATTAGCAAACATCTATCCATCACTCCATCTCCCTATCCACATTCTATTCTCAGCCATCAGCATTCCCCCATTTCCCTGACACTCTTGTATCGTTTCCCTATAAATTCTCTCTAACGCTCTTAGCACTCTGACTTTCTCCTCCACCCTCTCCGACCTATATATTTCCCCCTTGATTAGTCCCAGAGCAAGCTTTCGGACAGCCGGGCCCAACTGACTAACTCATCCTTCTAAAACCGGGACTGCTTCCCGCACCACCTCACGACTACGTAACCGCTTACTCCATTTTACTCAGTCGCGTCCTCCCTCCTACAACTCCTATGCTCCATTCCGGCTACTTTCTCCAACAAGCTTTCTCCCCCTTGAACCACGTCTATATATCTTCTCTACTTTCTCCTCGTACATACTTCATACTACTCAAAACTCCTCCAGTCTCAAATCCTTCTATTAACATTGATGAATGTTTCATAATAATTTCCTCACACTTGTTCTCCTATTATTCCACCCGCATCACCTCTTCTTCCTCTCCATTCTCCTCCCATTACTTCTCTGTATTATTCCAAATATTATCTCCAACTCCTGCTACTTATAACTCCACCTCTGTAAACGTTATAATGAGCTCAACAATGTATGTCTCTTATTTCTAAGGTTTCACTTACGTGTCCCGGGTCTTCTGTATCACTTCCTTTAATCCAATTAGTTTATAGGTCGCCCTCTAGCTTCAAAAATCTTTTTTTTTTACGTCTTTCACACAAGCCTGCAGAGTAGTCGCTTTATATTATATAGCTCTTTTAACGGCTCAGATTTTATTCAAACGTAAATATATATACACCCCACACAAAAAACTCTCACAAATCACAGGGAATGCGAACACTTGCGAAATACAGTCGGAAAATATTCCAATTAATTAGTGCTCCTGCTATAAACCCCTCCTCGGTCGTATATGGATTAATTGGATTCCCTCCCCTTGATTGATTCCACTATCTCTTCCAAGCTGTAGTTCAGAACAATAGCCGAATAGCATTGTAAGTTTCCCTTGATTGCATCCCGGATTGGTAATGCAAAAGATGATGGATTTTAAAGGTGAGTGAGACAAGAAACAACTTTGGTCACGCTCCAGAGGAGGAAAAACCAAATTAAACCCAACTTTCAAATATCCCTAACCCAAGGGTAAAACTCCACTTTATCAACAACTAACTTGAATTCGGAATTAGATGGGAAAAACAGCTCTCACCCATGGAGACGAAGGAATAAGGACGACTAAAATATATTATTCCACAGAGGAGGATCCGGCCCCGTCCCTCCTTTCCCTATAGCTCATCCTCCTTCCTCCCAATATTCCGAATACACCGAATTCCCTCCGAATCCCCATCCACCTTCCCCCTATCCCATGTACATTCTCTTCCGAAACTCTGCGAACTCAATACTCCCCCTCCGCCGACAAAAAACAACTCGTCGTCCTCGTATAATCTTCTTCCCAAAAACTCAACCGTAACCACCACCAGGGCCACTCTGCACGTCTTCTACTGCTGCCCTGCTTGTACATAGAGCTCCGTCAGAGCCAAATTCACATATACAGATTCACTACTGCCACTGCTTAGAATCCACCCTCCCTCCCACTTCCACCATCTACTTTCATTACTTTGTACTTTCCTTTACGTATAGCCCTGGCTCAAATCAATCTGCGCCAACTACTCCGCCCGCCAGCGCCATACCGAAACTCCGAAACTTTCCACACACACATATCCACCTTCAACCTTCAGCTCCAGTCCTCCACCATGCCCAGCCTTCCCAGCCACCAAGGAAGATTCAAAGAAAAACTTTCTCTACACCTTATACAGCCCAGCACTGTAGACTTTCAATGTGTAAGGGCCTAGGCGAATAGGTCCGCTTCCACTAGCATCCAAACAAGTCACAAGACGGAGAGCCATGCTAAAACATTATGCATAAATTCCCAACTTGCAAATCCTAAACCATTCCTCCATTGAAGAAGAGAGAGAAGTAAGAGCCAAGAGAACCAAGTACCCGAGCGATCAAATATTTTTCATGAAGCGAAACACAGGTTTTCCAATGTGGAAAAACCAAAACAGTACGGATATCCCCAATATAATACGAAACACCGCATTAAAAAATCCTTAAATCTCAAATTAAATAAAAATAAATATTCCATTATTCTCGACAAAAAATTATCTGTCGTTTCATTTTTTTTTTGAAAATTTAATTTTTATCCAACTGCAAAATTCTGATCGCTTGGGAAAAAAGTAAAAGTACCCTTACCGTCATCTAAAACTTTCTCCACAAAACTTACCTCTTTTCAAATTTTATCCACAAATTCAAACTTTTACTACCATCTAATCACAATTCCTCAACTTTCTCTTTAGTTTTCTCCACCTCTTCTTCCTCTCCTTCCAACTTCCGTAATCCTTCTGTGTCCTATTTCAATCCTTTCAATATCTCTACTGTCTCCTCCTCTTCCGCCTCCGCTTATCTTTCATCCTTGTGCCTTTACATTATCTCCCAAAAAATCCCCTCCTTACTTAATTAACACCACTCTCCTAATTATCCACATCAAAATTAACAATCTTCACACCAAAACCAAACTACATATACAGCTACTGCGAAGCTACCTTTACAAGCTCTTAAATATACCCGTTCGCTTAAATCACTGTAAAAACAATAGGCATATATAGTATTATAGTCTTTCCTAGTCTTCAGCCTTGGCTATTTTCCGGCCAGATTCTCATCTATTCCTTTCTCCCATGCTGTCTCCTTTCTCCTCACAGGTAAATCCACTCCGTTCTATCCCCTGGTATCCGTAGCCGGTTCCTTTCTTCTCCATCGGGAGAAACTTCTGTCTCTGTGTACTTTCACCCATTCTTACAGATTCCAAGGACACATTATTTTCCTCATCCTTTCTCCCTTGACTTTCTCCCATTTCTTTTTCCCATTCCGCTCCATCCATCTATTCCTATTGCTTTCTCTCTACTCATGAGCTTATCTTCTGAGGGGTTCAAAGGATGTCTGTTTCAGATCATGATTTTATCTAATCCCATTCCCTCCACACTCCTCCTCCTCTGCTCGTCCTCTCATAATTCCTGTAGCATTTGCTTTGAAACTTTCAAAACACCCGCTATTCACTGCTATATGAGTTCATCCCTCCTCCGCTCTTTTCCAGTTTCTCTGCTGTATGCGACTAACACATCCATCCCAAAATAACCCTATATCATTACATTACTTTTCACTTCCACCCAAACATAACACTTGCAATCTCCTTAAGGTCAATTTTGGCTTCATTCTTTATTTTAACACGAAAACTTTACTGCATTCCTCCACATTATTCAAGAAACAAACACGCAATTTTAAACCGTTGTTTTACACCTTGCTTCCCTTGGAAATCCTTTAAGATATTTTTTTACATTTACTGATTTCCCAAAACTGGCGTTTGAAAAGAGCACAAACACAACTCCAAGTTCTAAGGAGAATAAAAAAACCCCTGTCTAACAAGATTCCCTTTGTAGGTCTCAAACTCTCTATCACCTTCTTCCCTTGTTTTCCGTCAGAGAGTATACAGAGGGATCTCTGGGCTAGCCTTCTACTCCCCATCACTCCTCGTCACTTTCAATTCCATATCTTCTGTCCAATTACGCGAGTAAATGTATCTTTGATGCAGCATTTGTTCCTGCTTTCTCCTAGAATCCTCAGTCTATACTCGAAGCGTATTCGCCTTAGGATAGCTTTCAAGAAAAGAGAAAGCAGAGAAAGTTCAATCCTCGGCAACAACTCTCTCAAACTCTCGGTTTGTCTATATCCAGCAAATCAAATATCAATTTCCTTTCACCCAGGATTATATTATTTTCTAAAATAAATTGCATATTCTCCATTAGTGCCGTTCCGGTATACAGCCTTTCCTCCTTTACACTTTTCTTCCTCACTCTTCTTTACATCTAAAACCAATAGCAGGGCCTGCATCCAACTTTTACCTCTAATTTCTATACAAACCATTCACTTCATCCATACTCCTTGCTCACTCTTTTACAGTTTCAAATTCATTCTTCCTTGAACCTTCAATCCATTATTTTAAAATTTGTTTTCAAACCACTTCCCCGCTATACTTTCCTTTTAAAAGAATGTATCTAAGAAAGTACATTTTATTTCCAGTTCCACTTCTCTCCGTCTCAGAAAAAGCTGAGAGAAAGTATGCAAATCCCTCTTTCCCTCCTTCCTATTGGTTTTTAAAACAACTTATCTATTACTCCATGGACCGTGACAGCAAGCTTCGTCTACCTTCATCAAACTTCCAATTTCGTTCTCCATTCTGACTCTTCATAGGAAATCAGCCGTTAAGAATGGTAAAACAAAGAAAGTAATCGAGCAAATGTTCCCCAACATGACTATTATTTCAATCCCAGTTTTTTCATTCGCGACAGTCATGTGTCAATCTAGGAGAAAGTTCCGACAACTTCCGGCACATTTCTGTCTGTAAACGAGGACACCGTAGGCTAGTAGTCTCTCTCCTCATTTACCTTTACGACTTTCTTCCAAAGCTTAAGTTTTCCTCATCGCCATTCCACCTTTACTTTCACTTTGCCCAAGAATTTAAACACGACTTTTTCTTCCGTCCACCCTTTCTCCTTGGTTTAATTTGTTAAATTGAGTCTCACTTTTCTCCCCCCCCCACCATATACTTTCACCCGAATCATTACGAAGAAATCCATTATCATCATTGTCACCAACCATTCCTTGGACTTTATTCCTATTTCTTATTTTTCTCCTCAGTTTCTTCACCATAATACCTTATATCATTCTACAGTATTTATTTTCTTCTTCTAATATATAGCGATGGATTAATTTCATCAAAGTGTTTTCTCCGTTTTCTCTTTCACATTCTTAAATTCCTCAAGCATCACTTCCAATTTATGCATCCGTCATTTACTTTCCGCTCGGTCACTAGAGAGAAGCTACTTGAACAAATTATTCCTACCGCACAAAATACAATAGACTGCCCGGGAGTCTAAGAGAGCCTTTAATCCATCCCAACACGCACACCCTTCACCATCTTTCTCCACAATTTCGCCAAACAATTCCTAGTTCCCGCCTCTCTTCCTTTCCTCCCTCATTCCCAGCTCTTAATCTAATCATCCAGTATTTATAAAGCCTCTCGTCCTATCTCCCTATTCCTCCCCCCAACAACTCAACCTTTTGCCAATTTTTAGCCAACTTCTTTACTCCACTGAGCAATTTATTCGCGTAAATGAGCACGCTTTCCCGCATTACTTCCTCCTTTTAAGCTATTCTTCACTTCTCTTTCTCCTATTCTCTCCATCCTCTCTTCCATTCCTACCAAACAGCCCATCCCAATATAATCCAGCCATACCATACACTCGTAATCATCATCCACAATACACCCGACTTTCACCTCTACCCTTTCCAACTTTCTCCCATTCCACATGCTGCACTCCTCCTTCTTCCACTTCTTCTTCCACTTGTTCTATCCAGCGGATGTACACAATAGCCGCGCTTCTTTCTTTTCAACCATACCCTCTTAAATCCCTAATCCTTGATATTCATTTCTATTTTTTTCTCTTACTTTCTCCCCCGTCACGTGGCAATATCCTTCTCTTACCTTGGATCATCTCACCTCCTTGCATCACTCCTTGCTATGCAAACTGCCGTAGCCGTGCCCCACCCTCCTGCTTTCTCCCGTACTTTCTCTATCCTTAGCCTCCAATGCTAACCTTGCCCAACTTTGAGCAACCTAATCGGGTGCTATTTGTCCACAATGTCTGCTCTCTCCTAATGCCTACGTCATCAAGAGAGAGCCCGAATTTCCAACCAAATATATATTACTATTACACATTCCCATCGTCCTTTATTCCCAAAACCCATAACACCACAACAGTCCAGCTTCCAAGCAAGCTCTGCTAAAGCCTTTGTAGAAAGAATATATAGCATCCTAGAATCCAAAAGCTCCCTTCCCTTTCCTCACAAGTGTGATAATCATTAGGGCCTATGTGCCAACTTGCCAGTTTTTCATTTCCAATGCAATATCATGCCTCATCCATAATAAATAATAATTTACCACGCGGTCCATTCCCTTCCTTTAATGCCCTATGTCAGAGCACGTTCTCCCCCTTCTTCCACTCTTCTCTAGCACTTCTTCAAACCCTATTATTTAGTATATTTTCTCTGTAGCACACTTGAAACATTCTTTAATCCTTCCAACCTTAGCAGCACCAGTACCGAACAGTACAAGCCCCTTCCAAAGATACATACACAGGGGAGTTTCTGCTAAAATATTAGCAACCTTTTATCATGCAATATATTGCATGACCATTAGCAAATTTTAATGCTCTGTCATGCATGCACGCATACAAATCCCAGATAATAGCATGAATATAAGAAGAGTGTGGAGAAGTTCGCTATTTCCTTTGGAGGAAAAGTCAACGAGGGTCCTTGAGACCTCCATTTAGCTCATACCTCATTAGATTAGCGGTCGTTTATAGCTTTTAAAAATTAACCAACTTCATTAAACGTTACATTCAAATAATGCATCCAAGTCATCCCTAAATTCAATAGCTTACACAACCTCCAGCCTCATACAGTTTTAGTTATCACCACGTATTCATGCTTTCTCCAACCTCCTTTTACCCTTGGCGCATTCATTTGTCATGGTAACTCCTTGCATAGCTCTACCTAGTGACGACAGTACAAGTATTTCCAATTATCAGAGATGCATACTCCTCCTCACCATACTTGAATTTCATTCCAATATTTCTCCAGTCCTCCTACATCGCCACCTCTCCATTTTCTAGTATTTACTCGCTCTTCCTGAATAAGAGATTTCCCTGCTCAATCAATACGCGCTCGGAATTAAGGAATAGTTAATGTACTACGTCTCTTCCTTCATCCCATATCCAGTTCAGACCAGCCCTCCAACTCCTCCTACACTCTACGTGCTTTCTCTTCGTCTTGCTTTCTACGTAGACAAAATCACGTATATATCAATTCCACCTCTCCCCTCCTATCACCCATGCTTTCACCCCTCCTTTCACCCAAATAACAAGCCAGCAAGAAGGGAGCAGTCTGTCTTGCCTAGCTTTCTCCCTCTCTCATGTACTGTATATGGTTAATGGTCAAACGGTGTATTTTCCTCTTACAACCTTTCTGAACGTCATCCTCCCTGCAGTATTAAATTCTACCGCATTTCACCTTGACACACTTCCCCAAGAGAGACTAAGATTAACTGGATGAATAAACCGGGCGCGAAACTGGAGGCAGCGGCATGTTAAACTTGTGGATGCGAAACAAAACCTCTCAACAATTATTCTTCACTGGTAAAAGTAACAAGCACGGCAACCCAAAGCTTAAACCAGCTAAAAACCTTCATACAATTTTCATTGCTACCCCAACCTCAATTTCAAATCCTACTATCCAACAACCACCGCCTCAGAAGAAACCAGACAAATAAAAACTCGGTCACCAGAGCATTCCGGAGAGGATTTAATCTAATAACCCAAACCCAGATTGCTTTCACTCTACGCTATTTGTGTTCTAGCCGCTGGTTTGAATTTACCGCTCTTAAATCCATTCTGTTCCAACACTTTTTCAACTACATGATATCCAAAGGCAGGTTTTTAAATCTTAATTGTTTTTCAATCTTCACTTCTCCCACCGCTCGCTCGCTCAGCCTCAGAGGCTTACAGATTCTTAATAGTCAGCAATCCCCCCCTACTTTCCCTTATACCTACCCGCAACTTAACCGAAACCGCCTGTATTTTTGAACGTTCCTCCAAACCCCGCCTCTTCTGGCTCTGACTGAATGAGCTTTCAAATGTAATTTTTGCGCCAAGTTTTATTTTTAAAACAATGTCAGCCAACTTCTTACATTCCTCCATCCCCACCCTAATCCTCTCCAACATACGCATTGACACTTGAACGACCCATCCGCCAGACACCTGCCATCCCCATCCCTATAGCACCCACTCTACCTTGTCATTTCCTCTCCTTGAGTCAAACCATGACAAATCTGAGCGCTCTGTAAAGCAGCATTCCGCTAATAATTACCCCACTTACTCTTCCCTCATCTCTCCCTCTCTTAATTTCATCCAATTTTTCCTCACATCCAACCATAGCAACCAGAGCTTAATTTAAAAAACATCATCGCAGCCGTATTTCAAACTGCTATTTAACTTTCATAATATTCTTTCTTAACCCTTCATCCAAAGGTATCCGGAAAAAATCTAATAACAAAAGTAAGAGAAAGTAGAAGCTAAAATACCCACACGTTAACTTCCTACAACTTTATTCCTATCTACCTTTTCAATTACGAATGCAAAAACACAAAAACTTTTCCATCCCATTTAATTTACCCGCCAATATTTCCTCCCTACAACTTTCTCCTCCTTACTTTTCATCCTCATGAAGTTGAAATATTTCCCTACATCCGTCCCAAAGTGAATTGCTCAAAAAACTCCTCCTTTCTCTTTTACATATGCAAACCCCACATCTCCAACGTCATCGGATCCATCATCCACTTAGTTCATGTCATTCCTCGCCCTCCTTTAAAAGCCAGTCCAAAGTAAACTCCACACAAGTCAAGCCAGCTCGAGAACAATAAAAAATCCCATCTTCTTATCCTAATCTGTATTTTATCTCAGGCAGTTCTTCTCCTTCATGGATTTTACCATGAAGGCATTTCTCCCATCCCCGACTTTCTCCACCTTTCACTCTTTTCTCCCACTTTCTCCATACGTTTCCCTCCTCCTTGTTCGTATGTCCATTTTCTGATCAAAAATTTAAGCCTCAAACATGGGAATTCACTCACTCAAGCCTCCCAAACTCCCACCAAATCCTCCTGGCGTAAACTGTAGACTTGCAGCAGACTGTAGCAGCATCATACTAGTACCGCACACGTTTACCAAACGTCTAGCCCTCTCTCCATCTCTCCATTACTTTAAAATAGCTTTCTTAACTTTGTCAATTTTCTACAACAAGATATAAACCGTGCATAATTATCTTCTTTTATCAACTCTCATTTTCAGAGGAAACCGCCAACTCAACTCAGCAAGCATTACAGACTTGATGTTTAAATTTACTATCCTTGAGTAAACTAAAACCCGAAACCAGCATCATTTCATTGCGAATCTCCTAAACCAAAACTAGTTGCAGAAACCCAACAACTTGAGCCATCATAACATTAATCGCCCTCCTTAGCTCACCTGCTCAAAATATAAATCCAAATATAAACAGTGCAGGAGGAACATACACGTACTGTCCCCTCGTATGAGTTGCGCTTTATGTATTCCAGGGCATAGCCCGCGTTTCCAGGGGCATTTAGTGTAAGCCGGGAAACATTACTTGTACGCCGATCTGAGTTTTTTTGGTTTAGATGCTGTGGAAATCTTCATTACAAGCGGATTCTGAAAATTATTTTTTTCAATCATATCTGCAGCTCACACCGCACAATATTCTGGGCTGCAAGGAAAGGTGGCGCTTATGGTTAAAGAGGTAACCATGATTAAAGTTTTTCTAGCGAACACTTTTGACGTTAGACTCGCCTTTAGCTCTCACAGGGAAACAAAAAGTGTATCCCAGCGGACATTTCTTATGCTCTCCGTGGCATACACCTAATGTTTCCTTTCGACACCCTTTGTATGATAAACATAAACTGATAAACCTGGTTATATTTCCGTCTAGATTTCCCCCACTTTCCCTAGCACAATCCATAGCAAAGCCCTACAACTCCTCGTCCTTAGTCTGCATCCAACTAATGCAAAATCCAAGAATACCGACCACAGCACATTCAGCCATCATCTCTTCCTGCATAAACTATTCTCAGAAGCGGCGCGCTCTTGGCAAAATACTCTCTCAACTTCTCAGATTCTCTCCTCTACTCTATGCACTACTACTCTTCCTCCACTCCGTCTCTATTTCTCCCGCACCCGGGTAGTAGCACCGACATTTTAAATGTCAAACGTTCATCCGCATAATAATATAAAGTCTGTCTAAATTTATCCCTCCGAGTTCACTCTTATTTCTCCACGTTCAATCCTAACCATTTCCCAATTCCGAATCCCTATTTCTTCAATTCCCTTTCGCCAGACAATCTCCTCCTATCATTTGAGCTAGTCAAAATATTTATTCCTTGAATCATTCCTCAACGTTTAAAACCCTGAGTTTTCACAATACTTTCCACAATATTTTTTACGCAACCTTGACGTAATTCCTTTTCTGGGATTTATCATAGGATTTTCCCCAGATTTTCCATCATCTGCCGTGAAACTATGATTCATTTTTAAAAAAGACTAGCTATTCATAATCCTACAAGTTATCTTTACTTAGCACAATAACATATAGCATCATTACAATTACGAGCAGACCAACGTCCACCCTTCCCAGCATACACTTTCTCCCATAGCAGTTGCTTTCACTCAATAATCTGTATCATCTGTCCTTCAGCCTGAGCAGATATGATATGAACTTGAATTTAAATCTTCATTTGGGAATGAATCCGTCGGGACACTGATTAATTGGTTTCTTATCATATAATAATTAAGCCTATATGTATGCTTTCTCCCATTCTAAAAATTAACCCCTGACCCTTTCCCTATAACCTCTTTTGGCCCTTTAGACTCGTCCCAGTAGCCTCCTCGCTAAGCATAGTCATGCCCCAGGTATATAATATACGGATTTGTCATACGCTGGAATTCCAGAGTGCCACCCCGTACCCAAGTGTCACAAGAACATGAAAACTTGGAAGAATTAAGATTAATCTGGTAATGTCAGCATCCTTTCCTTTTGTAGATCTAGAATTTATTTCTCGCTCCATGAGACTCCTTTCTCCAATCTTTCTCTAACCCCTGAATACTTTCTCCTCGAAGCTTCAGCTGTACTTTGCTCTTCTTCATATACGCAAGCTTTCTCCCAGCTTTCAACTTCAGCATTTCTCACTTCCACTATCATATTCAGTCCTTTCCCTCCAGCACTCCTCCTATTCCAACTTTCCAAGCAATTCCAAACTTGGATTTCCCCTACATGCATTTATGGAATGGATGGAATCTTCTAGGTCAAAGCCTAGAGGAACAAGTGTAGAATATGCTAGAAGTGTATGAGCGACGTCATAGAAAACTTGTGTAGATATTCGTGGCAAGGCAAAGATTGACGTCATTGTCCACGGGTCGATGTTGATGACGCCAAGAGGAGAGAGAACAGATTCGGCAATTCCCGAATTCCTCCAAATCCCCCCACCTCCTCCCATCCATCTGCCAGTTTTACCATCATACATACAAGACTTCTCCTCCTTTTCTCCTTCCCATCACACCAACCACACCATGGAGAACAAGGTCCATAATGAGGACAGCCATGCGCCCTCCGCTTTTACCAAAATTCATCCACCCTTTCCCTAAACTCCATCCCGAATGGAGAAAGCACAAGGATTCCATGCAGCTCATAGTCCGTACATATATATAGGCCTACAACCCGGAGAAAGCAAGAGACAACCAAGCGGAACTTACATAACACAACTTTCTCTGTAGATCCAGAGAAAACAGGATCCAGCCATTTTTCTCACTCCACTCATTACATTTTTCTCTACCCGCCTCTACTCTCCTCTGGACAACCAATCTTCTCATAAACCATCCACCAAGGCTATCAAACCTTTGAAATGCCACAGGATCCGCATAAAAATCCCACCAAAATCTCCTTCACCGTCAACCCTTTCTCAACCCCCCTCTCTTCCGCATCCTCGGCCATCCTCTAATGTATTTTCTTACTACTCTCTACTTTCTCTACTTTCTCTCCACTCTCTGCATCATATCTAGCCACACTTTCCACACCCGCTCCCGAATATCCTCCTAACTCCCTCTACCTTCGTCTCCTGCAACTACTTCAAGACGTCTCCCTGCGCACCATCCTTCCTCGTCCTATCCTTCAAACCCGAACATTCAATAAACTAGATATTCCGACCTCACCACACAAAACTATCTGTATTCTTTTCCCTCCTCATCTTCTCCATCAATTCCTCCCCAAACCTTTCACTCTTCCCCCAAAAAAAATCCCCTCTCTCCTGTATTAGTCATTGAATAATTCACAAACTTCAATTCCGACCATCAAATCTTCAATATCAACCCATTAGACGCCATGAAATATTGCTCTCCCTCTCAGCCTCGCCTCAACTCCATGTAACCACTTTCTCTTTGTATTTTCTCCGCTACTTCCAATAACTATCCTAGCTCTTTAACCTCCCTCATAAAATCGATTATACTTCTCGCGGAAAAGAAACCATTAGTATTGGATTCAACATCTTTTTCAATTTAGTTCATAACAAACATTATCTCAAAAACCCTTCAGACGTTTCCCGCGTCTACACTCTTGTAACTTACTTGTGCTCCTCCACTCCTACTTATTGGTTCTATATTGTAACTTGTGCTCCTCTCCACTCCACTCCTACTTATTGCTTCTATATTGTAACTTGTGCCCATACTTTCTCCACTCAAAGAAAACGTCACCAGTTAAATGTCACCGCCACAATTTCCCATCATTATGAAAATCCGCCTTCCTCTCGTCATCCACAAATACTGCAATCTAGAAATTCCATCCTCTGCTTTCCCTTTACCTTTCTCCTCCATTATTAAACAAAGCCGCCGACATAAACCGCAACCGGGCGTCAATCCTTCAAGCCACCGCTACAACTTGTGTCTCCCTTTCCTCAGTCTTAGTGTCTCAGTCACCCTTAACTTGAATCCATCCTTTCTCTTCAACTTGTATCCTTTCTCAGCCACTTTCTCCTTCAATCCCGCCTGCCAACTACCGGTAACTTCTATATTTACAGCCCCATATTTACACTGCCTCCTCAGCAACAAGAAATTATATGCATAGAATCCTAAAACTCACGTATCAAAGAAAATCCATGGGCAATCTCAGCAAATTTCACCGCAAAAAGCTCTTCAAGCTCCTACGCCCTCATGCGTCACTTCTTGTCACTGGGTCACTCTTCCTAAGATTTATCAAAATACAAAACCAAGCGCCCTCTACCGGCCTTCACCAAACCAGTCAACCAAGTTTCCTTCTGGTTAACCTTGCTTTCCCTGTTAGTTACTACAGCAAACAAACAATAAAACTAATTGAATTGACCAACTTTCACTCACTCTTTCACCCAACAACCATATGGAAGCAACTTCTAGCCACTACTTCCGCACCCCCTTCCGCCACTTTTCCCCAATTCATCACCAGTAGGAAATCCTTCACTTTCAGAATCAATTTACAATTCAAACCTTGAGATGAAACACTATTGGGATTCCCCCCCCCCTCTTTATCCCAATACACACTCCCCTCCTTTCCCCATTGACCCTTGATCTTTTCGCACGAGTGAGTATCTGACCATACGTGCATAGATGAGCTAAACGTCACTAACTCAATCTCTTCTTACGAGGATTTCACCTGGGAGCTTATCGCAGTAATTTGACTCTCTTCTCCTTACCCCTACTTGTTCCACTTTCTCCTCAACTTTCTCCCCTTCTTGCATTATATGAGATCAGAGAAGGTTTATGATACTCGCCCCCCTTAGAAAATCAGGTAATTTACCCCATACCTCCATCCATTATGAATCGTAAATGGATGGTTTAATGATGAATTACTTGCCTTCTAACTCTTCCCAACTCCTAAACCACTTCCTCCTCCACCACAAGTCAGTAAAAGAGATTGAATTTCTTTTCCCATTTCCCCCTCATCTTTTTCATATCTTCATTTCCCGCTCCACGATTAAACATTTCTAGAGTTTCTTCATCTCCTTCCACCCTCTTCTCACCTATTCTTTTCTTCTTCTCCTTGCTTCCTTCCATTCCTCCATATCGCTCTACATTCCCCTTCATCTCAACCCGCTCTACACCTGATATCTATGTGGAATCGCTCCTATATAGACTCAGAACATTCTACACCCGACTGTAATACATATAGTCTGGTTACACAAGCCTAGCTCATTCCTCCCAATAATTCCCACTTCCCACCATAATCTTGTATATATAGGAGCCCAGGGAATTTTTATTACTTTAATACCCCCTTTCACCGCTTTCTATTCCACGTATTCTAATCGTATTTCTATTCCCTCTTCTTCTCCACCTCCACGCATTCCACAAGGGAGCAAATATAAACTTGATTCCCTACAACCCTCTTCTCCAAACTCCATTACCTTTCTCTTCTTCCACCTCTTTAAATTTTCCGCCAAACCGTCATTTAATCTTACTCAAACCGCATCAGTTAACCTTGACATTAAGACGAACAAAATTAAAATCCGGAAACTTAAAACATTTAGAAACCTTCCTTTAATCCAGTAATTCTCATGTCGGTTTAAACTTGTCAACCTTTCTTTCTTTTCCCTCTGCTTTCACTTCATACTAACCGCAAAAGCAGTGACATCTACACCGCAAACAAATTACAGGAATTGCCAGGAGAAAGCTGTAAAATACGGGACTAATCCTCTGCAACAAACTCAAGGCATGTATCATTTAAGCCTTTACAAAAGAAAGCTCCAAGAAAATCGCCTTGTCTTGTAGCACATCAGCTTTCTCTGTTCATCCTTTAGACGGATTTCTTTTAGAGAGACCCCTTCAACGCATACCCGGCTAACCTGGATAAATCCAGTGAAAGTCAGAGCCCTTCTTAAGTTTGTGTCGATGGTGTAAAAATCCAAAAATCCCATCTTCTACCCTAATCCCGTGTTCTGTCCTCAGATACACACAATCCCTGCCTTACGGTAGTATTTTGTTCCAGGAAATCATTCCATCTCATCTCTTTCTCTTTAAAATCCGGACTTTCACCCCTTTCCCAACATGCATTACTTTCTCTTCCATTTTCTATTTGCTATCATCCTTCCCTCTAATATTTTAACCTGATTTTTATAAAAGTCTATCTCTTCCTATTCATTCCGAATTTTTCAATGTTTATCAAAATCCTGCCTACCTCAAAATCCCCTCCCCTTATTTTGCTTTCTCCTCCATCTCCTCTGTCTCCTCCATCCCCTCCTCAATCCTGATCTCCATCTTCCGCCTCCATCACTGTCACTCTCAAAATCAATGTCTGTTCCCAATTACTTTTCCAATATTCTCCAGAAAATCCTCACCACCGCACACCATCCAATTTTACTTACTTTTACAAACTCATTTTAAAATCCAGACAACGCCACCTGGAGCTAGAGCCACTACTAGCCTTGAGTCACCACCTCACCTTCCGAATAGTCCTAGCGAAGCTACTTGCCGCAGAATCTGGTAAACAATCAATTTGCGTAGTGCCAAAAAGAAAGCTCCAGCTCTCTTTCGCCACGTCTATACTTTCTACTTTCTCCTGGAACACTCAGTAAACTCTTCCACGGACTCGACCCCCTGCTTTCTTTTTTCCAATCCTTCCATACTCAGTCATTCATTCGCATGAGATACGAAACAAATTATTTTCTATTTTCCTCCCTTCCATCACACTTTAGCCTACTTTCACTCCTGGAGCCAACTCCAACCCACAGCAGCTCTCTCGTCTATCTTCTACATAGCTCCCTCTAGCCGTCCCAGTCCTTTCAGGTCTTCTTGTTCTTATTGGCAATGGAAATGTACAATCTGCAAGGCGTAAACCAACCCATCCAATTCCCTAGTCTCTTCTCCACTTCATACAAACGTTCCAAGCCGGGATCCTATACCATCTTGCCTATTCAGGACATCCAAAGAAAGCAGAGTGAAAGGTGTTTGATGACAATTTTCCTAGCCACCTACCAAACCCGCCAATCTCTTTTATACCATTCCCAACTCCATGCATTTCCTTTCAACTTTCACTACAAAATTTCACTCTATTTATTCACTCCCTACAAATTCCCATATTTCTCTTACCCGCAATATGCCCGCATTGAATTTTCCCTCAACTTTCTAATCCGTCCTCGCAGACACACGCCAAACTATTTACACAGCCGTTTCCAAAGCCCACCATTCTCAATCATACAAAACTATTACTCTGTGCCAATTAATCTACTACTTTCACCTCCACTTTCTCCATACTTTCCCCCAGATTCATGTTCGTATATACCCGAATTCAGAATTCTCTTCCACCATGCAATCCCGTCGACAATTTCAGCCTCAACTATCAATGCCCTTTTGTGGGTAGACTTTCTCCGCAAAGTGACATCTAGTGTGACAATAATGCAGAATCCAGATTCTGAAATAAAGCTTTTGCAACTAATTTGAATGCTGAGGTATACATTTTTCAGTAATTAGCCAACTAATTTTCATTCCCCGTTTATACATCTGATTCAGTGACGACACCCGGTCTACCGCCATATCAAATATCGGCGTCCAAGTATTACATTCAGTCCAAATCTAATTGTTATCTACTAATTAATTTTTATGTTCATTTACTTCATATTACATTCTTTACCACACTTATTCTAGTTCAAATACATTTAGACAATTAATGTAGCTTTCCTTATGAGCGTATCTACTTCTCAGGCTAATAAATGTCGTCGATCCAAGTGAAACTACAATGTAGGGTCACAGCTTACATTTACTTGATTCAATCGGCGTTGAAATGCCACATTTTGAAGGAATATAATCTTTTGAGTTTTGCTTTTGGCCCCTTTAAATTTTGTTGCTAAGATTCTAGTAAATACGCTATATTTGCTCATATTTTTTAAAAAATAAATTCAATTCTACTATAGTAATACTAGTTACCGTTCGTTTCACTTAGACTTAATTTTCGCTCTAGCACTAGGGCTACTACACTCTATAATTTCCTCAACTATATTCTTCGCCATGTATCATTGAAATGCACCAAGTTCCCCGCCGGTACTCGAACCTCAGACCTTGGTAAAGTCCCATTAATTTAACCAAATTAATTATTTCAAAATCCTAAATTCCTCGTTCATTTAATTCTTATGTTTCAATTAAAGTAGTTCCTCCACAACCTATGACAATTTCCACCTGCTCCCAACCCTTTACTGCTCATTATACAACCGCATCTTAAATAACTCACGCCGTCCGTAACTATATTTATTTATAATGAAGGACCGAGCCTAGTTTTCCCCATACGGCTAACGTACCAGCATGTTTCGGCTGTCCCACCACGTTACTAGAACATGCACAATTTTGAGAGGCACTTATGGAACCAAGACATTTAAAGTACAACTGAGTGAGTATACTCTCGTCGGCCTACTTAAGGTTTATGAAAATTCATAATGAGAGCCCAACTCCCGCATAAATACATGTATCCTCAAGTATTAAGCTTACTGAGAAACTCATTTTAGGACCATTTACAAAACTACTACAGTTTCTTTTGAATTCTTCAAAAGAATATCCCAAAAGTATTCCCAAGACTTTTTATCCCTAAGAGCAACCCTTTAAAATGGTGTACTCCCCGAGTATATCTATGTCCAGTAACATTAATCCACGAAGATCTGCTGGGCTATTTCTCCAATACTAACTCAAATCCAAAGATACTGGAATTCGTAGCAAAGGACTGGTAATTGAGATTCCAAATTCAAAATTACTTACCTGGTAATCCTCGGTCGCCATATCCCTTGCTCAATCCCACCAACAAGAACCAACCGCACAAGCCCACTATTGTACGCTTCCACACGTGAAATAAAAGTCCTCAAGTTTGTTAAGTTGCCCTTGGCAATTCTCATGTGCTGCTCTTCTACCCACCGCCGTCCTCCAACACTTATATTTTCTCCTCTTTCGCCCAGCCACTCCTTCTCCTCTTTCTCTTTCTCCTCCTCCTCCACCAGCAACCTTCACCCACGAAGCGGGTATTCAATGCGCCAAATTCCTCTCAATCCACCCGCGTCCGAGTTAACGGAAACTCTATCCGCTCTTCCTCTTACAGCCGCCAACACCAGTGCATATAATATAGCCAAACCCGGGTCGTCTCATCCGAGAAAGTACATACTCTAGTCCGCTCACCGCCTCTCCCATTCTCCTATTGTCCCATCCTCACACCCGCACCGACCTCTTCGTACACTAACAAGCCCCGAGAAAGGAGCAAACCCATACCACTCCTTCTTCAAATCTCTCTTTCTCTCCCTCTCTTCCCAACTTCTGCTCCTGAAGAACCTACTTTCCCATACCCGACGAACCCAATGAAACAAGCCTGCATATATTTCTCGTCTCTTTCTCGCTCTTTGCTCATGGCTCTAAATCCCCTCTTTCTCCGCTCTTACCCGCTCTGCCAATTCGCCTCTTCGGAAGCTTCCTCTCCCCCGTTCTGCAAACTTTTCCTCATCCATTCCTCATCATTCTCCACCACATTGATTTCACCAACTTTTCGCAAACACCAACCAACCTCTTGCCCTCTTTCTGCTCCTGTGTGGTTCAACCCAAACGTGTGGATTCATAGTTCCTATTGTTTTCCCTAGATGACCCTACTGTCTAGCTTTTATTCCATCGTTTTCCCGTCGTAAATAGTTCTCTTAATGCCACGTAGATAGCTCTACTGTCGTCCATCTGCTTTGCCCTCTGTATTATACGCTCCCGAATCCTTGCATACTTGTAATTGATGAACAATGAATCACTGTTAAGTAGATCATTAATTCGAGCACTAAAAAATGTCCGTAGTAAAGGAGCTATAGTTACCATTGTCTATTCTGCCATGGTTTATTAACTTCCTTTACTATAGTATGAGCTATTGTTGTAGTTTATTCTCAACAAAAACATAAGTAATCGCATTTTTGTCACCAATTATATAATTTCCAGGATTCTATTGCGTTCTTCCTTACACTGTAAGTGGTGTCTCTTCAGAAAGATAGTTTTTCTCCAATGTCAACTTAATGAAGCTACGGCCTGACTTCTTAAAATCAGCTCACTTGGTTGCTAACTCGCTTATGAACGTTCTCTCGCTAAAACACTCTGGCATGCACTCATTGGCATGCCGTAATTGCAATGTCTTATTCAATTAAAATCGTTTCGCGATGCATGCTAATCCTTGCAATTTTCAACATGTCCACTTTTGCCGTAAGTTTTTACTTGTACCCGTTATATACTAAAGTTATTTTCAAAATGAAAAAAAATATATTAATGGTAACCATGCAATTAAATTCTTAGGCGGAGGAAAATAGCACGACCTCTGTACCAACAACATCACAGAAACCCCCTTTAGAAACTTCGACAATTAAATCCGCTGCCTTGGCAACAACAAAGGAAGCATCAAACGCTTCCTCCCTTACAAAAACTGTTATTCCAACACAACGAAACATTTCTTCCGCTATAGGATCTAGATCAATGACAGCAACTAAAACCATGAAAAAGCCTTTCCATAGATTTCGCCAAACAAAATTTAGCGCAGTCTCCTACGATACGCGTAACGCCGCTCCGCCTATTGCCGGGCCTTCTGGTAGTCCACCTCTACTCGTCAACAGCGGACCTCAAGGATCAATTTCCAGCTCATCCTCATCCAGTAGTTTTCATAGCTCATTTTCGGAAAACAGTCCACCTATATCAAACAGTTTCAGCTCTTCTAGCAATTTTCAAAATTCCTTTGGAAACCCACCAAATTTTCCATTTACTCAGCAATCTAAATCCCTAGATGGCGGCTTTAACATTCCCAATTCATTTCCATTCGGTATGCCAGTGCCACCTAGCTTCGGTCCAGGTACCCCAAACTTCGTATTTGGACGGAAGAGGCGCTCTCCTACAGCCCCGCACGGTGCTACAGATGAGCTAGATGGCACTGAATTCGGTTCAGCATACAGCAAGCGCAAAAAACGAAGCGCAACAGCTTCACACACGTCATCAGTCAAAAATCTCATCAGCTCCTTCGCCTCATCCAGATCTAGAAAACGACGAAGCCACGCAGCCCGTTTTCGGTCACGACTTCGAAGAAACGCTAAATCAAATCAAGCTAAAAACGATGCCGGAAAAAAACATTCTGTAGAAACTTCGACAGCTGTGACCTTGAAAAACACAAAGTCACATAATGAGAAAGCTGTGGCAACGGCTGCAAAAAAATCCTCCTCACCTACCAATAGAAAAAAACCAGGACCTGCGCCGCAAGCAGCGAAAAATCTTCCATCAAAACCTCAAAGCAAGGAAACTAGAAGACTTCGAAAGCCCTCCGATGTAAGACAACCTCCAGCGCCTCGCCGTCCCGCCAAAGTCGGCAAACCAATGGAAACGCAATATGGTAAGTTTGAAATTTTAACCATGTAATCATACGCTGTACATGTTTGAAATAATCCGTATAACTTTTCTAGATTCCGACATGGGGCCTGAAGATAACCTTAACGAGGATAACAAGAAACTTGAGGCCTCAAATAAACCAGATCTGAGTAAATCCTCGGATAAGTTAGATGAAGCCCAATCAGGAAAAGGCGCCATCAGTTTCCGTATTCATACCGTTTCGACTGATCTGATTCAGAACTCTGAGGAGAAGGACCTTGCTTCCAAAGGGCAATACCACCTTTCTGAATCGAAAGATATGACTGAGAACTTTGATGATGAGGACGTTGCTTCCAAGGGACAGTATCAGCTGTCTGAATCGAATGACCCAAATGAGAACTCTGAGAATGAGGACGGTCCCTTCAAGGAACTATACCATAATTCTGAATCGAATGAACGACCCTCCATCGAAAATCAAGGCCCCTCGCTGGATCAATCCGAAGAAATGGAACCTGAAGATGCATCAGAGGATACAAGAAACGATTCAGGCACCCCAGGAACAAGTCAAGAAGATGAAACCCACGCAAATAACGATTTGCAAAGGGACTCTGAAATCAAGCAAGACTTAATTACGAAAATTAGGTCATTCATCGACTCTTACTCCGGACCCGACATGCCAAAGCCAGACGCCAAACAACTGGATGAATTAGAAACTTTCGACCTTGGACTCTTAAACACAACATACAACAACATACTTCAAGCAACTTCCAAAACTAAGAATCTTAAACCACGAAGGAAATGGGACTCAGAAAATCAGCGTTGGATAAAAGCACGTAACGAACCTCCTGCTGACGTGAAGTTTGATAAATCTATGACCTGGGCCTCGGGAGTAGTTTCGTCACTTCTAAATAAAAAAACACGCACCAAGGCCAACACCAGCGAGGCTTCTGGCCTCAAAAAGTCTTCTTCTTTTAGCGGTAACTTAGTCTATCCTATTAGCAGCGACCGACTCGGTCACATGGTCACCGGAACACCCGTATTTTACCCATCAAATCCAGGACAGTTTAATCAGAATTCACCCATCTGGAAACAGCTTCAATCCATACCAGGCATTCGATACATGGCCAATACGCGACCTCATGCCTGGAATTCATTTAATTCTCCATCACCATTCCTTCGGCCAGCATGGTACCAGCCCATATTTCCCCTTGGCCCACCACCTCACTCCCTCATTCCGCAGCGGCAGTTAGTAAGTATCGTAGTCTTAACTTACATTGCAAACATTTTCATATTTCTCTACCTATTAGTACAGCTTATGCACAAGTTGATTCAACGGTTTTACTCACTTAGCCGGGCGCCTACAACCCTTGGCCTCTCACAGCAAGACGCATTGGAATGGGCCCAACGGACACACTAGGAGTATGGAATACATTACCTCAACCACAATCAGCTGATGATGCTGATCTCGAAGGACAATTCATGCAATCCCATGACTATACCTATGATGATCCGGCTCTCAGAGTCTCCGATATTATTAATTGGGCCAACTACTTGAGACACCTCAAACAACCAAAAAAAGCCCCTGTCCGTGCCTCAACCCCCAAAACAGAAACTGACTACGAAAGCCAAGAAGATGAGGCCTTGCCTGTAAGGAAGATTGCAAACGACATATCCGGAGCATTAGCCCCCATCCTGTCTTCATCGGTATCGAGAGAGGAGAGATCAGTTCCTATATTCAAGCCCCGAAACCCCGATAAACGAAGTATAGAGACTTTCAGGAAGCAACTTGACCCAGGTCACAATCCTTACCGCCATCGAGTTGCTCCGGTAAACCAAGGTCAAGCCATTCAACCTCGCCCAAAACGTTCTGCGTTATCCAAGCTCACGGAGGGATTCTCGACCGAATTACGTAGGATTAATTAACTATTCCAACGTCATAATTATCCCTGAATTAATTTTAGGCAAATCCCTGAAATATTTAATCGAATCTTATCGTGTAGAACAAGATAAACTTTTAATCTGTAGTTCACCTTTGCAAATTAAATAAATTCACCTTTGCTTTCTGCATTCTGTTTCAACCTCTATATATTTTACAGCAATAATCTTATTCCAATTCCAGGGCAGAAGAAGGATGATTTCAAACACAGAACCAGAGTACTTCGATCATTTCAAAACGACTTTGCTAACTTCGACGTCTTCATCCAAAGAGCGCCATCTATTCCCAGTTTCAACAATGTACCACCTACTTCAAACTTTGGATTTCCCACTGCCAACATTCCTTCCTTTCCTAAAGCATTTTCCGGTCCACCCCAAGTGCACTTCGGATCAACGCAACCGCAACATCCCGTAGACATGTTGCCGGGTCTCCGAGGTCGGGCAGCTCTAGGTGCTGTCAATGGAAACAGCTTTGTAATGGCAGGGGGCTCTAGTATACCTACAGCCTTAGTTCCTCCACTACAATTAAATCCCTATATTAACACCGTTCAAGGAGGAGCCCAATCTTTCGGCAGGGCAGCCTTCCGAGGCGCTGGGATAGAAGTGCCAAACTTTCAAATGCTTCCAATGCAAACACACTATTACGGGAATCAACCAGCCGGAGGCACCAACCGATTCCAATCAATTATACCTCGGCTAGACCAGTTAAAATCCATGCATTTTCAACCACCACCGAACTTAAATTCATTCACTAATTTCCAAGATACCAGCAATTCATTTCTGCGCTCCAACGACCAAACCAACTTTGCGCCACAGCTTCAAGTCTCATCGGGCCCTGTTAATGGCAATTTTCTACATCCTCCCAGCCTCTACTCCTCAGGTCAAAGCGGGCGTGAAAACGGTTTCATTAATTTAGGTGCCGGACGTGTAGCACCAACTCAAATATTCTCTAATTTGAAGGGTCCTCCAGACATTCAGCTCTTAGCGCCCTCCGGTGGCTTTACTGATAAAGCCTATACCGAAGTTTCACAATCAAGCCAACCTTTTCAACATTCGAGCAACTCCCATTCCTACTCATCTCATTCTTTCGTTGAATCCAACTGGAATGCTAATTCCAGTTCAAGAAATCATTTCGGTTACCCAGATAACCTACTCCAAGCACCTTCTTCTAACCCAGCAATTTCAGAACCCCATCAAGAGAATATACTCCAAACCATAAAGACCGAATCTGTATTTCCGAGCCCAGCTGTATCTGCACCGACTGAACGCCATCTACCGATCGTGACGGAAACCCCAACTTCCAAAGCTTTCGAAACCCATGCAGTTGCCACTGAAAAAATTTCGCTCCCCGTTGCACCCACCACGCCCCCTGGAACACGTTTTACAGAAACTTCAGTAACTACGACATTTGCGCCTAAACCTTTCAGCACCACTACTATTAAAACCACCCTTTCGTCCCTTTCCACAACTGAAAAACCTGAAACGACTACTTCAAAAATGTCCAAGTCCGAATCCTATTCCACCTCCGAACCACCCATCAGAATAATTCAAGGAAGCTGGATGGACAGCGGGATTCCAATGGACGATAAAGATATTTTAAAGACTCTAGATAACTATCCCTTGGAAAGTTTTAATTGGTTTAAGGCTCCTGAACCTGGAGTTCCCAAAGATACTGACCCTGCACACCAAACTGCAAGTTTGCCATTTTCAAACCTGAACAAGCTCTCACCAATCCTTAATTCCGATAAAATGGTCATGGTCAATGGTCACATGTTGAATCACGAAGCCAAAACCGGTCAACATTTCTTCAATTTTCAAGGTTTCGTAGAAACCCCAAATCGAGGAAACCTTCTGTCTGAGTCTGAACCAATCCCCAAAGATGGCGACTCTAAGGGCCCCATCGACGGTTCTATTAGCATATTGCAGCTAGCACTTTCTAAAAAGCCAAGATAGTGCCCTTTATTTATTTTAATTAAAAGTACCCGATTCATAAAATTACATCGCCTCTATTACCATGACAATGTTAATAACATCTTTCTGTTTGGCGGAGGATTTCAAAATAAAACCAACGTCACAAAAACTGTCAAACTGTGTACCCGATTTTCAGAAATACAACCCTCGTGACCTCACATATTTTGAAAATGAATGACGGACGTTCCAGGTCAATCCTAAAAGCGAGTATGGTCGATCATAAGCTCTTCACATCCCGACCTCCTAGCCCAATCAACTCCATGGATCTCCGCAAGCTCGATCAGAGTCGAGGCAGCGGTGAGGTCAACTTCCATATTCGCAATGACGGCTTGATCATCAACGATGTAGACTCTCAATTAAACATAAAACCTGCAATAACCAAGTCAAGCGTTGCAACAGGCATACTCGGCGCTTCCAGAATGACCACATTCGCCTGCAATTCCAGAAACATCACCCTCAAAACCCCAGTGCAGTCTACGATTACATTACCCTTTTCTGCCGGGGTCTCCAAGCGTCCATCAAAACGTGAACTCACAATATTAGAACCTGAACGTCCGGTGATACGAAAATCCAAGTATATTCAAATCCCGAAGACTTTTATAGATTCCAAGGGAAACGCCGTTACAGTAAAGGTAAGCTGTACTCCAAAGTAGAGGGCGCTGTGTTACCAAGTTTAATATTCTTCCAGTCCATAATGAGCATCCATTCCTCTCGAAGATTGGTTACAAGAACATACAACGGGTGGGTGTGGGCTATCAGTTTGGATATACAGACATAGATGTCAGCCTACAAGATCTCTATGAACTCCCTCCAGGGTTGCTCAATCCTCGAGGGATTTGCTTAAACGTTTCCGATAATTATCTGCAAAGTAAGTACTAATTATTTCTGTAATGTTCATTTATGATTTATTTCTGCGATCCAATCAGATTAATATAATTTTACATCCCCTTTATAAATTTTTAACTTTCATTCCATTGTAGCACTTAACGGAATCCGGATGCCTTATTTAACAAAAATAGATGCTTCAAACAACGAGCTTACTGAATTCGGGGATTTTGGATCTCCTACCGAAGCTTTGAGAATCGCAAATTTTTCTAAAAACTGCATTAAAAAGGCACTAAACCTTCAAACCTTTTGGGCTTTAACCGAGTTGAATTTATCCCGTAATTCTTTTCGTTTTTAGTAAACTTAAAAATACGAGTTTGCAAACTTAAATTTCAAAAATCTTCATTTTACAATCCAGATAACGAAATTGATGAAGTATATGGGATCGACGAATTAGAGTACTTAACAAAACTGGATTTATCACACAACCGATTCACAGAATTTCCTCCGATATCATCTTCGAGTCTCGTAACGCTCAACTTGGTAATTCAATAAATTAAGTCTTGGAAAATAAAAAAATCAGCATTAAAATCAAGTAAATTAGTAATTTCAAACCTTCCTTTAAAATTAATTGCAATTACTTTCGATTCCCCAGAATAGCAACAACCTCGATGAAATCCCCGATTTTAAATCCTGTCCACATCTCGTCCAACTCGGCTTGGCCTTCAACTCAATATCTGACCTCGAGCCCTTAAAACATTGCACAAGACTCTTGAAATTATGGCTCCAAGGTACCCATACTTCCGATTACAGCCTATAACTTACTACTTCCATGCTGTTTTTCTCCTTGAGAGAACTCCTGTACAATTATTTAAAAATCCCTTGTGCAATACTTCAGAAAACAGCATCAATGACCTACACCAGCTGGCTAATTTGAAGCCAATCCTTGGCCTCAACTCGTTAACGCTGTACCCTAATCCAATAGCAGCCGTGGGAATGTACAGGTCAATGATTATTTTTACTCTGCCCCAGCTCCTAGTTTTAGACGCTCAGAAAATTCAAGCTAAGGAAAAGGTTTGTACAGCATTTGTTTTTTTAATTTTCAAAATATCACCCCCTCATTATTTTAAAAATCTCACTCTTTAAAATAAAATTTCCCATATAATTTGTAGCTATTATAATTCAATTTATTTTATTAAATTTCAACAATCAAATCCCTTATATCTTTCCAGGTAGAAGCCAAGAACATTTTCTCCCCAGACTTGGCAGAGCTCGTAGCTCGGGACCGTATAGAGAACATGGTGGAACGAGCAAGTCAATCCGGATCAACATTGAGCGATGAATTCATTTACAAGCGTCAACTCCCACCCGTCATCCTTCTCGTAGGGGCCCCCCTCAGCCGTTGTTCTCAGATTGCAAGCATGCTCAAGGTCAAATACAGGAACAAGGTTCACTTAGGGTACTAACACGCACCAATCATACACCCATCTCAAATTTCATGCCACATAATCTGTTACCGACTCCACAATTTCCTAAGGCTTTTTCATCTTAGAGGAGAGAAACTTGATTCAGAATCAATATTATTGACTAAATGTCACCGCCTCTCAGCTTGTCAGACACTAAGATTTTTTTCTCCTTTAGTGGCGTTCACTCAACAGCGACAACCCTAGAGATTCCCATACCAAACAAAGATATTCCAGTTTCTTACGAAACCTTTGCGCAAATGAAGAGTCGTGGAGAGTTTCTTGCAAGAAGTCATATCCTCGGACGAGCTTGTGGCTTTACATCCTCTCAGGTAAATTATCCCTTGGAGCTCAATTTGCTCATCCGTCCTTCAGACTTGTCACATCTGTCAGCTCCTTTGAAGCCTAATCAAAATATATATGTCATCCTGTCATTCTTTTCATGCTTGTCGTATCAGATTCTCCGAGCTGCGGAAAGGTCAGGCGGAAAGTCGGTCCTTGTAGCTTCTGTTCCCCTGGCTGTAGCATTAGCCATCCGGGATTATGACATCCGTCCAAGGGTTGTACTAGTAACGCCCCCTCACGTTTATGAAAACCCTTTCATACATCGCACAAATATTTGGGACGAATTAGACCACGATTTCGACGATGAATCAGGTCATGATTTTACTTGCATTTTTCTCCACTTCGAGCGCCATCTAGCTGTATAATGTATATCCAATATGAAATATGCTCAATACAGTTATCATCTGAACCTTCTTCAGGCGTATCTACACCTCTGGAGGTAAGCTAATAATAATTTTAGTATCCCACATATTTCTTTAATTTTCAGTTATAAATTGAATGATAATCTTTGGATTTAATCATGTGCTCATTACCTATTTTTTAAATCAAATGAGTACTTTCTCCACAGTTGGATCAATCCGAGACACCCGAAGACACGGACCGCGCCACCACCTTCACAGTTCGTCTGACCTATGGCCCCGATTCTGGAAGAGTATCGCAAGAAGACGACGCACGCAGTGCCAAGCGTTCCCCATCTCAAACTTCTATGACTCAATGCGACTCGAGTTGTATTCTGCAAGGTCTCAACGGACTCCCTCCCGAGCCTGAAAACTGTCAATCCGATCAAAGCCTATCTGGCAACCAACCCTTCGAGGAGAGTTCTAAACGTGTAAATCAAGAGGTAAAAATCTCACAATTTGCTACTTTCAATCCTGTCTTGCACCGCAATTAAAATTTTAATTCCCATTCTCATTCTAGCCCACCATAGAGCGCAAAGACTTGTTTCCTTCTTCCCAGCCGGTGCAGTTAATATTCAATCGCATCCATCAGCACCCCAAGCCTCAAGGGACTTCCTCCCCTGTAGAGCATCACATAATACGTCACACTCGGGACACCCTGTATGGAGTGCCCTCTTACGAGATATTTTTCACATCCCCCTCTCCGCCTCCACACACATCTGACCCTGGGGTCAGCAACAACGGACCCCATGAAATAGGTCCATCCACCGCCGCTCCTTGCGCCATCTTGTATCCCCTGTCGCATGAAAGTTTCAAAATCGTCGGCTCAAGTTGCGAACCAATTTCCCATATCTGTGACTCTATTGCCCCAAATGACGGCTCACGTCCAGGTCCTTCCAACCGTAGAACCAAAAACAAACCCCAAGTGTCTCGCCTCAATACGAATTGCTGTCCCGCCGTTTCCAATCTCGACTACCCGTTGTTGCCCAATCCCGTTTACTGTCTGAAGAAGGCTGGCGAACCTGACGGAATCAAATGTTACTACCCGATCCTGAATAGCCAACAGACCCCATCAAAAGGATATGGAATGAACTGCGGTATTTTTTTCGATGGCTCATTCCCAACAGATTTTTTCTCCAGTCACAACCTTTCCGTCAAGGACAGCTGCCACGGAGAAACTCGCGGAGAAAGTGGCTCCCTCTCCATACTCTCTAACGAGGATAACATGACACACAGTAACACGCCGAGTTACACCGGATCCTTGTGTGAATATGCGGATGAAACCACTTCAGTTCACAGTCACTCTGACGCAGGACAGATAACAGATGGCGCTGTCGGCGGTGGTAAGCTCAGTTCCTTAAATTATTCTATTTTCTCAGCCATCTAAAACTTGTAGCCTTAAATTTCACAGAGATAACCCCGGAAACCCCAGCCCAAGATCATCATTCCTTCTTCTTGGAATCCCTCAAACCCACTTCAGGGGTCACAACAGCTCATTCTGAAATTTCTCCGCCCGCCTTCCTCTCCTCCACAAAAGAACAGAATAGGACCGCCATCACCACTTCAAAATCAATCATTGACCCTTCATCTACCTCCAATAAGAAATCCACAAAAAATCCAAACGCATCAGTCACTTCCTCTTCCCACCGCAAGAGCCTAATCTTTGCATCAAACGTACCAAGTTCTGTATCCGATTCTCGTATAACAGCTCAACCGCCACAACCCTCCTCTCCGACCAATTCCCTTGCAAGCTTGATGCTCCCCGTTTTCATGTCCGACGGTAAAGTAGTCACCCTTCAGAAACACCAACAAGCACTTGCAAATTCCATCATCAAAACCCGAGAAGAGTACATTCAATTTCACCAGGATCATCCGGGAGTTTTTCAAATAGTTGTCGACTACCCAGGGATTGAAGACTGCTTTCAAGCTGTCTGCACCCTTGTCGAACAAGCCCTTACTCATTCCGCCGAAAAAATCTCGGATCCATGTGCCCCCAACTGTAACGCTCTAGCGGGTAGGAATTCCTTGTGGAAGAATCATCACGACGGCAAAATATTTCATAGAAACATCCACGCCAATTACATCAATTTAAGTCGAACTTATTGTACCGGTAACGCTTGAAATGGAAATCATTTTTAAAGAAACAAGTACCTAAATGTAAATAAATAATATTTTTGTGTCATATTGATCATTATTTTTTATATTTTCCTATGGTGCACACAACCTCTCTTTGCTTTCTCTTAACCTCTTTCTCTACCTCTTACCAGCTTGCTTTCTTAACCTAAAGTAGCTGCTCACCAATACTTTCTCTTAGGTTCAAATTCAACCCTCTCAGCTACTCCCACCCTATCACAAATAATATCCCAGTCAATACAATTTATTTCCGCTTCAGTTTCTTTTTCCAACTTTACCCAATGTTACGCCTCTTCCCTGAGATATCCTCCAAAAGCCCTTATTTAATTTCTATGAATAATTTATATCCCTCCTTCCTCTCAACCGCACTCCAAGCTAATAAAATACCTCCCTCACCCCATACACCGCTTAGTCAGTCCTTTCCCATATTTCTCCATCCATCCGCTCTCTCTAAAACCTAGAAATCAATCATCCAACCCATTAACTTTCTCCCCTTCCTTCCTCGTCTACCACCAAACTCTCAACTTGTACATCTTCTACCTATTGTACCCACCCTACCAAACTATATTTTACCTCGTTTACCCGCTAACACAGGGGCTACCGAACCCGTCCATCCTATATGTAGCTCACCTGTTAGAGTCATTCAATCAATATTTACTCAGGTAGTGCAATATCCTCCCTCTAGCTTTCTATTTTCTCCCTCTGGCAATTAATGAATCTACCTGGCAAATGTCAAAAGCCACAGAGAGATATAATAAAATGCGAAACAGCACCATAACTCCCAGTCAGTAACCTGCTTACGCTTACAGTACTTCCTTTTCCTTCTACACCCAATCCATGGCTCCCAGGAAGACACTTCAACTTCTCCACGTATATATACTTTTAGTCTTCGAGTACCACAACCGGCGTTAAAGCCTTTCATTAAATAATTATTTTTGTATCATCATAATTATTTTCTTTTCACAACCGGAAATGCTTTCTCCTCCTGTCTCCTATTCCATTTTCTCATTCCATCATGAAGTAAGGTTCGTTTCTTTTTACGTTTCTACGGAAAACACCACAAAACTAAGCAACAGGACAGCATCACCTTCTACTCAATCATGCAAGTTACGCGCCCAGTAAATTTAAATTCAAAAGGTCGGAGGTCAGAATGCTGGTTACATTCCGCCGCCTTCGTAAAGACACATTCCTCCACAAACATGTACATAGATGTCACCACCATTTACCTGAGAATACCTCATCTCTGTTTCAGTCGTCTTACAGTTCCTCCACAGCAATGCGTAAACTATCCAAGTTCAAAAGTTTTTCTCTTCCGCTTTCCCTAACCTGTCCCTCTCTCTCCTATTTTCTATCTCTATTTTTGGAATTCAAACTCGATCCCCCTTGCAATTTTAACCAGCTAATTATAGACATACGTTTTCACACTCTACACAATAATTCCCTTGTTTCTTCCTTCCCTTTTCGTATATTCCCTTAAGACAACTACTTTGAGTCAGATCTGAATTCTCTTCGCATTTTTGCCACATGCACACTCATAGACTTGCAGATGAGCTAAGCTGAAACTCCTACGGATATTTCTCCTTACAAATCACACGTGACTTTGGAATTCTTAAATCTGGGGCCCCAGCTCACAGCTAGACCAAGTGCAAGAATTTCAGCTTCTTTTCATTCATATCCGCTTCTCCACCACCCATTATATTCATTAACGTAGATACACACAAGACTGTGGGTCGTTTGTGGAGAAGCATCCTTCTTGAAATACGCAAATCCAAGCTTGAAGCATAATGCACAACTTATACGCCTGGGCCACTTCGACTACACAAATAAATCCTCTGGCGAGAGAGCACCCATAATTCATCCTCTGCATTTACTACCTCCTTCTATCCTATATAATTCCGCTATCTTATTCTTCTCCCAACTCTTCCTCTTTGAGTGCATGAATGAATAATGGTTTCCACGACTCATTTCTCTTACTAGCGTACAGAATGAATAATCTGGTTGATCACTTAGTTCACTTCAGAGGATAAACCGCCCGGAAGGATAATATAAGCGCAGCTTTGACCCCTCCAGACTCAATACTGTAACAAAAGATGCTCTATTTCTGTATCAGTTCTGCGAATATCCAATTCCACTACCGCTATTTCCGCACGTGTACAACATAACGATGCTTTGAGTAATACGAGCTTTATCCAACTTTCTCCCACGCCGTATGCTTCACCTGAACTATCCCGGGTAACGGGATACCAGACAGGTAGAAGAACAGAGAGTAAAGGTGCTTTCCTCGCTCTCCTCTTCTGCTTCTATTGCATATTTTAACCCGGCTTTAGAATCTACCTACTAGCTAATAGCTAGTAGCTATGCATATCTGATAGTTTAGGTTTGGTTTTAGTGAATTGAATTCCTATAGACCATATATTTATCAGCTGTACTAATCCTCCTTTATATTGTTTTAGTTTTGTTTTCATATGTATTCCCAACATTTTACGATAATTAAAAATGTAAGTTACTTGACTAGATTTCAACGCCGTTTAAGCTAGTTTTTTTCATTTAAGACACCACAGGAACCTGTTACAGCTGTATCTTCTCCTTGTATCGTCCACAATCCACCTCGTTCTATACCTCCAGAAACGATTCTGATTTCCTCCTTGTATTTCAAGGACTAATTGAAGAAATATTTAATTTTCCTTGGACTTCATTACAAAAATCCCTTGGAATCAACGTGATTCTTTAAAGAAAATCTTGCATTCCTAGGGAGTCACTGCAAAACTCCCTTCAAAGAATTGTTTTGTATTTTCTTGTGTGTCAAAAAACCTTTGCAAGTATTTCATGCTTCCCTTAGGACTTTTATGGCAGCTAGAAGTATCCGCTGTAAAAAATTCACCTACTTCCTCTCTTCCAATAGTTTGTAAGCTTCAAAACGATGAGTTTTCCTTTATTTCCTAGCCTAGCTCGACAGTAAATATCACATATATATATATAAGCACTGAATCTATAATGCACATAACAGTGAGATACTCTTGCCTATTTCTTGCCATTTAATTTGCCCATGCTCTACTCCTACTAGTTTCTCCACAGTTCCGGCTTTCCCCTTCGGTATTATGTATCTCGTCCTCGTATCTAGCAACTCGTTGGATTGACGCACGTCCGTGCTACACTCTGACAAGAGTCCCCCATGTTTTTTATCCCTCAATGGATGAAAAGAGCGAGCCTCAAGTGAAAGGCTCCTTCGTCTTCCTCCATCCACGAGCCCTGGTATCCTTCTCATATCCTCCCGCTATCACTATATTCCAGTACTATCCCTACATGCTTCTCCCCCGTTTCCTCATTCAGTCAGCGTTTCACTTTCGAGCTGGAAAACCGAACTAACCGAACTCATTCTTGGCATCCTGGCAACCCACGGATTCCTCCGACAAGAGACCAAGAGCCAGAACACCCGGCTTTTAGCCTCGTACTTTCAAACACCAGCATTGCGGATATAATTCCATACCCTTCCTCTTCTCACCCCGACCATTATCCAGTGACCATTCTTAAGTAATTTTCTCCTTACTCTCTAAAAGACCCATCATCAATTCCACAAATAATTCTTTAAATCCTAAAATATGAATCTCACACCAGCTACTAGTGCTTTCACCACTTTCACCCTTAGCTTTTCAACTTACCTGTGATTTACTCAGCTGAACCTTGATTTTTATCATACTATCTTCTCCACTACCCGACCTGTGATTCCGACCCGTGCTTTCCCTATTATTATTAAATTCAACTAATTCCTCCGGTTCAAGTACAGCCAGCCCGATCTCGCCTTAAGGTAAAATTTTCTCGTAACTTTCACTCTGCAATTTTCAGAAATATATTTAAATCTTTTCGCGAATTTAAACACTGCAATTAGTAATAATACTCTACCAGCATCCTGAATTATTGCATTATTTAAGCCACAGAGAAAGTCCTCTAGAGAAAGTATCTACATAAAAGGTTATAATACCCTTACTCAGCGGCAAATTAGCATTTGCTAGTCATAAGTCGCATCGAAAGCAAACAATTTGCAGCTTTATTAGACTAGGCCCAATTCGGATTTGTTTTTTTAAAAATTAAATAGATATTATAATTTAAAAATCAAATCAAAAACATTAAATTGAAATCTTCCTCTCTAAATTCTCAGGTATCCGGAATTTTTCATCCTACGCATAAAAGAAGACTTTGACTACAGCATGGAAAAGTATATGGAGCCTGTTCCAGCGCCTATACGAAGTCCCAGTTACCTGGAGACCCTTTGGTTCGAGGACGATTTCCCGTTGAACACCTGGAGAAGCTGGATGTCCAAGAACTGGACACTAGCAATCCACTTCACAGTCCTCTACGTAGCATTTATCCAATTCGGTAAGATATGGATGAAGAACCGCCGTCCTTACAGATTGCAATTGGTTCTAACGATATGGAACATAGCGCTAGCCGCTTTCTCTTGCGCCGGCTTTCTCCGTTCCTTCCCAGAGGTCACCTACATCCTTCGCACCAAGGCCAACGGTTGGTTCCATATCATTTGCTCAAGACAGGACGGCAACTCAGCAAGTGCTTTCTGGGCTCTCGTCGGTACTTTCTCCAAGGCTGCTGAGCTGGGTGACACTGCCTTCATAGTATTGAGAAAGCAGCCCTTAATTTTCCTTCACTGGTACCACCATGCCACCGTCATGCTCTACACCTGGTACACCTACGAAGCTCAGGACCCCTGTCACCGCCTCTTCATCGTCATGAATTACTTTATTCATTCAATCATGTACTCATACTACGCCCTCAGGGCCATGGGCGTCAAAGTCCCCCGCAAAATCAGCATGGTCATCACCACACTCCAGCTGTTCCAAATGATTGTCGGCTGTGGTCTCAACTTGGTATCCTTCTACTGGCTCCGAACCGGCCGCGGATCGGATTGTGCCCGTATCGAATGGAACGTCATCGTAGCCCTTGCAATGTACACCTCCTACCTCGTCCTCTTTGCCCATTTCTTCTACCAGAGCTACATTGCACAGAGGCCCAAAGCCCTCCGCTCCGAGGTCAAGGATTCTCGTCAAGTCCTCAACGGCGCTTCGACCAAGGTCAAGGTTAACTAAATCAGACAACCTCTCAGAACATTAATTAGCTAAACTACTCTACGCCGCCCGTATATTTATAAAAATCCTCATATTATATGCTATATATGCTACACAGTCATGTTAAATATAAAAACCTCAAAATCCAACGCCCATTCAATTCCGAATTAATCCTCAATTATTTTCATCCTTCATGATCTCAACCTATTCCCTCCGTTTAAAACTAAACTAGATATAAAACATGTACGCAGATTTCCACTTCTCACCCTACAAAATAAATGTTGTTAGTTTCGTTATCGTTAAATAAACCGCACATCATCACTCTAACATTCTTTCGCAGTCATTCTATCCTCGTTTAATATTTCAAAATCCCATGTTTCTCAACTATAAACCGCATAAATGTCTGCCCAGCGACCGTCTGTCTGTACATTCAACGCTTTCACATATCACAGTAATAGTTTTTTCCATAACTTTGAAGCGAGTAACCAAAAAGTTTAACAAAGCTAAGAAACAAGTAACTCTTTCTAAAGTCCCTCTAAAGCTCTACCGCTTCATTTACTTTTGCAATCATTCCGACACAACCAACTGCTAAAAGTTTAAACCAGTAGTATAAACTTTTCAATTCTTTGCCATTGTCAACAATTTCAGCTCTGACCGAGCAGAAGCCATACAACCTAATCTAGAATCACAATACATTTCCTTTGCATCCTTTGATTGAAAACAAGAAGACAAGTCAAAGTACTAATTGACACTGTTCTTAAAAGCTCAATTGCTTTTCTTATATGATCTTTGAGTCCTATCTCGCTTCTCTTCTATTTTCGAACCAGAGCATGCAGCTCTATACATTTCGACAACAATTAAAAATATCAATCCGAAGCAAGCTGCGACTGCAACAAACACAATCCCCCAAACATCCAACAGCCTCCTCTCATACCAAGTTTGATATACTCCCAAAGGTTTCAGAAACGCCAAAGAAGCTTCATCATTTCGCAAAACGTATTCCGTCCACCACTCAGCAGTTTTCACGGGTGTCTCCGGCCTATCTTTGAAGAGCTTCAGTGTCATTTCCATATTTGCTTTGTATCTATCCCACAAAAAGGGTCATTAATCGACTTCAATAAAACTTTCGGATATCTCAATCAAAATTCAAACCCACCCTTTAAATTACTGATAATTCAGCGAACTTACTTGGGATCCTTGGTAATTTTCTCCAAAGCAGCTGCAAATTTGTCTTTGGATAGGGTATTAACATCCTGCATGATTCCTCTTTGAGTTCTTTGGATGCGAATAGCATTGTAATCCTGTTCAGCAAATACTGGCATCACTACAAGCGGGACTGCATTCCAAATCGCTTCGTGAATCCCAAGCAATCCTCCGTGGGTCACAAATCCCTTGATTTTAGGATGTGCTAGTAAATTCAAATAAATCAAACACAATTAAAATTACAATTAAAACAACATTCAATTACGGATTCCACCTCAGAGCTTTGAAAATACAATCATTATTAGCCTATACCTAATATTGCTTGCTGAGGTAACCACGACTGAGTAAACACACTATCCGGAAGGTCAGCCGGTCGTTGTCCATCATATTTCCAAACGAATCGCAATTTGCTTTCCCTCATGACATCATGAAAGATTTTCTGAAATTCCTTTGGAGCTTTAGCAACATTAGCGGCACTTCCAAAACTCACGTAGACAAATCCGTCAACTCCACTTGCATTGATAAAATCCTCAAGTTCCTGAAACAATAGCACCACAAAATATTAAACCCATAAACTCTTCATCAAAAATAACCGCAATTAATCACGAATCATTCCACCGACAGCGTACCTTCGACAGCTTCTGACTAGTATCGCCACAATACATGCCGCCAACCGGAATCACAAGAGGCGGCAAAGCTCTTGCAACTTCCTCGGAGAAATGTGTATTCTGAAGGATGAGGTGGACCCGGCTTTCCAGTTCTGAAACTGGAGGAATACCCGGATCTTCAAAGACGTCTTCGAATAATTTATCCAGTTCCGGGTAGTAATTAAACACTTTGTTGTAATACAGAATCAAGGGCCACATTGTACTCGTCAGTCTTTCCCATAGTGACATTGGGAAATCGTAAGGATTATGGGATTCAGCAATCCACGAAGTTTCTTGAATCATTCCGACAGCATCGTAAATCCAAGCATAGGGATGAGTAGTTCCGAATAATATAGTTTTCGCTCTGAATTTATACGCAAGACCAAATCCACATTCGTTCATTAGCTCATCAATCACGACTAAATCGAATTTTGATTTTTTAATCCAGTTCCGGGTTTCCTCATGTAGCAAAAATCCTTGACATGTTGATAATCCTTTTCCCGGTAATTGTTTCGCAAGTTCCGATACAGCATGAAGGCCTCGAGTCAATCGTACATTTAAAAAATCAAAGCTCCCAAGTCCCTGCTCGATTTTGTCTGCAACATCACTAGGATAGAATTCTGTCACATTAGGGTTAGGTATTTTAGGCTTAAACGGCTGTACAAAAGTTATTTTGTGACCTCTCTCAGCTAACTGTTCCACTAAAGGCCACACTGCAATTCGATGACTATACGTTGAGAGGGCGAAGAAGAATAAAATGTTAGCTCCTCTTGCAATTTGCAAACAGAAAACAAAAATCACAAATAATTTCAAAGTCATTCTGTCAACAGAAGCACGCTTTGACATTGTCACCACAAGTCTAAATATCAACACATAAATGCTAACAATTCGTATAGTTAGCTTTGAAAATTTTTATCACCTCCTTACTTAATTTAACAATAACAAAAATCAACAATAGTGAAACGTGCGAATTTTTTTCTCCTAGGAAAATATTTTCTTGAACCAGCTGATCTTCCCACTACAACAACCTAATATGTTATGACCGGTGCTGTCAAATGCGCATGCGTTCTCAAAGTGCATTGTCTATAGTACAACTGCCTCTTGTAATAAAATTGTATTCTCTTTCCTTGAGACTAACGAATATATTTCTTATGGAATTTATCCATGCTCTATCAGAGTTGGAAACGATTGGGGAACCATAACATAAAGCGACAATCAACTAAAATGCCTTCAGCAACGATAGAACCGTCAATAAGGCGGTGCTTTAAGTACAGGAATACATCCGTTAGCTTCTGGAAAATGTTTAGATTTTAATATAGGGAGTTAAAGTACTCAACATTTTAGAAAAGAGTTTTTCAAAATAAAACTAACACATGATTCTTAGTTAAGACAAAGGATGCATAGATACAGGTTTGTAGTAGAACAATGCCTGCCAAACTTCGATAAGGTAACCCCTCATCAGAAAAAATTCCTACGCTATTGATATTATTACGTTATCGTATCACAAAAGAAAAAAACTAGTCCCTTCGACGTCTTTTCTCGTTCATGCTACTGCTGCTGCTTTGAGCCTTTCCTACATCTTTTTCCTTCCCTTCATCGGCTCCACGTTTGCTGGTGTTTCGTTTAGCCTGTTGCAAGAATTGGTCGATACCGAAAAGATCTTCGTCGTCTCTTTCGAACTGCACTGGGCCAGAACGAGTGGCATTTCTGTCAGTTCCATCGAATCCCTTGTCAGGAACAAATCTAAAAGAAGTGCGAATTTAGGTTGTTAGTATCATCACTTTGAAATAACTAATGCTTCGTAAAAACAGTTTTAGTATATTCTCACATACCTATTAGTGTTCTTCAAACTTTCCAAGTCCCCACCATATATATCTGCATCTCCCCCCTTCTTAGGGCGGTATATTGCACTTGCAACATCGTTTCCTTGTCGCCAAGGCCTGTAAGATTCAAATGTGTTTAATTACCATTAATATCTTCATGTACGTACAGTAATCGACAAATCCAATGCTAAATTAAACATACTTGTCATAAACGTTGTATCCCTCTTCATCTCCAAATCCAGTATCCATGCCGCGGCTTTGATTGAATAGTCGGGAGTCAAACTGAGTTTCTCCACCGCTGATAGTTTTTGCTGGAAGTCCCAAAGCAATCTGCTCACTGATATCTCTCTCTCTTTCACGCTCAAGTCGATTCCTAGTAAAATATGTAATCGTATATCATTAATTACGTAATACTAGGAAATGGATGAGAAATGGAAATCTTATTGCATAATGTTTACCTCTTGTCTGGCGCAGCTCTCGCAATATTCCTTTGCCGTTGTCGTTCTTTATGTCGTTCTTGTCGAAGTTCATCACGCTCTTTGACATCGTCGTCTTTTTCTGCAATCAATTGATATGTTTGTGAGCATGGCATGTTTAGGACAAATCATTTAAAAATTGTAACAGGATAGAAGCTATCCCTACTGCCGGTTTGGTTTTTTTTCACATCACCATAGTTTCTAGTTCATATCTATTATGAACTTAAAGCGTGGCAAGATTTGATTTTCCATTCGCGCTAGTTTTGCAAAGTTTTCTTATCGCTGCACTACAGGGAGAAATATATATAATTTTGGAATGTATCGAGAAACTGAATTACTACGAGGGGATAAAACTGTAAATCTGAAGGACAACGGTAGAGGTATTGAGACCTATCCTGTAGGTTATAAATAATTATCTTTATTTCTCTATTAATTTCTCACCCATTATTTTCGCAGGGTTTCTTGCACTACTTCCTGTGAATAAATGAAACCACAGGAAAGCCTACGCTGTACTTTGCAAATGGTTTCTGCTAGCCTCCTGGTATTGTTCCCGTTCTAACACATGCCTTTGTACAATACAGTGAAACCCCAAAACTGGCTAACGAGTATGAAACATTACAGTTAAGATAAGTTTCATGGCGGACTGGATCACGGATTGCAAGATTATAATTACTTACGGAATCCAAACAGAAGATAAATAGATCCTAGCATGTAATTATGAATATCTACTATGTATACGCGTATGTACACTATATATTAAATTGTGAACAGCCAAACACCGATCGCAGTAGCTTTCCTCCCCCTTATGTGTGGCATATAGTGTAGATAACGGGTGAATATATATAGCTCAATCATATTTACGCGTATATACACTATATGTCAAATTCTGGACAGTCAAAACACCGATCGCAATAGCCAGTGTTAACAAACCGGCAAAAACCGAAAGTGAACTTCAATTCATTAACTTACCTCCTGCAGCCTGATGCCTAATTCCAGCACGCTCTTCACGAGCTTTAGCCGCCAACTGCCGTAGATGGTCTTCCTTCTTTTCCTTCTCTTTCTGAGCTAACTTCTTTTCTAGCTGCGCTCTCATTTCAACAGCCTCTCGAGCTTTCCTGTCAGCTATGTACAGGGCTTCGGCTAACTTCGCAAAATTTTCATTTATGTGAACTTGCTGCAACCCTCGGCCATCAGCGGCTAACCTCTTATCCAATGGAATGGTGTATCCCTATGAAAGAAAACAAGCCGTTAGATCATGTAATGTCATAGGTACCGACTACGGACTACTTCTCAAAAACACCTCGTGTAGAGACTTACCTTTGAATTCTTCCAGTTAGAAATACAAGGAGGTATCTTCCAGTCCTTTTGCTCTTTCGCCGTAACTTTCCTAGTTGGCGAATGCAGCACTGGCGCGGGAGGGGAAGGAGGTCCTCGAGGAATTTTCGTATTGATTCTGTAAATTAAAATAGTAAAACACCATAAAATTAAAATGTGATTTGCATTATAAAATCGGAACAAGCAAAAGAAAGGTGAATCTTTTACTTGAATCGAGGAGGTGACATAGGATCCCTTTGTACTTCAACCATTCGGATAACACGCTGTTGCGCACCCGAATTAAAGGCCTGCCCTTGTTGAGACGGAGTATACCTGATGAATTGAGTCTCGCCCTAAAAAGACGAATAAATTCCAGAATTCCTGAATAAAAGTACAACAAACAATTTATCATGGCACGCCAGTTATTCTTCAATTTACCTTTTTATCAGCACAGCGAACAGGCATAGCCGCAGCGATTTTGCTCTGCGTTAATTTCTCCAACGCTTGACGTGTTTTTTCCGTTGTATCTTTTACGTCTTCTTCGTCAGGCTTTTGTAATTCCTACAAAAATGCAAATTCATATTACACAAATTCACATACTTCAAACCAAAATCCAAAAATAACACAATTATCCTCAAAAATACTTACAGGGTCATCTTCAGAAGTCATTTCCTTTGGCAGCAAATCTGTGTACTTTGAATACACGATTTTATCTTTCGAATGTCCCTGTCTCGCAATAAGGTCATACTTAATTTTCCCTTCACTATCCAGTTGAATTGCCAATGCATTCGAAGTCGATTTCTCCGCCTCAGTCGTAGTCTTCCCCATTCCAAGTGGATATTGAGCAACATGACACTCCGGGTACGAGCCGCCGTCTCCAAAATCCTAAAATAATTACATCAACCATTAAAATTATACAAAACCATTTATACTCATATTCTTAACGGCTTAATGGTATCAACCTCGGCGGTTCTTGGAATCCATCCTCTCCGTCTTCCGTATGGAGGTGCCCTGCACTCTATTGACACTACGGCTGTCGACGTCTTCTTCATCAACGCTCGTTCATCATCCCTATCCCGGACAATGTTCGTCGGAACGGGTAAAACCCTAATTGACAAAAAAGCAGACCAATAATTAATACACAATCTTATAAGCTTCCAGACGCTGAGCATTTTTTTTGAATTTTACAAACATTTCATGAACGGTATTATTTTTAGTAATTAAAAACTAGTTTTACCTGGCTAAAGATGCCATCTTCTCGCACTGGATACGGAACCGAACAACTTAAAAATTCAACAGAAAGTTCTCTGATTTCGATTAATTACCCCTGTGTACTCCTACATCGAGTAGCAAAACGTTCAACAATATAAGATTAGCTTTGTTTATAATTATACAAACACTAAACTCTAATTAAGTTACATACATTTAAATATATGTACTTTTCAACCTTCAACACTGATAATAATTAATGTGAAAGTCCACAGCGCGCAACGACAAACTCAAGGATTCATATTCAAAGACCCCGCTTAACACCAAGCTACACCTTTGTCATCGCTAGATGGCAGACACGATCTCTTACTCTTAAATGCTACTCCAGTTCATGTCTTCTTCTGAAGTGTGGAAGTTCATAAAAAAAATTCAAAAATGACGAGAAAATCTAAATCTGAAAAAATTGAACTGGTAATCATTATATAGAAACCTCTCAAATCAGTTAATTTCCGTCACAACAACCTGGCCATCCTTTCTGCATGTTGTTAAACAGATGACAAAAGACATTATAAAATTTTTCGATGCTCATAGCTCACAGGTAGTGCAAGATACCCGTTCCTCACGACAACATAAGTTTGCCTACAAACTGTGCAAGTTTTTTGGGCGTCGTCGAACCTAGAATTTCAATTTTTAAGCCGCACTTAATTTTTTAAATAGCCCCTTTAAATACTTATTTCAACATAAAAGTTTGCAACTCAATACTTTATTAACCATCTGATATATATATCACACAAAGAATTCAAGCATGCAAGTAGCATTAATACAAATTTGAAAATAACTTCATCTCCCTCCCTTGCTTATTGGACCCTCATTACATCACACATTTAGCTGAATTTACATTTCGAGAAATCCATTTCCGGATGTGCCTCCATAAATTTCTTAAGCACATTTTGCTTCTGTTGTTCCTCAGATGTGGGAAGCCCCATCTCCTTCTGCCGTTGATCATACATCATCTTTTCCACCATAGATCTAGTCTCTCCATCCAAGTCTCCGAGTTTCGATGGTTCTGGATTTATTTTCTTGGTATTCAAAACCGGGTCACATTTCACCAACCGATCCCACCACTCCATCTTATTGACTTTCTCCATCGTTATAAAAATAACCCGCCGATCTTCCAGCACCCACGTGCATTCTTCAACCTTTACTGAATGAGGTAATTCGTCATCGATGATAGGCTTTTGATTCTTCAGGCCAACTTTCAGCCGATTCTTCTGTATCACTACCGTTACATCCGAACTTTTAAGCGGAGCAACTGGAGAGGGCACACGTAACTGAAAATATCAACAAAACAAATTACGTAAGCTTTAATCTCTGTCAAATCCGTATTACATTTTCCTCATTTATATAACAACAAGCTCACACAGTCCATCAACTGCCCTTCCCATCTCTTCCCCTGACCTACTTCCTTTTGTATTTTTCTAAAAATTGGAGCACGAATAAAACCACACTTGAAATTCATAGAAACTGAAACCAGTTCCAGACATTCCCAACTACTTTTCCTTCTACAATCTACTGAGAACAAACAATTCCTTTACTTTCTCATCTTTCCCAACAACCCAATCAACAATACGACTTTTACAGTCATCCAGGCCATCCAGCCCTCGGAAATGTTCCGCCGCAGGTACCATTTCCGTGTCAAAATCACAGGAAACCCCGCAATTCAGCATCGCCCCATCTCTCTTTCTCTTATTAAAGCACCATCCATCCGCATCTACCATCCACATCCTCAACAAGTATTCCTCGGTCAAGGTTACAGAGAACTGGCCTTAATTTCCAGTATTCTACCAATCCCTCATTGTCAACAGTACCTATTTAATATTCAAAATTTACAATTCAACTAGAGAACATCTTCCTCCCATCCAGCCGGTCCTTCCAGCCAGAGAAAAACATTCTCCAAATCCACAACCTGGACACAGTCGTTGATCATGCATCACTTATACTCTTCACCAGCTCACCTCCAGATCCAGATAGGTAGCCCACCCTTTTACCACGTTACCATATCCCTCAGACTTGCCCTCATTACGTGCGTCCAGCTAAGTCCTCCCTTCTTCAAGACATCTGACCCGTCTCCTCACGCATTCACCTTTCCATTATAATCCTCATCATTCACATCTCCTCTTTTCCCAAGCCCGTGAATCCCTCCGTGTGTTTCAATGTCAATGTCAAACCCACAAATCCTTCCCATTTCACCTTTAGTCTTCCATCCCAACAGTTTCTCCTACAAGTTCCCCACTTTCCTCTTAAACCAAGCATTTCAACCAGGACTGCAAAACATTGTCATTGCATATCGCTTAATCTGCCATACTCCCAGATTCACGCACATTTCCGGAACACATTCATAAACCCTACATAATTAATTCCAACCGCCAGGATATTACAGTTTGTGACACCATGTGCAAGTTATATCAGCGATTCAGTACTAATTAAAACAAAATGCCCTTCTTCGGAGTACTCAACTTTCAACACGGGGACCATTCTCAGTCACAGGATCCCTTTAAGAGCGTAAGTGGCCACAGCAGATTCACCATTTTCTTTATAATCGTAATAATAGCTGCTAATAATAATAATCTATTTCTTGATATCTATTTCAATCACTCTTCAATGTTTCCGCATTCACAATTAAACTACCTTCACATCCCATTATCGCATTACAAATTACAATTCATTTCCTCCATTCTTTTTCCTTAAAGCAGTTATATTCTATGTTTTTCCCACAAATTCTCACCTTTTGTAACTAATACCATGACATGGTAACCAGCATCCCAATTAGTCCGATCGCAAGCCTACAATCCCATAATAATTACACTCAAACTTCGCACGTTACAATGTCTACATTCAATTTCCGACTTATTGCAACTTCCGCTATTTCCGCTCTGAACAAACACCATTGCCAACAATATGACGTATTCTCATATCTTTTTTCCGTTAGACTTCGCACTCATAAAACGCTTCACACGGGACACGGCCTGAAACACATGCTAAAACGTGCAAAATAATACTGCATTTCCACAAATTCCTTTAAAACTAACATAATCCAAGCCGCATCCTACCTTGGTTTTCATCCCATCTCAGATCACAATCTATTTCAAACAAAAGTTTCCTCTAACTCACGGTCTTAACTTACGTAATCAAACTAGTTCACTTCACACTACAGATAAGGCCTCTTACATGGCGTTCAAATTCAAATCCGTACACCACCTAACCACAACAAGAGCCAATTCCATTGCATTAGTGTATTTGGATGTGTTCACCCTTTAAACCCCTTCTAGTTCCTAGTACAATTAAAATCCGCAATCATCATTCATTACACGTAATTTCGAAGCGTAAAGTGCACGCTTTAAAATCAAAAGGAACATGAACTACTCGCTAACATGCTTCAGTTCACCTTCTCTCCCATAACAGTCGTAGTACAGTTTCCATTAATTCTGTAAACACCCAACTGCGTTACTCAATTAAGTCCAATTAACTTTAAAACCTCTCCCAGCTTCAGTATCTTATCCAACTGTTCACCATTTCTAATCTTTTCCCCTTTTAGCATAGTTTTTATCCGAGGCAGCCAGCTACTATATGCTAGTCCTACACCTACATCGTTTCCACAAAAGCCCGCTTCTTCACCTTCTATTTCAAAGCATTTTAGCAAACATGCAGACTCTAGCATCTCAAACCCAATCTCATTTACCATCCAATTACTTCTTGCAATACTTTTTGCACACTAGATTGATTAAATTAGAACGCTCCCTACTTAGCTTCTCGTCTCGCTTAATTTACTGATCTGCATTACTTTCCTCGCTAAAAACGTGATCTCTGACGCATGCAACGTCCTAAGCAGACATCAAAGCAAAGTCAAGCCCACTATCTAATCAGAATTTTCAATCTAGTTTTCTCGTTCGCACGACTTTCCAGCATTTAATTCTCCAAATGCTGTCAATCAGTTCAATCCTTATACGTTTCCCATATATTTATCCTCTCCATCTCCTGGCTGTCCCTGTACATTCCAGCTTCTTACGCTCCACAAGTCCTTCATAATTCATTTGTATGTTAAATTATGAGCAAATTTCCCAGAAACAAGTCTCAGCCACGGACACCCTCATTTCCATCTCCATCATTTCCTCTTTTCCGAGCAGTCCAGCACATTTGTAATACACGCTTTACATATCATTTACTAAACTAACTAAATAAACATCCAAGCAAATAGAGCGACAGTTTCTCCCATCTCTTCCATATCTAGTCTCCCTTTCCGCCGACTCTGTCTCCACAGGAAGCGATGCAACCCAAGTCAAGATCAACAACATCAACAAACTCCATAAAATTCCATCTTAGACACAATCAAATCCTTATTAGAATTCCACACAAATTGCCCTCTCTTTCCCAGCTTCTTCTCCTTCTCACCAATTCTTGCCCATTCCATCCAGTCTTTCCGTCCTTCCGAAAACATTGAACATCCTCTTTTTCAAACTAACAGGCAGAAGACTGTCTTCGCAATTCTTCCTAAAAAATCTCCTGCATACAAAAACTTGCGTATCAAATTGCGTTCATTCAAAAACTGCATTATTTGACTCAAACTGAAAAAATTAGTAGCTAAAATCCAAAATTTTCCAGCCCATACAAGTCATTTAGTTAAGTAAGGCAGTTATAAATCGCTCCAACAATCCTTATCCTCATCAAACGGCCTAGCATTTAACACAAAGCATCTACCAGCAACCTAGCCAGTGCCAGCCAGCACCCAACACATTAACGAACATGCTCTTCAAGATTATCTTTTACACGATGAGAAATAAATTTTATGCAAGAGCAAAGTGGTTATTGCAATGTCAACCACTGCAAGTCCAATACCATTATGGACGTCAGACGTCATCATCAGCTTAATTATGACTAAGGGCATTACCACGCTAGGCACGAACAGGAATTACGAGAGAATCTATCGCATAATAAATATACACACTTAAAGGTTGCTCCTATCATATTCTTGAGGTCGAACCAATTTTATAGCCTAATCTCATCATTCCCATACCCGCCGTCGCTGCAAATCCTCCTATATCGCCCCACCCCCTCTTGCTTTTCCTTCTTCTCACACTTATACACCTACGATTCCCCTACGATACACCTGTATTTCTCTTGTAAATTGTACGCTTTTGCTTTATCACCTCTACCCAATTTACTATATTATTTCCCCTCCTGTATTCCTCCATTCATCCTCCTCCTCGCAATCTTCCCACTCTATTCAATTCCCTATCCTGCATGAATTCTTATTCCTATTCCTCTTGCTCCATTTTTCTATTGTAATCCCAACCGATCACGTCCTCTCCCTTATTCATCCTTCCAACATTTAATCACAGTTAAAATACTTGCATCCCTTCATATTTTCCCATTCTTCCATTCTCTCCCTCCTAACATGATTTTATTATAATCCTCAGGAGGAACCCTCATTTCACAATGCAACCACGCTTTCAAAATATTTTTACCTTCTCTCGAATCCTCCATCTCCTCAGCCGATGCTCTCAACGCCGCCGCTCCAATAATCTTTTCCCCATCTCAACTAACAAACTCAACTAACGCACACCACCAGCCCATACTATAACCCCTTCTCATCCATCTTCCTCCTAACCAGTCATGTTAATTTCGCATTATCAATTCCGATTAGCTTCCACAATCTAACCTTTTTCCCATTCCCCTCTTTACAGGAAATCCTATTTTCTAGGCTAACACGACCTGATCAACATCTCACGAAATTCAGTTCAAGGTTCCTCCATCCGCTCAACCAAGCTCTACAAGTAACACCGTCTGGAATTCATCTAAAAGATATCGTATAAAACTCTTAAAAAGACGGCATTGAGCCCCCCCCCCCACCTATTTGTATCCTTCAAAAATCACTGAATTTGAGGAAACATCAACTTACTCAATCCTAAACTATTTCTCCTCTTAATTATTTTAACCTACGTCATACCGCATCACTATCTTGGACATTCTTCTTCTAAAGGTCACTTACTGCTACTATTCTTTACCCTTTTCAACTACCAACTACTGTATTATTATTAGCATACCACCCAGTACTTCCCAAGTTGTCGCTATATTCTTGGCTACTTTGGTTCCTTCAATAGGCATTTTTCAAGCTTAGCGATAGATTATACTAATAAATATAACAAAACTAGGACGTATCTAGCAACAAGGGCTGGCTATTTGGAATTAAGTGTCGCCATTATAATTAATTTTGACTGATTGAATTGATTTATAATTATGACCAGGCGAAGCCGGGTCAGAAAAATCTAGTATTATATATCGACACAATTACTTACAAATACACAGTCACTATTGCTTTACCCTATCGATTACACATTTTTGCTAAAATAGTCGTAGCAGAATAATCTATCATCTGGTCTCTAAAATATTACATTACCGTCACCCTCATTGGTCATTGTTTTTAACGGATGCAGCATTCATCCCTCTAGCCTTAAAAAAACCATACAATCTCTGCCCACACATCCAAACAGATCCTTACTTGATACTATTATCCGCTCTTCTCTCTAAAAAGCCACCTCATCATCTATCACAATGTCTTTTCAATCCAAAGATATACACACACACATGTTATTACATTACTTCATTAAAATTACAAGATCAATGATCCATCCACCCCTTTCCACACACATGTTCTTTGCCAAAGGCTTCATTAACTCAGTCAGCCACACATTACCTACTAGCCACACCACCGCCAAGATCGCACGCTTGCCCAATTTACATCCACCTTCAATTTTCAATCCTTCAATACACACAATATTTACCGCCTCATCATCCATCCACCAAACCCCTATTATATACGTGTTGAAATCCCCCATTTCTCAAGATGCTCTTACCGCAATAACAGGACACTTGACCTACACAAATGCTTACGTTCTACAAGCCCTGCATAACAATTAACAATACGTCGAGCCTCTTGTCTATGCACTACACCTTTCTGCTCTTGTAACGCAGTAGTAAACAGACCAAACCTTAACCATGCAGCCTGCACAGTTAGCCCATTCATATCCTATAGTGCTACAAAAACAGGTTATCTCATACACATTACATTATATCAACGTGAATTCAATCATCAAAATTCTATGTCACTAACTCCACTGCACAAACTCGTCCCTAGGGCTCGTCGACCATCATTTTTTTCACTTTCCAATGTTAAGCCTTTCTTACGTCATTAGGGGCATTGGCAGCGTTAGCCTCACATCGTCCACAACCTCCCTACATTCCTTCTCAATTACATATAACTAAATCCCTACACACATTTAATTACCTCAAATTGGTACGCAAATTTATCCTTTTCATACACGCCAATCCCTTAACAATCCCCGCACAAACACACACATCGTCAAGTCCTTCCAAACATTTGGCATTCAATCCCATCCTATTGCAATACTGCATATTGCATTACATTCCACAATTCATTCTTAGCAGCTACGCTTTAAAGCTGATCCCTCTCTCCCTCCTTGCTTGCTTTATCAATCTAACATCTCATAACTAATGCGCTTCCTCACATCCACACACAATCTTCCCCTTACGGATTAACATGATCAAATTTTACGCATCTTAAATCACCCATACCCAATCCTTCCTATCTCCTCCACACAAATCCCTCTCCATATCTTCACATTCAAATCCCTCTCCATCCGTTACAATAACAATCTCAAGATCATCTCACATTCCCATACAACAAAGCCACCATATACATAAACATACATAAACACACGTAACTTCCAACACACAACTCTAAATCAATAACTCGTCGCCAATGACAAACATTGCTGCATCTCCAATTACACTAACTAACACCATCTAATCTTCTTATCTTCTCCTGCAGCCGCTTCCTCGCCTATCATCATCTCATTAATATCTTGTTGCAATATCGTAAACTTGTCCAACATTTCCATTGTCTGGGTCTTCTTCTTCTAGTCTTCTCTTGCATATACTAAATATCCTTTCGGCGTTCTGGGTATTTGCTATTTCCCCATATTTGTCGTCTTCTTCATAATTATCATCTCGTGTCCAAAAATGTGTATCCAAATCTACTCCATGCAGAGGTACTGTAATATGTACACACCAAACTTTTGCAACACAGTTAGTCACCACCACCACGCACATTCATTCTTATTACTATACGCTCTTCCTTTCAAAATCAGCCACACATTAACTTTTCCTACCTTCATTTTTCATTTACGTCCTCCTCAAACAATTCAAGCTTCATATATAATAATTCATAACAGTTTCCATGCAACACCATACTCCCATCACACCACAATTCATCCTATTTTCATCACATCCCGGGTCTCCTAGTCCAGTCTCTAAGATCTCGGTAGCTAAAATCCTGAGCTAGGATTTTAGCTACGGACACGTAGCTGGCAGTCGTCAACAAATTGAAGCGCGCGGAATTCAAAAACGCAGGGCAGAAACATATTCATTCATACGAAATGATATTTTCCTTCTCCTCCTATTATTTGTAGCGATTAATTGATCCTTATTAATTTGATTTTCTACCAGCTATTGTTTCAATATTTTAAATTATCATTCAATTATTTTAATTGTCATTAATTCCATCTCTCAATAGTTAAGTAAATTAATTAGTCATTTCATTTAGTCCAACAGTCATTCAGTTAAAGATTTATTCAGTCACACATTTTTTCAGTCACACATTTTTTCAGTCAAGTTAAGTATTAATACAGTCATTTATCAAAACAGTCAATTAGTTAAAAACATTCCGGCAGTCAGTCATACAGTCAGTCATAGTCAGTCATACAGTCAGGCAAACAATTTAACACTCATTCCTACATACTACAAATTAATTTAATAATTTTTGGTACGCATTTTTTTTATTCAAAAATTTAAATAAAGCAAACGCATACTATTATAGGGAGGAAATTAAATGATGGGGTTTCTTTTTGCCTTCGGGTGGCGCGGCTGGCTGACCTAAACTAAGACGGAGATGTCAGATCAGCTGCTCCATTCTGAAGAGGGCCCTTGATTGGTAGTGCTTGCCTTGTACGCTGGGTCAGGACCTGGAGGTGGCCCCGAAAGGGAGCTTCCAGCGACGCGCTCAGATGCTTGGTGAGCATTACTGGTCAAGGGATCTAGGATACAGGTGGGGCAGGCAGTTACACGGTACTTCGGTGTGTGCTGCATAGTTTTAAGAATCTTCGTAGGGAGGTAGTAACCGTAGCATCCTAATGAAGAGGGTCCGGTTACACCTAGGTAACTTAGGGCGCCAACATGGCAGAAGGGCGAACTCGTAGGACCAGAAACATTGGGCCGAGTAAGCATAGGGAATTAGGGTGATAGGGCAAACAAGCCTTGGGCAAGCTTGTTTGTCAGGAAAACCAATCGGGAGTGAGTATAATCCCATAGGGCTAACTTATCTCCTTATGTCTTTTTACATTCTCCCCGGTTGGGGACATAGGTACTTGGTGGGTTTGATAGGGGGCATCAATTAGCTAATTATACGAGGGAAATATCTAGGTCAGGGAAATTAAGAATGAAAGGTCTTGAATGGTTAATACCTGTAAATGCGAAACAATAATGTAATCTCCCTATACAGTAAAGCCTATCGTTATAGAAGATCGGTTGTGTACAGTAAAACCTCTGCATTAGAAAAATTATTAATACAGTAAAACCTCCGTATTAGAGAAATTATTAGTACAGTAAAACCTCTCTTTAGCGTATTTCTTTAAATGGATGACTCGTATGAGAATTAAACATTGCTGTTATCCTAATTAATTTAAAAAATTTAAAAAAATATCGGATGTGAATCGATGAAAACAAATGTTATGTATGCCAATTACCTTCAGTCTTGCTAATAAAACTCAGATAAGCGTTTTCACTCTCATAAGGGACTTCAATATCTTTCTTACGATTATTTAATGCCTAAAAAGTGTGGAAATATTTTATTCCCCACTCTCACGTATTTTAACACATTCCGGAGATGAGTCCTTTCCTGAGGCGGCCTTACTTCCAATACAGTTGAGTTTGTAATTACACTATTAACCATTCAAAATTTTTGCAAAATAAAACAATGTTACCATACCCTGAATTTGTTGTGAATGTATGAATTGTCTGAATTTATTGTAATATTTCTGGTCCCTTATAAATAATATTCAATATTTTGCAGATCACTGGAGCTCGGACTTTCTCGTGACTTACACGGTGCGAGGTAATCGGTTTGAACTTACAGTGGTTTTGAATCAATATGAAGTCATAAAACAATTTAAGTTTTAATTTCAGATGAAAAAAATGGCTACAGGAAAACAACTATGCTGCGACTTATGTCACAAAATAAAGCGCAAATTTTTTACCATTGATCACGAAGCTCGTGGCCCGACGATTCCTCAGATGTTTCTCGCCGTTATCAACACTTTTCTGAAGGATGTTTCAACTATAGTGGATCGTATTTGCGGGTCAATAGTTCTAGATTTGTTGGTAATATGACGGTAGTTATGGTGACAGAAACTTATTAATGCGGTTTACTAATTTGCAGGTCATGCTTTGATTTACTTCGCGAATGTTATTCTGCTGTAGAAGCCTACCAGGCAGTGCTGGTCATGTTTAAATCTCAGAGCAAAGATAACAAAGGCGTATTTTCAGAAACAGCAGACCATGTAGTGCATGGATCCTGCGTACACTGTGGTATTTTATGCTCCCGAAAAGATAGTCCATATCGAACGCTGAATGTTAAACCTCACAACTGCAAATTTACTGTGCTTGAAATGTTAAAGAAAATACGGGAGACCACACACTTCGCTAATTCATTCGACACCATGCTTCAAAAGCCCGAAGCTACAACTTCTCCATCTGACTTTGAGAAAGCATCGGTGGTCATGTGCACCAATTGCATTTTGACACTACAGACTCTACTTAAGCACTTCGAGAAAGGCTCTATTTTTGCAAACAAACTATTTATACCTGAGACCCACGTTGATGATGCCGAAAATTTCCATGTATTGCAAGACTCTGAGGATAATATTCCACTTCTGCAAAAAACAGCATCCAAGAAGCTTAGTTTTGATGAAAAAAAATTCACACCACCACGGAATAATTCAACAGGAAAACGCAAACAGCCAAGTCCAAAGAGTACTTCGACAACTACTTTGAATGATATCAAAATGTTACTTGGACAGGAAATAGAATTGGTTCATGATTCCAAACTTTTCATGACCTTTCATGTTCCAACGAGTGAAGAACTCGCATCTTTAGATTTTGATGAGATCACGAAATTTCTTCGCAACAGATGTCCACTCATCTCTATGTTCCTAGAGACGTTTGTCCAAAATATTCCGGAAACGCTCGGAAACCTGGATTCTGATAGTGAAGATGAAGAAGATCATCATCCAAGGAATTGCTTCGATGAATCTGGTTTCGCAATTCAAGACCCCATTGCTAAAACTATTCCCGGATTAGCTGTTCTGATGTTCAAACGCAGTAGATGCAACAACAAGTTGCAACGGCTGCTATCACTGTGTTTCTGGGCTAAAGGTCAACACAAGGATGTAAGGAATATATACCCCACATTCACCAAAACTTGTATTTTCGTAAACAACACTTATAATTATGAATTCTAGAACTTCCGGTACATGAATAAACTTGGATTCCTTGTCAGCTATAACTGCAATCTCAAATATGCAAAGACGGCTGAAACCTTTGCATACAGCACATTAGCAGAACAGAAGAAGGTGCAGAACTGTCCTCAAATTGCTGTACAAATACTCCGGAAGTTTTATGTTACTGTATTTTGTTTCTCAGATTGTAGACTCTGGAAAATTTGGACACGATGTAAAAGCAAATGCGGCATCAACTCATCGAATTCAGTCTTCCGTGGTTACCTTTGTATTTGACAACCTAAATTTTCATGAAGTTACACGTCGCGAAGGCCACGGAAAACCAGCGGAAAAATATAATTGCACCACATACATGGCCATCTTCAATAGAGTGCCGATGCCGTACGACATAAATCCATCGCAAACACTCGTATCTCCAAAAATGTTGGTGGAAACGGATGAGATCTTGCACCGCACATTCTTTCTAACTCAAGACGAGGCCATGCTACTCCACGATGAACGGATACAATCTGTTATGGTACAATTAGCAAGGTATTTAACCTGCTTCAGTAGTAGCTTGTACCAGACCGCGACATGTACACCTTCACCAAAGTACGCGCGGGAATCAGCTACGAAGACTCGGATGGTATGATGCATTGCTCTGTTCAACATATAGAAATCTAAAAGATAAGCTGGTATTGTTTCTAATAATATCTTTCCAATGGCCGAAATAGATACCATTGGGTCTTATCCCCGAAAACGAAGGCTCTGCCACTGGTTGCTCAGCAGTCATGCAGCAGATTGCAAAGTTTATGTCTGTTAACAAAGGCATTCCATACGTAGTGGCGGGAGACGCGATGACGCATAACAAGTAATTACTACATCCTACCCTGTATTTGCATGATCTGTCCCACGTTAAAATATTCATACAAATGTTTGTATTGCCAGTGTCCACGGCTCTAAGGTTCTACATGTATTGTCTCCACAATTTCCGCAAAACTTAAGATCTGTTGAACCCACTTTTGGCGACTTTCACTACATGATGAGACTTGTACAGGTAGCACTTACAGGCAAATCAATTATAACGATAGTGAATGACATGGCTTACCTTTAATGGTTTTGTTCTACAGGATTTCTACACCAAATTCTATACAAAAGGCTCGATTCTTGATGGTGGGACTTTGAGCAATATGTCATTCAAACTGAACCGCAATAAGGATATGTGCACAGATGTTGCAAAAAACTACCATCATATGATAGAACTGATACGAAAAAGTACTTCAGGGATGTTGATTCTTGCAGCTATGAAAATACTAGGCATTGGGTCGGTCGATGCTATGCCGGAAAACTTCCCTGCTACTAGTGATCCTGTAACTTGCAAAAAGTATTTGTACCATTTGGCAGAAGAAATCGTGAATTCATTTTCATTTCCAGTTTACACACCACGAAGTGAACCGTGAGTTTAACAAACATGTACGTTATCGAAAAGTTTTGTATACAGGTTGGTTCATGAAATATGTTTTTGGGTAGATCACTGCTGTGCGTGTCAAACTGTAAATTCAACGGCTCACCCGGAGAAAAGCAAGTTGCGTGTTCTAACTTACACTGTACCACGAAATGGTTCCATAGAATATGCGTTAAAACCCCTGGCAGATTTCCATCAGTATGGTATTGCAGTACCTGTGTTGCTACTATGAAAGAAAAAGAAAAATGCCTAGTACAGCTTTATTCCAGAGCTTTGATTTGGGAGGGCTTAAATTTGATAAATCGAGCGGATGCCATAGCTTACAATGATGGAGACAAAATTGTTTTGCATGCAAAAGAAGATCTAGTTTACTTTGCAAATGGGTAACAATCATATTTCCATTGCTTTATGTAAATTGAGATGAAATACGGTTGTATGATTAGATAATGTTGTTTGATAGAGGCCATCACGTATATGTTGGAGTGATAGTCAAGTTTCTAGCAGCCCAAAATGGGTGTGTTTCTCCCCTTGCTGCGTTTAACATGAGGTACAATCGTTTAGTAAATACCTCGGGACAGCCAGACGGCAATATTCCTATGGATTTAAGCAACGAACATTATAACGCGTATGTAGTTGGTACGTTATTCAACTTTTCAAGCAGCAGATATTTGAAGTTTTATCCGGGGTTTTTAAATTTCCTTACATTTTACTTTTCACAGATGCAATAGACGCGTGTGGTGGAACTCGAGGACAATATCAACGTGTTCAGCCTCGAGCGATGGCTTTTAACTTGACAGAATCCGCGGAAACCACTCTTAATCGGCTGACAGGTCAAACATATTAGCTCAAAGCCGTGCAACGCTGGTTTATGTTACTGGAGGATATATTTTGCATTTGTATATTACAGGTTGCAAACCTAAACGTCATCATCGTAGATTGCGGTTTGAAAAAGATGTGGTTAAATTCGTGGAGGAGTATGGTAGCCTGGATTTGTTTGCTTCCATTGCTCGAGAACATAGTGGACTGAAGAGCTTCCGATCATATGATCCATATCTGCAGAACGAAGCAAAGCTTACAAAGCGGATCGTAGAAATCTGTGAGACTGCACAAACGTACACGAACATAGCAACGCTATTCAGGGATACTATTAGTGATGGCTTTACACCGCAAGAAAATCTTACTCTGCCTATTTTACCTGTCATGTCGTGGACGGACACCAATATAAATACTCAAGACTGGGAGGAAATTCAATTAGTATACCCTAAGTTACCCAATATAAGAAGGACACAGTTCAATGTTGCTAAGGAATATATGACTCGTGACATTATCTGTGCATTACCCACGTCTTATGGAAAAACGATGGCATTTGTTGGCGCATGCTTAATGCACAGTATTCTACAAAAAACTGTGAGAACAAGATTCATTTATAGGAATCCTTCCATACAATGTTACTAATTTAAAGTTTTTCTTTTGGTATTTCAGACCTGTGTCATGGTGATTGTGTCCCCTCTCATATCATTAATGCAGAATCAAATACAGACATTGCGTGCCTACGATTTAAATACGAATCAATGGTCAACATCTCTAGGTTGGTGGTTGAAACTAAGCACTTGTAAAAACTATTCTTTTGGTCGTTGTGCTCACTTCCGTTTTTCTGGTATAGTTATTAAGGAAATGCAACCGAACTTGGTGTACGTATCTCCTGAGGTAGCAGTGACTTCTTCCTTTATGTCTTGGCTGGAACAAACGGCACCTCGCTATCTCGTAGTTGATGAAGCTCACCTCATTTCTGATTGGTAATTGATAATTTAATTCATATTCACATAATTTCATAATGAAAAGTTTCCATTTTTAACTTATGAAAAACTTAATCCTTTAGGGGAGACAAATTCCGGCCGTGCTTAGGACAACTGCAGTACCTCCGCATTGCAGCCAAGATGTTTGTTGGTTTGTTTAGTGCAACGTTAACAGATGCTATGTTGACTACCATGACTGAGAATTTTGGTATGTCGGCAGCATCAGTACAAGCTGCTTCCCCCGACAGGTACAGGAACAGTTTACATGGTATGATCTTGTGTATGTAAGTACGTTTTTCGTGTTACATATCGTTTGCTTTTTATTTAAGGCCGAACATTATGCTGTCGCTCAAAACTCATGGAAAAGCAAGTTTAAAGAATACCATGGAATCATTAGCAGCATTACTGCGAAAATATCGTTATGATTGTCCAAAAATTCTGTTTTATGTTACAACTTATGCTGAAGTGAATCAGGTTACGCTTGCTTTATCCTTATTAATCGACAAACCTATGGTAGCCGACTCGGTATCAGAATCAGATTTTGAGTTTCTTGTTAGTAGTTATCATTCGAGCCTTTCTCTCGAAGTACGGGAGATGATTTTAGATGAATTTTTGAAACCGGATAGTACCATTAGGCTTGTGATAGCAACTAGTGCATTTGGATGTGGCGTTCATGTTCCCGATGTTAGAATAGTTGTAACTTCCTGTGACTCTCTAGAGCAACCTGATTTATTGCAAGAACTGGGCCGTGCGGGTAGAGATGGAAAACTAAGTCTAAGCATATCTCATGTAAAAAAAATTCCTGATACTTGCCATCGCGAAGCTATACTTAAAACTTATGCTTTAAGTAATGTCAGTGGCGTAGATATTGATTATGTTACTCATAATGTGATTGGTTGTGAAAAAAAATGTGAAATTTGCTATTGCTCTAGTTGCCGCTGCTGTAGTTCGTGTAGTTATAAATGTGATTGTGTCGGTCACAGCAAGCTCTTCGAATTCTTCTTACGCATGTGATACTTAATAAATCTACAAAAAAACACACATTTGTTGCTTTACTTTTAACAATTATAATCAGTTTTGTCAATGTCCTAACTCTCACCAATTATGTCTAATTTAAAAGTACAGCTACTTTCCGCCATCGAGAAATGCAAAAAGTAAGGAATCCGCCTTCATAACGCCCAAATATGACGTCACGAATTAGAAGGCGATACACCATAGTCGACAGATGCTGTAAATCGTAGCTTAGGGACTTGCCTCTTACTCTACCTCCCAATATCCGAGTAAGAGTCTCCTTGCCTACGGGTCTCCACCTAACGACGCCCTATTGCATTATTTTACAAATCTTTCACTCACCCCTCCCCGCACCCAATTAAACATTTCCACAAAATCCACTCGAATTTCACATTTCACATCATCCTACGGTCCTATTTCTTATTTTAAATTTAACAGATTAACGCCGCCAGGCTGCACGCCAATTAATCTCTTTCCTAAAAAGAATACCAATGTCTCAAACCCAAACCTATTTACGTTAACTTAATTTAGCTGACGGGCAAGGGGATAATTGTCGTCATTTTTGCAACTTTTTAACTATTATTACTATTACCGCTTCCCTACCACAGCCTAACACGGATGACAAGTCAAAAAAGGATTTTAAACCCATTCAGTTTCACCAATCTCACCCTCTAACACGTAAACACATGAATTCTTTAATCTCTTTAATTCTTATCCTAACCACGAAACCTTCAAACCCTTTTGTAAATCTGCACTTAACCGAATCCCGCCGATTTTTCACACTTACTTTTGTCTTTTGTCTCAAAGCTTCACCTCTTTAAATATCCTCAGGTGGTTGGATTTTTTTTTACCAAAACTCAACTTTCTACACATTGTGTAAACTCTCTGTCACATTCAAATCCCATTTTACAAAATTTTACACAAAAACCCATTTTCATTTCAACAATATCCTCCTCATTTCATTTTCATTTCAATCAAACTAGGTCACTGCTAGAATCACAATAGAGCTTAAGCCAAAATTTGAACAGAATCCGCGATTCTAGCTTACCATAATTCTTTGTAGCTTAGTCTCAGCTTGAGCATGTAAATCGTTACCGCAAATTCTCACCAAAACCTCACACCATTTTTAAATCCCCTTCCTACGCGTGAATCCCGTCACGCGCACACTAATCTCTCTTACAGCCCATTTAAAACTACAATCCCTTCATCCTTACCTAAACTTAAACCTCTTTTTCCATAAAGCGAGTAATTCAAATGCATAAACTTCTCCTGGCTCCCTTTATAAAATCATTCATCCGTTCTTTAAACAAGCGGCAAACACGCGGTGCTTTTACTCGCTCACTAACGACGGTACGCATTTATTGCAAATTTTTCCATGCTTGCAAATATCCTTGCCAACTAAACTTACTGTACCAGCAGCTTATTCATTCTTTATTCCTTCATCATTAAATTACAAGCTCCTTTGCTCCTTTGGCGCAACATTTAACTTAAGTTCCTTCAAGGTACCCTTCATTCTCGCCTTTTCCTTGCTCGCCTTCCTAGCTGCCTAACCTACGCTCACAGCGCAGCGCCTCCACTCCACCACGATTCTTTCAGCCCTCTCCACAGTGAAGGGAGCAATTAAGGATTTAACTTCGTTTAACTCAACAGCTCCACGTTAGTTAGTTAACCAGGAATCCCAACCGTTGGAGCAAGTACTCCATGCAACAATAGTAAACAATCCCACCTCCGCTCCATCCAAACTCTATTCAAATCCTCAATCTTCATTGTCATCCATACGCTGCTAACTCCCATCTTGAATCCAAGCGATTCATATTCTTAATTCCTATACCCTCCGCATTTTCTTCCTTCAATTCCTCAGTTCTTCACAGGGACTACACCGTTCTTCTCCTCTCAACAAAGTCTCTCCTCCGCTTCCATTCAACGTTACCACGTTGAGCACGTTATAGTTGCAACAAGCTGCGTCCCACGCGCAGCCCGCATTGTTTTCCATTGTCCCGCTTCATTTTTTTCTACAAATTACAAAGTGATTAAGCCTAGTATTTTTAAGAGATTTTAAACACACTAGCTGCTCAAACCAAAGCTCAACACTTTTCCATCGTGAATCTTGTGGTACTTTCCTTAATTTCAAGTAAGTTTAATCGCCGCCCCTGGTGAATATAGCCATGTATCCGTAATTTCACTTAAACCCTTCCCTCCTTTTGTGTCTCCTCCTTCGTGTATCATTGTGACAATCTCGTGCTTAATTCTCATCCGACAAGATCGAGTAGATAATTACCCTCTGGCTGATAACAACTCGCGCTTTTATATTTCCATCAACCTCGTCCCATTACTTCATTCCCTCTGGTAATGTCTAACATAATGCTAGATTGTTAACTTAACACCATTCCCTCCAATCCCCCCCTCAACCAATGAACTAAGCAAGGGTAAACTTAACCATAATTAGCAGACTCACTCCCGCTAATTTCCCATATCCCGTAACTGCATCCACAGTCACGTACTATCCTCTATCCTTCCAGATACAACCGTACATCTCTTCCCTCTTTCTGCACACAAATCTGACATTTCAAACCCTTCTCATTCCTCTTTTAACTCACACGTGCTTCACACTCATCGCTCCGTAATCCTCTAATCCTTCCTTAAATTACTCCAATTTGCGAAAGCAACCAATAATCATCTCTTCTGATTACACCTTTCAGATTCGCTACCGTCAAGCAATACTTAACCCTGCCGAGCCGCCACCAGTCCCACCATTTCCACCACAACGCTACCCATCCGAACAAATTGTAATTGATCAATCCTCTCCTCACGCTCCATACTCAACGGAAACGTCGCCGTCCAGTGAGCAAAGCGCTAAACAAAAACAACATTACATCGCTAAATCTCGTACCAATCCCTTCCTGCACCTCGCCACCAACGACACCTCAACTTCCTTTTCTTATAGGCAGTGCAATTATGGAAACTATTTTCCAACGCAAAAAAACTCCAGATCCAAGAACAGTCCACTGAATCGCGGAACATCCACTCAAAATCCTTCAAAACTCCAACCACAAAATATCTACGAAACCTTGAGAAAAAATCGGCTTCAACCAAGTCACAAGGATCAAGAGAAAATTATGGATTCCTCAATTTACACAAGCAATGAATTTGCTCCCAAAAATCTCGTCTTCCTCACACGGACAAAAAACTCTGGAACCGGCAGTGCTCCGTGCCAGCAGGACGCTCCACCCCAACATGATATTAAGTCCACCTTCACTCAAGCCAATAAGCAAAGCAACTTTCAATCCAACATCAAACAGGATCACAACGTCATTCGCTTAGGACTTAATCAGACTGACGCTGGATCAAAGCCTACAAACTTTCCCAACCAGCACAACACTGAAACCAAACAAACGTGTAAAAGTAGCAAACTTATAACAAATACAGACTGTGGTTATTATGTGATTCCCGTTAACGACCATCTGACCTCTACAATGCAAAATTCTTGCCAAGTTCGTGTTACTCAAGACGAAAGGCCTCCGAAAGCTTCTCAAGAGTATCCTTCAAACGGACTAAATAAACTAATTATTAATTTGGCTGACCGATTAGAACCCGATCGCCACCATAATGTTACCAGGTGCTCGCTTGGCCCTGCCACGGGAGCATCCATAAGCTCCGACTCTTCCATTTACGAAACGGACTCAACCGGCGCTTCCGATAGCTCTAAATCAACTCTAGATCGCAAAATTACAACTGACGACTCCAGACTCATTATTCGGGTTCCTACTACCAGTGATAACCATAATACACCCTTGTCCATTAACGTTTCCGTGAGTCGTACAGACACGGCGGTAAGTTTTAAGCCTTTTTCAACTTAATTATGATACATAGCAGCACAGCCGCAGCAGTTAAAACACTTAAATTCTGCATCAAAAGGTTATGGCTCTTGTGCTACGCAATCTTGACTTTCCACAACATTTACAATAGTAAGAGCAATCAGACCTACATATAAAACTAATAGATCAGGTTAGCTTAGCTTCTTATTGTGTTATAATAACTATAATTTCACGTATCCGTTACAAAATTGTCCCATTGCGTGATTAATTTAACAGAAACCTGTTGTAAAACTAGTGAGTGATTCATTGTAATCAATCTTGCCAATTGCTAAAAACATGTGGCAGTTGCATTGCCAACTCTAACAAAGTAGGGACCACAGTTACTACAAATACAAATTCGCACAATCCTCCTTTTAAGAATAATCAATTAGAAAAATTGAGAGTGACTCTATCTTATCTACCGTAGGCAATACAAGTAAAGACAATCCTACTACTGGTAGTGAAGTTTATCTTAATGCACATTATTGACTCTTTTAGGACGTTCAAAACCCGTTATGCCCAAGCTGCAATGGAGTTGTACCTTTAAGTCATTTAGATTCTCCTCTTTCCCGTTTAAAGACGGAACCTGCTTTCTGGGATGCATACCCATTTCGACAAACTAATCTGCACCGCGAGTCATCATTCCATTCAAGTGGTAAGTCTTTGAATTCCACATTTAGCATTACATTTGTTTCCCTCCAAGGTAAACTTAAATAAAACTTAAAACGTACTTATAACCTCTGGTGACTACTTAAACCTTTGTTTCCTACCTCAGGAGGATTTACACTTAATGGTCACCCGGGACGAATAAATCCCAAGAAGCATAAAATCAGAAGGCTATGCTCAAGCCATAAAGTTGCTGTAGTCGTATCAACCTTTTCGCTACTAGTGACGATTGCTCTCGTCATAACCTTACTCCTCATGAAAAGTAAGTAACCTTCACTCTCATACATACTAGAATTTGAATTAACTCCAACATTTTCACATCCTTCCATTCAACCCACAGGGACACATTTTTTATCATTCTCTTATAGTGTAATCAACCTTCTCAAAATTCTAATCACTTGTATAAAACTTAATTACAAATATTATTATTTTTAATGCAGAAAAAGGAATGATGGAGCCAATGCGGTAACTCCAACACAGCCTTCTTCAATTACTAGACTCCTAGTAGTTCTTCATTTACGAAAACTCTCCCCTAGCTTAGCAGGGTAATTTTGACGTGAATCTACCTCGCCTCTTTGAAAAGAAAAAGTCTGTTTTATCTATTTTAGTTCTCTCGTTAAATCTCTCATTTTCTCTTTCTAACCTTTTCCATTCTTGTCCACCCTCAGGACACTATTCACTCTTCGAATGTTTTCTCTATGAGCTTGTTCTAACTCTAGTTGAATATTTAATAAAAAAAATTACCTCTATCTCCGATAAGGTTTGGATCCATCGATAATTCGGCATATCCGCTCCATTTCCAGAATTTGGTTTCATCTTACCTACGGATACAACATTTTGTTTGCATCACAGAATATAGCAAGTAACACTCCTAGTTCAATTAAAGCTACCAACAAGGTTTAATTAAAATTACAAACAATAATCCAGAAGCAATCCAGCCTACGCATTGCAATGATCCATATGAATTACCTTTATCCGCCTCATCCTCTTCATCATTAGCATCGTCCATTTTGGAATCCTTGTCACCACCGGCACCTCCATCTGTTTCCTTGACTGTCTTCTTTAGCTCTATTTCCTTTTCCAGTCTCTCAGCTTCCTCAGCCGTAAGTTCTTGTATCGAAGACGGTTCATCGGCGCTCTTGCTACTCATTTCGTTCAATTTTGCTTCACGTTCCTTTTTCTTCCGGTTAGCTTCTTCCAGCTCTTTTTTCTTCTTTTCCTCTGCCTCTATCGCTTCCGCTCCATGCTTCTCAAATTTTTCCAGCAAAAGCTACATAAAAATAAATCACATCGTTATCAAACCGCACGCAAACCGAAAACTGTTATTTTGAGCGAAACAACGAAAATTCTGATGCGCACCTTCTTAGCAACTCCCGTCGAAACTCCAGTATAAAAATCCGTTTTGCGAGCTAGGAAGCTGAAAATTGTATCCAAAAGATCCTGGACGCCACCTTCATGCTGCTGAGCCATGGCCATCAAAACTCCATCAAACTGTTCCGGATCACGCGGCCCCATCTTGACTCTGAGCTTTCGTAAAATCACAAACACAGAGAAAATTACTATCACTTCGACTGTCACGTTATAAACTCACAAATATACATACATTTAATGCATTTATCCTTTGACCGACTCCAACCATTACACTATAGATATATAAAAATATATACATCCAAATGAATCGATCCAATCAATACCCAATTACCGGTAAAAACCAATGAGTCACGTAAAACATCTCAGTTTTTCAGAAGTTTTAGCAACTAACTTACCGTCTTAAATTTAATGAAGAATGTAGCTAGAGAATGCAAAGTTAATTATGAAAGGAACTTCAGTTTCCACCTAGTTTCGTTTATGGTACACTTATCATAAATTACTGAAAATAATTAATTCTTTTGATTAACTATTATAATATAATTTGATCTAGAATCGTCTTCGGAATGTGTGTGTGCTTGAAAACCCCAACGCAAAATTCACGTTGTCCCTTTGAAATACGCGCCTTTTCTTTTTACCAATTTCAGGGCGCAGGATTTAGCTTCTCGGAAATAAACAATGTATCTACTGGCAAAAATCCGTGCTGGCTTCTGTCGAGAACGTTAGTCATCAAATGGCTACCATGGAAACCATTTCAAAATCTACCAAAACATGAAGGTTGCAAGTTATGGACTACTTGTCATACATGTATATAGTGTAAGCACATGGGATGTGATCCTCCTGTAACACGTATTTGTCGAAAATCATTACTTTTACCAACAGTTGGAAATCTAGCAGTGTTAAGGCTAACTGAGCTTTAGGACAATAACAATGTCTGAGTAGTACATTCAACTAAATTACATACTAGTGACGGTGGTTTTGCTGAAGGACTACGAATCATGGACTTTGACGCAGATGAAAAAGGTATCACCATGATTGTTTTATCGTAGTCAAAGTCGAGAGTATCGACAAACGCTTACTTGATCAAAAATATATTGATGATTTCAGGCTCTTCAGAAAGTACCGGAAGCTCCAGAACTGATTCAGAGCACTCAACAATCCGAGACTTGGGATCCCCTGAAGATGATCAGGATCATTACGGCTCAGAAGTAACCCACGGTGACTCTGCCGGTAAAAATTTGTCAAACAATGAAGCCCCCTACGATAAAATCATGGAAACCCTTCGTCGAATCGAAGACGAAGAAAAAGCTGACAATGAAATCTCTCTATTCTCACCCGCTCCTCCTTGTAAAACTCGACAGACCTTAAGAAAATCAGATTCATTGCGGTCTTTGACTTCCGGTCCCTGCGGCGACCACCACCCAAAAGGTGCTTCCTCTGCTCGGCTTCCAGCATCACCTCCCCAATCACCAACGCATTTTAAGATAACCAAAAGATTCAATAAAACTGTACCACCATCCAATATCATCCTGTGTTCATCAATGACTCTCGAGTGCAGCACGCAATCGAGTTCGACATCCTCAACACGGAGACTGCCACCACTGTCAGTTCAACAAAATTCAACAAATAATTGCTACACACATTCTCCTCGAATGAAGCATTTTGCTGGCAGTGGAGAAGGTGATGCTACAATTAATTCCTCCAATAAATCTGATATCTTCGAGCTTCAGCCTACCAGTAGTGCCCGATCTTATTCCGAAGAACCACTAAAGTTTCAGCGATACATCGAATCCAATCGAAGACCTTCCTCAGCCCTTGGTTTTTCAGTACCCAAATCTTCCTGGGAACCTCCTAATACAGATAAGGCAAGGTAAGCCTTCAGAAACAGAAGTCAATTTGTTTAAGCTCGTTAGCTCCTAATGTGAATATCAACAAGCAATATTATTATATGCACAATCCCAAGCTGAATTAGTACTATGATCTTAAAAACGTATTTTACGATGGTATTCGATTGCAGAGATATATTTTCATTCCTGGACGAAGTCGAAAAAGTGGACCGGGAGACATTGTTTCATTTAAAGCTATTGAAAACAAACCCTTTAAAAAGCTCCGGTTCTGATAGTGGCATCATCACAAGTTCTGCATCCAGTAAATCTCGATCAAGTACTGGTTCCAGTCACATACAAGCGTAAGTAATTACATCAGATCCACATTTCCAGCAATTTCATAAATTATCAGTTACTCTTCGTGTATCTGTATTTAGACCTAACCTTTAACTTGAATTGAAACAATTACAGATTTGACAGCTTAATGAACAAAGGAACTGCAGAATTAGCTCAAGAACTATATTTGATGGAACGAAAGATGGACGAATATAAGCACAATATAAGTGTTTTAGAGGAAACAGTTGCCAATCAACGAGAGCTTAACATTCGACATATCAAGTACAGTTTAGTTACTAGCATAGTTTAAAATTTTACGGTCATTAACTATCCGATAACTAACGATCGCATTGTCAGATCGCATCATTAACCCTTCACCCACAAGTATGATTCAACTTAGTAACCACAAGCATCACCTCACTCACCAATCCTTCTGTTCCAGGCATTCCGAACGCGACTTGAAGAAACGTTTACGCCTCCAGCAAGAAGAATTCGACCTCGCCCTCACCCGCCACCAAGCCTTCGTCGATCAAGTAATATCAGAAAAGCGTCTCCTTCAAGAAAAGTGTGAGAAACTTTTGCGGGACTTCAAGGAAGCTGAGCAGCGTCACCAGTCCGCCATCAAATCAATGCAAGAGAAGCACCTGGAAGAGATAAAACGTTTGCGCAAAATCCACGATTCCTCCGAAAAGTCCCGCAAAGCTCAATGGCTAGGTTCAAAGACACAGGAAATCCGTGAAACGACCCTCAAAGGTCTCGAACCTCAACTCCAGCGAGTAATCCGTCGCCATCAATCTGAAATGGCTGAGATGCGAGCCTGGCACGAGAACGAGCTCCAAGAAATCGAAGAGCGCTCCTCCCGAAAGTTTGCACAGCAAGCCAAGGAATTACGAGAGCAGACAATACAAGAACTAGAATCAAATTTTTCTCTCCAGCGAGAAAGTCTCCAGCGCCGTCACGAATCAGAACTGAATCAAATTCGGGCGGAACTTGAAGCCCAAAAACATCGTTATATCCAAGATTTGCAAGTCCTAGAGCAGCGTTTATCTACTGAAAACTGCAAAGCCCAAGACACTTTAAAGGAGCAATTGAAGGGAGTGGAAACAAAATCCCGGATTGAATTAGAGAATTTGAAACAGGAGTACGAAGGAAAATTGCTTTCCCAACAGAATCAGCATGCCCAAGATCTAAGGACTCTGAGAAGCGCCCACGAATCCGAACTCGAGGCCCACGTTTCCAGTTACAATCAGAAACTCGAGTCTGCCATTGCGGAAAAGGAAGCAGTGTTATTAAAACGAGCGGCGGAAGAGAAAGCACAGTCTTGCGAAGATCAAGAACGCAAGCTCCGCCAAGAAATGCAAAGAGTTTTGAAAGAATCAGAACAGGAGTTCGAAGCAAAGATGAAACGACAGCAGGAAAAATGGCACAAGGAAGTCCAGGAAATGGAAGAAGCCGAGCGAGAGCTCAAACACAAATTAGCCATCCTCAAAAGCCAATTAATGAGCAAGGAAGATGAGATCTTTTCCCTCAAGTCTCAGATCAGTTCCAAGGAGAAGCAACTTACCGAGCTCACGGAAAACAACGCCAAAATGATTGAGGAACGAGTCAACTTGACAGCCGTCATCAAAAAGGAATTCGAGACACAAATTGAAAACCTTGAACAAAATTGCCTTCAAGTCAAATCTGCTATTCTTGAAATTAAAACCAAACACAAAATCGAAGAAGAGCACCACGCCCATAATATGGAAAAACTGAAACAGCAAAAGGATGCTGAACTTCAGAACTTGGGACAAAGAGTTGTTCAAGCAATGACTCGGAAAGACGAAACCATAGCCGAACTTCAAACCCAGCTTGACAATTCCGCCCTAAGAATACACCATCTCGAAGATTTACTAGAACAGCAAAGAAAAGAGTTTCTCCATAACATACCACCAAATACAAAAAGTCATTCTGCTTCAAATAACAAGGCAACTTTCTCCAAGCTCCACCAAAAATAATAGTATGCAGCCCTACCAAAGCTCATCATTCATAAACTCCGCGAAATTCCCTCCTGTATTCACCTAGTCCTATCACCACTTATAATGCACGGATTTTGATGCTTTCTTCAAGATTTTTTCTCGCGTGTTTCTATTTCTAGAGCTATTTCTATTAGCTAGAGTTCCGACTGTGTTTCAACAGTTCGAAGAAAACATGTAAGCACGATAAACAACGATTGCGTATAGGTAATTATACCGAATAAAATTTAATCATCGTTACTCCAGTGTCTTTGATGTATTCCAATGCCTTGTAATTTCCTTCGAGAACTATAAGGACAATATGTACTTTTCGGTTTCGTTGCGTTCATGGATACTTAATACCAAATACTGTTATGTCACGATTCGCAATTAATTATATATATGGATGCAAAGTAACATATGCTTGTCACTTATGTAAACAGCAAAACTTTTACAGCCTCGTCCATAAAACTTTCCTCTATTTTACTTTCATCCCATCCTCCTTACATCCCCATACGCTCATTCTTTTCTCCAGTTTTGAATGTTTTCTAACAGTCTCTAAAGTTTTTCTTAAATTTCCAGTTTCTTCCCTTCCTCTCAGGACCTTTCGGACTGGAATTAAGTCGCGTATGCAGCTCGACCTTTTGGATGGCAGCCCCCGGAAAAAGTTCCTACAGAAAATCAGCCCATGTCTTAGGAGTCATTTGAATACATTGGAAAAACAATCAAGAGGCTAACTAGAGCGTAATTTCTCTCAACTTTCCCAAACTTTCCCTCATTTTCTTATTTGCTTCCAAAACTTTTAACTAATTAATTAAGATCTCCCTTATCCCCTACCATCTTTTGTAATGTTTCCTGATAATGACAGAATCATTCCAAACCAATTATCATCGTGTCAAATATTTTCCCAAACTTTACAACTATCTCCAGAATATTGCAATTCAAACTTACCCTTTACGTAATCCGCGGAAGAAATCTATTGAAAAACACAATTTAATGTAGCATTTAACCTATGGTTTTGCTAATTCAAAAATAAAAATCTCGAATCTTTTCGCCTGCTTTCAAGTTATTTTTCAATGGAACCCTTTTTTGAAGTTATTTCAATCCACTTGATCTGATTGTAAGATGATATTCTAAAATTGTGTATTATGCTCTATAAAAATCCATTTAATAACTGTCCCTAACCAATTTTATTTACTATATTCATGTAAATCTACAATTATTATTAACAAAAGCTTTTGTCAACTATCTAACAAGGACATTTAAAATAACATGTAAGATGGCATCTAAAGCACAGAACGATTAAAACAATTTGACTAGAACCTTGTAACGCACTCCACTCCGGAAGCCCCATCCATGTACATTAACAGTGCAAGCATTAGTTGCGCCCTCTAGACGTTAGTCCACTACATGTACACAGCGTTATTACTGTTCCCGCTCTTGCTTCTATTCTGTACACCCGTATTAAACTGATACGGGAGACTAGATTTGCTTCCCTTGTTGCTACTGTTCCCGGTCACATTGTCGTTACTCGATAGCGAAGACTTCTTCCGTACCTGCTTAACATTTCCTCTGCAAGCTAACGCAAAATGAAGCTCCTTCCATATTTCCACTCCAAGGGATTCCTGTAAATCCAAACAGCTTTTACTTGGAGCACTACATACTTTCCTTGTAAATCGTGTTGCATTGTTAAACATCAACATTATACATAACAAGCTATCAAATAATGCTTACCCCCTCGTTCAATGCAAGCTCTCTCACTTTCCACATGAATTCCAGGACAGCAAATACAATGGCCATTATGCAACCGCCGATTAGAACCACAAACACACCACCAACGTTGTCAAGTTTCAACGGCTTCACATCTGTGTCACCTCTTGCCTGCAAAACACAACTTGATTTTACAATCCATCATTGAAAATTGCATTCTACAAGAACTTCTCTTCATAAATTATCTTCTAATTAATAACTTCCCCGCGGCAAAAATCATCATTACTTTTACATATACAACTAAATCAATTACTAAAAACCGTTCTAAACAATCAAACATATTTAAAAACTAATAAATCTCTTACCGCGCAAACGTTTTCTTTCCGCTTCTCTTTCCACCATTTCCGTTTCAAATCCTCCAGCACGCCAGACTCTTGTAACCGTAAGATGCCGCTACTAAAGGCTTGTCGATACTTTGAGCCTATCCAACAAACAGGACTTAAATTAATTACCTTCCATACGCTCATTGACTTATTTAAAAACTTTTTCCCGCAATAATTCAATAAAACACCCCAAACTTAATTTCAAAACTCTCCAACGAGCGCAATTTTCTATACCTTTCGGAAGCGCAATCCCGTATCCCTTATTATCCAGCAGACCTCCAACTTGCGCCAATTTGCAATTACGCTCAATTGTATATTCGATAGCCGTCGACTCCATGAAGAACGCATAACCACCATGGTCCTTAAGTACGCGATCCACTCCATCAGAATTCTTTTGAACAAATACTTTATGTTTTGCATTCATCTGTTCCATATTTGACATTATCTGCTTATGAAGCGGAAACGGAGCATTCTGTAATCACAATCACATTAATTTTTACCAAACCTCACAACATTTCAAATCCTTAAATCCCGCCAACTGCAATCACGGCATAAATAATCCCTTACTCTAAAGAACGCTGCCGTCGTTCCAGTCAGTACACATCCGTACTTGACCTTTGTTTGTTTCGGCAAATCCTCCAAGGCTTTAATACTTTCATCCAGGTCTTCAACGATGAGGAACGTTGCCAAATTAGCAGTGTAGGATGATACCATGATTAGCGTGAAGAACCACCAGATACCTGCAATCATTCGCGTCGACACAGCCCTGCAACAATCAATCCACATCCGTCATTTCCAAATACTCCTCTGAGCAGAAGAACCTACATCTAACAAAATACGTTTCCGCACTTACTTAGGCGCAATGTCTGAACCTTGCTGCATAATAGATCCGATTGTGAACCAAAAACTATTGAGAAGAGTGAACTGATTCGACAGCTGCTCCGGCTCTTCGATACATGGAAACGGGTTATCCCATTCATAAGGTGTCAGCCTATACGCGGGTTTGCAAACAATAGGGCAACGTTATCCCCTGGAATTCATGATTTCTCTTCTGCTTTCTCCGCTATTCCATACGTTATACAACACCCTACCTTGCCAATATGAACAAGATAACGGAGACACCAAAGAAAGCAAACGCCATATAAATCCATACATCCAGAGAAAACGGAAGCATGAAGGAAAACAAGCTTGGCGGTTTCACAGATGGCTTCACATAGAGAATCGAGATCCCCAAATTCATGAAAGGCATTGTAAAATCCACAGCCTCCTGCCTCTCTTTGTTGATTGTCAGATCCGCGACGGCAATGTGTGCTGTCTGAAAAGATATTTGATTCCCCATCAAAGCCTTGTCATCCCTCCTCCATATATAAATACAACTCACCTCCTTAAATAATTACCAGGTGAGTTCTACTGCTTAATATAATGCGTACTTGCAAATCCTTCATCCCAAGAGAATCCTCATCTAGTAATACTCATCAAACCCCTTTACGATTACGCTCTAATCAACCCCGGCTCCCTCTACATTCAAAAATATTCATTCAGGTGCAAGGCCTCACTCATGTTCTTATTACCGAAAACTGAGTACATGCACTACCTACGCCTCTATCCGCATACATCAATTGTAACAAGATATTCGTGCTATTCTCGACCACCGCGGAATCCTCTTCACTCCTCCTCGCTCCTCATTAAGCCAAATATTATATTTCTCTCCAGAAAATTCACACAAGGTATTGAAACTTCAGCCTCATGATTCGCAATTCCTCTTTCCTGTATGACTTTCTCCGTGCAGCCATGCGACACTTCAAGGACTTTTCTTCTAAAATCCATCCAACTCTCAACAATTCTACTCTGCCACTGCTCTGCATGTCTGATACTAATCAATCTGTACTTTCTCCTAGGAATAATCATTATGTTCTTCATAATTTCCCTACGCTAAAAGCGTTCTCCAAACACTTCCTTCAGCCTCAGCTTACAAAAGCGACTTTCCCACAATCTGCTTCAATCTACTCTTCTTTTTTCTAGCTTCTACTAGTTACTAGTGCCACCTATACATAAACCACACACAAATTCACAAAACCTATAAAAACATAATTCCTTACCCCGTCCATAACTTCTCCAATCATCCCGTTCCATTTCCCATCCGCATCCCTCTTTCCATAAAGACCATCGTCCACAGGTTTGATAATATATTTGAATTTCAATTCTTTTGCTAAATGTTCCAGTAGATCCACAGCAAATCCTTCATAGCGGGCATTTCCAGTCAACGGTGTATCCGATAGTCTCCACATGGTCATAGGATCTGTCTTAATGAAAAAACAAATCAAAAATACTTACACACTCCGTATTCATATTTTTTAAACTTTAAATCAAGCTGTTCCTCTCTTCCTTCAGGCCCATATTTCTCTTAAAATTTCCCTCAGCCATCCTTGACCTGCAACACACTTGAGCTACCCAAGGTTATATCCCTGCTTGCTTTTCAACGAATTCTGGATGCACGAGAAACATGTGTTGCAGAATCCTGATTCGCGCTTTGTATCCATGGAGACGGGAAGAAGATACATTCAAGGGATAAAATCTCTTTAGACCATAATCGTTTCTCTCTCTCTTTTCTTGTCTCCCGCCCCCTTCTTTCAGCTCCCCCTATTAATCTTTTCCAAGACGGGAACTTACCAAGAAAGTGGTGACAGTAAGCGTAAGGTTTTTAAGATCCATCCCAAGTGGATCCTCCTCCTTTTCTGCAGATTCACCCTTTGTCCAATTGAATTTCGTCACGAATTTCGAATCCCACACACCAATTTTCGCCATCCCCTGCAAAATCACACAAATCCCTCATCATAATTCATCACAGACCTCTCTCAATCATTCCTCTCTTCTCATATTACTCTTATGTATCCATCTGTCGGTTCTTCTTCTCCTTCTCATCCTCCTCCAGACTATTTGCAAACAAAATCCCGATTCCTCCTCTTACAATCTTCTTCTTACTGCGAATCTCCATTGTATTAACAATTCGCAAAACCCTCTCCGCATGCAATTCGCAACCTGACCTAATGTCGTCTCCGAAACACACGCAACTTTTCAACCTCACCCTTCGCAATTTTCCAATTTACCAAAATTGCAATTCAATCTCTATCATTTAGCTACAATTTCATTCCCAATTGATGCCCCTCTGCTGCTCCTACACGCTACTCAGCACGCTACATTTCTCTTCAAACATAGCTGGAATAAACTCTCGAAATACTACAAACCTCTTGCTTCTTTTTAAACCCTTCATCCTTCCACCAACCTGTTTCTTAAGCTGAATCACATCCAAATTAACGTCTGTACGAAAACCAGTTGTATTAAATTGAATCAACCCCGTCAATCCTTGCATTGTAACCTGAAATTGAAAAAAACATATTTAATCTATTTATGCCAATTGCTCCCCAGGTGGGGCTATAATTTACATTCCCTCTTATATTTCCACGTTTCCTTTACCATCTTCATGTAATTTATAACCGAGTATCCATGCTGCCATGTATCCGAAGAGTCGCAGTTCAAAGACCTAATATCAATTTTCTGGCTAGAGTCCAGCACAGTCAGCGCTTTTCCCAAAAGATTCACAGCGTCGTAGATCAAAGCCAAGTCCGTCTACAACAAACAAACTACCATGTAAACAATCACACTAACTTATTCCATCTCATATTTCTCATCTTCTTAAACCTTCCTCCTATGACGTTGTAAATAATTTCATCATCCACTCCCAAGTAGTTTATGAATTTAATTAAATCTTTAATTTACTTCTAATCTTAATTTACCGGAATCATTAACGGATTCTCTTTGTTCCCCGTATTCATCCCTGCCATTCCATACGGCTGAACACCCGTGTATCCGTTATCGAATCCAAAAGCAGTACTCCTCCCGCTTCCATACGCGTAAGCACCAGATGGCGACAGGGATCCACGCTCCGCCACCACGCTGAACACCTCCGGTCTCTCCGGATCAACGATCCTAAACGCTGTAATATTCGCCTCTGAAAATTTGTAGTCATCCAAATCCATAGTGTGGACATCAAGAGTTGTGAGGATGAAGCTAAACTGGTACGTCATTAAGCCCACTTGTTGCGCTTGTTTTAAAACTTCTCCAAGTTTCCCCACCTGGCAGTCAAGGACGATGCATCGGATCTCGGATTCCCGTAGAATTTCCCGGAACAGCGGCCTGGTAAATTAAATTACCAACGTTATTTCAAGCCCCCTCTGGTTTTAACTTCCTGTAATAACTTTTAACTTCTCCTAAAACTTTTAAACCGCATAGCTAACAATTAATCCAACCAATGCAACGACAACAACTTGTGTAATATAATAAAATTAAATTTACAAAATAGCCCCATCCTTTCCAATTTAATTCCTCACTTTCCGGAACATATTAACCAAATTAAACTCGTAACTTAATCCTAATCCTACCTCCTTTCATTGAACTCAGGGCAAGCATAATGATCTAACGTCCCTCTCCTTAGTTACCTGTAATCCTCTTCGGGTAGTTGTCTAATAAGTGCTTTTCTTTTCGCCGGCACCGATCCTTTAATGAGATCCTGGAGCATGTACAATCCTTCTTGATTTTCGTAAATTATTGCAAATTTTTGCCATCCGAAGTAATCCACCAAGTCATTAAGAGCCTGCAAAATTAAACAATTCCTTACAGACTTATCTTAACAACGTGCTCATCCAAATACAACGCATGACAATTACCTAATTCCGAAAGTGCCCTTATACTCAAAATATATATTAAACAGCGTTAGATTTTTAAAAAACTGAAGGTTCTTTCTTACATCTACAAATTATAATAATTTCTGCCGTGACATTGTTAATACGAATTGGTAGAGGGAGAGCTCTACATTTTTTAAAAGCATAGAATGGCGTTAAACTATAGCACCTTACCCGACTGATTGTACTGGGATGAGGATGAAGATTGATGAGATAATTATCTTTTCTTAGTTGATGATCCCATTTTGTTTCAATATGTGGCATTTCAAATGCATCACAGATTGACTGCACATGACTAGACGTTTCATGTGTTTGTGGTCCAATTATAGCCGCAATCCCTTCCTTCATCATTCCGCAAACTATAATTGTAAGATAACAATCATTAATCCCTCATTAGCCATCCTTCTAAAACTAACAGTGTTCTTAATTTTATACTTTTTTGTCTCAATTTCCTGAAAGCGCTAGTGTTAAAAACAGTTGTCATGAAAACGTTTTCTATCGCAGATTCTAGCGCCCTCTACATTTCCAGCCTGAGAAACTCTATAAATTCCTCTACATTTCATCTAACCAGTCCAGCTTTTCCCCTTATTTACTCTTGCTAGTCTCAGTTACTTCATTAAATATCCGCAGTGCCTCAGTCTTATCCACAGTTATATGAAAAACAATATTTTCACTGTTTCTCTTTACATCATACACAATTATTCTCAGCAAACAAGTGCATGCAAAAACCTAATGTCCGTGGAGGCTACCCATTACTGACAAAACATATCAACGGCGTTAGGCTTCAAAACAATTTTACTCTCAAAACCCTACACATTTGAAACTGCTATTCCATTAATTGAATTAAATTACCCTTTTGTGTAGCAGCATATGAGTTGGCTGGTTGGACATGTTGTATTTGAGCAGAGAATTTGAAACGCGATCCACTGGTAAGAGAACCCTCCCTGTTGAATTTCTCCACAGCATGCTTAAAAGCAGTTTCTTCCGCTGACTCCTGCCCGTCAAACAGTCCTCCTGCAAACAATATCTTACTCACATCACCACCAAATGTTTTACATCATAATCCGCCGCTATATCATCTTCCCCATCCCCTTGCCTTCTTCCCTTCGTTCCTCTATTAAATCATCTTTTCTTTGCCCATGTACAAAATACAAGCTTTTCCACTCCAGCTTTTCCATGTTTCCAACAACATTTCTTATCGACTCCACGAGCAATAAACGTTTAAAATATTTAAATCCTCCAGCAAAAAATTAACTCGTAATTAAACCCAAGTGTTTCTTTAATAAATTGAAATCCTTATATCTGAATAATAAAATTTAAAACAAATTCCCTCTCATTTTCTCACCAATTTTAATAACTTCTGGCAACCCGCCCATACCCATAGCGGGCTTGTATTCGTTCCATTGAGCCTCCGCAAATCCTCCCCCCTCCTCCCCCCATAAGAATCCTCCAAGGTTCAATACTACAATTATTATGACCAGTGTCAATTTTCCCTCCAACATTTTCCCACCATAACACACATACACACACCACTTTCAACTTTAACCAGCTCCGTCCGGATACCCCGTGCGAACCAAAAATCCCACCAAAGCACTCTTCTTTTTCCCGCAAAAGGTTATTAAACCAACTCCAAACACAATATCATGCCTTGCCTTCCTTCTTCTCTTCCCATAGCTTCCATGTCCTCCCTAAAATCAGATTTTTACGGCTAAACACTCCAAACCCAGGGAATGACCTCCTAAAGACACACGCAGTGAGTTATTTTCCAATTTTTAGTACTGAAAACTCCTAAAAATACTGCTAGCTTTTGCGAAAATTTAAATGCAAGATTAAATTACAATTCAAAACTACTCAGTTATTGTATTCTTCGCAACTTTTAATTTCCTCCACAGTGTCTAACTCCGCAATGAGTGAGAAAAAGCAAGCAGTAATGCACGAAAATACGGGAAGAGATTTAGGGGGCAGGGGCTGAAAAATTTCGTACATTTGTTCCTTGCTAAAAGGAGAGGATTGTAGAGGATTGGAATGGGGAATAAAACGCACATAAGATAGCTTCCCCATGTCTAAAATTAGATGTGTCCTCTTGGGCGACCAAAATCTTCTCCACAGCTTGCGGTCTATATCTTTCCCCCGTCTTTAGGATTTCCTCCTTTTAAACCTGCCTTCTTTTAAACAGAGCGTCGGGAGCCAGGAAGCCGAGAAGTCATCTCTCACCTATTCAGTCCGATCCGATCATTTCCTATATGAGCCTTGCAGCTACCACATTCCTATATTCTCTCCTTTTTGGCACTTCGCACTTAACCCGACTTTCATTGTATATAAAACCCGTAAAAATAAATCAGTCGGCCACATCTTATCGTTTCAAAATGAGGAGCCACAGGCTGCTTATTATGCCTTTTCAGTTAGCAGTTGTCAGTTCCAGCAGCGTCTACATACATCAAAACAACTATGGATATGCTAATATGCTCGTATACGTTATTTTTTAAAATTATAGCTCAGCTCATTCCATAGACTATTTATTCAGTATAGTATTTGCCAAAAATTTGCAAATTAATTGACATATTTCGCAATCAATAAATCATCCAATAATTTTCGTACAATTTATATTTGCAAAATAAGACATTTCCACTCCTCTGTTTCGATACTAGCCCACCCAAGAACAATTCAAATTGAGGGCTCTATCTTTTAAAAAGCCAAAAAGCAGTTGATGAATGCAAATATTTTAAATTTACACTCCTGCATTACTGCTATCCTCTACAAAAATTGCTTACCTTTACTTGCCATCCTGTCTACCATGAAATATACACTCATCGCACTAAATTTCATGCCCCATCAACTTCTTATTTAGAAAATTCGCGAAAACAATTTGCGAATTTTCTTACAGCTTTATGCTCCTCATCACCCCTTGTATAGTCATCATCCCATGATTCCATCATTTCCATCCATATTTTACAGCCAGACTTGAAGAGCATTTTACACAATTACGAGACGCTCCCAATTAAGGGCAAGTACCAGGTAATTTCCCTCCAGTTTATCCCTTATCTCCGTTTCAATAACCCGCACACTTAAAATAATCCCAAATAATTCTTTGCTGGTTCTCCTCGCAAATTTTGGCAATAACATTTTGCAAATCACTTTAATTTACGATTCGTCAATCTGCATTTGTCACGCGGATGTTTTCCAAAATCTTACTGTCAGATCTCACTGACATCTGCCATCTTCCAGTCATTTCAATCCATCAACGCGTCAGTAACTCATTTTCGTATTATACCCTCCTCCTCCTCCTAATCTTCGCAAACGTCAACAGCAAACGTATTGACCATCGACCAACAGCAACGGCATCCTGGGATTAGGCATCAGAAGACCATATAACTTCCAGACACGGATTATGAAAAGGATTCTCTTAAAAGTTGCTCTTAAATCCTAACCATCCCACGCTTTCCCCTTAAGGAAATCCTGTGCAGTTCCTCCTCGGGCTTTTCTCATCTCCATCTATTCTCAACCCCATCCCAATCCTGTGAATTGGGAATCTTGTCATGAATTGTGTGGGCCAAACTAACAATGTTTCGACCATTTACTAGTCGATAACTTCAACAATATCCAAACCTTTTCCAGTAATCACTAAATCCTCCTTGGAGTCATAAATTATCCCTTGCAGCTCACCAAAATCAATATCCAAAACCCTCTTTTTTCCACCACTCACAATCTTTCTCCTCTTTCTCTTATCTTACTCTCTGTCCCAGCTTTCATCCCCTTCGCTCTGCCCCCTCTTGATTTCTTATTTCATATTCAGACGTAAATCTTCCGCGTCTCTTCCTCTCTTCGTCTCTACCCAAATTTATGCGGATCATGTCATCATATTATTATTTCAACCTTACCTTATATTTTGTAGCAAGTCCTTTTCCAATCCACCGTCACAGAGGCAAAGAAACCATGTAGTTATGAACCAGTTGCGAATCAGAGACTCAGAGTGTGGAACTTTTAATCTAGTCTCAAGAACTACAAAGCAATCCCTCAGTCAACTTTTCCATTTTCATCCGCCCAGCTAAATCACTCCATTGTTTAATATTTCTTCCCCACCCTTTCCATTTACTAATTAATTACGTGAATAGCAAAATGATCTTCTGAACAAACCAAACAAGTCAAGGTTTTTCCTCAAACTTTCCACAGCAAAACTCTGAAATGAAAACGCTGAAATTCTCAATTTCGCAAACCACAACCGCTCCAGGTGACCTTTGATCTTGTGTCTCATTACTAAGTAAGACACAGGTGTGCTTTACTGTACACCGACTAGTTCTTCAAGATTTTCTTTCACAGTCTCTTCCTACTGGCTAGAAAACTTTGCTTGTAGATGTACAGCATCCAAGCAACACTCAAGTGACTTGAAGCTTATATTTCACAACAAGGAAACGACTTGAGACCTCTGCATCTCCGCTTCAATTAACCTCCAGTTTTTAATTACCTATATTAAGTATTTTCATTAACCTTACCTGCAATGCAATGCCTTTCTGAAAGGAGTAAACGACCGGAGGATGCTCTTCATCTCTATTCTGCTATAGGTCCAGGAAGATGTTATTGCACATTCCGTACTAAAATATACTTTCAATTAAGTATAAAAATAGTCTTTGAACAGCTACATTAATTTCTTCATTTCTCATTCTTCTCTGCCCTTTCTTCCACACTATTTAATTACTCTTTAATAAAAATTCTTTATTGCTTTTCCCTGAATTTTCATATTGTAACTATATAAATCCTGGAAACTCCTGAATTTCTCCAAAGGTTTTTGCACTCTCACATTCACACAGGTGTCTTCTTCCTTCTCACCTTGATAATGATTTAACGAAAAATAAAACCCCCTTCTTCCACGGGTGAATAAGCCTTTGAAGGCCTTTAATTCATCTTCTTCACGGATAATCCAGTCACAAGGCATAAAAATTAGTTTCTTATTAAAATAACTCATTTCTAATCGGCTTCTGTCACACGGGATCCAAATCTTGTATAATTCCAATTAAAAATATAGCTTTACATTTTGCGCCGTTTTAGCAAGTACCTTTACCGGTTTCTCGAGATTCGCGAAGTTCAACCACTTAAAATCAAGTTCAAGAGACAATACACTAATAACTTTTACTCAATTATTTCTTACGAGCATTTAACTTTACGTTTCCCATGCTTGAATTAACCTTGTGGTGTTACCTTGATCTTGATATCATACTTAATCCTATGCTTCATATTGTTTTAATAGCTTATATATATACATAACACATGATAATTTGCATGAAATAATCCCATCCCACCATCCTTTACACACCTCCTCCTATCCTTTGCTACTAATGTCTGCATCCTTTGATCTCATCCATATTCCTTCTTCTATGAGAACAATGGGGGAGGGCCAGAGCTGGGCGCAATTAGACAAATCCTACACATCTCCTTAAACTCGACTCAAGCTTTTACTTCGAGCACGGGCTAATAGCTTAATAGTTTTTGCAAGTTTGCAGCTAAATTGTTTCTGCCAAACCTGAAGGCTTGAACCAACTCACACAAGGGATGAGGATTTGAAATCCAGAAGAGGGTGGTGGTTGCTGTAAGACTCGGACCAGGGCAGACGCTTTTGTATTAGCTCGATAAGGAGATCCGTAAAGTTGATTTTAAATTCGCGAATATTTGCACTATATTAAATACACCTTCGCGTTCCACGGTAGAGGTCAGTTTCGCTTGAGCAGCCAGCCAGGTAGCAAAGTATTAAGCTCAGAGCTTGCTCATCATCGCCTTACCTTAACTCTGGTTTCCGTGTAGCGAAACAAGTAAACAAGTTTTCATTGGATTCCATCCGTTAGCTACATCTTCTTCTCAAAGTTGTTCAACAAGATATTAGCAGGAGGAAGTTAACTTACTTCGACTGCAGTGATTCTCCGTTGTCCCTCCGACTCTGTAGCAACACAACTGTTGATTATCCCGTACTCCAAAGTAGCAGTTGTTTTTTTCTCTATAATTTACACTTTTGAGCTAAACAAACAGTGCAACATCCCTGGAACTTCCAGGCCTGGAGGATGACTACCTTCAGTGATTCCTCTGCGGTTTTATCTTCTATTTATTTTCTAATCACGCTTTTTCATTGCTCCACCGCTGAATTATTTAGCACACTTCCAAATGCTACACTCAGCGAGTTCCTTACAGAGGACGCGGCACCCGTTCCTCTGAATAAACCACAAAATTCTGATGTTATTGTCGGCGAGGATGTGGCTGCTGGAAGCAATTTGCTCCTCACGTGCACAGCTCCCTATCCCGTTCAATGGGTGTATACTGGAGACGGGGTAAGTAGCTCCACTAGTATGTTTCCCTAATACCCGGGTATTCTGTTACTGTTCCTGCCCTCCCTCTCCCCGATTTCACCATCACCGCATTTAGCATATAGATCAAGTAATTGTCGTTAAGGATGTATTAATTCCGCAATTTCAGCGCCCCGTCCTATCCACGAATACGAGCGTAAAATTTCTCTACCCGGATCGGAAAGCAGAGAGTCAATTGGATTTTACTGCCTTCGCTTTAATATCTTCACCCAAAGAGAAAAATACGGGTAATTACACATGCAGGAGTCTCCAGGATCCCCGGGTTGCCGTCTCCTATTTCATCTTTGTTCCAGGTAGGATATCCAATATGATCCGCTTTTACTGCACTCATCCCTTCTGCTCTTCTCCGTCTGCTCCAGTTTTTTCCATTGTTTTCCGCGACTCTTCTGTATTCTACCCGGGTTGTCTGCATCCGACCTTCGGGCCTTTATTCTTTTCCCTCACAGCATTCTCTACAGCATTTTACCCGGGTATTTTATCATTTCATTTTCCACAGGACCGAATATTTTCACTTCCTCCGGGGGACAAGAGCTTCAATATTCCAGATCGGATCCCTCAATTCGGATTCCATGCAGTGTTTCCCACCCGCGTGCTCTTGTCGGCCTCCAAAAGTCTGAAAATGTACGTTTTACTTACCCGGGTTCTTATTTGATTTTACCTTTTCTCTTTTACTTTTACCCTTAACCATGTTTTACTCTTACATCTTCTCATATAACTCCCACTTTCTCTTTTACAGGGTCTCCTAAACTGCCCGCTTAATGACTCAATATCCTACGATCCTAAAACTGGATTTCATTTGAAATCATCCGATTTCCCGGATCCCTCCGGCAAATACATTTGCACAGCTGCCTACAATAACACAGTTCGCTACATAGAATTTAATTTGACAACCCAAGACTCCCCGGACGACGTCCCGACCCACGTTAACGAGCCTCCTTCCCCGCCTGGAGAAACCTATTGCGACAGGAATAGCGATTGCCCGGATCATCTTACGTGCTCCTCGGCTATGCACGCTTGTACGGATCCATGTAAGGATTTATGCGGGATCAGCGCCCTCTGTAATACAATTAACCACATCCCGACTTGCTCCTGTCCCTCAAACCATAGCGGTGATCCTTATTACAAATGTACACCCGCCTCCTCTTCTTCCGGATCATCTGCTTCCGGTTCGAATTCAGGATCATCTTCCTCCTCCAGTAATCCATGCCAAGGTGCTCCTTGCGGCCCGAATGGATTATGCAAGACAGACGGCAAGCTCCTGACTTGTGTTTGCAAAGAGGGCTATATCGGCACTCCGCCAACTTGTAGCCCCCGACCCTGTAAATCCAATAACCAATGTCCCGAAGAATTCGGTTGCGTTCAAGGCTACTGCCGAAACCCATGTGACTCTGGAGTATGTGGACGGAATGCTCAATGTCGGATCGTAAATCAAAACCCTGTTTGTTACTGCAGCCCTGGAATGGTCGGTGACCCATTTGACGAATGTCGACCTATTGGAGAGGACTTGATTAAAATCGTTAACAATAATAACGCCAACGGTCGCAATCCTTGCGACTCCATAAGTTGTGGTCATAACGCCGAGTGTTCGCTATCAAGCAACGGCAGAGCTACCTGTAGATGCAAACCTGGTTATAACCGCGGCGATGCTTACACCGCTTGCTACCGAGAGGAACCAAGTACTCCGACACCAAATCCCTGTAGTTCATCACCATGTGGTCCAAATACTGTTTGCCGGGACACCAAAAACGGTTCAGCGGTATGTACCTGCATGCCTGATACTGCTGGCAACCCTTATATCGGCTGTAGGCCCAAATCTTGCTCCAGTCACCAGGAGTGCTCCAAGAACCAAATGTGTATGAGTGGCAAGTGTCAGGACCCTTGCAGTGGTCCCACTAATAGCTGTGGTCTCAATACTGTGTGCAAATCAGGGAACCATAATTACCGATGCAGTTGTCAAAGTGGATTCGCCGGTGACCCAGCACGTCAATGTTATCCCAACGGTAGGTCATACTGTATTTAATACATTTTTGACCTCGCATCGGTTCCATAAAACTGTATTTACCTCATCTTTATTTCTTGTACAGATCAACCATCATCCGATTTCAACCCATGCAATCCGAACCCTTGCGGTAAAAACGCCGAATGTTTGCCACATCGCGGTCGCGCCTTGTGCCGCTGCCCACAACCTTTATACGGCGACCCTCTTGTATCCTGCAGCATGCGCTGTACCAAGACATCTGAATGTCCAAACGATCAAGTTTGCTACGCCGGTAACCGGACATGCGCAGACCCTTGCTTAATCTACGACCCCGGTTGCGGTACCGGTGCTGCATGCGTCGTTAAGAATCATTCACCAAGCTGTGTCTGCCCCGTTGGCACGAAAGGAGATCCTTACACCCGCTGCTCCGGTCAATCAAAAGGTAAGCTTCGACGCCGCTGTCACTTTTATCGATTTCACATGAACCTGTGGACAGAGTTTCTGCTCTGGATTTAATTGTCATATCCATCGATTACATAAATTTCAGAACCCGCCGTCCCATGTTATCCACTGCCATGCGGTGAAAACGCAGTTTGTATTCTACCCCAATCCGGAAGTATCCGCCAACAAGGAGTTTGCGCCTGTTCCCAAGGTTACGTCGGCGACCCATACGCCGGTTGCCAGCAAGGTGAGCGTTGTTCCGCAGACCAAGAATGTTCCAACTCCCGCGGCTGTCTCAACGGTCGTTGTCTCAACCCATGCAAATTCCAGGGCGTTTGCGGCATTAATCAAGAATGCATCGTCCGTAGTCACAAACCCACATGCATTTGCAAGCCAGGCTACCCTGTCAACTCAAACGGCAACTGCTACAAAGACGGTGGCCCATCGGACAATCACCAAGGTCACGGGAGTAGCCACAACCACGGCCAAGCTCCACAAAACTCTCAATCCCAAACACAACCGTCCATGCCAACATCCCGACCTCCATCTCGTCCATCCGGATCCGGTGCCTCAAGCTGTTCAGTCTGCGGCCCCTACAGCGAATGCCAAGTTAGCCAAGGTATAATCGCATGTTCCTGTAAAACCGGTACTGTAGGTCGACCTCCAAACTGCCGTCCAGAATGCCAATACGACGGAGACTGTGCCTTCGATAAAGCCTGCATTCAGTACAAGTGTCAGGATCCTTGCATCGGTGCATGCGGTAGGAACGCCCTCTGCCGAGTCCGCCAACGCACACCAGTTTGTTCTTGCCCTAAGGGATACTACGGCAGCCCACTCCATGAATGTAAATGCTGCAGTGGATCTTTAAGAACAGATCAAACAGATTCAGAATCTGATGATTACATTGTCGACGAGAGCTTACTTAACCTTCAGCAGCAGCATGATCAATCATTTTTCCCACTATCAAACCAACACCATCAACTCCAATACCCTACAATCCTAATTCCACTAATGACTCTAAACCATACAGGCTTTGAGCTCATCCAGTAGATGATATAATAAATCTTCCTCGTAATCTCACAACGCCTTCTTGCTCCGAGAGCTTGTATCAAACATTCTTAGGAGGACAATTGACCTAATAAAAGCAATGTAATTCAATTCAGTACATAAAAGCAGGATTGTACTCCTTGAAATCCTTTGCAATTCATGTTCTCCATTCTCATCCAGCCTTTGACCTCATTCTTATCCAGTTCAAGAAGCTACTAAGCCAAAAATGCTTTCTCCGCTCCCTTGCATACATCTTCCGGCAATACCTCGCAGCTACTTTCTCCAGACTTTTTTTTGCTCCAGCTTTCTCCGCTCCTTGTGCTTCTCAACGCCAGAGACTCATGCAAAAATATCATTTGCGTTTCTTGAAAAATTAGGTGACCAGCAAGCTAAAGGAAGTAACGCAAACCTTTTTTTTTCAAAGGCCGCATACGGTATTTACAATCTTTAGAAAATTTGTAATCAGGACTACATGACACCTCGAATCACAGACAGCTTTCACCTATCGCCAAAAACAGCACCAGCTTCCCGTTCCTGCTTTCTCCGTTACTTTTATAGCATCTCTCAATTCCGCCTCGAACAGCTTTCTCTTCTGTAACTCCTTGCTGCATTTGCTTTTAAATCAGGCATACAAATTTTCATTTGCAAGTAGATTTCCAGCAAGCTTACAAAGCAAATCCAAGTTCAAATCGAATATCATTTTATGCTTCCTTGCACTACGTCATCTTGTATCATCATTCTGTGTCTGTCGATGATATGTTCACTCTGACTCAAACATACTGAAGGCATCTTTCATTTGCTTTCACTCCCTTAACTTTCCTATTTCACATTCAGTTAGCTTCCTCTTTTCCTTTCTCTTTTTATCATCCCGTATCCATGTTCATGATTCGTGGCGACATACGATCACATGCAGCCGAATCCCTAAACTTTCTCTGATTTCTTTTTCTTTCTTGGCTTCCCCCACCCTTTCCACGTACATATATTTTAATTCTCTTTCCACAGCTTTCGCACCTACAGCAGCCAACTCACTTCTAGACTTCACTGGACCATCTTCCAATCATCCCACTCCTCCGCTCCCCCTAATCTATCCCCACACCCAAAGGAACATGCATGCAAGTGAAAGCACACACTTTCTCCAAACTCTCCTACCATCTTCTGCATCACCTAATCTGAAACCAAAAGACACACGCTCCTAAAGAAAAAGCTCACTTTCACTTCTCACGTCCACCTAGTTTCCATTATTTTGACACATTTAATCTAAATCCACAAACTTGTAACCAGAAGCCACAAAATGCCTTCCTCCTGTCACCCTGTCATATCCTCGCTTTTCTGTGACTTTCACTTACGCCGACCCCCCTTCCTTCTTCACAGGCATTAGCTACCAGCAAACGGAGCAAACCATCCTAATTGCCCATAGGCTTTCACCAACCGCACTTCAATCCACTCAACTTCCCCAATGTGCCCCCAGCTTTCACCCGGTTTTCTCTCCTGCCTTAGCTTTCTCCACACGTGCTATTTCCTCACATCCTTGAATTGCTTATACTCCTCCTTTCAAAAACTTTCCTTTATTCTATAATCTAATCGCTTTACCTACAATTAACAAGATTGCTTTACCTTTTCTCTTTTTGAGCCCGCTTAGTATTAAGTATTAAAACCCCGCCGAAATATTTTCACAAATAATTCCAGTTACTATTAGCTTAGGCTTAAAAGTTTATAACTTTGAGTTCCCTTTTTCCCTCCTCGCTTCCACACACGCCAATTCAGTAAATTCTCACATTACCAATGCAACTTGCTTTACTAAATGTATTGATTTATCTAATGTTTAGTAACTTCTTGCACACGCAATCCATCTTTTTCCTTAAGAGCACCGGATTAGTTATCCAATTTTAGTAAATATATATCTTTATTTTTTTCTTTGAGTTATTTCATCTGACTTAATTGAATCCACCCAGAGATCCATTCAAACTGAACAGACTTTCTCCTATCCCCCATAACTCGTTCATCATCATCATCTCCTCCAATCCCTCCAGTCTCAGCTTCCTTATTTCCATCCAACTCTCTTCCTTCATTACTTCTTGGTAACTCTAATGCTTTCTCTTTTTTGGTATGATTGTTCTTCCTTATACTTTCATCTCGTCATATCAAAGCAAAAGATGCACGTACTTGAACAATACTACAAATCCAGACTTCACTCCCAGTACTACAGTGCTCCTACACTTTAATTTCTCAACTGCAAAAGAATCCAAGCATAAATATTTCCAGCTTTTACACCATTGCTTCTGCATAGCTATTCCTCTCCACGACTTTCTCCAACCATACTCCCACACTTATTGCAATTACTCATGCAGTCTAATATCTGCAACGGATCCTACGTTACTTTCTTTTTTTCATTTTCCAATTGCGATGTGCGCTATAAATAAAACCAGCGATTCTTGGTCAGTTGAACGTATATCCTATACCTTTAAAGTGTTTTCCAATTCACGTACCAATAAAAGCAGGAAAACAACAGCTGAATGAACTTTCCCTTCTATATTAAGCTAGTTACACCTCCATTAAACTTTCATCATTTACACCATTTCATCCAGTATCCAAGCTCATTCCTACGGGAATCCACTCGAGGTTCCTTCAAAACTTGTTCAAAACAACTTCCTTCAAGATGTTCAAGGATCCTCCTCCTTTTATTCTTCCCGGCATCTTTCTCCAGATATCATTCTCTGCTTCTAGCGTTGCACCGCCGAGTAAAATATACGCGTGATGAAGAGAAAGTCTGAAGAGAAAGTCCGAAGAAAGCTTCAACTCTTCTGCTCCCAGAATACACTGCAAAAAATCTACACCAGTAGTGAACATGAGAAAGCAATTACAACTTACTTCACATCATTTCTCTTTCAAGTACTTTCACTAAATGCTGTCTCTATTGTTATCCAGTATAATAGACTCCTCGACCCTGGAGGAATTCCTTTTATAATATCAGAAATCTATTCTCGTTCTCTACAAGTTACATATACTATCTCAACGTCCTTGATATTTGTCCTTCTTTTCCATACTACATATTTCCTAGCACAAAGCCCGAGTATGCAGGTCCTCTTCTTCTTGCCCCTTGGAAACCAATGTCATCAAAATAGGGTACATGTCGAACAAGATTGAATGTAACCCTCTGCTGCATCTCCAAAAATCTATCACATTACTTTCTCGAATCTCCAACCTATAGATTTTCAGTGTCTCAATATCGTCCTCACTTTCTTCTCTCTTTTTTGATCCTTTCCGGGCATAAAAACCCTTGGGTTTCTGTTTTTGCTCCGATTTTAAATCACTGGAATCCTTTATCTTCACTCTGGCTAACAATGATTTTATTTGGGGTACAAAAATTGTGTACATCTCCTTTATAAAAATTTAAATTATGAATAAAGTAACTGGATTCACTAATTAGATTCACATGTTTTTTTAGGCAATCGAATTTTCCATTTCATGTTATCTTAAGTGGATTCAAGTTTATTTTCCAATTTTCTTGTGTATACAATTATATTTTCTTTGTGTAGATTACGAGTTGAAGACCATGAGTTGATGTTTCAAGTATTAATTACATAATTGTACACGGTAGATTAAGCTTAAATTTTTAATTATTCATCGAAACAATTAGTCCTAGGTCATAGATAAAGTAGGACGGAGTTTATATAACAGTTAATATAAAATTGTCAAAGTTTATTAAATCTCTTTGTATTATGTGTGCATTTCCATCAAGTAATTCATTAAAAACTTGGAAAACTCAAAAGAATCCAAAGCATGTAATGAATTTTATCCCAGTGAAAGTGGAGAAAGCATTCGACAATCCTAGGCTATGGGCTACCTTTACCATCGAAAAACACATACAACATTCCCAATTCATCCATGCCATTAGGTTCGCACCCACTTTTCTAGGAACTTGTTTTGAGTGAACATCAAAGAAGTGCCAGATAATCTCTTGGGCCAGCACAAATTTCCAGCAGCAGCGCCTCATTCTAATTACAACTACCAAACAATATGTAGCCCTACATCCATCCTAGTACAACCCACTAATTTGTATCCTATTTCCATACTATTTGGTCCAGAAACTTTGGATCTGCTCTAAACAGTTTTAGTACATCTCTTCTTCAAAGCGGACTCTAGTTGCCAAGTAGGCATTACTTACTACCCCTATAAACAAATACTCACGACCCCGGTTGATCTGATTTGCTTTGCTGGTAAGAAAAATTAAGGTACACGATAACCAGAGGGCGACACTTACCACGTACAAATTTAAATATAGCACCCCAGCGGATTTATAGTTTACTCCACTCATCTTCCATAAGCTTGACATTCAACAACACATTCTACAATTATTTAAATTTTAAGCGAGTTTAGTTTCCCCATCAAGGAATTAGTTACTTAATTATAACTTCCTCATTAACTGGCAATGTATTTTTCAACAACATAAATCTCCACATATTACTCACATACTCACATTTTACGCATTACTTATGTAATTCCTGGCCGAGTTTTTGGCAACGATAAATGATTACTTATGCTTGTTAGAAACCTGGCTATAATTATCATATTTTTCATTAGCAAAACTTTCTCCAGTTATTTTTCTAACAGCTTTCGCATCTTCACCCAAGCTTTCACCACTTTCTCCACTGCCGTGATTTACAGCATAGGACTACTGCAATCGTTTGGATTATATGTTTTAGTAATCGGCGTTAGCGAAGTTTTCCGCCCAATACATGTAACAGCCAATGTCGGAGCTGGACTCCCGTTAACCGACATCGGACCCATGACGGTCGTCATGGTAGTTTCACTTCCACACGACCCTCGTTTCCGGTGAACTGGAGTAAGTTGCGTTGGTGTGCAGAGCCTGTTGAATTTAAGTATGTTTTAACCCCTTTAACTTTACTGTCTGCCTGACCCCTGAACTCTAAGCCTGATCACACAAGCTGCTTAATCTCCCTAACCTTATGTACACTTGACAAAGGATTACAAACTGTTTCACCACGCATAAAATTATACTTTCTCCGAAATTAATAATTTCACCAAATTACCCTTACCCCAGACCGCTCATTTTTTCGCAACTGCTCTTATTTCAAAACTTTTATAAGCTTTCACCCTTTACTGCCAAAAGGCTCAAGTTTCTTGAATTATAAATTAGCCGCGGGTATTTTAAAACGAGCTTACAAATTTCATCATGCATACCACCAGTCTCTCCCCTTTCTTTCTCTTACCCACTCAGTTCTTAGCAAAGAGAAGGTTTTTAAAAGCATTTTCAAAACTTTCTTCCCAGATCATTTTACCTTAGGCCTTGGCCTTTGCCCCTGTGTTTTTTCCTTGCTCTTTTACCTGCTTCTCTTCTCCTATTCCCTCATCTCACTGCTGCGTGTTTAGTCTCAGACTTCAAACTTCTTTACCTCTGTCTACAAACAACTTCTGACGCAACGCTCTCCCTCCTCGACCTCTCTTATCTCCCTTCTTTTCCCTCATCATACCTTTGAATTTTTCATGATAAATAAATACATCATTCCATCTGAATATTTAACGTGTAAGCAAGCAATAGCGTCATACAAACAGAGGAATCCAAGTTTTCAACTATTTTTTACCTGATACTCTCAGTCCTTGAGCGTGGAGCCCAGTCTCTCATGTTATTTCCACCGCCTCTGTCGTCACAGTCACAGCATGGAATAGTGAATCCCATGTCTCTCAGCCGATTCCAGCGGTGCCTTAAAGCAATCCGAACTTCTCCATTAAGGAAACAGTAGAGGAGAGCAACGAGGAATCCCTGTACAATTTTTTGTGTCAGCAAAAAACAGCATCATCACCATTTAGCAACATCATATTTCATCCCACAATTCCTCTGCTTTCACCACCGCCTCGTGCTTTCTCCTACATCCCGACCTGCATAGCTAAATTCAAACCCATGCAGTCTCTCTGCTTTCTCTTTCTCTCTTTCGTCTTTCTCGTATCTACATCCCATTATTCTGTCATTCATGTCTGGCTGTCACAAATTCTCTGTAAATTTCCAAATCATATAATTTCTTTGTTTAAACGATACCTCAGGCCGAAATTTTATCATAATTGGCAAAACACAACCATCTTCCTACCGAAAACACAAAACTTTCTTCGCTTTCTCCACTTTCTCTTCACCATTTATACCGCCCCGCTTTCCGCTTCAATTTAAACTTTAGCCAGCATATTTAGGCTATTGTAGCAACCACATATGATTATTCCCAAACAGCTTCAAGCTATAGCTCCTTGCTGTATACATGCTTCTAACCTTCCGTAGAGGCCTCTTTGAGCTTCTTGTCTGTTGTGTCTTGTTGGTTACCCAGCCCTGCCTCTTCCCTGTTTTTCTTTCCCAAGGAAAATTAGACAAAGACTGTAATTTTCCTTCCTTTAACTCACAATCCTGGCGAAGCCCCCGAGCTTTCTCCGCTATTCTCTTATCCGTCTTTCCCTTTGCTTTGGTGCCTCAGTAGCTACTACCTTTCACCATATCTCATTAAAATTTACTCACTTCCTTCTCCATCCAACAACCCTTGATGCCCATGTATTTAGCAATCTATCTCTTTTCTCCTTACCTGACTCGAGATAAGCACAGCCCGAGTAATTTCATACGCTGGTGTCTGGCTGGATCCCCGAAGTACGAGGACGTATGTAATACCCAAAAGGGGCATGAGAACAACAAGGGCTTTTGCAGCTTTCCGAGACTGTTGTGTTTCGGGATTCGTGGCCGAACGTAATTTTGTTATCAGCACCTACGAAACCAAATGTATTCCACCCTAGATTATTCATTCCTCTGTGTTTCATTCTTGTCCATGCATTTTTTACAGAGGAAACCGGATATGTAGGCTCTGATATTTGCCAACCAGTGCTTTCACTTCCGTTTCCTCGTTTCCGCCTCTAATATTTTATTAAAGAGAATCCTGTTTCCTCTGACCCCATTTTAGACCTTACAAAGCTACTAGCTCGAAGAGGATGGATTGCGAAAAACACCGGATGATTGTATATATATATATAGTCAGCCAGAAAAAATGCTTTCTCCTCATCCATTTTTTATAAAGTATAATCCGTAGAAATTACGAAATCCATCAAGAAGAAAATTCAAAAATATTTTACTTACCCACATGATTTGCATTAAAAATAAAGAATTTGCAGCGAGGACAATAATGGCGGGTGCCTTATAAATCCAGTCGTAATCATTCACGCTTAGCCATAAACAAGTAATAGTCTCCTCAGTTTCCAGTTTCTGAAAATTAAATTTTTAAAAAATATTTATTTTGAATATGTAATTTTGAATTTTTAAAAAATATTTTCAAATTCAAATATTTAAACTTGAACGTTTCAATTTCTTTCTATACTACATAACGTTTCAATTAACCGAGGATTTTTAGCATGTTCACATAGTGTATTCGCCATTCGCCTATATATTGCAACAATTATCTCTATTATTTTCCTCGCATATTTTTACACACATTTAGCACACCCTTCTTGCAATCCGCACACACTTTTCAAATTCAAAAACCTCTTCCATCCGCATGCCCAAAAGCAAACAATTCGCAATCTGTTCCTTGATTTCTTTATTCAACAACGAAAATTAGCGCTAATTATAAATCTCTTACTTGTGTAACTTCAGCCTGAGTAGACCATTTGGCCAGAGCCCAAGAAATAACAACAAGGAGCGGCATTCCTGTGGAAAATAAACAAAGGTTAGCGGCGCTAATGCTAATGTGAGGAATTTCTAAGAGAAGAGAATCCCTCTTATTCTTTTATTTTCGTCTTCAAACTTCTCCCCGAATCCACAAAAAATTAGTTGGTATTTATAAATTCGCGGCAAAGTTTCTATAAAATAAAAGACAATAGCTTCCGCCAAGTAGTTTCAGGAATTTTTCTACACAAAGCACACATTGTCTTCGTTCTTCGTCATCATAGCACAGCAACTCACTAACTCACCCCATCCAAGTAGAGCATAAGTTCTAAAGTTGACATTTCCTCCCATGAATGTGTGCACAACGAGCACATAGAGGTATAGCCCTGTAGTTTCAAAGAAAATCATTTGTTAATATTTCACATTAAATTAATTACCCCATCCTTCTTATAATGCATGAAGCCAAAATTATGTTCTCCATCCTCCTGTAAACTTCTTAGATTTCTTCGCTTTCAGAATCCCATTTGCAATTTTCATATCCAAAGCTTCCCCTTCCCGTGATCCCAAATCACTCTTCCCCAGGACTCAGTCTGACTACAAGGGAATTGCTTTCTCTAGCTTTTTTTCTTCTTGTTTTAGTTGTTAGTTCTAAGCTCCGTTAGTTTTCTCTCCGCTTAGCCTTAGCTAGCACGGCAAGAAGAGGGTGAACATGTAAAAACTTTTCTACTTTCTCCAATCTCTTTTCCGTCTCTTCTGACTCCACCACTACCTTTCACTTGCTTTCTTCCCCTCTCGCTTCAATTCTTTTCTTTGACTTCCAACCGGATCGGAAGAGTTACGACATGATATCACTAGTTTTATACACTTTCTTCAAACTCGTGTCCTTGTGTCTTTTCCCTGCTCCCCATATTCTCGGCTCCCTTTTAATGTCCTTCGTCTGGACTTTCTCCCGTCCTTTCCCACTGTCTCTCAGTTTTCATAGCCAACTTGCTCTCTCCCATACAGCATTAATGAAAGCCACCCCGTTACTTGTACATCTTTCATCTACTCCTCCTTTGATCTCAAATATTTTTCCTTGTCACACCAACCATAATTGTGTACTTTCAATGTACACACTTCTTCTTCTAACTTCATTAAAGCACTCAAGTAGCCACTTCTCTCCGTACCTTCTCTTTCGGACACTTTCTCTTAGCGTCTTAAGGATTTTCTCCTTCTTGATTCTCTTTTGTCTTCCATCTCCTTCATCTTGGACCTGCCCACTCCGTACTGACCCCCGGCCATTTTCTCATCTCCTCCCTGAATTTCTCCCCGCTTCTCCGCTTCAATTCCGGAAAACCATCACATTATTTGTACACGCATCACGAACCCTGTACAGCTTTTCAGTTCATGTGTAAAACATTTCCCAGAGTGTTAGAACTTCTAAGGTGGAGCTTTCTCCTCGATAAATTTCATTTTGAACAGAGACTCCGCCAGAAGAGAGATTCATCTAATGTATTCCATTTGAGTGAGAGAAAGCGATTACACGGGTAAAAAGCTTTTCATTTCGTTATCACTTCTTAAGTGATGCCGGCTAACCTGATTTTCACTGCGGTAAACTCAAATGGAAAGCACTTTTCTTCTCTCAATCACATCATCCAGCCTAATTTTCTCCATTCAATTTATTTTTTCCACCATTCCTTTCTCCCAGATTCACTTTCTTTTGTTTTCACCCTCTCTGCTTTAACCTAACGGTAATTCTATAGCATCCTCTTGAGGATCAGAATCTAAAAACATGTTTCCATGGCTTTAAACCACGTAGTAGAAACAAGACTGTTTGCACTGATATAAGCACTTCCGGTCGACAAACCCCGTTTCCGCTCCTACAATCGAGAACACAAGTTCTGGCTCAAACATCCTTGCTCTGGTATATATATAAATGAAATCATTGGCTCACCTTCCACAAACATCCAGAAGAAATTGGTCAAGTGAAAATAATGGAGTAATATAAACGTGATACAAGATAATTGAGCTTGATGTCCAAAGTGAGACTAGAAAACCAACAATACACGCTATATATTTCAAGCCTCTACGCGTAACAACTATCCGAAAGTGCTTTCTCCGAAACTTTCACTGCTTTCCTTTCATATTTTTCATTATTAATTTTAATTTTTCTGTGAATTTCAAATGTATTTACTCCAGCGATAAATAAATTCCAATTGCCATTGAAAAATATTTAAATAAGCGTACTAGCTTTTGCCAGGTATATAATATATACCGTATATTCAGGTACTAGTTTGATTTTTCAATTAACGATTCAAATTTCAAAATTTTAGCTTACATCATTACATCCATAGAATCTTATCATCGCTTCCACATTACTTTCCGTGTTTTCTAAACCTATTTCAATTTTTTTCCCCTCGTGGTTTTTTATGGCTGAATCAATAACAAATTGCACCAGGTTTATTACACATTCTTTCGTTTATACACATAGATTTCCTTGGCCGAACCTTTGTATTGGAACAAAACTCATGTTTTTCATTGCTACCACTGTGAATTGGAGTTGGCAATAAATTCTCCTCCCTTAATGCTCCTTCCATTTCTCTTTCTTCTACATATCATTTCTTCTACTTTTCCTGGAAGCCAGCTCCTTGATTTACTTAAGGCATATAGTAACTTAACTAAAGTGTCTTCTCATGTCATGCCTACTCATGTAAGCTTGATCTTTTTTCTTTCAGAATTTCAACTTGTAGCGCTTTCATACGATTTCTCCTTCTTATCTTTTCCAGCTTTCTCCTCCTTTCTCCAGGTTTCTTTTACATTCTCATCTACTTTCTTCCGCCAACGCTTTCTCCTTTAAATATTTAACTTCTTAGCTCCACATTCGTACAGGTTTCTTCTCTCTCCGTCCCTCCTCAGATAATTCAGTGTGTGTATACATATCCAGAGAAAGCACTTGAAAAGTACTTGGCATCCTTGACGCCGCTATATTAGCTGCAATACATACCTGTATACTTGTAGTAAGCCAAAGTGCATCTGCCAAAATATACGTAAGAATCAATTGAGTGTGAATCGTATTCCGTAGGCATCGTAATTCCCTGTTGAACAAAAAATCCACATAATATTCACAACTGCTTTCTTCACGACTTTCACTCTCTTTTTGCAACTTTCACTTCCCCCGTCCGATCCATAAGGTTTGAAGCACGTCATATGTTAAACTCCCCCAACGCTGTCCTTTTTCAATCTTTTCCCCCCTCCTCCACACGCTACACCCCATACACAATCTGCTTTCACTCCATCAGCTCCAGCAGCATTAACAGCCAGGGCCAGGAGCACATCCTGTATTAGCTTAAGCGACCCGGGGGTTTACACACAACCGACAGCATTTCTCAAAACCCCTGCCGCCTACGCTGCTACAACCCAGCACAGATTGTCTCTTTGCTTTCTCCGGTTTACAGTTAGCAATATTTACTGAGGAGGAGAAGAAAAGGTCGTCGCGTTCCGACTACCACTGGGAGGTGGAACGAACGATGCAACAGGGTATTGAATTATATCCGGAAACAGCGAGTAGAAAGTAATTCGGAGCTTACTTGAAGGCCAGTAAGATGACCATTGCTATGATGAGAGCAAATAATGAAAGGCAATAGCCGGCAAAGTAAACATCGTGAGTTCCGACAGTTCCGCCATCATTTGTTCCCAATACTTTCACCGTGCATTCACCGTAGTCCGTCTTATTTTGCCAAAAGCCTCCCATTTCACACAACCTCGTCGCCGTTCCTGAATTGACAAACAAACAAAAAGCGACACATGTACTTTTATCATTTCGAACTTTCTCCTCAAACCCCATCAAACACATGTATAAAATCCCACAAAAACTCCCGAGCATCGCACACAATCTATTATACATATTCCCGGACAACTCCCGGTTTCGGATTACTTTCCCCTTCTTGATTAAAATCTCCTAACCTCTTTTAACTTTCTCCGGCTTTCTCTTTCCTTCCTAACTTTTCCCATTTACCGGACATGAGTAAATTCAATCACAGCAAAAACTTTGAAATCCACATTCCTCCCGCTATCATCCTCCATCCCCTCCATCTGCATGTTTCCATTTATTCTTTTAGTTTTGCCATTAGCCTGCTTGAAATAGGACACGTTATATCGGAGCTTGTACATATATCGACAACAACGATTCACACAGGTACATCCAGCTACATAGTAACTTTACACATTGCAATTACAAACTTACCGCCTTCGTCGTAAGTAACCCCTCTAAAGTGTGTGAAACAGGGGAGAGTGACCGCTACCCCTTCTTTTGTTTCTGGCCAACAGAGGACACCATCCCAGCTTCGCTCACAAGTTTTATTAATGAGCTGGCTTGTGAGATTATCCCGATGGGGCCATTCCGAGTGGAGAAAGTCATGTCCCCCGATATTCCCATGGCTTCCATCCGATGTCAAATGACCCGTGAGGCAGGCCAATTCCTCTTCCTCCTCCCGAGTTAACCCTGTCGTGGCATTATGCTCCGGGCTTCCGTGTTTTGGGTCCGACATGTTTGATGACCTCCTGGAAGATACAAGAGATAGCAAGTCAAGATGAGGATAAACGTGTTCAAATAAAGCTTGTGAGGTAATCAATCATTTTCAGGGTGCTCATTATTTTGCTAAATCCCTCCACAATGTACATCCTCCTCTGGCTGATTTTATCCTTCCTCATTTACTACTAAGGTTTCCGGTCCGATTTCATCTTTCTCTACTCTGTATTAATCAAGCTCAGCACTGAGTGGTGAGGCTGTGAGGCATGGAATCCTGCAACTTTCTCTAGCGCTTTCACTTGCTTGCATCCTCTAAGATCCTGTGGATGTAGATAACCGCATGTTCTTGAATTGTAATTATTGCCTGGCAACCACAACCTCTTCTTTCACTTTCTCCTGCCTTGTCCTTGTGGAGAAAGCAAAGGTCTCCCCACTTCCCACTTCCGGCTTTCACTTTTAAAACTTCCTTGAATCCTATGCTATGTTAGTATTCATTTTTGTTTTTCACTCCAGAAAATTCCAAAATCCTGGTTTCATTTTTACATCTCATAACTTTAGTTTTTCTAACCACTTCCGCCCCCACACATAAACTTCATATAGTTGTGCAATTTTCAGTTTTTCATGCTTAAATTCCTCAGAGTTTAGATTTACTTCGTGCTCTCTAACAGCAGGGAACCGTGTCTACATGCGCGCATTTCAATTTTTTAAATTTTCCTTCTATATACATCTGAAGCTGTGCTGTACAGATCTCCTGCCTTGATTTGCTTTTACTCATTTTTATACATACGCCCCCCCAAAATATTTTACATTTTCAATTATCTTAAAAATATACATGAAAATTTTAAATTTTCGCTCTCCACTTCCCCTCCAGCATTTTCATCTTGTCCCCAGCTTTCAATCACACAAAATCAAAATACCCGGGTATTGCATCTAAGCTTTCACCCAAATTTTTCAGCACTAACCTTGAATTTTAAATTTTGTGGTATATTTCGAAAATATTACCTTAAAACCCACGTTATTCACCTTTCACTGCTTCCATCCCAAACCAAAACCCTATTCTCTTTTTTCCAAGGATTTTTATCAATCACGCTTCCCTGATCTCTCCAACTTCCTAAGGCTTCCCGCTCTTCTTCTCCTTTTTCCATTCCGCCTACCTTCCTCTACCGCCTGCCTCAATCCAACCGCAGAAGACAGATTCATTGTCCCACATCATCCCAAGCATGAAGGGCATCTCTGACTTGGGTTACTTTAGCTGTAAAAAATTTTAATTTATCCAGTAGAGACTTTCTCCGCCAAACTATCTCCAACCCCTCCTCTTCCTTAGAGTCACCCCGCCCACACCCATTCAACTCAGATCCTTGGATCGTATCTTCATTCCGATCTTCATCTGCCCGGCTCTTTTGATAAATCTCTCGGGTTATGCCGTATGTACCATTCCCGAGACTTTTCCCCTAATACAGGATTTTCTATTGAGCCCATCTTTCTTATCACTTCCACGTTATTATCCTCTTGAAATCCTCACTTTTTCATTTTCTAACAATATCATTTTTACGTAGCTTTCACCTTCTCGTAGCGGCGTCTTACGCCGTCTTACGCCAACTTGGGCGCGCCACCCAAGATTTGATTTCATCAGGTAGTTCATTTATCATCAAAATCCCTCTTTGCCGCCTCTCCCCCAGTCCTCATTCCCCCATTCCAGAAAGGTCTTTTATGATTCCGCTAATTCTCTTCCTCCTCCAGGTTTAATTATGATGGGAGGTCTGGATTTTGCAATTCCCTTTCCACCTTATTACCTTGTTTCTCTAAGACTCCGCATGGAGAAAGCTTTTACAAACTTTCTCCATGCATTACACCCCTACTTTCTCCCAACTCCCTACCACAGTTCCGCTCTTTCTATTCATTTAATTCCGTACCGCCTAAATCCTACCATCTGTTCCATCCCCGCCCCACCCACCTTATCAGATGCTTGTCACAGTAGTGGTAAATTTAAATTATTCCCCATTATCCCGACTCCTTTTACTCCTTTTACCCGTCTTGCAATCATCCTAAGATCGTTTATCTTCTCTCATTATCCTCTACCTCATCCTCCCTTTCCTCTCCTTTCTCCCGCATGCATCATCACTCTCCCCCTATTCCAAGCCTTATATTTCTTTTCACTCTCCTTTCTCTTTACTCGTTCTCCCTCTCTGTTTTCATTGTTTATTCTCTGGGTTTTCCATATTTTTCTTCAATTTAAATCTATTTTTGCATAAAATCCTCCTCCACTTCTCCACCAGCCTTTCATCCTCAACTTTCACCGCCCCGTAAATAAAATTCCGGCCCTCTCTGTCTTTCCTCCTTAAAGATTTTTACTCATCCAGACGCTTTTACTTGCGTAATCTCCAGCTGAGTTTCTATAGCAAGTTGCTACTAGCAACCCAGAAGATTTTGACATTTCCATCTAAAATATCCCTTCTCCAGCATATTTTCTCGCCTTCCGTCTACGTCTCTTACTTTCTCCTACAATATATCCTTCCCGGCTCCCATATCTTTTTCAATTCCTGCAATCTCAAGCACATCTCCATTTCTCATACGTGCTGAATTTCTTGTGCTAATATTTTCAAAGGTATCCCAAGTTCCCAAGCAATCAAAAAGACTAATTTGAGCTATCAGCGATAAACATTTTCAGGCCTTTCGCTAATCCCAGAATCGGAAGAATCCCATTCATTTTTACCAGTTCACGCTAATTTTTCTACATCCGTACATTATGTCCAACACGACTATTATTGCTCGGAGAACATATTTGTGACCGCTTGGGTATTTCCTACCCTACCTACGAACTTTTCATATTCCTTGCCGAGGCCTTATTATCATCGTCATCGGGAGACGCCATAGAATTTTAGAGCAAACTTGTTCTTCTCAAGTACGTTTTAAAAACTTTCCACACACATCAACTTCAGTCATGAATTTCACCCGGTCCCTTGTCCCCTTGCATAACCTAATAGCCTCTGCATACTCCAGCATGCCCTCCAAATATATCTACAAATTCAAAATTATATAGCTCCCACCCGTGTCATGTCTCTACTATTATCCAGATTGCAAAACAGTTTTCCATACTCCAACTTCCTGTCTCCTTCAACGAAGCTATCAGTTTTCTTCACAAGAGTTCCCAAATAACTTTCCCATCATAATTCCCACTTCGTGTCCCCAGACACCTCCGCCTACATCCTAGGCCTTATTATTGGTGAACCCGCAGTCTAATTTTGATACTTTCATAATTTCCATACCGAACAAACTCTTGGAACCTTCAAACTCACTTTCTCCTCTGCTTTCTCCATGTTATTTTAGGCAACGTAATTCCATAGCACTCATCCATTAAACTCCGTCAACATTTCTAAATTCCTCGAGTTTGTCGGTCATATATGTAGTATCTCTGCAATTCTTAGCGAATCATTTCCAATTTTACCATTAAAGTAAACTCTCACAAGAGTGCACACACCTCCCAAATATTGACTTTCTCCGACACTCACTTCTGTAACATCTTTTATCCTCTCCTTTTACTTATCAACCTACTCGATTCCTTCCCAACTCGTCATGACTTTCTCCAGCTCAGCTCTCTTGTTTTGCCTAACTCAGCCTAGTCGAGATCCTCCCCTCCGACCCGCGTCCTCTCTTGCTATCTGACATCACATAGCTCCTTTGCTGCTTCCATAAATATTCACAATTGCCAATCCTCCAAGCTCCTCAACTCTGAATCAATATCTAGTTAACGAGGCTACATGTCCAACCGTCTCCTGGACAATCGGTTAGAGAAAGCATGCAATAACAAGCACTGCCCGAAGGTGATATTTAATTAAGTTCATCGTCAACACAGTTAGCTGTCAACCGTCACTGCCAGCGTGCAGAAATTCCATTATGCAGAGAGAAATGTCCGAATTTTTCCTTCCATGTTGGCCAGGTCACTACTGAGTAATACCCAGTTTCTTGCAATTTCCTCCGAGCCCCAGTTTCTTGCAATTTCCTTAAAGCCGGGTATTATCGGACATTAGATTCACCGGTTCTTACGACAGTGCTAAGAATTTTTCCCGGGTTTCGTTTCCATTAGAAACGGAAATCCCGGATACTTTCTCTTCACCAAATCCTACATTTTTCTCTCCTATTTAGCACTCCGATGACCTCTAAATTGCTCTTGACCCCGCCAATTTCCCTAAAAGCCCTTGTTTTCACTCCAACACAAGCAGCTTTTACTTTCTTCTTCTTTAAATATTCCTGAGCCATAGCTTAAACAGGATTTACATGCTTCTCTCAAACATCTCTCATGCATCTCATTCAGCTATTTTAACCTCTCCCACAGCATCTTCTCATCTCTCTCAATTCTCTTGTGGAGCACATGCAGTTGAAACCCCAAGCTTTCTCTTTACTTTCACTCTCGGGTATTTTACTCTTAATTTTCAAGGTTTATTTCCTACTAAAGCGTTCCCTTTGAATTATTTCTGCTCTGAAAAATCCTTGTTCCACATCATCATAGCCAAATTCAACATGCTATCCTAAACCCCCTTTCATTAAAACCCTTCAACTTCAAGCTGTCTCCTCTGTTCATGGAATTACAGGAATTTTGCAAAATCTTTAGCTTCAATTCATCCAGAAACTTTTCACTAATAAACCAGAGAGAAAATAATGCAATCCGTTGTTGTTCTCTAATATTATCCGATTTCTCCTTTTCTTCAAATCCAATGAATCCAGTAATCTCTTCCTTTTTCTCAATCCTTATCCTCTTACTGATCATGACATCGTATAATATCTTGTACTGATTCTAGAAGCAGAAGCTATTTTGTTTTTTGGTTCTTGAATCTTTGAATCCCTCATGAATTTACCGTCCTCTTTTTATAAGTCTCAAATGTCTGAAATATCTTCCCCGTTCCCTTGACGACAATAATCATCCTCGATTGCATCAAAACAATCCACCGTTTTCATCATCTCAATTCCCAACCCTTCTTTTACGACAGCATAACCTTGGCTACAATATGAAATGATTTAACTGTTGACAGGTTTCTCAACTTTCTCTGCTTTCTCCCTGTCACTTATCCCCCGGGTCTTTTCTACACATTCTTCGAAATAGCATAAAAAAGCTGTGGAATTTTCTCCTAGATTATTTTCCTCCTTTCTCCATATTTTATTCTCAAAGCCAAAATTTTATAAACCCACAGACTTTCTCCACACCAAAACAACGTACATTTACCCCCATCATTTCTCACTGTCGCACCCTGCATCTGTATCTCCTACGTATCTCTCCATGCATTGCCATCCATCCTCAAGCTTTATTTGCATATCTTTTTACAATTCAAATACCTGATCAGGCAACGTTCAGCTATGTCTCTTCCTTTGATTACTCCTTTGTTAAGATCGATTAATTTAAGCAACCACTTCCGCCACGCTTAATTGTAACCATGAAGAGGAGAAATTACCTTAACAGAAGCTAATACACTGCTCACTCCTAGTTGCACAATACAATTTTCCTTCCTTGCTTTGCTATTTTCTCGCTTAATTCCCCAACTCACATCCACCTACAACTTTCACCACACATTCTCACATTACCACGCACAATAGCTATAAGCTCACTAATAACTTGACTTATTCTCAGCTTTTACCCTGAATTCATTCACGGAAAGCACTGAAAGCCTTGTTGTCTACACGCACTTTATCTTATTCCCGGAGAAAGCAGTCACTTAAACTTTCCCCTACAACCATTCTCACGCTACTTCCTATCACTTTCTCCAAAGAGCCCCAAGTGTACTCACACAAGAGCTCTTCCTAGCAGCACTGGCACACGGAGCAAACCAGAGTTTCTCTCATATGAATACCCGCTTCGGAGACATGAAAATCTCCACCCTCCCTCCCACATCACCACTTCTAAACTAGACCTCTCCAACGGCTTGTCTTCAGTAAAAGTAGATCCAGCAGCAACACAAGTCCTTATTTTGCCCCCTCATCTCTTCCGCTTCTCCCTTCTGCACCGCTTCTTCCCTCTTACGCAAAATTACTACAAGTTCCTCAACAGATTTCCATCCTTTCAATCTCATATCACTCTCTTAAAACCCTTCTTCCACCACCGCAGTATCTTTTCTTCTTCCATCATCTATAACAGCTTCCAGGACACAAAGCGTACTTTCTATCTATCATCATCCTTTATGTTTTTCCCAGCTAACACATTTCATCAACGTTTACAACAACTCAAGACAACCTATTGAACCTCCCGCCTTAGTCAATTTCCCAACATAACATTTTCTAGCGCTATAATTTCCTCCTTACTACATCAAACTCTTCCAGCTCTGCTTCTCTTCCTCCCACGAAACCTTTTTAACCCAATTCAAACCAGCCGCCGTATCAAAGCATTTTCAAATTCAAAAGCGCCATCAAACGATTCTCCATTGGCGGTTATGTACAAAAAACCGCTAATTCAACCCTCACGCTTCCTTAGACTAATTCAAGGTTTTACAGCTTCTGTATAGACACCAATGTTATGAAAATTCTCATAAAATCCAGTACTACAGCTAAGCTTTACAGCATTACAAGCCATTTACATTATATCGTCGAATCATAGCCAAAAACGTAATCACTTCTGCTGGCTGCACAGAACATTAACACTTCAAGTACCACCACATTTCGCATCTACTGACAGTATCTAATTACCTGCGCTCGTACGTATCTTCAGTCCTACTCCTCAGTACCCAGTACATACCAAGTACTGTACCTAAACGTATTACCGATTTTCATCAACCGAAAAATTAGCATTTCCGAAAAGCATAGCCTTCTTCCCTTTAATCCCCAATCTCCTACTAATTCCCTCAGCCACTTCCATATCAAACTAATTTTTTCCGAGCTTACTCCTACCTATTTTGATACATGACTCCATAAAAGTTTTCCAAGGAGAAAGGTCAAAGTACTTTGAAGATGTAATCCACCTATGCACCAGCCAACTTGAGCGATGAATATATCAAGAGATCTTCTCAAATCCATGTCCTTCAGACCCAGTTTAAGTGTGCATGAGACACAAGTAGAGCATCTTCAAATCCCATAGAAGCAGAAACACAGCAACGAGCTTTCAGTCTCCAGCTCTACTACGCATTGCAACACTGCTTCTCTTGCCTTTCGAGATCCTTTAGCTTCCGCTTGCTCCCCGCTCTTTGAAACTGACATGAGAATATCTTCTCCTAAATGGGAATCACTTCTTTTCATATTTTAATCAAGAATATACAAAAAAAACCTCCTTCGTCACTTCCATCCTTTTATAACTCACTCTGCTTTCTTCTCCTTCTTCCTTGATTCTTTTATCCACCACCACAGGACCAATGAAAGCTAAGTAAGCTCGATAACATTAACCTTTTATCAGTTTCACTCACTACAACTCATTCCCGCCGCCGTCTCTTTTGAAATTTTTATTTTATTCATAAAACATCACAGGATATTCCTTGGAATTTTCATCGTATCGCTCAGCCTCTAACCGTTGGAGCTTTGCAGATCCGACAAGCCTAGACTTCAATCTGCAACCTACATCTGTAAACTGTTGTGCATAATGTTTAAACTCACGTACCTAAAAAACATGAAATACGTAATTCACGCTGAATTTTATTTTTCCATCGTCTCCATCTCTATATCAGGGCTATACTTTAGCTGCTAAATTTTTCTCCATTCAAAATAAGCATTCCTCTTGTAGCTTTAAATCTTTCACTAGCTTCATACTTTCATGTCTTTTTCCAGTCTCATGTTCCGTCGTCTCAATCCTCTTCCCTTTTCTGTCTAATTTGCTTTCTCCGCCACTGCTTTCTCTTTTTGCCACCTCTCTTCCCCCTCTCTCTTGCTTTCGTGTACTTCCTCCACAATTTTTAAAAGCTTCTTCTGCTTTTTGGGTTTTGCATACTCAAATAAATTTTTGTTCATATTTTCCTCCTCCGTTTCCAGTTCTCATGCAGTAAGCATTGTGTCTCCATAACTTCTCGCCTTGATTTCAGCATCCCGTCGTATATTTGCTTACGATGCAAATTATCCAACCGCCTCGCCAATCCCGAAATTCAGATACACAAATCAGCATTTTTTCTCCTTCTCCCGTTTCTCCTCCTGTCTACCATGAATTTTCCTCGTCCCCACCATTTGGAATGTTCCGAATACCCGGTATTAATCTCTGTAAACATGTAACATGCCGATGCGTACGTATCCCGGTTCCAGCTTTTACACCCCTCTATACACTCCTCGGGGTACAGTTTCCGTTTACCCTTGGCTAGCTTCCTCCAATAAAATTGACTTGCCATCATTTATAAAGACAACCGACGCCAAGTCCTTGTCTCTTCTTTTTTGGGAAACTCCTCTCTCAGGCAGGGGGCCCTCAAGGGTACTAGAATTCTAAAATTCCAAGAGAATTCCGACCAACAGGGGCCAACTCTCTGTGCTCCCTTTGCTCTTCGGCCCTTCTCCTTCCTCTCCTGTTTAAATACTGTAGCCATGAATCCATGTCATATCAACTTGTTTTCATGATAACTTGATGAAGTTACCGAAGATGCATACTAAAACAACTAATATTCTCCTAGCTCTTCCGCTCAGATTGGCTTTTGCGCTGTCGGGGAAGCGTCTTATTCTCCCCTTGTCCCTAAGAAATCATTTTCTTAATTTCGTTACTGCTTCCATCCTGTAATTAATTACCAATTTATCTAAGGTTTGATGGAAAGAAGAAGAACATTAATTACTGTTCAGTTCCTGGCTGATTGGCTTCTCTCAGCTCTTCCCTACCCTCCTCTTTGAACTGTCACACTTGAACCGTGGCTTATTTTATTAGTTCTATGTATACCGCTCAACAACCTGTTTTTTGTTCTGAGTAAGCTACAATAATACATCCTCCTCCTGCATTTATCCTGCATTTCCCAGCATACTGCAACGCTGAAAAGACGTCCTTTGACCTGCAGCTATGCTGCATAGTCGCCGTCATGTATCTCCCCGTCTCACTTTCATCATCAATCTCCTTAACAAACAAGTTGATGAACATGTAATCACATTTTCAGCTTCAAATTATTTACTTCCTGGTAGAAATCCATCAACTTTTGTACTCCATTTCGTACCTATTGTAAAGCTTAAAGCGGCTTGCGGTCTTAAAGCTTGACTCCCATGACAAACCTAGCCATATCACATCCAAGTCAAAGCTATCCCAATATGAAGCCAAATGTTGTGTACACCATCTACCGGAAAGTTGGTGCGGTAGAGACGCTACTACAGAAAAGTTTCTTTGTCCAAGAATACTTTGCTGTCTAAACGAAAAGACACAATGACTGTAATGAGCGCAAGCTTAATCATGCTTGAAAGAGATCTCATAACCAATAACCTGCTATTAATTTCAATTTTTTTTAAATACATAGTTAACTAATTTACAGTTTACTCCTTTGAACGACATGTGTAGAGCTTGCCGGTCAGATACATATACATTGTTAAGAGTACCACGCTTCGAGTCAATAAAAAATTGTAGCAAACGGTCATCAAAGTGTAGCCATCCCTCATTAATTGTAAACTTAGTTTCCTTTTAATTTTTTAAACATATAAGCTGGTTTCAACACTTGTACATGATTCTACAAATATGCAGCTTCAGATTTACATTTATCATGGTGTAGAAAGCATTAAAAGGATAATTAAAGCGAACCAGCTATTACAAGTAGCAATAATGGTGTATTAGCTTAATTAAGAGATTAAATCTACAAATCCCAGGAAAATAGGCTCCAGGACTTGTCCAGGTTTCCGGCGTGACTATCCCGGTGTACGGAATCGTCGGCGAAGAATCGCCCGGGTATTTCCTTTCAATCAATAAAAGCAATATATCCTGTTCCTGTCCCGGCGTTCCATTCAAACTCCACGTGTAGAAGATTGTTTGATGTTATTGAATAGGAACGAGGAAATAGTTATTGAGCAATAATTTAAGTAGCTTTAATTAATTAGTCCAATTCTATGCATTCATCTCATTCATATTTATTCTCCTTATATTCTTACATCCATCCGACACTTTAATAACCTCTGCTAGTTGCATAAGTTGTGATAAGAATCTGTGCAGTGAATGCATTTTTCCTTTCATCATTCTATCCATTCAATCACGATTTTTGCACGTGTTCTTTTGATTTCTTTCCTTCATCAATAATTGACGTGTCAATCAAGAGTCTCACATCCAAGACGAACCACCTTGACTCCTGTCTCCACCGTACCCATCCGTGTCTGTCAGAAGCGCTTCAGGCAAATTAACCGACTCCAGTCGATACAACTTTTTCAATTCATCTTCATCTTCTCATCGCATTCATCTGTATCAAGAAGATCATTCTACTGGTTTGGTTATTTAGAAGAGCTGCGTTCCTTGTAGCTATTTTCCTTGGACAAAATTCTCCAACTACCGGCATACTGTAAATCACCTTTTAAATTGTTCTCATTATTAATCATTAAATCTCACAAGAAAACTACTCGACCAGTACAGTTTAGAGTTCATGTAAGTTTTCTGTTATATTTTACAGCACCATTATTGGCTCGTCGCTCATCTGTCTTCCTTGCTGCTGCGCTGCAAATTTTGAAAATCCTACAAAATGTGTGGAATCTGGGGATACATTTTGAAAAACCGTGGTAGTTTGACACCTGATCTGAAAAGCGCACTGTACAATGCGTTTACCAAGATCAAGCACCGAGGACCTGATCGATCTGATTTTATAGAATTTGATCTCCTCTTGCCCTTCTTCCTTGGCTTTCATCGACTTGCCATCATGGATCGTTCAACCAACGGAGACCAACCGTTTGTGTGCGAATGGCAAGGGCGAACCATTTACTCGCTCTGTAACGGTGAATTGTACTCTTATCGAAGACTGCGGGAAAAGTATAACATGAAGCTCGTCTCTGAATCTGACTGTGAGGTGAGATTACATATTCAGAACAAGTTAATTTTCTTCTCTTTTTGCGAACCATTCTTCTGTTTTTACAAAGCAGTTATAACTTTATTTACAACATTTCAGGTCATCCCTCACATTTACAGGGAACATGGGATCGAAGTCCTCATTGACGAAGTGAAAGACGGCGAATTTGCCTTTGTAATCCTCGATATTGACTACTTGAACAACCGCATGGTTCTCTACGCAGCTCATGATCCTACTGGTGTTCGACCGCTTTTCATGGGAGAAGACAAGAACGGAATAGCCTTTGCCAGCGAGTTGTCTGCCCTGGTTGACATAGTGGATCAGTCATCAATCCAGCTATTCCCACCTGCATCCTACATGCGAATGGATATTGGCGTGGATCCATCTGGCTTGGCCACCGTAGAAAAGAAGTTTACAACTTACTACGACTTTGACAAGATTCCTCCGATAAAAGAAGTCTCGAGCATTGATGTATTTGCACCATCCTATTTGCAGAACATATTTTCCAAGGTATGAAGAGATACACTTTTTTCCCTCTGCCGTACATGTATATTACGAATCTTTAAATATCGTGTTCCCATTACGTATGCACCTAGCTTAATCAGGTTTCAGTCAGATTCATTTGCAACTCTTGTATTAACAGGTACGAACAACTTTGGAGACTGCAGTAATTGACATGATGCATGCAGACAGACCTATAGGGGCTTTGCTCTCTGGGGGATTAGATTCATCTCTCGTAGTGGGAATCGCTTCAAAGTATTTAAAGGATAATGGTGGTCCTAAGCTGCGAACGTTTTCAATCGGTATGCCCGGCGGTACAGACGGACCTTATGCACAGCAAGTAGCCGACTTTTGTGGAACGGATCACACGCACTTTGAGCTTACAACCCAAGACTTTTTGAACGCAATAGAAGACGTGATTAGAGCAATTGGTTCCTATGACATAACAACCGTTCGTGCCTCTGTCGGACAGTATCTAGTCGTCAAGAAGATATCAGAGGAAACAGATATTAAAGTTCTGCTCATCGGAGATGGATCAGATGAACTATGCTCCGGCTACATGTATTTTCACAAGAATCCCAGCCCTGAGGAGAGCCATTACGAGAACTGCAGACTTCTTAAAGAGATTGGATTTTACGACGTCTTAAGAGCAGACCGGGGCGTAGCTGCACATGGATTAGAAGCTCGTTGTCCATTTCTAAGTCTTAGCTTTATAGATCTGTATTTGAAATTAGATTGTAGAATACGAGTTCCAATCGAGGGAACTGAGAAATGGTTATTGCGAAAATCCTTCGAGGGAGCCAATATAATCCCAGACGCCGTCTTATTCCGAGCCAAGTGTGCCTTTAGTGATGGAGTTAGCAAAAAGGAGAAGAGCTGGTTCGAAATTTGTGGAGAAAATGCTCAAGGAATGTTCTCAGAAGCTGAATTCGAAGATAGCAAGAAAAATCTCAAACACATTCCACCAACTAGCTTTGAATCTCTATTTTACAGGAAGACCTACGAAAAATTCTACGGTAGCACAGCTCATATTATACCCCATTATTGGCTTCCTCGCTGGTGTGGTGATATTCAAGAACCCAGTGCCCGAGTATTAGATGTTTGTCGTGAATAGAAGAGAAGAAAAGCTACATAAAACCCGAATAAAGAAGATTCACAAGATTAAATTTCATCATCAATTGCATTCCGTGCTTGGCATAGTACAATGAAAAATAATTCAATAATTCTCCTTCCATCTATCCTGTAATTGTATGTTTTCCTTTTAAAAATCCTTTGTACCAACTTACCTTTCAAATTTTTAGTTACATTCCTTCCTAGCCTCCTTCCATTCTTCTTCATGTTCATTTTAGTTTTTCATTCAGTGAGCCCAAAATATTTCGCATGGTCGCGCAGCTATATGCAAGTATCTCATTTAGAATTGTATATATGTAGATACCTTAAAATCTGAATTGTATATAGTCGTAGCTGCTACTTCCTTCCTAGTAATTATTCACATCGACTCCAGAATTTCATGTTACCTAGCTGACTGCACTCTTAAGCAAATAATTCTAATCCCTACTGTTCCCTACTCTATGTTCGACAATTGCATGTTTCCTTTCCTACTTTCCTACTAAATATTTTTCAGAATTTTCAGAAGCATAATTTAAATAGGATCATACGTTTTTAAATTTCTCCCTTTAAACTGCTTTCACTAATTTATATCAGATCAATGAATGCATATCATGAACAATTATTTTACTAACCTAATTTGTAAAAGACTTTATCTTGATAAATTTTTCCAGATATTCCTTCTTTTACCTCCACGACCTTTGACCTCTGGTAACTGGACCCAGGCATTCATTCATTCTCGGGTCATTCACAACACGCTCTCAGCTGGCAAGCTGTTTCCCATGGCTTTTTTTCCTTTAGACGACGAAGGACATTTTCCCACGAGGAATCTACTCATGCACACACAGAAATCTCCCACATAACGGTATTCTTCACTTCGTTTTACTATAATGCTCCTTCCTCATGTTCAACTTACATCGACATAATCCATGAGGAAAGGTTACATTTAGTGCTTCCAACACTGTATTTTCTCTCTTTCAGTTTCGTGTGCTCGGTAAACCTGATGAGAGTGGAACTGAAACGCTGCCTACATTTGGACCGAACCCAAGGAGAAACTGTAATGCATCTATCCAGCATTCCGAGCAGCGATCCTCCTGTATCCACCTTTCCCAGTCAGTTCCAGCAGTGTATATTCCACACCCGTCTTCTGCACTGTGCATGTTCTCCTTACTTAAATATTTTCTTGAATCCTGCGTACTCATTCCGACCCACAACCCCCCCTCGTCATCCAAAAGCAGAATTTGAAACCATACTGGAAGGAGATCAGTCAGTCTTTCTCAACGTCTCGACCCAGCAAGAGTGTGTGCACAGTTCTCTCCAAGTGATTCTAACTTGAACAAACTATACACCCACTCACGTACCTTCTCTCTGCAGAGTTACATAAGCCCAACCAGAAGAAAGATCCCCGAAAGAAACTTTCCAATCCCTCTCATCGCCCCATAAAGCTCATGCCCCAACTCAGATAATTCATCTTCTTTTTGGTGAAAGTCGAGAAATACATCAAGTTTTCGTGCTTCAACCATATTTTTCCAACCTCTAGAGACTTGTCTCGTTCTTCTAAAACCAGCTCTCTTTATCAACAATCCCTGAATCATTTAGTCGTTTCTCAACCCTCTCAACAGACACAACAACCACCAGCGCATTCGACAACAAAAGATTCGCAAAAGGATCTCTCGAGAGGAGACAACAAGAGCAGCTTTACAAACACCCTGGTAGCGGAAACCATGGGAGTAGAGATCGATACCATTTTGCAAGCCGATACCAGGGATGAATCCTTAGATCAACAAATCAACAGCTCCGAGACACAATTTTCCTCCGATTCTCACCCTTCTCGTCAACACATTCACGGCAATCCTACACCCGGCAATTCTCAATTCCAGCATTCAATGAACATAAGAGACGATGATACTTCCCTGTCTGGAAATCACGGAGAAAGTGGCACACCCCTCCCGACTCCTTCCTCCCACTCCACCGCATCCCCTCAACAACCCTCCCACATATTCGAATCCGCTACCAACTCCTGGGAAGGTCCCGGAAAAACTGGATTATACGACCCATCTTACGAGAAAGATGCTTGCGGTGTCGGATTTATAGTCAGCATCGAAGGCAAAGCTTCGCACAAGGTAACACAATCTTTCATTTATTTTTAACGTACTCATATCTATATAAATACAGCGAATCTTCATATTTTTCCTTAAACCTGTATTTTAAATGCATTGCCCCATCTGTCCAGTCATCACAAATTCATAGACTTTCCTGCACAAACCATACACTTTACCTTACATAACCTTTCTCCATACACATACCACCCAGTTGTACTCAGCTCACACAACAGACACTGTGCCAATTCTGCATCGGAAACATGTGATCCATTTGGTCAAGTACTTGAGCGGAGAAAGTGCAAACCTTTCTACTTTCTCCACAAACCTACAACCAAAACCTATCCCTGTCACATATATCCAGCCTGTATTTTACAACCATTGCCAACCCACACAGCGCGAGCGCAAACTCCTATTCCTATCGGCTACATAGAATAATCCTTGATCCTCCTGTATTTTTCCGTCATTATCCCAACCTTTTTACACATTTCCCATCAGCTCTGTAGTTTCTTCCATATTTATATCATTTTCGTTTCGTCCCTTATCCAGCCTTGGTCATCAATTAGCCGAAACCGTTACTTTCTGTAGTTACTGCCTTGCTTAGTTACACATTTTTGTAGTTTCCCTCATACCTTTTACTTAACCTCTTCCAACCTCTCAAAACTAAGCCATGAACCGTCTTTATGATGAGTCTGATATAGCAGCGCAGCTTTAGCAAGCCTATCTTCAGTTCCTTGTGTTTCTTCAACATTCATAACAATAGTTTCATCATTACGACGTACACAATGCAGAATCCTATTCCTTTGGGCATTCCCACAGGGAAAGCTTCTATGTCTGAACAAATCAATAACCAAGACAATGCAATCCTCTAGTAATTTCCCCAGCCAAACGGCAATATTATTTCCCTTTCCTTATTTACCTCCAGCTGGAGTGCTGTTACCAAATCAAACACTACAAACTCGCAAATTCCGATAGCGAAAGCTCCAAATTATATCATTCTATTGCTTTCTTTGCCATATTTTATTTAAACCTGTCTACTTTTCCCGGAGGAGTCTCATTTTCATTATTTTATGTTGCCAACCACCCCCTATTTCTCCTCTCACTTTTGCATTCACCTGCGTAAGGCTGAGATCCTTTACGACTTGCAATTATTTGCAAACTAAACTTTTCTCTCTTACGTTACGTGGTCCCCCTCTCGTGCTCCAAGTCAGTTAGCATCTGTACCATCTTGCATTACCTTGGGTCTCACCTACACTTTAAAAAAGCTGGCATTTCTCCCTCATACCGCAATACTCTTCATTCTTCACAGCTTTCCCCAACCGCAAGTGCAATGTCTGTTTTGGCAAACATGTAACATTAGTTTGCAACACGCTATAGCTTGAAGCGTACTTGTACTTGGCATTTACTGACATTTAGCTCATGCCTGTCTGCACACCAGTTTTCCCATGTATTTAATTCTCAGCTGCAGCTTATGCTAGTATGCATGTGCAGAATAGAAGTTTGCGGTCAGGGCCATTTAATTCCAGTTCCAGTCACGTAATTCCAAACCCATTTCAGCCATTGCACCCTGCATTCTGTATCATGATTCACGTGCATTAAATTTAATATTAAACGCTCACCTGTCCTAGTACCTGAATGAAATCGTAAAAAGCCCTTGCTACACCATTACAGCTATCGCATTAGCTTCTAGCTCTATAAATTGCTATTTTCTGATTTATAATTACAATCGTAATATAATTATAACTAACAACACCGAACAATAGAATATTAAACCCTACCTCTCCTGCATAGTTGTTGTTAAGCAGTTTACGACTTCGTAGCAGTAACTGACAGCCCAGCCATTTTCCCAATAAGACCTGTTTTGGCACACATTCAATTTCGCAGCCTCAGAGTTCAAACTCCGCAAATTCACGCACCTCTCGACGTCTCCCCCCATTCTTGTTTGCTGCATTAGCAAAATTGCAGTCCTACACAGAGCAAAAAGTGGGACAGAAGCTCTAGGAAAAATTATGCATAGTGAGCTAACTTTAGTAGCAGTCTCGTCTTCTCTCAAAACCATGTGCTTCCCGTCTGCAAACACACGACAGGGGAAAGTGAAACCGGTGCAGTCTTTGCTACAAACTTCTTTACTTCACCCCACTCAACGACTCTCTTTTGATGATACGCTGTTCACATTTCAGTCTCGAAAAGTTTACCTCCAAAAATAGTCTCGTTTCTGCCTAACAGCATTAGCACTCCTTCTTCCTTCAATTCTTTTTTTTGCATAAAAATCCCTCTAACCTAAAATCAACTAAAATGCGTTTGTGACGCTGCGTTGCCATCACACAAAATCGGAAATACTTCTATACCCTTTCGAATAGCATAGCTGTAAGCCGCATACAGATACATCGAAATCTAAGGTTGATATTACTGTTGCCATGGTTCTTTTCTACAATTCGGCACAACAACATCACTATCCAAACTTATACAAACTTGTTACATGTAGCAACTACGTGCTCAAGTGTCTCAGCCCGGTTTCATCAAGTACTAGGTTACCATAGCAGCACGAACCTTGTAATATCCCAAAGGAAATCCTTCCGGAATTGCTATTTCCGCTGGAATTCATATTAGCAAAACTTGAGAAAATCTGCTACCCAATGTCCAACTATATTAACTTTCCAGAGTTCAAAGGAACTCTCCAGAATCTTCCCTAGCATACGTAATAACCATTTCCTCGCCATCATGGCGCCTACTTCCTCCAGGTCCTCCAGCTCTCCATAGTCACCAACCCCTCTCATACAAATCCTCTCCCTTTAACTCCTCCAAATCTGGCAAACACCACATTTCTAATCTAAATGTCACTTCTTCAGCTCTCCATTATCCCCTTCTCTATAACATTAATGAGCTTGCATAACCGCCTATCACGCTCTAGCGTTAACCTACCTCGTGACCCTCTTGTGTGACTAAGATTAGCTTAAACAAGTGGTAACTAAACAGAATGGAACATACCAAGCTGAAAAAGTATTGAAAAGCACGTTATTTCCTCAAGCAATAACCAATTCCATTTTCATTCCTCAACTCCCTTGTCGTTCACACGCTCCCCCTTTGTGGAACCTTCAGTTGTTTTCCCACCCCTCCTATTATAATCGCATAACAATCGCCCCCATTCCAACAACAAAGCCCACCTAACTTTAACTGTCTTTTACCTTACCAATCTAGCCTCTTCACGTCTATTATGAGAATCGCAAACATTGACACAGCCGCCTCGGTTCTCCCTCCCGGCCGGTTTCACATAGTCCACTCCACCCAAACACAGGTTCCTCTCATTCATTCATTACCTTGCTTATCCATCCGGGATGGGCCATCCCGTTTTTGCAAACCATCTAAAGTGTTTACCTCCCAAAACATTAGCAAAATCCGCCAACAGTAAACTTCAAACTAACCGAAAGCCATGATTTTCCAAATTGCCTCCACACTCCTCTCCATTCTCAGTCGCAAATATTTTCCCCTGCCAAAAGTTTCTTCTCGATTGCATCAGTACATCACATGGTAAACGTTTCCAGCTTACGCAATTCTTCACGTGCTAAAAATCTTTTCTCATACTACTTTCCCGCTATTCTTCTAATGTTCGAACCAGTTCCCTGTCTTCACACAAGGACTGTTAAACCGACAACCGACAGTGCATTTATAAAATCTTAATAACTAGAGCGAACAACCTTATCCCGTCTGGCACTGTCTGGAATTAATTCCGTCACAATTCCTTTGATCTTAGTAAGCCAGCAGCTGTTAGATCATGCCCACGCACCTATTTCGCCACCATTTAGTATTTAGTGCTTTGCATCGCATCATAACCCTATATTCTCTTTAAAACTTGCCTCCTTCCTAGGGTCAGACAGGAGCAACATTTGTAATGGCCCTCTTCCTCCTGCCCCAGCTCGAAGCATTAATTAAACCCATTTTAAATCCGCACCATCAACGGTTATCTGACTCTTCTAGGAATCACATTTCCACAGAGAGCTTAAATTTCACACTCTTAGCTCCTCTTTTAATCCATTCAAATTTTAATTAATCCGCATTTGTTTTTGAAGCCGAAACATCTTTGTATAATCTGTGAGGAAAGAGAAAAAGGCATTATCTTTCACTCACTAATTACATTTAAAACCAATTTATAAACTTGTAGAAGTGCTTCTTCACACATGCTCTGCTCTCATTCACCTCTCTATCGCTGTAAGCCCCCACTCATTCAGTTGTCTATTAAATAACAACTTGGTCTGGCAAAGAGTACAATGTGATATCAACCAGCGTCACACTCCCATGATTTCCACACATTCATCAATGTGTCATGTTAACATGAAAATTTGATGACTCCCTCTCATGAAATTGATAACCTCCTCTTCTACATGGCGCATTCATCAGCTAATCAGCTTATAGTAGTAGTCATATCTGTACGAAGCCCTCTTCGCTATTAGCTATTAGGTTACCATTATTAACTGTTAACTACGAAGAGATATGACTGCTTAACAGTTTTCCAGACCCGAACAAACTTCAATCAAACTCTCTGCCTTCTATTTTCTCTCTTTTATCCGAACTCTTATGTCTTACTGTTCAGCTGAAAACGAATCGAAATCATCTGTTCGTTAATTGATGTTACATATGATTTTATTAATGTTCAGCTTTACTAGTTACTAGCTTCAATATTTGATTACGTTTTGTAAGGTGCGTAGAATCCTTAATCTTAATGTTTTTACATCAAATCCTCTACTTTTCTAATACCTGGCAACTAAATGCTCTATGAATGCTACATGAAACGTTCAAGTTTCAACTGCATATGGGATATAGATAATTAATTCAAGTTTATATTTACATTCCTCGTTTACACAGTCAACAATTGCGCAGTCGTAAACAACAAGGATCTGTACTTTGACTCCAGGGAGTTAATTGAGCCAATGATGCAGGACACTTGCAGCACAAGCTAAACCTCAACTCCAGCTCTATCTTGAAAGCTATTTCTACTAACTTCTGCAGCACAAGATGTGCAAGAAGATTGCAAAATTCCTTGCACGAAGTGCATTGGGAAATTAGGCGCCAGTTAAACACGCCAATTTTCTATCAATCTGTATAAAACTGGAATCGCCTCCGGCACTCTCTCCAATCTAGTTTTTAACCTTGGAAGAAAAAATCTAAAAATACAGGGAATCAATATCATGTGACAACATACAAGACTTCCTCCAGCTTTCCAACCCATTCAGCTCATACGTTTCGAATGTTTTCTTTGTGCTTGTCAATTGTAATCACTAGTTTGCTTAACTTATTGTTGAATTAATGGAGGAGGAAACGACAGGAAGGATAAGGTCAAGGCAGTAGTTATAGCTCAATTCTTCCTAGCTTTTTCCTTATAACGTTCCTTATCTTTCCTCCTCAGATTACCCTTGCCTTATCCTTCATACTCTCTTAACTCCTGCCTTGCTCCTGCCCTGCTCCTGCCCTGCCTCAAAGCAACTCTGGAATTATTAAACCAAAACAAGTTCTGGACAAATTTACATTTTAAATGCGCATTATCTCAAACTTTGCCTCTTCTCCCCTCCTTCCTCCGCTCCATGACCGACATCCACAGTAAACACGTAACATAACATAATTCCAGCACGTTCCAGCTGGAATGCCCTCTTGAATATGCTTTATGGATGAATGACTGCAGTTGATGCATATTTAATGTGAAATGACTGTATATTTCAGATCTTAAATGATGCCAAAACCCTTGCATCTCGTATGGTGCACCGTGGAGCATGCGGATGTGATAATGACACTGGAGACGGAGCTGGAGTTATGACCGCAATCCCTCATGGATTTTACGAAAAGATCCTGAAGTAAGAATGCCTGCTCCAGTAGTTTGTAGTTGCAGCTGCATTACATGTGACTTAAAGTCCTTCCACAGAGTCAATTTCGGATGTGACCTGACTACTGACTGCATCCTCGATTCTTATGTAACCACTGAATTTTTTTTCCAGGGAGCAGCAAGGAGTTGACTTGCCGGAACCGGGCCGTTATGCCACTGGAATCTTATTCCTCGACAAAACCCATCATGAAGAAAGCGAAGGCTTATTTGCAATTTTGGCACGTGAATGTGACCTCAAAGTAAGCACACAATGTCGATTTTTATATTCTTCCGCTCCATCTCCGTTCCGTGCCCTGGAGTCTAGCTCCTCTGACCCACCCTTGTTCCGTGCTAGTGTTACTTCTGTATGTGCATACCTCGAAGAGTCTTTGGTCCGAACTCTTCCCGGAACGGGGTTTCTCTTAAAAATCCTCAAGGCATTTGAGAGTCACATCTGCTTCAACAAGGGGTGTTGTAGGTGATGGAGCGTAATTCCAAATTGCAGTCCAGATTTTTGACACCACCTTCTTATGCAATTTCCTGTCGCCCGTTACCTACCTCCTGGCACTGCTCCGGAGTCCAATGTAGTTTTCACTTTCCACATCCCCAACTTCCAAGGGAACAGATTTGTATTCCGGTGACGTCACAGTTTTGACGTCAGTATCGATCCGTAGACTGCAGGATCTAGATTTTCACAAAGGATTCTTACGGGTTTTAAAAACATGCAGAATTTCAGGCATGAAGACGCAGAATTTCAGTAGAATGCAGTTTGAATGTAACTTGTATTTTAGTTAAAATGATTTAGCAGTTTAAAAGTAACATTGTTATAATTTCACTTATCTTAAGTTAGATTAGAAGCTATAAGCAATACCTTAAATACCTGGTCTAAGTTTACTCCACTAACTAACTAAACTAATTCACTTCCGTAATTTAATCCGTGTCCCTTGCCTGAATGCATCCAAGCAATACAGAATTGATTAGGCAATTTTCTCCTCTGTATTTAACAGGAATAACAGGGAAAAAATACATTTAGCGTGACGACTAGCTTTAAAATAACTTCAGGTAATATCAATCAGTAATTTGTGCTCGTTCAACTAGAACTCTTTGACTTTCCTAAATTGCCTTAAATTACCTTAAAGTAAATACGAATGGGGCATTTATTCCGTAAAACCAATTCTCAAAGACTCAAACCGTTCCTCCTAGTGTGCAGTAGTCTGCAGTTGCCTTACTAATGTTAAGTTTGCTAATTCGTAAAAGGTCACATCTTCTAAGACATCGAGCAGGCTGCAATTTGTAGCAAGAACGAATTTCCCGTAACTGCCTCAGCTTCTCCAGCCGTTAAACTTTTACAAAAACAGAAAACTTAATTACGGACAGACGATGAGCTTGGGGAAAAGCAGGAGGCTCTGCAGTATTAGTTTGGCCTTGACTTCCTAACTTTAAGAGAGAGACAGACAGCCAAGTTAGTTTTTTAAATCCTAGTGTAAAAAACCCCGGAGAAACATTTTCCGACTCCTAAGAGAGATTCATTTTTACCTTTTCCTTGCCCATACTAGGCTCTGCTGTAGCATACCTCATAAAATTTTATTCTCAAAAAGCTCTCTCATGTGTGCGAAAAAATGAGATGGGATCTTGAGACTCTAGTGTAGTTTTTGCCAAGCCTAAAGCTTTCTTCCTTCTTGCAAATATTTTAACGATGAGCAAGAAAAGGAGGAGGGCACAGAGAGTGAGGAAGGAGAAATGTTTTTCACCATCCTCGCAATTTAATCTTCTTGTGCAGTTATCGATTTTCTTCAGCTGCTCCCATCAGCCTTTCTAAATGTCCGCTTCTCTAAACGTACCACTTCCCTCTTTTCTCCCACGTATTTCTCCAGGTCCTCTGCTCTGACATGAAGCCTATGCTTTTCCTTTGACTTTCTCTTTAACTTTCCCTGTAAGTTGTTCTTTCCTTTGTCAGGATATTATTCTTCCAATTGCTACCTTTTGTACTTGAGGTACGGCATGTCTCAATACATGAATTTCACATCCAATTTTCCCCTTTTATTTGCCCTTTCTTGTACTACGTACAGTGACTCAGTTGTCAAGAGAAATAAAGTCACAAGGTTCAGTTTATTTAGACATGTCCCTTGGCACTCTTGAGAAAGGTTTCTTGGAATTTTGGTAGTCTCAGTCTCAACTGAAACCATCGCTAGGAGTCACAAAAATCTCTCATGTATGTAAAACACAATACGACTAGGGACCTATAACTTGTAATAATGCTTCCAGACCAGTTCATATTGATCCTGCATGTACTGGGGTAAAGCTATAAAGTTTTTGAAAACTTTCACCGAGTATTTTCTCCACGTAGGTTAAGAAGGTAGGGCTTGTATTTAGAGTTCAAAATATCACTTTGTTTACCATGGGTTTTCTCTACGGGGCATCGGGAAACAGGCTAAACCGTAAATAAAATATAATACTAAATGTACCATATTTTCTTTACCCGTAGGTCATTTGCTGGAGAACAGTTCCAACGGATAACCGGTCTATAGGAGAAGTAGCTCGAGGATCTGAGCCATTTATGCGCCAAGTATTTGTGAGTGGAGATCAAGATGATCTTGCCGCAATTTCACGACAGGTGAGCGTCTTTATTAAGCCTCTCCACTTACTTCTTAAATGTAATTTTGCATCAATCATGTGTGAGTGAATGGAATATGAGCTCTGAGCTATGACTGATGGATTAGGTGGGATGAATTTCCCGAAACCCAATTGTCTCTCAAGTCTGTCTTGAAAAGCACATGGGATACTAGGTTGATGGGTCATCAAAATAAGTGTCTGTTCCTCTGTCTGCCCCTGTCTTTGACAGTGGAGCCTTGTGAGTGAGTTCATTAATATCTCATGTCGCATCCTAAAGATTCCTTCCTTCAATGAAACCTAAAAGATGCCTAAAAACAGGTCATCATCCACAGCTCTGTGTATTAGTTTCCCATCGATCCAGGGCAGAGGGGGTCCATCTTAATTGTAGCAACAGATCGAACCAACATCCAAATTTCAGTTCGCATCCGTAATTACATATCCATAAAGTCTTATACATAAGTAAATTAATGTCATGTTCATTCATTGTAACTGTGATAGTGCCTAAACTTTACTTTTAGTTTGTTTCTCTTCTCTACTTTCTCCAACTTTCACCTTCTCTTTTACACTATATCCTCTTCTTGTCTGCTATCTGTGGCTCTGTAAATTGAATCCAATAGTAGTTCTTAGCGTACACCTCACTTTAGTTGTTTCATTAATTGGTCCTTGTTTACTCTTCTTCCTCTTCGTCTTTCTTGTATTCCTCTCGACCTCTTTGTAGCGAAGATGTATCGACAGGAAATGAGTTCGACCAGTAACTTAAATACGCTTGAATCCCTTTTACATGATTACAGGTGTTTATACTGAGGAAACGTGCAACCCACACGATTCCTAGGCCCGGAGCTCGTTTCTACGTTTGCTCCTTGTCCACCACTACGGTGGTGTATAAGGGACAGTTGACGTCCGAGCAATTATGGAATTATTACCCGGATCTCAAGGCATCCAATTTCACCACTTATTTGGCTCTTGTCCATACAAGATTCTCAACCAACACTTTTCCCAGCTGGGAAAGGGCTCATCCCTTAAGGTAAATTTCTATTTTCCCCCTTTTTTTTTTTGAAATTAGTGAACTTCCCAGATTGGATTCAAGCAGCAAAAAAATCTCATTCTTTCGTGTTGTTCCTTAATTCGCAAACTTTTCTAATCAAACGTAATCTTTGCCAACTTTCAGGTTATTGGCGCACAACGGAGAAATCAATACGTTACGTGGAAACGTGAACTTGATGAAAGCCCGCGAGGGCGTGATGAAGAACAAAATTTTCGGTGCAAATCTCAAGCGTTTGTACCCCGTCGTCGAGCCCAACTTGTCGGATTCTGGTTCTGCAGATTGCGTCTTAGAATTCTTGGTTCAAGCCGGTGGACGAAGTTTGCCAGAGGTAGGAAAAAAACAGCAGTATCCTTATTAACGCTGCTCAAACTCTGCCAACTCGTTAGATTAATTACTCTTGATGCAATTAGTTAATACCTTCATTAACTTACCTTCTTCTATAGGCTGTAATGACGATGGTGCCGGAAGCATGGCAAAACGATCACATGATGGGACAAGAGAAGAAAGATTTCTACCGTTGGGCTGCTTGTGCCATGGAGCCGTGGGACGGCCCAGCACTTTTGGCTTTCACGGACGGTCGATACATCGGTGCCATCTTGGATCGGTGAGCAATCTCTCATGAAGAAAACTTTTCTTTCTCTTTCCACTTCATGATGAATGATGGATGTACTTCATAATTGAATTTCATCTCTTCCTTCTTTCTACTCTCAGGAATGGGCTCCGTCCCTCCCGATTCTACGTCACCAAGGATAACATCATGGTGATGGCTTCCGAAGTTGGAGTTTACGACACGGATCCTGGAAACATAGTCCAAAAAGGCCGATTAAAGCCAGGAAGAATGCTTCTCGTGGACACCAAGGAGAAGACTTTCATTCGCGACGAGCAACTCAAGCTCAACATTGCGAGATCCCGACCATATAGTGTTTGGCTTCAGGAGCAAGTAACCATGGATGAGCTTCGAAATGCCCACGGCGTAAATCAGAGCAATGGTTCATCCTATGAAGAACCCAACGGATATGTGAATGCACCTGACAGCCAAACAGAAGGTAGAAAATGTCATAGTGTTCAAACTGGCGAATCGCATGTCATTGCTCACTTTGCAAATTTCCGGGTTAAAAATACAAATTAACTTTGATTTCAGGTGCCATTTACCGATACAAAGCTGACAAGCGGCTCGGAATGTTTGGCTATACAACGGAAACCGTGACCCTTCTCATGCTTCCTATGGTCACGACAGAGTGAGTGTGATTTATGACAGTTTTCCAACATTTCCATTAAACCATTAAATGTAACCATTAAACCAACAACCATTTATTACAGCAAAGAGGCTTTGGGATCTATGGGAAATGATGCACCCCTCGCCTGTCTGTCTCTTTACCAGCCCCTGCCATATGAATATTTCAAGCAGCTTTTCGCCCAGGTATGAATCCCATCAAAAGCGTGGCTTCCTCTCATTAAAAATCAATATGCTCACTAAATATTAATATATTTGCCTCAGGTGACGAACCCGCCGATTGATCCGTTCCGTGAGAAAATTGTCATGTCTTTGGCATGCCCTATAGGACCGGAATCTAACATTCTGGAGCCTAGTTCTGAACAATGCCACCGCATATTTTTGCCAATTCCGATCCTATCCCTTTCGGATCTGGAAATTTTGAAGACCACCAGACATAGAGGGTGGAGGGTGAGCTGAGCTTTTAGTAGCATCATAGAGCCTTTTCGATCTCCACATAACATGTCTTCAAATTAACCGCACTTTCTAATGTTTCCTCTAGACAATAGTTATTGACATCACTTTTGACAAGCATGAGGGTCCCGGTGGGTTGTCTAAAGGTCTGGATAGAGTTTGCCAGGAGGCCTGTCAAGCAGCCGAAAAGAATTACCAAATGATAGTTCTATCGGATCGAGCAGCTGGAAAGGATCGGTAAGCTTCACTTTCGGTATCGCATCACGAAAGAGATGAGTTTCAAACAAATTGCTTAAGGAAAATCAATATTACAGCGTACCTATGAGCTCTCTCCTGGCACTGGGAGCTGTACACCACCACCTTATCGAAGAGCGTCAACGGATGAAAGTTGGTCTGATCCTGGAGACTGGAGAAGCCCGGGAGGTCCATCACATGTGTGTGCTACTCGGTTACGGTGCAGATGGCATATGTCCATATTTGGTTTTTGAAACAGCTAGATGTTTGAGGCAAGAAGGTGTGATAGGCCCTAAAGTTACGGATGATAAGGTTTTTGAGGTTAGGAACACGTAATGAAGTAGGATATATCAATATTCTTTCCAAATTGATGCAACTTTCAGTTTAAACTAATCTTTTTTCTACTTTGCAGAACTATACGGGGGCTATCGAACGAGGAATTTCCAAGGTGATGGCAAAGATGGGAATCTCCACGCTCCAGTCCTACAAAGGCGCACAAATTTTTGAAGCTGTAGGCCTTGCTGACGAAGTCATCGACAAATGCTTCAAAGGAACTGCTTCCAGGATCGGCGGTGTTACCTTTAAAATCCTTGCGAATGAGGCATTCGAACGTCACGCTCTGACGTACCAAGAAAGGGAGAGCGATTGCTTGATCCTGCGAAATCCCGGGCAGTATCACTGGAGAGCAGGTGGTGAAAAGCACATCAACGATCCTCTTAGCATTGCAAATCTTCAAGAGGCCGTTAAGAATAATAGCAAGCCTGGATATGAGAAATTTGTTGAAAGTGCAAATGAAAGCGTACAAAATTGTGCGCTCCGCGGACAGCTAGAGCTCGTGTATTCGGATTCACCGGTCGATATTTCGGAAGTAGAGCCTGCTGCCGAGATTGTGAAGCGATTCGCCACAGGAGCTATGAGTTTTGGAAGTATTTCAAATGAAGCTCATACAACACTTGCAATTGCGATGAATCGAATCGGAGCAAAATCCAATACTGGAGAAGGAGGTAAATATTTCGAATACAGCCTTATATCATATGGAATCTTAATTTGTACTTTTCAGTTATGTTAACTTCTAAATTATTCGATTTCAGGTGAAAATCCCGAACGTTATTTGGATCAAGATCCCATGTTTAACAAGCGTTCAGCAATCAAGCAAGTTGCCAGCGGTCGTTTCGGAGTAACTATTGGTTATTTAGCTAACGCTGATGATTTGCAAATCAAGATGGCTCAAGGAGCCAAACCTGGAGAAGGTGGTGAATTACCAGGCTACAAAGTCAGCAAGGATATTGCAGCAACCCGGCACTCAGTTCCTGGAGTTGGCTTGATTTCTCCACCACCTCATCACGACATTTATTCCATTGAAGATCTTGCCGAACTAATCTATGACCTCAAGTGTGCTAATCCAGTTGCTCGTATCTCCGTTAAGCTTGTATCCGAAGTTGGGGTCGGGGTAGTTGCTGCAGGAGTTGCGAAAGGCAAAGCTGAGCATATCGTTATCTCGGGTCACGATGGCGGCACCGGTGCAAGTTCCTGGACGGGTATCAAATCAGCAGGACTTCCATGGGAGCTAGGAATATCTGAAACTCATCAGACTCTCGTACTAAATAATTTACGATCTCGGGTCGTACTTCAAGCAGATGGTCAAATCCGGACAGGTTTTGATGTAATTGTAGCTGCAGCCCTGGGCGCTGACGAGTTTGGTTTCTCCACAGCACCACTTATTGCTATGGGCTGTACCATGATGCGCAAATGTCACTTGAACACGTGCCCCGTTGGTATCGCTACCCAGGATCCAGTCCTCCGCAAGAAGTTCGAAGGCAAGCCCGAGCATGTCATCAACTACTTGTTTATGCTCGCCGAAGAGATTCGAAACTTCATGGCCAAGCTTGGTGTCAAGAGGTTCCAGGACATTGTTGGGAAAACGGATTTACTTCGGGTCAAGGACACGACACATCCAAAGGCCAAATATTTGAATTTTGGTGGCTTGTTGAAGAATGCTTTGTTCATGCGCCCTGGAGTCAATATTGTTGGAGGAAGCGTGCCACAAGATTTTGAACTGGAGAAACGCTTGGATAACCAGCTTTTAGCTATGACAGCTCCGGTTCTCGAGGGAAATCAGAAACGGGTTGACATCGAGATGAAAATTGACAACACTGCCCGAGCCTTTGCAACTACACTCAGCTACAACATCGCCAAGTAATTTAAACCCAACGTTAAACCTGTGATTCTACATCATTGATCCGTTATTTAATTTTGAATTTCTGTTCCAGGGAATACGGAGATGAGGGTCTTCCAGAAAACGCAATAAACATCAAGCTCGCAGGCTCAGCTGGGCAGAGCTTTTGTGCATTTATGATCCACGGAGTCCATGTAACACTGGAAGGTGACGCTAACGACTACGTGGGCAAAGGACTGTCTGGAGGTGAAATAATCATTTTTCCTCCAAAGCAGATGGCAGCAGATTGGAAAAGTCAAGATAACGTCATCGTTGGAAATGTGTGTTTATACGGTGCTACTAGCGGAAAAGCATTCTTCCGGGGTATTGCTGCTGAACGTTTCTGCGTTCGTAACTCAGGAGCTATTGCAGTCGTCGAAGGGGTTGGTGACCACGGATGCGAGTATATGACAGGTGGAACGGTTGTCATCCTTGGTTCTACCGGAAGAAATTTTGCTGCAGGCATGTCTGGCGGTATTGCTTTCGTCTACGATCCTGACAACATTCTTCCTCAGTAAGTTTTTTCCTTGCTTACTGTTTTCAAATCCCTGAAGCAACTGCTGACTAATTGCATTTTTTTTATTTCAAGGAAATGTAACAAGGAAATGGTAGACTTGCTCCCTCTGGAGTTGGACGAAGATTTGGAGTATGTGGGCAACCTGTTGAGAGAATTTCAAACGAAAACAGGTTCCTATGTAGCTGGTACTCTCTTGGCTGACTGGCCCGCCCAAGCTCGCAACTTTGCCAAAGTCTTCCCTCATGAATACCAGAGAGCCCTGAAGCAGCTTGCGGAGGAGGCTGCTGCGGAAGTGACCCCTGTTCCCGAGAAAAAGTCTCCAGAGAAAGAGAAGTCTAATTGTGGTCCCATTCAGGATATAGAGGATGCCGTACCGGACAAGGTCCGTGGGTTCATCAAGTATCCACGTGAGAAGAGCATTTACCGTAAGGCTGAAACGCGTGCTGAGGATTGGGGTGAGATTTACAACTGGCAAGGAGTGCGAAAAGGTAATCTTTAGTTTAATTTAATATCTTTGAAATTTTCAAAATGTCAGCATCAATATTTTTTTACCATTCTATTATTTATTAAATTGGACATGATTATCAGGACTGAGAACCCAAGCTGCCAGGTGTATGGATTGCGGAGTACCCTTTTGCCAATCATCCCATGGATGCCCTCTTGGTAATATTATCCCTAAATTTAACGACCTCATCTACCAAAACAACTGGAAGGATGCTCTGTCGCAATTGCTGCAAACAAACAATTTCCCTGAATTTACCGGAAGAGTTTGTCCCGCTCCTTGCGAGGGCGCTTGCGTCCTTGGAATCAACGAACCTCCAGTCACCATCAAGAACATCGAGTGTTCAATCATCGACAATGCTTTCGAGGAAGGATGGATGATTCCGGTCATCCCATCCTTTAGAACGGGAAAAAAGATAGCTGTTGTGGGAAGTGGGCCAGCGGGTCTAGCCTGCGCTCATCAGCTCAACAAAGCTGGTCATCTCTCTACCGTTTTCGAGCGAAATGACCGCGCCGGTGGACTTCTGCAATACGGCATTCCAACCATGAAACTAAGCAAAGAAGTTGTCCAAAGACGAATCAAGCTCATGCAACAGGAAGGCATTGACTTCAGGATGAATTGTACCGTTGGCAAAGATATTAGCGCAAAGGTGAGCTTTCTTATACCTAAACAAAACGAAAAACCAAGGAAGCGAAATTAAACATTGAATTACTATTTTCACGTTAGGAACTCTACGACGAGTTCGACGCAATTGTCCTCTGCCTTGGAGCAACAAGTCCGAGAGATCTGCCGATTCCTGGCCGTCAACTTGAAGGGATTCACTACGCCATGAATTTTCTGGAAACCTGGCAGAAGAAGCAGATGGGAAATTCCATTAATCACATTCCTATGTCTGCTAAAGGGAAGGATGTCATTGTCATCGGAGGAGGTGATACTGGTTGTGACTGCATCGGTACTTCTCTCCGTCAAGGAGCGAATTCCATTGTAACCTTTGAAATTCTTCCTGAACCTCCTACCGGACGAGCTCGTGATAACCCCTGGCCACAGTGGCCCCGAACCTTCAAGGTTGACTACGGTCACGAAGAGGTTCGCATCAAGCACGGCCAAGATCCCAGAAAATTCAGCACTATGTCAAAGGTAAACTGATTCTAATGATTTTTTCCTACTTTTGAAAACCATGAGTTATAACCGAAAAATTAATCATTGCATTTCTTCAACAGGAATTCCTGGACGATGGTAATGGTCACGTAGCAGGTATACGAACTGTCCAGGTTGACTGGAAGCGAGACGAAACTGGACGCTGGAAAATGGAAGAAGTCGCTGGATCTGAACACGTAAGGGGTTTTTGAACCATAACTTTAACCCTTGTGAATTTCTGTCCAACTCCAGTTTGATTATTAATAGCCACTTGTTTAAATCCTCTTCCAGATTTACAAGTGTGATCTCGTCCTTTTGGCCATGGGATTCCTAGGTCCCGAAAAGGCAATTATATCTGAATTAGAGATTGAGCAAGACGCTCGAAGCAACATTTCCACAACCAAAGGCCGATACTCTACATCAGTTCCGCGGGTGTTTGCAGCAGGTGACTGTCGTCGGGGTCAGTCATTAGTGGTCTGGGCCATCTCCGAGGGTCGTCAAGCAGCTCGAGAGGTTGACGAGTTCTTGATGGGTTCCTCCACTCTTCCAGCAGTTGGGGGTGTCATTCAAGCTCTGTCCTCCCAAAAGGGTTAAGAATCTACAGCGCAAGGATATGTTAAATTCTTCATGCGTTATCCGTACTGAACTTGAATAAGTGTCTCTTGTCTTTCTGTTAATTTTCTACAGACCTTGTTTCTTATTTTTAGTTCCTAGTTACAAACCACAAAGAGCCAGCAGTAGGCGTTCTGAGGTTCTAACCAATACTCATTTGAAGGGCGTTTACACATGCCATAATGCCTAGTTTTCTTCAAATGCCCAATAGAAATATCTTCCCCAATCCTTGCACAGAACCGTACCTTTGGCCAGCGCATACAAGTCATGTGATTATAACTTCAATTGATAGTCTTCAATGAGTACCTTGAAGCTACACATTGTTACTAGTGACACTAGTCGCCCTAGTTAAGTGAAAGTCAATGAGCACGGCAAATTGTCAAATATTTTATCTTTTACTAGAGAGAATTGCGCTCTACATTCTAGCTAAATGTTATTCTTCTTCCTGACAATAATTAAATGCTTCCACCATTGGGCAATTAGTTGAGCGTAGACATATCGCTATCTTCGAAGGTTAGTACCTAGTTCTTGTTAATGAATTTAGCAGTTACTTAAGTTAATTGTACATATCCGTGACACTTCCGGGTGCTGGATCTCTAGCTTTTAAACATACGACGTTTGCTTTAGAATAAATAAATATAATCATCAAAAACTGCAAGATAAACTGAAAATTTCATTTAACTATACGAATTTCATAACATGGCAACGGTATTTTCAAATTTTTTTAACTTGTAGATCGTCCTGACAAAGTTGTTGACAAATGTTTTTAAGAAATGGCTGCTTCCAGGATAGGCGACCTTACCTTTAAAATTCGTTCCAAGTTCTTCACTCCTTTGGCGGTACTTTTCCAACACGGCGTCCTGGTATAAGGGCATTTAGGGCTTGCCTCTCTGCCCAATGCTAGATGCACTTCTCGGAAAAAGGAGGTACTCATTGTTGTCAGCAAATGTCACTGTGATCATAAAGTTCGGATGCAAGTTTGACCTCTAGCATTGTTTGCTCTAGCAATGCCTCTTGTCTCGTGCTAATTCATCAGAACAATGCGCATTTGTAAAGATCAAGGCAGTTTCTCGAATTAGGTCGAGAGCTGGAGGGAATCGGGGTCGTGGAAGGTGTTTTGGAAACACGGTTCAACTTCGGGTAACAGTAAAATATCTTGAAAAGTAGCGTTGGAGCGCACTCAGCGTCGTTGTGAGTCTTTCTACAAAGGACAATCAGATATCCTTTGTAGAATTCGGATATCCCGGATGTTTCCATCACCAGTCCGGTAACTTCGTAAACCCAGGCTGCTAAATGTAATGTCTCCAAGAAGATCCTCTTATAGCTCTCAATTCGTGAGCTTAAGATCCAAGGGTTGAGATTTAGTTCTCCTTCAGAATAACATGTGCCTATCAAATACTGCATTTCCTGCTTTTCCTACGATTCCTTCTTTTCCATTCCCGAACACGAGTAATTCCACCCTCCAAAGAACTCGTGAGATACGTATTGAGATATCCGCGAAACAGCACCTTGAACACATGGCATCATCTTTCACTCGCTTTCCTCCGATTGTCTTACACACCATCTTCACTTCAAGCCTTGCTCCTGAATAAAGTAAAAATGGGTCGCATCTTCTTGACTTTCTAAAATCAGGGAGATCAGTTACGCGCTTCAAGATGGAGATAATATTTCCTGGTGCAATAGCCATATCATCTTAAAGCCACCGGCTTATTCAGCTATGATGGGTCAAGCACTCATGAGACACTTTCTTCCCGGCAGTAATTACAGACGTTTTGATGAAAGTAAGCTCCGTTTCCCCTGCCTCTGCTCTAAAGATTCAGCTACGTTAGTAGCCCTAACTTTTCCAAGTTCTTGTAAAGTCTTCCTCTATCAATCTTTTTTTGTCAGTCCAACTTCAACAGCGACTCGGAAAGGTCGCAAGCAGATGAATAGATTTAGCGAATTTAAATTCTTATCCTGGGCTCAAACAAGAAAAAGCACTCTTCTCCTACAAAATGATGGACTTTACCCAGGTAAAATAATAATTTTAGTTTTTTCCCTCCATCATCTGTAGTCATTTCTTTGCCTGTAGCTACCATTTTAATTGCGTGTGTCTTTTGTGTCTTTTCCAGAAATTCCTGCTCCTCCTCCTCGTTTCCCTTGTTCAGTCTGCCCCGAATCTGAATTACTTAAACAGTCAACCACAAATTGCCTACAGTCTGGTCCCACAAACATTTTCTTATAACACAGTTAACGGTCTCGGAAACGTTTTCGCCCTTCCACCTCCAGTAGCTCCACAAGTGATTCCCGCTACATCACAGGCGCATTTCCAGAACGATGATCTGAAATTAGCAGAGTATATTTACGGCCAACTAAACGAATTTACAAATGCTTTTCAACCTGACCCAAACAACATTTCTCCACCAATCGTGTCTAATCACTTAACAGCAAACCCGCCTGCTCCATATTCAGTAGTTCAAACTCAAAATCATGTGACGACAACCCCTAACCCTTTAGGGAATATCCGCATAACTTACCATGGCGATACTGGGACGAGTACGCAGTACGTGTCTCCATACTCTGCAATTTCCGGCGCTTCCAGCGCAGCGTCTTCGCATTTCCAGAACCAAAACTACGTCCAGCAGCAGCAACACCAACAGAATAACACTAGATGGGAGCATCACAGTGCCATTGTTTTAGCAAACCCTACTCCGCTCGCAACCAGTGCTGCAGCTCCAGCTCATCAGTATGGAGTACCAAGGGCTCAGAGACCCTTCACATCTGCATCTGGATCAGATCCGTATTTTGAGCTTGTTCCTAGTATGCTTGCTCCAGAAGAATCCAAGCGTCTTGAAGCCTCCCTAAATGCTGGAACTCCTGGTCACTCGAATCTAGGATTCTGCCACAGATCAAGCGCAACAAAGTGCAATGCATCACCCAAACAGTTACGGTCACGCTATCTTACCTCCTATTCGTTACGATGACAACTCCCACTCCGTCGAATACTATCCCATGGGTACCCACTCAGGTCACGACCGTGGGTCCCTTGGAGGAAACTCTGGCTCCAACCCGTCCGTCTTCTACCAAAGTTCTAACAGCATTTCATATCCTAGCATGATTCTGAAGAATTCCGATAACGTTGCTATCCACTATCCAAGTCTTCAAGTTGGCGGTGGCAAAGAGCCCTCTTTTGAACACAATGCTTACGCAGCTGCTCTCATGACAGGCGTCCAGTGGCAAAACCAAGGCAACGGAGTGAAGAGCGGATCAAAGAAATCCCAGGTGCACCCCCACCATCAATACAATCAAGTTCAACAAGTTAGAGCAAACCATCCCATTCCGAGGACCAATTCAACAAAACAAGAAAATCGACCTTTGAAAACGAAGCAGAATCCCGTCTCAAGCTACTCCTTCAAGGACGCCGCCACAACTGAGCCCAACGGTCAGATTATGAAAAGTATTGGATACGAAGTCATGACTTCCTCAGATCCGTCTCAAAAATATCGATATAGTAGCGGCTATGACGGAAAAAGACACGTCCAGGAGAAGAAAACGTTCAAACATTACACCAGCTGGCAGCCAATGAACAGCACAAAGACGCATAAGGTCAACGAAACGGTTATTGGTGTCAAGAAGCCTGGAGAGAGTCCTCGGCCACCTAAAATGCTGAATAACTCTGGAAAACAAAATTATCAACAGTTTTCTGAATCACGACCTCGTCCATCAGTAACCTACCGTCAAACACATGGAAAACCCAAGGCTTTACATAGGTTGAGGGCCCATTCTGGTCACAGGCTGACTGAAAGTAAGAAGCGTAAGCGTCATGGTTTTACTCAAAACATCGCAAGATATATTCAAAAATTCCGATCGATGCATTCCAGAAATTTTAACAGGCAGAACATGTCGATGAAAAAATTGCAGCAGTTCTGGTCACCTATGGGTAAGAGGTCGAAACAAGCGGAAACGAAGCGTAATTATTAAAGCTGTACCACATGAGTAAATGTTATTCTTAAAATGTAATGTAGTAAATGTTGCAATTCCTTTGAGAGGAACTCAACGTGTGTCAGATTTAATTCATATACTCTACTGAAATCTATAACTTGCTTTAAGGGTAGCCGTGTAGTGCTGATGTATGTTTAGTTTTCTGTTGCGTTGTTATAATCTAATTCAAATAAAAATTACACATGTATAAAATTTTCGCACTTTATGAATGCATTTTATTTTTACCGAAAGTGCTACTGATAATGAAGATAGAAATCGTCGCACAAAATTTGTCTCGTGTAAAAATTTTTCACTACACTATCAGTATAAAGCCTTCTTAATTTTCACAGTTGATAGGGCGCCTGTTTTAACTCATAAGAAATTGAAGACACGAGAGCGTCATATTATAATGCCTGGAGAAGTTGAGCAGCGCATGTTTGAATTTTCGGGAGAGTTCCATTTTGCTTATAATTTTGAGCCATGCCTTCTCCACTCAGAGATTTGAAAAGCTGTGAAGTCAACGGGTTTCCATGGATCAGATTGCCAAAAGCGACAAGGAGGCGGTAAACTGCTTCTGGATCATCAATTAATTCTATTACAGATAATGCAGCCATGAGGATTTCTGTCTGATTTTCAAAGTTTGACCAGTCTGGATTATCTTTGATTGTAACCACGATGGAATAGTTAAGAAACAAGGTTGCAGCGGCTATTTGATTTTGCTTCGGCTTCTTCATATTATCCAGTAATTTGGATACGATAGTACTCCGGTGTGTGATTACCAATTGGGTCAATGAGCCGAAAAGGTTATTTATCGTTTTAAGAGTAAGTTGTTGGTTCAACGCATTCTCTCCAGCGAGAAACTTTGGGACAAGGGTTTCGATTATGGGCATTTCAGAATTGAACTGCATAGCAAATCCAGCATTTACCACTCCAATCCTTAAGAGATCCAGAATAGGAAAAACGCGTTCTGCAATCAAAATGAAAGAGTCGTTAGATCCCAAAATATCATAACAAAAGTGTGAACAGAAAACAAGAATACTACTGTACCTGCGGGAAGATCCAAGAAGTTTTGTAGAAGAACATGAACCTCTTCCACATAATTCCCGGCCATCACGTTGTCGATGAAGAAATTGATCATGTCAGGAGTTATTTTGTGACCTACTCCCATTTCTCGTATAAATTCTGTAAGTTTAGTTTTTAAGGCATCCACATTTGGCTGCTGTTGGAATTGAAGAAAGCTTGTAAATGGGAAACAGGGAGATCCAACTGCACCGTTGCTGCCTCCTGAGCTATCCGTAGCCCGTGCCTCTTGGGATCTATAAGCTCCTGAGCCAGTGAATGGATCCAGGCCGGGACCACCTCCTCCAACTTGAGATGTTGCCGCAGAAGGGACATAACGATTTCCACCTATAATATACATATGTAAAGATATTTGCAACGAATTATGAGGTACTGCTAACAGCAAATAACTGTCTTGAGCTCTTCTTGTCACCTGTGAATGGATCGGCATAATTTGCATCACTGCTTGATCCTAGCTCCATTCCCTTCGTATTCGTGATGATGAAATTTGCAACCTGATCTAAAAATTGTGGACTCAGTTCATTCTTATCTATAAATCGTTTGGCAGCAAACCACGGATCCTCATTAATGTTATAGGGAAGTTTTAGAGTCTTCGTTCCATCCAAATCCACGCTAAAGACGTAGTCGTACTCCTAAAAGTAAAAAAAATAAATTTAAACTGTAATCTCCACAAATTTAGGTTTCCTTTACAAGATCAAGTATTTTCGCAACGGTGTCGAAGTTTTCAATACCTTTCCATCATGTAAGACTTTTCCCGACGTACTTTGAGTTGCGCCACTAGCACCTACGACATCGCCGATTTTGGTCCACTTCTTCTCAGCAGTAGACCATGAGTAGCAGCTCACGCTCGAGCCTTCACGAATCATCTTGGTAGCGCCATCTGCTTTTCCTTCAACAAGTAATCCTTCTGGGCCTGGCAGCTGTGATACCTTCATTCCTCCTAATTCCTGAGAAGCCGCAATAGCAGTAGCAGCTACTTCTTCGTCGAATCGAGCAAGTTCTTCAGCGTTGGCGTATCGATCGGACGAGGATGTAAAAACGCGGACACAGCCATCACTGAAATTCAAAGTTTAATTGCTAGCTAGTTTATCATCTTTTCAAATTGTTTAATATAATATAATAACTGTATATGATAAATAATTCTAAACCGTCTCCCAGTAGCTAAACTCACCTGCTTCCTGTAACCACATCTCCATTTGACATAAAACCTACTGACCAAACACTTGTAGCTGGTAGGTGTATAACTTGCGTACATTCTTGGCCTTTCCAAATCCGAACCGTACGATCCTCTCCAACTGATGCAATACCTGTTCCTCCTGGGAAGAGGGCAATACTGCAAATACAACAGCTGTTTGAGTTATCTAGTTCAATACGATAATGCACTATTTCACATTCCAAGACAATTACAATCTAACTTACCCATAAATAAAGTTTGTATGCCCGTTTAGAATTTGCAAACACTCTCCATCACTAATGTTCCAAACTCGGATGGTAGCATCATTAGATCCCGACAAAAACTTTTCGCAGTCGATTACTTCCAATGCCCTTACACAGTCCGTATGTCCCTCATATTTCATTATAGAATTTTCTCCTTGCCACAATCTGATTGTGCGGTCTGCCGAGCCTGTGAGAACCATGTTTGATCCAACCGTCACAGCTACAGCCCAAACAGCAGCCTGTAAACGAACAAGATATCACTAATCAGTTTGCGACTTCCATACGACGATATAATAAAATTCAACATTAATGATCCAATCACCTACCTCATGTCCAGTTAAAGTCGCTGTATTATTCTGGTTCACCCAAACTTTTGCTGTTTGATCCCAGGAGCCCGTAACAATTGTATCATTATTTATATGGGCAATGGAACACACTACAATCACCGAAAAACCATAAATCTTGATCAATCTCATCTTCCTGAAATGATACAATAACATGCAGATCCAATCTGCCCTAGCTGCATGTGACTTACCGGTGCCCTTGTGTCCAGAGAGCCTGAAAAGTGGCGTGAGTTTCCCAAGTTCAAATGCCAAGACCGTGTGATCATGACCTCCGGTGAGGATTAATCCCTGAGGATATTTCGAACTCGCCGGAAGGATTGACACGCAAGAAACAAAATTTGTGTGGCCTTCACAAGTTTGGAAAAGGTCGAAACTTCCGAGCTCACTGCAAATTAAACATAATTACATAAGATTATTCTGGGATTCGGATATGTAGCAATGCCTATTGTAAACCAAAAGATACGTCAACTTACTTAGGCATCCAAACTTTAGCTGTTTTATCTCTTGAAGCTGACACTATGTATGACTTTCCGCCCTCCGTTATTCCCACTCCAATACCTCTGACATCCAAGCTGTGACCAAGCAAAGTTGTCCTAATTTTGTATGAATCTGTCATCTTATTCCTTAATTGGCTCAACTAATTCTGCAAATATAAAAAAAAACGTCTAATCAATGAGATCGATCAATCAGCGATGGACAAATCAAAAGGTTTTATCATCATTACCAAAAGTACAATAAAAATAAAAAATCTACTTTAAGATATCTAGCATACATAGAACAATTCCTTTACTTATTACAAATGTCAAAACTTGAAAATATGTACAATAAGTAAATAACTTACATAATCTATAAACTGAATACCTCAAACTGTGTGGCAAAAATGACCAACCTGCTTGCCAGCTTTACCTATCTGCTAGACTGTGACAAATCCACAGAATCTTATTGATTTATAGAATATACGATCACTAACTTTTACCTACCTCAAATCAAACCGTCATTAAATTTCTCTTAACCCTGCTAATAAATTGAACTCTCCGTCGGCATTTAGATTTATCCTCTACTGCAGTAACGTTACATGAACGTACATACGGCCAGCTCTATGAGTTGCAAAATATTTAGAAAGACCCGCCGAATCTGCAGAGGTTCGCAAAAGTTTACTCAATGTCTTTTTCAGCAACTAATAAGATAAAATTGTAAATAATACCTCCCACTAGGCAAGGAGTAGGCAATGAGTAGGCAATGAGTAGGCAAGGAGACTCTTGCTCGGATATTGGATATTGGGAGGTAGTGTAACAATCCGCCGTTTTTAATAGCATCGTATATTATACGTATACGTATACGTACTTTTCTGGAGTTGTAAAGTTCGTCGACGAGGGGTTCATGACTTCTGGAGTCTTCCACAGAGACGCGTGCAAATTGTCGAAATTAATTAATGTCTGCACAGATATTCAAGCTTTTAATTCGTTTTCTATTAGGTAATAGAGCGTAAATGTGTTCCAAATATTGTTGTATGCTCACCAACTATTTAAGGACTGATCGCCGCAACTGTATTTGATGAATCAGGTGCGAGGTCATGACAGAATAAGTGATTGACGTTACCATGAGCTAATTGTATAAAATTATTCATTTTCTATGCTTACCTTGCAGGAACTCTTAAGAATCGTGAATTCTTGAACTTACGGATACGAAGAGGGTCAACGTTGCAGTGGAAACATAATTTATTGGTAGCCCAAAATGGTAATTCAACATTTGACTCAAGGCAATAATATGAACAATTGTAATAAATTGCTATTATTTCTGATTGATTCGGCACACATGCAGGGGGTTGTAATCTTTGGATTTTGATTAATATTTAATTTAGAGACGGATGCGTGTGAGGTAGTGGGCTTACAAACAAGAGTAAAGCCTTTTGGCAATGAGGACGTTCCGCGGGCCTCCAGGAGGTCGAGTTGAAATCGGAGGTTCATCGGACGAGGAATTTGACGAAGACGAAGTTGAAGATATTAATGGAGGTGGTCTTTGGGAGCATTTCGACCTGAACGATTTGGATGACGAAAGTCCTATATTGGAATTTGAACAAGTGATTGAATCTGGTGAGGATGATCACGCTGTAGATATTGACCTTGATTCTGAATCTGAAAACAGTCACGAAAGTGAGGACAGCACTAGAGATTATGTGCGTAGCATAGACCAGCAGGAGACGGAGGGGGAGGCTCATGCTCAATTGGTTGCAAGTTTGAATGCTGATGCAGGAACTGAAGACAGCAGAGACGCTATCCCGGTGGTTAATACTATCAGTGTGGTTTACCACAACCATTCAAGTGATCCCAGTGTAGCAGGACGAGCAAGTGTACAAGTTCAAACGGATGACATGGAACGGCCTCGAAGGTCCCTTAGAAGAGTGAGAATTGACACTACTGACGAAAACTCTCTTGAATCTATTGGCTTGGAAATACAAAGGGTTAGCGAAAGCCTTGTCGCTGACAATAATTTACGAAATATGGCCTCCGCCGTAGCACCTACTGACCCGGAAGCAAGCAAAGTAGAAATACCTGGAATTCTGGAATCGTTAAATTCCCAGAAACAAATATCCACCACCCCTAACGTTTTTGACGACTCTCCTCAAGCTTCTACTTCTCAAAGTTGTAGCAAGTATTCCAGTGTAATGGATGCGGGTGAAAGAGATGCGAACCCAGACATCACACCTGGTGGCAGCCTTCATGGCGGTTCTCCGTGCCAGTCCAAGACAGATGCTTATGGTACTGATGATGCTCCCTCCGCCCCTAACTCTGATGATGAAAGATCACGGAATCTTTTAGCTGAAGAAACGGATGATGATGACGACGAGGAAGTATATTGTAATCCCATGGCATCAGATATAGATGAAAATAATGAAGAAATGCTGCGAGGTGATCGAATCGGTTCGACAACTTATTCCGAACGCCACGTATTAAAAATATTAATGGAGTGGATGAAGGTGCGGATGTTATAAGAAAATAAGCGATTTGAGAGGAGTCACTGTTAAGGGATAGCTAATTATCTAAGTTTTCGTATAGAAACTACCCGAATGTGCAAAAGCATACAGGACTGATGATATAGACACACATATTGGGCGTGGAACGGATGAAATTCCGACAGTAGATCAGCCGCTGGACTCTGATTTAGAAGATTCCATGGCTTTGCTGTGGGACATGAGTGCCGAGAAGGACGTGATGCACTTCTTATTAGAAAATAATATTCTGATCCTTATCCGAGATAATATGGATTTTATTTACTGTCCGACGCGGCTCAAAGTAAGAGCTTGTTAACTTGAATCTATATGGTATATATCTATATATTCGTAACCGAGTGTCTTACAACGGATCTCTCAATACACAAATTACAGGAAATTGGACTTGGAATATTGGCCAACCTCCTGTCATGTCCAAGTATTTTGGAAATTTTTCCAGACAAAGATGAAGATTTGAATTTAGTTGAACGTGTCATGGCAGAAGCGATAAGTAGTTCAAAAGTACCTGTTTTAGTTCAGGCTTATGCAGTTCTTCGTAGGGTTATTTGCTACATTCGAAATGCGAAACCTTTGGCGAGATGGATGAACCAATTTCTGCATCCTGAATTTATCCGAGCCGCAAACTTTCATCTTGCAAGTAGTACGAATGGTAAGTTTTCAGAATTAGCTCATGGTAAAATTGACTTGTTAATCTGATACTAATGCAGGGTGTGTTTTGAACAGTTTTATTATTAGGAGACGTAGTGACACTATTTTTCACGCTAATGGAAGTTTTGTACCCACCTGAACACGAACAAGGGCTTGTAAACGATAAACTGGGCTCAGCAAGGATAGATGACGTGTTTCGGCCTATTGTTGCATCGGACTACGTACCTTCACTGTGTGAAGCCATGTCTGAACTACTAAAACACCTCAAATCTAAGGATATTGCTGCCCTAATTATGCCTCCTACAGATCCCCATAAATTGCCTCAGTGTGATACTACAGAAATAAACCCTTTAGGAGACAGGAATGATTTTGTTGTACCACCTGGGCATGTGCAGGCCTCTGTTTTGAACGGACTCGCCTCTCTTTGTTACCTAATGAAATTCGAAAGTGGCTCGAAAATTTTAAGTAAGTCAATATTGAAACCGAACAATTTAGCTGATACCTGTTCCATTTGAGGCTATGGTAAAGATGTGATAAATAACATTTTTGTGTTCCAGTTCAGCATAATCAAATCATCTTGAACTTGATGCTAGGGGTGTTTCAGAAATTCAACGTTTGTACAGATAGGGTCGGCCGTCCCGAAATCCTTGACTACTATGCCCTTGCGATGGACTTGCTCAACCATTGCCACTCCCAGCTTAGTCGTGTATTGCCAGCAGCTGTGGCTATCCCAGCTTACACGACTATATGGCTGTTACGTAATGAAAAGGAAGCAGAAAACCCTGACGATGATGACGGACACTCAAAAACTCATATGGTTACACTCCGTAACGGCGAAACTGTAGAAACAGAAATATCTCCCTACACCTTAATTTATTATAATTACGTAACTGACATGGAAGAGAAATTTGGGTCGTCTGAAATAGATCGAATCATTAAGGAAATGGAAAACAGAGATGTTACAAAATTCCATGAACGAGTTAAAAGTAATGCCATTCGCCTTCACGGATCCTTCCAGCCTAACGCACAAGAGCGGCAGCCTAGTGACTAAATTCTTTCAATCCATGAAGTACATGGAAACTTTTGAGTTTTTATTGAATTACGCTTAGAATTGTGACTGTTTATGTATGCTTGTTTTTTGAGCCATGGCAGCTAGCGGATGAGCTGTAACATTTTCCTGGGTTAAACCACGGGTTGATTGTACTCATGTAAGTTCAAATAAACAATCATACACGTGGTAAGTTCGGAGACATCATTTAATTATTGAGGCTCATTGAAGTACGCGATGAGATTAAAATGTACGGAACACTGAAACCGCTACTTAAAAGACTAGACATTAATACATTTGAAATACACAGCTACTGTATGCCATGCATAATCCACGCAAAACGATGGCTTTTCATGATGATGCGGAGCTCTGACACGATCATGAAAACCCGAGTAAAGAGTCGTCTCCTTGCCTTATAAAATATTACTCCAAGTAATGAACTTTTGAGTGTTATGTCCATGGGGACTGTTCGCGCATACAACATCCGAGGTAAAACCCATCAATCTTGGCAGCAATAAAGCCGCCCATAGGAAAAATGTTAATCTTAAGACTCGAGAGTTACTTCTATATTCATAATTGTTTTAACTGCAGTAATTGCGATTGTGAGTCAACCTTTCCTTAAATAATTACAGTTGTGGAATTGTGGTCGTGGACGGTGAGGTTCTCATGTTTTTGTTAACGAGCAAGCATTCCGCAGCTAAATGGTTTGTGACTATTAATTTTAAGATTAGGCAAAACTTTCTTCGGTTTCGAGAAATAAACGCGTCCATGATACGGTTACTAAAGTTAGTATGATTAACACATCGCTTGCAAGTATTTTGATAGGCATAACAAATTATTTCTGGCAATGACATGTCATACGTGTGTAAGCTTAATTAAACTACTTTTTCGCACTAATGGATCTCGTTTTTGACATTGATCCAACGATAACCTTAATTTCAAAGTCGATGAATTAGGTGTATATAGTGAGGATGAGGAGGTGCATGTGAGGTTAAAAACTTAAGTTGCTATAGCAAACCATTTATTACAGTTCAGTAGTATCAGTATCGTATAGGTTACTTGAACAGTTACTAAAGATACACGAAAAATTACAAAAATTAATAAGCGAAAATTTTATGCGAGTATTACATGGAGTATTGAGTTACGAATTCCATCCCAAACTGACTAATGTTGAGGATACGATACAATCAGTAAAGCATATAAATCTAAAAATATCCGAAAAAAGTAATATTGTGTCGCGACTGTAAATTCCCCGTACATATTATAGTATGCATATTACTTACGAGCCTCACAATAGTTAATTAATTCACATTAGCCTGCACGCATCACTAATTATCGGATAAATACAACACCAATCTTGAAGGAACTTTTAATACACTGCATTTACGTTATTTATATATACTCTACTGTTATTTATTCCACTTCCTCAGACCATAATTGCGGAAAAACGCTCAGCGTTTACGTAGGACTACATTAAAGTATATACTTACAAACATAAGGGTTTTTCCCTAAGGATTAGACTGGCGAAAATTTAGCATTAACTAGGAAAGGAGTTTGGCAAGTCGGTCGCGGTCGTAACTATGCGTCCAGGAGTTTAAAATATCATATATACATACATTTAGTTTGAGATTACTGACCTTTGCTTATTTATACGACTACGTGACAATTCTTATGCTCAAATTCCTCCTGTTTAGCACCATTTTTACCGACAGAGATGATAACTTTTCGTGAAATCTAATGTTTACATTGCAAACATTACACAACGTCTTACAAACGTTCATAGATGCGAAACTTGATAAGAATTCCTGTCGGCGTTTGTCTTTAATGGTGTGTTCATTGGTATTCTTCATCGGAGCTCAAAAGCAGAACTTTCTCACCAAAGCTACCGGAAGTTGATCGCAGTTTTCCTTGTCGGTCTTCACTTCCATGTCGATGGCTTTCTTGCCGGATCCGGGTATTTTTCGGTTCCGCATTCCGTGAGGAGTTGGTCATTCGCAACGAGTGTCCACTAGAGTATGCTTCGTGGATGCTATCTATGTATGCAGCACTTGAGGTACCATCAGTAGATACAGTCGAAATGGTGTTCCCGTAATCATCCCCTTCACCGAGCGAAACGACACAGCTAGATGGGAAAGTTGCTCTTGCCAAGTTTTGACTTGTCCCACGCACCATTGTCCGCAAAGTCGTATCTCGATCGAAACTATCTTCTCTCGGACTTCTTACAGTTTCTCCTGTATCGAAGAGATTTTCATGATTAATGATAATTAATGAATAAAATAAAATATTTCTCGAGCAAACACAAAGATTACGAAGAACATTCACCAGATCCGGAATACTGTGTATATTGTTGATACTGAGGGTGAAAGTTATGGATTGCATCGGTCATTATATCCTTCGGGTTCATAGTTTCCTGCAAAAGATAGTTGATTTTCTTAAGTTTAATTAATAATAGCTGAATAGGAAATGATTTGCTACTACTTAGTTGCACAGCTATCATAAATGTAAGATTATGTATTACCTTTAGACTGCTAGAAATACTCGACATTGTTACGGATCGACCTGGAACGTCAGTAGAGCAGTTTCCAGAGTAAACCTGAAATTCAAACAGAAAAGTACGTACCATACAATGAAAGCTTAGTATTGCATGTGATTTCAGTCAGGGACCCCTTTACAGATAAAACTTGAGTGTAAACAGTTCATTGAAAATAAATATGTTAAGCTTAAACTTACGCTGATTGGAAAAGCATATTTTAAAGCGATTGATGCAAAGAACATTTCAATACAAATTATAAAATTCTGGTATCCTGCAGCAATAGTTCCTTGTTGCAAACGATCTCCACTTTCATTCACGTATAACGGTCCAATCACCTCAGCCTTTTCAAGAATTGCAAGGAGAACGCCTAAAAAGAAGCACTACTTTTAATACTTAATTGCACACAATACGTGAGCCTTGTTTCGAAAATACTTGCTCTTACCTTGCCAAAATGAAAGAAAAATCAACGCTTTAATAGTTAGGAATTTCAAGACAGGGTCGAAGGGGCGAAGCAATTCTTTTGTCGCGAAATAGAAGAGGAACAATCCATACAACGCGAGACTAACGGATACGTTGTAGATCATTGTAATGTACAGGTAACCACCGTTAGGACTGAAAAGAAAACAACAAGACATCAAAAAGTCACATCCACAAGCATTTTATACCTCTCTATCGCCTTTTCCTTTCCTCAATATATAGTAATACTTTTACCTCCAGTCGCCATCCCGGAAATGTCCCAGTGATTGCAAGATGATAGTCATGAAGGCCATCACCGGTTTCACCAAACAGAACTGCAATGTTGCCTGCTTGCAAAACCGGAGGAACCCAATTGTGTAAGTTCGACCCGATAAGCAACATGTGCAGTAGAGAAAACTGGACCTTGAAACAAAAGTTTTCCGAATCAATCATCAATCTTGACCTTTCAATGCAAGTAAATAAATTAGCTGTTATTAATCAGTTGTATCAACTTACTTTATGTGTTTTCCCCGAATCTCTGACATAATGGATCCTTCTCCGCCCAGGTACTCATAGCAAAGTGATAAGAAATTATAAATTACAAACGCTTCGTAGCAATCTCTGGCGGTGTCGAGGTAAATGTAAAAGTTTTCGCTTCTAAAAAATAGTAGACTCAACCATGAGTCAAAAGCGTAAATGGGAACGATAAATAAAATCCTAACGATCCAGCGCTGCTCTGCAGGATGAGCGTACCAACGCAGATGCTGATAAATCTGGTGGCATGTGATGAACAAAGCTACCCAGACAAAAGCTCCAGCTACGCCTTGAACGAATTTTGAGTGCAAAAACAAGCCACTATCAGCACTAGAAACGGTCGATGAATTCATTGTTCTTGCTAATCCAGCAGCGCCGCTGCAAAGCGGACGCCTAGGAATTAGATGGTTAGCAGTTACAAAGTTAATTTCGTCTGCATATTTCTCTCAGGTGATGGAAGACTTGCACCGAAGGAGTAGATTTTGGAAGCGCTAACAGTTTTGCAATACAAAATTTTGGCGATCAACTGTACAGTATGTCTAACTATCTCCGTAACCTATTTCACTTTCACCGCTGTATGACTGGAACTAAGGTTATGCCGAGTGTAAAGTAGAACGTGATTAGAATTTGCAGGAACGATCTTCTCTGTTGACTAGCGCTCACAGCTATTAATTATATTATTAGCTGTACGTTTTCCTTGCTGGGAGATGTAGATTGGATTACTGACGGTCACTTAATGATAAATGCTGACAGCGTTCGTGCTTCTTATGTTTGACTGATACTTTCGTTTTCGCCGCATTATAATGTTACAGCGCAGAGCTTTACGTGTTTCTATTGTGACAACCGTCTAGAAAGTGTTCTTGATGAACGCAATCTCCACAACTATTGTAATTTCAGATGATCTCTGATGTTGCGCAAGCTGAGAAGAACTGATGATGGTGTCCATTACAAATAATGTACAGATATTACGGATTACACAAACAATGAATCTATTCGAAGATATTTGAGGAATTTCGACAGAAATCTTCCTACAACCAAACAATGCGAAAATTTAATTTACGAGTCACAATTTACAATTATCGGGTGATAGCCGCCTCAGTTGACGATACGTCCATACGTCACATCGGGATCGAGATGTGCGAGGTATGATCCATAATTTGTACTATTAAAATAAAAGTAGAAAGGATACTGTAATATGGGTATCCGGAATCCGGATTTCGATCTTGATCTGTGTGTATCAAAAGCGACTGTACCAAATAGTAGGCAAAATAGGACGACTATAGTTTTTCCGGGATCTTCACGAATCGATTTGTATGACATGCGCTGGATTGGACTTCAAATTTTCTTGGGGAGCGTCAAGTCAGCAGTTATTTTTATAGGCTCTTGTTTTTTATAGTCCTTTACAGTGCGTGAAGTTAGCGGCAGAGAGGAAACAGTAGAACTTAATTTTACTATTGAAAATATATTTAAATTAATCTAAACTCGTGAAAATTATTGCTCTGCAATATCAAATATATTTATATATTAATAAACCTACCAGAAATTTAAACTGCTGTAACACTGAAATAGTATCTGAAATATGATCGAAACTATCACTATAGTATTGAAAGGTACGGATATATATACACTGCTGTTATTATAACCATTGATCATTAATTAACTAACCATTATATAATTAAATAATTAATTAATTAACCACCTACCGTGTTATTTGCAGGGTAGTTTCCAGTGATGGAAATGGTAGTAACCCAGATTTGAAAGCTCGTATATTTATCTAACCATAATAGAGCAAGTGTTCTTGAATAGATTTGACCTGTTTATGGAAATGAAACATCCTGTCGGCTTCACTATAATTGGAGATAAGGTCATTTTAACGAGCTACAAAATAACTCACGTTCCGAAGTATCACGTTTGGATGAGCGATGAGGAAACCCTTGAACTGACTGGATCTGAACGACTAACTCTAGTCGAGGAATTCGAAATGCAACAAGAATGGGAAAATGATGCAAACAGTTAAGTGTTGCTTTGGTACTTAACGCGTTTAATTGCTAGTGTAGTTAATGCTATAGATTTAAACTACACAAGTTTAATTAATTCCTATAAGAACAGAGTAAGAGATATTGTCTAGGGTTAAACATTAAAAAGGAGAAAATGGATATATTCCCTCTCTATAAAAGTTTAATTGGAACTTGAATACGAACTAGAGTTAAGATTTGAAAATATATAGTTGTCTTGTATCCAAAGGGAATATTTTTTATTTCGGAAGTGCAGCAATCTTATGGGACTGTTTTGTATGCTCACAGAATGTACTTTCATTATACTTGCAAAAAGTGTTTTTGACGAAACCGGGGATGAGGAAATGGCAATGATTGGGGATACAAACATCTTTTTAACCAACCATAATGAGGATGATGATGGTAGCTCAGATGCAGGGACGAGAACGGGCGAAATTGAGATCATGATAGCTGAGAAAGACTTCCGGCGAAAAGGATGTGCCGTCGAAGCTTTGAGATTGATGATGAAATTTGGAATAGAAAACCTCACTGTAGACAAATATTACGCTAAAATTAAAAACCATAATGCCTCCAGTATCGCTTTGTTTGAGAAATTAGGATACAAGTTTGAAAGTGAGAGCAAAGTTTTCAACGAAGTCTGTTTTTCATACGCTCCAGAGAAATTGAAAGAATAAAGCTGGATTAGAAGTCTATAACCAGAAACTGAGAAAATTAACCTGGATTTCATTAATCTTCCATTTCGTGTCTGTTACAGGTTGTTAAACTGCTGAGTTCGAATTAGTAATTAACCACATTTTGCTGATGCTGACCGGTGAAGTGAATGGTCAAGCAGGATGAACTTTTGTGTTGCTAGTATCGGGACGACAATTCGTTCAAGCCAAATAGAATGCGATGGATGTGAGGCAAGCAATTTACTAATGAGAACTACCGATGGAAGGAGCTCGGGCGTGTGGATGGGTCCGAAAAAAGGTTTTATGGTGGATCATTTTGTTCGACCTCCAATCACTTTGAAGATCGAATTCCCTGTGTGTATCGATATTAGCCACATAACTTTAAAACCTAAATTCGGGACTCAGTCCTCGTCCGCTTTCATGGTTCAAACGGAAACAATTAATAAGGTAAGATTATTGAGATACACGTAGCAACTTCATGGTGAATTCCTCTCAAGTTCTGTATAAGTTTTCATAATTAAGACATTTTATGTATATAATAAACGCGAATTGCGATTAACCTGGCCTTTTTTGTTGTTGCAAATAGAGATGGAAATCAGGAGAATCTTGCGTTGGTGTGCAGCATATGGTTGCAAGAGAGTTTTTGTCTCCGGAAGATATACCCGACGTAATCGTGTTTACAAATCCTCGATATGAAGCGCGTCCTCCATTTGCACTGCTATCAAAATCGGGAATGATGAATGCCAGCGGTAATGGTGTGTTGAAAAATCTGAGAGTGGACTTGAAACATCCGCTGCCTTACGTGAGTGAATTTAAAGTCAAGAACTTGTGTTATCGATATCTTTTGATTTAGTCTGATTAAGTGTTGACATGATTTGTAGGCTACCTCGGGAGTGATAAATGTAGAAATAACTATCTTAAGAACATGTGGGTCATCAGTACCTGCCTTAGGAGGTTTAGAGATTTGGGGTCAACCGTGTCGAAGGTGTCCTAAGGAAACTATTGACAAACTTCTAGTTGCCTGGATGAGATTAACGCGTAAATCATACACAAGCACAGCTGTGACCAAACCTAACAAGACTGAAGATGACGAAAAGGTAATGTTGCGTGTAGCAGTGATAGGTCAATGACGGATCTAATGTAACCCTATTAAAGAGTCATATCGTTTATGTTTATCTACAGACTGATGATGTCACTGGTACCTCACGACGCCGAATGAGACCAGAGTCGATTGACATACCCGAAGATTTTGTAGATCCTATCACCAATGACATAATGTGTCAACCCATACGATTACCGTGTGGAATAGCGGTAGACGCCACAACGTTAGAAAAGTACTACCGAGAGGAAGAAAAATGGGGAAGACCACCCAACGATCCATTCACAGGGAAATGTTACACTGATATGAATAAGCCTATTGGAGATATTTCCTTGAAAACCCGGATAGATCACTTCATACTTCAAAATTCGTCAGAGGAACCTATCAGGAAACTTCCAAGAACCCTCGGTACTTCAACAAATTTCCCTGTTCGTGACCTCACAACCTTTAGAACATCATCTCTAGTAAGTTCATCAACGGCTTCTGCTCCGAAGGATTCTCCTCCCCTTAGAGAAACTCAGCCTCCTGATCACGCATTTATTCCAAACTCTGATTACCAGGCGGCTAAAATTATATGTGCAGATTCAGTCCTTCAAGCAGAACTTTCAAAAATGTTTTCGAGTGGTAATTCCTACTTACCGAGTGCTACTAGCGGGAACGTCAACACCCGTTTGGAATCAAAACCTAAAACTACAACTTGCGAACTTTGTAAAGCTCCTGTAGGGGAAATTGCTTTCTACAAGCCCTCGAAATCTACGTGCTATCATGTACAGGTCTGTCGTAATTGTCTAATCGCTTTAGACAAAAAAACGTGGCACAAGTGTTCTGTTTGTGACGCTTCCTGGACACCCAATGAGATGGAAAGGATTCATGCTCAACAGCAGTGATCTATAACGTAATCTTCACGCTTGAAGAGCTGCTGAAGTAAGATTTGTTATAATTTACGAAATTATTTTTCTATTTGAACTGGTATACTTGCGTATAATCAGTTAATTTTGTATGTTGGTGCATGGGAGAGGGTCTGATTGCCATTAAAATTACACAAAACCTTGAGTCGAAGTGCATTAGCTCCTATGAGTTGAAACCCTGAAGTAAGTTAGAAAGATTGAAGGGATGCTGCACTTGCATTATTATACCGGACAAATACGTATGACAGGTGGGAAAAGTAGGCAGGTAGAAACAGGAACGATGTCCGTTGCATACATATATGAGGCTTTCTATTGTATCGAACAGTGGCTCTGAATCATTTCGTAAGCTCACAGGGGTACATCTTTTCATAAGGGTGATGCATCCTACAACTCTCAACAGTTGCTCTTAACTGGTCAAACAATAGCTTACACCGACTGCGAGAGAAGCGACAGGTGACTATAACATGCAAGGCCCGCCACACCTATTCTCCCAAGGGATTTTTTACCCGTACAGCTCTATGCCTCGGTAGAATGTCAGCGCTCTTCAAATAGAGCTAAGAACTTTACACTGAGCATTATCAGTGTGATTCAGTGTTTAGTCTTAGTTGTTACTTTAATTTTGAAGGGAGTTGCACATAAATTAACCGGTTGATTTAAATAGCGGGGCTGCAGAGCCTGCTTAAAACAGTAATTAGCTTTTTCAGTGCTACAAAATATTTCCAAAATGAAGGGGCCACTATTAACAGTTGTGTTAACTGTGGCAGCGGCCTGCTATTTGGAATATTTAACAGGTGTGAGTGCCCAGTTTGATTGGCAGACTCGGGATAATTTTGACGAAATTAAGCGACAATATGACAGTGTCGTCCCTGGGAATTGCGAAATCAAGCAACGGAAGGATCTTTTTCTTCCCGAAGACACTGTCTCACACAAACCGGACATTAAGGATATTAACATCAACCCCGTGTTTCCAAATCGAACTTCCTTGTTGCATGTCCACAACATGGCTATGAATCGTGCCTTTTTCTGGTCGTACATACTTCAGTCCAGATTCATCCGACCTGCCATCAATGATACTTACGATCCCGGAATGATGTACTATTTTTTGTCTACATTGGCGGATGTGGCGTCCTCTTCGATTATTAACGCTAGTGCAATTTACTTCAGCCCCAATAGCTCATTCAGTCCGTCCTACCGTGGATTTTTCAACAAAACATTTCCGCTTTTTGCACCTAGAACCTTTAGGTAAGTACAATGATATTCCAGCTACATTTACGTTACGAGTTTGTAAAAGAGTAAAAACAACTAATTTTGTATTTCCTTTATTCAGAGCTGATGACTTTAATGATCCTATACATTTGGAGAGAATCTCAACTTTAAATACGTTCATGATACGAGACTTGGGTGCGATGGACCAGAAATCAGATTCCAGAAATTATACATCAGATTTCTATCGAATAAACGAATTCTACACTAGATGGCTTCCTGATAACGTTGATGGGCGGCATGATACGAAGACGACGTATCAAGTGGAAATCAGATACGCTAATAATACAAACGAAACCTTTACATTCCATGGACCGCCAGGAGCAGATGAAGATCCCGGACCTGTGAAATGGACTCGGCCTTACTTTGACTGTGGTAGGAGTAACAAGTGGATTATAGGAGCAGTGTCACCGATAGCAGATATCTTTCCACGTCACACAGGTTTCCGTCACATCGAATACCCTACGTATACTGCAGCAACTGTAATGGAAATGGATTTTGAACGAATTGACATAAATCAGTGTCCTATTGGTGATGGTAATCCGGGGCCTAATCGGTTTGCTGGAACAGCCAGGTGTAAAGAACAGACTACAATGTGTGAACCCCTAGATGGTTACGGTTTTAGGAGAGGTGGTTATCAGTGTCGGTGTAAACCTAGGTATAGACTTCCGTTTGTTGACAGGAGACCCTTCTTAGGAGAAATTATAGAAAGAAGTCAGGAGCAAACTTATCGGAATTTCTTCGATTGCGAAAAAATAGGATGTAAGTAAACTATGACATCTATATACTGGATTGGTGATAACGGCAACCTATAGAATAACTTAATTACAACCTTTGTTTGAATCTGTAGGGATTCAAAAGCTGCCGGTCCAGTGGAAACAGGCTCCTAAAGAAATTCGAGATAGATATCTTGAACTGCACCCTAACTACAAGAATTTTACCGAAAGGACTTTCAACCATTCTGTTATGATGGATAAGCAGGTTAATGCGGATGCTGTACTGAAGTTCATCAATGGCATGAATAACAACACTTGCAGAAAGTAAGTCTAGGCTTTAGCGAGGAAACAAAAATAGGCTTTGATGAAAGATTGGGATTTTAACAAAAGTAATGTTTGCAGATATAAAAAACACGAGTTGGTGCTGAATGGTGATGTCGGATTTGGAGCTGACAAACAGTTCGAAAACGAAGCACTGCAAGCGGTCCGACTGGCAAATTTTATCTCTTCTTACTTGCAAATTGTCGATCCGGAGGAAGTGTTTCCTGGGAAAAGAGTTCCTGATAAGCCTTTGTCGGAAGATCAGATGTTGGGAGAAACTATCAGTTTGCTACTCGGGGATACACGAATCTGGTCTGCTGGGATGTATTGGGATAGGAACAAGTTCCCGAATCGTACATTATTTGCACCTTACGCTTACAAGACACAGTTGAATACTCGAAACTTTAAAATGGAAGATCTGGCTAGGCTGAATACTACTGGTATCTATACTATTTGACTCTGATTTAAACGTAAAGTATCGAAATGGGTGATGGAATACTCATATTATGTTGGTGGTGTTACAGATAAAGTTTACACGAAGAATGAATACTTCAAGTTCTTGAAAAACCGTTGGGCTACCAATTTTGACGAATTGGAAACTTATTATCTGAAGATACACTTGCGAAATAACGAGACTGGAAGCTTTTTGAGGAAGTTTGAGCAATATCCTACCAAATACAAGTAAATAATCATACAAAACCTGTTTATAGAATAATGAAATCATATTTAGTGATTTTACTTCATGCTTAAATATTATTTATGTTTGTTTGGATAGAGCTGCGAGCATAAAGCACGGATTCTGGACAACGCCTTATTTTGATTGTGACGGATACGTAAAGAAATGGCTGATTACTTATGCTGTGCCTTTCTTTGGGCCTGACTCCTTGCGGTACAATATTGAATTCAAAGGAGTCGTTGCAGTCTCCATGAATCTCATCACTCTGGATATCAATCAGTGTCCCTCGGAATTCTACACACCAAATGCTTTCAAGTCTACCCATAAATGTGATTCTGCTAATTCTTACTGTGTGCCCATATTAGGACGTGGATTTGAAACTGGTGGTTACAAGTGTGAATGTAAACAAGGCTTCGAATACCCATTTGAAGATTATATCACGTATTACGATGGACAGTTGGTAGAAGCAGAGTTCATCAATTTGGTTAACGATAAAGAATCGCGATTTGATATGTTCAAATGCCGTTTAGCAGCGGGTTCATGCATTCAGTCCAGCTTTATGTTAACTTTCACAGCTCTCTTATTGGTATCTCGTATGTTTAGATTCTTTCAGTAATGCTTAATGCTTATGGAAGTTTTCGTTAGGATGTTCAAGATTTTTTAATGCCAGTCTTTTCTACTTCACTTTCTATACTAAGATATAGGATTGGGGAGGACATTGGGGTCATGAGCTTTAAATTCCGTTTTTACAATCATTAGCATGATCGTGAAGTGATTTGATGTTATAGCCGAAACCAGCTTTCAGGAGTATTTCTGATTCTGTATAGGTTTATGGTTATTTGTTACTATATTTTAGAGCTCAACAGAATCGTTTCTGTATTTGTGGGTCGAGAAATAGTTTATACGGGTGTTACTGAATCATACCCACTAATCTTATACCAGTGAATCTCTTTAAATGTCTCTCTACAATTTTTACTGTAAAAATCACTTCGACTCCGTCCAATTTGCATGACATGAACTGATTTTCATTCCATATCCAGTTGTTATTTGAGAAGCTTTAGGCTCCTGATAGATTAGCATTATTGTTAAGATTTACAATGCCAATGAAAAACATTTCTTATATAGACCTAGAGTACAATATATTTAATATTTATAAGGATTTGATTTTTTCCAGCTATACTGTATCATTTTAGTAGCTAACATGATAAAACAGGAAGAAAAATACGGCAGCAGTTGCTACTTTCATTCCAACGTTTTTAGCATTCTACGATAAAAATAATGTGATTTATATGGTATATACTTGGCCGCAGCTGTCTCCTCTTACCAATCAATCCGATCTTGATCCAATTTTATACCAATTGTGACTTTCGCAATAAACATTCCAATTTTTTAAAGCTTTGAAATACTTCGATAATTCAGCCATAGCATATAACAATGTAATTGGAAATCAGTAACTTGTTTTTACTGATTGTATATATAGTATCCTCAATATCCAGCATTAATCAGTTTGGGATGGAATTCGTAACTCAATACTCCATCTTTCGTTTCATTAAAAATAGTTCATAAATTAATTCTGCCTTTCTTTTAATCATTAAGCTGCTATGTCTGTAATTGATTTGATGCAAGGTAAAGGCTAGATTTAACCAAGCAAAAGTTTGAATATTTACGAATTTATATGATATGTGCATTTGAATGGAATCCAAAATTGCCCCCGATCTGCTTAAGATAAGCTCCAAAATTCTTCATTGCCTCATAAAAATCATAATAATAACAATTTGGCAAACATTTTCAATCTGAGGACCGTGCAGATACATACATACATACAACAGCATGAAACATCCCGATTTACATCATGCAAACATGTACTTTTTTATATATACGTATAACCTCCTCCATCCTTTATGTACACCTTATGGACGTCCTAGGACTGGTTGCTGCCAAGATTGATAGGTTTTATCTCGGATGTTGTATGTGAATAGTCCCCATGGACCATTACACCCAAAAGTCCATGACTTGACGTATTATAATATTTTATACATTATATATAGTTAAATTATAATTATTTTAATCGAGAGCTTGGTCTCTCTTACATGAGTTTTGAAATGATTCGTTCATTCGTAGTACTGCTTTACATAGTATCTTTATCATCGTTAGTTCAAGTAAGTATGGTAAAAATTTATTTCATTTCTTGTGTACTTAATAAGTATCACTGGATCGATTTTCTTAAATATGAAATATATATAGGTACTATTTACAATTTCATCTTTCTTGCAGGCTGGAGTTGGTGTGATGAAGGCAACGCAGATGCATAATTCGACCTATAAATCGACTGCTGATGTTTGTTTTTGGTATCAGTCAACCGTATTTACTGTTGCAACTGAATCTCCTGTAAGTAGTGTTTATTTAACTAGACAGTATTACATAACGATAGGGTTAGATACAATAAACTTTAATGGTAGACTGCGTAATTAATATTTACTTGGGTCATACAATATTTAATGTTACCAGAAAAATTACACACTTGAGGACTTACGGAAAGTGGACATTTGTGATAACACCGCAGGATCCATCAACGCATCGAAACCGAATAGTATTCTTCTTGCTGCTCTTAAAGGGAATTGCAGTGCATTAGATTACATCGAATACGCTCAAGTAACGCTGATTTAATTAAATTTAGTTATGTATGCACATTTTTAAGCTCGTCATGACATGTTTTCTCGAAATTGTAGGAACACAGTTTTGCAGGACTGATGTTAGAAGCTAATAAAAGCTATGGGGTCAATGAAACACACAACCTAGAAATATTTTCGGTAGTATCCAGTGCTAATATCAAACTGTTGCAGGTAATGACACATCGACTGAATGAAATATGGAAAATGGTAGAAGAATAGTAACCACTCTACCTTTTATTCGTTTTTACAGGATTTTAATCTTACAGAAGACATTGACGTCCAGTTTCTCACAGCACAGGATCCTAAATTTCACACCAGTAGTATTTTATTATGGCTTATCGCATTTTTCTGTGTCATGGTAGGATCATTTACGGGACCCTACAAGGAACTTTCTGGGTACGTATAGATATTCTTATAGATATCTTATTATGCAGAAGTATATAATCTGATGAAGGGTTAATTTCTTCGATTATCACAGGACACCTTCGGAGCAGCAGATTTTAGGATCTGATCGGACTCCTCAGCAAGATCCTAATATGGTCAATCTAAATCTAATCGTCGTCGTAGTCATGGTTGCATTTATCTCTACAACCTTACTCCTGCTTTACTTCTTTTACGACTACTTAGGTAAGTTAAGCCCGTCGCAATTAGCCTATTTGTGGCTACGTCGGCGCCTGTTGTCAACCAACGGGCACCTCCTTTACAAAGTTAAGCCCGTGATCCTAGCCTAGTTTAACTAAAGGATATATTTAATGTGAGCCCTATATGCTTTCCTGCAGTCTACTTCTTCATGGCTGTTTTTTGCATCGCCTCTGCTAGGGCCACGTATGAGTTGATAAACCAAGGATTCCGATGCAAGAAATTCAATTCTTATTTCCCCTCGTAAGTCTAAAATTATCTTTCAATAACAGACTTTCATTGTCCTTGCTACCGTTGAAACGAGCTAATTTATTTTATAGAATCAAATCAATGGGTCTTCAGCAAATTTTCCTGATGTTGGCTTGTATTTCCCTGCCCATCATTTGGTTTATATTCCGTCATCGGGCATTTGCTTGGATACTTCAAGATTTTTTAGGAGCCTGCTTTTGGTAATACATTGAGTTTTGCATTAACTTTACATTATTTGAGGTTGGGTAACTATGTTTATTCCGGAATGACGTTACTTGTGACACTAATGTTTTTTACAGTATTCACCTGATTCAAACCCTGAAGATGCCAAACCTGAAAGTGTGCACAGTCTTGCTGCTATTGTTGTTCTTCTACGACATATTCTTCGTGTTCATAACCCCTTATTTCACTTCGGTAATAGGATCCTCTAGCTGGTTGAGTGTTGAAATAATTCTTTTTACAGATTACACAATGTAAGTAGCCTAACATTTCATGGCTGTATTTCAGAATGGACAAAGTATAATGGTAGAAGTAGCCACTGGAGGTGGATCTGGGGAAGAGTTACCGCTACTCTTCAAGATGCCGCAACTAGAATCTACAATTATATCAGCTTGTATCGATACAAGATATTCAGTACTTGGATTTGGCGACATAATAGTTCCAGCTTTCTCTGTGTGCTTTCGTTCACGGTAGAGATGTCATGAACGGAGACAAGATGAAGCCATACTTTATTTTTTCGCTGATCGGTTTGTGATTAAGTCAACTCCAGTTTAGAAATTATTAATATACCGTACCCACCCATAACTTAATATCTCTAATGTGTTTAAGGGTTTCTTACTCATATTTTGAAATACTTTCACAGGGTACGGAGTCGGCCTCGCAATCGCATTCATCGTACTTACAATCACTCAGACTGGTCAACCTGCACTCTTGTACTTGGTTCCAACCACCTTGATTCCCATATACATCGTTGCACTCCTCAAGAAACAAGTTCGAGTACTTTGGACATCTTCAGATTGATTCTGATCCGTGCAGTTCTATATTGCAATTTGCAGTATGTGTTATTTAATTCGACGCAATGATTTTTCAAGAAAGAAACCATATTTGTTTTCTGGTTAAGAAACCAGGGACGACATTTGTGTTTACAATACGTGCACTCACTGATGATCGCACCTGTTCTAGACAAAATTAACGACTCTTAAAGCTTCAGCTGTCCTGTACTTACAGTTGTTTGGCAATAGGTTTTTACTTTAACAAGAGGCGAAGGCGAGTCAGTCCGAAGGGTATTATTTTACTTGTTCGTTATTTAAAGTATCTTTAGAAAAGACTGGTGCTCTATTACTCAAAGCTGAAATTCTCCTAAATTACGGCCTATAAATTGAACCTATGGTACACTAATATTCAGTTTCATACATCAGGTTTGCAGCTTATTTGGAAAAGCTGCTATATTCCACAAATCCAAATATGCATGCAGTTTTACAACATTGCTCAAATTGTGCCGTTTTTGTAAGTTTTTTGAGATTCCATTAGTAGAACTGCTAGTTATAGCTACCTTTGAGCTCTATCCTCGAATTAAATATATATGACAAAATTACATACGAATTTACAAACGTAGATCAACGTATCCGAGATTATCCTTTCATGAATTTATTGTGCGTACAATTTCAATATTTCCCTTCTCTTGCGTCTGTATCCCTGTATTATGCTCTGAAATAAGTTTTTGCACGCCCCATGCAATGTGATTAGTTTGGAAGGAGCAATGCGGCAATTGCACTTAGAACTGAAATAGATGTTCCCATAATCTTAGGGTTTCCTGTATTTAAAACCGCAACCACGGTTTATTGTACCAAGGAAAACGCGATTCCGTTATCTGTATATTATTGCACAAAAAGCAGTCTGGTAGCTTTCGGGAGCAAGTTTTGCCAATTCAAACGGGATATTTTCACAACGTTTAACATTCTGTATTGCCTCTTCTTCAGCATCCGCGCTATGGCTCGGACTCGTTCGGCACCGACTGCGAAACCTTGTCATCTTTAGTGTATATTACACCTGTACATGAAGTCATGAAGCTTCGGTGTATGTTTCATCCTGCTCGACCTATCTTTTGACGCACAGGTAGGTTTATTGCAAAAATTCAAAGTTTGCCAGGTGCTAAAACTACCGCCCGGATTGGCTCCCAGATTCGCAACATTCTCATTCATATGTCGTATTAATGTTAAAGCCAGCAGCTGTGCAAGAATTCGAGAATCAAGAGAGTTCCTTTCCTTTAGTTATAGTGCTGCTCTTCGTCATTCACATCCTGTCGCTGCATATTCCTTTATCAATTGTGTTGTTTTATTCTTCAGCCTCGAGGCTAGTCAGAGGAGAGTAAAGCCCCTTGTGTTGTCTCATTAGAATTTACCTGTTCTGTTTAAATCACTAATTATCATTTAACGTGTGTTTATAATTCTTTCCTTTGTTTGAACTCCGTAAGAGCAGCGTGTGTTTGGTGAGCGCTACAAGAAAAAATTACAATTCCATGTCATATTTAACTCCTGTGCTTTCATCTTTGGTTACAGGTAGCTTTGACTTGACTGTGACAGATCCGAATTTCTAACCGTCTGCTCGTAAACCTAAATTATAAATAAATACAGGGCGTGAGAACATATCGCAACATAATTTAAGAAAAATCCAAGTGATACACGTACGAAACCATCAGGACCAGAAATTCAAAAAGATGAATTTGTATTTCAGTGTGAACTTGTAATGCAATTAGTGAATCAATATTTTATCGATTTTAACAAATCTGCTGTATATTACTATCATCCATGCAACTGAACTGAGGATAGCAGCTTGGTGAAAAGAGAATGTGATGTAAGTATTATAATAAGCATTTGTTTAGTTATTACAACCATATTTAATTTTTTTAATTTGATAAGGTCATTATGACGATGGATTTATTCGAAATTGTATATCACTGATGAGGTTCAAGTACACATTTTTGAAATCACTTTCCGAGACTTTACAAATGCTGATTACATTGATTTGTGAGGTGGGTGTATGAATAAGATTGAGAATTTCATGGAATAACCTTCATGTGATTTGCAAGAGCTACCCACGTATTTGCAACGCAGTAGATACGATAGTTTGCTCAGATTTCTGATTATTTTATCTTATCAGTGATATTGCTTTTGCAGGTCCGATCATTGGGGCTTTCACCCTTAAATATATAATTGCCAATAGATTAGTCACATTGGGTTATGCTGATTTATTTGTAAAAGGAGTATATTTTGCACCTTCTGAAGGGTAGTTAGATGTGTGTATGGATGTCTAATATTCTTGTATAGTAAGCATGGTTTATTCCAATATTCTAAATCTTCTTAACCATATTGTAGTGTTCGCTTCAGTTTGCATTTTATTGAAACGTGATAGTTGTGAACAAGTTAGCTGTCTTAGAAAATTTAAGATTGTCTTGTAGCCATTCTATAACAAATGCGATAGGGTACATGTGTTACAGTAACCGGATTTCAGGATCATCTTCAGAACAACAAACTTCAGGCCTGTTTCACGTGACAAGTTTGACGATTAGTTGTACAGTACCCATGCATGTGTCCAATTCTATAGCAAGACCTATATGATGATTTTAAACTAACTTCATGCTTCTCTCTCGTTACTGGCCCTCTTTGCTCTTCATCGGATCCACTTTTCTTGAATTAAGAAGTGATGAAGTTGAACGTTTTCATTTTAGGTGTTACATAGTTGTACGTTGAAACGGTAGGAATAATTAGTATTAAATTAGAATAGTTAAGCCTTCTCAGTTTCTCAGCAATGCTTCTTGGACTTTGCAAGATGATCGGAAATATGTGTTCATTTTTACAGTGGATGATTCTGGTATTGAAGTCAGGATAGAATTCATGATTGCGAAAAAGGCTATCGGAAGCCGGAATATTGAATAACGAATTTTAATTGTAAATATAAATGTATTTCTTTTATTTTCAACAGAAACTGAAATTTGACGAGCTAAGGAGACATTTACTTCAACTTGCAACAGTAGAAATCTAGCTATGCTATTGACAATCGCCTTTGTGACGCAATGAGCACCTTGCAGAAGGTATCATTCAGTTGGGAAAATATTTTGAAATCGGAAAAAGGCGTAAAAGTGTAAGGTTCAAGCAGAATTCGAGTGTGACAGGCTAATAAAATGGCAGCAAATATAACTAATATGCTGTCAATGAACGAAACTCAAAATTCCTCGACCCAGGCACCACCACCAGGTAACAGAAAGTTGATTTTTGTCTACTTCCACTCCTCCTAGAATGTTTGAATTCCGCAAAGTTGTATAACAAATGCTAATCATTTTAATCTATTGTTTCGTTTTGCAGTACCCGGTGTGGTGGATGACAGTAAATTGTTTCTACATTCGTCTTTAGCTCAGGGAGTTGCTGGTGCATTCGTATGGGTAGCTTTATTTATAACTTGTCATCAAATCTACCAACATCTTCGATGGTATACTCATCCTGCAGAGCAGCGCTGGATCGTCAGAATTTTATTTATCGTCCCCATCTACGCTTTTGACTCATGGTTGAGTCTATTATTTTTTAGAAGTGAAAGCTTTTACGTTTACCTAGACACCGCCAGAGATTGCTATGAAGCGTTTGTAATTTATAATTTCTTATCACTATGCTACGAGTACCTGGGCGGAGAAGGATCCATTATGTCCGAGATTCGGGGAAAACAAATCAAGTAAGTTAGCAGCCGAAATGATTTTCGCCTAACTTTATTTGCCTGTACGCGAATGTGAAGAGCGGATTAGCCTTGTATATATATGATGGCATGTGTTCAATTTTTTATTGCAGATCTAGTTTTCTCTATTGCACGTGTTGCCTAGCAGGCAGAACCTATACAATTGGATTCCTCCGGTTTTGCAAACAGGCAACCCTGCAGTTCTGTTTGGTGAAACCCGTGATGGCTTTCCTGACTATCATCTTGCAATCGATGGGACATTTCCGAGACGGCGACTGGAGGTAAGAATCAATGCAAAATTATAGTGATATGTGTATAAGGTACAAAAGAAATCATGCATTATATGCGTTCCATAGCTGTTTCTAAAGGTTTGTGTTTTTCTAATTTCAGTCCCAACAGCGGCTACTTGTACATAACAATGATATACAACATCTCCGTAAGTTTGGCATTGTATGGGTTGTTCCTCTTCTACTTCGCGACAAAAGAATTGCTGACACCGTTTGAGCCAGTGCTGAAATTTCTTACCATCAAGGCTCTTATTTTCCTCTCGTTTTGGCAAGGTAAAGCGTGTATAATAGTATCGTGCTCAGTATTTGCTATCTGTTGTTCTCCTATACCTTTGTAATTTGTAACACAAGGTATCACGTTAATGAAAGCAATATGAAATCAAATTAACACGTTTTTGTATTTTCAGGTGTCGGCTTGGCTATTCTTGAGAAAGCGGAAGTTATCGGCCCGCTTTATGTTGACAATAAGCGTTTACAGGAAGGAACAATTGCTGCTGGATACCAAAACTTCTTCATCTGCATAGAGATGTTTTTCGCTGCAATTGCTTTAAGATTTGCATTTCCAGCTAGCGTAAGTAACATTTTTTGCTTCTCGTTAACATATTCAGTATCTGATGCCTACATTTTCTTAACAGATTGTTACCTTTTTTTAGGTGTACTCTGGAAATTGTCAAAATGATGCTCCAGGACGCTCCGTAACCATGCAGAGCATTTCAAGCAGCTTGAAGGTGAATGTGACCAAAATACATTTTCTAATTTAGTTTCAAGCATTACATTTTGGTGTTAGTGGTGTAACAGAGAGCTGAGGGGATAAAAATGAATAATTGTTGATTGTTTTATGTAGGAAACGATGAATCCAAGAGACATAATGACCGACGCTATCCACAACTTCCATCCCCAGTATCAGCAGTACACTCAGTATTCATCCGGTAAGTCGTATAGGATATAGGTGACTGCGCCAACCTTGTATATAATATTGATTTAAGAATTTTCCTTGTAGAATTTACCTAATTTTAGAACACTACCGCTAGTTTTTCTTGAATACTTATTGTTTAAATGCATGATACAATTCGGATTTTTTTATTGAATCATTTGAAAATGTTTTTCAAAATGTAGACTTGTTAAGCTTACAATTAAAGCTTGCATGATAATCTAAATAAGTAGTGCATGAACTAGTATTGCATTTGCATAGCTTTATGGATTCACTGGTGATGGCTAGAAAGCTGGTAAATATACGAATTGCTGGACGCACAACCCTTTTAACTAAGTAAAGTACGCTGAAAACTGATTTTGGCATTATAATGTTACACCAGCTGGAGATTCAGCCCGCAGCCCTAGAGGAGAAGGAGGTTTCGAGCGAGAAGAGAGCCATTTGAAAGTCAATGGAACAGTTTCTGCTGGAGATGGGAAGACCTACGGAGGAACTACAAGCAACGGAAATGGTGTCGGGCCTTCGACTGCTGCCGTTAGTAGAGAAATTTCGACAGTTAGATCTGTAGAAGAACCGGCGACTATACCTGAAAAGAACAAAAGTGGAAAGAACGGATCAAAGAACGGAAAATCAGGAAAAGGTTCCAAAGCCTCAGCAAGTGGAGCAACTTCCGTAACAGAACCGCAGCCGGACGCAAACGCGGCAGCTCCAGTGCAAACCAACACAAGCATGCCCCAAGGTACGAATTTCAGTGAGAAAGCTATGTTGCTCAGCTCAGATGAAGAGTAACGATACTCGTCAATCTACAACCTTACTAAACGAATTCCGTATCATCGCTCCCAATGGTTCGTTCAAGAAATTCCTTCACCTCACCCTGTGAGCGGCGTCAGAGCTTGAACCCATGATTCTGGCAGCGTTCTAAGCAGCAAGAATGAACACATTTTAAGTGCAATCTTCGGTACTGAACATGTTTCAAACAAGTGGTGCTAGCTCTTCTACATAACGTATGTGTGTATCCTTCACAAGTTATTACATATGCAGCTATATATTCCGAAATACTATACATCTCGTGAATTTCTCCGATGTTATTCGTTCAACGTTGTATCATAGAGTTAAGTTAACGGCAAACGTAAAAGGTATATATGCGGTAGCTGAAATGAGCTGAAAACGGGAATGTAGCAGCTGATACGTTTTCCTCTGTTACTGATCTCGAAAGTGAATGATTCAAATCCTAAATATCCAATCTTGTAGACAGTTTTATCCTTGATTTGTATAGTAGTTGCCAAATTATCGTAGTAATTCATAACGTGTTTTAATAAGTTCAGCTGGATGGCTTCAGGAAGCATACTCGGAGACAAAACAGTTTTTACTTTAATCAGCAAAATTCTAAAGTTGAATTCAAACAGTTTTCATACTTTTGTACATATGTTTTATTTGGTTTAGCCGAGCTAACTACTTAATGTGATTCGTCACGCCGAACGTTCTATTTTTCTACGGTTAAGAATTGCGGTTATCGGGTTTTTGAAATATATGGAGCGATTGGAAAGATCCTTTATTATACTGCATGCATTGTCGTTTGGATGTATTCATGAATCGCTTTTTCGGATTTGTTCGTAGCTACTCGTACAGCTTATAATCGTGAAACGCGTTGTTCTTTTTGTAAAATCATATTCCGACGCTTGATACAAACGGAGCTCAGAGTGAATCACACCGATCAAACCTTACAGTTTCAACACAAATCGCCAGAGCCTGCAAGCGTTCACAAAGTCTTTGTAGACAAAGATGGTCAAAGTTATGTATTCAGTTATTTGGATCCACTCATGCACCTTTTTATAAAATCGATCAAAAGTACAAAAACACGTCCTTACGTCCTCTTGATTCAATTCATTGCTCCTTGAAGTTAGATGGATACTGAATACACTACTGGTTCCATGTCTAATTATTTACCTCCGATGAAACTCAAAGTGATTAATGCGTTTGATACTGAACAACAAACTTCACTTTCGACAAGATGCAAAAACTGGTCCTTTGTTCTTCATACCTACCACTACTTGTCGTGATGCTTTCGTATGCGCTAAAACATGTAGACCTATATTCATTATCCTATCTGTAGCAGCTATTAGTTAAGTACTCACCTGTTAACTGATTTAGTGTATATACAACAAGCAATTTAAGAATCTGCATGTACTGGAATAGCTGTACTAACATCAACGTAATCCTCCAGTTTGAGCATTTAAAGATGCGCAACGTTTGAATCATCAAGTCCAACGCCTTCTTCGTACCTAACCTTTATTTGAAAATGGTCCTCGAGGAAGACTGTTCGTATCCAAGTTTCTTATCGATATTATTCTGTTAGAGAACCTGAAGCCACAGGTAAGTCCAATTGCGTACGGTAATAATGGGGTTGCCTGTGAAGCTAATTCTGGTACAAAGATTTTATTCGATAAAAAGTTCCAAGTTGGTAACGAGCAATGCCATTAAGATTACCGTCAAATGTTTACATTATCATTGTTTCTATGGGTGTGTGCAATTATGGAACAGAAAATAAACGATTAAATTCGAATATGCATCCTAAAATTTTACAAATGTGGCATCCGATATAGCATTAAGTTGAAAGTAAGCGACATTTATTACATGAAATTATGAGATGATGAATAACAAGAATGCACATGCCTATGTCTGTCCTAAACAGCGCCGCTGTTCATTGTCACTTTGATATCAATTTCGATGAAAGAATATTCGGGTCGGGCACACCACTAATGGAAATGTCCGTCGTGTGCAAAACGTCTTAACAAAGAGTCATTGAGTGTTTCCTCTGCTGCTCAATCAATGGCCTTGTAAGTGATCAAAACAGCGCGGGTCTTTTTCAAAAACTTCAAAGTTATAATTATTTTGCATAAAAATTTATTATCTCGAGTGTGTTTTGGAAACAATAATGAATACAATATATATATTTAATTTCGCTATATTATTAAAGTTGTAGTATTTGAACGTGTTCATCATCACTGTGCGGTGAATCTCTCAGCATTTTAATCAACGTTTACGTTGAAAACGTGCGTGGCCGGGTACAACATAGAACTCATCGCGTGGAATATTATTGCTATTGATTTCATTTCAAAAACAAGGTAAGGTATATAATTAATTTTACGTTATAAAATAAAAATTATTTATATTATATATAAAAATTTCATTCTCAATTTTGTTTCTTTACTGGGTACATATTAAGTGTAACAAATGTTTTTACTTCCTCCGAATATTAATTTTACAGAGGAATATCCATTTTTCAGAATCACCTAAAGCACCAAAATGGGTCGTCGATCCGTATCCACGACAAAATCGGGGAAATTTATGAATCCCACTGACCAGGCTAGGAAGGAAGCCAGGAAAAAAGAACTGAAGAAGAATAAAAGACAGCGTTTGTTGGTACGGACTGCTGTTTTAAAGAACAAGGACCCTGGTTTGATAATCCAAGAACTGGACAAACTAGATGAAGTCGAATACAATCCAGTTGATGCTCCATCATTAGCAGAGAAAGTTATCAAGGATAAGCGAAAGAAATTAAAGGAGACGTTTGATAGGGTTATGAAACTATACGTAAGTTGCATTACCGTTACTCAATTATGTATCTTGGTTTGGTGTATATGGAATTTACTTCAATTATTTGCCGTACGCTATCACTTACTAGGATGTTTTAAACTTTTTAATTTTCATTATTTTTACGTTATAGCAAAAAGAAGATCCAACGTTATGGAACGAGTTAAAATCTATAGAAGCTGACTATGAACGTCGCAGATTTCACCGAATTCAATATTTCGAGGCTGTAAAGCAAGCTGAATCGATATCCGTAGAGGATATTCCACTTCCTTCAAATAATCCTCCGTCTATTTCCGACATTCCTTTACCTTCCGACGAACCCATGCCAGAGCCAGCAAGTATATTGAAAAAGAATATGATAAATATTGACAACGATACTCCTGGTGTGCCTCCTGGATCACCTCCTGATTTATCCAGTGAAGATGAGGACGATGACGAACCCGAAGAATCCTCGAGAAAAGAAGAAGAATCTGCATCGGATGGAAAAAAGAAAGGTGGAGAGGAAGTTGGTTCTAAAAAATCAGTGCATTTTGACGTCCTCGATAAGTTCATGCAAGAAGTAGAAGAAGAATTCAAGACCTTTGAAGAAGAACTTCAACCCCCAGGAATGGAAAAGCCAAGGGCGGCTGCAGCTTCATCCAGTCTAATTGTCGGAACAGATACAAGCGTACCTCCTCCCTCTATGTCAATGTTGTCAGCACCGTCCCAGCAACCACCTCCATCTATGTTGGCCCCACCTCAGCCACCACCAAATCGTATGCACTTTTACGGTCAACAACCTCCACCTCCAGGTCCACCGGGATACCCCAGAGTTCGTGTACCTTACCGTATGCCACCACCTATGCAGAACCGGCCACCAGCTTTTGGTTTCCATGCAAATCGGCCACGCTTCCGCAGTACCGTATACACTTCAGGCCCAGTTGTAAGCCAGCAGCAGCGGGAAGTAATTAGTGCGAAACCTCAGATCCGAAGTTTATCCGCAGATGTGACAAGATTCATACCTGTTGCCGTCAAGACCAACAAATCATCCGGTCGAGAGGACTTAGGTATATTGACTAATACATCCAGGAAACATATTTATACCATCAATCGCTAGTATAAATCACTAATTACAACGACCTATTTCTTCCATTTCAGCTCACCGATCTCAACACAGCCATCCCGTTTACCCGAAGCCTCAGCCACAACCCGTGCAGCAGCCTGGGCCGAGTAAAGACGACGCGTATGCCGACTTTATGAAAGAGATGCAGGGGCTTTTGTAGTCATTATATCAATATATATATATATACAGTTGATCTTAAAACTTAAAACTCTACATTCATTTGAAACTTAGCCCAAATCTTACATTAATTCTACTTCGAAAGATTTTACATTTTCATCTTGAATTTTGTGTATCCAGTAGTTATTTCAATGGAACTAAGTAGTACTACTTACTACCACATATAACTAAAACAATTAAGTAATGTGTAACTAATTCCTTAGACTTTCTGAAGAAAATCGAATATGCTATAGCCTTCAATATTGAAACCTTGTATTACTTCTTCTCGAAGCCATTTTGATATCGATGTCTATAGTGTCTAAAAACATTGCGAAGAGTTAGAAAGTATATGATTTCTATAAGACTTAATCCACTAAATCCCAGGCAAAGCCCCATTAGTCCTCCAAAGTTAGCTATATAACATTAACAAAGTCATTATTTTCAAGAGCCTTTCAAGTCAAGTGGATCATCATGCTCATTCCAACAATCCTTCAATTCTTACCCAGCAAGTCAGTGAATCCATAGAGCTCTGTTCTAAGCCGTGCCGTTGTGGATTCTTCTCCAAAGTAGATGTGCACAATGGAAGCATTGCTCCGGGCCCTGTATTTTGGTAACATTATATACATGACTTAAAAGTATTATTACATTCCTGCTCACTCCACCATCTCTTATAGCCTCTCCATATCAGTTTAATCTCATCATTCACTCGTATTAATCTTTCAAGGATGTAATTAATCATAATTATAATACCATTTCGGGTTCGACTTGATTCCAGTTTCCCAGAGTTCATGGGCATCTTGAAGTGGAACCGAGGTTATTTCCGTCAAGTATTTTATTTCCGTACAAGAGGGAAAGCATTTCTTGCACATGGTTGCGTAACCCCTATTGATCATTTCCTCTGCGTTCCAAAGAACAAAATGAAAAATTCTATAATCTATTCAACATACTCGTAAACATTTGTCAGACTCGAAGACTCTATTTGCTCAAGTACTGGAATTCTACACATCCCCTCAGTGCTTTCACCAGCTCTTAACGGTTATGATACCAGGTATTAGTATAGTTCTACCCACGCCATAATTCTTTCCCACTGAGTTTTATGATCAAGACATGAAGCATATAAGAAATGAAAGCCCTTACTTTTCTTTATTCCCGCAGAGCATGCAAATTGTTTTCGAGAGCACAGCGCCCGAGAAGAATCCCCTGAAAAAGATCCATCTGTACTTTCAATTACACAAACCATTTCTTTTGCCCAGAGTAAAGAAACCACTTCCAGAAAATACAGCAGGATTGGCATAAATCACGAAACGGGACGAAATTACTTACGAGGCATGTAATACGAAGTGCAGTTACACTTTTCGTACGTAAGATTCGCGAAGCATTCCATGAGACAGTTTGTGGAAGTGTAATAGGAGTAAAAGAGCAGTTTGAATTCATCGCTAAAATAACATTGCCGCTGTTTCTGCACAAACAGAGAAAAACGTTCCAAGGAGAAAAAGCCTTTTCGTCTGCTATTATTTGTCTTCACGGTAAACATTATTCCTTACCGTTATTTATATTATCCTAAAACCAAAAATATTTTCTTACCAATCCAAATCCTTGTATTTTTTCATCCGCAACAGTTACTTTTGGCTTCACGTTTACGAATACTTCGGAATTCGGTGGTATCGCATTTCCAAAATCCACAACCCTTGGGATTTCTATGGGCGAATGTGCCAGCATCTGGAAAATATTACCAAATTCCTCTTCAGTCAACAGGAATTAGATTACACTCCATACTTTCTCTTCTAGCTTTCTCCTGATTCTACCCCCGTATGTATCATAAGCCGCCCATCTTCCTAAACTATCCTCTCCTCCTTCTCACCACCGTACATCATCTCCGCTTCTGCTTTCGCCCCGCCAACTTTCTCCATTGTCTCCGTTTACTCTTCAGATTTCTTTTATCGATCCCCTTCCAATTATGGACCGTTTATAAACATGCTTTATTCTTTTAAAAATATCTATAAACACGCGCTCGTATTACCTTACATCAAAAGCAAAAGGCTTACCCGAAACCCAATAGAGTCTGACGTAGTGCAAAAATATTCGTGGATATCAGGGTTTAGCAGAATCGAGAGTCCCAGACTCTTCCCGGGCAGTTTCTGTCTCCTCGGAAAATCTCCCTTAATTACAGCCCCTTGCGTCAAAAGATTGTCTCCATCCCATTCCCAGGATTTCCAATCCTCCAGTAATTCCTCCGTCGAGTTGGAATCAGTCTCCTCATCATGTTCCCTGTGAAAATAATTATTTACTGTCTCGCTATATGGATACTCGCTCCCTCTCTTCATTAACTTCAACTCCGCATCCTTCTAGTCTCATAAACATTTAATTAGTCATCCAATATCAATTTACTCAAAGTAATTCCGGTAGAGCAGTTGCTTGGGCATCATGTTGAAGGTACAACATCGTCCAAAATCCGTCTCCTGGTATACAAACACTTCAGAGCAGTTCATTGGTTCTTCCTGCCACATGCAGAGGGGTACCATGTCTTCGCATTTCTGAGAAGACTTTGCAAAACCCGTAAAAGTAGTAAAACTTTCGCCTCCCAAGTTTTAATTAATTTAAATTACACATCAACTCTATTCCAGGCAGGCTGGGCATCAACAAACTTACGACTCCAGAGAATCTCCGAACATCTTGCGAATCCTTCTCGGGCCCACTTGAGAGACTTGAGATTTTTGTCAACAGCCCTGGGGACAAATTTCCCTTGCTTACAGAGTAATTGAATCTTCTTGCGAAGCTCACGGAAGATGAGCATATGTGATCCATGTACAGGAGCTTTTCTCGAGCTCGACGAAGCTCCCTCGGGTTATTAGAATGATGCGCTTTTCTGGAATACAAAAATTCAAAAACACACGCTACTTTCACCCTAGAAAAACTCCATTTAAGTTGCTATCCTGCGTTCCAGCTGGACAGTAAGCAAAATTATCAACAAGATTAATAATTACTTTAAAAATGACGTTGCCTTGCTCTTAAGGATTTTGTTCATGTTGCAGATGGTGATAGCCGGGAAGGGTATTTCGTTAGTCTTGGTTTCAAATGGCTGAAACGTCATGATAACAGGATTTCGTTTGTATTTATCCCAAACATGTGAAATCATCCATCCAGCTATTATTACAGCAGCCGCAAACGCCACGCTCCAGAACACCCTTGGTGAAAAAAACAAGCGGTTACCTTACATGCCTGCCTCACCTACACAACTTTCACCCACCCAGGAAACTTCCACCTGTTCACCGGTTACTTTCACCGCAACACAACTTTCTCTCCCTCCTGACACCTCTTCCAGCAGCTTGAATGCTGCTCCTCCTCACTGTCCTCACACTAAAATCCTCCTTTCACCACCAGAAATTCAATTTTAAACCTCATATATGCATAGTTAACCCCATCAACTTTCACTCACCTTTCCAACAAATGTAGCCTCCGCTGTCCAATATACTTGAGACCATGGAGACTCGTACTTCGGCAGAATTCCGCCGGCAAGGAATCCTCTAGGAAAATTGCAATCTCCCGACTATCCAAATGCGAATGAAGGCAATCTGGAATCTGCAGCCCCTCGTCCGGCTCTCTCCCCGCCGTAGTATTTACAGATCCTCCATCCAAACTTTTACTATTCCCTTGTAGATTTTCACCGCTTGAAATTCCAATTACTGCTGCGGCTTCCCACAAATTGAAGTGTCTAAGGTAGTCACTATTCAATATTGGCAAAGGTTCCCGACTTTCTCCCCTTCCCCCGCCCCCTTTCCACCACCCCTCCACCGTATCTGAACTCCATGAAACTCTAGGTCGTGAATTTACTCCTCCGATCCCAACGTGCCTCTTGAACAGCATATTTATTCCGCTCAACTTCCCGTAGTCGAGTACTTTGCAATCCCGTCTCTTATTTCCCTCCCTCCGTCTTTTATTAAATCCTTCCCCTTTGATTTGTAAAACTCTTCTGTTTTCAACCCCACAACATCTCAACCTTTTCCTTCCACTTTCTCCTCCATTTAATCAACGCAAATGTCTCTTTGTTTCTCATATTTCTCATTACTTTCTCTCAAGCTTTCACTCAACTCCTTCCCTCTCATTCTCTATTATTTCCCCTGTCGTCTTCAGTATTAATTTATCCCCAATCCCCGCTTAATCCATCCTCTCTTACATGCACTTTCTCCATTATTCTCCCAATCAACTTAAGAGCAGCAGTGTCAGCAAAACTCTCACCAATTCCACCAAAACCTTTTTCTATCCAGCTTTCTCCGTTCGTTCCCAGTACAAGCTTTGCCTTTAACCTGTTCTTCTCTTGCTTTCTCTCTCTTCTTCCATATTTCTCTTCATGGCCCTCCCGGTTTTCAGATTTTAGAAAAATATATCCCATCACTGCTCTTTACCCAATTTTCCGTTCTCAACCGGAAATTCATTTGGCTCTGCTTGCTTCCCCGCATTTCTTCCCAGCCGTTCCAGTTCTTCTCTATCATCCATAGGCGTTCCAGTTCCAGAACCTGCTTTCTTCTTAGATATGCTTCCAATCTCTCTTCTGACTTTCTCCCTCCAGCTCTATACTGTATACCCTACATCCGATCTAATTACACTTGTCTTCCGTTTCCTTAGTTTCCGTAGTCCTCTGCTTTTCATTCTCCGCGCTCCCATTATTTTTACCTTGAGGTGGTCGGCTTTGATTTCCTGGAAAAAATCTTTTCATCTTATTCATCCGGTCGCGCTCCCATGGCAACATAACAGGGAATTCACGGTAAACAATCTTCTTGCTGGACCTGTAGCCAACTTTCTCATAGGTATGGAATACGACCAATACGACGAATGCGTCCTTGGTGCCTTTACCTACTTTCTTTTAAATTAATGCTAATGACATGATTATCGTTTCGTAAATTATTTACAGCTTCACATCACCTAATCCCCCAGAAATTCCAGTTCCTCCTCCTCTTTCCGACCCTTTCCATCTTCATTTTCTTCCTTCCTGTGTAGCCTCCGTCCCTACGTACATGTCAACTCACCACAAGTTGGCACTCGCTCTAATCTCCACCAGTTTTGGACAGCGTTACATGGCCTGGACACTGTAGCTTTCTCTCTTCCGGCCGCCTGCCCTCCATCCACTTCCTAATGGATCACTTCTTTCTCCAACCTTCTCCTCAACTGGAACAACCATCAAAGCCAAAACTAGTACGTCCTCGATTTCCAATCTTCCCCACATAACTTTCTCTTTTCCACAGCTTTCTCTTCTATTCTCCAGTTTCAAAAATCTCCCCTCCGTGCGCAGTCATCTTCTCCGCTTCTCGCTCAGATTCTTCGTCAAGCCATGTGGAACTTGCTCGCACTTTCTCCACAAACCCCTCATTCTCCGCTCAACATCTTTCATACGCGCTTTCTCTTCCAACCCATTCACTCCCGCTTTCTCCTTCTCGCTCCCGACTTAGTGTCTCCATCTCATAATTCCCCGAGCCTAAAAGCACGAGTATTTTACTGCACTATCAGTAAAATCCCAGCAATATACCCATCAAACCACAGCCCGACTATAATTCACCACTTAAACTAATTCCCCAGTTACCCACTAAAGTATCTCTCTTTCAGCAACTTGTCCTGCCCTGAAATTACACGTAGTACTCACGTAGTTAACAACCACAGGTTTTTAGTTGGTCCTAGAGAACGTTAAACCAAAGTGTTTCTGATCATACCCCTACTTTTCTATAATCATTTAGTTTCTTTAAATTAAATTCATCGTATCCACCTCTTCAAATCATCATTCTTTCCCCGTGTTCCAAATTCCAATTACCGTACGTGAGTCAGCCTTTTCAATCTTCAATCAGTACATGAGGTAAGAAACTGCCAAACTTTTCACATCTTTATATACTTTCAAGGAACTTTAGTTTTATTTTCGCTATAAATTCAAGATACAATCAGGCATAATATAAATTAAAAATGAGCCAAAAGTTTTGAAATAAACTTTCACTTTTACCACAAACTAAAAACTAAAATATTTCAACGAGTTTCCAACTTTCGCATCTTAATTGAATCCAATCATTTCCAAAAACCCTAATCATTATAACATTCTTAATCAAACTGTGTTGCAATGTATTTGAAACAGGTTAGGGATTTCCTAAAGTATTTCGTTTAAAACAATTGTAATTTTCAAACCTTCCGGTACTTATTTGCAACTTAATTAATCAGTATGTTTATACCGATCTCTACACTGTCTTTATCATATTATTAATTCATTCCTCCTCGCCGTGGACCATTTATGCATAACTGCTTCGCATTTTCTCTCAACTTTCTCCTTACGTCTTTAACTTCTGCTTTCCTTGAGCCATAGCCTTCTCCTGTAATTTTAAGGAGCAAATACAAAGTTAACTTTCTTTTAACCCCGCTAATCTACTTCACCCGGAACTCGATTTCACGTAACCTGTGGAGCTTAAACCTAATTGACTTTGCCGTCTTAACAGCACCTCGCTACAGAGGTTTAACGAGATTACATAAAAAAAACTTTCCCCATATCCAAAACTTTTTAGTCTACTTAAACCCCCGCATTTCTCTAGCTTCCACCTTCGTATTCAACCTTACTTTCTAATCTAAATCTTTAGCATCTTTTTAAAAAAATATAAGCTCTTCTAATCATATACAAGTTAAACACCGTGAATTTATACAAGCTTGAATGTTGTAGGATTTAGTAACCCCGTTTAGTTAAGCTCAGAAGTGTAACCTAGATATACACATTCAGAATAGTGAGAACTGCCTCTTTAAACTAAAAACAAAACGGCGTCAAAACCTCACTCTTCGTCTGTTTTCTTAAAGCCATTCCCTGCCGTTTCCCTAACCTTCCACACCACCTTCTTGTTCTTAGATCCCCACAGAACGTGTTAATTCCACACTCTGTAGTTCGTTTCCTGCATCTTAATAGCCTTGATTATAATTCTTGTACGCAATTACAAGATTCCCCGAAACGACTCATCTCTTCTCATTATAAATTCATTTCGTGTAATTAACAGAGATTGTTAGCAAATTCCCTTATTTCATCACTTTCTCTCCTCGTTTTCAAATCCCCACAGAATAGTAATTAGTGCTGAAAACTTTAGAGGATCTTCAGTTACTGCAATATAATCCTCCTGTCATCATCACCCAATTAAATTTAGCTCGAAACTTGTTCAAAGTCTTTTGATTAATCATGCATCTCTATATCATGTCCCTTGTCTTCTTATCTCCTTCCTTGTCTCACGTATCATCTTATCCGCAAGTTCTGTCCCTATTTTCTGTAGTATATAACCTAATATAACCTTTTTCCCACCCACAACACTGCCCGCCATCCACACCTCCATAAAACCCGGGTCTCAAGTTTCTGCGGAGGATGATAGCGTCGAGAGCAATAAATTAGCTGGATGCATACTTGAGATCCTACAGAAATTAACCGATCCAAGGCGAACAAGATAGGAATCAAGACAAGTATGATGGATGTAGCGATTGTTTTCAACCACTCCCGCCATCCATACAAGAATCTTCTTCCCTACTTTTAAACTTCTTCAGCCTGGCTTCTCTTCCCTACTCCGTTTCTAGCCCATTCCTCACTAAATTAGAGTAAGTAAAAAAGAGATAAAGGCATGGAGAAAGCTCGACTGTCATCCCATGAAAATGAATGTGAAAATTAGAAAACTCCCGTAAAGTACACAAGAAGCGGGAACTTGGGAAAAAGTCTAAAAAGAGAAAGTCCCCAATTCCTCCTCCAATTCTCAATACCCTTCCTCCCTGTACAAACTTGCCAACTTTCCACACAATGAGCTTTTCTCATATTCTACTTTCCCCCCAATCCTTTGTACGGTGGCTCCTGTGTGGCTCTTATGACTTTCTCTACCAGCCCTTTCTTTTCTCTCAACTTTCTCCCGCCCCTAACAAATTCCGTCAACTCTCTTTATCCTTTTCCCTTCCTCCTTCCCTAACAATTCTCCCTTCCTCCCTCAAAGGCTTCCACTATATTAAAACTTACCTTATTATCTCCCATCAACCAACTTATGAGCTTAGAGCCACACTTCCGTCTAAATGACTCCACGAACCAGAACCAGTAGTTGTAACCTCGTCGCATTCATTTTGTCTCCTTGCCCTTCATCCGCAATTCCGCTTATAAAGCTCGTCATAACATATCCTCCATACCCTCCCCGCCAACTGCTCATTCCGCAAACCGAATCTACCCGCTTTCTCTTTTTACTCAACCACCCCATAAGTATTACAAAACTGCTAATATCATCAATCCCACTCTTCAATTTCATACCCAACTTTCTCCACTTTCTCTTTTTATTCCGAGACCCATCATATAAACTGCCGTCATATAAGTTTCTAATAATATTTCACGTGACTCCTTTACCGCCATTCATATTTTATTTCGCATCATTTACTTCGGTAATCCTATACCATTGGCAAGTAAAAAGCAGGCCGAGCTTATAAGCTAACAGAATTCCAATCAACCTCCCAGCAACCAAGCTCATCAGCCTACTCTTTTCTCTTTAAATCCCCAGGCGCCCGGCTTTCACTGCCGCCCACCCCCGCCTCCCTGTCATACTGATTCCACATCAAAATCCTCTCTTAAACCTTCATTATTTTCTCCTCTCACTTTTAATACACTCATCACCACATCTACTTTCAACTTTCTATTCCCAACTACAAAACAGTTCCGCGACTTTAACCATGCTCACGAAGTGAAAGCCCACAGAACGACACAATCCACTCTATTACTTTTACTGCTACACAATTTTCTTTCCCCCAATTCTTGTTATTAACGCTCTCAAAATACATAAACCTCGTGCTTTCTCCCATCCTCTTCTACTTTCTCTCGTCCTCCTTTCTCTCCTACTTTCACTCATTCCCTCTCCATGCATCCATTTCAATCCTCGTAATTGAATCCTTTAAACGGCTTAATTCTCCCAAATTCCCTACTTTATATACTTTCACCACATCACATCGTATTATCGTCTCCACAAATACCAGGAATCCAGTCCGGACGTCCTCATCCCTGCTTCCATCCTTCCAATCCTGCATCCCTTCAATAATCTTACTTTCTCCAACATAGATGCCCTTGTTCGGAAGCCTTAAGCAACCCCAGCTTATTCCGCATTTGCCAATCTTCAAAGCTTTAAAGCTTTTGCGGTTTAACAACTTTGAAGACAATTGTGTGTAGCTCCTATTTCACTTTTCTATACTATTTAAATTATTTCCGATTCTCAAACAAGCAATGAAAACTCAAAACCCTTACAGACATAAAATAATCACTTCCATAAAACTTCCCACAAACTTTCTCCACAGTCCCTCCTATCTCTAGCCAGTTGTCAAGGAAAATTTATCATCATTTCAAATCAGCACCGGGCCTACAGTTACTCAACCCCCTGAGAAATAGTTATAATCCCCAGAAAATCCTGGCTTTTGTGTATACCGCTCGTGCAACCTTGGGGACTTCATATCCTCTTGCCTGTAACTCAAAGCTTAAATAGCAAATGGACAAATTTCAATTTCATCCTCTTCAAAGCAAACAAAACCGTTTACTTCTTTTCCCAAGGAGACCCTCAGACAACAATAATCTTAATACTTTCTCTACTTTCTCCGCTTCCAACATCACAAGAAATCCACCGCCACATATATCAGGATTTCCCTGATGGAAAACAAAGCCAGGGCTTAGATCACCCGTCATCCCTTTCCTTCTACTTACAAGCTTCCAGTATTCTAATGTAACAGGTTTCTTTCTGTTCACGTAAAACCTACATAGTTTGTGCAACATTTTTCGCAACCTTTATTCACAAACTCGCAAAATTCCATCCACGTCCTTCCAACCTTTTTTACAATCTTTATTCGCAAACTCACAAAATTTCATCCACGTCCACCCCTATATGTTTACCTACTGTAAGAGGTGGATTTGAGACATAATAGCTCCACCCTTCCTTGGTTATTTACTCGAGAAGAAAGTCATTTAGATAATGGAAGAAATAATAGCGTCCAAATATCGCTTACTAAGCTTCATTCACTCTACTTCATTTTAAAATACTATTAGCATTCGGCAGCTAAACCTCAAGCAATCCTTAGCACCAGTTTGGCAAACTTAAAACGAGAGCACTTCAGTGAAAGCACAAATGCAGTTTTCAGCTTTTTCAAAAAAGCCTTCAACCGGAACTTGACAAATGTATTCAGTGCTATGCAGGATTAATTACCCTTTTAAAAATTCCGCAAAAATGGATTTAAATATCTCAAAAATCCATTCAATCTTTTACAATCTACAGAAAGAAAAAACGTCGACAAAAAATCCGCGTTAATAGCCCCACTCCAGATTTTTTTCTGGAACCTGAATACATGTTTTTACGATTTAGTCCTCCACTCAAACTTTGGTACAGAGCCGTTAGAGAGGTTTAGGCCAAACCCGTTTCGCGATAGATTCTTTGGGAAGATGAAAGCGTTTGAGTAGAAAAAATAGCGGAAGAATTTCAAGAGCTTTCTCTCACCATGGAGCCCTGAACTCCAGACTTAACAGATACACTCCAGCAACTATGTCAAGTATATGTGAACAAGTGAAAGCGCTACTTTTTCGCGCCGTCTACATCCCTGGTTCAGAGAGAAGCGGATGTAGGTCTCCAAGCTTTGCCTTCTGAATCTATTGAGAAAAAACCTTTTAGCGTCGCATTTGTTATCACAATTCCTGTCCATAGATCAGAGGATCATGTATGAGATTTTCCGTATCTATACTCCAAGCCAAAAACCGTTGGAGCGTGGCTTATGGTAAAGTGAAATGTGCCCAGTTTCAGCCCACTTCCACAATCTCTATTTCAAATCGACTCTAATGGATATATTAAGCCTCCTCCCCTTCCTCGTTAGAACGTCAAGATAGGCGTAATTCTAGACAATATCTAATCGTAATATGGTTCACTTTTCGCCCTCTTTTAGCAACCCTTTGTGTCTTCCCCTAACGAGAATCCCTTACAGACTGCGTATAGCCAAGCGATAAAATCTTTGATCGCTTGGGTATTTAAACGAAATAGAGGGAAATGTATCTAACAGTTCTCTCCAGACTAGAACTTTCGACGAAAAACTAAGCTCCACGCTGTATACTTGTATGGTTTAGAATCTAAAACCATTTCCATCCTTGACTTCTTCCCCGACTTTCTCCACAGTTTGTTGTGTGGTGAAAGTAGGTGAAAGTTGGAAATAACCTTGTGTCAATACTGACTGAGAAGCTCATCAAATCAAATTTCCCCCTTACTTTCACTCTCAAACTAGCTTATTCAAATATTCATAAGTACTCAAAAGAAGAGTATAATTTAAGCTGGGATTGTTGCCCAAGCTTGAAATAAATTCCGAAAAACCCAATTCCACCCAGACCGCTCTTCCAGTTTCCAGCCCATCAAATGTTTACCAAGCCCTTTTCTCGACGACTTACAAACCCGCATATGTAGGACACCCAACTCAAGCAAAGGGGTGTGCAAGTCATAAAAATTCACCTTCCTCAGCCTCCTCCTTTCCTTTTCCTGTGTCAGTTGACGGGAGATACGGTGCTGAGCAAGCGGAAATTATAAGAGTCAAATCCTATTTTCCACCAGTCAACTTCTCCAGCTTCCCATTCTCATACTTTCACTCCCCTTTCTCCAGTTCCGGATTCCCCCCTACCTATAACGCTTTCTCTTTCATCCCCGACTTTCTCTGACCTACGTTCAGGAACAAAAAGGGCTTTCACCACAACATTCCTCCCATCCCGCCGCTTTGCTTTCTCCAGCTACACCTTTTCCTCATCTCTACCCAAACGCTTCTCCAGTTTCACCTTTCCAGACACAAATAGCCAAGACCAGGGGAACACAGCAAAATAGTAGGACATAAATCCTACAAATGGGATTATCAATCCCGTAACAGCATTCTGCATTTTCTCCTCCCGAATCAAATGCCCGGAACGGGCCCGCCAGGCCCAGTTCTCCATTTTACAAAATAGCCATTCCTTGCTATTCCTCTCCCTCAACGTTATTTCCTAGTCGGCCACAAACCTCGCAAACTTCCCTCCACCATAGAACACCCCCCTTTCCAAGGTTATATGGCAGCAAGATTTATTCAATTTTCTCAATGTAATTTACTTTATGGAGAAAGTTATGTGGTGAAAGTGCGTTACCGCCTACTGAGAACATCTTCCAGAAACTTGCAATCTCCTTCAGAGTCCTCTTTTCCCGGATAAGGCCACAGTAAAGGTATAGACATTCTACATTCAGAGGCGAGCAGTCGAGCCTTGGTTTCCTTTTACAACTGGCGCCATACATAGCCTCTGGCTTCCACCAACCCTGATTCTTTTCCACTTCCGCCTAAATTTGCAAGTCAGCAGTTTTTTATCCCTCACAAATATGAATTTTATTATGACATGCAATGATTTTTGACTTTTTGAGGGCATCTTTCTACTACAATTTTTCGGTTTTGTCTCTCGGGTTTGGAATAAAACAGCATGATATATGACTTACTAGATTATCTGCCAGGGAGAAAGCACCGGAGAAAGTTCGTGCATGACCATTTTCCTATTTTTAGCAGAGCTAGAGGTATTTTCTTTCTCGTGCGGTCGCGCAGTATCCGTCTACGTAATTTGATGCTTTGAATTACGAGCTTTGGTCCAAAAATACAATTTTTTCTAGGAAAAGCCCACGCAATTACTATTTCAGAATTTCCCCATAAATAGACTACTTTAAATTTTTAAATAGTTCGTGAGTTCATACCACGATTTTGTCGATTGCCCAACTCGTAAATGGAGACCACTGGAACTATGATTCTCATGGAAACCGGCGTCTAATTCTTTAAAATCCTGCAAGCATTAGCACATTAGGACACACAGCACTTTGGCTATTACTAAAATTGCTACAAACCGAACAAAACACTTTCAAAGCTGTTCTCGCATTACCATTAATTTCCACAACGTTCTGTATGTTCCTAACATAGGATCTTTGAAGTTCGTAATACATACATGACAAAGACTGATTCAAAGCTGGCTCTTCCTCTTCCCTCTGTTATACTTTCAACATTGTATTCGATATATATATTATTGCGCAACATCCAGAAATATTTGCAATTGAATACCCGGGTATAATCCAACCATTCCTTTGACTTTTAATCGAATCAACGGTTTTCCTCATTCCATCATTCCTATTATTCTTGATATCAGCAGGATTTGTACATGAAAGCTTTCTTCCTCTTAAATTCCCTTCCAGCTCTAGAATCCCAGCTCAACAAGTTTACGTACCAGGGTTTTATTTATGGAATCAACAACTGCCTTTGAGTAAAAGATTATTCCTGGATTCTGCATTTATATCCTTACTTTCTCCCCGCCCCTTCCAAGTACATCTCCCAAGCATTATTCTTCTTGTATTACTCTTATTACCCTTGGAGAAAGTAGGTTTGATTCCGGCTACATGGAGGGCGGGGCAGCATATACCGGAGCGGCACTTTCGCCTTCCTTAACATTCATCCATCCATACAATTTCATTTTCTCACATGTGTACAAAAAGTATTTCAATCTGATTTTATTGTCTAGCTTCCACTCCTTCGAGAGTGAAAAGATTGTCCCAAAGCAGCCTCCTCCCGCTCTTGATAGTATTCACTCTTTCCCCTGCTGGTATCTAAAAAAGAAAGTCAAGAGAAAGTATAGAATTTTAACGTGGGGCCTTAGTGTCTCACCGCTCCTCCACTTTCCACTCCTAGCTCATCACCATCACGACACGACCACCAACTCCAATTCAACCTGCTACTTGATGATAGATTGTGGTTTATTTCCACCCTGTCCCCAGATTCGTCATACCTTTAAAATGATCGATTTCTCCCAACTTTCTCTGCATCATTTATATTCTTTTTCTCTTTCACTCCTCCCTCCTTGGTCCAATGGACTTGTTTGCATTTGCTGAGAACGTGCTCCTTGGAAGTATCTCAACTTTCTTTTCCATTCCCTCATATTCCCGGTAGAGGTAGGCGTGGGTTCTTCCTCCACTTATACATAACAAGGTTTTGGATGGGCACAGTAAAATTGGAATATTTCCTCAAGCTTCCCCAACAGTTAGTTGCTTTCTCTTTGGCAGCAGAGCTTTCTCTTCCGCGAAAACTCCAAAATAGAGACATAGCATGGATTTCATCCATGCCCCTCATCTCTTTCCTCCCATGTAACTATTTGCACAAAGGAAAGAGAGACGGAGAGTTGATTCAACTCTTTTGATCTTCATCTTCATGGATACGCATGAATAACTTTCACCGGAGCTTCGTCCTCTCCTCCTCCTCCAACCTTCCGCCGACTTACTTCTTTCTCTTCTTGTCCCGTTGTCCCGCTTCCTCCTGTACATGTCTTAGCCTAGGTCCCCCGCATCCTTCCATTCTCGTACTTTCACCAGTACTTTCTCCAGAGCTTTACCGTACCACTGCCGCAGCTCTCTTTCTTCCACATAGTTACGTAGACAGGAAGGAGCGTTCAAATAACTCTTTCCAAATCATCTTCTCTGCCCAACTTTCCCCAGGATTACACATTACTGTTCCATATCAGGCCGTAATGTCCACATATTTTTAGCTGGACCGAGACGAAGTCTAAGGGAAGCTTATGTAGAGCCGGTCAAATGCGAATTTATGCTTTTGGACCAGGGCCAAAAGTGTGCAAAAACTCTGGAAAACTTAAAAGGAAAAAGGTGTGAAAGTATGAGGAAATGTGAATTGAGAGGTGTATTTCACTTTCACATTCCCTAATTCCATATTTGCACACTTTTGGCCCTGGTCCAAAAGTGAGGAGTTGCATAAAGAGGGTGATGGGTGACCTTAAAACGGTGAACGACTTTCCTCGCACTTTTAAATTCCCTAATTCCATATTTGCACACTTTTGGCCCTGGTCCAAAAGTGAGGAGTTGCATAAAGAAGGTGATCGGTGACTATAAAACGGTGAACGACTTTCCTCGCACTTTCACATTCCCTAATTCCATATTTGCACACTTTTGGCCCTGGTCCAAAAGTGAGGAGTTGCATAAAGAGGGTGATGGGTGACTATAAAACGGTGAACGACTTTCCTCGCACTTTCACATTCCCTAATTCCATATTTGCACACTTTTGGCCCTGGTTCAAAAGTGAGGAGTTGCATAAAGAGGGTGATGGGTGACCTTAAAACGGTGAACGACTTTCTTCGCACTTTTAAATTCCCTAATTCCATATTTGCACACTTTTGGCCCTGGTCCAAAAGTGAGGAGTTGCATAAAGAGGGTGATGGGTGACTATAAAACGGTGAACGGCTTTCCTCGCACTTTCACATTCCCTAATTCCATATTTGCACACTTTTGGCCCTGGTCCAAAAGTGAGGAGTTGCATAAAGAGGGTGATGGGTGACTATAAAACGGTGAACGACTTTCCTCGCACTTTCACATTCCCTAATTCCATATTTGCACACTTTTGGCCCTGGTCCAAAATGGAGGAGTTCCATAAATTGGGTGATGGGTGACTATAAAACGGTGAACCACTTTCCTCGCACTTTCACATTCCCTAATTCCATATTTGCACACTTTTGGCCCTGGTCCAAAAGTGAGGAGTTGCATAAAGAGGGTGATGGGTGACTATAAAACGGTGAACGACTTTCCTCGCACTTTCACATTCCCTAATTCCATATTTGCACACTTTTGGCCCTGGTCCAAAAGTGAGGAGTTTCATAAAGAGGGTGATGGGTGACTATAAAACGGTGAACGACTTTCCTCGCACTTTTAAATTCCCTAATTCCATATTTGCACACTTTTGGCCCTGGTTCAAAAGTGAGGAGTTGCATAAAGAGGGTGATGGGTGACCTTAAAACGGTGAACGACTTTCTTCGCACTTTTAAATTCCCTAATTCCATATTTGCACACTTTTGGCCCTGGTCCAAAAGTGAGGAGTTGCATAAAGAGGGTGATGGGTGACTATAAAACGGTGAACGGCTTTCCTCGCACTTTCACATTCCCTAATTCCATATTTGCACACTTTTGGCCCTGGTCCAAAAGTGAGGAGTTGCATAAAGAGGGTGATGGGTGACTATAAAACGGTGAACGACTTTCCTCGCACTTTCACATTCCCTAATTCCATATTTGCACACTTTTGGCCCTGGTCCAAAATGGAGGAGTTCCATAAATTGCGTGATGGGTGACTATAAAACGGTGAACCACTTTCCTCGCACTTTCACATTCCCTAATTCCATATTTGCACACTTTTGGCCCTGGTCCAAAAGTGAGGAGTTGCATAAAGAGGGTGATGGGTGACTATAAAACGGTGAACGACTTTCCTCGCACTTTCACATTCCCTAATTCCATATTTGCACACTTTTGGCCCTGGTCCAAAAGTGAGGAGTTTCATAAAGAGGGTGATGGGTGACTATAAAACGGTGAACGACTTTCCTCGCACTTTTAAATTCCCTAATTCCATATTTGCACACTTTTGGCCCTGGTCCAAAAGTGAGGAGTTGCATAAAGAGGGTGATGGGTGACTATAAAACGGTGAACGACTTTCCTCGCACTTTTAAATTCCCTAATTCCATATTTGCACACTTTTGGCCCTGGTCCAAAAGTGAGGAGTTGCATAAAGAGGGTGATGGGTGACCTTAAAACGGTGAACGGCTTTCCTCGCACTTTCACATTCCCTAATTCCATATTTGCACACTTTTGGCCCTGGTCCAAAAGTGAGGAGTTGCATAAAGAGGGTGATGGGTGACTATAAAACGGTGAACGCATTTCCTCGCACTTTCACATTCCCTAATTCCATATTTGCACACTTTTGGCCCTGGTCCAAAAGTGAGGAGTTGCATAAAGAAGGTGATCGGTGACTATAAAACGGTGAACGACTTTCCTCGCACTTTCACATTCCCTAATTCCATATTTGCACACTTTTGGCCCTGGTCCAAAAGTGAGGAGTTGCATAAAGAGGGTGATGGGTGACCTTAAAACGGTGAACGACTTTCTTCGCACTTTTAAATTCCCTAATTCCATATTTGCACACTTTTGGCCCTGGTTCAAAAGTGAGGAGTTGCATAAAGAGGGTGATGGGTGACCTTAAAACGGTGAACGACTTTCTTCGCACTTTTAAATTCCCTAATTCCATATTTGCACACTTTTGGCCCTGGTCCAAAAGTGAGGAGTTGCATAAAGAGGGTGAAGGGTGACTATAAAACGGTGAACGGCTTTCCTCGCACTTTCACATTCCCTAATTCCATATTTGCACACTTTTGGCCCTGGTCCAAAAGTGAGGAGTTGCATAAAGAGGGTGAAGGGTGACTATAAAACGGTGAACGACTTTCCTCGCACTTTCACATTCCCTAATTCCATATTTGCACACTTTTGGCCCTGGTCCAAAAGTGAGGAGTTGCATAAAGAGGGTGATGGGTGACTATAAAACGGTGAACGACTTTCCTCGCACTTCCACATTCCCTAATTCCATATTTGCACACTTTTGGCCCTGGTCCAAAAGTGAGGAGTTGCATACAGAGGGTGATGGGTGACTATAAAACGGTGAACGACTTTCCTCACACTTTCACATTCCCTAATTCCATATTTGCACACTTTTGGCCCTGGTTCAAAAGTGAGGAGTTGCATAAAGAGGGTGATGGGTGACCTTAAAACGGTGAACGACTTTCCTCGCACTTTTAAATTCCCTAATTCCATATTTGCACACTTTTGGCCCTGGTCCAAAAGTGAGGAGTTGCATAAAGAGGGTGATGGGTGACTATAAAACGGTGAACGGCTTTCCTCGCACTTTCACATTCCCTAATTCCATATTTGCACACTTTTGGCCCTGGTCCAAAAGTGAGGAGTTGCATAAAGAGGGTGATGGGTGACTATAAAACGGTGAACGACTTTCCTCGCACTTTCACATTCCCTAATTCCATATTTGCACACTTTTGGCCCTGGTTCAAAAGTGAGGAGTTGCATAAAGAGGGTGATGGGTGACCTTAAAACGGTGAACGACTTTCTTCGCACTTTTAAATTCCCTAATTCCATATTTGCACACTTTTGGCCCTGGTCCAAAAGTGAGGAGTTGCATAAAGAGGGTGATGGGTGACTATAAAACGGTGAACGGCTTTCCTCGCACTTTCACATTCCCTAATTCCATATTTGCACACTTTTGGCCCTGGTCCAAAAGTGAGGAGTTGCATAAAGAGGGTGATGGGTGACTATAAAACGGTGAACGACTTTCCTCGCACTTTCACATTCCCTAATTCCATATTTGCACACTTTTGGCCCTGGTCCAAAATGGAGGAGTTCCATAAATTGGGTGATGGGTGACTATAAAACGGTGAACCACTTTCCTCGCACTTTCACATTCCCTAATTCCATATTTGCACACTTTTGGCCCTGGTCCAAAAGTGAGGAGTTGCATAAAGAGGGTGATGGGTGACTATAAAACGGTGAACGACTTTCCTCGCACTTTCACATTCCCTAATTCCATATTTGCACACTTTTGGCCCTGGTCCAAAAGTGAGGAGTTTCATAAAGAGGGTGATGGGTGACCTTAAAACGGTGAACGACTTTCCTCGCACTTTTAAATTCCCTAATTCCATATTTGCACACTTTTGGCCCTGGTTCAAAAGTGAGGAGTTGCATAAAGAGGGTGATGGGTGACCTTAAAACGGTGAACGACTTTCTTCGCACTTTTAAATTCCCTAATTCCATATTTGCACACTTTTGGCCCTGGTCCAAAAGTGAGGAGTTGCATAAAGAGGGTGATGGGTGACTATAAAACGGTGAACGGCTTTCCTCGCACTTTCACATTCCCTAATTCCATATTTGCACACTTTTGGCCCTGGTCCAAAAGTGAGGAGTTGCATAAAGAGGGTGATGGGTGACTATAAAACGGTGAACGACTTTCCTCGCACTTTCACATTCCCTAATTCCATATTTGCACACTTTTGGCCCTGGTCCAAAATGGAGGAGTTCCATAAATTGCGTGATGGGTGACTATAAAACGGTGAACCACTTTCCTCGCACTTTCACATTCCCTAATTCCATATTTGCACACTTTTGGCCCTGGTCCAAAAGTGAGGAGTTGCATAAAGAGGGTGATGGGTGACTATAAAACGGTGAACGACTTTCCTCGCACTTTCACATTCCCTAATTCCATATTTGCACACTTTTGGCCCTGGTCCAAAAGTGAGGAGTTTCATAAAGAGGGTGATGGGTGACTATAAAACGGTGAACGACTTTCCTCGCACTTTTAAATTCCCTAATTCCATATTTGCACACTTTTGGCCCTGGTCCAAAAGTGAGGAGTTGCATAAAGAGGGTGATGGGTGACTATAAAACGGTGAACGACTTTCCTCGCACTTTTAAATTCCCTAATTCCATATTTGCACACTTTTGGCCCTGGTCCAAAAGTGAGGAGTTGCATAAAGAGGGTGATGGGTGACCTTAAAACGGTGAACGGCTTTCCTCGCACTTTCACATTCCCTAATTCCATATTTGCACACTTTTGGCCCTGGTCCAAAAGTGAGGAGTTGCATAAAGAGGGTGATGGGTGACTATAAAACGGTGAACGCATTTCCTCGCACTTTCACATTCCCTAATTCCATATTTGCACACTTTTGGCCCTGGTCCAAAAGTGAGGAGTTGCATAAAGAAGGTGATCGGTGACTATAAAACGGTGAACGACTTTCCTCGCACTTTCACATTCCCTAATTCCATATTTGCACACTTTTGGCCCTGGTCCAAAAGTGAGGAGTTGCATAAAGAGGGTGATGGGTGACCTTAAAACGGTGAACGACTTTCTTCGCACTTTTAAATTCCCTAATTCCATATTTGCACACTTTTGGCCCTGGTTCAAAAGTGAGGAGTTGCATAAAGAGGGTGATGGGTGACCTTAAAACGGTGAACGACTTTCTTCGCACTTTTAAATTCCCTAATTCCATATTTGCACACTTTTGGCCCTGGTCCAAAAGTGAGGAGTTGCATAAAGAGGGTGAAGGGTGACTATAAAACGGTGAACGGCTTTCCTCGCACTTTCACATTCCCTAATTCCATATTTGCACACTTTTGGCCCTGGTCCAAAAGTGAGGAGTTGCATAAAGAGGGTGAAGGGTGACTATAAAACGGTGAACGACTTTCCTCGCACTTTCACATTCCCTAATTCCATATTTGCACACTTTTGGCCCTGGTCCAAAAGTGAGGAGTTGCATAAAGAGGGTGATGGGTGACTATAAAACGGTGAACGACTTTCCTCGCACTTCCACATTCCCTAATTCCATATTTGCACACTTTTGGCCCTGGTCCAAAAGTGAGGAGTTGCATACAGAGGGTGATGGGTGACTATAAAACGGTGAACGACTTTCCTCACACTTTCACATTCCCTAATTCCATATTTGCACACTTTTGGCCCTGGTTCAAAAGTGAGGAGTTGCATAAAGAGGGTGATGGGTGACCTTAAAACGGTGAACGACTTTCCTCGCACTTTTAAATTCCCTAATTCCATATTTGCACACTTTTGGCCCTGGTCCAAAAGTGAGGAGTTGCATAAAGAGGGTGATGGGTGACTATAAAACGGTGAACGGCTTTCCTCGCACTTTCACATTCCCTAATTTCATATTTGCACACTTTTGGCCCTGGTCCAAAAGTGAGGAGTTGCATAAAGAGGGTGATGGGTGACTATAAAACGGTGAACGCATTTCCTCGCACTTTCACATTCCCTAAATCCATATTTGCACACTTTTGGCCCTGGTCCAAAAGTGAGGAGTTGCATAAAGAAGGTGATCGGTGACTATAAAACGGTGAACGACTTTCCTCGCACTTTCACATTCCCTAATTCCATATTTGCACACTTTTGGCCCTGGTCCAAAAGTGAGGAGTTGCATAAAGAGGGTGATGGGTAACTATAAAACGGTGAACGACTTTCCTCGCACTTCCACATTCCCTAATTCCATATTTGCACACTTTTGGCCCTGGTTCAAAAGTGAGGAGTTGCATAAAGAGGGTGATGGGTGACCTTAAAACGGTGAACGACTTTCTTCGCACTTTTAAATTCCCTAATTCCATATTTGCACACTTTTGGCCCTGGTCCAAAAGTGAGGAGTTGCATAAAGAGGGTGATGGGTGACTATAAAACGGTGAACGGCTTTCCTCGCACTTTCACATTCCCTAATTCCATATTTGCACACTTTTGGCCCTGGTCCAAAAGTGAGGAGTTGCATAAAGAGGGTGATGGGTGACTATAAAACGGTGAACGGCTTTCCTCGCACTTTCACATTCCCTAATTCCATATTTGCACACTTTTGGTCCTGGTCCAAAAGTGAGGAGTTGCATAAAGAGGGTGATGGGTGACTTTAAAACGGTGAAGGACTTTCCTCGCACTTTCACATTCCCTAATTCCATATTTGCACACTTTTGGCCCTGTTCCAAAAGTGAGGAGTTGCATAAAGAGGGTGATGGGTGACTATAAAACGGTTAAAGACTTTCCTCGCACTTTAACATCGATACCTTCATTTAATTTCCATTACTCGGTCCAGCTAGTTAGTTACAGCGGTGGCTTCGCCTAATTTTTTAATAAGCACATACACATAAGAGAAAATCATAATTCCAAGCTATTAACTCTTTTTATCCCATCAGTGTATTCCACCAATTCCATGCATTCTGCTGCTCCCAAGCCATCAAATTTTATGTTCCGTTTCTTTTGTAAATTGAAAAAGCAATATTACAATATATTGATACAATGTTGGCCAATTTTTGGATCTTAGTGGATTTTTTATAATTTTACTCTAACTTTTAGCCAAACTTCATACGATAAAGAAACAAACGCTTCTAATCATGAATAGTCAGTTGCCAGCTACTACGACCAATATTCGACAAATTAGAAAAATTAGCAAAGAAATATTTTTTTCGCATTAAAACATTCACGAAGTTCTAGTTTCTCTGTGTATTTTTTTCATCGGTGCTTTATTAAAGGCATGGGTAGTTTTTGATCGCATGGGTAGCATCATCGTTTAATAATCAACGAACCATTGATTTTAAGCCCCCAAGGAATAACTACTACACTCAACCCACAAAAAACGACTTTCACCAGTTTCCAAATCCGTTCTTACCTTGTTAGCACCGAGCTAACTTTCCCCCAGACACTGACACATGCCCCAAGATGGAATCTATTTAATCACTTCCCCATTAAGAGAAATAGGAACAAATTTCATCAAATTGTCAATCTTCGTCACTTTCCCGCCTTCCTCCGTATCCCTCCAGGGTCTTTTAGCTTTCCGCTTTCACCGTTCACCCCGCTGTGCGTCGTCTTCAAGACTTTCACCCTACTTTCTCTGCGCCTTCAACCGGAGACTGACTATCAGCTTCATTGCTTCAAGGCGACGCTATGATATAACGTCTCCCCATTCCGGCTCCTCCACTATCTTACTCTTACTTGCCCTCGAGTAATCGAATTAAAAGGGTTTCCATTATTATCGATTCTATCGCCCACTTTCTCCCCCCTCTTATTCTCTCCCCAGATTCCGGGAAGATAAAGTCCTCCTCGCTTTTCTTCTAACCTTCTCTGCATCCCTCCTCCAAAAAATATATCCACTGTATCAAATTCTGACACGGTCTATGCATCATCCGCCTTTACACCTCTCTTTTTCTCTTAATCCATTCATTCCTTCTCATCTTTCAGAAGTCAAGTCAGGTTTGGAGGACCTATCCATAACTCCAGAGGACAATCCTGCCAGGCCACACGTTCAAGTAACTGCGGTCCCAGGAAGAGAAAGCAAGCTTTCACTCAATTCAACCAAGGATAATACCCGGCTTTTCCCGGGGCCTCTCTGTACTCCACCATGTGGAACAATCCCGCAAGCATGTACCAATTCCAGCAGATGACCAATCCCCTATTAACGGGAAACGGAAATATGATCATTCCCCTAGTACTCATTCGACGAAGGGAACCAACTAAAATCGTTGCTGCAACCGATGCTGTAAGTACACTTTCTCTTTAATAATCCCGGATCTCTATAAGCGTTATTATAGCTTCTTGGTAATTAAATCTCCTGCATCCTATAGTTTTCAATGTTTAGCCTGTACACAAACCAATCTAAATCCCAGAAGTGCTTCCGAAACAAGCTCGCAACTTCATTTCCGCTTCACCAATTCCCAAAATGTTTAAATAGCCTTTCACTTCCGCAATCCCAGTTCCCTCTTCACAGTATTCCGAGCATTAAACCACAAATCTTTGAGCGATGAATTCGTGATCCTACCAGCTTCAGCTTTCTCCCGCTTTCTCCTACTTTCACCAGCTTCCGTTTCAAAATCTTTCACAAATCGCTACAGCTATCCTGATTTATAAGCGAACAAAGTATATATTTCCATCATGTCACTACAGCGGCTACCCAGTATTCCAATAGGTTCCATTATTGTCACAAACAATAGAGACCGGAATTCTAGGAGAACATGTAATAATCCCCAGTTTGTTTGCCCACGGGCTGGAAAACCGGAAGTTTAACCTACTATGTATTATCCTCGTACGTAGGTTTTCGCTGTCGGTTTATTGGTATTCCACGGCCTCACACTTATGGTACAAGAGCTTCCCCATTCGGATCATCATCCTGCATTAAATAGGAGCATGCTCCTCCCAGAGATCCCGATGACGCCTGGTCGATGTAAGTACATGCTCTTCAATTTTTCTTCAAAATCCACTAAATCTACACTCTAGAAATATCAAAATTCTGAAAAATATCACAATCTATCGGAGAAAGTCCCTTAAATTACTCATTCATCCATGCTTGGATAAAGTACGTCATACTAAACTAAGCACGAGTGCTTTCTCCACCCTTTATGCTATCATACTCACCCAAGCGGCAAGAGATTAAAGCAAATCAGTTTCCCGGAAAATATTCTCTTAAATTACTATATTACCAAACAGTAATTTACAAAATCCATTACATTTCCAGTATCCATCACCGGTTATATGGAAGTAATAGCCTGGATTGGAGTTCTTTCCGTTAACTTTCTCCAATTGGTTGTCGCAGTGAGCTTATTCAACGCCTGTGCAGAAAATGTAAGCTCAATACTTTCTCTTATCTCAGTCCTACTTTTTCATTATTTATTATTACATCCCACTAATAAATATTAATAGCTTAGCTCATTATTCTCTAGCTTCGCCAACAACCTTGAGCTTATCCAGCATCCATAACTGGTAAAACATGCTATATTTTTTAACAGGCAGACGCCCTAAAAGCGTTTGAAGCAAGCCTGGCCTGGCTGAAGAACTGTATTTTCCTCATGATCATTCTATCCATCAAGCTCTGCGTTCTATACTTTATGCACGCCATGGATATGGCAGCAACCTACACAATAGTATTTAGTTCCCTCGAAATGGTTTACCATATAATAGGTTTATTTGTCGTCAAGAAATTTTACGAAGAAATCAAACGGAATTATCCAATGACAGCCCAGATTTACAAACGGGCAGACGAGGAGACTTCAGAAGGAGAAAAGAGAAAAAACGTTGCGGATGCAGTCTGGTGCTAGTTTTTACACGCCCTTCTACAAATCCTCGCACCATTGTCGACAATAATTCACATCTTCACAAGAGAACAATCGCATTTCCGTCCTCGACTAATCTTACCTTTACAAAAAGATCTTTTTTAATTTAATTTAATTTATTTTTTATTTATAATTTTAATAATCTTAACTACTATAACTCCACCTAACGTTTAACGTTACCCCCAAACCCTGCACTACCTTTTCAGCACACCCTGCACAGACCATTAAAACTCCCGCATCTTAACTTTCATCTTCTTTTCTCCCAAAACCCGGCACTGGAACCCGTCTTCCGGAGTTGCGAACAAGGTCAGCAAACCTTCGGAACCATCTAGAAAAACAAAGCAAAATTGTATCTCCCGCGACCTGGAAACTTAGCAAACTCACCGATTTCGGAGAATCCCGGTGTTTACCCCAGAGCTGTTCCGCAAAAACTTACCTAATCTTCTCCACTCTGCGTCTACAATCTACACACTCTTAGAGCACTGTAGTTATTTTTCAATATTTGTCTTAGTTTCCTATAGATCCAGCGTATTCCTAGTTCTTTCTTCAAGTATATATCTCTTTCTCCTTCTTTGTACAAACAAATCCCAGACAAGTGGGTCGTAAACGCTTTCATGTGTAAAAGAGCATCTTTCAGGCTTGTACTTCCGCCCCCGTCCCTCTCTCTACTTCTCCGCCATTTATAACATGTTCTAACAACAACTCTGTAGATGATGCATGTACCTGTCAAAATAAACCGAGAGAAAGCCAACTTTCACTTGTTTCTTCAACAACGAAAAAAAACACAGCCTATCATTTCCCCTTCTCTTTTATCGTCTTATATATCTTCTACCATCTCAATCTCTTCAACTCGCATCTTCTTCTTTATCTTCCTCTGGCATCCTTGGGATCGCATTTCTCATGGTCACAATCCGTGACCTTTCTTCTTATCCGTGCAGTTTCCTTTATCGGATGGATAAGTAAGAAAGCTATGGATCCATCCGCAAACCGGCTTCTGCCGCTCCGCTTCTCTAACCACTCTCGGTTTTCTAGAGATTACCCAAGCGATCAAAATAATAATTGCTACCAATTTTGTAGACATTTTATTCCAAATTTAAAATTACAAATAATATCCTATATTCTTTACCCTTCAAATGTTTTTTTTAAAATTCGTTGAACTACATACCACTAGCACGGAAGGAATCAAAGAGTTTCATCATGGTTAAGTCTATCACAGTTTTGCCATCATGGAAATCCTACTTGAGCGCCATCGCAAACTTGTGATCGCTTGGGTAGCTTTAAGAGTCAGTCTTACACTTGTCACACTCCGGAGCACAAAAATATTCCATCCTCATGGAATAAACAGGGCGTATAAAACTGGTAATAAATCACTTGAAGCTCTTGAAGATATTCGATACTTGCTTTACATGGCAAACTACATTCCACTTTCACCAGCGGCTTTCCCCAGTTTACCGAACCCAGTTTCAAGTACTTTCCCCCATAAGCTTTCTTCGCATCTTTCTCTTACTTTCTCTCCATCCCATTACAGCAGTTCCGCCTTTAGTGTTTACGATCAAGCCATCTGGAAAGTAACTCAAGCTCTTTTATCATCAAATCCATCTTTTCCACCATACATCATTAAAATGCCTTTTCCTATGCTACAAGCCGTGAGTTCAGATGGTTGACTTTGGCAGTCAAGATTTAAAGGCAGAGGCAATCAATCCCTCTTCCACCACTACTTTATCTACTTCCTTCCATCAACATGTGTTCTTCATTATCCGCTTCGCTGATTACAGATTTGCAAACGTTTTGCATGAGCTACTCTAATGCTACTTTACGATTCCGTAATTTCCAATATTCCGTGATATTCTTCCATTAACATTTCCGTATTTGATCCCATCAAGGTTGAAATCAATAACTTTTTTTATCCATATTAACTTAATTTGTCTACTAACCTTATAATCCATTCAACCGCAACCTCTTATCCTGCCATCTGTCTGTAATTATTTTACCATCTTTTTCCAATAACCTTTGAGAGTTTCTTCCAAGGATTCAAGCAAGATTTCTGCAATTTGAAGTTCCTTATAATTCCCACGGATGCTGTATTATAGTTGCAGCAAGACTCGCCTCAGGTCCTGACAGCCCTCAGATTTAAAAACCATTTGGCATAATCAATACGAATATCGCCGATAGTCAATAAATTACTCAAACAGTTCATAATTGAAGATCCCTTCCTACACTTATTGTCTCATCTTCTACCTTCACAAAGGCCGTGACTAGACAGGAGTAGGAGTGTCGACAGACATTGCGTATGTATCTTCTTCTCTTTCTCTTCTTCTACGTCATAATTCATTCTAATTCGTAGTTAACGTCAAACGCTATGGGCTATTTAATGGTACAGGGAAAAGCACCTAATAAACGTTGTTACGAGTCAAATTACAGCACAGGAGTCAAACTTCGAACTTTACCACATTTCAAAGAATAATTGCAGGTTAAAATGATTGATTTTTATTAAATTATTAATTTTGCAGCCGATAATCCAAGGATATGAGCGTGATAAAACATTTATGAAGATTTGTCATTTTCTCAAATTATTTTCCAATCAAAGTAGCGCTTACAAGACAAAGATATGCGGATGTTGTATATCCGGTCGCATTTTCCAAGGGATTTTTTCTCTTGGAGCTTATTTTTGCTTAGGAACACCAAAGATTTCGTTAACTACGAATCAATGCTACATGATGGTCCTGATCGGTCTTTGGTGGGGTGAGATTTTTAAAAAGTGCGAGGGAATTGTTAGAGATGCTTTGCAAAATTGTAAATAAATCATTTTTTCGAGAAGATGTCGTGACCGTTACTGCATTCTAACTAAAATTTCATCTGTTTCACGCAATTACTTGCATTAATTCACCCTCTCATCCACCTAACTATATGCAATTGAAGACACCCGCTCACTAACTCTTTTGGCAACAGAACGTATATACCAGTTGAATGCCGCTCATTTTCAGAGATCGGGGGCAAGGTAAGGCAGGAAGATGTTGTAAAAATGGATGGCAAAGCACGATGACAGGCCACCAACAGGGGTATTTTGATATTCTAAAGAAGACAGCGCACCGGACAGAGATTTTGTTCAGAACAACCTGTTCCTCTTTAGCTCCTGCCAAATCTTGTTCGCCTCACGTCTTGGTCCGTGATAACTTACCTGCTGAAGATGACCATTATACAGGTGAGTCGTCGGTCAAGAATATTCTTTGCAAAGCGGTCGGCGTGAATTATGCGTATATTTTATATGGAATAACGCCTGAAGAAGCAGACGATTTTCATTATAGCCATAACAAATGAGTTATTCTGTATTTATACCATCCATAGCTAACAAGGTTAATTCCATTCCCACCAGGTGGTATAAGGATAGGATCATATTTGCATGCAAAAATTATTTTCCTCCTTTAATTACTTTACATTCTCCTAATTCACAAGTGTTAATTGAAAATATCATTCGCAATCCCTCTCATGTTTCTATATTGAATATATTGAAACGTTCTGGAGAAACTACACAGCTGTACATGCACATTTACAATTTTCAGTGCTTGGAACCTACTCGTTCGTCCAAAATTTTCTAGAAATTCATTGCTAAAATTACAAAAATATTTCACGCATTAAACTCCCGGCAGAAACTGCAAAATTCCGACATTTTTTGCCACTAGTTTCCTCCTTAATGACGTCAATTTCCCTCCGCTTTGTAATAATCTAAGTGGCTCAACAGAATCCCACCGCCGTGCTGAATAATCGTGGCGCACCCTGCAGCTTAATTGCACATTCAACTTCAGGCTGCGCTCTCTGGATTTTATAAGAGGAAATTATTGAAATACAGTCCTTACTTCTCTCTCCCTTTCCTAAAGCAACTTCATTAAACATACCGCAACGATTCCGACAAAATACCCTGGCATTTGGAACCTTCCTTTACGAATCCAACCAACTTAATTACGAGCAAACAATTTCTATTCAAAACTGCCACTAACAAACAGTGTTTGTTGTGCACGAACCGCTTCGGCCCATAAAACTCTGCCACTCCTAATCTTTGCTAATCTATAGTTTGTCCAGTTAATTCAATTTTGTAAATGTTTCCTCTCCATCCTCTATTCTGTTCTTGAAGCTCTTCTTTATGAGATTACCCTGCGCTTGATGTCAATGCAATTTATGAAGATGCTCCCACAAGCCATTAGCCACAGTCAGTAGTCAGGAGTAATCTTCCTTGTTTGCTGTACTGTAAAATATCACCATTATTTTTTCTCTTGTGTTAACTTTCTGTCTCGTTGCATTAGAACTGTCCCTGCATAATGTAATTAAATTGCTAAGGTGTCACTCAGAAAATTGTTGTTTTTAACGTTGTTACAAGAAAATACGCATCTACACAATCCACTCCATGAAATTCAGGATTGATGGAAGCCATGTTTCCGTGGTCAAGGAAGAAGTGTTAGTCTGTGACACACACAACTGCCCATTTAGACATCCAACTTCTTTTAGACTTCTATTCAGGATATTTATGTAAATTATTCTTGCAGCGCAGTTTCTTTTATTTATAGGACAGCCTATATTCCCTGTCGTCTCCATTTTTGTTCATCCTTGGCTTAATTTAATTGTTGCACCCTAAATAACCGAACAAGGCTCTCGAATCAGAACTGCAGGCTGCATCAGAAAAAAACTCTACAGTTAAATAAAAAAATTCAATTCCTTATGGCTTTCTCCTCAGTTACAGTAACTAACCTTCTGTAGCGTAGCACGCATCCTCTTGGAAAACTAATGCCAAGTAAATGCATTAATATAATAGTTGCGAATTTTAAATTTGGCGAGTTATTTAAGCGATAAATCTTTTTACAAGGGTGACATATTCGCAAAAATTGGGCCGTTAGACCATTCCACTACCCTCCTTCAGTCAGTCCTGCATCCCAGCCTTGGATCCTACAAACGTGCTGACAAAGATGTAATAAACGAGACAATTACTAGGATTTGGAGGAGCAGTTATGATTTATTTCAGTTGTGTCATTATTTCCACATTCCAGCTTTTGGACGCAATATGAAACATAGATGAAGGAACCAGTTTGGAGTTACATACAGAGCACATATAGAATTTAATTAAGGAGGATTCACAAATTAAATACACCCTTAAATTCTCTCTGACTTAGCAAAATCGTATACTTTGGTTTCAATTAAATTAAATCTCTGATTAAAGCATTAATTCCCTTTTTTTAAATTTAATTAATGAACTTGTTTTTGTTAGTAATAAATTGAGCTTCTTAAATTATTTTCTATTATCATTCCAACTTTTGATTAGTATTCCCCGAAAAAATGTTTAAATGCAAAAATAGTTTTTAAATTTTTACAAAATATAGCCGTTTCCGCCTCACAATAGCACTTTCAGAGCTTACTGCTGGTACCTGGGGTTATACTTCTGAGCAGCAAGCTCAGATTCAGTTTTCCTCCGGGCAATCCCAGCGTAGATGATATCCAGAGCTTTCTGAATAGCTTCTGGGATTGGTGGAGGAGTGGGCAAGTGATCACCGCTTGGTTGGAAACCGTTCTCGTCAGCAATGTACGTCACTTTGATGAGCTGTCCCTCTGGTGAGTAATACTGGTAGGATCCTTCAGCCACCTGGATGTTTTCGGTACCACCTGGGTTTGGTGGCTTTTGGTATCCGCGCTCCTGTGCGATTGCACCGTCCGAGTTTTCCCACAAGTAGTTGTAGTTCCCCGCTCCATCGTTCTCGTTGATGGTACGGTAGTTGACAATGTCTTCGTACCTGGGACGGAACTGGGGCTGTGCGAGGCAGGCGCCGAGGATGGCGAGTGCTATAACCTGTAATTAATAAAATCAGTAATTGTTAAAGCATTGTATTTACTTAACCGTATAGCGTGGCTTTCAAAGGCCCAAAGAATAGATGGGACCGGTTCTAAGGACGATTCAAAAAATCCGCCTAGGGTTTTTTTCGTTTGCTGCCCTTTAATTTCGCCCTAATTCTCAAACTGCCGCCAGAGAGCGCAAAAAACACTTTTCCTTAAACCTCATAGGTGTTTTTCAAAAACTATATACAATCACAAAATCCCAATTCCTTCACAGCAGACACTTACAACTTTCAGCATGTTGAACAATGAGGATCCGAAGCGTCACTATAATTCCAAGGGATTTTTCAAGCACTTTGTACTAGGAGATGAAGTGTGAAACTGTTGAAAATCCTAGGAATCTCCAACCTTTTTATACAACTCTAGCCGATTTGTCTGCAAACCTTGTTTTCAACCAAACGCTAAGCTGGGTCAAGAGGTGGACGTTAAATTTACCCAAAAATTATTCCTCCTAATTGATTCAAAATTAATATGGTTCATTCCCTCATTCCATGCATTGTCAACCTAGCGTAGCGGATTCCCATTCTTTATGAGCCATATTATTTTTCCACGTGTTTTTCTATTAATTTCAATCCTCTTCACCCCGACTTCGAGGGCAGCCGACAGCCACTCTCAAGCCACAGATGTAAGCCATCCCTTCTGCCCCATTAGCTTGCCCTAGTACAAAAACATCCCATAATACACCCACTACAACATTGTCTCCACCTCCAGCTAATCCACCAGGTACATCTTCATAAAATATTCCTCTACAATCCTCCATTCACATCCATGCTATTTGCGCATAATAAATGATGATGATGCGCGAATATTTGCGAAATTCCACCACAGAACATGAGATACTCCTTACCATTACATTAGCCAATTAACCTGCAATATCATCACCATTCTTCTTCCCTACTTCATCTCCTTAACTTACTTTCTCAGATGCATCGTCATTCACTCCAATGTAATCCGTATGCATCTCCTATTATATCCTTCAGACAACAATAAGACAGTCCACCGTGGCACACGTATCCGTGATGATAGGCGCAATAATGTAGATGTAATGATAATTCCTCTTCATCCAATTATCATTTACTTGATTTCAATGATTTCAAAATAAAATCATTATTTCACTTCAATCAATCTTATTCGTGCAGAACAAAATTAGCCTCTTCACACAACTTGGAATTCCTTGTGACCATCAAGAACACATCATTCCACCTTTCATCAACCGGTCAATAGAAAAATTCCAAATCAACTTGCAGAAAAATATTGATCTCATTATTCCACCATGGAATATATACTTTCGCATGATAATTACATTTATTGCTCCAACATGCTCTTCCTCTTTTAAGATGCCCTTGTTTTATTCTCTTGTTAGTCATGTTGTCAGCATTCCTGCCTGCAAAATTACATCTACTTCGTATGTATTTTTATGTAGTTAATCGGCTAGTGGTAGAAGCCAGAGTTTATTCGTACGAACTCCTGAAATTTGCACGGTTCTTGCCATTTGCCATCTAGTTTTACTTTCGGTCCTTGCACAAAATACTATCCTTTCACACTCACCCTTGCACTAGTTTCAACTAACCTTATCAATGCAATTTTTAATGCAAAACTTGCAATTGATATTCAATTATTTTCGCAAAACAATGTTTATTGTTAGCGCTTATATCTGTAAACGCTTTAGTATGCGTATGGCCGTACTATCGGGTATATTTTATTAACAATTCTATACACTAGTCGGCATTTATTTAGTATTTCGAATAGCCGGGTATTTCCCTTTTAATTAACAAAATCTCTATTAATTTTGTCTTTGTCTGCATCAGCCGCTGGAACAAAACCTGTATCTGTATCTAAAGCTTCCTTCGCAGAAGCTATATATTAACAACACAAGGATTTTCATGATCGATATTGTTTATCTTCCACCTCCTCCTACCATCTATAATCCATGCAGTTTAATTACCGTAATAATTCCCGAACTTCATGTTCAAACAACAAACGACAAAAGTACTTTATAGTGTCGACTATTTTCACATAATAAATTTTGCTGCATCAACATCGCAATTAAAATATTACTTTCAACTTACCTCACTATCACTTCATTATACACGCACATAACTTATTCACAGACATTTGCAGCGCCGATAAAATTAATTGTTCCAAACAATTAATTTCACCTGGAACTATATCGTAAATTCCTTGTCTATCAATAAAATACCTATTTTCCACAACCTTTTCAACATTTCCTCCAGCAAATGCTAAACTTCAACATTCTCACTTACAATAATCCCTCCTGAGCTTATTGTTCTCCTTTAACGCTATGTATCGACATTATCTCTTGCAAGATGATAACACTGATTCCAACCTTATTTTCCCTTGACACACGATCCATTGATTGTAATTGACTTTGTCTCGAATACTCACTTATGTTTTGTGATTCTAATCAAATCCCAAGTTTTTTGAAGGCCAATGTTATTTCTTTTTAAATTGATTGCAAAATCAATCAAGTCTACTAGTCTCGCAATTATTTTACGCATTACAGCAGAGCTCATCTTCAATTCTCTCCATCAACCCTTATTGTTCTACACGCATTTCTGTGAGATTCACTTAGACTTGCAGATGAACTGGATTACAATTAATCCACCGCATGGAGTAATATCAAATCTCATAATCCCCCGCCCATTCTACCGCTTCAAATGAATCAATTACAATTTTAATCAATATTCCTTCTTTAAAATCCTTATAAAATCCTTTAAAACATTCAAAACTGAACTCAAAATTACCCATCATCCTCACGCTTCCCCATTTACTCTAATTGAATTCAATTCAGTCATTATAATTCCTCCCAATCCTTTACACAAAACCCTTACAGCAATACCCTCACCACGGCCGCCATTATTATTATCATCTTCCCTTTGTACTTATTCTCTCAGATTCACTTATTCATTCCCCCATTCTCTTCTCCATTACCGTCCACTTCATTTACCCTAACTTTACAAGAGCAATGCCAAGTTTCAGTTGTTACTTACAACTTCCAAAATCTTTCCACAACTTATTCTCCGTCTCTTAACGTACAGGCAGTTATGCATCAATGAATCCTCTTCTTCTTTCATAAGTATTTCCTCTAACTTTCCTTGCATCCAAACTTGAAACTTGCAAAACTTATATCCCTTCTTAACTGTCTCCAAACAACTTTTACTACTTATTTTCAGGCTTCAATTTTGCCAACATTGCTCAGGCTATTTATATGCATTGCATTGTATTCCTTGAGTTACTCATGCATGAAATCCTCCACCTTCTTCAATTTAATGACGGATTTTCCTTGTTATTTTAATTATTAATCTCCACATTTGTTTTATATTTTATGGGGCTAATTCATACACGATCCTCATTTCGCTACAATGAATCCCCATTATTCCAAATTAATCTTTTGACATTGCCAAATCTGGTTGGATTATCACAAGCGTATTTGCATAACTAGTCCATTTAAAACATGTAGCTCGTTAGCTATTTACAACGTTTATTGCCACCACACGTCCGACTTTTGTTTAATGCACCCAGCTCATTGCACGAACAAGGGACGACACAGTGATATGAAATATATGCTTAGCGCATGCGTGAGATGAGTTCATCTTATTACTAATTAACAACTACACTCTTCTTTCCACCTGCCCACCTGCTGTGTGTTTTAAAATTAATTGTCAAACCGTAACAATTATAACAACCCCACATCCTCAACCTGTCAACCCTGCTTGTAATTCTAAATTGCAAGCAGTGTAATACTTAATAATATTTAATTTTTAATTGCCATCTAGCACAAAACATACCGTGAAATTCGCTATTGTTTACTACCTTACCGAAACAATAAGAATTTATGTTATCATCCATATCTTAAATAATTGTTAAATTAAAAACTTGTCAAAATAGAAACTAAGGACAGGTGACCAGAACTATCGGTAGATGGCGTAGTGTTGTAAGAAAACACAACTTGCTAATCTTATGCTTATGCAGGAAACTCAATTCATCAAGCGTGTACCCGAAGCGTTTCTATGGCAACAGCACAAATCATCCCAGCTTAATCTCTTAATTCATTCAACTCAAGCAGCTATGTCAATACAACACAATTTGTTCATGAATCTCAAACCGACCGTGCGAATACATACCCGCCCTCCTCCCCAAAAGCCAGCCTTCCAACCAATCAAAACGACGGATTCTTGATGCTACCGTCACCGGGACTTTATTGATGGCTGACTCTTGCCTTTCATCAACTTGGAAAACAAGAGAGAAAATTTGCAAAAACTTGCTTCGTCAGTCCATCTTTCCTGCCTGTGCTGTAAAATCACTACATTCTCCGTCTGCTCTGTGAAATTTTGCCAAGCACTGCAATCCTCGAGATTTTCCACGCAATTTCTGAAAATCCAGCAGATAATAACTCCAACATCATCGCTAATTCAGTTTTCAATTAAAACGAAACACGTTACGCTACTACACGGACGAAAAAATGGGCAAGGATAAATTAAGTAAAGTGTACGTCGGCACCATAAGCAAGAACGCAACGGAAGAAGAATTGCGTAGCTTCATCTTCGAACACGGAATCAACGATAATCAAATTACCGGGATACACTTGAAACGCGGATTTGCATTCATCGATTGCTCAGACCAAGCTACCGCCGACACGCTTATCGACAAGCTTAACGGAGCCGAGTTTCTCGGCCAGACACTTCTCGTACAGCCATCTGTTGCAAATCCAAACGGTCCTAACGGAGCTCTAGGTCAAGGATTGAGGGGAAGGATTTCTGCACTTGTGGAGAACTCTAGCGGTAAGGATTTGTAACCTAGTTAGATTTTCCTTGCGAGAGTTTGCAACTCTTTATTCATGGCTCTAATTAATTTTTCCATACTCACAGGTCAATCCGAATCCTTGAAAATCTTAATTCCAAGCGAATACGTGGGAGCAGTTATCGGTCGCGGCGGTAACAACATCAAAGATCTAACAACGACCACGGGCGCTAGGATTAACATCCTCCGAAACCGGACCCAAGCTCAGGCTGCCGAGAAGGTAGTTTGCATCATCGGCTCCCCCACAAAATGTTCAGAGGCCTGCCGTAGGATTCTCGAAGTCTGCATTGAAGAAGCAGCGAGCACGAGCTCTCCAACAGGGATCCGATCCCCCAGTGACGCCCTCACTGAGGTCAAAGAGGTCAGCTTAAAGATCCTAGCCAACAACAGCCTTATCGGCAAGATCATCGGCAAAGATGGGCGAAACATCAAAAAGATTATGCAAGACACCGCTACCAAGATTCACGTCTCCAACCAAGTACAGAGCGAGAGCTTGGAAACAACCTTCTACGGTCCCATCGCTGACGTGGAAAGGGTCATTACGGTCCGGGGCTCTATTGACGGCATGGCAAAGGCGGAATCCCTAATTTCAGCTAAACTCCGTGCCTATCCCTTTGAACTCGACCCCTTCACTTTAAGAAGCTTGACCGTCTCACCTGGCCTGTATCCTGCCAGTTTCTACGCTCCTAATGGTGTCCCACTCACCCTTCCAGCTCAATGGGGTCAACCGCTAACCAAGTTGCAGACGTATCCCGCCCTAAACGCTACTCGGAGGCTTACAACTTGCTACAAGGTCAACTCCCGCGTTCATTAGCTTTAATTAACTATAAGCCTTTGCGCAACTTGAAACTTTATTACTTTCTTCTAAATCCTAGTAATTTACTTCATAACTTAACTTCCATCATAATCCTTTCTTCATAATTTCTTAAAAACTTCAGTTAATTAATTAACTCTTCATTATACGATTCCTATATGTTCCTCTGCATGCTCAATAATTTAAGCTAAACAATTTAAATCCTTAATTATTAATTCCAGTTTAATAATTGAGTATAACTACAGTTATATACTTCAAAAGCTTCAGCCTTAATCACTCTCTATGTAACGATATCACTCTTAGATTATTTAAAACCATAAGTTATTTATTTGCCAGAGGGCGCTCTGACTCGTTTATTGAGTTATACCTGTATCTTGTCCATTCCTTTCCATAATACTATTACATTTGTCCACTAGATGGCTCTGCTTAATTCGTCCTAGGGTTTTCTATGACACTACTTGTAATCCTGTAGTATTTCAAACATTATAATAATAACTTTACTAGCGGCTCCACGCCCTCTTCTGTCCTAATTAATCAACTACTCCTTCTCTCTATCCTTAATTACTTAGTTCTTAATTACAACTGTCTAACGTGTTCAGAAATTACAACTGTTTGACAACGTACTAGTTAACTAATATTAAATTCAATTTATAAATAATCCCACCTACAGCATCAAATTTCCATATCGTCGTATAAACAATCCTTCGGGCATTTCAACAGCTTACATTTTACGCAAAAAAAGTTGGATATCCGCCAATTTTAGGTCCTGTTGCTCTTGCACAATAAATTAGCAGCTTTGTTTGCCCTTCATATGTCAACACGTAATTTGTTTATATATTGTTTCGTTTTAGCAGAAAAAAACTTTATTTTTCTCCTTGCCAATTACTATCATAGTGCCAGTGGATGCTACATTAAGCAAGCATGCGCTCCAACGCGCCCAAGGCCATTCATAGTGTGGGACAAAATTTAAATATACTTCAACACGCAAGCCTTCTTATACAGTCTTGAAATTTTTTGTGCCATTCCATCCTCTCCATCCAAATTACTGGAAAGATTACGAATATATATTCTAGTACCATAGCTAATAGCTATTCGTCATCTCAATCTCATCCCAAGTTCTCCAGAGAACCTCTGCACATGCAGCCTGTCAGCCTTGACAAACATTCAGCGTCAATCGAGTCTTCATTCAAATACATACACAAACCAGTTCCAGTTTCAACAGTTGCAAGACTGGCAGTCACTTCCTAAAACCTGAATTAGTTAGACGGAAAAAATCTTGATAGAAACATTCAGTGCCGTAATTCCTTGCTACTAGGTCCATCGTCAAACTTGTTTAAACCTAATTTAAAAATGCTGTTAAAATCCGTGCTAATCCTGTCACTATGTGTTCACTTCTGCTACAGTGCAAACATATTATTTTTCTTCGCCCTCTCAACCTACAGTCATCGAATAGCATACTGGCCCCTGGCGGAGGAACTAGCAGCTACCGGTCACAAAGTCACCTTCATCCAACCCTTTAAACCCATGAAACCCAATCCGAACATAACCGAATTCTTCCCAGAAGATCTACTTCAGAGCGACGATCAAGGCTTCAGTAAATTTGACTTCCTTAATCTTCGTTTGACCCAAGGGAAGGAATATGTCAAAAGCCTTGCAAAGATGCTACCCGTCAAAGGCCTCCAGCAATGCAAAGCCCTCCTTGAAAACGCCGAATTCCAGGGATGGATCCAACGCTCAAAATTCGACCTCGTCTTTCTCGACAGCTTGTTTAACGAATGCGGCTACGGTCTGGCTCACAAGTTCAAAGCCAAGACAATCATCCTCTGCACCACCCACCCATTTACCTGGACATACGAAACCTTTGGAGCTGTCATGGAAACATCATGGATTCCTGAAATGCACCACGCCTTCCCATTCCCAATGACGTTTTCGGAACGCTTGTCAAGCACTTTGGTATCTTTGCTAATGTATTTCGGCAAAATCCTCGACTATTATCCCAAGCTGGACAAAGTATTCCAGGAGGCTTTTGAGGATACTACCATACCGCCTGTAGCTCAGCTGGAACGGGAAACCAGCTTAGTATTTACCAATACCCATTTTTCTGAAGAATTAGGCCGATCCCTTCCGCCTTCAATCATCCCGGTCGCCGGTATGTATTGCGGAGACGCTACTCAGAAGTTACCAAAGGTAAAACTTAATTAATTTTTAAATTTAATTTATTTTATTCATTATTTATAACTATTATTGTATTTATTTTAAACATGAAATTCTTTCAGGACCTCGAAAACTTTGTTAATGCAAGCGGCAAGGAAGGATTTATATACGTCAGTTTTGGTAGCGCAGCCAACGTTGCAAAAGCACCTGAAGCCTTCCAGAAAATATTCCACGATGTCATGCGAGACAGCAAGCAGCGCTTCGTTTGGAAATACGAAGGAGAGCGTCCAGCTCCATTATCCTCCAACGTCTACACATCTTCCTGGCTCCCCCAGCAGGCAGTTTTGGGTACTAAGTTACTAACGCCATCTACCGTCCTTCATATCAATTAAACTAATATGCTCTTAAACGCCCGCCATTTAACTACAAACTCTTACTTTCTATTCCAGCCCATCCAAAAATCAAAGCATTCGTCACACACGGCGGTATCTTGGGTATCCACGAGGCAATCTGGAACGCCGTCCCAATGATTGCAATGCCCGTATTCGCGGAACAGGACTACAATGCTCTTCGAGTCCACGCCACAGCTCGAGGCATCATGCTAGACGTCAATTCCCTCACATACGATGCCTTCATGGACACAATCCACGAAATCACTACAAATCCAAAGTATGATCCCCAACCTTGCTCATAGATGTCTCTAAAAAATCCGTCCATTCTTATACTAGTTTCTGTAATATCCAATCTTCCCTTCTTTGCAGGTACAAGGCTAACGCAGTGCGAGCATCGAAACAGTTCCGAGATCGTCCGCAAGGCCCACGAGATACTGCAATTTGGTGGACAGAATACGTTCTTCGTACTGACGAAGAATCTCTCAAGGCTTTAAAGCCCTTAGGAATCCATCAAACATGGTATGACCGAAGACTGCTGGACGTTTGGGGTTTCCTAGGAGTCCTTCTCCTCATCGTTACTTGTATACTGTCATACTTAGTTGTACGACTCCTTTGTTACTGCTCTTCCTCTTCCCGGAAGTCAAGCACTGAAGCATCAGCATCTTCTCAAACAGCAAAGAAGAGAAACTGAGTGAAAAAAAAAGTATTTTCCAAGTCACATACAAACAGAGTCTTTCTTTCATCATTTTACAATATTTAATTTTATTCAATTAAAATCCTTCATTGTTGGTGTAAGTCATATGAAGAAGAACATAAAGGTATATAGCAACCAAATTATAATCAAATTGACTGTATAGATAAAGTATCCCTTCAGTAGCACTCCAACTGCTAAAACCAATTTCAACTTGATGTAGCAAATCCGCTTTCTCCTCTCCTCTTATACACTGTATTGTTGTACATGACGTAATAGCGTTAATCAAGGAGCTATTTTAGGGAGTGCACATAGTAACCATCTACAACTATAAATTCCTATCACCACTTAATTATGGCTTACAGATCATTTTCTTACAAAACTCTTACAGATTACCGACACAGTAGTTTTATAAAACCTATGTCTAAAATAAGAAACAAGTCAATAATAATCAAGGTCCTCCTTTTTCCCTACTTTGACTTTACGCTCATGGAATCTTTTAATAATATTAAGCTTAAACAAGTCTATGACTTTGCTCAATAAAATCGAGAAATAGAGGAAAATTAGAGCAATGAAACAGCCTAGGATTTCCAACGACGAGATTTCCACCCTACAACCCGCGAAACATTCCTTGAATTCAAGCTCCACCTCAGTTTCATGCACCTGATTAAAAGTACCAATCATGAGGTTCCCAATGAGCTTCCCTACTGCCCCTCCCTCTACTTGTACGGACATCCCGCTTTTAGTTTTCATCGGAACGGAACCATTTGCCATTGCCCCGGATAAGGAGCAATAGGAGTAATGAAGCAGTATGTCCAAAGTATACAAATAAATAGCACCTCCGCCCAAACAGATGAGTGTCACGTATTTGGATTTCTCACTAACCGCTTTAGCAATCCGTTTCTTCAACCTCGAGCAACAGCCTCCCGTATCAACCTCCGGCTTCCGAAGAAGACTATAAATATTCTTAGCAGTCCCAAGTATAATGGCTGCGAGGGCAATGTAGCAAAAAACGGAGCGGGACATTTTAAAATTGTTGTACATTTCATCAATGGAAGACCGAGTTTCATTCACCATCTTGTTCAAATCACCCTTGTCTACGTCAATCTTTGCGTTAATATGCGAATTGATTTTAAGATCTAATAATTTCTCTAAATGCTCACTCGCTGATGTGATTTGTGAATGGAATCCGAGTAGTACGAGATCAGGAAACTTGATGACGGCGCAGTAATCAATGTTAAAAACCCCACATGTAGCCTCCCCTATTTTGACTACCTCACACAATCCTCCCAATATCGCCCGCTTTCTCCGCCGTTTACCCTTGAAAAAATTTCCAACATCCTTTCCAAAATCTGCCACTGCACCTCCAACATTCGTAGCTGTTCTTCCAACATCCCTTCCAAACCCCGTAGCTGTATTTGCAACATCCCTGCCAAACCCCTCGACTGCCCTGTCAGCACCACCAAGCGCTTGATCACAGTCACGCTGTGCCTGCGCCGTCTGTTGCCGACAATCACGCCCTACCTTATCCAACCCCGATTTACAATCTCGCAGTGCATTCTTAACTTTCTGCTGTGCATCCTCCATCCCTCTACCTATACCCCTCAATACATTTCCTAATACTCGAAGGGGTTCTTGAATAACCCGAGTTTTCGAGTTCCAACTTCCCAATTTACTCGAAATCGTCGTCATTAAAGAAACCTTGAAATCATCTAGCACATCCCCTATCTTCCCTTCCGTCACCTCCTGAGTACATTGTATACTCGCTGGAATCGTTGAAGCAGTGGACCAGAGACGAAATACAGGACCCGTTGTAAGGGTTGACATGATGAATGCAACTGTTAAGATTTTCAATATTTTCGAACCCGAGTCTGCAAGCGTGAGGTAAACCGTGTAGCGGATTAGTCGAATTACAGCCGACATCAAAGCCACGAGAAGAGCGCCCCCTCCGCAATACAGCATGAAATTCAAGGAAGTCATCTCGAAGTAGTTGTAACCGAATCCCAGGCAGAAGAGAGTGAGGAAAATGAAACAGACGGGCGTGCTCAGAAAAATCGAAGACTCCACCCAAGATCCCACCTTTTCCAGCATGGCTCTCACGTAGTTTGCACTTTCTAAAATCATTTCGTATAAAACCACCCGCATCAATTCCACAGTAACCAACGTAATTCCTAATTTCTACCCATTCGATCCATCGCGTGTACACATTCCTCCCCGCATAACTTCCCACTTCTTCTTAAACCAATCCCTCTCAGTCCATACAGCCGCACTACATAGCCAGAATATTATAAAAAAATATTCAAATCTAACCTTTCTTCTTCCCCTTCTTTCCTCCAACTTTCTTCGTCTTTCCATTTTTGCTACCCTCAGTCACCTCTTCCGGAACTTTAAGCTCTATATATGACAATTAATCTTTAATATATACTTCCATCTAATATTCTTGAAATTCGATAATTGAATTAGACGTACCTGGAAAGCCACCTTGGAATTTCTCTACCATGGTCTGCACCGACATCGCGCCTCAAACCGATTCACCAATTCCTTCAAGGATATCATCCAACCACTCCCTAATTTTACTAATCTCTCACAGTATAATAGCCTTTATTACTACCATGGGTCCCAAAAGGTCGTGTAAATGCCAAGAAACAAAGCTTAGCACCATGTCCACCGCACAAATGAAACTCCATCATTCCTCCCACGGGTTTTTATACCCTCCGATGCGGAAGTTTCCAAAATGCGTCAATAACTATTTTTTCAGCAGCAGAGAAACCGTTTTGCTCACTTCCCCTGATAATAGCCAGATTGTAGTTCCAGTGAACCTTCTCAACCTTCTATGTTGCCGTTCGAACCAAGTCATCAATTTCTCAAGTAATAAGCGTTAATCCATCTCTTCAAGAGTTTCATTAATCAAACTAGGAATAAAGCAGCAAAGAGTCAGCAGCCTTTTTCTAGGGATGCTATCTAAACCAACAATTTAATAATTCACATAATTTACTTACGCAAACTACGAAAAATTCTAGCAGGATGATAAGCATCCAGGATGGCAGGACATGACACTGAGCACGGATTCCCAAGTTACGCATTAAACTTGACACATTTCTCACCCCATCAATAAACCAACTATGGTTATGGCTAAAGATGCACATCTCAAGACGCAAACCCAGCTCATCATAGAGTATCTTTCCTATATAACATCATCCCACCCCGCCCCATATCAGCGTCCATGTAGCTCAAACATACTATGAATCCTCCTATGCAAATTTTTTCAGTTTTCATACTTCCTCTGCTGAAATTCAGAGCAAGCATCAAAACTTAAATATCTACGTATAGAGGATTCTCAAAAAATAACAAACAAAATTGAAGGGAGAAGAATCCGTCATCATGAACCCATAGCTTTATCATACACGCACGCATCCTCCACTTTCCCTTGGAAGCCTCGCCACAAAAACTTATCACCTTCCTTCCAAGGTCACTGATTAACCGCCTAAACCACCTCTCACATGGTTTCCTATTCCAAACCCAAGAAACCCAACAGAAGAGCAGCGCAGCGCCTGATATTCAAATCTTATCCAACTTTCCCTTGATTCCACCGTCCGCCAACCAACTCTTGGAACACTGTTATCAATCACAGAATAAATAAAACTAGTTTCTACATTTTTACACCTTTCTTCCTAATTTAAATTAATATCAATCAAAATTAATCTCCATTTAAAAAATTATCATCCTATCCACAGCATACACATAAATAATTATTAACTTTCAAAAATACACAAATGTATTCCTTCCATCGCTTCCATCCATACATTTTACTCCTACTAGTACTCACCACACAATTAAGCACCGGCTCAAATATATTATTTTATTTCGGTGTATCTACTTACAGTCACCGGATCTCAGTATGGCCTCTTGTCGAACAACTAGCTCAAACCGGCCACAGCATCACCTTCGTTCAACCCTTCAAACCAAAGAACCCTATTCCGAACGTAACTGAATTTTACCCGGAGGAACTTGCTCTAAAAGTCCAAAACTCCTGGAAACAACTCAACCTTCTTAATACTCGTTTATCAAGGGGGCCGAGCGGGAATAGCAGAGATTACCAAAGACGTCCCTCAAAGAAGTGTCCTCCAATGTCAACTTTTCCTTGACCACCCAGAAACTCAGCACTGGATCAAACGTTCCAAATTCCACCTTGTCGTTATCGACGGCCTTTTCAACGAATGTGGCTACGCTTTAGCTCACAAATTCCGAGCTAAGACCATCTTCTTCGAGACATCACATTTAGCAGCCTGGGTTTACGAAGTTACGGGACTCGTGATGGAAACATCCTGGATATCCGAATTCTACAACGGATATCCCTTCCCAATGTCCTTTACGGAAAGACTCAGCACGACGCTCAATGCACTCCATCGCTACTTTTCAAGGATACTTTACTATTACCCGGAGTTGGACCGTGTTTTTCAAAACACCTTCCAAGATCCCAGTTTCCCTCCAACTCTCGACCTAGTCCGAGAAACTGATTTGATCTTCACAAATACTCATTTTTCCGAGGAGTTAGCGCGACCATTTCCTCCACAAATAATATCCGTTGGTGGAATGTACTGTGGAGACACGACACAAAAATTACCAAAGGTAACAAAATTCTAATCGTACGGATCGTAGATGGCGCTAGTTTCTGTTTGCTCCTGTTTTACAACAATAAATTTTTTCTTTCTAGGATCTCCAAGAATTTATTGACAAAAGCGGGGACAATGGTTTCATCTACGTTAGCTTTGGAAGCGCTGCAGACATTTCAAGATCCCCGCCGGAATTTCAGAAAATTTTCTACGACGTTATGCGAGACAGCAAACATAGTTTTATTTGGAAATATGATGGTCAACGTCCCAATGAACTCTCACCAAACGTCTACACGGCTTCTTGGCTTCCTCAGCAGGCAATTCTAGGTTTGTCGTCATCGTCTGTTTTTAAGTAGCTTTCTCTTTAAACCCTTCATGAATCAGTCAATCACTTACAACCCTTCTTACTATTTTAACCACAGCTCATCCAAAAATCAAAGCTTTCGTGACCCACGGAGGTCTTCTTGGGATCCACGAAGCAGTCTGGTATGGCGTTCCTATGATTGCAATGCCCATATTTGCAGAACAGGACTTTAATTCCCTAAGGGTTCACACTACGGAGCGCGGGATCATGCTTGACCTTCAAACACTTGACTATCCGCAATTCCTTCAAGCCATACAAAACGTCACAACCAATCCCAAGTAATGCTAACGTTATGAAATAACTAAATTAATTGCAAACTATGTCACTTTCTAAATTGCTAAAACAAAGCTCAGCTGCAGATTTCGAAAGGGATTCCACTAAATCAGCTTTTTTTAATCTTTTTGATTCTTAGGTACAAGCTAAACGTTCAACGTGCTTCCAAACTATTCCGCGACCGCCCCGAGTCTCCTGTCAACACCGCCCTCTGGTGGACAGAGTACGTTCTCCGTAACGATCACGCTTCTATCAAAGCCCTCAAACCTTTAGGAATCCACCAGACTTGGTACGAGCGGCGCTTGTTGGACGTATGGGGCTTAATTTTATTGTCAATCATCCTCGTTTTAAGTCTCCTAGCTTACATTGTGTTTAAAATCTTTGCACAATGCTGCTGTAAAAGTAAAATGTCGCAAGGTGGCGCTAATGTCCAAAGACCGGCAAGTAGTAGGAAGAAAGTACAGTAAAATTGAAGCTATTTAAAGTAAAACAGTATCTTGTATGAATAATTTAATTTTTTGGATCAACCTTTACATTTTCATCAATTCAACAAGTTATTCTTTCGAAAGCTTACAGTCAAATAGTATTATATTAAAAAATGCTTACGCAATTTTCATAATAATCATATTGAAATATGTTCTTGTGTTCAAATCCATCAATCCAGAAAAAATGCAAGCTGGCAGCCCATAACAAAAACTAGCCTCTAAAGCTAATGGGAATGAGAAGCATGTGTTTTACCATGAATTTCAAATACATACTGTAGTCATGCCCCCAAGCAAACTTAAAAACTTAACAAAGGCATTTGAGTTATTGGTTTCAAGGTTTCGGATTCAAGGTAGCCGCAAGATATTGCAGACAGACAGAGTGTTCCGTCCAGAGCTTATCTCTTCCCAGTATCATCAAATATTCCTCTTGCTTAAAATTTTCCTCTCAGTCAAGCTCAATCCAGTCTTTCCAGACCAGATCGTGGATGCTTTAAACCGTGAATGTTTTAGTTCTTCAGCACAGCCTGTCATAGCATTCTTGTACAGGGATATCAGAACAGCTGATTTAGTTCCGTCTTGACCGCTTGCATTCAAAGCAGCTGCATTTTCGACACAATTATCTTTCCCTCAGCCAGTGTAAATCAGATCAGAACAGATCAAGCTAACAGATCACTGCCGTAGCTTAATCTGTTTCTTCTACCTTTAACCACAGCAGTATGTTGCTTCAAACAGTATTGCTCCTCCTAGTGTCCTTAGAACTAGCTTTCGGAGCAAACATTTTATTTTTCTTCGCCCTGTCAACATACAGTCACCGGATTGCAGTATGGCCACTCGTGGAAAAGCTTGCCTCCAAGGGTCACAACATAACCTTCGTTCAGCCCTTCAAACCAAAGAAACCGAATCCGCTAGTGAGGGAATTCTTTCCAGAAGATGCAGCAAAGAAGATGATTGCTGAATTCGACGCTGTGGATTTCCTAAATTATCGCTTGAAATACGGCCACGGAGGCCTCAGCGAGTTGGTCAAAAGCCTCCCGGACAAGATGGTCTTGTTTTGCGACGAATTCCTCGGCTATCCTGAGACCACTGAGTGGTTACAGAGGTCAAAGTACGACCTGGTTGTCATCGATGGATTAATGAACGAATGTGCTTTTGGCATAGCCCAAAAATACAAGGCAAAGACCATCATTTTTGGAACCACTCATCCCTTTGCCTGGCACTACGACCCCTTTGGAATGATCATGGAAAACTCCTGGCTCCCGGAGATGCACGAGCCTGACATTTACCCGCTTACCTTGCTCCAAAAAGCTAACTCTGTTTTCGGCACTTTGGCAAGTTACTATGGGAAGATCTGGTTCTACTATCCTAAGCTGGACGTTATTTTCCGAAAACACTTTCAGGACGAAAATTTCCCACCTGTGCAGCAGCTGGAACGGGAGACAAAGCTTTTACTCGTAAATTCCCACTTTTCTGAAGAATATGCAAGATCATTTACACCATTTGTTGTTCCTGTTGGCGGCATGTATTGTACTGATTCCAATCAAACTTTGCCCAAGGTATACACATGTTTCTTTGTATAAATTAATTTTGATAAATTCCACTGTCATTAAATGTTCGTTTCTATTTTACAGGATCTCGAGGAATTCATTAACGCAAGTGGCACGGAGGGCTTTGTCTACGTAAGTTTCGGCAGCGCTGCAAACGTCGCTAACGCTCCAAAAGAGTTTCAGAAAATATTTCACGATGTAATGCGAGACAGCAAACTCAGATTTGTCTGGAAGTACGATGGAGAGCGTCCTAAGGAATTGTCTTCAAACGTTTACACATCCTCCTGGCTTCCGCAGCCCACCATCTTGGGTAATCCTAACTAATTAATGTAGTTAATCAATTTTTCAAACGACAAGAAATGCCGTCTAAAATTTCCCGTCACTTCTTCACAAATGACGTGGAATGAATTCAAGGCAGAATTTTTTTTTCAAATTTGAATTTTTAAATTTAAATTTTGAAATTTAAATTTTTAAATTGAAATTCAACTTCTGCCGGGAAATTCCAAATTGACATTGTTTACTGCTACAATGTATTTTCAATAGCGAAATGGTCGACAAGTTTAAAACATTCAACTAAACGTATATATATTTCAGCTTGTAAATCTTTTGATTGCTCCAACTTATTGAATTAATTCACTCATTCCAGCTCATCCAAAAATCAAAGCTTTCGTGACTCATGGCGGCCTCTTAGGGACACACGAAGCTGTCTGGAACGGCGTTCCCGTTGTGGCAATCCCAGTATTCGCGGAACAAGATTACAACGGAATGCGAATTCATGCAGCGCAGCGCGGTATAATGCTGGACGTGAACAAATTAACTTACGAAAAATTCTCTGACGCACTTCAAAAAGTTTCAAAAGATCCAAAGTAAGCTTAATCCTCTGTTTCCCCTTACCTAAACTCATTAATTTATTGTATCATTAACTAACTTAAATTTAACTTGCATTTAAACTCCATCATTCTGTTCATTTTCAAACCTTCACAGGTACAAACTGAATATGCAACGCACATCAAAACTATTCCGAGACCGACCCACCAGCCCTGTCGACACTGCCATCTGGTGGACGGAATATGTATTACGACACGACGACACCTCTCTAAATTCCCTAAAGCCTTTAGGAGCGCATCAAACTTGGTACGAGCGCCGGCTTCTCGATGTTTGGGCAGCCATAGGCCTGGCTTTAATTTTAGTCGTTTCCTTAGTCTTTTTCATAACTTTCAAAATTATCAAATATCTTTGCTGTTCCAGTAGTAAAATTTCAAAAGCAGGCGTCTCCCCTAAAAAACGAAATTGATTAGTCAAACTTGTTAACATTTTTCAAAATTAAATATCCTTCTTAAAATCTTATCCCAAACATTAAACATGTATGATTCTTTTTAAATCCAGCATTTTTGCATATTTTCAAGCTATCCAACTGTGCAACGACTTCCCCCAGCTTACGCCATACTCCCGCCATTAATTACAGCGGCATTTTCAAACCACGCGTCAGCATTCCACTTAAACGTTTGTCCTTCCTCTTCTGCCGTCACCATCCATCATTAAACCATCTACCCCATTCACTAATCCCATTAACCCCACGTCATTAACTTTAACACTGATTACGTAGTAATCCAGACTAAATCCTATGCACAGTTGTATGAAGCAAACTTAATGCATTCATCTAGTCACGCGTATATTTTTAATTCCATCCAATACCCACACAGCATACACACAACAGTTATGTACTAGAATCTTAAATCTTATCTATTATGTTGACGCACACGATTTCCTAATATTACCATATCAGCATATAGTTGTCATTTGTAGCGTCTATCTCTCCATCCTTGTGTAATTACAATACGAGTGAACAATATTTGGATTGGCGGTAGCTATCAAATTATTCTCTCATCCGACTCGCAGTTGTTCTTTTTCAATTACATTCCCTCAGCTCTGCAAAATCCTACGCAATTCCACGCCTACTATTCACGACATCACCAATATGCAATAACTTTTTGCAAAATTTTAACAGCCTTTTATTTAAATTTAAATTTAACTAACCTACAAGTTTTGTGCTCCAACCTTACTTAAATTTCTCTCCAGCCCAGTGTCATTTAAATTAGAATGTGTAGTAGCCCCAAAGTGTTGTAGACGTTGCTACATTTTGTTTCTAGTTTAACTTCATTCAATTAGCAAGATTAACCACTGACCCCAGACGCTTCATACATGCTATCTTCTCCCAGAAGAGTTCATTGCTTTCCAACACAGCTTAAGCTGAAATCCCCCACTCTTCTCTACTAAGATAACTCTCATGCATCAATTATGGGTAATTCGACGACATTTCCTCCAGAATATACTCAGGAATACCGTGACACTTACTTTTCCCAAGTACTAGTAATAGTTACCGGTGTGTCAGTCTCAGTCCTAATCCTCGTTCTAGCCCTCATCCTCTACGTCATTGCTCACGCTAAACAAACCAATATCGAAGAGAAACGTGCCAGAGACATTGCTATGGGACTTGGCTTGTGCTCCACCGAAGAGGATAATGTCTTTGCTCCGTCTCCGAAGGCCCCGAAGAAAAAGAAACGGGCATCTCCAACAATCAGATTTGAAATCATGGAACAAGAATAACCTCTACTTTTCCCTCCTCGCCTTCCTATTTTTGTTTACAGTTAGCCTCCTATTCCATTTAGTTATCCAGTTTAACGCAGTGAGGAGAGACAATTAAATCATGGATTTATTTACTATCATCAGCCCTAACTTCTAGTTGCTGATCCCTGTGTTTCGATGCTTCGTGCAAATGCCAAGTTTTTATCGTCTGTTTCATCCAGCCAGCCAACTTGCTCATTGCTGAAACATCCGGTTAGGATGCTAATTAAACTCGTTTATTAATCTACAATTAACTAACGGTAAGTCCCTGGACATTTTAAATGTGCCGCTACATTAATCATGTTGTTGCTAAAAGTTTTAGAATTATATTTCAAAAAGGACTTGCATGCATTTTGTTTTATTCCATATAAATATATGTATACACACTGACTCGGTACAAAAAGTGTTTAAAACAAGGATATTATCTGGACTCGGGACTAGTTTCAATGCATTTTACAAGGCGTATTTCACAGTTTAAAGAAATGTTCAAAATTATAGTCGCCTTTATATAGTTTTTGGCTGTGAAAGAGAAAAAGGCTGAAGGGAAGGACAAGAAAGGCAAGGGACAATCAAGAGGTTAGAAAAATATGTGTAAGTGAGCTTTAAGTTGCTGAATTCCCACGTTTAAAAGTGCGGTAGCTGTTGAGAGGCGTCAGGTGCTGCTGGAGCTCCTCCAGCGGGTGCTGCTCCTCCAGCGGGTGCTGCTCCTCCAGTGGGTGCTGCTCCTCCAGCAGGCGCAGCTCCTCCAGCTGGCGCAGCTCCAGCCTTGTTATTTGCATCAACAGGTGCAACCGGGAGGAAATCAGCTTTAGGTTGGAATCCGTTTTGATCCGCAATGTAGGAGAGTTGGTAGGTCTTGCCATCAGGTCCGACATACGAATAAGATCCTTGGATGACCTGAATAGAGTCAGTAGAGTCCCCTTGCGGTGGGATTGTGTGACCTTCTTGTTGAGCCTTAGATCCATCACTAGTTTCAAAGCTCCACTTGAATCCACCAGCTCCATCATCCTGGAAATCTCTGCTTAGAATCATAACATTAGCGCCCGCACCTTGCGCTGGCGCTCCGGCCGCACCTGCTCCTGCATCCGCCGGTGCTCCTCCATGAGCTTGTGGATCTTGTGGCCTTGCTACGGCACCAGCGATGAAGAGGGCTAAAATTACCTGCAATTTTATCAACATTTTTTAAACCGTTACCACAATACAGCTATCAATTTACCAGAACAGTTTCTCATAGAAACTGTAAGCAAACTTGACTAAACCAAACTTAAATCCGTAGTTTCAAAAGACTCACGTATTTCATTTTTAAAAAAGCTTCCAATAGCTTCCGATACTTTCCAAATTTTCGTTTCTTTAGTTCCTTGCAAAGTCCACTCTTACACTTGAACACTGAAGAGGATACAAAGACTGTGATTTAAATCTGTTACCATCCAGGGCTTTTATACTAGCACCATTTAAGTTCATTCAAAGCGTTTCAGAAAGTGCCAACTTAAAATATTTAGCGCCTAATATTTTATGCGTGCTCCCAATTGCTAATAATGCAAAAAATTTACATTGCTGATTTTAGCTTAAGTTTAACCATGCAATTTTAAAACGTGCACGCTTCCTTCAGTCATGGACCATGTGCGAGCCCCTGTCGCCAACCTTGCAAATTATGTAACGTACTAACGAACAACAGTTGCCATTTCGCAAATGGCCAAAGTTTTGCAATACCGTCTTAAACTTATTCTTAGTCCTCACTCTGACACTGACGGCAATTAACTTTGAGTATTAGGCATTAGCCAGAATGCAGCCCTAAACAAAAGACAAACCGCTTTGCAATTCATGAACTCCCGATTATCATTCAAATCTTAATACAACACTTCACTTTCAAAGAATCTCATCCCTGCCCCAAAGCGACGCAATTCCCTATTTACCACCCCTCCCCATAGAACACGTCACTTGTTTTTCCTATGCAAAACACACCTGTTGCCAATTTCGTTGAACCTGGTTCAAATCAACAACACTTATATTCTATCTACAGTTTTTTTATCTTACTTTTCTCTATGGAATCAACCATAACTATTTTCCTAAATACTTGAATTTTATCAATCATTTTCAATATCGCCCCGCATTAAGCAATATACTTATCAGACACACCTTCTGATCACGAGCAAAGATAGGGACCACGCCTCCGCTTACCTATGTAAATCAACGTAAACTACATCAACCTCCATCATAATCATTTTGTTCTTGAATCAAAATCAATCTTAAATCGTGCAATACTCTTCCATAATGGCTACCAATTTTCTAACCTTTCTTCTTTTAACCTTGTTGCAGTTTTCCATCGTTTCCGTTGTTCTTGGAGGCGAAGCCCAACCTCACGCCCATCCTTACGTCGTTGACATCCGGCATTACGTCGGAAGTCCGCATTACCACTGGTGTGGCGGGGTCATTATCGACGCTGACTGGGTCCTTACTGCTGCAAATTGCGTTGTGAAAACCGATCTCGTTATCGCCGGTGACCATGATGTTAACATCGTTGAAGGAACTGAACAAATTCGCACCGTTGCTTTCACCGCCCGCCATCCTAATTACACATAGTGAGTCTATAATTAATATATGTTTCTTAAATACTAAATTTCATTTAGTTTCAGTGAATCCAATATTTTTTTAAATTCTATAAGACTTTAAATAACAGTTAATCTTCTTTTTCTTATAGCCCTGGTAACTCCGGCTTTAATGTGGCACTTGTCAAGGTCAACCAGTCATTTGAGTTCAACCAAAACGTTTCACCTGCAATACTCAAAACCCCTACTATGATAATCCCTGGTGAGTCACAAATGCGTCTCGTATACAGACGCCATCTTTCATCACAAAAGAAACAAACAAAAACGCAACTCTACCACGAAATCTAACGAAACGTATAAAATTTTCAGACAACGCTAATGCAATCGGCGTAGGCTGGAGCTCAGAGTCAAACGACGGCTATTATCAGAACATACTCCAGGTCTCTCAAAGACAGGTTCAAAATGACGGCCTTTGTAACGACGGTCTATCCAACGTACATCAGCGCATCTGCTTTACTCAAGGAGACGCTTCCTGTGCCGCAGACCAAGGAAGTCCCCTGCTCTGCGACACAATCAATTTCGGTCGCGTCCTCTGCGGAATCGCTAACGGTCAAGTCTGTGGACTTATACAGCCAGTCTACAGAGTTGATATATTTAGCGACTGGATCATTGAAACAATGAAGCGCAATTAAAACGTGAAACATCTACTTGCAATAATCAAGCTCACCATTATATCAACTTATAGTTATTCCTGTAATTGAATATATTGATCACAAGCATTTATTAGATTACAGCATCGATCCTTAAAAGTTCAATTTTTATCTTATTTCCTATCATTATTCAAAGCATTGTAAAATTATCTCTGAAATGACCCTTAGTTCTCCGAACAGTTTGTTAATCACGATAGAGAATGTGCGGACGATTGGGAAAACCAAGAGCAGCGCATCTGCTTTACCGCGCATCTGATCTTAGAATTAAATATGCGACGCGCTGAATTCCCGCCGTATACTTTGCGGTATTTCCAAAGGTGAAAGGTGACATTTGCACTACCAAAGGCACCATCTACTGGATCGATGCCTGGTTTGATTGGATAACAGAAGTCATAGCAAACAACTAATCAGTTCATTTCTGTTTATAAAACTGTTGTTAGTCTAATCATGCATCTGCACCCTTGCACGTACCACCTGCATCCCAAGCTATACAGTACTACGTTCCGCCCAGGCATAGGATTCTGTTTATGGGTGGGGCCTCATTTGTAAATCCGACATTCCAAGAGTAAAACAAGGCACGTGCATGGAATAAATACGGAACTCAACCCATAATATTAACACTTGGTTACTAAACACTGTGACAACAGCGTTTCATTGCCGTCTCAGACAGTAGCTGTCTGTCCATCTTTAGAAACCGACGGATACTAAACAAAAATAGGTGGCGCAGTAGCTAAACTTGCTGAACGTTGCGTAACTCGCATGCGCAATCCAGGTGTATCAGTAATCAGAAATAAGTACAAGAGATCTCCTCTGCAGATAATATCTTCCTTTAGTTTAACCAGCTAAAATCTGCATAATCAACAATGACAAACTTGCAATTATTCACACTAATTCCATGACATTTTCCTCTGATTTACGATCTTGCTTTGAAAGTGCGAGACGGAGAACTGTATAATTGCTCTTTAAACTAATAGCGTTACTTCTGCTTCCTTTGTCACCGCCACATGCACCATTTTACAAGCAACTGCGCCTTTAACTCAAAGGAAACGCAGAACCTTACTGAATCATTCCATGCGTCACCTAAATAGCTTTACCTAAATCGATCTTTAATTGTCTGTTTATGACCTATCTCGAATCACACACAGTCTTAACGAGCACGTGGGTGTTGGTTTCAGAGGCAAAATTTTATGAACCGTTTCAGTCCGATGTTTCATTTTCTGCAGAAGATATTATTTTCACTTTCGTCATCCCCTCAACAATTTAGTTTCACACCTTTCTCCTAAACCAACTCACCTAGAATTTTTTTCCTGGTTCTTTTAAAATCTAAGTGTACTAGAAATGTGTTGGCCCGGTTGCTGCGAACCAGGCAAGTTTTCTTTTCTAAAAAACAGCTATTTTCCTGATTAAATTATTTTAGTAAAATTAATTTAATTATTTATAAACAATAAATCCCAATTTTACTTGAATTTCTTTAGACCCTGAGGTCATGCCGCCTCCACCACCTCCAATACCAGAGCCAATATTTATGGAGCCTCCTCCTCCACCACCTCTCTTTGATCCACCTCCGCCTCCTCCAGGTGTCATCATTTTCTAATAATCAATAAGCCTACAAACGCTGCTGAATTTCCTGCAATATCCATTGTAAATCTAGAGAAAAACAGCTATTTTCCTTATTAAATTATTTTAGTAAAATAAATTTAAATAGTTATAAACAATTAATTCCAATTTTGCTTGGATTTCTTTAGACCCTGTGGTCATGCTGCTTCCGCCACCTCCAATACCAGAGCCAATATTTATGGAGCCTCCTCTCTTTGGTCCACCTCCGCCTCCTCCAGGTGTCATCATTTTCTAATAATCAAGCCTGCAAATACTGCTGAAGTTCCTGTACTATCCATTGTAAATCTACCAAGTAAATTTCCTCCTTCAATCCTTTCTGCTTAATATTTTAAAATTCAACAAAATAATTTAAAATCCACATTAAAAGCTCATATAAAAATATTCGTTTATTATTATTACCAATTCATTTTTTTCTCATATTTACATGAATTTCCAATCAAAATTTTAAAAAAGATATAAAACGTTTTAAATTTTGTACTCAGTTTTGAAATCCCAAAATTTTAAATTTTCCCAATTTGAACAAAAAAAGCTACCCCCCCCCCCACCTCACAATGAATTAAACCATTGAACCTGAATTCGGAATACTATGGAGAGTCCAGTTTATTGGAAACGTTGGTTGTAAGGTCTGGCAGGTCTGTAGGGTTGTTGGGGCTGAACAGCTCTGACCGGAAGAGCTGGAAGATGAGCACCCTGTGGCTGGAATCCATTTTCGTCAGCAATGTACGTCACAGTATAGAGAACGCCATCTGGTCCATAATAAGAATAAGATCCCTGGATGACCTGGATTTGATCCTCGGACCTGGCATTAGGATTCTTGATGTAACCCGTAGCGTCAGCGCTGATTCCATTGGAAGTCTCGTAATTGTAACGGAAGTTTCCATCTCCTTGATTCTCAGACTCACTGCGCAAAATCACAGCGCTTCGTGGCGCTGCAAGCTGAGCAGCAGCGCATCCCAGGAGGGCAAGAACGGCAATCTAAAATTCAGAACAGCAGATTCCAGAGGATCACCAAACAAATTTCAAACACAGAACCACTGAATTTTCAAAAATCCCCCAAAAATTTCACCGTTTCCCTTATGCAATTTCCCCAAAACTTACAGCTCTCATCATCTTGATCTCTTTTTCTTCTAGGATTCTTCCTGGTGCTAATCTTGATAATCTCTTAGGAGGATGAGTTCGGAAGGATTGATGAGATTTCAGGATCATCTTCACCCTTTATATACAAAAATCATCGAGGATCCTCGTCCTCCTCCCTCACCTTAATCTTCTTCATCCCCGCAGTCCTCGCCAATATCATCCTCCATAATTACGACAATGTGATAACATCGATCTGCGTGCGAAAAAAAAAATCGCCAAAATCCTCCGTCATATAGAACGTGGTAGGAAATACGGAACAAAGTTAGATGCATAGAAGCAACGTGGTTAGGGTGGGAGGGTGCGGTGGAAATATAGTCATACTACCAACTCCTTCAAATAGGTAATTTGCGCAAAAAGCATAAATAACCCGCAGATTAATGTGCATGTCGATAATATTACCCTCCTATACATTCCCATATGTACCTTTCACATACCAACTTCCACTCATCTACTGACCACTGCTCCTGCTGTCCATCTTCTTCACTCCACACACCGCAGTCCAATTTCGCAACAATTTTAGCCACACGGATCATACCTCATTTTTTACAATCAGCCCCCCACCTTTGACTTCCCAGCACAATCATTACCATCCGTCTTTTAAGATCATCCCTCTAGCTTTTATCCATAGGATCAGGAGCAGCGCGAAGCGCTCCTCCTGAGCGCAGAAGCCAAAAAATCTACCCCCATAATCATCTTCTCTTCATAACAGTCAGACTAATGCCACAATTAATTGCATCCTGGTCAGCTTCAACTCAGCTTAGCCTAGCTTAGTAAACTCTATTCTAGCTTTCTGCTTTGTTTTACTTCGCAGCCATATTTCTACTTACATCTTTTATCATATTTTCCCCCATTTTTCATCACAGCTCCAGACAAAACCGTTTAAATGTAGCCATATACGACGACACGCTTGGCGTATTACGCCAAATCGGCGTACTACGCTCCAACCTACAATGGCTTACTTTGTGCTAGGACACAGTGTAGCATGTGGTGAGTCCTACGTACCTTTTAAATAATCTAATTCGATCGTTTACTCGCCCATGTCCTCAGCCTCCAGCTACAAGAGCCGGACCATCTTCATCATAACGTAATAGCGCCGCGCACGTAAACTTAATTAAACTTTTCACCTGCCACCATCCCTGCCTGCCTGCTTAGCTATCCGTAACATAGCTTATCCTATACGTACAGCAACAACAAACAAGCTATTACCAAGGTAAACAATGAGTGTTTAATGTAAACTGACTTCAAAAGCACTTGACCACCTCGCTATCTCCACGTTTAAATATAGCGCACATACATGTTTAAATTGACTAAACGGATTACATTCTCAATTAATTATAATTGCAACTTTCATCTAATTTACAAAATACCATTATTAGAGAGACATTACAGACTCGCTTCCATTAATTCACGAGATCCATAAAAGTCACAGATTTAGATGATCTCAGCTTACATTCTGACATGAATCTTCTTAACCTTGAATATTTATTCTTATTTATTCACCAACTTCATGAACTACTCTTCCACAGTCCTCGAACATACCACATCCTCGCACAGATTTATAATTTATAATAACATTTAGTTAATTTATCGTCATCATATCACAGCGCTCGCTTTTACCTCCGCGCAGCTAAATTACTTCCATAATTTACCCAATCTCTTCCTTAAACTAGTAAACGCTTTTATTCTTCTCTGTTTTTTTAATCTGAAGGAGGAATCAATCTATTTTTTAACAGCGAATCAACTTACATCAGTTATCACTCATCTTTCCTCATCTTGATTACCCTCTTCTGTCTTCTTTATAATGTTCACATCTCCCTCAAATCTCATCTCATCTTCCCCTCCCCGTCATCCTAATCCTCATGGACAAGTACACGTGCTCTCCCGCCTGTATACAGTACAAGAAGGAACAGTAATTATTTTATTTTGTCGACCACGTTTTACCATCATCAAGTCACAATGCTTGACAAAGCATTTCAAAGCTGTAGTCGAATCCATTTCTCATCTTATCTGCCATCTTCTGTCTTCTCCACTCCCTTAAACTCATGTCCTTGCGAATTTAATTCGTCATACTACATCCTTTGTAATTGCCGTATGGCCTGCTCTGCTGCCCCTGAAAATGATTTGCATTTCATGAAATTTCAAAAGACGGCGGGGTGACGAGATAAATAATTAAATTTTATGTAACAACTACATTATCTTTGTGTCAACTTTTCATTCCCGTAATAATCAAGCACAACAAGTGCATGTAGTACATAATATTCGCGAATTTTCGCAAATTTTGGGCATGCCTAAATATATAATGAAGGATGCATGGACATTTTGCTTACAAGTATAATATCGTATGAAACCCTGAAGGTAATCTTTATATATTTACTCTATTATTCCAGTTTATACCCACCTGTTGCCTCTACAAGGAATGACATTATGACCCATATGATTACCATATTATTCCGTGTGCATTTTTTTGCAATAATTATCATGATACTTGCGAATTCTTGCATTCTCCTTTTACATGCATGCATGCTCATCTTGAATAATTTCAAACTTTTTTGCAAAATTATGCAGCTCTTTATGCACTCCTCTATTAATTCTGTGCTTTTTTTATTAGATTCGCAAGAATTGTATGCACTTCTTTGTCAAATCCATGAATCCGCCATAAAACTGCAATTATGCATTTGCTTTCGCCCACCAAACCCCTTATAACGTCCGTTGTCTTCTCATCCACATCTTCAAGTTCGTTAATGATCTTGTATACAGCCCAACCAATTTTGCATAAGTACACGCGAATTATTCGAGAGAATCGCGCCATTATTTTATTGCAGGTAGAAGATCCAGTTCGCGCTTCCGAGGGCGCTTTTGCTTTTATAACTCACCGCGTCAAAGCTTGGAACGAAATCATAAACTTTCATTTTTTACCCTGTATAATCTTGATCAAAGACCTTGGCTTTTCCAGTTCTCTAGAAATGCTTACCGTATGTTTTAAAAAGGGCACCAAAATTGAAACCAGTCTACAGTAAATTACCTCAGATCATCAAATAAATCTTCCTAGAGCCAACACTCATTTTGAAATTCAAGACCAGCTACCGCGCATCCTCTGTGGAACAGACTCATCTTCTTTTCAATTTGCAAAGAAGCTATGCACATGCGTTTGCTATTTGCTTCCAGAATGTAAATTAATCCCGCAGGTTTTGGCAAACTCCAGTGCCACATCCATCCTATCCTAATTATACTGAGGGTCCGTCAGCTGTATTTGCACAAAAATGCACCAGACGCTGCCACAAAAGTAGTGGGGTGTTGGTGCTGAAACTAATATCAAAATGAAGCCTATTTCCTTGTGGTTATACTGATTTTTTTTTACAGTTAGGGATGTAAGTCATAGGTCACAGCGTTGCAGCAAACAAGGCGGGGTCAAAAAAAAAGTAGCCTATGTTAACAAATGGATATTCTAATTTTTTGAAAATGCAATTATAATAGGTTTACATTATATCTAGAATATCTGTAAAAGCTTAAACGAACCGTGGGAAAGTCTGCTTTCATAATGTGAAAAGATTTATTTAAAAAATTGAATCTTAATAGTGTTTAAACCTGTGGTACCGTTGGACTAGGAATTCGGGTTGTCCAACTTGCAAGTCTCGGAGTACCCAATTTTTACAATACGCTGTAACATATTTAATACTACAAGTAAAATTTTGAAACTTAATCTCCGAAGTAGCCCATTTAATTATCATTAAATATTGGGAAAAGCTAGTTATATATTTTACCATTACAGTATCGAAAATTCGTATCTTGCAAAAGATGTTTCCAAAAATCGTGTAAACGAAAAAAAGGAGGTAGTGTTACCCTTTTCACTTTAACTAACGATACATAGCCTTAATGAGAGTCTAATATTTTTTTTTGTATTCAAAATCGTATGGGCTTTCGTTTGAGCCCAAAATTAACTCCGCTAGTTGAGTAAAACCATTTTTAATTGGAATGCAATCTTGTGCAAATACAGGTGACGGACCCTCTGTATACTATTCTTCTGTAAAATAAGTACAGGAAGACTAGAGAGCTTGAAAAATTATTTAAACACCATAGGTTCCTCCATCTTCCGAATAAATTCGCAGTAGCATTCATCAACCTGATGAAAACCCTTACATTCACTCTAATTAATGCCGTTTCTTCCCACTTGTTAAATCTACCAAATCTCAAACAAACTAAAACTAGTTGACACCTGGAAAAATTATTATAGCCTGCTACAATAGCAGTTGCAAATTTCTGCACTGATAGAGGTTTTAGTTGCTTATATATTCTTGTATTTGGAGTTGCATCCTAATGTATTACAGGATGCACTGCACTATGAGCTCTGCCAAATTGCATAGCCGTCACCTCACCTTCGCTCGTAATGTCATAATTTAATTGCGCCTCTGGCTTTAGCCCAAGTAAAGCTGAATAAAAAAACGGTAAATTACTTAACATACTGACGTTTTAACCTTTTGAGTAAAGAGCCATAAGGAAACAACGCATTCATATGTAAAAGCTGGCACAGGTTTTGGCAAAAGCTTTACACAAGCCATTATTAACTTCTTAACAGCCACATGAACGACCTCTTGTGTCAACTCCTGTAATCACCTTGTGTGAACAAAGGAGTATACGCTGTATTTATTCTTAATTCTCGCCCTGATGCAAGTTAATCATGTTAAACTTGCTAAACGTTCTTCCTTAGGAAATTAACAAAATAAACTCGCCAATTATCTTTCAAACTCACTCGTAGTCCTTGGAAACGCTTTGAAACCGGAGTCTACGACAAGTGAAAGTCCTTGCATACCAACCTTTCTTATCGCCTAGAACCGTTAATAATTAATAATAAAAAATGGAGTCAACTTTTCAAAGCTGTTTCCTTCAATATTTCCTCCCATTGCAAGGAGCAAACGTGTCGATTCGACGGCTTTCATGCATTACTACACTGTTTGAGTACAAATTCAGACAAAACTTTTATTAATTAAAATTCGTAATTAAATTACAACAATAAAAAAGGATTCGAGTGGCATGAAGCAGCCTATCTACAGAACATAATGTTTGCTAAAATACTGCCATGTTTGTACTTTTAAAAATTTTAATTACATGTAATTTTATCCATGAAAATCGGGATGATTAATATATTTAATTCTTGATTGTTATACAAAAACACGGTACTTTTGAATATGTACATGAGCAACGAGATTTTATCTTTCGATAGTAGCTTTAATAGCTAGTAGCGTTGCTATTCCATTTAAATTATTTATCATTTCAGTAATTTTGTAAACATCACTTACATGAATAAATAAAATTTCTGCAGGATATTTTAGCCTTGACTTTCCTATAATTCTCAGCTGAATCTTCTTATTCCACAAAATCTTAGCATCGTATTAGTGCAAACCAGCTCACCGAAAAATATCACGCCACCTGGCGGGGTTTCAACCCAACTCCGTACCAACTAAACCACAATCCGTAGGATCTACTTTCATCTACTTAGCTAATACCTCATTGCCCACTCTAAATCAGCTATATGAAGGAATTAAGTAGCTTCCCTTTGTCGACGAAGTTCCACTCCGCAATACTCCGCAATACTCCAGAAAACATCATACAGAAATGCAATCCAGACCCCAGACCCTAAATCCCTGCCGACAAATAACTCAACACGAATCCCCCTCTCGTATATAGTATATAGCAGCTGGGAATTATTTCACCCAATATTTAATAACCAGTCATTTTCCAGGAAGCACAGTAGAATGCACAGTAAAATTTTGATAAGAATATCAGTATACAAAATGTTTGCGAATGTGTATCAGATTTTTGTAACGCAGACTCTAATTCAGTATCTTCAGCTTAGAAACGTCTGTTGTTATTGGGTCTGTATTGTTGTTGGGGTTGTTGAGCAGCACGCTGTTGTTGAGAAGCGGCGTTACGGTAGATGATGTCCAAAGACTTTTGGATAGCTTCCGGGATTGGTGGAGGAGTGGGCAAATGAGCTCCTTGTGGCTGGAATCCGTTCTCATCGGCAACATAGGTCACAGCGTATTGTTCGCCCTCTGGGGAGTAGTGAGAGTAAGCTCCCTGGATCACTTGGATAGTTTCATCCTGAGGCGCACCGGGGTTCTTGATGTATCCGCTTTGCTCAGCCTTGGTCCCATCCGAAGTTTCAAAAGCCCATTTGAAGTTACCAGCTCCGTCATTCTCAGCATCGCTACGCAAGATGGTCACTTCCTGTGGGTTTCTTGGTGCTTGCTGGAATCGGTTGTTACCGAATTGAGCGCTAGCAACGCCCAAGAAGGCTACGACGAGAGCCTGAAATCAAATTCAAAATTTTAATACATTAATTCACTAAAATCCCCACCGGTTTTCTTCTTCACTTCTATCTTCAGGAGGTTCACTAAAAATCCGTCACAATTTTAATGATCACACCAGTAACTCCCTTTGAATCCGTTCAACGAACAACCACTTACGATTTTCATCATGATGAATTATTCTTCGGTTCCCTTGTTGGAGAGGTGCTTCGTTAGAGAGGATTTAGAGACAATTGATATCGACTAACAAAAATGACCGCGTTTATATATGCTTACAAAAATCCCACACAACCCTCCCATCCCCCTCCTTGCCATCTCTGCCCATGCAATTTGTTAACGAAATCACCTACTTGATGAATGATGATCATCAACTAATGTAATTCGCCCCATTCCATTTTTTTCATTAACTGGATACATCTTCACCCAAACACGCCATCCATCCTCGTCCTTACAAAATCCCTATAGCAACAATAGCCGCCGCCGCCCCGTTTCCCATTGTTAGTTAGTTACGTGCACTCCTTTGTCATCGTTATACTCAACACAGTTAATAATCCACACAGTATTTATAAGCAAGGTAGTTCCCGTAATATTATTATTCTTTAATATTATTACACACATTTATAACATCCACCTTCCGCCCCGCTCATATTCTCCCCTCCCTCCGTATCTACGCAACATAACTTCAACATAATCTTTAATATTCCTTAGCCTCCGTTATATATATTAAAATGGTTAGTTCACTACAAACTAGTTAAATTAGCTAAATAACCCTTGTGAATTCTACTCACTGCACAACATTAAACCTTGTATGTAGCCATACAGACTGTATAGCCTTTGTTACTGACATCAAGCTCCTAGTATCTCATCACTCCCACCACCTTAATATCAATGTCTGCCATTAAAACACCACTTAATAGCCCTCAGTAATTATGCATTAACAATCCTCTTATCGCCAAACAGCTCATGTAGTCTTGTATTCATAATATGCCTCCGCTCCTTGACCACATACCTCACCTCTCCTTACTCTTCACCTTATCCATAATCTCTCTTGGATCCATCTTTTAGTACAACTCATCTCCGCTAACTAACTACCTTATTAGATCAAAGTGTAATTTATCTGACAACTAAACGTCTCGTACGCAGTCATAACAGCCGTAAACGAATTGATCTAGTCTTCAAAGATCCTAGATAGATTGTTTCTTTCAAGAGTTAGTATTGCAGTTACAGGACGCAGGGGTTAGCGTCTCATCTTCAAATCTTCTTTGTCCATCACCGGCTCATGCTTCACGATCTCTGAAACGAAACGACTGTAAGAAATCAAGTAGAAGATCACCTTCCAACTTAAAATTAATTATAATTGCTCGTAACCCCATTAACCATCATCTCTTCTAGACATGTCCGATTACACTTGTTCAAACTCCAAACTCTCCTTCATGCTTCTTTCTTTGACGACCTTAAACTCATCCTCTTTGTGTATTTTTTTTCAATTTTGTAAATTTATTTTACAAAGTTATTATTAACCAGAAAACAGCCGCTAAATTACAAAAAAAATATTCTTCTCTACAAACTTATGGCTAAAGGCCATCATATACTGACTGACTGACGTGACTGGAAACCATAGTCCATAAAATCTGTCAACTTGACCCAAAGCAGTTAACTTAAAGGTAAAGTCAGCTGTGAACCCTCCCTTGAGCAGGAATACAATTAGTATATGTACTTCCTCAAGGTATTTCAGCCATTAATTCTACAGTGTCTCCCTCCCACCACCACCACCCCTCATTCTCGCCATTTTCTTCTTCATTATGCAAATGAACCTCCTTTGCCAAATCTAATTCCTTATTTGCACAAAAAATTGGCCATGCTTTTCATTCCCTTATCTGCACTCTGCCCCACACTCACCCTCATTCTCTCCCGCGGCGATTTTAAACGGCGTGAACCTTAACAATAATTCCAAACAAATTAACTTTCATTTTGTCCCCAAAACAACATTTCAAGAGCGTTGCATCTTCAGTGCAGCTTTTTGCAGTCTCTTTTTAATTTGCCGATTAAACAGCATCCTCCTACTATAACAACATCAATTGCTCTTAATCTCCAAGGTGCACTACTATCACATCACAGTGTTATTTACATTATGGCTCTTCTCCATGTTATAATTCTACTGCCCATTGCTATAACTAACCGGCTCATCGAGCTCACGCTAAAATGAATAATCATTTTGTTTGCGAAATTATGCAACACACGGAAAGTGAAACCGGTCTGGCGGAAAGCATTGCCGTCCCTCCTCTCTTTACCCTCTGTCATCTACCTTGTAGCAGAATATTCAATTCAACAACTTTCCCACACAAACAATTACATTCAACACCCCGCAAAACTCCCACGGCTTTCATTCATCAGATCCTTGGCTAATGGAGGAGCAAAGACTCTTTGCCAAAGAGACAGGGGAAACGCTTGTCGTTCAGTAGCTAATATTCTGTCAATTAAATGTATTCTCATCTTCAATTTTTCATCCAAGACGTCATCGATGCTGCAATCGATTGCATCCTTTATGCACGCCATCTACGCTAATCTACATGCACGCTTTGATAACAATCTCATACACAAATACAGGTCATTAACTTGATGAAATTAATTCCAGAAGTTTACAAATGTCTCTCTGATTGTCTTCCAATCAAAAGTTACATTATGCCACACAGTATAGCCTACACTTTTCATTTACTCTCTCAAACTAACTTCAATGATTTACTAACAACTGAGTTCACGTGACATTTAAAAGGGAGGAGTTTAATACTTGGGAATTTTTATTCTTTCATACCCTGCTCTAAGTAAATCCAGACTTCCGCTTATGTTTCGCTAATACAAAAAACCATTACCCCAACAACAATTGCATATCCTTAAGCCGTATGTACTGCACACAATTTGGTATACCCACAATACAATGAACACATAACTTTACTTATACAACTGTAAGTGACAGCAAATAATGCAATTCAATTCCATCCATTTTATTTTCAATCTCATCCTTCCTTAATAACTAAACCACGTTTTTCATTTTGAAAAATAATTCCCTATACGCAAGTAACAAAGTAACATGTAACATTGCCAAATCTAAAACAATTCTCGACAGCCCATTAATTTTGCAACCCTGTACATCCTCAGAACCTCTCCACCCCTCCTCCTCACTTTACAAATACTATTATCTGACAGTCAGACTCTGACTAAGCTCAGCATAACGTGAATTTAATTCTGAATAATCATTAATCCTCCACACGGACTCTTGACCCGTCCGTCCACGTGACTTTCATAAGTTTAAACGCTCTTCCCGTTTCAATTCTTGCAACTGAACACTCTATGCTTTCAACCTCAAGCTAAACTGTGCCTCCCACCCATGCCTCGTAACATTTTAAAATATTGTGCCATAACAAAATTTGCAAACATACTTGCTTGCTCTTATTTTTTACGACAAATGAGAAACGTTTTATTTTGCATACCCTCTTCCTTTCTACTCTTCCTTTCATTACTCATTCATGTCGACTGCATCTTTCTTATTTAATGTTTAGCATCTCTCTACCTCTGTAGCCTTCCAAATTGTTCCCAGGACGGAGAAATGAACTTGAATCCATAAGGTTGTAAGACGAATAAGCATTCTATGAGCCTTTATTTATTTCTTTTGATAGATACGACGACACATGCATAATAATACGCACCAGACAGAAAACTATACCCGATAAGACTATCATGTAGCCAAGGAGCGAAACCATCAATTTTCATAATCATTTTTCATTTATTTTCACAATCAATACCTCAAGGAATCCTTGCAATCCTTATAGCAAATACAGTCTCCTCAATCCTCTCATTTTCATGTAAATTAAAATCATTGCTCAACCAACCCGTTAGCTTTAATCCATTTGTCTTATATCCTCCCTTCTTTCTCTTGCTCTCTCCTCCGCCTTCTTGCTTTAAATATTGGGCTATGCCTCGATTTATAAATACAACTCCAAATCAATCATTTAGAGTTTCAGATTCACAACATAACTGTATATATTCTCCGTATTTATTTGTTTAGAATTTATCATCTCCGTTCCAACCTCCTCTACCTTCTTGTCGTTATTGTTGTATACAGCTACAACTTTTTCTTGAATTATATTATGTCTCAATAATCCACCCACGTAATGTGTAATATTATCTCTTTACTTCTTCATTCCCGATCTTATCATCCAAGGGATTTAATCCCTTGAAGAAAAGTATCGGTTTCCATTAATTAATATAGCAATTTTCGCAATACGCAGTCATTTCTCCTATGCCACGCCGTTATAATTCTCTCGCGAATAATTATAAACGCCTCATTCCATTTAAACAATACAAGATTCTCACCAGTCTCAAGCGTTTCCACACCCTCTTATCACTCATTCCTTCCCTCCGCTCTGAATAGAGTCTTCCCGGCAGATGCAAAGGTGTGTGTAAATACTACGTTATAATTTTCAAGTGAGAAACCTATAATATTACCAACATCCTCTGGTTTTTTTCACCTTGATGCAAACCAAGCCTTGATTACTAGCCAAGGCAGATACCAGACTAGCTTTGATCTAGTTGCCATCATTTGTCTAACATTCGCCACGTTGTTACCATTGCTATTGCATTCCTAGCCGTTACTGTAATATAGCTACTCATCATAATTGCCTATTGCTGCTGTTTCCACCATCCTAATAACAGCAATCACGTAATTAGCATTCAAAATTACAAAAATTAAAACTCATTTAATTAGTTGCCTAAAGGAGAGGAAACGTTTTGTAAATCCAATAACAACAACAACTTTTCCAACTTTCCACACTCTTACAATTTGTAATTTTCAAATTACTACCTTTTCAACTCGCAATTTCCCACTCTTCAACGTTCTTCTTCTCGTTTTGTTAAACTCCTTCCACTAAACTACAATCCTGAACCACTTTTCCCTTTCTAAACCTTCTAATCATAGCTAAAAATTCATTTTTTCAACCTAATTTCCTTTTAAGTTCCGAAGCGCTCTTGGCTATAAGAACTAGCCAAATCCTTGTGTATACATGTATAATATTGCACACTAATCCCTCAGCTACTGGCCAAATTGCGAATGCATAAATGGCACATTTCCCAGAAATTCATAACCCAATGTACCTAAAAATTTGCAAATAAATCCTCCAGGTAGTAACTTAGGAAGCACTATTTCCATTTACTTGCATATTTATGCTACGGGCTAGTAATTGCGAATATTTTTTGCAGATAATCGTTTAGCAGAGTTAAATTAGCGCCTTAAGAGACCTTCGATTTTGACATCTAAGCCGTCTATTTCATCAGCTATTCAAATAGGTTCATTAAGGGTCGATTATCCCAAGATTACAAATATAGATATACCATCAAGTACACTTCTTGATTTCAGTTCCTCGTTATTTCGCTAACAGCGTTACTTTCAATCATTACCTAGTATTGTCATTAACTTTATGCGTTGTAACAGCGTCGCCAACAGCGTTACTTTCGTCCAACGCTTAATTTTGTCTTTAACTTTTCCGCTTGTAATAGCTAACAAAACTCATCCGTAAAAACTGTTACTCCAGCTCATTACGTTACATTGAAAATTGACCCCGTTTTTGACCTCCAGCATCTTCAGAACCTAATGTAAAAATGTATTTTATTTTCGCATCTTTTATATCCCTAATTCAAAATCTAGCTTCCCCAAAGCACAATCATAGACTCACGCGTCGGAGTCGGCAATTCTTTTGTCCACTAAGCGTGCAAAAACATTTGATTTCGCGGATAGTTTAGCACGAAATTATCTCTCTGTTCTGCGTCACAGAATTATATACTATAAAACAGTAATAAGCGTGCAAAATGTTGGCAACTTTATTGCAATCTTCTGAGGAACTTAATAAGATCCGTGATTGATATCTTAAATTTTTTCATTCTCTGGAAAGCCTGATTGAGGTGAAGAAAATAATATTTTTTCCCCAAAATTAATAGCCCTTCAGACATAGGTCTAAGGTCAAGGTGAGTTGGATCCCATCTTCAGATTCAACTATAGATACAAAATCCTGACTGGCAGCCACGCTGCCTGCAACTTAACGCCACCTGATTACCTAACACACAACAAAAACTTACGCACCCACCTCTAATCCCAACCTCGACCTGGCCAAATCCAGTCACATCTCAAAAACTTTTCAAACTAAACATTTTCTACTCCATCTTACGACCCCTTCCTCAATTACACCTTTTTAACAGGGTTTGAAACCTAAATTAAATGATTTCCCCATCTAAAATTTGGGCATTAACAAAGGATGAGAGGAACACACATGCAAAACGTTTTTAAAAAAAACAATGCACACCTCGCGCGCGCGCATCATCCCAGCTCAACTTGAACACGTCCATCCATCCGCCTGTCCACCCAGTAATACAGTTAGCACATGTAATTTAATCATGTTCACCTTGCCCTCGATGAACGTGCAAACAGTGTGCTAGAAGAAGCGTCCTCTTCGTCCTTTTACTTTCCACCATTAACATTCAAAGTGTCTTCTCCTAAACGATCACTTTTACAAACACGACTACTCTTCTTCTATCCTTCTCATGAATTAAACACCAACAACCCATCCTCCTCTCATCCACTTCTCTTGTCCTGCTCTTCTTCTCAAAGTCTATATAATCTCCTCAAGCGTCGACCGCTAGGTCATAAGCGTTCCGCCGCTTCACCGCTCCTCATCTTTTCAATCTTCTCCGCCTCACTCACAGGCCAACCTATCCCCTCTCCTGCCAATATTAATTATCCACGCTCATCATGTCCCGTTTGAATGCATCGCCCTTTACAAGCAAGGCCCTAGAAGTCCCACAAGCTTGTTATGTAATTATTCAGTTTCTAATTACCCTCCACGCGTCTAGACCCTCGAGGGATCACCTACATTTCAAAATATGTCAGCCCCACACTTACATGACATTAAATTGTACACACGTTACGTTCTTACTCTCACCAGTATTAAAAGTGTGACCGTATCTTCTAGAAACTCTAATTCAGTTCGTTCCTCTACCCATAATTATCTATGGTCAAGCTTGAAGCTAGTCAAGCGCTGTCGCTGTCACAGCTAAAACTTAGCGCGCTTAGTTTACACCTGCGTAACCACACGCAAATCTTACATCTCAACGTAAACGTTTACCCTAAACGTAACACCATAAGAAATTCGCATACATGCTCAAAGGACAAAAATCCCTAAGGATGATTTGTAAGGACACCAGCGATATTTTTTAACATAACTTGGATTATACGCTCAATTAAAAACTTATGTCATCCTTTCCGCTTAAAGGTATACACAGAATCTCGCAAAAGTACTTGATATCCTTGAATCTTCTTCATCTTTTTCCTTAAACCTTCTGGACCATCTCCAAAACAAGTCATTTTACCCAAACCTTCACATTTCCCGTTAAGGTACTTCTTGTATGCATGTCCTTATTCTTTGTCTTCTTCTGTGTACGCAAATATCTTCCATTTTTACAGTTTCTGTCTCACCTGAAAAAATTTCACACACACGCACGCCCTCTAGCTATCACTTCGAAAGGGAAAGTCCTCCTAAAAAAATGCACCTCACCACTGAATTTCAGCGGAGAAACAGTTAACTACCAAATTCATTTTACTAGCCGCATCCTGTTTCAAAATAATTAATCTTTAGCTTCAGTTTCATACCTAATTTATATACGACTCGTTTCTTGCATCACGTACGATTTTAGTCAGCGTTAGAATCCTTTAATTTAATTCCCTTGCCTCCACAGGAGCGCATCGCGCAGCGCTTCTTCTTACAACGACAGTTAAACTACCTGTGTAGCCGATTCCTTATCCTCCGCTATCTACGTAAATCTGGTGCGTGTCATGCGATAAATAAATTGTTAAGAACCTGTTTACGATGATTGAAGGAGCGATAAAAATGTTTTACTGCTTCATCTTTACCAAAGTCTCACGTCCTCCCTGACTCTTCTTCATTCCTTCATCCAAAACATGCGGACAGCCTTTCCGCACACAAATCCTTTGTAATTTCTTGGCAAATTTTAGCTAGAGTATCATTCAAGCCCCTCTCGCAAATTTCGTGTCGTTTTCTTAAATTCTTCCCTAATCTGCATGCAATTTAGTTGGCATTGCATGACTCTCAGTCCACTGTCCCATCTCATCTTCTTCGTGTCAAGCTTCTAATTCCTCACTTCTGGTCGGTCCTCCTATTCCTACCTGGTGCACCTGATCTCCTTACAGCAGTTGCTTGTACCATCAGCCAATCACAAATCCTCTTACTACCTCTCTTGTCCAGCAGGTACGTGTGGATTTTTATGGCTAAACTTATCAAAGATTTTACCTGTCTTTGGAAAAATTATCAACAGCTTCTTGACGAGACTCATTAGCATAAACAGTTTTTATGCCAAAAAAGAAGGCGATCATGAGACGACTATGCATAGTCGTAGCTATGGTGGCTCGTGTAACGGTCTTCTTGCTCCTCAAGGTTAATATTAAATAGCTTAATAGCCCCGCTTGATGCTAGAAGAAGACCAACTTGTTTTTTCGCCTTCTTTGCTAATTATTTACACTTGAAATAGCTGAGATAAGACAGATTCCACTTTCATCTTCTTCACTTACATCCTAAGCTATTAACTCATTCAAAATATAGCTTGGGATCCAATCAAATCTTTAGCGGCACCAAAGCTCTACACAGCTATGGAAAAAAACTCTTCAGTGATTCCATGAATATGTAATGAATTAATCTCCTTCATTCCACCACAAGCTATATACAAAAATAATCATTGATATTTTATTAATTTCTCATTTTTTAAATTGAATATAATCAATCAGGAGAGGAGAAAGGATAGTCGAAGAAGACGAATTAGTTACATATTGGCGGTTGTAGACAGAGAGAACGTGGGAGGATGACAGAGTGGAATTGGGTTTTTGATATATTCTAATTGCATTGTAGTTAGTAGAATTTTGGTACAAAACTAAAGTAGCAGCAGCACTATTATGGAAATCAAAGGCGGGTTACTCAATTATTTACCGGCGGCAGCCTGTTGAGCAGCAGCGTTTCTCAAAGCGATTTCAACAACTTTCTTGATTGCCTCTGGGACGGGTGGAGGAGTTGGCAAATGATCTCCGGTGGGTTGGAATCCGTTCTCGTCAGCAATGTAAGTAACGGTCACAGTGTTACCTGAGCACACACAAATTAAATTCAAATGACCGTTTCAAATAACTCAATCTAACGATCAGCCTAATTTGAAATACTTTCGCCAAAATCATCTTTTAAAATATATCAAGTGGCACATCTTATTTTAACGCCGTTTTTTAAACATAATCCGAAAGGTTATCCCTCAAGTCATGCAGATTTGGGTTCATACAAAATCCAGCTTGGACTCATCTTATCCCTAACTTGAAAATAACACTCCACAGAAGCCGACTTACCTTCTGGGTCAACGTAGCTGTAAGATCCTTGGATGACTTGGATTTGTTCATCAGCAGCAGCTTCGGGGTTCTTGATGTATCCGTTTTGCTCGAGTCTGGTGCCGTCAGAGGTTTCACTCAACCACTTGAAAGTTCCAGCTCCGTCATTTTCGCTCAACGAGTTGGTAATCACGACTTCTGGGGCCGTTTGTGGGCGGGCGCTCACAGCGGCGAAGAGGACAGCAGCGATAAATGCCTGAGGGAATCAAACAAACGTTTTAGCCTCTTACTATAGCTTTAGATTAGCGGAGAGCTTTGAATGCGTCCTCCTGACTTTCTCTTTCGAGTGAAACCACCACACTATTCTTCTTGAATCCCTTCAGCTTACAGTAACAGCTAGTTTAGCTACTGCTACTCGCCTAACTTTTAGCATAGCTGCTAAGTCGCTTCCTTAAAAAGTGCAAAATTTTTAGATCTGCTCTTTTAAGTTCTAAGAATCTCAACCTCCGCTAAAGGCTATTCATAAAGCTTATGAAAATATCAAAGGCTTATGTATTTTATCAACTGCTTTCTCCAGCTAAACTTGCGACATTCTGAGCTACTACAGTTCCCAAAACGATGTCTAGTTGCTTACACTTAATTTTTCAAAATGTCTACCAAACTATCAAAAGTCCTAGCCAAATTTAGCAAAATCTACTAAACTATCACTTCAAATCCTTTAAAATATCCCAATCGTCACCAAAAAAACACAACGTTTTTCCAAATCCACAAAATTTCAAATCACTTATAGCGTCGCAAAATTCTCAAAAAACTCGGATCACACTAATCAAGTCTCTTTGAATTCTCTGTGTACTTACGTATTTATACATGGCGGTAGTAGCGGTTATTGTAGATTTGTTTATTTTCCAAAAATAATCCCACAACTTGTAGATTGTCACACTAAGAGATGCAGAGATGATTTGATGAAGAGACAGAATTCGGAAGCTCTATTTGTACTCCCTCGGGCCCTGGGTTAAAGATTGAAAAAAAAGAGCATCATTCCTCAATTCAGCAGACAAAAGCATGCAAAACTATAGAAAAGTACGCAAAAATCCATGTGGTTGTTATTAGAATCATCCTCTCCTCCATGTCATGTCATTGTAATTCCTCTCTTTTGCTGCAAAATCCTTTATTTGTTTCCCCACTTGACTTCCCTCAAAACGTTCAATTACGCAACTTCATCAAGTTTCCATAAAATCAAAAAATTAACATCTTCTTCACCCTCTTACTTACATACAACAATTATTCCATCTTATTATATTCTTAGCCAAAGAAGAGCCTGTGAGGAAGCTGCTAGCAATCGTCGGCGACACAAGTTACACAGTCGCGACATCCACGCAGCCATATGCATAACCTTTGCCACACGCAAATAACACACACTGTAGTCCTGACCCCTAGGATACTGATTTCAAATCAAGTCTCCGCATCACCAAGTAGCCTACACCAACTCCCAATCATGCAGCATAGAAGGTCCTCTTAAACTTTACGGAATCCATCTATAAATTTCATTTCGTCTCTCCTTATCCTCGTAAAATCTTGACAACTGCATCCACCTTAACAATCTTCAAGGGGTTTCTAGCATCAAAATCTGCATACAATATCTCACAGTTTACACTCAACTACACAAACTATGCATAACCATCAACATATTCTCCATTTTTTAAAACCTCTAAATTTACAAGCCAAACCAGGCATAACATTATTCCTATCGTCAATCAAAAATTATTCATTCAAAATCCCAAAAATCACCACATCTCAAACTGAGCATTATCCCTCGCATCCTATCCTACCCTCTCGTCTTCTTCTCATCATCTCGTCCGCCTTCACAAAAAAACTTAATTATTCAGAGTTTCTTAGTGGGCATTAATTAATAAATATGCACTTCAACAGCAGCCGCACTTTTAATTAATGCAAGCCATATTTAAAATACACCACCGTCTCCAAAGCTGTTTTCCACCTTCGCTATCAAACAGAATTTTAAATTATCTCTCTACAACAATCTATCTCTTCCTTTAAAAACAAAAGCTTCATCTAATCATCACCACCACTATGTCAATCTCATCTCCAACCTCCAACTATGTAGCTACTGTGCAAATGCACCAGGGCAAGTACCCTGGTAATTTATTACCAATCACTCATCCCACACCCTTGTCGTACAAACCTTTGAACCACAAGGTTACACCTTCGCTCGTTTACTAATTAATTCGTCAGACGTGTATATACCTTGTTCCCGAATTATAATTAGCAATCCGAAATGCAAAGTAGTTGTGCATTTTCATATATTGGTACAAACCAACAGGATATGAAAATATGCAATGTATAAATATATATACATAAATATAAATCGAAAAATTAGATACTTGACCTAAAATAGTTGACTCCAGCTTATAGATTGCCCCGATCCACACGACTAGTTTCCATAGAGATTTCGTACATTTAAATTCGCTCTACAATGTTTATTAACAGCTATTCCCGTTTCCATAGAAACACACATCAGGCAGGTTCGTGCAAGTTGACTTTCACCGTACTCCTTTCACCATTGGCCAATCATCGTGGCAATTGCTGGGAAACGCCATTTTCAAATTGCGACGGCCAAAATTCGAATGAGATCTACATCTCACATTCGAATAACATTATCCTAAGCTTCCAGTAAAACCAAACTTAAAATCCTCGACCAGCAGAACCACATAAAACCTTTAGTTCCCTCCTCTTTACACACACCTCACACGCGTTAGCTGCTCCCTCGTCTTCTTCTCCGTCCAAACTTTTGTTTCCTTGGTAACTTGAGAAAATCCCATTTAAGGGATTTAAGAACAAGACGATCTTCACCTAAAGGTCAAAATGCCATCAAGTCCCATCCTGATTCCTTTTGTCTCTCTGCGGAAATAACGGAATCAGAAAACAAAAATGATAAATATCCAAAACATTTTAGTGACAGATTCCTATAAAATATGCCGAAAAGAGTCTTTAATTAGTAATTCCTTCCACATTAATTTCATGTAAACAAGTATGGATAAGTGCTCATTTTTCTTATCTCTTCATTGCCAAAATATTCCACTCGGCAGTTGACAAACGCGACACTTTTTGCTACGTATGCAAAAAATTTGCAAGCTTTTCGCCCACTCCCAAATAATCTGCTTCAGGCTTAAATGAACCAGCTCCTTCTCAGTTTCATAATAGCCTCGTGTATTTTCCTAACTAACCTACTAACTAAGCTACTCGTAGTAATTCCCACACGTGCAACTTTAAAGCTTTCGGCATGAGAAATGTGCATCCGTTTCACTTTCGCTTATCTCATCTCTCCCACTACTCACTACTCTTCCATTTTAATTCTTACCTTGTCCTCCGGCCATCCGACCGAACACACCTGGTAAATATTCATGAGAAAACAGTGATGACACTCGCAGGAATTAAGAGACCGCCGCATCTTCTCCAATAACTCTCCTTCTCTCCCATCAGTCCTCACAGATCAGCCAACCCAATGCATTTCTAATGAGCAATAAACTTTTCTGGTGTCCATTACAACCATTCGTCCATCCTTGTCTCCCAGCCCCAAGTTTGCTCATCCGCTCAATTAGAGGACACTATACTTTTCAAAATTTTGTCACATCTACCGCAGATGACATTTTCTTGTAACCTCACTCAGGTAGACTCAGGTTACCTGTGATCATTATTAAATACGCTCCTTTCTCATCACCCACATCATGACATAGACATAGTCGCTCAATTCCCACGTGCTCAGCCCATCCTTTACCGCTACTTACCCATTCCCACTATGTCTCATCATCAACAACCAATTACATAACTAATATTGCCAATAACTGTCACATTCTACATAATTTTATCTTCCGAAATCCATGTAAAATCCTAATCACCCCTTCCAAATTTCCCTTGTTCCAATGCAGCGCAAACGTGTTAATTTTGTGCTTCACGCGTTACTTAACATCAACCAAGTTGCATGGAAGCGCCGCAAGGAGTGCGGCTGTGCCGCGCTTTTTAGCAAGTGGTCTAGCTTTTAGTTTACATAGTTCCCTTAAGTGCAAGAGCAAGAGCAGCTTTTAGCAGCAGCAGCGCTCAGCAGCATGGAAGCAATAAACTTAGAATCCGCAAATTATTTCATCACTTCCAGCATTTATTTACATTAACAAGCACAACTCCAGCGCTACCTGGTGGAAATTCTGTGAACTATCATTCTCCCCCTCAAAGAACTATGCTTTCGCCACATACTTTAACTTAGCTTAACTCACGCTATTTAATTCAAACTCACCAATTCTTTTATACCACTGAACCTTTCTCTTAGACAAATCTTTTAACCGCCCGATGTTAGTATTACGAAAAATCCGCAATCATTTCACGACAGACAATGAACTTGTATGCATTTATAATTTCATTCCACCAGTAATTTCCTACAAATTGCACCTTTTGCAAGCCCTTATTCTTCACTCCTCCTCCACCAACCGCATCACATGCAATTCTTGCAAAATCCTCAATTCGAGACAATTGCAATTCCTACAATCCCAGACACGACTTCACCCTGTAATGCTCAATCCAATGCAAATTCAAACATTTCCCCACAGCAGGTCAGCTTGTAATATATGAGACATTTCTACTTCAGTTCAACAAGTATCGCGCCAAATTTTCAACTTCCCAACTTGCCAACCACATAATCATAGAACTGCAATCCTCGTTATTTTGCCACTTGCAGCGCTTCTCCTTCCCACCTCCTCCTCAGTCCTCCTCGACTCCCCACTGTCTTGCTCATTGTTATGAGCAAGGAATAATTCACTTCAAGGAGATTCTTCCCTAGGATAATCAGATACTTGAGCGTATAAACCGATTATTATAGCTTATTCCTCTATAATTACGTTATAAACGTAGCGTACGTGAGCATCGCTATGCACGCCTTCTTCCTTCCTTCCAGCATTTATCTACTTAAAATCCAGTTGAGGAGGATTGTCTACACTGACTATGCACGCACAATCCCATCAAATTCCTTCCAGTTCATGAAGCAGTTCACATTTATGAACATCTTGTCTGGGTCAACAAGCTAATGTGATTAATTCAAAAACAAGGCAACCCTTGAATATTTGGCAACCCTGTCGCTTCCTTCAAGGCTGATAATCCCTAAGACTAATCTTATTTGAATATTTTCTAATCGGGTAATTTTTCAATTGCATGCAGCTGTACATCCTGCTTTCCTTTAAATCCGCTATTGAAATCCAGAAACTACATTTAAATTCAAGTCTAGAAGCATAACGTCTTCAAATCTGGGACCATATCCCAGAATTTTCGAAAAGTAATGCAAAATTTTAAAATTGGCAAACATCCAGTTCGCGAAATTATTCCCACCAAAAGCGAGTCTGTCCATTCAAGCAGGAAAAATTCGCCAAGTCCACCACTCTTGTATGTAATCCTTTAACTTGATCACATAAAAGGAAGTCATTTTGACGCTTATCCTTTATTAACCAAACCTACTTAGCATTTTTCCTTAAAAATCAAGCAAAGACTACGAGCTTTCATCATGATAACCCTGAAGTATAAAAGTATAATCTGGCCCATGTGTAGAACAAGTTACATCTATCTTCACCAGCCGCATGCATAATTACCTTCCTCCATTAACTAATAAGCCTGCTAAATATCAAACGTGTTCTCTAATAAGAAGCCTCCTTAAAAAATGAATGAGTTCTTCATTTACCTACCTCTTCCACAGCTTCCATCTTCCAAACCTAAACTAGCAAGCCGTTAGCCTCCAAGGTCGTTCTAAACGACCATGAGGCAACTAATACAGCATCTGTCGCATCCCTCTCATCTCTTCGTCAGCAACCCCGCTTTCCCACACTTGCCACCTCTGCCACGTGCTGGATAATCTGGACAACTATCCCTGTGTCACTTTTCCTTAAAAAACCGGCTTCCCAATTAAGTTTCCTCGATTCCACCCAAACTAAACTGCTTTTTAAGGACCAAACTAAATTATTACCCTGGACTTTTACGACACAGCCCAATCCGCCATCCATTCCATCCTACCTGCAATGGCGCATCCTCTGTCCAATCACTCAAGAATGCAAATGTATATCCAGATCTTAAAATTCAAGAATAAATGTAATAATTTAAATACATTAATCAACACGGATTCACATATTTATTCCATATTCAGTTACACATACCGCTCCTTCTAACTGCATAGCATGTAATTACCCCTCTCAGACACACGGAGCACACAGGTGAATCATTTACCTTGAGTCTTTACCAGAGCGAGGAAACAATTACACGAGTTGTGTACAAAACTTGTCTCTCTCTCTCTCGTCATCCTCTTAATTCTCTTACAAGCATTTCACGTGACGAATGAATGATTTCAGCCCGTGGAATCCAATATATTCATGAATAATAAATGCTCAACTAAACCTTTGGTCTCCATTCTCTTCAAACAATCCACGAAATTCAAAAATCTACATAACAGCTATTAGTATTTAGCATTGAAAATGCTTCCATAACTTCTTCACAAAACTATTAAATCTTTTAACAAAACAATGCTTCAATCTAAAAGTTTTAATCCAAAAGCATCTTCTTTTTCCATGCAAAAAAACAGAGTTAGTATTCTTTCCAGCAAGCACACTTTTCCAGTTATTATCAGATCATCTCCTTTGTACAAGAACAAGCGCTGATTTATATTACCTTAACAGTTTTCCCCACAAAAACATCCCCTATCATCATCATTTAAATTGCACAAGTCTGGACCTTAATTACACAGGTATTCGTATCCGCTTCTTCTTCAGTTCTCTTTTTAAAATATTTCAGCTGAATTACAGTCCTCTGCTAACCGTCTTGCATCTTCTTCTTATTTCTTCTTCTCCACAACAGATTAAGCTCACGGACCACCTCTGGTCCAGAAAAGCTGAGACGACCTTGTCCCCGGAGAATGTAGTTAGTCCACAGTGTGTTTAATGATCCAGTTTAACTTGGAGGACTATTTAGCCCATCTTTATGGCCCAGCCAACCTCCCCTTTTTCCCCTTCCCTCACAAACATGTGTCAAATCCTTCACTGTCACTGGGAAGCGGCAAGGGAGAAGAGCAAAAACTTGTTCAAGTTTTTTCCGCAAAAACCACTAAATTTTTCATTCCATTCTTTGCTATCATCCCGATTAATTTAATCCTATTGTCTTCTTGTCATCTTCTGACACGGGTGCAGATTGCAGACATTCTTCTTTGTCTCCTCCCAGTATCATCTTGTCTTTGCTCTTTCCCTTTGATACTTTAAAGATGCCATTGAAAAAGAGAAGAGGTCTAATTATCTAACAGATTCCAGGATCCATGCAATATCCCGGATTGGTAGTTAGCACGTGCAAAAATTGTATTTTTTATGTGCATTTAATCCTACCTTTGGAGGAGTATTCAATTAATTTCAAAACTTTAATTAAATTTCGTTTTTGTATTGAAAAACAAAATAATTTATTCCAGTCAATGTTCAACGCCGAAAATAGCAAAAGTTGAAGATCATAAGAGTTGTACTTCACAGTTACATCAAACCTCTGTAACCACCCCAACATATGTATTACCTTCGTAAAATAGTTCCGTGTACATTTACTACACAAATGTAAGCCTCATTACCCATTACCACTACTTGTTAGTCCATTGAACATTAATTCAAACCCTTTCTAAATTTCATTATTATAATTTAAATCATAATTTCAGTTTAAATAAATAGAACTTAAATTTTCAAGCTCATCTTTGAAACTTTTAAAATGCATATCTTCATGTAAGAGTTCAACGCCGAGAAATAAAAATATTGCGCATGCCAAACCTCCCACTCGTACAGTTTCTTCCGAAATTGTACGCATTGCTAGCATATGTAAAACTATCATTCCTCAGCATCTTCTAAATATTCCGGTTCGATTTATGCATATTTGACTACACAAGCTTCTTCGAACCACTGGAAAACAATGCTTGTCTAAAGCGCCCTCTTCAAAATTTCCAGAAGATGCGCATCAATATTCCAAGCTTCAAGAAGCTTCTTGGCCTAGTTCTAAGTTTTTGCTTTCATTCTGACTCAGTTTTTTCTCACCTGCGCTTTACCGCAGCAGCGCATCCTCTTGTATTCCTAGAAACCATAGCGCGCGCAGCGCTTGCAACTTACCTTGTAACTTGTAACCCTTTGGCAGACACGATAGCGAATGGTAATTTATGATGCAATATTTGGAAACTCTTGTACTTAGCAAGCGACCAATAAGCAAGCATCCAATCCATCCCTCAAGGTCCCAAGATAAACCCAATATACACTCCCTCTCCTGGTCAGTTTACAGTAATATATTACGTCAAGAAAAAAGTATTGTGAAGCATAATAGCAGATAAGACTTGGATATTCTTTCCCATGTTTTCACTTCTGACAGAAACAAGATTAGGATTAATTCCATTCCCTCGTCAATCCATATCTTCATATCTTACTATTGCAATCATCCTCTACCCCACAACATGTCTTGCTTGGGAAGTCTCTCTTCTTCTTCTTCCAACAATCTTCCATCACTCCATTTAAATAACTTGAGTCCTTTCAGTCTCAAAATTTCTATGCATTTCTCTAGCCGCAGCAAACTAAAGCCCAAAGCTTAATACAGACCTAACACATACGACACTACCTCTTCATTCATTCATTCCTTTATTATTTCCTTATTAATCCATTCATCCTCTTCCTTCGCCGTCCTTCTCCCCTTCATTAACGCTCCAAGCCCTATCTTCTCCTTCCACTTGCCCAACTCTAGTATATTTTGCTCCCATCCTTCTTAAAAAAATCATCTAATTAGTGGAAATACTACAAAGAATCCCTGTCGGCTCCAAAAATACCAATTCTGCAATACATTACCTGCTCCATCCTCAATTTATCTTGCAGTTTACTCGTTCCTTGGATATTTGCAATAGCGTCTTCTGCAGAGCTACAGAGCTACAGCTAGTGTATCACCTACTAATTTCATACCAATTTCTGTACAGATTGCAGGACTAACATAGCTGACAGCTATAGCCTACAGTTTCTTGAGAATTATCCCTTGCTTTTCATATTCCACCTGCACCCTCTCCTCTAATCTTTTATATCCTTAAACATCTTCTCATAGCTCTTTATGATTATTACATGTACATTAACCGTGAAAACCACAAGGTTCCGTCATCGGACTGACGGTAGTTATTTCAAACTGTATCCAATATGTCACGCATCACGAACCAATTATTTTAGCTACATAAAATTCTTGGGAATCTCTCGTCTTAAAAGTATGTCCCCCCACCATTCTCTCAATTCCAAGTACCTTTGCTTAGATCTTTATTATTCCATTCATGAATTTCATCTTCCCGCAGCTCTTCTTCTTCTTCATCTTGTCCTCTCATAACTTTCCTTCTTCTTGCAATTGCATCCTAATCCTCCAATCCTGCTTGCACATACCTGAATCTGATCAAAATAGCTCAATCCATTATTATTATTATTATTACATCCTAAATATGACACTTTATCCCAGAACCATGCAACAAGCCAGCCCCAGGGGTTGCATCGACAAGTCAGCAATATAACCAAGTGAACGTTATCTTAGGACAGAAAGGCAACATGGGAATTATGCCATGATTTATTTTTAATCAAGGCTCTCCTTGTTCTTGCCCTAAGCTACAAGAAAATTAAACAAAAGAATACAGGATGGCCCACCTAAAGGCACGTCCTTCTCTCCCTCTAGCCTCTCATCATTCTCAAAATAATCATAATAACCACTTGCACGATTCTCCGATTGTTCCCTCACCAGCACATCTTTTGGCAAAATATTCGCAGTATTCCCTCCTGCACTGCTGACCATTGCCCATAAGGGCAATATTGTACATATTACACAGTCATGCATTCACTAAAAACACTTCCATTCTTTCCGTCCTTTCCCTCATCTTCTACCTCATAGCAATCTTGACTCTTCAATCACCTTTCTGACCCTTAAATAAATTCCCATCATTCCTCCCAGAGAACTGACTTCACCAACCCTCACTGATTATAGCCTATACCAAACCCTATAATTTTCATATTCATATAGGTACTGGAAAAGTGATCATAACAGGTCAAAAAGGGCACTTACTGACCTTCCAATGTCCATTCGCGAGTGCGAATCCGGAGGTACCTTATCATCTGTTTATTTATTACAAAATTTTTGCACGATTCCTTTCAAGACACGCTCATGCTTACACAAAATCCAAATTACAATACCTTCGCTGCTATAACCGGCCCTATTTTTGCATGCTTCAATAATTGTGTATTCCTTCCAAGGGATTTATTTATAGCGACACACTGCTTTAAGGGGTCCTTTGAAATTACAAGAACATAATATTGTCTCATCCCCTGCCCTTGCTCCTCTCCTGACCCGGAAGAATAATCTATGCGTTGTTAAATATAAGCTTTTGCTGTCAGTTCACATGCTTATAGCTTTATCCTTTTAACTTCTTTAGTAAGGCTCCAGATTTAAAATCTAGATTACACCTTCCCTCTAAAAAAACAATTCCCATCTTCAAGGTTGTTCAAAGAAGGATAATTGGTTTAAGAGGTTAGAACAAAGTTAAAAGTAGATCGCAATTCTTTTTACAAACCAGCTCCTCTGGCGGGTAGTAATTGGTTTTTAGTTGTTCACAAATTACCCTCTAAGAGCAAGTAATTGATTCTTAACTGGTTATTCCAGAACGTGATGCAAAAATAATATTTAATTCCATTAAACTCTCACGCTTCCCTCTCCCAATTACATACTTAAATAGCTTAAAAGAGAGCGGATTTTATGTAAATCCACAACTTTTTGTATCCACCCTGGGGGCATATTTTTCCTAAAACTTTGCACGTCTATATATATTTTTTGTATTTCTCACCCTTGTTTTCAAAAGAAGATCCCTCTGAACATGTTATGAAAGATGAATTATTTGTGAACAACATTTTTTTCCTTTTACGGAAGCGCTTAAGAGTTGTTCTCCAATTTAGTTCCCAACCCTAGCTCTTCCATCCCTGTCTCTCTTCTTCTATCACCTTCTTAACTGTATCTAATCCTCATTCTCTTCAGCAGAAGGTCTTCCCAAACTAAGCACCATAATACACCTTATAGCACTTGCTTTCCTATTGTAACAGCGCTTACGAAAAAGCGCTGTTTCTTGTGTTCGCAGCGTCTGCGTGACACCATCTTGTCGTCCTCCCTCTTATCCCTTCCTCTTGCTCATCTTCACTCAACAAATGCTCGTATCCAGTCCACATCTGCCGAGTTTTGTATGAATCCCTTGGATTTTTTCATCCACAAAAATAGGGATAATCAACTTTTCATTTCTGGGAATCAAGGTGGTTTAGTTATCATTTTTCCACTCTCATTGTCAGCATTTACCTCTTTTCGCCGAATGCGTCATAAATCTTTATGCAAATCCTCAATTGTCTCGTATACTTACGTAAACACAAGATTTTTAAAAGCCATCTTCCTTTTGCTCATCCAAAGTATCCATTTCCCCCAAACCGCCCGTCATTCTCTTTCACATCCTTAAAGATAAGTAGCCACACCACCTGCAATTTATTTTCCTCAGATGCAAATCCAGCAAAGGTTGCAATCAAGAGCAAAAATCCTTACAAGTCACCATGCATACGCTGAACTTGTAAACTTGAAAGTATTTTCGGAGTCAACCCAACAGTTCCTGTAGCTAATTTAAGATAACGGCAATCAAGCTCATAATCAAACTTGCAAGAGTATATCATTCCTTGACGCTTCATTCATTCCAATCTCCAGATCTTAAATTAGATTCCATGAATTCAAGCTGATTAGTCAATCTGTATCCATTCCATTAAAAAATGATTCATTTTTTACCATAAGGTCGAAGAATGTACGCGGATTCATCAACTGGGATTCAAGCTTACTTGTTGCCTTTTGCCGCTAACTGTGTGAAAAAAGCAGATTCACTTTCAGTTACAGCTACAGGATATCAGTTGTACCCAAGCGATCAAAACTTTTCAACAAGTAGCCCACATCCTACACTCACTGTATTTCAAAGACCGTTTTAATCTTATTTTATGCACTGATTTTACCGTTACTCAAAATACCTTAAATTAAAATCCCCACATTATTCTCATCGCTTGGGCTCTTCACCGCCCTTCACAATGACAATCTTCGCCGCTTTGCTTCAGGGACTTAAGGATTGCGTACTTCGTACTCACCCCGTTAAACAAGCATGTTAAGAAACATTCAAATGAAAAATCAGTCCCTTGATCATCATCCTCCATGTCCATCCTCGTCATACCTCTTCCCTGTCTACTTTCAGTTTTTAATCCAACTATGGTTTGTCTTATGCAAGAAACAATCACGGTTTTGTATTCTTTCTTCCCAGCCCTAGGATTTTATAACGTAACGCTTCTTTCTTTATCTTACCCCTCCGCCGCCATCATCATATCGCATTTCCTTGCATTCTTTCTTATATTCATTCATATAATTACAGAGTCCTCAATCCGCCCCAATCCCCACTACTCCCCTGTTTTGTCCGTAGGGAAGGGACTTATATTCCCTTCATTTATACCCTCTCAATAATACGCAATCCGTGTGTAATATTAGATACAAGATTCAACAGCGCACGCCCCAGCCAGCTATACCATGAGCGTGGCCTAAGCGCATTAAGTAAGAGCGCCTTCCCATAAGCGCTTAAGCGCTATTCCAACTTCTAATACAACCCTTGCCATTCTCCCACCCCAGTTACCAATGAATCCTCCTATTTCACCCAATCATCCATCTTCCACAGTGCTCATCATCCTGAAATTGATCCAACCATAATGATGTTTAATGGTCATTTTCTTCATCCCATTAACTCTCAGTACGTCCATCCTTAATCCAAAAGTACTCATCCAATTCCTTGCCTATTACCTCCTTTAGCTAGCCCTGGCTAAAGCACATTCTCTATTCTCTATTCCCTATTACATATTCCTCCATATACATAATCAAGAGTCTACCTGGTGGAACGTTACGTTCCCATCAAACTCCGTATTCCCCTCCCTCATCATCTCCCTCCCTCCCTGATACCTCTTTACATTTATCACACTCCTTTCCCTATTACTTTTGCTCTAGTCTTTTCAAACCCACTTAGTTTCCTATATAAAGCTCATAACCAACTTGTAAAATGCACCATTTAAAATCAAACTTCCCTCTCACTACCATCTCCTAATTCTCTCGCCAATTTTCAGCCATGAAATTCGTAAGTTTTCAAGTCAAATCCATCCCAAGTTTTCATCTTGTTTTCTTCCTTTGCCTCAGTTTGAAATCCTCAAAACGTTTTTCTCTCAAACTTGATAGGCCTTAATAGCTTCAATATAACTTGAGTCTAGTTCTTTTTAATTCTTGAGCATTATAGCTTAGCAAATTCTAGCCATTTTCCTGTTCTGCTCTATTTCAAACAAACCTTGCCGATTTTTCTTTGGAATCAACTGAATATTTCCAAAACTTGTGTTTCAAGTGTAACGCAACTTAACCTGCAAATCCAATTGGGGCCAAAAGCCGAGCAAAACTTGTTTTTATCCAAGTAGAAACCAGGCTTAGATCAGGATCAGATCGTGGAACTAGATCAGTGATATCAGAAACTGGGTCCAGTCAATAGATCAGATCATTACGGTATAGATCAGAAACTAAATGAGTGTATCCAGCCAGGCAACAGATCATATCATTTTACTATAGATCAGTAGATGAGTGTATCTAGAGGCTATCAGATCAGAAACTAGATGGGTGTATCCAGAGGCTATCAGATCAGATCATTACACTATAAGATCCTTAAAGAGAACGTAAATCAAATGAGTCAAGTACCTGTTAGAATTTTCCAATATCGTTTCTAAATTCAATATTTAAATTTCTCTATGTGTTTCAGCTCGTGCTCCTCGCGCTCTTCGGCGCTGCCCTCGCAGCCCCCCAACTCGCCCAACAGCGTTCCAAGTACGCCGACATCGTCAACGTCCGCTCCGAGTCTGACAACAAGGAAGACGGAACCTTCAACTGGGCCTACGAGAACTCTGACGGAAGCCAAGCCCGTCAAAACGGATACATCAAGAACCCCAACGAGCCTGACCCAGACCAAAGAATCCAAGTTATCGAAGGAGACTTCTCTTACATCAGCCCCGAAGGAGAGGCCATCCGTACCAGCTACGTCGCTGACGAAAACGGATTCAACGCCCAAGGTGCTCATTTGCCAACTCCCCCACCAATCCCAGAAGCCATCCAAAAGGCTCTTGAAATCATCTACCGCAATGCTGCTGCCCAAACCCAAAGAGGAAACAACGCCCCACAACCACAACGCGGTTAAACTTCCCTGGGAAGCTAGCATAAGTGTAATTAATCGTTAATATCAAATTGGCCAAGTTTTTTATATTCCCAATTCCTTGTTTTCTCTATCCGTTAACGGTATTTGTTGAACTAAATTTCAATTCGCCAAACCTGTGATCCATGTGTGATATCAATAATTCTACGGCAAATGTGAAGGGGGTTATTGTAAAAAATAATACACAAAACATCCGATTTAAATAAAACAGCTTTATTTTTACAAAAAACTTCTCATAACAACTATTATTTTCTAGCTACTTAAACTCCGAGCTCCGAAGCGGGTATCTTAAACGAATTTTTCTCAGCAATATCCCGATTTTTCTTGCTGCATGCCGGGTAAAACTTTTCAAACCATCCATCAGGAACACAGTGCGGCGACGTATCACCATGTCGAAGGAAAACCGATACATAACTAGCATCACAATGCGCACTAGTAAAAGTCCTGTAGCACCGTCCCAGCCACTCGTATACAAAATCTCCCGAACTATCATTCCCAAAAGAAATCCCCGTTCCGTTTACCGGGCAATTCATCTTTTTGCATTCTCCAATGTAGGGAAACCGGAAGTCAGGAACTTCAATTTCCGGTACGAACCACTGTCCAAATTCGCACGGTCCCTGCAAAAAAAGCATTAAAACTGTTACCGCCTCATTTAAACTGGTTCAAAATTTGCATGCATGCTGAACAAAAAGCTAACTAGGTGTTACTTAAGCTACAATTAAGAACAATGCTAAAAAAATTACCTGGCTAAAAATGTAGTAACACCTATCAAACGTCGTCGAATAGATCATCGGTCTTGTACACGCATCTCCCACCGGCTTTCGCTCACAATCACATCTTCCCATCTCATCCTTCCCGTATTTTGTTCCATCTGTTCCAACTCCTCTCGGATCCTTGCGGAATTCCATTGTTTCTGGACACGGTCCGCGTTTTCCTAGCGTGTAGCACTTCTCAGTCAGTTCGTGGTAGTATTTTCCCTTGGGGCATATCCTGGATACATAGGTGTTTCATTTAGGATCAATCTTTTTTAAGCAACTGCTCAACAGCATTAGTAATCTAATTTCATCCGACAAAAAGTTTTAATTAAAAGCCTATTACCCGCTACACCTAATTATGTTGTCTCCGTAATTTTATGTTGCTAGTAAAGCTACAGTAATGCTACAGTTTTCTTTCCTACTTGAAGGATAAAATGTTTCAATTCCTCAACTACTCACCTGTCATCTTCCTTTGGAACGTCATCCTCCTCATCTTCAAACTCTTCCGGATCTCCATACACTGAAAACTGTCTTGCCGCCGCACACCGTCCTACAACACTAATCACAACTACACCTATTAATATCACCGAGGCTTTCATTTTGGAAATTATTTTTTTTCCTATTTTGAAATCCTTGCAATTTAAGCCAAACCTCAGTTTAAACTGTTCGTATCGACGGCAATTCGCCAATTGAATTTATAATTTTCATTTCACACCTGCCTTTCCTCCGAGCAAACCCTTAAACGTACGCTCTTCGAGAAAGTAATTTAGCACAAGTTTAGTACAAGTAACATTTATAACTCGTTTTTTCACTTCCTCCCCAGTTTTGTACCACTTTCATCTTCTTTTCCCTCTTGCACCTATAAATTTTACCTCAAACAAGTAATTAATCCAGGACAGCCAGCTTCTATAACTTGTGCCTTCTCACAGGCTGTATATAGGGCTGTATATAGGGTATTTTATCATGAAACAAGTTTTAAATTGGAAGACAGCCAAAGGGTATATATTTCCATATTACCTGTAACTCTAGCGTTACAGGTGTCACTTCCCATTTGCCTCTACTGTCAGTCAAACAGGATTTTCCGTCACTATGTAGGGCAATTTTCTTTGTAGAAAGTTCGGTTCTAGTATTTTCTTTTGTTGCTGTCGCAGGTAGTGCCGTAGTCGCAGTCAATTAGCTTACATATGTACATACGTACAGAGGATATACCTTCCTCAGCGTACGGATATGATCATCAGTCACATCAATTGACAATGGCAATTGACACCATTCCATTGAAACCTCCTTCGGGTCAAGGGTACCAAACCTAGCATTGCTACCTTCAGCCCCTTCAGTACCTTCTTTGATAGCTGATAGCTTAAAACTCCAGCTTTCTCTTAGGGTCTCTGCTGACTCTTCTCTAAAACCATGGCTTCTTCCATAGCTGTATTTTTCATTTTCGGATCCTCTGGACATTCCTTCATCAACCATCGAAGGAACATCTTAACAAAATCCACATGTCCACAAAGCCGCAACAACCACCCAGTCTCCAATTAACCTACAGCACCGCAAGGTTAAATTCATTACCTAATTGCACAAAATTAGCATAATAATTACGGTAATTAGTTTCATTTGAATACCTAACTATAAACATAATTATTGATTGATTCTCTTTAACATAATCCTTGAGAGCGAATCTCCTGCAGGAAGTTGATACTAATTATTTATTTATTCTTAGGAGGACACAAGGATGAGCACCTTCATCCACATCTCACTCTACTTATTCTGCGGACTCGCCATCTTCTCTCCTCCTTCCGTGTGGTCAAGTAATTTATTCTGGACCTGGGGCCCCGGCGGTGGCTTGGGCAAAGGTCCAGAGGAAACTAAGGGAAAGCATGAAGCTTTATGGGTTCATCCGAAATACTTTGGTCAAAGTTTTCCCGAATTCGGCGGACCTCCCGGCGGAATTCCTGTTTACAAAGACTGGGTCATGAAAGTCGTCCCGAAAACGCCAGACTTTATAATGCGGCATGTCATGTTCAAATAGTGTTTTAATCTAAAGCTTCTTTTTAAACTGCTGTGAAATTTTACACTTTTAATATTGTACTTAAAATCTTTCCCCTTCCCATTGTACGTTAAATTAACTAAACACATTTTAAATTATAAATACTTCGTCCACGAACTTAAAAGCTACAAAATTAAGCACACTTGTAAAAACTGTAGTGCTGTTTAAATAAAATTAAATTAAATACCAAAAAAATATGTCACTTAAATCTTAAAAACTTGAAAGCGCATCAATAGCACTCGGCGGTGCCGGCAGCCCTGCTTCCCTACACTTTGCCTGTCTCGCATCCTCTAATTGCTGCAACAGCGACTTTTTAATATTCCCAATCCAAGCGTCTTTAACCTCTTTCATCTCCGCTTCAAACAAATACCGCTGTTTTTCCTTCCCCGGTGTCCACAACTCAAACCGATTCGGATTATTCCCAGGCATAGTCTCCGTCATCCCGATCGCATCCAAATTGACCCTCGTTTTAAAATGAAGCACCGATTTACCCGGGTCCGGATCTCTTTTACAAACAAGTATGGACTTGGCATAAAGAAAACAAATTCTAGGATGGCCAGAGATCCTCAGCTTATCACTTTCTGTCCAAACTCGGAAGGGCGCTTCCAAAATCAGTGGCCCTTCATCATACAGGTTGTCCTGCAAAATCATCACACGTTATCTTCCATTAGCAATAACAATCAGCCAGACTGCAATTGACTACACGTCAGACATTATTAAGGATGAATTCTTGTAATTTTCCAAACAAGACACTAAGGGTCTCACAACATTTTTGACACTTGCTCATCAAAAGCTAACCGGTTACTCTTGACATCCTAAAACATTAACACTTATCCCTCATCCCACGTACACAAATGAATCAAAAACGTGAGAACACTTACGTAGTTGACAATGTTCATTTGTAACATGCTCGTATTTACACCTTGTAACATGTTAATTATCCCCGTGTGAGCCTTCTCGAGCACTTCGAATTCTTCATTGTCTTCACAATGTTTTATCAGATCCTGCACAAAATTAGACCAAGTATCACTCAAAACTAGCATATGCATTGCATTACACCACCATTTATCACCAGGACAACCAGACCTGTCAGACATGTCATGTGACAAGCATCCATTCTTGTCACCCAGGAAGTTAATTGCAAAACAATAACTGTCTCAACAGTTCTTTTGAATTATTACTTTCCAATAAATAGTTAAACCAACTGCTACACAATGCTCACTAACCTAATTAGCAACAGTAACGTGTTATCTCTGATACCATGTCATCATTCACATGCTGCAATAACTTACTTTGAAAAATAATTGGTATTTAGTAATCCGTTGCACAGGTCTTAGTAAATAAGATCCGAGATCCAACCGATGATTGATCCGCTGCTGACAAGCTATTAGCCAAGGATGGTCTTCCCCAATATCCTTAAGGAGCTTTGTGCAAGAGGGGAGAAGATGGCAGTAGTGTCGGTACAGGATTGAAATCTGGTCACACTAGACAGCACAAATTAATTAAATAATTAAACTGTTTAAATTATTAAGCAAAATTAAGCTACGATTACAAACAGCTTACGTAATCCATGAAACTATGTGCGATCATCATCACACTGCTCCAAGAATCAGAAATTCGTGGTAGAAAATTCCGATAATGAAATAGATAAATATCTTCAAGATTTCCAAAAATAGCTCGATTGTAATTAAGTCCTTCAACAGTCGTTCCATCACCATCTTTGTATTTCTTTGAATATTTTTTTAGTTGATCCGGTAGAATGTAAGCTAGTGCATAATCCTGAGCTACCGTCGCGCTTCCATATCCCTGTGTAAAACAGAAGCACAGCTATCAAACCTGATCCTCTATTACCCGGAGTTGCTGCCTCCCTCTGACGTCCAAGCATTCAAAATGCATTACCGTACCGCAAGAATATCGTTCAGATCCCTCACATATCCCTGTTCCGTAGTTAGAATCTCTTGAAGAATATGTTCGCAATGGATTTCGTTCCGACTTTTTCTTCGATCCAGAGACAAGTGAGAAAAGGCTACGACCTCGTTCGTCGCAAATACTGCGCTGATGTTGAATATGTCGTCCGTGACGCTTACAGTTGAATTCGTCGAAGTCGTCGCTTCCGACGATTCAGCATCAGAAAAATCAGAAACCGAACCGTTTCTTCTCGATACTTCCAGAACGTTACCAAGCGACTGCCGCTTTTCCATTATCAGAGCGTTTGTTTCACTATCGTTAACGTAGTTTTGGACCTGTTACAAAAATACCATTAGTAATCTTCCTTCACGTTTGTAACGTAAATCTAAATTTCCAGCTCACATATCGAGCAATTTCCCTTGAATCCGCATCCACTTCACATTCTTCTTCCGATTCGTTTAACGAACTTATCGAAAAATTATCATTCTCGGGCACAATACTAACGTAAATTAAGTCATCTTCCGCAGGCATTATGTAATGTGTATTAAGATAGAATTCTCCTGTAGTATTATTGTTTGCTCCTCCAAGCATAAGCTGTCCATCTCGGCATTTTATTAGCTTCAGTTTGACGCCGATCTGAAATAAAATTTTGAACATACAGCCCTTCAATCCGTCAGATCATTTGGTGCGTCAAAATTTCCTGCACTGACGTCATGAGGTTGAAAGATTAAGAATATAATAACCCAATCAGCTGAACCACAAATCTTACCGGAAGTGCTCGCAAACCGGAAACCAGAACAAAGTAATCCACATCAGCTTCTTTATCAGGACTTAAAATTTCTATCCAAAACTTTCCATTATCGTATCGGAAAAGAAATGTCTGATCTTCAAGTTGTGCATATTCCACTCGAGCTTGCCCTAAAATTTAATCTCAATTAATTACCACTCAATTACCCATCAAAATACAATCAAAGATTCTACAAATCTCATTTTAATTCATAAATCCTCTCTTACCAAGCTTGAAATCAAAGCTAAAATTCCCTCCAAGGAGCATTCTCTCTTGAAGCTGTGACTGTACAAAATGCAACTCTGTAAGATGTTGAAAATAGTTTGCAAATTCCACTCGGCTATTACACAAGCAGCATTCTATAGGTCTAAAAATACAGACAACCTTGCATTTCATGTTATTCGCAACTTAACTTTGATTAAATTTCCTTCAATTATTCCATCATCCCTCCTCATTAATCATTTGCTTACCTGAGATGGCACACCTGGACATGTTTCCTATAATCCAAGCTAAAATACGGCCCTTTGTCCTTACATTGATACTGGCACGAGAATTTCGCAAGCTTGACTAAATTCTCCAGCGTAGCTGACCTCAAAGTTCCAACTCTTGACTGACAAAATCCCAAGGTTTTCGCCAAACAAGTATTGCAATCAGAACAAACCGGATGTGGCGACGCATTTTGGCAATAATACACAGGTAGCTTCAATGGTAAATTGCACCCGGAACAAATCAGCCGTCTTCTCCAGTATTCAGCACAAGGTAATTCCATTTTATCAGCTAGTAGCATCCAAACAAGCTTCAGATTAAACTTTCTCTCATCCAAACTTTCTCCAACAAATTCCACAATTCCCACTTACCTGTAAACGTTCCTCTGTTGAAAACTACTGAATTTCTAGAACTCATTACACTCTGTATTTTTAATTTGATTCAGATTCAATAAATAACACAACTTAGGATCAATTATATTCCTGAACCTACTTAAATCCTATCAGCAACACAACACAGCGCCGAACCTGTGCAAACCCAGGAAAAATCTATTTTGCCAACCCTTTACTCCGTTTTAGCATCCCATCATCATCATCCCAAAAACATAATCATATCTCCAAATACCTTTTCCTCCCGTCACATTCACAGTGGCCATGGAGAACTCTCTTTCTACCAGAACAAAATTTAAACAATAGGACTTGACAATTGACAAACTATGAGCTTAACTTTATCCACACCATGTCTCTCAAGCACAAGGTAAATCGCACATTCTACAAACATTAATGGCAAACCCACAGGGATGATCGCATATTCTAATCAGCGTGTGCCCGTTCCTCACCCTCACCTCGACAAAAGATAAGATTACTCCAGAAAATATCCTTCAAAAACACAACAGCCAAACCTTACATATTCAAGTCCGTCCCTCATCTCTGGACTTGAAGCTTTAGATTAAATATTCGCATACATTTCTTATCATCATCAAGCACATTTTCTTATCTTCCTACGCATATAACCTTAACTACTTGGATCGCTTTCATCCCGCACTAATATGTAATTTGTTTGATTTTTCCTCATCACTCCCAATCTGTCGTCTCTCTTCTTGAATTTGTTTATGCTAAACAGAGTTTTAAGCTCCCAGGAATTTTTGCAATTATATTTATATAACCTCATCCTGCTAACTGTTATATCCTGTGCAAATTCTTTTATTGCCGCATTGCTATCAGTCACTGCACTGTAAAGAATTAAGAAAACTGCTAACATGAATACATACATTTATTTATAAGGGCTTAGCACTAAGCCAATTTCCAAAAATTAGGCATTTCACCAAGCCACAAATGTGTTAGAACCCCCGTGCAACTTAAATGTCTTAAAGTTGCTCAAGAGTTGCTATAAATAAATAATTTGACAAGTGATTACGTCTTGATTATGCTTCAAAACTTTCCCCCCTTCTTTCACCTTACTTGTAAATTAGTCTTCAGGATTGAATAGAAACTGTAAGGCATCATTTTTTGGGAAGACGGGTCCTCAAGCTGCATGCAATCTAAGTGTATGTTGTATATATATTCAAAGAGAGAGAGAGAGAGAGAGAAAGCACTTCCTGGAGAAAGTTTCATCAACAACTTTACAAAGCGCGCCAAAAATGTGTCCATCCATCACCATCCTCGTAATCAATGGAATCTTGTACTTTCTGTAATCCATGGACAATGGGGCTCCGACATAAGAATGACACGCAAAGGATCCTTCGTTCCGATAATCATTGCAATTTGCATCCACTTTTCTTCTAGCGCTATGCTTATTTTTTCACATTTATTTTACACGAAGAGTAGCCTTTACAGCTCGCAAATATAAAAGATTCTGGCACAAAGTAATGGTCAATGTTCCCTTCAGAGTTTAGTCAAACGTAAACCGGATTTTCATTCCGTCACCGACGACTAAGTTAAGGTTCGACAATTAAGTTAAGGTCATTTCACCTCAAAATGCAAGAAAATCCAAACCTTTCTACAATGGAAGACAAATATTTCGGGAAGCTAGAGAATTTTGGCGCCCACCAAATGATCGCGCTTCAAGAATTGTACGCGCCTTCTAAAAAATTCAAGCTGCGTGAAGATGACATGGGCATTGCTCTCCGCCCTCTCGTTATTTTCGGCAAAATGATAGGATTGCTACCCTGGGGAAAATTTCGGTAAGTTTGAAGCTAATTAATCCAACAACAATGTATACTTGGATGACCTTGAAAAGGCGTTACTTTGAATCCTCAGCGTACCCGCTATTCCCGCACTGATGATGCTGGTAAACGTTTTCGTCGAAATAATCGGTATTGTAACTTCGGAGGAGATAAACAAGACACCTTTTGACCTTGTCGCAACATTCGGTGTCTGCTTCTTCTATTCCCTGGGTTTTTTCACGTAACTCACTGTAACAACACTGAACATTGCATTCAAATAATTGACCACAACTCAAATTGGTTTAACTCATCGTTAAAACGCTGACCCCGTTTCAGGTACACCTACATGTACCGTAAATCCCAGCGTCTCGGCAGCGTAATTGAAGTTTGGAGGCGGACTTCGTTGCCGCACTTTGAGATGGACAAGAGATTTTACCGCGACGCAAACTGCATTGCCTTTTTTGTATTTTTTTCTGCAATCCCTGAAAATATTGTTTACCATTTACGAGCCTGCATGGGACCAAACGACCACGAGTTCCTAGCCTGCACTTATCGAACAATGCACGTGACCTGGCCCCGCTTAGTTCCTTACCACCCGTTCACCAGTGCATATCTTATTTTCACCAATAAATTAGCACTCTATTCCTGGAATTTCATGGATGTTATAATCGCTATGATTTGCCGGGGCTTAGCATTTCGTTTTCGGTCTTTGGCAAAACAGAAACGTAAGAAACTCAAAATTGAAGTTAAAAAAAATTAAACTTCACTTTTCTTGGACACCCGGTTCAAATTTTCTTCTTCCAGCTACACCGAAGACATGGTCAACCCTTCGTGGCGATTACAATATGCTGGTGGAAGCGTACGAACAAATTCAAATTTTCCTAAGCCCTATGGTGTTTGCATCCTTCGCCATGAATACCTACGCGTTGTGCATGCAGGTAAAAATTACTACATTAACCAAAACAGAGCATCTTTGATAATATTTTAAAAGTTAACGAAGCAAAGTACCAATTACAATATTTATTAATTGCGTAACAGCTTAACATGTGGCTAACGCCTTCAAAAAACGTAACAATATGGGACAACGTTTACACCCTCTGGTCGTCGCTCCACCTAGTCGTTCGCGTCCTTGTTGTATCCATCAACGCAGCGAACGTCAACGACGGAGCTTGTACAGTACATGAAATAATCCGCAACTGTCCAACAGAATGCTATAATCTAGAGGTATGTGAGCGTATCACGGCATTATTTAAAATTGTAACATAGTTTGCGAAACTTACATCTAAAGTTTGCTTAGCAGCTACGTAGTCTAATTTGCGAAAACTACCTGTGCGGTTAAACTATTTAAAATGTGTAAAAATTTCATTCTTAATTAAAAACACTTTAATTTTCCTTCACAGCTCATCCGTCTGGAAGAGGGTGGATGCAGCGTTGCAATCAGCGGACTAGGTTGTTTCACAATTTCGAAAAACTTTATTCTCTCCCTAATAACTGTTGTCTTCACCTTCGAAGTAGTACTCCTTCAGGCAGTTCCCTCCTGCCCTTGAAATTCAAGACTTGAATCTGGCTATCTGTTCCATCAAATTCACGATTCTGATTATCACTTAGTTTGTTCGCTGATTTTGGTAGTAGCCACTGGAGCAGTTATCCCTTTGACCATCACTTGTTTGATGAGATGCGCGATCACCGGAATTTCGGGAAACCTCTTGATTCATTTCCGGGAAGATGGATGACAAATTAAAGTTGGAGACAGACGACGTCGCCTGTTGTTGATGCTGTTGCAGATGAATCCCAGCGTTGTTGTTATTGGATCCATGATGGAATCTTGGAAAATTTGGTTGCTGTTGTTGACACACTGGATTTTCTTGAATGTTTCCACGTCCCGAATTCCTCGGCGATGGATTCGACTGATGAATTCCGGAGTTCCCACCAGGTGGTAATTGCGGCACCTGAGATGGGGTTGACATGAAGTTAGTGCTAGACGCATCAAAGTAGTTGTAGTGACTCGGGAAATTTTGATGGTTTGACGAAGATGACGACTGCAAGTTAGTTACATAGGGCTGGTGAGACGGCTGTGAGGGTTGAGCCATTGATGCCACCTGATGATGCGAATGCGTTGGCATGAAATTATAATTTCCATAATCCTGGGTTCCTGCCGGCTGGTAGGCCTGTACCTTTGGAGCCGTGTTAGCTAGCGTATTGTCGTTCATTTGTAAATTAGAGTTAAAGCTGTTCGAAGAAGTTATCGGATTAAAGTTGTTCCAGTTGTTAGCACACGATTTCCGAATCAAACCTTCTACGCAATGTCTATTACTGTTACTTGTTTGATTATTCGACGACGAAGTCGTGTTTCCTACCAATTTGCTAACGGAAAAAGCATTAGGTATGCTGGAATCAGGCTTTTGTTGACATGAGGTGTTGTTATTGTTGATACGAGAAGCGGTAGTCGGCCAGGACACAGATTCGGGTCCCGATGAATTAACAGGAGGAGAAATTTCACTATTTGTGTAACTTCGCGGTTGTTGCTGTCGCTGCTGGGGCTGACTTCTGTTGGTGTCTTGCACATTGCTGCTGGAATAACTGACCTCAGCTGGTTTATTACTTTTCTTTGTACTTGAAATCGCAGGACGATTGACACTTGCTTCCTGGTTAGTATTGGTGCGCTGCACCTCATTGGCACAGTTTACACTTGCGTTAAAATGTTGCTGAACATTTTTATTTTCTGTATTTGCCGAATGACTAAATATATTTTGCATCAAATGTCCTTGAGCTGGCGCTTCATATCCCCGTTGATTTTGATTTCTGACCGGAGTTACTGCAGTAGGGTTGGGGGGGTTGTCATGTCTGATATAATTCGGAAAATTGTTTGACCTGATTTCATTAGCCGGGTTCCTTGGAGTCATAAGCCCTACCGGCTGGTACTCGGTCGGCTGAACATGATGTCTCATTGGAGCAATGCTAGGCTGAAACGGAAGCATTTCAATACTACTCACTGCCGGAACTGTTGGTATCGGTACTTGCGTCACATCGGGCAGATAGAATAACTGATTGTGGCTTTGATTCCCAGTTTGGTCATAGAAATTACTGTTCCTTCCATACGCAGGGGCTGTCATCGAATTTGCATTATGCACGTTGTCCTCTGCAACACATGACTTGGATTTCGGTTGAGACTCTATCAATAAACTGGTATTTGACTTCTGCGACCCCCGCGTTCCAGAATTTGAACCTTTCGATGCCCGCCCCGTTGCTGTTTCTGCACTAGTGGTCGCGTTACGTTTTTCATATTTCCTTGTCCCAGCGTTGGTGCTCCCCTTCGTCGAGGGTTTAGTCTTAGCAGGAGCGGGCTGACTGTCACTACCTTTCGGCATCGGTTGTACATTCACGGAGGAAGGTACTCGGGAACTCGTATCGTTATAAATGTAGCTACTGGACGACCAAGTTTCAAAATTTCTTCGAGTCACATCAACAGCGGGGACGGCTGGATTCGTCTGACGTATCTGAGTAGATTCCACAGTTTGCTTCGAAGTTGCAGCCTGTTTCGGTCGTTCTTCTCTTGAGGCTTTGGCTTTGCTAGCACGTTGCTGGGGTTTAGGCGCAACTGCCGCTACCTTAGCTGGATGCGATCCCTCGTCCTGATTATTTCTTTTTGAACTGCTGGATGGTTGGCTTGCCCGATTTAGATTGTTTGTCGGAATCACAGCTGAAGAGTAAATATCTGTTGGGACGAACGACTGAGCATTTGAAAATCCACTTGTGTAGTTGTGATTAAATGGCACGGGATGTTCCGCTCTGCTATTATACTGGACATATCCGGACTGAAAATCCGGAATGTAAGAGGGCATTGTAGCGATGGATGACGTCCCGGTCGCAACGGACTGGGACTGAGATGAAGAAACTTGACTGGTAATGGGATTGAACCCTGTAAAATGATCTTCGTAAGGCTTATACTGGCACACATTTTCGTTGCCGGTATTTTTATTTGTGACCGCTGTTGCTGAAAACAGATCAGCATTAAAAGAATTTTGTGACCTCCTAGAGGACGAAGCACATGGCTGACTGTTGGAAACATTTTCTGAATTTACAGAACCCATTAAATCTGAAATCGTGAACTGCATAGCACTCGAAGTTCTTGCTCCCGTATTTGATTGAAGAGGCGGGTGCTGAAAATTAGAACTAGTGTGTGCAACATGTTCTATTCTGAAGGGTGGATCTGCTTTCTGACTAACTCCAGGCCATCGTCCCGCATCACGTTTGTTCGAAGGCTTCTTTTTTACAGGACTGTCACCAAGAAGTAAATTGCTTCCGCTTGAGTTTCCGACCAGAGCAGGTAGCAGGGTAGGAATATTTATTGAACTGCTTGTCACGGCATTGGAACTGCTGTATGGCGGATAGTTTGTGAACACACTTGCTGTGTTTGTGTATTTTTCAGGCGGCTTTGATATCCAAGACGCTAAGCCCATGTAGCCATCTTTTTCTGTTTCTCCCACGGTATTTTCAATACATCCAACGGAATCTTTAGCATTTCCTGGCCTTATGCTAAGGAAGTTCCCTTCAGCCCCTCCAATATCAGAAGAATTAATAAAGGAAAACGGATTAGAACTCTCAGGACCATCCACATCAGTTGATAAATTCATACTGAAACCTTCTATCGCATTCTTGGCACACGAGCCAGCAACAAAGCTCGACACAATCGATAAATAATCATCTGAAGGATTGTTCAACGGTTGTAAAGAACTGCACACATTTTGGCTGGACACTATGCCTGAAACAGATGGAATGTTACAGTTCGATGCATTTGCACAGGTATCATCTGGAAGCATTGCATCGATGTGGAATGAAGATTTCCCGATGCCGGAATAGTTGTAAGATTTTGTGTTGCTTTGATCGGATGGTGCTGAGCTGTCTCGAAGAGACAGGGGAAACATCGACAGAAACATCTTTGTTGGTGACATTGGAGATTTCGGGGAAGACCCATCCCCCCAATCAGCACTCAAATCCATTAACTCTGAACCTGGTTGCTCAATTAAATCAATGCTTCTAGCGATACATTCGCTAATTTTGTCAGAGGTTAATTGCACATCCTCTTGTGTACTAGCAGAAGCTCGGACAAGGTCGCCAGCTTTGTCTTTGGCTTCTGTACTTGGGATCAATTTCATTGCAGATGTAGATACACTCTTTTCAGTCAATTTATTCCGTTTGGGAATAATTATGGCTTCAATGTCATCAAAAGTATCCGTTATATTGTTTAAGCTACCAGAAGTACAATCGAATTGATGTTGCGGAAATAATGCATCCGTTATGGTACTTTCTGGTTGTTCAATTCGCTCGGTTGCATTGTTGTTCACCATCTTCTTGAGCCCTTCCGATGTATCTTTTAACATAACTGAGGAACTCGTACTCTCTGCAATTCCAGTAGATGATGCTGGCAGCTGGGTTTTATCTTGCACTTCATCTTTATGAGCTAATGAAGCATCTGCGAGAGCTACTTCATCACTGTTTCCAGTTTCAATATTTGAACTTTCCTGAAAGGGGAACGAGCTACGATCATGTAGCACTGAAACGTCCTTGGCAGCAGTGATTCCAGTGCATAATTTATCTCGTAGTGAAATTTCGGTGTTATCAGAAGGGGTAGTAACTGAATTAACAGCAGTAACTTTAGTCGGAGGCACAACAATATTATTTTCTTTTTGTTGAGACTTTGGCAGTAGAGAATTTGGCTGTTTCTCCTTCGCACCAACTTTCAAACTTCCATCTGGCATCGGTTTTTCTTTGGAGATAGCGTGACTATCCCCATCTCCCAGTATTGCACAAGTTTCACCATCAATATTATGTTTCAAAGATGTAACGGGCTCTACACTTTCTTTACTGACCAGTTCGCCTTCATTCGGTGTAGTTTCGTTTAAAATAGCCGTTTCCACTTCCACTTCCATTGACAGCTGATCTTCGGGCTTATTCGGGGTTTCAACGATTTGAACTACAGCAGCTTCAACTTCAACAGTTTGAACTACAGCAGCTTCAACTACAGGAGTTTGAACTTCAACTGTTTGAACTTCAGCATTTGCTGATAGCACAATAGCATCACTCTTCTTTTTCCTTCTTCTCGTCTTCTTCTCTTTAATAATGGGCTGTGTGATCCGACTGATTGCAATCTTTGGCCATGCCGCATTTGGCAAAGGTTTGGGTAAAATAGGTTGACTAGAAACTTGTAACTGCTGCAGGCTATGACCAATTGTAGTCCCACATGGCTGGGATATAATTATAGTTGCAGGGAAGCCTTGTATGGCACCACTTATTGAGGAAGCGACGGAAATCGGATTTGACGGAGTCAACGTAATCGTCGTTTGGGATACAGCTGGCTGCTGGTTAGGCGTCGTTGGAGTCGGAGGTTTTTGTTGTAGGATACCACAGGATTCTCCCGAATTCAAAATCTGTACTACCGCTTCGGCAATTGGACCAGTAACTTTTTTCTTTCCAGTGGCATTAGTTTCACGTAAAGGAACGGTAGTTCCCTCTGGTTTACCAGCTGAATCACTACAATTGATGGCACATCGTCCGGGAGTTTCAGTTGCTTTACCTGGAAAATAGAAATAAGTCAAGCTACATCCTCTGCTAAATTCCATTGTTTGATTCATTATAAAAGATTCACTAACTCTGTTTAGCTGTTGTACTAGAGGATTTATCATTCTCAGATGAAGCAAGTCGCCTTGACTTGCAGCTATTTTCAATGTCATCACTGGAAACAATTCCCGTCCACTTCAGCTTACGCTTCCCCAAACTTTTAATGAACGGGCCAGATGGGATGGGTATTTTTGCTTTTACCAAAAGGACTGTCAGCTGTTTCACACGCAGGATCAGCTTATTTACCTCATCTTGCAGCTCTTGTATGAGTTTAGCTAAAAACAAATTAACAAATATATAGTCATTCCAATTTTCACTAATCGTAATCGATAAGGTTGAAGATACACTAGTAGTATTTTCATACTTTTTTCATCTGGTTGAGACTGCTGATTTAATAGCCTTGAGTTCGATAGCCGGAGCTCTTTAACAAATTCAGTAGCCTTGTCAAGAATTTCGTTTTGTGGTGGCAGCTTCGCAGGGTCATGCTGAGGTAACAGACGAGCCAATTTTTGAAAAGATTCTTTAATACGATCCCTCCTTCGTTTCTCCCATAATTTCCCGTTGTCTTTTACTTTGTTAACTCCCATCTTGATCAACCAGGACTGCAAAATAAAATTCCAAGTTGCATCACATTTAATACGGACATTTGAATTGCAAAGTTATTAAAAAGCATATGCCTTTTACCTTTAAATGTACTGAGTTCCCAGTATCACAAACATAACAGTACAACTAAAAGAAAATCCATTTCCGCCCACCGTTATCCCAATTTCCACATCTTCAGTAATATGGACAGTTAAAATATTTTAAATTCCTTTTTGAAAAATATTAATCACAAAAAACATCAAACTCACTAAGATTTTAATTTCAGCATACCCGCGCTTTTAACAGTATCAACTTACCCCAGCCATAGATTGTTTTACAAAAAGTGGGGACTTCAACCTCAACGTGCTTAAACACGAGGAGACCTAGATAGCCGACAGCCGACAGCGTCGGCTCCTAGATAGCCGACAAAAGCCGACATATCGGGTCCTAGTTAGGCGATACGGACGGCCGACAAATTCTACTATTTAGCCGACCCGACGGCCGTCGGGTGCTACTTGGCCGATTGCTTTTGTGATTCTTATAGCATTCCTACCTCCTTCAACTCTGACTTGATCTCGTTAAAGATGCTGCTGTCTAAGCAGTACTTGTTCGGCTTCAGGAAGGCGGTTAGTGGGTAACAAACTTTGTAACTCACTCCTACGAGGATTGGAATGAAAATGTAGGGTTTGGGGGGACGAGGGAACCCGTATTGCGGCAAAGAAATCCGCGTGATGGCAAAAGTTTACTCTATCTTGAGATATAATGCTTCCTCGCTGTTTTTGGTGGAATTTGGGAAGCATAGAGTACTGGATTCATCCGAATACAGAGATAATGGAGAGGATAGGAGTAAAGTTAGAAGAGATTTAAGTGAGCATTAAAGGAGAAAGTATAGAACGTACAATACCCAGGAAGCACCCACTCCAGGTAAGAAGTGATCATACGCCTTCGAAATTCACTCCATGTGAAAGAGCTAATTAGGAAACCCTCAAACTACTGGAGAGATCAATTTTGCACCGCCCCTCCCCCTCCTTAACGGCAAACGTTCGCAGGCAATAATTGAATATTATGCATGAGATGCTGCCTTTTGGATGCCCTGCTTTGTATAGCATGCATTTCCTTGCAAATAATATTCAAAATTTGCTTCGAACGATTTAGAGCTTTGAGCGTGAAAAATTGAGCGTTTGCGGTCAGTTTTCGAAAAACTATGAAGTTTGAGTTGCGATTAAACATTTCTTTAGCAGTATTTGAAATTTCAAAACATTTGTCCTACCGGTTTTTCCACACGAATGTAGGCAAGTTTAGTCAAGTATCATAACCGTTAAGGAAGGGGGAGGGGCGGTGCAAAAATTTTCCCTACAGTGTTTTATGGGTTTCCGAATACCCTCTTGCGCATAGAGTGTATTCGAAAGCATATGATCACTCCTTACCTGGACTGGCTTCTACCTGGATACTGTCCGTTACGGTAATTAAGACTGGCGCTGGCATTGGGGAAGAGCACTAACCCTGCTGCACTTTTAACTTCCGTTTCTGGAGATAGAGAAAGGGGAGAAAGTATGTGTGTATGTGTAAGGTCAGTTCGGAGTTTGCATGGCAGCATCAAGAGAAAGAAAGTGCATAAGAAACTATTTCTCGCACACATGTCTTCCGTATTCTTTTCCCCATCATCAACTCTAACCGTTTTCTTCCTTGCATTATATTATTCTATTTTGCATCTCGGCTTGGTTTCTTTTAGAAAGAAAAGCTTTCTGAACGCGCTAAAATCATTGCCTGTGATTTTAAAACAGCTGACGTAACTTTAAAATAGCAGGGTGGAAAAATTGAAAACTGACTTGGCGAGCGAATCGGCTTCGCCCAGGGTTTGCGATGGTACAAATGTTTTATGTGCAGGCTGCAACACGTATTTTTCCTGTTAAACTTATAGCTATCCCGTTTATAGTTAGGAACAAAGTTTCCTGGAATGCACGAAAATGTGCATTGACGTCACTACTTGCGAGCGTAGACGTAGCCGACACTGACAAGATTGGCTGGATTTGCCGCTTGTTCTTGTTCGGTGGCGGAAAGCCATACATTCAAGTTACAAACCAGCCAATCAAATCAAGGCAAGGACATTGGGCGAGTTGGATTTTCAAAATTTCAAAAAATATCGGGTTGGGTTTTAAAATATTATTTTTTAAGTTAAATATTATTTTGAAAAAAATTAAATACTATTTTTTTTCGGGTGGGGCGGGTTGGGTTTTGAAAATTACAGATTTTCTGCGGGTTGGACGGGTTTCGTTTTGCGTTAAAGGCCCAATCCGTTTAAATAATACCATTAAGTATGTATATTACATGTGTTTAGATGGTAAGACGATCGGACTGAACTTGGCCCGACGGGTTACGGGTTCTGGCTGGCGGGTTGGGAATTTTTGAGGGCAAAATATCGGGCTGTGGGCTGGGCGGTTTTTTGAAATATTTTTTTTCGGGTTACGGGTCGGGCGGGCTTCTGAAACCCATAATAAATTCGGGTTCCGGGTGGGCGGGCTTTTAAAATGGGTCGGCCCGCTACGCTCTGACACGCATGGACACGGGTAACAGCTGTATCCATCTCGGAATGTGGTAACAACTGATTCGGCTTCAACGAGTTAAAAATTATAATAAAATAATTAATTCTATTTTCCAGCGTAGCGTTCTGTAGGAACATAATTAACTAGTGAACGTGTGGTAAAATACTGCTTATCAAACATAGATGGATAGACATAGATACATAAGTGTGGTTTTTACGTTTAAATAACACTAAAGTGGTATTTTTCTTCAAGACTTCTACAGAAAATCTCATTGAATGTACATACTGCAGCGTCAATCTACATATTTGTTGTGGTTGGGAACAAACGCAATATTATTGACCCTAAAGATTATTATGTACATGGCGAGTTAAAAAAGGTTTCGCTATTTTTGTGCAACCTTGGAAGGTGTTACTGATGGTTGTCTGCTAACTGGAAGCAGAAATCTCAATGGCAGCATGAAAACTCATAGTTTAGCGCGGGAATCTAAAACTTTGTTCTCAACCCTGATTCACTTGTATCAGGGTTGAATCGCAACTATCCCGTTTAACCCTATAGCTGTACCGTCAAACCAATAGCTATGGCGTCAAACCTGTTGCTTTCCCGTCAAACGTACAGTTCCCCCGTCTAATCAATAGCTCTTCCGACGAACGTATCACCTTTCTAGAAGCGCAATCATCTTTTCCAAACATAATCACCATTTGGGATTACAATTGAGCGATTTTGAAACTTTGAACAGCATTGAGGAATTTTGGAAACTTTGAACAGCATTGAGGAATTTTGAAAAATTTGATCAAAACTAAGAGAATATAAACGCTTTTGAAAGGTATATCTGTATGTGTCAGCATTATGTGGCAACATACCTAGGAACCGTCTCATCGTATAACGCAATAAGCCCAATGATTCGTTGAGGCCACGTGAACTCAACAGAAGGACAGCAGGAGGAGGACCTGACTCATCTCATCAAATTAAAATGTGAAAAAAGTTTTGAGCAGAATATCACCTAATGGTCTTCATGCTAAAAAGGCATCCATCTTCGCTTATGTTCAAGCGCTGCGCTAGTTCAAAGCTTGGGATACGGCGGTCCAAATTACTGATGCGGCCTATGCTAATGGTGCGGATGCAGACTTCAAACGAGTAATATGAGCCGCCATATCCCAAACTTTGAGCCAGCACAGCACTTTGGCAAGGAGGTAGATAGATACCGCTTTTTGCATGAAGTACCCTTAAGTCGTCCTCAACTCAAAACTATTTTCAAATTAAATTTGAAGTGATGAGTTAGCCCGCAGTAAACCCAGCACAGTTGTGGTTACTGTGTAGATGTGGGAAAAGCAATCCACTGAATGTATAATACGCTTTCCCAAGAATCAATAGGCGTCTAGCCGGGGTCACGGTCCACGCCATGCAGAAAGTCCCATGTCAATATCTGCCTCCGTTCATGAATTATCGTGTTCACGGACAGACGAGCACAAAACTACAAATATGATGGCCCTGCCACTTAGTACTTGAAGGTTTTAGAGAGCTTGAAATCGTCGTTGTTATTGCCGTGATTTCACAACACAGAGGCACAAAATTCAAACGCGGAGTACATTACTGTTGCTGGTTTGAATGTTGCGCCTCTGTGCTGTGAAGTCACAGCAATAACAACGACAATTTCAAACTCTCTTTACCTGTAGTCCTACTCCCTTTCCTTTCAAGCTTGTCGTTCTAGTTTGTCAGCGTATGAATGGAATTCGACTGAGCCATATATGAGTTTATTAAATGAATGTCACAGGAATGCGAACAACACAACAAGCAGAGCAAAAGTTCTTGGAATCGGCTAAGTAGCACCCGACGGCTGTCGGGTCGGCTATGTAGTAGAATTTGTCGGCCGTCCGTATCGCCTAACTAGGACCCGATATGTCGGCTTTTGTCGGCTATCTAGGAGCCGACGCTGTCGGCTGTCGGCTATCTAGGTCTCCTCCTTAAACACTGCAGGTACATCCATACTTTCTATGTGCATTAGTTCTTTCTGTTCGGATTGTAAAACATTGCTCCTTGAGATCCTGTGGTGTACACAGCACAGCCTGTTCGTTAAGTTACTATAGTTAAATTAGACAAGTCGCAATTACTCTCAAAATTCTGATAATTAACTTTAAAAAATGGACCACTTTAGTACATCCCTAGGCGGTGGCATGAATGACCGTACTGTTGCAAGTGAAGAAGAATTATTAGACGAAAAGATATCCAAAACCAGAGAAGAGTTTTTTAAGGAACTTGCACGGAGAAAGTAAGTTATTTATTCTTTAAATATGTGTAGATAACAAGTAAATCACTTTTAAAAGTAATTATAATAACCCCTTCAATTTGAACGCAGGAGGGCTGTTAAAAGGCACTGGCTTGAGCTGAACGCAGTCACGAACGCTTATTTTCTCCAGTTACTGTAAGTGCTGTAGCAACCAGTTATGTATGACCTTGACCTAAAACAAACTTTGATTTTCATGACTTAATTTATTTCTTTATAGACCATACCGATCGTTGCTGAATCAAGTTAGTCGTGTAACGTACGTCCGGAAAGAGCAGATGCTCAGCCCAATGCCCACATCTCCATTAAGCAGTTTCGATAACAGCAGTATGGATTATCAGACCACTTTGCCATCACCATCCTTGTCGGACGACACAGAAGACGGAGAGCTTAGTGAAGCAGTAAGTTAATGATTGACGTCAATAATTTATTCAGGAGTAATCCTTGTAGCAATACGGCCCTACATCATTTTCTACTATTAAGTATCTATTTCTACAGATTGAAGATGATTTCGTCGATGTACCTAGATTATTGACCAGTACATCAAAATCCTCTGCGGGTTGTCCTGGTTTATAGCCCCACCCCGAAATAACTGATGACCATCTTTATGACGATCTATTTTAATCGAACTTCACGATCAATCTAAAGAAGAATCAAGTAGTGTAGTGTAGCGGTAACGGTGACAAGAAGAACGTTGATACAAAGTGTGATAATTCAACTATTTTACGAGGTGTGACGAACTTTGTCCGAAGATCCAAGCAGTATTCCTACTAGCTTATCTTGGCTTTCTATGCTAGTGTAAAGGTTTGAAAGACTGATTTGTGCTTGTCATGCATTTAGGCATTTCTTCCAAGCTATGTCAGTAAGAACTATTGTTCAGCTAGGTGTTCCAATTCTTGAAATTATTTAAATTAGTTTGTCGCATTATGTGTTCGCAATTTCAAGGTACATAATAACAGTTCAGCTTCAATGCACTATATCTTTTGGCATTTGTAACGTATTCACAATCTTTTAGCCTTAAATATTAGTTACCTTAGATATGCATCCCGACTTGCCTGCCCTGACAAAGCGGATAATTTGAAGACATCTTGAAGACCAAACAACGACAAAAATCTTGCAACTTGAGTGCTCACGTCAACAATTTTATTAGCGACATTGTTTAATATCAACTGCTACCCTTTCGCATGGCCTCCAACCAGCAGCAGGAGCAGCCTGGTTATCCACCACAAGCGGACCTCATTGCTCCTGAACAAGATGAAAACTTATATGGGGCCTACGACCCGAATTCCCAACAAACTAATGCTTATGGTTACGTTCCGAGGTACTCGCCTAACTATGTCAACCTCGAAAACGAAAATCAGGAAGAAGATGACGATTCTGAAATTGCGAAACTTAAAAAAAAAGAAGCTGAATGCGTTTTCGCAGAATCAATAGTATCCTCTTTGACGGTGTACCGAGCAGTAATGCAAGTGGTTTTGCGCTTCCCCCTGTCAGTGGTCAAAGATCACGTTAGTGGGATTTATGAGTTTCAATACAAACCCGGATCTATTCTGTCAATCGGCTACATGATCACCAGCGTGATCATAATTATTCATTTTGTTTTCCTCGCAATTAACACTATGGGTTTATTGTTAAATGCTCCGAGAAGCATCGGCCTGCCTCTCCGTCTTCCAAATGGTACCGTACTGACACTAAGCGACGAAGAAGAGCGTGCCACCGAGCTTTATCTCTTTAAAAGAAACGTTGCTCCAGCAATTGTAATATTATCTAGCTTCTACCACGCATCCGTAAGCAATTACGTTTTTTTCAAGCGCAGACACCTTGCTGCACAATATTACTCGTATTGGGCAAAGTTAGTCCTGGTAATTTTATTTCGACTTCCTCCCGTGTAAGAAGGTTACCATGCATAGGCTATTACATAATATTTCTAAAACTTTCTTTTTATTTTACCAGGTCCGTTGAAAAGATGCGAATTGATGCCGGTGAAGGAGTCCTTGGACCTGTCTCTGTCCTTCTTGTTTTCTACCTATTTGTCCTCGGCGCCATCCTTGTCATTGCTTCATTCGAGTACGCCCCTGTCACAAGTGGAGCAAAAACCGTCTTTTCCCTCCTGACCTTTCGGATATTTGCCAGTGGTCAGGATTGGACCATTTGGACACTGCCTGGCTTCACGTACATTCGAAGTGCTCATTCCATCGTCCTTGTCTACGGTATAATCAACTCAAAAGCATTCGTATTGCTTTACTTTTGGACCTGTTTGCTTCTTAGCAATGCATTTACTGTATGGAATCAAAGGCTTGAGCGAGTCATACACAGCGGTAAGCGCCGGTATAATCCTACCAGTCAATTTAAGTGTAAACCCTCTGCTAACTGAAAAATTATTAAAATTATTTGATTATTCGTTTCATAGGAGAATCCGAGGATGATAGAATAGAGAAAACGATTAATCGAACTGGCTTCGATCATTTATTTCGGGATCACATCTGTCTCTTGGATTTGATGGCTTCTACCGATGCCCTCTTTAAAGGCATCTTGGAGAGCTACTACAGCAGTCAGGTATTTTATAATACATTTCCTATCCTTTAATTACGCCAAATAATATCAGCACAGTCTGTCTCATTCATGAATTTAATTTCAACAGGTCTTCACCATCTGCTTTGAAATATTTCATGCATGGAGAAGCCGAGCAGCCACCAACGAATTCCCTGGAGGTCGCAGCAATGATGCTATCGTCATGGGTTTGTTTGCTACCATCACCACTGTATTTCTCGTTGCTGTGTCTTTTGCCGCCGCCTCTGTTAGCGATGCCGTATGTATCACAATCGATTCATTCACAGAGTAGCCATTAAAACTCATTCAATAGCCCTAAACGTGCATGTTTATTTCAAGGCTATTCAAGGGTTGGACGTGATACGCCGTAAAGGTACCATGGGTACTAGGAATGAAGAGGAACTACACTTTGTAGGAATTTAAATCTATCTTTATCAAAATCAAAACTTCTAAACCACAGTATACACTTCACTGAGCTAAATCCTTGTTATATGTTTTCAGTTACTAACACTATTTGTCAGTTATTCCGGCCATGTTCCTCCGGCTCTAAGTGGTGGTGGATATTTTGTTTTGAACAAAGGCTTTCTAGTTGTGGTAATTAGTTGTTTGAACTTCAAATTTACCCCTTCGTATATAATACCAATATTCATATTTAACCCATGTTAATCATGATTCAGACACCACTGCCTTCTCTTGCAATTCCAGATGGTTGGTATGATACTATCCAATATTATCATCTTGTTTCAATTCACGCCAGCTCTAATAATGACAGACGAGACTAAGCTAGAGCTGATACGGAACAGTTTAACAGAACCGTTCCTTCTTAGGATTTCCGAGGGTTCCGAAAATCCTTACGAGTATGGTTATACGTATGTCGTGCAACCCTTACAGTTTGATACGTTGCTCAATTTCCCCGGCAATCCTCAAGATACCCTTAAATCAATGGATGAGGTGAATAGAAAGGATCTCTGGGATTTCGTTCATGATTTTGATTTCCAAAATTACATTCAGAATTTAAATATTTCTGGATCATAATATCGTTCTAACTGGTTAACTGAATTAGATCAGAAATTCTTGTGCAGTTACGTGCTTGCAGGAAGTTGGAAGCAAGCTATAACAACTAAGTTTTTGAATAAGTATTTAATCAAGTTTTGTTACGATGCTTATAATAATTATATTATACAGGGTGTACATAAACGTATCCATCCATTTGAAGTTTAAGTTAAGCGGCTAATTTTTGTCCGATTTTATTCAAAGCAACGTTAAATTGAAGCTAACAGTCCAAAGTTTTGAGTGGGCCAAGTTCTGGTTACTCAATTTTCAGTTGAGCACCACCGTTAGCAACGAAAGTTTGCAGTCGGAATTCCAACTCTTGTCAGGTGTTGTTCAGCATTTCGCTATTAACCAAGCCATACGCTTCGTGAAAAAGTCATATGGCGTAATGTCAAGAATCAGTCCTCCCCTCCCAATCCACCGGCGTTCCACCTAATTGAGCGCATTCACGAAGCACTTGGGTTGGTTACTAGGGAAATTGTGAGCGACAAATGGCGAGAGTTGGAATTCCTACTGGAAACTCTCCGCGCTAACGGTGATGCTCATGTGGCAATTGGGTACCCAAAACTTTGCACACTCAAAACTCTGTACTGTTAACTTCAATTTAACGTTGCTTTGAATAAAATCGGCCGAAAATTAGCCGCGTAATTTTAACTTCATATCGATGCATACGTATGTATACACATTGTAGATATATATGTATAAAATATTACTTCAAGTCATGGACTTTTCGGTGTTTTGGTCCATGGAGACTGTTCGTATCCAACGTCCGAGGTAAAACCCGTCAATCTTGGCAGCTATAAGACGTCCATAAAGTGTACGTAAAGGATGGAGGAGGTATATAAGTACACGTTGCATGATGTAAAATATTGGGATGTTTTATGCTGCTCCAGTTGTTTCTGCACGGTCCTCAGATTGAAAATGTTTGCCGAATTGTGTTTTATGATTTTTATGAGGCAAGAATTTTGGAGCTTATCTTATGCTGATCGGGGGCAATGTTGGATTCCATTCAGATGCAAATGACAAATAAATTCGTAAATATTTAAACCTAACCTTCCTCTTATCAAATCAATTACAGACATGGCAGCTATGAATGTGTAAAAGAAAGGCGGAATTAGTTTAAGAACTGCATATACTGGAACGAAAGATGGAAACATATAAGCATGTACTTTATCATACGACTTTAATAAAGCTTTTTACCATCGTCAAAACGTTGATCACATGTAAGAAAAAAAACCTCTGACCGAAATTCAAATAGGTTAGGTGGAGTTACGCCGCCTCCTAGACCTATTACACTCCGGTTTGAGTGCGTAGTTGACGTGCATTGGGTATCTTACTCCCGCTTCTCCAAATATGCAGCCCTGGAATGTTGGGTTCTCAGTACGGAGGCCAACAGTCGGTAGTTGAATATTGGCGTGGAATGTGTGACAGAGACACAGTCATAATCATTTATAATTCAATCAGTGGATGTATTCAATATTACATTTTTTTCAAATCCATTTTTACGCAGTACAAGTAATTTAATTTCATTTACAAAAGTTAGTTTTCGAATATTTATGTGCTTTGTGTCTTCGATGTCTATAGTTATTACTCGTAATCGCAGTAATATTTGTTAATTTCGGCTATTTTCCTACGCATTCCACTTCAGTGAACTCATCAGAATCTAGGATTGCTTTTTTTCTCATCGATTGTTTAATCTGAATTTATTTCAATGCCTTCGTCTTCTTCCTTTGTTCATTTCTTTGATTGATATTTGTGGAGCAATTATTTCCTTCTTTTGTTCCTTGCAGTATTGCGTCTCGCATCGCAGTGCAAGTCCGTATCTAAGGAGTCTGAGGGTAGTCCGCAATTAGTCTGTTGGTGCCTACGTCGACGCTCGTTGCTAGTCGACGAGCACCTCCTTTACAATTCAATACAAAAATCTAAGGAGTCTACAAGTTCGAATACAAAGGAGACCAAGTAGATATATTATTATTTCAAGTTTATGTTTTCGTGTTCTTTGGGGAAAAATTCTTTAAAAGGTTTTTAATTTCAATCTATTGTTTCAAGAATATGGATAGCTCTCGTGGTCATGAAGATGGGGAGGGGATGGAACAGTGGGATTGGAGCCAGAATTCAACTTCCTCCACCCAAGCCCATGAAGTTCAGGCCACGGTCCCTTCAGATCTGGGAGCCGTTCATGATAGGCGGGGGCCGCATCATGCCTTGACAGAAAACTGGGATGACGTTGATGACAATGACGAAGAAATGGAAGAGGTGTATCCGAAATCCCCAAGTTTTGGACATGACTCGGTAGGTCATCCTGAATCAATCATCGAGTTACCCAGTCCAAGTCCCGGGTACGGGGGCAACGGCTCCTTGGATGCAGGCAACGACACCTACTCAATCAACATATTAGCAGCCATGTCGATTAGGAGTGACATGGATGTCACGGAGATCACCTCCTCCACGTCACCGAATCAAGATCCGTGGTTATCATCTCTACGGGGAGACAGTGGATTCGATTCGGACGATTTTCCATTGTCTCCAGAGAAAGTCTGCGCGGATCAGGATGGTCTTGATAACCAACGGCACATAAGGAGTAAGTTTCAGTAGTCACAATTAGTTTAAATGCCTCCCTACACGTACGCGGTCATTAGTTAGCACCCCTGCATTCTATATGTTTTCAGTGCCTAAGAGAGATTACTGCGGTAACTGGAAGTGGGAGGATGATTGGGATGCAGCCGTGACACCTAATCCGTCCTCCGCTACAGATGCTGGATGCCGTACGATAGTCGCGTCTAAGCGCTCGCGAAAATAATACTTGTCGAATCTGCGTGGGAATCCGTCAAGGTCGAGACGTCAGAACTGTATTGAACGTAATACTAACGCAACGTCGTTTGAACGCTTACCTAAAACATAAAAACTCCTCGTATATATCACATTTCGTGTAGATGAACATGTTTATAGATTTTAGCCGATTTAATTTGTAACTCCAAGTCAACTCGTCGCAAAGTCAAATCAAATTGTTATTTTTATTATCATCTTTTTGTTCGCAACAAACGAAACGCAATTTGTGCAAATAGTCTAATTTTTGTGTTCCATGATCTACGAATAACGATATCCCCTTTGACGGAGCGTTGGTCATGTGCCCCTACGGATTATCTTCGATTTAAGATAGTCAATGTATTTTTTGAAACGAGCCGTTAGCAAGCTACCTTTAGATTCTGAAATGAATTGTAATGAGTCATTAGGCAACATCTGAAAACGTTCAGGGCATTTTTACTAATTAATATATTGAAAACATAATTTATGACTAACGTCGAGGACTTGTTGGGCTTTCTAGTTCCTGGGTTGTCAGGATTCGGCCTATTTCCTGTTAATTAAGAATTCAACTTAAGCTTAGTACTATTAGATGAATACGTGTCTTCAGGAGCTAGTGACACGTATCGAATACAGATAAGAGGCTGTTATGTCAGTGTAAAACTCACCTGAGCCATCTCAGGAAAGAGTTCCACAAATATAGGATGTTTAATGTTAAATCTAAGTGAATCTTGGGCAAGTCTCATTTTATCTACAGTTGTAGTTTCAATTGCTCCCAAAGTGTCTGTTGTTTCAAGCTAAAATGAAGTTGTAGTTCAAGTTTTATAGCCCCACATCAAATGGTGTTATTCATCCAGCTTCTGGCAAGTAAGTAATTTATCGTTATATATTCTCTTTGTAAATTACCATAAAGGATAGTAGACCAGCAAGTATTGTTGAAACCGTCCAAGAAGGGTTCCAAGTGTCCGGGTGGTAATCAGACATAGATAAGCAAAGTCTACAATTCGTTTTGAACCTTCCATTGGGAGTAATCATGAAAATACTAGGTGGTCGATAGGGATATTGAGGAGGGAACTTGAGTTTTCCATGATAGAATCCTCCTTGATACGGTGTGTCTGGAGGACCATTGATAACATAATGCCTAAATGTAGTGATACACACGTAATTATGTCAAATACGATTAATAAGTTTAGAAATTAGGACCGAAATTATGTTACGCTAATTGTGGAGGATTCAAGTTAAGAATGAGTTTACCATTCTAGGAGATTTGTAGGTAGCGGTTCCGCCGTCACATAGGGTAAAGGATCTTTTTTGATTTGTAAATAATCTTTTCTCAGTCTTGATAAAGCTGCAGAGACGTCAGTCGACATATCGACATGCCTAATTTGGACTTCAGTTTAATAACATAATGTATATTCTAGACTCAAACAGCTGTAGACTTAATTATTGAATATCTACAGATTTATTAGACTGTATTATCTTAAAATTATCCGTTAGACTACTACTAATGATCTTAAGTTTAACTTCTACACTCATTAATTCTTGGAAGAGAGGAAGAGTCGCTGTGTTAATTTTCGACGCTGTACATAAAATTTCACACGATTATTATACGAAATCGCATTCACGGAATAATATAATTTTTCTTTAATTCGTAATCCGATGATGAAAATTTCATTTAATCCAGCACAACTTAAAGCGTGCTACAACTTGTCCAATTTAGAAACTATTAGCCGCGCTTTGTAGATTAATAAGGTTGCTAAGAGCGTTTCAGCGTTTATGATACCGGAATTCTCACGTCTTGCCGCACATCTGATTGCTATGACAAATGAACCGATCCGAAACAACTTATACAATTTACACTGACTTTATTCCAGACATAAATTAATTAATAATAATTGTAAATGAGTATTGCTTGTAGGGGAACAAGATTTACATGGGGACTGGCTGAAGCGGAAGATGGCTACCCTGTGCTCGATAACCCTGCGCATCCGCAACATATCTGACCTCGTATCGGACTCCGTCGGGTCCAGTCCAGCTGAAGGATCCACGTTTCTTGATCGTTTGCCCCGGAGGAGCGCCATCCATGTTAGTTTGCTCTTGCATTTGTATTCCATTAGCAGTAGTGTACCTGTAATAGAAATTATGAATTATTAACTGGAGTGCTTTAATGTTACTTACTTCATTTTACGTCATTTCCAGGAAAACTTACGAATGTGAGCCAAGACCCTCTCCTTGACCGTATGACCCGGATGAGTACGAGTTGATCATATTAGATTGGGTGTCCACGGAATAGACAGCAGGCATCCGAGGTGGTTCCTGGGGAGGATTGGGTGGTAAATAGGGATTGTAAGAAGGCATCCTAACGGGATTGGGTTGTGAATACGAACTGTAGGCCGAGGTGGCAATAAGGGAGGAGGCGGGACGAGCGGCTTCTTCTTGTCTTTCCCCTTGTCCTTGTCCTTGGCTTCCTCCATATGAATGTGAATATGATGATGACCCTCCTCCCCCTCTGCTTTCTTCTTGGCCATTTTCTTTGGGGCCTTGTGCTTGTCCATAGGAGGATGATGATGATGAGGATATTTCTCCTTGTGATTGCGGTGCACCACTTCCGCTTCCTTGATAACTTTCTGCAGCTTGGACATATCCAGGTCCTTGTGGGGGTGCGCTTCCGATTGATGCTCCGTATCCTGGGGATGGTGAGGGGCTTGGTGTATATGAACCGTATACGGGGCTTGATGGAGGTAAACTGCTTGCGGAGCCTCCTGGAATTGCGTAATTGCCTGCATCTGACGGACCGCTGAGTCTGACCCCATTTGAGAAATGTTCGCCGTTCCGGATTTCGAACCGTGCGATGACTCTTCCGGATGATCCTCCTCCGTAGGAGCTTTGTGGAACTTCTTGGGATTGTGATTGGCTACTGTGTGGTTGCATGTAGGTTGCTCCGGGTTGTGGACTTCCGTAAGAGGGTGGCTGGGCTGGTGGTGAGCTTCCGTAAGAGGGTGGCTGGGCTGGTGGTGAGCTTCCGTAAGATGGTGGCTGGGCTGGTGGTGAGCTTCCGTAAGATGGTGACTGAGCTGGTTGCGAGCTTCCGTAAGATGGTGGCTGAGCTGGTGGTGAGCTTCCGTAATATGGTGGCTGAGCTGGTGGTGAGCTTCCGTATGATGGTGGCTGGGCTGGTGCTGGACTTCCGTAAGTTGGTTGCTGTGGCTGGGCTGGTGCGGGACTTCCGTAAGATGGTTGCTGTGGCTGGGCTGGTGCTGGTGCTGGACTTCCGTATGATGATGGCTGTTCGGCGGGGGCAGTGGGGCCTGCATTTGGCTTCTGTGGAGCTGATCCGTATGATTGTTCTGAAACTGAGTAGTGAATTGATGTTGTTTGGTAACTTGGAGCTGGTGGTTCATAGGCGGGTGTTCTTGGGGGCGGTGGTAATTCATAAGCGGGTGCTTTTGGTGCTTCATAGGCGGGGGTCCTTGGTGGAGTTGGTGGTTTGTATGCTGGTGCTGGTGGTTTGTAAGCAGGTGCTCTTGCCGGGGTTGGTTGTTCATAAACGGGTGCCTTTGGAGGCGGTGGTAACTCATAGGCGGGTACTGTTGCTGGAGTTGTTGGTTCGTATGCTGGCGCTCTTGCTGGAGTTGGAGGCTCATAGGCGGGTGCTGTTGGTGGAGTTGTTGGTTCATAGGCGGGTGCACTTGGCGGGGGTGACGAGTAAGCTGGCGGTGTTGAGGATTGCCCGTACGCTTGCATGGGAGCTGGTGTTGGCTTTTTGTATTCTTCCTGAGGTTGGTAGACCGGCGCTTTTGGCGGCTGAGGGGTCGGAGCTGGGGCCGGAGCTGGAGCCGGTGCATAAGTTGTTGGCGCTGGTGCAGGTTGGATATGGTACGATTGTTGATTGCATGGTGGTTTGGGAAGCTCTGGTTGTCCATTCGTTTGTTGCTGTTCAGGTTGTTGAGATGGCGGAGCGTGAGGTGCTTGCTCAGGAACTCTAGCTGGCGCTGATTCCCCGTAAGTTTGCTTTGGGTTTTCGGGTTCGTATGAAGCCGGGTAGGATTGCTGAGGAGGTTGTTGGGGCTGGGGTCGAGGCTGGTATGAGTTTTCATAAGAGGACGCTGCAGCGTTTCCTGGGTAGGATTGTTGCTGTTGCTGCTGTTGTGGAGCGCTTTCCGCAGAACCCTGCGCAGCGTAGCCGGGTTGTGGTGCTGAATATTGCTGGGGTTGCTGCGCCGGTGCTGATTCTGGTCGCGAAGCTCCGCCTCCTTGCTCTCCGCTACTTTCTCCTCCATCGGTGTTCGGAGTTTTGGGCGTACCTTCAGAGTAAGGCTCCGGTTTCCTGGCAAATTAACCACAAGTTAACAACATTTTCCTCTTTTACTTTCAGCAATTGACCACAGAGATATTTTACAATCAACTTACTTGGAAGAATATTGACCCCCATTAGGCCTGATGATAATCGGCTTCCACTGTTCACCTTGCTTTTGTCCGTATCCCGCCGGCCTGAAATTCATCAACTCGGTAAGTTTTTGGTTGCAAATCATCCCATTTAAATTAAACTAAAACGCAGCTTCATCCCAACAATCATTACTAAATCCTCCTTCTCACTTACTTCTTGATTTTAGCGAAAACGACTGGGATGACTGGAGGAGGTGCGGGGGCAGTTGTGAAGGTGATTTTTGTGACAGTCTGCGTCTGTTGTGATGGTGGTGGTGGGACTGGAATTGATGGTCGTGAGTATTGTGGTGTTGATGCTGGGGCCTGAATCGATGGCCCGTACTGTGGCCCATATTGTGGTGATGGTGGTGGCTGTGGTCGTGGTCCGGCCTGTAGTTGTTGTTGTTGTTGTTGTTGCCCCATTGGAGCCGGATAGGGAAGAGCTGGGACAGGATGGGAATATCCATAGTTGTTGGGCCCTGGCCCTGGTCCTCTGTATCCTGATGATGGTGGTGATGATGCTGGCGTCTGTTGTAAATAGTTCCCGCCGTAGGGAGGCCTCCCCGAAGGATACTCGTTTCGTTGGCCACGAAAAAGATTCGCCGACCCCTGGCTCAGTGCCACAAGGAACGCAAACAATAAGGACTGCAACACGGTTTTACGAAAAAAAACATTATTAGTAATTACATTCAAACTCAGTTTACACAATCAAAGTCAAATTAACTGGAAAAACTTATTCCAACTCCTTAAACTTTATCACATTTTTACCACAATCAACTCAATCTACTCAACAATTAAAACGTAACTAACCCAAACGATCTGCATTTTAATACAGATGCACAGATGACTGGTCTTGCTAAAATCAACTCTGCCTATATCCTTCTTCCTGAGAAGCTGTCCAAGTATTCCGTCCTGAATCAGACCGACTCAGGTGCTCAAATGAAGACTACCTCATACATTCATTCACCTTAAATAGATTCCTGAAGAAAATGAAAGTGGCAGCCGACCCACATTTCATCCATCCTGCTCCAGAAACAATCCGACAGCATGTCTGAAAATTCATGTACAAGTTTCACTTTTCAATGTATATTTAAAAACACATCTCGTTCCAATATCAATCCTAGTTTGCTCCAGAACATTTAGCTTTCCATGCTGGCCAAGCAAGGTAAAGGAGAATCCTTCCCCAATTTCTCAAGATAATTCTTTTCAAAAAGGCCTACCCTTAGGGTTAAAACATAATTGGAAACCATTGACTATTGTCATGCCGGTAATCCAGATAAAATAAGTCTAATTTCCACCCTATTCTTTCTTATCTTCCATTTGAGCTTGGACTTAATTCATTCCAGGTAACCACCGGGATTTCCTCTTCTTCTGTACTTTCCGCATCACTTCTTCCGATCCCTTCATAAGTTCCTGGTCAGCCCATCCATGTTTCTCATTGGGCGTTGGGAGGATATGATACATTTTACAGGTGCTTCTGCCTACAGGTGAAAGCTAAAACGGAATGTGGATTCCAATTTGATGAAACGAGTTCAAGGTGTTCTCATGTCCCACTTCTTCGGAAAATTCAATTCCTTAAGTAACTGGTTATATTTGTGATAAATCCTACTAAGGGATAATTTTCCTCTTGAATTTCATTCCAGGCTGAAGTTGATCTTGATGTCGCACAGCCAATCCAAACGCTAAATCAGTCGACCTTTCCGTTTCCAAAGGTAATTCACGCACTATTATGCACCGCAGCAGCGGCCATAGCAATAAAATCCCCCCGGACAATTCTAATTTAATTATAGCGCCATATTTAATAGTCTCTAATAACCATATTTAAAGACGTAAGTCTACTTAGTTATATTAGCAGCTTATCAATTCATAAAACTAGGGATAATAATTCTTTGGATCGAATAACCATTAGATCGTTAGATGATATGTTAAATGAATGCTTCCCTATATAACTTTCTTTTAACGATCTTTACAAACTTTAAAACACAATTCAGATTTACCTTTAGTTTGTCATAATGCACAAGGGAAGGGGCATTAAATTGAGAAGCAAAGATTTTGCCAACATTGAATTAGATCCAATTAGTAGGGACAAGATTAAAGTAATCAGACGGCTGCTTGGGGGTAAACAAAGTCTTCATGAGATTCAAATAAGAGAAGCAGTTGTGGTATGTGGATTACGTTTTAAATGACGCTCCTCCGTCCAAACGTTTATACTACTACAAAAACTCCATATTTTTTCCCATGTTAATAATTCCAGATTGATGATCCCGTCAATGAGAAGACATGGGTGGACAAGAGATTGACACAATTCTTTATGTTTTGGTTTTGCATGGCCATAGTAGCAGCATTCATTAACACGTTTGCCCTCTACATTTACCGTATCCTTCCAGACATTTACGCTGCAGCTGAGCTTAAAAAAGTATTTTGGGGGTCTTCGTCCTACGCAATTTTCAATATTTTCATTGCCGAACTTGTTATCCTGGTCACTTGTTGCTATGCACTAAGCGTTCTGGTCAACCCGGATCCCTCTGATTGGATGCTGGGCAATACTGTAAGTAGTTTCAACCATGTCTAAAGCTGTACCTCATCGCTTTACAATTAATGTAGTTTTTATGTATTCTGTTATTTCATTTGTTCTTTAATTTTTTCCAATCTCTGAAAATTGTTTTCCAGCGCTGGTTCACATTTGCCATGTTCATTGGCTATTTGATTCTGTGTCTCATGGGCTACATACCAGACTTAATCGCAGTCCTGACCAAACTGGAATCTACGATGAGAACGGACCTGGAGAACAATCGGTTCAAGGACACAACTCAAAAATACGTAAGAAACAACGTTTGTAAGCGTCCCGGGTTGTGCAAATCCAATTCCGCACGGAGAAAATATGTGGGTGGACCCTTTCAAGTGGTAATTTTGTTGATAAATTGTCGTTTCTTTATTTTCCAGTTCCATTGCTGTGGCGTTACAGCAAGTATCGATTGGACCGCCATCGCCAATAATGCGACAGCAGGCTACCCCCTCAGCTGCTGTGACATAGAAGTGAGAGTCAATGCTTACAAAAATTGTTTGAAAATCGCATTTGATTAACCTATAGAATTTCTAATTCATCATTAGTACTGTTACAGGAATCAAAAGTTTGCATTAAACCCTTGTATCCAAAATCAACCCCCAAGACCAAAGAAGGACCCAGGCAATCCAAAAGTATCCGTCACAACAACTACATTTTACCCGAGCAAACCGTGTATTTGCAGGGCTGCTGGAGCTTTGAAAAGCAAACTGTTTCTATAGTAGGCGGCTTGATAATAATTTGTATTCTCATCTTTGTCGTATGCTCTAGCATATGCGTCCTATGGATGAGCACAGTATTGTCACACGTCAAAGCTGGGAAAATCAAGATACAGGAAACGAATCCCTTCTTTGATTGACTTTATTCTTCCATCGTTATCTTTTCATATTATTAATTTTCAATCAAAATTCACCTGTCAACTCATCTCCAATATTATTCTAAGCCTCCCTGTGTAAACTGAAACGCAACAAGTTTCAGGGCAGTCAGTTGTGCGATATTATAATGAGTTTTTATTTTAAAAAAAGAATACCATTATCAAAAGCATTCTTTGCTCTTCCAACGTCAAAAATGTCGTAGCCATGACTATAACCTTGAATGGAATCAGCTTCCTCACAAGTAACGATTTACTGAAAAGGGTGTGCTAGCTGTATCACTCCAGATTTAGTGCTTTCGACGACGACCCAAAGAAGTTTACATGCTCCAGCCTGTAGACGTGTTTATATCGCATCAAAAATTGAATTTTGCTGAAATTTATATACTTGCATATGGTCAATTCTAGTTTTAACTGTAAATTACCCCTGTAATCGCGACAACAAGTTCCACAAACCCAACTAATCCAACGATAGTCCCCACCAACTCGTACTCTTTTCCAGCGCATCCCTTAACCCACAGCTGAAATTCTCCTTTTTCATTCGTTTCGTTTACCGGAACATCACAACCTAGATGTCGCTAAAATCAATCCCGAAATCCATTAACTGCCGCTTCAATTAGATCGGCTACTGTCAACTGTGACAATACTTTCGTAATTTCTACCTCACCTTTGTATCACAACAAGACAACGGATATCCCTTTCCTATATCTGCCCAATCCTTGTGTCCCTCAATTCCGCAACATTGTAACTATATGGCAATTAGCAAATTCCAACAAATCATGGTTAACGAATCCACTGTTAACAAGCCGTTAACAATCCAATTATTTTGAAATATAGTGTATCACGATTCCGCATACATAGGTCTGCGTGGTTTCAATTAGTTTTGAAGTTGAATTCCCTTCACTCCTATTCATTTCCTTCTTAAGCGACGACACAATATCACCTCTCAGGTCACCACATTCTGCCATTTGACTGAAGAAGCAAAAAAGTATGTAAACCCCTAGGAAGATGGGGATGGCCCATCGCTGTGAATTCAAAGGTATGTAAGACTGCACCTAACTCGGTTCTATCAAACATCACTACAATAATTCAAAATGAGAACTCATAAACTTACAGCCTTGTATACACACTTGCTTTTAGGATTCGGATATATCAGCATCATGCACCCCCACGTCGGCATAATCAAGCACGTAAGCATAGCTCCAACGATGCTGTACGGACATACTGTCGATTCCAGGAACACCTTCGCCAGAGTCATACGGGCAAGCTTTGCCTTCGTCAGATGGAATGAAAACACGATCACACCGTTAATAAACGATCCACATATCACGAGAAACACCCAGAAGATATACAGCCCGTTCGTCATCCTCTGAGCCCATACTTGAAGCTCTGAGGTGTCTACTTTGCCCTGTGGGTATAAACATGGGTCAATCGATCCAGATCAGCAATTCGTTAGAATATTTTTAACGCGATCATGTCTACGAGTTTTCAGATCGTCCTTACTAGAACTCACAGGTTGGGACAAGCTGAGTAAATGAAGGTATTTAGCGATATCATGAAAGCCTTTGTTCTCCCGTTTCTGTTTCCGCTTCCCTGGACTAGAGCCACCTGTTTGGAGGCTGAAGCGATCCTCATCACCGGAACCTTTCTCCTTTGGAGGGACCACATCTTCCACTGGTGACTGCATCTCACTTCCTTATTCCACATCTTCTAAATTGCTAGTCCTAGTCCCCTCCATTTTAGTTGTAAAACTGAATTAATACTAATATTACTCCCGACATAAACAACGCTAGCGCTGTCATCAGCGCAACCTAGCTGTATCCAGCTCATTCATAAGGTTGTATATATTTAAGTGACATCTATGGTCAAAATTAAAGACATTAACTACCTCTAATACGTACAGTTTCCATAATTACACACTCGCGCCGGTTTCAGTTAAATTAGAATTTAAGAAAGAACTGTACCAAATCGCTATTCCTCATTCAATCGGGTACCAAGGCAACGACCCGTTTGATAAAATGTAACCCTTCGTCAATTCCATCAGCGTTTTTATTAATGAGCTTATCTAATTTTATATAACCATGTTTAAAACGTTTTAAAATCAATTCAATTCGTTGCTTCATATCAATGGGGCAAAGAGAGATAGACGAGCGGGAATTTTAAAATCAGTAGTATGTACGCGCTAAAATTTTTGGCAGTGCAGCAGAGCATTGTGCGTATGATTGTACCGTTATAGACTGCATGTGTGTTGAGTTGGTGGGCGACGTGTTGAAACTGTGGGTTGTTGGCTATTTTTCTTGTGTGAAATTATACAGAGTCGCTCAAATTCAGCGTAGGCAGCAGTTTTGCAGAAATCTTGCCCAATGATCACTGTGAACCCCCATTTGCATTTAATTTAACTTACTTCATCTGCAAGCTGGTGAACTTAAAGTTAGTGACCAATGCGACGGAGTGTACGCACATTTGCCCGACTTGTACCACATTACAATTAGCGTTAAGCCAAATTAATTGCAATTATAAATTAATTATTATTGGACACTGTCCGAAAACATACGATGGCGTGGACAAAAGTTATCGGCGTACAGAGGAACAATAAAGGAATTTCATTAAATTTACTGTCCACTACGCTATTAACTGTCTTATCCTTGGTTGCAATTGTTGGAGGCCGTTCACCAGATTCCTTGATCAAGATTAACGATGAAAACTGGGATCAAATATTGAAAGGAGAGTGGATGATCGAATTGTAAGTTTTAATGTTCATTTTAATTATACATTTCTCTTGACCATGTCAAATTTTAATTTGACATATGGGTACCGGCGTATGTTTCGTTTATGTCAATACGTTAGATGCAGATTTTTAATCGAATGTAACGACGTTATTTTTAGTTTTGCACCATGGTGTCCAGCTTGTAGAAGCCTGCAGCCCATTTGGGAAGATTTTTCGGGTTGGAGTAACGATTTGGGAATCGATGTTGGACAAGTTGATATAACCCACAGTCCGGGACTTAGTGGAAGATTTATGATCACTGCTCTTCCCACCATCTATCAGTAAGTATATTATATTTGCCATATAAATTCTACCTTTCTCATCGATCAGTGTTTCAAATGTTTTTATAAGCAATGTTATCACGTTTCGCCATCTAATATGCATCTTGTCATCTTCACAGCATTAAAGATGGAAACTTCCGGCAATACCGAGGGCCTAGGACAAAAGAGGACTTTGTAAGTTTTGTAGAAGAGAAGAAATGGGAAGAATTAGAGCCACTATCATCTTGGCAGGACCCTTCCTCAATCGGAATGTCCCTCATATCTCAGTTCTACCGTTTATCCATGGTTCTTAGGGTATGTGCTTCACAGAAACCTTGAACTTAGGTTGCTATTTCTTTTATGAAAATCGTATCACTCATGAATCTTTGTATCGTTTGTTTACAGAACGTTCTCACCGTCATGGTCGACAACTATGGTATTCCAGCATGGGCGTGCTACTTGATATTTGGTCTGTTGACAATCGTCGTCGGATTAATTTTGGGTCTTGTAAGTTTGCTGCTTACTTTTGAGAAACCGTAAAATAACCACCACTTTTGAAGAGACTAATAATTGCTGTATTTTGTATCGATTTCAGCTTTTAGTATGTGTCATTGATTTCGTGTACCCGCCTAAACCGTACAAACCACCCACTTCCAGTCAGACCAAAGAAGCTTCCAAATCGGTAAGTCATACTTGATGATCAAATGATCCTGTAGCACCACCATTTTCCTTTTACGTGTTCATGTTATTTCCAATTCTGTATTAACCATGATTAGAAGGACGACAGTGAGCCCGTTCCTGAAGATGGTGATGAAAGCGACTTGAGCGATGAAAACGATAGAAGTCCCAGTGATACCAAGGAAACGGCTAGCGAAAGCAAGGAACGTGCTGAAGAAGCTGAGACAGCAAGACGGAGGAAGCCACGTCGTGCAGACTAAGAAAAGTGCTTCGACGTTTCCAGCATGATGAATCTCTAAAGTTTTCGACACAATAATCCGCGGATCGATGTAATTTCAAAAAGTGACAAGCTACCCATTGACGTGGTCACGAACAGTGATATTCAGCGTGGCGACGCACGTCGCTGAACTATGAACTTAATTTGTTGCACTTGAGCTAATATTAACAATAATACATAGGCGTACAAGTTTTCATCGATGAATCGTGCCTAGGAGATGAATTTGTGAATACATGGCTGCTTGGGACTACAGGTGTTTTTCAAATAATTCGATTTATTTCGATTTGTGTTATACATACATTTATTAGTTGCATTTCATTTCGTACAGTAAGCACTCACTGTACACGTAGAGATTATGATTCCTGATTCTGTTCTCATTTCGTTGATCGTCTTAAGTTTCGATTATCGTTATTCCTTTTTAGATTTACTAAAAGCTTTTTGAATGCAATGCTTTAAAGCTAATAAGTCGTTATGTTAAGCAGGCTATAAGTACTTGCACGACACCCTTGGATATGGGAAGATTATATATGTTGTGTTCTGTTATGTTTATAGTCACGCTTTAAAATTTACTTTAACATCGTTACCAGTGGATAGAAGTTATCGATACTGCTGAATTTGCACAAACTATTGAAACGGCGGATACAGAAACAGTGAAACAGGTTGTTATGAATTAAACAAACTAACAGTAGACGAGGATGAGATTAACAAAATTTAAATTCAATAAAATAAATTCGTGACCTTGAAAACATTTATTTGATCTTAATTAGATCTGTTTGGTATTAGACATAGAAGTGTCAGAAACCCAATTGGCGTTATAAAATTATGCAGTTGCAGAATCCGCAACATAGTAGATATCCTTGGCTCACCTTTTGTTTTCCTTCCTATAGTATGATGCCGGGAGCACCTTGGCGCTCTGCGGTGACGTAATGAATTACATGTCGTGCAGAATAAAGAAATTTTGCACTTTGTTTTCTCGTTAATTGTTGGCAAATTTCCCTTTATTTCTTAATTATTTAACGACATACAGTTAATTTTCGTCTCTGCTATAGGTGCAGGTCATTCAGAATTACGGTATGTCAGTTTATTTAATTTCTTCAAAGTTAAATTTAATGCTTAAATTTTACCTTTTAGACATGTGTCGGTTTCGAAATTTTACAGAGCACAGTTTTAATCAAGTATTTTATCGTTTCTTATTTTACAGCAGATATGGACCTGACGCGTGCAGTAGAAATTCTTGGAAGTATTCAGCAAATGTTCACCTGTCCTTGGTAAGGCAGTGTTATCCAGCATTTCGTTTGAATTAGCTCTAATATGCAGCGTGTAATTCATTTATATACGTACAAAGTTTAACATTAATATTACCTTGAAACAATAATTAATCATTTTAGTGGTAGCGATCTGATTTCGGCGAAACAACTGCCATGCTCCCACCTACGGTGTTCAGAATGCAACCGAGGATGTCAACATTGCAAGGGCCGAGGAAGTCTTCGCCGGAAAGAACCTTTGAAGGAACGCCCTGATGTTAGTAATTTATGCAGCAAGTTTCAACAACTCAAGTCTGTGTTCAATGCCCTTGATGATGCCAGAAAAGAAGAAGCCAAAACTTATGAGGAACCGATAACGACTAACCTGGAATCAGAAACTATTGCAGAACAGGAAATCATAAGTCTGGGAGGATCTCCAAATTGTGATGCGAGGTCTGGGCGGCAATCCAGATTCAAGCCGAGGCCTACGTTGAACACAAAGAGCAAAGATCAGGAAACGACACCGTTATCATTGAGTAGAAGATCTTCACAGAGGATCAGCCAAAATTCGTATGCTACGCCACCCAAAACTGGTTCGAATCACGCACCCGTTCAGGATGTTTCTAACTCAATCGCTAAAAGGGTAAAAGACAGTCCAGTGACGTTGTCAACAAGCAAAGTATCGCAAAAGATCTGTCAGAATTCGCTTGACATGACTGACAATGTGCCTGCTGTTGAACCATCGTCTGGGAAAAGTTCTTCACAGCATGAATACAACAGTGTGGCTTTGGATTTGTCTCTTCCTGGGAAAACTTCAAGACTGAAAAGACCTTCCGTGTTTGCCCATCAGTCATCCTGGACCCCGCTCAACTTATCTTTGTAAGCTGAATTTACTCGCCCTTCATATCTTCTTTGGGTTTACTAGCTTTCACAGCTAAGAATCTGTTATTTATTTTTTAAAGGAAACCTGATACGGAATATGTCAACCACTCGACTACTGACAGAAACATATACCTTTGCGGATCATTTCGATGGAAGCCCGTTTTGACAAAGTCGAACTGCTATGGTGAAATTTTCCCTATGCAACTCATCAATAGTATCAGTCCATGGTCATCAAGGCCTCTTCACGTTTCATCAGAATCATTTGCACCGGCAAAGGATAACCCCGATAACCATTTGTCGAAACCAACACCTCCAACGAAGATGGTGTCGGAGCCAATGGAGCTGTGTAGCGACACCGGTACCAACAAAAGAAAAACAGAGAACACTTTGGAATCCAAGGTTTTAGAGAAGACAAGTATTTTTTTCCGTTTTGAAGTAATGAAATAGTCAATTGTAATAATATAAAAAAATTGCAGCCTAAGAAGACCAAGACTGTGTCCGAAGAATGGGCCGCTGCTTGCGAGGAGGACGATGTATTTCTCGCAAGTTGTGACCTCGGCTCTCCTGCTAGAAGTAATCCTGGAAAACACGACTCTACCAGAAAGGTGTCAGTTGATGCAGAAAAAGTCGTACTTATGGATGAAAATACCAACAATGACGAAGAAATACTGTTACAGTCTACTCCCAAAAAGCCTCCGAATCCAGCTACAACAACAACAAATGCTGATGGCGAAGATTCCGATGATTCCGTCGAGTTTTGTTTCCGAACTCCTGATTCAAAAGCCGGTTCTCAAAATCCTAGAGCTGCTAAGCTTCCTTTTTCCTCGCCAAGAGCCCAAGTAGCTAAGGAAAGTCATCAAAGAAGTCCTTCTATATTAAAAGAATCTGTGGCAGTGCCAGGCCCTTCCAAAAGTTTAGATCGTGTTCGAAATCAACTTAGTTTTGGTAGTAGCCCGCCCACAAAGTTGATTCCAACCCCTACCACGACAAAAACACCAAGCAAGCGCACTGACGATGATACCTCGATACCCGAAGAGTTTTTTACGGATACCGAATTCTTTAGCTTCAGCCCTGGTAGACCCGTCGTAGCATCACCGCTAAAAAACCATCAAGCACGAATGCTGGGAGCTGAGAAAAGGAATACATCCCCAGTCGCAAAAACAAGCACCAGTCAGCCGAAATCAGCATCACCGTATCGATCACCGTTAAGAACCCATGTGAGCAGTAGTCCGTGCCGAAAAAGTTTAGTATTTTGCCCAACCAGATTTAATCGCTCTCAGATGGTTCGACTAGAACATTTCTCAAAAATGTTTGGAGCTAAGATCACCAAAAATTTCAATGATGAAGTCACCCATCTAATATTGACTCTGGAAGGTGGACGAATTCCTCAAACAATGAAGTATTTGTTAGCTATTGCCGGGAAAAAATGGGTCGTTACTTTTAGTTGGGTTGAAGCTTGTATGCAGCAGAAGCGCCTAATTCCAGAGGTAACCCATGGTAATGAGTATTTTTAGCCATAAGGCTTACCTATATGTCTGCAATCACTAAACTTCACTGTATGTATTTTAGGAAGCATTTGAAACGTCTACCGTGGTCGGTTGTGACCCAGGAGTTAAGCTGTCTAGGCTAGCTACAATTCCATTGTTTGCAGGAATGAGATTTTGCGTAATTGGCAGTTTCCAGAGCAGCGGAGCAACAGCAGATGAGTGGAAGGTAAGTTCAGTAATACATAAATTATACAATTTTTGTATAGTTGCGCTTGATATGAACTCAGACATTATGGTAATTCATCAACTCGTCTCTGTTTCAGTCGTTATTGCGTAAACTTGGGGCCGAACTTGTCAAAGACTCGGAGAATTTCGGCAGCGATGTAATTATTGTCGGAGATGCTATGGATATATGTACCGAGTATCACGGTAGGAACCGCGTGTTTTCATTCATTATCCTTGCATAGCATAATAGTTTACCTTTACCTTGCAAATCAGGATAATATCACAACATTTTCATTCTTGTTTTCAGAGCTGTGGCGTTCTAAAGGAATGGTTACCGTCGCGTGGGAATACATACTAGAATGTACGATTAAGTATGATCTGATACCCTTGAGCCCGGCTTTTGTGGTCTCGCCGTTGGTTCCTTGGGAGGAATTATGGCCACTATTACCGTCTTATTTGGTTGACCGAGATGAATAACTGCAAAGTTTGTCCTTCGATTCATGATTTCCATCAAGTTATGCAATTATGCCAGTTGCATTAACATGCAAACATTTCAACTATGCCATGATTTGTATAGTTGTTATCACTTTGTTTTATTTTACTATTTATTGCACGTTTACTTAAAAAACTAGATCCCCTAAGATATGTTTTCCTTGAAGTCGTGCTAATACACATACACAGTTTAGCAGTAACTCGAATTAATTAGTGGCATTATCGTTAAATAAAAAGAAAAGTTTACAAAAAATTATGGGAGCATCTTTCCTTCAATGCCGAATCCTATTTTTTTATTTTGCATTTTAATTTAAATGAACGCAGTTTGTTACAAGACTAATTCAATGGTTTTAATTTAAAATGTCACGGAACCATTGAAAAGGGCCATTGAGTAAAGAGGTAGACTTTCAATTTTGCCGCTTCCACCCAGCTTAATGAATTGCATTGCCGGAAAGGGAGATCGACGTGTCACTTCGGAGAATGCAAAGAAAGTTAACCAGCTCTTCATCAGTTACAATTAAAATTAAATTCATAATTTACTTAATTGAGATCCTTAGATGCGCTGTACGTACTAATTACAGTTTCCATTTGTGGTAATTATTACAAAACTTCTAGTTCCTGCAGTAACAAGCATCAGCTACGGGACAATTGGATCGACTCTTGGCTACTCCTTAAATTTCATTTAATCAGCCAAGATGGTAAGAAATAACTAATTTTAAACTTTTGGTAAATATAGGATTAATTAATAAGCCTTTGTAGTAAACGAGCAGAAGCGTTATTTGGTAACATTTTCTACTGTTTTAACTGTTACTTGTATTTATGGCTCTTTTAACAAGCTAATTGAATTTGACAGCTTCCTGACAGATTCTTGAGTTGTTATGAAATCTATCTCGGATAATACACGTTACTTCATAGTTGTTTATTTTCGAAAATAGAGTTTCTCTACCAGTAACCTTTGTTTTATTTTCAGGTCTTGATTGCCGCTGCCATTTGTACCAAAGGGGGCAAGAGTGAGTGTAGCAATTGGCAAATTTACATGATCCAGAATGTTAATTCGTTATCATTAAAACGTTTTAATGAGCTACAATTTCTGTTTGCAGCCCTTTTGTCCCGACAATTTGTTGAAATGACAAAATCAAGAATCGAAGGATTGCTTGCGGCCTTTCCGAAATTAATACCAGCTGGTAAGCAACACACGTTTGTGGAAACGGATTCAGTGAGATACGTCTACCAACCAATGGAAAAGCTATACATGGTTCTTATTACGACTAAAACGTCCAACATTCTTGAAGACTTGGAAACTTTAAGGCTTTTTGCCAAAGTGGTAAATCTTTTAATCTATTGTATTGAATTTGCGCCTTGTAGCTATTCGTATTGTTATAAACGGAATGTTGTAAACATATTGTATATTTTTCAGGTACCAGAATACTGCAAGAATTTGGAAGATGCCGATATAAATGACAACGCCTTTAACTTAATTTTTGCGTTTGATGAGATTGTGGCTCTCGGATACCGTGAAAATGTCAATTTAGCTCAAATTCGAACCTTTGTCGACATGGATTCGCACGAAGAAAAAGTATACCAGGCTGTACGGCAGGTTAGTTAATCGGAATAGATCGTTTCACCTTTATTTGTTGAAAAATATTTCCCTGTGGTTTGGTTTGAAAATGTTTTTGTCTCATTTCAGAGCCAGGAGCAAGAAGCAAAGAGGAAAATGCGAGAGCGTGCTAAGCAGCTTCAACGTGACAGGTTGGAAGCATCCAAGAGAGGGATCAAGCCGTCTGCTAATCAAGGTTATGCTATTTCTTCCAGCAGTTATAGCAGTGGTGGGCCTAGTTTAGTCTCGGATTCTATCATTACACCGCCATCCGACTCTCGTCCATCCTACGCGTAAGATTACAGAATGTTTAATGCAGAATTAAATCGGGTATGATTTTGGATAGCCTAACCGTTTGGTTTTATTTGAACAGAAAAACTTCTGGCCCCAGCAAAGCTTTAAAATTGGGAAGCAAAGCAAGAGATGTCGAATCTTTTGTAGATCAGTTGAAATCCGAGGGAGAAGTCGTTAGCAACACTTCCCAAAATGCGTCTAAGCTTCCAACTCACTCTACGGCTCCCGCAGCAAATACAGAGAGGTACATTCAACGTGTGACTACTTTTAAAAAAAATTAAGAATATTGTAACCGAAATCGGTTTGAACTATGTTACAGCGTTCATTTGAAAACTGAGGAAAAAATCCAAGTTGTAGCTGGAAGAGACGGAGGACTTCAAAATATGGAAGTCATAGGTATTGTCACATTACGTGTCCAAGATGAAAACGCTGGCTTTATTCGGATCCAGTTTCAAAACGATGACGCTCGCGGTATTCAGTTCCAGGTAAAACTTCCTTTGGTTCGGTATTGCGTCCTTCATAAATGAGTCGTACGGACACCGAACAACAGTCGAAATATGTACTATACTTCATTGCATTACAGACACATCCAAATGTGGATAAGGAGCTATTCAGAACACGAAATCAGATTGGCCTCAAGAACGCTCAGAAACCATTCCCAGTAAACACTGACGTCGGTGTTTTGAAGTGGCGTTATCAAACAAAGGATGAAAAGGAGATACCCCTTTCAATTAATTGCTGGCCATCCGACAACGGGCAAGGAGGTTGCGACGTTAACATTGAATACGAGCTGCACAATGAAGATTTGGAGCTGTTGGACCTGATAATTGCAATTCCTATTCCGTAAGTCTTGATTACTGTTACAGCCCGTATTTATTTGCAACGGTGAAATGTCAATACAATGTTTTTTCATTTCACGCAGACCTGGCTCTGGAGCTCCTGTGGTCGGAGAATGTGAAGGTGATTACTTGTACGAAGCTAGAAGAAACACTCTACTATGGCAGCTTCCAGTCGTGGATGCTTCTAACAAAACCGGTGCACTAGAATTTTCCGTATCGAATGGCACCCCCGGACAATTTTTCCCAGTCGAAGTGACATTTCAATCATTTCAGTCCTTTGCAAAACTAAGCGTAAGTTCCATTTTCTATCGAACACAGTCTATACATTTATCGTATTTCCAGCTAATGTTTAATAACGTTTATTATCATGCAGGTAACGGAGGTTACATCCGTAGAGAGTGGGTTGCCAGCCAAGCATTCGGTAGAATCATTATTGATTGCAGAACCAGGAAAATATCAAGTAGTTTAGTAATTCTATATCATGCATAACTTATTATGTATTTTCCATCGTATTTGGTAAGGAAGCTTTTCTTTAAGGGATTAATCCCCCACAACTTTTTCAACTCCAGTTGCGTCATCTTGCTGTAATCTAAACTCTAGCATGTGTGATAAAAGGGATTCTAAACGGGACAGTTGTAATATGCCATCCAACTTCAGTTTTATTTACCAACCTCTCGTGAAGCTCCCTCTTTCATGTTAACCTATTATGCTAAAGACTTCAGTAGTTTCATGTATTCGCTGTTTATCAGTTTTCAGTTAAAACATAGCAGGTTTTGTCACAAGTTGGATATCCAGTTTTATTGCACACGAACGTGGTTTGAATATTCTTTGATAGTTACACCCCAATTTATGTTATTTTGTCCAACTTAAACTTATGCATCTGTAAAAGTTCCAATTACATAACCATGTGTATACGCAATCCCCAAGACCAACCAAGTTGTCAAATTCTATGGTGATAGAACATTTTATACGTCTGCGGATGATTCCAAGCTTGAAGCTACAAAAAGGTCAAAATCCAAATTTCTAGAAACGTATTGAATTTCTCCCCTGCCCAACGGCAAACGTGTCATTCAGTCAGCATTAATTTATGATCCTAAAAAATCTCTCCATCAGCTAATCTTAAACCATTATTTTCAACTCTTGTAACAAGAAAATGCCATGGCAACGGAAAAAATTATTCTGTCACCCGCGTCATTTCTCCATCAGCCCTGGTGCCATAGCCAGCCTAGCGAAATTACAAATAACTAATAAAACATATATTCTCCAAAAAATGTAAAAACAGGGTCAAAATCTCCTCTTGGAAATACCTTCCTTCGCATGGATTCTACTGTTTACCTCCAACTACTTCGCAGCAAGTCAAAAGTGCCATGCGAAACCCCTCCTGATGTCATCATGAAATTCGCATGCTTACAGCCAGTCTACGCAAAAAATTATCTGGAAAGTCTAATTCCCGAACTTCGGGTTTACCCGGATCCCTCACTACTTCTCAGTAGTACTACGTCCACACCGAGCTACCACGTTTCCGCGACAGCACAACCTCACTGCGCCTGTCATCTTCTAAAGGTCACAATCACCATTCTCCCTCCTTCACCTACCCGATATGCTATCCTGCACATATACCCGAAGTTCGGCTCCCGAATTTCAAGTACTGCCAATTCCACTCATCTTATACACAGAAACCGGGTCTAGTCTCACCAGTGTATATTTGCGAGTCCATCACGCTCTAACTGCATTTAACTCTTCCTTTATCCCAAGTTAAATGTGACAAGTCTACAGCTATAATCAAAAATTCATCGTCGTCTCTCACAGTATTACCTTACAATTAAAATCAACTACCTGATAACGTGCTAAAGCTATTTTAAAAATTTAAGAATTAACTCAATTCAATTTTATTCGTGGAAGCAAGAAACTAGACTTGAAAAAGTTTCTACCGTTCCTTCATACTTCATTCTCCAGGTAAGCTACATATTTCAATTCATCGTTTTACTTTTTTAGAAATTTTCTCGAACATTTACAGCAGCATAATCCAAGAATCCACCTGTAAACCCATCCAGAAACTTCCAATTAATATAAAATTTATAGCAGTTAAATGATTAGCAGAAGCACATGGCGGTCGGTATCCCCGTAATTCCCTCTAAAAGTAGGTTATCTCCTCAAAATTGAGCCAGCCACCAACGAGCCCACTCTCACTCAAAAGTATTTATCACATTATCATCAGGAAACCCAGCCATCAGTTATCTGTAGCTTAAATCCTTAAATCTCATCCCAGTTCTCACCCAACCTCCAGCGCTTTTAAAATACATATTAAAATGTTGGCAACACCACCTCTTTCCACTCTCATTTGTTCCCATCCGCTTCATAACTAAACAGCTTAACCCCTGTCGCCCTGTCACATTCCCAGCGCTAAAAAACCCGGGTATTCACACACTTATATCAGACGGCGCCCTCATTCCCTCCTTCTGAGTTTAACGTTCCACACCCACTACAATCCGCACATTCACTTCCTGTTTCTAATTCCTTTAGTTCCTAAAAGCAATTTTCCTCCTCCGCTGTGCAATCCAAGAGAAGAATGCACTTTTTCTTATTGCACTTTTACAAAAAGCTTTTTTTATTACGAAACCTACCACTCCTCATTAATCTCCTCCTACAACCGGCACGATTTTTGGCCAAATTTCAAAAACGTCAGCAAAATTGCGTACACCACATCCCTAAACCTCCTTCCTTGTTTTCTGAGTCATCTCCTTCTCCTTATATAGTGCATTCATCTGAAATGATTTCACCGTTTCAGCTTTAGGGAAAACTCCAAGTTTCTTCTTTCTGGAACAGCATTCAGAAAGATTCCACTCGTCTTCTCTTGAATCTTGTCTGGCGGACTGCCTCTTTAAAATCCCTATTTCAAAAGAGATACAAGTATAGTAATTATCTCCCTTGCATCAATCGTGTACGTCAGCCATTCTATCTTACATGTTATTATTTTAATTCTCAAAGTCTTTTCCATCCCCTTCGTGTGTGTGCTGAGAGTTTTTGTCCATTAATCCACCAACAGCCAACTAAACCTATTTTTGATTTTCAGACTTACTCTCTGGATTACATATCTCATATCCTCGTTTAGTATGATCCAAGCCAAAGCATTTATGTAACTTCCATAGCGTTCTATCACCACATGTCTCCTTCAACACCTAATCAGTTTCTCCATTTGCTTTTCCTATCAGCTCATCCCTCTTCCTCCCTTCAATCCTCAATATACAAAGCATTGACCCACACCTTCCACAGGAACATCTTTCCTTGAAACAAGATAATGAATTATTACAGTAATTACAGTTCTCAGGAGGATTTAGATACGTTATTTCCTTCCACTTATCAACGTATTTCCCCCGTGTGTGTGTGTACACACGATAGGCCCAATCCATTATACATGTAATCAACTCTCCGTCTCTTTTCTCCGAGGTCTTCACATTCAATGTCTTTTATACAACAAATCTATCATGCAAAAGGGTCATAATTCTTTACTGTCGCCACTCTGCTACTAGCATTCCATCATCATTTGCTGTCCTTTGGCATCGGAAAAAAGCGTTGTGAGCTACATCCAGCTACTTCCAAACCCAACTAAATCTCTTTTCATCGTTTAGCGAGGCCTAAAACTTTCCCACCCTCCACTTTTGTCCAGAAGAGCCATCACAAACTATCTCAAGAGTCTCAAAGCTGATTTTGTTGCAAGATAGCTCGAAATTCCCTTGTCGTCCATTGCATAAGTGTATTCAATCTAGTTTGAAAAATTTGAAAATCAACGTATCTGCAAAATTCAAGAGACGCAGGGATTTTACTTTCCAGACATGTCTGTCTTACCGTGGCGTATGGCGTTCTGGAGACTGGAGAGCATCCTATTCTTTTGTTCTCAGGCTTGCCAGCTATTCTCTGCAGCTTTCAAGCTGTATTACTCTACTTGTTCAGCTTTATTCAGAGTGACAATAACGACTTGAGATAAAATCAGAGAGCTCGTTACTCCAGCTTTTCTTCCTCCATGAAAAATTGCAGCAGACATGCAATTGAGACCCTAAGCAAGTAGGACAAGGAGAAAGCTCAAGAAGAGAGAGAGTTTGAGCTAAAGAAGAGCAGTCATTCATAATTTCCTGTCCTTGCTCTCTCCTTCCCGTCTTCTCTTCCTATATTTCACTTTTCCCTCTTTTCTCTCTTCATTGGCCTTCTCCTTTCACCACGAGTCCTTTCTCTGTGAAGAAACACTATTTTTCAAATCCAGCCTTGGAAATGTCAAATTTATTTCTTCCATCCATATTGCAAAAGTTTTCTCATGACATGACCTATTCAGCCCTGGAAGTAGTGTGGCTTAAATGCATACCTCAATCTTCCCCTAGTACCTTAATTCTGCTATGCTTTCTCCTCTCTGCTTTCTCTCAAGAACAAATGGCGGTATTAGAATTTCTGAGCAATTTGGCTCAAAAAACATTATGAGCCTATACATAATAGTGATCCTATTAATGACACAAGCCCTTTACTCTTCTCCGGTCCTTTCTCAACATAACTTCACAGACTACTTTCCCCTGGAAAACAAAATGCTGCTAACAGCCTCTTCTCAATGTTTGCAAACCCACATCTTTCTTCATGCAGTTACCAGAGTCTCCTCCCCCGCCTTCCCTAATCTTTTCAAGGCTTCTTGTTCCACGTTCTACATCCTTGAAGCTTGAACTTATTTGGCATGTGCGGTATCTCCCGGATGAAATCTTACAAGTCTTAGACATAGTGTGCTGTCTTTCGTAGATCCCAGATTTGTAGCCCGAAGCTATACCAATCTCTGATTAATATTTACTGCGCCTCCCATCCATGTGTCATTGGTCACAGGCTCGAGCTTGTTTTACGCCCTCTAGATTCTGCTCTAAGTGTCAACATACTGGAAATAAAACATTGTCCTCCACATCCTTTCTTATCCCTTCCCTAAAATCAATAATACTGCGAGTGGATTTAGCAGCTAAACATTGGATCCCTTTATCAGACTAGAACGACTAGTACCATATTTCAATTCACGTCCAGCTATTTTCGTAGTCAAATAAAAGCATCTTCTCTGATGATTCCTCACTGGATTATTCCTTTATTAGCTTTGAATAGTCTTGAATCTATGAACATGGAGATTTTCTATTAACATTTTCCTTAAAGCTTCTCTAGAAATCCTCTCTAGAATATTTTTCCCTCAAGTTTAAAATAAAATTTTCCACTCCAGTTACTCTCCTTCCTTATCCTATAGTTTCTTCTTTTTCTTCGTTCTGGTATTTATGATACCGAATCTTTTCCCGTCTCAATTTTCATCTGTCATACTGCGTCCTCCTGCCTGCAGTGCATTCAATCTTTGTTTTTACTCTCAAATGATACAAACACGTTTCTTCTGTTACCTTTTTACAGAACCTAGCCAACATTTATTTCACTTTTCCTTTTCTCTCTTGTCTGTCACTATGATTATATAAAATAAAAGAAGTGCCTCACGTAAAAATAGCTTTATTGCCTCTTTTAAATCTCAGACAGTTGCCTTTCATCTTCCCTCAAAAGCTCTCAGCCTAAACTTTCTTCCCACGTGAAATATGGTTTAATATTTCACATCCTTCCTTCAAGACAAGCTTTATATTTTTCGGACCCAATAATTCATCTTCCCTTCTCACCTGACTTTTCTCTGTTCTAAAATTACTAAAACTTTCCTCCAATTTCCAGAACAAAAATATGTTTAATACGATTTTTTATCACCTTCATATTCATCTTTTTTGCCTCACCTGTAAATATAAAATACTTAATGTAGCCAGCATCCCTTCGCCAAAACCGCAGACTTCTATTTCCTCTCCACAAATCCTGTTCATCCGTCCAAATTATCGCGTATCCGTTACTTAACCTATTAATTCCATTTAATTAGATTCTATACTTCCTATATATTAATTAATTTCCGTCCGTCCCCGCTGCCTTAAAATCCCCCGATCTTCCTTCTCCTCCGTCTCTACACTTTCTATGTTCTATACTTTTACCTTGAGTGTTTCCGCCAATAGCGTTTGCGCCCTCTTGATTACCTTGAAACCTTCAGGTTGGCGTATTGCATCCTTCTGGAAATATCCATGCTTTCTCTCCTCTCTGTTCCAGGAATATCCCTTCCTATTCCCCGCTCTAGTACCTGGAAAAAATACAGGCCAGGTTTTAAGATTCAAGGTCATCCGGGTATTTTCACGACATTCGTTCATCTAATAAATGTAGGCTGTCATAAATGTCTCTCGCCTCTATCAGTATCACGACTAAATCTAATGAGTATTATTTTATCCTTGTACTGCAAGGGGAATGCGCTCACACTTCATCTCCTCTTATGACACAAAATACAAGTGCTTTTCTCTTTGCATAAGATGCAACGTACTTTCTCTCCCACTTTCGCCTATATTTCTTTACTCCTTCTATGTTCTAACCAGAAAACTCCACCATGTGAAACTTTACCTCCTCTAACTTCACAAGAACTCCATAAACTTTCACCACTAACTGCGGAGCGCTATATGGCTTTTGCTTTCTCCCAGAACTTTCCCTTCATTCCCTCCAAGTGCATTCTCAAATGTTGACCGAAGGTGGTATTTTTAGAATCCGCCCTAACGCCATCCACCCCATACTCTTAACATTTATAGCCTTCTTTTAAGTACCAAAGAGATTAACAAATCTGATCCATTTATACATCTTGTTCATCGAGGTATAATTACCTCACAAAGCTAGAACTTAACCATACCTTTTATAGTTATTTCCAAAATCTGTTACTACTCTTTTTACTCTTTTATCAATAAACCCACCACACACGTCCAGAGTTTTCCCGTTTCTTTTCTTTCTAAATGACGTACACGAATGATTCACCGTCCTTGAACCCAGGTAACCGTTTCCCTCTCTTCTCCTCAACTCATTGTGTACTTCTTTTCCCGTCCTCCATGTTCTCAATATTCCAGCCGCTTCTTCTTCATGGGGTAACCGCATTTAAAAACGTTTTACATCCATAATCCCAAACACACATACAAACACCTGGGGTACATTGGCACAGGTGTCTTGCATTCATCTTTGTCCTGCGTCTTTCGGCTAGAACACCTTGACTTTCTCCTTACTACTTACATCCCGCTACTGCTACACCAGGTGGCAGCACGTACGACTAGCGTTTCAAAATCTTAAATCTCTATGAAATTGATTTCTTCCATTCAAATAGCGTACCTGCATTAATTTCTTTTAGAAGCTACTTTTAAAATGCAGCATAGATTAATCACTTATTCTATCGATTTACATCCTACACTCCTGCGCTGCTTCATAACTTCTTGTATGAGCTGTCAGTGTCAGCTGGCTCTGGCTGACACCCAGAGTTATGCTTTAACACGCCAAACATGCCCTTGGGAGCGCTTGCCCTTCTCCAGCAGCCATCCACAAAGCCGATGTTTTAACAGCTCAAATAACAGGTGAAACTTGCAATGTAAACACAAGTATTCATCCAAGCTTCTAAAAGCCAATACACGCCCGCCAAACCGCATTATATTCGATGCAGCATCCTTGTCTTTGTATAACTAACAATAGGCTATCGATCTCATATACGATGCATTTCATGATCCATTATTGCATGCTAATTGTGTGACGTCCAAAAATACCACACTAGCAATACCATGTGTTATACGGTTCACTTAAATACCCTCATAACCGCTATAACTTATTCCAATAACCTTTCCGATCAATTGCCAATTAGTTCTATTACTGTCTGACGATAATATTTCTCGATACTTCAAAGCCACAGAGTTTATTTCCAGCTGTTTAAACATCCTTCAATTCCACTAATTCCCTTTTACTTTTCTAGGCAATCTAAATACTCAATCGGTTCTCCGCTTCCTTATAATCATTAGTTCCGCTTTTTCCATCCAGAATCATTAGATTCCAGAGTTTACTTCCATCCAGTCTTCCAGCAGTCTAACTTCCTATAGTATGTAGCTCACATCTAAATAAGTTTCCTTAATCTACCTTTTGTACAGCTAATTCCGAGTGCAAACACTGGCAAAACTAACCAGCAATTATATCCAAAGATCCACACCAAAATCTACTTAAACCCGATTAATTTTATTTCCTTTTATTATTCCCGTTGACCTATTCTTAAATGTCATTCAACCATTAACTATTCATAGTTTCGCAGCAATCCCAAGAGGTTGCGCAACCTTTCATACAATATTCCTCCGTTTAGACTTACACGAACAGTGCTACGCCAACACGGAGCTCTTTGATATAGAACCTTGAATTTTCACAAAGTCTCAAAGCTTATGCGACAAGGCAAGGACAGCTAAAGCATATGGAGGCAGACATAAAGGCAAGACAATAGAAATCATAAACCCTTTTAGCCCCATGCATTATCATAGCCCGTACAGTTTACTAGTCCATTATAAAACCAAGTTCAATGTCATTTTCAATTCTGTAATGATTAGTCCCCAAAGGCCAGTCATAAATCCACAAGCTGCTAACTTCACCATCATCATTTAAAACTGTAACTACTCTTAAGGATCAGAAATGTTAAGCTCCTGGATGAATGATTCAGATATCAAGATGAGATTATCAAGTCTCAGATTCTCAAACACATTCATTCAGTCATTCTCTCCAGCAGCACTGACTGACCTCGTGGCGTTTGATTTGACATATAAGATGCGTAGAGGTCGAGATCTTCAATTACAGCAACATCTTCTCAAATCTCTTCCCCTTTTACAGTAAGAAGGGTTAGTATTCCAAATCCAAGGTGAAATTTCCCGGAGCAAAGTCCTCCAGAAGATTCCTTTCAAAGTCTTAGAAAAACGAGCATCTATTGAACGCTGAATGTTGAATAATATGAGAGACTGTGTTAGCTGGAAGCGTAGCGCATGCTTAAGCGTGTCAAATCCACTTCATCAGGTACACAATTATGAAACGCTGCAGCGTCTGTCATTCATTACATGAATGACATGAAGTTTGATTTAATCACTTCTCGGAATCCATATCGCAACAGCTAATGTAGATACAGGATTACACGAATGATGTAAGGAGCCTCTTTTCGCAAAACAGTCAACATCTTTCTTGTTTCTTCTCTTCCCTCCTTCCCTCAGTCAGTTAAAGATAAGGAACGTCATTGATTCCTCAAAGAGTTAACTATCACTCTCTGACAACAAGTTTACATTATTACCACCAGTTTACAAGCTCCTAGCTAGCATGCATTCCGCCACAAGGATTCAGCTTCAGCTTGCGTGGATATTTCAAATAACAGACTATACTTGCTACACACAAAAACCACTTAAAGGTGTATGAAACTAATAGTCTTCAACTACACCCACAGAGTGAGGAAACATTTCCAAGGAATTCTTCCCATGCCTCCAGGCCATGGCTAAAACTACCCTTGTTTTCTTAAACAGTCCCGTCCTCACCATCTTCTTCCCTTTAATAAGTCTTTGAGCTTCAGTCTTCCTCCATCCTCCCTCCAAGTTCTCTTCTTTCCTAGCCTTGAATTTATATTTTGTAGAATTTAAACTATACAGAATCAGTTTCACTTAAACAAACTCCAAAGAGCTGCCAACTCGGGAGACAATTAGCAAATTAATTACCGGTAATAGATTGCGAATTATTGCGAAAACGTTTACCCATCCCCTCCTCCTCAATACGCACATGACGCAGAAGCTCGTATCTTTCCACACTTTTAAATAGAGATTAAAGCATTAGCCTGATAGGCAAATGGGATAGATAAGTCTGTCCCCATCATCATGATAGTAGTTATTTAGACTACCACCGACTCTTAAACTCCTTTAAGCCTACCAGTTCATTCACGTGAGGGATCTGGACGGCTTGACACGTCGCTCGCTTCTAGGCTTATCCTCCAGGAGTTTCTCTCTTCCTCTGGACGCTTTTCTAGATTTTCCTCTTGGCAGTCTCTTAAATCCAAACTCTTCCATCTTCTCAGTTCTCAGTTACAGTTCTAGAGTTCAAGTTGAAGCATATACAGCTCAGGGCATATATTCCTTGTTCTTTCCCTGTGCCAGACTACGTCAAATCTAACTGTTTCTTCTCCTATACACGTGTTCACAAAAATCAGTGTTCATTCCCGGTTTTTTATTTTAACAGATTCCACAACTAACTTCTTGTCCTTTGCCTCTGTGCTTCGCCACATCACGATTGAGTTGAAACCATGTAACTGAAAAGAAAGAGACTGTCTTCTTATAAACCTGGGCCATGGTCGTCCCACTAGTGCCACCGGGTCTTCCGCAAGACGCTCCTCATATTGTTGGAGGAGATGGCCTGACCGCGGAAGACCTTTCCAGCAACAACGTCAAAGGAAACGACACCAACAACAACGACGTTGTCCCTCTTCCCCTACTCAAATCCCTTGGAGGAAATCTTGCATCCACCAATATTCCCTACAAGGATGTCGTCGTCATTGGAAACGGACCATCTGGCATCATCCTCTCCTACTTCCTAGCCGGTAACCGGCCCTACTACAACGGTCTAGGAGAGGCTAGCAACGAGATGCTTCACTACCGCCTCCTAGCTGCCGGCATGATTATGAATAATCGTGGAGCCCCCTCTGGCCAATTTAAATCACTCCTTGAGCAAGATCTCAACTTTTTATCACAGGTGAGGCCTTTCGGGAATTTCGAGAAAAAACCCAATTTTTAAGCTTGTAATTATCCTTGCAAATCAAAAGTTTTGCGGCGCCACCCAGGAACTACATAGTTTCTAGCTATATATTGCGTACGCAGTTAGTTGTTTTCCTTACTTTAGTTACTGATACTCAAGCTTCTGATCACCTTCCGAATGCATGATTTCAATCATTGGCTCGTATCAGAGTGTGTGTGCCTCTAAATCCCAGTCATCTCCAAAGAGTATCGTGTGCAAAGCTTATTAGTGCGAGACCAAGATAATTCCAAGATTTTTTTTGCTCATTGCAAAAAACCTCAATGAATTAAACTCTGAGCTATAGATCAAACAAAAAATCCCAGCTTAACCCTCTGTATATAGACTAGCATTAGAATTTTATAACGCTACAAGCTAACATTGCAAATAAAGTTCGTTATCAACAAGAATCCCGACAAACTCGACCTTAGCTGTCTAGAAGTGATGGACTCATCACTCGATCATATCCAAGTCAAATAAGCTGTGCACTCATAATTAAAAACAATATTCTTTCCTTCCAGGGTTTAGAAGGTCGAAGTTCAAACCCCGTCGCACTACTCTTTGACACATTGAATCATCCCCAAGCAGATTTGGGTCTGGAGCTCCCCTCCTTGCTCAACTGGGAATACCACCCAGAGAACGAAATCGACCACGTCGTCATCGGCCGCGGACCCCCTGGCGGAGCCTGGCAGTCTATGGACGGCAACGTTCTCACAATAAGCCTTGGTTGTTGGATGGAGTTGCCGGAAATGAATTTCCGGGAATGGGAGGCCAAGAAGAGCGCTGAGAACCAGGACGTTGATGAACATGGTCATGAATCCCGGGTATCCGTAGCATCCGTAGCTCAATACTACTGCGATTATGTCGAGAGCAACGATTTACTCAAGTATTTCCATTCCGACTCTGTCATAACCGAAGTTGTTCGTCTCTCCCCATCCTCCGGGCATACCTTACTCCCTCTACCGGAGCACTGTGATACAATCCTGGAGGAGACACCTATCCGCAAGCCAGCTCCCCCTCTTAGTCGAGGCGAGAACGAAGAAGGTCGATCTAATCGGCGTCATACAATTAGCGAAATCCCTTTTAATTACAAGGCACGAAGATCGATTCGGAAAAGGTAAAAGCGCTGCAATTAATTATCATATTACATACTTTTCTCACTTTAGTCCTCTCGCCACCTGGTGGAAGAAACCCTTGGAAATCTTACATTCTTATTCTTCAATTTCAGGAACGAACCCCTATGGAGAGTTACAGGCTACACCCGCATTCCTGGAGAAAACGGAGAACCGACTGTACACAAGCCATTCGCATATATTACCCCGCACCTAGTCCTTGCAACCGGTGCATCTGACAAGGCCAATAGTTTAAACATACCCGGAGAAGATCTTCCTTTCGTCTTTCATTCCTTGAATGAGTTGGAGCATTTAATTAGATCCAATTATTTAAATCCCGTTTCCGATCCAGTATTAGTAGTTGGCGCTGGACTCTCAGCCGCAGATGCAATCATTGCAGCCCTCCTTCACTCAATTCCAGGTCAGTCAACGCTCTTAATACTCACAGCAGTTTACAATAACTAAATCAAAACCCGCCTTCATAATGGCACCTTCAAAAAACGTTTCGTAATTTTAATAATAATATGCTTCCTCTATATTTCAGTCATCCACGTTTTCCGTCGCTCCTCCGATGACCCTGAGCTCATATTCCGACAGCTTCCGGAAAACATGTACCCGGAATACCATAAAGTTTACCAGATGATGAGAAGTCCGCAAGGATACGAAAACTACAAAGCCTACGAACAGCATATAATAACTCAAATCAAGCCAGACAGAAGAGTTAATCTTGCTGGTCCTAATTCCTGCGGAATTATCAAGGTAAATCTATCAACTCTTGCTTTTCATTCTATAATCTTTGAATCATTTATTTTAAACAGCCTCTCTCGAAGCGATTAAAATTGGTTTAAAATCAACCATGTATTCCATCTCTTCCAGGTATCTTCAGTCGCAATCTGTATCGGCAACAAGCCAGATTTGTCATTCCTCGGAGGCTTAGAGCACAATTTAGGAATATATCCACACATCCCCGTAGACTGTAAGCGAAACCCTGTTGCAATAAACTACATTTCCCACGAGAGCGTCCACCAACCTGGACTCTACGCCCTGGGTCCGATCGTAGGAGAAAACTTTGTCAGATTTCTTCAAGGAGGAGCCCTAGCAGTTACAAGTCATCTCGTACAGTCGCACCGGAAACAAAAACCTCCAGTGTTCCACACTAAAATCAACTCAACATAGCCCTACTATTATTCCAATTAACTCCCCGCTTTCAAACTATCCCGCAACACTATAGACTTAACGCTAATTGCCTTAGACATGTAGTCTAATTGTAAGGTAGTCAAATTACCAAAAGATTGAATATTATACTCATTCTTGAATGGAATTTGAATTCAAAAGACGATGAGAGCATTGCAGAAAAACAGAATGTACCTTCAAGCAAAGCTCCCTCCATCTACCTGTCACTACTCAACCTGTATGACCTTAGCCCTTAACTCCAGGTCAGTAATGTAATTATAGCTCTTGTTTAAAAACTGACCCCTATTAAATGCTCATTTAGTTCTAAAAGTATGCATAGGTCTGCGTATTCTTCCATTAGATTTAGCATGCACTTTGTATTAACTAAAAGTAGCTAGCTAAAATAGTGTAGGATACATTTCAAGCTCTGTAACCTAAATGCGATTAAAGTATGCTGATACGGCAAAAACTTAAATGCTTCTGCGACAACTTTACACCTGGGAGCATCAAATGTTGATCGAACTCAAGTAAATCGAAAAACACTAATTAACAATACTCAGAAATGGATAACCATAAATATGCATACATCATGAGATTCGACCACCATGTTCCTGACTATTAGCGGTTTGCCATGTTTCGTAAAAAACGTTTACAAATCTGCATGTCTCAACTTACCCCAGCATTATGAAAAAAATTTCTAAATGATATCCCAATATTTTTGGCGGAGTATTCAAGCTTTAGGCCTAGGTATGCACATACAATGCGTTTTAATACAACATCTGACTCATACGAGTTGATTCAAATGCTACGCAATTCATTTATGAGGATTAGTTTTTATTGCATTTGGTCCTTTTGATGAACTCGTATTATCTCAAAGTCATTTATAGATAACGTCTCAGTTTAATTAATTCTTAAATCACAACTGACCTGCGATATCATCGATTTTTTTCAATAAGTCAACTATAAGGAGTGTAAATAAAAATTTTAGTTGATCATAAACCAAGAGTGATATGGTCCAATAAAAAAACTGTATCCCTGTTTACTCTATCAATAATGGCGTTTTCCGATGAAGTTTTAACCACTCTCAAGATTTTAATTATTGGTCAATCTGGTGTTGGTAAATCAAGGTAATGAAAAATTGAAATATTGCTGGATTTATTATATTATCTTGACTTAACAGAAAATATAAATATTTGTTTGAATTCGATCGTTTGTCGATTTATTGAAATCCAAGATGTTTAAACTATGTTCATGATCGGATTGCACGTTCTATTACACAGCTTACTTCTACGATTTACGGATGATGTCTTCGATCCAGACCAGCCAGCTACAATTGGAGTTGATTTTAAAGTAAAAACGGTCGATATTGATGGGAACCTAGTTAAACTTGCAATTTGGGATACAGCCGGACAAGAGAGATTCAGGACATTAACTCCAAGTTATTACCGTGGCGCTCAGGGTAATTTGTTATTCCGTTTTACGATATTATAATGCTTAAAAATTACACTGCGTTTCGCAGTAGACAGTTCTAGAACCCCAATACTATGAAAGCTTTTAGTTTGTAGAACCACTGTATACATTGTTAGTCTTATCAATAATGCAACAGACAAATAATTTTTGTATGTTACTGAGAAACACTGGGTAGATTATATATCTGTACTGATTACATTCGTTTCTTTACAGGAGCAATACTCGTATACGATGTGAGTTCGCGACAGTCCTTTGAACGATTGGAACCATGGCTACAGGAACTTCAAACTTACTCCACCAAAACGAACATAGTTAAAATGTTGGTTGGGAACAAGATCGACAAGGTATGTATGGCCTTCGTTACTTCAACGATGATAAACTTCAGCAGTTGAAACTGTGACAAAGCAGTTTTTACAGTGATTGTTTTCAAATCAACTTACATGTCAGATATCATCCCTAAAACCCCCCTCTTTGAATTTAATGCTGCACCAGATGAATTCAAATTTTTTTTAAAATTTACCCTACAGAATCGAGTTGTAACTCGTGACGAAGGCAAGCAATTCGCTCGCCGTCATGGCATGCTTTTCATTGAGGCAAGTGCAAAATCCAAGGAAGGCGTCCAGACAGCCTTTGAAGAATTGGTCCAGAAAGTTATTCAGACTCCAGGCCTCTGGGAATCAGACGCACAGCCTTCATCGGGAATTTCTTTGAACGATAACTCCGACTTACCGGCCAGTTCCTACTGTTCATGTTAGCTCTGAACGACATCCCACGAAATTCGGCAACTCCCAGGGAACAGCTGCATGTAAAAAAACGCGCATCGCTTCCAACCCCGATGTGCTCTTTGTCCACGTTTTACCAAATACTTGTGATTTATCCACAGCACTTATTTTATATATTCCAAGTCTATTAGATCAAGTTCTTTAGTGTGTTTGTGTGTATACTTTCATGTCTCAACTTTCAAAGTAATTATTATCACCATAACCGCAATTATCTTTTCGCATTAAATTTTTCCAGCGCTCAAGCAAGTAACGTTTCTTGCATTTTACGCTCTTGCCTCTTACAGTCCCCCACGCAGCAGATTCTTTAATCTTTGTCTACACATTTCTCGTCATGTAATTAGTTACAAATTGTTAACTGTTTAAACATATTTGTTTGCTCCGCCAAGCATGTTTCCCTGCAGGAGAAACTGCTGTCAAAAATCCAGGACAATCCACAGTGTTTGGTTTGTTCGTAGAAGAAGAAGCTATGTCGGAGAGAAAACGATGCAATGATGATGACACATACGTACGCACATGTGTCGCATGTACATGCTCATGTCCTTTGCACCCTTTCCGCAAGGATATAATACGAAACAGAAAGCTTCCACTCCGCATCTTCCTTATGATTCTCCGAAACCGCAGTTTCTTTGCAAATCTCTGATATGACGTCATCATGAATCGCAATAGTAAACGGATCGTCTCGTCCGTTCTTGTTCTGCAAAACACCGTCTAAATTACAATATGACGTCATTTATTGCAAACCCGCAACACTCTTAAAATCTCTGCTCCTATCAATGATCAAATCCACAGTGATTCATTTCATAATTCATGTAGCCAATTCCCAGTGCGAGCCCACATCATTGCAAATCCACCGCACTCCAGCCCCGCACAGGTTATCCTTACGAACAAGTGTGCGGTTAGCACTCGTCCGCCGACACCACCGCATTCACCTATGCATTTCCCTATACTCAATTGCTCATCTATCTCCTTCCATGGACGATTTTTAGTGTTCATTTATATGCATACATGTACGGACTTTTACTATGATGTCAAACCGGGGCCGGAAGCAGGATACGTCCCGAGTTCGAAGGAATAGTATGTTGACCATGATCCACGATTGAACCACATAAAAAGTTTCCCGGACAAGGAGCCAAATACCACTAAACCGAGCTGGACGGAATCTGTGGATGATCTCTAGAGGATTCATATCAAAGTCTTTATGGCAAAAGTAAATTACTACGACTACAAGATCAAGATGCTGAGACGGGAGTACAATTTGCATCAGAATCGCGTCAATTAAATTATCCTCATCTTTATACTCGTCTCAGCCTAAGGAGAAAAAACCTCTTTTAACTACGGTAAGTTAAACGACGTTAGTTTACTTATAACGTTAAAATTAATTGTGAAACATGGGCAAATTAACCTTCGGCGATGTTAACTAGCAGGGAGTTTTTAAGCCAAGTGAGCAACCATCCGTCTGCAGCTGCATGCAACTGCATAACTTGTCTCTCCTTCATCCTTAATGTCAATTCCAACTTGTCAATTTGTCATGTGATTAATATGAAGAGAGATGAGTATAAATTAAATCCAATTTCATTTAGCCTAAATATCCATTTCATTTTAAGTCATCCCACGTATACAATTGAATTTACAAAATTTGAATTTTAAATTATTTTACAGCAGATTGTTTAATTTTTAAAAGTTTCTCCAGTAGAGTAAGGTTTATGCATTTATTAACTATCAATTTCTTATTTTTATCCAGTATCTTTTCCTGCATTCACAGCTTCTCTTCATTACACTTGAATTTTCATATAATTTAGTATTAATTTCGACGTTGCACAGAAAATTATGCAAATCAAGATCCTAGATTAGACATGTTTCACATAGCAGATATAGCCTGTACGCTTTAACCTGCGTTGATTGTACATTTATAAATAAATTACTTTTTCATAGAAAGCTGAAAGTAATCTAAAACTATTTCTTCTTTTCTTGCAGCTATTTTCACGAAAATTTTCTGACTCGAAAACCAGGAATCAGATATTCCGAGTATATACCGTATTTGATGTCGGCTGGCTTTTTTCCGGTAAAAGGGGAATAAAATATGAGAGAAAATGTTTTTCGGATTCACATTTGACAATAATAATTCCAATTATGGAACTGATTTCTCGTTTTTCTGATACAGGTCTGCATTTCCTCTTAAACCATTTCGGGAATGGGACCTTTGTGTGTGATTGTACATAACAGCAACGCTAATGAAGCATAGCTTTTATTGTGCGTTAGCAAACTCTTTGTGTAATAATACCGCGTGGAAAATATCCACTTGGGACAATAAACCTACTGAAAAGGCTCAAACAAATAAGCGGTGGTCGTTGTGCAACTCTGAAACCTGGAATCGTCCAGCCGGTTTTATTGCGTGAAGCGCCATGGGCTAAATGTTGTTAAAACAAGAGTTTTTGAAATTATCAAATTCCTCGCCATTGCTTCGTTCTTTTCATTGTGAAACTCAACAAAAGTGAATTTTTACTGCTGGTGATTACGAAAATGTAACACCTAAACAAAGCAGTGGACTCAAGTGCTTCACAATATTTATGCTGCAAAACCTGTAGTCTCAAGTGAACTCTTCTTTTGCTCTAAAAATTTGTGGGATGTGAAGAACACGACTTGATATGTCAAAACTACATGTGTAACGTGTTGTTTCACGTTAACGATTTCTTAAAATGTTCCCTGCAGTGTCCACAGCGGACCTCGCTCACTACGATTTTTTCAGTAAGGAAAATGAGGCAAAATGGAGAGGAATATTTATAAGCGGATTAAAGCGGGTAAGCTCCATCGAAATTTCGACACATATCAACCAGTTCCGAATAAACACTGCGTAGTAGACTATTAGAAGTATATAATTATTTGTGTACTTATCATGTACAAATACATTTTAATCTACTACACAGGTTTCTCAGAAACGAGGATACGCGGTACAAGCCAAGGAAGATGCATTCGAGTATATGGAACGATTAATACTACAACTATTAGGTATAATATGCAGTCGCAACTCCCCGCATTCAGTTCAAGATGTCCAAGAACGCATCTTGAAATTATTTCCACCTCCCATCGATAAGTGGGTTATTGATGAAGCCACAAGTGCCATAAAGCAAGGGAAGAAGAAAGCGGATTTGGTTTTTCCAGTTGATAAAATTCATTCCTTACTTCAGAAGGTAAAACTTTAGCTATAGCCGATATTAATTTGTGTTTGTTAATCGAATGCACCGATAAAGAATCATTTTCATTTTTTAAGGATGTCTTTCAATATCGCCTGGATAACAATGTCACACTGTACATCGCTGCCGTTTTGGAGTATATCGCGTCGGACATACTGCAGGTACTGTTTTACAACATGGCTATGAAAATTCCCTCATATTTATTCTTAGGATATAACAATTAGTTCTATAATCTTTGTTGCAGTTGGTTGGTAACTATGTCATGCGATGTAGGCATGTGGAATTTGCAACGCAAGATATCAAAGCGGCCATGTGCTGTGACAAGGTACACTACACTATAATTTAAAAAAATGCAATTCGTTCAAATAGCGCATTGTCTTAAGTTTATATTTCTTTAGGTACTTTGTGAACTATTCAAGCTCGGTAACCCACATTCAGGAGTGACGACCGAAGATCAAGGGCCGATAAATACATCCGCAAAGCTAATGTATAACGAAGTGAGTTCAAATACAGATCGGCATGGAATTGGACGACTTTAAATCAAATCTGTTGTACAAACACACTACATTCTGCTTAATTTTTCTGATTTTCTAGGTAGCGGAGGATTTTCTCCAATCCGAACGACAGTACCTTAGAGATTTACAGATGCTCATCAAAGTTTTTCGCGATGAATTAGCCAATAATTTGGAACATGAAAACGAAGTAATGCCTACTTGTGTGACTCCTGAATCGTGAAGTTGTTCAAGTTTAGTTCTTGAAATACAAGAGTGTCTTTGTTTTTGCAGAATCTGGAGTTTGTCTTTTCTTCGGTTCAAGATATAACAGAGTTGACAATAACATTGATTAGTACGGTAGAAGACAATTTGGAAATGACTGATACTAACCATGAGCCCGCTATAGGTGTGTGTTTTCTGGAGCTGGCCGAGGTACTTGACTTGATTTTTTCTATAATAATTCAAAACAAGGTTAATATTTGGAATATCCCTGCAAATTATACTTTTTTCAGAATTTGGAATTCGATGTGTATCATCGCTATGCGGAATCATTCAATGAAAGTTGTAGGCAGGGTCTACTGGACCTTTTAAGTAAACCCGATGTTGAAGCTACGATGTCCACTGCTGGTCATGGATTCGTCGAAGCTGTGAAATTTTACTTCCCAAAGTTAATACTGGAGCCATTTTTTCATTGTATGCTGTATTTTGATTACATCAAGGTAAGGGATGCGTGATTACTATGATTATTGAATGAAATGTGTGGGTTATGAGTGGCACCTGGAGCTGTAAAGAATCGGATTTAATAATTCATTTGGTTATAATTTATCAGATACTAACCGAGTTATCTCCTTGCGAGAAAGATAAGTCTGATTTGATGCAAGCCGATAGTATTTTAACTCGACTAAAATCTATCATGGAAAAATTGATACCCAACGTTCCAAAGAAGCCAACTGGGTAAGAAAACGTGAAATAAAGAAAAGCAATTTAATATAAACACTAAGAGAGTATTTATAAATATTTTTGAAATTTCTGTAGGGACCTGTTCCTTCGTGTTTCCGGAAAGGCGAACAAAAACTTAGCGATGCAGAAAGCCAAAGAACTAAAGACTCAGATTGAAGGCTTCAATGACTCATTCCGTCAAACATATTTCAACGAATTTTATTATGGTAACTTCATTTGTATTTAAGGGAACAAATTAATAATTAAAGAACACGTGTATCTAATTGTACTTTTCTTCTGTTTGTAGATGGGGAATTACAAAAGATATCATCCAACAAGAGGCCGTCAGAAAGACATGTGTATTTATTTGATGGTTGCATGTTCTCAAGCAAATATCGACGAGGTTCTGTTGTCCCTGGAACAACGCAGTACGAGTACAGATTAAAAGAAGTTTTTTTCCTATCTAAAGTTGAAGTCCGAGACAAGGAAGATACAGATGGTACACATGCTTTTAATACATTCTACATTTTAATACATTACATATCCATCGTACATTAGAGAATTAATTATTTATCATGATAATTAATTGTTTTGCAGAGTTTAAGAATCTGTTCGAAGTCATAGATAAGGACCAACCTCCCGTAGTATATTGTTGCCGGAATTACGAAGAGAAATCTCATTGGATGTCACTACTAGTCATGCTAACAACTAAAAGGTGGGTAGACATTTAGGAAATGGCACTATAAAAATTTGGAGCATGTGCTATATTTTCATTGCGTAAAATGTCAAATTCTTGATTTTCAATTTTCTAGTATGCTGGATCGAATCCTTGACCGAATCCTAACCGACGACGCTAAAAAGCACCCCTTGAAACTACCCCCGGTTGAAAAGTATCGTTTTTCTGAAGAAGATACTGAAAATAATATTGTGTTTGACAAAGATAACGGAAACCATTTTGTGATCAAGGTGTGAACTTTTTTCTTATGAGAGTACATTATTTTAATGAATATTCGTTTTAACAAATCCTTCGTATTTTAGGCTGGAACACTTTTAAAACTGGTGGAAAGACTTACCTACCATCAATTCGTTGATCCTGCATTCATCAACACTTTCTTGACGACATATCGAAGCTTCTGTACTCCATCTGTAAGTTATCTGTTTTAAATAATATTCGTAATCTGTGCCTTAAACTTCACTTTTTTACTGAAATGTATGTCTTTCCAGGAATTTCTCGATCTATTGATTGAACGCTACCGAATGCCTGATCCAGAATTCGAAGGAGAAGATTTGGATGACATGCACCAAAGAAAAATGTTGAAACGATTTCGGAAGGAATACGCAAGGCCTGTGAAATTGAGGTAAAATATTGGAATTTGAGCATGAGCGTGAAGGGAATTTGGTTCAAAGCGGGTAATATGACTTTCGGTTCTTGTTTTCAGGACCTTAAATGTAATGAAGCAATGGGTCATGCATCACTACTACGACTTTGAACGCGATCCCAGTTTGAAAGCTAGACTGGAGCATTTCCTTGATAACACGGATGACACGAATGCCAAGTCAATAGTTGAATCCGTGCGCCGGTCTTTGAGGAAAGCTGTAAGTAATCCTTTTCTTTCGTTTTGATCAAGTTCAGTATTTGGGATTTGGTTATATTTGCATATTTTCGTGTGTAGGCTGAAAGTTTAAATCCAGATTTTGAGCGTTCATTTGCGGCCATGCGATCCCCACCACCTTTGGAGTATCATATAAAATGCAACATGAGCGAGTGGAACCTTCTGACGGTGAGTAATATATTCATTCTATGTGTACAGAAAGATCTGATCTAGTTTCGTGTTGCATCATATGATTGTATCTTTAATATATAGCTGCATCCAATTGAACTGGCACGACAGCTGACTCTCATCGAGTTCGATTTGTATCGGATTGTCAAACCATCGGAACTCGTCGGTTGTGGTTGGACGAAGAAGAATAAAGATCAAACTTCACCAAACCTGTTGAAAATGATCAAACACACAACTAAGGTAAGAGGATTCTAGATTAAATTGCTTATTGCTTATGCTTCTTAGGTTTGATCGTGCTAAAGGTTTTTTATCCGAAATGTTAACAGGTGACTCGATGGTTCGAAAAGACTATCGTCGATACGAAAAACTTCGAAGAGAGAATCGCCATTGTGTCACGAATTTTGGAAATTATGATGGTTTTCCAAGAGTTAAACAATTTTAATGGAGTCCTGGCAGTCGTTAGCGCAATGGGCTCAGCATCCGTTCATCGTTTGTACCTAACATTCCAGGTACGTCTGTATTTGTGATTTGGAGTTATCTGTACTTATTTTACGTTTTCGTAATTGTAACTTTTTGTTTAAGTTTAAATTTACTAACATTTTATGTGTTTGTTATTCTCGCAGCAAATTCCCCAGCGCTTACTGAAAGCACTTGACGAAGCGAAAGACTTACAAAGTGATCACTATAAGAAGTATCAGGAAAGACTGAGGTCGATTAATCCTCCTTGTGTGCCCTTTTTCGGTAAGCCTGTTTATCCAATATAATCTCACATTGTAGTTGATTAGTACTGACCAGATGTATTGTTTTCATTGTAGGCATGTACCTGACGAACATTTTGCACATCGAAGAGGGTAACAAGGACTTCCTGCCGAATTCAATTGATTTGATAAATTTTAACAAACGACGGAAGGTTGCTGAGATTACGAGTGAAATTAGACAGTTCCAATATTCGCACTACTGCTTGTCAATGGAACCAAATATTCGGGAATTTATTGAAAAGTTGCAACCCTTTGATCAGGATCAGACAGAATCCGAAATATCAAATTATCTGTTCGAAGCGTCTTTGGAGATAGAACCGCGCCAGTCAAAGCAACCTTTAAGATTTGTAAGTAACATGAAGGCTAGATACAAATATAATATAATCATGGCCCCTAGAAGAGATGTTCAATCATCTTCTTTATGTTTTAGCCAAAAAGATGGCCAGACCTTAATTTAAAGTCTCCTGGCATTAAGCCGAAGAATCTTCCTGGAAAGTCATACCCGGGACCTTTAGGCCCTTTCTCTACCAGTTCCGGATCCATGATGTCCTTGCAAAGTTCGATATCGAAAATGACTATCGATGAAACTATCGGAGATGAGAGCTTGTCACATACTCCGAAAAACTTGACACCTTCATCAGTAACCTCAACCACATCCCCAACCGGTAATAGCGATCATTCAATATTCGTTCCAGTTATGCTGGGAATGGGGAACTGTAAGTATTTTATTGTACTTCAACATTTACTATTTAGTTACTGCATTTTGCGGAATTTGCCTTAACTCATTGCAATTTGTTCTATCCAGTTACTTTACCACATTCTCCTGCTCCCCAAGCTCCGCCGCTGCCACCACGTCGCAGAGTAGACCACTCCCAAACCGAGTGCTCATCTCCAAAGGTAATCATTACTTTGACTAAAATATTTTGTATTATCGTACAGCAGCCTGGTCAGTTTGTCATTTACGCTTGCCTCCGTTTTCGTAGATGCGTGACGCGCCTAGCCCTCCTCCTCCACTACCTCCTCGAAGAGTTTCGCCAAGGACTCCAAACCCGCCTTTACCACGGCGGTATTCAACAGCCACATCAGAGACGCCAACAGTTTCTGAAATACCAAGCGCACATTTTCCCGGTTACATGCACGCTTCGATAACTTCTCCCGAAAGACTGAACGCCAACGGACCGTTGTCATCACGTTTGGGCAATTCCCCCAATGGTATGGACAGATTTCCGCCCGCACCAGGCATTTCATTCTTGATTATAGATATTATACATGCTCATGCATAACTGCCATTTCTTTGTTTTTACAGGTCATGCAGTCCAGTGTGGAACAGAGCATTGCAGTACCGCATTTATATTTGAAGCTAACAACGGGATATCTCCAGGAAGCCCGTTGCGAACACCTCCGCGACCTCCTAACGTAAATTCGTCAAGTATACCTCCGCAGTTACCGCCTAGACCACGGCCGTTGCAGACTATTAGCAGTACGAGTAATCAAACACTTTGAAGAATTCCACAATGCCTGTTCATGTCGCAACTTTGTTAAGGGAGTTAGTTGTTTTTGCGAGGATATGTAGATTAACTTTTCACGTTATAAGATACAAAGTATCTTTCCTTTTTTCTTGATTTCATATCAAAGTAATGCAAGCTAGGCACGTATTTTTGTTCACAAAGTTTGTACTTAGCGTACAAAATCTACCATATAACCGGGTGAACTCACCCTTTATTTTTTTCAAGCCTTGTAACATGTAGCCCTCAGTTTCTTTATTATCCATCTTGCAACTTCCCGAACAGAACCCTTGTTGTCAGCTTGGATTCAAAGTGCTCATATCATCTTTTAACGTTAACAATTACCGTCATCCTGACATTATCAATTCGATTTCTTTTTATAGCGTGAGTTAGGGTTTACCCGGTTATGCGAAAACAATTCCAGCAATAATGTTGCTAGCGTAATTATTCAAATATGGGCCATTGGCGCAGTTTTTTCTCAGTGGAAAAACCGAGTTCTAAAATAGGAGTCAATTTTATGTAATGCTGAATTTCAAATTAACGTACTTCGCTCTATTTTCAGATAGGAGTTCTGCAAGTCATGTAGCCAAAAATTTTAAACTTTACTTACATGCCATTATTACAGCTACACGCTACGTAAACAAATCATCGAACACGAAACATTGTGATAATAAACTAGACATAGTTCTGACAATTTCTCCATCCTTAACTTATTTCGCAATGCCATTCATGTGATGAACAAATGAATACAACAATTCCGTGTAACTTTGTTTACTTTTTTATTAATCTTTCAAGTTCAGGGTATGTGGGATGCGATTCACATTCTTGGGATTCAGAAGAACCTAGCATTATTAGTGATATTTACAATTGTAGCAATTCATTAGCTTCCTAGGTAAATATCAAGTAACAATCCGCTTCTTCACACCCCCCTCTCATTAACATTGTAATAACATTATTCCTAGTTACTTCCTAACTTAAACTTTTAAATCGCAGTAACTTTAAACAAGCATCCATCTTATACTTCTTTCATTGGAAGAGAGAAATCAAGTAGATAGAGAGTTAAATATTATGTTGTCAGTCCCAAGGACGTCCATCTTCCTGGAGTTTCCTCGCCCTAGCTAGCCAAGCACTGCCCAGGTGTGATGTGCGTCACCGGAATTTAATTATATTAATTACAGCTACATAATTTATAATACGTCAAAGCCTTTACCCAATCCTTCTATGAGCTCTTGCGCAAAGAGTCCGCAAAATATCATCCAGTACTCTCTTCCTTCTGTCTGGTAGTTAACCACAGAGACACTGATATCAAGCCCCTATTAAACGCTTCTTTGTTGCCCTCAACTATTTCGTTAACAAAGCAATTAACCTGGATAAAATCAAACCTTTAATATCCGACATTAACTTCTTGAACAAGAGGCTTCTACGAAGCTATACCGTATTAATCGCGTCTTAGCCTAATTAACCTCACTAATTATTAGAATCCTCCGTACAGTAAGCTTCATGGCGGTAGCGCTTACTCCTCCAAACCTTAATCTAGATAGGCATCAGTCAGCTTTCTGCCTCTATAACTCCTTCCCATTCTTCAATATAAATGAATGAGCCCCTAGTTAACTAATTACTCTTTACGTTTCTTTATATGACTTCCAATAAGTTATTTAGAAATTTGTAGCCATCGTCCTTTAGGGTAAAAACTCCATTGTAGGTCACTTCATACACAAATTACTTCCTCAACCTATCTTCTCCACCTTCAAGTAGTGTTTTGAGTACAAAAAATATTTTAACCTATCATAACAATTATAACGACAAGAACTGTAACGTATTTCAATTATGAACCAACCAACCATAAATCATTCATACAAGACTCAATAGAAAACCTGTAAACAATAACTTAATCAAGCGTTCCTCTTGGCTACTACTAACCGTAAAACGTATTAACTTTTACCATCGTTCCTGACTAGTAATTTCACATATGCGTCCGAATTTACCACAGTTTTGTGTAAGAGTTATTTTGCAATCACCGTTAGCGATTCTCACAAAAACAATTAGCACACAGTTCGCTAACTTAAAGCATGACAACCCCAAATTCCCAGATATTTCATCTGATGAGGCAATTAACTCAAGACAAACTCTAATTGAGCCTCTATTAACTGACTAGCTTCAACTTCATCTTCACTACACAACTATAAATTAGACTCTGTTTTCGCAAGGCTTTTGTCTTTAAAGCGTAAACTTAAAGGACTATGGCAGAATAGATTTTTCTACTACCCTTTCTCCTATTTGACTAGAAGTTTTTAGTTCCAAACATACGGATCAAGAAAACTATCTCCAGAAGAGGGCGCAACTTTTCTATGTAAAACCACTTTCATTAATTCATTGTAATGTGAAAACATTTTCGTCTTTTAAACCTCCTTAACAGCACAACTAACAAAGTAAAAAGTGCAGAGGTTAATTAGTTATTTTAGCGCTACGCCATCATAAGTTACATAGTTTCTTCTACCTCCCATAGAGGTCCTCAATGCACATCTTATTAAACTGTTAAACAACAATTAAATAAATATAACCTAGCTAAAATTAATTCCACCATCAGTCTGCAATTAGCATGAGCCTTAATAAATAATTGCGTCAATAATAAGTTAAATGATTAAGCATTGTAAATTGGGGGGATTGTTACGCATTATACAAATTCATAGTGTATACACATCTAACTCAAGAGGAGGACCAAACAAGTCCAGAGTCAATTAGAGTGTCCAGCTCAAAATAATTAAAATTAATTCCACAATTAGTTATTTCAGATTCAAGTTAAATTAGCCTAACGAGACACAGTTAAGCACAGATCAATCTAGGGGTCCACCCTTTTTCAAATCTTTTTCAATGCAAATAAGACGGTGAGGCTTCGAGAGTCTTTGACAATTAAAAGCGTTATGCAAAAAATACTTTTGCATAGCCCGTGCTCTAAACGCGAGATTAGATTGCACCTTAAATATTTTAGCGAACGAGGAAACTGGTTAACGCTCCTGGATTTGCGCTTTGTTTTTCAAAAACATGGAGAGAGTTATTGTATATTGGCTATTACTTTCAATTCATTAATTAACTTTTAATTAACGCTAATCTCCGTCAGATCCTTTTTTCTTTTCTTGATTTACGTATCGTTTTAATCTGAAATACCAAGAACACAAAATATTAGAGTAAATTTAGCTCCGTTTGTATTAATTATCAAATCATTCTTTCAATTTTTTTAAAATCAAAATATTTTAGAATAATAATTTAAAATTAAAATCTATCTGTCTCACCTTGAAGGTAATTCAGGCTGGGGCGGATCACCTGGAGGCGGCACAGGTATTTGGGCTGGAGGTGAATCGTTGCTATCAGAACTAGTGTCCTCTGCCGGCGTTCCGGAAGGCCTATCTCCAATTAAACATGTTGGCACACCGCGTTCTTCCTCACTACAACAAACCAAATCCCAAATTAACTACTGCTAATTTTCGTTGAGTCCCGTTAAACCTACTCCAAGACCTACGCGCGTAAGAAAACCAGAAGAAATTCCTGGCATCTTCTAGTTTTTCTTACTTCAGAGGCGTCACTGGCGTTAACGAGGGCTGAGAATCGTCGTCATGATAAAGAGGAGCGCATCCGTTAGCACCGGCATCTGATCCGTCAAAACAACCAGCGTTGTGCCGCCGACGCCTCTGAAATCTCAGTCCCAGTTGGGCCGTATCAGTAGCATACTTTTCAGTCCCCTGTCGCCTTCTCCGCAGCCCAGGTGTGCAACACCCAAAGACATTCGTCGAAGAGTTGAGGCTCAACGGCTGCTGATTGCTTTCTTCGTCCCCTGCAATTTCATTCCGATTATCCTCTCCTTCCCCACTCCCGGTCAGCTCACTTCTATCTACATCAATGTCAATTCTACCTTGCTCCAGAGGCACTACACTCATAGCCTGGAGGCCAACTTCCGCTAACGGATGCGAGCTCGAGGAATCGTTATCGAGAAAGTTTGCCGGAGGCAGAGCTGCCGTTGCATCGAAATACATTGACATATCTTCCGGGTTACATTCCTTAGCGATCCTGAAAAATCATTTCATTTGAAACCCTTTAAAACCTTCCGAATTATTGGTGCAACAATCCCAAAATTCCCAGCTAAAACTTACCCCATCTCGTGTTGCGTTCGGGCAGTATGAAACTCACAGCTCTCAGCCAACGAAATCTTTGACTGCGGCCAATCTCCTGCTGTCGACACAACAATATCCGGCGGGGTATCGTTGTTAGCGTTATCATCACCAGAGTCCCTTCTCAGCGAGAGTCGTGTATCGATCCGCAGCGCCCTCTCTCCCAACGAACTGTCCGATTTATTCTTCAATATACTTTTTAACATTTTCGGGGGCACCGGTGCTGCCACCACACCGTTCCCTAATACTGCTGGTAATTTATCTTCGTCTCCTTCATTATTCCTCCCAGCGTATTCACTCTCAAACTTTTCTAACGCACATCTATTAGTTTTATCGCAGATTATCGTTTCTTTAGTTCGATGACTTGTAGCCAAAGTGTTGAGCACGTTGCTAGGAGTATCTTGAGGTTTCACCGTCCCTAATCCCGGTGGAATGGGTGAGCTCACTACACGGATTTCCAGTCGACCAGCGACCATGTCCGGCGTCTCACATTCAAGTTCCGCCGAAAATAAACGATTAAGGGCCTGAAATATGAAAATATTTCAACACCCATATGCTTCGTTCCTTAAATCTTTAAACGCTTTCCCTTCCGCACTGAATCGGTACCAGTCTTACCGGCATACTTCTGTATAAATCGATACTTGTTTTAGATTTATCATTGTCACTAGTTTTCTTTTTCGCCGCCACGTTCCGTGCCACATCAACCTCATATGTGAAATCATCAAAAGCAGCTTGTTGTACTAACGGTGGTTCTAGTCCCGGTCTAAAACGAATCGATAACGAATTAGTTCCCGTTTCAAATCCAATTTACAGTGATCCCGCCATCTACCATCCGCATAGCAAACTATGCATATATGCATAGTGTAGGTACTCACCTAATCCGTTCTGAGATCTCAGGATTGCTCCAAACTTTCGGAAGAGTTTGTTCCACCATCGAAGGTCCATTAGCATTTTCTAAATTCAGGTAACTTAGGGACGACATAAAGTTTGTTGTCTTTTCGCGTAGCTCTATTTTAGTCTCTTCTCCTTTCTTGCTCTTGGATTTTACAAAATCCCCTCCGGCAGTAGGTTTTTTATCCTATATAAAAATGCAAAAAATTTATATTAAAAACCCCTTCTACGACTTCATACGAATTGCTTCCAACCAAGGGTGACTTCCAAAACTTCCCACCAACTAAACCGGATAATCCAACTCACCTTCCCCGAGGTCGGGCTATTATTTAGATTACTATCTTTTTCTTTGGAATCCTTGATAATTTTTTCTCCTTCAGTGCCTCCATCTCCATCATAATTCGCCTAAAATCATCCGATCATTAATCACTGTCACATCCATAGAAAAAAACTATTTCAATGCCTCGTCCCAATGCCTCTCCACTCACCTGGCTCATCGAAGTTCCCGGTTTATGTTCCGGACTTTGCAATTGTTCTCCCTTCCATTCATTATCAGTCTCCTCCGAGTCATCGAATTGTGATTTCCACTGCGATGCCAGCGTCAGTCCACCCCCTCCCCGTGTAATTTGTTGCAGCGCCGAAACATTCTCATCATCAATTACTGCAAACTGCGTGATGGAGTGGTCTCCTCCAGACTTTGCAGTACTGCTCCCCGCACTACCAACCCCATGGCTATGCGGGTGGGAAAATGGTCTTGTACCCCGCCCCGACCTGCTCCGACTCAACCCATGTCCTGTAATCCTCCTTCCTAGCTGTGGCGCTCCAGGGTTAGTTGCACTAGCGCCCGCTGGACTGCAAGGGCTTTCTTTGCTTGGTCCCAGCCCAGCGGGAGTACTAGCGCCATCTACTTTCGACTCAGGGTCTATGGAAGAATGGAGAGAAAGTCCTTCCCGTCCACCTGCAAAAAATCCACAAAAAACTTTCAATCCCTGCTCTTGCCCTGCTACCCGGATCATGTTTGCATTCACCCGGACTTAATCCCGGGTATTACCCGCTACCCGTGTTACTCTCGTGACCTATTTATGATTTAGTATGAAGCCGAATCTTTATACCATGCATCGCCCTGTATCAACCTTTTTTCACATCAACAACAACTCACTACACAAGGTATGCACCGAAAAAACGCTTTTGCTTGTAGCTAAAGAGACAAACCTTTGGCAACGTCGTAGCAGTACGAGTCATTAGCTTCAGTAACTTCTCGAACACGGGGGCTCGCCAACTCTACATTTCCCTCATCTCCCTCAGTATCATCTTGTTGAGAAGTTAATTTCAACCGAGCTACGTTCCGATTCCCGCTTTTCTCCCGTCCTCCCGTCGCTACATTTCCTTTTGTATGATGTTGGTGCTGATGCTGTTGTCCTGATTTTGTTCCCCCAGCATCACCCGATTTTGAGCCACCAATATTCACCTGAGAACCATACAAACATATGTTACCCGGGTATTTCGCAATTTTCCCTCCTTTATCCAAAAGGTGTATCAATTTTCTTCAGAAATGCTTCCTGACAAAGTTCTAGCATTTTCCACTTACTTGCATCACATTATCTCCATCACAATCGATCCCGCTCTCTTGAAAGTCTTCCTTCTCATCCGAGTCCTTTTTACTCCTTTCCAAAGCTTCTCCTCTACCAACGGCATGTGTCCCATCCTCCCCGATTTTCTTGTCTTGATCTTTATGATTATTATCAGTTGTAGTCTTTGTTTTCACACCCCCTTTTTCTCTCCTCCCCGCCGCTTCATCCTCCCTTACGCCAACATTATTATTATTTTTAATATTAGAAACTATTTTCTCAACGCCACACTCACTTTGATTGTTAACTGAGCTGGGATTGGGCAGAGTTCCGGACTGAACCCCACTCCCCCCTACACTATCCAAAAGGTAGGCTTCCCTACGTCTCCGACGTCTCGAATCATATTCCAAACGACCCTGAAATTTTTTGGCAAGTTTTTAAAAAATAGCCTTCACACATTATCATCATCCTAGCAGCGCGCTGCAAAGCGTTCGCCCCAACGACCGTCCCCCAAACCCCGTCGTCGTCCAGCAACACTCTGTCATATCATACATTCTGCTTCTGTAGTATTGGCTCAGGAATACCTCAATTAGCTGCTTGTTGTCATTTGGCTCAATGTTCTCTTGGTTATTGTCCAGACTTGCTAGAATGTTCTCATCCGCGTTCTCTGTCGTCAGTAACCTGTGTAATCAGAGACGACGTCATTTTAATATTCGCGGGCGGGTATGAACACAAATCTACGCAACTTTTTTCCCACAGTACGTGTCTGCAGCTTCACGTTTTCTCGTTTCTATAGAAATTCTAACATTTTCCCCCCTCCACCGTCCGTGCTTCTTCCTTGGCCTCCGCCTCAAACGGGATTTTCATCTCCCGCCTCCATTCCCCCCTCCAATTAGCAAATTCCCATCCCCAATCACAACATTTCAGTCACCGTACGGGAAATAAACTAAACATTTTACGACCCATCCCTGTCATATCTTTTTCCCCAAGACCTCGGCCTTTAGCTTTTAAGCACGGGCCACAGGCCGTGTGCAATCCTTTTAATACTCATGTCATAAAAATCTCAAACTTACCCAGCTGGTTTTGCTGTAGCCGCCGCTGTTGCATTGCTCGCAAGATTAGTGCCTGAATTATTGTCAGGCGTTAATTTCTCCCAATCGTATGGATCAGATTCTTTTACTCCTCTTCGTTTCATACAACGCTCAAATACTCCGGACAGCATCTGTAAAAGAATCCCAGTTTGTTCCTTTATACTTTCATAAATCCTCGTAGTATAAAACTCCTGTATAATATACATCTATTTTATGGGTCATACATACGCATACATTCAAGAATGTATATCTGCTGATTAACTATAGCTAAAACATAAACGGAATTATCTTCCGCCACTTTCTCCCTCCTGCCCTCCTTTCACATATTAACAAGCTAAGATTGTCGCTTTACTACTTTCACTTTGCTTTCACCTAGAAACTATACCAAAGCATTTGCCCATTACGACTTTCTCCTTGCGTTCACCAATGAACTAGCAAAATATTAGCCGCACAGAGCCCTAAGGCTTTTACTACCTACTTTCACCTATTAACTATAACTGAATTGACCTCTCTGAAACCTTCTCCCTTCTTTCTCCCTTCTTTCTCCCTTCTTTCTCCCTCCTTTCTCCCTCCTTTCTACCTCCTTTCTCCCTCCTTTTACCCCTTGCTTCATCTCGTTTCCCTACGCACTATGGTTAATTATGACCGCACCAACTAATTAATTTCAATTAAAACCTTAAATTCAACCATCCTTTAATCAAGACTTCAGTTACTCTTTTACTCAAAATTTGTCTACTCTGCTACTAAAACTTCCTGCATAGATGGCCTCATAAACCATATAACAACACACGGCACACTAATTCCCCATTTACTTACCACATAATCAGGCTTATCACTATACTCAAGGGTTTGTATATGGTCCAGGAACTGCTTGAAATCCGAAGGTAGATGTTTAAGCAGCAGTCTGTGATCATACTTTTCCTTTATGAGTCCAACCTAAGGGTTAATCAAACAATAATCATTTATTGGTGCACTCTATAAACACTCTCTCATCATAAATCATCTTGCCATTCCACACTCTTCAACTTACAACTCGTGACTCTTGTCATTCCAGCCCTGCTATACTGGCTATTATGGAGAAAGCACGTGATAAAATAGATTAACAGCAGTTGCTATGTATTTACATTCCGTATTCATTCCATCCAGACCACCGCCATTAATATCCCAAGCCTACTTCTGCTTTTATTTCCACTCGCTCCACAACCAGAAGGAATGTGCAAATATTTTTCGAGAAAGTGAAAGTCCTATGACGTACAAAATAAACAACATAACCTCAAGCATGCCACGAACGCTTCACGGTGCACCGAGTAGCAGAAATCTACCCGCAGAGCAAACCGAATTAGTTCCTGGCTAAACTTGAGCCAAAACAGCCCTCTACGGGATTATACCCGTATAAAAGATAACCTACTCAGATGGAATCCTCGTCGAGAGAACATATTGTAAATCATTCCCTCACTTAATAATTTACACAGAGAGGTGAACAAAATACAGCTTTGTTCCACAATTTGTATTCCGTACAAGCGGGAATACAAACATCTTTGTAGATCGCGTAGTGCATCATTCTTAGCATTCTTATCCTAGAATTCTACTTTGCAATTTGTTCCATAGTTAAAAATTAATAGAGTCCCGAGTTGCATTATTTGTAAGTTGTAAGCACATGAAGAAGAGAATTTCAAGCCTCAGCCACACTAACCTGTTCCTTGTCTTTGATCTTTCTCCATGGAAGCTGTCCGTTCACAAACTCCACGAGCATGTAGAATAACGACCATAAATCATCATGTCGACCCATTTCCTAATCAAAATATACACGTCATTAATTTATGAAGCGCCAAATATAATCTCACTCCCATTACTCTTTCATCCGCATCTTATCGCTTATTGGCAATTGACGCGTAGTACTTGTTCCATTTTCCATATCGCAGTAAACCCGGGTATTTTACGAATGACTCGTATAAGCTCCCACTTTAAATTTTAAAGCATTCACATTTTTTGTAGCTACACATTACAGAACATACCTTATTTTTATGCGCGTTTATCGAAGCATATCGGACGGTACCCCTAAAACCCGCTGCTGCCCGAGGCGCCCTCACTTCTCCAGTTGCCGTAGTGTATTGCCTTGCCAAGCCGAAATCCAACATGTATACTTTCCTACACGTGTGTGGCAGCCGGCCCATAGAAAAATTAGACTGAAACCATAATAAATTCATCGGATTATAACCTCACACACTCAATTAAATGAGCCATGGTTTAATAGTTCTAGTTAAATTCCTTGGTTAACACCTCAGGTAACTTCAAAACCAGTAACCAGTTTTACATCATGCAACCACCTACTTTATGTACCGCAAACCGTACATCCAATCCCATCAAATCCCTACGGTAAAAGTAACTTCAAATCACAAGTAACCTTGCATACAGCATCAACTTTCACCAAACCCATGTATCATTCCCAGTTTCCAAAAGCTTCCGTTGCAAACTTTCTCCAAACCTTTTTCGCAAATACTAAATCGGTGCAAAACTTTTCCCTCAAAACTATTTTATACGGTTGAGCTTCTACTTTCACCACGAATTCTATCGCTGTCTGCAAGCCTTATACTCACTCACCGTCAGCTGAACAAATATTACCAATAAGTCTTGGTGTCGAACAAGTCTTGCCAAACGTAAAGTAAATACATTCAACTTCAGAAGAAACCCTATTCTCTAAGCTCCCATCTCTGAAAAATGCTTCTTCTAACGCTTATCCGACGTGTTTACACTGTCATCTTGATAGTCGCAAACAAAGCACCCTCATCGTGCTCTCCTGGCCTTTCTCATTTAGTACTAACATTATCGTTTCCTTTGAGTGAACATTTCCTAAATATTACTGTAAATATTTCACCTGTGTTCTACAATTATTTCAAAAATTTCCTTGGTTTTAGCCCGCTGAAACAAGCACTAGCCTAGGTAAAATCAAGGTATGCTATATTCTCCGCCTTATCGTTACTATTCCCTACACCTATGGTTCTGAGTCCCATCTCAATGATCCAGTGACCTTTTGACCTACATATATTCCCTCGTTGAAATAAAAAATTCATAGCTTTTGCCCACCGTATGAGCGGCTGAGTCTTCCACTAGCCAACAATATCTACACTCAATGGGCTAAATTCCCTCACTTTCTCCATGCATTTCTCCTGCCTATCACTACCCTACAACCTGTAATTGCTCCCTAAAATTTTAAACATCCCTGCTTCTGAAACCATTTTTATTTTATAATCATAGCAACCTAACCTAGCAACACACAAGTTGTATCCTGCTTCACACACCGCTCTCTACTTGAACTCATTGTGGTTTGCAAATCTACATGAAAATCTAGACCGTTGTCGTTGGCAGCTCATCTTCTCAAGCTCCACCCACGCTATTTTTGACCATTTCTCCTTACCTCCCCCTTCCTTCAGACCGGTAGACTAATAGAACTACAGGAACTTTAACCAAGAGACTAAGCCTAACACATCCTCCAATCATTCCAATACCGGGAGCCCTTGATTCTAATTGCCTCGTTCCAACCCGGTCATTAAATAGACATTATTCACACAATTTTTCAAAGACGCTATTCATTCCAACTGCATTATGCATGCAAACTGCACCACAGACTTCTTGGAAAAAATGAATGAGCGAATGCAAATCCATGGCACTCCCCACCTATTCTCTTGTCTCTCCATCTACTCTTCTTTTACTTTTGGCTAGCAATTCTAATGCCAGTAGGTTTCTAGAGCACCGGTGCTTCCAACCCTTCCGATACTTCCAACATTAACCAAGACGTCAACTCAATTCCCAATCTTCTTCCACTCCTTTTTTATCCAAGGTTTACAAAAAACAACAAACCCCGGGCAAAGTGTAAATGCTAAACCCATTTTCACCTTTTAAACAGGGTGACAATCGTTCAACAATTTGCGAAATTCTTGAACCGATCATTTTAAAGCTCGCCACACAAACTAAGTTCTGACAATTTTTACATTAGCAAAGCTCCTCCTCTACCTATAGCTTCTAGTCTTTGCAATGCTTCCAAGAGTTGGAAATCTTTGGAATTCCACAAATTTTCGCATCTACTATCTTAGCCTACTTCCTTCTTCAAACATTCTCGTTAATCTAACAAAAATAACCAACCTATGTTTACCCAAAATACCCGGGAAAAAATCTCATGCAAAAACTTTCTCCAGCTTTCTCCAGCACCTCAACTTTCACTCCGTTCTTACTACACTCCCACTGTCTCAAAACTGAGGCAAGTGCATCTTTGGCATTGCACTATAAAAACTATCCTAAATGTCACCAGCTGGCCTCACAAGCGACATAAAATCCTCCTGACCTAATTAAACCAAACCGAAACTGATTTACGGCCACATCTACCATCAACTCCGTCTTATCCTGCATAAGCCCAGGACCAACTACATCGCATCCTAAAACATAACCATTCCCTCCCCCTTGTACGCCTGGCCAGTTCCAATCTAATTCATTTCGAATATATCTCTCTTCTTTGACATTTCCAACATCTTCCCTGCATTTTAATTTACCCTCTCTTGGCTCCATCCTTCCCATCACAATCAAAAGAAGCTTAATATATACTCTATATTTTCTACCCTTCAGCACACACATCCCCCACTTGGTTGAACACGTGTTAGCGTTAACGCTCCCAGCGACGCCATTTAATCAACCAAGACTAATTCCCCACAAGCTCATTCTTCACCCTCTAATTCCTCTCAATCCTCCCAAACTATACACAACTATTACTTTTTTAGCGTTATTCCCGAATGCTTTACCTTTAAGTCATTCCCTGCTCGCTCTCGCTCCTATCAACAGTACTGCAAGCAATAATAAACTTGTCATAATTTTAATAATAACTCTCGAGATCAATGTCCCGTTCTCTCATATAGTCAACTTGTCCTCGTTTCTCTCCATTGATTATCCGTTGTAATAGATTTAAAAACAATTAAATTAGCTTCAGTCAACCAGGAATATGAAACAAGCGGGCTCACTTTCACCTCGTGTTCTTACATTATTCAAAATATTCAAATTCAATCAACAACACCTCTTTCATCATAGTTTCGCTTAGCACTAATTAACAAGAGAGAAAGTCCTCATTTTCTTTTCCATTCTCAAATAAATCCCATTTTTTATCAACACAATCCAGACACGAGACGATTCGTCATAAACGTCTCATCAACCCACAAGCAACAACAACTAATGCACTGTCTATCCATCCAATTCTCCCTCCTACCCAATCATGTATAGTCTACCCTTCAACTACTGTTGACCTAAACTTTTCATTTTCTGTTATCCACAACCTGTTTTTCTTATTTTGGTTCTTCTACTCCTTTAAACTACAGAAGCTCCTTCCCAGTAGAAATTCAGGTTAGACTTTATGTAGTTACTATTTGCAAATCAGAAAAATTCGCAGACTACCTGCCTGCTCCTTCTTGATTATATTACCCCCATTCACGTCACAATTCCTTTAACCACTTGTCAAAGTTAATAAGGCAAATCTTCCTGTCAACTTCCACATTTCCACCGCTTCGGATTTTGCAATTTCGTCCTAAGTTTTTTGCAGCGTAGCTAAAAGCGGGACAAAGGATTCCGAGAAATCCTTACGGCACATTTAACACCGCACATCTTCTCTTATTTTCTCTACTCCTAGCAACAAGGATCCAATATAAACAGCCTCCTGTCAAACAAGTGCCGATCCGTATCAGCAATCACCTACAAACCTTTGCACAGATACCCACTTTTACTCCTTCCACCTCATCTTCTCCTCTTCGCGTCCCTTCTTTACACAACTCATCCTGATTTCATGAATGAAGTCACCAGATTTAGGCCACAGATTCCATTTCAAATCGCTCCTACAAGCCAGGATTTATTTTCATTCTGATTTTGGCTGGATGAGAGATCTTTTTGCTCATTCATAAATAAAGTTCGCTATTTTAGGGCCATCTCTTTAAACTTCAATTTCTCCACCTTAAACCGAATGGAACAATCGCTTCAATTGAGAATAATTGCGTCAACAGCAATTATTCCATTTGCAAAATCACACGCATGGAAAATTGCAAGGGCAAATGTCATCTCCTTGTAGCTTAGAAAACTGCGCCAAGTATTTTAGCTTAGCAACTCTCGCTAAACGAGATGACAGTTTGCAGTTCCGTTTCTGTTAAGAATTAGGGATAGTATACTGGCTGAGGAAATCATAAACGGCGTCATCCTATGTCAAAGGATGGGTTTATGTTGCGCGAAGGCTAAAGGAGGAGAGCAGGGTCTAGAGCTAACATTGATTGTATGTACTGTGAGGTAATGCGCGTGTGTCCGCTAGATGGCATGTACAAAATGTTCACTCAAGGGATTTTCTTCTCAAATGTGTCGAGTCACTGTACGGATGTTAACATGGTCTTGAAGGCGTGCAAATCTTAATGTATGTATTCTGCGTGTAATGACCTAGGTTACCATGTGCGAAATATCATTCTGCACAGGGAAAAGAATGATGTAAGGGCAGAGGCTCGGTGATTCAGTTGTTGGATTTGTCGTAGGAAGGTTGTGTTATTGGAAGTAGAGGAAAAGAGTTGTTAATTTTAGTTTTAATTATTGATTTTGGGACTGGGGTTTAGTTAATAAACTGTGTGTAATTATCCCTAAAAGGACTTCCAGTGCAATTAACCTACGGGCAAATTATTTAGGCTCAGAAAGGCAAGAGAAGTTTACTCCCGGGTAGGGCTCTTAAACGCGATTCTCAACATATGGTGACCCCGACGTGATGGGTGTATAATTTTAGGGTCAGGTCACGAGGTCAACTAAATCAATTAAGTTGAAAGAATACAAGTTTCGTGTACATCCATTTGTGAAAAAGCTGAGTCTGTTTAGTTTGAGGCAAAGGAAATAATGGCGTCTAAAAGTAAGACAAATCCAACGCAGTTAGATAAACTGAATCCAGCTAGGGAAAGGGCAAGGAAAAAGTTCATGGTTCTAGCGAATCAAATAATTGAGCTTTATGGCAGGGAAATTAAAGATAGGCCAACTATTGGTGGCAAATATTGGGAACTTCACGAGCTTTCCAAGAAAATTAACAATTACGACAAGGAAATACTAGAGCTCATGGAAGCGGCAGGATTAGATCCGGTATTAATAGAATCTGATGAGGACAAGCAGGCTGAGTACCAAAGTTTCTATTATAAGTGTAAGATGATTTTCGATTTATGTATGCAAGAGCATACATTTGAAAAAGATACGGAAAAGGACAATGAGGTGAAGCCGGATGAAAAGAAGAAGTACAAGCTGCCCAAGATAGAACTTCGCAAGTTCAGTGGGGACTTAAGGGAGTGGATCACTTGGTGGGCGCAATTTGAGAAAATTCATCTGGACACCAGCATTGCGGACGTGGACAAGTTTCAATACCTTTCTCAAAGTATGGTTCCGAATTCAGCAGCGGCGCGGATCGTGGACGCTTATCCTCAATCTGCAACAAACTACAAGGCGGTGATTTCGGTATTGAAGGAAAGGTTTGGAAAGGAGGAGCTATTATCAGAGCTTTACGTACGAGAATTTATATCCCTGGTGATATCCAGGATAGGGAATAAGGACAAATCAGGTCTAACTGTTTTGTATGATGAGATTACCTGCAGGACGAAAGCTGTATCATCTCTCGGAATTAAGCCTCAAAAGTACCTAGATATTCTACAGACATCATTAGTGGAATCCTGTCTACCGATGGACACTTTGAAGGCATGGCAAAGGAAAGACAAGGACGGTACCGATCCTTCGGTCTTTAATCAACTCATGGAATTCCTGGATTCAGAGGTTACAAATGAGATGAAGACTGCCATGGCGCATCAAGGATTCGGATTCGGAAAAGGCAGCCAACCAGAAGCGAAATTTGCAAAACCGAAGAATGAAAGGAAGGAACGGGCTCAAGAGGAGATTCCTACGGTAGCAGGACTGATGGCTACCTGCAATCAGTGCTTATTTTGCAACGGACAACATGCGTCGTCTTCGTGTAGGACAGCGAGGGGTATGGACATGGTTGATAAAGTTAAAGCTGTTCAAAGTGTGGGCTATTGTTTCAATTGTTTAAAGGACCGCCATCTGGCGGCTAAATGTCCAATCAAGGCTGTTTGTCCAGTTTGCTCCAGGAAACACCATGTTCTGATGTGTAGGGGAGTAAACCAGGTGGGCAAGCAACAGCAAGGCCAGAAAAGCCAGGAAGGTCAATCTACCAGTAAAACGAGCCAGCAGAAGTCAGAGTGTGTTGTGACCGAGTCTCTGCAACAGTGCTCTTTCAACAATCCTGGAATCTTACTTAAAACTTTGATGGTTACTCTGGTTGGGGAACAAGGACCGAAGAAAATAAGGATTCTTTTGGACAGCGGAGCGCAGCGCTCCTGTATTTTGGAGAAGACAGCTTCAGCGATGAGATTGAAGAAGACTGGAGTTGAAAATGTGGTTCATAGTTTGTTCGGCGGTGGACGGACTCCACCACAAAGGAGGAAACGATATCATGTCGCTCTAGAGGACTTGTCAGGCGATTATCGTTGTGACTTCGAATTGCTGGATGAGCCGGTGATTTCTAACAGCATTCTACCAGTACCGCACGGACCATGGGAAGAGGAACTCAAGAGATGGAATATCTCACTTCATGCACAGGATCAAGGACCCCATGACATTGAGCTGCTGGTAGGATCTGATGTGTACGGGAAACTAATAACAGGGCGGATCATCCAACTTAAATGCGGATTCACTGCATGGGAGACAAAGTTGGGATGGACGTTGCAAGGACAGTTGAACAAGAAATTCTCTTGTTCTCCAGAAATGGTTATGAGTTCCGTTTTAGCAGAGTGCAAAGATACAAGCGGTGTGTCGGTTCTCACTTCATTGCTTAATCTCTCTACTGTTACAGAGCTTTGGGACCTGGAGACATTGGGAATTAAGGACCCGGCGGAAGCAAAGAGCCGGAAGGAACAGGATGATGAGGCTATGCGGCATTTTCTGGAAACCGTGCAGCAGGAAGAGGACGGGAGGTACGAGGTGCAGCTACCTTGGACGCTCAAACCGGACGTACTTCAGAGCAATCGTGACATTGCTGAGAAGAGACTGAAGTCGTCATCTAAGAAGTTGAAGGAACTCGGGCTATGGGCTGAGTACGGAAGAATTTTTGAGGACTGGAAGAAGGATGGGATTGTGGAACTTGTGCCGGAGCTGGAAATGGATCGACGTGCCACTATTTGCCGCATCGTGCGGTGGTCAAGATGAGTAGTGCCACGACGAAAGTGAGACCTGTTTTTGACGCAAGTTGCAAGAGAAAGGATTCACTCTCTCTGAATAACTGCTTAGAAAAGGGGCCCAACCTTTTGGAACTGATTCCGGCAGTGCTTCTACGTTTTCGGGAGAAAAGGATCGGCGTTGTTTCCGATATCAGAAAGGCCTTTCTCCAAATAGGGATCTACGAACCTCATCGCGATTTTCTACGATTCCTTTGGTGGAAGGATGCAAAGGAAAAGGAGCTACAGGTTTTTCGGCACAGGCGTGTTGTTTTTGGGATTAATTGCTCGCCATTCTTATTAGGTGCAGTTATTGAGTTCCATCTTTCTAAAGCCCCTACAGAATCCATGGAGATGGCGAAGAAGTTATGGAAAGCATTGTACGTGGACAATTGCGTCACCTCTGTGGATAGTCTGGAGGAGCTTGCCGAATTTAAGGACTTCGCAATCGGGATATTCGCTAAAGCTAAGATGCTCTTGTGTCAGTGGGAATCGTCGGCTGGGGACGGTTCCGGAGTCGGCTCTTCCGAGTGCGGATTGGAGCCGGGCAGCCAGGACCTGGACTGGGTCAACGATTTCACTGGACAAGGAGCTGGACTAGGAACGAGACACTTGGAAGCTACTACAATCGAAGGAGGTTTGATGTCTGTCTCGGTTTTAGGATTGCGTTGGAACAAGAACAATGACACGTTGCAAGTAGCGTTTGAGGACGAGGAAATTCCGAGTGTCATCACGAAGAGGATTGTGCTGTCGTGGCTACAGAGAGTATACGACCCTATGGGACACTTGTCACCAGTTACGATCAAGCCTAAGCTATTATTGCAGGACACTTGGGTCATGAAGATCGGATGGGATCAACCCTTATCAGAGGAATATGGCAATCGCTTTAGGAAGTGGGTTGAGTCATTGGGATTCATCAAGGAAATCCAGATTCCCCGGAGATTTGGGAAATGTACAAGAGGACAAGGGAACTGGAGCTTGCATACTTTTTGTGATGCAAGTAAGGCAGCCTTTGCATCAGTAGTGTTTTTGAGATGTGAGTACGAAGGAAAAGTTGAGGTACAACTACTGATGTCAAAATCGCGGGTAGCTCCAGTCAAGAAAGTGACGATTCCACGTCTGGAGTTATTAGCTTGTCTCGTGGGGGCTCGACTGACAAGCTTTGTTCGTGAAGCGTTAAGGTTGGACGTGCCGACATACTTTTGGTCAGACGCGTCAGCTGCCATTGCTTGGATTCAGAGGAACGAGAATTGGGGAGTTTTTGTTTCTAACCGGGTCAAGGAGATCAGAACTTTGACTGATCCGGCGGCATGGAAACATATTCCGGGTTCAGAAAACCCGGCGGATCTACCATCAAGAGGATGCGATGCGGAGGAACTTTTGAGGAAGCGATGGTGGGAGGGACCGGACTGGCTGAAATTGGAAGAGGAACATTGGCCTGTGGTTAAAGAGGATCCGGACGAAGAGGAGGTTGCTACGGAGAAGAAGAAATCGATTGTGGTCACTTCTAGTGTATCCACAGTTGCTCCATGGTACGATTATAAGTTTTCAAGTTACTTTAAAATCGTACGCATGGTGGCATACATGCTTCGTTGGAGAAACCACAGAATGGGAATTACGGGAGTCATTACTGCACCAGAATTTGGAGCGGCTGAGACTTTACTTTTACGAAGAGTGCAGCTTGAGTCAAGTATAGCGACTCAATGTGATGGAAACCTAAGGCTGGAGACGGACAAGGATGGACTCATTAGAGTTGTGACGAAAATTACGGAGGGTCAAGACGAACGGGACTTCAGGTACCCAATTCTACTACCAGCGGATCACAAGCTTGTAGAATTGTTGATGAGGGAGATTCATCTGGGAAACCAACATGCAGGAATCCAGAGCTGCATGAGAATTTTGAGGGAACGGTTTTGGGTTGTAAGGAGTCGTCAGAACCTGAAGAAAATTGTTGGGAATTGTGGGCGTTGTCGACGGTTTAGCGTTAAAGGCATTCGACAGATTGAAGTTGCGCTACCTGGTGTGAGGATCGACGATGCTGCGGTTTTTCAGATATCTGGTGTCGATTTGGCGGGACCGGTGTATCTGAAAGAAGGGACTAAGGCTTGGATCGTGTTGTTCACATGTGCAGTTTATCGTGCTGTGCACTTAGAACTTGTGACGTCAATCAGTACTGAAGCTTTTTTACAGGCGTTCAGACGATTTGTGTCAAGGAGAGGACGGCCATCGACTGTATACAGCGACCAAGGAACGAATTTTGTGGGAATGGCCAATCTGCTCAAGGGTATGGACTGGACAAGGATCAAGGAGCAACATGCTTTGGAGAGGATAGAATGGAGACTCAACCCTCCAGCTTCACCATGGTGGGGAGGATGGTGGGAGCGTCTCATCAGGATTGTAAAGGGACTTTTAGTGCGGATCCTTGGACGCAGTGTCGTTAACTACGAGGAGCTCGTGACTGTATTGTGCGAGGTGGAGGCGGTCGTAAACTCGCGTCCGTTAACGTATTTGTCTGAGGATTCTAACGATTTGTTTCCTCTTTCTCCTAGCTTGTTTCTTACGGGCGGTGTACCTACAGAGGGAATACCTGATGTCGGAACTATGGATGGGACGGGGCTCCGGAAGCGACACCGTTATCAACAGAAGCTGCTGTCGGAGTTCCGGTCGAGATTTCGTACGGAGTACTTGAGTACGTTGGTGCAACGAGCTAAGGAGAAGGGACGAGTGGACATCAAGATTGGGTCAGTGGTTCTGATCGGATCAGAAGACAAGAAGAGGATCTTTTGGCCTATGGGAAAAGTGTTGGAGGTCATTCCAGGACGAGATGGTGCAGTTCGAGTTGTGAAACTGAAGACTGCTAATGGGGAGTTAACTCGACCTATTCAGAAATTGTACCCACTGGAGGCGGAATTTGATGCAGACAACGTGGAGATTCAAGAAAGTCAAGATCATCAGGAGGCGGAAAGTGTTCCTACTAATTGTAACGTAGATAAACTTATTCGTACACGTAGTGGGAGAATTGTTAAAATACCGGTGCGGTTTTAGATGATGGCTGTTGTCAAATTCTGTTGATTAATTACAAGATGTTATTGAGGATGAGGTTATGATTGACCATTGTTTGTTGTTCATTATATTATGGGTACAGGGCTAACTTTAGTTAAGAATTTAATTGTTAATGCACAATTAAAGGTGGGAGTATGTTAAGAATTAGGGATAGTATACTGGCTGAGGAAATCATAAACGGCGTCATCCTATGTCAAAGGATGGGTTTATGTTGCGCGAAGGCTAAAGGAGGAGAGCAGGGTCTAGAGCTAACATTGATTGTATGTACTGTGAGGTAATGCGCGTGTGTCCGCTAGATGGCATGTACAAAATGTTCACTCAAGGGATTTTCTTCTCAAATGTGTCGAGTCACTGTACGGATGTTAACATGGTCTTGAAGGCGTGCAAATCTTAATGTATGTATTCTGCGTGTAATGACCTAGGTTACCATGTGCGAAATATCATTCTGCACAGGGAAAAGAATGATGTAAGGGCAGAGGCTCGGTGATTCAGTTGTTGGATTTGTCGTAGGAAGGTTGTGTTATTGGAAGTAGAGGAAAAGAGTTGTTAATTTTAGTTTTAATTATTGATTTTGGGACTGGGGTTTAGTTAATAAACTGTGTGTAATTATCCCTAAAAGGACTTCCAGTGCAATTAACCTACGGGCAAATTATTTAGGCTCAGAAAGGCAAGAGAAGTTTACTCCCGGGTAGGGCTCTTAAACGCGATTCTCAACAGTTTCAGTTTACCTGTCCTATATGCTGATTGGTGCAACATACCGAATTTCAAACTTAACTTTTGTAAATCTTCTACCTTTTAAATTTCAAATTCAAAAATTTGAATTTTTAAAAGAAATTTTTTAAACATTACAATATTGAATTTATTAGCCAATTTATGACCCTGTAATAACTAAATTCTAAGTATAGCTTCAAACTAAACGCAAAAAAGCACAACATTAAAACTTACCGGCTTAATGTCACGATGAAGGAACCCAACTTCATGAATACTTTCAATAGCTTTGAGTATTTGTAGCGCCAGCCTCAGACTCGTTGACAGTGAGAATGCTCCCCTGGGTTGAGCTCTTCTAAGTTCTGCAAGATTCCTTGCTTGTAATTGCATCACCACATAATTAAATCTCTCGTTTCTCCCACATCCGATAAACCGGCAAACGTGATCTTTCCCTGTAAACAGAAAATTCCATTCAATTCAAGTATTTCATTCCTTTCCCACATATTCATTTCATTCCTAAACATTTTAAAATTCTAGTTCTGGAACGGCTCAAGTACAAGTACAAATGTACTTTCATGTTCCAAACTTAATTCTAGCAATTTTCCAGCATCCTTGCAATTTCACAATTTCCAACCACAAAAACCCACCCCCTCCCCGACTGCAACATCCATAACATAAATTGCATTGCACCACAACAAATCCACCACTTAAGAGGACATAATCAAATTATCTCCAATATCCTCTCCCTCCTGCCACCAAAGATCTCTCACAGTATCTGCTGATTATCTAAAAATACACACATCTCCTCCTCAACTCTACATTTGCACCATCTCTTCCCCAAGTTTTATTTTTGCATCACATTTATTTTCCCCATATTCAATATTACATGCAAACTTTATGTGCTTCAAATCTTTTCTCTCCTCCTCATTTGTACTTCCTCTCATTCTCACTAATTTCCCCACATCTCCTCCCGGTTGTCTCTGCTCCTGTCTCAACCTTGTCCCTTGCATCCTTCTTCTCTTACAGTGATTAAGCCCTACAGCCTTCCGTCACCAAACCATAAGCAAATAGTGTCCGTATTCTTCTATACCGAAACATCTCGAATCCGTACTTCTGTATAAAACTAAAGCAAAACCGCAAAAATATATACACATCCCTGCTGATCCTGACACAAAATCCCAGCCAATAACCCAAGCCAAGACACAAAAACCATTTCTACAATCAAGCAGGCGTAACCTCCAGGAGCAAAGTTTATGATTCGCAAGGGTAACCGCAGTCCCATCTTTTTCCATCACCGATTACCATCTGGTTGCCATAGTTTGTTGTATATATTCAACGTAGCTATTACAGCACGTCTGTGTAACGATTCTTTGTACGCAGTAGCACAATTCAAACCAGTCAGCGGAATCTTTTGTAGTTCCAAATCCAAAAATTAATCGCGTCAATTCTATCGTCTTTCCCTCCCAAATATTCCAGACAAACATGATAGTGACAAAATCCTAATCTATATCACCTGTACAGGTAATCAATGTCAGGTCACCTGACTCAGGTGCGCAACATAAACCTCCCTCCATCCAGTTGTAATTCCCTCCAGACCTTGAATCGCTCAAGCTAAGATTTCACTCACACCTGACGCCACATCCTACTGTATTACCTGTTCCATCTACCCTATAATCACCTGTTGTGACGTGAGCCAACCTCCCCGACCCACCCGCCCCCCCCCCTGTAAGTAGTCCTCTGCAACGTAAATAAACATTTTACTATTTTACAATTATTCCAAAAAATAAACACGCTAAATAAAACACCCATTATTCAATCCTCTTGCCAAACCAGTTTCACACAATCAATAATTCCCCAGAAAAACATCTCCCCCCTCCCCCTCCTACTAGTCTCCTCTCGTAAACTAAACAATGATTCCTCCTTGCAATTCCTCGCTCTCTTTTGCATTATCATTTCCCATTCTGCATTATGTGCGGATCAAATTCATCCTACCTTCCAACCACCTCTCCCCATCCACTCTCTTATTTCACCAAACTTTTAGCACACGTGTGCGAATTGTACTGCACAACCAAAACTCCTTCCCCTACCTAAAACCGATCCTCAACCTTCCTCACCAATTTTATGTTGAGGTAGGCAGGATCTACAGTAAAGTCTCATACTTAACAAAGCTTATCGAGCAGTAGCTCCTTGCAGGTTTTTCATGCACTATGCATCGTGGAAATTCTATTGATATTTTATGCATCACATTCAATTTCGCACAATGCATATACTCCCACTAACTGTAAATACTGCCACTTATCCCGTACTTTGTACTATTTTTTCTATAATCCGTCCTCCTGTATCGGTAGCCAGCCGTATCCGCATTCATTCCATCCTGCACCCGCATTTATACATTATAAGGGCATCACATCCCATATTTCATACTAACAACTCCAGTATGTATACACAGCCTGTATGCATTTCCCACAGTTAATTATTAATGCCGTCTCACGCAAGGAAACACAATCTGTCATTTTTTCCCACCACAATACACTTTATCCCACACTTGATTGTAAATTTTAATTCTTCTCCCCTCCTTTCTCATCCTTCCCCTCCTTCCCTCCCTAAATCTCCCATTTGACATTAAAATTTCAAATCTTTTAGGATGCACGTTTAACAAATCATATTTGCCAATAGCTTCAGCATTTTCCAACCGTTCGTCATCCACTCTCAACCCAGAGAGCATCAGACAAAGGCACGAATGAACAAACCTAGAACGTAGAAGCAATCCTTTGAGTCATTCCAATCGGTCTACCCTTACTCGAGATTGGCGATTTTGATATCCCTCTGGGATTCCCATTCGCTCTTCCCTCCTCTATTCTATTCTGTACCACAACCATCTTTCCCTCCGGACATCATTCTTCTCGTCGTATTGCATCCAGCCATGCATGCAATCCAGCACAAGAGAGCTAGCTCTAACATTTTACGACACAGTGCTAAACTGAACTGTGCAAAAATATTTGCAACCTCTTCTCACAGTCAAACTTGGTTCAACTGTATTCCCAGCTACTACAGCATCCTCCCAGTGATAACAATTTACGTGTAGTGCGCAGTGCCTCATCCGCAATTGGCAGGATTGTAGTGCAACTGCAATTTGCAATTTTCCGCATCCTTCCGTAAAGTCCATCGCTTATTTTCGTACATCTAACGAGTGTCCTCGATACAAAATTAACTCTTTCTTTACAAACGGTTTCTCTCAACATGTGCTCCCTCTCTTGCCGTTTCAAAAAGAACCAAATTTGGAATTTATGGAGAACCCTGGATCTATTATAAATAGGTAGATTGCAATTAATCACACCTGTCTTTATTAATTACTATACACTCCATAGGTTAATTTAATTATAGCAATTTCGTTAAAATTTTAGTCTTACCCAATATATTTAAACAATTTCTATAGAAATTTTAAAAATCTACATATATTTTAAAATTTCAATCCTATACGTTAACTAATCCCATTACTATTCTACGCGTCATCATTTAGTTGTTGCGTCGTATCAATCAGCGCTCTCCTTCTTTGTAACATTTTTTGTTACACCCTGTAGTTTTATAGCATCCGTTTTTCCCGCGAAAGCAAATCCCTAAAAAATTCCCTCTCGCTTCGTATCATTGTATAGTCTATGGTGGCAAACGTAACATGGAGAGGAAAAAGAACATGATGATACGCGGGGCAAAAGCAACGCGGTTGACACGGGGGCAAATGTAACATGGGGCAGTAAGCGTGCACAGAAGATACGCTGACGCTGCCATAGCAACGTGCTTCAATCTAACTCCCATGTTACATTTCCCCACATTTTCATCAAGTTACCTTTGCCATCCATGTAACCATGTTATGTTTCTTCAGAAAGTTATATTTGCCCCCTACCACTATACCTGATTACACTCGGCGGTCAAACAAAGTCTTATATATGCATTTCTCCTCCTTTCCAGGAACTACCCAAGCTTATCACGTAAAAAAAACTCCACGTGCCGTCCTTGTTCATTGTTTTGCATGCAAAGACTGCGAACATTTTAGCATCATCCTCTCTTTCTCTGTGCTTAGCGTGCTTCCCAGGTGGTAACTTTTATCCTCTCGCGATAGGAGTCTTATTTAGCTCCCCTGTCATCCTGCGCCCTTCATGCTTTTCTTTTAAAAAACTTTCCGCTATCTAAACATGTGGTCCATGTTAAAGCTACATTTCAGTTTTTTTAAAAAAAAACCATGCTAACTTCGCAAACATGTATTGTTTCACCAATCCTATAAAAATTCTCAAAATTATGTCAGCTTCATCTCACAAGAGTCTTGTCATGGAAACTCTAAACGAAATGTCATGTTTCCAATCATTCACATGACATGAGAACTAGTTTCCAGCTTCTCATGTGCGTAGATTATTTCCTCCAGCTTGAGTAGTTATAACCTTATTCAATCTTTTTTTAATCGTGCAACAATTTTGCAACATTTCCAATCCTATGGTTAGACACATGTACAGCCCTTTCCAACGGCTTTGTCCCTCTTCATTCTCCCAATTTTCTCATCCTTCTTATAGTTTTTCTTCCTCTCATATTTTAAAAAAATAATTTGCAAACCTACTCGTATCACTCTTCTGTCTTTGCGAATTGCATACCTTGCAAGCCGGCTTTCAATCCTCGTCCTCCCTATGATTCTCTTCATAAATCAACATCCCAGCCCCTCCTCGTTTCCACACAGCCAGCTCTACCTTATAGCAATCTTAAGAGCTTGTACAAGGATACAAGTACTTGATAATTACTATCCGCCACACTTGCTACAGTTCATTAAGCGGCCGCGCAGGCGCTCCTATAAAATACATTTGCAAAACCCATTGTCTTTGAGATTCTCGGAGGAAAATACATTAGACACTCGTATTTCATTCTCCACGAAAAAATCCTCAACGTTAATGAACCTTGTTCCTCACCCGGTTCCACCTCTGCCACCTTTCCGTGCAGCACAATTGAATAAATCTACCAACTAAAACAACGATGAACATTACACGTGTGCAAAATATTAGTGCAAAACGTTCTGCAGTTCCACAGCTACCAATAATTCCCAACTCTTCTTTCTCTATCCTCTGCACACATCATTCTCTAACTAACTATTCCTTCCTCCTATCTTCAAGCTCACACGCAAGAGTCATTAACAGTGTTGCCAATACTCGAGCCTACTAATCTTTCAAGCATTCCGCATTTAAGCTACCTAAGCGTATTCCCAATCCGCTTCGGTTATTGACTCCAGCCTCATACAAGAGTACTACACCAGATATTATTAATCTCTCCGTATTTGCGTACCAATCATTTTACTAATCACCATTCAGCAGCCTTTCCTTCCTCTCGTCTAGTCGTACTTGATAATCATGCAAATTCCAAAACAGATAACTCCTACCTTACCTCCCGCAACTTGCCCTTTGTTGTAGAGCAGAATGTACAAATTCCCCATCTATAGCATAATGTACAAGCAAAATCGCGAATTTTCGCGACATTTTCAATCACATCTTCAATTCGCGAGGGTCATAAATCCAAAATTCCCCACTCATATATCCTACCTTCTCCTCTTCTCATCTTCTCCTTTCAACGCACTGCCAAATGAAATTTTCGCGATGAATTTTAAATTCTACCCCAAATCTAGACTACATCCTCTCCACCTCATCTCCTATAGACTCTATAATTTCCTACAAAATCTCCGCCTCTTCCCTTCAATAATTTCACAAGTTTCATCTTTAAATACCTATTTTCTGTACACAACCATCACTTATTCTATACTCTTCCACTCTACTTTTGCAACTAATAATTTTGCAATGCATCAAACTTGCGAATCTAAAATAATTCTTAAATTCAATCCACCCCCAAATCTGCAACATCTCATTTTCTCCCTCCGTCAGCCGCATCCTTGTATTCTCTTGCAATTCAATCTCAATTCGATCCGCCCGAACATTTAACAGAGCGGAACTTGCCAAAGAGTGTGCAGCCGCTAAGTCAGCATTTAATCCAAATTATCCCATTCTTATAGCACCCATTAAAATTCATCATACGCTCCACCTCCTACTGCTCCTACGCTACTCAAGATACACCTTTTCCTAGAATCCATCTTCCACAATCCACTTTTTGCTCAACTAGAAACGTATTACCTATCTATATATACACTCTCGGGTTATGTTTATATCCTACAAACCTCGCCATTATCTTCCAACAACTCCAATCCTTATAAATTCTAGAGTTGTAGTTGTAGTAGTAGTTTTATTTCACGGTCACCATTTACTACAACTACTTTCTTCCTACCACACACCTACCATCCACACGAGTAATCCGTTTCCTCAAAGGCTATTCACCTTAGTATCCCACAATATCGCAAGCAAGTAATCAAATCTGCGAAAAAACTTAACGTTCCGCGTATCAAGTACATATCACCTCCTCCATTACAATCTTCTTCTCATCCTTAGTCAACATGAGACATGTTAGTCCACCTTTGCTACCTTTTTTTCCACTACCTCTTCTGACCATTCTTCATATTCCCTCATTTACTCACCTGAGCTCCGTACTAATTCCTTATATTCCTCCTTCTTTCCCAAGCCATCATTCTCTACATCTAAACGTTTAAACTATATAGTCTAATAAACACATTCCAATCCCAACTACGTCTTCCTTCCTAGACACTATTGACGTCAAATAACCTGTCACGCCTTCCGCTCACCAAAATTCCTAAACGTTGCGAATTTCTCCACCTGGATTTTTCTTATTGTAAATTCCTACAGGCGTAGCTTTGGCACACTAATGATCCTACAACAAGTGCATCTCAGGTAATTTCCTTCCACGCAATTTACTACTTTATGTTTCGCAAATTCGCAAAAACCCTAGAGTAGCTCTTTGGCCCTTAAAATGCACATAGAGAAGCTTTCAAACCTCAAAGCTCTGCTATATCATAGATAGAACCAGCCAGAACACTACAGAATCCACCAACCAGGTCAGTAACACTCCCTGCCCTTCCATATATTTCATACATTCCCAACTTGAGAAAACAATCATTCAAAAAATCTACATATACCTATCTGAATTGTAAATTTGTATCCTCTTCCTAAATCTTACCCCCGTACTGTCTGATAATCCGGATAATTAAATTCTCTTCAATCAATCATTGAATTCATTAATCAGGGATCAATCAAAACAAGAACCAGATTAACTTGAAGACGACAAGTGACCCAGACAAACAACATAGCTCATAGCTAGACCAACCAGTAAATCCTGTACCCACTATTCCTCTCCTTACATAATAAGTAATTGCCTCGTGTCATCTTCCTTATAGAACAACTCAACCCGTGCTTCACCTCTCCAAGGAGAATTTTTTCTTTAGAAACTTCCCGCGCGTGTCTAGATCCTCCTACAAATAGCAAAACGGACAATCCCTCCGCCGTAACAAAATTCTAGTATAATTCCCTAACTAACCATCCCTTCATACCTTCCTCACCCCTTTTCCATTTAAACTATTCTTGTAGTAACCCTTGAAGACAGAGCAGATTAGCCCCAAGCTTTCATATTTTATCCATTCACCCCTGCAAGGCTGAGCTATAGGGATGAGTAACTTGTTCCTTGGAACAACTTACCCTAATCCTAGTTTCGTGACCCTAGGAAAAACTGTTACACAAAAGCGTCACACAACTACAACTTATAGCTCCCCCCCCACAAAACTAACTAAACCAAAGCCTCTTTAATATTTCCGACTAATGCGACTCCTTCCATGTCTTCCTCCTCTACGTGTATCCGTTTCCTCAGCCACAGTTTCCCTCCACAGCTCTCTACCACACAGATAACGCGACTCAAATTTGAATGACATTTTAATGATTGTCTCGGTGGTACTTAGTACATTTATCACAGTCTACAGCACGTCCTTTACGTACTTGAAGTAGCAATCCAGCAAACCTCTCACTAGAATTCCCTTGGGACATAAAATCATATGATTTCATCCTCCTTCAGCTCCACTAAATTGTGGAGCTAAAGGAGGAAAAAACTAAATTGTTTTTCCTTATAGAATACATCCCGTCTCTTATTTTCCTCTAGCTATTAGAACGCTCTAAGAATAAATAAAATCAACACGCGTAATATCTAATTCTTTTTGTCTTCCTCTTTTCCTCCTTACATGCATGCTTATACAGTTTCTCTCTCAACACACGAGTCATTACTGTAATCAAAAAAGTTGATAATGTCACACGAGCGTATCGAAGCAGCCAGCAAAGGAATTGAATGCCTCATAACTTTTTTCCCCGATAAATCCCACCATTATCTCTTCTAAAATTCAGTTACATAAGCAATCCTCCACGCAGCTACACAATGTATGCTAAAGCTAACTATAACTCCCACGCTAACTGCTAATCAACTCCTCCTTATTAAAATTACTAACATGTCTTCGCGTACATAGAAGTCAATCCCCACACTTGCTTGAGCATTAAGCAAATCATCTTATAATCTCGCCTCTCTAAGAGAGTTCATCCGCGGACAAGGTGAAGGCTCCATATTAGCTACAATTCAAATGCATCCATTTTCTTCCACGTGTCTGTCGTTTTTTAAACAAGTTCTGGATAATCCTAAATGCAATACCCACATCTTCCTCATAATAGTACAATATCTCTTTTTCTTCATCCATTTTTTGCACTGAGTGCGCTCATATGTTGGACTAACGCAACACCGATAAACTATACGCTGTAGAGCACGCGGAATAATCCACGCTTCGCTTCCTATACTGCTACAAACATTACACAACTCATTGTACAGGGATATGCACACCAAGTCCATATAGTTTTTATACAATTCCGCCCACATCTATAGACATCTGCTATTATAATAACTTGCAGAATCTATGCTAATATCTTCCTGGAATTCCAAACATACGATAACCTAGCTTATTCAAAACACAAATTTCTCTGTAACATCCCCAAGGTGTATCTTTAAAACCTTCTTAACCACAGCCAAGGATAAATACTGTGAGCTATATAAACTATGAAAACTTATACACTGAAGCGTTACTCTCAACCGTTTCCTCTTCTTCCTTTGAAATTTCTCCAAGGGATTTTTCTCCTTTGGAAGCCCATTCACTCTGCTCCCATTTTCTTCGCATAGAAACCACCTCTTACTCACTCTTGTACTCGAAGCATGCCAAAAAACTCTCCAAAGGATTTTTATCCCTAACAAGTCCGCATCATCACAAGCTAGCAACAACACTTCTACACCAAAATCGCCATTTTCCAAGGGTTTTCCACCATCTACTCTCACATGCAACCCAACCCCATGTTATATTCACAATCTAAAAGCCTAGCCACCCTTCCTCCTACAACACTGTTACTCCTTGGGATTCCCGACTACTCCGCCCCCACCCCTTCCATATTCTTCAATCTTCCAAGCATTCAAGGGATATTGAACCCTTGAGTGCCCGCTGTTGTTTGTCCTTGAAATAGCATTGTTGTACCCCCGCCTCCTCTTTCTTTCCCGTCCAGCTTCCAGCGGGCACTAGAAGCCTCCATCTATAATCTCATTATGTTCATCTAGCTCTGTCCAACTAAAACTGGTATCTTTCCTACCAAATTTTGCCATCCCATTTCTCCATCTCTTTCTCTCTCACTCCGCTCCTACCGGTAGCAATACATCCTGTCATCTCGTCATGGGAACGTAGACATACACACACGCATCTCCATAAAGCACACATGTTTTCTCTCACGTACAACGTAATACAAGTTATATAAAAAATCCCGGATCACTCCACCATCCTCTTTTTACACTATCTCACTTCCGACACGACTACACGTACACCAGTACTACTACGATTACCTCCCGGAACAAGATATCCTTGTCCAAAGAGAAATTTCTCTTAAAGAATCACAAACCAACAAGATATCCTTGTCCAAAGAGAAAATTCTCTTAAAGAATCACAAACCAATACAAAATCACCCAATAACAGAACATCCGCAGCTCTATCCCAGTAAACCACCCATTTAGTATACCTAAAAGCATTGGCCATTTAGATTATAACGCCCGGGGCATTTTTAGCCTCTAAAAATCTACCTCAACTTACAACCTACTACTCCCTTACAAAGAAGAACAACACACGCTCACATTTAACATCTCTCGCGCTGCAGCGCAGCCTCACACGCATCCCTTTACACACAAATTCTCTCAAAGAGAGAATCCGCGCTCCTTTCAACCTTTTAGTTAGCCTGCCCCAACCCTAAAAATCTATTCCTCCTCCGACTCAATCCCCAAGAGCAACTCTGTCCTAGGAAACAGAATCCATTGTTAAAGTGAAAACATCTTCCGTTCTCTCTCCCCGTCTGTATTCCCTTGTTCCCATCTCTACCATCAGCTGTCCAAATCCCACACCCTCCTAGGATTCTCTACGCACAACAGGATTTTCTGTGACGTAGGAAAATCAAACAACAGACTTCTTGGTCATCTTCATCCCGACGGCCTCTCGCATTTGTCTCTCAACCAAAATAAGGGAATTCTAAGGATTTTTTCCCACAGCCTTAGCAGTTCCCTCCAGTAGTCGCCTTCTCAAATTCTACTAGCACTGCATTCTTAAACGCTCCGAGTTTTAAACCAAGTGAATATATTTTTTAAATTGTTAGCAAGCCTAGACTTAACACTGCTTTCTCCTCCCCTGTATCATCAAAAGACTAAAGGACAAGTAGAGTCAAGTACTAAAAGACTATAGCCTCAAAAGTGATAACTTATCA